>CM049430.1:74010918-76510918 GCA_026929855.1 Poa annua | reverse complement strand
ACGATCTGTGGGATCACTCGCCCACGTAGCGTCCGAGTAGCACTGGAGCTGGAGAGAACTAGAGCTAGGGAAGAAAATACGACGAGTACTCGTACCACGAAGGTAACGAAGAACACGAAGAAGATGACTGTAGTGAATCGTGGTAGGAGCTGAGACAAACTGACTCAGAATATGAACATGATAGGAAATATCCGGACGAGTGACGGCGAGATAGACAAGACTCCCAATGAGATGACGGTAGCGCGTCGGATCAGAAAGGGGCTCACCATCAGTAGGACGGAGCTTAACATTAAGCTCCATAGGAGTCTCAACAGTGCGCTCATCCCCAAGAGCAGCACGAGCAAGAAGGTCCTGAATATACCTTTCCTGGGAGATGGAAAAACCATCAGAAGTAGAAGAAATCTCAATCCCAAGGAAGTATCGAAGAGGACCAAGATCAGTCATAAGAAACTGATCACGAAGACGAGCCTTAACAAAGGCGATATACTCAGGGTCATCTCCAGTGATGATCATGTCATCAATATAGAGAAGGAGAAGAGTGCGACCACGAGAAGAAGTGTGGATAAAAAGTGCAGCATCATGTGCGCTAGGAGAGAAGCCGGTGGCGGTCACCACAGAGGCGAAACGCTCAAACCAAGCTCGAGGGGCCTGTTTCAGCCCATAGAGAGAACGCCGAAGACGACAAACCATCCCATCAGGAACATAATACCCAGGAGGAGGCTGCATGTAAACCTCCTCACGTAACTCGCCATTAAGGAATGCATTCTGCACATCAAGCTGAGACAGGGACCAACGGCGAACAGAGGCAACAACAAGAAGAGTGCGCACAGTGGTCATATGAGCCACGGGCGCAAAGGTCTCATCGTAGTCACGGCCGTGCTCCTGCTGGAAACCACGAGCTACAAGACGAGCTTTATATCGCTCAAGAGATCCATCAGAGCGGGTCTTAATTTTATAGGCCCACTTACACGTGATAGGACGAACACCGGGAGGAGGAGAAACAAGCTCCCAGGTGCCATCTCCTCGGCCATGGCAAGCTGCCAGTGCGGATGACGCTCGGCATCCCTATAAGAAGTCGGCTCGGAGGTAATAGAGAGACCATACTGACTAGGAGAGTAACGGTCTGGAGCACGTCGCAGACGAAAAGGTCGTGAAGAGGAAGGCCCATCGGCAGAAAACGACTCATCAGAAGAAGAGGAAGAAGAAACAGGAGAGGAAGAATCCGAAACCGGAGAACGAGGAGAACTAGGGGAACTAGACGGAGGAGTAATAGGAGAGGACGGCGCCGAGGTAGAAGGTGGCGCCGAGGTCGAAGGTGGCGCCGAGATCGAAGGTGGCGCCAAAGTCGAAGGGGGCGCCGTGGTCGAAGAAGACGCCGAGGACGAGGGATAGTGGGAGGCGTATCCGGAAAAAGAAGAAAATATATATCTCCCACCGGGTAGGTACCCGAGGTGGGGCAAGGATAGAAGGGACGCGTCTCACCAAACGTGACATCACGAGAGATGCGCAGCCTACGACCAACGGGATCCCAACAACGATAGCCCTTATGCTCATCACTGTATCCGAGAAAAACACACTCAACCGACTGAGCAGTCAGTTTGGTGCGTTCGCGAGGAGGGAGAAGGACATAACAAACACAACCAAATAAACGAAGAGTCGAGTAGTCTGGAGAACTACCAGAGAGACGCTCGAGAGGAATACCACCCTGAATGGCAGCAGAAGGCTGAATGCTAATGAGATGAGTCGCCGTAGCAACAGTCTCAGCCCAGAAATGCGGCGGAAGGGAGGAAGCAATCATCATGGCACGGGTAGTCTCAAGAATATGACGATGCTTACGCTCGGCGACACCATTTTGAGCATGGGCACCGGGACACGAGAACTGAGCAAGGGTGCCCTGCTCAGCAAGAACACCACGCAGATGCTGGGAGATGTACTCACCTGCAGAATCAGCACGAAAAACACGAATAGGCGTGGAATACTGAGTGTGTACCATGGCCACAAAACGCTGATAAATAGAGAGGACCTCACTGCGAGAGCGCATAAAATATAACCAGGTGTACCGGGAAAAATCATCAATGAATAAAATATAGTAGCGATGACCCCCTTTTGAAGCAAAGGGAGCCGGACCCCAAACATCTGAATGAACTAAATCAAACGGCCGCTGAGATGAAGACACACTAGTAGGATAGGGAAGTTGAATCTGTTTGCCTAACTTACAACCTTGACAATGTAAAGACGCATCTCCTGAGACAGACCCCAGAAGACCACTACTAACTAAAGACGATAAGCGGGAATCACAAAGGTGACCCAGACGATGATGCCACTGCTGAAAAGAGCTGAAGGCGGAAGCAGCAACCGCAGAAGAACTGGTTGATGAAGAAGCAGAAGGTGGAACGCGAATCCAGTCTAACTCCCAGAGCCCCGGGGACTCACGGCTACGAGGGCCAGCTCCAACCAGGGCCTGAGTGTGGCGGTCCTGAACAGAACAAGAATCAGCGTCAAGGATGATGCGACAACCAGAATCAGTGAGCTGACTAGCAGAGAAAAGATTCATCTTAAGACTAGGAACATGAGAAACATGAGGAACAGGGAAAAAGGAGGTAGAAAGGGAACCTCGACTGGAAACAGGAAGAGAGGTACCATCGGCTGTGATAACACGGACAGGAGAAATAAGAGAACGGAGAGCAGAAAGAATAGAAGACGCAGAAGTCATATGAAAAGAAGCTCCAGAATCCAGATACCACGGGGACGACATACCTGACTGTGTAGAAGATGGTGGGCGCGCAGTGTCAGAAGAGGTAGGCGCAGAACCAGCAGTGGCCGACGAGGAAGATCCTGTAGCAGCGAGCAGACCACGAAGACCACGAATAATATCCTGCTCAGAGAGTGTAACTGTAGAAGATCCTGACGAAACAACCTGCTGACGAGCAACTGCAGAAGATCCTGACGAACCAGACTGCTGACGAGCAAGGTACTGCAGACGTAAACTGGGATCCCTCTTCCAGCAGCCAGAGAAATCGTGGCCAGTCCGACCACAGTAGGAGCAGGGAGGACGAGTGGGGCGGGACTGACCACGAGACTGCTGAGTCTGACCCTGACCCTGGACCGGAGGACTAGAGAGGAGCGGCGGTGCTGAAGACCGCAACGAAGGTGCCGGCGCAGGGGGGCCACGAGTGGCAAGAACAGAGGAAACCTCAAGAAGTCCAGCACTGCAAAGGCGAGTCTCCTCAGCGCGAAGCTCAGACAGGACCTCAGAGAGCGGTACACGACCGCGAGCAAGCAGCTGGGCACGACGGGGCTCAAACTCCTTGCGGAGCCGAGATAGGAACTCATAGACGCGCTGAAATTCCAGATCCGCGCGCACAGTCAGACAGCAGGGACATATGCCACACACAGTTGTACGAAGGGAATCAAGCTGACGCCAAATAGCAGCACTCTGAGTATAAAACTCGTCAATGGTGGAATCACCCTGCTGAAGAGCATGCTCCTGGCGAACCACAGATAGGTAAAGAGCATCCCCAGCTGGCGAAGAAAAGCCCACTGAGCAGCAACAGTGGGAAGACTCATGAACTCGGCAGCATACTGAGGCAGAACGCTGGAAGTGAGAACAGCTGCAGCACGGGCATCCTCATCCATCTACTGAGTGAAGTCAGTCAGATCCAGCCGGTAGGTCGAAAGAGCGTCCGAATACTCCTGTACCTGCAGGTCATAAGCCGCCATAGCAGAATCATCAGCACTCCTGGATGCATCCTTGACCGTCTGAGTAGCGTCAGACGCAAAGGAGACGGGCGTCGGTGGAATAGGCGCCGTGGGAGCAGTGGGGCGCGGCGGACAGGGGACCTCGCCAGACAGCACACCCCAAAGACGAAGACCGCGCATGTGGACGCGCATAAAGGCAGCGAAATCAGGATAATTCGCGCCATCAAAAATCACCGGGCAGCGAGGGATTGCAACGTAGCCCGAGGATGACATAACTCTCTTTCTGTGACGGGCGGGGCGGGCCGGGGCGGGTCGGGAGCTGGCGACGGCGGGGCGGCCGGGGCGCGGCGGTGGCGGCCGGGGCGGCCGGACGACGGCGGGGTGGCCGGGACGCGGCGGTGGAGGCCGGAGGGCGGCGGCGACCGGGGCGCAGCGGCGGCGACGTCGGAGAAGCTGGCGACGGCGGGGCGGCCGGGGCGCGGCGGAGGCGGACGGGGCGACCGGACGCTGGCGACGGCGGGGCGGCCGGGGCGCGGCGGTGGCGGCCGGGGCGGCCGGACGATGGCGGGGCGGCCGGGGCGCGGCGGTGGCGGCCGGAGGGCGGCGGCGACCGGGGCGCAGCGGCGGCGACGTCGGAGAAAAAAAAGATTACGATGGCGGCAAGATCTAAAACCGCTCTGATACCATGTTAGGAATAGACTTGTTGTATTCCAGGAGGCCAAAGGCCACAATATAAAGGACATGTACAGGTGTGTGAAGGAGATATGCTCTAGAGGCAAATAAATAAGTAGTATTTATTACATTATCTCATAAGTTTATAATAGGTTTGTGTATTATGCTATAACTGTATTAATCGGAATTGTTAATACATGTGTGATACATAGACAACCAGGTCCCTAGCAAGTCTCTATATGAGATAGTCCATTGGGCAACAGTTGATCGAGATTCCCGATCAAGGACAATGACGTCGGTTGACAATGGGGTCATCTTGTTAGTTGAATGAGGTGGTGGACATACGCAAAGTATTGCAATAAGATCGTATTACGATGTTTGTCATTTGCAATAGATGAGAGTGTGATAGCTTATTGCTTAGACCGTGAGACCGTACTTATTGTTGCTTCGTAGGAGTGCTTTGAGAGCATCAAACGTTGTGTCTTATATAGCATGAAAATAACGGTGTCCATCTTGGGTATTCCGAAAGAGCATCAAGACGTAAGGATCAAGAGCGGGATTTGTTCATTCTTGTAATGGAAAGATACTCTGAGTCCCCTCGTTCCCGAGCAAGAAAACGGATGCGCCACAAACAAGCGCACAGCTTATGACTAGGTCATGGAGATGTAATATCGCAGACGAGTTAATAACCTTCGTCGGTAACGAGATACGGCAAAGGCATCGGTGTGTCTACGATCATATCTCGGACAAGGTAGTATCGCAGAGACAAAGGGAATGAATATCATACTTATGGTTCAACGACGATATTCGTGGAATGCACAGGGGTCGTCATATATTTCCAGGTATCCCTGACGATCATTGGTGAGCGGAGTGTCTCGACCATGTCTGGAGTGTTTCCGAACCGTAGCGTAACAAACTTAAGGTCTTAGCGACACTAGGAGATAGGTTCTGGAATTTTATAGGTTTTTATTGGAGAGAGAAAAATGATCCGGAAAGAGTTCTGGTGGTCCGGAAGGAGTTCCGGGGAGCTATGGAATGGTTCCGAGAATGTCCGAAAGTTGTTCGGGTGGTTCCGAAATAGTTTCGGAGTCATGGGATATTGAATTATATATAAATATATTAATTATGAATTAATGGGATTTTTATATTAATTTAATATTAACTAAATAAAGGAAAAAGGGGGCTCCCACCTAAATGGGCCCTAAGAGGGCCCATGAAGGGGAAACCGCACCCCACAAGGAAGGGGAAGGCTGGGCCTCCTAGTCCAACTCGGACTAGGAGTTGGAGGGCCCATGGGGGGGTTCGGCCGAACCCCCCCTCCCCTCTCCTCCTTTAGTCCCACATGGGGGAGCCAAGGGGGTTGGCACACCCCCTTCCCCCTTTATATAGTAAGGCATATTAATTGATTTAATACATAGGAAAATCCAATTAATTCCCGATTTCTCTCTCGATCTCATGGTTCCCAAGTCGGAGCCGCGCCGAGCTGAGGAAGGGGGTCTCTCTCCACCTAAGCCATACTGCAGAGCGCCGTTGCTCTGCGGGATTCCAGATAAGATCTACTCCTGCGATTTCAGCTGGATCTGAATGACCGGGAGTTGTCGCTAAGCTCCGTATGTTTGCGAGTGCTCGGAGGCTACTCTACTGAGGAGCTTGGGCGACGTCGTCTCGCCCCCTGCAGCCGCCGCGCCACCCCCCCTCTGCTGCCGGCGCACCAGCCCCGGTGCTGGCGCTCTGCCTTCTTCCGCCCGACGCCCGTCGACGTAGATCATCGTCGACAACCCAGCGTCATCGACTCCGACATCGCGGCAAGTTCTCCGCGACCTCGAGGTCGTCTACGTACGACTTCATCGTCAACGCTTGTGCGGGAGCGTAATCCCCGCTATCGGTCTACATGGAGGTAATGTAACCCGTTCCGCCACCGTTATCACATGTACTAGATAGATAGATCCTGCCTAGTTAGGGTTTCGTACGCTAGAAAATTATTGTTTTCTGCACCGTAACCCCTTCAGTGGTATCAGAGCCGATCTATGTGTAGTACTGCTGGTACGGTTAGAACTCATGTTGAATGAGGGTGTCTTTCTTATATTTGCTACCCTCTAGCATGCACTTGCGATGCCTTCGGTATTGAGTTGATGAAGCGGCCCGGACCGACTTTACGCGTACGCTTACGCGTACGCTTACGCGAGACTGGTTCCACTACTGACATACGGCTTGCACCGTATCTGTGGCTGGCGGGTGCCTGTTTCTCTCTCTCTAGTCGGCAAAGCATTTTCAATGGAGGGCCCGAAAGGGATGCTTAAACTTGCAATTATACGATCGACGCTGTGGTACAAAGTTCGTTGGTAGGGAAGCGATTCTCTTACGAATAAGCCTATATGCCACGTAAAACTTGCAAAACTAAATAAAGCTAGAGGCGTCTAACTTTGTTTTGCAGAGGCGTTATTTTATGTGACATGGTTACGGTAAGTTTTGATATTACTCGTACTGTCGGAGGCAATGGAGGGCTCTGTAGACTCGGAGCCATGCCGGGGCGCCGGGGGGCCAAGCACATGGCGCCATGAAGGTCCAGGCGCATCGACCATGTCACATCGCACTTCATTGCATCATTATTGTGTGCTGTTGTGTGTGCATCCTATTGATTGCTTATATGCTAGATATACAACGGTAGCATCTTAAATAGGATGATCCCTAACAAAATACCAAAAATGTGTTCTCCCTCGTTGCGCACCACCAAGAAAGTTCTACGTTATGAGGCAGGCCGTGATGATCGGGTGTCACACATCTCGTCGTTCGCATACAGTGGGTGTAAGCCATGTTGCACGCGCAGGGTCTTCGAGGTTTGATTGGCGAGCCTAGCATACTCAGAGGTATGGCCTCGGAACACGGGAAGATCGAAAGATCGAGCACGAGTCATAGAGTTGTTATGATCGACATTTTTTGTCCACCTTTGAAGCTGTGCTGCCGGCCGTGATGATCGGGGGTAGTATGGTGGATGAGGGTCGTGTCATCGCCATTATTATTTTAGGGATAATAATCTTGGTGAGGTGTGTTTTTGATAATGAGATTATAGAACTAAAACTCACCTACATATTATAAACTTAACCTTACCCCTTTTGCGATCACATCTGTAGACTACGCAACTATACTTCGGTTACTTCCTCAAGAGCCGGGATGCTACATTAGAAGCCGACGGGTCCAACTTCATCAGATGGTACATGGGTTTTCGAAACATTCTCGAGCACAACAACATTCTATATGTTCTCGATGAACCATTAGGAGAAGGACCAGGAGATTCTGCAAGCGGGGAGGAGGAAGATGATTTCCGTAGGCGTCGAGACATATTCATTGAAGTGGAGATCACCATGACCGTATGCCTGGCACCCGAGTTGAAAGAGATGTTTCGGCGCAAGGAGCCAAGCGTCATGATGGATACGATAAAGACGCACTTCGGGGATGAATTAAAGCGTGAGCAATTCAGGCAGCTTAGAATGTTCCACACCGTTCACATGGAGGAGCATACCTGTCTGAAGACACATTTGAAGAGATTGTATGACATCTACTTCCAGCTGACGATGGTCTTCGATTACTTGATGGCAGATTCTTGTGCCATTCGGACTGTCCTGATATCTCTACCTCCTAGCTATGAGAAGCATGTACGTAAGTACATTTTGAAAGCCGACGATATGAACTTCTACGTATTCATACGTGAGTTCCAGTCTCTGAAGATTGATTCCATCGAAGGAGAGATCTTCGATGCTACAGGTATATATTTGATATATGCAGAATTATGAATTCGCCCATGGAATATGATGAAAATTTTGATAATTGCTCTGTTTGTGAAACAGGTCCTGATTATCACGTATATGCGGCGCAGTTTGATGTGACCTGACGCTGAAGCTGGTAGTCAAGGAGTTGATGGCCTTTTGGTGTTCACGTCCTCAAGTTATCATAGTTATCATTAATAGTTTTTGATACGATCTTTTGTAATAGTGAGCGAGTGTGTGTGTCTTGATTGTTGCAAGACAAAGTTATTCATGTAATAAGACAAGTTCAGTTGTTTTATGTTATGGAACAAGTCAGTTGTTTTATCTTATGAATAAAGATTCCACATCTCAGTTACATTGATTGTATGATAAGTATTCATAATTGTAGATATGATTAAATAGCCTGTCCCATGAACAAAGGTTCTATTGCTAGAACAAACGCCGTCGAATTTAGTCATAAAAGCAATCAAAGAAGTAATGGATATTTTTGGTCCATTTAAGTATTTCGAGTGCTGAGTTGATTAAGCTTGAAATTGGGTATTGAAGTTACAATACTAGCAGAAATTAATTGAGTGTCATTTTTAATGATTAATTAATGGTGTTTATTGCTTGATCTGAATTCCTCCATGACTTTGGTAAATAGGAGTATTTGCCCGATAAATTATGGAGTCTGAAATTAATTTGATAATAGATCAAATGGGGTTTTTCAGAAGAAAGATTAGTGAAAATTGTATTCACGAAATTCGATCAAAGGACAGTATTTTTGAATTATGCTTTCAACACAAAAGACTCGTGGTAATTTGCTTCACATAATTATAATGTCATACATAGTGATATGTGGGGAATTATAATCATGCTCTATTTTTAAATAAAGTGTGGTCGTCAGAATCAGTCTTAGAATCTCCTAATATGTTCGAAACATTATAGTCGATGTCCACTTTAGAAAATAGATACTTTTCTCAACGAGAATTCGTAGGATCGACAGTAGTGTCGACATGTATATGATTATGCGATAATTCGGAATATACATGAGTGGTTCTTTGTAGATTGCTCGCATTGGATGAGAGTGTATTCCAAATTCAATTAGAAACAAAGTTCAGTTTGTTGTCTGTGTAATTCCGAGGAAAAGATGATTTCCGAATTACGGTTTATGGATTGGAATTAGAAAGTTTGGAATAAAGTGTCAGACCTATGTTGGAAAGTGTTCCAAAGAGTATATGTCTGCTAATGAAAGTTTTAGTGATTAAGAGTGAGGGAGACTAGAAAATTGTTTTCTGCTTGCAATCCTCTTGATAAAGATCATAATATTTTCATGAAAGAAACTTCTAAATAAAGTGCTGTTATGTTTAATATTGCTGTCAGGTCACAGCACTGTATTAAGTGTTTCGGATCTTGTTGAAAGATCAAGGTGCACTATACGAATACAAAGAAAGTTGAGAAAATATCGGAATACGAACAAAGGCTTTTTGAGTCTGGAAATCCAAAGTTACATTTTAAAGGATTAGAAGAGTAATTGTTGCTGCAATTCTTATTAGAGGAATAAGATTGTTTAATCGTCATATAAGGTGTTATATGATAAATGTGACTATAAGAAAGACGCGGTAGCATGTCTTGTCAAGAAATGTGTCTTGGACAAGATCAAATTTGTTGACTACATTTATGTAGACAAGCTTGAAGTCTGAGGGATTTGTATTAATGTAATACTGTAGTTTGTATTAAATTCGAATTGATAGTAGATCAATGTTTTTGGTTTGACCAGAAATGTCGATTTAAGTGGGAGTCATAGTTAGTTCACTCAGGTGGAATATGTGAAGAGCATATTTTGAGTGGGAGCTCAGGAACTCAAATATGTGGATGACACGTTTTTGAGTGGGAGCTCGTGTTGTCAAATATGTGGAGACATAATTTGAGTGGGAGTCAAATTCACCTTGTGTAGTTAACACATTGTGAAACTGTACCAATAGAATAAGATGAAGTTGTGAAACTATTTGAAAGTTAGTGTCTATTTTGAAATAGAACGGGAATTTTAAATAGTTAGTCGAGTTGCTTTGGATTATATCTGAGGAGTCAGAATAGAATCAAAAGGATGGTCCTTTGGAATCCAATTGATCATTAAGAGTAATGATGCGTGAAAGTAATGGTTGTATGACATGTGGGTCTATTATGTAATATTAGACATCATACAGAAACCTTATTATCTGCTCGATGAAATATAACCGATGTTCTTGGAATAAAGGGCAGTTATGAAAGTAAATTTGGAATTTACTGGTAGTAGAAGTGCGTTAGTTAAGGGATTGACATTTGAATGTCAAGTTTTCTACATTGGTGTGAAAGTATGTAGATATCGCGAGTTTGTAATTGTTACAAGGGGCTCTGCATGGCTGAGTGTGTTTTTCAGAGCAGTTATCTGGTTAGTATAATCAGAGTAAGCGCTGGGAAGCAGAAGTCTCACTTAGTTACGGTATTTGCATATATGTTGTTAGACGACGTGATGATATCAAGCGAGTTGATACCAGTGAATCGCAAAAGCATGGACAATCATGGATTGTGCAGTAACACTTTTCCGCAAGCAAGCATTATCAAATGATTCTTATTTGATAAGGGATTCTGATAAAGTAAAATGCAGCTAGTTTATTTGTACTCTAGTGCAAGTGGGAGACTGAAGGAGATATGCCCTAGAGGCAAATAAATAAGTAGTATTTATTACATTATCTCATAAGTTTATAATAGGTTTGTGTATTATGCTATAACTGTATTAATCGGAATTGTTAATACATGTGTGATACATAGACAACCAGGTCCCTAGCAAGCCTCTATCTGAGCTAGTCCATTGGGCAACAGTTGATCGAGATTCTCGATCAAGGACAATGACGTCGGTTGACAATGGGGTCATCTTGTTAGTTGAATGAGGTGGTGGACATACGCAAAGTATTGCAATAAGATCGTATTACGATGTTTGTCATTTGCAATAGATGAGAGTGTGAAAGCTTATTCCTTAGACCGTGAGACCGTACTTATTGTTGCTTCGTAGGAGTGCTTTGAGAGCATCAAACGTTGTGTCTTATATAGCATGACAATAACGGTGTCCATCTTGGGTATTCCGAAAGAGCATCAATACGTAAGGATCAAGAGCGGGATTTGTTCATTCTTGTAATGGAAAGATACTCTGGGCCCACTCGGTGATATTGCATATATATATAGCTGCGCAGCTTATGACTAGGTCATGGAGATGTAATATCGCAGACGAGTTAATAACCTTCGTCGGTAACGAGATACGGCAAAGGCATCGGTGTGTCTACGAGCATATCTCGGACAAGGTAGTATCGCAGAGACAAAGGGAATGAATATCATACTTATGGTTCAACGACGATATTCGTGGAATGCACAGGGGTCGTCATATATTTCCAGGTATCCCTGACGATCATTGGTGAGCGGAGTGTCTCGACCATGTCTGGAGTGTTCCCGAACCGTAGCGTAACAAACTTAAGATCTTAGCGACACTAGGAGATAGGTTCTGGAATTTTATAGGTTTTTATTGGAGAGAGAAAAATGATCCGGAAAGAGTTCCGGTGGTCCGGAAGGAGTTCCGGGGAGCTATGGAATGGTTCCGAGAATGTCCGAAAGTTGTTCGGGTGGTTCCGAAATAGTTTCGGAGTCATGGGATATTGAATTATATATAAATATATTAATTATGAATTAATGGGATTTTTATATTAATTTAATATTAATTAAATAAAGGAAAAATGGGGCTCCCACCTAAATGGGCCCTAAGAGGGCCCATGAAGGGGAAACCGCACCCCACAAGGAAGGGGAAGGCTGGGCCTCCTAGTCCAACTCGGACTAGGAGTTGGAGGGCCCATGGGGGGGTTCGGCCGAACCCCCCCTCCCCTCTCCTCCTTTAGTCCCACATGGGGGAGCCAAGGGGGTTGGCACACCCCCTTCCCCCTTTATATAGCAAGGCATATTAATTGATTTAATACATAGGAAAATCCAATTAATTCCTGATTTCTCTCTCGATCTCGTGGTTCCCAAGTCGGAGCCGCGCCGAGCTGAGGAAGGGTTCTCTCTCCACCTAAGCCATACCGCAGAGCGCCGTTGCTCTGCGGGATTCCAGATAAGATCTACTCCTGCGATTTCAGCTGGATCTGAATGACCGGGAGTTGTCGCTAAGCTCCGTATGTTTGCGAGTGCTCGGAGGCTACTCTACTGAGGAGCTTGGGCGACGTCGTCTCGCCCCCTGCAGCCGCCGCGCCACCCCCCCTCTGCTGCCGGCGCACCACCCCGGTGCTGGCGCTCTGCCTTCTTCCGCCCGACGCCCGTCGACGCAGATCATCGTCGACAACCCGGCGTCATCGAATCCGACATCGCGGCAAGTTCTCCGCGACCTCGAGGTCGGCTACGTACGACTTCATCGTCAACGCTTGTGCGGGAGCGTAATCCCCGCTATCGGTCTACATGGAGGTAATGTAACCCGTTCCGCCACCGTTATCACATGTACTAGATAGATAGATCCTGCCTAGTTAGGGTTTCGTACGCTAGAAAATTATTATTTTCTGCACCGTAACCCCTTCAGTGTGAATATGCAGGAAACCCCCTAATAGTGGGGAGTTACAATTAGACTACAATTAGACAATTATACTTCTAACACCTAGACTAGTCCTAGGGTTTCCCCCGATACGCTACAGGTAGTGGGGAAGAGGTACATCTGACGCCCTTGTAGAAGGAAGGTGACATTCATAAGTGTCACCGCGTCGGTGTCATGATGACAGGGATTTCTCCATATCTCTTGATATTTTTATCCACAATGAGTTGCAAGTCCTCTTATCTAAGCTTAGAGTAACCAGAGGCACCCCAAGTACTTACAAGGCAAAGCAGCTAGTTTGCAACATCCATTCTAAGCAAAAACACATATGCAAAAGAAGAATCTACACATTAGTAGACAATCACAGACTTACTAAGCATTTCATTCAAGAAGGACCAATCCAATCCACTGTACTATCATTTATTTCATAGTGGATCAGCACGTGGTAATTCAAGCTAGCTTAATTTAGCGGGTTCTGCAAAGCATATATGTGGTGCGCTCATATGCAAATTGTTCCAGACGTTCGTTGTTGTGTCCGGGAGAAAGGACACGAAAACAAATACTCCCTCCGATACATATTAATGGACTTAACTTTGTCTAGATACGAATACATCTAGTTAAGTGTTTAGACTAGATGTATTCGTATATAGAC
Source organism: Poa annua (assembly GCA_026929855.1). Classification (NCBI taxonomy): domain Eukaryota; kingdom Viridiplantae; phylum Streptophyta; class Magnoliopsida; order Poales; family Poaceae; genus Poa; species Poa annua. The sequence goes on along the minus strand of CM049430.1, from coordinate 76,497,549 downwards.
AAAGTTAAGTCCATTAATATGGATCGGAGGGAGTACTATGTCTTGTCGTGCACCTCCGAAGGGCGGGGAAAGAGGGGAAAAAAAGAGTGAGTCTGGCATCGCAGTATAGTGGATTACGATGTATGTATCGGTCACAGCACAAGTGTGTGTGACTCGGCAAATTCTCGTCCATACATCTCCCAACCGTCTCGGCCCCGGCCTGCCGCTGACGTCAGCGCTCACCTCGATCCGGCTATAAAGGGCTCTCCCTGCCCGTCTCCTCAACCAAACCGTCTCGCCTCATCGCTCACTCCACAAATTCAGTGCTCGTCGACGGAATAATCCCAGGCGGCGGTCGGCGGAGCAGGATGGCCCCCACCGCGGCGGAGCAGCACCCGAGGAAGACGGTGGTGGGCCTGGCGGCCCGCGACACCTCCGGCCACCTCACCCCGCTCGCCGTCACCCGGAGGTACGCCTCGACTCGATCGCCCCGTACCTTGGATAGGATACCTTCGTCGCCGGCGGGTCGGATCCGGACGCCGCCGATGCTCTGCGCCGTCCGATCCGGTCGGTGTTCCCCTATATATATGGTTCGTACGTCCTGGGCACCGTGCCGTACGTACCGCCCTCCGCTGCATGCTTCCATGGAACAATCTATTCTCGAAACTTCGTCGTCTAGCGACGAGCATGCATACTGTATCTCGAAATTAATTTGCGAAATTTCGTCTGGACCTATCAAATCGCTGATCTGATATCCTCAACATTAATTACACACCCCTATAAATGAATGATTCCAGCAGATTTACGTGCACAAAACTGATGAGGCTTCAGATTCTTCAAATAGTCTCTGTGGCATGTGATTTTTCTCCCCAAGATTTATACATGGTGTCTCTTGAAATACAGTACGACTCTGGTTCCCTCTCCGGTTGGTCTAGTTTTCCGTTAAAAAAATATTGAGTTATCTAAAAAACATGTTGATATACCCATCAGGTATACGCTGGCAGATAGCAGGAATTACTATGTGTTGAACTGATGATATACCCATCAGGGTGGCATGCTCTATAAAAATAAAAGATATACCCATCAGGTATACTCCCAGATACCTGATTTGGTTGGTCTAGAGTAGTATGAATTACTATGTGTTCTGCTACAACCAAATTAACACTGACACCATTGTTTTGGGGCGAATCTTTGACACCCCTCGGTTGGTTGTGAAGACATGTCACACTCAGTTACAGTACTTGTCAGTCGGTGCCAGCTAGTGATACACTCCTACAACCGTGCCTGTATGTTTGGGGTTTGCTCTTTCTATGTGTGGTATGAATTGAGTGGTTCATGTGGGCAAACCTCAACGGCACACCCGTTTCAGTGGCTACATTGAACCGCACGAATTGACATGCTCTCGGACTGCCTCTCAACGAGGTTGTTGTGATCACGATCATCAGTTCTGTCTCCTTGGTTGTTATATTGTTAACCCAAATTTGCAAGGGGATATCCTTTGTACAAGTAGCCAAACCGTGTGTCCATTATGTAGTCCTACTTTGCAGTTGGAACTTGGAAAGCAAAGGCTTGTGTAATTTGTAGGTGGTTGCTAGCAGTTTTTCACTTTTTTGTGTCGTTGTCAAAGCCGTACGTGCTAGTGCGCTAAGGGCTGTATAAGGTGGTTGATCCGTTGATGGATGGATCTATCATTTCCCCTTTTACAATTTTCTTTTCAAACTGTCAGAAGATTTATTTATCAAAGAAATTTGAACTTTGGTTATGTCAATTGTTTACAATACTTGTTCTGATGAGTAAAGTCATTAATTATTCTGAATAAATAAGATCTGCAGTCTTTTTTAATTGTTTCTACGCATGTCAGGCTAGACAAAATTTTCGAGTGATGACCATTGAATTGAGTAGTTTGTTTGATCTTTCCCTACAATGTCTAGTGTAAGTGCCACGAGCTTAAGTAGTGCTTCTTTTCATGGCGTTCCTTTTTTCGTAAATTTTCAGGAGCACTGGAGATGATGATGTCGCGATAAAGATTCTGTACTGCGGTATCTGCCACTCTGACCTGCACAGCATCAAGAACGATTGGAAGAATGCCAAGTACCCCATGATCCCTGGGCACGAGATCGCCGGCGAGGTCACCGAGGTGGGCAAGAACGTGACCAAGTTCAAGGCCGGGGACCGTGTGGGCGTGGGGTGCATGGTGAATTCATGCCAGTCGTGCGAGAGCTGCAGCAAGGGCTTCGAGAACCAATGCCCTGGCATGATCTTCACCTACAACTCGGACGACGTTGACGGCACTGTCACCTACGGCGGCTACTCCAGCATGGTAGTGGTTCACGAGCGCTTCGTGGTCCGGTTTCCTGACGCCATGCCGCTGGACAAGGGCGCGCCACTGCTGTGCGCCGGCATCACCGTGTACAGCCCCATGAAGTACCACGGCCTGAACGTCCCCGGGCTGCACCTCGGCGTGCTGGGACTGGGCGGGCTGGGCCACGTCGCCGTCAAGTTCGGCAAGGCGTTCGGGATGAAGGTGACCGTGATTAGCTCGTCGCCGGCGAAGAAGGAGGAGGCCCTTGAGCGGCTCGGCGCCGACGCTTTCGTCGTCAGCAAGAACGCCGACGAGATGAAGGTATATTATAAGGGTTACACTTACTCAGATGGTTCAGATTTACTTCCTCTGTACAGTGGAGATCGAGGAAGAACGCGGGAGCTCATGTTTGTTCGCTTTGTTGATGGATTGATGTCTTTGCAGGCTGCGGCGAGCACCATGGATGGCATCATAAACACGGTGTCTGCAAACATCCCCATGACCCCTCTCTTCGGCCTGCTGAAGCCCAACGGCAAGATGGTCCTGGTCGGCCTCCCCGACAAGCCCATCGAGGTCCCTCCCTTCGCTCTGGTTGCCAGTAAGTCCTCAATCCTCAGCAGTGACTTGCAGAAGAAACCATACACTGACCGTCAGAGGCATGATATAGCAGCATTGTCTGTGCGTAACTGACGCTTACTGTACGTGTGGCTGTGTTGTTTACAGCGAACAAGACCCTGGCGGGGAGCATGATCGGCGGCATGAGCGACACGCAGGAGATGCTGGACCTCGCGGCGAAGCACGGCGTGACGGCGGATATTGAGGTGATCGGCGCGGATTACGTGAACACGGCCATGGAGCGCCTCGCCAAGTCCGACGTCAGGTATCGCTTCGTCATCGACATCGGCAACACCCTCGACAAGGTCGGCGTTGCCACCACCGAGTGACCTGCCGCCCGGCTAAGGCCTACTCACCGCTGCTTACGAGTTACGATCTACTGTATTGCTGTTAGTAGTAACAATAAACGATCATCTCAAATTCTTGCAGTGTTTTTTGGTGTATTGTTTTTTTCTGAGGAGACTGGTTTGGAGGATAGATGGACATGATTACTTCTTGCCGATTTGCCGTGATAATTGATTACCTACTCTTTTTTCTATCTTCTGTCGCTAGAAGACTCCAGCCTACCAAAAAATGTAATTATGTTTTAACACATTTACTACTCCCTTGGTTCCAAATTATAATATGTTTTTGATATTTTAATATGCGGTTAACATATCTATATTATGAGAATGTGCACAACTAACAAGATTTCGGCTCTAAGGGAGAGGTTCCAACATATGCATGCATACAAAGAATATTAAAAATAAATTATACCTTAGGCCGTTAATGCAATTGGCCATCCGTTTCCACGACTAGGTTTGTATCCATGATAGTATCGTAAAACAAAAACAATCTCTCAGCTTAACATGTTTTGACAACAAAAAAGTTTGTTGTCAGATATAATACTATCGATACCATATTATTAACCCTTACCACCCAAATAATACACTCTCTCTCCGTTTATAAATATAAAATAGTTTAGATATTTTACATTTTATTTAGATGCATACTAGAATAAGCGAACATACACATAAACTAGCTGAATTAGGCGCGGCGGCACGCCACGCCCTTTGTGTGAATTTTGATATTAATATTTTTGACATATTTGCTTTGATGGTTATACACTTTGCAATGCATTTAATTTTTTCGTAAGTAAGCAGGTATTTTTCTTCTAGTCATCTTGGTATTTTTTTAGGCATCTTTTATGGGAAAGTATGAAGTATAAATAAATTTTAGAACGTGGCAATTTGAATATTTTTTGTATAAGGCACACCTAATTTAGTTAATATGTGAAATAATATGTAAAAATCTCTAGATTGACACCAATTTGAAAATATGAAAATAGTGTTACAGTAGGGCGTAATTATTTTGAATCTGGTCATTTCTTTCATATTATGTTGTTAATTATGGTTAAAGGTATTTACTTTAGTAGGATGTAAGTAATTATTTTTGTGTGTGGTTAATTTTGTCTTTTTATGGGACTACACTGTTGAGTATGTTTGAAGGTATTTACTTTAATTAAGGCTTATTTTAAATAGTTTGAATTTTGTTGTCTTTGTTGATCTAAATTTGTCCAAATTTGAAACTTTTTGATGGCGTTGCCTCGTGCCGGAAATAGGCAGGGATTTTTTTTGTGAAAAGTTTGATATTTTTTCTATATTCATTTCTTTGTTGTTGTTTTTTTGTCCAGATTTAGTGAACCTTTCAGTTTTTCAAATTTGTTGCGTTGTGACATGTATAGCTACAATATTTTTTGCCGGTCATTATGATATATTTTTTGAATTTTTCTGTTCAATATTTTTGGATATCCATATTATTTTTTTGTTGTTGTTTTTTGTCTAAATTTAGTGAACCTTTAAGTTTTTCAAATATGTTGGATTGTGAGACGAATAGCTAGGGTATTGTTTGCCGGTAATCATGATATATTTTTTGAATTTTTCTGTTCAATATTTTTGGAGATATGATTTTTTCAAATTTTGCTATTTTCATGTTTGACTGACAGGGCTGGCCCACTGTGTTGACGTCAGCGGTGGGCGGATCTGGCGTGGCCGCGGCGCCGGTGCGCTCGTCGGTGGCGAATCCCGGCGAGGCAGGGCGAGCGGCGCGTCGCGCTGCACGCGCACGGCCACGCGTTACCATTTAGTGGCGGTGCCGCCGCCTGGTGGTCGTCGTAGCGGCTCCGACGTCGTGCCGACGCGGCAGCGGACTCCGAGCGCGGCCTGGACGAATCCGCCGCGGCGCGCGGCGTCGTCGGACATGCGGACTCGATTCCGCCGGTGAGGAGGCAGAGCTCGTGGCGGCAGAGCAGCCCGTGCTCTTCGATCCGAGCGGGGAGGTGCGCAACGGCGCCGGCGCCGGCGGCCCGGAGCTCGCGGGGGAGAGAGGATGAGGCGTGGTGCATGTGGAGATGGTTTTGCAGAAAAGCCCCTCCAATTTTCTGTAATTGCGCGTTAGTCCTTTCCGGGGGCAAATTGCAAAACCGCCTGGGCACTCTTCATCACTGTTCATCGCGGGAATTGGTGAAATTCAGTCGTCGATGTCCGAATTCGCGAGCAACCACAAAGCTCTAAAATCTCCAACCTTAATATATAGGGTAATGTGTATATGTACATATATATACATGTGAATGTGGATAAAGTCTAAACCATCTTACATTTAGATATGGAGGGAGTAGTTTTTTTTTCTGACATTGCCATGATCTACATGTCTAGAGAGTGAGTAAATGATTCACTCTAAACACGTAAAATATAAAATTACCGTCAATAAAGGAGTACATTAGTGAGTAGCGAAATTCAGAAGATCATGAATCCATTTGATTAACCTGTTAACCGGCTTGACACTACCTGGTAACCAAACTATAAAATCTCGTAATTAGGATTGAAAAAAATAAACCTGGTTTAAACAAAAAAAGTCAACTTTTAATTTAGATCAATTTTACACGGTAGCTTCCTATTCCGCCACCAACTTATGTTGACTCGGAGTCAAGCTAAACTTTTTTCGATGCCCGCGAGAGAGGTAGTAATGGACGCACATATGAGCTCTGGAGCATGTCAGTGCATGCGCTCATCAACACTTTTGCGTGCATACTCTGTGACTACGCTCAAATCGATAGTTCCCTTTTTTTTTATTTTCTGTATTCATATCACGAAATAATACAAAGTTGTTGACCCTTACAAGCACGCTTTAACACAATTACATAGGACCCAGAATCCTTAAGACACCCTAACATAACCATAACACAAGAAGATCGCCGGAGCCCTGTGTCATCATCTCAGAATCTTGAGAGAAGACGCCTGCAGCAGAAAGATCTGCAACCAAGCGCAAGCAGGTCATCGTCTTCGACCCCGGTACAATTGCCGCCACACTGCTTCCTCCTTCCTTGACACCAGCACCGAGAGGGCATGGACACCAATCCAACACATTTGCAACGTACATTCGTCACGATCTTTGGCCTGGAGTACCGCGAACAATGTCCCTTCCGGATGGAAGAGAACTCGAGTCAACCGACTGGTCCAGCACCGCAGCCAAGCCATCCACCCGGGCAAAGTAGGATCTCCCTCCAACATCAGCGCCGAGGAAGGAGAAGAACAGTAGCAACAAATCATACTGACAAGGAGGAAGAAGGGTCTTCGTCTCCAACCATCCATCGCCCATCTGAGGACCCAGTTGGCCAGTGCCGATGGACCTCTAGACACCATAGCCCACGACCTCGACGAGATTCAGGGATCCCTCACCCCGTTGGTTCCTAGACGAAGTCAAAAGCCTCGCCTGACCGCGAACGGAGCCTGGAGAAATTTATTCCGACACGACACCACCGCAACGGCATCGGCAATGTATCCCTCAACCCTAACCCTACCACGCACCCGCCTAGCAGACAGTCCCGAGGTTCCCCCTCCCTCCCGCCGCCGAAGCGGCCGATGAAGAGAGAGAACCGGCGGCGTCGCCGGCGGCACGCAAGGGAACCCTTGTCGCCTCCTTGATCGCCTCGTGCGATCCAACTTTTCCGGGAGCGTAACAAATCAACAGTTCCCTAATGAAGCCAAAGCACTCGCTAAGCATGTAACTTGTACATGACTTTTGCTACCACTCACTCTCCTTACTTTTATTTTGAAGGGAATATGCCCTAGAGGCACTTAATAAACATAGTTTATTGGTAATATTCCAATTGTTCATTATATGTTTTATACCATGCTATAGTTGTATTAAGCGGAACATTAATACAGGTGTGATAGATAAACAACCAGGTCCCTAGTAGTAGCCTCTGCTATTACTAGTTTCATTGCGCGATTGATGATCGAGGTTTCCCGATCATGAGACATGGCGTCTGTTGGCAATGGAGTCATATCGTTAGGTGGAACGATGTGATGGACTTACCAATATTTATAAGACGTAGTCATTACGCCTTAAGACCGTGAGATCAACTCTTATTGTTATCCCTGGAAGATACTTTGATCGCACCAAACGTCATATCTTATATAGTGTGACAATGATAGGTGATACTTTTGGGTATCGGAAGGGGGTAGTTGAGACGAGGGGTCAACAACGGGATTGGTCAGTCCGTATAGCCGGATAGATACTCTAGGTCCCACTCTGTGAGATTATGTCAAGTGAGTTTGCAAACATGTAACTAGGTCACCAGCTGACATAATATCATAAACGAGTAGAAGATAGCGATATCAGTAACGAGATCATACTAGGTATGGAGATATCTGAGAATGATGCTCGGACACGCTAAGTATCGCTATGACAAAAGGTTTAAGACTTAACGTTAATGTTTGATAAATAAAAGTCATCCGTTATATCACAGGGATTAATTCATGGGGTCCAGGCCTAAGAGTTAGTCATTGATCGGAGAGGAGTCTAGAGTCTGTTATTATATCGAACCGCTAAGGTAATACACTTAAGGGGTTTCGACAAGACAACCGGAAAGGAAGGAGATCACCGGGAACGTCCCTCGAATGGTCCGATGGAGATCGGGCAGCGACGAAATAGTTTTCGGAGCTAGAATAAATTATATATAATATGTTTAATATTAATTAGTGTAATTAATGTTTAAATATGATTTATATATTTATTTTCGAATTTTTTGAGACAGGTTTCCCTAAATGGGCCTTCTAGTGGAAAGAAGGCCCATGCGGGGCGGGGGGGGAAGCTTCCCCCCAAGGGAGGAGGGCTGGTTCGGCCGGCCTAGGTGGGCCACAAGGGGCCCACCTAGGGCTGGCGCACCTTCAAAGGGTTGTGGCTGGTCTGCGATAGTCCCACACCGCCCGACTGGCAAGGTTGGCATCCTCCTTGCCCCTATATAAGAAGGGCACCCCTGGCCTTTTAATTTACCAATTAAATTCTCAATTTCTCCTCGATTTCGTGATTCCCTTTTGTCAGAGTTGCGCCGAGGAGGATGAGAGAGTTCTCTCCACCATAGCCCACTGTCGCGCTGCTGGTGTTCCGGTCCAAGTCTTCCCCTGCTCGTTCTGGACTGGAGCTTCGGAGGCCGTCGACTACACCGTATGTGTGTAACGCCCTGAGAGGTGCTGCGCTAGCGGTACTCGGAGGCCTACTTCCTCCACCCGACCTCGAGGTCATATTCGTCGTCTTCGTCGTGCCGAGTTCTTCGCGACCTAGAGGTAGGCTACGTCGTCTTCGTCGTCAACGCTTGTGCGGGAGCGTAATCCCCGCTATTCGGTCTACTAGGGTATGTATTCCGATCTCCGTCGTACTTTTATTTCTGCATAGTGTAGATTTTGGCTAGTTTAAGGTTATCGCCGATAGGAAAATTTTTGTTTTCTGCCTGCGATCCCCTTCAGTGGTATCAGAGCCGATCTATCGTAGATATAGCTGTACGCTGTTAGAACCCGTGTTCTGCATGGGGGTACCATTCCTGTTATTTGCTACCCTCGAGCGTGCACTTGTGATTCCAGCGGCATCGAGTTGATGAAGCGGCCCGGACCGACTTTACGCGTACGCTTATGCGAGACTGGTTCCACTACTGACATACGGCTTGTACCGTATCTGTGGCTGGCGGGTGTATGTTTCTCTCTCTTTAGTTGGCTTTGCATTTTCAATGGAGGGCCCGAAAGGGATGCTTAAACATGCAATTATTGGATCGTTATTGTGGTCATAAGGTTCGTAGATATGAGGCGGTTCTATTTACGACAGCCCCAAGGCACGTAAAATATGCAAAAGATAAAGTAGAAGCGTCTAACTTTATTTTGCAGGGGCAATGTGATATGGTCAAGGTAGGTTTATTAAATTGTTTATGAACTACGGGCACCAAGAAGACCATGGCGCAATGAACTATATCACATCGCATTACATTTGATATTATTGGGTGCATCTTATATTGTGTGATTATATATATTAGTATATATTAGTTACGTGGCGGTAGTTATATATCAGATGATCCCTTCAAAATATCACTAGTGTTCTTCCTCCAACGAGCACCACCAAGAAAGTTCTACATTATGAGGCAGGTTGTGACGATCAGGTGTTAGACATATCGTCGTTCGCATACAGTGGGTGTAAGCCATGTTGCACAAGCGTTATGTGGAGGTTATTGTGGTGAGCCTAGCATATTCAGATATGGCCTCGGAACACGGAGGCCGAGAGGTCGAGCATGAGTCACATAGTTGTTGTGATTGACAATTGTCTACCCTTGAAGTTGTGTTGCCGGTTCTGACGATGAGGGGTTGTGCAATGGATGGGGGTCGTGTAATCTCTTAAACGCCCAGGAGGGATGTTCGTTTGAGTGGGAGTTCTGATAGTTATTTTCTAAAATACTAGAACTCAAAATATAATGAACAAAGTCTGTTTTGCAAACCTTTGTAGATATTAACCAATGTAATAGCATCTTTTCAAATTAGGCGCATTCCTGCGATTGAGAAACTTAAAAGGTTGGGTCCAAACTTCATAGTTTTATACTTTAGCTTGAGTATACTCCTTGTTTAAACCGTTAGCTCTTTGTGGTACAATATCCGCTAGGAGATAAACTCGGAGATTCCGCTAACAAAAGGATAATTTGGATTATCAGGTTTTGTGCGGATAATATCATCATAGTCCAGTGTATGCTATGATCTCCTCCAAAGAGAACCAACGATGTGTACGAGTTGTTAGATCGTGAACATATGAGATGATCACTAAACTCGGGGTACACCTAAAGTTGGGTTGATAAAGTTTATCAGTACGTTGACTGATTGTCTTCTCAACCAAGATGGAAGAGAATACACACATTGAAGGAGCATGTGGCAGTCATACTTGATGACATTGATCATACTTGATGACATATGGTCATACTTGATGAACATTGAGATGCCTCGCTCAGCTTGATCACTGGATGACAGACGATGTTGCCAGGTGCAAATGATTTGTCATAGTCTATGTCATGCAAGGGGAATCGTTCACCTTCGTGGTTCTTGATTACGTTGAATCAAGAAGATGAAACAGATCGCCGGAAGTCATCAATGATGATGGTGTATATATGATATACATGTTATGAATGTTTTACCTAAGAAAGTAGTCGCAGTAGTGACTTAGTTTTTGATACTAGTCATGTTTTATGAAAACCAGCTTTACTGCTTGAGTAGCTTGAAAGGATAAGGCGACATTGCGTGTTTGATAATGGCAGACAAATTTTTGTGATGGCCATAGACACTCTCCCTCTAGATCTACCATTTGAATAAGTTCTTTATGATCGCCTGTTAGTATGATCGTTATAAGTGTGTCTCCTCTAGCGCAATTGTTCATATATGTTAGTGACAAATTTGTTGTCCTATATTTATGAAGTAATGATCATATGCCGATTTGAATTTAGATGGTAGAAGCTCCCACATTCATGATATTAATGCCAAAGGATACAAACTTAATAAAGACACCAAATATGTGTGGCACTGCCTTTTAATTCATGTCAATGTTATAGTCAATGAATTAGCTCCATAACGGATGGATCTACAAGTTCTTAGATTTGATCTTTTGACACTTGCAAAGATAATTAAGACAACGTTTTCGGAAAACGGGCATATAACTTATTGATAGTCATACATATAGATGTATGTGGATCAATGAAGTAATTGACGGGTAGTGGAGACCTTTATTTCGTGAACTTCGATGAACGTTTTGAGTATGACTTGTTGAGAATCATGCATATAGGTGTATGTGAATCAATGAAGTACTTTAACGTGAAGTGAAAGTTCTTATTTCATAGACTTCATGAATATTCCGAGTAGATATATGGATATCCACTCAGGGAATGTTAGTCTGAAAATTTTGATTCGATCAAACAAGTTCAGAATGAAGTAGGAAATACATTTAACAAGAAAATCAAATTCCTGCGATACAGATTGAGGAAATAAAGATTTGAGTTATAATGTTGGCACATCATTGAAAGACTTGTGAGAAGAGTTCCACAAATTACGTCGCATGGAACACCATAGTGTTATGGTATGTTGGGACGTCATAATCACACCCTATCGGATAGTGTGTAGTAAATAAATATCTTATAGAATTATTGTTATCATTAGAGTCATATGGTAGAAACGCAACATTCACGTTAGTTAATAGGGAAACCATTTGAATCCATGGAGACAATACCATATAAGTGATGGCATGGCTTTGAGCCTAGATTGTCGTTTCAAGAATTTAGTGTTTCGATGTGATCAAACCTAAAATGGATTTATCTTTGAAGTGTACCATACCTAAAGAGTTTGTTGGGTACATGTCTCACGACATAGGCAAAATCGTTGTCGGGATATACCTTGCGAAAGAAATAGTTTCTTATCCAAGGGTATAAGTGAGAAAGAAAGTAGAGTAAGAAAAAGTTGATGAACTTTCTCTCCAGACATCAGAGTAGCGCAACCGAAAGTGTTTTCGGTGTCATGCTCCATAGCTTGAAAGAAGCTGATGATACAAGATCATGATGCTCTGAGCTCATACTAAGAACGTAGGCGTACGAGGTTGTGTTCCACACTGTGTGATACGACAATCTTGTTATGAAGGTCATGTTAATGGAATATGACAGACCTACGAACTACGAAAAAAAGATGGTAGACCTAAGTCCGAGAAATGGCTATGAGTCATATATGATCCGAAATAAAATCCAAGTAAGATTACCATGTAATGACTTGGGAGATCTTCTTGATGGCATCTAGTCTGTTAATAGAATATGGAATTTTATGAGAGAGTAGATACTGATAAGGATCGATTTATCGTAAAACAGTTCCAACATATTCAAAAGTTGACCACAACGAGATTTTGTCTCAAGTGGCGAAGGCTAAATCTATTCTGGATCGTTTAGCAATTACTATAATTTTGAATGAGAAATTGATAGATGGATAAGAAAACCATGTTTCTTAATAGTGTCAGTAAGAAAGAGTTGTAATCAGTACAATAATGGTTTGATGATCCCGAGGATGCTAAACATGTATGCAAACTTCAGTTGTCCATTCATGGGCTGAAGCAAGCATATCGGAGCTGGAATCTTCACTTTGATAATGTGATCAAAGGATTTTGGAGTTGTCCAAAATAGTTGAAGAAACCTACATTTGCAAAGAAGTGAGTGGGAGCAAAGTAGCTTTTCTTGATCTTATATGCGGAAGGCATATTTGAGTGGGATATAAGTAGCTTACCTTGATCTTATATGCGGAAGACATATTTGAGTGAGAGCTAGGTGTCATTTTTGATTTTATATGTAACAACATATTGAATGATACAGATCCTCTAGTAGAGTGTAGAGGATTATTTAAGTGATTACATTTTCTATGAATGAAGTTAGGAGTATTAGGCATCCAATCATAGATCGTAAGGGGCTTAATAACATTAGGTCGGAATATTTTCTAAGTTAAGATTTTGAAGTGTTTCACAATAGAACAAGCGAACAAGATTGTTCTTACTTGTATGACTAGGTAAAATATTAAGTTTATCTTGGCATTTTCAGTGATAGAAAATGATGTTCGACATTCTCTATGTATCATACATAGATTCTATCAGACTGGAAGCTCGACTTGGTGTGACCCAAGTTCTTGGTTGAAGAACGGGTTCTAGAGTGATCCTTGTGTGGATATATGAACAAACGTTAAGTATATTTTTCAGTGTCTATGTGAACTGAAGATATATTTTCTAGTAAAAGGGTAAGAGTGTGTAAGACAACTTACCGTAAAATGATTACGATGATGTAAGTTGTGACACTGACCCATACGACTACAAATCTCATATAGGAGATGTCATTTGTTTTGAAGAAAAACATGGTTAGTTTGCGAAGTTGCATATGAATGCACTGTCGCATAATCTACATAGGTATAGAAATATATGGCAACTTCAGAAGTAGCAAGTGTGATTGGACTGAGCAGTTTTCCAAGCGTATGTGGTCCTCTTAATAGATCTCTTACACTTTTAAGGCCCATGCTACGCGAATGTTCGAGTCTCACTCCATCCACTAGGATATATTTCATCCTCATCGTAAGATACGGGATGATGTCAAACCAAGTGACATAGAAGTGATGCAAAGCATATATAGGTCTCAATGTGTGAGATCTATTGACTGTATTCCTATTCCACGAGACTAGCAGGCACCAAGATGCTATGGGTGTTGAGCTTTTACCAAGTTGTAAACTAGATTAAGTGTTACTCTAGTGCAAGTGGGAGACTGAAGAGAATATGCCCTAGAGGCACTTAATAAACATAGTTTATTGGTAACATCTCAATTTTTCATTATATGTTTTATACCATGCTATAACTGTATTAAGCGGAAATATTAATACAGGTGTGGTAGATAAACAACCAGGTCCCTAGTAGTAGCCTCTGCTATTACTAGTTTCATTGCGCGATTGATGATCGAGGTTTCTCGATCATGAGACATGGCGTCTGTTGACAATGGAGTCATATCGTTAGGTGGAACGATGTGATGGACTTACCCATATTTATAGGACGTAGTCATTACGCCTTAAAACCGTGATATCAACTCTTATTGTTATCCCTGGAAGATACTTTGATCGCACCAAACGTCATATCTTATATAGTGTGATAATGATATGTGATTTTTTTTGGGTATCGGAAGGGGGTAGTTGAGACGAGGGGTCAACAGCGGGATTTGTCAGTCCGTATAGCCGGATAGATACTCTAGGTCCCACTCGGTGAGATTATGTCAAATGAGTTTGCAAACATGTGACTAGGTCACCAGCTGACATAATATCATAGACGAGTAGAAGATAGCGATGTCAGTAACGAGATCATGCTAGGTTGGAGATATCTGAGAATGATGCTCGGACACGTTAAGTATCGCTATGACAAAAGGTTTAAGACTAGACGTCCAGATTTGATAGATGAAAGTCATTCGTTATATCACAGTGGTTAATTCACGGGGTCTAGGCCTACGAGTTAATCATTGATCGGAGAGGGGTCTCGATCATGTCTGTTATTATATCGAACCGCTAGGGTAACACACTTTACGGGTTTCGCCAAGACAACCGGAAAGGAAAGAGATCACCGGGAACGTCCCGGGAATGGTTCGATGGAGATCAGGCAGCGACGAAGTAGTTTTTGGAGCTAAAATAAATTATATATAATATGTTTGATATTAATTAGTGTAATTAATGTTTAAATATGATTTTATATATTTATTTTTGAATTTTTAAAGTCAGATTTCCCTAAATTGACCTTCTAATAGAAAGAAGGCCCATGAGGGGGAAGCTTCCCCCCAAGGGAGGAGGGCTGGTTCGGCCGGCCTAGGTGGGCCACAAGGGGCCCACCTAGGGCCGGCGCACCTTCAAACAGTTGTGGCTGGTGTGGGATAGTCCCACACCGCCCGACCGGCAAGGTTGGCAGCCTCCTTGCCCCTATATAAGAAGGGGCACCCCTGGCATTTTAATTCACCAATTAAATTCTCAATTTCTGCTCGATTTCGTGATTCCCTTTGTCGGAGTTGCGCCGAGGAGGATGAGAGGGTTCTCTCCACCATAGCCCGCTGCCCCGCTGCTGGTGTTCTGGTCCAAGTCTTCCGATGCTCGTCCTGGACTGGAGCTTCGGAGGCCGTCGTCTCCACCGTATGTGTGTAACGCCCTACGAGGTGTTGCACTTGCGGTACTCGGAGTCCTGCTTCCTCCACCCAACCTCGAGGTCGTCTTCGTCGTGCCGAGTTCTTCGCGACCTAGAGGTCGGCTACGTCGTCTTCGTCGTCAACGCTTGTGTGGGAGCGTAATCCCCGCTATTCGGTCTACAAGGGTATGTATTTCGATCTCCGTCGTACTTCTATATCTATATAGTGTAGATCTTGGCTAGTTTAAGGTTATCGCCGATAGGAAATTTTTTATTTTATGCATGCGATCCCCTTCATATTTCAGCCTCTTCCTTCTTTTTAATGTCACCCTCTTCTTTCTAATCAATGCTACACTACTTGATTCAAAATCAGCTCTATACGAAAAATGATGTGCACTGACGATGTGGTTCACTTTAAATTCCGTGTTCATGTTTTCAGTATTTTTAGATGAATTTGGTCAAATTAATCACATACGGTTGACTATTTGAATTTTCCTTTCCGAAGTAGCTTCTCCTTACCATTTCACATGACTCATGTTGTAAGTTTTGTGTTTCAGTGGTTGTAGAGGAATAGTGTGAAGCGTATTTAGCTTGTGATTAGTGTACATTTCTTTGTCAACCTCAGGTAGTAGGTCATGGTATGCGCTCCATCGCCTCCATATGCAGTTTGCTGCAATCTTTGCCACCTACTTCAGTGTCGTTGTTGTTGTGCTCGCCGCTCGTCAAGGGTATGTCACATAGACATGTCTCAAATGCAGGGCCGTCTCCAGAAATCCAGGGCCCCTGTGCGAAACATAAACCGAGGTCCCAAACTTTGAAAAAATCATATACTATTTTGAATAGACAAAACCACCTTTCGTTGATGCAGCCCTGGCAATTAATGGTTACAAAATTGTATACTATGTATAGGATGCTTGTTCAAATAGTTTAAAATGTCAATAGAAGCTATTATAGCAGGCTTGTAGGTTTATAGGGTTTACTAGATCTGATAGCGGAAAAACTCAAGGAGACCAACTGACCAAACCTTGATCGGCTACGGATGGGTGGTTGGTGCGTCCTTGCCAAACTCAACAGATATGGCGGCAGTAGGCAGAGACATCCAATCATCCATACACAGCTGGGGCGAGGGGCGGTGACAACGCTGCCGTCGGCGTTATGCTTCTCAGTGGCGGCAAAGAGCAGCGATTTCTTTAGTTTTTAGAAGGATCGGTATCAGATCGGGAGCCATAAGGGTAATCTACGACGCCTATTCCTTAGGATTTAGGTGGAATCAGTGTGGGCTGGGTTTTGGGCCTTGGGACCGCCGACCAGTCTTTTCACTTGTAAATCGTTAGAAAATACAGGTACTCAATGCTACGGGCTTCGCATGCACTGGAAACTGGGGGCCCCTAAAATTTGGGGGCCCTGTGCGGCTGCCCAGCTCGCACGGGCTTCTCGACGGGCCTGCTCAAATGTGGCGATGAGAAGTAACTTCACCTATGTGGAAAAAGGTGAGAGTAATATTCACTATAAACATAAGCATGTTGTCTAGTTGTCCGTGCAATGCTGGGCCTAGTTGGACTCCTCTCGAGCAACATACACGACATAGTTTTGACTTTTGAGGGTGGTCCCAAAGGAGCTCAAAAGTTGATTTTGTCTACCAAACCGACCAAGTAAGAACTCATATGTTCAATATTAGCATGGTTTAGGTCTAGGTCCTTCATCCATAGATCAGACTTATACTTTTGTCCCGTGGTGAATAGGGATAGAAGAATGGTAAGATAGGTGCCTTGCGTTGTACTCACTCATGACTCAGAAAATAAGTGTCTCAAGTTTATCAAAAAGAAGATGTATTTAGACATGTCACTAGATCGTGAGTTAATTAATACAGAGCGGAGGTAGAAGATATTGCAGACCTGGTAACCCATCGTTTGCCAAAGGTCAGGATGAGAATGGGTTGGGTCGACCCGCTGGGTCACTGCCCCGACCCAAAAAGTCGAGGCCATTGGGCCACATGGGTCGGCCCTAAACGAGAAATGGGTCAATAGAGCCGGCCCCAAGTGACCCATTGGGTCAGTAGAGCCGGCCCATTTGTAGTCTTATTTTTATTTGTAATGAGTTTAAATATGTACTGATATCTTGTAGAAATCAATGTTGTGGATATTTGAAATATATATGCTTTATTATAAAATAGAAATAGTGTCCTTTGCATTGTTCCAATTCGTCAATACCGCTTCTAGGCCTGTAGGCCAGTTTAGCTAAGAACAGCATGGTTGCTACACATATTCGACCCATGCATGCTGCATATATGATAGGAACCATGTGCCGCCGATCTTAAAATAAAATACGGTACAACTGCGGGTAGGAAACTTTGTTCGATTTTTTCTAACTCCTCGTACACTACTGCTCTAGTCGTTTCATGCGGAAAAAAACTGCTCTGTACATGCATGTACGTGCTACATTATCGTTTGGTCTAGTCCAAAATAATCAAATTCAATTTACACTAATTTGCTAAAATTTGGGTCGACCCGAAATACCCATTAGGTCAGCAAGGCCGCTCACATTTTTAAATGGGTCGACCCATGGCCCCTCAAAACGGCCCCGGGGCCAAAAGGGCCAGGTCCAAGGCCAGGGCCGGGTCGGCCCATTCCCATCATGAGCCAAAGGACTAAAATGTGATGCCACTCTGGATTCAGTTCAGTCTTTGTTTAACATGCTGGCATGCGTGTTCGGCGATACCAATATATCTTTGTCAAATCAAGATTGTGTGGGTGTTCAGTCTACATTTAAGTAGTCTACATTTAAGTGTTGGTTAATAAGAAATCAAAAAACAACCCAACCGTACAAACTGGTTTGTCGCTGTATCAATCATCCTGTGCTAGTCAGGCCGAGGGAACAACTTATTGGCTAGAGAGAAGAAATCTCAATAACCTAGTACAGGTACATATGGTAGCTATATATCACAACATACTCCTGTGTGGCTCGCCAACTTTGCAAATTGTTGTCCTTGTGTCTGCTACATCGTAGCAAAATATTATCGAGCAATATTGTACAGAAATCACCGCTTATATTAGAGTGGCTTGGACATTGGTTAGGCTACTTAGGTTCTTGACTGAAGTCCAAGTGTCATGAAGAGTCCTTGAGCTTGATGTATCCAAGAACAGGCTTA
The DNA here is from genome assembly GCA_026929855.1 of Poa annua. NCBI lineage: Eukaryota > Viridiplantae > Streptophyta > Magnoliopsida > Poales > Poaceae > Poa > Poa annua. The sequence goes on along the minus strand of CM049430.1, from coordinate 76,479,502 downwards.
CATATAACCTAATGTCTCGTGAATGTTCACTCTGCCAGCAATGCAGTGCATATCTCAGATGTCGGCAGTTGTCTATACATAAGCTGCAACCTGCACAAACTAACCATCTTACTTCAGACAATTTGATGAAGAAGCAAATCACCAGGATTCTGGACACCGAGATGGATGAAAGTAAACTTAGGTGGCCAATTTTTGGAAGAATATTACCTTTCCTACCAAAGCTGCTACAAGACTGAGTAAACAGGGCAAACAGAAAATAAAATGGGAAACTCACGATCTGGTGCTCTGTTTATGAATTCCTCTTCTTAGCAACTCTAACTTGGAGCATCAGATGGACATCTCTCTTGAATATGGACCTCAATTCTTCATTGGCTTCAATACCAATTCTCCTGACACATTTATTCGAAACAACACATCAGTATCAAGCCTGTCCGAGAGTAATTGTAACAGTAAATTTGATTGTAGGTGTGAATTAAATAGGCGCTTCACTAAAGAAGCCAACAAATTGGTACTCAAATACACACAAGAATAATTCTTGTCATACATCTAACTGGGGGCACGGAAAGGGCAGGCGCTTCACCAAATAAATAGCTTATCCTACAAATACAGGGGATATTGTTTGCAGACGAGAATGTTACCCGATCTTAGAGCCATTTTTTCCAACAAGAATCTGCCGTTGGCTATTCTTTGGTGCAATGAAGTGCTGTTCGACCCTAAGAGAACCATCTTTTAGCTCCTTCCAGTCCATCAGCCGATGCTCAATTACATATGGGATTTCCTGTAGAAGTCATATTTAGCAAATAATTCTGTCGTATTCAGGGACCCAGGTTAACAGCAGAATTATTTATAAGAATTACTTGGTGAATGTGATCCAGCATCTTCTCTCGCACAACCTCCAATGATATGGTTTTCATTACTTCTTCAGTCATTGTGGTCGGCTCCTCGTCCCAGGGTCTTCTCACTGCCTAACATAGAAGAGACAAGTTTCTCACTGCCAACACAGAAGAGATGTATTTGGTATATTGATCATAAACTGGTTTCACCATTTTCAATTTTTCTACTCACAAACACCTAATACGGGATCATAAACTCTCACTGATGCTATCAGTTATCAACCAAACAAAGTGTTCCAAAAGATCTTGGATTCGCTTAAGCAACACTGAAAAACAATTTGGTCAACTTACTCAGCAAGTGAGATCAGTCACTTTAATGGAATGGCAGGAGTGAGAAATAAAGGCAGTGCTAAATGTTGTTGTTTTTTGGCGGAAAGCTAAATGGCACACAGAGAATTACTACAAAGCTATTCATCCTGATCGCAAGCAGCTGCTTTCATAGGGTTATAAACAGGACATAAGATGGCATTTCAATCTACAAAACAGTACATCAGTACCAATCTAACTATTATGAAACACAAGATCCCAGCATCCAACTTTCCGGAAACTCTGACGTTTTCTTAATTTTCATTACAAGCACGTCTAAAATTAAGGGAGAACACCGCTATTTGGTAAACTGAATGTTGGGAACAAATTAATATACCTGATCCATTAAGTATTGCACAAGATCTTTCACTCCTTTGCCTTTCAGTCCAGATACCATGAAGTACCTAACAAACATTCCAAGCAACTTTAATCAGGCATATGAATAACAGAAGGCAATGTAAATCTCAATGCAGATTAAGAGGAACCTCTCGAATCCAGGAAGATCTTCAAATTCCTTCGCAACTTTCAGCAAGTCTTTTTTGTCTTCTACTAGGTCAACCTTATTCATGCATAATATACGCTTCTGGTTTGGATTCACCTCGGCACCCAATCGTTTGATTAACTTTATTACTCGTGAATCAGGCCTGCATAAATGAACACGTGGTTAAGTAGTTTGCTTGTCATGACCTTCAGGTAAACTGTAAACTGAAAAAAAATCTGGTAAAAACTGAGACGAAAAGACATAAATAAAACAGATGTGAGACTGAGAATTTACATTTTCAGATGCCTGTTGACATCAAACATGACGATTAGTAAATCATAGAGATTAACTGAGCTCCAGGCACTCTCCACACGAACTGTGACATCCCTATGAGGAAGTCCATGATGCCCTAACATGAGCCCTGGGGTATCGAAAAAGCACTGCAGAGAATTTTATTAGCTGAAAACAACACAAACTTCAAGACAATTTTGAACACGGTTGTAGAAGGCACTTTTGTAGCAGGTATTTAATTACTGGTATTACTTTGTTATGCTGGAAAAAGAAATAACTTATGCTTTACATTAGACATATAAGTTTATTAGTTGTCATAGAATAAATATATGTGATGAGACAAACGTGCTTGCACTATGGATTTAACCATATTTTTTTAATGCGGTCAAGACCTTGCTAAATAAAAATACATGCACTCCATGATACCAAACATAATACACATCATTTTAAGATTCCAATAATTTGTCAAAGAAAAATCTTAGGAAGCCATGCTAATGTCTTAGTTAACGTCCTACAAGCACAAGCAGATGTTTGATAACAGAACATACTATCTGAGTTTTCCCTTTTGTCAGCACCCCCAAAATTTCATGGGTTGTTGTATTTGTCTTGCGGGAGACCGCCGCCACTTTTGAGCCAACCTGTTAGCAGATAGGAGCAAGGAAACATAAGACATCACTATGGATAGATGGTACTTCTACTAATACTGAAACTTTAAACAACAAGAAGTGTGTCATCTTGACAGCACTGTGTGCACTAATTGAACCATCCAAGAACAGTAATCCCTCCATTCCTGAACCGATACCTTCACAGAACTTTCACTATACCAATATAGGTCTAGAAGAAAAACAATTGTACCCCTTACTGGTCTTGAATGGCTCGCGTTACTCTAGTACATAATAAATAACGAGAAGTGCTCCTGTGCTTTCCTAGAAGTTTTTTTACACGAATTTTAAAGCACATCAATGGTTGTGATTAATCTCCACCCCTAATCACAGGCTTCACAGCCATTGATGTGCTTTAAAATTCGTGCAAAAAAACTTCTGGGAAAGCGCAGGAGCATTTCTCATAAATAACATCGGAAGCTGAGCACAGACTATGCAGGGGAGGAATTGGTGCTGATTAGCTATTAGCTTTACATTAGTTTGCCATCATATCTCCCATTATTACCAGGCAACTGAAGATGCCGTCTCCTGCTATGAAACACATAGGGGGTGTGCAAATACGGTTTCACGGTTTGACAGGTTTTGGGCTTAGTTCATTTTTTAAAACTAAAGTGCATGTGAGGATTCCATTTCTAAATTATTGTGGTGAGCTGTGTACAAATTTGTACTAGCATAGTATTCCTTTCCATGGCGATTATACAGGACCGGAGGTAGTAGTTTCATCAGCTGGTTTACCACGGTTTGACCGGTGTCATTTTTTCACTCACAAACTCTAATTTTGACACACTCATGGAACACAGATAGAAAGAGCAGAAACCAGACGTACTGCGGTGTTGGTGAGCGACGACTTGCCGGCGTTGGGCGCGCCGACGATCCCGACGGAGAGCGACATCTGGTCCTCCTCCCTGACCTCCCCGGGCTCCTCCTCGTCCTCGTCGGGCGGCTCCATCGCCGCCTCGAGCAGAGCTACCGCCACCTCACGCGACCGCTCCTCCTCGAACGGGTCCTCCACCCGCACCCCCGCATTACTCTCCCCGAAGAGCGCCTCGTCGGCGCGCGCGCGGAGCGAGCGGTCGAAGCGGAGCTTCCGCAGCGCGGAGACAGGGTTGTGCGTGCGTGATGCGGAGGCTTGGGAGGGCGGGAGGGAGAAGTCGGCGCTGTTGAAATCGGCGTCGGGGGCGGCGGAGGAGTCGGAGTCGTCTGAGGAGGCGCCAGCGGCGGAGGAGGAGGACGTAGAGAGGAGGCGGAGGACGGGGAGAGGAAAGCGGGTGGTAGGGGACACTATGGTATGAAGGGGGCGGAGCGCTCGGACGGCGCGGCGCATGGCGGCGGAGGAGGAGGCGGCGGCGCCCGGCGGCGGAGGGTTTAAGGTTGGTTTTTTGGAGAGATGCTGGGAGAAGGGAAGGGGGAATGGAGCGAGAAGGTGTGTAGCGGGCTTTGTGGGCTTCTTCTTTTTTGGTTACGCACGCGCGGATACAAACCTGGCCAACGGACACATTTAGCAGCCATCTGTGTAGGCCCATTTAATAGACGGGTCGTGCTTGTCGGCGCATGGGCCTGACCTAGAGGCCCATCTTTAGCCACGATGTTTTTTATTTTGAGAAACACGCAGACACCCACGAACATATACACACACCCCTATAAACGGACGCACGCAAACCGTACCCTATGAAAATTTTCGAGAGATTGGTCCGACAGATTTTGAGGATGATGAAGTCACCACGGATGTCTCGCTTTTGACGGACACATACTTGCCACTGAAAGCCGTTTAAATTCAGAAAAATATGAGCACCCTTGCAAAATCTAGAACTTAAACTTAGGTGGGCTAATGTCATCACAAGGAACCAAATCAGCTGAGCTAAGCTCAGCTCACGATGGGTTTAACTTGACTCGCGTGCATGTTTTAACCTTTTTAATACTTGTAAGAGAAATAAGAAACAATTTGAAAAATTCAAAAAATATGTAGAAAAATGTAAATGGCTAGCTAAAGAAAGTGTGTATGTTCCTGCATAAGCATTGACTTTTATTAATTCATCAATCTCATGAGGCTTTATATAATAGAGAGTGCTTAGAGGGGTGCTTATAAAAAAAATCAATATTTTTCTTAAGTATCTGTCTTTTTTATAGAGAAAAGGTGCCTAGTTAGGCACCTGTCAAGTGTATGTAAGCATCGGTGGTTAAAAAAAACCGGTTTATTTTATATGCACCTAAGTATCTGGTATTATAGGCTAGACCGTAGACGTGTCGCGGACCAGGCACGACCTATTTAGCCACGTCTCGTGCCAAGCTCCAAACGGTCGGGTCGCGAGCATGGAGCGAGTGGCCAACTTTAATGTGATTGGGCCTTTGTCCTTTGACCGGTTAGTTCGTTGTCGGGGTTGTCCTCAAAAAAGCAATTGTCGGCCACAGTTGGGAAAATTTCAGGGAAATTTTATTTTGCTTGCGCAGTAGGACATTATCAACAGTCATGTTTCTCAAAAAAATGTTGACCTTTGCCTTTGGGAAACTTTTTTTGCAGGAAATTACTTAGAGCTTTATTTAGCAAACATGGCGGCTGATCAGAAAATTAGAGGGAGTTCCGATCCAGTTGCTGAGCATAGAGATGAGTTGATTCGTTAGAGCAAGTTCAATAGCACATGCAATAGCTGGCTATAAGAGATTTTTTTTTTAAACGAAACAAAAGCTTTGCCTTTATATTGATATAGAAGAAGAAGAACAAGTTGAACGGTTTATAAGGAAAACCGTTCAAAAACCATACAACACGACACACCACGCCGGCCCCAAGGCCGCGCTCCAAAAACAGGTCGACAACCATGTTGCCCTAACAAAACCATGGCCGACACCAACACGGCGGAGTCGACCTCAACGCAAGCAGAAAAAAACCCGGAGCCGCCGCTTCGACATCCACACCGGCCCCAAGGCCACGCCCCCAAAACGAGTCGACGGCCATGTTACCCTAACAACCACAACCGACACAAGCACGGCGGAGGCGACCTCAACGCAAGACGAAATCCGGAGCCGCCGCTCCGACATCCACGCCGGCTCCAGAGCCGCGCGCCACCTAGCCGAAGACGAAAAACTCGCCGACGCCGACAACCAGCCTTCACAAGTCCCCCCTGGCCGAAGGAACATCCAAAGCGAGGCCCCAGGAGGCAAACGACGCAGAAGCGCCGCCTTCGCCCGACCCCGCGTGGGGTCTAGGGTTTCCCCCGGAGAACCCGGCGTGGAGAAGCAACAACACCCCCTCGACGACGCATTCAAGAAGGGTGCGGCGCCCGAGGGCGTCGCCGTCGTCGGCCAACCAGGGCAAGACTTTCGCCCGGCGGTGTGCCGCAAACCCCGCAACCGCCCGTCGAGGACCGGCCAGTCCGCCAAACTACAAGCCACATCCACCGCGACACCTCATGTCGCGGCAGACACCGCGCCGACAACGTTCCGGGGCCGCCGCTCCGACATCCTCTCGTCCGGCACCTGCCGCAACACGCCATCCCGACCTCCAGAGTTGGAGGCGAAGAACCATCAATCTTGCAGCCCGAGCTCCGCACCACGTGGAGGCACCGAGAAGAAGATGGACAACTCCTCCGAGCACCGCGCCGGAAGGAGAACCGACGCCTCCAACTCCGACCGCCGCACCGCCCCAAAGCGGTCGCGCCGTCCGCCGCACACCCGCAGCCCCGGGGCCGCCGCCCTGGCATCCTCCTCTCCGACCACGCCCCTGCCGAGCCAGGGGCGCAGCGCCGCGGACGCCTCCGCACCGCCATGTCGTCACAGCAGCGCCCAACGCCGGCCCGTGTGGCCCAGATGGGGCCCGCACGGGCCCAGCCATGGCAGACGCCGCAGCCGACGCGCGCGCCCCGGCCACGCCCCGCGCCGCCGTAGGAAACCACGCCGGGCCGACCGAGCGCCGAAGCTCGCGCCGCCCACGACGCCAGCGACCTCGACCCACCGCCCACACGGCCAGGACCAGGCCGCCCCCTTCGAATCCGGGCGCGAGGCCACTGGATCCGCCGCCGCCCGCAGATCCACGGGTTCTGGAGCCGCCGCTCCGGCCTTCGACGCCGGCGAGCCGCCATCGCCGCTCAGCCAGGTCCGGCACTCGCAGAGCCGGCGAGGGAGAAGAGACACCCCCGCAACCAGCTTTTCTGGCAGCGGGGAGGCCGCCACCGCCGCGGCGCGGAGGCCGACGACGGCAGCGGCTAGGGGAGGCGAGGAGAGGGCGGGGTCCGGCGGCGGTGCGAGTGGATCGCCCCCGGTGTCGCGACTGGGCGCGACACGGGAGCAGGGAGGATGTTTTGCTATAAGAGATTATCAAGTCATATATAGCCAATAATATAGCTTTAAGAAGTGGTCCACCTACCATTATGCCAAATTGCTCAGAAGCATGTGATGCAGTGTCTCTTATGTGAGCTGACTCTCCTTCTCTTCTCTCCACGCTCTTCCATATAATTCAAAAACTGCTTACATAAGCTTAAGCTTACGGTACTTGCTCTTTAGCCGTTCTTATTACATGCTGAATAGTAACATTGTGAAAACAAACAAAAAAGGTCCTACTTCCAAAAGAATGGGTGCCACAACTGAGCGGGGGCCTTGGTAAGAATTTCAAATGTCTATCACCGCTAGGCAATTCTAAGAACAACATTACTAAAACCCCTAAACTTGGCAAAGTTAATGTCATCTCACATAGACATAGACTCTGTAATCGAGAACTTGCCTGTGGCAAGATGGTTAGGAGGGTGGTTGTACCCCAGCCCACAAGAGTTCAAACCCCAGGTTTGACGCGTGTAGGGTGTACGCGCGTGTGTTCATAGAAGTAAGCGTACGCGCGTGTATATGAGTGTTTGCGTTATACTGTGTTTTTCAAAAAAAAAATGACTCTGTAATCAGTCCTAGGATAGGGTTTATTCTGTGCCCCAAGAAACAATTAGAGGATCTGACAATACCACCAGCCCCACCTTTACCATCTTCACGTTGTATTGCTGTATTTTTGTTCATCTTGATGATGCCTGGGTCCGAAGGTGCCCAACCATGTCGTGGCAACACCATAGGTTGTTGCCGAGGCGCCGACGGTTTCTTAGCCAATCTAACTGACTACTACGTTGGGTTAATGTCCTCCTGTCGCGTCCGTCCATTCAAATGTCACGCACCAAATACCAGCACGTAGTCGAAGAGGAGGTTGTCCTCTGCTATTTTAGAATGCATTCATCCAGTAGTATGCCTCTTATCACATCACATGCCACCAGAAGGCCCTCACCTTGGAGACAACTTTCAAGTTCCAATTTGGCTCTACATCTTTTGTTAATTGATTCAATAGAGATCAGCACGGCTAGTTTAATACCATAATAGTTGCAGGAGTCTTCATGTGTCTAAGATATGAACCTTTGGGAAACCTCTTTTGCACAAGTGTGAAGCACTCCCATGCTGACTAGTGTCCTACATGGAGCTGACTAGATAAACGACCTTCCTCCTTGAGTTTTTTATGTTTTTATCTTTACTTGTATTGTATTTTGTGTGTACTTTTTAGGTGTACTTCGTGATGCCTGTATATACACATATATTCACGATGCGCCGTACACGTACACTGAAAACTGGAGTACAAATATTTTAAAGCAGTGAGTACAAGTACACTTAAAAAGGAGATACAAGTACATTGTACAATTACACTGAAAACTACAGTACAAGTGTAATGAAAATGTATAGTTACACTGAAAACCGGACAATGATTCTGCTAGTTTTAGAAGTAAAAACAATCATCGAAGTCTATTAATATGGAATATAAATATATATATATTTTTTTACCTATATATATATAATTTTAAATATCTCGACGGGAGCAACGCAACACTGAAAACTGATGTAATTTAGATAAACACACGAGATGGGTGCCTAGGTGGCTACTAGGGCGACATTTACGAGGAATATGTAGCTACAAATACGTGTAGTCATTGCTTTCCAGACTTTGTCCTCTGCATCAGCGAAGATGATCAAACGATCGAGTTGGGACAGGAATGCGTTACTAAGTTTGCTCCGTCTAAGTGCTCATATACTTTCCAGGAATTTGTTTTGCATGAATTTTAGAACGCGCCGACGGTTGTGATTAGATTCACATGGGATGTTTAAGTGAAGTAAGAGGAGTACTAATCTTGTGGGATTACCATCCCCAATCCCCGCCCGCCCCTAATCATAGTTATCGGTGCCGCTTTAAAATTCGTACATGATTTTTTTTCTCAAAAGCACATGAGTACGTTAGAAGACACCATGACAGTGGACATGACAATCTACCATTATCCTTGGATTAACCTTTTACTTTTTAGGGCTAAAATATTGGATTATATTAACTAAGGAAAATAATATTTATGAAAGAAACATAAGATCTAGGACAGTCAACATCTAGTCGTTGCTTTCCCCTTCCAAGATCAGCTTTGGCTGAAGAGTTCCAAGCATCATGTTCTGTTAGCCACTGGATAGCGCAGCGTCCGGTTCATTCTGACCTCACCACGGACGCTCAAATTTCTTTGCATATATTCCTCCGGAGTTGAGGACCATGCGCCATTAGATCCATGTCAACCGCTATCTGTGTGGAGAACCAAATAAAATCTTTGGCCTTAAATATCTTGAACTGCCGATATCATGTTCTAGGAATAATATTCACATGTTGAGAAAGATATGTTGCCTGCACATATGTGAGAACCTGTTACGTTTTTTGCACTGAACAAGGCAGCGTGGATAAAAAAGACTGATGAACTTGTTCTGAAATTCTTGTGACGAGAGTCACAGCCTAGGCCACACGTTTCTTGATATATAAAAATGGACTCCCATATACATTTCCAATAAACACATCTTAAAAGGGTTTGAACGTTTCTTCAGTGAACAATCTTCAGGTATCTCATCTTTCCTGCGGAACGAGAATGCAAGTAACAATCTGTACACTCCGTTGATTTCCAAAAGGTGGCTACCTTTTTACAAAGTTTCGCCCACAAATATCACTTCAAGTGCCACTGTCCCCACTATCACTACTGCTTCTGTCTTCACCTCATTTGGTAGGAGACCGCTCAAGAGATGCAGACATGTCCCCAACCTTTTGGCTTCCTCTAGCTTTCCTCAACTCTTAAGGTTTGGTCATATTCAGGCATTTTTTCCTCAACTCTGGTAATAACGCGACGACAAAACAAACCCCGTCAGGGAATTGCAAGGTCAGTGTCATTAGGAATGATGACAGTGCACCTAAATGCATATCTCAGTTGATGTTGTCATGCCCATTTGGCGAGCAGGGACATCAGCCCTGCGCCGAGAAAAAGGGCGAGGTAGGTTGCCAGCTGAAGCTTTGTATTCGTCTGTAGCTTCGGATTGTTGAAATCTGCAGCTAGGAGATCAACTAGCGCCATGTAGATCAAAATCCCTGCCGCGGCCGAGTTGAAGACCCCCTCGACGACTAGCGCGATCGAGCTGTGCTTGCTATAGCTGGATGTGATTGCAATCCCCAGTGCGATGCCTATGGGAGCGGTGAAGGAGAAGAAGGTTGCCATGAGCACTGTTGCTTTCGCCTTGAATTTTGCCTGGACCAAGAACAGGAGGAGTAAAGTGTGTCAAATTACTGTTTTTTTCTCACAAAAAAACTTTTTTTGGCATCCAAGCTCAAAGCTTGAAATTTAGTCTTTCTCCTATCTGTCCACTCACTAAGTCGATGCTATCCTTTCTGCTTACAACTTTTTCCTGAAAATAGCCTTAACCAATAATTGAGGGTCCCTACTATATGCTTCTAATGTGCAATGTAGTCACTAGTGACTAGTGAGTGATAAGTCCTACAGATATCTCCATTGTGTGTTGTCTTATTCGCTCGTTTGAGAGAACAATTTTGCTACTTGGACGTCCCCTTCAAGACGGCCATGAATCTTACGTGCCTTTTAACTGATTTTAGCATCTAAATATATTTTCACTCCTCAGTCCTCAGTGAACTGAAGAAAGCCACCAGCAGGCAGTTCATCACTGCTGCAAGGTAATTTGTGTTACTATACCTGAACAATGCAACCACCAAGGCCAATGCCCTCGAAGAATTGATGGAAGCTGAGTGCGCCGACGAGAGGCCTGATAGTCGTTGGCCTCAGCGATGCACCCAAGGACACACCAATGATCACCGAGTGAACCAAGATTCCGAGCTCCAAGACCTGCACAACATAACCCTTTATTAGCATGTTATAAATTTAACTGTCTATACTCTACAGGCAGTGCCAAGCTTGGTGCATTCAATCATTACAAAATGACAAGTTGATTGCAGAATCTGTAAATGGTACTCCTAAAATGTCCTAAATTTGTAAGGCTGTGGGGACTGGGGAGGCCGAGAGTGGCTTCATCTTCAAGTGCAGAGCGGCCGACACATCACATCCGAGTAAGGCATTGTTCCTGTTGTCCTCATTTGGATTCTCTTATTTTGGACGGTGACAATATGGATGGCTACGAGTACTGTGAACGATATTTACTTTACAAATTTCTCAAAAGATGTCGAAATTTCAACCAGCTAGCACTTGCGTTTCTCTTTGAAATATCCAGTCTCAATCAAAATTCGATTGTGCGAATCATTATTGATTGGTGTTGCAGCCGAAAAGACCAGATTTTTTTTGTACTAATAACATGGAAGAAGCTGATTTATTTAGATTAACAGTTGGAACTTAAGGGGCTCACACCTGAGAGATCACCCTCTGACGGATTGTTTCGGCGGCTGAGGCATCTTCCGGCGACGCGGCAGCGTGGCCGTGCGCGTGGCCGTGCGTGGCGTGCGTGTGGACGTGGAGGTGCCCCGCGTGTTCGGCGCCGGCCCGCTCCTCGTCCCCAGCGGCGCGCAGGTCGGAGGCGTCGTCGTCGACGGGGCGCGGCTTCTTGAAGTGCGAGCGGCGGTAGTACCCGGCGGCGAGGGAGTCGACCATCATGGTGACCATGGCGGCGGACATGGCGACGAGGCCTGCGTACGGGAACCCTGCCCTGGCGCCGCCGCAGGGAGAGCCGAGCGCGTCGAAGGCGGCCGGCAGGATGTGCACCATGCCGGTGGCGAGGATGACGCCCGCGGCGAAGGCCTTGACGGCGAAGAAGACGTCGCCGTCGGGGCGCAGCGCGGCGGAGGAGCGGCCCAGCACGGGCACGAGCACCCCCGCGGCCCCCGCCGCCAGGATGGACGCGATGGCCACGAACTTGAGCCGCAGCGCCCCGCGCGCGTCCTCCTGCTGCGCGGCGGTGGGGGCCTCCGCCGCATTGGCTCCGCAGTCGCAGCCCGCCGCGGCCAACGCCGGCGCAGCGAGGGGCAGCGCGAGGCAGAGGAACAAGAGAGCTCGCGAGGCGGCCATAGCTTATTGGCGTGGGAGAGGAGAGGGGGGCGGCGGGCGGGCAGCGCCGAAGGCGCTGGTTTTCTTATAGGACCGCGGAGTGTGTCATGGTGTGCTCATTCATTCTCGCCGAGCTGCTGCCTCTGTTGCTACCCGCGGACCGCGGCCGTTGTGTGGGGTCCTGGGTTTCATCTGCCTCTTTACAAAATGTTAATTTTCCTCAAATATGAACGCATCACCGAGTTAAAATAATAATACTCCCTCCAATCTATAGATGCATTTGTATCTAAACAAAGTTAAGTCCATTAATATGGATCGGAGGGAGTAATAAAATCTCAAAAAACTCTAATTTTTACAGCAATTGTCATAGTCGGACAGAAATGTCGCCGACCAGCCCTGATTATCATACAGACAGATATGTGGTGATCGCAAAAAACAGGCCTACAAGTATAAAAACTCCAAACTAGCCATGACAGAACAACAAGTGAGGAGCCAGGACCACCGAGCTATCAGTTACACGAAAAAGACGCAACCACGAAAATGAAAACCGTGCTGGTGCATGTTTTAAACCGCCACGGATTTTCTGACTTTGTGCCTTTAACTTTTTATTGACTTTGAGTCACTGAAACATAGACCCCACCGGATGTGGAACTCACATGTCAATGACCCAAAGTCAGGGTTGAGCAAGTCAGAAAATCCCCACAGGTTGGAAACATGAGCCATTTTTTCATACTATTTAATCGATAAAAATAGTAGATAAAACAGAACTATGAAGAACATGAAAAGAAATTAGAAAAATGAACATTACGAAGTTCGACACCAACAAATCTAAACAAATTAAAATAGTATCAGAATATGTAGTATGATGTTAAACAGATTAACAAAAACACGTATGATGCATAGGAACAACAGTCATGTTGGCGGAAGTAGGCATGTTGTGAGCTTATCTTCGACGTTCGAGAAGAAGAAGTTGTGCGGAAAATAGTCGTCGACGTCCATGTTAAAAAATCTAGAACAATAACGCTATTAAAAAAATTAGCATCCCTCTTTTGTACATGATCACATGTTCACTGGATCCTTGAGGCCTAGTGTCCCACCCGCAGTGCGTGCTGCAAAACAGGTGAAGAATACTTATGCAGCAACATTAAGGATATTATAAATGGGTCAAATTTGGACTCGCTCATGCCACCTCACTTTTGCACCGTTAGATTCGACTCAGCTCACAATGCCGACCATTCGATTTCTTTGTGCAGGCTAAGTGAGCCAAATGTCCCCGAGGGACGCTGCTCTGGGCGTCAAAATGGAATTTTCTAGGGCGTCCCGGCCCGTTTAACCAAAAGCACACACACGTCGCGAAAAAAGCATATTCCTTTCCCCATCGAGCCGAGTGCACCGTGTGAAAAGTCAACAGTCCCTTGGTCCACCGCGCCTTCCCCTCGACCCCTCCCCTTGATCCACCGCGATGCGCCACCCGTCGATCTCCGCCTGGCCCATCCTCCCATCGATCGGCCGTGCTCGCATCGAACCGCACATTGGCTTGGGGACGATGTCCACGTTCCAGCTGCGGCGCCTCTCCCCTACCTCTATCCGATCCGATCCGGGGATGCAATGCGTATTGGGAGGAGACGAATCAGGCGATGAGGCGGCGGCGCGACGCCTCTCCCCCCAACATGATCTCGTGCTGCGACGGCTCTCCCCGTCCACTATCTCGTGTGTCGGTGCCTCTCCCCACACCTCGACATTATAGTACTCGGTTAATGCATCAAAGAAATTTATTAATCAATTTGCAAATCTCGTCCTACTATTGGTTATTCATTCTCATCAAGGCGAAAAAGGTGCATACAAGACTCATGAATTTCTTATACAGAATTAGCGAGTTTCACTATTTTAAATAATTGTGATGTTCAGAGTTGATGTGTATCATTTTTACGATCAATCTCCATCTACTCTCACTTATTATAAATCTATATTTCTAATGGACGGACGCGGCAACGCGTGCCTACATGATGTGGCATATATGCTATCTCGCCCTCAACTCTTTTTATGCTAATCCAAGTCATAGAAGAGTGGCCCTTATAGTAACATCAAACTCCTCGTAGAAGTGCCTAACATGAATATATTTAGCACTAAAGTAGATCTAAATTCATTCATCTTAGCCACGTCCTTTTTGGGACAGACAGAGCATAACCCAACCGTCCAATGCATTGGTTCACCCAACAGACATCATCGGCTAGGGCTAGGCACGTATTCAAGCGGGAGCTGTGACGCCATTTGCCTTTCCCTTTATCCGGTGTTTTTTCCTGACACGTTGCCCCTTTTGCGTAGTATTTATTTATTTTAGATGTGCTGGGGTGTGTTGACACCATGTTGTCATCCTACTCCTACTATCAAGGCGATATATCGATTGATTCTACACGGCGGCGACCGCTTTATCTTTCCTTTCCTGGCGACCGGCGTCCAGTGTCCCGAGCACACGCGACTCTAGCTACTCGGATTCTTTTGCCATTAGGCTAATGAAACGTGTCATTAAACTGCGTAAGTACGTTGTTTTCACGATTTAGTACGGTGTTTGTTGTTGTCACAAAGGTAGCAGGACCGCTGGGCGCTGGTGCGTGCATGTATGTATATTCTTTCCGTTTTTAAATATAAGTGTTTTTTATTTGTTTGGATGTATATTTATATGTGTTTCATGTCTAGATATATGCATACTTAGCTAGACACTTTTATTGAAACCGAGAGATTATTTATGGTTTTTTTAGGTGTACTCTCTTGAACCTGTTAGCGAAAATGATACCCCTAATCTCTTGGACTATGTCATTTTGTTTTCGTCAACCTTTTTGAAAGAAATAGACACGAGGCTCGGACTGTAGATTTCTAAATCTAAGAAAAAAGACGGTACACTCAGTTTATCCTCCTCCTCGAAACAGGTTTTTGTTCTACTTTATAAATAAATCCCAACCGGCCGAACGATACAAAGTGGTCGGGAGATCCCAAACAAATAGGTCAAAACAAAAAACAAAAAAAAGTCATCCCAAAGAGGGGCAAGCCACGAACTCGAAGTCGAACATGAAAACATGAGACACCACCTCTAACATGCAACGACCTAGACTACCGAACAGGAAGCGAAGCGTGCCGCTATATGTTAACAAAGTTGTTTCACTAAAAAACGACCTTTTTGTGTCCTATGTAAAAAGAAAAATTTGGTGCTAAAATAAGGCCTGTCACGAGATATATATATTGTGTTTTTAACACAAGTCACACAAAAATCATTTTCTCCAGTAACTTTATGTGCGCACATAGAATGTAGGGATGTATGCTCCAAAATAAATTCAACAACTTTTCTACATTCCAACATATCTTTTTTTTGTTGTAGGTACCATATGCATATGGGAGCCAAAGTGAATTTCTGTGCAAATTGCTCCTATTTCTTAATATAATGAGTTAAAGATAAATACAACAGCCTGTAATCATATATCTCACATCTTTTGTGCCTAAATGTCAAGTCTCAGGTCAGCTAGTGAGGTGAGGTGAGGATCAAGATCATCTCATTATACCCCAAACACAAATTTCAGTAAAATTCTTGTGCTAACTAAACATGAATGAATCCCAGCCACTTCCTCTACGCCGAGCGCACTTCTCTTACTCTAGCACATGGCGGGGGAGAAAGGCCATCCTCCATCGTCAAGAATTCTTTGGCAGCATTGCATCTTGCTTGCACACCCCTTTGTTCCGAGCAGTGTAATATATGCATGTGCCATCCCACATTTTGCTAAATCAGGGCGTGGACTTCCGCAGAGAAATATCCTGGCTCAGCCATGCTTAGCCCCAAGCTGACGAATAGAGTCGGGGCCAACCATGTATATCCGTCTCGGGCTGCTCTTGTACCGGAACACCACTACTCCTTTGTAAGCTGCTCGTGGAACACCATCCTGGAAAGGGGGAAAACAAATTAAGAATCATCACATAAATAATGTCGAAAAGACTCAAGATCATTTGAGACTCAGGATGTATGAGTTTCCAATCCAAATTGTGTCCAGCAAAATTGTAAGGCATATCATTTTGTATTAGTGCAAAGAATTACTGCTAAGACATCGCACCGATATTCTCACTGGGATACTTAAGAAAGATGTACGAATTAGAATGAGTTAGCGAATAACCTTCCACTCTTCAAATATCCCAAAATGGCGAGCTATACGCTCAAAATCTCCCTGGTCGTCATACTGAATCCTGACATCTGAATTCATACTGTGGGCCTTCAACAAAGCATCGGATCCGTGCAGAGGTGTGGCGTTAGCCACATCCGCACCGAATTGGATCAAGAACTTGTCCTAGTGTTACCAGAACAAATATTAGGCACACACTCTATGGACAGTAATACTTTCTGAAGAACAATTAATTCTTACCTCCTTGAGGTAGCTTAGGTCCTCAGAGTTCCAGTCAATCTATGGCCACAAAACCGAACGAGTAAATCTCAGCAACACCGAGTATATAACATTTTTACAAAATGGGAAAATGTGGGAGGACTTGCATACATGAACATCATTTAACTTGATTGGTTCCAGGTATTTCTCAAAGAATTGTCCCATGCTTGACCCCTTGAATGGAAGAATAAAAACGAAAGTGTAAATAACAGCAACCCAGAACCAATGGCTTAAATATGGAAGTGCTGATCTGCAGGTTACTGCATGCAAAATTGCGACCATAAATTCACATCACTGTCGAATAACCAACATACATGCTCGCCGAAATTGTATGTTCTGCATACTTCTGGCCGAATAAACTGCCGATCTTTGTGTACCTCCTTCAGCCTCACCCAATCATCCCAATAAGTAAACTCTTGTCAAGGAAGAACAAGATGATAGAAGGCACTAGAAAAGGCATATCCGCTAAACTAACAATCAGTAGGCAACTGTAAGGATATGCTTTGGGCCACTTTGGTGACAACTCCATCCATGTTGGCTTTGTTAACATCCACCCAAGCCCAGGAAAGAAATCCGAACGGTAAAGAGCTTCTGCAAAGCGTTATCCAGAAAATGAGAACCTTTCCCTATTAATGCAGAAAGAAAGTTGAACAGAGGCCTATCATTATACTGACTTGGATCGTGAACGAACTCCCTTTGCCCATTGTCATTCCAAGAAGAAACAGCCATTATTGTCCTTCAATGCCACAATAAAAAAAATTACAGCCACATAATTAGGCAGATTTGATATTAATTCATTGACTTGACAAGTATAATCAGAGTATAGTGTCACATACTTGTCACTATCAAGTAGTTTAGCTGCTGCCTCGAAGTAGTCGAAGAAATCTGGGGCGATCTCCATGTCATCTGTTAGCCAATTAATCATGGAAATGAGATGGTATGCAGAAATATCTAAGAACAAAATAATCAACAGATCATCACAAAGATCAAACCTTCCAGAATGATTACTCGATCAAAATTATGCTTAATGAATAGCGCATCCAGGGCCCATTTATAGTGTTCTGAATTAGGAAACATCTTTAGGATGTGAAACAATCATATCATCAGTCTTAAGAAACATTATCAATTGAGGAACACATACTAGCTATCTTGTAATATGCTATCAATTCTCCTGGTCTTTCTGTGCGCACAGGTTCAAGATCTACATGCTGCAATACATCAAAGGCAAAAGGAACAGTAAAGAGTGTTAGCTAAACAATTTATCGTCTGGTATGCTTACAAAAAAGTACTGGAAATGCTATGAAGGCAAGTATTTTCTTTCCAAACCTGCATAAATGTTATTTGATCATAACTCAAAGCTTTCTTTTTTACGTCTCCATTTGTTCCATCCTGCAAATGGAAAAGGCAATGAAAAATGTCCTGGCCACACACTTGAAGAGACTGACAGCAAGAACTGAAACTGGAATCACCAGTACCTGAGATATAAATAGTGGAAACTTAGAAGCAACTGTTTTCTGGTACCTGGAAAAGTTATCATCCATCATTTGGTCATGAAGGGTGTTCTATGAACTGAAACCTATGTGGATCCAAATGGAGCAAATAGGCTTCATAAACAGACCAGGGAAATTATACAGTCTAAGTATCCTTAGAAACATTGTATGGCGTGGTCAACAGTGCAACTCAATTCCATATATAACTGCCACAAGCTGTCACCCACTGAGTGGGATCTTGGTGCGGCCATAGAGTTAAACAAAACAACAGACAGCTGATTGTTTTCATCTTTAAAAAACTAAAGGAATGGAGACATAAAGCATACTTCAGGATAGATTCAACTGTCCTTTGCAAATAATCTGGTCGATTGCAAGCCATTATGACAACAGCGGCAACAGGAACCTGCAGTAGAAGAAGAGATCAGATTCATTTTGTGAAGCTGAAAAAGTTAGCAAGATTACATACCACGTTCTTGTTTACTAAGGTATGCACACTCCTTTCTGCAACCAAATGAAATTTTAAGAGAGTGTTAGATTTTCAAGTTCCCGATGTATCAGTTGCATTTTGCAACCTGAACTAAATGTAGTTGCACTAATTTCTAATAAAGTGCTATTTATTGCAAAGCCATATCTTAATATTTCTGGAAGCATGCGAAGGTCAACATACTTAGTTTTTACAAATCTTTATTTTTTTCGGATGAAACTGGCCCATATACTTTCATATGTAGAAGTTCCAGAAAATAATATTTTGAATCTATATTGCTTCAAGAAGAAAGAATGCCAATTTGAACAGCATGCATGTGATGAGGCTCCAGTGTGGTAAAGTTTCCATTCAAGTTTGGCCCTGAAAAAAATATATACTCGGCTCCCCTACAGTTTTTGTTTAAAAAAAGTATGGCAAAGTGTCGATGAAAACACGCTGTCCGACAATCTAAATGTTTGTATCACAGTATGATTAACTAAACATCAGGATGCCTGAGAAATTCAACTACTGTAGCAGAGACAGGCAGAAAAAACTGTTGTAGCTGAAGTGAACAACTAAAAGCTAAACAGAGGTAACGGATTCATACTTTCAAGGTCCTGAATTAAAATCTTGAGCTGCACACGCTCCTCATCTTGGCGTACCTTTATCTCTGTTGCAGTCACAAAAGGTTAAGATTGTAAAATGCCCACCGAATCCATTACAGTCAAGATATCGATGCCTATACACAGGTCAGAAAAAGGAGATTTTTTTCCAAAGCAAGGGAAAGAAAACTGTAGTGCCTATGTTCAGATTTGGTTGACAATTGCACACGAAAGAGCAATCTAGGAGCTGTGGAAAGAAATTCCTACGCTCAAGTAGCAAAAACCAAAACCATCATCTGGATATGTAAATGCAAGTGTACAACCATCCCTGGGTACCAAAACTACACTAGCCTAAGTAACCTTAAGAACCATGCTCCTCGGACAAATAAGCCCGGAGTATGGCACAGAACTAATAATATATGTGTTGAAGCATTTGACCGTAGAATTGCAGCATCAGATTTCTGACAGCAAATTAGTATCAGTACCTTCTAGCGCAGCAATCTTCTCCTGCTGCATGCTGACCTGATCGATCATGGAGTGCAGCTGGCTGGTGCATTTGCTCTCTGATTTTTCCTGCACCACTCGAAAGATGAGCTTGGTAGACAGAAGATAGACGAGAATGATAGATGGGGGGGAGCAGGGGAATGCTTGGTCACCGCTTCCGCGAGGCGTTCGGCGTGATGAGACTGGGTAGCAAACAGCCGCACCTGGAGATGCAGAGGGGAAACAATTCATCAGGGAGACGTGAGGTAAATTAGGCCAAGAGACCCGGATTCCACCGTCGTCTCTACTCGAAGCTGGTCTGAGAAGAGGCGATCAGATCCCCGGCGACTGGCTGACCCGGATGGATCTGGTTCGCAGAGAGAGAGGGAGAGATAGATGGTGGAATTACCTGGATGTAGATGAAGGCCGCGGCGGCGGCGAGTAGGAGGAGGCGGACGTCGCAGGGGCTACGAGCCATCGCCGGCGGGCCCGGACGCGGCGGCGGAGACGGAGAAGAGCAGTCGCGCTCCCTCTGTAAGTCACACTGTCTACTGCATTTTCACCCCTTCAGCTAAGAAGATCGTCGTACATATTCGTTCACGCTAACCACATGAAGAACCTTTGGTACTTCCAAACAGTCACCAACAAAACCCATATGATAGCCTTTACATGTACAGTAGTATCATATGGTTGCCATTCTAGTTACTCCCTCCGATCCCGGTTTAACTTTAGCTGGAAATGAACTACTCCCTCCTTTCCATGTTAGATGACTTTTATTTATCTAAAAATAGATATATTTTAATTTGTAACATGTCTAGATATCTTCATTTTTATATAAATAGAAATCATCTAATTTAGAACGGAGAGAGTAATTAAGTACAATGAATAATGAATAGTACAAGTCATGACCTTTTTTTTAGAACCAGAGGTCGTAATATATTTTTAAATCCATAAGAGCATGTATAATAGTAGAGAGGTCAGTCTTCTCTTAACTTTACACGCCATGTAGAGAAAATAACCAGAACATATTATAAAAGAGATGTTATCTCTAAAATAAATAAATGGTTTCCATCCAATATATCTATATAAACAGACAATTGTGCCTGTAACGTGTTTTTCTTTGGCCAAGCTATTTGGAAGGTGGAACGGGCATGAACATATTAAGGAGACAAATTTTTTTTATATATAAATTTTTTTAAGAAGGAAAATATCTGTGTATAATGAAAAAAATAATCTTCTCTTATTTCATAAGAGATCCCTTAGCCTAGCGAATATAAACTTCTAACTCTACGTTCTCTCCCCGATCAATAAAAAAAACTCGCCCTTCTCTCCACCAACACAAAAATATAATATACATGATATTTTTCATGTCCTAATAACACTTCAACATTATGATCTATTTGCGGCATTCAACAATCCAAATTTATTTTCGTTGTTGTAGCACGGATAAATACATGGACACAATAATGAAAAAAAGAACTTGCCATAAAAATATATTAAGATGTGCTAAACATTTATAATTGCATGATTTAAGTCGCAAAATAATCTATCTTAGACCAAAACTTTTCAAGATATGCTCAACCAAGTCAATTTTGTTGACACGAAGAAAGTTCACACAACCATAAGTTTCACAAAAGAAACATATCAAAATGCATAACAAAATCACAAAACTATCAGATTCACAACAACGGAACCAAATCATATAGTAGTTGAACAATCCATATTTCTTGAAGCCAATAAACATATTTAGCACTAAAATAAATCTAAATCCATTTTAGTGTCAAGTATAATATGGAACGAAGGGTCCCTCCAAAACCCTCTGTTTTAAGTCCAGCCCACCTTCACGTTAGGGTTCTCCTGGTTTCAGCCGTCGCCACCCCGCCGCCGCCAGCGCTCTCGGCCCTTCGCCGACGGACACCTCCCAGCCATGGCGGAGCAGGTACCGCCCTCCTCGCGCTCTTCCAATGGATCTCTGTTCCGCCGGTCCGCTTCGTCTCTCGTGCCTCACTAGGACCAGCTGTTAAGGTGGCACAGCTCTCGTTCCGATCCGGCCTAGTACAAGGTCTTGCTCGCATCTATACGCTGCCCCGACATAGAATTTGGATCCTGGATCTATGGCCTTAGAATGGTAGCGAAAATGGTTGATTTGTGAACCGTCTTGCTTCTGTTTTTTTTAGATAAAAAAGGTTCCATTAAAATGCAGCCAAAGCGTCGCAAGGATCAGAGCTGTGCACTCGGCAGTTAAGTTCACATCCTTACAGCACAACATTAGGTAACTACGGCGAAAGCACATGAAGAAACGGCTACTACGGATATGGCTTGGTATTGGCGATCAGTCTCTCACAAGCTTTTTCCTAGTTCCACAACTTCACAGCATCCGATCAGGGTAGAGCCCACCCAGCACCACCAGCTCCAAATCCAAGCTATCCTGAGTAGTTTTCCCCTCTGATAGTCCAGCTTGAGAACGTTGGCATCGAGGAGCTCCGAGTGTTTGTCCAGGCACAGTATTCCAGCTTTTGATCAGATTGGAAATTCTTCCTAAAGTTGCCTTGACACCTTGCTCCTGTTTTAGTGTTCATAGAGCCATTGAGGTGTATGGTTTGGATTGGGACGAAACGTGATGGTGATAAGCGAGTGGTCAAAGTCAAATTGTGTTTATGGTGTTTGATTTTGCTAATTGCTCCGTGTTGCGTTCTCATCCATCTTTGGGATCTGTAGACAATCAGTTTGAGTTGTAGATTATCAGTCTCCAAAGTCCCAATTGATGATCATATTTGTCATACTCCTGTTCTGTGATTGGTTTCTTGATTACCTCAGTGCGCAATAAAATGTGATGGTTTCTTTTGATTAACTAAGTGCTCACACCGGCTGTATCGTCATAAAATCACATTTACATGTATGAGTGCATTTGCGACATGGTACTTATATCCAGGTAACAGGTAAATACTCGAAATCAGGCGTAGTACAGGTTCCTGCGCATTACAAAGTAAAAGATGCATGTATCACTGGTGAGGTAGTGACTAGTGACGTTTTATACCGTGAGACTTGCTTTTTCTTGCAATATGCCAATCCCATGATACCTAGATGTCTGTAGAAAGTCTTTGTTTCCACATTGACGGTATGCATATCCATGATGCAATGAGCCTTCGCTTAGCCTTAGAATAATGAAGCTGTGGCATGGCAATTATTGATATATATGTGTTGCTTCGAAATGTAGCCTTAGATCATCTATCTGGTCATAATGTTCAGAACTGCAGAGTGCTACTGATTTGATGCATGACATTCTCTGTTTTGTGCAGACCGAGAAGGCTTTCTTGAAGCAACCAAAGGTATTCCTTAGGTGAGGGCTCTGCATCAACCTCTTATTGATATTCTTTGTATTCAACATGCAAATATCTAACAAATCATATGTTTGATTTCAGCACAAAGAAATCTGACAAGGCAAAGAGGCCCGGGAAGGCAGGTAATCGCTTCTGGAAGAATGTTGGTCTTGGCTTCAAGACGCCCAAGGAAGCTATTGAAGGTACACATACTATATTTCTTATCAGGCTACCACTATGCAATGCAATCCATGCACCATTGCATTTTGCCATGTATGATTAGTCTTTGAGGTGCTACTGTAAGTTTATACATGTAAAATGATTGAAATTAGATGCCTCTTGATGACCAGTCAGATCAGTTCTGATAGCAAGGAAGCTCCTAGTGATCATGTTCTCTTCCAAGAGTTGTTTTACTTAGCAGTATGAATTGCTAGCTTTTTGCTACATCAGTGTAATCTTGTGAATGTAGACATTATTTCTGTCCAGCTAGCAATTTATTTGTCCCGTGAAGTGAGTCCATGAAGAAAAATACCTACCCAAAACCTTTCCTTATGCTAGCATCTAATTTGTTATTTATGTGCTAACACATGTGGCTCATGTCCTGTACCACTTTACCAGTTACCTGGATGGAGCGTTTAGGAAATGTGATACTTAGAAGAACGTAATCATATTATTAACCTGCTCTATTCCATGGAGAATGAAATAAATTATTAACGTATTTTACTTCAGGGACCTACATTGACAAGAAGTGCCCATTCACTGGAACTGTTTCCATCAGAGGTAGAATTATTGCTGGAACATGCCACAGTGCCAAGATGAATAGGACTATCATTGTCCGCAGGAACTACCTCCATTTTGTAAAGAAGTATCAGAGGTAAATAACACAATAGAGAGCTTCAGGACTATACTCTCATGCATCTTATCCATGATAACATCTAACTTGGAAGGTGAACCCCTTTACTTTGCAGGTATGAGAAGAGGCACTCCAACATTCCAGCTCACATTTCTCCATGCTTCAGGGTCAGGGAAGGAGACCATGTCATCATTGGACAGTGCAGGTATAATGCTCTTTATTTAGTTCATTGACTCATTTATGGTTCAGCTCTGTTGGCTCACCCGAAATTTAACTGGGAGGCTAAAAAATTAATCCCGTGCAAGGCCTCCAAAGCTACACAAATCTTCCGCTTGCTTCAAATTGATTTTTTAATGGGCTTCAAGATGATTTTACAAATAAAGGAAAAATATGAACTCTTTTATTTGTGCGTATACTTAACCTTTTATGGTTTTTGTTTGTTTGTCATTCCTGTTGGCATTAGAGTGGTTGATATATTCATTGTATTGTTAAGGTCATAATCAACTCTAACTATTCTCTGGATGAAAATGCTCTTATTTCACATCTATGAAAACCTTTGTCCGTATATTTGTACTAAATCTACGATGAACAAAGGTAGTAGTACACTGGGGCTCCAAAAACTGAGTGGTTACATGTATTTCCTGGCAAAAAGTTACTGTGATTACAGGAACTGGGGGATTACCAATCCCCTGCTTGTTTGGTTCCTTGAACTGGTCATTCATTCAATGTTGAATTTTCTTTTCTCTGTGTGATGCAGGCCTTTATCAAAAACTGTGAGGTTCAACGTTCTTAAAGTCGTTCCTGCTGGATCCGCAGGCGGCACCGGGAAGAAGGCCTTTATCGCAGCTTGAGCTTCTCAAAATGAGTAGTTATAGATAAAGTGCGAACTCAGTATTCGTCTAACTTTGGTGTTTTGGCATCTGGTGTGAGGTCATGAAATGCATCCGTGCAAGTCTTGTTTAGATAGCGTTGGTCATGCAAAACGTGGTTGCTGTTGCCCAGTGGTTGGCTGGTCCTATGGCATACTACAACTATATAAACCTCATTTGAAGCAATCGCATCCATAGCCTGTTTCTTTTCTGTCTTATGATGGCGACCTCCATTCTCTTTTGTGTACGTCCTTTTGTGATCAAGGTAACCAAAAATATTCACCTTTTCGCTGACCCTAGAATGATATGTTGATCTCTTCTTTTTCTTCTGAACTCATGGTTTTTTCTTGTGGGTACTGGCATCTGCCAAGTGCCATGGTGAACCTATCTTTGAAGCAACTACTACTTCATGGGATCATATCTGGATTCTGAATATGACATGAATTTTATATTCGACACTCATGAAATGCAGCATTGTTTAGGTGATAGCTGTTGTAGGCTGCTGGTTTGCTCGGCGTCTCAATCTTGAAGAAAGGAGATCCGTTGTTTGTAAGGCATGTAATTTAAGCTTCTTCTCAAAGCGTGTTTCGTCCTGTTAAGACCCCCTACAAACCCATCTCATATTCCCAGGAAATAGTGAAACTCGCAGCGCTACAGATGCGTGCCAAGGCCTTCTACCTCTCTTGTTGCGTACCTGTTGCATTTCTACTCATCTTTGCTCATCTCAATGGCTCAGACACTTCATTCCTTGGAGCCCTGCTTGACCTGGCAGCACCCTACCTTCCGTTTAAACTGCTCACAGTTAACTATTTCTTTAACTACCGTCGCAGAGCGTGTAACCCGCTCTGCGACGATTTCCCACCCTACTTCCCGCCTCCTGATACAGAAACAACATCGGTCTTCTGCGTCGACCCCAATGGTTGCTGCGACTTCACCACAGTGCAGTCCGCAGTCGATGCTGTGCCAAGATCCAGCGGAAAGAGGAATGTCTTGTGGATCAACAAGGGCATCTACTTGTAAGCGATTTTTGCTTTGATCAGATTGGCAGGACCCCATGTCCAGAGTGCCGAATTAACAGGTGTGTTGTTACTGAAGCTGCATTGTTACTACAGTGAGAAGGTGACGATCCCTGCAACCAAGCCCAACATCACGTTTCAGGGGCAGGGCTTTGATCTGACGGCAATCATGTGGAACGACACCGCCAACTCATCGCATGGCACCTTCTACAGCGCTTCGGTATCTGTCTTCGCAACCGGCTTTGTAGCAAAGAACATCAGCTTCATGGTAACCACAGAGACTGCAGATCATGTTTGAGTTAAGTCACATGCATGCATCTCCAGTAGCAATGTAACTCTCTTAATCATCCTCACCAGAATGTAGCACCAATCCCAAGACCCGGTGATGTTGGTGCTCAGGCAGTCGCTCTAAGGATTGGCGGCGATCAAGCGGCGTTCTGGGGTTGTGGCTTCTTTGGAGCGCAAGATACGATCCACGATGATCGGGGCCGGCATTACTACAAGGAATGTTTCATCCAGGGCTCCATTGACTTCATCTTTGGAGATGCTAGGTCACTCTATGAAGTGAGTAAGAGATATATCACAAGCGTTGGAAGGTAAAGCACTGAGTTCACTAACTGCTTCCACATGTGTACTTCTCAGAATTGCAGATTGGTATCCATAGCAGATCCTGTGCCTGCAGGGGTCAGAACCATCACTGGCTCGGTTACTGCGCATGCCCGGGAATCCAACGAAGACAATACCGGCTACTCTTTTGTCAACTGCAGCATAGGCGGCACCGGTAGGATATGGCTCGGGCGAGCATGGAGACCTTACTCCCGTGTCGTCTTCGCTTACACTTCGATGTCAAGCATCATCGCCTCCGAAGGATGGAATGATTGGAATGATCCTGCAAGAGATCAGTATGCCTCCTGCACTGTCAGTGTTTCCTGGTATTAATCCACAATGCACGCTAACATCAATTCTTATGGTTGGCATTGGCAGGAATGTATTCTATGGAGAGTACAAGTGTACAGGTGATGGTGCAAACCTGGCAGATCGAATGCCATATGCTCTGAAGCTCAGTGATGTGCAAGCATTGCCTTACTTGAACACATCTTATATCGATGGAGACCGATGGCTGAAACCATACTGCGACTCGCTAATATCCGCTTGACGAAATCTTAGATGCTCAGTGTAAGATTGTCCAACATTGTATCAGACAAGCAAAGAGAGTCGAAATCCATTCATAGGATTCTCACGTATTATAGCACATTAAATCAACTGTGCAAAGAACAGTACTTTATTAAATCTTAGAAATGCATTGACTTTTGACAAAGATTGGATTGTGCTCTGGGAGGAATGTACACTTGAGCAACAAATGATACAGTACTTGGGGGAGGGGTAGCCTCATGTGTCGCATTACAATACTCAGTATTGACAAAACCATACAAGCTGACTAATATTGACACTCTAAGCAAGAGCTCAAGTCCAACCATCTGATCCCATGCCCTTACAAAAAAAACCAGACCTCGATGTCCGTGTATGCAACTGCTCTTTGGACAGTCTCTACCTAGAATGAGATCTCACTTGGAGCATGGAATGTTCGTCCACGGCATACGACTTCTAGGTTCTCTCCAGAATAAGAGCTCAGGGGGGAAACCTCAACACCTATAAGCACAAAGTTATCAAGACAGGAGTTTCTAAGTGAAAAATATTCGGCTGTAGACGGTTCTGAAAAGTTTGCAGACACACAAGTATACGGAAAGTTACCAGTCATATACAAGGGCACGGAATGTGTCAAAAAGCCACCTGCAGTAACGACCCATCGGCTGTGAAGGCGAAGTAGCATTAATCTGGCACTATCAGGAGTGTCGTAAGCTGCACCATTAGCATTCTTTACCGGTGCAAATTCCTCCTCCCTCACAACCTGAAGTGTAAGGTGCCAATAAGTACCGAGACCTCAAGAAAACTTTAGATTGAGCAATAGCGAGTCTAATCCTACCTCGAAAAGAGCTGTTGATGGTGAATAGTTGAACACATCGAATATAAACTGTTCAAGCTTAAGGCCTGTTGTGTACCCATGGATTGAGGGAATCTTCTTCTCCGCTAGATGATAACTGCGCATACAATTTTCATATTTAAGCACAAACAATGAAGGAACAAACTGTATGATGATCTCAATTGGTAATTGCTGGTTCAAGATATCAATAATCATATAGACAGCCGTTGCAAAAAAAACTGGATTATGTACTGGCATACGATTAACAACAGTTATACATAAAAAACATTATGAACACATAAATTCATGAACAAAAGAATGATGTGACACCATGCAAAAAAAATGATGTGATAAGAATACTCACACACTGTCTCGCTCAAGACTATTTGTTACTTGATTAAGAAAATCCAGACTGAACATATGCAAGCACACCTGCCAAATAAATTGAGTACAAAATTATCAGCGCAGAGGGAGGAGGTAGCAGTGGAGGGGAAGAGGATCTGAAGAAGCATACATTGCTCCAACAATAACGAAGGCGCCCTGTTGTTTGGTTGATTTCAGTAGTCATAGCTGCATCCATTTCACTGTACTCGACCACAGAGAGAGGTCCACCCCTACCACGTTGAACAAATACTCCAACTTTCTCTTGTGGATATGCCTAAAAATATATAACCATAAACAGTTCATGAGGTGCTTATGTATAGTCGAAGATTAGCTTATCAATCTTCCAGGATTTGGTTTATATTGCCATACCTTCCTTACGACCTTTGCAGCAGCAGACACACCCTTGTCAATGAAGTATCCTAGGAATGTTGGATCTGCAACACGGACCTATGGCAATGAGAAAGATTATTATCTGACAGATTAAAAATGATAGTAAGTTCCATAAGAAATTTTGCAAATAAAAGTTGTACCCACCAATGCATTATCAACGCCATAGACATCAATATATTTCACGCCTCTTGCAGCCATATTATCCAACAACTTTTTAGATTTGAGAGCTGATACACGGTGGAAAATAAAAAGGAAAATAAGGGGGAAAGGACTGGTAAACACAAATATATAAACTGATGATTGTGCTATACTGATATGACATGATTACCGGCATATACTCCCCCATTGCCATCTGGAGCCCTCGCCACCTGATTTTGATTAGGACAATGCAAAAGACATCACTAACACAGGAGAATAGGAGCACTGAACTAATTCTATTATCATAGTACTTGGTTTTAATTATGCTAGTTCAATCCATAATTAAGTTGAAACTTGGAATAAATCAATGCATTGGGTTTAATGAGGCGAAAGTAAATTTTAAACAAATCAAGGGTACCTTATACGGTGTCTCCATAACAAACCTTCCATCAGGACAAACACAAGGGAGCGTGCCTTGCTGGAAAAAGGTCACCTACATATGCGGAATCAAGCCAAAGATAGTTGTAACTTGTTAGGGGTCATATAGGAAATTCTGGTCACCAGACAAAGCCATGTATTATCCTTACTTGGTCAGGCTCTAAACCAAAATATCGATGGCTTTCAAAGAATTTGCGGGTGGCTTCATCAGTAAAGGGGCTAGTCATGATATACCAGTGGATTTGCACACTGTTTCCTAGAGCAGCGAACAGTGAATAATTTCAACATGAAAATATTAAGCGAAAAACAAACAAATAATTAACAGGCATGGTGGATTAAACTACCATCATTGGATCGAGCAGCCAGCTTTTGAATACACAAAATTCGTTCGGCTTGAAGTTGGAAAAGTGACTTTCCAGATGGAAGCCCAATACCTGAACAGAAGTCAGGATGACTCAAATCATTTTGAACATAGGGTCTTACGAACAAATTACCATGGCATGAACAACAAATGAGGTACATGTCACATTTAACGTGGATAAAGTAAAGCATGGGAAAGTAAGATACCATCGACTTCCCTATTTGAAATCTACAATCAGGAAAACACGGCTTCTGCCAAATAAGAAAACTCAAAATGGAATACATAAATACACAGCATTTGTGGCAGACAACGAAGGCAAACATGCCAGGACTTGAATAGAAAGACTTACTGAAACATCCCTTAGGATCAGAACTGCCAAGTCGTGTTCCCTATCCATAGTTGAAACGAATAAATATTATAAGAACTTTTCTCCAGTGTACCATGCATAATCTACTACTGTACCCGTTCCAAAATTCTTGTCGTGGTTTTAATTTTAATTTAAACCACAACAAGAATTATGGAACGGAGGTAGTAAAAACCTAGGCAAGCTAGGGAGGCAGTCCCAAGAGTACCTGACCACCAGCCAAAAGTACCACAGCCAACTTTCCCTCTGCAATGGCTTTTAAACCCCTCCTCCACCACCTTTCTTTGTCCTCGGCAGTTCTATCGTCCACCGTTGCGACGCTTGACTCCGGCACAGGCTCAACCACCGGCACAGGAGCGCCTGTGATTTAAAACACCATCATATATTCGTTTGAGTAAACCTTTCACAAACTCACAGGTTTACTAAGCATAGGAAATGTCTATGGAGGAAATGCCTGTCAGTCTCACCTTGTGATCTGAGTGAGCATCGAACAATCCGGTCGATCCTAGCAAGATCTAGGCTCTGAAATGCAGTTTATAAAATTCAGTTAGCCATGGTGGTCGGCAAAGTTGTTGCAGACATAAATGCATCAGCGACGCCAATTTGTTTTGCATATGAGATGACACGTTATCTCAATGTTTCCACAGGAAACAACGGCTGGATTGCGAATTCTGTGACAACTATAATGCCATTACCAGCTAACTAACATGGATGTTTAATGATAATATGAGGTAAGTTGGATATCTGAATCCTGGCGCAAGGAGTTGCCAAATTAAATCTGTACACACATAGCTTACCAAATAAGAAATCTACACGAAGTTTTCTAATCAAAATCAAATCTTTATCGAGTCTTTACATAGAGTTACCGACTCATATCTTAGCCCAAAGAAGAAAAAGAACAACCCAGAGCGCAACTGGGATGGCTCACCTGGATGTCCCGGACAAGGAAGTCGCGCTCCTCCGGCGCGAGCTCGTCCCAGAGCGCGAAGGCACCCTCTTGGCCGTAGTCCTTGAGCCTCTCTAGCAGCTCCTGCGGCGCCGCTGCGCCCCACCTACCCGCAGGGGCCGGCGCCGGCGTTGCCACTACCAGCTCCGCCATCTCCCACCTCGCGCACCTCCAAGGACAAGAGAAGCGAGGCGAGGAGGGAGTGCTGGATCAGGGACACGCGTGAGATCTGCGATTGGGCAATGATAGCGCGATCCAATCTCGAGCCCAGCTGGGATGATGGTTAGTGTGATTGGATCGTCGGCGTGCTTTGTTTGTGTCAGCTTATGATGAGGAGCTGGTGCAGCTGTGTGCCATTCCCTATATTTATTCCTGCCATGGAATTCCAGTTCGATCCAAACTTTCCATGAAAACAAAATTAATGCGATATTATCTGCTTTTATTTAGGACAAAAAAAAATCCCACGTTCATCTGTCACTTGTTGTGCGGCGTAGGATGTAATCGGGTCAGATCAGATTTTTCCATTATTATATACTTTATACATTTTTCTTTTAAATGTTATAAGAGTAGCAAATAATAACCGGTCGTGCATTCTTATCAAATATAACATATTCGAGAGAAAATTATTGTGGCTCGGGAGAAATTTTCTAAAAAATAAATTAAAACCCATATATTAAGTCAGCAAGCCGTTTCATTAAAAATCTTTCAGTCCGTAGGTACCCTGGTAAGGAAAAGAGCGCGTCTGAAACTTGCCGCTTTTCAAATTATTGTATGCTTACATCATTGATAAGAGGTATAAAGAGGAATCTAGGAGGATCATCGTCCCAATTACATCTAGTTCTAAACCCCTCTCTAGCTACCTCCACACATTCAACATAGATGCCCCCGCTGATTCAGACCACCATTACTCTTCACCATTGCAATAATTAATTGTTTCCAAAGAATCTTCTTCCGTGATAACATTATTACAGCCGAGCCTATTGGCTAAATCCAGTCCAAATTTAAGTGCCTTTGCTTTCGCCATAAAAGAAGATACCACATTAGTTAAATACATAGCACTCGCTGCAATAAACTTCCCTTTGTAATCTCTTACACTCGCCCCAAGGGCACCATCATTGTGGTCAGCATTGAACGCAACATCAAGATTTACCTTGCCGAGTTTTTGGTTTCTTCCATCCCTTTTCATCACATGATATGGGGTTTTTGGGACTAGCCAGTGAATTCACCATAATAGATAGAATTGAAATAGCACAAGTAGACAAATGAGGAACCTCTTCGTTATGTGTTCTACGACGCCGGATCCACCAGAGATACCAACAGGTGGCGGCAATCACCTCACAAATACCAACATTATCATGACCTAATCACGAGTAGCTCGGTAAATCATCCAACCACACACATGATTGATACAAGGAGCTAAAAAAACCTCATTAAATAAATGATAATATTAGTGACCACATGAAGAAAGTAATTCCATATGAAATGACTAAATACAAGGGTTAAGGTACCACCCACAAAATGTTTCAATAATCCGGTAGCCTAACCAAATTGTGCTACATAGTCGATACATCAACTAACCATCAGATAATCCATATTCGGGTATGTATTTGGAGCATCCTTTCGAAATTAGAAATGCATATGTCGGATTCTTTCAAACAGATTCAATGTTAATTCAGCGTGGATCCCACCGCTTATTGCACCCATTCGGAAGTAGCGGCGGGCCATGTTCTTACAGCAGATAAAGAAAATAACAGGGGTATACAAAAAAGACAACTAGAAACGAGAGAGGAAACATTAAGTGAGGGGGAAATTAGCAATGCAGCCCACCGAAACCCTCATGCGGCCGACACTTTGAGAACTCGGGCCAACCGCTAGAAGAGGATCTCCGGTGAGAACCTCGGCACCGAAAGCAAGCAACCAAAAGGACATCCCTGCCACAGACAAAAGGCGTCGGATAGCCGAGTGCGTGTGACAACACCGGTGTGCCGGGTGTGTTGCCGAGCCAAGCACTGTCGAAGGGCGTCAAATATGCGAGACTAGGGCGACGATGCCAGTGTGCCGACCCATGGTTGAAGGGCAACGCAAGCCGAGACCACCCCAGGAAGTCCGAGGAGCGGGAAGTAGAAACGTGGGCACCACAAAAGGAGCACACCGAGGGATGACACTGGCACAAACGAAGGGCGTCAGATAGCCGAGTCTGCGCGACAAAACCAGTGTGCCGTCGGCGTGACCGAAGGACGCTATGCTGTCAAGATCAAGCAGAATCGAAGGGCGTCGAATAGCCGAGACTGGGGCGACGACACCAGTGTGACGACCCCATTGTTCTAAACCTAAGGTTTGCCTCAGATATCCCACGAGAGTACACCTAACCAACTTGATCTTATCATCGTCCGACTGAAGTCGCTTTACATATGCTTCACAACCCCAAATATTTAGGAAATACAAACTAAGATATTTCTTAGTCCACATCTCATATGGTGTCTTTATCTACTGACTTCGATGGTACTAGGTTTAGTGTGAACCTTATAGTTCTTAAAGTATAACACAAAAATGGTAAGGGTAGATATATCAAACTCATCATTCATCGTACGGAGTCCAACATAATCTGATTCAGTGTCGAATGACCGAATAATCAAGGAAACCATCCAACAGGGCCTCGATTGTCTTCGACCAGAGGACCATCAGATGATCTATCCAGCTTCTTGCTTGCTAATTTCGTCGCAAAGTATCCCGGAAACAGTTTGTATTGACATTATGCATAAGTGATTAATAAAGCCCACACGTTCTCTGAAAAAAAAGTCAGTCACACGTAAACTAAATATTCAGAATAATTAGTACTGTGGAGTAGCAAGAAGATACAACTCGATAGTCCTACATATTAAAGTGGGTCACGGTAATTTATTGCGGTGAGTTCTCGTCATCCGCATAACAGGATCACTTTCAAAAAATAGTCACACTTAAAAGTCCTTGCAATGGCGTGTTAGCGAGTCAGCCCTGATGACTGATGTTACATCAAATGAAATTAACAGGCAACTGCACAGAACGCAAGAAAAACAAAAACACAAGCCATATCATCTACAACGGCATCGTTTCCACGAAGCCATTCTGATCCCTACGATTCGATGAGATTTTACATAGTATTCGAATAAAGTTACAAGAAGCTACATGCTTTTCTACATACAGAAGATATCGTTAAGAGATCATGGACACTAAGTCATTAACTGCTTTTAAGAAGGTAGTAAGACGAGCTTGGTCCCTTGGTCGTTCCTCTGATCATCAGCCTTTTGCAAGTACAAAATGTTGTTCCGCTTTTCCTTCAAGGCTGTCACTGCGGAGGGAACCAGACACCATTGTTGAACCTATCTGATGGTCTCGGCACTGAGCGGTGGCTAGCATGGTCGACTTGTGTATAGCTTCTAGTATAGTCGACGGAGGGAGCAGGATAATCTGGTGGTGCAATTTTATTCAAGTCGTGTTGCACAGGGAAGTAGCCTGGGGCAGACGGGCTGTCATCCAGAACAGGAATGTCACCTGTAAGGGTCTTGAACGCAAACTCAATGCACGGATCCGCCCAGGTGTTTCCAAATAATGGCAGGGCGAACCCAGATGTATCAGCAGCTTCAGGCATTGCAGCCTGTGTTGGCAAAATGTTTTCTGTGGCGGGCAAATGTTGGCGTTGAACATTTGCCGAGGATGTTGCTACAGGCGCTGCGTCTGTTCGTGCGGGGCCTGGTGGCTTCTGAATTTCAACATTTTTCCAAACGTTGGTGACAGGTGCTCCCTGTCCCCACTCAGGAGTCGGAGCGAAACCGGAATGCCGGACAGGATTATCAGCATAACGTGGCTGCAAGTATCTGGTGTTGTTTTCCCGAATAGCCTGTATTTGGTTGACAGTTAAACCCTGGATCAGCTGTGACCGGTTGGTACTATTTTCCTGCATAGCTATCTGATTCACAGAGTCGGCTCGATTCGGTTGTGGTTGATAGCAAGAGTTTCCTTGGTTAATCTGCATATGATTTAAATTATCTCTTGGGCTCTGCTTCGGGTGATTGCTGAAGTAATCCTGTGTAGTCTGTTTTTTACTAGCAGTTAAAGCTTGGATCAGTTGATTGGTACGGCTTCCCTGCACAGTTTGCGTTTGTTTGACAGTGTCAGCTTGACCCAACTGTAACTGAATGGTTTCCTGGTTAATCTGCCTGTGGTTTAGAGTGGCGCCTGATTGCCTCGGCTCAAAGTGATTGGCGAAGTATTCCTGTGTAGTCTGTATTCCAACGACGGTGTCTGCTTTGCTCGACTTTAACTGATTGGTGGCACGTTCCTGATTAGCTTGTAGATGATTCATGGTGTGTTCATGCCTTTGCTGCAACTGTGAGTGATTTGTAACGTATTCATGTCCAGTTTGTAGTTGAATAGGTGTCTTTTCTTGGCTCGACTGTAGCTGACTGGCAGTATTTCTCCGACTAATCTGTGTTTGATTAATAGTGTCTGCTTCCCTCAGCTGTGAGTAGCTGGTAGTGTATTCCTGCATAGCATGTATTTGATTGGCACTCTCTGCTCTGCTGCTCGCCTGCAACTGATTGGCAGTACTCTCCTGATTGCTCTGTATATGAATGGAAGTGTCCGTCTGAAATGACTGCTGAATGGCAGTCCCCTCCTGATTGTTCTGTGCTGGAACGACATGATCTGCTTGCCTCAGCTGTACATGAAATGCAGTGTTCTCATGATTGGCCCGCATTTTGGTAACTGTGTCTACATGGCTCGACTGCAATTGGTTGACACTGCCCTCGATATTGATCTGCACCGGAATGACAGTATCTGCTTGACTCGGCTGTAACTGATTGCCAACCCTCTGCTGATTGGTTTGTCTTTGAGTGAAAGTGTCTGCTTGGCTGAACTGTGACTCATCTGCAGTTTTCTTTTGAATAGGCTGTACCTGATTGACAGGATTTACACTGGTCGGCTCATCTCCAGGCTCGGTGTTTCCTTCAGGATAGACATTCACTGCAGCTAACCGGGGTGACTTTAGGGTAGGCGTTGCAATCTTTTCTCTGGTCATGGTTTTACGCTTCTTGGGTTTCACCTCTGCATTTGGTGCTTTTCTTTTAACAGATTTCTTTCCCCTTGAAGAACATTGTGCAGAGACCGGTCGCACACTCGTGTGTTCCAATGGATCAACATCGTTTGCATATCTTTGCATTGGTTTCATGCCTTCAGACTCTGGTAACATCGCATTTTCGATATATGTACTAGATAGATCCTCCCGCGGTAGTGTGATCCCTTCTGAAGTCAGTAATTCACATTGAATACCCTTATCAGCAGTGCCTGGCCTTGTGTATTCTGATGATGCTCTTGTCTGATTTTCACAAAATAAAGTAATCAGTAGTTATTATCAGAAAAGAAAAAGAAAGAGGGAGATATAAGAATTATTTTGTTTAACCGAAGTTTCAGGTATGATCTATCAAATGACACTATTTCACGCCTAACGGATTTATCATCAGTCATATAAACCACATGGTGTATCACCTCTCTTGCGTGTTCAGATGACGCTTCTGTCTGATTTTAACAACATGATGTAATAAGTTCTAACTATCAGAAGACGAAAAGTGGCTCAAAAAATTACATTTTGTTTGACGCATCTCCTAAAGCTCCATATCTACATCTAATCTATTTAAGTGGACAAAAATTCAGAAAGTAATGGGAGTTCTATGATCATCTGTTGTCAAAACGGACCACACCACATGGTGCACTGAAATTGGAAAAAGTCCAATACAAACCTTGAACTTATAGATGAAAGCTAGATCGAACCCAATCCCCTCTCAACTATAACATCCCGGACTATTCCGAACTTAGATCTGTTTGCCGTGTCGGGAAAGCAACGAACCAGACTGGGATAATATGCTGCTCTCACTGACAGCGGTGATCTCTGCACAAGCGGTGCAAAAACAGGTGCATTCCTAATTTCTACTGCCAGGTGTGCACGACCTAGAATGTATCACGTGACTAGGACCAAACTTGTCGATATCCATCAACAATAGAAAGGTTCAACTAGAGGAGTGCATGATTAGTGTGATACCTACCTAGCACATTCATTCATTCTATGTTCTAAACTTCTAATGGATAAAATATGCAGGCTATACAGTGAGTGAAAACAATAGAAGTGCTACAAGGTACTCACATGAGCTTGGTTCTGTGTAATACAAATATCGTCGATAATTCTCTTTTTTGGCTTATAACTGCATTGGTTTATGTCTCCAGATTCAACATAGCGTTGCACATCTTTCAGAGAGCGAAATTCATAGCCACTAACTGGATCGACGTAATACTGCAGAAAGAATTATAGGTAGAACAAGAGGTTGAATAGAAAGTAAACAAACCAAGAAGAAGCAAAATAAGTTTTTTAGGCATTCTGTAATCTGCAACAGCTTATTTACAGTAAAGAAGAAACTTGAACAAATTTTAGAACACTATAGGAAAGCTCAGTAAGCAGTTGCAACTTGTTATCCCATCTCGGGTGCATACTAATTACTTATTCAGATCCTCAGCTTCTTTGAAGTCCTTGAGAACAATGGGACAAAAAGTGTGATCACTACTTAAATTAACAATTACTATCGTAAAGATCCAGAGTAAAGCATGCTAGGAGGCAGAAAGACTGGTTGACTTAGAGCTGAACTATGATACAAGCAGGGTTATTGGAGAATGGAGTTCTTTCGATAAAAGATGAAGCACAGCCCAGTATTATAATTAGCTAGTAGCACAATGTTCAACAGATAGTTTGATATGGATCCTGGGGACACATTCATTTCAATTCATAATGAAACCAGGTTGGCAAAAATGACTCAGATATCCCTATATTGTTTTAAATAGAGAAGACTGTGAGAGAGCGGAAACGGAACTTTCCAGCATACCGGATCAGTCTTAGTTCCATTCTTTCTTGGCCTCTCTTCTCTCAACCATCCATCGGGCAACTGCCCATTACTGAAAAGCTCATCCTTGATTTGGACCTAGTAGCGAAACAATCATAGTTTAGAACTTAGATATATCATCCCAAAATCAAGCAACAGAGGGAAAATATTACATCAGCATACCAGATCAGTCTTGTGCCTTGATCCATTGTTTCCGGGATTTTCTTCTTTCCACCATCCATCAGGCCCCTTCATGACTGGTTCATCCTTGCATTGAACCTAGTAATCCAATTATTGTTACAGCTTGGATGTAGTGTTCTAGATAAAGCAGTGCAAGAGAAAATGAACATGGTGTCGTACTTGATCGCTCTTGTAATATAATTGATGTTGTACGGGTACGTCTTTTTCCAAAGATCCATCTGGCCCCTTGATGACTGACCCATTCTTGATTTGAACCGAGAAGAATAATTATATTTGCTCAGATGTAGTATTTCAGATACAAAGCACAAAAAGGGTGATTACAACATACCAGATCATTGCTCCGATTTGATCCATCTTTTCCTGAATTGTCTGCTTCACAACATTCATCAGACATCCCCTTAATGACTGATGCATCCTTGTTTTCCACCTAGTAAGGAAAAGAGAAGTGGTAATCGTTTACATACGGTTGAACCAAGAAAGAATGAATAAGGGAAGAAATTAGATATTTGCATGCCTTAACAGAGGGACTTCTTCTAGCAAGCCCACTTCGTGTTCTAGAACATGAATCATTGTTGGAATCCATAGCAATGTTTCCTCTAACAAGCCCGCTTCGTGTTTTAGAAGATGAATCTTCATTGACATCCATAACAATGTTTCTTCTAACAAGCCCACTTCTTGTTTTAGAACATGAATCAACATTGGAATCCACAGTGATTTTTCGTCTAACAAGTCCACTTCTTGTTTTAGAACATGAATCATCATTTGAGTCCATAGCAATGTTTCCTCCAACAAGCTCACTCCCTGTCTTAGAGCAGGAACCCGCGGTGGAACCCATGATATTATTTAGCCCAACAAGCCCACTTCGTGTTCTAGAAGATGAAACATCGTTGGAATCCACAATGTTATTTACCATAGCAAGCCCACTTCGTGCTTTAGAAGATGAACTCTCACTGGAATCCGCAATATTGTATATCCTAACAAGCCCACTTCGGGTTTTAGAACAAGATTCCTTGTTTGGAACCACGATCCTGCTTCCCCTGACAAGCCCACTTCTTGTTCTGGAACATGAACCGTTACTGGAATCCATGATGCTATATCCCCTGAGAAGCCCAATTCTTGTTCTAGAACATGCGGTCCTGCCAGAATACATAATAATGTTATTTCAGTTCATGAAGATCCGTTCAACTGCCAATTGCACAATAAAAACAACAGCTTAAATTCTGTAGCCACTAGCCACATATAGAAATACTCAAGTTGTTCTGCTAGTTCCACAACAACGTAAAAATAAAATAAGCGTCTATAAGCATATAATGTCGACAGTAGAAGGTATGACTTGGCCCATATAGGTGACTTGGCCAGTGTGGCCCATAATTCTCCCATATATTATTAAGAGGTGCAGTTGTCAATACACACATTATATTAGCTTTCTCCAACAAATATTAAGAGTTTTTTACGGTACATCTTACTAGCAGTGAAAGGAAGTCGTATAATTTTGATCTAAATGTTGATCTATAGGGTATTATAGTCATTCTCCTGTCTAGAAGTTTTCTTTAATTTGGTACGTGTATTTTGATCCATAACTAATGGGTCAATCTCTCTGACATTTTAAATTCACGAATACTTATTATGAACCTGTGCTCAGCCTCTCCCAGGAAAACGTGCCGTCTGCCACTCTCACACCACCGCAATGGTAGTCCGCCCCTGCAGTCATAACTGACAGCTGATCATTCTCGTTCTAATACAACGGTCTAGCTTAAACTTGGTAACTGATGGAGAAACATATTGTAGCTCAGATGCGTCTCACATGCTCACCACATGCTTGGTGCATGGTTAGGACGCGGCAGAGATCAAAAGCACAATCCCCCAGCAGCTAACCAAGTGACCATTCAAATGAAAGAAAAATGTTTAAGAATACTACCTCTGTTCCTAAATATAAGCCTTTTTAGGCTTTTCTTTATCCATACATGTGTAGACGTATTTAGACACATTTTAGTGTGTAGGTTCACTCTTTCGCTCCATATGTAGTCCACCTTGAGGTATATCTCAAATATCTTATATTATGGAACGGAGGGAGTAACTACCTCTGCAAACATTCCAAGTTCCATGTACAAGCAAAATGATAGTTCACCCATCAATAAACATCACAAGCATCATTCTTGAAGGAAAGACCAAAAAGATTCGTGGAAAGAGAAGTTAAAGAAGAAAATGTACCCCTTCGTGCAGCACGAATGCACGAAGCTGAGCAATCAATGCATTCATGAATCAGTTTCCTCTCGGTGGTACACCATTGGAGCTGCATTGGTTTCCTAATAGAAATGGACGCCACCATGGCATTGGCACCCTCCATTTCATCCTCTCCCTGGGCGCCAACAGCAGCAGCTCAACTGTGCGTTCCCCAATTTCCTTCTCTCCGTAAATGGAGTATAGCCGCCCCCTGACCACATATGCAGTCACCGGCACTGATTAATGGATCCCCAAGGCATTCAGTCTTCTACTCATGGGAATAATGAATTTTCTCTTATCCAGTTTAACAGATCGAGATGCGGAATTTTTCTCTATTCTCTTCCAAATTTTACCCCTGACGCTGAACCCAGCAGTACTCCTTATGTTGGAGAGTCGTATAAGTTAATTTTAAACATTGGCACGACAAGAATTGAAGGGTCATATCAATTTTGGATGTACCATAAAACCAGGTAAAATATTCTCATCTCTCTAACTAAATAAGAAATCTGCATGTGGCCCTTTCCATATCCGCCAGAAGAGCACTTCACATAAACAATTTTCTGATGAATGTCACATCGAAGAGAATTTCCTAAATTACCATTACAGAGCACGAAAGCGGCCCAATGGAATTATATGGGCCTACTCGTTATAAGTGGGATCAGTGATATTTTCAGCAAGAAATATGTTGAAGAGGGTCACCTTGTACGGGGGCGCCGTGACTTTACATACCACATGTGCTCTCAGGGGGGGCGGGGGGGGGGGGGGGGGGGGGGGGCCTAGAAAGATACCCATGGTCAGATCATCTCCATACACTACACGTGCCAACCTTGTGGCCACATGGAACACAGCGAGCTACATAACCAAGCAACCCCATCCACATTTAGATGCTATGTCTGCGCCACCAGATGCATAGCTTTCAGCGCGGGAAACTTTTCAGGGCAGAAAACGCATGGTCTCACCGGTGGGGCTATGTCGTGGGATTGTCACGGCAGATGCCATAGGGTGACTTATCATCGGTGTGGGGCGAGGCGACTTAGGAATCACGGAGAGGTTCACACACACAAGGTTTACCCAGGTGCGGCCCCTCACTACATAACCAAGTAACCCCATCCATATTTAAACGCGATGTATGCGCCACGAGATGTGTAGCTTTCAGCGCGGGAAACGCAAGGTACCATCTCGGTATCACCAGCGGGGCTACGTCACCAGAGGTGTCTACTAACAACAAACCTTCCTTTTTTTACACTGATCAATCGCAACTGAACATTGCAATAAGGTAGGCGAACACCTTAATTTAGTTTTAGGAATGTGAAGTGGGTTTCCTTCCTAGTTCCTACACTAAGTTGTTGTAGCACGAGGAGTGATAGAAGAAAAGGATCCACGCAACTGCACACCCAGCTGCGAGTTTATGCGGATTACTGGACCAAATCACACAAAAAAGAACCCATCTTTCTCCCCGGTGTAGAGATATGAATCCAGTCCCCAGCCCCCACTGCCACCATCCACAGCCGCCCTACCCAGCTGCAGCGAATCGCCGAGCATGGACCGGCGGATCGAAGACAAGACAAGGGAGGCCGTCTAGCTAGCCCCGCCAATCACCATCCCCACGTATCTTCCTCCTCCTCCTCCCAGTGACCCCGAGCAACACAGACTGCCCCGCCCGAACCGGCTGCCCACCGCGCGAGGACTAGGAGCACGACGAAACCAAGAGAGGGGAGGGGGAGGATCACGGGACTCGCGGCGTACCTTGGTCCGCGCGCTGCTGCGCTGTGGGGCGACGGCGTCCGGTCCGGGGAGAAGCGACTAGGGTTAGCGGAGGTGGGTGTGGGGGAGGAAGGGAGGAGAGAGTGGGACGGGGCCGAGGGAGGGCGAGGCGCACATCATCACTCTCTGACTGGAAAATGGAAATGGGGTGTCCTTTGTTCTCGCTTCGCCTTTCCGGAACGGGCAAAAGCATTCCGACTCTGCTTCCATCCGACAGTACCGTCCCTAAAATTGACCTCAATTGCTGAGAAACAGTTTAATTAGTTTTAGAAAGTTGTGCCAAAAAAAAAACTAGATCCAGGTATAAGTGGGACCTCTCACACTTTTTTAGGATGCTGATTAAAACTTGCCCACATCTCATATTTGTAAAGTCTATGAAAGAAGGGAGTATTTCTATCTCCATCCTTGGCCCAGCTCTTCTTAGCTCTTTGAATGTAAAAATCATTGAGCTTAGTCATAGTAAGATCATACCTGTTAACCAAATCCTGTTCCTCCGCATAGTTGTGCTGATAGGTTGGTTGCTTCTGCAAGTCCTCCAATTTTGCCTCAATTTCCTTGAGTTCCTCCTACAATGGCTTCTTTTTCCTACACCACATCTTTAAATTTGTCGAAAGATTTTTGGTACGCTCATAGAAATGATTTGAGTGGTATTGGGACCAGATATTTTTAGCAAAAGATTGAAAATCTTGTTCTTTGAGCCACCAATTTTTAAACTTGAAAGAAGTACGAACTTTATTAGTCGCTCCATCAGTGGACAACATAATAGGTGTGCATGGTCACTATAACAATGAATGAGAGGCATATTGTAAACATTAGAAACAGGGAAGACAACACACCATTCATGATTTACTAAGCATCTATCTAGCCTTTGATAAAGAGGTTTAGAAGCAAAGCGTTTATTAGTCCAAGTATAAGCAGGACCACTGAACCCAAGATCAA
Source organism: Poa annua (assembly GCA_026929855.1). Lineage (NCBI taxonomy): Eukaryota > Viridiplantae > Streptophyta > Magnoliopsida > Poales > Poaceae > Poa > Poa annua. The sequence goes on along the minus strand of CM049430.1, from coordinate 76,437,010 downwards.
AGAAACCACAAGATTTGATACAGGAATGAAAAGCACTTAGACGAGCATAATTTACATTAGGGGAACTTTTGTCAGAGGCATACAGAAGTTCATTCATGTCCCCTAAGCAAAACATGGGCAAGTCGCAGTTATCATACACAAAATGGGCAACTTGCTCCCAAATGGCAGTCGTCTGCCTATGATAGGTAGGGATCACCATAAAAACAAACTAAACCGAACTTCTGATTAGTGGACCTAACCGAGACTAGAGCTAAGATAACATGGAAGGAAGTACTTTGAACAGAGATTTGAACATCATCAATCCACATAAGCCAAAGCCCTCCCGAGCGCTTCCGAGAAGGCACTACAATGGAATCGGACATATTAAAGCGAGAAGTAATATCATTCGCATTGAACTTGGAAGATTTAATCTCAGAAACAAAAAACACCTGAGCTTTGGTGGCGACGATCATCCGGTTCCGGGCAAGGTGGATCATTTTAGGATTGCCAAGGGCCCTGCCCGCCCCCTAGCAATTCCATCCCAGGGATTTCATTGTGACTGTGGCGCCTTGAGGCTGGCGCCCTAGCCTGTAGGGGGACTGACACATCTTCATTACGCAGACTCTCCTGCATATCCAACAAAGTACCTCTAACAGAGGCTGCAGAATGAGCTTCGGCTCCAACATTTCTTGTTCGTTGGAGCCACCAAGACGAGTACTAGCATCCCTAGCCATGTAGGATTGGCAAACCATCCGAGGAGGCGAGAAACCTCCCACACGAGAGTCGACAGTGCCGACCGAAAAAGCCGCTGGAGAGTGGATTGCATATTCGAACGGATCGTAGTAGGCATTGTCTCCTCTGATCGGGCTAGGAGGATTTCCGCCTGAGGAGGATTTCATAGATCTATTGCCAAAAGGAAAAGAAGAAACACTATTGTATCCATCAAGGATGAAAGTAATGTGCTCCAGCTCATGCCTGATTGTATAGCTAGAACCTTTGTTTCTTACTTCAGGTCTATTTTTGCCACTTCTTTCTAATACTGATCGTGCTAGGCCTTTTGACCCTTGCCTCCCTACAGACTTAAATGATCCCACTTACTCCATCCCGGATAAGAAAGAACTTTTTGACACCCTTACTGATATGAACAAAAATGCCTCCCCGGGTCCGGACGGTTTTAACGTTGAATTTTATATTGCTACTTGGGATTGGATAGGGGATGATGTGTTTTGTTTAGTCAAGAATTTCTTTCATTCAGCTATTCTTCCTACTCACATCAATGATACTCATATTGCTCTCATTCCAAAGAAGTTAGTTCCTGTTATTCCTGCTGACTACAGACTCATTAGCTTATGCAATGTAATTTATAAACTTATTGCTAAATGTCTCGCTAATAGATTAAAGCCTCATCTTCCTGATTATATCCATCCCTCACAGCAGGCTTTTATTCAGGGTCGTAGAATCAATGATAACATTATTATAGCTCAGCAGATAACCCACTCGTTCAATTTATCCTCTTGGAAAGAAGAAGCCTTTATGCTCAAAATTGATCTTGCTAAGGCCTTTGGTCGATTAGAATGGCCTTTCATTATCAAGGCTCTTGCACGTAAAGGCCTGCATGGTCACTTCATTAATCTGATTCATGCTTGTATTTCTTCGCCCACTTTTTCTGTGATCATTAATGGGCAACCGTTCGTGAAATTCGTTAGTGACAGGGGAATACGACAAGGATGTCTGTTATCACCTTATCGTTTTGTCCTTGCAATTAATGAACTGTCTCTCTCTCTTCAAGATGCCCTTTCGGAATCCTCCATCACAGGTATCATTTTTGGTCCAAACTGTCCCCCCTGTGCACTCGCTTCTTTTTGCATATGACCTTCTTATTTGCGGAAAGGCAACAATCCAAGAAGCTCATTCAATGAAGCACATTCTTCACTCTTTCTGTGAAGTTTCAGGTCAAATCCCAAATTGGTCAAAATCAGGTATTATTTTCAGCAGGTGGGTCCCACAAAATGTCAGAGATGCGATTAACGCCTTATTTCATGTCCCTCCTATGGACTCTTCTTTTATTCACCTAGGGCATCCTCTTATTCTGCCACCAAAAAACAGATACCAAGCCTACAACTTTATCTTGGATAAATTCAAAGCTAAGCTTCCAACTTTTAAAGCAAACTCTCTTTCTCATGCCGCAAGACTAGAACTTATCAACTCGGTTTTTGCTTCCATCCATGTTTACTACATGTCTAATATAATTTTCACTCGGAAGTTTATTGCTAAATTGAATGCTATTATTAAAACTTTCTGGTGGGTGGGAGTTTCATCTGAGCCTTCGAGGAAAGCTTTGTGTTTAAGAGCTTGGAAAGACATTTGTGCGCCAAAAAAAGAGGGTGGTTTGGGTATTAGGAATTTGCAGGCTGTTAACCATGCTCTCATTCTTTCTGCCGCTTGGAGAATAGCCCAAAACCCCTCTGGGCTTTTATCCAAAATATTGCAGTCCAAGTACTTTGCTGGTTCTTCCATTTGGAGGCCGAATCTAAATGTTCCAAAGTCGGCTTTCTGGTCTTCTGTTCTTAAAGTTTTTCCCCTTCTGCAGCAAAACTCTTTTTATCAAATCGTTAGAGTGGACATTTCCATTTGGAATACTTCTTGGTGTGCATCTTGGAAAAAAGTTTATGATGATCTTATTGTGCAACCCCAACATTTCTCTTACTCTGCTTCTGTGAGGGATCTTTGGAATTTCAATAAAAAAACCTGGAACACGACTCTAATTGACTTAATCTTCCAAAATCCAACGGCTACTACAATTAAAAATACCCCCATTGTTCTTTCCAACGACAAGGATATTCTTTGTCGGAAACCTGCACCAAATGGAGTTTGCACTACCAAATCGGCCTACCATGTTTGTTTGCAGGCATTGCATCTTGCAGGTGTCCCTCATCCTCGTCCTCCGGATCCAGATATGCTCTAGTTATTAAATTCGGTATGGAAAAACAAGAAGTTACTGCCCAGGGTGAAAACTTTTGCTTGGAGACTCCTTCGTAAGGCAATCCCTTCTGGATCACGTGCAGCTAAGTACTCTAAGCACATTTCCAATTTATGTTGTAGATGCGGCTTGGTGGAGGATGATTTGCATTTGTTTTTCTTCTGTCTTGCTCGTGTTGTTTGGTTTCAACATCCATGGTTTGTTAGGACAGATATTCTAATTCAAAACTCATCCTCGCTTAATTACCACTGCTATTCGCAACCTGTTAAAGCTAAATCACCCTTTTGCTACCCTGGAGAATATATTCACGTTTCTTTGGTGCATATCGAAATCCAGGAACGATCAGTTGTTTTGCAGGAAACAAGGACGACCTCGACCTCAGCAAATATTTTTAAACGCTCAGCCCTGATAGAGAATCAAGAAGTGCAGGATGATCACATCAAGCAAGCAGGACCATGCCATCAGTGACTGCTTTTTTAAGAGATCCTTTACTTTCTGCTGTGCCACTTGATGATGCCCCTGCAAGACCGAAGCTCTATTGTGAGAGTAGTTAGCGTAAAACTACCACTTTACAGACTTAATCACAAAAAACTACCACTTTTGCCCGCAATCGCAAAAAACTACCACTTTTGGTCCGCTGATTGCAAATTGCGCTAAAAGTCGATTTGGCTGCGGATTGACACGAAAACTGACTGGGCGGGCCCACCCATCAGAGATTAGTGGCAAGGGATATCGTTTCGTGCCCGCAATCGCAAAAAACTACCACTTTTGCCCGCAATCGCAAAAAACTACCACTTTTGCCCGCAATCGCAAAAAACTACCAATTTTGCCCATCATCTTCCATGTTATGCAATAATGTTTCTTACTCATTACCATTGCTTTATTGGTGTAGGACTAAATAATGTTTCTATCTTTATTATTGTTGTGTAAGATTGCAATAATGGGCAAAATTGGTAGTTTTTTGCGATTGCGGGCAAAAGTGGTAGTTTTTTGCGATTGCGGGCAAAAGTGGTAGTTTTTTGCGATTGCGGGCACGAAACGATATCCCTTGCCACTAATCTCTGATGGGTGGGCCCGCCCAGTCAGTTTTCGTGTCAATCCGCGGCCAAATCGACTTTTAGCGCAATTTGCAATCAGCGGACCAAAAGTGGTAGTTTTTTGCGATTGCGGGCAAAAGTGGTAGTTTTTTGTGATTAAGTCTGTAAAGTGGTAGTTTTACGCTAACTACTCCTATTGTGATGCTGCCCGGAAACCATCAGATGGCTCATATTCAGCACCTGCAGGAATTGGAGTTTACCTCCGCTGGCAGGAGTCTGAATCCACCGTCTTGGATGTTTTCCTGGTGGCAAAAGTAGATGAAGTATCCTCTCCGCTCTTGGCAGAAGCTTTTGCTTTGTTGGTTGCAGGAGAATTGGCGGCGCAGCTTCAACTTGTGCATCCAAATTTCTTCACCGACTCGCTTCTCTTAGTGCAAGCTGCTTCGACAATGACGCCTGCAGATCACTCGATGAGATGCGAGATAAGAGATCTGATTCTCAAGTTTCAGCATCTAGTTGCACCTCTCCAGAACAAACTCTTCCACATTTCGAGAGAACTCAATATGATTGCTCACTTCTATGCTCAACAGGCGTTGAGATCTTAACTCTCTTCGCCTATATGTTCACGCAGGAACTCAGCTCATGCTACCTCTAGTTGCCCAATCCTTGCAGCATGCTCTAGATTGCAATCTTTGGACTATGTAATCACCGATGTACAATGCTTATGAGCTGAATGAAATTGGGCACTCCTGTGCCCTCTCTTTGTGCAATTTTTTTTTTGCAAAGTCTACGAACGTCTATAGAATTAGAAAGATACCATGTGCGTTGTGGCGGGAATCTCTCTATTTTTCTTTACCGAATTCTCTCTAAAGGAATTATGTAAATAAAGGGAAAGAGACTAATGGAATATGAAGTTAATTATGGAAATATGCAACATTCAATTGATCATAATTATTGGAAGACTAACCTTAATTGACGTGTTATTTTTGTATTTGATGGTTAAAACTGGTGACGCGGATAATTGTATGATGATAACTACTCAACTAGATGATATGGATAGGTTGGATAACAACAACAAAAACTTATCATTACCAATATTAGTGGGATGATATGAAAAATTGGTTAGGTGAAATATTTGTGTGTCAAATAAAGCAACTATTCTGCTAACTAATATGCTTGATTCTTGAAATTTCTGAGACTCGTGGAAAAGTTCTTATCAACTAAGAACTTAATATTCTGAAAACTATGTAAAAATCTTCAATATCCATATCTACTCTGGTATGTTTCTCTATTTCTGAAACATAAATTTTAGTATTGAGCCTCTTATTGTTTCATAACATAATTGCTCCAAGTGTTAATTTGTTTATTGATGCTCGGAGAATCTTTTCATCATGAGATCCGTCCGTTAATATCATATGTCTGCTGCTATTATTTTCATCTACCATTAATAACTTTTTATATGCTCTTATTCAATCTTTATCCAATTTTTATGTTGATCCTTCAGTCCAATTGATTCCATCGACCTTTAGATCCAAAGTCTGTTGGACTGCGAAATTTGTATTCTAGATTTACCCTTGACCCTTCTTAGGTGAATGTAATATAATTTTCAAGGAAGCTCTCATTTGTAAGGAAATGAAAATTTAAGCTGGTGGCTTGATTTATAAGAGGTTTTCTAAGAACCACCTTGCACGCTAGAGAAATATTCATCTTTAAAAAATCTCTAAGATTCACATAAAAAATTCTGTAAGATTCAAAAATACATGACACAATCTTTCAGGTTTCTGTACGTTCCCCGCAGATCCTTAGGTCCCGTGAGTCTGTGACACTAAGGTATGGCCAAATTTCATTTTCCTACGAAATGCAAACAAGATTTTCACATGATTAGTTTGAATGAGAAATAATCTTATGAATCAAACTTCCATTTAGATATCAATCCTATGAATCAAAATGAGCCTTTAACCAATAGTCCTTGTTTAATGTGATTGCTTATTGTGGAATTACAAGTCCGGCATGAAAATTCAAGTGTCAAGTGTAACTTTTTCTCTTTCTCCAAGGCTCGTTAGCAACGAGCCAACGAGAGGAATTGAAAATAGATAGTGATGACACACGACAAACGCATTAACATATACTCCCTTTGTTGTATATTAGATAATTCTCTTTTGTCAAAAAGTGAATGTATCAAGACTTATAGAATATCTAGATACATCCACTTTTATTTAAATAGAAGTCATCTATTTTAAAACGGAGGGAGTACATAAGTACACAAACATACATACGCAGGTTTTTATTCTCTCATCTTAGCGCCTGAATCGATCGAAATGCAGCAGCAGCAGCTAGCTGGTGGTACAATTATGGTTACAAGCAAAGACAGACACACGCCGATTAAGGAGCTTATTAACGTGGCAGTTCTAGCATAGCAAGCATGACTTATGACTAGCACTGCCTGACGCACTTGCACTGACGGAAGACGCCGTCGCAGTTGCCGCCGCCCCAGCCCTCCTGAAGGCACACTGACGCGCAGTTGTGATCCGACATGCACACCCCCTTGAACCCCTTGCTCCGCCGCCTGCACACCCTCGCCTCCGCCCCCGGCACCATTGCTTCCTCTGCAAATCCATTTTATGTTTCTCACGTCAACATGCATGAAATCACAAATTCACAATCACACTAAACAAACCCACTTCAGTCTATCCCCCCATATGCCTAGGACATATAATCTGAAACAATACGTACGTGCGACGAGGAGGAGGAGCAGGACCAAGACCGCCTGCACCGCTACCTTCTTCGTCCACATCGCCATGGCCGGCTGCTGCTCGAGCTCGAGCTTGATCAGGCTGTTCAGTGTACGTCCGGTAGCTGATTACAGCTGGTGGAGTTGGTGAGTGAGGTAGTGAGCTCTGATCGATGTACACCTTTATGTAGACAGGAGGTCGGAGGCGGTCGGCGCGGACTCGATCCAACTCTCGGGCATGTATGTATGCAGAGTACGCATCGTTGGCAACAGCTAGACACGTTGAGTGCAGCCTGATCCACGTGGCCGGTGCATCGCATGCAGCACCACCTATGTAGGAAACGACGTCGGTCGCTCTTGGCGGCATCGGTGCATGCATGCCAGAGTGCCAGCTTACGAGTGCTATGTCTTTATTTAATTGGTATTGTCTGCACGCAGCAAGTAGGTCCGAGGTATGCATGGGAAGGCTCGTCGATTGATCGGCGGCGTCCTTGCATGCAGGACAGCGCGAGCGCGAGCCTGCCCTGCCAATTGATCCACGACGCCACTTGGCATGCGTTGCTGTTTCAAGTTGTGTAGCTGATCTTGGCGTGGAGGTGGAGGTCAAAAACCTTGTGATCTACCGTAAAAAAAAACTTGTGATCTTGCTCCTTTCATTTTGGCTATTTTGTAGAGGAAGAACTTTTCTGTTCACCAAGCCATGCGTGAGGATTTTTTTGATTCACAATCTTAACTTTGAGAATGGGATTATTGTTCTTCATATCAATGAGTTCTACCTCCTTTGGAGCTTACTCCAAGAGGTGCAACTCAATTAGGATGCTTCGGACTCCATCACTTAAAAGTTAAACGCCTCCGGCACCTAGACCACGACATCGGAGTATTTGCTCAAATTGAGGAACCTCCTACCTCTTTCTTAAAACTGACGGTTTAGTTTTCCTACGAAATTTAGACAAGATACTCATAGGATTAGTTTCAGTGAGAAATAATCTTATGAATCAAGCAACTTTCATTTAGATATCAGTCCTAAGAAAATCCCATGAATCAGCTGAGCACTTAACCAATAGTATATCGTTTTTTCTTTATGTGATTGCTTATTGTGGAAGCATAAGTCCACCATGACGATTCAAGTGTCGAGTGGAACCTCTTCTCATTCTCCAAGGCTTGTTAGCAAGGAGAGGAACTGAAAATAGACAGGGCGACGACTGACCACGAACGCATTAACATACACGCAAGTACACAAACATAGGGAAGCAAGTTGTTATTCTCTCATCTTTGCGCCTGCATCGATCGAAATGCAACAGCAGCTAGCTGGTGGTACGATTATTATTACAAACATTAGACAGATACACGTAGACGACGACACACACTGAGGAGCTAGCGAGCGAGCTTATTAACGGCACTGCATGACTAGCACTGCCTCTCGCACTTGCACTGACGGAGGAGGCCGTCGCAGTTGCCTCCGCCCCAGCCCTCCTGAATGCACGCCGACGCGCAGTTGTGGTCCGACATGCACACCCCCTTGAACCCCTTGCTCCGCCGCCTGCACACCCTCGCCTCCGCCCCCGGCACCATTGCTTCCTCTGCAAATCCATTTATATATGGTTCTCACGTACGTCAGCATGCATGAAATCACAATCACACTAGATAAAACAACTTCAATCTATCCCACCGCCATATGCCTATGAAATATAGTACATAATTTGAAACGGTACGTACGTGCGATGAGGATGAGGAGCAGCACCAAGACCGCCTGCACCGCCACCTTCTTCGTCCACATCGCCATGGCCGGCTGCTACTCGAGCTCGATCAGCTTGTTTTAGTGTACTTACGGTAGCTGATTACTGGTGGAGTTGGTGAGTGAGCTGATCGCTGTACACCCTTTATAGACAGGACCTCGGAGGCGGTCGGCGCGGACTCGATCGAACCCTGGAGCATGGATATATGCATCGTTGGCAAAAGCTAGGACACGTGGGAGTGCAGCCTGATCCACGTATGTAGGAAACGACGGTCGCTCTTGGCGACAATCGGTGCATGGATGCCAGACTGCCAAGTTACTAGAGCTAGCTAGGTCTGTATTAGATCACGTACGTGGCTCGTCGATTGATCGGCGGCATCCTTGCATGCAGGACAGCGTGAGCCTGCCCTGCCCACTGATCCACAGTGCCGGCCGCGCCACGCACGCCGGCAGACGGTGGAGCTTGATGAGTGATCAATCCCATGCCTTTCGTGTTAGATCTTGGTCGGCCTGCATTGCTGTTTCAGGTATCACTAGCTGAGCTGTAGCTGTTGATATCCAAGTTGATCTTAATTTGGCATGAGCTGAAAACAAGTAATCTGAAAGATAAATATATGGGCTATAGAATATTAGTCTTCGTCAATTTTTTCTTTTAACCTGAAGGCGGACTCTATACTATTCAATTAGATGGAAGCAATGTAATTTACAGGGGACCTTCGAGAAAATCAGAGGAAAAAGAACAAAAAATACCAAAACCCGGAGCAAAGAGCTAAGCTACACCCACTGTTCACAATCTTTACTAATGAGAGTTGGTGTTACGTTGGTTAGTACCGGCGTACGTGGTAAGAATACTCTTAGGGTGTGTTTGGTAGGCTGGGTGGGCTATCTCAGCTCATACAAGCTGAGTCCAGCTATGCCCACCTTATACAATTGTAGTTTATTTGCTATGTTTGGTAGGTTGTATGAGCCCATCTCAGCTCAAATGAGATGTTGTTTGGTACCCTGCATGACCTGAGTCATGCCACACAAAAATTAAAAGCAATCAGGTCTCTGAAGAAAAATCAGAAAAAGCCATCGGGTCCCTGGAGCCTTGGGCTCGGCCTCCGGCACCGACACCGGCGAGAGGAGCCGCCGGCGAACTCCACCGCGATGCGCAGACCTCTTCCTCCACACGCCGCCGCCACCACCAAGCTGTTGCTCGCCCGCGCCATGCTGCTGCTGATGCCTACCGCCGTCGCCACAGCCATGCAGATCGAGCTCCTACTCCTCCATGCGCTCCGCCAGGAGACCGAGCGGGGCGGGGCGGCGCGACTTGATCTGGGCATGGGGAGGGGCTGCTCCGGGCTGCGCTGGTGTGGGGCGGCGCTGAGAGCCAACGCGGGGTGGCGGGGCGGCGATGTGCGGCTGGGCGACGGGGCAGGCGAAGAGAGCTCGGGAGGAAGGAGAAGGATGCGGGGGGGGGGGGGGGGATGAGAGGGGATTTCGGTCGGGGGTGGGTGGCGCACAGCTCGGGTGGGACCCACGCGTGGGGTTTTCTGTATGAGGCGAGCCTGGGTGAGTAGAGAAGCTCGATTCGAGCTTCTCTCGTGAGCATGGCTGAGGCATTTTAGGGCGAGGTGGGCAGGGCTGAAGAGGCACGAGTCGGTCTACCAAACAACAAAAAGTTGGGTGGGTGGAGATTTTCTGAGGGGACCCAGGCTACCAAACACGTCCTTAGATGGTTTGAAGTGATGCACATACGTTCAGATGATAGAAGGGTATAGATACGTTTAGATGATTAGGATTGGTGCACATGACTCTAGATGTTAAGAATTGGCACACATGGATAAGGGACAAGTTGCAGTCCCGTTCATTCACCCCACGACGACGTTACTCATCTCGTCATCTGAAAAATTCACACCGTCGGATGCACTCCCCGCAAGGAAACCCTCTCTTGTGCACCATCATGATCATGTCCTTTCATGCTAAATCCAATCGCGCCTCTTCCACATCCGCCACACACCTCTCCGACCACCCATGTCCCTCCACCGTCAGTCGTCCTCCGTCGGGCATATAGTTTTGCTTCGCTTCCCCTCCTCACCTCACATACCAGGGACACACACGCGAGACTACGCCCCTGTAGCCGAGGGCTCCAGACCTGGCACTGGTGGCCGACAAGGACAACCAGCGTGGGCCGAAGGGCGACACATAGGCACAGAGCACATAGGCACAGAGGAGCAGCTGCTAGTAGTGAGTTCTATCTCCTCCCCCCCCCCCCCCCCCCACCCCCAAACAACCAGTTGTTGGCACTGAGTTGTATCTTCTCCTCCTCCATGTCGTCATCTATTGTCATAATTTTAGAGATATCAACATCAATCACCCTTGCTAAAGCACATCGAGGCATCCTAGATCGAGCTCTTGATTCTTCGCCGATATAATGCTTAAACCACATTTACCCCTCTTCCTGGTTATATGTATTTACTTGGATTCCCTAATATTGCTTATGTGATTTACTTGGTCCTGAACTCTAACCTACCAATGCAAGGTAAGTAGTCAACTAAATGTTTGTGTTGTAACCTGCCTACACTTACATAATGTTTGTAGACTATTTTACTTCATTCTAACTCGCCAGAAAATGTTATGATAACGATAAGCACATTTGTTGGAGATCCAATAAAGGTATAATAGAGTCAGTATTGGTAGCGAAAGATGATGCTCTTTGCCAAGGATCACGAGTTCATGGAGTTACTTTTGCACAATATTTATCAAGTTATGAAAATTGTTTCATTTTCCGGTACATTTATTATGAAGAAATTGATATATGGGTGTGAAAAATAACACACCACTCCATTGAACTTTTATTTTTCCGACGAATGCTATGATCTGCTCCACTACCCCACTCGTTGCAGGGGAGCTCCACGAGGTCCGGATCCGGCAACGCTCCAATGGCGCAGCAGCTCGAGCGGATGGATGTCTACTTCAACGAGTTTGAATGTGTTAGTGACGTGCCTACACACTATCCTCATAGTCCTCGAGCAGGGCACCGTGGAACCTCCGTTCCGACTTGTTGACAATACTTGTTGAACCACATGTGAAGTCATCTAACCCCACAAATTTGTATGAAAACCTTGATATTCATGTGTTTTTGATGAAATTTTCCAGAAATTTGTCAAAAATTATAAGGATCAAGGCTTTGACCTCACAGGTTATCATGCTGGCTCCGTCGTTGGTCAACAACATGTGTTCTGCCGAACAACTTCCAAAGCCAATTTGTCCCCTGCAACAATTAGGTCAAGGTCCCTTCACCTTAAGACGTGTAACATCCCAGTACTTAGGGTCCAGAAATAGAGTGGACACAGGAGTGTGCATTGCATTCATGCATCAGAAAATCCGGATAATTTTCGCGCATTTAATTTTCGAAACACTAAGTGATTGAAGTTTCACTTGAGTTGGTGGAATTGAAGTAGATCATCAACTTGAGCGTTATAAACTTCGAGATGATCTTGGCTTAAACCTTATTTTGGGGTAAAGAGATACACGATGAGAGGTTACACTAAAGAAAACAAAACTTGTTACATGAAAACAATATTTAGGAGTTAATGACCAAAACCACTATTCTTAGTTATTCTCTGATCATCTATCCTTATCAATTGTGCTAGACATATTTCTAGTACATGGAAACCATGACATTCCTGGAGTCCAATTGAATTACCTAAAGCTTAACCTAGATCTTCCACTTTGATCTAGACATCATATATTCTTATCTCCCAATCTTCTCGAAGGCATTAACAAGAGAAGATATCGAGAAGGGAAGAAATACAACAAGAAGACATAGAGAAGCATTCCTTAGATGGACATAGAAGTGTTTTGTCAATCTATCAGGAAGAACTGGAACTCTTACATCCTAACCCATCCATGTTAATACCTCTGGAAATGATATGACATTACAATGTTAGTGTTATATAGAAATAGGTTGATAACAAGCTTTGCAACCTTGTTGACAACTCATTTTGGTATGCACAAACAATGGAATATTCATGTTCACATATATTCTTTAAAACAAAATCTCAAATCAATTGATTATTTGGAAACAACAAATTCCAAAATAAATGATAGCATAGGAAGTATTCTCATATCCCTAAATGCATCCTAGAAATTTAATCAAGTGCAAGATATAAATTTCAAAGAAAGGAAAATACCTAAAAATGTCCAAACTCTATTAAAAGGATAAAATAATTCAAAATATACCTTGCAATAAAATTATATCAAGAGATGAAAATTATATAAAGGAAATAAACATTTTATCACAATTATAAACATTCCAGGACCTCTTTGCAAGTTCCAGAATCAAAAACAGACCCAAAACAGAAACCAGGGGCCTGTTTCAACTGTTTTTGTAGTTTCCCGGAAATCCAGGGGGTTTTCTGCAAATCGGCGTTTATTTCCTTTCTTCTTCCTCTGGCCAGAAGGATGCCGACGCCGTGGCCGTGCGTCCGAGCTGCCGTGCTCCATTCCTTCTCCTCCCGCGCGGATAAGGAACGAGACACCGTCCTCATCTGTCTCAGCTTCTCACCCGCACCCCATCTCTTCTTCCCCTCTCCCTAATCCTCTCTAACCCTAACCCTAGCTCTCCCGGCCGCCGCCGTGCGCCGGCGTTTTACGTCGATTCCGACCACCCCGTGCCAAGGCGAGCAGTTCTAGAGGTTCGCCTCGTCTTCCTCTACCTCCTCGTCGAGCCGTTCATGCGGAGGAGCTCGGGAGACCGAGGAATCGCCCATCTTCTCCAACTCCGGCCGCCGACGCCGCGGACGAGTTCGTCGCTCTCCGACCTCGCCTCGCCTATCCGACCCCTCCACGAGCTTCAGGGTGAGCGTACGGTCCTCGGGAACCTCTCCTTCCTCTTCCTCTTGCTCTGGACGCTCCGGCCGCCGTGAGCAACTCCCGGCCACCGCGGCATGTGCTCGTCGGAGCATCTCCGGCGACCCAAAGTGAGCGGCGCCGCCACCAAATAGTCCGCCGCGACGCCTAGTAGCTTTTGGTGGCTCGAATTCGTCCCAAGTCGCTCGTGTTCGAGCAATTGGTGCTCGGCCAGGAGGAACCTCCATTGATGACGTCATGATGACGTCATCGGCCGAAATAAAATCCATTTCTGATATTTTCCTGTAAAAGTAAGTCTATGACATGTGGGACCCCTGTCAGACTTTTAATCTTTTAGGAAAATCTGTAAATATTAAAACCCTGACATGTGGGCCCAACTTTATTTAATAATTATAGAAATTGATTTAAAGTGAATAAACTTTATAAATTCATAACTAATTCATTTTAAACCAGAAAAATATAATCTTTATACCAAAATGACCAGAAAAATAAAATCTATAATCTTGTATCATTCTTATCTGTGTTTGAATAAAATTGTAATATAATAAAATTTGAAATACAAACCACATAATTTGTTTTTAAAATATGAAGTTATTTTGAAATGCTATTCTGGATGCATTTCAAACTTCATTTAAAATATTTCACACACATTCTTCTAGAACTGAAAATATAAATTCAGTATAACATATAATATTCAGAATACAATCATTGCTATTTTAAAATAATATTCTATCTTATTAAATAATAAAGAAATATTAATATCCTAAATAAAAAAATAAAAAAATAAAATAAAAGTATAAGCTTATGAAAGCTATTCTACCACCAATTGGTATTCATTCCAAATAAATAAAAATCCAATAACATCGGAAAACTACTTATATCCACTTTGTATGAATGATCCACTTATTTCATGTATTACTTACTTCTTGTTTGTTTATAATTTGATAAAGTGAAAATCATTAACAAACACCCAATGAATAGATAACACTATGGTAGTTTGTAACTTGTTATAATCCAAACATAAATCATTCATCCACAATAAACAACTTTAAGTTTAGAAGTAAGTGCTTAACTGAAATAAAATCGTATTGCAATGTCTTGGGTAAAACACACAAAGAAGAATAATCATATAACTTTTTCCTCAACTACTTCATATAATCCCAACAATTGTTTACATTATTTATGTTCTTCAAAAGTTATTCTTTTTGCCATCATAAAAGATAATACTACCCTATTTCTAGATTAATTAAAGTTCATACATGTCTTCCACCAACATTAGATGAACACAACTTCAAGCAACCATTGAATGTTTATATGTGGTTTGACTTTACTCTTATGCTTAATTTGATACATGAACATTAATGTTAAACAACTCATCTTGCTTGTGAAGCAAACTTGAAGACAAAACAACTCTAAATGAAAACACCCAACTCAAACAACACACAATCTCCGAGAGTGAGATACGGGGTACTTTGTGATGCATCTCATACTTATGCATAATTCATGCTGCTCCTTTAAATATTAGTCCTTACCGGACCAATGATGTTGTTTCCAGATTTCTTGGAGTTATATTATATCAAAGACCCTGCCTGCATAATCTTGCAGTCAGAAAGGCAAGTTCATCCCTTTTATTCATGTCCTCTTGATGTATTTGTTAAGAAACTATTTTCAAAATGTTAGTATTGCATAGCACACAAAAAGGGCAAAACTTATTTTATAATAATATGACTACGGTTATCCACCAGTGAGGTGGTAATCTCATATGGCTGGCAGATGGGACCACGGTAAGAATGTTGTGGTGGAGGTTCCATTTGCACGGGAAAGTACCACCTAGGACTTAACAACCAATGTCGCCAGTGATTCTTGCGCCGAATATTACGCGCAACCATGAGATCTGAAATGGGACGGAGAAGTCAGCTGTATCCTTTTCCTCTCGTACACCAACGGGTACTATTCTGGGCCGGGTAGTGCGTACAAGCCACCGGTAAAGCCGTATTACCGGGAGATGTCTATCGGTGGGCTTGTTTGACGTTGCGAGTTCGCAGTTCCAAGATAAAGCCGTATTACCGGGAGATGTCTATCCTGTGAATCACAACGGCCGGATGTCTAGTATCTATTGAAGGTTGGCTTCAGGACCAGTTTGAGACGGGCTTCAAATGGTCAGCAGGTTGAAAGTTGGAATTCCCATCAGCCTGTAAACTGAAGTAATGGGGGGTGTGCGGGGATGGTGGAAAGGCGCAGTGATTGGCTTGGATTACTGACTGGGCCCCACACCAAGGAAGTGTGGACGGGAAAGTACGCCCGGTTGTGCAACAAGGTCTTGATCTCTTATGGGTAAAGCAGCGCACCTCTGCAGAGTGTATGAATGTGACATGTTACTCCACGTTCCAGGACGGAACGACGAACGCAGCAGGAAAGGAGGCTCCTCAAAGCCCTAGCCCTGTGACTCCTGACGAGCATAGTCTTCAGAATAAAAGCAACCTTTTGAAGAAATGTTTTCGAAAACTTCTAATAGCCTACGACAATCCATTGTCTGTGGCTGTATTTATGCATCAAACTTCCCACCTTGCATAATGAACTTGCTGGGTAACGCTGTTACTCACCCTTGCCTCCTAAACCCCTGCTAGACATGAAGAATCACAAGAAGGCAACACTTTAGGCTATGAAGACTCTGAAGACGGATAAACTCAAGATACCAAAGAAGGCAACTACATCGAGTTGAAGCAATTGAAGGAAGACGGAGGACAAATGAAGGCGTAGTGTAAAATAGGATAGAATCCTAGTCATAGAACCTATCTCTGTAGGCGTTGCTATAGCGCAATTGCAAGCCTTGCCGTATTAGCAGTAGGCTTAGTATAGGTTAGTTCCTCCGAGATTTTCCATTTGATGTTCTTTTATTAGGGCCTTGCCTCATTGTTTCGAGCAGGTTCTAAAGATCTGTTGTTTTGGATCTTCTGTTTGTAATCTATAGTCATGCCTTGGACCTGCGATGTTTCTGTTGTACCACTCTGATGACGTAACACTGGTGGACGGTGATCCATTGGTGCTATGTCAACGACTATAGCATCATACACCATGCAGTGGTATGCTGGGTCACCACAAGACGCTAAGCTCACCGACTCCGTCCTCAGACATGGTGTGCTAGGAGCACAAAACAACGACTTACTCCGAGGTTTGTAGAAATGCTGCCATGTCCATTTGTATTATGTTCATGGTTTTCCTTCATTGACTAAACAGTTATTTATATACCTACATAACTCCGTGTAGACTTATACAAAATGACATCGATGGATCTTCCGGTGAACATTATAAAACTTCACATATATGATTCAAATATATGTTCATTGTTTACAGGCCATGCATGTTCCGCGGGTACAAGAGAGCATATCATTTGCCCCGGCCGGAGTTTATGGTACAAGACATATTTAGAGTTTCAGTAATTGTAGAAGAAAAATAGAGTATGTCGACACATTTAGATTCAATTCTAAACATTACTCGCAACAACAAATGCTATTTAAATCGTTGATAATGGATAGAATGCCTCGTCCAATTAGACTATCCATTACTACTCTTAAGGAGTTTCCTCTTTCTCAAATGAACTAAAATTTATCAAATATAAACATATATTTAGACAACCTGTTTTTTTGTCAAAAAGACACAACGTCTGCATGGATCGAGGATATCAAATAACCATGTGCACCAAGCTCCGGTTAATATGTTTTTTAACACATTATTGATCATAGCTACCGCATAGCGTCCATACTCCAGCTTATGCTCATACCTTCAGTCACCTGGCACTAGGAGCCGAACGAAGCGGCACCCAGCTGGACGGGTGGCAAAGTGCAATGCGCATGCAGGATGCCACGTAGGAGTACGTGTACACGGTACACCTGCATGCCATCGACCTCCTCCGGCACGAAACCTCCTATAAGTAGAAGAGAGCATTTCGTCATAGTCCCAAACAAGGTACACAGGCGGCAGGATCATCAGCTGCATACAGCTTGTTCTTCTACCTTATCCCACCTACCGAGTAAAATGGAGTTCAAGCCCAAGGCGACCGTGTGCGCAGCGCTGTTGATGCTGCTCCTGCTTTCTTCCTGTAAGCCAGATTGAACTCAAGGACATTCTTCTATAAAGAACTTTGCTGCTTGTCCATGGACTAACTCGTGAAATTACTTTCAGACGACGACGGCGGCATGTCAGTGGAGGCGCGGGTGTGCACGGGGAAGAGCCAGCACCACTCCTTCCCGTGCGTCTCGGACAAGATCTGCAGCGGCACTTGCTTGAAGGAGCAAGGCAGCGGCTGGACCGCCGGGTACTGCCACTACAGGATCTGCACCTGCCAGAAGGCTTGCTAGAGTCACAGAGCTCGTAGCTGCCCCGACAGCCCATCCATGGCGCCGTCGTCAAAACCTGCCAACCTCACCCACCTCTCATGTACCCTAATCAGCAATAATTCACCCTTGCACCGCTCCTTCGGTCAGCAAATGCATGTAATAAGAGCGTGACGCGCGCGCTCACGCGCCACCTGTGTTCATCCGTAACATAATGCAACTCTTCGCTTTCAGTGGCATATCACAGTATTGTTCTTCAGTTTCACTGGACTAGCTAGCTAGGCTGCATCATGCGTCTTATTGCGAAAAGCTCGGCAAGTTTCTTCCACTCGCGACAATGGTTCCAAGTAACACGGTTTGAGAGAGAGAGACAAGTTGGTGTCAGTGCCGGAAGTGGCGGACGCCGGTGAAGACGAGGGAGACGCCGTACTTGTCGCAGCAGTCGACGGCGTCCTTGTCCCTCATGCTGCCGCCGGGTTCCGCGATGACGCCGATACCATTCTCGCACGCCTCCTCCACCGCGTCCTTCCAGGCTGTAATATATACAGTTTCACATCAATATATTTACCCACAAAATTAGTAGTGTTATTCAACTTGCAAGTAAAGCTCGAACAGGGTCTGTAGTTGTTTTGTTCTTACCGAATGGGAAGAAGGCGTCACTAGCTAGAGCGGCGCCCTTGGCCTCTTCCCCTGCTTTCCTGAAGGCGAGCCGCAAGCTGTCCACCCTGTTCGGCTGCCCGCTCCCCATGCCCAGCATGCAATTGTTCTGCACTCAGAGGATCCATCGTCAGTTCACTCGACCAAACAAAACACATATACGTCAGTGGTTTTCAAGTTCACAGTTTGCAATGCCTAATTTCACAGACGCTGGTCCATAAGCAAAAAGAAAAAACAGGGCGGTAATTTCTTTCCGGAGAACACCCAAAAAACAGAGCACTAATATTTTCCGAAGAACACCAGGTATCTCGACCTTAACGTAGCGCTCTGCAACTAGTACTAGACACAGGTTAGCCAAGCCCCAGCAGACGCCACATGAACAGATGATGTAGCTGTCCTTAGGCAGGCAAGGGATAAGACCAGGTTCGTAAACCGGTGCAAGTCCAACGAAAGGTCGAAACACATGTTATGTGGAATAAAAATGCCGACAACAGCAGCCGTTTCGCAACAGTTGTGGTGCAAACTTCAATTTACTCTTGTTTTCTTTTCCGCGGCAGAATGGGAAAGACGCACTAACCTTGGCAATCACAATGGCGTTGCTCTTGACGTGCTTCACACAGAGCCAGGCGAACTTGGCATCCGAGAGCTCGCTGTCCGTTGGAGCCTTCTGGGAAACTGTCGTGAAGGTGATGTCTTCCGGGGCTAGGTCGTCTGACTCTTGGGCTAGCCAACCGCCGCTAACCTGCCTGAGCGACAGCATCCCTTTCCCGCTACTCTTTGCCTCGAGAATCCTCAGCGTCTTTGATTTTCCCTTGAGGACCTCGAGGCCCTTCTCTGTGTATCCTGGCGCGACCACAATCTCATAGAACATCCGCGTCTCGCCATCCGTTGGACTTCTGAATTCGCGAATTTCCCTTGCAAGATTCTACATATGGGGAAACTTTAACAATAAGCATACATGAATGCGCCGTGGCCAACATAAAAAGTACAAAATCGTTACCAAAATGTATATCAAAGTCTAGTGGATACCTCATCAATTGTGGTGTTAAATGCTACGATCCCACCAAACGCGCTCACAGGATCTCCCTTTACGGCTAACCTGTATGCCTCAAGCACATCCTGCCGGGATGCAACGCCACACGGATTGGTGTGCTTAACCACGACACAAGTAGGATTCTCGAACTCTGACACACAATTCCATGCAGCATCAGCATCCAAGTAGTTGTTATAGGACATTTCCTGTAAAGAGGAAAGATGTCACTGGTGAGAACCCCTAAAAAGGCATCGCTGTACTTTTGGGCAGCATGAACTCACAAAGAGCAGTAATTTCCACCAACAGGTTGTATACTGAATAAGCCAAATACTCGAGTTAACTTAAAAACATGACCTCCACACCTTTCCATGGTGTTGAACTGCTGTAGCAATACCACCGGCATTGAATACAGAAAGACTCCTGTCACCATAAAAGGCCGCCTTTTGATGAGGATTTTCACCATACCGAAGTGTAGACTTCAGCGAGAGGGGAACAGTAAAACTAGGGGGAAATATATCTCCTACATACGTAAGACCATGAGAAAGTTATATCTAACAAAATTATCAGATCATTTACTAACAAAATAGCCATACCTTTGTTAGATTGCTTCCATAACCACTCCGAGACAGCTGAATCGTAAGAAGCACAATGCTGGAATGCTTTCCATGCCAGCATTTTGCGGAACTGCTGGTCATCTTGCTTTCCTTGCAGATACTCCAATAGAGCAGGGTAATCTTCATGATCCACAACCACAAGAACATCCTTATGATTCTGTCAGGTATTACAAGGATATCACAATTAAGTAAAACAACTCCTGCTCAAATACTACATAAATCTCAAATATAGATGGATAAATATATACTTCTAATAAACAGCAAGCACAATATATGTCAACGTGAACTGATGCTGTGTGAAAGCGTGTGACACTGCAATGTGCATCTGAGCTTATAACTACAAATGAGCAAATATATCACCTTCGCTGCAGCTCGTATCATGGTAGGACCACCAATATCAATATTTTCAACCCCGTCCTCAAAAGAAATTGCACCCGAGGTAACCTTATTATAGAATGGATACAAATTCACCACAACCACATCAAATGTCCCTGTGCCCCAAAAAATGTCCTAGTTAGCTGACAATACAAGTCAATAATGTTATCTCATAGCATGATACTTGGAATAATCGTACAATGGTCAACTAAGAGAAGATGGGACAAAAGGACTAATAAACTCACCAATTCCATGCTCATTCAATGCTTTAAGATGATGCTCCTGGTCTCTTCGGGCAAGAATACCACCATGTATACCAGGGTGCAATGTTTTCACTCTTCCATCAAGCTGCAATCACCAAAACAGAAAAGTACATGGAGATGGATTTTTTTACTCAATATACTGCTCGAGATCCTGTAAATCAATAGTCTGAGGCAAAACACAAGGTTGGCAGAAATGGACTGCAACAGCAAAAGTCAATTGGCGTTACTATCATCTATCACTTATTAAACAAATAATGTGATTCAGGATGCATCAAAGAAAAGAGATTTGAAAATACATAGTGCTTATTGTTAGACTTAGGCTATGTGGAAGGTGTTCTCTATATGTTGCAAAGGCTACTTCTGCCTTGTATTACATAGGGGTATATATAGGAGTACAAGGTTGGTGACTACAACCTTCTACAACGTTCTACAACTAGATTTTTATAGCTAGTTTTTCTACAGCCTTCTACAAGCTTCTACTGCTAGCCAGGATGGCAAATACTTCTACTCTATCTTACAACATAAAGATTAGTCTAGAACATTCTAGCAGTAAGCAAGGATTACTCTAACAATTCTCCCCCTAATCCTTGCTCTTCGAGCTTGACTTGATCTGGACTATCCCAATTCGAGCACGCAACTCCTGAAACTTCACTCGCCCCAAAGGTTTTGTCAAAATGTCTGCGAGCTGATCTGATGTGTTGATGAAGCTGGTGCTGATGCTTCCATCTTCCAAGCAATCTCTGATGAAGTGATACCGAATGTCGATATGTTTGCTGCGCTCGTGGAAGACTGGATTTTTGGCTAATGCTATGGCAGACTTGTTGTCTATCTTCAGCTCAACTGTCTCAGCTTTCCTTCCTTGAAGCTCACCAAGAAGTCGAGCCAACCAAATTCCCTGATTTGCTGTAGTTGTGGCTGCTACATATTCTGCCTCGCAGGAAGACTGAGCAACCACCCTCTGCTTGAGAGATTGCCAAGTTACCAAGTTGTTGCCGAGGAAGAACAATGTGCCACTAGTGCTCTTCCTAGTGTCAATGTCGCCAGCCAGGTCACTATCACTATAACCAATCAGACATACCTCATTTGTCTTCCGTCTGTAGTGAAGACCATAGTTGATCGTGCCAGCGACGTAGCGAAGAATTCTCTTCACAGCCATCATGTGCTCCTTGGTGGGTCGTTCCATGAACCGACTCACGAACCCAACAGCAAATGCTAGGTCTGGCCTGGTGTGGACAAGATAGCGGAGGCTGCCAACGATCCGCCGGTACTCTATAGCGTCCACCTCTTTTGATGTACTTTCACGGCTCAGCTTGAGCCGCTCCTCCATTGGGGTGTGTGCTGGAATGCATCCTTCCATTCCTCCCAGCTGAAGGATGCGAGAGGCATAGTGTGCTTGACATAGGCTGATGCCATCGACATGTTGCTGGACTTCAATTCCGAGATAGAAGGACAACAATCCAAGGTCACTCATTTGGAATTTTGTCTTCATCTCATCCTTGAAGCTCTCGATTCCTCCCTTGGATGAACCTGTGATGATTAGATCATCCACATATACTCCAATGAGCAAGATTGCATTGCTGGTGATGCGTCGGTATATTGCGTGCTCATGCTCGCTTTGCTTGAAGCCCATTTCTTTGAGCGTGCCGTCAAGCTTCACGTTCCATGCTCGTGGCGCCTGCCGCAGGCCATACAGGGCCTTGCGCAGCCGCAAAACCTTTCCTTCTTCTCCCTTGACGACAAAACCTGGTGGCTGCTTCACATATACTTCCTCCAATTCTCCATTGAGAAAGGCTGATTTCACGTCCATGTGGTGGACAGGCCACCCCTCATGGGCAGCGAGAGCAAGCAGCAACCTGATTGATTCCATGCGAGCAACCGGAGCAAAGACTTCATCAAAGTCTACGCCTACTTGTTGGACGAAGCCACGAGCAACCAACCGTGCTTTGTGTTTGATGACTTCACCGGCTTCGTTTTTCTTCAACTTATAGACCCATTTCAGGCCTATTGGTCGATGCCCGTGTGGCAGATCGACGAGCTCTCATGTCTTGTTCCGCTCCACCGCTTCGGTTTTCTCGCGCATGGCTGCCTGCCATGCCTTGTCCTGCTCAGCCTCTTCAAATGAGCATGGCTCCCTTGTGCCGGCCAAGTGTAGCTCGCAGTCAAGGTTGCGCGGTGCGAGCCCTGGCACTGGTTCTTCTTCTCCAATAAGGTCTTCAACCTTGCGATAGCGAACTGGTGTGTCGCTATGTGCAGCGTCGAGTCGATCATCGTCATCCGCTAGTGGCGTGACGAAACCTGGAGTCGCTGGGGTTGCAGCACTTGCTGCTGGTATAGGTGGAGGCGATGGTGGTGTGTTGGCTGACATACCTTGAGACCCGTGTCTCGCCGATGCAGATCTGTCCTCTCGTGAGCTATGCGCATGGCTGGGTGCCCTCATGGCAGGACGGCTGATGTACTCTACGTCAAAGTTGCTGCTAGAGTATTCGCTGCCGCCCGCTGCCCAATCCCAGCCACGATCTTCATCGAAGATAACGTCACGGGCGACGCGTACACGCCTCGTTGCTGGGTCCAGCAGCCTGTACCCCTTTACTCCATCCTCGTAGCCAATGAAGACAGCAGGAGAGCTACGGTCATCAAGCTTGCGTAGGTTCCCCTGTTCCTTGACATATGCCAAGCACCCAAAGGTTCGAAGGTAATGGACAGCCGGCTTGCGGCCATGCCACGCCTCATAAGGCGTCTTTCCAGTGAGAGATTTGGTGGGAGCTCGGTTCAGCAAAAAAATAGCAGTGCTCACCGCCTCCCCCCAAAATTCAGCAGGCATACTCCTTTGTTTCAGCAGAGCACGCGCCATTGCCACCACCGTTTGGTTCCGCCTCTCAACGACGCCATTCTGCTGCGGGGCGTATGGCGTGGAGAAGTGGCGCTCAATTCCTTCATCAACACAGTAGGCGGCAAACTCCGTTGAGGTGAACTCACCCCCGTTGTCCGTGCGGAATACGCGCAGTTTGCGTCCGCTCTGAGCTTCTGCTGCTGCTTGAACTCTTTTTATGGCATCTGATGCATTGTCCTTAGCTGCTAGGAGCATCACCCACATGTAGCAAGTGGCGTCATCCACCAACAGCAAGAAGTAGCGCCGGCCTCCAGGTGTTGCAGGAGATATAGGACCGCATAGGTCTCCATGGACGAGTCAAGTAGTTCTTGTGCACGGTACCTTGCTTGCCGAGGGAAAGCACTCCGGCGATGCTTGGTGATGACGCACGTGTCGCAGAACTGCTCCACATGCTCTAGGTGTGGCAGCCCACGTGTCATGGCGAGGCGTCCCATCTTCTCCAAAGCCTCAAAGTTTAGATGTCCAAATCTCTCATGCCAGCGCCAAGCAACATCATCACGGCGGGCGGAGAGACAAATTGGTCGGGCAACCTCAAGATGGAGGAGGTAGAGGCGATTCCGGCAGCGGTGGACCCGAACAAGGAGTCGACCTTGCTGGTCCCATATGCGAAGCACACCTTTCCTGATTAACACGCTTGCTTTACTCTCATCGAGTTGTCCAATGCTGATGATTGAGTTCTTCAGACGTGGGATGTAGTAGACGCCACTGAGAGCCTTGTGTTCACCGTTTTTGCCAGCGAAGATGATGGTGCCGAGTCCTCTGATTTCAACAACCGAGCCGTCACCAAATTTGACGGTGCCGGTGACCGTTCGGTCAATTTCAGCGAAGACGTCACTGCAGCCTGTCATGTGATTTGTGGCACCTGTGTCGAGGTACCAGCCCCCATTCGCTCCTCGTCATTGCTCGTCCCGAGGTAGGCTTTTGCCTTCGGTTCGTCGATGTGAAGTGAGGCGTGATGCGGAGGTGTAGCAGTGTTGTCCTTCACCACCATGTCTGGGGCTGGAACGATGCTTTGCTGCACCACTATGGTTGAGGCTGGAGCGATGCTTTGCTGCGCCTTCATGGGTGGGGCTGGATCTTGACAGACCTGCGCCATGAGGAGAGCAGGGTCCTCATCATCTTCCTCTGCTTGGGCTAAGTAAGCCTTGTTCCCATTTCTCCTAGGCTGCCAGCAGTCCTTGGCCCAATGGCCGCGTCGGCCACAGTTGCGACATCCATCATTGCGTGGGCTGTCCCTAGGAGCTTTACGATCGTTGCCACCTTCTCCACCATTCTTACGCGGTGGTCGTCGCTGTGCGCTGCCATGCGCAGGCCTGGAGGAGCTGCCTCCTTGGCGCTCCTTCATCTTTTGTTTCCACTGCTCCTCGGTGAGTAGAAGTTTTCCTTGCTCATGCAGCGGCTCCGGTGACTCAAGACGGTCCTCTGCTGCCTTCAGCCTACCGGTGACCTCCTCCAACGACATATCAGAAGTGTCAAGGAGGGTCTCGATCGCAAGGGCTATCTGCGACAGCTTAGGTGGCACAACTCGTAGGAATTTCTCGACGACTTGAGTTTCGTCGATAGGTGCTCCGAGCGTGGTGAGGCTTGTGACGAGGTTGGTTAGGCGCAGCGCGAAATCATCAATGGACTCACCATCGCGGAATGAGATCATCTCAAATTCCTTCTTCGGCTGCTGCACCTTGCCCTTCCGCACGCGGTCTGAACCAACACGCATGGCTCGAATCGCGTCCCACGCCTCCTTTGCTGTCCGCTTGACAACTAGGCCAGCCACCATTTCTGGTGGGACAGCTTGCAGGATAGCCTCCAGCGCCATTCGGTCTTCCTGGAAGTTGGCGGCGCCGAGCTCGATTGCATCCCAGATGCCCCGAGCCTGCAGCTTCACCTCATGAGGAGGCTCCATTCGGTGTAGTTCGTCCGCGTCAACGTCGGGTAATTGCCACCGCCGACTTCCTTCACGACACGCTCGACAACGACCTCGCGCCTTCCAGCCTCGCGGTGGCGCGGTCTTCTCAGTGGTGGTGAAGGGGAACGGCGCCGCGGCTGGTGAGACGGACTGCGGGCACCCTGAACTGGAGCTGACATCTCTCAAGGATCCTTTCCTAACTTGGCTGATCCTATCCTCTCCTAACCTGGCTCTGATACTAACTGTTAGACTTAGGCTATGTGGAAGGTGTTCTCTATATATTGCAAAGGCTACTTCTGCCTTGTATTACATAGGGGTATATATAGGAGTACAAGGTTGGTGACTACAACCTTCTACAACGTTCTACAACTAGGTTTTTATAGCTAGTTTTCCTACAGCCTTCTACAAGCTTCTACTGCTAGCCAGGATGGCAAATACTTCTACTCTATCTTACAACATAAAGATTAGTCTAGAACATTCTAGCAGTAAGCAAGGATTACTCTAACACTTATTATGTCTGACTCCATGACAATGCACCTTTTTTGCATGAATGTACAATATACTTAACAGCAGTAGCAGCTACGGCATGTTGAAGAAACATATCATGAAATGCAATTTTACAATACTTCCAAATAAAATAAATTCGGGAATTTCTTTATTCACTTTGATAAACAATGGCCGGAAGAAAAATAAAAATCAACAGATGCTGCAGCAGCTGAACAAAAAAGTAAACATACCATCTCAGGAAAATGAGTAATCTGTTCAACTTTTGTAACATTCACTCCAGCTGCTTCAAGACTTGATGCTGTACCACCGGTTGAGATAATAGAAAACCTAGAGGAGCAAAATCTTCATAAGATCCTTCATGACTAGAATGGATATCAAAATTGGTAAATCTAAGCTGGATAACACTTCTCCTATAGAAAATTAAGCTTCATAAATAGTACATATCAGTAAATCAACACTGACACTATATCAGCCTACAGCGAGCAATGCCTAACGTAGGGAAAAGCCACCACATGTTTTTATTTTAAATAGCACTGTGTGAAGTAGGCATTGATTTACAAGTTAATTTTTCATAGAGATGCATGGACAAGCTATAAAACGCAGCAAGACTTAACACAGGCTCACATTAACTTGACACAAGAAGGCAAGTGTCAGTTTTACACTTTTAAAGGGGACGGGAATCCCACAAGACGAAAGGATTACCCCAAGCTCTGAAGACCCCTTCCAAGATTGGCCAGTTCGGTTTTATCTGACAATGATATCAGTGCTTGCTTGACTCCTGTTGCTGCTGGAAGATATCATCATTAGTTCATTGCTGAAATGTCCATATGTCACGAACAAGATAAAGCTAAATGAAAAGAATATACAACTCTAGATACCCGTGCTACATGACTACTTGTCAAGACGACAAGACATGAACTAGCGATCGGCCGATTGCAGCACAGTGTGGTAATGTTTTAGTTGCATGTACAACCAAACCACATGCCTCGTGGGTTATGAAATCTCTAATGACATTACATTAGCACACAAAGGTGTAGCGACTTCTCTTAATTCAAACATACTAGTACATGACGAATTGCTAATCGCTCTTGGACTTGGCTAGTGAAGGAGGAGGTCAACCAAAAATCTATCTCACAGATTGCACAAGCAGATAAGCATCACTAACAACGCACTTCGTAAGAATCTGGCAGCAGGCAGGTTGCCTATAAGCTAGTAATTCGATGCTGCACAAAGTTGGCAGTTATCCTATCCCGAGACATGGTCGACAGGGTTCTGAGAGCAAAACAGATCTACTTGGAAACTGTACCGGTAGTACGAGTCCTCGTATTGCAGCGTTATTAGGAAACACATAGAAGAGAGTCACAGCGAACGAAACGCGACAGAGTGCAGAGCAGAGACACCCACCAGCGCTGGAGGGCGCCGCCGCCGCCGCCGCGGCCATGGCTGGACCCGGCCCGCGCTCCGCGGCCGAATACGACGAAGACAGGGAGACGCGGCGGCTGCTGCCCTGCGAGCAAACCAAAGGTATTAGTACGCTGAGCAAGCAGGGGAGAAACTGTGAGATAAGCTTTGGACGGATGGAGACGGGGAGAGCGTGGGGTACCGCCGTGTGGTGGGGAGCGGCGCGGAGGAGGTGAGGGGACGCGCGTACGCCGGCGACGAGCTTGGCGGCGGCGGCGGCGGCGGTGCAGGGGGAGGCGAGATAGAGTGGCATCCTTGGTACTCCTGGACTTTATGCTTCGGTCGGGACTGGAGCGCAAGATTTTATAAAAAAAAGGCGAGGTGTTGCGGCGCCGGCGGTCGCTTTGGCCTTTTTGGCTTGTGGTTGCTAGGGAGCGGCGGCGGCGGCGGTGCGCTGGGAATCGTTGTCGTCGGCTCGTGGCGCGGCTAGGCTAGGGACTTGGGAGCTCCATTGGACACGGGCTGCACATGGGCTAGTAGCGACTTGCCTCACGTCAACCTTTTCCGACTACTACTACTCGTCGGCCCACAGAAAGAGCGGCCCAAAATTTCCAAACGGAACGCGTGGGATCGTTTGTTTTTTACTTTTCCTCGTCCGACTACTTTTTCCCCCTTATATCGCATGACATCGTCATATTGACCTTCAGCGATGGTAACCGGATACCGCTACGTGGAGGCCGTCCTTCGTGAAGGACAATTCCTGCCCGCGAGAATGAGCCACATGTCCCCGAGGGTGGCGCCCGTACGAGGCCACCCTACCCGCGTACAACGGGCGTACGAAGCCCCCCCCATCGTACGAGGCCACCCCTCCCCCCGCGGGCACCCCCGCATCACGTATGAAGCCCCCCGCGGGCACCCCCGCATCACGTATGAAGCCCCCCGCGGTGATCGGGTAGTCGGCCAAGCCCCCGTCGTTTGCATACGAAGCCCCCGCGTCCCTCGTACGATATGGATCCAGACGTACGATGTACGAAGCCTCCCGCGTCTCTGTACGATATGGATCCGGACGTACACGCACACAAATTTGAACGTACAAATATATAGACTTAGGCGTACAATTACACAAACTGAAACATACGATTACATAAAATCAGTTCGTACGTACAACTAAACATACTCAGACGTACAACTATACAGACTCAGGATGTACAGATCATGTCGTACAACTATACAGATCAGGTTGTACAGAATAGGGTTAAACGTACAACTACACAGGTTAGATTGTACAGATCAGGTTATATGTACAACTACACACAAGTTCAGTTGGATGTAGAACTACACATACGGAGATGTACGAACTATACAAAATCCGAAGTAAAAAAAAAGTTTGTTGAAACCTATCAACAATGTATCTAGTTTTGAAGATCTCGACGCGAGGAGTTCAAAAGTGAAAACGGTTCGTAATTCGGATAAACGGTTCTCAAAATATTTCATTTTGAAAAAAATGAATCTCAAAATAAATGCACGTCCAACCTGTCCAACCCTGCCCACCACCAGGAAGCCGCCACTTGTCACGCGGGGAGGAAAGGTGAGAATTAAAAACGAACGATATTGCGACACTTGTCGGAATCTCAGTAGATAGACATTTGCGAAGAAAAGCCTTTTTCTAAGAATTTTCATGGAAACCTGATGAACTTCATAATCGGCCGATAAGCAATGCTCAAGTGATCTCAAAACACACATCTGAGAGACAACATGATGCAAAACCCAATCAATCCTAAAAAAATTACTTGGAAGTTGTACTGGTACGAGTCCTCCTATCAAAGTATTAAAAAACAAATACTCCTATACAAGAGTCACAGCGAACAAAACGCAACAGAGTACAAAACCCTGCCCGCGCCCCGCGGCCGAAGACGACGACAGGGAGACGGTACAATAGAAATTTTTCTATGGAATAGCCTATTCTATTAGAATTTCAAAATAATCCGAGTTTCATATCCCTTTATTTCAAACGGGCAAAGTTTCTATAAGATTCCTCTCCTCCAAAATTTCTATCATTATTCTTTATTTCAAAAGTTTGAATCATGAAATTTATTTATGATTTCATACCCAACCTCTATTTGGCTAGCATGGAATCAGACATGGAGTATCATTTCATTAAATTTTTCAACAAATATTTTATGACAATTCCTATGTCTAACCTAGTCATTTCACTTTTGAATAAAATAAAACCAAAGCTAGTAGACTTTTCTATCATCGGTCCCACAACGTCCTCTCGGTCCCACCATGCCGAGCCTCCCACCTGCCGGGCCTCAGCCCTTTGGTGTCATTGTTGCACATAACCCATAATCAAAACCTGCTTTGCAGCAAACCCCAGTATTTGGTCCAAACGTTGCAGATAGACCAAAAAGTTGGTTTAGCCTCTTAACATATCTCTAACATGTGGTGTAACACCCCTCCCTGGCACAACTTGTCAGCGAGGCGGTCGTCCCGTGCGCCGGCCCAAGATATCTGTCCGCACGTCGCGACAGTGTAACATATATGATATCATTACACAACAGGCACATAAGTGCTACAAATAGGTTTACAAGGCCATCGAGGCACGACAAAATATCGAGTCAAGCATGGCACAAGTCAGAGTTTAACTGGCAGCGGAAGAAGAATTGAGGCAACGGCTTGGAGCGACTCCATTTCACAAGCATCTGGCTGGGCTACAGGTTCCTAGCACGCACGCTCTCGCTTCATCTCCTCGCTAAGGTAGAAGATGAATCCTCGACGCTATCTGGCCACAATGAGTCCCGTGAGTACATTAATTATGCACTCAGCAAGAGGTAGTCCCTTGCTACAAACAATACAACAATCATGCAACAAACAATCATGTGACAAGTTACTCATTTAATTAACCGTCTAAAACATGGCAAAATTTACGTGAAGCATGGCCGGAAAATGGTAGCATGACATAGCAAAGAAACATGGCATGAACAAACAAGGGTGTCCAAAATCAAACATGGCATAAGTTCAGAAATAAAATGTATAGTTCACATGGGTGAGTTCACAATTCCGGGCACTCTAGCTCCTCGCCAACTCTGGCGCATCACTTAGACTCCACGAGTCTCACAATTTGTTTCAACAACCTGTTTCAGCAACCTGTTTCGAGTTCATTTGTAAAGTTTTCCTCGTGACAAGACTGACTCTAAGTGTGACTCGACTCAAACGTGTCCTGTGACCTTGGGACAAGGCTAGAATCCAGATTGACACTCTCAAGAGGTTGCAACAATACACACGCTGGAGTGTACGGAAATCTCGCGGGTACCAAAGTACTAAACCATTCCTGGCAGCAAGTACACACTCCCCAACGGTCCACAAAGCCAAGACGCCCCCCTGTATAGTCACCGACATGCCCTACGAGTCGTGTCTTAGGCTCAACTAAAATTTCGGCACGTCCCCAACGTATGAGCGACGCCGAACTCCGTAACCATCACAAGACCAGCCCCGACCACACAAGTAACCGACTAGACTCACCAAGCGGTGACATCAAAGGGGAATCTTGATAATGCTACTAAGTTGGGTCTACCCATTTCAACGACGCGTGACTGAGCTAAAATGTTTGGTGAATGGCATCGATGACTCAATCTAGTCGAGGGAGGTGATTTATTTATTAGTCAAGTTTATCAAGATCTTTCCAAAGATGTTTCCACCACAATGATTGTAAAACCAACATCTCCAATGCAGCAATAAAACAAGGTTAGGATGATGGCAATTAAGGATGATGAGCACAACATTCACATATATTCATACACAAATAAGAAACACTCCAGTCAATTGAACTGATCGGGTATTCGCGGCGGGTGTGCCGGAATTACCACGTGTCGTCTTTAGTGGGTTATTAACAGTAATAATATCCACAAACATAAACAATCAAAAGCAATTATTCCGATCGGGAATTCGCGGCAGGTGTGTCGGAATTTCCACGTGTCGTCTTTAGTGGGTTATTAACAGTAATAATATCCACAAACATAAACAATCAAAAGCAATTGATCCGATCGGGAATTCGCGACAGGTGTGCCGGATTTACCACGTGTCGTCTTTAGTGGGTTATTAACAGTGATAATATCCACAAACAAGAAAACAATCAAAAACAATTTATCCGACCGGGTATTTGCGGCGGGTGTGCCGGAACTGCCACGTGTCGTCTTTAGTGGGTTATTAACAGTATAAACAAGTCAGCGGGTTAGATGAGTCAGCAAGTTAGATAGATCAAGCAACACATACACACACAACATGATAATAGAAAACAAGGAAATAGACAATTAAACATTGCGGGACAGATCATAGCAAGGGGTTAGCTTGCCTTAGAAGACGGGTTCCAAATGCTCCGGAAAGTCTCGGCATCGTCGCGCGTCGGAAACTTGAAAACAACAAACCGCGGAACGACAAACAACACGTTTAAAAATGACAGCAAAATAAAATGTTTTCAAACAAGAAAAACCTAGTATCAACGGGTAGATCTTGTCAGAGACAAAGTTTTAGAAATTTAAATCACTGAAAACAGAGCTGCGGTTCAAAAGATACAAGATACGAGGGTTCAAAAATCTGTCCAGCGGAGAAAATTAAAGACGCGCGAGAAAAAAACGGAACGGGCTGCCGGCCGCGCGAACTGGGCCGGAAATGGGCCGCGGTCGCGCACTGCGCGCCGCACGCGCGCGCGCTGTGCTGGGCTTCTGGCAGGCCGCGAGGCTGCTGCCTCTTGCTGGGCCGAAACGGTTCCGACGAAAAGAAAAGCAAAATGAATCGAACGACCATGCCGGTCGTCTTCCTCCTCTGGCCACGCACTGGAAGGTGCGGCAGCCGGCCGGAGATGGCCATGGGCGACGGCCGGAGGGATGGAGGTGGCGGGGACGGGTCCGGGGAGGCTCCCATGGTCGGCAAGGGCGAGACCGGGCGAGGGCAAGGCCTCCCACGAGCTCGTCCGAGCTTCGGCCATGGTGGTCATGGAGGGATTTTTGTGGAGATTTTGGGTATGGTTTTTCTCACTCTTGCACTGAATGAGGAGGCATGGGGTTAGGGGAGTGAGGAGAAAATGGCTAGGGTTTCGGTGGCTGGCTTTGGAGAGGGCTTAAATAGAGGGAGAGGAGGAGAGGTGGGTGAGGCCATGGAGGTCATCCATGACGTTTCTCCCTTCAACCAGTGAAGAGAACCGAAGGAGGTGAGTAGTGGCTAGGGTTTTGGGGACGTGGAGGCTCGAGAGCCACTTAGTTAAGCTGAGGCTTAGGGCTAGGTTAATTTGCGGGATGCCAAAGCGTGAGCGTTCCACTGGAACGCGAGTGACATCGCCTTATTCCCGGAGACTCGGAGCACCAAAACCTACACTAAGGGTATCTACGGGTTTCTAAGGAGAAGGCCTACGCCACTGTACTTGTCTCACACTCGAAGGAGATACTTAGTTAAACAAAGTTTTTCGAAAACTCCATGCACAGAAGGTGTTTGACGAAACGACATGGGTTTTACTTAACTCAAAAAAATCCCAAATAAATACCACAGAATATTCTGGGTTTATGGAGAGTGTCCATGGAGTTTGAGCTCATTTGGTGGTGTGGAAAAATGTTTGGCAAATATACGCTAAGCCGCGTACCGACATCGGTGTTTGGATTACAAAGGAAGTAGGTCAATAATTGCTCAAATGGATTTGGGTTCAACTGAAGAAGTATAGGAAATGCGGAAATTCGCATCACCCCAAAATATGAGAATTTTACGAGACTTCTAGGTTGACGGAATAAATTGAGTCGGGGAGAGACGTTGAAAAGTCTATTTTGAAAATTAAGATTTTACACCGGCGTACACAAATGTTTTTAAGCGGACGTCCAGAAATGGGTAGACGAGTCCTCCGGTATTCAACAGGATAGAAAATGCTAAGTCGAATCGTTTTGAAAGATTTTAGAAATCGTTTGTTACAATTAGAAAAAAAATTCCGACGTCAAAATAAAAATTTAAAATCCGGTCTAAATTTTCGGGGCGTTACATGTGGCCCCATGACATTACACCACATTTGTATACCGTATACCACAATTATAAGATATTTTTTTAAAAATTGCTTATACAAAAAATGTGGGCATCAACATAGGCCTTTATAAGGGCTCGCTAATATCGGTATAATTTTTTCATTCTCGCTATTAAGATGGCTCTTGCTTAAACAATTAGCATCGTGTGCCCAGTGAACCTGTTGCTTAAGAAAATATATTGTGATCCTGAATTTATATATTTTTGTGTAGCTTGAAATATAATATATTTTTGAATTTTTCTGCATACATACAAAATCTATTTATGTCTTTGCAAAGAAAGTAGAATATTTTAAAGAAGAAAAGTACAATTTGTTTTAGACCTTCTATACCATAAACCACAATTATATTACTTTTTTTATAAATCACATATACATAAATTAGGCATCAACACAAGCCTCTACATGGCATCGTTGGTGACAGTATGATTTTAGATTTTTCCGTGTTATAATATTCTGAATAACCTGTTATGCGCGGTGTTCCCACCTGTAAACGTTAGAGACATGTTAATTGTGGCATACGGTATAGAAAGAAATAATAGATGGTACCCCACGCGTTGCTGCGGAGCATGTGTTATAAAATAAATAAAACTTTTAAGGCATCAGTTAAAGTTAAAATGAATTATAGAAAACAAATAGTGATATATACGGCATTAATCTAGTTAGTTTCTTCACATGTCATCAACTGTTGCGTAAGCTAAAATACAACTTAATATGTAGACTGATGTCTCCTTATAGCCAAACTATATCCGGAGAATAACATTGCTCTAGCATTCATGAATCAACTTGTATACAAATAAATCATAAAAATTTACAAACATAGCGATTGGTAGAAGAAAATTCTCTTTTCACGATGGAGTGACATAGGAAAATTGGGATTAGCCGCACATTCAGATCACCTTGTGTCAAACGCACTGCAAATGCAAAAACAATCTTTGCTAATTGAGTCCTTTCCCTTCATAACTGCAAGATGAAAGCTTAGTCACTTGAACCAACTACGATATCAATTTTTTTGAAGTACATACATTATAAATTGTGTTTAGCACTAAATATATTTTAGTCTTGAATTTGATTACTCATTCTCTAGCAATCATAAATAGAGGGAAATAGACCAGTAAGTGTTAGGCTGAGAATTCTCTCCTAGATCTGAGTAGACCAAAGCTGTACTAATCCTAACATCATGTAAAATGCATGATCATACCATGTAACTGAAACTGCTGCTTCCGTATGACAGTAGTTGGTTCTCCGTGATATCATTGGATAAAGGTGCACAATCTTCAATATAAAGAACACATAACCTCATTGAGTGATTATCATATTTGAGGGAAAAGTCGTGGCTATTTACTAGCTTGAGATTATATTTGGAACACAATACTCGTGCATCCATAAGCAAGCCAAAAAAACAGAGAATATCTAGATTCTGTACCTGTTGAGTAAGTGAGCGGAAACGGGTGTTAGTGAAGGGAATATGCCCTAGAGGCACTTAATAAACATAGTTTATTGGCAATATCCCAATCGTTCATTATATGTTTTACACCATGATATAACTGTATTAAGCGAAAACATTAATACATGTGTGGTAGATAAAACAACCAGGTCCCTAGTAGCCTCTACTAAGACTAGTTTCGTTGCGCGACTGATGATCGAGGTTTTCCGATCATAGGGCATGGCGCCGGTCGGCAATGGAAGTCATATCGTTAGGTGTAACGATGTGATGGACATACCCAATGTTTATAGGATATAGTCATTACGCCTTAAGACCGTGAGATCAACTCTTATTGTAATCCCTAGAAGATACTTTGATCGCACCAAACGTCATATCTTATATAGTGTGACAATGATAGGTGATACTTTTGGGTATTTCTGGGGTAAATTCTTGGAGCATCGGAAGGGGGTTAGTTGAGACGAGGGGTCAACAGCGGGATTTGTCAGTCCGCATAGCCGGATAGATACTCTATGTCCCACTCGGTGAGATTATGTCAAATGAGTTTGCAAACATGTGACTAGGTCACCAGTTGACATAATATCACGGACGAGTAGAAGATAGCGATGTCGGTAACGAGATCATGCTAGGTATGGAGATATCTGAGAATGATGATCGGACGCGCTAAGTATCGACATGACAAAGGGTTTAAGACTAGACGTTCAGATTTGATAGATGAAAGTCATTCGTTATATCACAGGGATTAATTTATGGGGTCCAGGCCTACGAGTTAGTCGTTGATCATAGAGGAGTCTTGATCGTACCTGTTATTATATCGAACCGCTAGGCCGCTAGGGTAACACACTTAAGGGGTTTCGACAAGACAACCGGAAAGGAAAGAGATCACCGGGAGCGTCCCGGGAATGGTCCGATGGAGATCGGGCAGCGACGAAAGAGTTTTCGGAGATATAATAAATTCTATAAAATATGTTTGATATTAATTAGTGTAATTAATGATTAAATATGATTTTATATATTTATTTTTGAATTTCTAAAGGCTG
This sequence comes from Poa annua, assembly GCA_026929855.1. Taxonomy (NCBI): domain Eukaryota; kingdom Viridiplantae; phylum Streptophyta; class Magnoliopsida; order Poales; family Poaceae; genus Poa; species Poa annua. The sequence continues at coordinate 76,401,175 of CM049430.1, read as the reverse complement.
GTTTCCCTAAATGGGCCTTCTGGTGGAAAGAAGGCCCATGAAGGGAGATTGAGGGAGGGTCGGCCTAGGTGGGCCAAATAGGGCCCACCTAGGGCCGGCGCACTCTCCCTGGCCGCACCAAAGCTGTGGGATAGTCCCACATTGCCTGGCTAGGGAGGTTGGCTCCCCTGGGAGCCTATATAAGAAGGGGCACCCCTGGCCTTTTAATTCACCAATTAATTCCCCAATTTCTCTCTCGATCTCGTGGTTCCCTTGTCGGAGCCGCGCCGAGTAGAGGAGGGGGATCTCTTCCACCATATCCCGCTGCCGCGTTGCTGGTGTTCCGGTCCAAGTCTTCCGCTGCTCGTCCTGGACTGGAGCTTCGGAGGCCGTCGTCTCCACCGTATGTGTGTGACACCCTGCGAGGTGCTGCGCTAGCAGTACTCGGAGGCCTACTTCCTCCACCCTACCTCGGGGTCATCTTCGTCGTCTTCGTCGCGCCATGTTCTCCGCGACCTAGAGGTCGGCTACGTCGTCTTCGTCGTCAACGCTTGTGCGGGAGCGTAATCCCCGCTATTCGGTCTACGAGGGTATGTATTCCGAACTCCGCTGTACTTTTATATCTGCATAGTGTAGATCTTGGCTAGTTTAAGGATATCGTTGCTAGGAAATTTTTTGTTTTCTGCACACGATCCCCTTCAGTTAGTGCAGAAACATCTGGCAAACATCTCGTCATAGCAGAAGATAACTTCCTCATGGCAGAACCTGTTAAAACTGAATTTAAAAACATTGGATGAAAAATTGGAGATACATATACCAAGGAAAAATTTCTTATAGCACAGGTCTAGTTTTGACGCCTTAGAAACAACCGAATCAAGAAAAGAAAGGCAAGGATCATGCACAATGAGGATACATAGGTGAGAAATCATGGATTAGCCGCGCTGCTGTCTGCAGTAGATGGAAGGCCTCTTAAGAAGACCACAAGGTCAGGCCAAAGATGGAGCACCCGAGCAGTGCACCTGAATCTGTTGCCAAAAAGAAGCACGGCGAACTCGACGTCGTAGTAGAGGCCAGCACGCCTACTAAGGTTGTGCTGGGTCATGGACTCATGGTGAGGTAATGACCGTCGAGGCGGAGCTGTTGCCGGCTGTTGCGAACGCTAACTGGGCATAGCGGCAAAGGTGCCCATCGGTTATAAGAGGAGAGCGGATGCATCAATAACTCTGCATTTGCTAGTGGAGAAGGAGATGAAGAGAGCGAAACTGATGTAAATCAATGGGCGGGGAGCCAGGGATACGATACGACCAAAACACACAGATCATGTGAGCACCGAGGAGTCTGGAGTTATGAGCTTCATCAAGCCTCAAGCAATGGCTGCATAATTGGTGTGTGTGGTTTGATGAGAACGTATCAAATGAAAGTCGGAGGAGATATTTTTACTGTTGCTGTACGATGCGGACTCACCGCTCACATAGTGCCTAAACAGATGGTGGGGACAGCTGAGAACCAATTAGAAGAATTGAAGTGATGTGTCATGCTTGCACGTTGAGAGAAATCCTTGTAGTGGGTCATTGCTATTTAGATATAGAAGATGATTTAGTGTCATGAAGCCACATGTTAGACACATGTTAAGAGACTAAACTAATTTTTTGGGCTACCTACAATATTTAGATAAAAAAACTGGTGTTCGCCGTAAAATGGGTTTTAAATCTGTGTTTTGTAAAACAATGACACCAATTTTCTCGGGCCTCCACGACCAGAAAAGGACATGCGTCTCCTTAAACACGCGCGGCGCAGGCGCAGGTGAGTCAAGCCGGTCTCCTCCCCGTCGCCTCCTTTCCTCCTTCCTAGGGCTCGCCAGGTGTTGCCTGCCCGTCGCGCGCGCCGCCCGCTCCCTCCTACCTCATCGCCTCCCCCGGTAAGCCAAGCTCCCTCCTTCCTTCCCCCATCCCGTCCCCGTTCCATTGATCCCTTCCGCCCGACGAGCCCTGGTTTCTTCAGTCCGTCCGTCCGTGTCTGTCGTCCTGGGTGGCGGCGACGTTGATATACCCATGTGTTTTGGCTGCGGGTTTGTGGTGCGCTGCAAGATTGTCACTCTCGGGGGTTCCACCCTCGGGGACGGTTCGCAAGGCTCGGGTGGGGTGGATCGCTCTGCCTGTCGCTGTATCGTCTTGCGGCGTCGGCCGCCTCGTCTTGACATGTTTTTTCCTTCTCAACTGTAACATGAAATTGATTCCTTTTGTTCGTCTGTGCCGCTGCTGCTTAGGTTTAATTAGGGGCGCTAGTGTACTTGTCTCATCTTAGCGTGTCTTCGGTGCCACCACAAGGAGATACGTTTTCCTCTTGTATAAAGTTAACTCGTCCTTTTGGTTCTTACAAATACTGAGTAAAACAATACATATAATTTCCCTTATAAAAAATGATTTGATTTACAGTGCTAGTCACTTCTGTGGCATGATTTGATTTACAGTGCCACTGTAAATAATTTGTATGCATGTATTCTTTGGTTTACAGTGCCACTGTAAAAAAGTCACACTTTTGCGGCATACGTAGGTCATATGATTAAATTTGTATACATGTATGGTTTGGGTAGAATCACGTTGTAGTACTGATACTCTGCAAAGTCATTCGGGTGATTGACTTACGGAAAGCAAGCAATTTAGTTTTTAATAATCAAATCCATATTTCTCCATACCTATGACATTTTTTTGGGTGTTTCTATGAAAAAAGTGCCAATTTTAGGTATTTTTTATCAAAAAATTATGCTTTCATGCCCTCGGCCCTCCTGGTTATTCATCATAAAGTATCAGGATAGAAATTATCAGGTGATAACATGGTGAAAGCCAATGCTCTTTCTTTTTTTGGTTTTTGTCTATTAGATTGATTTCTCTTCAGATTTGTAGATAATAGCCACAAAGAAAAACTCCTTGATATATGATAGATTTGTCCTCTAGAATTGCAGTAGATGCAGATCATGCATATGTTTACTTGCATTTCCTGATTACAAAGTAGACGATGGAACACTGAAAGCTCTGGTGATAACATGATCAGCTACTGGTGTCTTTGTTTTGTACTTAGGTTCAAGTTTCATGTGCCTCGAAATCTAGGTATCGTTTTGATTTTTATCGCCGAAAGTTGCAAATGGAGTTGTCCTCCATAAAAAGCTAAGGTGGTCTTAGCTGGCTGAGGAAGATTTGTGAGCTTATTGGTACAACGGAGCAGCAGAGGAAGAACATGATTGTATAATGGTTTATGCAAGTTGTGCTTTATACAATTTTCATTCTGGTTCTCATGAGAAAAATGTATTTGCCTGGTTTAGATGATACTGTACTTAGCTTCTTGCAATTACATGTCATGTCTTTTGCACTGTACCTCTTGTTTAAATTTAACTGAACCAAACATGGAATTGTTGTAAATGATTGGTTCTGACGTTCTGTAGCAGTTCCAGAAGAAGTGCATCTTGGGCATGGATCAATACTCACAGCCAAAGGAAGAAGTTGGCACTAGCGACGCACCTCCAGCACATGCAGCAACGACGTACCAACCTCTAGTGATGGTATCTGGAGCACCACCAGCAGGCGCTGTCTTTCCTCCAGGCACCCAGGGTGCTCCAGTTTTTCCAGTGCAGCCTTCAGATCAGAACCAGATTCCATTCCAGGTGCTCCAGCAGCAGGAGCAGGACCAGCAGCAGCAGCAGCTTCAAGCCTTCTGGGCCGAACAGGTGACCGAGATCAAGCAGATGTCCGAATTCAAGCTCCACAGCCTCCCTCTTGCGAGGATCAAGAGGATCATGAAGGCTGACGAGGACGTCCGCATGATCGCCGGTGAGGCACCAGCCGTCTTTGCGAAGGCCTGTGAGATGTTCATCCTAGAGCTGACACTGAGGGCGTGGCTCCACGCCCAGGAAAAGAAGAGGAGGACGCTGCAGAAGACCGATATTGCCGCTGCGGTCGCTAGGACCGACATCTTTGATTTCTTGCTGGACATCATGCCTGTGGATGAACTGAAGGAGGATGGTGCTGGGTTGCCGCCCACGACAATGCAGACCATGGTCCCGTCCTATGTCCCTGGGATGGCTGTTCCGTTTGCGATGTACGCAAACCAGCAGCCTTGGCCGCAGCCGGATCAGCAGCAACAGCCTTACGATGGTGGACAAGATGAATGATCATAGCTGAAACAGGACGTGTCCTAATGTGGCGGTCTCATTCTGCAAGCTCAGCTAGATACTGGTTTCTAATGTGTTTATCCTGGAACTTTTGTAGAAAGTGCCCTTCTATTATATGCTTATTATTTCGTGTCTATTTTTAGTGGGTAGTAGGACTGTACTCAACTAGGTTCTGGAGAGAAACTGGATCAGCCTTACGAAATGAATTTCTCTGTTAACTGACATGGTATTTTGTCCTTTCTTTGACAAGTCACTAGAGAATACTAGCTAAATATCCTTGCGTTGCAACATGTCCAAATTGAAAACTTGATCTCGTTATGAAATATCAGTTAAAGATTACATAAATGAATTCATCCATCCAATCTTTCCAGGACTGACTTCATCATACATTCCATGGATTCGGCTGATACAGGATGGTTAAGGATTTTACTATCCATACGCCATTTACAACATCACAACGTAGTCAAATTCGGCTGATACAGGATGGAGTAGGTAACTTTTTTTCCACAAATAGAAGTAAATAGAAAAGTGGTCAAAGTCAGTTAGCTCACTTCAGGTGACTGGTACCCAATGAAGAAGCCTTTCTCCATCCGCGCCATGGTTTGTGCTGCCAAAACAGGTTACGGACCGAAATTGCTGGAAAATTTGAGAAGCATTAACGCCACAATGCCATATCAATCCAACCGAGCGAGCCTTTTGACCTCTGACTTAGCAGATGATCTGCACTGCAAGCACATAAGACTAGTCATAGTGGGAGTAACATAGGTAGTAACATAAGTGTCACATAGCTAAAAATAGTGATGTGGCAAGTATTTAATGAATAGAGAGGTGATGGTGATATTATAGGTAGATCAGTAATGCTACACCTATGGAAATTTTTTACGGGAGAGAGGCTACGGGCTGATGTGGCAGCCACGTTGGGCGGAAAAGTAGGAGAAAATATGCGGAAAGAAAATTGGTCCACGATTTATCAGGAAAGTAGAGAAGGTAATTGGTGGTTTCCCTGTTTGGTCGATAATAACTGGCCGTGCTGATTCCGGCGACGAAGGGCTAGCACTCGCCGCCGCGCCGAGGCCGCAACGGAGCTGCTCGTTTGATCGCCTGTTGCATCATCTCGTAGGACACCGTCGAGCGTCGAACTGTACGAGGAGGAGTGCTACTAGCTCATTTTCACCTGCGTCCAATCCTCCGGCTGCCAGCCTTGCTCAAACATATTTCATTTTCTCCGTGGTCCAATCCTTCGGCTGCCGGCCTTGGTCAAACGCAATGAGGTAGGCGAGATGGTGCCTTCCATGGTGGTTCTACAGCTGTCAGCGCCGATTTCTATTTCTCTGTAAATAGCTATCCATGGTGTGGTTCTACAGTTCGGCGGCGCCTACGGCAAGGTCTTCCATGGCCGCATGATCGGCAAGATTTCCGTTGCGACGCGGCGAAGCATGCTCCCAAGGCTCCACGGCTGGCTCTATCAGGTCACACAGCCCGACGTTGTGTGCTGTTCCTCGCCGGCGAAAAACTACGACCACCTCTGTTTTTTTACTTTTCCATAACCGTTGGCTATTAGTATGCCAGTTTCCACGTTTGAACACGTCAGCCCGTAGCCTCTCTCCCGTAAGAATTTCCCGTAGGTATAGCATTATTGTAGGTAGATACTGTAATATAGCGAATTTCAAGACAAGATGAGTCTATGACCTAATAAATGCACGATGATATGATACTACTTATATGATACTCCTTATTATTGAAATAGTAACATAGACTAGTAGCATATGCATGATACCACTCTATGATACTCCCCACTATGACTAGTCTAACAGACCTTGAGGCCAGTAGCGTAACAACAACAAACGACGTTGCAGGGTAGAACGTTAATGTGACGAGAAAATTGGATTCCGTGGTCCATAGCCTGGACTGACCGCAACGATCGACGTTGCCTCGTCAAGGTATATCTGGATTCAGTTCTGCACCCGGATGCCATCCCTGTCGGAGAGAGCTACGTACCGATTAGACTTCGGCTTGAATTCGACTCTAGCTAGCTAGGAACCTAACCATGGAGAGTTTAGGTGCTAGTCGCAAATGTCGTGTGGTGTAATCCGAATCCGAGACCAATCGAGTTTGGGCACATCTATATACAATACGATGAAGATGTGTCGTATTGTATTATATATGCGCGTGTTGAGTATGCTGCTGGCAGCGGCGAAGCCTTTTTCTCCCTCATCCGATGGCGGCGGCGCGGAACGCAGCAGCTCAATGGGGGCACGGCTCTGGGCGTGGGGGGCTGTGACGTGGCGGCGAGCTCTTGCTGGCGGCGGCGTGGAGGCTACGAGGACCTGCGCGCAAGGGCAGCGGCGGCGCTTCACGGTGGCGTCTACGCCCGGGCGGGGCAGCGGCTTCTTCCCGGTGGCCGGCCAGGTGAGGGCCATGGGCGGGCGCTCATGTCGTCCGTGGCGGCGGTGGCTATACGGCGGCGACAGTTGGGGATAGCACGGTGGCTGGCTAGGTGCAGCTCAGGGATGGCTATGGCTAGGGTTTCTAGGCCCATATCTAGACTAGGTGGCCCGATCTGGGCTTTTCGGGCCCGGCCGGTGCTTACGCCCTCAACTTTCTGCAAGAGGAACAATTGTGACCTTGACGCTGCAGCGCGGTGGCGGGACTAGTCGGGCCTGATCCAGGCCCGAGGGCTGATCTGGGCCTGACTGGACCTGTTACTGCGTCCGGTCGGCGACCGTCTCAGGCGGAGACGGTGGAGGACGGGATCCTCTTATTGGTTGCGGTTGCTACTCTCGTAGGCCTAGTTTTTTCGTCGGCCCCACTTGTTCGTCACGGTGGCCTCGCGACTTGTTGGTCCCTCGGTTTGAGGTCGCGGACGCCAGGGTGGCGACCCTGGAAGGTAGACTGCACGGACGTCTCTGCGACGAGCGACGTAGCAGTGGTGATGGTCTCTCTGCTCGGTTGTTTGAATGGCGAGGAGCGGACGGCAGGGGTTCTGGTGCTGCGGGCACTCGACTTGAGCAGCTCCCATGTCGTGTTCTCTGGAGGCCAGACTCAGAGGCGGTGGACGGGTCCTTTATACCGGGTGTGCTGCGAAGGGTCTTTCAGGCGAAAGCCTAGCACTTTGGTGCCAATGGCGGCCATGCCTGCGGGTATGGTTACCCTCTTGGGGGTGTTATTGTGGGTTCCTTCAATGCGCCAAGGTTCTGGGTGAAAACTTTTGACCATCGGTCTCAACGACGGTGACGTGCTACGTCATTACCCTCTTGAGGGCGTCGTCGTGGAGTCTGGTATCATGTGGGCTTGTTCTGGTTGTCTCCGGTGGCAAGTTTGGTGTTCTTTATTTTATTTTCTTATCCTTGATATGCTTTGTAAGAGATCCCCTCATCACTTCGTATCGGTTTGGCCGTTGTGGCTTTATTTATAAAGCGGGGCTACGACCTGTTTCGTGGTAGTATGTTGCGGGCTCGCCAAGAAAAGGAAACCTACAGAAGCGCTAAAGCTAAATCTCTATTACGAAGAACCCAGTTAGCAGTTAATCCCCCAGCTAACCGGTCGTCAGTCAGGACGGTGGAATCGAGCAACCCTGCCGCCACCGATCTCGAGAAAGGCGGCAAGGCCATGTCAGCGATCTCAATTGAGATGATGGAATCAAGCCACTCTGCCGATGATGATCTCGAGAAAGGCGCCAGCACGGCGGAGCCAAGCGCCGCCGGCATCTCCCTCTGGAATGTAAGCAATCCCTTCCTTCCTTCACGACCCCGACTAGAATTTCCAGTTAATGAACGCTAACATCTTTAATTTGTTCCAACTCCCTGCAGATCATCTTGTGGTCGCTGCTTATGTGGATGAATGTCATCCATCTCAGAGACTTCAGACTGTGGTCCGAGCTGGCCTTCTTTGTGGTGGTGACGATTCCGGCGCTTGTGCTCTCGCACATCATATGCCGACAGTCTACTTCGGTGCATGGGCCGGCGGCGGAAGTGGAGGAGACGACTGTGTGAACGGATAGACGTCGCCTAGAGGGGGGGGGGTGAATAGGCGATTTTTTTTTTCCGAGGAGCCGGAATATCCGGTCCAAGAATGACCCGGAAATTCCGGTATTCTTGATAAAGGCGGAATAAACTAGACGTTTATTTTAACAAGCATACAACCTAGATATAAATACTAGGCTCACCTATGCGCACCAATAACTTAAGCTAAGCAATACAAGTAACAAGGTGATAGCAAGATAGATGACTTCAAGCACGAAGGCTATCACAATGTAAAGTGCATAAGTAAAGAGCTCGGGTATAGAAATAACCGAGGCACGCGGAGACGAGGATGTATTCCCGAGTTCCACCCAAAGGTGTACGTCTCGTTTGGAGAGGTGTGGACAACCACAACAGGTTAGCCGCGACGCCACAAAGGCTCACCTTCTTCTCCTAATGAACTCAACCACAAAAGGTTGCGAGTTCACCTTCCACTATTGATCTCCTTTGGGCGGAGATCGAATCCGTTACAACTCTTGAGGCACACACGCACAACTTAATTGGGGGCTCTCAAGTGATCACAAAAGGTCTTGACCACAAAAGGTCTTGGCCACAAAAGGCCGGCCACAAAAGGCGTCTAGGGTCCAAAGACCCAAGAGTAACAAGCTCACAAGTAACACCACCACGAATCCTCGTGGAGGGCTCAAACTGATGCAAATGCAATGGCAAGAGCACACGAAGTGTTCAAGTCCTTCACTCTCAAATTCCAACACATCAACAAATGTTTATGGGGGAATAAGAGAGGAAGAACAAAGGAAACCACAAAGGAGTCAAATCCTTCACTCCCAAATCCCACCAAAAGCAACTAATGCTTATGGGGGGAGAAGAGAGGAAGAACAAAGAAGAAGAACCACAAAGGAACTCCAAGAACTAGATCCACTAAGTTCCCCTCACTTAGAGGAGAGATTGATTGGTAGGATTGTAGATCTAGATCTCCTCTCAACTTTACCTAAAGAATATGGAAGATTCAATGGAGGGATTGAGAGGGAAGTGAGCTTTCCAAGGACAACAATGGAGTAGGAGAGAGGGGAAAAACGTGTTGCCTTGGATTTTCTGGGGAAGAAGGGGGGTATTTATACCCCTCCATGAAATATAGCCGTTGGCTGTTTCGACACTCGGAAATTCCGGTATAAGTGAGACTCGGAAATTCCGGTCAACCGGAAATTCCGAGTCCATGAAATTTCCGAGCTGAAAATCCGGCTGGAGTCAGAACCAAAACCAAACTTTTCCTTAGCCATTTCTGGAAGGCTTTTCTGGGTGCACACGGAAATTCCGGTAGACGGAAATTTCCGAGCACAATTTCCGACTGGAGTCAGAACCCTTTTTCTCCTTTCCTTAGCCGTTTTCTTGGATCGGCTGGGGAACCGGAAATTCCGGTAGAGCGGAATATTCGGCCCCAATAATCCGAATCAGCAAAACACCGAAACGAAAACTGCTATAACTTTTGCAAATGAACTCTAAAGAGGTGAGACCAATTTTGTTGGAAAGGTAGCGACGATGAGCACCCAACAAAAAGTAGAAATATTGCATCCCATAAATAGAGTAAAATCACCACACATGGCAAGGTGTGGGACTTTCCTCATGGTAGAACCGACAATATTTCCGCCACCGAAAACGCAACAAGTTGTCCAAAGTAAAACCGATTTCGATGAACAAGAGCTTGACATGGAGATGAACCAAGCTCTAATTCCTCACCAACATAAAAGCGAAATAAGAACCAATAAATATGATATGCCAAGTATGCAAAGGTTTGAGCTCTCCACAACGATGCGATCAAGTTACTAACTTGAGAACCCCTCTTGATAGTACGCTTATCTATCCTATAGCCCTATCAAGATCATACCTTTGTCTTGAGCATTCCACTTGAGTTGGATGAAGACTATCTTGATCTATTCAAGTGGTTCATCTTTTCTTGATTGCGCGTCCAAGCACATGCTTGATGAAGACTTCTCCAAATACTCCCCCATGCTCACAATGGGAGAGTCTCGCTTAGCTTCATCTTCATATATCCATTGCAAGCACCAAGCATAGGATCTCTTCAAAAAGCTTCTCTTGGTTTTGGTCTTGCACATCTCACCTTGATGACGATCACCAAATGACGTCATCCTCCATGAGCTATATGGGATCTTCACTTGATGCAAGCCCATGGGAAGATACCTAACCTCATATAATGATACCACACACACATATATAATGGGTTAGTTCACAAAGCTATGCGGACAAGTGTTTACCATCCCAAGAGATACATGATCGCTCTTGGTACATCTTGTAGCTTTGTGTGTTGATAACCATCTTGATCAACCTTGTATCTTCCAACATTTCTTCATTAATATGACGTCTTGAATCCTTCAAGACATACTTGCAATATGCTCCACTCAACACATAAGCTTCAAGAGTCCAACACATGAACTCCACAATTCCATGGACATGATCTATAATGATATCTCAATGCAAACATTAGTCCATAGAGATTGTCATTCAATTACCAAAACCACACATGAGGGAAAATGCTCTTTCATCCCTGCAGCACAGCCACTGCGACAACCACAACCAGGCGAAGACCTTCGCAACATCATCACGCAAAGGACGATGCAGCGCAACCGCAGCCAGCGTTCGACTGACACGACGAATCTGGACGATTAGGCCGATCACAACTTCGAGTCGTGCGGCGCCGCATGCTTCAGCTTCAACATTCGCGACACCCGCATGTCTAAGGGTTTCAAGCTAGCAGCAGGAACACCCAAGTACGACGGGAAGAAAGACCCACGCCTTTGGCTCGAAGACTACCTCATCGCCTGCACCTGCCAAGGTGGGACGTCGACTACGGCAATGCAGTACATCCAGCTCATGCTCACGGACTCAGCGCGCGGGTGGCTCACAAGCCAACCTAAGGACTCCTTTAGAACCTGGGAAGAATTCCAAGACACTCTCATCAAAAGTTTTCTTGGAACATACGCAAGGCCAACAACCTACATCGAGTTGCAAGCCTGCAAGCAAGGAAGAGATGAGTCGCTCCGATCGTACATACAACGGTGTACACTCGTCCGCAACACCATGGAAGCCGTCTCAGAAGACCGGGTGATGGATGCTTTCATGCATGGCGTCGCTCGCCGCGACCTCCGCGAAGAGGTCGGTAGGCTCCAGCCGAAGACCACAATCGAGCTCATGAAGATAGCCAACCAGTGGGCAGAAGGAGAGGACTACATCTGCGACACCTCTCCGAAAAAGGAAGCCGAAACAAGTAACTGGCGGGACGGACGCCAGAAGAAGAAACAACGTTTCACCAATCTCGACACAATCAAGCTAGTAGCGGCGAGATATCAAACCCCCCGCGATGATGCGCGAGATAACAGTCGCCAATATGATCAAGGTCGACAGTCCAACTCGGGTCAGTACAACCGCAGCAGCGGTAGCATTAGCCGCGATGACGGAGGCTAGAAACGCGAGTGGAAGCGTGCGCTGACCCCAGCCGAGGAGTTGATGCAACCTTGCAAGCATTATTCATTCCGCAACCCGGAAACAGGCAAGTGGGGCGCCAACCACCTGTTGAAGGACTGCCGCAAAGCACGCAAGATTTACCAGGCTATGCAGCAAATCATCACTCGTGTGCAGGCACTGCAGCCAGCCCCGCAGCTTGCTATTCAGGCAGCACCCGCAAACAACAACCCAACGCATGCGGCTGGGGCCTTCCCCCAGCAGCAGCCGCAGCATGAAGCCCAGCCAGCAGTGCACGACGCATACCCGACCGCGCGATGGCAGCTCAACATGATCCAGAAGGGACGCCCTTCAAACAGGGCCCAGAAGCTCATCACCCGCCAAGTCCTTCAGGCTACTACCTGCCCACGCGCGGTGCCAGACTAACTGAGAGGGTCAGAGATACCGATCACATTCTCCAGGGCAGACCACCCGCCAGATTCGTGTAGTACAAAAACAGAGAAATTGTAAATAAAAAAAAACAGAGAAATTGTAGATCTTTTAAAAATCATATAAAATAATCTGCACGTCAGAATTTTGCAAATAAAATACCGTTGGATTCATAGTTTTGTGTGGAATCTAATTATCTAAGAATATTGCATGTTACGGTGTTACCGAACCGGACGATCTACAAAAATTATAGTATTTTTGGCATAACTTTATTTCTGTAAATCCTAATGAACCAAATCTTTTTGCTCCTTGGAAGATAATTAAATTGTCTATACAAAGGTGATAGTATATATGATTTTTTTAAAAAATATTGTATAGAAATTTGCAGAACCATATCAACCCTCTAAAAGACTTTGTAAATTAAATCAATTCTCATATTGCATAAACATCATCCTAAATTAATGAATAGAGACAAACTAAAAACACTTGTGCAATATTAATTCGACACATGTGTTACATTCTTGTATTGGTATGTTTGTTCTTATTGTGGTACTATCGATAACGTGTAAATTTGTGCGGATTGCAAGCCTTGCGATTCTGAGAATTGTGTGAACGCCATCAATCACCAAGGCAAGTGTGCTTTTATCCATGAACGTCCCAATACTTTTCCTATGCTTTATTAGATTTTTTTCTAGGGGATCTCTATCGACCAGTCGACTTGGAAATAAGGATTTTCTCAGTCAACCAACGACAGCGCCTCGACTCAGACCAGGTTCCTTCCCTGTAGCTTGTTGTTGGGCCGTTTTGTTTTTTATGGGTCGATTTCTTGTCCTTGTTCTTGTTCTGTTTTGTTGGGCCACGTAGCGATCAAATTAAGGATTTCCAAAACTGGGCCGTGAAGACTAAAATTGACAAATAAACCCCTCGCGCAACTTAACACAGTCGCAGCTGATGGACCATGCTGTGAAAAACCCAACCACTCCGAAAAGGTGAAAAAGATCTAGAACAAAAGCATATATTTCACCCTTAGAGAACGATCTGAGAACAAAAACGCGAATGCCGATCTTGGAGAAAATTCTGTAGGGAAAGACAGATCGGCAGGCAAAAAGATCGTACGGGAAATCTCTACCATTTGCAACAGATCGTTCGACAGTTCAGTTTCGTTATTACTTTTATATTTCTCCCCATTATGGACAACTGTAGCCATCAAGTTTTGTATAGAAAATAAACAAAATAAAATAGTTCAGTCATGTCCATTACAAAGAGAACAAAAGTACGTATTTACGTTATACAGATACAGAAAATAAACGAAATCAAGTTTCACATATTTGAAAACACATGTACTATTCCTATTTGTGTATCTATCATATGTACAAGAACTTCAAAACATGTATATCTATTACCTAGGATCTACCCCCTATCATTATGACTGTTACATAGACGCACCACAAAATTTCGAAGGACAGGTGCTCTTCGCCGCAAACAACTATCAAGCAACTGTAACATATTCAGTATCCATTTCAATAGAATCTCCTCCTGACATGGCATCCTGAGCAGTAATAAAAATGCATATACGATAGATAGAAACACACAACACGCACTGAACTTTTCACGAAGTGGAGATATTGTGTATGATACAAAATAAACACAAAATAACAGATACTAGCTAGTAAGTTTTTACGAGGACCATCCGCTAAAGGAGAAAAATAATAAATAGACCGCATGAAGAAAAAAATAAAAAGTAATTAGCAAAAGTATAGGAAATAATACAAGCTTCTGTACTATAAGCTTATGAACTGAATTGTTAGCATGGCAAAAGCACCTAAAAAGTTACAGAACAAAAAAATCTTGGAAATGTTAAAACTCTGTATACGGTCCAGAGTTCTAGTACGTAGCCATATTTTGCCAAAAAAAGTGGTACCTCACATACTCGATTTGGATGAGCCTAGCAAACATTCCTAAGCACATAACAGAGATGCCTGAACAATCTAAGCACATAGCAGCTTAACACTCAAGGCTACACATACGAAAACAAAATTCCACGACGTGGGATCCTAGCATGGCTAATCATATACAAAGCACATAACTAAAAAAATCTACTAGCAGACACAAGCACAAAGCTGCAAAATCTGGAGATGGATGTGGGGGAGGGCGATGGGGGTGGAATTCTTTTGATTTACCATCGATTTGTTGGTCGTTGGGATAGAGGAAGCCACGGGCGGCTTGCGTGGCCAGGGCAACGGGAGGATTCAGTGGATCTGTAGCCGTAGCAGCAGAGGACGACTCCTTGTCGTCATCGTCCTGCGACGGGGAAGACGACATCCAGCCACAAATTGGAGGTCCTACTTGAGATACCTGCACAAATCTCACCGCGGTCAAACGCAAAAAAACACATGAATAGTGCAAAATTGGCGCAGTAGCACAAGGAAACGATGTCAATGTCAAATAGAGCACGGAGTAAGAGGATACCAAGCGCTAGGTACAACGATGGCGTGGTTGAATTTACCCCGGGGGTGGTGGGAGGGCGTGGGGCTTGGAATCGGCGGTGACGACTGAAGGGGATCGTGTGCAGAAAACAAAAAAAATCCTAGCAACGATATCCTTAAACTAGCCAAGATCTACACTATGCAGATATAGTAGTACGACGGAGATCGGAATACATACCCTCGTAGACCTAAGCGGGGATTACGCTCCCGCACAAGCGTTGACGACGAAGACGACGTAGCCGACCTCTAGGTCGCGGAGAATTCGGCGCGACGAAGACGACGAAGATGACCACGAGGTCGGGTGGAGGAAGTAGGCCTCAGAGTACCGCTAGCGCAGCACCTCGCAGGGCGTCACACACATACGGTGGAGACGACGGCCTCCGAAGCTCCAGTCCGAGACGAGCAGCGGAAGACTTGAACCGGAACACCAGCAGCGCGGCAGCGGGCTATGGTGGAAGAGATCCCCCTCCTCTACTCGGCGCGACTCCGACAAAGGGAATCACGAGATCGAGAGAAATAAGAGAATTAATTGGTGAATTAAAAGGCTACCCCCTTCCGATAGCATCATGTGACTTTCATCTATCAAACCTGGACGTCTAGTCTTAAACCCTTTGTCATGTCGATACTTAGCGCGTTCGAGCATCATTCTCAGATATCTCCATACCTAGCATGATCTCGTTACCGACATCGCTATCTTCTACTCGTCTATAATATTATGTCAGCTGGTGACCTAGTCACATGTTTGCAAACTCATTTGACATAATCTCACCGAGTGGGCCCTAGAGTATCTATCCGGCT
Organism: Poa annua; assembly: GCA_026929855.1. Taxonomy (NCBI): domain Eukaryota; kingdom Viridiplantae; phylum Streptophyta; class Magnoliopsida; order Poales; family Poaceae; genus Poa; species Poa annua. The sequence continues at coordinate 76,385,864 of CM049430.1, read as the reverse complement.
ATGCGGACTGACAAATCCCGTTGTTGACCCCTCGTCTCAACTACCCCCTTCCGATACCCAAAAGTATCACCTATCATTGTCACACTATATAAGATATGACGTTTGGTGCGATCAAAGTATCTTCCAGGGATAACAATAAGAGTTGGTCTCACGGTCTTAAGGCGTAATGACTATGTCCTATAAATACTGGGTATGTCCATCACATCGTTACACCTAACGATATGACTTCCATTACCGACCGGCGCCATGCCCTATGATCGGAAAACCTCGATCATCAATCGCTTAACGAAACTAGTCTTAGTAGAGGCTACTAGGGACCTGGTTGTTTATCTACCACACATGTATTAATGTTTTCGCTTAATACAGTTATAGCATGGTGTAAAACATATAATGAACAATTGGGATATTGCCAATAAACAATGTTTATTAAGTGCCTCTAGTGCATATTCCCTTCAACGACACGGTATAGTTGGGCGGCGGATGAAGGACTCGGGAGGAAGAGAGGAGCAGAGTGAGCTCACCCGACGGGCTACATAAATGGAACTGTGGCGGCGGGCTTGACTGCCGCGCCGGGATTTTGCGGGCCTCGCCCGCCCCCCTGTGAAGCTTTCCTCTTGCCCTCCTCCTCCCACCTCTATTCCCCTTTCAAAAACGACGACGAAAAGGTACCGACATTGCCCCGACATTTCAGTGTCCAAAAAAATCGAGAGGGAGGAGAAACGAAAAGAAAATAAAAGGTGGACCCCACATTTTAGTGTCCTAGAAAAACAGGAAAAACATACAAACAATGGGAAACCAAACTTTGCACCCCAAAAATTACAAAAAAAATCCTTTTAAACCACTGACGCGTACCGAAAATATATGCGTGACCCCACGATAAAAAAAGAGAAGATAATAAGGTCGTCAAGCACAGAACGTCTCCCCCCCCTATATCGTTTACAGGGATGTCAGTTACCCTAGTTTCAACTGACACCATATATAGTCAAAGGGGGAGGTACATTTGAAATGTCGATTGCGTGTATAGTTGCAGCTATATACAATGACAAAAACGGAAACAAAAAATCCGTCTCAGTTACAACCCTAGTTGTGACTTACTCTATCAACAGTCGAGAGGGGGAGAGGGGTTCACTTGAAGTGTTCGGTTAGAAACCCCACATTCGAAACACAAAAAATTCCTAGTTGCGTGTTGAATTGCAACTGACTCCGCCTTAGGGGAAGAGAGGGGGGAGAGACGGTGATGTCAGTTACGTGTATAGTTGTAACTATATACAACGATAAAAAACAGAAACAAAAAATCCGCCTCAGTTACAACCCTAGTTGCGACTGACTCCATCTATAGTCGAGAGGGGAGAGGGGTTCACTTGAAGTGTTCGGTTAGAAACCCCACAATCGAAACACACAAAATTCTCAGTTGCGTGTTGAGTTGCAACTGACTCCGCCTTACGGGAAGAGATATCCATTTGAAATGTCGGTTACAAACCGAAAAAAATTGAAAACATAAATTCCCTAGTTGCAAGTTCAGTTGCAACTGACTCCATTCCGCGCGAGGGGGGAGGAGGAGGGGGAGACAGTGATATCAGTTACATATGGAGTTGCAACTGTATACTACGACAACATACAAAAAATGGGCCGCATAATCGCTCAATTTCAACCCTACATGCAACTGACTCCATCTAGTGTTATCTGGGGAGGTTCATTTTTAAATGTCGGTTACAACCATAATTGAAATAAGTAATCCTCATTTGCGTGTTGAGTTGCAACTGACTCCATTCCGAGAGAGGTGGGAGGAGGAGGGGAGACAAGGATGTCAGTTACAAGGACAACAAGGAAAAAAAAAAGGGCCAGGAAATCAACTCAGTTTCGACCCCATTTGCAACTGGCTCCAAAACTGACTCCATTCCGCGGGAGGGGGGGGGGGCAAGGAGGGCGAGATAGGGATATCAGTTACATATGGAGTTGCAACTATATACTAAGAAAACAGAAATAATGGACCACATAATCGCCCAGTTTCAACCCTACATGCAACAGACTCCATCTAGAGTCATCTGGGGGAGGTTCATTTTTAAATGTCGGTTACAAACCATAATTGAAATAAAAAATCCCAGTTGCGTGTTGAGTTGCAACTGACTCCATTCCGAGGGAGGGGGGAGGAGGAGGGGGGAGACAAGGATGTCAGTTACAAGGACAAAAAAATGGGCCACATAATCAACTCAGTTTCGACCCCATTTGCAAGTGGCTCCAAAACTGACTCCATTCTGACGGGGGGGGGGGGGGGGGGAGGAGGAGGGCGAGACAGGGATATTAGTTACATATGGAGTTGCAACTTTATACTAGGACAACTGAAAAAGGGCCACATAATCGCTCAGTTTCAACCTACATGCAACTGACTCCATCTAGAGTCATCTAGGGAAGGTTCATTTTGAAATATCGGTTACAAACCATAAGTGAAATTAAAAAATCTATGTTTTATTTCAATTGACTAACTTTGAAAATCGAGATAAATATTAGATTCGTTTCGATTTCCAATTGAGTCGAAAATCCATCAATTTGGACAAAAAAACAAAAAAGAAGGAAAAAACCACTAAAAAGACTCCATGCCTACACCGAACAACCAAAATCCCACACCGAAAAAAACGAAACAATCCGCCTGCCAAAAAAAGCGACCCCACCCACACCAAAAAAAATCCTTAGTTGCAACCCTAGTTGCGACTATACACAAAAACAAAATGACCCTTAGTTGCAACCCTAGTTGCGATTGACTCCATCTACAGTCAGAGGGGGAGGAGTGGTAGACAGTGATGTCAGTTACATGTATAATTGCAACTATACAGAAAAAAATGACCCATCAGTTGCAACCCTAGTTGCGACAGACTCGATCTACAGTTAGAGGGGGCGGAGGGGGTCTCAATTACGTGTATAGTAGCAACTATACAGAAAAAATGACCCTCAGTTGCAACCCTAGTTGCGATTGAATCCATCTACAACCGGAGGGGGGGGGGGAGGGGGAGACAATGATGTCAGTTACGTGTATAGTTGCAAGACAAAACGGAAATAAAATATCAACTTCGGTTACAACCCTAGTTGCGATTGACTCCATTTTACCGTCACGGAGGAAAAAAATATCAAATGCACCACCATTAAAAAGTCGGTATTGTATATCAAAGTGCAAAACATATCAACGATCATATCCATATGGCGGCGACATCAAATGCAAAATTGAGGACAAGACCTAAAAGTCAACAACAATGCACATAACAAAAAAATGCCGGTGACTTGCCCATGATAGTGACCATAATTAGCACGTAAGCATAAAAAAAGTCGTATTACGACGCGTATTATCACACCACATACAATGAAAAATTATGAAGGGTGAAAAAATTTCAAAACACCCATTGAAAAAATGACCATGGACACACGGATAGAAAAAAGAAAAAAATATGACTCATAAGAAAACGGAAAACAAAAAAGCAGAGGGAGACAGTGATATCAGTTTGCAAGACAAAAACAGAAAATAAAAAAATAAAACTCAATTACAACCCTAGGTGCGACTGACTCCAACTACAGTCGAATGGGGAGAGGAGGGGGAGACATAATGTCAGTTATGTGTATAGTTGAAGACAAAAATGGAAACAAAAAATCAATCTCAGTTACAATCCTAGTTACGCTTGACTCCAACTACAGTCGGAGGGGGAGACACTGATGTCAGTTACGTGTGTGCATTTGAAAGACATCAATGACTAGATCCATATGGCAGCGGCATCAAAATGCAAAACTGAAGACAAGCCACAAAACACAACAACAATGCATAGAGCCAAAAAAAACTCCAGTGACTCGCCCATGATGCTGACCATGATTAGCTCGTCGGCACAAAAAATCGCAGCAGCGCATATTATCACACCACATACAATAAAAAAATGAACTGTTATTTTTTTTTGAAAACTCCCATAAAAATCAAAACCCATAAAAATCGCATTGGTCCAACGTAACACAAGAGCAACATTCAAAATCCAAAATAAACACAGAAAAAAAGATCATCGCCATGACGGAAAAACAACAACATGACAAACCTAGCCAACCCCTCCCCCACACCCCTCCACATAAAAGAAAAAAAGAAAACCACACAATTAATTTTTTTGCCTGGATCTAAAAGAAAAAAGGACAAACAGCGGAAAAAAAGAGCGCTCAAAATGACCCCGGAGGCCCGGACATGCCCAGAGCGCTTAAGGAAAAAAAAAGGGGAAAAACAAACTGCACATAAAATGATCCCAGACATGCCCAGCGCGCGCTCAAGGATAAAAAGTCTAAAAAAACAGCGCTCAAAATGATGCCCAGTACGCGCGCAAGAAGAAAAGCTCAAAAAAAAATCCCGCAGCACGGATGGCCCATCAACGCGCGACACAACACAAACGAGCCGAAACAAAAGCAGCCCGCACGGATCTCCACGGTAGGATCGGACGGAGCATAAGTTAGCTGTGCTGTAAGCAATATCCCAGCTAGCTGAGAAATAGGAATCTCCTTTTTTCTATAGTCTTGCATGTTTAGGAAATATTATATTATTAGGTTATGCTGTGAATACCCAGATAGGATAGCCATGGTAGAATATATGGCTATCATATCTGGATTTTCATAGCATTGCATAATAATATAATATTTCCTACACATGCAAGAATACAGAAAAATCTAATAATGCATAGGAAACTAATGCGACATTTATGGACAAAAGCACACTTGCCTTGGTGATTGATGTCGTTCATGCAATTCTCACAATCGCAAGGGTTACAATCCGCACAATGGTAATACGATAATAAGAACAAACATAACAATACAAGAACGAAAACACATGCATGCATGTCAAGTTAACAATACACGGAATTAGTTTTAATTTAGTTATCTAATCGTTACACTAGAATGATGTGCCTGCTACTTATTAGAATGAACATGAGAATTAAATTAATTAACAAAATCTTTTAAAGGGTAAAATAAGGTTCTGAAATTTATGTATAATCAATTACTCGAAAAATATTGGCATTATATCCTGTGGATAGAAAATTTAATTATCTTACAGGAACAAAAAGATTTTGTTCATTTGAATTTATAGAAATAAAGTTATGTAAAAACATGCTATAACTAGTGTTTTAATTTCTGTAGCTCGTCAGGTTTGGTAAACATGCAATATTTTACATAATCATATTCTACACCAAAATCTGAATCCAACGGTATTTATTTGCAAAATTTTGATATGTGGCTTAGTTTGTATGATTTTACAAGATCTATAATTTCTCTGTTTTTTCCTGCTCAAATTTACAGAAGCGATCGAGGTGATATTCATATTGGGGGTGTGCATGTGTTGTTTGTAGCCAAACCGTAATCAAGAGACGGAAGAATATGTACCAAAATTGGATGGACCGTTCCCAGCAATGGCATTAGTAATATTACGAAGACTAGTAAAATCCCCGTGCGTTGCTATGGGTAGAAAAATCATCTTTTTATATTGTGTTGCATAACCAGTTTTGTAGGATATAATAATCATGCATTAATCTTCTCATGTCTGATATATGGTCGTTACTGAGTACTCAGTTCTTTTTCTCTTCTTTAAAATCTTGTTCCCTCCTTTCATTCGACCTTGATGACAAGGATCTTTATGTTTCTTTTTGTGATGGCTCTGGACAACGCGACGTATAGCTGATCGTGAGAGAATACCGGTTCCGACAGATACCCGCCTAGCTACAATCGGGATGGTCTGCCGTTGCACCTTGTTAATCGTCATGGTTTAGCTAAGCCTGAGCTGGATACTCGTGTGTTGCTATCGTCCTTTATATTTGTATGACATCACTGGTGTGTTTCCATGGTCTCTTCAGTTTTGATGAAAACGCTAGTGTTTATGAAGATTTAATCATTTTCCTCTTGATAGCATGTTGAGAAATAATATACATTTGTATGTTTGTATCCAAACTCCAAAGACTAATTTAAACTGAAATAAGGATTATGAGTATATAGTCATGAAGCATAGTTTTAAATCGCATCAAATATTTATTAGCAGTAGACTCTACATCTCACCTTTGAAATTTCATCGGTCTATATATTTATGTTTTTGAACCGTGAAACTAATGGAACATAACAGTCTACATACAATTGGTAATAAGAATAATCGTTCATATGAATGAATATAAAATACATAGAATAATACATGTATTAATATGGACTATATTTTTTATTTAATCTATATTTTATCAGGGTTACTCCATGTCTCTCGTCGTATTTATTTCCGTAAAAAACGGCTTAGACATCCATACACCACACCAATTCAAATGAAAGAAATGTGCGAGCAACAAATGGTGAGATAGTTGCTTTTACTCTTTGAGAGTTTAACGACCAGTTTAATTAAATTCAAACAAAATTTAACCTATATATATATATAATTATTTCCTGCATCAGTGAACACAAGATGCACTCTTAAATTAACTTATGCAATATAAATCACCTTTTGTGAATTCAAACAAAATTAACTATATTGATTATATACATATAATATTATTTCATGTGGTAGTGAACACAGGATGCACTCTTAAATTAAGTAATGCTATATAAATCACCTTTGCTAACTGAATTTAAACGAATAATCATGGGGTATGTGTGTGGTTCATGCACAATGTCTTGTAATAAAACCAGTTCATGCAATTGTAACAGATGGTTCTATTCTTCGCAAGAACGACTACTTGTCCTATCTTCATATTCACACCATATTCTTGATCTTGTACTAAAAATCGCGGCACTCAACAGAAGCATTCGACACAATCCGTCAATGACACTTTAAGAATATATGTCCTTAAGAACATCTTCAGTAGTCTCAGTTGCTGCTCTAGTGCTGCTGCAGCAATTGGTACTCTCACGATAGACTTCATTTTCTGCAACCTAGAGTTAACTGCCGAATCTAATGCTGCAAGGAAGTCCCAGACATGTATGATAGATTTTTTTTTTTGCTGTAGCAATGACTTGGTGGGATGTTCTCTGTAAAGAACTTTTAAAATACTTGAACAAACAACAAATGAATAAAAAAATCTACAACAAACTGATAGACCTTACAGTAGTTCAAAAACAAAAGTGCAATATCAACATAAATAAACAAGGATACTCTTGCAGATCTATCATGGTTGAAGTTATGTAGTTATGTTAGGTGTTCAATATCAGGTTCCACTGTTGAGGATGAAACTAACATCCATGAAAGATTGGGTCTGCTTCCAAAGTAGACTATAAATGAAATGAAGTTATATATTAATTGTATAACAATATAGTACAAAAACGATTAAACCGGGTCGTCAGCGTTTTATAAGTATATAAAATATCAATGGTAAACATCAACAGCTATGCCCAAATACAAGTAGCATAAAGGCAGGGTTGTCAAATTACATTTGCTATAGAATAAATTCTAACCAAAGAAAGCAAACAAAATATTTTGAAATGAAGTATCAGAAAAGAATGTCCACAATGCTGGCAATTAGAAATACGGTGTAAAATCTATGAGCAGAGTTGCCTACTATTATTTTCAACGTTACAGGAAAGTAAATGCGAGATATTACGTTTCTTAATGTGAGAATACATGGCTTGTGATATGACTTGCACTTCAATTGACAGAAAGACATTATCATGAATATCCCCAAACAGCACGGGATGGATTACCACCCGAAAACAACACTAGCTATAACAAGAGGAACCTGTAGGCAGGCTAAACACAAAGGACATTATGGTGGTCAAGAACTTCACCAGTGAAGCTAGCTGTGACTTTTGCCCTACTCTAGAGTCTGTCCATCACATTGCCTACAATGCAAGAACTCGCAGTCTGTTTGGAATAGGCTTGATCTGAACAACGAAACTGCAGTGTCCTCCACCATAACCAAGTTCGTGGAAAGAGTGGCACCATCCAAAGACTAAACCTGGCCGATATAACTTCGGTGCGTGTCTTCTGAGACTTGGAAGGGCAGGAACGATCGCATCTTTAATCAGAAAAGTGCGACAAGATCACACAAGCATCGGAGCAGCATTCAGGCATGGGTAAGCAGCTAGGAGAGAAATGAAAACCTACGTTCCACGCTATACAGAGGTAACAATTTCGGCTGTACCCGATGCGCACGGCCCGCTTCTTCTTCCGGAGCGACGGGGAGGACGACTGTCGTGAGAGGACAGCGGCGGGGAAGGAGGGTGAGATCGGAGAAGAGGTCCTCGTCCAGAGGCTGGGAGGCCGCGCCGACGTCAGTGTCCGAGGCGGCGGCAGGGCCAGGGGTGGGCGGCTTAGGGGGTTGGGTGCCTCGACGGCGGGGTCGGCGGAAGGGGTGGGGGCGAAGAGGACCATGCCCTCGAAGAGCGAGTCGTCGCCGTCGCCCCACCCGCCGTCTTGCGACGCCATCGGCTGCGAGCGAGCAGGAACCTTCTACGGACGGATCACGTGAGGAGTAGGGAGGAAGGAGAGGGCGGGGACGGCCGTCACCGGAGAGAGGACGACGGCGGTGGTCAATCGCGAGAGGATCAGAAGCGACGGGCGGGGTCAAAGTGCAAAAAGGCCAAATATCATCAGACACGGATAGACAGGCAGCTGGACTGCGGGTTAATTTCCACATTTTGCAGGTACTCAGTTGTAAAACAACCACGACGTACTCTTAGAGTACAATACGGTTTAGGTATATTTGGTAGTATTAGGATTGTAATCCAAGTCTATCTCTATTAGGTTTCGTAGTCTCCAAGTCTTGTACCCCTTTATATACAGCCCACCGTGGCTCATTGTAATCAATCTAGTATCAATACAATACACCATATTCCGCAATCTTACATGGTATCAGAGCAGTTCGTTCCGCAGCCTAGGATTTAGCTACCACCACTTCCACCGCACCGCCCCCGGCGAAATCGATCTCCATGATCGCCGGGGGTGTCGCATCTCGTAGCTAGTTTTTTCTTCCAATTTCAATAAATCAGTTCGTATGTTTAGCCAATTTAGTTTTGCAATTAGATCAGTTTTTTTTTAGCCACCAAAATACATCTAGTTCCGGTGAAAAAGCCAGCAGATCCCATTAAAGAACAACAGCGCGCGATTGTTCGTCCACCCGGCCGCCAGAAGTCATCCAGGCACCAAGCTGCATGCAAGAAGCGACCCCATGTTTGCATGTTCATGCATGTTCGTATGGGACATGGACGGATGGGCTCCAAGCTAGCTGATCTTCCCCGGCCAATCTACGCCACCAAATCGTCTTCATCGTCTCGCCGTCAACACATGGCTGCACCAAACAACGCTCGTGGTCATCATCGCCGACAAGTTCTACGTCAACAACACCTCGACATCTTCTACCTCTACATCGCCTACCTCAACAAACGTCTTCAACAACCACCACGCCATCTTCGTCCACCACAACCTTGCCGTCAGAGTTGCAGTCTATTTTTATTTTGCATAATTTACTAGTTGCAAATTCCTTTTTCGTCTACTCCGGCAACAAACGGCGGAAAATCTGCGCTACGCGCCGCCGACCACGGAGATCTCCTCTGCTTCTTCATCCAGCTCTGCCTCGCATGGTTAATGGTGGTCCCTTTCTTCGCATGCCCGGTACTGGCAATATCGGCGCGTGCCTTCGTCCCCGACGTGCTCCCGAGTCTGGCAAGCTTGGCAAGGCGTGCCGCCTACCTCAACTACATCGACTCCATCAAAAGTCTACCTCAACTTCCTCAAACGGCAACATCGACCACAACGTCAGCGCCCACAACTCGGCTACATCGACATCGGCACCAAGGGCTATCAACTCGGCTCCTCTTCAGTTCGCGACTTTGGATTATGGTCCAGTCAGACCGTCCGCAATGCTCCAGTTGTTCGCGTCACTACCGATCCGACTGCGGGGGATGTTAGAGTACAATACGGTTTAGGTATATTTGGTAGTATTAGGATTGTAATCCAAGTCTATCTCTATTAGGTTTCGTAGTCTCCAAGTCTTGTACCCCTTTATATACAGCCCACCGTGGCTCATTGTAATAAATCTAGTATCAATAGAATACAACATATTCCGCAATCTTACACGTACGACGCCTCACCGTAACCAATATTATATAGTAGAAGACTGTCAGAGGAATCATTACAGCATGAATATGGTATCTTGAGTTGAAAAAGAAAGAAAAGTTAACATGACATAGATATAGTTTAAGAGCCAGAACATTCAGCCTTGTAGGTCAGCAATTAGACTTCGGCCATGCGGCAGAAACAACGGCACAATCCGTCGTGGGTTTTGAAAATGAGTGGGGAGGAAGCTAGAGTACCTAGGAGAATTGACGTTGGAGGCAAGTTGGAGAAGATTACAGGCATGTCATTGGCGATGTTGTTGGGGCAGAGGTTAGTGCGCGCCTTCGTGTCTCTGCAGATGGACGACGTTGTTGCGTCCTCTCCTCTCACGGACACCTGCTCGTCAACTATGTGTAGACGAGATTCAGTGAAGGCGTACACAAGATCTCAGACAGAAGGATACATGATCTAATAGCAGTTTCAATTACAATGGAATGACAAAATAAATGCAAGATAAAATACGTAAGGAACAAAACATGGACTGCCAACAAACTGAAAGATTTTTTTGACCGAGGTGGCAAAATTTAGTGTCATGTAGCAGACTGGGATTGCTCTAGATGCTCGATGACGTGGATAGTTTGCATGTTGAGAGAAATCCGAAATCCTCATAGTGGGTCTTTGCTATGTTGATATAGAAGATTATGTAGCCATTGATGTGTTGGGTTTTAAAGCTTTGGCTGTATCTTATCTGGGATTTGTCAGTTGACACAAAATGAAAACCTGGCAGAGTGAAACTGATCTCAAGAACTACACATTGTAAGACAAGCCTTTACGTGATGTATTGTCGAGTAACTGTGGGTGGCATCCTCCTACATTTGGACTTGCGATGCCTTCTTCCATGTACAGGAAGAACAAAGGCGTCGTTGCCATTATGGTGATTGGGGAGCATACTGGCTCCAGAATTAATGTTTCCGAACAAGAATAGAATGATGAATGAAGCACACTGAAGAACGAATCATCTACTACAATGTTCACCTCCCCTACACAGTACACTGCTGATCACTCTGAATCAAAACCCAAAAGAGCGAAACGAATGTTCATATATAGTATATCTGGCCTACATTGAGAAGGCTTTCATGAGGAACATTGAATATCACGCTGTGCTCTCTACAGACCTTCCTGAGGAAGGCGTACAGATGATCCACGACAATCCTCTTGATGATCCCTGAATCCCTGCGTGCTCGGATGATGGTGTTGCCGAGGATGTGCACGACACCTGCATCCTTGCAGCTGTTCAAGAACTCCAATTCATCGCCAAATGTCTGGCTCGAGTACCTTGTCATTGTCAGGCTATTACCCGTTAGTGGAGACTTGGCCGGTGCAATGGATTCCTGCGATGAGTAGCTCAGGTCACCGGCGGTGCACAGCGTGGTGCTCCCAGCCTTTCCGGTCGTCAGCAACGCGCTGGTGGACCTCTCGGTCCTGTGCTCTGTCATCGTGAAGTCCTCGGAATCAGAATAGTCATCCATCATGCTCTCAAGTCTGACGAAGATCAAGAGCCTGTCGAGCAGCATCTTCTCAAAGTCTTCATTCTTCTTGTGGATGTCCTTGTACCCGTATCTTGTTACACAGCGGAACATGTGGAAGTTCTTTGGCCCTATCCTCTTCATGACAAACCGTTCTTCAACTGGGACAGTGTACACTGGAAGGTACTTGACGCACACAAAGACGACAACTGAATGGATGGCAGGGAGGTTGGTGATGAAATGGGAGAAGATGTGTGGAACGCCACTAGCCAACTCGGTGTACACAAAGCCAATCCCAGGGACCCTAACTAGTCCGAGGCTCGGCCCAAGTCCTAGAATCCAGGCCATTGAGACCTTGCTGTGCATTTCAAACTCATACCGCTTCACGGTGCAGAAATGCCACACATACATGATGACGAAGAAGGTGGTTGCGACGACAAGTGGGACCCAGCCACCTTCATCCACCTTATTGATGCAGGCTGTGAAGTACGGGACCTCCACCATCAACGACAGCACGAGAAAGGTGATAACAAGGATCCAGTGGCTCTTCCATACCAGCAGCATTATCGGTACCATGAGAAATGTTGTTACCAGCATTACTATCACAACTGCAGTGCCTGTTCATATAGCATGGCATGCAAATAAGTAGGACGTAATCATGGAATGCAGAGTGCATTGTGAAGGTTCAGCTGCACTTGCTTTTAAGAATCTTAGTTGGCATTTCAAAGGTCCTAAACAATTTAATTATTTTTGTTAGGTAGAGTACTGCTCACTAGAGGATGCTGACTAACTTCACTTTTCAGAAAGGTAACCGCGTTTATAGACCAAAGGACCATGGACTGCTTCATCAATGAGCCAAAGCGATACACCAAGGTCAGCATAAGTAACTTAGCGGAAGAGAGAACAAAAGTTCAAAGCATAATAACACATCAACAGAGAGTCAGAGAAGTCTAATTTAGCCTAGATTAAGCTTGCGATGATAACAGACTAGATTTTAGACAAGCCTGTATTAACACAACAGAACACGGTGACAGAAAGTCCATTTAGTATTCTCCGTCTATTAGTGCTTGCTTGAGTCATTTCTTTTCTTCAAGTATTCTAGAATCAGAATCAGTGCATCATGCGCCAAAGTGCAGACATATTACTCAAAAAATGCTGATTCTGTTTGTCGAGTAGTGAAATGAAAGGTATCATAACTATTCTCTATTTGCCAACAATGTAAAAATTGATTAACTTGCGGACTTAAGTGATTATCATAGTTAAACGAAATAACTCATAATTTCTCCTATTCAACTATAGGCTCAAGACGCAAAGGAAGTTGTGAAAAGTAAAGCTCACCGTATGCATTTCCTATCTGAATTTTGTTCTTAAATCCGGCAGTCACAGCAATGCAAAGAATCATTAGCACCCAATTGATGTCAGGTATGTAAATCTGCCCAAGGAATTTTTTCGACGTGTGCACAACATTGACGCGGGGAAAACAACCCAGTGCAAAAGCCTGCTTTATAATTGAGTAGGTAGCGGATATGGTGGCTTGACTTGCAACTATTGCTGCAAGAGTTGCGATGATGAATGCTGGCCAATATATGGCATCTGCAGTGATCAAATAACCTACCATGAGTATATCATAGTGCATACAACATTAGTAAACAGAAACATGGCGGAAGATGCACTATGCCGATTTGCACATAGTGAACAGAATGCATTGATATTTTTTCTTGGCATAAGATGGTAATTTTTTGTGCAGGGACCTGGAATGGAGCGATAGAAGGCATCAACTACATGGTCCTTGTGGACAATAATATAAGCAGCCTGCCCAGTGTATGCAAGGAGAAGGCAAGGGAACACCACCAATGTGAAAGCAATCTGCACATAGAAATTATCACTTTATCAAAATAACACATTAATCATAATTGATTTATTGAAGGTGATCATTACCTGAATAGCCAATACTGGGAAATGACAGAGATCAGCAAATAATGCTTCGGTCCCTGAAAAGAATGGTAATATAGGTAATTCTACTATATCTTATGATTGGTGCAAAATGCAACTAATGAAATGTACATGAGAACTGCGAATGACCTGTGATGCTAAGCATGACTCCTCCAAGAGAGGTCCAGACCTCAGACTTCCCTCGTCGGAGAAAACGGTAGATGTAGACTGGATTATATGCTTTTAGAACTGAACTGTTGTACTTGTGTATGTTGTATGCTCCAACGCTCCCAATTAGAATAAACCAAAGGAACACTAAAGGGGCAAAGAGCCATCCAACTTTATCTGTGCCGTAGTGTTGCATGCTGAATAAGCCGATTAATATGATCACCGCAACAATTAGAACCACATCTGTCAGATATGGAAGTAAGAAATATCAAACGATTTTCACACCAATACTAGAACAACAAACTTACAAACTGGAGTGCTCCTCAGTCCTCACTAGATCATAAGAGAAATGATCGGCACAGCCCAGCTACAGAAATTCACAATGTTTATGCTCAAGCTCATATTCTTATATACAAGCACCACCATACTAACTCCACTTGATAAATTAAGCAGAATAGCCCATAGAACATAAGCACAAAGATAGCGACAGAAAAGAGCAGAAGTACCTGTGCTCATCTTCGGATTCTGAACTCTTATTCCACCTGTCGCAGAGAGAACTGCAAAAGACAACATGGAAGTTACGATCCAGGTTCCAGTTGTATTGCTTACAAAAATTATGTCTCTGAATACCTGATATAGCAGGAGTAAGGATCCCATCTCCAATGGCCGTACAGGTACCAACGAGAACAAGAATAAGAAGACAGTTCTTTCTATATGCACGGCCCTCTAGCCATCTCTTCACTTTGGCTGCAAGTGAATTCTCCTCATAAGTTTGTCGGCTATATGTTGTTAGTTCTTCATCGGTCTTATGTTGGTTGGGAATAGTGCTGACCTTTGCATGCCGGCAAAGTAGGGAATAAAGAGCAAATGTCCCACCTGCATAACTAAAGTTGTTAGCTGAAACTGCAAAATCCAAGAAGATGGTTAAGTAATTGTTGCCTGAGCAGTGGGGCACAAAACAAAATGCACTTGGTACTTCACTCTATAGAAATATTGATAAATAGTCGTGTTATCTACCTATAATCACGGTAACCAATGTTATAAAACTCTGTTGATAGAATTTCATCCCTAGAATGTTGTTGTGCAATTCCATTCTAGCAATACCAACAACATCAATTGGTAAAATTGCAAATCTTTGCATTCACTCGTATTAAACGTGTGCCACATCGAATCCTATCTATTGAAAAATTCTGTCACCAGTGTTGTTCTGTGATAGTGTGCGATCAGCCTTTTCCCTCGTGCTTAACTTCAACAAACTACATTTCCAAATGTGTAAAAACTACCTTTCAATTGCATTCATATGCTTGCAAACACTGATACAACCATATAGAACATATTGGTAAGCTTGCGAACATGTGGCATCTCACCTTGACCATTATCATTTGCCCGTAAGACAACAAAAACATACTTCATTAGAGGAATGAGTGTGAGGGTGTAAATGATCAATGAAAGAGCTCCAATAACATCCTCATCGTTGTCGACTCCATGTGGAAATATATTGTAGAAAACATACAATGGTGATGTACCCAAATCACCAAAGACTACACCAAGGCTCTGAAATGCAAGCCGGAGTAACAAAACTGATGAAAACTTCTGCATGAACAAAAAAGAAGAATTCTATTAGTTTTAAAAAGGGCAAGAACATGACAGAGATAGAGAGGAAATCAATTTTTACACCCACAAAAAGACATCTCTGTCAGCAGCATAGTCTCTGGTCTTCTATTTTTGTTTGCAGAAGGAAGTATAATTTTTTTATTGTCTCTGGTCTTCTATATACTATAAAAATAGTTCTGGATACTATTAAATACCAACAGGCTAACACTATGATTGAATACCAAAAAGAAGCACTCAACTTTGTTCAGATGGATACAAAAAGACAGATGAGATACTTTATACTCAGGAAAGCAGAGTTTGCAGAAAATAATATAAAATTCAACATGCAACGGAGTGATGCAAGTATGAATACCAAATGTACAGACCTTCTCCATGTACATGTTCTTGAGCCGGCTAGCCTCCTCGTCCATGGGCTCATCGAGATCCTGATCCAGCTCCCACATGCTCCCATTATCCGACGTCGACGCCATGAGCCTCCTTCAACCCCCAAAACCTCACACCGGGAGCTTTCCCACTGGCTGAAATTGATCTTCGCAGCAACACACGCACAGAATTTTCTTGCCGCGAGCTTTCAGCTCCCCAAAATAGAATTCCAAAATCAAGTAATGGAGCTCGACCTCTTGCTGGCAATTCCACCTGAAATCCCCAAATCTACGAGCGTTGCCTTGGCCAAGCGAGGACGCCAATCTTTGAAGAGTGACCAGGAAAAGAGAAGTGGCAGCGAAATCAGAATGCCACCACCAAATCTCCTCAGCAAACTTACCCACTCCTCTCTGATTCCGGCGAATGAAGCGAACCCAAGAGCAAGAGGCCGAGAAGAATCGGCGGCGGGATTTCTCCGAATCGGAGCCAAGAACCAGGGGATTTCGGGAATATCGAGCTAGCAATCCCCGCTCCCACTAGACGCGAGACGAGAGAGACTGGCCGAGAGCGATTCCTAGAAGAACCGCCAGGAAAACCCAACACAAAACCCAATCTTTGGTCCCCCAGAACCTCGGCAAGATGAGAGCTTTGATGTCGCCACGGTCGGCACGCAGGCCGAGGTGGGGCGCCGTCCAATTGGCAAGCGCGCAGAAAACTAGACAGCAGAGAGTGGGGCGAGATTATTCAGGGTGCAGAGAGAAGACGAGAGAGGGAGGAAGAAGAAGAAGATGCAGGAAGAGCACATGCTGGACTGGAGCGGTGGAAGAAGGGGGAGGTAGGTGTGGTGCCCCACAGATCGAAACTGTGACATTAATTGCCTCGTGTAAAATTGGTCTCACTGTACTCCATCCAAATCGAATTGAATAATAGCAGTACTGTATTTCAACTACTACCACAATTGAAATAATTTTCTGCCACTAGTTTTCTTTCTTTTCTGAATAATAAGTAAGTAAGAGAGAAGGCTGTAAAGTGCTCCGACCAAATTGGAGTATATGTTAGCACTAGAAAGGGAAGATTCGTTCCCGTTGCACGCAACTGTTCGAAATTGAAGTTCTTGATCGCTTTCACTGTAGCTGCTGACAAGCCACGTTGGATCTCAAGATTTTATTCACCGAAGAATGACTCATTTTTTAACCCGGATAAGCCATGTTTGATTGTAAAATCAAACACAACCATGTTAGTGGCACGCTGCAACTATGTTAGTGGCACTATCTATCTCAGCTTCCGTTGATAATTTACCCACAAAAGATAGTTCCTATTTAATTCTATGGTATTTGTGTCATTGTGTGAGCCCTTCAAATCCGTCAGATAGTGCTGGGAAGAAAAGGACGAACCGTTGGCATATTTCATGGCTAGCTTGTGGATCCGGAAACTTCGAACGAGCCCAAACAAATCATAAATGACGATGTCTAAGATGTATATTTAAAAACAAAACATTATAAATAAATTATCTAACGGAAATTCGTCCCTTGACCGAATTATGTTGTCTCATGACTCATTATGAGCCACTTATTTCTTTGAAATCTGAGATGACGTGATTTCTTCTTTTTCCCAAATTAGTCGAATATCAGAAAAAGGGAGTAATATAAGGGGTGGTCCTAAACCTTTTCTCGAGATATCTTCCGTATTATTGGGGTCTAATCGTTTCCCCTAGTTCAAAACAGTTGGCTCCATAGTTTGAGAATTCCGCTAGTTCCAAGTATTCGGTTATTATTTATTGAATATGAGCCACATGAAAAATCAGTAAAAATTAAAGGGAAATCCCAAATAGCGGAATGCAAGAAAATTGCAATTTCTTCTAATACTAAAAGCTTTTGCAAGGATAGCCAATTATATGACCATTTTGTAGTTTCCACCACTTCTTCGCCTAATATGTTGAGCTATCCCCTGGTTCTTTTTTTAGTGCACAACTCCTTAGCTTGATCCATCTTCCTTATGTATCAATGTCTACTTAAACATGATACATTAATTCAC
Source organism: Poa annua (assembly GCA_026929855.1). Taxonomy (NCBI): domain Eukaryota; kingdom Viridiplantae; phylum Streptophyta; class Magnoliopsida; order Poales; family Poaceae; genus Poa; species Poa annua. The sequence continues at coordinate 76,368,197 of CM049430.1, read as the reverse complement.
GTCTAGTTTATCTACAAATTTTATCAGTGGTTCGTCAGATACCATTTTTGGCATATTTTATAACAGTTGGATGGCCAATTAATTCACTACAACCTAGAAAGCATTACATGCCATAATATGTGTAGGAGAAATTATGTTCCTACTGAAGGGGGTCGTGTGTAGAAAACAAAAAAATTCCTACCAACGATAACCTAAAAGCATGCCAAGATCTATTCTACGCAGATATAGTAGTACGAACGGAGATCAGAATACGTACCCTTGTAGACCGAAAGCGGGGATTACGTTCCCGCACAAACGTTGTCGATGCAGACCGACGAAGCCGACCTCAAGGTCGTGTAGAGGAAGCAGGCCTCCGAGTACCGCTAGCGCAGCACCTCGCAGGGAGTCGCACACGTACGGTGGAGACGACGACCTCCGAAGCTCCAGTCCAGGACGAGCAGCGGAAGACTTGGACCGGAACACCAGCAGCGCGGCAGCGGGCTATGGTGGAGGAGATCCCCCTTCCTCAGCTCGGCGCGGCTCCAACTTGGGAACCACGAGATCGAGAGAGAAATCGGGAATTAATTGGTGAATTAAAAGGCTGGAGGTGCCCCTTCTTATATAGGCTCCCAGCGGGAGCCTACCTTGCCAGCCAGGCAATGTGGGACTAATCCCACATGCCTGGTGCGGCACTGGAGGGTGCGTCGGCCCCTAAGTGGGCCCTTGGCCCACTTGGGTCAGCCCCTCCTGGCCCCCACCGAATTCCCCTTATCATCAAAGCCGGCGGCACAACTTCAAGAGTAGACAAAATCGTCCGCCACACCAATTTTGTGACTCGTGCTCGACCTTTCGGTCTTCCTGTTCCGAGGCCATACCTCTGAGTATGCTAGGCTCGCCACCAAAAACCTCCACGCTGACGCTTGTGCAACATGGCTTACACCCACCGTATGCGAACGAAGATATGTCTGACACCCGATCATCACGGCCTGCCTCATAACGTAGAACTTTCTTGGTGGTGCCCGTTGGAGGGAGAACACTAGTGGTATTTTGAAGGGATCATCTTATTCAGCTACCGCCGTGTAATTAATGTATACTATACACACAATCACACAAAATAAGATGCACACAAAACATCAAATGTAATGCAATGTGATATAGTCCATCGCGCCATGGTCTTCTTGGCGCCCGCAGTTTATAAACAATTTAATAAACCTACCTTGACCATATCACATAGCCCCTGCAAAATAAATTTAGACGCTTCTACTTTATCTTTTGCATATTTTACGTGGCTTGGGGCTTTCGTAAATAGAACCGCTTCATACCTACGAATCTTATGACCACAACAACGATCCAATAATTGCATGTTTAATCATCCCTTTCGGGCCCTCCATTGAAAATGCGAAGACCAACTAAAGAGAGAGAAACTGACACCCGCCAGCCACATATACGGTACAAGCCGTATGTCAGTAGTGGAACCAGTCTCGCGTAAGCATACGCGTAAAGTCGGTCCGGGCCGCTTCATCAACTCAATGCCGCTGGAATACACAAGTGCACGCTAGAGGGTAGCAAATAACAGGAACGGTGCCCCCGTGCAGAGCACGGGTTCTAACAGCGTACAGCTATATCTACGATAGATCGGCTCTGATACCACTGAAGGGATCGTGTGCAGAAAACAATTTTTTTCTACCGACGATATCCTAAAAGCATGCCAAGATCTATTCTATGCAGATATAGTAGTACGAACGGAGATCGGAATACGTACCCTTGTAGACCGAAAGCGGGGATTACGTTCCCGCACAAACGTTGTCGATGCAGACCGACGAAGCCGACCTCAAGGTCGTGTAGAGGAAGCAGGCCTCCGAGTACCGCTAGCGCAGCACCTCGCAGGGAGTCGCACACGTACGGTGGAGACGACGGCCTCCGAAGCTCCAGTCCAGGACGAGCAGCGGAAGACTTGGACCGGAACACCAGCAGCGCGGCAGCGGGCTATGGTGGAGGAGATCCCCTTGCTCTGCTCGGCGCGGCTCCAACTTGGGAAACACGAGATCGAGAGAGAAATCGGGAATTAATTGGTGAATTAAAAGGCTGGGGGTGCCCCTTCTTATGCAGGCTCCCAGGGGGAGCCTACCTTGCCAGCCAGGCAATGTGGGACTAATCCCACATGCCTGGTGCGGAACTGGAGGGTGCGCCGGCCCCTAAGTGGGCCCTTGGCCCACTTGGGTCAGCCCCTCCTGGCCCCCACCGAATTCCCCTTGGGAATTTTCCCCTCTTGGGCCTTCTTTCGTCCGGAAGGCCCATTTAGGGAAATCTGCCTAAATAAATTCGAAAATAAATATATAAAATCATATTTGCATATTAATAACACTAATTAATATCAAACATAATATATATACTTTTTCCTAGCCCCGAAAACTCTTTCGGCGCTGCCCGATCTCCATCGGACCCCTCCCGGGACGCTCCCGGTGATCTCCTTCCTTTCCGGTTGTCTTGTCGAAACCCCTTAAGTGTGTTACCCTAGCGGTTCGATATAATATCAGGTATGATCAAGAGTCCTCAATGATCAACGACTAACTCGTAGGCCTGGACCCCATGAATTAATCCCTGAGATATAACGAATGACTTTCATCTATCAAACCTGAACGTAAAGTCTTAGACCTTTTGCCATAGCGATACTTAGCACGTCCGAGCGTCGTTCCATAGATATCTCCATACCTAATCCCGACCTCGTTACCGACGACGCTATCTTCTACTCGTTCATGATCTCATGTCTTCGTGACCTAGTCACATGCTTGCAAGCTCATTAGACATGATCTCACCGAGTGGGCCCGAGAGTATCTATCCTGCTATGCGGACTGGCAAATCCCGCTCTTGACCCCTCGTCTCAACTACTTCTTTCCGATACCCAAAAGTATCACCGTTATTGTCATACTAAATAAGATACGACGTTTGGTGCAATCAAAGTATCTTCCGGGAATAACAATAAGAGTTGATCTCACGGTCAAAGGCGTAACGACTACGTTCTCCAAATCTGGGTATGTCCACCACATCGCTCTCTAGCGATATGACACTCATTGCCGACCGGCGCCATGCCCCATGATCGGGAAACCTCAATCATCAATCGCGCAACGAAACTAGTCTTAGTAGAGGCTACTAGGGACCTGGTTGTTTACGTATCACACCCGCATTAATGTTTCCGTTTAATACGGTTCTAGCATGACACAAAACCCTATTATGAACAAACGAGATATGATAAAGAATACACTTTATTAATTGCCTCTAGGGCATATCTCCTTCAGACGTGCATCGTCACCTCATCCTTCGCCAGCCGCCTTCTATTCCGTAACTCCTCCTGAGAGTTACATATATGAGCAACAGAACCAGTATCAAATACCCACGTGTTGCTCCGGGCGGATGTAAGGTACACATCTATAACATGTATATTAAATATACCTTGCTCTTTGTCGACCGTCTTGCCAGACTTCCTATCCTCCAGATACTTGGGGCAGTTGCGCTCAGGTGATCCGATGGTCACTACCATCTTCTTCAGCTTGATTTCTAATTCAGCCACTTCGAGCATCTTCAGGATTTCCGACAGGGGTTTTGACGTCCCTTTCATGTCGTAGTCCACGATGGCGTTCTTATAGCTAGGGGGCAGAGAAATCAGTGCCCTATCAATAACCACCTCCTCTGGGATCACACTTCCCAGATCACTCAGAAGTCGAGCGCAGCCAAAGAACTTGGCCAAGTGCTCACTAATATTGCCGTGCTCTTCCATCTGGGCTGAGAAGAAAAGCACAGATGCCTCGTACCTCTCATCCTTGACTTGTCGTGTAAAAACAACCATGAGTTCAGTGATTATATCATAAGCACCCTTGTTCATGAAGCGGTTTTGCAGGTCAGCCTCCATGGCAAAGAGCATGCCACTCTGGACATAAGAAGAAATCTCCGCCTTTACCCCATGGACAATCCTTTCGATTTCCGGGGCGGTGTTTGGGAGATCACCTAAGGGGGCATCAAGGATGTAGGCCACCTTGTGGGTTTCAAGGATGGACTTTAGATCGCGGAACCAGGACACGAAGTTAGACCCATCGGTCTTAGGCCTCTCTTTCTCAATGAACAGGTTTAGGTTAAAGGAGGGGTGAGACATCTACAATGGAATTTGAAACAACATAAGACTTTGTTCATAATAATTTTGAGTTATAGTATTTTAGAAAATAACTAACATAACTCCCACTCAAACGAACATCCCTCCTGGTCGTTTAAGCGATTACACGACCCCCCATCCATTGCACCACCCCTCATCATCAAAGCCGGCGGCACAACTTCAAGAGTAGACAAAATCGTCCGCCACACCAATTTTGTGATTCGTGCTCAACCTTTCGGTCTTCCTGTTCCGAGGCCATACCTCTGAGTATGCTAGGATCGCCACCAAAGACCTCCACGCTGACGCTTGTGCAACATGGCTTACACCCACTGTATGCGAACGACGAGATGTCTGACACCCGATCATCACGGCCTGCCTCATAACGTACAACTTTCTTGGTGGTGCGCGTTGGAGGGAGAACACTAGTGGTATTTTGAAGTGATCATCTTATTCAGCTACCGCCGTGTAACTAATGTATACTATACACACAATCACACAAAATAAGATGCACACAAAACATCAAATGTAATGCAATGTGATATAGTCCATTGCGCCATGGTCTTCTTGGCGCCCGCAGTTTATAAACAATTTAATAAACCTACCTTGACCATATCACATAGCCCCTGTAAAATAAAGTTAGAAGCTTCTATTTTATCTTTTGCATATTTTACGTGGCTTGGGGATTTCGTAAATAGAACCGCTTCATACCTACGAATCTTAAGACCACAACAACGATCCAATAATTGCATGTTTAAGCATCCCTTTCAGGCCCTCCATTGAAAATGCGAAGACCAACTAAAGAGAGAGAAACTGACACCCGCCAGCCACATATACGGTACAAGCCGTATGTCAGTAGTGGAACCAGTCTCGCGTAAGCGTACGCGTAAAGTCGGTCCAGGACGCTTCATCAACTCAATGCCGCTGGAATACACAAGTGCACGCTAGAGGGTAGGAAATAACAGGAACGGTGCCCCCGTGCAAAGCACGGGTTCTAACAGCGTACAGCTATATCTACGATAGATCGGCTCTGATACCACCGAAGGGGATCGTGTGCAGAAAACAAAAAAATTCCTACCAACGATAACCTAAAAGCATGCCAAGATCTATTCTACGCAGATATAGTAGTACGAACGGAGATCAGAATACGTACCCTTGTAGACCGAAAGCGGGGATTACGTTCCCGCACAAACGTTGTCGATGAAGACCGACGAAGCCGACCTCAAGGTCGTGTAGAGGAAGCAGGCCTCCGAGTACCGCTAGCGCAGCACCTCGCAGGGAGTCGCACACGTACGGTGGAGACGACGGCCTCCGAAGCTCCAGTCCAGGACGAGCAGCGGAAGACTTGGACCGGAACACCAGCAGCGCGGCAGCGGGCTATGGTGGAGGAGATCCCCCCTTCCTCAGCTCGGCGCGGCTCCAACTTTGGAACCACGAGATCGAGAGAGAAATCGGGAATTAATTGGTGAATTAAAAGGCCAGGGGTGCCCCTTCTTATATAGGCTCCCAGGGGGGAGCCAACTTGCTAACCAGGCAATGTGGGACTAACCCCCACATGCCTGGTGCGGCATGGCTGGGTGCGCCGCCCCCCTAGTGGGCCTCTTGGCCCACTTGGGTCGGCCCCCAAGCCCCCCACCGAATTCCCCTTGGGAATTTTCCCCTCTTGGGCCTTCTTTCGACCAGAAGGCCCATTTAGGGAAATCAGCCTTAATAAATCCGAAAATAAATATATAAAATTATATTTGCACATTAATTACACTAATTAATATCAAACATATGAAGGGGTTACGGTGCAGAAAACAGTAATTTTTCTAGCAAACGAAACCCTAACTAGCCAGGATCTATCTATCTAGTAGATGCGATAACGGTGGCGGAACGGGTTACATTACCTCCATGTAGACCGATAGCGGGGATTACGCTCCCGCACAAGCGTTGACGATGAAGTCGTACGTAGCCGACCTCGAGGTCGCGGAGAACTTGCCGCGATGACGAAGACGATGACGCCGGGGTGTCGACGATGATCTGCGTCGACGGGCGTCGGGCGGAATAAGGCAGAGCGCCAGCACCAGGGTTGGTGCGCCGGCGGCAGAGGGGAGGGGGGCGCGGCGGCTGCAGGGGCGAGACGACGTCGCCCAGGCTACTCAAAAGGAGTTACCTCCAAGCACTCACAAACATACGGAGCTTAGCGACAACCCCCGGTCATTCAGATCCAGCTGAAATCGCAGGGGTAGATCTTATCTGGAATTCCGCAAAGCAACGGCGCTCTGCGGTATAGCTTAGGTGGAGAGAGGGGGCAAAACGGGCGGAGAAACAGCTCGGCCGGCATGCATACAATTAATTTTATGTTCCAGTGAATTAAATCAATTAATATGCCTTGGTATATAAAGGGGGAAAGGGGTGTGCAAACCCCCTGGCTCCCCCATGTGGGACTAAAGGCAGAGAGGGGAGTGGGGGGGGGGGGGGTTCGGCCGAACCCCCTTGGGCCTCTCCCTCTTCTAGTCCAATTCGGACTAGGGGGGCTTGAGGCCCCCTTGCTTGGTGCGCCACCCCCTCATGGGCCCTCTTTGGACCCATGTGGGTGGCAGCCCATTTTTCTCCTTTATTTAATTAATATTAAATTAATATAAAATATAATTAATTAATCATTAATATATTTAAATACTAATTAATATCCCATGACTCCGAAACTATTTCGGAACCACCCGAACAACTTTCGGACATTCCCGGAACCATTCCATACCTCCCCAGAACTTCTTCCGGACCACCGGAACTCTTTCCGGATCATTTCTCTCTCTCCAGCAAATTCCTATAATATTATAAAACCTATCTCCTGGTGTCGCTAATACCTTAAGTTTGTTACGCTACGGTTCGAGAACACTCCAGACATGGTCGAGACACTCCGCTCACCAATGACCGTCAGGGATACCTGGAAGTATATGACGACCCCTGTGCATTCCACGAATATCGTCGTTGAACCATAAATATGACATTCATTCCCTTTGTCTCTGCGATACTACCTTGTCCGAGATATGATCGTAGACACACCGATGTCTTTGTTGTATCTCGTTACCGACGAAGGTTATTAACTCGTCTGCGATATTACATCTCCATGACCTAGTCATAAGCTGCGCAGCTATATAGATGGAATATCACCGAGTGGGCCCAGAGTATCTTTCCATTACAAGAATGAACAAATCCCGCTCTTGATCCTTACGTCTTGATGCTCTTTCGGAATACCCAAGATGGACACCGTTATTGTCATGCTATATAAGACACAACGTTTGATGCTCTCAAAGCACCCCTACGAAGCATCAATAAGTACGGTCTCACGGTCTAAGGAATGAGCTATCATATTCTTATCTATTGCAAATGACAAACATCGTAATACGATCTTATTGCAATACTTTGCGTATGTCCATCACCTTATTCAACTAACAAGATGACCCCATTGTCAACCGACGTCATTGTCCTTGATCGGGAATCTCGATCAACTGTTGACCAATGGACTAGCTCATATAGAGGCTTGCTAGGAACCTGGTTGTCTATGTATCACACGTGTATTAATAATTCCGATTAATACAGTTATAGCATAATACACGAACCTATTATAAACTTATGAGATAATGCAATAAATACTACTTATTTATTTGCCTCTAGGGCATATCTCCTTCAACATAATATATATAATTTTTCCTAGCTCCGAAAACTCTTTCGTCGCTGCCCGATCTCCATCGGACCCCTCCCGGGACGCTCCCGGTGATCTCCTTCCTTTCCGGTTGTCTTGTCGAAACCCCTTAAGTGTGTTACCCTAACGGTTCGATATAATATCAGGTATGATGAAGACTCCTCAATGATCAACGACTAACTCGTAGGTCTGGACCCCATGAATTAATCCCTGAGATATAACGAATGACTTTCATCTATCAAACCTGAACGCAGAGTCTTAAACCTTTTGCCATAGCGATACTTAGCACGTCCGAGCGTCGTTCCATAGATATCTCCATACCTAATCCCGACCTCGTTACCGACGACGCTATCTTCTACTCGTTCATGATCTCATGTCTCTGTGACCTAGTCACATGCTTGCAAGCTCATTAGACATGATCTCACCGAGTGGGCCCGAGAGTATCTATCCTGCTATGCGGACTGGCAAATCCCGCTCTTAACTCCTCGTCTCAACTAATCCTTTCCGATACCCAAAAGTATCACCGTTATTGTCATACTAAATAAGATACGACGTTTGGTGCAATCAAAGTATCTTCCAGGAATAACAATAAGAGTTGATCTCACGGTCAAAGGCGTAACGACTACGTTCTCCAAATCTGGGTATGTCCATCACATCGTTCTCTAGCGATATGACTCTCATTGCCGACCGGCGCCATGCCTCATGACCGGGAAACCTCGATCATCAATCGCGTAACGAAACTAGTCTTAGTAGAGGCTACTAGGGACCTGGTTGTTTACGTATCACACCCGCATTAATGTTTCCGCTTAATACGGTTCTAGCATGACACAAAAACCTATTATGAACAAACGAGATATGATAAAGAATACACTTTATTAATTGCTTCTAGGGCATATCTCCTTCACCTACGATTTATCTACTATGACACAATTTTTTATTTTGCAAAAATAAGCATACGGTACATGTTTGAGTAAACATTGTTGTTTCATATAAATTAATGCACCCACAAAAATCATAATTTGTATGGATAACTATTTATATATGAACTTTAAGCATTTTACGGATTTTATGCAAAACAATTGTAACCCCAATAGGTGCGCTCGGTCACCATTTTTTTCATATCAAGTGAGCTAAGCACTATGTTAACAAAAAAATGATTAGATGGTAAAATCTATAAAAAAGAAGTCATAAAGTTGGTGATCTTTGTAAGCACTTCTAGTGAAACTCGTGAAAACTACAATTTTCTGAGTGAAACGCTTGCGGGCATTGGTGCTGATCAATGTGGAGTTTTTATTCTTTTGAACATCAGTGTTTTTTTACACGCGATCTCTCACTGATCGAATCATTATTAGGGAAAACGAAATTCAGAGTCGGGACAACATCCAGGTGCAAAAAAAAGTAACTAATTAGGCTGAAATTACAACCAAAGAAAATAAAAGGGCTACAGTAGCAAAAGCTCAACCGAAAAATAGTATCATCCAGGCGAGACAACATTCACAAAAACTTCTTTGCGGCCATTTTAAACAGCAGTGTGAAGTAACTTCTTTTCTTTTTTTCGATCCTTCAGTTGGTCCTCACAAACAACGAGGTCCCTGATTGCTAGCGCTGAGCTAGCAACACCCATGGTCCTGCTACTGTCTCCTAGATTAGTTGGTTTCCCAGAGCATCTGGTTTTTGAGGACAGGCCTTGATAAAAAAAACTATTGAGTAATCTCTCAGAGCATCTCCAACAGCGTTCAAAATGGCTCGCGCTAAAATACTTTTGTAGAGCTATTTTATCAGTTTTAACGCGCCGTGATCGGTATCAGTTTTCTTGATTCATAAAAATACAACGTGCAACCTGGAGCAGTTTACCAGAGCACCGCAAACATGTTTATTCAACATATCTACAACAAACAGGTCGCTGATTGTTATTAAAAAAGACCCTACGAAAATTTTGGGAAAAGCAAGCAGGTCTATAATCAACAGTTCCAAGCAATCGGAATGACAATTCCCCGCTAACTTCGAACGAGCGAAACGAGTGTCCATCACCGGTAGGCTTAGGGCCGAGCGAATATGTCACAATTATAATTATTTATTCTTTTTCTGAAATATATGTTCTAAATCTACATAGGTATACTCATTTTGATTTGTATATAGTCTACTTAGATATCTATCAATATCTATTATATACTATAAGCAAAATGAGTTAGTTTTTAGAGACACCAGGTTTATCCACATCATCTAAATTAATTTTGATGGTTAGATCTAAAATTAGTGGTTAGGATTTAATAAAACATTATCATTTATGTTACCGTGTACAACGATTTAGATGTGTCCAGTTCCGTTCGACACATTTGCCTAATCTCATTTGTCAAAAAAAAACAAGGGAACACAGGAGTCCCAAAAAGAACAGGGAACACAATCTCCACGTGTATCTATCTGCGTCCATAAAAAAAAGAAGGAAAAACTGCGTTTTGAACGTGGTGGCAAAAACGTATCTTTACATTAGTAGGAAAAAGAACTGCATACATATTAACAGGCTAGCTGGGACGTCTTTGCTAGGTAGGATTTGACACCGGCCGATTCTTTTATTTATTGGGCTCGTCTCTGTTAAAAATAAGACTAGATCCTACTCTTCAAATCGGCGGGCATGAGCAACCACAAAGATTCATGCACATGAACAGTATTGAGACAGTGAGACACGAGCTAGATACTGCTGGCACGTGAATACCAATCTTTTGAATGCTTTGTCGATTTTGTTTGCTCGGTCTGGAGCATAAGATCTCCTCTCCAAATATTTGTGTCTTTTGATTAACATTTTGTTTTGGAGGCATTGTGCATGACACATGGGACTTAACAACCCTAAATCAAACTATTCAATCCATTGTTCAATAGGTGTTTATTGTATATATATGAGAAGTTAAAATACGTATGATTGAGATTTTTTCAACTATTAAGAAAAAATTGAATGTCAAGTTTATGGTCGAACCGTGAATGTGATTTTACTATGAATATCATATACCTTTAATAAAGGGTGTACAACTATAGATTTTAAGATTTATAAATATATTCCGTATTACTTAAGTGCTTCAAATGACGTTTAGACATACATGGTTCATAATCAAAGAGTAAACTTGGAGAAACGATGGGATCATAAATTCTTAGAGGAAAAGAAGTTGTTGGTATTGACCGAAAAATATGGGACAACAAAGCATGTGAATCAGAATGTGGAAGGATATATCGATGGGTGGAGGAAGATAAGGATGACTAGAAACAAATAAAAATAAGACTACATTCGTTTCAATATAACACAATCTAGAATATTGGAGAGATAAAAAATAGTATATTTAAATTTGAGCACAAATATCATAGAAAAAAATATAAATTTTCAATGGTAATACAAGAAACAGATCAAGTTATAGTGGAGCGATATTTATTTTACCAGTTTTTTCGCCATTTATATGTCATCGTCTCATGGTAAGAAAAAATATGCAGCCACCCGACAATAACCGACAATGTTTCTTAATTTAGTTACCTATTAGACCTTATCATTAACAGGAATGAACAGAATCGACGTATCTTTATAATTCAGCACTACATCATCTCACTATTAACGAGACGTGTCATAGTATAATTGATCATATTAAATATAATTAAATAATTATACATCATTTGTATGGAAGTTAGACATCAACATATAGATATTTTAGCTGTAAAGCAATATAAAATTTGCAAGTATAATCCGAGTTTTAAACTCACACTGAAAGTAACATCAAATAAAACTACCCTCTAGATTGTAAGATAAATTATTTATATGTAATATTTAATATTATATATGAAAAATGCACATATGAAAATATGATTGAGAATTGTATTATTCTAATCCCATAATAAATATTCTATAGAACCATAGAAAAATGATTGCGAAATTTTTGAACGTCGCCCTCGCATTTGCGAGGGCCACCGTGCTAGTTTTATATAAAACAGAACTCATTTAGAGCTAATTCGTAGAAACAGCTAACTCGATATCCAAAATTCGCCATCGGCCAATTCGAGGATGAACGGTAGCATGTGGATCCGCCCGTTGGGAGGAACAAAACCATTAGGACCACATCCAAACCACTTTTTAGACTAGTCACAATGGGGAGTAACTTCAACTAGTAACATACACGTGTTTCTAGATTATGTTACTACCCTGACTATGCAAAATAACATAAAGATAGTGTCATATGTAGTCTCATTTATTACTCTATACACACATTTTATTTTAAAAACTGTGATGTGATGGTAACTAGATATGTTACTTCATTTGCCTCTCTCCTCATTAATTACATGACACGTCATTTTTTTGCCTATGTGACACTTATGTTACTACGATATTATTACCCATTATGACTAGCCTTATTTAATCCAGACCTACAGAACTTTACCGTCGTGCCGGAGCAACTGGCCACCACCAGCCAACCGTAACTTCCTCACACGCCCAACGAACGAAGGTCCGAGTCGACGCTAGAAGTCGCTATGTTGTCGGGAGGAGGACGAATCAGCCACATCGCCTCGTTCATGGCAACGCGATCGAGTAGGGGCCGCTACTAATGTCCACCTCCATTGGCACCCACGCCATGGAAACACCCACTCACAGGGAGAGAAGAGCCTGACCACCTCAGGTCGGCCGTACGCGTAGTTAAATAGACAGCTGTGTGCATGTAACTTATTTTTTTTCCAGATTTATAGAAAAATTGCAGATTATTTTTTCCTTTTTTGCTTCAAATTTTGGGTCGAGCATTTCTGCTATCGTGTCCACATATGGTCACAGTCATTATTTCTCTGACGGCCAACCATAGGGCTCCTTTCGATCTTAATGAACAATCAAAGTAGTCACGGTCATCTATAGTCCTTTGATGGTTCTCCAGCGAACAGCGATGCTACTGTAGTACTGTACTTTAGGTTGTGGCTAACGAATATGCTACGTACTTTAAGACTGTTCCGATCTATATAGTGGTAATTAATAGTAAGTCGGATGGGCACCTTGATAGTCAAGTCAAATGACTGTTTACTGCAACCTGGATTATATTTTTATCTATCTTTGGACCATTTTAGGTCTATGTCTAGCGACAGAGACAGAGTGATGGAGTTATTACGTGGAACTCTAGTCCGTTTATGTGGTTTCGTAAATCTCTGTCAATGTCATTTAGGGCACGAGCAGTGGAGGCAATAGTCTGATGCTACCCCATGTCTTAAAAAATAATAAAAGAAACTGAAGCAGTAGGTGGAAGGCAAAATCACACAGCACATACTACCATTTACTTGGACCCACTTTTTTGTCATTGCATGGCTCGCCTCCTTCTCTTTCCCCATAATCTTCCTTCTCTCTTTCACCTTTCCCCCTTTCTCCTGCCATTCTCACCGGAGGAGACGGCCTCCTCTGCAAGCTACCTAACAATCTGTTGAGCGACATCCGAAGCTGAGGTCTGACATCTGAGCCTACCTACCTGACAGGGCAGTAGGTTGAGGCTAGGCGTTGGCCATGCCCTTAGTCGTCGCCGAAAAGGATCAAACAACTCTTCTCCCTTCCATCTGCTCCAACCTGGTTTGCTGGTCAATGTTGACAAGATATCCAAAATAACATAACCTGTCACCCATTGAACCACATATGTCGATAATCGCAATTACATATTAATATTTATATATTGGCGAATGCAGCACGGAGTCAAGTTATGTACTAGTGTGTTTTTAAACATCATCTTATATATACACCCTCATATTTCAGCATGGATGTGGGGTGATAATGTTTTAGATATCACAAATTATTCGCCAAAATTCATCTCTTCTCTCGTGTGCCAATCTTAAAGGGTTTATGGCATGCGTGTTTGAAAATGGCGGATAAGACCATGCCATCATCTGTTCCAAGCTGGTTACTATAAGAAGATTTGCTTGCTTGGTATGTACTCCTCCCATTCTGAATTAATTGACTCAGATTTAATTCATTTGTATTAAATCTGAGTCAATTAATTCAGAACAGAGGGAGTAGTACTAACATAAGGCGAGAGCTTATAATGAAATCTACAGTAGACGAAAGCATCAACGTCAAACAATGACGTTCATAAACAAAAGTAGACGAACAATTAATTCTTTGTGAAATCTTGGTGCGATGTCTTAGGTTGCATCCAGGGGAGTCTAGAATGATCAACATCCATATGTGGATATGCATTGCTTAATTAAAAATACTAATTAGAGGCACATGCAAGAAAAAACTATTAGCACGGTTAAAGAAAAAAAAATGAGAAGTTGACTGCAGATCATATCTCATTTGTACAAAGCGTCTCTTCCAGCATCCAAAGGCCCTTTTGAGTAGTTATTACATAAATTCTGGGTGGTTTCATTCATTAATAGCATCTCAACGATTCAATGCAGATGGATCCCATCGAACAGCTGTTAACATTTCTCTGGATTTCTCTTGGCTTAGAATAAGGACATAAATTAATATCGTGGTTTAGACTTATCTATAGTGACCGTAACACACTAGTTGTATTAGGCTGTTATAGTAGGAGTAACTTAGCTACTAACACCACAAATTTTAAGAGTGTAACATCGCACTTATCAAAACAATGTGTGTCTAACCTAATTAATAATGCATTGTATGACACCAGATATATGTTACTACCCACTATGAAGGTAGTAACGTAGACTCGTAAAATGTGTAAGTTACTTTTCATTGTGACTAGTGCTATACTAGTCATAGTGAGAGTAACATAGGTAGTAACATAAGTGCGAATAGGCAAAAATGGTGATGTGACAAGTATTTAATGAAGAGAGAGTTGGTGGTGCTATCATAGGTAGATATCGTAACATAGCGGATTTCAAGACAAGATGAGTTTAAAGACCAATAAATGCATGATTATATGATACTACTCCCATGATACTCCCCACTATTGAGATAGTAACATAGACTAGTATCATATGCATGTTACCTGACAAGGTTATACCAAACGGGTACCCCTTCGTGTGGATACCTGGTGCACGTAATGACTAAAACCCAATTATAAATAGGCTGAAGAAAGCCCAACAAGCGAAGCCCAAGTCGAAGACATATACCATATATAGCATAGTCGGTAGTACTTTCCATATATATAGTCCTAGTCGGTTACGACCCGAGACCTGTACCCCTATATAAAGGACAGGAGGGAGACCGACCAGGAACGCGCCCAATCAGAATCACAAAACCCTAGCAAGATCGACATCTTGCTAAACCTCTATACTCGCCGTATATACACAATCAATAACAGACAAGCAGGAGTAAGGATTTTACCTCACTCGAGGGCCCCGAACCTGGGTAATTCCTGTTTGTCAGCCGACGAATCTACCAACACCACACGTTCTCTACCTCATAAACTCTTACCCTAGACTAGTAACCACGGGTATTGATGGGGACATCACTCGTCGATTGGCGCCGTCTGTGGGAATAAGTGGTGTTTGATCTACGGATTTTTTGGTCCAAATTTCAAACGGCGATCCGCCGACTCCTTCAAAGAGATGCACATCAGCAACAACAGATCGTATCCATATCACAGGCGACCACTCGCCAAAAACAACATCGCCAGCAAGAATCAGGCCATACTCACTCGAAGCTTAGGAGATCTACTCCAGTCTCAATTCAGGTTTTGATCTAACTATTGGGGAACATAACTTGTTTGTTGATCAACTTGGTGTGCATGATTTAGTCGAACAGATCGTGACTCAGCCGCTTCAGAAGAGATCGACTGAGATCACATCTGCAGCAGACAAGGAAGATACCCTGGCGTAGACCGATCTGATCCCGTCGCCACAATCTCCAACAGATTCAATGACGTCCGCAGAATTCAACAAATTCATGGCGGATGAGCTCCCCGAAGAGGAAGAGCTGTCGCCTACCTCAGTCGACAATATGATCATATCGACGGCTTCGGCTGGAAGCACTGGAGCGCCAACATCACAGATCGATCTGATCTCGTCCATAGCAGGATCCATGTCCACAAGGGAATTCAATGAATTCATAAAGTAAAACGAGATAAAAGAAAAAGTGCAGTCGACCCTCCATATCAACCCAACCGAATACCATATGCAAATAGACGCTCCAGAAGAAAGTTTTCACCTACCTGAGTATGATGAGCATACATCTAGCTGACTTCGCTGGCGCAGAGATCCAATCCCCACATCATGTTGCCATCGACTACGATGCACATGCGCAACAAATAGAAGATGGCGAAAACAACAAAAGCATAGAACGGGATAGCAATGTCGAAGCAACTTATGAAGAGCAATCAGACTACACATATCCTTATCACATACCCCAGCAGGTCTACGTGGCAACAGCCGCAGAAACATCGAAAAACGCAGCCAATCGACAACCAGTCGAGTATCCACGGACGGTCAATCTAATAGATGGTACCACCACTCTGGACATCACGGCAGAGATGGTTGCAAAGGTAACGAAGGTCATTGAAGAAGGCATAATAATGCCAGCAGACGCAACTCCAGATGAGTTGGCAACATACAACTACTTCAACTGGCAGGAGTCACATCGCTTGAAACAATACAGAGCAACACTCGAAGAGCGAAGAAGGCAAACAAGCATATCAAGCGCACGTACACGACAACTATCCAAGAGTTCTACAGGAGCAACCGAGGCACGACGCAGATCCAGATTCGACAGAATCACCGAACACGAAAGAGCAGACGTTACTCGAAATTTGAGCAACTCGTTTTAACCGTCGACTCTGAAGGTATAATTCAAACTAAAACAGCAGGGGGAGCTCTCATATCCATAGGAGCATACCTCCGAGCAGGAAAACCGCCGGCAGGTGACCCGGCTGAGGCAAGATACCTGCAACAAATGAAGGCCTTGGAAATCGCAGCAAAAGAACTGGTCGATGGAGGAAGGAGAAGACGTAGCAGAAGCCGCTCAAGAGAGCGCTCCAGTCGCAGTCCTCAGCGAAGCAGCGGCAGGAAAAGCTCAAGCCACCCAGATCAAGAAGCCGCTGAAGAAGCAGATCCAGAGGATGAGGCGGTCGCGAATCACCTGACAATCACAACGCAGGACCATGCGGAGCACAATGCTTCACTCGAAGGATTCAGGAAACAAAACTCCCAAAAAAGTTTGGCCTACCAACCATGCCAAAATTCAACTCAAAACAAGAACCCTCGGGGTGGCTGGAAGATTACAAATTGGCAGTCATATGCCAACGAGGAACCACAACGACGGCACTGCAATACATACAGCTGATGCTCGAAGGCACGACCCGCGACTCGCTCAAACTTTACCCGAAGAAGCCTATGATTTTTGGGATCACTTCAAGGAAGACTTTATAAAATATTTCGACCCTCTCTGCGGAAGGTCGAAAACATTCGAAGAATTAAGAGCATGCCGGCAAAAGACAGACGAGAAACTTAGGTCTTACATCAGACGATGGGCCTCCATCAGGAACTCTGTGGGTGCAATATCAGAAGACAAAGCGATGGACGCCTTCACAAATAGGGTCTACAGAATAGACTTCAGAGAGGCACTCGGACGACAAAAACCAAAAAAACATGGCGAAGCTCATGAAGTTAGCAATCGAGTGGGCAGATGGCGAAGATGCAGTCCAGAGAAAAACTCCACACTCACCACAACGGCATCGCGACAGACAAGACAGTCGCAACCACCGCGACAACCGAGATCGGCGGGATAGAGATGACAAACGAAGAAGGCGCGACTACGATCACCGCGGCAAGGACAAGGTCAAATTTATCGCAGCTGGATTCTCGCATGACGACCGGAATCACGACGATAGAAAGCAAAGTGACCGGAAAAATAGCCGGCAAGACGATCGCCGGGGCACACGAAGTGATAACTACATACGAGATAGGCCAATCGACAGACGCGATGACCGAGGTCAAGACTAGCGCGAAAGCTATAGAAGACAAGACTGACAGAAGCGCTCAGAGTCAAGAGTCGAGAAATCATTTCAAGAAAAGATGGATGATGAGTGCGGACTCCATATGTTCAAAGACTCGGCGACTGGACGGTTAACATCACATCACACAATGGGAAGCTGCCACGAATTCGGCAAATGCCGATGGATTACATAAATCAGATGAAGAGAGAACAACCACAAGCTATACCGGTGGCATACATAGCACCTCCGCAAGTCGTGGCAGCATTACCGCCTCCACCACAGCACGATGCGAATAGCCAGATGGCAGGCGCCATACATCACATACCACACAACATGGACATCCAATATCCACAGCCAAAAGGGCAAATGTACATGATACAGAAGGGATGCACCTCCAACAGGAGGCAAAAACACCACACCAGAAACATCGATATGGCATTATTAGCTCCACCCCCAGTAATATAATTTTTGCAAGGATCATACATAACAATCGCTTTTGATCAGAAGGATCACCCGCCAGCCATCTATCGACCAGGACATGCTGCTCTAGTACTCGAAGGACAGATTGGAGGATACACTATGACCAAAATATTCATGGACGAAGGCAGTGGCGTCAACATAATATTCACAGACACGCTCCGGAGGATGAACAGGTCAGTCGAGAACCTTGCGAAATCTACAAACACCTTCCACGGTATTGTGCCGGGCAAAGCTGTGCGTCCAGAAGGGAAAATCCAACTCGACGTCACATTCGGGGATGCAACCCACTTCAGAAGTGAGCTCATCGACTTTGACGTCATCGACTGGAAATCGCAATACCACGCCAAATTGGGACGGCCAGCATTTGCAAGGTTCATGGCAGTACCCCACTATGCATACCTCAAACTCAAAATGCCAGATCCAAAAGGAGTCATCACAGTCAACGGGAACTTCCAAAAGTCAGACGACTGCGACAGAAACTTCTACAGGATCTCAGAGACATACGGAGTCGAAGGAACCTCAGACATGGCACGAGATGTAAAGGAAGTAGCAACAGATCCAAAACGCAAGAAAAGAGCAACCGTAGCTGCAGTACACGAAGTAAACGTCATATGGACGATCGAACCCACATAAGAAGAAGAAAGCACGCAAGCCAACCGATGGACAATACACTTCGACGGATCTAAAAACGGCAGAGGCACAGGCGCAGGTATGATACTCATAAACCCTAACAAGGAGCGAGTACGGTATGTACTACAGATAAACTTCCCAGTACCATCCAAAGTCGAAATCGACTATGAAGGCTTGTTCCAAGGCATGCGACTAGCAAGAGCTTCAGGAGCACAAAACATCATCATCCGAGGGAGCTCATGTACAATCACGCAAAACGTGGCAAATGCAAGCAGAATGAACATAGACAAACTGGCTAGATATCAAGATTACTTCAATATGTGACAAAGAAGATTTCACAGCTGCGAGCTACAACATATAACACCCACGCGTAACAAACAAGCCAACATTGAGCGGCAAAGGCGCAGGTACCGCCAGGCGTCCTCTTCAAGCACATAAACCACAGGTCAATCAGAAGGTGGCACCCACATGCCACTCGAGAAATAAAAATCTTCAGACAAAAAGTAGACCAAGAGGATCTCCCGAGCAAAAAATGACAAGTCATGACTGATCAGTCGCGGTCAAGCACAAGCAGATTGACGAACTCAAGACACATCGCTACAATCTTCAGCCAAGGAGAGTCAAATCGTGTCATCATAGGTGACAGTCGCAAAATAAGAGACCAAGACGTGGCGGGGGCGATGCCACTCGAAGCTTTTACTGCTATGCACATCACACTATCAGGGAAAGACACGTCCCACGGGGAACCCCTAGTGTTGTGACTGCAAAAACCGAAGAGGTCATACGAAAGGAGGTACAAGCTACAGATACCACATCACCAAGAGGAAGCACACAACTCGGAGAATAAGGCCAATTAGGGTCGTCATCACGTAGCAAAAACATCCAGTCGATGTAGCAAAAGACTCATGTATCAAAAGACCAGCAGGTTCCAGACACGCTCTCTTTTCCTTACTAGGGTACCTAAAGGGACTGGAAGGTTTTTAATGAGGCGGCTTGCTGGTCCACATTTATAAAGAACAAAGATTATCCATATCTTCCCTGCATAATTTTTCGTCAAAAGGAAAAAACAGCCACTCGATATGCTCGAAGGCTACACATATATCAAAAAACAGCCACTCGATATGCTCGAAGGCTACACATATATTAAAAAGCAGCCACTCGACATGCTCGGGGGCTGCACATATATCGAAAATAAAAAAAGAAGTCACCCGATAGGCTCGGGGGCTGCACATATGCCGGGGACCACCCCCGGGTAGGGTAAAGGTGAAGGGAATATGCCCTAGAGGCACTTAATAAACATAGTTTATTGGCAAT
Organism: Poa annua; assembly: GCA_026929855.1. NCBI lineage: Eukaryota > Viridiplantae > Streptophyta > Magnoliopsida > Poales > Poaceae > Poa > Poa annua. Next base: position 76,348,072 of record CM049430.1, on the reverse strand, counting down.
ATCCCAATCGTTCATTATATGTTTTATACCATGCAATAACTGTATTAAGCGAAAACATTAATACAGGTGTGGTAGATAAACAAACAGGTCCCTAGTAGCCTCTATTAAGACTAGTTTCGTTGCGCGATTGATGATCGAGGTTTTCCGATCATAGGGCATGGCGCCGGTCGGCAATGGAAGTCATGTCGTTAGGAGTAACGATGTGATGGACGTACCCAGTATTTATAGGACATAGTCATTACGCCTTAAGACCGTGAGATCAACTCTTATTGTTATCCCTGGAAGATACTTTGATCGCACCAAACGTCGTATCTTATATAGTATGACAATAACGGTGATACTTTTGGGTATCGGAAAGGGGTAGTTGAGACGAGGGGTCAACAACGGGATTTGTCAGTCCGCATAGCCGGATAGATACTATAGGGCCCACTCGGTGAGATTATGTCAAATGAGTTTGCAAACATGTGACTAGGTCACCAGCTGACATAATATCATAGACGAGTAGAATATAGCGATGTCGGTAAAGAGATCATGCTAGGTATGGAGATATCTGAGAATGATGCTCGGACACGCTAAGTATCGCCATGGCAAAGGGTTTAAGACTATACGTCCAGGTTTGATAGATGAAAGTCATTCGTTATATCACAGGGATTAATTCATGGGGTCCAGGCCTACGAGTTAGTCGTTGATCATAGAGGAGTCTTGGTCATGCCTGTTATTGTATCGAACCGCTAGGGTAACACACTTAAGGGGTTTCGACAAGACAACCGGAAAGGAAAGAGATCACCGGGAGCGTCCCGGGACGGATCCGATGGAGATCGGGCAGCGCCGAAAGAGTTTTCGGAGCTAGGAAAAATTATATATATTATGTTTGATATTAATTAGTGTAATTAATATGCAAATATGATTTTATATATTTATTTTCGAATTTATTTAGGCTGATTTCCCTAAATGGGCCTTCTGTCGAAAGAAGGCCCATGGGAGGGAAACCCTCAAGGGAATTTTGTGAAGACCTTTATTTCGTGAACTTCACTGAACGTTTTGAGTATAGCTTGTTGAGAATCGTGCATATGGGTGTATGTGAATCAATGAAGTACTTTAACGTGTAGTGAAAGTCTTTATTTCATAGACTTCATGAATATTCCGAGTAGATATATGGATATCCACTCCGGGGAATGTTAGTCTGAAATTTTGATTCGATCAAACGAAGTCCAGAATGAAGTAGGAAATAAACTTAACAAGAAAATCTAATTCCCGCGATGCAGATTGAGGAAATAAAGATTTGAGTTATAATGTTGGCACATCATTGGAAGACTTGTGAGAAGAGTTCCACAAATTACGTCGCATGGAACACCATAGTGTCATGGTGTGTTAGGACGTCGTAATTACACCCTATCGGATAGTGTGTGTTAAATAAATCTCTTACCGAATTATTGTGATCATTAGAGTCATATGGTAGAAACGTAAACACTCACGTTAGCAAATAGGGAAACCATTTGAATCCATGGAGACAATACCATACAAGTGATGGCATGGCTTTTGGTCCTGGATTGTCGTTTCAGCAATTTAGTGTTTCGATGTAATCGAACCTGAAATGGATTAATCTTTGTAGTATACCCTACCTAAAGAATTAGTTGGGTACATGTCTCACGACATAGGCAAAATCTTTGTCGGGATATACCTTGCGAAAGAAATAGTTTCTTGTCCGAGGGTATAAGTGAGAAAGAAAGTAGAGCAAGACAAAGTTGGTGAACTTCTTCTCCAGACATCAGAGTGGCGCAATCGAAAGTGTTTTCGGTGTCAGGCTCCACAGCTTGAAAAAGCTGATGATTCAAGATCATGATGTTCTGAGCTCATACTAAGAGCGTAGGCATACGAGGTTGTGTTTCACACTGTGTGTTACGACAATCTTGCTATGAAGGTCATATTAATGGAATATGATAGACCTACGAACTACGAAGAAGAGATGGTGGACCTAAGTCTGAGAAATGGCTATGAGTCATTTATGATCCGAAATAAAATCCATATACGATTACCAGGTAATGACTTGGGAGATCTTCTTGATGGCATCTAGGATGTTGATAGTATATGGAGTTTTATGAGAGAGTAGATATTGAGCAGATTCGTTTTGTCGTGAAACAGTTCCGACAGACCACATGAGACTTTGTCTCAAGTGGCGAAGCCTAAATCTATTCTGGGTCGTTTAGCAATTACTATAATTTCGAATGAGAAATTGATAGATGGATGAGAAAACCATGGTTCTTAATAGTGTAATTAAGAATGGTTTGTAATCCTGAGGATGCTAAACATGTGTGCAAACTTCGGTTGTCCATTCATGGGCAGAAGCAAGCATATCGGAGCTGGAATCTTCACTTTGATAATGTGATCAAAGGATTTTGGAGTTGTCCAAAATAGTTGAAGAAACCTACATTTGCAAAGAAGTGAGTGGGAGCAAAGTAGCTTTCCTTGATCTTATATGCGGAAGGCATATTTGAGTGGGAGCTAAGTAGCTTTCCTTGATCTTATATGCGGAAGGCATATTTGAGTGGGAGCTAGGTATCATTTGTGATTTTTGAAGCAGATATGCCCTAGAGGCAATTAATAAAGTGTATTCTTTATCATATCTCGTTTGTTCATGATAGGTTTTTGTGTCATGCTAGAACCGTATTAAGCGGAAACATTAATGCGGGTGTGATACGTAAACAACCAGGTCCCTAGTAGCCTCTACTAAGACTAGTTTCGTTGCGCGATTGATGATCGAGGTTTCCCGGTCATGGGGCATGGCGCCGGTCGGCAATGAGAGTCATATCGCTAGAGAGCGATGTGATGGACATACCCAGATTCGGAGAACGTAGTCGTTACACCTTTAACCGTGAGATCAACTCTTATTGATATTCCCGGAAGATACTTTCATTGCACCAAACGTCGTATCTTATTTAGTATGACAATAACGGTGATACTTTTGGGTATTGGAAAGGAGTAGTTGAGACGAGGGGTCAAGAGCGGGATTTGCCAGTCCGCATAGCAGGATAGATACTCTCGGGCCCACAGCTTGCAAGCATGTGACTAGGTCATGGAGACATGAGATCATGAACGAGTAGAAGATAGCGTCGTCGGTAATGAGGTCGGGATTAGGTATGGAGATATCTATGGAACGACGCTCGGACGTGCTAAGTATCGCTATGGCAAAAGGTCTAAGACTTTACGTTCAGGTTTGATAGATGAAAGTCATTCGTTATATCTCAGGGATTAATTCATGGGGTCCAGGCCTACGAGTTAGTCGTTGATCATTGAGGAGTCTTGATCATACCTGATATTATATCGAACCGCTAGGGTAACACACTTAAGGGGTTTTGACAAGACAACCGGAAAGGAAGGAGATCACCGGGAGCGTCCCGGGAGGGGTCCGATGGAGATCGGGCAGCGCCGAAAGAGTTTTCGGAGCTAGGAAAAATTATATATATTATGTTTGATATTAATTAGTGTTATTAATATGCAAATATGATTTTATATATTTATTTTCGAATTTATTAAGGCAGATTTCCCTAAATGGGCCTTCCGGACGAAAGAAGGCCCAAGAGGGGAAAATTCCCAAGGGGAATTCGGTGGGGGCCAGGAGGGGCTGCCCCAAGTGGGCCAAGGGCCCACTAGGGGGGCCGGCGCACCCTCTAGAGCCAAACCAGGCATGTGGGATTAGTCCCACATTGCCTGGCTGGCAAGTTAGGCTCCCCCTGGGAGCCTATATAAGAAGGGGCACCCCTAGCCTTTTAATTCACCAATTAATTCCCGATTTCTCTCTCAATCTCGTGTTTCCCAAGTTGGAGCCGCGCCGAGCAGAGCAAGGGGATCTCCTCCACCATAGCCCGCTGCCGCGCTGCTGGTGTTCCGGTCCAAGTCTTCCGCTGCTCGTCCTGGACTGGAGCTTCGGAGGCCGTCGTCTCCACCGTACGTGTGCGACTCCCTGCGAGGTGCTGCGCTAGCGGTACTCGGAGGCCTGCTTCCTCTACACGACCTTGAGGTCGGCTTCGTCGGTCTGCATCGACAACGTTTGTGCGGGAACGTAATCCCCGCTTTCGGTCTACAAGGGTACGTATTCCGATCTCCGTTCGTACTACTTCATCTGCATAGAATAGATCTTGGCATGCTTTTAGGATATCGTCGGTAGAAAAAAATTTGTTTTCTGCACACGATCCCCTTCAGTGGTATCAGAGCCGATCTATCGTAGATATAGCTGTACGCTGTTAGAACCCGTGCTCTGCACGGGGGCACCATTCCTGTTATTTGCTACCCTCTAGCGTGCACTTGTGTATTCCAGCGGCATTGAGTTGATGAAGCGGCCCGGACCGACTTTACGCGTATGCTTACGCGAGACTGGTTCCACTACTGACATACGGCTTGTACCGTATATGTGGCTGGCGGGTGTCAGTTTCTCTCTCTTTAGTTGGTCTTCGCATTTTCAATGGAGGGCCCGAAAGGGATGCTTAAACATGCAATTATTGGATCGTTGTTGTGGTCATAAGATTCGTAGGTATGAAGCGGTTCTATTTACGAAAGCCCCAAGCCACATAAAATATGCAAAAGATAAAGTAGAAGCGTCTAAATTTATTTTGCAGGGGCTATGTGATATGGTCAAGGTAGGTTTATTAAATTGTTTATAAACTGCGGGCGCCAAGAAGACCATGGCGCGATGAACTATATCACATTGCATTACATTTGATTTTTTGTGTGCATCTTATTTTTGTGTGATTGTGTGTTACACGGCGGTAGCTGAATAAGATGATCCCTTCAAAATACCACTAGTGTTCTCCCTCTAACGCGCACCACCAAGAAAGTTCTACGTTATGAGGCAGGCCGTGATGATTGGGTGTCATACATCTCGCCGTTCGCTTAAAGTGGGTGTAAGCCATGTTGCACAAGCGTCAGCGTGGAGGTCTTTGGTGGCGAGCCTAGCATACTCAGAGGTATGGCCTCGGAACAGGAAGACCGAAAGGTCGAGCACGAGTCACAAAATTGGTGTGGCGGACGATTTTGTCTACTCTTGAAGTTGTGTCGCCGGCTTTGATGATGAGGGGTGGTGCAATGGATGGGGGTCGTGTAATCGCTTAAACGACCAGGAGGGATGTTCGTTTGAGTGGGAGTTATGTTAGTTATTTTCTAAAATACTATAACTCAAAATTATTATGAACAAAGTCTTATGTTGTTGCAAATTCCATTGTAGATGTCTCACCCCTCCTATAACCTAAACCTGTTCATTGAGAAAGAGAAGCTCAAAACCGATGGGTCTAACTTCGTGTCCTGGTTCCGCGATCTGAAGTCCATCCTTGAAACCCACAAGGTGGCCTACATCCTTGATGCCCCCTTAGGTGATCTTCCAAGCACCGCCCCGGAAATCGAAAGGATTGTCCATGGGGTAAAGGCGGAGATTTCTTCTTATGTCCAGAGTGGCATGCTCTTTGCCATGGAGGCTGACCTGCAAAACCGCTTCATGAACAAGGGTGCTTATGATATAATCACTGAACTCATGGTTGTTTTTGCACGATGACGAGGTGTTAACTCGACAAGTCCCAGGGTTGTGCACCCTGGGTTGATTGATGGGGAGAGAGATGAGTGCAAGGTGGTCACGACGGCTGACAAGCAAGGATTTACCCAGGTTCAGGCTCCCGGAGGATAACACCCTACTCCTGCTTGTCTGATTATTGATGCGAGTTGTGGTTACAATGGCGAGATTGCGATCTCGCTAGGGTTTGTGCTGTAGCTATGAGCGTGTCCTCTGGGACGGGCAACCCCCCTGGCTTTATAGGCAGCCAGGTCTCGGGTGGTTGGTACCGATGGCAACTACAGATATTGCAGGTTATGCTTCCTAACCGACTTGGACTAGGTTACACGGTACCCCGCGTGGGCCTCCTGTGGGCCTTTCCATACTTGGCGCGGCCCAGGTAGACTTATCGTGGGCTACCCGCAAGGCAGCCCTACGTCAGTAGCCCCCGAGTGCTTGGTCGAAGCGTAGAGTCGAACAAAGGACTCCTTCCTCCTGGACGCGCCATTGAATTGCTTGATCTTGAGCTTGAACTCGATTTCTTCAGTCGAACCGGCTACTCCCGATGGGAGTAACCTTTGCAGTCGAATTACTTTGCCTTCATCTTCTTGTGAAGCTTGCTTCTACTCAGCCTGTTTGGCTTACTTGTGGATGGATTCGGCTGCTCGAGCTTACTATGTTGCCACCCGAATGGTTTCTTCGGGTTCTCAGATCATTGGCTGATCTTACCTTGTTGGTTTCAGCTTTGAAGCTTACTACTCGAATCACTCTGTCGAGTTGCTTCAGTTGATTTTGGAGCCGTTGGCTTGATGACGTCACTGGTGACGATCTGTTGCACGCCTCTGCGCCCGATGGGACGTGACGTGGCGGGCCCCGCTGTCAGAGCTGACCGCGGTCAACAGTTGTCACGTCTCCGGAGTGGGCGCGGAATTTGCGCGGCACGATGAGGACGCCTCGGTTTTCGTGCGTAGTGGACGAAGTGGGCGGTGACGGTTGGTTTCTCCGTGTGACACGTGGACGGCCGGATGTGCCTGCTCGGAGCCCTTGTTCGGTGGACGGTTGAGATGCTGATTTTCGAGGCATAAGTACTGTGTCTTGACGTTTGGGATTTCATCTTCTCCAATCGCTCTGTGCCTTCTTTCCTCTGCGCTCTACCATTTCCGCCGCCATCCAAAGCTCCAGGCAATCTGTCCGTACACCTTGCAAACTGACCATGGGCAAGCCGAAGAGCGCTGCTGGCTCCTCTGCCGCCGCCGACGAAGCCGGGGTGATGAAGAAACCCGACGGCGACTGGCAGAGATCATCGGTGAAGAAGGCCGAGGTGGAGCTTTTCCGCGCGCAAGGTCTGCTGCCACCTGCCGACCAAGTCCAGGTACGCGTTCCTGGCAAGGAGGTCTTCCCCACTCCCCGCGATGGGGAACGTGTTTGCTTCGCGGATTTCCTTCCGCGGGGCTTCGGGTTCCCCATGCACGATTTCGTTAGCGGTCTCTTGTATGCCTATGGGGTTCAGATCCACGATCTGACCCCCAATGGCGTCTTGAGCATCGCGGGCTTCATCGTGCTCTGCGAATGTTTCTTGGGTGTCGCGCCCCATTGGGCGTTGTGGAAGTCGCTCTTCCTCGTTCGCAAGAACGTGCGAAAGAGCGGGTTGACCTTCCCCGTGGGCGGCTTCGGAATGCAGGTGCGCGGTGACACCGCGTACTTCCAGATGAAGAAGTCCGACTCCGTCCAAGGATGGCGCCGGAGGTGGTTCTACGTCCAGTCGAACCAGGACGGCCTGGACGCGTTCGACAGCGGACGTGGACTGCGGAAGACCGGCGCCTGGGCGCACCCGCTGTCCGCCGTGGAGAAGGAGGCCGTGCGACCCTTGCTGGGCCAGCTGCGCGGTCTGACCAAGACCCTTGGGCGCGAGGCGGGTGGCGTCTTCCTGATGGGCACCTTCTTCCGTCTTCGGGTGCAGCCGCTCAGCGCTCGGCCTCACCCGATGTGGGCCGCCGAAGGCGTCAGCGCCGAGCCGCTCGATGATGAGGAGATGGAAGCCAACGTCAGATCCATCACCAACCTCCGAGCCGCGGACACGTGCAACGTCAAGTGCCCGATTTCTCCTTACGGGGCCTCGAACCCCGTTCCTGAGGTAAGTCTTGTCTTGTTTTCCTTTTGTCCTTGTTCGATTTGAGTCTACCTTTCTTTTTGATTCGACTTTGTGTCTACTTGCTTCAGGGTCGAGCTCTGCTCGTCAGCCTTCCTCCTCTTCCTGAGATAAGACCCGACGATGAGTCGAAGTTTGTCGAGGAGGAAGACGAAGACGAAGAGATTCCCTCCGCACACTCTCCCCGTGACGATGTGGAGGAGGAGGATGAAGTGGAGGAACCCGCGCGGAAGAAACGGAAGCTTCCGGGTCGTGGCGATTCTGCCACTGCGTCGTCACCTGCCAAAGATGCCGACGTTACTGTGGAAGGGGTCGTCGCGACATCGCCGGGTGCGCAGTCCTCGGGTGGCTGGGACGAACCCCTGAACGTTCCTCCAGTCAGCTCCGCGGCTCCTCGTTCTTTCGCGCGGATGCCTTCGCCCTCCCTGGAGAGCTATGACGACGCCGTCACCCCCAGGTGAGGTTCTTTATGATGTGTGTCCTTCGAGTTGCATTTTGCGGTTGCGACGTGTAGGTTGACAGGTGTGCTTGGTTTTGATGCAGCCACCGTTCTCGCAATGTTAGCTCCCCCCTTCGGGACGTGGAGCATACATCTGCCCCTTCGACTGGACTGGGGACCCAGGCGGTGGTGGAGAAGGTGCTTGCTGAGCCTGCCGGCGTTGCATCGTCTAGCCGCGTTCCTCCTTCGACTGCAGAGGATCTTGAACTCCTGGACCACGTAAGTCTTTTACGCTTGTTCTTGCATTCTTGATTTTTCATCGGGTGCGCGATCAGCGCTCCCGATGGGAGTAGCCCCCAAGGTGTGGGTGACTAGTATAGTCGCCCGCAACTTTATTAACATCTTGCTTTTGCTTCAGCCGTAGTATCGCCAACAGCTCGACGCAGCCGCGGCTTACGTTCGCCTGGAGAAAGAGAGGGACCAACTGCGTGCCTCTTTGGACCAGGCTACTGGGCGGGTTGATGAGCTTGAGAAGGCTCTTCACGAGTCTCGAGAGCGAGAGTTGGCGCGGGTCACCCAGGAGAAGACTCAAGTCGGTCGTCTCCTTTCACTCGCCGGTGTTCTTGGGGGTAAGTTTCGGCTTGATGCCTACTGCGTCTTTGATCTTTTTTTTTCTTTGCTTGACCTTGAATTTTTGCGCAGAGACTTGCGGTGGAGCTCCTCTAGAAGACGCGTCGAGTGACACGGTTGACCTGGCGACCGTTGTCGGCTTCCTCGACCGGGTCTGTGCCTATGCCTCAGACGCACTGAAGAAGTCCGCAGCCGCGTTGCAGAAATCGACTGGAGCCCTCACCGTGGTGCATCAGAGTATCTTCCCGGGCGACCAGCCGCCGGCAGCCGTGGACGCCCTAGCTGCGCCGTTTGAGGACGCGACCACCATCGCCGACTTCACGCGGTCGCAGACGGTACGCGGCTCCGAGCTCACCTTCCAGCTCCTATCAGGCCATCAGGTTCCAGGTGACTTCGAGAAGGTCGTCAGCGCTTTTCCTCGCAAACCCGATGGCCGAACCGCTTCGCTGAGTGGCGTGAAGGAGCGTGCCTCGCAGCTGGCCGCGCAGCTTGTGTCACTCTTCGAGAGGGCCCTTGCTAAGGCGACCGATGCGGCTGCCGCTCGGAAGGGCCGTTCCCGGTCGCAGTCCGCAGCCTTAGAGTAGGCGTAGCTTTAGGAGTTCGGCAGTCGCCGCGGTCTGTATTTGGAACTTCTTGCTTTGTAATGGATATTACCCTGTCGGGTCTTTTGGTCTTCAATATTGATTTTGTTGACTTTCTTTCTTCTGAGTTGATCTGCGCTTCGCAGTCGCATGATTGTATTGACTCTGCGTATCCCTGGCAGAATGCTGTGCGCAATGATGCTCCATCTTCTCCTGTGGCCGAGCCGAGTGGCGCGGCTTCTTCTTCGGGTGCTCGCTGTCGTCGGGCGGCGCCGGCTCCTCCACGCAGTGTAAATGATCAACGGATAATCACATACCTGAAGAACAAGGTGGTGGAGCTTGAGGCGACCCTGAAGAATACGGAGCGGCTGCTGCACCGTTCCCAGTCGCATCCTACGGCAGAGTTTTCGCGACGTGAGGATTTTTTGCTTGGGGAGATCGACCTGATCAGTCGGCAGTTGCAAGGTTTGTATCCCTTTGGCGGTTGCCGTCTTTGTTGGCTTTCCTTCTCGTTCTGACTTGCATTTTATGCGTGCAGATGTTAATCCTGACTGGGAGGCCGAGCGGGCTCGCGTTGAGGAGCGAGTCACCCGAGAGGCGTCCGGCGACTCCTACGAAGCTCGACAGTTCTGGGTGAACCAGTCGAGGGGGCGCGTCCTTGCCACCATGCTTGATCGTACGTGGCGCGCTCCTTTTCTTCTGGAGAACTGCCGGAAGACACTCTGGCACATCAATCGTGTGTACTTCCCGCATAATGCGCAGCCGAACGGGTTGTCCGCCTTGCTGGAGAGGTTTCACGATGGTGAAGGGCTGAAGGAGGTTGTCGACGCCCAACTTGTGGCTGGTGCGAACACGGCGCTGGCATACGTCCGGATGCACCGGCCACATCTTCCGCTTGAGAGGGTGCTTGAAGGCCTGCCGGGTGACGATGACTTTGACGAGACCTTAGCGGCTGCGCACCGGATCATCCGGCAGGTTCAGGACCTGAGCGAGCGCCTTGTAGGTCCCCTTGATGCGCCGAAGGCCAAACCTGCAGTTTAGAGTAGCTGTCGTCTGATGTACAGGGTTAGCTATAGAGGGCAAATGTGCCTGTGTAAGCATGTAACAGATTGAAGTATTTTCGAGTTATGAGAATTGATCTGCTTGCTCGAAAGTGACAGTGCCTGTATTGATTTGCAACCTGTTTGGCGCAGTCGCCTAGTACGCTGGGCAACGGCCTAGGTTTTTTCAAGTGTGACCTGTATGCCGCAGTCTCTGATTTTAACAGGTGGCGACTTAGGATTTTTGTAACTTGACCTGTATGGCGCAGCCCCCGAGTTGCTCGAGTGGTGTCCTAGGATTTTGGTTAAGACCTGTGTGGCGCAGCCCCCGAGTAGGTCGAGTGGCGGCCTAGGATTACCAGTGTTACCTGTTTGGCGCAGCCCCCGAGTATGTCGGGTGGCGACCTAGGATTTTGAACTTGACCTGTACAGCGCAGCCCCCGAGTGGGTTCGAGTGGCGGCTGAGGATTTTTCTGAGAAGGCCTGTTTGGCGTAGCCCCCGAGTAAGTCGAGTGGTAGCCTAGGGTTACAAGTGTTACCTGTGTGGCGCAGCCCCCGTGTGTGTCGGGTGGCGACCTAGGATTTTGAACTTGACCTGTATGGCGCAGCCCCCGAGTCGGTCGGGTGACGGCCTAGGATTTTTGACTTTATGCTTGTATGGCGCAGCCCCCGAGTAAGTCGGGTAGCGGCCTAAGTTTTTATTTCAACCTGTATGGCGCAGCCCCCGAGTGGTTCGGGTGGCGACCTAGGATTTTGGACACACTTGTATGGCGCAGCCCCCGAGTGGTTCGGGTAGCGGCCTAAGCTTTTATTTCAACCTGTGTGGCGCAGCCCCCGAGTGGTTCGAGTGGCGGCCTAGGATTTTGAACTTCCTCTGAATGATAGGTAAAGGAGACATATTTTCTTCAAATCACTTTATTGATTCTTGCGAACAGGCCGCCTCATTAAAACCCTTCCAGTCCCCTCAGGTACCCTGGTAAGGGAAAGAGTGCGTCTGAAACCTGCCGCGCTGATTTTCTTGTACAATGATTGTTTTGAACTAGGCGTAGAACCGGCGGAGTTGTGCTACGTTCCACGGGTTGCTGCAGTCCGCTCCTGTCTTCGAGTCCTTTAGGCGGTAAGCTCCGTTTCCTATTGCTTCTGTTACGATGTACGGGCCCTCCCATGGGGAAGCGAGCTTGTGCACCTTCTTTTGCTTGAGTCGCAGAACCAGGTCGCCTGCAACGAACGCTCTTGGTCGCAGCCTCCGAGTGTGATAGTTGCGTAGGTCCTGCTGATACACGGCTGATCGTGCCAGGGCGATGTCGCGTGCTTCATCCAGGCTGTCTCTGTTGTCTTCGAGTGCCTCCTCTGCATCCGACTCGTCGTAGGCGACTACTCTCGGTGCGTCGAACTTGATGTCGCAGGGGAGGACCGCTTCTGCACCGTACACCATGACGACAGTGAAGGGGATCGCGGGCAGAAAGCAATAATTTTCCTAGCAACGATATCCTTAAACTAGCCAAGATCTATTCTATGCAGATATAGTAGTACGAACGGAGATCGGAATACATACCCTTGTAGACCGAAAGCGGGGATTACGTTCCCGCACAAACGTTGTCGATGAAGACCGACGAAGCCGACCTCAAGGTCGTGTAGAGGAAGCAGGCCTCCGAGTACTGCTAGCGCAGCACCTCGCAGGGAGTCGCACACGTACGGTGGAGACGACGCCTCCGAAGCTCCAGTCCAGGACGAGCAGCGGAAGACTTGGACCGGAACACCAGCAGCGCGGCATCGGGCTATGGTGGAGGAGATCCCCGACTCCTCTTGCTCGGCGCGGCTCCAACTTGGGAACCACGAGATCGAGAGAGAAATCAGGAATTAATTGGTTAATTAAAAGGCTGGGGGTGCCTTTTCTTATATAGGCTCCCAAGGGGAGCCAACCTTGCCAGCCAGGCAATGTGGGACTATCCCACACAGCCTGGTTCGGCCAAGGGGGGGGGCGCCGGCCCCCTGGTGGGCCCCTTGTGGCCCACCTAGGCCGGCCCCTAGGCTCCCACCGAATTCCCCAAGGGGATTTCCCCCCTCTTGGGCCTTCTTTCGTCCGGAAGGCCCATTTAGGGAAATCTACCTTAATAAATTCGAAAATAAATATATAAAATCATATTTGCATATTAATAACACTAATTAATATCAAACATAATATATAAAATATTTCCTAGCTCCGAAAACTCTTTCGGCGCTGCCCGATCTCCATCGGACCTCTCCCGGGACTGTCCCGGTGATCTCCTTCCTTTCCGGTTGTCTTGTCGAAACCCCTTAAGTGTGTTACCCTAGCGGTTCGATATAATATCAGGTATGATCAAGACTCCTCAATGATCAATGACTAACTCGTAGGCCTGGACCCCCTGAATTAATCCCTGAGATATAACGAATGACTTTCATCTATCAAACCTGAACGTGAAGTCTTAGACCTTTTGCCATATCGATACTTAGCACGCCCGAGTGTCGCTCCATAGATATCTCCATACCTAATCCCGACCTCGTTACCGACGATGCCATCTTCTACTCGTTCATGATCTCATGTCTCCGTGACCTAGTCACATGCTTGCAAGCTCATTTAGACAAGATCTCACCGAGTGGGCCCGAGAGTATCTATCCTGCTACGCGGACTGGCAAATCCCGCTCTTGACCCCTCGTCTCAATACTCCTTTCCAATACCCAAAAGTATCACCGTTATTGTCATACTAAATAAGATACGACGTTTGGTGCAATCAAAGTATCTTCGGGGAATATCAATACGAGTTGATCTCACGGTCAAAGGTGTAATGACTATGTTCTCCAAAACTGGGTATGTCCATCACATCACTCTCCAGCGATATGACTCTCATTGCCGACCGGCGCCATGCCCCATGACCGGGAAACCTCGATCATCAATCGCGCAACGAAACTAGTCTTAGTAGAGGTTAGTAGGGACCTGGTTGTTTACGTATCACACCCGCATTAATGTTTCCGCTTAATACGGTTCTAGCATGACACAAAAACCTATTATGAACAAACGAGATATGATAAAGAATACACTTTATTAATTGCCTCTAGGGCATATCTCCTTCTGTCTCCCACTTGCACTAGAGTACAAATTAATCTAGATTACAACTTGGTAAAAGCCTAACACCCATAGCTAACTGGTGTTGTTCATGCTTATCAAGCGGGAGAGGCTTCGTCAGCGGATCTGCCACATTCAGATCCGTATGCACTTTGCAAATCTTCACATCGCCTTCCTGTACGTATTGAGGTATCACGTGGAAGCGTCGGAGAATGTGTTTGGCGGTGGAGTGAGTCCTCGGCTCCTTGGCGTTCGCAATGGCACCCGTATTGTCGCAGAAGAGGACCACGGGGTCTTGCACGCTCGGGAACACTCCAAGTTCGATGACGAACTTCCTCAGCCACACAGCTTCATTCGCGGCCTCGCAGGCAGCAATATACTCCGACTCCATTGTAGATTGCGCGACTATGGGTTGCTTCCCACTTCTCCAGCACACGGCGCCTCCATTCACCTTGAACACGTAACCTGTCTGTGACTTACAGTCATCGGGGTCTGAGCAGAAACTTGCATCTACGTAACCCGTTACGCCAAGTTCCTCATCGCAGCCACCATACACAAGGAACATTTCCTTTGTCTTATTGAGATACTTAAGAATGCTCTTAACAGCTATCCAATGCGGGATTCCAGGATTACTCTGGAACCGGCTTGTCAAACTTAGAGCTAATGCCACATCTGGTCTAGTACTCAACATTGCATACATGATCGATCCTATGGCTGAAGCATAAGGATGTTTCGTCATTTCGGCCTTACCCAGTTCCGTTACCGGACACTGCGCCTTACGCAATACCTTATTCTTGATAACCGGCAGAGAACCCTTCTTTGCCTTCTCCATATGGAAACGCTTCAATATTTTATCAAGATAAGTACTCTGACTTAGTGCTAATAGGCGCCTTGATCTATCACGGTAGATCTTTATGCCTAAAACATACGCAGCTTCTCCTAAGTCCTTCATGGAAAACTTACTGTTTAAATATTCCTTCACGCTATTCAGAAGTTTCACATCATTCCCTATTAGCAATATGTCGTCAACATACAGTGCTAAGAACACAACCGAGCTCCCACTCATTTTCTTATAAATACAGGTCTCTTCCATATTCTGGATAAATCCAAAACCTTTGATTACCTCATCAAAGCGAAGATTCCAGCTCTGAGATGCCTGCTTCAATCCATAGATGGATCGCTGAAGCTTGCACACCTTGTTAGCACTTCCTGGATCGACAAAACCTTCTGGCTGTACCATGTACAACTCTTCCTCAATGTTTCCATTCAGGAAGGCCGTCTTGACGTCCATCTGCCTGATTTCATAATCATAGCAGGCAGCTACCGCTAACAAAATCCGAATAGACTTAAGCATCGCTACCGGTGAAAAAGTTTCATCGTAGTCAATTCCATGAACTTGTCGGAAACCCTTTGCGACAAGCCGAGCTTTATAGACGGTCACATTACCATCAGCATCAGTCTTCTTCTTAAAGATCCACTTATTCTCGACGGCCTTGCGCCCTTCGGGAATATCCACCAAGGTCCACACTTGGTTATCATACATGGATCCTATTTCGGATTTCATGGCTTCAAGCCATTTCTCGGACTCTAGACTCTCCATTGCCTCCTTTTAGTTCGTAGGTTCGTCTTGCTCGACTAGCATGACGGTGCAAACCATATTGCCATACCATTCTGGTGCGATCCGAGATCTACCAGACCTACGAGGTAGACCATCTTCCTCGACAGTTTCTCCCACTCCTTCCACGGAGGACGTTTCCGGAATTGCTTCCGTTGCGCCACTCGGAATCTCGAGTTCAGGATCAACGATTTCATCGAGGTCTACCTTCCTTCCACTTACTCCTTTCGCGAGAAATTCCTTCTCTAGAAAGGCACCGGTCTTCGCGACAAAAGTTTTGCCCTCAGCTTGGTTGTAGAAGGTGTACCCAACGGTTTCCCGTGGATATCCTACAAAGACGACTTTCTCCGACTTCGGTTCGAGTTTGTCGGGCTGTAGTTTCTTAACGTACGCCTCACAACCCCAAACCTTCAGAAACGATAACTTAGGCTTATGGCCATACCATAATTCATACGGCGTCGTTTCAACGGACTTGGACGGAGCCCTATTTAAAATGAATGCGGCTGTTTCTAACGCATGACCCTAGAAGGACACTGGCAGATCGGTAAGAGACATCATAGATCGGACACTATCCAGTAGAGTACGATTACGTCGCTCGGACACACCGTTACGCTGCGGAGTTCCGGCGGGCGTAAGTTGGGGCACTATGCCACAACTCTTCAGATGTGTGCCATACTCAAAACTCAAGTACTCTCCACCGCGATCGGACCGGAGATGCTTGATTTTCCTATTAAGCTGATTCTCAACTTCACTCTGGAATTCTTTGAACTTTTCAAATGTTTCAGACTTGTGTTTCATCAAATAGATATAACCGTATCTACTCAAGTCATCAGTGAAGGTGACGAAGTAACGATAACCATTGCGTGTCGAAACGCTCATTGGTCCACATACGTCTGTAGGTATGATCCCCAACAAATCTGACGCCCGTTCAACGAAACCTTTGAACGGTGTCCTGGTCATTTTGCCCATGAGGCATGGTTCACATGTATCGAGGGATCCGAAATCCAACGAGTCCAAGAGTCCATCGGAGTGGAGTCGCTTCATGCGCTTTATACCAATATGACCAAGACGGCAATGCCAGAAAAACATGGCGGTATCGTCACTACACTTAATTCGTTTGGCCTCTATGTTATGGATGTGAGTACTACGATCGAGATTCAACAAGAATAAACCGTTATTCTCGGGAGCATCAACATAAAAGATATCATTCATATAAATAGCACAATTGCTTGACACTGATTTAAATGAATAACCGTCTTGTAACAGGCAAGACCCACTTATAATGTTTACACTCAAGGATGGCACAAAATAACATTTATTGAAAACCAAAACTAATCCCGATGGTAGATGCAGAGGGAGCGTGCCGACAGCCACCACGTCGACTCTCGATCCGTTGCCGACGCACATCGTCACCTCATCCTTCGCCAGCCGCCTTCTACTCCGTAACTCCTCCTGAGAGTTACATATATGAGCAACAGAACCAGTATCAAATACCCACGTGTTGCTCCGGGCGGATGTAAGGTACACATCTATAACATGTATATCAAATATACCTTTCTCTTTGTCGACCGTCTTGCCAGACTTCCTATCCTCCAGATACTTGGGGCAGTTGCGCTTCCAGTGACCCTTCCCCTTGCAGTAGAAACACTCCACGCTAGCTCTAGGACCAGACTTGTTAGTCCTGGACTTGGCAGCCGACTTGGCCTCCCTCCGGGACTTCCAGCTCTGCTTTCCCTTGCCACCGGACTTCTTGAAATCAACGGTCTTGTTGACCATCAACAGCGTGTGCTCCTTCTTAATCTCTACCTCAGCAGTCTTGAGCATCACGAACACTTCACCCAGGGACTTAGCCATGCCCTGCATGTTGTAGTTCATGACGAAGCCTTTGTAGCTTGGCGGCAACGATTGCAACACCTTGTCAATCGCCAGCTCATCGGGAATCTTGCACTCCAGAGCATTCAGGCGTTGAACGTAGCCAGACATCTTGACTACATGCTCGCTCACACTGCTATGCTCTTCCATCTTGGCTGAGAAGAAAAGCTCAGAAGCCTCATATCTCTCAGCCTTAGCCTGCGGCGCAAAGACAGCCTTAAGATCCGAGATGATCTCAAAGGCGCTCATCTTCTCAAAGCGCTTCTGCAGGTCGGCTTCCATGGCGTAGAGCATGCCACTCTGGACAAAGGAAAAATCCTCCGATCGGGTCTGGAAGACCTTCTTCTCATCCTCAGAGGCTTCATCTGCAGGAGGGTCACCTATGGCGGCCTCAATGACGTAGGCCACCCTATGGGGTGTGAGGAGGATCCTCAGGTTGCGGAACCAGGCCATGAAGTTTGACCCATTGGTCTTAAGCTTTTCTTTCTCAAGGAACAGACCTAGGTTAAACGAGGGGCGAGACATCTACAATGGAATTTGCAACAACATAAGACTTTGTTCATAATAATTTTTGAGTTATAGTATTTTAGAAAATAACTAACATAACTCCCACTCAAACGAACATCCCTCCTGGTCGTTTTAAGCGATTACACGACCCCCATCCATTGCACCACCCCTCATCATCAAAGCCGGCGGCCTAAGTTTTTATTTCAACCTGTATGGCGCAGCCCCCGAGTGGTTCGGGTGGCGACCTAGGATTTTGGACACACTTGTATGGCGCAGCCCCCGAGTGGTTCGGGTAGCGGCCTAAGCTTTTATTTCAACCTGTGTGGCGCAGCCCCCGAGTGGTTCGAGTGGCGGCCTAGGATTTTGAACTTCCTCTGAATGATAGGTAAAGGAGACATATTTTCTTCAAATCACTTTATTGATTCTTGCGAACAGGCCGCCTCATTAAAACCCTTCCAGTCCCCTCAGGTACCCTGGTAAGGGAAAGAGTGCGTTTGAAACCTGCCGCGCTGATTTTCTTGTACAATGATTGTTTTGAACTAGGCGTAGAACCGGCGGAGTTGTGCTACGTTCCACGGGTTGCTGCAGTCCGCTCCTGTCTTCGAGTCCTTTAGGCGGTAAGCTCCGTTTCCTATTGCTTCTGTTACGATGTACGGGCCCTCCCATGGGGAAGCGAGCTTGTGCACCTTCTTTTGCTTGAGTCGCAGAACCAGGTCGCCTGCAACGAACGCTCTTGGTCGCAGCCTCCGAGTGTGATAGTTGCGTAGGTCCTGCTGATACACGGCTGATCGTGCCAGGGCGATGTCGCGTGCTTCATCCAGGGTGTCTCTGTTGTCTTCGAGTGCCTCCTCTGCATCCGACTCGTCGTAGGCGACTACTCTCGGTGCGTCGAACTTGATGTCGCAGGGGAGGACCGCTTCTGCACCGTACACCATGACGACAGTGAAGGGGATCGCGGGCAGAAAACAATAATTTTCCTAGCAACGATATCCTTAAACTAGCCAAGATCTATTCTATGCAGATATAGTAGTACGAACGGAGATCGGAATACATACCCTTGTAGACCGAAAGCGGGGATTACGTTCCCGCACAAACGTTGTCGATGAAGACCGACGAAGCCGACCTCAAGGTCGTGTAGAGGAAGCAGGCCTCCGAGTACTGCTAGCGCAGCACCTCGCAGGGAGTCGCACACGTACGGTGGAGACGACGCCTCCGAAGCTCCAGTCCAGGACGAGCAGCGGAAGACTTGGACCGGAACACCAGCAGCGCGGCAGCGGGCTATGGTGGAGGAGATCCCCGACTCCTCTTGCTCGGCGCGGCTCCAACTTGGGAACCACGAGATCGAGAGAGAAATCAGGAATTAATTGGTTAATTAAAAGGCTGGGGTGCCCTTTCATATATAGGCTCCCAAGGGGAGCCAACCTTGCCAGCCAGGCAATGTGGGACTATCCCACACAGCCTGGTTCAGCCAAGGGGGGGCGCCGGCCCCCTGGTGGGCCCCTTGTGGCCCACCTAGGCCGGCCCCTAGGCTCCCACCGAATTCCCCAAGGGGATTTCCCCCCTCTTGGGCCTTCTTTCGTCCGGAAGGCCCATTTAGGGAATTCTGCCTTAATAAATTCGAAAATAAATATATAAAATCATATTTGCATATTAATAACACTAATTAATATCAGACATAATATATAAAATATTTCCTAGCTCCGAAAACTCTTTCGGCGCTGCCCGATCTCCATCGGACCTCTCCCGGGACTGTCCCGGTGATCTCCTTCCTTTCCGGTTGTCTTGTCGAAACCCCTTAAGTGTGTTACCCTAGCGGTTCGATATAATATCAGGTATGATCAAGACTCCTCAATGATCAATGACTAACTCGTAGGCCTGGACCCCCTGAATTAATCCCTGAGATATAACGAATGACTTTCATCTATCAAACCTGAACGTGAAGTCTTAGACCTTTTGCCATAGCGATACTTAGCACGCCCGAGTGTCGCTCCATAGATATCTCCATACCTAATCCCGACCTCGTTACCGACGATGCCATCTTCTACTCGTTCATGATCTCATGTCTCCGTGACCTAGTCACATGCTTGCAAGCTCATTTAGACAAGATCTCACCGAGTGGGCCCGAGAGTATCTATCTTGCTACGCGGACTGGCAAATCCCGCTCTTGACCCCTCGTCTCAATACTCCTTTCCAATACCCAAAAGTATCACCGTTATTGTCATACTAAATAAGATACGACGTTTGGTGCAATCAAAGTATCTTCGGGGAATATCAATAAGAGTTGATCTCACGGTCAAAGGTGTAATGACTATGTTCTCCAAAACTGGGTATGTCCATCACATCACTCTCCAGCGATATGACTCTCATTGCCGACCGGCGCCATGCCCCATGACCGGGAAACCTCGATCATCAATCGCGCAACGAAACTAGTCTTAGTAGAGGTTACTAGGGACCTGGTTGTTTACGTATCACACCCGCATTAATGTTTCCGCTTAATACGGTTCTAGCATGACACAAAAACCTATTATGAACAAACGAGATATGATAAAGAATACACTTTATTAATTGCCTCTAGGGCATATCTCCTTCAGACAGTTCTTCCACCCATGCGCCCGCTGCGCGTTTTAGGGGCACGCGCAGTCGTTTCTTGATGCCGTTGCAGACGAGTCCGTTAGCTTTCTCCACTTGCCCATTGGATTGCGGGTGCAAGACAGACGCGTAGCTGAGCTTGATCCCCTGCTCTGAGCAGAAGTCCTTGAATTCTTCGGCTGTGAAGTTCGAGCCGTTGTCGGTGATGATCCCGTTCGGTACTCCAAATCTGAATATGATTGACCTGATGAAGTTGACCGCTGTGGATGCAGTTGAACTTGTGATGGGCACGGCTTCGATCCACTTTGTGAACTTATCGACTGCAACCAGGAGGTGAGTGTGATCTCCGGGTGAGGATTTCTTCAGCGGGCCCACCATGTCCAGGCCCCATTGGGCAAAGGGCCAGGCTAATGGTATTGTTTTGAGTTCTGATGCTGGCGTGTGTGGCTTGTTGGCAAATTCCTGGCACCCTGTGCATTTCTTCACCAGCTCCTCGGCGTCCTGCATGGCTGTCAGCCAATAGAACTCGGCTCGTAGCGCCTTAGCCACCAGTGCCCGACTGCTGGCGTGATGCCCGCAGATAACCGCGTGGATGTCGAGTAAGATGGCTTGGCCGTCGACTGGATCTATGCACCTTTGCAGTATTCCTGAGATGCTTCTTTTGTAGAGTTCTCCGTTGATGACGGTGAAACTTTTGGAGTGTCTGATGATGCGCTTTGCTTCGACTGGGTCGGCTGGCAACTTCTGATGTAGTATGTATGCCAGGTACGGTCCTGTCCATGTGGCTTCGACTAGCATGACCTCCATGGAGACCTTGTCTTGGCTTGGCGGGTTGGCATCGCCTTTTGTTGTTGCAGTGCTTGCTGTACTCTGAGTCTTGATGGATCTCTGCGTGATGCACTCGAGGAAGACGCCGGGTGGGACTGGCACCCTGTCTGAGCCCATGTTAGCGAGGACGTCGGCTTCCTCGTTGCTTTCACGGCCAATGTGGCGCAGCTCGCAGCCGTCGAAGTTGCCTTCCAACTGATTGTAGAGGTCTCTGTAGGCGATCATGTTGTCAGCGATGGCGTCGCAGGACTTCATGGTTTGCTGTACCACCAGGTAGGAGTCGTCGTAGATCATGAGGTGCGTGGCGCCGCAGTTCTTGGCCATCCGCATGCCGTGGATCAGGGCCTCGTACTCGGCTTCGTTGTTGGACGGCGTCGGAAAGTCCATCTGTAGGACATACTTGAGCTTGTCGCCTTTAGGGGAGATGAGCACGACTCCTGCCCCGGCTGACGTGAATTTCTTGGAGCCATCAAAGTACATTGTCCATGCGTTGGACAAGTCAGGGACATTTGGTAGCTGGGCTTCTATCCACTCGGTGGTGAATTCCGGGAGGACTTGTGCCTTGATGGACTTCGGGTGAGCATACTTCAGCCCCCATGGTCCTAGTTCGACAACCCACTTGACGACTCGTCCTGTCGCGCGCTGGTTTGTGAGAATGTCTGCTAGTCCAGAGGAGCTTACCACCGTGATCGGGTGCTCGGAGAAGTAGTGGACGACCTTTCGGGAGCTCATGAAGACTCTGTACGCCAGCTTCTGGTAATGAGGGTAGTTCTGCTTGGACAAGGTGAGTACTTCGCTAAGGTATTAGACGGGCCTCTGCACCGGGTGACTGTGCCCTTCTTCTTCGCGTTCGACTACGAGCACCGTGCTCACCACCCTGTTCGTTGCTGAGACGTATAGGTACATCGGCTCATTTTCCAGTGGTGCCACGAGGACTGGAGAGGTTGTCAGTGTTTTCTTGAGATGGTCGAATGCGTCCTGCGCCTCTTGTGTCCACTTGAACTTGTCTGCCTTCTTCATCAGTTGGTAGAAAGGTAAGGCTTTCTATCCCAACTTACTAATGAACCGGTTGCGATTGTCCATGTGCTCACACTCGCCGGGGCGAGTGCGATTGGCTTGGGGTAGACCTGTGATTTCCACGAAGACGAGGGCGCGCACGACATGGCTGTTGGATGCGGGCCCCTGGTCGCCCGTGCGGGTGCGACGGTCGAGGTGGATCTTGACTTGATCGACCGCACGACCGAGGTTGGGGTAGTAGACTCGATTCGCGCGGCCGTTGCCGAGATTGTCGATGTAGATGTCCTCTACGCGGATGCAGCTGGCGCGGCCCCTGCGGGTGCGGCAGATGCGATCTTCGCGGGATTTCGACGGTCGCGATCTCCGCGGGTGCGGCAGATGCGATCTCAGCGGGTCCGGCGGGCGCGATCTCCGCGGGTGCGGCAGATGCGATCTCAGAGGGTTCGGCGGTCGCGATCTCCGCGGGTGCGGCAGATGCGATCTCAGCGGGTTCGGCGGTCGCGATCTCCGCGGGTGCGGCAGATGCGATCTCAGCGGGTTCGGCGGTCGCGATCTCCGCGGGTGCGGCAGATGCGATCTCAGCGGGTTCGGCGGACGCGATGGTTGGCGATTTTGGTGACGCCTCGCGCGTAGCGCGGTAGTCGTAGACCTGAGTATACCACGACTATCGATGCAGCAGAATATGGAGCCGAAGGTGATGTGTATACCTTTGTCCAGATCGGCGTACACCGATTGATGAGCTGGCGAGTGGATGACATACTCGAAGGAGCCGAATCGGATCGACTCCCTGACGGCGGACGCGCCGATCTTCATTGCGGATGGAGCCGGAGCGACCCTGATCCTAGCACTTGTTTGCCTTCCCACAGACGGCGCCAATTGACGAGGTGTTAACTCGACAAGTCCCAGGGTTGTGCACCCCGGGTTGATTGATGGGGAGAGAGATGAGTGCAATGTGGTCACGACGGCTGACAAGCAAGGATTTACCCAGGTTCAGGCTCCCGGAGGATAACACCCTACTCCTGCTTGTCTGATTATTGATGCGAGTTGTGGTTACAATGGCGAGATTGCGATCTCGCTAGGGTTTGTGCTGTAGCTATGAGCGTGTCCTCTGGGACGGGCAACCCCCCTGGCTTTATAGGCAGCCAGGTCTCGGGTGGTTGGTGTCGATGGCAACTACAGATATGGCAGGTTATGCTTCCTAACCGACTTGGACTAGGTTACACGGTACCCCGCGTGGGCCTCCTGTGGGCCTTTCCATCCTTGGCGCGGCCCAGATAGCCTTATCGTGGGCTACCCGCAAGGCAGCCCCACGTCACACGACAAGTAAATGCTGAGACGTACGAGGCATCTGTGCTTTTCTTCTCAGCCCAGATGGAAGAGCACGGCAATATCAGGGAGCACTTGGCCAAGTTGTTTGGCTGCGCTCGACTTCTGAGTGATCTGGGAAGTGTGATCCCAGAGGAGGTGGTTATTGATAGGGCGCTGATTTCTCTGCCCCCTAGCTATAAGAACGCCATCGTGGACTACGGCATGAAAGGGACGTCAAAACCCCCGTCGGAAATCCTAAAGATGCTCGAAGTGGCCGAATTAGAAATCAAGCTGAAGAAGATGGTGGTGACCATCGGATCACCTGAGCGCAACTGCCCCAAGTATCTGGAGGATAAGAAGTCTGGCAAGACGGTCGACAGAGAGCAAGGTATATTTGATATACATGTTATAGATGTGTACCTTACATCCGCCCGGAGCAATACGTGGGTATTTGATACTGGTTCTGTTGCTCATATATGTAACTCTCAGGAGAAGTTACGGAATAGAAGGCGGCTGGCGAAGGATGAGGTGACGATGCGCGTCGGCAACGGATCGAGAGTCGACGTGGTGGCTGTCGGCACGCTCCCTCTGCATCTACCATCGGGATTAGTTTTGGTTTTAAATAAATGTTATTTTCTGCCATCCTTGAGTGTAAACATTATAAGTGGGTCTTGCCTGTTACAAGACGGTTATTTATTTAAATCAGTGTCAAGCAATTGTGCTATTTATATGAATGATATCTTTTATGTTGATGCTCCCGAGAATAACGGTTTATTCTTGTTGAATCTCGATCGTAGTACTCACATCCATAACATAGAAGCCAAACGAATTAAGTGTAGTGACGATACCGCCATGTTTTTGTGGCATTGCCGTCTTGGTCATATTGGTATAAAGCACATGAAGCGACTCCACTCCGATGGACTCTTGGACTCGTTGGATTTCGGATCCCTCGATACATGCGAACCATGCCTCATGGGCAAAATGACCAGGACACCGTTCAAAGGTTTCGTTGAACGGGCGTCGGATTTGTTGGGGATCATACATACAGATGTGTGTGGACCGATGAGCGTTTCGACACGCAATGGTTATCGTTACTTCGTCACCTTCACTGATGACTTGAGTAGATACGGTTATATCTATTTGATGAAACACAAGTCTGAAACGTTTGAAAAGTTCAAAGAATTCCAGAGTGAAGTTGAGAATCAGCTTAATAGGAAAATCAAGCATCTCCGGTCCGATCGCGGTGGAGAGTACTTGAGTTTTGAGTTTGGCACACATCTGAAGAGTTGTGGCATAGTGCCCCAACTTACGCCCGCCGGAACGCCGCAGCGTAACGGTGTGTCCGAGTGACGTAATCGTACTCTACTGGATAGTGTCCGATCTATGATGTCTCTTACCGATCTGCCAGTGTCCTTCTGGGGTTATGCGTTAGAAACAGCCGCATTCATTTTAAATAGGTCTCCGTCCAAGTCCGTTGAAACGACGCCGTATGAATTATGGTATGGCCAAAAGCCTAAGTTATCGTTTCTAAAGGTTTGGGGTTGTGAGGCGTATGTTAAGAAACTGCAGCCCGACAAACTCGAACCGAAGTCGGAGAAAGTCGTCTTTGTAGGATATCCGCGGGAAACCGTTGGGTTCACCTTCTACAACCAAGCTGAGGGCAAAACTTTTGTCGTGAAGACCGGTACCTTTCTAGAGAAGGAGTTTCTCGCGAAAGGAGTAAGTGGGAGGAAGGTAGACCTCGATGAAATCGTTGATCCTGAACTCGAGATTTCGAGTGGCGCAACGGAAGCAATTCCGGAAACGTCCTCCGTGGAAGGAGTGGGAGAAACTGTCGAGGAAGATGTTCTACCTCGTAGGTCTGGTAGATCTCGGATCCCACCAGAATGGTATGGCAACATGGTTTGTACCGTCATGCTAGTCGAGCAAGACGAACCTACGAACTACAAGGAGGCGATGGAGAGTCTAGAGTCCGAGAAATGGCTTGAAGCCATGAAATCCGAAATAGGATCCATGTATGATAACAAAGCGTGGACTTTGGTGGATATTCCCGAAGGGCGCAAGGCCGTCGAGAATAAGTGGATCTTTAAGAAGAAGACTGATGCTGATGGTAATGTGACCGTCTATAAAGCTCGGCTTGTCGCAAAGGGTTTCCGACAAGTTCATGGAATTGACTACGATGAAACTTCTTCACCGGTAACGATGCTTAAGTCTATTCGGATTTTGTTAGCGGTAGCTGCCTACTATGATTATGAAATCTGGCAGATGGACGTCAAAACGGCCTTCCTGAATGGAAACACTGAGGAAGAGTTGTACATGGTACAGCCGGAAGGTTTTGTCGATCTAGGAAGTGCTAACAAGGTGTGCAAGCTTCAGCGATCCATCTATGGATTGAAGCAGGCATCTCGGAGCTGGAATCTTCGCTTTGATGAGGTAATCAAAGGTTTTGGATTTATCCAGAATGTGGAAGAGACTTGTATTTACAAGAAAATGAGTGGGAGCTCGGTTGTGTTCTTAGCACTGTATGTTGACGACATATTGCTAATAGGGAATGATGTGGAACTTCTGAATAGCGTGAAGGAATATTTAAACAGTAAGTTTTCCATGAAGGACTTAGGAGAAGCTGCGTATGTTTTAGGCATAAAAATCTATCGTGATAGATCAAGGCGCCTATTAGCACTAAGTCAGAGTACTTATCTTGATAAAATAATGAAGCGTTTTCATATGGAGAAGGCAAAGAAGGGTTCTCTGCCGGTTATCAAGAATAAGATATTGCGTAAGGCGCAGTGTCCGGTGACGGAACTGGGTAAGGCCGAAATGACGAAACATCCTTATGCTTCAGCCATAGGATCGATCATGTATGCAATGTTGAGTACTAGACCGGATGTGGCATTAGCTCTAAGTTTGACAAGCCGGTTCCAGAGTAATCCTGGAATGCCGCATTGGGTAGCTGTTAAGAGCATTCTTAAGTATCTCAATAAGACAAAGGAAATGTTCCTTGTGTATGGTGGCTGCGATGAAGAACTTGGCGTAACGGGTTACGTAGATGCAAGTTTCTGCTCAGACCCCGATGACTGTAAGTCACAGACAGGTTACGTGTTCAAGGTGAATGGAGGCGCCGTGTGTTGGAGAAGTGGGAAGCAACCCATAGTCGCACAATCTACAATGGAGTCGGAGTACATTGCTGCCCGCGAGGCCGCGAATGAAGCTGTGTGGCTGAGGAAGTTCGTCATCGAACTTGGAGTGTTCCCGAGCGTGCAAGACCCCGTGATCCTCTTCTGCGACAATACGGGTGCCATTGCAAACGCCAAGGAGCCGAGGTCTCACTCCACCGCCAAACACATTCTCCGACGCTTCCACGTGATACGTCAGTACGTACAAGGAGGCGATTTGAAGATTTGCAAAGTGCATACGGATCTGAATGTGGCAGATCCGCTGACGAAGCCTCTCCCGCTTGATAAGCATGAACAGCACCAGTTAGCTATGGGTGTTAAGCTTTTACCAAGTTGTAATCTAGATTAAGTTGTACTCTAGTGCAAGTGGGAGACTAAAGGAGATATGCCCTAGAGGCAATTAATAAAGTGTATTCTTTATCATATCTCGTTTGTTCATGATAGGTTTTTGTGTCATGCTAGTAGCCTCTACTAAGACTAGTTTCGTTGCGCGATTGATGATCGAGGTTTCCCGGTCATGGGGCATGGCGCCGGTCGGCAATGAGAGTCATATCGCTAGAGAGCGATGTGATGGACATACCCAGATTCGGAGAACGTAGTCGTTACACCTTTGACCGTGAGATCAACTCTTATTGATATTCCCGGAAGATACTTTGATTGCACCAAACGTCGTATCTTATTTAGTATGACAATAACGGTGATACTTTTGGGTATTGGAAAGGAGTAGTTGAGACAAGGGGTCAAGAGCGAGATTTGCCAGTCCGCATAGCAGGATAGATACTCTCGGGCCCACTCGGTGAGATCATGTCTAATGAGCTTGCAAGCATGTGACTAGGTCACGGAGACATGAGATCATGAACGAGTAGAATATAGCGTCGTCGGTAACGAGGTCGGGATTAGGTATGGAGATATCTATGGAACGATGCTCGGACACGCTAAGTATCGCCATGGCAAAGGGTTTAAGACTATACGTCCAGGTTTGATAGATGAAAGTCATTCGTTATATCACAGGGATTAATTCATGGGGTCTTCATGGGGTCCAGTCCTACGAGTTAGTCGTTGATCATAGAGGAGTCTTGGTCATGCCTGTTATTATATCGAACCACTAGGGTAACACACTTAAGGGGTTTCGACAAGACAACCGGAAAGGAAAGAGATCACCGGGAGCGTCCCGGGAGGGGTCCGATGGAGATCGGGCAGCGCCGAAAGAGTTTTCGGAGCTAGGAAAAATTATATATATTATGTTTCATATTAATTAGTGTAATTAATATGCAAATATGATTTTATATATTTATTTTCGAATTTATTTAGGCTGATTTCCCTAAATGGGCCTTCTGTCGAAAGAAGGCCCATGGGGGGAAAACCCTCAAGGGAATTTTGTGGGGGAGGCTTGGCCGGCCTAGGTGGGCCATATGGGACCCACCTAGGGCCGGCGCACCATCCCTAGCCGCACCATGGCTGTGGGATAGTCCCACATTGCCTGGCTAGGGAGGTTGGCTCCCCCCGGGAGCCTATATAAGAAGGGGCACCCCTGGCCTTTTAATTCATCAATTAATTCCCAATTTCTCTCTCGATCTCGTGGTTCCCTTGTCGGAGCCGTGCCGAGTAGAGGAGGGGGATCTCTTCCACCATAGCCCGCTGCCGCGCTGCTGGTGTTCCGGTCCAAGTCTTCCGCTGCTCGTCCTGGACTGGAGCTTCGGAGGCCGTCGTCCCCACCATATGTGTGTGACGCCCTGCGAGGTGCTGCGCTAGCGGTACTCGGAGGCCTACTTCCTCCACCCGACCTCGGGGTCATCTTCGTCGTCCTCGTCGCGCCGAGTTCTCCGCGACCTAGAGATCGGCTACATCGTCTTCGTCGTCAACGCTTGTGCGGGAGCGTAATCCCCGCTATTCGGTCTACGAGGGTATGTATTCCGATCTCCGCCGTACTACTATATCTGCATAGCGTAGATCTTGGCTAGTTTAAGGATATCGTTTGACGAGGTTCTAACTCGGCAAGTCCCAGGGTTGTACACCCCGGGTTGATTGATGGGGAGATAGGAGAGTGCAAGGTGATCACGACGGCTTGACAAGCAAGGTTCACCCAGGTTCAGGCTCCCGGAGGATAACACCCTACTCCTGCTTGTCTGGTTATTGATGCGAGTAGCGATTACAATGGCGAGATTGCGATCTCGCTAGGGTTTGTGGTTCTGAGCGTGCGGGGGTCCTCTAGGACGGGCAACCCTCCTGGCTTTATAGGCAGCCAGGTCTCGGGTGATTGGTACAGATACGATAGGTTACAAGTCCTAACCGAGTTGGACTAGGACATGAGATACCCCGAGTGGGCTTTCTGCGGGCCTTTCCATCCTTGGCGCGGCCCAGGTAGCCTCACCGTGGGCTACCCGCAAGGTAGCCCCACGTCAGTAGCCCCCGAGTGCTTGATCGAGTCTCAGAGTCGGACAAAGGACTCCTTCTTCCTGGACGCGCCATTGGATTACTTGATCTTGAGCCTGAACTCGAATTTCTTCAGTCGAACCAGACGCTCCCGATGGGAGTAATCTGTGCAGTCGAATTACTTTGACTTCTTCTTGTGAAGCTTGCTTCTACTCAGCCTGCTTTGGCTTACTTGTTGGATGGATTCGGCTGCTTGAGCTTACTGTGTTGCCACTCGAAAGGTTACTTCGGGTGCTCAGATCACTGGCTGATCTGACCTTGTTGATTTCAGCTGTGAAGCTTACCACTCGAATGAATCTGTCGAGTTTCTTCGCTTGGCTTCGGAGCCGTTGGCTTGTTGACGTCATTGATGACTGTTTTGCTGCACGCCTCTGCGCCCGATGGGACGTGACGTGGTGGGCCCCGCTGTCAGAGCTGACCACGTCCACAGTTGTCACGTCCCCGAAGTGGGCGCGTATTTTGCGCGGCGCGACGACGACGCCTCGGTTCTCGTGCGTAGTGGAGGAAGTTGGCGGCGACGATTGGCTTCTCCGTGCGACACGTGGACGCCTGGATGCCCTCGCTCGGAGCCCTTTGCGCGATGGACGGTTGAGATGCCGATCCTCGAGGAATAAGTACTGCGCCCTGGCGTTTGGGATGTCATCTTCTCCAATCCATTCTTGCCTTTTTCTTTCCTCTTGCGCTCTGCCATTGCCGCCGCCATCCCGAGCTCAAAGCAATCTCTCCACGCACCCTGCGACCAAGGCGATGGGCAAGCCGAAGGGCACTGCTGGCTCCTCCGCCGCCGCCGTCGATGACGCCGGGTTGATGAAAAAGCCCGAGGGCGACTGGCAGAGGTCGTCGACGAAGAAGACCGACATCGAGCTGCTCCGCGCACAAGGCCTGCTGCCACCTGCGGACGAAGTCCAGGTACGAGTCCCTGGCAAAGAAGCGTTTCCCACTCCCCGCGATGGGGAGCGCGTTTGCTTCGCGGACTTCATCCCGCGTGGCTTCGGGTTCCCCATGCACGATTTTGTGCGCGGGCTCCTGTACGCCTATGGGGTTCAGATCCATGATCTGACCCCCAATGGCGTGCTGAGTATCGCGGGCTTTATCGTGCTATGCGAGTGCTTCCTTGGCGTCGCGCCCCACTGGGGCCTGTGGAAGTCGCTCTTCCTCGTTCGCAAGAACGTAGGGAAAAGTGGGCGGACCTTCCCAGTGGGCGGCTTCGGAATCCAAGTGCGCGGTGATACCGCGTACTTCCAGATGAAGAAGTCGGACTCCGTCCAAGGGTGGCGCCGGAGATGGTTCTACGTCCAGTCGAACGACGACGGACTGGACGCCTTCGATGGCAAGCGCGGACTGCGGAAAACTGGCGCCTGGGCGCACCCGCTGTCTGCCGTGGAGAAGGAGGTTGTGCGGCCCCTGCTGACTCTGCTGCACGAGCTGACTGAGACCCTTGGGCGTGACGCGGGTGGCATCTTTCTGATGGCCACCTTCTTCCGCCTTCGGGTGCAGCCACTCAGCGCCCGGCCCCACCCGATGTGGGCCGCCGAGGGCGTTAGCGACAAGCCGCTGGATGACGAGGAGGTGGAGGCCAACGTCAGGTCCATCACCAACCTTCGAGCCGCGGACGCCTGCAACGTCAAGTGCCCCGTTGCTCCTTACGGGGCCGCGAATCCCGTTCCTGAGGTGAGTCTGATCTTGCTCTCTTTTTGTACTTGTTCGACTTTGAGTCTACTTTGCCTTTTGATTCGACTTGCGTCTACTTTGCTGTAGGGTCGGGCTCTGTTCATCAGCTATCCTCCTCTCCCCGAGAACGGACCTGACGATGAGTCGAAGTTCGTCGAGGAGGAGGATGAGGATGAAGAAATCCCCTCCGCACACTCTCCCCGCGATGAGGTGGAGGAGGAAGACGAAGTGGTGGAACCCGCGAAGAAGAAGCGGAAGCTTCCGAGTCGCGGCGAGTCTGCCACCGCGTCGTCGCCTGCCAGGGGTGTGGATGTTGCTGAGGAGGAGACCGTGGCGACGTCCCCGGGTGCGCAGTCTTCGGGTGGCTGGGAGGAACCTCTTAACGTTCCTCCAGTCAGCTCTGCAGCGCCTCTGTCATTCGCGCGGATGCCCTCGCCCTCTCTGTCGAGCTTCGACGACGCCAGCACCCCCAGGTTAGTTTCTTAGCAACATGTTCTTCGAGTAACGCTTTGCGGGTTCGCCGTTTAGTTGACTTGTGTTCTTGATTCTGGTGTAGCCACCGCTCTGACAACGTCGGCTCTCCCCTTCGGGACATGGAGCTTACTTCTGGCCCTTCGACTGGGCTGGAGACGCCTGTGGTTGCGGAGAAGGTGCATGCTGAGGCCGCCGGCCTGGCCTCGACTAGCCGGACTCCTCCTTCGGCTGCCGAGGACCTTGAGCTCCTCGACCACGTAAGTCTTCTCGTGTTTTCTTTGTGTTTCTGATTTCTCATCGGGTGCGCGATCAGCGCTCCCGATGGGAGTAGCCCCCGAAGGTGTGGGTGACTAGTATAGTCGCCCGCAACTTTATTGACACCTTGCTCTTTTTTATTTTCAGCCATACTATCGCCAGCAGCTCGATGCGGCCGCGGCTTATGTTCGCCTGGAGAAGGAGAGGGACCAACTGCGTTCCTCGCTGGACCAGGCTACTGGCCGGGTGGATGAGCTTGAGAAGGCTCTTCGTGAGTCTCAAGAGCGGGAGTTGGCGCGGGTCGCCCAGGAGAAGACTCAAATCGGTCGCCTCCTTTCACTCGCCGCTGTTCTTGGGGGTGAGTATCTGCTTGACGCCTACTGAGTTTTCGTTCCTTTTCTTGTCCTGACCTTGAATTTTGGCGCAGAGACTTGCGGTGGAGCTCCTCCTGAAGACGCGTCGAGTGACACGGTCGACTTGGCGACCGCGGTTGGCTTCTTCGACCGGGTCTGCGCCTACGCCTCGGATGCCCTGAAGAAGTCTTCCGCCGCGTTGGAGAAGTCGACCGGAGCCCTGACCGTGGTGCATCAGAGAATTTTTCCGGGCAGCCAGCCGCCAGCGACCGTGGACGCTCTGGCAGCACCGTTTGGGGACGCGACCACCATCGCCGACTTCACGCGGTCGCAGACGGTACGCGGCTCCGAGCTCACCTTCCAGCTCCTTTTAGGCCACCAAGTTCCAGGTGACTTCGAGAAGATCGTCAGCGGTTTTCCTCGCAAGCCTGATGGTCGGACCGCGTCGCTGAGTAGCGTGAAGGAGCGCGCCTCGCAGCTGGCTGCGCAGCTTGTGGCACTCTTCGAGAGGGCCCTTGCTAAGGCGACTGAGGCGGCTGCTCGGAAGGGCCGTTCCCGGTCGCAGTCCGCGGCCTTAGAGTAGGCATAGACTTAGGAATGAGGCAGTCGCTGTAGCATGTATTTTGAACTTCACGTTTGTAATGAATATTGCCCTGTTGGGTCTTTTGCTCTTCAGTGTTGATTTTGCTGACTTTTCTGCCTTCTGAGTTGAACTGTGCTTGGCAGTCGCCTTTCTGTATTGACTCTGCGTATTTCCTGACAGAGTGCCATGCGCGATGATGCTCCACCTTCTCCCTTGGCCGAGCCGAGTGGCGTGGCTTCCTCTTCGGGTGCTCGCCGTCGTCGGGCGGCGCCGGCTCCTCCGCGCAGCGCAAATGACCAGCGGGTAATCACCTATTTGAGGAATAAGGTGGT
This sequence comes from Poa annua, assembly GCA_026929855.1. Lineage (NCBI taxonomy): Eukaryota > Viridiplantae > Streptophyta > Magnoliopsida > Poales > Poaceae > Poa > Poa annua. The sequence continues at coordinate 76,315,602 of CM049430.1, read as the reverse complement.
GGAGCTTGAGGCGACTCTGAAGAGTACGGAGCGGCTGTTGCAGCGCTCCCAGTCGCATCCCACGGCGGAGTTCTCACGTCGTGAAGATTTTTTACTTGGAGAGATGGATCTGATCAGTCGGCAGTTGCAGGGTATGTATCATGTTGGCGGCTGCCTTCACCCTTGTTTGTCCTTCTCGTTCTGAATTGCAGTTCGTGTGCGCAGACGTTAATCCCGATTGGGAGGCCGAGCGGACTCGCGTTGAAGAGCGAGTCACTCGAGAGGCGTCCGGCGACTCCTATGAAGCTCGTCAGTTCTGGGTGAACAAGTTGAGGGGGCGCGTCCTTGCCACCATGCTTGATCGTACGTGGCGCGCTGCGGGTCTTCTGGAGAGCTGCCGGAAGACACTTTGGCACGTCAACCGCGTGTACTTCCCACATAATGCGCAGCCGAACGGGTTGCCTGCCTTGCTGGAGAGGTTCCGCGATGGCGAAGGGCTGAAGGAAGTTGTCGACGCTCAGCTTTTGGCTGGTGCAAACGCGGCGCTGGCGTATGTTCGGATGCACCGGCCACATCTTTCGCTTGAGCGGGTGCTTGAAGGCCTGCCAGGTGACGACAACTTCGACGAGACCTTGCCGGCTGCGCGCCGGATTATCCGGCAAGTCCAGGACTTGAGCGAGCGGCTTGTAGGTCCTCTCGATGCGCCAAAGGCTGAACCTGCGGTTTAAAGTAGCTGTCGTCTAATGCACAGGGTTAGCTATAGAGGGCAAATTTGCTTGTATAGATACATTGTAGTAGATTATAGCACTGTTTCGAGTAATGAGAATTGATATGTTTACTCGAAAGTGAGGGTGCCTGATTCGACCTGTGTGGCGCAGCTGCCGAGTGTGCTAAGCAGTGGCCTAGGCTTTTCAAGTGTTACATGTATGTCGCGGTCTCTGATTTTATCAGGTGGCGACTTAGGATTTGTAACTTGACCTGTACGGCGCAGCCCCCGAGTCGTTCAGGTGGTGGCCTAGGATTTTGAATAATTCCTGTCTGGCGCAGTCCCCGGGTAGGTCGAGTGACGGCCTAGGATTACAAGTGTGACCTGTGTGGCGCAGCCCCCGAGCGTGTCGGGTGGTGACCTAGGATTTGGAACTTGACCTGTGCAGCGCAGCCCCCGAGTAGGTTCGAGTGGCGGCCGAGGATTTTTCTGAGTCCTGTTTGGCGTAGCCCCCGAGTAAGTCGAGTGGTAGCCTAGGATTGCAAGTGTGACCTTTGTGGCGCAGCCCCCGTGGGTTGCGGGTGGCGCCTTAGGATTTTGGACTTGACCTGTATGGCGCGGCCCCCGAGTCGGTCGAGTGGCGGCCTAGGATTTTTGATTCTGTGCTTGTGTGGCGCAGCCCCCGAGCAAGTTGGGTGGCGGCCTAAACTTTTATTTCAACCTGTATGGCGCAGCCCCCGAGTAGTTCGGGTGGCGACCTAGGATTTCTGTCGTGCTTGTATGGCGTAGCCCCCGAGTGGTTCGGGTAGCAGCCTAAGCTATTATTTCAACCTGTGTGGCCAGCCTCCGAGTGGATCGGGTGGCGGCCTAGGATTTTTGTCGTGCTTGTATGGCGCAGCCCCCGAGTAGGTTCGGGTGGCGGCCTAAGCTGTTATTTCAACCTGTGTGGCGCAGCCCCCGAGTGGGTTCGAGTGGCGGCCTATGATTTTTGAGCTTCATGGGTGTCGGGAAAAGGAGACAGATTTTCTTCAAATCACTTTATTGATTCTTGCGAACAGGCCGCCTCATTAAAAACCTTCCAGTCCCCTCAGGTACCCTGGTAAGGAAAAGAGTGCGTCTGAAACCTGCCGCGCTGACTTTCTTGTACAATGGCTACTTGAGCTAGGCGTAGAATCTGCGTAGTTGTGCTACGTTCCATGGATTGCTGCAGTCCGCTCCGGTCTTCGAGTCCTTTAGGCGGTATGCTCCATTGCCTATTGCTTCTGTTACGATGTACGGGCCCTCCCATGGGGAAGCGAGCTTGTGCACCTTCTTTTGTTTGAGTCGAAGAACCAGGTCGCCTGCCACGAACGCTCTTGGTCGCAGCCTCCGAGTATGATAATTGCGCAGGTCCTGCTGATACACGGCTGATCGTGCTAGGGCGATGTCGCGTGCTTCGTCCAGGGTGTCTCTGCTGTCTTCGAGTGCTTCCTCTGCTTCTGACTCGTCGTAGGCGACTACTCTTGGTGCGTCAAACTTGATGTCGCAGGGGAGGACCGCTTCTGCACCATACACCATGAAGAATGGCGTGTACTGGGTAGATCTATTCGGCGTTGTTCGCAGACTCCAGAGTACTGATGGCAGTTCTTCCACCCATGCGCCCGCTGCGCGTCTTAGGGGTACGCGCAGTCGCTTCTTGATGCCGTTGCAGACTAAGCCATTGGCCTTCTCTACTTGTCCGTTGGACTGCGGGTGCGAGACCGACGCGTAGTTGAGCTTGATCCCCTGTTCCGAGCAGAAGTCTTTGAATTCCTCGGCTGTGAAGTTCGAGCCGTTGTCGGTGATGATCCCGTTAGGTACTCCGAACCTGAAGATGATTGACCTGATGAAGTTGACCGCTGTGGACGCAGTCGAACTTGTGATGGGCACGGCTTCGATCCACTTTGTGAATTTATCGACTGCGACCAGGAGGTGGGTATGACCTCCGGGTGAGGATTTCTTCAGCGGGCCCACCATGTCCAGGCCCCATTGGGCAAAGGGCCAGGCTAGTGGTATTGTTTTGAGCTCTGATGCTGGGGCGTGCGGCTTGTTGGCAAATTCCTGGCACCCTGTGCATTTCTTCACCAGCTCCTCGGCGTCCTGCATGGCTGTGAGCCAATAGAATCCGGCTCGTAGCGCCTTGGCCACCAGTGCCCGGTTGCTTGCGTGATGTCCGCATGTACCCGCGTGAATGTCGAGTAGGATGGCTTGGCCGTCGACTGGATGTATGCACCTTTGCAGGATTCCAGATATGCTTCTTTTGTAGAGTTCCCCGTTGATGACGGTGAAACTTTTGGAGCGTCTGACTATGCGCTTTGCTTCGACTGGGTCAGCTGGCAGCTTCTGATGCAGTATGTATGCCAGGTATGGTCCTGTCCATGTGGCTTCGACTAGCATGACTTCCATGGGGACCTTGTCTTGGCTTGGCGGGTTGACATCGCCTTTTATGGTTGCAGTGCTTGCTGTACCCTGAGTCTGATGGATCTTTGTGTGATGCATTCGAGGAAAACGCCGGGTGGGACTGGCACCCTGTCCGAGCCCATGTTAGCTAGGGCGTCGGCTTCTTCGTTGCTTTCACGGCCGATGTGGCGCAGCTCGCAGCCGTCGAAGTTTCCTTCCATCTGATTGTAGAGGTCTCTGTAGGCGATCATGTTGTCAGCGATGGCGTCGCAGGACTTCATGGTTTGCTGTACCACCAGGTATGAGTCGCCGTAGATCATGAGGTGCGTGGCGCCGCAGTTCTTGGCCATCCGCATGCCGTGGATCAGGGCCTCGTATTCGGCTTCGTTGTTGGATGGCTTCGGGAAGTCCATCTGCAAGACGTACTTGAGCTTGTCGCCTTTGGGGGAGATGAGCACGACTCCTGCCCCGGCTGACTTGAATTTCTTCGAGCCATCAAAGTACATTGTCCATGCGTTTGACAGGTCGGGGACATTTGGTAGCTGGGCTTCTATCCACTCGGTAGTGAACTCTGGGAGAACTTGGGCCTTGATGGACTTCGGGTGAGCATACTTCAGCCCCCATGGTCCTAGTTCGACAACCCACTTGGCGACTTGTCCTGTCGCGCGCTGATTTGTGAGGATGTCTGCTAGTCCGGAGGAGCTTACCACCGTGATCGGGTGCTCGGAGAAGTAGTGGACGACCTTTCTGGAGGTCATGAAGACTCCGTATGCCAGCTTCTGGTAATGCGGGTAATTCTGCTTGGACAAGGTGAGCACTTCGCTAAGGTAGTAGACGGGCCTCTGCACCGGGTGGCTGTGCCCTTCTTCTTCACGTTCGACTACGAGCACCGTGCTCACCACCCTGTTTGTTGCTGAGACGTACAGGTAGAGCGGCTCGTTTTCCAGTGGTGCTACGAGGACCGGAGAGGTTGTCAGTGTCTTCTTGAGATGGTCAAATGCGTCCTGCGCCTCTTGCGTCCACTCGAACTTGTCTGACTTCTTCATCAGTTGGTAGAAGGGTAAGGCCTTTTCTCCCAACTTACTAACGAACCGGCTGAGAGCTGCGACTCGGCCGGCTAATCGTTGCACCTCCCTGAGCTTCGTTGGTGCTGGCATTGTGAGTATGTTCTGCACCTTCTCGGGATTTGCTTCGATTCCTCTTGCGGATACAAGGTACCCTAGTAGCTCTCCGGCTGGCACGCCGAACACGCACTTCTCTGGATTGAGTTTGATCTGGTACACGTCCAGTGCGGCGAAGACCTTGCGTAGGTCGTCGACTAGGGTATCCTCCTTCCGGGTAGTGACGACGATATCGTCGACGTAGACTTGGACGATCTGCCCGATTAGCCCCTTGAGGCATGCTTGCATTGTCCGCTGGTACGTGGCACCTGCGTTCTTTAACCCGAACGGCATCGTCTGGTAGCAGAAAACGCCGTCGGGTGTGATGAAAGCTGTCTTCTCTTCGTCCTCGACCTTCAGCCTGATCTGCTGGTAACCTGAGTAGGCGTCCATAAAAGATAGGCGTTCGCAACCTGCAGTCGAGTCGATGATCTGGTCTATCCGTGGGAGCGGGAAGTGGTCTTTGGGGCAGCATTTGTTGACCGCGGTGAAGTCCACGCACATGCGTAGTTTCTTCGTCTTCTTTTTCTCAACTAGAACCGGGTTAGCGACCCAGTCCAAGTCCTTGATCTCTCGGATGAACTTGGCGTGCAATAATCTGTCGACTTCCATGGTGATAGCGTCTCGTTTGGGTCCTGAGAAGCGTCGCATGGATTGCTTGACTGGCCTTGCGTCCTTGTGTACTTTCAGAGAGTGCTCGGCGAGTTCTCTGGGTATCCCCGGCATGTCAGAAGGTTGCCATGCGAAGATTTTCCAGTTCTCACGTAGGAACTCGACGAGCGCGCTTTCCTACGCGGGTGTCAGGCTTGATGAGACCTTGACTGTCTTTCCGCTGTCAGTCGGATGGACCTGGTGGGTGACGGTGTCGTCATTCGTGTTGAATGCTGCGTCTTTGGCAGGCTTTTTGCGAGCCGGGAAGATGGTCTTGTCGTTGTCGGCTGATATGGCTTTGAACCGCTCTTCGACGCCGAAGGACTCGGAGATCTTGGCAAACTCGCGGTCGCAGCTGTTGGAGAGCCCAAAGTCGCCGCGGACGGTGATCACTCCTTTTGGCCCGGGTAACTTTATCATCAGGTAGGCGTAGTGGGGTACTGCCATGAACCTGGCAAAGCTTGGGCGTCCGAGGATGGCGTGGTATTGTGACTTCCAGTCGACGACCTCAAAGTCTATCGACTCCTTCCTGAAGTGCTCGGGTGTTACGAGGATGACGTCGAGTGTGATGGTTCCCATGGGTGTGATTGGCTGCCCTGGTACTATGCCGTGGAAGGTGGTCTCCGACTCCGGCAATTTCTCTGTTGATCTGTTCATTCGTCTGAGGGTGTCGGCGAATATGATGTTGATGCCGCTGCCCCCGTCTAGGAACACCTTCTTCAGGCTGTAGTCGCCGATCAAAGCCTCAATCACGAGTGCGGCGTGCCCTGGTCGGACTACCTCCGCTGGGTGATCTGCCCTGGAAAATGTGATTGGTGTCTCCGACCCGCGCAGGTAGTCTGGTACCGCGCGCGGGCTGTTGATGGCTTGAAGTACTTGGCGTGTGATGATTTTCTGCCTCCTGTTCGACGGGGGTCCCTTCTGTATCATGTTCAACTGTCCCCGTGCGGCTGGGTACGCGTCGGCTGCTGCCGGCGGACCTTGTTGCTGCTGCTGCGGCTGGGGGAACGCTCCTGCCGCCTGCAGTTGATTGTTGTTTGCGGGTGCTGCCTGTATGGCTAGCTGTGGTGCCGCCTGTATGGCCTGCACTGGGGCGATTATTTGCTGCATCGCATGGTAGATCTTCCTTGCTTTGCGGCAATCTTTCAATAGGTGGTTTGAACCCCACTTTCCTGTTACCGGGTTGCGGAACGAGTGATGTTTACAGGGTTGCATCAGTTCCTCTGCCGGGGTTAACGGGCGCTTCCACTCGCGCTTCTGACCTCCATCGCTGTGGTCGATGCTGCTGCTGCTACGGTTGTACTGACTCGAGCTTGGCTGTCGACTTTGCTCGTGCTGTCTGCTGCCCTCACGCTTGACCTCGCGGGGGGTTTCATAACCCGCCGCTACTAACTCGATTGAGTCGTGCGTGTAACGTGCCTTCCTCTTCTGACGCGACTCGCGCCAGTTGCTTGTTTCGCCTTCCTTTTTGGGAGAAGTCTCGCGGACGTAGTCCTCTCCTTCGGCCCATTGGTTGGCTGTCTTCATTAACTCTATTGTGGTCTTCGGCTGGAGCCTACCAAATTCCTCCCGGAGGTCGCGGCGAGCAACGCCATGCATGAAGGCGTCCATCACCCTGTCCTCTGATACGGGTTCCATGGTATTGCGGAGGAGTGTCCACCTTTGGATGTAAGATCGGAGCGACTCGTCTTTCCCTTGCTTGCAGGCCTGCAACTCGATGTAGGTCGTTGGTCTGGCGAATGTTCCCGAGAAACTTTTGATGAAGTTGTCCTGGAACTCTTCCCAGGTTCGGAAAGAATCTTTGGGTTGGCTTGTGAGCCACCCGCGTGCAGAGTCTGTCAGCATGAGCTGGATGTACTGCATTGCCGTGGTCGATGTTCCGCCTTGGCAGGTGCAAGCAATAAGGTAGTCCTCGAGCCATAGCTTCGGGTCTTGCTTCCCGTCGTACTTTGGTGTACCGGCCGTCAACTTGAAGCCTTTAGGCATGCGGGTGTCGCGAATGTTGAAGGAGAAACATGCTGCGCCACACGGCTCGAAGTCGCGATCGGCGTGGTCGTTTGCGTGTGCCGTGCTAGCCGAACGTTCCTTGCGACTGCGGTCCACCGTCTTCTGCGTCAGGACGTCACGGAGGTCCTTGATTGGCTGTTGCTGTGCCGCCGGGATGCCCGACGTCGTTGGTTCGTGAGCTTGATTACCTGGCCCCTTGGCCGCTAGAGCTTCTTCGATTGCCCTTATGGAGGCAATTTGTTGTTTGTGGAGGAGGGAGCGCGCGTCACCCTCCGGTGGCTGCGTGAGCCGGAGGTATGTCTCGACTGATATCAAGGCAGCGTTTGCTGTTTTTGGGACGGGTATCCCGTTTTCATCTTCGGTGACGAAGGAAGAGTCGAGGTTGCGGGTGAGCCTTGTTCGATCAGCTTCTCCCATGTGGGGGACACGGGCTCTGGTTCGCCGTGCTCCCTGAGTCACCTCTGTGGAGGATGTGAAGGAGAGAGCAGCTCGCCTTGCACTCGACGCGTCCGCGTCCCTTTTGCGCCTGAGAAGTTCGGCCTTTTCGACGCGAATTCGTTCGCCTTCCTTGCGTAGCAAGTACTGGACCGCCAGGTGATCGTCTCGAGATGCGTTGGGTGGCGGGAACGTGCCCTCGTCCACATGCTTCATTGCTTGGATCGCCATATCGCGCGTGATGACAAGCTTCGTCTGGTCCGGCATGTCCACCTCCAGTGGGTATGCGGGTTCGTCGTCGTCGTCATGCGGCGCTGTGCCGGCCATGAAGACCTGCCTGGGGTAGGCATGGATTGGAGAGTTGGTGCTGCCGCTGCTACTTATGTCACCCGCTTCTTGCTCGGGGTCGAAAATTGCTGCAACGTGGCGCGCGGCGCACCCGCTGTCGCGTCTCTTCGCGATTGTCCATGTGCCCGCACTCGACGGGACGAGTGCGAGTTGCTTTGGGTAGACCTGGGACTTCCAGGAAGATGAGGGCACGCGTGACGTTGATGTCGGACGCGGGCCCCTGGTCGCCCGTGCGGGTGCGATGGTGGAGGTGGGTCTTGACATGATTGACCGCACGATCGAGGTTGGGGTAGTAGACTCGATTCGCGTGGTCGTTGCCGAGATTGTCGACGTAGATGTCCTCTTCGCGGGTACAGCCGGCGCAAACCTTGCGGGTGCGGCAGATGCGATCTTCGCGGGTTCGGCGGTCGCGATCTCCGCGGGTGCGGCAGATGCGATCTTCGCGGGTCCAGAATATGGAGCCGAAGGTGATGTGTATACCTTTGTCCAGATCAGCGTACACCGATTGATGAGCTTTCGAGTGGATGACGAACTCGAAGGAGCCGAATCGCATCGACTCCCTGATGGCGGGTGCGCCGATCTTCATTGCGGATGGAGCCAGCGTGACCATGATCCTAGCACTTGTTTGAATTTCCCACAGACGGCGCCAATTGACGAGGTTCTAACTCGGCAAGTCCCAGGGTTGTACACCCCGGGTTGATTGATGGGGAGATAGGAGAGTGCAAGGTGATCACGACGGCTTGACAAGCAAGGTTTACCCAGGTTCAGGCTCCCCGAGGATAACACCCTACTCCTGCTTGTCTGGTTATTGATGCGAGTAGCGATTACAATGGCGAGATTGCGATCTCGCTAGGGTTTGTGGTTCTGAGCGTGCGGGGGTCCTCTAGGACGGGCAACCCTCCTGGCTTTATAGGCAGCCAGGTCTCGGGTGATTGGTACAGATACGATAGGTTACAAGTCCTAACCGAGTTGGACTAGGATATGAGATACCCCGAGTGGGCTTTCTGCGGGCCTTTCCATCCTTGGCGCGGCCCAGGTAGCCTCACCGTGGGCTACCCGCAAGGTAGCCCCACGTCATCGTTGCTAGGATTTTTTTTGTTTTCTGCACACCATCCCCTTCAAAAGGCCCGGATAAATTGATCCCAATGGCTGTCATATTAACTCTTTGATTAAGCGTCAAGATCCACTTGACACTTCGAGTTACAGTGGGTTGGCCCTTGGGGAAGAGCAAATGGTGACCTTTGGAATGCCATTGGAACTACCCTTTGGTGAAAGCAAGAGGCAGGGATAGGCACTATAAATAGACCCCCAGCCCTTCATTCTCACTCAGGCAAGCAGGGAGTTCTCCTAAGCACCAGCTTCTCGAATATGTCTTCGGTAGCAATGCTAAGACATCTTCGAGCGGCTGGACCTAGGGCTATTCTCTTGAAGTACATCGAATTTACAAGAGGGATAAAAGCAAGCACAGGGAGTTCTCCTGAGAACCAGTTTCTCGAAGATGTCTTCGGGAGCAAGCCTAAGACATCTTTGAGGACCTGGCCCCAGGATTAGTCTCTAGGAGACCCTCGGGAGCCGTGCATAAAGCAGCAACTCGACGTACTCGGGGGGCTACGCATAAAGCAGCTACTCGACGTGCTCGGGGGCTGCGCATAAAGCAACCACTCGACGGGCTCGGGGGATGCGCATAAAGCAAACACACGACGGGCTTGGGGGCTGCGCATAAAGCAAACACTCGGCGTGCTCGGGAGCTGCGCATAAAGCAACCACTCGACGTGCTTGGGGGCTGCGTCTGTGTCAAAACAAAAAAAACACAAACATACTAAAAAACACTTAAGAACATCCAGCGCAGGCAGGCAAAGGATTCTTAGGGCATAACGACAAAACGCCACTTGCTTTACTCGGGGCTAGATCTCTGTATTTCATTTACAGTATAAAGCCTACAAACACATAAACTAAGCATCCTCATCCTTCAGCGGCAGATTGGAGTCGATCAGTTGCTTCCCCGCTCGGCCTATCAACTTCTCGGCGGGGGCAAGAGTTCGCTCCATATCTTCGTTAGATAGACGAATCTCCGACCGAGATGACGAAGAAGAAGGATTAAGGAACCCTGGCGCTTCATATAGGCGAACACAGCGTTGGTTCCAAGCACAGCCCGTCGGGTCACGGCCTCTCGAATAGGCTCCTGAGAGCGAAACAGGTCGACAAGAGCGTGTATGCCTCGAGACTGGGGACCTTCAGGAAACAAAAAGTGATTCGCCCGCGCAAGTGTCGCCCGACAGCGCTCCAACAGAATAGCTCCACGCCACACTCGATCTTTCAGAGTGGCAAGGATATGTGCAGCACGGGCGCTGAACTTCCCAAGAGACGAAGGCCTCCCACCTGGCTTCTTTTGAAAGTCAGATAGGAGAGACTCATACTCATCATCTGCGCCCCGACTAAGAAGAAGCTTGAATGTGGAGTCTGAGCCGCGTACCATCAGCTCCCGAGCATAAGACTCCAAGGTCTTCGACTTGGGGCCCAGTTGCGCAGCAACTCCCGCAATAGTGGACGGGACCTCGGCTGCTGGCAGCACTTCCTTAAAAACATCGCCGAGGGTCTGGAGGGAAGTGGAGGGGATCGGGTGTAGAAAACAAAATATTTCCTAGCAACGATATCCCTCAAACATGCCAAGATCTATTCTATGTAGATATAGTAGTATGAACGGAGATCAGAATACATACCCTTGTAGACCGAAAGCCGGGATTACGTTCCCGCACAAACGTTGTCGATGAAGACCGACGAAGCCGACCTCAAGGTCGTGTAGAGGAAGCAGACCTCTGAGTACCGCTAGCGCAGCACCTCGCAGGGCGTCACACACGTACGGTGGAAACGACGGCCTCCGAAGCTCCAGTCCAGGACGAGCAGCGGAAGACTTGGACCGGAACACCATCAGCGCGACAGCGGGCTATGGTGGAAGAGATCCCCCTCTCAACTCGGCGCAACTCCAACAAAGGGAATCACGAAATCGAGAGAGAATTGGGGATTTAATTGGTGAATTAAAAGGCCAGGGGTGCCCCTCTATATAAATGCTCCTGGGGGAGCCAACCTTGCCAGCCAGGCAATGTGGGACTAAACCCCACATGCCTGGTGCGGCATTGGCTGGTGCGCCGGCCCCTTGGTGGGCCTCTTGGCCCACCTGGGTCAGCCACCAAGCCCCCACCGAATTCCCCTAGGGAATTTTCTCCCTCTTGGGCCTTCTTTCGACCAGAAGGCCCATTTAGCGAAATCAGCCTAAATAAATTCGAAAATAAATATATAAAATCATATTTGCAGATTAATTACATTAATTAATATCAAACATATTATATATAATTTATTCTAGCTCCGAAAACTCTTTCGCCGCTGCCCAATCTCCATCGGACCCCTCCCGGTGATCTCTTTCCTTTCCGGTTGTCTTGTCGAAACCCCTTAAGTGTGTTACCCTAGCGGTTTGATATAATAACAGGTATGATGAAGACTCCTCTATGATCAACGACTAACTCGTAGGCGTGGACCCCATGAATTAATTCCTGTGATATAACGAATGACTTTCATCTATCAAACCTGAACGCGAAGTCTTAAACCTTTTGCCATAGCGATACTTAGCGTGTCCGAGCGTCGTTCCATAGATATCTCCATACCTAGCTTGACCTCGTTACCAACAACGCTATCTTCTACTCGCCTATGATTTCATGTCTCCGTGACCTAGTCACATGCTTGCAAGCTCATTAGACATGATCTCACCGAGTGGGCCCTAGAGTATCTATCCTGCTATGTGGACTGGCAAATCCCGCTCTCGACCCCTCGTCTCAACTACTCCTTTCCGATACCCAAAAGTATCACCGTTATTGTCATACTATGTAAGATACGACGTTTGGTGCGATCAAAGTATCTTCCAGGAATAACAATAAGAGTTGATCTCACGGTCAAAGGCGTAACGACTACGTTCTCCAAAACTGGGTATGTCCATCACATCGTTCTCCAACGATATGACTTCCATTGCCGACCGGCGCCATGCCCTATGATCGGGAAACCTCGATCATCAATCGCGCAACGAAACTTATCTTAGTAGAGGCTACTAGGGACCTGGTTGTTTACGCATCACACCCATATTAATGTTTCCGCTTAATACGGTTATAGCATGACACAAAAACCTATTATGAACAAACGAGATATGATAAAGAATACACTTTATTAATTGCCTCTAGGGCATATCTCCTTCAGGAAGTCTCTAGAGACTTCTTGGCGTGCTTCACGGTCACCCCCACCTGGTCGATGGCTTGGTCGAGTGACAAGACATCACTCACCGCGCCAACGGAGCTGGAAGAAGGACCTGCAATAGCAAGAGAAAATTCATGTCAAAAATCCGGAAACTAGGCACAAAAGCAAACCCACATACAAAAATCATTATTTCTCACCAGCAAGAGAGTGGGCGTAGCCGAGCTGTCGCCTAGCCCGCGCTCCCTCAGAAGTCCGAAGAGCGTCTAACTCTTTCTGGGCAGTCGATTGATGGGAGAGAGTCTTATACACATCAGCCAGTCGGGATTTCAAAATATATTTCTCCTTTGAAATGAAAGAGATAAAGCAGTCTAGTCACATGAAAAAAGAAAGGCAGCCTGTGCAAAGCAAAGGAAGAAGCTTACGGCTGAGCTGGTCCAGCTAGGAGCGAAGAGCAATTCGCTCATCCTCCGAGTGTGCAAAAGCCTCGCCAAAAGAAACAAGGCCACTTGCGGCCGGCTACAAGAATAATGCACACATCATACACACGGGCCAAGGAAAAAGACACCATAATCAACAGAGGAAAGAAGGTTTACATGATTTAGCCAGGAGGGCAGTGAAGGAGTCGAAGGTGCAGCAGTCTAAGCAGCCGGGATAGGCGCCGCGACCGTCGACAGAGGAAGCAGGTGCCGAAGGAGCGACTACCGCCTCCGCAGCTAGAGAGGAGGTGGCAGTCGTGGCATGGGCGGCCAAAGGACTAGCGGCCCGATCATCGCTGGAAGATAGAAATGCAAAGAAAAGAAAATTCATAAATTAAAACATAATGAAAAATCAAAAGAAGATGCACACATTCACACGACAAAGAAGTTACATTCGCTCATCTTCTTCGGAAGTGAGATCGAAGTCGAAATGAGGCTTACCAAAGCCAGAGTGGCCAGTAGAAGGCGGAGGCTAGCGCTGAGCCAAGGGTGGCACGTCCCGCGTAGGTGAAGAAGCACCAGAGTCCACGACCTCCTCACCTTCACCTGAGTGCACCTGGCGGAGACGCTTAGGCGTGGGCTCATCAGTCGCCTCTACACCTTTTCCATCGTCTTTGGACTTCTCCGAAGAAGAGGATTCGGCCCCAGGCAGAGAGTCTATCGACTTCTCTCGCTCCTTCAGCACATCTATCTCCTCAACAGGCCCAACTTCGGGAAGGGGAGGGAGCGAGGACTTTGTTGAATTCCCCTACACAAAGCAAAAGCAAAGTCAAAATTAAGGGAGAAGACGACAGCAAAGTTCAGTCGACAACAAGGAAGCAAATAACTTACTTCGGGAAGGGGATTCTCCGAGCTGAAGGGAGCTATCTTGAAGTCATAGTTGATGGTGTCCTCAGCTTTGTAGCTAGTCACCGACTTCATGAGTGTGTCAAGCTCATTCACCGACAACTCCACAACACTGATCCTGGTATAGTGGCGAGCCTAGCATATGCAGATATGGCCTCGGAACATGGAGACCGAAAGGTCGAGCATGAGTCACTGAGTTGTTGTGATTGACAATTGTCTACCCTTGAAGTTGTGTTGCCGGCTCTGACTATGAGGGGTTGTGCAATGGATGGGGTCGTGTAATCGCTTAAACGACCAGGAGGGATGTTCGTTTGAGTGGGAGTTCGGATAGTTATTTTCTAAAATACTAGAGCTCAAAATATAATGAACAAAGTCAATTTTGCAAACCTTTGTAGATATTAACCATTGGGATAGCATCTTTTAAAATTAGGCGCATTCCTGCGATTGAGAAACTTAAAAGGTTGGGTCCAAACTTCATAGTTTTATACTTTAGCTTGAGGATACTCCTTGTTTAAACTGTTAGCTCTTTGTGATACAATACCCGCTAGGAGATAAACCCGGAGATTCCGCTAACAAAAGATAATTTGGATTATCGGATTTTGTGCGGATGATATCATCATAGTCCAGTGTATGCTATGATCTCTGCCATAGAGAACCAACGGTGGGTACAAGTTTTTAGATCGTGAACATATGAGATGGTCGCTAAACTCGGGGTACCCCAAAAGTTGGGTTGATGAAGTTTATCAGTATTTTGACTGATTGTCTTCTCAACCAATATGGAAGAGAATACACATATTGAAGGAGCACGCGGCAGTCATACTTGATGACTTATGGTCATACTTGATGAACATTGAGATGCCTCGCTCAGCTCGATCACTGGATGACAAACGTCGTTGCCAAGTGCAAATTCTCTGTCATAGACTATGTCATGCAAGGGGAATCATTCACCTTCATGGTTCTTGATTACGTTGTCTGTATCAAGAAGATGAAACAAATCGCCGGAAGTCATCGATGATGATGTTGTATATATGATATATATGTTATGAATGTTTTAGCTAAGCAAGTACTCGCAGTTGTGACTAACCTTTTGAACTAGTCATGTTTTATGAAAACCAGGTTTACTGCTTGAGTAGCTTGAAAGGATGAGGCGCCATTGCGTGTTGATAATGGCAGACAAGTTGTTGTGATGGCCATAGACACTCTCCCTCTAGATCTACCATTTTAATAAATTCTTTATGATCGCTTGTTAGTATGATCATTATAAGTGTGTCTCCTCTAGCGAGACACCTGTTCATATATGTTAGTGAAAAACTCGTTGTCCTATATTTATGAAATAATGATCATATGCCGATTTGAATTTAGATGGTAGAAGCTCCCACATTCATAATATTAATGCCAAAGGATACAAACTTAATAAAAACACCACATATGTGTGGCACTACCGTTTAATTCATGTCAATGTTATAGCCAATGCATTAGCTCCATACCGGATGGATCTACAAGTCCTTAGATTTGATCTTTTGACACTTGCAAAATAACTGTGACACCGTTTTCGGAAAACGGGCATATAACTTATTGATAGTCATACATATCGATGTATGTAGTTCAATGAAGTAATTGACGGGTAGTGGAGACCTTTATTTCGTGAACTTCACTGAACGTTTTGAGTATAGCTTGTTGAGAATCGTGCATATGGGTGTATGTGAATCAATGAAGTACTTTAACGTGTAGTGGAAGTGTTTATTTCGTAGACTTCATGAATATTCCGAGTAGATATATAGATATCCACTCCGGGGAATGTTAGTCTGAAATTTTTGATTCGATCAAACAAGTTCAGAATGAAGTAGGAAATAAATTTAACAAGAAAATCAAATTCCTACGATACAGATCGAGGAAATAAAGATTTGAGTTACAATGTTGGCACATCATTGGAAGACTTGTGAGAAGAGTTCCACAAATTACGTCGCATGGAACACCATAGTGTTATGGTGTGTTAGGACGTCGTAATTGCACCCTATCGGATAGTGTGTGGTAAATAAATCTCTTACCGAATTATTGTGATCATTAGAGTCATATGGTAGAAACGTAATATTCACGTTAGGTAATAGGGAAATCATTTAAATCCATGGAGACAATACCATATGAGTAATGGCATGGCTTTTAACCTGGATTGTCGTTTCAACAATTTAGTGTTTCGATGTGATCAAACCTAAGATGGATTAATCTTTGTAGTGTACCGTACCTAAAGAGTTAGTTGGGTACATGTCTCACGACATAGGCAAAATCGTTGCCGTGATATACGTTGCGAAAGAAATAGTTTCTTGTCCAAGGGTATAAGTGAGAAAGAAAGTAGAGCAAGACGAAGTTGTTGAACTTCCTCTCCAGACATCAGAGTGGCGCAACCGAAAGTGTTTTCGGTGTCATGCTCCACAGCTTGAAAAAGCTGATGATACAAGATCATGATGTTCTGAGCTAATACTAAGAGCGTAGGCATACGAGGTTGTGTTCCACATTGTGTGTTACGACAATCTTATTATGAAGGTCATATTAATGGAATATGATAGACCTACGAACTACAAAGAAGAGATGGTGGACCTAAGTCCGAGAAATGACTATGAGTCATTTATGATCCGAAATAAAATCCATATACGATTAACAGGTAATGACTTGGGAGATCTTCTTGATGGCATCTAAGATGTTATTAGAATGTGGAATTTTATGAGAAAATGGACATTGAGAAGGATCGATTTGTCGTGAAACAGTTCCGACAGATTCAAAAGTTGATCACATGAGAGTTTGTCTCAAGTGGCGAAGCCTAAATCTATTCTGGGTCGTTTAGCAATTACTATAATTTCGAATGAGAAATTGATAGATGGATAAGGAAACCATGTTTCTTAATAGTGTCATTAAGAAAGAGTTGGTGATCCTGAGGATGATAAACATGTATGCGAACTTCAGTTGTCCATTCATGGGCTGAAGCAAACATATCGGAGCTGGAATCTTCACTTTAATAATATGATCAAAGGATTTTGGAGTTGTCCAAAATAGTTGAAGAAATCTACACTTGCAAAGAAGTGAGTGGGAGCGAAGTAGCTTTCCTTGATCTTATATGCAGAAGGCATATTTGAGTGGGAGCTAAGTAGCTTTTCTTGATCTTATGTGCGGAAGGCATATTTGAGTGGGAGCTAGGTGTCATATGTGATTTTGTATGTAACGACATATTAAATGACATAGATCCTCTAGTAGAGTGTAAATGATTATTTAAGTGATTAAATTTTCTATGAAATGAAGTCAGGAGTATTAGGCATCCGATTTATAATTGTATAGATCGTAAGGGGCTTAATAACATTAAGTCGGAATATTTCCTAAGTTAAGATTCTGAAGTGTTTCAGAATAGAACAAGCGAAGAAAGAGGTTCTTGCTTGTATGACTAGGTAAAATATTAAGTTTATCTTGGCATTTTCAGTAATAGCAAATGATGTTCGACATTATCTATGTATCAGACATAGATGCTATCAGACTGAAAGCTCGACTTAGTTTGACCCGAGTTCTTGGTTGAAGAACAGGTTCTAGAGTGATCCTTGTGTGGATCAATGAACAAACGTTAAGTTTATTTTTCAGTGTCTATGAGAACTGAAGATATGTTTTCTAGTAAAGCGTAAGAGTAGAAAGACAACTTGCCGTAAAGCGGTTATGATGATGCAAGTTATGACACTGACCCATACAACTAGAAATCTCATATAGGAGATGTCCTTTATTTTGAAGATAGACATGGTTAGTTTGCGAAGTCGCATATGAATGCATTGTCGCATAATCTACATAGGTATAGAAATATATCGCGACTTCAGAAGTAGCAAGTGTGATTGGACTGAGCAGTTTTCCGAGCGTAGGTGGTCCCCTTAATAGATCTCTTAGACTTTTAAGGCGCATGCTACGCGAATGCTCGAGTCTCACTCCATCCACTTGGATATATTTCACCTTCATCGTAAGATACGGGATGATGTCAAACTAGGTGACATAGAAGTGTTGCAAAGCACATATAGGTCTCAATGTGTGAGATCTATTGACAGTATTCCTTTTCCACGAGGCGAGCAGGCACCAAGATGCTATATGTGTTGAGCTTTTACCAAGTTGTAAACTAGATTAAGTGTTACTCTAGTGCAAGTGGGAGACTGAAAGGAATATGCCCTATAGGCACTTAATAAACATAGTTTATTGGCAATATCCCAATTGTTCATTATATGTTTTTCACCATGTTGTAACTGTATTAAGCGAAAACATTAATACATGTGTGGTAGATAAAACAACCAGGTCCCTAGTAGCCTCTACTAAGACTAGTTTCATTGCGCGATTGATGATCGAATTTTTCCGATCATAGGGCATGTGGCCGGTCGGCAACGGAAGTCATATCGTTAGGTGTAACAATGTGATGGACATACCCAGTATTTATAGTACATAGTCATTACGCCTTAAGACCGTGAGATCAACTCTTATTGTTATTCCTGGAAGATACTTTGATTGCATCAAACGCCATATCTTATTTAGTGTGACAATAACGGTGATACTTTTGGGTATCGGAAGGGGGTAGTTGAGACGAGGGGTCAACATCGGGATTTGTCAGTCCGCATAGCCGGATAAATACTCTAGGGCTCACTCGGTGAGATTATGTCAAATGAGTTTGCAAACATGTGACTAGGTCACCAGCTGACATAATATCATAGACGAGTAGAAGATAGCGATGTCGGTAACGAGATCATGCTAGGTATGGAGATATCTGAGAATGATGCCCGGACACGCTAAGTATCGCCACGACAAAGGGTTTAAGACTAGACGTCCAGTTTTGATAGATGAAAGTCATTCGTTATATCACAGGGATTAATTCATGGGGTCCAGGCCTACGAGTTAGTCATTGATCGGAGAGGAGTCTCGATCATGTCTGTTATTATATCGAACCGTTAGGGTAACACACTTAAGGGGTTTCGAAAAGACAACCGGAAAGGAAAGAGATCACCGGGAACGTCCCGGAAATGGTCCGATGGAGATCGGGCAGCGACGAAAGAGTTTTCAGAGCTAGAATAAATTATATATAATATGTTTGATATTAATTAGTGTAATTAATGTCTAAATATGATTTTATATATTTATTTTCGAATTTATTTAGGCTGATTTCCCTAAATGAACCTTCTGGTCGAAAGAAGGCCCAAGAGGGGAAAATTCCTCAAGGGAATTCGGTGGGGGGCATGATGGCCGGCCTAGGTGGGCCAAAAGGAGCTCACCAGGTGGACGGCGCACCAGCCTGGCCGCACCAGGCAATGGGGGATAGTCTCGCATTGCCTAGCTGGCAAGTTGGCTCCCCCCTGGGAGCCTATATAAGAAGGGGCACCCTGGCCTTTTAATTCACCAATTAATTCCCTAATTCTCTCTGTCGGAGTTGCGCCGAGTAGAGAAGGGGGATCTCTTCCACCATAGCCCGCTGCCGTGTTGCTGGTGTTCCGGTCCAAGTCTTCCGCTGCTCGTCCTGGACTGGAGCTTCGGAGGCCGTCGTCTCCACCGTATGTGTGTAACGCCCTGCGAGGTGCTGCACTAGCGGTACTCGGAGGCCTACTTCCTCCACCCGACCTCGGGGTCATCTTCGTCGTCTTCGTCGCGCTGAGTTCTTCACGACCTAGAGGTCGGCTACGTCGTCTTCGTCGTCACGTCGTCTTCGTCGTCAACGCTTGTGCGGGAGCGTAATCCCCACTATTTGGTCTACGAGGGTATGTATTCTGATCTCCGCCGTACTTCTATATCTGCATAGTGTAGATCTTGGCTAGTTTAAGGATATCGTTGCTAGGAATTTTTTTTGTTTTCTGCACACGATCTCCTTCACTATCGGAAAGTGTTATTTGCTCCCGAGCACAAGTGATACTTCAGTTTTTCAAAAAGTTCAAAAAAAAATAGGAGTTTCAAAAAATTCTGAAAAGAATAAAGGATGTAGTCAATGATATATCCTACAAAAGTGCAAAATGTCATATTCAAATACTTTGTTTTCTTCTGTACACAAACATGACAAAATCTGATAAAACTGGAGATTTGAAAATATACATATTCAGATCCATATATTGACATTTTTGTGTACGCCAAAATAAAAAGTATTTGAAGTTGATTTTTTTTGTGTTTGCATATACATCGTTTTTTACATCCGTGTTTTCATAATTTTTGAAACTCGTAAATATGTTTTATATTTTTTAATACAGCAGGATCACTACCAACTATGCGGTAAAATGCACATGGGCCGAAGCGACTGCTTGTGGGTTGTCCAGCATTTAGTTGCGGAAAATACTAGCAGGACAGCAGGGCGGTTATAAGTTGTATCTTAAGTTACTTCTTTAGAATGCTCGGAAGATTCAGCAAGATTAACAGATCCATAATGGCAAGAGGGAGGTTTATTGTATCTTCTTTTATGTCTTTGCCTGGCTTGTAAAACTCTGTAACCCAACTGCCATTTTGTCAAAGAAGTTCGGGCCTGTGCGTTGGAGCTTGTGCAACGCAATTGTAATCATCATCAAGTGGGAGAGAGGTGTATATTAGACGAAATGTCTACTGACGTATTAGCAACATCAAAGCAACCTGCCGAAGAGCACGGAGTGTGCAAGAAGACATTTTGTAAAATTAGACATGGAGAATATAATGGAAAATCATGTGGTGCGGATATAAAGAGCAAAAGTATGAAGTCAACAAAGTTGTAACAGTGCAATTGAGAAGGTAATCGTTACCCGGGTGCATGATTACTAGGCACATTGTAACTTTTTTTCTCAAATCCATTCGACCAAGATGTTTTTCCATGGTTTAGAGCGTTAGGATCAATCTAACTCAGCAGCGCTCAACCATGATGCTGCCCCTTTTGTCCCCACCTATTTTCAGAGTACGTGTCCGGCCAATCTCCGGAGACACTTGGAGCATTGGATAGAGTTCTTGCGTCAGTGGCTGCTTAGTTTTATTTCTAACAGGATGGCAAGATCATTGAAATCTGCAAACCGTTTCATATTTGTGCAAAGCAAGTTGTAAACTCTTTAATTTGCTAAATAAGTTTTGTCATTTCCTTCTCGCGAGAAACGTACGAGAGTTGTTGTTGTCCATATCCCGAGTCCCGACTTCTCAGTTTGATTTGCCTTGTAGCTCTACGCCATCGCCATCACCTTAAACACAATTATCACAAGCTTGTGGGATGCTACCAGCGGATTAATATAGTATCATGGACAAAATCAGAGTAGGATTAGTGAGCCCGTTCTTATGTATGGCGGGAGAGATCTCTGTCATGGCGTGGCGACGCGCATGTGAAACCAAAAAATGCAGATATGGAAAGATATACTGATGGTTGCAACTGCCGAGTATAGGAAAGAAATCCATCTGGCTAGCCATGCCACGTTTTGTTTTTCTCTTTCACGTCTCATTTTTGTGCAAGGAACTAATTGTGTGCACCTAATTTCACTAGTTTGGCAAGTTTGTAAGATTTTTAATATGGTGGCAATCTCTGATTTGACATAAAAATAAAGTACATTGTTAGAGCATAATGTATGGTACAGAGCCAAGTGTAGCAAAAGTTCTCTAATAATTTAATGCTTTGGTTGACGATAAAATTAACTTGCACAACTAGCTAGATAGAAAACAATCTGACGACAAAGCATCTGCGCATCGAACTATGATAAGCTTAGTTACATAAAGTGGTAGAAAACTGGAATTCTACATCATGTCGAGGTTTTAAGGCTCAAGTCGCAAATCCTGGGCCCAAGACCCCTGGCAAAAAGGGACCGGGCCATCTATGTATAAAAAACTCACCAACATTTTTTAAAAGAAAACTCGCAGCACATAGCTGCACATAAACGTTCAAATATGACACTACCTCCGTCGCGAAATACATCTTCTTTTGAACAAGCTTGAGACACTTATTTGTGAATGGAGTGAGTATATGTATATATATTTAAAGTGAACAAACCTTTTTAAACCAAAAGACATATGCCGAAATAATTCATATGTCATAGAAATGAGAATACTATTTGTCACGCGCGGCGGACGAGATGCGCAACGTCACGGAGAAGATGGCAGGGGCTCGTGGAGGAGGAGAAACGCGGAGGGAGAGAGAGAGAGCCTCGCGGCGGCTGGGATTGCGGCGACAACGATCTTGATTTGTTCAATTGTTCTCCTTTGCCTTTCGGTTGCTCTGGATGGATAAGACAGAGGAAGAAGAGAGTACGAGAGGTTGTGATTTGTGAATCCTGGGGTGGATTGTGCAGTCGCTGTGTGGGGATGTGGTGGGCGTGGGGACGTAGGGTGAGATTTTTTCACACTGACATGTGGCGTTACCGGTACACAGGTTAAAGGGTACGGGTTTGACATCCCATATTCGGTGGGTCTAGGATATCCCGTTAAGCACACATGTGGGTATTTTTTTTTCATCATCATATCCGCCCCATTTAATGGGGATACCCACCGGGTTAATGGGTGACGGGTACCCATTGTCATCCGTAGGTACAGGGGTTTCTTCCCTGCTGCCGGCTGCGTACCTTTTGCACCGCCGTCGTAGACTCCCTCGATGAGCTCGTGTGTTGCAGCGTGCTCGCGCTCCTTTGACCCGGCCGCGTTCCGAGCGGCTTACGTCCCCACAACGAGGACCCTTCCTCCTGGTGAACGTACCCGGGTTCGATTCCAACGACGAGTACCTCCCTGACCAGGTGATGGCCGCGCGGGAGAGGTTCGTCCCAAGACGATGCTGGATTACCTGCAGAGCGCAGCCGTGGAGCAGCGGGACGCGGCCGAGACAGCTCATGGTGATGTACCCAAATTGTTAGGGATCGACATGGCCGCGATGCTCATGGTGATGTACCCAAATTGTTGCGGATGTCCTCTCATGCGCGGCCGTTAGTATGGCGCCGGCGGCCGGCACGATCGTCAAGTACATGGAGGTGGAAGCTATGATCAACTCAGGTCGGCCCGCTTTATCAAGCTCCTCTATCCTTCGGTGGGGAGAGCAGCGGGGCGAGACGGCAATGGGAAGAATGACAAGGGTGGTAATGACTCATGAGCTTGGACTACGGCACGCGACAAGTTCGCACGCCCAAGAGCAAACAACAATTTTCCTCTATATTCAGTCTATTCTTATATGTTTTTACTATATCAGATACACTCGGCTCAAGGTCTCATGTAGATGAGCCTTTTTTAATATGCATATACCAGATCTAGGAACCCAATGTCGATGGTGAAAAGGTGTCGTTACATTATAATTTCACCCGGTCCATGATTTCATGAATTTGGTTAACCACTTCAATTGATGTGAAAAGTAAATGTTTAAATTATTTTATCAACCCGTAGCAACGCACGGGCATTTTGCTATATATTTAAAGTGAACCAACCTTTTTGAACCAAAAGAGATATGCCGAAATAATTCATATGTCACAGAAATGAGAATACTATTTGTCTTGCAAATAAATGTTGTTACATGCGAATAGAAAACACATGTTATAATCAGCCATGCAAATACTAATGGAGATGATAAATATAGAAAAAGTGTAAGATATTAAACCATTACATTTCATTCTCCCACGGCGAATTTTCATCTCATGGAAACGATCAACAATCACTTCATTAGTAATTGTGCCCAACAATCCTTTTTCCACATAGCAAATGAGGCTATGGCTGAAATAATCATCACCAATTTTGTTGGGCAAAGCGTTTTTCACAATCTTCATAATCAACAATCAGGTATTTCAGAAACATCTTATATACTCCTGCCCAAATCGACTATCAGTTATATTATGTCTAGCGTGCACCGGCATTCTTTAGAAGATCCACTTGGTTTATATTATGTCTTAGTGCCGGTAAACTAGCTTCCACACATGTACTTTTTTATTCGTCTTGAAATTTAGACTTGTACTTTCTTGGTGAAACTATTAGAGCTTGTTAATTTAGTTGATGGTACGCTAGTTGACAATATTGCACTAGATCCCATCTAGCAATACACTATCTTGCTAACTAAGAAACCGATGCTACTTGATTCTTCTTCACCTGGGGTCTATGCACGTTAGGTTTACATGGACATAGTATATCTTAGTCACATTTTATATTGTCAAATAATAGTACAAATTATGTGAAGAAAAATGAATTGTTATGAATTATCATAAATGTGCCCTGTTTTGTAAAGTGTGTTATTATCTTCCGGTTTCAGCAAATGCCGCAAAATGATTTTTTACATCAGTTCTGCAAAATGTTAGTAACCTCTTGTTGGTCCAACACAAAGACATCTACATTAACATTTTTTTCCAGGGCCACGGACTAGCCAGATGATAAGTACAACCCACAGAATCATGCCAGTTTGAGAAGTTCATGTTAATTTTCCACACACATCATCTTCCCTGATAATAAAACGGTGTGAGTAAACGTACTGTTCCCTGAACCAAACAGGTGACCCTGTTTGGATCTTCCTCTCACGGCAGCGCTAAGCCTCTTTCCACTGTAGACCACATCACTCCACCTCGAAGCAATTCTTATCACATGGTAATCCTCGTCATTATCCTTTGCTCAACCCCACCAATGTGGAAAATACATCCATGTGGATCTGCATTCAGTTCTATAGTTGGTGTTGAACCCTAACATGCATTGGTTGTTTCCAGTTTTGGTATTCTTTTGTTCTGGTCAATTTAATCTGATTCATGTATGGTATTTGTTTTCTTACATTTTAGAGATTTAGTGGAGTACTAACAATACTTTATTTTCTTTTTGAGTTTTAAGTAAACCCCAATTTACCCCGTTAGGACAACCCCTGCATTTATGCTTGTTGGTAGGGGTAGAGCTGGGCGCAGAGCAACCAGAACCATTGGCCCGGGGCACCAAATTTCCCGGCCTATTAGGCATACTAGCTCCCTGTGACTTGGCCTGGCAAGTAGACCAAGTTTATCAGTCATTTTCTCTGGCCGGTTTTCCTGTGGGAACGACGACTGGAGTACACGGAGCACACTAGGGTATCCTTAGAAAAAGAACGGCCTTTGCAAAGGTCCAGCTATCCATCCGTGTATGTGTCTGCAGCTGCCACGTGGCTGATCACCAAGCATCCCGTGTACGTTCGTCCGCGTACGAGGCCGGAATTAGGCGGCGCGTACGATCGAGTGAGCCAGCTCGCGACATGCAACAACGCATGTACGATTTAGGAAGCTAGCACCCACGGCGTACGAAGCGATAGCACCCATGCATTATGTACGTGTACGGCTTCTGGTATATTACAACAACGTAAACCGGGTTGTATAACAACACAGACCGGGTTGTACAACAACACATATCAGTTTGTACGTACAACAACACATACCAGGTTGTACATCAACCCAGACCGCGTTGTACAGCAACGTAGAGCGCGTTGTACAGAAACAAAAACCCGATTGTACAGCAACAAAAACCAGATTGTACAGCAACACAGACCGGGTTGTACAGCAACAGAGAACATGTTATACGTACAACTACATTCGGGTTGTACGAACAACTGCACCTAGCAGGTTGTACGTACAACTACAAATTTCAGTTTGTACATACGACTACACTTAGGTTGTACAAACCATACACAATCCGAAATACAAAAAAAAAGTTTGTCGAAACCTATCAATATGGGATCTAGTTTTTAAGATCTCGACGCGAGGAGTTCAAAAGTGAAAACGGTTCGTAAATCGGATAAACGGTTCTCAAGATATTTCGTTTTTAAAAAACGAATCTCAAAATAAATGCATGTACAACCCTATGCCCACCACCAGGGAGCCGCCACTTGTCACCGCGTGAGAGAAAACATGGGAGCAGAAACGAACGAAATTGTGACACTTGTCAGCACCGAATCACGCGCGTAGACCTTCGCGAAGGGAAGCCTTTTTCTAAGGACTTCAAGCACACTAGCTCCCACGGACCTCTCCCTCCTAGGGATAGTGGGCCGACCCACTAGATAGCTTTATCCTATTTTCGTTCATTTTCTTTCTTTCTTTCTTTTTTCTTATATTTTTTTTATTAATTTCTTTGGTTTCTTTTCTTTTTTCAAATAATATAAATGTGAGTATTTTTTGTTCAAGTAATATCAATGAGAGCATTTTGTATTCAAATGTTTTTTAAACGTTAATAACAGGAATATTCACATTGAAACCCGATCAAATGATTAAATGCTAGTATTTTTAAAAATCCTTCAAGTAAAGAAATGTTCATATTTGAAAAATTGTTTACATAATAAAAATGTTCAAATAAAATGCATGTTCAAATACGATAAGGACTTTATTAGCTTTCACATATATAATTTTTGTTCATTAAAAAATTATTTTTCTTCTTTTTCACAATATATAATAGTATATTTTATAAAACAGAAAAGAAAAAAGTAAAATAGAAAAGTGAAAAAAACAGTGTCTGTTATTGGGCCGTATAATGCGGCCCGTTACAAAAAAAATACAGGCGGGAGGGAACAGGCTTCCGGCGCCGCCACCCTAATCTCCGTCGCCGCCTGCAGACAGGAAGCAGCAGTCCGGCCTCCCGCCCCCTGCGCGTAGGCTTCCCCGGATTGCCTGACCCCGTCGCGTCATTCTCCTCCGCCGATCTGCCCCCCGCTGGCCCGCTCTGCTGCTGCACAGCCGCCGCTGGCCAGCCCTGCGTCGCCTCCGCGCGACCGTCAGAAGGTGCCGCCGCGTGCTTTGGGTCTGCCTCCTCTCTTCTCAGCAGAACCAGGGGACTGGGCAAGTGGGCAGAACAACCGAACAGGGGCTGGTTATTTACTTCTTCTCACCTTTCAAAAATCAGAACTGCTCGGCGGCTAGGTAATGTTTTGATATATTCAGTAGTTCTGTTGATTTTTAAAGTAAACTAGGATTAAACATTTGTTCATTTAACAATCGTTCAGTGTTACAATCGTAACAAATTTCGGTGCCATTACAAAAGAAAAATGGAAGTTTTTTTAGCTAAGGTTTTGGCCCGGGGCGTGCTTCAATCCTGGCTCCGCCTACTGCTTTTCGGCGAGCGCAATTATAGCTAAATTTCCAACTGGTTATCAGTTTTTGCTTCAAATATAAGTAAACCGTTAGAATGAGTTCCGCCCAAGCAAATGTTGAAGATTAGTCTGCGGATTTGTGTATCTAAGTGCTTGGCTGCAGGCCCTTGGCTTAAAATAGAGACAACCGGATGAGACCAAGCAAGTCATTTCGATAGCATCTTTGGCATAATAGGCGTTTCTCTTTTGTGATTGATTGTACTGAATTCTTTATTAAGGGATATGTCTAAACATAAACTGACATCCCTTTAAGTTAAGAATGTGTACCTTCATTACTTTTCCTTTGGTTACTAGAGTGATACCTTTATTTTGTATTAAATCCAGAATTTACATGGCAGATCCAGTATGATCAGCAGCAAACTCAGAACATTAGCAGAGTTAAGGAAGAGTGCATGTTCTGGTTTGAATCTAACAGGGCAATATACTGCAGGTTAAGTGAGGTGAAGGTCCCAGAAGGCAGGATGCGGTTTGTGGTGAAACAAGTGTGCGCTGGCGGGGCCAAGGCTCGTGCGGGATTGCTTCAGATTGGAAGCAGCAGTGTCGAGACGCCAGCGCTGCTTTTGTCAACACGCAAAGGGCTGCCTGCGTTTATGTCGTCTGACCTCCTTTCATCCCTTCCCCTTCCCGACTCCCTTCTCCTCAATGTCTGCCCAACCCACTTGTAAGCTCCCCACCCCTTCAGTTCAATTATGTCCTGGCCATGCGTTCTGTTTCATAACAAGCCATCAAAGAGATGTAATCTCTATCCTGGACTAGGATGGTTCCTTTCTTCTGAGATTTTGTCTAAATGAGTTTGTTCACGTTTCTTTTTTGTTTCACCAGTATAGAGGGCCCTCCGCCGAAAACATTATCAAATATTGGTGGTTTGCATCGTATGCTGGGTCTGCCTGATCATATCCTCATAGCTACAGCTGGTGAGTCTATTGCAAGTTTACCGTCAAGTGAAGCCAGCAATAAATTTGGTGCCTCTTTCGAAACACCATCAGGCCGTAAACTGGTCAGTAGCTGTCATCTTTTCATTTTCAACTTCATGCATACATATTTGGTATGATTTTCTAAATTCAGTTTCCTTCGACAATTTAGGTGAAACCATCAGATTATATGGAGTTGATTTCCTGCATGAAACCTAATTTGTGGGCAAGCTTGGCAGATGAGGTTCCAGCTTGGGTTAATGAGAAACGGAATAAAACGTCTGTTGACCGGACATTGCGCTGGCTTGATGCGTGTATTTCTTTGGATGCGGTATGATGTATTGATGTTGACTTTTTCCTTTGTGAACCCTTTTGTGGGGAAAATATGTTTCTTTTGCTATCGGAGGTTTTGCGATTTCCTTTTGTGTTTGTTGAACAGAGCTAAAAAATTAAGCAACGCTGGAGTGATAGTTACAAATTAGTTTATAAGATAAGCTGGCCCGTGTGACACTTGACTGCACTGCTAGTTGCCTCTGTTGGCAACCTCTCAATAGAAAAACTGTGAAACAACATGTAATTTTCTCTTATAATGTTGGTTTAGGACTCGTGTGTTAGTTTTTGCTTTCTATTGATGGAGAATTTTCTTTAGGTCTTATGCAGTTCTTCAATGTTGATTTTATTTTGTAATCTTCGTGATTTCAGGCTGCTGGAGGAAACTGTTTAGGCGTAATTGTTGGGGGATCCAGTGTAGAGCAACGAAAACTGTGTGCCACTGAAGTATCAAAGAGGATTGTATCAGGTTATGTTCATTTATGAATACATACAGCTTTCCTCCAGTAGTCCTACTGCCTATTTACACATTCGCTTGAACAGAACCTAAACTTTGCTCAAGTTTCCACTTTCTTAATTCAGAAAATGAGTTAATTATTAATTGTGTATTCACTTAGAAAAGACCAATGTGTGCTGCTTCTATTGATGTTTTATGGTGAAGTTTGATACAGGCTTTTGGAT
Organism: Poa annua; assembly: GCA_026929855.1. Taxonomy (NCBI): domain Eukaryota; kingdom Viridiplantae; phylum Streptophyta; class Magnoliopsida; order Poales; family Poaceae; genus Poa; species Poa annua. The sequence continues at coordinate 76,287,379 of CM049430.1, read as the reverse complement.
TGGAGGGTTTGGCCTTGGAGAGAGTGTGGAAGAACGTGGCAATTTGCTCAATGCAGTAACAGTAAGAACTGTGTTTTTTATCTATCAATTCTTAATGCAAGGACGATTACGTAATTCCTTTATGAGTTATGACTTTGGTTAGTTGTGACTCCTTTTGGAAAAGTTATTAAAGGTCTATGCTTAAATTTATATTTGTCAAATGGGGTTGGTCTTTGTGCAAAGTTGCTGCCCTGTTACCTCTCCTGCATTTGCTAATTGCTTAGAGTAAGTATCACAAAACCACAACTATTGGGACATGTGTTACAGAAAACTATGAAGTCCGGTACATTTTGAGACAACCACAACTACTGAATTTGAGGGAGGATAACATTTGTCTCCAATGCTGGATCCATAATTACAAAATTTGATTCTAAATTTTGGATGTCTCTGATCGAAAGTATTACAACCAACATATTTTTATTATTGGCATAAATTTAGATTATAAATATAGATAATATTTTCATGTGACTATAATATATATGAAACAAATTAGTTCTATCTAACATGATAACACACTTAGTTATATCTAACATTGCCTGTTATGAAAAATGTCCATAGAACCTAAACCTAACAAGTAGCCGATGGGGTACAACTACAACCCAATCAAATTGACCGCTTCAGCAGCACTGTAAGAAAAGAGAAATGGGAGAATGGAGAGAGAGGTTTTGTGTGCTATATAACCAATCAGGTCTAGTTTGACCTCGACGTAGTAGACACGTGATGAGGCAGAGTAGGCACCGTCTTCTCCCCACGTATGCATTGATCATTGGGCTCCTCATGTTAGATTCTCTTTGAATTGAGCTGAACCGGTGATTTCGGTGGGTTGTACATTCTAGCCCCAATAGTTGTGATTATGTGAAAAAAAGATACAAAAAATGTGGTTTTCGGAAACCTATGCCCCCAATAGTTGTGGTTTGCTTCACTCAAATTGCTTAATAGTAACTTGATTCCTCCTGTTAAAATTGCAATTTCAACAAAAGAAAACATGTTTCAAGTGAAGCCAAAAGTGAAGACAAAGCAAACTTTTGAAACTAATAATGCTTTTCAAATATGTGCAAACTAAGTTGCTTTAGCTGGCTTCTTCTAATCTAACTCTTCATCACATTGACAACATGCCATGCTAACCATTCTTGAATTGACCTTGCTGGAAAAAAATTGACAAACAGTTGATATTGCATTGTAGAGCATTCGGCTATTTTAAAGTTCTGTTTTTTTAAGTAGATTTGAATGGTTACAACAATCTCATTGTGTTATAGTACCATGAACTCATGAAGACTTCAAGCAAGAATTTGCGTTGGTCTAGGATAGCCCGTACTTCCTATAGCATTCGCTTGTGGTTATAAACTGAATCTGTTGTTTGTACTTTCCAGAAGTATTATTTGAATTCTGTGAGAAGTGTTACCTATTTTGTCTTCTTGTAACTTTATTCATTTGATTTTTATTCAGGATTGCTTGCCATCAGAGAAACCCCGGATTGTCTCTAGGCTTGGTCTTCCAGGTGCCTGTGGTGCATATTTTTTTCCTTAAGCAGCCTGTGATGTATCTTTGATGTTTTAAATTAATTGAAGTTGATCCCGTCTTATCTAAAGATCACTAGTTTCTGTATCTATTTCTCTATCTAACTGGGCCATGTCTTGTTGCTGGTGGTTCCTGGTTGTTTCTTCTTTCCGTTTTTCTGTAAGCAGAGGATGGTTTTTTCACCCTTAACTGCCTGTGACTCCCATACTTTATAAAAGCAGGGCTCTTTGAGCCTTCCCTCTAAAAAAATGGGCCATCTCTGAAAGTTTTGCATCCGGTCTCACACTGAGCGTGTTATTACTTTATAGTCTTACCATGACATCATCACAATCTGCAAGCTAGAGGCTAGAGCTGATAAAATTATCCAAATTTATAACCTATAATAATAGTGGCTATTTTATAGTAGATTGACATATGTTTGTTTTCCAGTCTGATGAGTTTCTCGTACCCCTTTTGGAATTTTATTTGCATTGGGGCACTATTGTTACATCTTTATCCATTTATTACAACCTTGACAGTTCAGGACTTTATGTCTTGCAGAGGAGGTCCTTGAGGGTGTGGCCTCTGGTATCGACCTTTTCGACTCCACGTATGCACATTCATCTTGTACTACATAATTTTGGTTCCACTAGCTTGGTGATCACATTGTTTGTTTTTCATACTTACGAAATCACAGGTACATTTACCAACTTACTATGGGTGGTTTTGCATTGATCTTCCCTGTTGACATGGTTGAAAGAGAGATGCAGAATGGTGTATTCGACAGTAGTACTGGAGATTCTGCAAAGATTAACTTGCGAGCAACAACATACCGGTAGGTATCATGTTATATGGAAATAGCATCTTCATGTTGCATTGAATTTCTATTGATAGTTATAAACTACCATAGCCAACAATATGTTTCAAAAGATAGATGTGAATTTACTTGTATGTATATGCACCACTGACAAATTTTAAATCTTAGAAAGAAGTAATCTCGGTTACGTGTTCGGACCATTGTTCAAGATATCGGCCGATTTATCGTTTACCGATGTCTGACCGATAAGATAAATCGGCCGATATGCCAATAAATCGGCCAATTTACCCCCTTATCTTGGGTTGACCGATGAGTTACCGATAAGCGATATCCCCAACATTGGTTGGGACATAAATTAATGTTGTTCAAAACTTTGAAGGCTATTGTTTTGGTGTGTGGACAATATGCTCCTCAGTTAGTTGCTCAATGAATGCACATATGCACGCTACATATGTTTATTGCCTGCACATTAAGCCTATGGGAAATCTGTAGTCTTTCATCCTTTGTAAGTATCTTGTTCTTCTAGAAAATTCATTTCCAATTTACTTGCTTTACTTGTACCTTACTTTTCCAGAAAAATATTTCAAATTCACCTTTTGTTGTTCACTATGTTTAGGGGCCTAGTAGCTAGTAGTGATACTTTTGAACACAAAACACAGTTAGAGTTCTTGTTGAAGTTTTGGATTAGCTGGATGTAGAAGCCCAGACAAGGCTCAGAAAAACCATACACATGTAAATATTAATAACTACTTGTTTTTGTATTATCTTTTTCTCAAAATGCAATGATGTCCGAGCTATTACCGAAGAAATTTTAGTTGTAAATATTTAATGTGTTGATTTCTAAGTGACTTAGCATTTTGGGTACATTCCTTCAGGAAAGACATGTCACGAATAGTTGATAGCTGTAGCTGCTTCACATGCCAGAATCACACTCGCGCTTACCTCAATCATTTGCTGAATGTCCATGAGATGTTGGCGCAGATTCTACTGGAGATGTAAGCCAAGTCAAAATCCATTCATGCATTTCGGTAGAGCAATAAGATATCCCTGGTAAATGACAAATGTTTTACGAATTTTGCAGACATAATACCCATCATTATCTTCGTTTTTTTCGGTCAATACGAGAGGCCATCAAAGTTGGAGAATTTGATCTCTTCTGGAAGCAGTTTGTTGAAAACAGACGCTTCCAGATTGCTGCTGCTGCGTTGTAGGTCTTATCTGTGCAACATTGTCTGTCTAACTGTGATTTGCTGCTAACAATATTTTGCATCTTTAAGGTGTACGACTGACAAAACCAGGACAGTTGTTCAAACGGGGTTTATCCTGAAATTTAGCTATGCTCTTGAACTAATTCATTTTGTTCTCGGGATGGATGTAGCTATGCTCCAGAAATTAGAAAATGGATGTAGTAGGCTTGGTGGGGCTAATTTTCTGGGTTTACTGATGACGGTTTTATCCATACCCATACATGAGATGCACTCAATGTGGTTTGTCGATAAACTATACTTGGTACTAAGTTTTCTTTTGAATGACCTTGGAAGCAGAAATACAAACTATATAGTGTGTACTAAAATAGTACTAGCAAACTACCTGAATGTCTTTATTGCCATAGATAAAAACCGGGCTGCCAATCCTTCAAGTTTGAGAGTGATTTGATATGAGATGTGTTGAAATCATCTTCCGCATATATGTTTTGTGCTTCGTTCTTGTTTTATCACCAACATAATAATCAGGAAACTACCCGCTTGCATATGGCTGTGAGTCCACAGGTTTATCCGGTTAGAAGTCTGGATTCTGAAAACTAGCTCTCGTTTTTTTCATGAATTTGGGGTGCCTGTTGGTTCATATAGTTTATCTTAGACACCACACATCTAAACATTTACTGCAGTCACGGCTTTGCCATCGAATTGCTGAACTAAGAAAAAGAAAATCAACTAACCATACGAAAAGCAAGGATTACTAGTTTTTTTGTTACGTGGTGTGATTTCAACAAGGTTTTCATATTTTCACAGCGGTGGTTGTCGGTCGGGCAGATCAGACCGACATCTTCGCAGTGACAATTTTTTTTGGCAGATTCACCAGTGTCAGTAGATTCGAATCTAAAATTGACCCAAAAGGAGATGCAACTTGCATCAGTGCCTAGCCACTCCTGACCAATTAGCATGAACCAATTTCATTTTCAAAAGTACGCTTCCCTGATGACTGACACCCAAAACATTTTTTTTTGGTACAGCACGTCTTTCAATAGAAAACGACCTGACGTCCTTTAGAGTAAGTCTAATAAGTTCTAATCAGCTGGCTACAAGATTTGCTATGTCACTAAAATCATACATGGAAGAAAGAGAATGAAGCGCTTCAGGAGTCGCCCGGCTATGCGCATGCACTGAGGCGTAATAGCCGGCCTACAGCCCGCTAATCATTAAATTGAACCAAGCAGCTAGCTTGTAGCTATCTTATTATATGGACTTGACTGTACGAAGACTATAGATGGCATGGCATGACACTATAGCCGGCTGTTGGCTCTTCTATTATCCTTGCTCTTAAGAAAGGGGCTAATAATTATTGTATATCACCTTGGAACGACTAGAGATTTTAAAATATAATTTCTTTAGGTAATGTGGAAAAAGGATACAGCTTATTTATTTTGTGATTTGTACTATTAAGTACAGAGATGCAGTAATTAAAGAGTATTACCCATGATTGTTTTTTAAGTTCGTGAGAAATTACCCGTGATTTTGCTATCATCAACAGTACTTCGATGTATGAGTGTGTTGTGTCCTCGGACAAGCTGATGTGGACTTGTCAGATGGCCTATCAGGTGGATTTCATGCATGATAAATGCTTTGTGCACACATAGCTTGTACCAGTAAGGCAGTAACCAATGAAAATATACTTGTGCAACTTTCTTAAACCAAGTGTATTGCTTGAGCACATGCATGGGTTCAATACGCGTATATGTGACTACGAAGGAAAATTGTACGTCCTAACGAAGTTCAGCAATATAACCAGGATTTTCTTTAGGTCGTGCTCAAGTACTATGATCAGAAAATAAAAAAAGGTAACAACATAAAAGGGGACGGTTTAAACATCCGCCCATATGAACAGAGGCATTAACATGACTAAGAATTCCCATGTATTTTTTTACACAACACAATTTAACATGACAAAAAGAAGAACGTCTAACACAAAAGCAGATGCTCAGCCCTGTAAATCCACTACAATGAGATTACATGCTCTTGTACTTTCCAGTGGTGAATACATGGATATTACTCCTTCCGTCTAAGAAAAAAACATTGTTTTTACGGACGCAAACAATCAGTATAGCCCGGGTAAAGGTGTTTAGTCCCTTCTATGTTTCCATGTTCTAAATATATCAAAGTCAGTTCGTTACCGCACAAAACTATCGGATTGCATATTTGCATAATTTATCCGTACATCATTGATAAATTATTCATCAAAACAATCTGATTAACATCTGTTAACTACTCACTCTGTTTTTAATTATAAAATGGTTTGGACATTGTAACATGGACTACATATGGACTGAATGAATGTGACACACTAAGAACCGACGGGGAAAGCTGGCAGCGTGTGTTTTAGCCAAAATCTTGCAACTGTGAACTGTGTGCATTTCCCTGGTGGACATAGCAAAACGCCTTCCGTGCCGTTCCGTTGATCCAGCGCTTATAAATTCCATTTACCTCCCCGACATCCTTTTTCTCACTCCTCTTGTCGCTTCCCTCCAAGGCCCCGGGGAGTGAAGGTGGACGGAATCCCGGCGAGATGATGATGCTTGCCCGCCGCCGCCTCCTCAGATCCAACGCCGCCTCCAAGGTGACCATCGTAGCTCTTCCATCACCTCATATCCATTCCCAACCGTGGCCGAAGATACGGGGTTTTGTTTCTCCTTATCATCTGGAAATGCGACAAGTCGGGTGGTTTTGTTTATCCGGGTTCTTGTTTTCCGGTTTGATTGGTAATTATTTTTTCCTGGTTTATTCGGGACGAGCGGTGGATTAAGTTTTCATCGGTTATGGAGCAACATCAGTTGAAGAGTTCCTTTGAACTCTGTTTCTGTTCTCCGGTTCCCAGGCTTGTAGATTTATCATTCAGACCTGATCGTTGTGTGATCGGCAACTGGATCCACTTCTCTTTTATTTTAGTTCAGTACAAAATAAATTCTCTGCGTTCGGCGTACATGTAAGTTTTTTACGGTTCTGCTCTTGGGATTAGAATTTCTTTGTTTGGTTTAAGATCGATGCCAGGGACATAACACTGCTTTGACACTTGAACATGTGCAGTAACTTTTTATACAAGAGTTAAGACGCCTGATTTCCTGTTTCTCCTCATCACGCAGGCTGAAGGTTTTGTAAAATATGTAGCTAGTGCTGGCAGCTATCATGTGCCGCACAATTTCTCAGAGGCACCAGCCAGGTATTTCAGCTCTGAACCGTTCCTTCAGGCTGACTCAACAGAAGAAATCGGGTAAGTCAAATCCCCATGCGCACTAGTGTCACTGTGTCACTAGGATGCTTCTAATCTTTACGTGGATTAGTTATGGTGTATACTTTATACCTCTGATGCTGCAATATTTCGCCAGGTTTAAGGGGCATGGCATGCTGGCTCCGTTCACGGCTGGATGGCAGAGCACGGACGTGAATCCCCTGGTTATTGATAGATCTGAGGTTCTGGGCCCTGACATTGTTTAGTTCTTCTACATAAATAAATTTTGGAAAACAATGCTAAGAATGTTCACCTGTCGAAATATTGCGCTGGTTGTAAGTTTTACTTTACACTGTGCAACTCATATTGCAGGGCGCTTATGTCTATGATATCAATGGGAAAAAGTATATAGATGCTCTTGCGGGATTGTGGTGTACAGCTCTAGGTATGTGGCGTTATGCAACTACGGATCCAGATTTTACGATATACCAATTTTTTTTTTGCATTATTTAGATATTTCTGATTGTGTCACCTCTTATTTCTCCATGGTCTTACTGTGGTATTCAAGTTTTGAACTTAGGCAACCACTGTAGATTCACTTGGTTGGGGCAACGGTTGTACAATCCAACACAATCTGGTTTCATCTTTGTGGATGCAAATCTGGGTTTCCTATTTATACTGTCAGGGCTTCCCTTATAGTTTTCCTTCAAAAACAATTCAACAATTTAGGTTTACTAGTCATTTCAAAGCTAAGAGTGTTTACATGTATGTTAGTGATTACCTTTTTGTAGGTGCACTGAACACTGTATCAGCAAGAGGTAAACAAAGTTATGCCTGAAACTGAAGCACTTCATAATTTTGAAAAAAAAACTGGCCCTACTGACTAGACACACTTCTTAAGAGTTAAGAGGACTTTATAATTCTACCTAAAGTTTATATGTTTCAAATTAGTGCAATTATGAAACAAATATTGACTACTCGCTTGTTCTAGTTTAGCATTAATTTTAAGTCTATGCTATCATTGCACTATTTTCCTGTTTTGCCCGGTTGCAAGGAAAAAAAAACTGTAAATTTCTAGGATTTCCACGCCAAAGTGGTAGTTCATTTCTAGTTTCTAATATGTATCATACATCTAGGTTTTCTTAGTCATCATAAATAAGGAAACAGTATATTTGTGTGTATTACAGCTTGAGGTCTCTGTAAGCTATTTAATTAAAAAAACTTCGTTCATTTTTAGTTTCTATATGTATCATACAGTACATTTGTGAAAGGTTTTCTTACAGTTATCATATATGAGGAAAATGTATATTTTTGTGTGTTACTGCTTGTGGTCTCAGTAATTAATTTAATTGGAAATTTACATCTTGTACATTTTGCACGTCTTTTTTATATTGTTTTCTTAGCATACGTTCACATTGTTTCCTTAGCATACTGTTTGCATCGTTTCAGGTGGAAACGAACCTCGACTAGTCAAGGCTGCTACAGAGCAATTAAAAAAATTACCATTTTATCATTCCTTCTGGAACCGTACTACCAAACCCTCATTGGTACATACGTTGATCTTTATCCTCTTTAAAGACAATGCTTAAATGGTAGAGTGCGTCTTTTTTTAATGATATCATGTTTAGCGTGCTGTCTGCCTCATTTCTGTTGTCACCTTCTTCCACTGGAAAGGAAAAAAATGAAGAAATTGCTTCAATGAAATTGATGATTAACGTGTGTTGCTAAATTCAGGATCTTGCGAATGAAATTCTCAAGATGTTCACTGCAAGGGAAATGGGAAAGGTATTCTTCGCAAATAGCGGTTCAGAAGCAAATGACTCTCAGGTAAAATTATTCGTTAAGCAGATTGTCATCAATTGGAGTTTATGATACTATCAAATTAAACACTGTTCTTATCTGCCCATTGTGCTTAAGGTTTTATTTTCTGAACTTTCCATTGTTCCTAAGCTCGAATAGTCAAAACAAATACACATAGTGCCACATCCTGACAAAAAAATACATGCTTTGCTTCTATTCATTGAACATTGAGTCTGCTATGGTTGTGAATTTTATATGGTGTTCAGATTCATCGTCTCCTCTAGCAACATTTAGTTTCTCCCTTGTCCTCAAGTTGTGATATTCCAAATTGTAAGAGTCCACATTGCGTGAATAGTATCAGAAGTAGTAACAAATTGTGTATTCTCCCTCCGTTTCACAATATAAGATGTTTTAGGCGTTTCACATGTTGTCTAGATTCGGACTAAAATGATTGGACATGTACACTAAAACGTGTATAGATACATGTGTATACATTGTGAATGTGAAAAAGGTCTACAACATCTTATATTGTGGAACGGAGAGAATACTTCACTACAACATGGTCGGTTACTACTAAATACTAATACTTTTTCCCACTGATGGATGACTATGATTACTGTTTTGCTCCGCTCTTCCAGTCCTGATCACTTGTGATTTACAGGTCAAACTAGTGTGGTATTATAACAATGCACTGGGGAGGCCAAAGAAGAAGAAATTTATTGCACGCTCAAAATCGTAATGCTTTTTACTTTTTTACTTCATTTTTTGTACCTAAAACTAGTAGGTATTTTGTTGCTTAATTTCGTGATGTACCTTTACCTGATAGTCCGATTTCATTTAGTCTTGAATATTCTTTTTTCACTAGAATAAGAACACAATAATGAATTGAATGCACTTAAAGTGTCTCACATCATAATCACAACATCCAGATTTTTTGTAATAATATTGCATCACAAGTTCACAACTAGTGAAACTGTGAGTACTCCAAGAATTCCATTTTAATTATCTTTCACCAGGGAACATGTATCCTCCAAGCATTTTGATTAATGTTATTTATTTAAATTGTATGATTTTCTATTAACAAGATATTGATTCTATGTTCTTACAGGTACCATGGTTCAACATTAATAGCAGCTAGTCTGTCAGGGTGAGCTAACGATCCTGCATAATAGTATTATTTTGTTTTCAAATCCTTCAGTTTGTCCAATAAACGTTTTAAAGGATGGTCTGTTGTCCACGGTTGACCTTCTCCTTGTGTTCTTGGTATATTTGCAATAACTTTCTATTTTCTTCTTTATCCAGTCTTCCTGCTCTCCACCAAAAGTTTGACCTACCAGCACCATTTGTTCTACACACAGACTGCCCTCATTACTGGCCCTTCCATCTTCCTGGTACCCATATATCAGTTAGTTTTTACACTCATGTAGGATACTATGTTTATTAAAACTGACTTTCTTGTATATAGATGAAACAGAAGAAGAATTTTCAACTAGACTGGCTAATAACTTGGAGAGTCTTATCCTCAAAGAAGGACCCGAAACAGTAAAGTTCATTTTTTCGTACTCATGAAGGATCATGCTAGTTTTAAAGGCCCATATGATATATGTTGGTAAACTGTTCCTGAAGTATCCCCCCCCCCCCCCCCCCCCCCCCTCCTATTTTTCAGATTGCTGCTTTCATTGCTGAACCTGTGATGGGTGCCGGTGGGGTCATCCTTCCTCCAAAGAGTTATTTCGAGAAGGTGATGTAAAGTACTTGATTTTAGAATACTCCCTTCTAGTTATTAAATTCGGAAAATATATGATTCACCTTCGAAGGTCTTTATGGTTAACATATATTTTCTCAGCGACAATTACATGATATTTCAACTTGAAATTATTTCATCAGATTTAGTTCTGACTTTCGTTAAATAGTCAGAATACCATAAAATGCACATCAATAATTTGAAGAAATATTCGAAACACCTTAAAATGCAGTAGCTTCTTGCCTGCAAACCTGAAAGGAAAATTTTGAACCATTCTCTGTATATTATTCAGTCAACACAACTGCGCTCTAGGAGGTGCATTTGCATTTGGTAGGAACTCGTCTTGTCTCTTTAGGATTTCCTTTCTTTAATAAAAATTCTGAAATAAAGGTAGTTCCATTTTTTGTGCTTACATGGAAATGTGATGTTATTCGTTTTCTATTTCATAACGTTTTGTCGCCAACAAAAATGGTCGTTACTAAGTACAGCTGACTGCGCCTGCCAGTGTTTGTACACTTAGATACTTCAGTTCTTTTTTTTAAGGGACCAGGTATGCTAATCTTGTGCTATTTTTTCTCTATTCCAACAGATTCAAGCAATCCTCAAGAAGTATGACATTTTATTAATCGCGGATGAGGTAATTTTAAGTTTATCCTGTAAAGAGAGAATCAAATACTTCATTGGTTGAAAACTTATTTAATCATCTCTTTAGGTCATTACTGCATTTGGAAGATTGGGAACCATGTTTGGATGTGATAAGTATAACATTAAACCAGATCTTGTCTCCATAGCAAAGGTGAGCTCTGAGTCTGGTATAACATTAAACCAGTGGTACCTCTCAAGTACTTCTTCCCTCTTTTCCTTAAGATATTTGTTAAGGATTCTATGTTTCTGTTGCTAATTTTTCCTCTGCCAGGCTCTTTCTTCTGCCTACATGCCAATTGCAGCTATTCTCGTTAGCCCAGAAATAGCGGATGTTATTCATTCGGAGAGCAATAAACTTGGTAAAAATAATTCTACTGCATAAAATACGTTTTCTCTTTCTATTGTATTTACCATCACTTGTGCTGTTCAATTACAGGTTCTTTTGCTCATGGCTTTACGTACTCGGGGCATCCAGTTTCATGTGCTGTTGCCATAGAAGCTCTGAAGATATATAAGTAAAGACAGTTTCGCTAAAAAATGTTCAACATCCCGTCAAAAAAAAATGTTCAACACTTTATTTATGTTGATTTATGAATCTGATGAATCATTTCCATAATTGTTATTAGCGAAAGAAATATTACCAAACATGTCAACGAAATTTCTCCAAGGTTCCAGGAAGGAATCAAGGCCTTCTCAGGAAGTCCGATCATCGGAGAGGTAACAATCATGTCTATTTTCTTCAGTTTGTTCCTTTATAAATATTAAATTGTTTCTTTCCTGTTTAACACACATAATATGGTCCTCCTCTTCACAGACACGTGGCCTGGGATTGATACTTGGAACTGAATTCGTTGACAACAAGTCGCCAAATGATCCATTTCCTGCAGAATGGGGTTTGTACCTTTCATGCTTCCATTTAGCATGGAATTACTAGCATAGAATATTCTATTATAGTTTTCAGCCACTAATTTTTTCTACGCGGTCCATGCTGCAAGGGGGATGGTATGATAAGAAATTTTTGTTATTTGCCACAGGTGTACCTAGTTATTGAGTTTCCGGGCTAGCTAGAAATACATAATGCAATTCATTGAACTAATTATATTATAGGTTTTTGCTAAGCCATGATTATAATTGAACTTCACCAACTATGTGCCATCAGTAAACTACCCTGATAAACAAAAAAAGAAAACCATAGTCTAGTGGGTCTGCAATTTGATAATTTATCCTTCAGAAGTTGAGAGTAGTTACCAACATCTGAGCAGCAAAAATACCTTAGGAAATGCCTTTGGCTTGGATAGTTGAGCAAGTCTTGGTTGGTGCTTTCAGGAGTTGGTTCAATATTTGGTGCGGAGTGCGAGAAGCGCGGGATGCTTATCAGGGTCGCTGGGGATAGCATCATGCTGTCACCCCCGCTGATAATGACTCCTGGTGAAGTTGAAGAAGTAAGATCGCACTCTTCACAATATGATATTGTTCTTTCTGGTGAACTGTCTGAACTGACGCCATCCTTTCAGATTGTGAGCAAATATGGTGATGCCTTGAAGGCCACTGAGGAAAGAATTGCAAAGCTCAAATCCAACAAGAACTAAACAATTCCCTGAAGCCTGTAACGATGGTTGGAGGTTGGTGATGGTGATGACAGTGTTTAATGTACAGAGGAACTTGAAGTATCCACCAATTATTTGGTGTCAAAATAACGAGCTCGTCGAAAGGCTGGACCTTGTTCATGGTATGCAGAAAGGCAGTTGTTATTTACTCGCCTGATCAACAAGAAGGCGATTTGTGATCGGGGAAAGTGATCATTTGAATGTGGAAAACGCCAACTAAGTTATAATATTAACTGGGAGTAGATTACTCTGCTAAGCTAATTAGTTAGACTAACAAACGATGGCAGTAGCAAGCGGGAGGTTTCAGAGAAAAATGCATGCATAATTTTTGAAAGAAACCACAAAGCTTCGTGACTCGATGCATTAAGTAGACTAAAAAAATACAATTGTACAAGCCTAAGACCGGCAACAACTTTTATAGGGCAGTTTTGGAGTGAGATGGCCGAACTAACGATGGCTTCTAGCATCTGAATTTTTTTGAAGTACAATGATATGTGTTCTGTTGAAGTTGGCTGTAGATTGTGGAAGAGCGCATACATATATTGCCGTTTTACTCATGATTTTTAGCAGCCGTTCCTTTTCTTATCTGTGTTCATTATATGCATCGATTGATTATCCACATACAGTTGCAAAAATACGCCATGTCACATGGTACCAAAACAGGTATTCGGGCAAAAAATTATCAAGTATTGCACCAGTATAAAAAGTTTCGCCAAAAAAACTTTTAGACCATCCACGATGAAGAATCTTATGAAAGAGCTTAATAAATAAAAATAAATAGAACCTAGCACTGACCGCTTATTTGAGCTGCTAATTTTATCTAAAATCATTATGTTTGTACGTTGTGAGAAAGAAAAAACAATTAGCACGGGATTCTATGCTACAAACGGCTGAGAAGCCCAACTCTAAGCGTCCCGGCGTGGATGCTCTTATTGCATCATGTGACAAAATTTTGGCTAAAGTAGTATATGTACACGATATTTATGTGATATTTCTCCTTTTTACCCAGAAGTCAATGAAAATCATTTTATGACCAAAGTTTCTACACGAAGAATAGTGGGTCATCTTTGAGCGTAAACAAATTACCACCATTTGAATTTCTATTTTTTATCCGTATAGCAGGTGCCCGCTTGTATCAATGTGCCATGTTCGAAGACTTTTTGAAATTGTCACTTTTCTTGTCGAATGTACAAGTACTGTAAGGCCATCCCCGCGTGCACTTGACTTTTCTGGTGAAAGCAAATTAGGCAAGCACATTAAACTCAATTTGCTATTCGCAGATGATTCCTTGATCTTGATGAGGGCAGATGTGACTAATGCTACTAGCCTACGGAGGGCTTTAGATGATTACTAGTTAAAGTGGCGCGGCAATGCCGCACCCGTGGAGTAAATAAAATTTAAATTCAGATCATTCGGCAAGTTATTTTTATCTTTGTATGAAAGAGTTAATATAAGAAGATGTAATGTTTATTGCAATTGTCTGGACATGCATGGAGGCGTATTATTTGTAAAGTTGTTTTTTGTGTTAAATTTGAGATGCACTGAGAAGTTTTTTTAGCTTATGTATCTCTGTTACATTCAGCAATTTTTAATTGTTACATGTAAATTTATAGTTAATATGAAAAGGTGTAATGTTAATTTCATTTTTTTTCGGGGAGAAATTGTTTGAACATGCATGGAGGCATATTAACCGTAAAGTAATTTTTATGCCGAATATGAGTTGCATTGAGAAGTCTTATTTATTTTGTGTATTTCTGATCTTAACAGAATTAGAACTTGATGGTTGTATGTTTGTGTGAATCATGGTTCGGAAATTATGAACTTGATCTTTATAAATATTATCTAATGTAATTGTTTTTAAATAGATTTAGATTTTGTTGATCAATATTAGGCATGTTTTTATATAAGGTACATATTTAGTACAAAAATACTATAGTCCGTAGTGCAATTATTTTTTAGAAAAACTTGTTTAAACATGTATGGGGCTGGATTAGGTGTGAAGGCATATTTTTTCTATATATTTCGATATTTTTAGTAAGTTTGATTTTTTTACCATAATGAAACTTTCAAATTCGTTGCATTCTGCCAGCTGTTGCATTGTGCCCTAAGTAATTAGGCATCTCTTTTAATAAATTTGATATTTTTTACATATTTTCCTTCCAGATACGTGTGATTTTTTTTTTCATAGTTAACTTGTTGTTAATTTTAGAATGTTGTTTCGTAGTTATGTAAGATCGTGTGTAAATTCTATGGTAATGGAACTTTCAAATTCGTCGCATTGTGCGATCTGTTGTATTGTGCCATAAGTAATTAGGCACCTCTTATAATCATTTTGATATTCTTTACATATTTTCCTGACGGTTGTATGTCAACATTAAGCATTTTTTATGTAAATGTAAACAGAATTAAAATATTTTCAAATGTGTTGTACTATGCTATAAACAGCTAGGTCTTTTTTTGTGATCATTTTGGTATTTTATTCATATTTTTCTGATATCTGCATTTAAAGATATTGAAATAATAAAAAATAATCAGTTTATGTTATTTTTCGGGGGAAATGGGGCTGACCGGCGGGGCCCACCCCAGCATCAGGCGGACGTCAACGGGTGCCAGATCTGGCGGTCGCGACGGCACCGAGCTCACCGGCGACGCACCCGGGCGTTGCTGGGCGCGGCTCCTAGCTCGTTGGCTGCGTCTCGCCGAGGGAAGTCTTCTGGTGGCGACGCCGCCGGCTGGAGGTCGCCGGAGCTTCGTCGGCAACACGCGGATGCGGCGCCTGTTGCGGAGAACAGCGTGGATGATTCCGGCGCTATCGTGTCGTCTGGCCTCCCAATTTCCGGCGAAGTGAGAGAGGGAGCGGCGGCGCACCTCGCCGTAGCCTTCGATTTGGCCGGGGAGGAGTGTAGAGGCGGCGACGGCGTGCGGTGGCGCGCGGCGACGGCGGGAGCGCGAGAGGAAGAAGAGGGGAGGGGGGTTTCTGCGGGGTGTTTTTTACAAAAAAGCATATAAAGTTTACCTTATAAGCCAGGAGGTCCCTCGACGTGTAATCTCGTGGACTGCGGGTTTGTTCGTTGATTTAGCAGTGATTTTTCTGCAAAAAAGCACGGTGACCGGTGGGAACCGGAAGCGACCGGCCCGCAACCGGGCGACGTGGCGCGCTGCTATTGGCTTAGAGCCCCGTGCTACAGTAGCTCACGTTTTGGGGGGGTTCTGTGGGCGCATCTGGACCGTCGGAGGCGTCGATCGGACGGCCAACGGTATTCAGGTGACGTGGATGGCTGATTTGGAGGTGAATATGTCCATCTTTCATATATAGAGTATTGTGCAGCCTCTAGTCAGATGGTGAGTGATGCAAAATCCAGTATATTTTTCAGCCCTAGTACACATGTTGATGTGAGGGTGGAGGTATGTTCTATTTTATTAAACATTATGACCGAGGCTATCACGGACAAGTATCTAGGTTTGCCACCATTGGTGGGAGTAGACATATCGGATTGTTTCCAACACCTAATTGATAGAATTTGTAAATTATTAAGTGGTTGGAAGGAGAAAAATATGTCTTTTGGCGGAAAAGAGGTGTTGTTGAAGGCCATTATTGGCTATTCCGGCGTATGCTATGTCAGTTTTCAAGCTACCCAAACAGATTATACAAGGGATTATCACTGTAATGTCCCAATTCTGGTGGGGAGATGATGACCAACAAAAACATATGCACTGGTTTGCGTGATTGAAAATGTGTGTTCTGAAAAGCCAAGGAGATATGGGTTTTAGAGATTTACACTGTTTCAATTTAGCTATGCTTGCTAAACAGTGTTGGAGATTAATGGTTGAACCGAATTCTTTGTGTGCAACTGTTCTACGAGCTAAATGAAGGGAATATGCCCTAGAGGCACTTAATAAACATAGTTTATTGGCAATATCCCAATCGTTCATTATATGTTTTACACCATGCTATAACTGTATTAAGCGAAAACATTAATACATGTGTGGTAGATAAACAATCGGGTCCCTAGTAGCCTCTACTAAGACTAGTTTCGTTGCGCGATTGATGATCGAGGTTTTCCGATCATAGGGCATGGCGCCGGTCGGCAATGGGAGTCATATCGTTAGGTGTAACGATGTGATGGACATACCCAGTATTTATAGGACATAGTCATTACGCCTTAAAACCGTGAGATCAACTCTTATTGTTATCCCTGAAAGATACTTTGATCACACCAAACGTCATATCTTATCTAGTGTGACAATAACGGTGATACATTTGGGTATCAGAAGTGGGTAGTTGAGACGAGGGGTCAACAGCGGGATTTGTCAGTCCGCATAGCCGGATAGATACTCTAGGGCCCACTCGGTGAGATTATGTCAAATGAGTTTGCAAACATGTGACTAGGTCACCAGCTGACATAATATCATAGACGAGTAGAAGATAGCGATGTCGGTAACGAGATCATACTAGGTATGGACATATCTGAGAATGATGCTCGGACGCGCTAAGTATCGACATGACAAAGGGTTTAAGACTATACGTCCATGTTTGATAGATGAAAGTCATTCGTTATATCACAGGGATTAATTCATGGGTTCCAGGCCTACGAGTTAGTCGTCGATCATAGAGGAGTCTTGATCACCTGTTATTATATCGAACCGCTAGGGTAACACACTTAAGGGGTTTCGACAAGACAACCGGAAAGGAAAGAGATCACCGGGAGCGTCCCGGGAGGGGTCCGATGGAGATCGGGCAGCGCCGAAAGAGTTTTCGGAGCTAGGAAAAATTATATATATTATGTTTGATATTAATTAGTGTAATTAATATGCAAATATGATTTTATATATTTATTTTCGAATTTATTTAGGCTGATTTCCCTAAATGGGCCTTCTGGTCGAAAGAAGGCCCATGGGGGGGGGGGGGAACCCTCAAGGGAATTCGGTGGGGGGGCTTGGCCGGCCTAGGTGGGCCAAATGGGGCCCACCTAGGGCCGGCGCATCAGCCTTGGCCGAACCAGGCATGTGGGATAGTCCCACATTGCCTGGCTGGCAAGGTTGGCTCCCCCTGGGAGCCTATATAAGAAGGGGCACCCCTGGCCTTTTAATTCACCAATTAATTCCCAATATCTCTCTCGATCTCGTGGTTCCCTTGTCGGAGCCGCGCCGAGTAGAGGAGGGGGATCTCTTCCACCATAGCCCGCTGCCGCGCTGCTGGTGTTCCGGTCCAAGTCTTCCGCTGCTCGTCCTGGACTGGAGCTTCGGAGGCCGTCGTCTCCACCGTATGTGTGTGACACCCTGCGAGGTGCTGCGCTAGCAGTACTCGGAGGCCTACTTCCTCCACCCGACCTCGGGGTCATCTTCGTCATCTTCGTCGCGCCGAGTTCTTCGCGACCTAGAGGTCGGCTACGTCGTCTTCGTCGTCAACGCTTGTGCGGGAGCGTAATCCCCGCTATTCGGTCTACGAGGGTATGTATTCCGATCTCCGCCGTACTTCTGTATCTGCATAGTGTAGATCTTGGCTAGTTTAAGGATATCGTTGCTAGGAAATTTTTTGTTTTCTGCACACGATCCCCTTCAGTGGTATCAGAGCCGATCTATCGTAGATATAGCTGTACGCTGTTAGAACCCGTGTTCTGCACGGGGGCACCGTTCCTGTTATTTGCTACCCTCTAGCGTGCACTTGTGATTCCAGCGGCATCGAGTTGATGAAGCGGCCCGGACCGACTTTACGCGTACGCTTACGCGAGACTGGTTCCACTACTGACATACGGCTTGTACTGTATCTGTGGCTAGCGGGTGCCTGTTTCTCTCTCTTTAGTTGGCTTTGCATTTTCAATGGAGGGCCCAAAAGGGATGCTTAAACATGCAATTATTGGATCGTTGTTGTGGTCTTAAGGTTCGTAGGTTAAATGAAGCGGTTCTATTTACGAAAGCCCCGAGCCACGTAAAATATGCAAAAGATAAAGTAGAAGCGTCTAACTTTATTTTGCAGGGGCTATGTGATATGGTCAAGGTAGGTTTATTAAATTGTTTATAAACTGCGGGCGCCAAGAAGACCATGGCGCAATGGACTATATCACATTGCATTACATTTGATGTTTTGTGTGCATCTTATATTGTGTGATTGTGTGTATAGTATACATTAGTTACACGACGGTAGTTATATAAGATGATCCCTTCAAAATACCACCAGTGTTCTCCCTCCAACGCGCACCACCAAGAAATTTCTACGTTATGAGGCAGGCCGTGATGATCGGGTGTCAGACATCTCGTCGTTCGCATACAGTGGGTGTAAGCCATGTTGCACAAGCGTCAGCGTGGAGGTTTTTGGTGGCGAGCCTAGCATATTCAGAAATATGGCCTCGGAACAGGGAGACCGAAAGGTCGAGCACGAGTCACAAAATTGGTGTGGCGGACTTTTGTCTACTCTTGAAGTTGTGCCGCCGGCTCTGATGATGAGGGGTGGTGCAATGGATGGGGGTCGTGTAATCGCTTAAACGACCAGGAGGGATTTTCGTTTGAGTGGGAGTTCGGATAGTTATTTTCTAAAATATTAGAACTCAGAATATAATGAATAGAGTCTGTTTTGCAAACCTTTGTAGATATTAACCATTGTGATAGCATCTTTTCAAATTAGGCGCATTCCTGCGATTGAGAAACTTAAAAGGTTGGGTCCAAACTTCATAGTTTTATACTTTAACTTGAGGATACTCCTTGTTTAAACCATTAGCTCTTTGTGTTACAATACCCGCTAGGAGATAACCCCGGAGATTCCGCTGACAAAAGATAATTTGGATTATCAGATTTTGTGCGGATGATATCATCATAGTCCAGTGTATGCTATGATCTCTGCCATAAAGAACCAACGGTGGGTACGAGTTTTTAGATCGCGAACATATGATATGGTCGCTAAACTCGGGGAACCCCAAACGTTGGGTTGATGAAGTTTATCAGTACGTTGACTGATTGTCTTCTCAACCAAGATGGAAGAGAATACACACATTGAGGGAGCACGTGGCGGTCATACTTAATGACATATGTTCATGATTAATGAACATTGAGATGCCTCGCTCAGCTCGATCATTGGATGACAGACATCGTTGCCAAGTGCAAATCCTCTGTCATAGACTATGTCATGCAAGGGGAATCATTCACCTTCATGGTTCTTGATTACGGTGGAAGTATCAAGAAGATGAAACAGATCGCCGGAAGTCATCAATGATGATGGTGTATATGTGATATACATGTTATGAATGTTTTAGCTAAGCAAGTGCTCGCAGTAGTGATTAAGTCTTGAACTAGTCATGTTTTGTGAAAAAACCAGGTTTACTGCTTGAGTAGCTTGAAAGGATGAGGCGACATTGCGTGTTGATAACGGCAGTCAAGTTGTTGTGACGGCCATAGACACTCTCCCTCTAGATCTACCATTTGAATAAATTCTTTATGATCGGGTGTTGGTATGATCGTTACAAGTGTGTCTCCTCTAGCGAGACACTTGTTCATACATGATAGTGATAAATTGGTGTCCTATATTTATGAAGTAATGATCATATGCCGGTTTGAATTTAGATGGTAGAAGCTCCCACATTCATAATATTAATGCCAAAGGATACAAACTTAATAAATACACCACATATGTGTGGCACTACCGTTTAGTCATGTCAATGTTATATGCATTAGCTCTACACTGGATGGACCTACAAGTCCTAAGATTTGATCTTTTGACACTTGCAAAATAACGGTGACACCGTTTTCAGAAAACGGGCATATAACTTATTGATAGTCATACATGGAGATGTATGTGGTTTAATAAAGTAATTGACGGGTAGTGGAGACCTTTATTTCGTGAACTTCACTGAACGTTTTGAGTATAGCTTGTTGAGAATCATGCATATGGGTGTATGTGAATCAATGAAGTACTTTAACGTGTAGTGGAAGTATTTATTTCATAGACTTCATGAACATTCGAATAGATATATGGATATCCACTCGGGGAATGTTGGCCTGGAAATTTTGATTCAATCAAACAAGTCCAGAATGAAGTAGGAAATAAACTTAACAAGAAAATCAAATTCCCGCGATGCATATCGAGGAATAAAGATTTGAGTTAGTTGGCACATCATTGGAAGACTTGTGAGAAGAGTTCCACAAATTACGTCGCATGGAACACCAGTGTTATGGTGTGTTAGGACGTCGTAATTGCACCCTATCGGATAGTGTGTGGTAAATAAATCTCTTACCGAATTATTGTGATCATTAGAGTCATATGGTAGAAACGTAAACACTCACATTAGCAAATAGGGAAACCATTTGAATCCATGGAGACAATACCATACGAGTGATGGCATGGCTTTTGAGCCTGGATTGTCGTTTCAGCAATTTAGTGTTTCGATGTAATCGAACCTAAAATGGATTAATCTTTGTAGTATACCCTACCTAAAAAGTTAGTTGGGTACATGTCTCACGACATAGGCAAAATCATTGCCGGGATATACCTTGCGAAAGAAATAGTTTCTTGTCCGAAGGTATAAGTGAGAAAGAAAGTAGAGCAAGACGAAGTTGGAGAACTTCCTCTCCAGACATCAGAGTGGCGCAATCGAAAGTGTTTTCGGTGTCAGGCTCCACAGCTTGAAAAAGCTGATGATTCAAAATCATGATGTTCTGAGCTCATACTAAGAGCGTAGGCATACGAGGTTGTGTTCCAGACTGTGTGTTACGACAATCTTGCTATGAAGGTCATAATAATGGAATATGATAGACCTTTGAACTACGAAGAAGAGATGGTGAACCTAAGTCCGAGAAATGGCTGTGAGTCATTTATGATCCGAAATAAAATCCATATACGATTACCAGGTAATGACTTGGGAGATCTTCTTGATGGCATCTAGGATGTTGATAGTATATGGAGTTTTATGAGAGAGTAGATATTGAGCAGATTTGATTTGTCGTGAAACAGTTCCGACAGACCACGTGAGACTTTGTCTCAAGTGGCGAAGCCTAAATCTATTCTGGGTCGTTTAGCAATTACTATAATTTCGAATGAGAAATTGATAGATGGATGAGAAAACCATGGTTCTTAATAGTGTAATTAAGAATGGTTTGTAATCCAGAGGATGCTAAACATGTGTGCAAACTTCGGTTGTCCATTCATGGGCAGAAGCAAGCATATCGGAGCTGGAATCTTCACTTTAATAATGTGATCAAAGGATTTTGGAGTTGTCCAAAATAGTTGAAGAAACCTACATTTGCAGAGAAGTGAGTGGGAGCAAAGTAGCTTTCATTGATCTTGTATGCGGAAGGCATATTTGAGTGGGAGCTAAGTAGCTTTTCCTTGATCTTATATGCGGAAAGCATATTTGAGTGGGAGCTAGGTGTGATTCGTGATTTGGTATGTAACAACATATTGAATGACACAGATCCTCTAGTAGAGTGTAAAGGATTATTTAAGTGATTAAATTTTCTATGAAATGAAGTTAGGAGTATTAGGCATCCGATTTATAATTGTATAGATCGTAAGGGGCTTAATAACATTATGTCGGAATATTTCCTTAGTCAAGATTCTGAAGTGTTTCAGAATAGGACAAGCAAAGAAAGAGGTTCTTACTTGTATGACTAGGTAAAATATTAAGTTTATCTTGGCATTTTCAGTTATAGCAAATGATGTTCGACATTATCTATGTATCAGTCATAGATGCTATCAGACTGAAAGCTCGACTTAGTGTGACCCGAGTTCTTGGTTAAAGAACAGGTTCTAGAGTGATCCTTGTGTGGATCAATGAACAAACGTTAAGTTTATTCTTCAGTGTCTATGAGAACTGAAGATAGGTTTTCTAGTAACGGGTAAGAGTGGAATGGCAACTTCCCGTAAAGTGGTTACGATGATGCAAGTTATTACACTGACCCATATGACTAGAAATCTCATATAGGAGATGTCCTTTATTTTGAAGAAAGACATGGTTAGTTTGCGAAGTCGCATATGAATGCACTGTCGCATAATCTACATAGGTATAGAAATATATCGCGACTTCAGAAGTAGCAAGTGTGATTGGACTGAGCAGTTTTCCGAGCGTAGGTGGTCCCCTTAATAGATCTCTTAGACTTTTAAGGCGCATGCTACGCGAATGCTCGAGTCTCACTCCATCCACTGGGATATATTTCACCGTCATCGTAAGATACAGGTTGATGTCAAACTAGGTGACATAGAAGTGTTGCAAAGCACATATAGATCTCAATGTGTGAGTTCTATTGACTGTATTCCTCTTTCACGAGGCGAGCAGGCACCAAGATGCTATGGGTGTTGAGCTTTTACCAAGTTGTAAACTAGATTAAGTGTTACTCTAGTGCAAGTGGGAGACTGAAGGGAATATGCCCTAGAGGCACTTAATAAACATAGTTTATTGGCAATATCCCAATCGTTCATTATATGTTTTACACCATGCTATAACTGTATTAAGCGAAAACATTAATACAGGTGTGGTAGATAAACAACCGGGTCCCTAGTAGCCTCTAGTAAGACTAGTTTCGTTGCGCGATTGATGATCGAGGTTTTCCGATCATAGGGCATGACGCCGGTCGGCAATGGGAGTCATATCGTTAGGTGTAACGATGTGATGGACATACCCACTATTTATAAGACATAGTCATTACGCCTTAAGACCGTGAGATCAACTCTTATTGTTATCCTTGAAAGATACTTTGATCGCACCAAACGTCATATCTTATCTAGTGTGACAATAACGGTGATACATTTGGGTATCAGAAGGGGGTAGTTGAGACGAGGGGTCAACAGCGGGATTTGTCAGTCCGCATAGCCGGATAGATACTCTAGGGCCCACTCGGTGAGATTATGTCAAATGAGTTTGCAAACATGTGACTAGGTCACCAGCTGACATAATATCATAGACGAGTAGAAGATAGCGATGTCGGTAACGAGATCATGCTAGGTATGGAGATATCTGAGAATGATGCTCGGACGTGCTAAGTATCGACATGACAAAGGGTTTAAGACTATACATCCAGGTTTGATAGATGAAAGTCATTCGTTATATCACAGGGATTAATTCATGGGTTCCAGGCCTACGAGTTAGTCCTCGATCATAGAGGAGTCTTGATCGTACCTGTTATTATATCGAACCGCTAGGGTAACACACTTAAGGGGTTTCGACAAGACAACCGGAAAGGAAAGAGATCACCGGGAGCGTCCCGGGAGGGGTCCGATGGAGATCGGGCAGCGCCGAAAGAGTTTTCGGAGCTAGGAAAAATTATATATATTATGTTTGATATTAATTAGTGTAATTAATATGCAAATATGATTTTATATATTTATTTTCAAATTTATTTAGGCTGATTTCTCTAAATGGGCCTTCTGGTCGAAAGAAGGCCCATGGGGGGGGGGGGGGAACCCTCAAGGGAATTCGGTGGGGGGGGGGGGGCTTGGCCGGCCTAGGTGGGCCAAATGGGGCCCACCTAGGGCCGGCGCATCAGCCTTGGCCGAACCAGGCATGTGGGATAGTCCCACATTGCCTGGCTGGCAAGGTTGGCTCCCCCTGGGAGCCTATATAAGAAGGGGCACCCCTGGCCTTTTAATTCACCAATTAATTCCCAATTTCTCTCTCGATCTCGTGGTTCCCTTGTCGGAGCCGCGTCGAGTAGAGGAGGGGGATCTCTTCCACCATAGCCCGCTGCCGCGCTGCTGGTGTTCCGGTCCAAGTCTTCCGCTGCTCGTCCTGGACTGGAGCTTCGGAGGCCGTCGTCTCCACCGTATGTGTGTGACACCCTGCGAGGTGCTGTGCTAGCAGTACTCGGAGGCCTACTTCCTCCACCCGACCTCGGGGTCATCTTCGTCATCTTCGTCGCGCCGAGTTCTTCGCGACCTAGAGGTCGGCTACGTCGTCTTCGTCGTCAACGCTTGTGCGGGAGTGTAATCCCCGCTATTCGGTCTACGAGGGTATGTATTCCGATCTCCGCCGTACTTCTGTATCTGCATAGTGTAGATCTTGGCTAGTTTAAGGATATCGTTGCTAGGAATTTTTTTGTTTTCTGCACACGATCCCCTTCACTAAATATTTTCCCTCAAGTGATATTCTCAATTGTCAACTGAAGAAACGTAGCTCGTATATCTGGCATAGTATTTGGGTTGGGATCCAGACTTTTAAACGGGGCCATATTTGGAGAGTAGGAGATGGTTCATGCATTGATATATGGAGCGACCCGTGGATTCCCAACAGTCCGAACAGGAAAATGATGACCCGCGGGGGCAATATTGTGCTTACTAGGGTATCAGAATTGATTGATGAAACAACAGAGACATGGGATGAAACATTAATTCGAAACACTTGAAAGAGCATTTTCGGTCTCCTGAGTTTTGGATAGTAATGACAACACAAAAAGGATGTTTAACGGTGTGCCTAAGTATTTCAGATACTACTTCGCCTTGAAGAACAAAAAGGATGAAGATCAACCGGATTAAAGAGAGAGTTGGCTGGCAGTTTTTCCTGTCCTGTCAGGCCGGAAGTTCCAGTGCTGTGACCGGAAGTTCCGGCCTACGGGGCGGAATTTCCGGCCTGCACCGAACATTTCTGGTTGGTCAGAAAATGGCTAAGTCCTTTAAGATTTCAGCTCTGGCAAAGGTGAAACTTTGGCTGGAGGTTTGGCCGGATCTTTCCGGACGACCGGAAGTTTCGGCCTACCACCGGAAGTTCCAACCCAGACAAACGTGAAAATCGGCCAAGTCAAAACTTGCCTGCGCACGGGCAAAGCCGGAACTTTGTCCGGAGATTTGACCGGATCTTTCCGGGCGACCAGAAGGTCCGGTCAACTCACCGGAAGTTTTGGTGCTGAATAGCAGAGAAATCTGCTAAGTCAGGAATTGCTCGCGCACGGGCAAAGCCGGAAATTTGGCCGGAAGTTTGGCCGGATCTTTCCGGGCGACCGGAAGTTCCGGCCAGACAACTGGAAGTTCCGGTGCTGAAGATGTCAGGATTTTCTCTAAGTCTGGATTGCATGCGCCCTGGCCAAGTCGGAAGTTCCACCGGAACTTTGGCCGGAACTTTCCGGGTGACCGGAAGTTCCGGCCAGTGAAAAACGGCTAGTTCTTGGAGGGGATATAAATACCCCTCCACCTACCTCCAACCATTTCAGCTCTTACACTCTCTCTCTTCATAAATGTGCTGAAGCTCAAATCTTCAAGATCTCCCAACTCCTCCACCCAAACTCGTTGATCTTTGGAGGAGTGAAGGAGAAGGCCCCGATCTACTACTTCACCGAAGCGATTTGTAATTTTCCCCCATTCACTTGGGGACTTCGAGTCTAGGGTTTCCTCTAGGAAAACCTAGATCTCACCATTGTTGGTACTTGGTGTAAGCTTGACCTTTTGTGATCATCTTGAGAGCCCCCAATTAAATTGTGGCACTTCGAGTCTAGGGTTTCCTCTAGGAAAACCTAGATCTCATCATTGTTGGTACTTGGTGTAAGCTTGATATTTTGTGGTCTTGACCTTTTGTGGTCATCTTGAGAGCCCCCAATTAAGTTGTGGGTGTGTGCCTCAAGAGTTTGTAAGGGATTCGATCTCCGCCCTAAAAGAGGATCAATAGTGGAAGGTGAACTCACAACCTTTATGGTTGAGTTCATCGGAGAAGAAGGTGAGCCTTTGTGGCGTTGCGGCTAACCTGTTGTGGTAGCGCACACCTCTCCAGCGAGACGTACACCCTTGGGTGGAACTCGGGATTACCTCTTCATCTCCGCGTGCTTCACTTGGTTCCCCTTATCCTTACTCCCTTATTTTCTTGTCTTGTTCTCATGTTTATCTTGTTATTGCTTAGCTTGTCATTTAGGTAAATTCATCGTAGTTGCATATCTAGAGAATTTACCTTTGTGTTGAGCCTAAATTTGAAAAGACTTAAAATTTGTAATAGCACCTATTCACCCCCCCCCCCCTCTAAGTGTCGGATTGTCGTTCAATTGGTATCAGAGCCAGGTTCACTTTTAAGGGCTTAACCGCCTAAGTGCAACGATGACGAAATCCGATGCCGAGAGGGCCGCCCGTGAGAAATAAGAGGCGGAGACGGAGGAGTTAGCCAAAGGGGCAACCATGGCCGATCTTATAGATATGAGATCGTCCTTGGAGGCCCAACTCCTTAAGATGAATGAGATGTTCATGGCACTCTTGAAGTGTAAGGAGCCCGAGGCTACCTCTCACTCTCCTCCTTCTAAGGAGCATGGTGAGAAATCTAAGGATTCATCTTCGGATGGGTCCAAAGATTTTCCTCCGAATGCTTCCCCCAGGAAGGCCGAAAAGGATGAATCACCTAGCTCCTCTAATACCCCCAAAGGAGAGGAATTTCATGAAGTTAACCATAATTACTCTCCTAATCCTCCTATCCCTCACCCTCATGTAAACTTTAGGAGTGACCCTGCTAAGCTCAAGCCTACTCATTTTTCTCAATGGCAATTTAAATGAAGTCTCATTTATGTAGTGCCTCCATTAAGCTATGACGCATCATTGAAGAAGGATTCAAGGCACATGATCCAACCAACTTGACAAGTAGAGAGGTGGTTGATAGTCAACTCAATACCACCGCTCTTCATCAACTCCAAATGGCCGTTGGAGAGAAGGACATGCCTCTCATTAAACAATTCTCCACCGCCAAAGAAGTGTGGAATGCTATCTCCGACATCTTCGTCGGTAATGAGAGCATGAAGAAGAACTGATATGATGCCTTGTGCAATGAGGTGAAATGGTTCTACAAGTTAGATGGAGAAAGCCATGAGGACATGTACCGGAGGTTGATGTTGATTGCTAACACTTTCAAGAACCTCGGTGCGGCCTACATTGATAACGCTTGGATCAATAGGAAGTTTGTGACCGCACTCTTGCCCTTTGAGGAAACGGACTTGAAGACACTCCAAGGGAGACATGACTTCGCAAAGATGACATCCAATGAAGTCATGCAAGAGATGACCACATATAAGGTGGCCTCCAAGATTGCACAAGATGCAAGAGCAAGAGCCATAGGGATGCACAAGCATGCCTCAATTGCTTTGAAGGCAACCATTGAAGAAGAGGATGAATATGAGTATGATGATCAAGTCGAGCTATCTAGTGAGACACTCTCAAGTACTCTTGAACGGATAGACGTCGCCTAGAGGGGGGTGAATAGGCGATTTAAAACTTTTTCCGAGGAGCCGGAATATCCGGTCCAAGAATGACCCGGAAATTCCGGTATGCTTGATAAAGGCGGAATAAAACTAGAGGTTTACTTTAACAAGCATACAACCTAGATAAATATACTAGGCTCACCTATGTGCACCAACAACTTATGCTAAGCAATACAAGTAATAAGGTGATAGAAAGATATATGACTTCAAGCACGAAGCCTATCACAAAGTAAAGTGCATAAGTAAAGAGCTCGGGTATAGAAATAAACGAGGCACGCGGAGACGAGGATGTATTCCCGAGTTCCACCCAAAGGGTGTACATCTCGTTTGGAGAGGTGTGCGCAACCACAACAGGTTAGCCGCAACGCCACAAAGGCTCACCTTATTCTCCTGATGAACTCAACCACAAAAGGTTGCGAGTTCACCTTCCACTATTGATCTCCTTTGGGGCGGAGATCGAATCCCGTACAACTCTTGAGGCACACACCCACAACTTAATTGGGGGCTCTCAAGTGACCACAAAAGGTCTTGGCCACAAAAGGCCGGCCACAAAAGGCGTCTAGGGTCCAAAGACCCAAGAGTAACAAGCTCACAAGTATCACCACCACGAATCCTCGTGGAGGGCTCAAACCGATGCAAATGCAATGGCAAGAGCACACAAAGTGCTCAAGTCCTTCACTCTCAAATTCCAACAAAACAACAAATGTTTATGGGGGAATAAGAGAGGAAGAACAAAGGAAACCACAAAGGAGTAAAATCCTTCACTCCCAAATCCCACCAAAAGCAACTAATGCTTATGGGGGGAGAAGAGAGGAAGAACAAAGAGAAGAACCACAAAGGAACACCAAGAACTAGATCCACTAGGTTCCCTTCACTTAAAGGAGAGATGAATTGGTAGGATTGTAGGTCTAGATCTTCTCTCAACTTTCTCTAAAGAATATGGAAGAATCAATGGAGGGATTGAGAGGAATCAAGCTTTCCAAGGTTAACAATGGAGTAGGAGAGAGGGGAAATTCGTGCTCCCTTGGATGGGCCAAGGAAGAAGAAGAGGGGGAGTTTTTATAGCCCCCCCCCCCCCCCAGAAATTCTAACCGTTGGACCCAGAGAAAATCGGAAATTCCGGTCGGAAATTTGCTCCAGTCAAAAATTTCGGTACTGACTTGAACCGGAAATTGTGATTGGAAATTTCACTTTTTCGGAATTTCCGAGTCCCCGAAAACTGACAGAAATAGCAAAACGAAAACTGCAGTAACTTTTTCATCCGGACTCCGTTTTCGATGATTTTCGGCTCGTTGTAATCGTTACAACGAGCTCTATAAGAATGTGCATAGAAAAATCATAGTCCATCATGTGAGGATAAAACGAAATGGGGAAAAGGTTTATCTTTCCTAAAACATGTAAACCGGTAAAACCTCCAATATAAAAAATGTAACAAGATATTTATACGAAATCCGTTTTTGATTAACTAGAACTTAGTATGGAGATAAACCAAGCTCTAAATCCTCACATGGATAAAAGCCAACAAGTTTTCCAGAGTAAGACCGTTTTCGATGAACAAGAGCTTGACATGGAGATGAACCAATCTCTAGTTCCTCACCACCATAAAAGCCAAATAAGAATCAAGAAATATGATATGCCAAGTATGCAATAGTTTGATCTCTCCAGAATGATGCGATCAGGTTTCTCACTTGAGAGTCCCTCTTGATAGTATGTCTATCTATCCTATAGCCCTATCAAGATCATACCTTTGCCTTCAGCATTCCACTTGAGTTAGATGATAACTATCTTGATCTCTCCAAGTGGATCATATTTCTTGATTGTGCATCCAAGCACATGTTTGATGAAGACTTCTCCAAATACTCCTTCATGCTCACAATGGGAGAGTCTCCCTTAGCTCCATCTTCATGTATCCATTGCAAGCAACAAGCAAAGGATCTCTTCAAGAAGTTTCTCCTGATCTTGCACATCTCACCTTGATGACGATCACCACATGACGTCATCCTCCATGAGCTATATGAAATCTTCATTTGATGCAATCCCATGGGAAGATACCTAACCTCATATAAAGATACCACACACACATATATCATGGGTTAGTTCACAAGGCTATATGGACAAGTGTTTACCATCCCAAGAGATACACGATCGCTCTTGGTACATCTTGTAGCTTTGTGTGTTTGATCAACATCTTGATCAACCTTGTATCTTCCAACATTTCTTCACTAATATGATGTCTTGAATCCTTCAAGACATTCTTGCAATAAGCTTCACTCAACACAACAACTCCACTAATCCCATGGACATGATCTATAATGATATCTCAATACAAATATTAGTCCATAGAGATTGTCATATAATTACCAAAACCACACATGAGGGAAAATGCTCTTTCAACTCTCACCCAACACATGGGTCTTGTGGCAAAAACTTTTTGGAAGAAACCCGGAAGGGCCAAAGCTAGGATTGACAAGAAGTTCCCCTTCAATGGAGGAAAGCCAAACAACAAGGTGATGCTTTGCTATAATTGTGATGACAAAAGCCACTTTGTTGTAGATTGCCCATGGGAAAGAAAAGAGGACCATGGTAGGAGGCTTGTGGCCAAGACGAAGGGCAAGGGGCCTATGCCCATGAAGAAGCCCTTCTTCAAGAAGAACCAAAAGATTGTCTTGGTGACCCAAGAGCAATATCCCACCGATGATAAAGATAGTGACAAGGAGGACACCCCAACGCAAGTGGCCGCACTAGCCATTTCTTCTACACCTCCGTCACTCTTCTCCTCCCCAAATGAGAGCCCCATAATCAAGAATGCAAGATGTCTTATGGCAAAGACATCCGAGGTAAAATTGTCCCCCGCCTCCATATCCCATGATATTGATGATAGTATGAGTCTTGAAGTCAAGAAAGAAATTATTGCCTTTGACAAATTCATGACTAACTTGCAAGGAGAAGGAAAGAAACACTTTGGCTCGATTATGAGTCGTATAGGTGAGCTTGAGGATGAGCTTGAGTTAAAAGGTGAGATTGAGAGAGAGGATGCTCACAATAAGGTGTCTCTCCAATCCTTCCTTGAAGATGAACAAGAAGCTCATGCTCTCCTTAAAGAGCAGCTTGCCAAGATTACTAAGAATCGTGATCTTTACTTTGCTAAATGTAAAACTGTGCAAAATGAAAAGTCTGAGTTTCAAGTTTCTCATGGTAGACTTTGTGAAAACTTCGAGTCACTTGAAAATACTCTCAAGGTGTTGACAAGTGATCACGAACGTCTTCTCAAATCGCGTGATCAACTCCAAACTCGGATATGTACTCTTGAGAAACCTAGCACTTCTACTCCTTTAAATGCTAATGCAAATGTTGTTAAGGATAATGCTAGGGTGTTGTTTGTTCCATCCATGGCAACCGCGCCCAAGATCTCTCTTGATAAAGGTAAGGGGAAACTCACTACTCATCTTCATGAGTGACGTGGGGCTGCCTTTCGGGTAGCCCACGATAAGGCTACCTGGGCCGCGCCAAGGACGTGGAAGCCCATAGAAGGCCCACGCGGGGTACCATGTAACCTAGTCCAAGTCTGTTAGGAAGCATAACCTTCCATCCCAAGGTGGTAGTGGCACCGGACATCACAGTTGTGAATGTCTTGCTTGTCGAGTCCCTAGGTTGCAACTTGATCTCGGTTCATTCTCTAACTTGTTTGGGCTATAAGTTATCTTCGAAAAGGAAATGGTTATCCTTATGCGGAGCAAGTCTCTCAAAGTGTCTTTCGTTGGGTACGTTGAGAATAGGCTCTATGTGGTTGACTTCTCCGGAGTCATCACTTCCCATGCAATGTGCTTATTCGCTAAGGCGGACTTGGGTTGGTTATGGCATCGCCGACTAGCCCATGTCAATATGAGGACTTTGCAAAGTCTCCAAAAGGGTGACCATATCCTAGGACTAAAAGAACATGTTTCTTTCTCGAAGGATCGAATGTGTAGGGCTTGTGTTGAAGGAAAAATGCATGACATACACCATCCAAGCAAGACCATCATTTCATCAACGAGGGTTTTGGAGCTTCTCCATGTTGACCTCTTTGGTCCCATTTCGGAAGCTAGTCTTGGTGGCAAGAAATATTGCTTGGTGATTGTTGATGACTATTCAAGATACACATGGGTTTTCTGTAACGCCCCGGGATTTTTCCCCAATTAGAAAATTGTTTGTTTTTATTTTTTTCATCAACATGACATCATCATGCATCATTTGCATTTGTCAATCTTAATTTAAATTGTTGCATTTAAATTTAACTCCATTTCAATTCTTTGCCACTTTTATATCTAGATGCAAATCAAATTAATTTAAATGTGATATTTAAATTCTTTTCAAATATTCAAACTAATATATTAAATTGTATATTTTGAAACTATTTAATTTTGCTCAATGTTTATATCTCTCTTCTTTTTCTATTTTGCTTAAAAACACAAAAAAAGTAAAGAATAAAAAAAATGAAAAAATAAAACAGAGGGAGAAAAACACTTCCATCAGGCCGAGCCCACCCTCTGGCCCATCTCTTTGGCCCAGCTCTCGGCCCAGCTCGCCCTCCTTCCTCCTCCGTACGGGCAGAGGCAGAGGCGAGGAGAACGTGCTCTCCCTGCCATGGCCCCCACCTTCCTCCACCTTTTCCCCCCTCCCCTTAAAGCCACCGAGCCATCCTGGAACCCTAGCCTTTCCCTCCCCTCTCCCTCGCGCCGCCGCCACCCTCTCCTTCCCCGATCCCCTCCTCTACTTCTTCTCCACCAAAAACTCACCGGAGCACCTCGTCGTCGTGCCACTGCCACGCTGTCGTCGAAGAACCATGGAGCACCCCCATAGTTGCGTCTCGTCGTCTTCCTCCCCCAAGCCGAAAGAATCGAGCAGGGGATCGTCCAGCACGTCGCACGCGTCCCCGCCTTCCTCAACTCCGGTGATTTCCTCCGCCGAAATTCGCCGGCTACAGTCGTCGTCGACCCCGAGCAACGCCTCCAACAACCTCCCCGTGAGCACCTCCCCTTTTCCCCCCTCTCCCCGTCTCGCTTTCTTCACGCACCTGCCAAATACGTCCACGTTCCGCCGTCCCCGTCCGTCGTCGCCATGGCTGAGCACGGACCCGAGCGCCCGTGCCTCACCTCCTCAACCTGGGCCCAAAAACGGAACCCCGCGCAGCTCCGCAACCCACGCAGCACATCGCACGCGTAGCGCGCAGCCCGTGGTCGCCGCCGGCGTCCGATTTCAGTCCGTCGAGCGCACTGTCCCGGGCCGGCTGGCTAGCAGCGCCGTCTGATTCCACGGGCGCGCGCGCGGGATCGATTTCCGGCAATACGGATTAAAACGCAACACTTTTTCCTTTTCTTTCGCAGCCACTGACACGCGGGCCCCGCATGTCAGCGACAGCGGAGGCCAGCGCGGCCACCGTCCGCCCGCGTGGCGCCTGGTCCCACCTAACAGCCTCTCTGGCTAGATCCAGTTCGGTGAGAAATACCCGATGCGATGAAAATTTGCACTGAGCCCCACTGTTTGTCAGTTTTGCACAGAGAACCCTCCCCCAACACTTTTTCATCACAGACAGGTCCTGTTAAATTGCAGAAACACCCCTAATCCTAATTTGTTAATAACTTTAATTCTATAACTCCAAATAAAATAATCTTTATATGTATTTTATCAGAAAAATGCAATGAATATTAATATGCCATTTGTATGCCATTTTGCATCTGTTATTTTAATTGCTTAGTATAATTTGTTAATTGCAACTAAATAATTAAATATGGAATGTTAGAGGTAATAAATATATAATGCCCTATTCCATTTAATTTAATTAGGTCACCCATGCCATGTGTTACCATGTTAACCAACATTTAATATTGCTGATAAATAAATAACTTTAACCTAAATATTAATTGTCGGGGTTGCTTTTCCCGCTTAATTTGGATTAATTGCATTGTAATGCATCTTGCCATGTCATGCATCATTCTCGTATGATCATGCTGAATCTTCTGCCGTAGTTGTAAAATGCATTTTTTTACACTTTCCAGTGTTTGTTACTTCTTCGCGGATACGACGTTGAGATGTGTGAGCAACGACAAGATCTGCTTCCATGCAGGATTCCAGGCAAGCAAAATTTGCTTGTTTACCTATACATTGTCTTTCATTCCTGCCGTTGATCTCTGCTATCCTAGTATTCGATTCTTTATTGCGATCCCATCACATGTTTATCCTGCAACCTATACAGCTTTATCCCCACATCCCATCACCTGTTGAATGTTTATCTGTTAGCCTTGCGAGTCGTAGCGCATGCTTAGAGTTGGTTGTGCGAGTCCTCTGTTGGTCGTTTATTTCATATGCTTAGCTTGATAGATTATTCTACCTTAATAAAATGTTGTATTATATTTGGGGTATTATAATTAAATGATAAGGCACCAGGCGGAAGGCCTTGCGAGGTGCTTTGTTCTACTCAGTGTCGACCTAGAAACTGAGATTTTGTCCTCGGATCCAATTTGGAGCGCACTAACCACTTGTGGGTGGCCCAATGGAGCCCCCCTCGACTTTGACTGGAACTTCAACTTGTCCGGGAGCTGCACCTAGTTCGGGTTTTCCATTTGTCTCATATGCATCGATACTAGTGTAGTATTTTACTTTGGCGGTGTGCCTTGTTACATGCATATAGGGCGCGGCCTGTTGGTGCGGAGGGGTGTGTCCTGCGGGAGTCCGCACCCTTTTGGCCGGGACCATCATAGCTCCCGTGGCTCCTGGACTTGTTGCGGTGAAGGAAAAGAGTTGGGTTGAGAGGCCCTAATGTTTTTGACTGGGTTGATCATGCGAGTATGGGTCCAGTAGTGCACCCCTGCAGGGTATAATCCTATCGATGAGCCGTGTCCACGGTTATGGACGACTTGGTGATGATGCTGGCTAACAAGATCTAGACAACTTACACCTAATCATTGTTAATTAACCTGACTAGTAATATAGAATTACTTACGCAATAAATGGTAATTAAAACTGTTCAACGTGTGAGTTTCCCGAATTGCTTCCTCATACTTGGTTGAGGGGGTTAATTCGAGAATGGGTTATGTTTGGTGTTAGTAGTAGTTGGTTATCTTATGCGATCTCTTATCCCTCTCTGATTAGACGGAAGTTATAGCGTGTCTCTCTAGGTTGCTAGTGCTGCTGCCGCTAAGTCCACCTCCCCTATATTTTGGGAGATGGTGTAGAAAGTAGGAAAGTCGGTTTTGCTTGCCAGAGAGTGCCCTGACCCTCTTTTGGGTTGTGCTTTATGTGCAGTCAACAGGTTTGAAGTCTGACGACGTTAGCTTGGGAATCCCCCCGGCTTGGCTGGGCAGGGATATGGCGCTATTGATTATCTTCAGGACTCTTAGTCCAATTTGCATCTTATCCGTAGTCGGATACTATTTTGCTTCCGCTGTCATTTGAATCTTTGTAGTGTAATATTTGTATCTTGACTCGTTCGAGTCGTTGTTGTATTATATATCTTCTATTGTATTTGTGGATGTATCGGAACTATTGTAATGTTATCACAATTCCACCCACATAATGCGCATGTTTCGGCGTGCACATTATGTATGGTGGGCGACCTAAAATCGTTATAAGCGGATTTCGGCGGGATCGCTTAAATCTACATAGTACCGACTTTAGGGCGTCACAAAGTGGTATCAGAGCCTTGGTTTCGATCTCCTTGTTGTTTCGATACGAATGGTTATCGAAGCAGCGGGTCCGCAAAAGCGTGTAGGATAACCTCGCTAACGGTCGTTGTTTCTAGAGTGTCGAAAACTATTTGACTAAAATTATTTTGAAAAGATCTCAATAGGATTCTTTTATTCCTTACATCAATTCTATTTCTCCTCTTACCTTACTTGTTTTGGAGTCTCTTCTCTTATCCGAACTTTCAAAGTTTTAGGATCCTACGTGTGGGTGGACGATTTCTTGCCTTTTACCCTGT
Organism: Poa annua; assembly: GCA_026929855.1. Taxonomy (NCBI): domain Eukaryota; kingdom Viridiplantae; phylum Streptophyta; class Magnoliopsida; order Poales; family Poaceae; genus Poa; species Poa annua. The sequence continues at coordinate 76,251,689 of CM049430.1, read as the reverse complement.
TAGGTTCGATCTTTCGGAGTCGTCTTCGTCGTGAGCAACAATCCCTTGTTAGTGGTGTCGAGAATCCCGAGGTGGAGCAACAATCCCTTGTTAGTGGTGTCGAGAAGTTCATCACGGAGCCGCAAGACTCGGTAGTTACCCCTCTCTTCTTGTGGTCTCGGCGTGGATCGCGGGACGCGATCCCTTGTTAGTGGTGTCGATTGTAACGCCCCGGGATTTTTCCCCAATTAGAAAATTGTTTGTTTTTATTTTTCATCAACATGACATCATCATGCATCATTTGCATTTGTCAATCTTAATTTAAATTGTTGCATTTAAATTTAACTCCATTTAAATTCTTTGCCACTTTTATATCTAGATGCAAATCAAATTAATTTAAATGTGATATTTAAATTCTTTTCAAATATTCAAACTAATATATTAAATTTTATATTTTGAAACTATTTAATTTTGCTAAATGTTTATATCTCTCTTATTTTTCTATTTTTCTTAAAAACACAAAAATAGTAAAGAATAAAAAAAAGAAATGAAAAAATAAAACAGAGGGAGAAAAACACTTCCATCAGGCCGAGCCCACCCTCTGGCCCATCTCTTTGGCCCAGCTCGCCCTCCTTCCTCCTCCATACGGGCAGAGGCAGAGGCGAGGAGAACGTGCTCTCCCTGCCATGGCCCCCAACTTCCTCCACCTTTTCCCCCTCCCCTTAAAGCCACCGAGCCATCCTGGAACCCTAGCCTTTCCCTCCCCTCTCCCTCGCGTCGCCGCCACCCTCTCCTTCCCCGATCCCCTCCTCTGCTTCTTCTCCACCAAAAACTCACCGGAGCACCTCGTCGTCGCGCCACTGCCACGCTGCCGTCGAAGAACCATGGAGCACCCCCATAGTTGCGTCTCGTCGTCTTCCTCCCCCAGGCCGAAAGAATCGAGCAGGGGATCGTCCAGCACGTCGCACGCGTCCCCGCCTTCCTCAACTCCGGTGATCTCCTCCGTCGAAATTCGCCGGCTACGGTCGTCGTCGACCCCGAGAAACGCCTCCAGCAACCTCCCCGTGAGCACCTCCCCTTTTCCCCCCTCTCCCCGTCTCGCTTTCTTCACGCACCTGCCAAATACGTCCACGTTCCGCCGTCCCCGTCCGTCGTTGCCATGGCTGAGCACGGACCCGAGCGCCCGTGCCTCACCTCCTCAACCTGGGCCCAAAAACGGAACCCCGCGCAGCTCCGCAACCCACGCAGCACATCGCACGCGTACCGCGCAGCCCGTGGTCGCCGCCGGCGTCCGATTTCAAGTCGCCGAGCGCACTGTCCCCGTTTTGGGATTCAGTTTCGTCAGGTTATAGTTTTCGTTACAGTTCAAAAAGCAAGCGAGTTTAGATCTGTCAACAACCAAATCCGGGCCGGGTGGCTAGCAGTGCCGTCTGATTCCATCGGCGCGCGCGCGGGATCGATTTCCGGCAATACGGATTAAAACGCAACACTTTTTCCTTTTCTTTCGCAGCCACTGACACGCGGGCCCCGCATGTCTGCGATGGCGGAGGCCAGCGCGGCCACCGTACGCCTGCGTGGCGCCTGGTCCCACCTGACAGCCTCTCTGGCTAGATCCAGTTCAGTGAGAAATACCCGATGCGATGAAAATTTGCACAGAGCCCCACTATTTGTCAGTTTTGCACAGAGAACCCTCCCCCAACACTTTTTCATCACAGACGGGTCCTGTTAAATTGCAGAAACACCCCTAATCTTAATTTGTTAATAACTTTAATTCTATAACCCCAAATAAAGTAATCTTTATATGTATTTTTATCAGAAAAATGCAATGAATATTAATATGTCATTTGTATGCCATTTTGCATCTGTTATTTTAATTGCTTAGTATAATTTGTTAATTGCAACTAAATAATTAAATATGGAATTTTAGGGGTAATAAATATATAATGCCCTATTCCATTTAATTTAATTAGGTCACCCATGCCATGTGTTACCATGTTAACCAACATTTAATATTGCTGGTAAATAAATAACTTTCACCTAAATATTAATTTTCGGGGTTGCTTTTCCCGCTTAATTTGGATTAATTGCATTGTAATGCATCTTCCCATGTCATGCATCATTCTCGTATGATCATGCTGAATCTTCTGCCGTAGTTGTAAAATGCATTTTTTTACACTTTCCATTGTTTGTTGCTTCTTCGCGGATACGACGTTGAGATGTGTGAGCAACGACAAGATCTGCTTCCATGCGGGATTCCACGGATGTCTCGAATAGAAGAAAAGTGTTTTCCAAAGAGTTAGGAAAAATTTGCTTTATGCAAAATAGCCTTGAACTCCACCAGCCAAATATGCATATAGGCTGTAGAGTTATTCCATTAAGTGTCCACCATAGTGTCACTTGCCAGACTCCATTTTTAATGGAATCTGACCCACGTTGTTGCAATATTTTTCTTATTGCAGATTGTTCAGATGACGAGTGAGGTTTCGTATATAGGTTTCGAGTCTACAACCAACATGTTTTCGCCTGTGGCAGCATGAAAGTGATAGAGACTCACTGCTATTGTATTTCCGCTGTGTACTATTTCAAAGCTAGCTTTATGCTATGCAACTTGTAATGAATATTTTGTAATTATGGATCATCGATGTAATAAAATTGACGCTTTGTTGTGATATTACATCGTAAATTGTGTGTGCAAATGAATCGATCCAGGGATTTGCACTATACACAGGTATCTGCCTTATTTTAAGTGCAGGTACGCTACAGATGGTATCAGAGCACTGTGTTGCCTGTAGGTTCGAAACCCTAGGTTTGGATAGAAATAGGATTTGGCCATAGGATTGAAAATCTATTTCATACATTTTGCTGAAAATAAGAACTTTTCAAACATTATTCTTGTAACTATCTTATCTATTCCCTTTCTAAGTTTCTTCTCTTGTTTCTTTAGATGACCGCCCTCATTGAAGCACTTAAGAAGGGACCAGTGAAGACCATGACCTTGGAATGCGAGACTGAGTTTCCAAGAGCACTTAAGGATATCATGAGGACTTTAGGTTTTGAAGGAGAAGTAGTATACAAAGGTTTTCCTTTCATGGATGAAGGTCAAGAGTATTGGTGGGTGCAAGTCCATCTATACATGAGCAAAGAAGCTGACCACAAGACTGAGGGTGACTGTATGTTCACGAACCCAATCCTTCACACATCATTCTTTGATTCAGCAAGAAATGCAGCATGGAGAGCTATTGAGTACCTTGCAGAAAGACTTCATTATAGGCTTCACAACACCCAGAAGTATCTTGAAGAACTCAAGGAAGTGGAAGAGGAACTCGAAGCACTCAAGAAAAAGACAGATTAGACCACCTACCCATTAGAAAAACGAGATCGATGATGTATTGACCTATCAAATTTTGGTATGGCAGTACTATCAATTTTGTCTTTCCATGACATTGGTGTGTTTCGTTCGAAAAACGATTAGTTCGAACTCTCAAAAGAAATTGGAAAATTTTCACGTATGTGTTTGCTTGTGTTTGAACCTTGATTGATTGTTTGTGTTAGAGATTGCTTGCCTTGTTCTGAATTTATTGAATTAAGATTTCTCCATAATACATATAACTCAACTCATTTATTCTCTAAACCAAACATATGTCTCACCCCAATATCAGCAACAATGAATTGCACACAACAATGCGACTACTATTAGGGAACCAGGTTCAGCTATGGAAGTTGATCAATGACCAACTGCCTAAGATTGATCAAAACCATAGTAAGCTTCAAGAAGGTCTTAAACCGAAGACATGCAAAACTATGTGAAGTATAATAAGTCCTTAATCATTCCTTCAACCACATACTATTGTATTTTGAATATTAGTACATTCTACATCAGAAAAGTAAGCCAGATTAAACAAAGTTTCTAGATTGACCACAAAAATTTCTTTTAAGGGTGGTAGCTACCCAGATAATTCAAACCAGTTGCTTAAACCCAGAGATTCCAAACCATCTTTCCTTCTGGTCTCCCCAATCAGAAAATTCATTCCCTGCTAGTTCTCAAGTTTCCATGTCAAAACATTTACTTTTCTCAAACCTCTCGAGTTATCAGAATCACCCCAAGTAATTGCTTTGTCTTTCTAGCTTCTTCGAATCTCGAGGACGAGATTCCTTTTAAGGGTGGTAGTCTGTAACATCCCAACATATTATAGTGTTGAAAATCACTAGAATTTAAAACTTTTTGTTTTGATTAAAAGAAAATATTAAAATACATAAGAAAATCAACTACAAAAGACTTTAAACATGATAAAAAGGTTTAATATTTCAAATATTTCAGTTTAACCTTTTTCTCCAAAGTTGTTTCAAGTAAACAATTTATTATCCATTGTAACTATTAAAACCTCAATAGCTAATTTGACAAATGTTTTACAAACCTTCAAATCATATTCATAAATTAAAATAATATTTATAAGTGTTCTTTTAAACTATTTAAAACATGATCTATTTGCCAAATGGTTTTCACTCTTTTAACTAAGTTTAAAATATGGTTTGGAAATTATAAGCCTATAGTTTATAACTTTAAAACTTCATAAATTAAAATTAATGAATTATCCAAATAAACATTTCATTTGCTTAAATGAATTTCATTTATTTTCAAAGCATGAAATGATTAATATATTCTAAATGAGAAATGAATTAAAACTAAAACCTTTTCCAAAGTTGTTATAAAATTTTCAAATGATATATCTTAATATAAAATATAATGGTGCACAAATAATTTGAATTAAGAATGATTACATTACATTCTCTCCTTCCATTTCAAATAGTTGTAATGAGATATTTAATAATCTATTAAAGCTAATATTTATTTAATATTGGAATATGAGTTTAAATAACTTAAATTCAAACATTTTGAATATGGATATTTCATAGAATCTATTTTTAGCCAAAAATAGAATTTATTAAACCCTAGTTTTAAATTTTACATAAACTGTCAAATTTGTATTTTATGAATATTTCAAAATAATTAATTTTCAAAAAGTTTCAAAACATGTCCACTATTGTTTTAAAACATAGATATAAATTTTACAAATTTATAGAAATTAATTTGACATCATTTGGACATTTAAATCAAAAGATACGAATTAAAAGAAAAATCAGAAAAGAAAAAGAAAAATTGCTGACGTCATGCTGACGTCAGCATCGTCTTCAACCTCCCGTCAATCCCGCCCGGCCGTTTCGGCCGAAAATCAATTCCCCGTTTCCGAGCGATTAAGACGATTAACCCGAGCCCCGAACCTCTCCTTTAAAAGCCCTCGCTCTCCTCTCGCTTTCCCCTCTCTTTTCCCCTTGAACCGTGCCCCCAGGCTGAGCATTTTGCTCGCCGGAGTTCGTCGGTCCGCCGTCGCCATTCCTTCGATTGCCGGCGCCAGGGAAGGTTTCTCCGCCTCTTTTTGGTCTCCTCAGGTTGCCCTGCTCCTGGTGCATCTCGCTAACCCATCCCCGACCTCCCGTTCTCAGAAAAACCGAGCGGACCGAGCTCGACCGAAGTCGCGGGAGGAACCGTGGCTCCACCATCGCCTCCACGCCGCCCCAGGAAGAACGAGTAGGCGTCGTCGCCTCCATCACCTTCCCTGCGACGAGCCGCATCCGTAGCCGTCGTCCTCGCGTCCGGGGATCGCCGGAGCAAAGAATCGGTCCATGCCGCCGCCGTCGTCGCCATCTCCGGCGAGGAGCGCGCCGCCACGGTAAGGCCCTCGACCCGGAGCCGTCCGATTTAATTTACACGGCTAGGATTAGATTTTATTAACCGAATCGGTACGATCCGATCTGGACCGTCAGATATAGATCTGACGGCCTAGATCAAATAACTTATCCAGCTCAGCGCTGAGTCAACATGCCCAGTCAGCGCCACGTCGGATCCAGTCAGCGCACAGTCAACAGATCTGGCATTTTTGCAGAAAAGCCCCTACTTATTAGAATTGTTATAACTTTTTACTCACACATCCAAATTCAAATATTTTTATATATTTCGAAAGCCCTTGACATGTAGAATATTTTAGATCGGCCAAAAATCAAATTTGACTTAGTTTGAAATATTCAAATTTCAAATGGTGGATTTGAGTATTTTTGGCATAACTTTAAATCTGTAAATTGAAAAATTAGAAATAAAATTGTTTTAGAGACTTTTGGAATATTGTAAATTGATGCCACTGATATAAAATATTTTGAGTAATATTGGAATGAATTCATAGTTATATATTTAATTTAAATAGTTGAGTATTTTCAACATAACTATTAATAGAAATATTATTTTTGATTAAATCCAATTGCAATAAAGTTAATTAAATGCTCTCTGTCTATTAACACTATTTATAAAATTTTGTTCCTTTTATTATATTATGCAAAATTAGAAACTAATTGAGTTGAAATTATAACTTTATGCATATTTTATAAATATCACAAAAATTAGTATTATCTTTCTTGTGATTTAAGATTGCATTTTATGCATATCATATTTTATTTTGTAGCTATATTCCCATAAGAAAACTCCTCCCCCATTTTATCTAAGTTAGGATTATTTTCAAACTTAGTATTTTGGTAAAAGTGCTATGCACTAGACACTTAGTAATTTTCAACATGGAGCTAGAAGACCAATGAAGGACTTAGCCAAAACAAGACTTCAGAAGTATCTTCAAGGAGAAGAAGCACTTAGAAGAAAATCAAGAAGAAGTTCATGAAGACAACCAACAATATTTCTAAGTCTTGCTTCCCCTCTCTTTCATTTCTCCTTTCTTCTCCTAGACCTATTGAAGACTAAGTTAAATCCAAGACCAGCCTAGGTGATACAAAAATCATCAAGTCTGAAGATTATTCAAGTCTACCAAGAATTCAATCAAGACATCACACAGGAGAATATTACAAGTCTGGAGATGAAGCCTGGAAGACCAACTACATCTTTCTTTCTATCTTTTCCCTCTTTCCTAATCTTGTCTATCACTTTAGACTTAAACAATTTTTTATCATGATATTATCATCTTAAAGTTTGTTGGATCCTAGTATCCAATTTACGAAGAGTTGTTAATAATTGTTGATCACCTTGAAAAATAGACTTAGTATTTTCTCTAAGTATTTTATGCACATCATGACTAAGTCATTAAAGTGCTTATTCAAGATAAAGTTTTAACAAAGTTATTTTTATCCAACTTGACCTTAGTCCTTAGTCATTTTGACTGACATATTTGCCTTGCATAAACTTAAAAGATTTTCATGGCATGACATGCATCTCTAGTCCTTAGAAATAATTTGCATATCATGCATGACATGTTTTCCTTAGAAGTTTTATAAAAACTTGTTTGTTCACTTTGTAGGTGTTTGTATGCATTGTGTAGTTGTGGTTTATGTTGATTGTTGTATTATTGCTTGTCTATATTGTTAGATTGAACGGAGAGCTCCGAGTAACGCTGAAAAGAGTTTGTGAGCAACAACAACATTCAAAGGCAAGTGGCACACCCCCATAAAAGTCCTATTATTTCTATGCATGAGTAGAGTATTTTCTATAAGCATGTTTAGGATAGCATTGCTATGCAAGCCATGATAGATCTCTTTATTCCTGTGTCTAGGTTCCTATGAAATTACTTAGTAGAATAGTGATGCTATGCAAAAACTATTTTGATGAAAAAGATAAAGTCTACTAAGTTTTAATCAAACACCTGGGTGGAAATTGGTTGCTTGGCTGTATGAGTTGAGTGTTGTTCCCAGGGGATTTACCTGTAGAATATTCACTTGTGGAAGGCCACCCAGGAGCAAAGGAATCTGAAGAACTCCGAGTGAAGATTGCTTCTCGTGCAGCCATTGCCAATATGGGCTCTGGCTTGATCAACTAAGCTGCGTGGACTCTCCCCGGCCTGACAGGTGGTGGTAGAGGATTTGTAGGTGGAGCGCGTCAGGCCAGAGTGGGAGGGAAAATGCTTCTGAAAGATCTCGTCTCATTCTTTCCTTTCCTTATCACAAATGGTGTGTAAAGGGTAATTTGGGTTGAATGGGTACAATGGTGAACGTGCACAACCTCTGCAGAGTTAAAATCTAAGTACTTAGCCGTGTCCCCGGAAATGGACAATTGAGCAGCCGAACGAGGATGTCAACGGAGGATTCCACCATTCCAACTTCAAAAATATAAAACTTGATGGGTGAACAAGGGTAGAATGAGACAGTGGATTTCATGCCACGGATGTCTCGAATAGAAGAAAAGTGTTTTCCAAAGAGTTAGGAAAAATTTGCTTTATGCAAAATAGCCTTGAACTCCACCAGCCAAATATGCATATAGGCTGTAGAGTTATTCCATTAAGTGTCCACCATAGTGTCACTTGCCAGACTCCATTTTTAATGGAATCTGACCCACGTTGTTGCAATATTTTTCTTATTGCAGATTGTTCAGATGACGAGTGAGGTTTCGTATATAGGTTTCGAGTCTACAACCAACATGTTTTCGCCTGTGGCAGCATGAAAGTGATAGAGACTCACTGCTATTGTATTTCCGCTGTGTACTATTTCAAAGCTAGCTTTATGCTATGCAACTTGTAATGAATATTTTGTAATTATGGATCATCGATGTAATAAAATTGACGCTTTGTTGTGATATTACATCGTAAATTGTGTGTGCAAATGAATCGATCCAGGGATTTGCACTATACACAGGTATCTGCCTTATTTTAAGTGCAGGTACGCTACAGATGGTATCAGAGCACTGTGTTGCCTGTAGGTTCGAAACCCTAGGTTTGGATAGAAATAGGATTTGGCCATAGGATTGAAAATCTATTTCATACATTTTGCTGAAAATAAGAACTTTTCAAACATTATTCTTGTAACTATCTTATCTATTCCCTTTCTAAGTTTCTTCTCTTGTTTCTTTAGATGACCGCCCTCATTGAAGCACTTAAGAAGGGACCAGTGAAGACCATGACCTTGGAATGCGAGACTGAGTTTCCAAGAGCACTTAAGGATATCATGAGGACTTTAGGTTTTGAAGGAGAAGTAGTATACAAAGGTTTTCCTTTCATGGATGAAGGTCAAGAGTATTGGTGGGTGCAAGTCCATCTATACATGAGCAAAGAAGCTGACCACAAGACTGAGGGTGACTGTATGTTCACGAACCCAATCCTTCACACATCATTCTTTGATTCAGCAAGAAATGCAGCATGGAGAGCTATTGAGTACCTTGCAGAAAGACTTCATTATAGGCTTCACAACACCCAGAAGTATCTTGAAGAACTCAAGGAAGTGGAAGAGGAACTCGAAGCACTCAAGAAAAAGACAGATTAGACCACCTACCCATTAGAAAAACGAGATCGATGATGTATTGACCTATCAAATTTTGGTATGGCAGTACTATCAATTTTGTCTTTCCATGACATTGGTGTGTTTCGTTCGAAAAACGATTAGTTCGAACTCTCAAAAGAAATTGGAAAATTTTCACGTATGTGTTTGCTTGTGTTTGAACCTTGATTGATTGTTTGTGTTAGAGATTGCTTGCCTTGTTCTGAATTTATTGAATTAAGATTTCTCCATAATACATATAACTCAACTCATTTATTCTCTAAACCAAACATATGTCTCACCCCAATATCAGCAACAATGAATTGCACACAACAATGCGACTACTATTAGGGAACCAGGTTCAGCTATGGAAGTTGATCAATGACCAACTGCCTAAGATTGATCAAAACCATAGTAAGCTTCAAGAAGGTCTTAAACCGAAGACATGCAAAACTATGTGAAGTATAATAAGTCCTTAATCATTCCTTCAACCACATACTATTGTATTTTGAATATTAGTACATTCTACATCAGAAAAGTAAGCCAGATTAAACAAAGTTTCTAGATTGACCACAAAAATTTCTTTTAAGGGTGGTAGCTACCCAGATAATTCAAACCAGTTGCTTAAACCCAGAGATTCCAAACCATCTTTCCTTCTGGTCTCCCCAATCAGAAAATTCATTCCCTGCTAGTTCTCAAGTTTCCATGTCAAAACATTTACTTTTCTCAAACCTCTCGAGTTATCAGAATCACCCCAAGTAATTGCTTTGTCTTTCTAGCTTCTTCGAATCTCGAGGACGAGATTCCTTTTAAGGGTGGTAGTCTGTAACATCCCAACATATTATAGTGTTGAAAATCACTAGAATTTAAAACTTTTTGTTTTGATTAAAAGAAAATATTAAAATACATAAGAAAATCAACTACAAAAGACTTTAAACATGATAAAAAGGTTTAATATTTCAAATATTTCAGTTTAACCTTTTTCTCCAAAGTTGTTTCAAGTAAACAATTTATTATCCATTGTAACTATTAAAACCTCAATAGCTAATTTGACAAATGTTTTACAAACCTTCAAATCATATTCATAAATTAAAATAATATTTATAAGTGTTCTTTTAAACTATTTAAAACATGATCTATTTGCCAAATGGTTTTCACTCTTTTAACTAAGTTTAAAATATGGTTTGGAAATTATAAGCCTATAGTTTATAACTTTAAAACTTCATAAATTAAAATTAATGAATTATCCAAATAAACATTTCATTTGCTTAAATGAATTTCATTTATTTTCAAAGCATGAAATGATTAATATATTCTAAATGAGAAATGAATTAAAACTAAAACCTTTTCCAAAGTTGTTATAAAATTTTCAAATGATATATCTTAATATAAAATATAATGGTGCACAAATAATTTGAATTAAGAATGATTACATTACATTCTCTCCTTCCATTTCAAATAGTTGTAATGAGATATTTAATAATCTATTAAAGCTAATATTTATTTAATATTGGAATATGAGTTTAAATAACTTAAATTCAAACATTTTGAATATGGATATTTCATAGAATCTTTTTTTAGCCAAAAATAGAATTTATTAAACCCTAGTTTTAAATTTTACATAAAGTGTCAAATTTGTATTTTCTGAATATTTCAAAATAATTAATTTTCAAAAAGTTTCAAAACATGTCCACTATTGTTTTAAAACATAGATATAAATTTTACAAATTTATAGAAATTAATTTGACATCATTTGGACATTTAAATCAAAAGATACGAATTAAAAGAAAAATCAGAAAAGAAAAAAAAATTGCTGACGTCATGCTGACGTCAGCATCGTCTTCAACCTCCCGTCAATCCCGCCCGGCCGTTTCGGCCAAAAATCAATTCCCCGTTTCCGAGCGATTAAGACGATTAACCCGAGCCCCGAACCTCTCCTTTAAAAGCCCTGGCTCTCCTCTCGCTTTCCCCTCTCTTTTCCCCTTGAACCGTGCCCCCAGGCTGAGCATTTTGCTCGCCGGAATTCGTCGGTCCGCCGCCGCCATTCCTTCGATTGCCGGCGCCAGGGAAGGTTTCTCCGCCTCCTTTTGGTCTCCTCAGGTTGCCCTGGTCCTGGTGCATCTCGCTAACCCATCCCCGACCTCCCGTTCTCAGAAAAACCGAGCGGACCGAGCTCGACCGAAGTCGCGGGAGGAACCGTGGCTCCACCATCGCCTCCACGCCGCCCCAGGAAGAACGAGTAGGCGTCGTCGCCTCCATCACCTTCCCCGCGACGAGCCGCATCCGTAGCCGTCGTCCTCGCGTCCGGGGATCGCCGGAGCGAAGAATCGGTCCATGCCGCCGCCGTCGTCGCCATCTCCGGCGAGGAGCGCGCCGCCACGGTAAGGCCCTCGACCCGGAGCCGTCCGATTTAATTTACACGGCTAGGATTAGATTTTATTAACCGAATCGGTACGATCCGATCTGGACCGTCAGATATAGATCTGACGGCCTAGATCAAATAACTTATCCAGCTCAGCGCTGAGTCAACATGCCCAGTCAGCGCCACGTCGGATCCAGTCAGCGCACAGTCAACAGATCTGGCATTTTTGCAGAAAAGCCCCTACTTATTAGAATTGTTATAACTTTTTACTCACACATCCAAATTCAAATATTTTTATATATTTCGAAAGCCCTTGACATGTAGAATATTTTAGATCGGCCAAAAATCAAATTTGACTTAGTTTGAAATATTCAAATTTCAAATGGTGGATTTGAGTATTTTTGGCATAACTTTAAATCTGTAAATTCAAAAATTAGAAATAAAATTGTTTTAGAGACTTTTGGAATATTGTAAATTGATGCCACTGATATAAAATATTTTGAGTAATATTGGAATGAATTCATAGTTATATATTTAATTTAAATAGTTGAGTATTTTCAACATAACTATTAATAGAAATATTATTTTTGATTAAATCCAATTGCAATAAAGTTAATTAAATGCTCTCTGTCTATTAACACTATTTATAAATTTTGTTCCTTTTATTATATTTTGCAAAATTAGAAACTAATTGAATTGCAATTATAACTTTATGCATATTTTATAAATATCACAAAAATTAGTATTATCTTTCTTGTGATTTAAGATTGCATTTTATGCATATCATATTTTATTTTGTAGCTATATTCCCATAAGAAAACTCCTCCCCCATTTTCTCTAAGTTAGGATTATTTTCAAACTTAGTATTTTGGTAAAAGTGCTATGCACTAGACACTTAGTAATTTTCAACATGGAGCTAGAAGACCAATGAAGGACTTAGCCAAAACAAGAGTTCAGAAGTATCTTCAAGGAGAAGAAGCACTTAGAAGAAAATCAAGAAGAAGTTCATGAAGACAACCAACAATATTTCTAAGTATTGCTTCCCCTCTCTTTCATTTCTCCTTTCTTCTCCTAGACCTATTGAAGACTAAGTTAAATCCAAGACCAGCCTAGGTGATACAAAAATCATCAAGTCTGAAGATTATTCAAGTCTACCAAGAATTCAATCAAGACATCACACAGGAGAATATTACAAGTCTGGAGATGAAGCCTGGAAGACCAACTACATCTTTCTTTCTATCTTTTCCCTCTTTCCTAATCTTGTCTATCACTTTAAACTTAAACAATTTTTGATCATGATATTATCATCTTAAAGTTTGTTGGATCCTAGTATCCAATTTACGAAGAGTTGTTAATAATTGTTGATCACCTTGAAAAATAGACTTAGTATTTTCTCTAAGTATTTTATGCACATCATGACTAAGTCATTAAAGTGCTTATTCAAGATAAAGTTTTAACAAAGTTATTTTTATCCAACTTGACCTTAGTCCTTAGTCATTTTGACTGACATATTTGCCTTGCATAAACTTAAAAGATTTCCATGGCATGACATGCATCTCTAGTCCTTAGAAATAATTTGCATATCATGCATGACATGTTTTCCTTAGAAGTTTTATAACAACTTGTTTGTTCACTTTGTAGGTGTTTGTATGCATTGTGTAGTTGTGGTTTATGTTGATTGTTGTATTATTGCTTGTCTATACTGTTAGATTGAACGGAGAGCTCCGAGTAACGCTGAAAAGAGTTTGTGAGCAACAACAACATTCAAAGGCAAGTGGCACACCCCCATAAAAGTCCTATTATTTCTATGCATGAGTAGAGTATTTTCTATAAGCATGTTTAGGATAGCATTGCTATGCAAGCCATGATAGATCTCTTTATTCCTGTGTCTAGGTTCCTATGAAATTACTTAGTAGAATAGTGATGCTATGCAAAAACTATTTTGATGAAAAAGATAAAGTCTATTAAGTTTTAATCAAACACCTGGGTGGAAATTGGTTGCTTGGATGTATGAGTTGAGTGTTGTTCCCAGGGGATTTACCCGTGGAATATTCACTTGTGGAAGGCCACCCAGGAGCAAAGGAATCTGAAGAACTCCGAGTGAAGATTGCTTCTCGTGCAGCCATTGCCAATATGGGCTCTGGCTTGATCAACTAAGTTGCGTGGACTCTCCCCGGCCTGACAGGTGGTGGTAGAGGATTTGTAGGTGGAGCGCGTCAGGCCAGAGTGGGAGGGAAAATGCTTCTGAAAGATCTCGTCTCATTTTTTCCTTTCCTTATCACAAATGGTGTGTAAAGGGTAATTTGGGTTGAATGGGTACAATGGTGAACGTGCACAACCTCTGCAGAGTTAAAATCTAAGTACTTAGCCGTGTCCCCGGAAACGGACAATTGAGCAGCTGAACGAGGATGTCAATGGAGGATTCCACCATTCCAACTTCAAAAATATAAAACTTGATGGGTGAACAAGGGTAGAATGAGACAGTGGATTTCATGCCACGGATGTCTCGAATAGAAGAAAAGTGTTTTCCAAAGAGTTAGGAAAAAATTGCTTTATGCAAAATAGCCTTGAACTCCACCAGCCAAATATGCATATAGGCTGTAGAGTTATTCCATTAAGTGTCCACCATAGTGTCACTTGCCAGACTCCATTTTTAATGGAATCTGACCCACGTTGTTGCAATATTTTTCTTATTGCAGATTGTTCAGATGACGAGTGAGGTTTCGTATATAGGTTTCGAGTCTACAACCAACATGTTTTCGCCTGTGGCAGCATGAAAGTGATAGAGACTCACTGCTATTGTATTTCCGATGTGTACTATTTCAAAGCTAGCTTTATGCTATGCAACTTGTAATGAATATTTTGTAATTATGGATCATCGATGTAATAAAATTGACGCTTTGTTGTGATATTACATCGTAAACTGTGTGTGCAAATGAATCGATCCAGGGATTTGCACTATACCCAGGTATCTGCCTTATTTTAAGTGCAGGTACGCTACAGGTGTCAACCCATTGGGACATACCCTCCTTAAGAGAGGGCTTAGCTTTGTGCATCACAAGCTTAAAACAACAAATAAAGTCCTGGAAGCAAACATCCAGGTCAATCTCCTGATTATCAAAAATACTTCTGTTTCTGTGCGTCCAGATCGCCCAGCATCCAACAATGAGTGATTCCTTGAAGCAAATCAAATTGTATCTTCGTTTGGCTTCCATCAACATAAGCATCAAATCAAGGTCAGCATTCCACTCAATATTAAGCTTCCACCAGAAATTACGGCTGAAATCACAGTCAAAGAAAAGGTGTCTATAATCCTCAAAACCACCATCAGAGCAGAGAATGCAATCATAAGATTCAATGATGAAATTCTTTCTTGCCAACAATTCCCTTGTGTTCAACCTATCTTGTAGGAGCAACCAAAAGAAAATTTTATTCTTTGGGAGAACACAGGATTTCCATATCCACCTCATGGGTATAGGAGCCAGACCTGGAGGTGAAAGTCTAGCATAGACTCGTTTGCTGGAATAAGGTTTGAGAGAGGGTGAGAGCAACCACTGATCAGGGGCAGATATGCCATCTCTACTAAGGAGAGTAGACTGAAGGTCAACACATTGTTGAGCTGCTATAGGAGAAATAGGAGTATGAAACATATCAAAGATATTCTCATCGCTGAGTATAGCAAAAGCTTGTTTTAAGGTAATCTCCTGACTCCTCGCAAATGAGAAAAGATGGGGCATCTTATTTCGCAAGAGATCATCCGACCAATTATCAAACCGCAGCCGAATAGTACTACCATCACCAGGTTTAACAGAAGCTAACTCCAAAAAGGTAGTTAGTAGTGTCAAGCAATCCTTCCACCATAACGAACAACAAGGATTAGAATTTTGAGGGACCTTGCCATCAGCATAATGTGCCTGCCAAATGAGCTGAACCCATGGCACATCTGCTTTGTTCATAAACTTAAAAAGGTGCTTTAATAGCAAGGCACAATTCTGAGTCCTCAGATTTAGAACACCAAGGCCTCCAGCCTTTTTAGGTTTGCATATTGTATCCCATTTAACCAGACATTTTCCTTTTTTGTGAATATCCTTTCCTCTCCAGAAGAAACCTCTTGTATTTCCTTCCACATAATCCAAAAAACCCAGAGGCAGCTTTAAGGTGCACATTGCAAAATTCGGGATGGCCGATATAATGGATTTAACAACAATAAGTCTACCATCATATGAGAGTGTATCAGCAATCCCAACTAGTCTTCTGTCAATTCTTTGTATAATGCCAAGCAGATCCTCCATCCTAGGCCTAGTAGTGCCTAGTGGTAAACCAAGATAGGTGAAAGGTAGGGATTCAACCTGACAGCCAATGGTCTGAGCAAGTTCCTGACTCTGTTGTTCCAGGATATTAATAGGCACCAGAGAGGACTTTGAGTAATTCACCTTTAAACCAGTTGAGGAGGAGAACTTATCCAGCAAAACTTTGAGTCTGTTTAACTGAATATTACAAGCTGGCATGATCAGCAGTGTATCATCTGCATATTGTATAATTGGGTAGTCCAAACCAAATGAGCTATCAAGAGGTAAATCCAGATCACCTATTCTCAAGGCCTCATTAATAACAAACTGCAAGAGCTCAGCAGTAGAAACGAAAAGAAGGGGTGAAAGGGGATCACCTTGCCTGACACCACGTTTGCAGAATATTTTTTTCCCCGGCACACCATTTAAGAGAACACTAACAGAAGCAGAGTATAAGATGGATTTCATCCAGCCAATCCATTTTTCCCCGAATCCCATATGTTCCAACATAAGAAGGATTGCACTATACTCCACCTTATCAAAAGCTTTTTCAAAATCAAGTTTAAGGATAATGATTTCCTTTTTTGACTTATGGAAAAGGTGGATATATTCGAAAGCCCAAGCAAGACAGTCTTGAATGGTTCTGCTCTTAATAAAACCGTACTGATTTTTATGTAAAGCTCTAACAATCACCTTCTGCATTCTATTGGCCAAGAGCTTAGTGATAAGTTTAAGTGTGATACTCACCAAAGAAATTGGTCTATAATCATTAACCCCCTCAGGATTGGGTTTCTTGGGGATCAGAGTGATAAAGGCAGAATTAATGCTAGTGATATCCAAATTACCCTCATAGAACTTGAAGCAAAGGTAATAAAACTGCTCCTTCACAGTATCCCAACTATTTTTCAGGAATGCTCCATTAAAACCGTCAGGTCCAGGGGACTTGTCAGTAGGCATCTCTTTCACTATCCCATCAATCTCTGTTTCAGTAAAAGGAGCTTCTAAAGCAAAAAAATCAATGAGGCTGTTAGGTACCACTAGGTTCAGAAGATCAAACAACATCTCAGGATTATCAGAACACCCAATTCTCTTCTTGAAAGCATGCCACAAAATAGCTGCCTTATCCTCATGATCACAAACAATACGACAATCATCAGTAGTAATATTGGCAATAAAATTATTTCTGAAGCTTTTGGTTGCAAAGGTGTGAAAAAATCTGGTATTCTCAGCACCAAGTTTGGCCCATCTAATCTTAGCCCTATTCCTCCAATGGATTCTTTTGGCCTCTAGGATCTTTGAGAGATGGGTCTTAATAGTTTTCCTGAAATTGACTTCAGGAATGGACAGCCTCCTTTGATCTTCCAGACCGTCTAACAAAGCAAGCACAAAGCAACAAGAGTCAATAATTTTGTTTAGCTGAGATAAACTTTTACTCCATTTTTTAACCCATATCTGAGATGCTTTGGTCTGGCAGTTATATCCTGAGCAGCATTATTGAAGAGGCCAGGATTATGCCAATTCTGTGTGATGGTCTCCTTGAAACCATGAAAATTTATCCATTGCTCCTCAAACCGAAAGATCCTTGATTTAGGGATGTCAATTCCAATCTGAACTTGCATGGGGACATGATCAGAAGATAATTTAGCAAGAGGATTAGCCATAGTGTTTGGAAAGTTTGATGTCCAATATGCAGATGTAAATACCCAGTCAAGCTTTTCCAAAAGTGGTGGGTTTTGCATATTACTCCAAGGAAATGCTCGACCTTTCAAAGGAATTTCAACCAAATCATGATGGCTAATCAGTCTATTGAAAGCAATCATGTTGTTAACATCTCCACCTGGCCTGTTTCTGTTTTCTGGACCTCGAACCAGATTAAAATCACCCATAATAATCCAATTATCCATTGGGAGGAATCGAGATTAAGCAGCCAATTGATAAAAAGGGATCTCTCGTCAGGCTGGTTGGGTCCATAAACATTAGTAAGATACCAGATATGACCACTTATATTACAAGAGAATTCCACTGTGATATGATAATGAGAGATACTAATTTGTTGCCCTCTGAAGACATGACTATTCCAGATAATAATCAGACCACCAGAACTACCAATAGACGGAGAGTGGATGAACTGATCAAAACGCCATGGCGCAAAGTTTTTGATATAAGACAGGTCAAAATTCTCTCTTTTAGTTTCTTGGAAACACAAGATGTTGCAATTTGATTCCTCTATATTTTGTCTGATGTCATTCCACCTCAATTGGGAATTAATCCCCCGTAAATTCCAGTCTAAGATAATCCATTTTCTACTCATTAAAAACCAATGCAGGTGAGTGAGCACTGAGCAGAATTAAAAAGCTCAGTTTGCATGTAAGATAGCAAAGGCATGTGAATAAGGAAAAAACGCACATGCAAAACAGCAAGACCACCAAAAACATAACTGCCAGGTCAGGATAACAGAACACCAACTAGTCACCGACAAAGTAGAATGAGACAACGAGTACTGATATAACACATGATCCCCACACAGCACCACAGAACTGCCACCACACACAGACACGAGACAAGTGTTCACTGTGCAACATAAAGCCAAATACAGTCTTATTACATGCCATTGACTCTTAAAGTTCAGAACAAAAGAGACCACAAAATAGATCCTTTGAAACTGACTGCGCTCGTCAGAAAGGATCAGACCCCAGCATGAAGTAGCTTCATTCCACACTATCATTGGTACTATCATAGTTGAAGTGATCATCAGAAACATCTTCAAGATGCATCTAGCAGGGCCCAGTAGCAATGGACTGCAGTAGATCAATAGGCAGGTGAGGAGGTGTGGCCGCTTCAGAATCAATGACAGAGGCAGTGTATTTTTTCACATGTTCTTTGGCATAAACCTCAGCATCTTTGGCATCCTTGAATCCATCCTTGATTTTAGCTAACCTGGAGCTCCTCCTAACTAGCTCAGTAGTGTAAGGAGCTTTACACTTTCTCTTCCTGACAGAGACAGAAGCAGGGACCAGAACAGTTCCCTCATCCTCTAGTTCAGTTAGCTGTACCGAAGAAGTAGGTTTAGGAATGGCAGCTTTTGTGTTGATGTGAAGAAGGCATTTGCTCTGAGTAGACCCATCTGTATCCACCTCGACAATCTGACAAGATGTGCCCACAACTATATTGTCAGATAAAGCAGATAGGAGATCAGTTGGTGAGACAGTAATAGTGGTTAGCAAATTCTGAACTGCAGCAAGGTAGTTCTGTGGAGGCAAAGGCTGAGCATCTGCAACATTCTGTGCTGAAGCAGAAATAGAATCTGCAACATCCTTAGAGTGCTCTGCAACATTAACAGGTAAATGAAGTTCATCCCCAATAGCAGCAGACACCTCTAGGGCATTGGGGCCAGCAATAGGTAAATCTTCAACAGCTTCCACTGGGTCATGCTCCTGCAACATAACTTCCTGATCAAGAACCACATCTTCTTGATCTATCTCAGGTGCAATTCCTTCCTGAGCATTGGCATGGGCAACAGGGCTCTGTGGAGGTGTCTGAAGAACAGGGTCGTCAATATTCTGAACTGGGACAGCAGCAGGTTCAGGACCTTCGTTTTCAGCATGCCACATGGCAAACCCATCCACCACAATTGGAAAAGGGTGGGGGTTCTCTCCATCAGGCGGGAGAGGGTCTTCATCACCAGCACCAACACCAAGCATATGAGTATTGAGCAGATGACAGGGACAGGACCAGCTGCCACCTTGACCGTCCGCACTGAAGTTTTGAATCACCACAATGCTGCCTGGAATACTCTCAAGGTCAAACGCCCTAATCTTAACCAGAATCTGTGCTTTGTTATCCTCATCACGGTTCCAGATCAGAAAACGACCGTAGGGTGCAAAGGTAGTAACAATGGAGTTTAAGTTCCAACATTCAGGTGGGAAATTCAGCAACATTATCCACACATCATGAGTAAAGGTTGCAAACCGATAATTCAATCCCTTATCATGTTCAATCACTCTAAGAACAGTATCACCAATGAAGTATGGGCTGTTTCTAATAGCACTATCTCTGTCAATAACACCATCAAAGCGAACCAACGCAGTTCCCATGGCACAACGACTAATCTAGCGAAACTCAAAGCCTCTCTGATGGAAGTAAGCAGTAAGCAATGCAGAGGTACCTTCGAACTGATCCCAGCTAGGTTCAGGTTCCAATCTGATAATCGCCCAGTCGTCACTAACCTCCGGGAAGGAGCCTCCAAGCACAACATAGCCACGCTGCGGACGGAGGTTGTTGAAAGGGATGATGCCAGAGCCTGGTGGGAGATGAGGGATAGGATCACAGGGGTAGTTAGCCATGGTTTCACCTACGCCAGATAGCGTCAGCAGAGCAGCGGAGACACCGGGACAGGGAGCAGCGGCAGGGTCGAGGGTTTTCTCAATCTGGGGAGACGAGTCGACAAGTTGTGTATCAGGTGGAATAAAAGGGTTCTGTTTGGTGACTGCCCGATATTTCCTTTTATAGATATGCTTGGAAAAGCAAAATTTTGCAAGGTGACCATAATTCCAACAAGATCGGCAACGAATCTGATTAGTGCAATGAATCCTTAAGTGGCGGTAATCAAGGCAACGGGAGCAAAAAGAATTCGCTGCTAACACGTTTGGCTGAGAGGCCTGATGGGCTGCCAATGAAGGGCTAGATGGGCCAACAGGGGACTTAGTCGCATCGGGCCGAGAAACAGGCAACCATTGTAGCTGAAGGAGATATGCCCTAGAGGCAATTAATAAAGTGTATTCTTTATCATATCTCGTTTGTTCATAATAGGTTTTTGTGTCATGCTAGAACCGTATTAAGCGGAAACATTAATGCGGGTGTGATACGCAAACAACCAGGTCCCTAGTAGCCTCTACTAAGACTAGTTTCGTTGCGCGGTTGATGATCGAGATTTCCCGGTCATGGGGCATCGTGCCGGTCGGCAATGAGAGTCATATCGCTGGAGAGTGATGTGATGGACATACCCAGATTTGGAGAACGTAGTTGTTACGCCTTTGACCGTGAGATCAACTCTTATTGATATTCCCGGAAGATATTTTGATTGCACCAAACGTCGTATCTTATTTAGTATGACAATAACGGTGATACTTTTGGGTATTGGAAAGGAGTATTGAGACGAGGGGTCAAGAGCGGGATTTGCTAGTCCGCATAGCAGGATAGATACTCTCGGGCCCACTCGGTGAGATCATGTCTAATGAGCTTGCAAGCATGTGACTAGGTCACGGAGACATGAGATCATGAACGAGTAGAAGATAACGTCGTCGGTAACGAGGTCGGGATTAGGTATGGAGATATCTATGGAACGACACTCGGACGTGCTAAGTATCGCTATGGCAAAAGGTCTAAGACTTCACGTTCAGGTTTGATAGATGAAAGTCATTCGTTATATCTCAGGGATTAATTCATGGGGTCCAGGCCTACGGATTAGTCGTTGATCATTGAGGAGTCTTGATCATACCTGATATTATATCGAACCGCTAGGGTAACACACTTAAGGGGTTTCGACAAGACAACCGGAAAGGAAGGAGATCACCGGGAGCGTCCCGGGAGAGGTCCGATGGAGATCGGGCAGCGCCGAAAGAGTTTTCGGAGCTAGGAAAAATTATATATATTATATTTGATATTAATTAGTGTTATTAATATGCAAATATGATTTTATATATTTATTTTCGAATTTATTAAGGCAGATTTCCCTAAATGGGCCTTCCGGACGAAAGAAGGCCCAAGTGGGGGGAACCCCCTTGGGAATTCGGTGGGGGCTTGGGGGCCGGCCTAGGTGGGCCACAAGGGGCCCACCAGGGGGCCGGCGCACCCCCTTGGACGAACCAGGCTATGTGGGGATAGTCCCACATTGCCTGGCTGGCAAGGTTGGCTCCCCTTGGGAGCCTATATAAGAAGGGGCACCCCCAGCCTTTTAATTCACCAATTAATTCCTGATTTCTCTCTCGATCTCGTGGTTCCCAAGTCGGAGCCGCGCCGAGCAAGAGAAAGAGGGGATCTCCTCCACCATAGCCCGCTGCCGCGCTACTGGTGTTCCGGTCCAAGTCTTCCGCTGCTCGTCCTGGACTGGAGCTTCGGAGGCGTCGTCTCCACCGTACGTGTGCGACTCCCTGCGAGGTGCTACGCTAGCGGTACTCAGAGGCCTGCTTCCTCTACACGACCTTGAGGTCGGCTTCGTCGGTCTGCATCGACAACGTTTGTGCGGGAACGTAATCCCCGCTTTCGGTCTACAAGGGTACGTATTCCGATCTCCGTTCGTACTACTATATCTGCATAGAATAGATCTTGGCTAGTTTAAGGATATCGTTGCTAGGAAAATTTTTGTTTTCTGCACACGATCCCCTTCAGTGGTATCAGAGCCGATCTATCATAAGATATAGATGTACGCTGTTAGAACCCGTGCTCTGCACGAGGGCACCGTTCCTGTTATTTGCTACCCTCTAGCGTGCACTTGTGTATTCCAGCGGCATTGAGTTGATGAAGCGGCCCGGACCGACTTTACGCGTACGCTTACGCGAGACTGGTTCCACTACTGACATACGGCTTGTACCGTATCTGTGGCTGGCGGGTGACAGTTTCTCTCTCTTTAGTTGGTCTTCGCATTTTCAATGGAGGGCCCGAAAGGGATGCTTAAACATGCAATTATTGGATCGTTGTTGTGGTCATAAGATTCGTAGGTATGAAGCGGTTCTATTTACGAAAGCCCCAAGCCACGTAAAATATGCAAAAGATAAAGTAGAAGCATCTAACTTTATTTTGCAGGGGCTATGTGATATGGTCAAGGTAGGTTTATTAAATTGTTTATAAACTGCGGGCGCCAAGAAGACCATGGCGCGATGGACTATATCACATTGCATTACATTTGATGTTTTGTGTGCATCTTATTTTTGTGTGATTGTGTGTTACACGGCGGTAGCTGAATAAGATGATCCCTTCAAAATACCACTAGTGTTCTCCCTCCAACGCGCACCATCAATAAAGTTCTACGTTATGAGGCAGGCCGTGATGATCGGGTGTCAGACATATCTTCGTTCGCATACGGTGGGTGTAAGCCATGTTGCACAAGCGTCAGCGTGGAGGTCTTTGGTGGCGAGCCTAGCATACTCAGAGGTATGGCCTCGGAACAGGAAGACCGAAAGGTCGAGCACGAGTCACAAAATTGGTGTGACGGACGATTTCGTCTACTCTTGAAGTTGTGCCGCCGGCTTTGATGATGAGGGGTGGTGCAATGGATGGGGGTCGTGTAATCGCTTAAACGACCAGGAGGGATGTTCGTTTGAGTGGGAGTTATGTTAGTTATTTTCTAAAATATTATAACTCAAAATTATTATGAACAAAGTCTTATGTTGTTGCAAATTCCATTGTAGATGTCTCACCCCTCCTTTAACCTGAACCTGTTCATTGAGAAAGAGAAGCTTAAGACCGATGGGTCTAACTTCGTGTCCTGGTTCCGCGATCTGAAGTCCATCCTTGAAACCCACAAGGTGGCCTACATCCTTGATACCCCCTTAGGTGATCTTCCTAGCACCGCCCAGGAAATCGAAAGGATTGTCCATGGGGTAAAAGGCGGAGATTTCTTCTTATGTCCAGAGTGGCATGCTCTTTGCCATGGAGGCTGACCTGCAAAACCGTTTCATGAACAAGGGTGCTTATGATATAATCACTGAACTCATGGTTGTTTTTGCACGACAAGTCAAGGCTGAGACATACGAGGCAACTGTGCTTCTCTTCTCAGCCCAGATGGAAGAGCACGGCAATATCAGTGAGCACTTGGCCAAGTTGTTTGGCTGCGCTCGACTTCTGAGTGATCTGGGAAGTGTGATCCCAGAGGAGTTGGTTATTGATAGGGCGCTGATCTCTCTGCCCCCTAGCTATAAGAACGCCATAGTGGACTACGGCATGAAAGGGACGTCAAAACCCCTGTCGGAAATCCTGAAGATGCTCGAAGTGGCAGAATTAGAAATCAAGCTGCAGAAGATGGTGGTGACCATCGGATCACCTGAGCGCAACTGCCCCAAGTATCTGGAGGATAGGAAGTCTGGCAAGACGGTCGACAAAGAGAAAGGTATATTTGATATACATGTTATAGATGTGTACCTTACATCCGCCCGGAGCAATACGTGGGTATTTGATACTGGTTCTGTTGCTCATATATGTAACTCTCAGGAGGAGTTACGGAATAGAAGGCGGCTGGCGAAGGATGAGGTGACAATGCGCGTCGGCAACGGATCGAGAGTCGACGTGGTGGCTGTCGGCACGCTCCCTCTGCATCTACCATCGGGATTAGTTTTGGTTTTAAATAAATGTTATTTTGTGCCATCCTTGAGTGTAAACATTATAAGTGGGTCTTGCCTGTTACAAGACGGTTATTCATTTAAATCAGTGTCAAGCAATTGTGCTATTTATATGAATGATATCTTTTATGTTGATGCTCCCGAGAATAACGGTTTATTCTTGTTGAATCTCGATCGTAGTACTCACATCCATAACATAGAGGCCAAACGAATTAAGTGTAGTGACGATACCGCCATGTTTTTGTGGCATTGGCGTCTTGGTCATATTGGTATAAAGCGCATGAAGCGACTCCACTCCGATCGACTCTTGGACTCGTTGGATTTCGGATCCCTCGATACATGTGAACCATGCCTCATGGGCAAAATGACCAGGACACCGTTCAAAGATTTCGTTGAACGGGCGTCGGATTTGTTGGGGATCATACATACAGATGTGTGTGGACCGATGAGCGTTTCGACACGCAATGGTTATCGTTACTTCGTCACCTTCACTGATGACTTGAGTAGATACGGTTATATCTATTTGATGAAACACAAGTCTGAAACGTTTGAAAAGTTCAAAGAATTCCAAAGTGAAGTTGAGAATCAGCTTAATAGGAAAATCAAGCATCTCCGGTCCGATCGCGGTGGAGAGTACTTGAGTTTTGAGTTTGGCACACATCTGAAGAGTTGTGGCATAGTGCCCCAACTTACGCGCGCCGGAACGCCGCAGCGAAACGGTGTGTCCGAGCGACGTAATCGTACTCTACTAGATAGTGTCCGATCTATGATGTCTCTTACCGATCTGCCAGTGTCCTTCTGGGGTTATGCGTTAGAAACAGCCGCATTCATTTTAAATAGGGCTCCGTCCAAGTCCGTTGAAACGACGTCGTATGAATTATGGTATGGCCAAAAGCCTAAGTTATCGTTTCTGAAGGTTTGGGGTTGTGAGGCGTACGTTAAGAAACTACAGCCCGACAAACTCGAACCGAAGTCGGAGAAAGTCGTCTTTGTAGGATATCCGCGGGAAACCGTTGGGTACACCTTCTACAACCAAGCTGAGGGCAAAACTTTTGTCGCGAAGACCGGTGCCTTTTTAGAGAAGGAGTTTCTCGCAAAAGGAGTAAGTGGGAGGAAGGTAGACCTCGATGAAATCGTTGATCCTGAACTCGAGATTCCGAGTGGCGCAACGGAAGCAATTCTGGAAACGTCCTCCGTGGAAGGAGTGGGAGAAACTGTCGAGGAAGATGTTCTACCTCGTAGGTCTGGTAGATCTCGGATCCCACCAGAATGGTATGGCAACATGGTTTGCACCGTCATGCTAGTCGAGCAAGACGAACCTACGAACTACAAGGAGGCGATGGAGAGTCTAGAGTCCGAGAAATGGCTTGAAGCCATGAAATCCGAAATAGGATCCATGTACGATAACAAAGTGTGGACTTTGGTAGATATTCCCGAAGGGCGCAAGGCCGTCGAGAATAAGTGGATCTTTAAAAAGAAGACTGATGCTGATGGTAATGTGACCGTCTATAAAGCTCGGCTTGTCGCAAAGGGTTTCCGACAAGTTCATGAAATTGACTACGATGAAATTTTTTCACCGGTAGCGATGCTTAAGTCTATTCGGATTTTGTTAGCGGTAGCTGCCTACTATGATTATGAAATCTGGCAGATGGACGTCAAAACGGCCTTCCTGAATGGAAACATTGAGGAAGAGTTGTACATGGTACAGCCAGAAGGTTTTGTCGATCCAGGAAATGCTAACAAGGTGTGCAAGCTTCAGCGATCCATCTATGGATTGAAGCAGGCATCTCGGAGCTGGAATCTTCGCTTTGATGAGGTAATCAAAGGTTTTGGATTTATCCAGAATGTGGAAGAGACCTGTATTTACAAGAAAATGAGTGGGAGCTCGGTTGTGTTCTTAGCACTGTATGTTGACGACATATTGCTAATAGGGAATGATGTGGAACTTCTGAATAGCGTGAAGGAATATTTAAACAGTAAGTTTTCCATGAAGGACTTAGGAGAAGCTGCGTATGTTTTATGCATAAAAATCTATCGTGATAGATCAAGGCGCCTATTAGCACTAAGTCAGAGTACTTATCTTGATAAAATATTGAAGCGTTTTTATATGGAGAAGGCAAAGAAGGGTTCTCTGCCGGTTATCAAGAATAAGATATTGCGTAAGGCGCAGTGTCCGGTGACGGAACTGGGTAAGGCCGAAATGACGAAACATCCTTATGCTTCAGCCATAGGATCGATCATGTATGCAATGCTGAGTACTAGACCAGATGTGGCATTAGCTCTAAGTTTGACCAGCCGGTTGCAGAGTAATCCTGGAATGCCGCATTGGGTAGCTGTTAAGAGCATTCTTAAGTATCTCAATAAGACAAAGGAAATGTTCCTTGTGTATGGTGGCTGCGATGAGGAACTTGGCGTAACGGGTTACGTAGATGCAAGTTTCTGCTCAGACCCCGATGACTGTAAGTCACAGACAGGTTACGTGTTCAAGGTGAATGGAGGCGCCGTGTGCTGGAGAAGTGGGAAGCAACCCATAGTCGCACAATCTACAATGGAGTCAGAGTACATTGCTGCCTACGAGGCCGCGAATGAAGCTGTGTGGCTGAGGAAGTTCGTCATCGAACTTGGAGTGTTCCCGAGCGTGCAAGACCCCGTGGTCCTCTTCTGCGACAATACGGGTGCCATTGCGAACGCCAAGGAGCCAAGGTCTCACTCCACCGCCAAACACATTCTCCGACGCTTCCACGTGATACGTCAGTACGTACAAGGAGGCGATGTGAAGATTTGCAAAGTGCATACGGATCTGAATGTGGCAGATCCGCTGACGAAGCCTCTCCCGCTTGATAAGCATGAACAGCACCAATTAGCTATGGGTGTTAGGCTTTTACCAAGTTGTAATCTTGATTAAGTTGTACTCTAGTGCAAGTGGGAGACTGAAGGAGATATGCCCTAGAGGCAATTAATAAAGTGTATTCTTTATCATATCTCGTTTGTTCATAATAGGTTTTTGTGTCATGCTAGAACCGTATTAAGCGGAAACATTAATGCGGGTGTGATACGCAAACAAGATATCCCAATCGTTCATTATATGTTTTATACCATGCAATAACTGTATTAAGCGAAAACATTAATACAGGTGTGGTAGATAAACAACCGGGTCCCTAGTAGCCTCTACTAAGACTAGTTTCGTTGCGCGATTGATGATCGAGGTTTCCCGGTCATGGGGCATGGTGTCGGTCGGCAATGAGAGTCATATCGCTGGAGAGTGATGTGATGGACATAACCAGATTGGGAGAACGTAGTCGTTACGCCTTTGACCGTGAGATCAACTCTTATTGATATTCCCGGAAGATACTTTGATTGCACCAAACGTCGTATCTTATTTAGTATGACAATAACGGTGATACTTTTGGGTATTGGAAAGGAGTATTGAGACGAGGGGTCAAGAGCGGGATTTGCCAGTCCGCATAGCAGGATAGATACTCTCGGGCCCACTCGGTGAGATCATGTCTAATGAGCTTGCAAGCATGTGACTAGGTCACGGAGACATGAGATCATGAACGAGTAGAAGATAACGTCGTCGGTAACGAGGTCGGGATTAGGTATGGAGATATCTATGGAACGACACTCGGACGTGCTAAGTATCGCTATGGCAAAAGGTCTAAGACTTCACGTTCAGGTTTGATAGATGAAAGTCATTCGTTATATCTCAGGGATTAATTCATGGGGTCCAGGCCTGCGGATTAGTCGTTGATCATTGAGGAGTCTTGATCATACCTCATATTATATCGAACTGCAAGGGTAACACACTTAAGGGGTTTCGACAAGACAACCGGAAAGGAAGGAGATCACCGGGAGCGTCCCGGGAGAGGTCCGATGGAGATCGGGCAGCGCCGAAAGAGTTTTCGGAGCTAGGAAAAATTATATATATTATATTTGATATTAATTAGTGTTATTAATATGCAAATATGATTTTATATATTTATTTTCGAATTTATTAAGGCAGATTTCCCTAAATGGGCCTTCCGGACGAAAGAAGGCCCAAGTGGGGGGGAACCCCCTTGGGAATTCGGTGGGGGCTTGGGGGCCGGCCTAGGTGGGCCACAAGGGGCCCACCAGGGGGCCGGCGCACCCCCTTGGACAAACCAGGCTATGTGGGGATAGTCCCACATTGCCTGGCTGGCAAGGTTGGCTCCCCTTGGGAGCCTATATAAGAAGGGGCACCCCCAGCCTTTTAATTCACTAATTAATTCCTGATTTCTCTCTCGATCTCGTGGTTCCCAAGTCGGAGCCGCGCCGAGCAAGAGAAAGAGGGGATCTCCTCCACCATAGCCCGCTGCCGCGCTACTGGTGTTCCGGTCCAAGTCTTCCGCTTCGTCCTGGACTGGAGCTTCGGAGGCGTCGTCTCCACCGTACGTGTGCGACTCCCTGCGAGGTGTTGCGCTAGCGGTACTCGGAGGCCTGCTTCCTCTACACGACCTTGAGGTCGGCTTCGTCGGTCTGCATCGACAACGTTTGTGCGGGAACGTAATCCCCGCTTTCGGTCTACAAGGGTACGTATTCCGATCTCCGTTCGTACTACTATATCTGCATAGAATAGATCTTGGCTAGTTTAAGGATATCGTTGCTAGGAATTTTTTTGTTTTCTGCACACGATCCCCTTCAGTAGCCTGGGTAACTGTTTGGGAAACAAAGTGCGCGATTCCCGCTCAAGCAGATCTCTCTCCTGATGAACTGTGGGAGTAGGCTGAATCTGATTCGATCGATAATCCTGGTCAAGTGACCTGACTCCAAGCGGAATTGAGTTTGCCCCCGTCAGTACTGTAGGTAACGGGTCAATCAGAGAAGGTGCAAGCTGAGAATGGATCCGATTGAAAACCTTCGAAACACGAGGATCATGGAGTGGTGCATGGTTTTCAGAAGCAAAACGAGATCGACGTGAAACTCCCTGAGTAGACCATTCAGAAGATGATTCAATTAACCAACGCTGCTCCTTCCGCTGCCAGTTCGGACCTCCTTTACCTTAGATCGAAAATGATGACCGATGGAAAAATCCAATGAATGAGCGATGGATGAAGGATCATTAAGAGGATCCATCCCGCTAATCCTCGGAAAAAGACCGCCGGAGGGGCCCTAGATGGTTGCGGCGGCGTCATCGCCCTTGGAGTCGCCAGGAGGGGAGGTGGGAGTCACCATCGCACCGAATTGTATATAGAATTACTTACACAATAAATGGTAATTAAAACTGTTCAACGTGTGAGTTTCCCGAATTGCTTCCTCATACTTGATTGAGGGGGTTAATTCGAGAATGGGTTATGTTTGGTGTTAGTAGTAGTTGGTTATCTTATGCGCTCTCTTATCCCTCTCTGATTAGACGGAAGTTATAGCGTGTCTCTCTAGGTTGCTAGTGCTGCTGCCGCTAAGTCCACCTCCCCTATATTTTGGGAGATGGTGTAGAAAGTAGGCAAGTCGGTTTTGCTTGCCAGGGAGTGCCCTGACCCTCTTTTGGTCTGTGCTTTATGTGCAGTCAACAGGTTTGAAGTCTGACGACGTTAGCTTGGGAATCCCTCCGGCTTGGCTGGGCAGGGATATGGCGCCATTGATTATCTTCAGGACTCTTAGTCCAATTTGCATCTTATCCGTAGTCGGATACTACTTTGCTTCCGCTGTCATTTGAATCTTTGTATTGTAATATTTGTATCTTGACTCATTCGAGTCGTTGTTCTATTATATATCTTCTATTGTATTTGTGGATGTATCGGAACTATTGTAATGTTATCACAATTCCACCCACATAATGCGCATGTTTCGGCGTGCACATTATGTCTGGTGGGCGACCTAAAATCGTTATATGCGGATTTCGGCGGGATCGCTTAAATCTACATAGTACCGACTTTAGGGCGTCACATTTTCTTCTTCAAGTCGAAGGCGGAGACGCAACAAACTATCATCAACTTCTCCAATGAAGCTCAACGTCAACATAATGTACCAATCTTGGTGATAGGAAGTGACAATGGTTCCGATCAAGAACTACACCTTGAACGAGTTCCTTAGTGAAGAAGGGATTCGTCATCAATATTCCACTGCTTATACTCCCCAACAAAATGGTGTAGCCGAAAGGAAGAACCGCACACTTATTGAGATGGCAAGATCGATGATGACCGGGTTCAAGTCCTCATACAACTTTTGGGCCGAAGTCGTCAACACTGCTTGCCATTCGTCCAACCGGCTCTTCTTTCGCAAAGGACTCATGAAGACACCTTATGAAGTGCTTACCGGGAACAAGCTCAACATCTCTTACTTCCGAGTTTTTTGTTGTAAGTGTTTCTATCTCATCAAAGGTGTTCGTTTAGGCAAGTTTGATTCTAAGTCTCTTGAAGGGACGTTTGTGGGCTACGCTTCTGAATCCCATACTTATAGAGTCTATGACAAGTCCTCGCGCATTATCATAGAAACTTCTAGTGTGGTGTTCGATGAGAATGATGGCTCCCTTGTGGAGCAAAGTGTTGTTTCCGATATAGGTGATGATCAACTTTAATAGGCTATCCGCATGATGGGGTTAGGCGTCCACCGCCTCGTCGAACTCTTTTATGAGGTTGCTCAACAAGGTTCAAGCTCTGCGCAAGCAGTGACTACCACCTCACAAGAAACCCCCAACAACAACGCCGTGCCCAACACGCCTCAACAAGAAGGAGTACAAGAACCTCTGACTGCCCATGAAGTTTCCGGTGGATCGAAACTTCCGGTCTTTGGTCCAGAACTTCCGGTGTCCACACCGGAACTTCCGGCCCCCATGACCGGAACTTCTGGCGCCACGGAATTCCGGGTGGCAGTCCTCCCCAAGGCCAAGATCAACCTCCTCCTTCATCGCTCACACCTTTCGTTGATCAAGGAAATCAAGACTGTCAAGGCGGAGACATGAATGATCAAGATGATCAAGCTATTCCTCCCACCACAAGGAGGGAAATCAAGATCCGCCGCTTGAATAGTGTTGGCACCTCACAAGAATTAAGAGCTCTATCTCTTGACAAGGTGCTTGATAAAGTGAGAAGCAAGGTCTCTACCCGAAGACAACTTGCAAGGTTTAGTGAACATCAAGCTCACATCTCCATGGTGGAACCCAAGAAAGTCTTTGAAGCTCTTGAAGATAAAAATTGGCTTGATGCTATGCATGAAGAACTCAACAACTTCGAGCGCAACAAAGTGTGGAAGTTGGTGGAAAGAGCCAAAGATTGCCGCAATGTTATCGGCACCAAGTGGATATTTAAGAACAAGCAAGATGAACATGGCATGGTGGTGAGGAACAAGACAATATGGGTAGCTCAATGTTACTCCCAAATTGAAGGCATTGACTTTAGAGAAACCTACGCGCCCGTGGCTCGTCTTGAGTCAATTCATATACATAACTTTAAGTTACAACAAATGGATGTTAAAACCGCTTTTGTTAATGATCCACGAAATGAACTTGTTTATGTTAAGCAACCACCGGGGTTTGAGGACCTCAAGTATCTGAACCATGTCTACAAGTTGGATAAGGCACTCTATGGCTTTAAACAAGCCCCACGTGCGTGGTATGAGCACCTTAGAGAAATTGTAGACCGTGGGTTCCAAGTTGGGGAAATCGACCCCACCCTTTTTACTAAGAAAGTAAATGGAGAGCTTTTCATTTGTCAATTATATGTGGATGACATTATATTTGGGTCTACTAACAAAGCATTTAACGAAGAATTCTCCAAGCTTATGACTGACAAGTTTGAGATGTCTATGATGGGTGAGATGAAGTTCTTCGTAGGATCTGAGATCAAACAATTGAAGGAAGGAACGTTAATCAACCAAGTAAAGTACATTCAAGACATGCTCAAGAAGTATGGGTTGCTTGAGCTCAAGGGTGCCTCTACCCCAATGCAAACTAAATGCCACCTTGAGCTCAACCCCAACGGTAAGGATGTGGATCAAAAGGTGTATCGATCCATGATTGGATCTCTTCTTTACCTTTGTGCATCTAGACCGGATATAGTGCTAGCCGTAGGAGTGTGTGCAAGATATCAAGCGGCTACTAAAGAAAGCCATGATATGGCGGTCAAGAGAATATTTAGATATTTGGCTTATTGGATTGTGGTACCCCAAGGATGCACATTTCTCATTATGTGGTTTCACGGATTCCGATTGGGCGGG
Source organism: Poa annua (assembly GCA_026929855.1). Taxonomy (NCBI): domain Eukaryota; kingdom Viridiplantae; phylum Streptophyta; class Magnoliopsida; order Poales; family Poaceae; genus Poa; species Poa annua. The sequence continues at coordinate 76,219,257 of CM049430.1, read as the reverse complement.
AGATCAAGATGATAGGAAGTCAACCCCGGTGCTTGTCAATTTATTGGGAGGTCCTTGGTAAGTTGGTCTTCTAAGAAGCAAAATTGTATATCTCTCTCCACCGCCGAAGCCGAGTATGTTGCCGCCGCAAGTTGTTGCACTCAATTGCTATGGATGAGGCAAACTTTAAAAGAGTACGTAGTCAATTGCGACAAAGTGCCTCTTCTATGTGACAATGAAAGTGCCATCAAGATTGCTTACAACCCGGTGCAACATTCAAGAACCAAGCATATTGAGATCCGCCACCATTTCATAAGGGATCATGTGGCCGAGGAGATATTGACCTATCTTATGTGGGCACAAGGGATGATATCTTCACGAAGCCCCTTGAGGAAGGAGGGTTTTGCTTTTTGAGAAATGAGCTCAATATCATTAATTCGAGGTCCTTAGCTTGATCGCTTGCACACTCCCCTGGGTCGTAATCGCATTTTATCTTGTCTAGATGTAGGCATGGACATAGGGGGACTGCGGTCATAATACATTGGACCATCCCTCCCTCTATTATGCCGATAGCAAGTGTTCTTTTATCTCTATATTCATTCTCATGTCTATATGAGCTAAAACGACGAGTAGTGGTTTGTACCCAAGATATATCTTCGCGGTGACATGCCCAACACTCCAACATGGTAGCTTCGGCCACCGACCTCTTCCTATTTCTAGGAAGAATTGGTTTTAATGACTTATTCTTGGTTTTCATTTGCATCTACTTGGTTTTATGGAAAACACACTCAAGTTGGTCTTGTTGAGAGCTTATTGCATTTTGCAATTTGAGTGTGAAGTACCATCATCAGTTTGGATTTCTCACCTAAGCTTTCCCCCCTTTAACCTTGCTATTCCATCGCTCATGTCCATTTTGATTTTCATTTCCAGAAAATTTGGTTTGTTTTTCCTTAAGTCCGGAAATTCCGGGTCTCATACCGGAACTTCCGGTGCTCAGGAAACTCCAGCACTTCATCATGTGGCTAAGTCTAGATTTCTCCACTCCCTGGAAAAACCGGAACTTTGCCCGGAAGAAGTGCCGGAAGTTTCCGGTGCACCGGAACTTCCGACCAACAGGCCGGAACTTCCGGTGCCAGAAAATTTCCCGCAGTTCCTCCAGCGGCTAAGTCCAGAATTCTCCACCCCCAGGAGAAACCGGAACTTTGCCCGGAAGTTTCCGGAGCACCGGAACTTCCGGCTTAAGTGGCTCGGATCTATAAATAAGACCGCGCGGGGTGAACTGGTTCTTTTCGAACCATTCTTCCACCCTGCGCCGCCCAGATCTTCTCTCTCCTCTCCCGAGCCCTACAACTTCACCAAATCACTCTGAGGCCTTATGACCTCGGATTCCTTCGGTTCAAAGCCGAATCTGCATCTCCTCGTCGAGGGGATATGTTTTCTCCAATCAGTTTTCGCCATGGAAGTTCCGTCCTACGCGCAGTGAAAAACGGCTAGTTCTTGGAGGGGTTATAAATACCCCTCCACCTACCTCCAGCCATTTCAGCTCTTACACTCTCTCTCTTCATAAATGTGTTGAAGCTCAAATCTTCAAGATCTCCCAACTCCTCCACCCAAACTCGTTGATCTTTGGAGGAGTGAAGGAGAAGGCCCCGATCTACTACTTCACCGAAGAGATTTTTAATCTCCCCCCATTCACTTGGGGACTTCGAGTCTAGGGTTTCCTCTAGGAATACCTAGATCTCACCATTGTTGGTACTTGGTGTAAGTTTGACCTTTTGTGGTCTTGATCTTTTGTGGTCATCTTGAGAGCCCCAATTAAGTTGTGGGTGTGTGCCTCAAGAGTTTGTAAGGGATTCGATCTCCGCCCTAAAAGGGGATCAATAGTGAAAGGTGAACTTGCAACCTTTGTGGTTGAGTTCATCGGAGAAGAATGTGAACCTTTGTGGCGTTGCGGCTAACCTGCTGTGGTAGCGCACACCTCTCTAACGAGGCGTACACCCTTGGGTGGAACTCGGGATTACCTCTTCGTCTTCGCGTGCTTCACTTGGTTCCCCTTATCCTTACTCCCTTACTTGCTTGTCTTGTTCTCGTGTTTATCTTGTTATTGCTTAGCTTGTCATTTAGGTAAATTCACCGTAGTTGCATATCTAGAGAATTTACCTTTGTGTTGAGCCTAAATTTGAAAAGACTTAAAATTTGTAATAGCACCTATTCACCCCCCCCTCCGCCCTCTAAGTGCCGGATTACCGTTCCACACTTTCTGGGTTGTTGATGCGAATAGGATCCTTAATATACCTCTAGCTCGGAATATGATGGAGGACTTCGTCGGATGGCATTGTACGAAAAATGGTATGTTCTCGGTTCAATCATGTTATCACATGGAGTGGGAACACCAACATGGACATAAGCTAAGAAGGACCAGTGGATATGGATCCTCATCTACACTACCTATATGGAGGACGTTATGGTCTCTTAATGTTCTTGCTAAGATTAAAATCCATTGTTGGTGTGCTCTTCTCGGCGCAATCCCGTGTAATGGAGTTCTGGCAAACAGGCATATGCAACCCAATGCACAGTGTACTTTGTGTAATATGGAATGCGAGAGCATTCGGCATGCTTTCTTCGGATGCCCGAGAGTGAGTGAGATTTGGAGGATCCTTGGTATGGAGGATGTTGTTTCTAATGCCTGCAATGTGGAGATAGAGGTTCGATCGGCGCTGGAAGCCTAGCTATGTGATAAACAGGCAAAGGCGCCTCTCATACCGCATGTGAATCGTAATGACTTAGTAGCGGTGGCGGTTTGGTATATTTGGTGGGAGCGTCGGAAAGCCACACACGGTGAAACGGTGCAATCGCCGGCACGGACAGCTCATGCGATATCGACTTCGGTCCTAAACTATACAAGAGCCAGAAAGAAGAAGTCGGGCATTGATAGGCATGGCTGGGTAAAACCTAGAGAAGATTTTGTTAAACTAAATGTTGATGTCAGATTTGATATTGATTCAGGTACAGGTACTACGGGTGCTATCATCCGCGATGCGAGGGGTTTTTTCTCTCGGCTTGTTGTAGAGGAATTCCTTTCGTTTCGGAGAAGCATATGCACTCTGAGACGGTCTAATTCTTGCAGGACAAATAGGATGCAAAAGAGTTGAGGTGAATTCCGATGGCATGGATGTTATAGAGGTGATGAAGAATGTCGGGAATTCTCTTGGTGCTTCAGGTTGCTATTTTTTAGGAGTGCACTTTACTTTGCCGAAACTTTACTACTGTTGTTTTTTACCATAGTCCGAGAGAAGCAAATAGGGCATCACATATCTTAGCTAGTCATGCTGAGGGTCCTCTGTCTGTTGTTTGGCACAAGGAGCCCCCTGATTTTCTGTTGTGCGTCCTAGCGGATTATGTAACCATTGTGGATGCTTGACATCGGCAAATTTTTTACGCACTCTTTTTCTTAACAGGGTACCTACGGGAGTTGTAAGGTTTTTAATGAGGCGGCTTGCTAACTAATATATTTAATTTCAGTGTAAAAAAAACTTACCAGCAAAAAAATGTAAACTCGATTTGGCGCCAAACTCCTGAGAATTCCCGCCTGTTGTTTTTTCACCCCGCTCGAATTAAGAGCAAGTCCAGCAGTTCCCTCAAACACTCCCCTATACGTTTTTTAGGGAAAAAGTTCAAAAACAACCACTCAGCAGTTCCCTCAACGCTCCCCCGATTTATAGGCGCCCCCGGTTCTACTCGCTCGTCTCCCCTACAAGTAGGGGAGGTGGAAGACTCCCCTATCCCGATATTAGTGAGTTTTTTGACACTGCAATATGTCGATATTCGTGGGATTTTTGTTTATCTTTCAGATTTTGGTGATGGATAATTTTTTGACACTACAAGTTACAGAGGTAGCCGTTGGATTTTACATGTTAGTTATACAATATTTTTAAAATATAAAAAAATAGATAAAAATTTTAAATAGGGGAGATGTTTTAGGGGAACAGCTGGAGTTGAACATATTTTAGGGGAGATTTTTTTAGAAGCAGTCCTCTACATATATATATAATATATAGGGGAGACATAAAATGGAACCGCTGGACTTAAGATAAAACTGATCGACCGTATCCCTCGCTCCCCATTCTCCGATCCCACCACCATCGCCAAGCCACGACGCGGCAAAACCGTCCTGATCTGCAGCCATGGAGGCGCCGCCGCCGGCGCACACCCGCAAGAAGCGTAAGTTCGAGGGCGTGGACGACCAAGAACTACCGGGGAGCAGCAGCGCCGGTGATGGGGTGAGCCTCGATTTCATCAACCGCCTCCCCGACGCAATCCTGTGCATCATCATCTCGCTGCTCCCCACCAAGGACGGCGCTCGCACGAAGGCCGTCTCCCGCCGGTGGCATCCCCTCTGGCGCTCCGCGCCCCTCAACCTCGTCGCGGACTCTGCCCTCTCCGGCCAGGAGCGCAAGCGCGTCGTCTACGTCTCCAAGATACTCGCCGAGCACCCCGGACCAGGACTCCGCCTCCAGCTCCCCTGCATCCGCCTACGCCACTACGGCAAGATCGAATGCTGGCTTCGTTCCCAGGCCCTCACCAACCTCGAGGAGCTCGTATTCAGCTACGACGACAAGGACTCCCTGCCGTCCTCACGGCCCCCGCTGCCACCGTCCGCGCTCCGCTTCGCGCCGACGCTCCACGTTGCCAGCTTCGGCGGCTGCCATTTCCCCGACTCGTCTACGCAGTCTCTGAATTTTAGTTGCCTCAAGGAGCTCAGCGTGAGCAGCTCCACCATCTCAGACTTGTCTGCGCCGTCTCTGAATTTTTCGCACGTCAAACAGCTCACCTTGTATGAGGTCGCCATCACGGGGGACGCTCTTCAGAGCATGCTCAATGGCTGCCTTTCCTTGGAAAGCCTTTTACTGCAACGTAATGTCGGCATCGTGCGCCTACGCATTAGGTCGCCGACTCTCAGGAGCATTGGCATCGAAGTTGGAAATGGTACAATTTTCCAAGAGCTGGTCATCGAGGATGCCACTCGCCTTGAGAGATTGTTACCACTTCATCCTGACAGTGGTCCGGGGACCATCCAGGTAATCCGAGCACCTAAACTGCAAGTACTAGGTTTGCTGTCGGATGGCATATCCAAACTCCAGATTGGAACGGTAGTTTTTCAGGTAACAACAGCATCCTCAAATCATACGATCGGCATTCTTATATTCAGTTAACTGTACTTATCTCCCTTTGTCATTTTGTTCAGGAAATGACTGCCATTAGCCTGACAACCACAATGCACACTGTGAAGGTTTTGGCTATTGATTCTATTGGACCTAATCTTGATTCAGTAATTGGCTTCCTCAGGTGTTTCCCCTGCCTGGAGAGGCTTTATGTCATTGTGAGTATTCATATTTTGCTTATTTCAATGTCAAAATCAGCATCTCACTACCTTATGATATTAGAAGTATTAATGTATTATACTGCTAAACGACTGCATTTTGCTGTTGATTCTTTCCATCTCCAGTCACATTTACGAAAGGAAGTAAAAAATGGGCAAAAGTATGACCCACTGGATCCAATTGAATGTCTTGAGCTTCATCTAAAAAAGGTGGTGTTGAAGAACTACTTTGGCAACAGGCCGGATGTCAATTTCGCCAAGTTCTTTGTTCTGAATGCAAAGGTGCTAGATGAAATGAAATTTGGAGTATTTAACAACTGCAACGACAAATGGAGAACTAATCAGCACAGGCGGTTACAACTGAACAACAGAGCATCCCAAGATGCTCGATTTGAATTCAAAAGTTCTTACTGGTGTACATTCATACATAACAATCATACCCATGATTTGTCAATGGCAGATCCCTTTGAGAGCGCGCTGTATTGATGCTTCATTCGATTTTGGTTCCCATTCAGAAGATCACATTGCCTCTATATGTCTGCCTTTGTTTCTAGTCTGAAGTTACCCCACCCTTCCAATTCTATCTACTCAGTGACCTGTTTTTTCCAACGATGGAAGGTATTCTGGGCCGCTCAGAAGCATACCATTAAGCTGAAGTTTTCACTTCAAAACTTGCAAAGTGATGCTGGATAGAAGATGTTGAAGATGGTTTTCAGTAGTTGTTTTTAAATCTCTGCTCAGGTCTTGAAAGGTATTTAGTATCTGTTCTGTTTAAGGTGTAGTGGTTTCTTTTCTATTTGATGTCGTACTGCAAGCTGCTAACACCAGCAGGCAGCAACTAGTATTATATTTCTGTACTGGATACATTTGGTTTCATGAAAAGGCAGAAGTTTGTGCTTGTCTAAGTAATCAGCAATCCGAAGTTCCACTCTTCACAACTTTGGCAGCAGTTTATTAGCGTCACGACAAAATTACAAGCACACGAACATAACGGATGCAGCCTTGCTTGTGCTAGCTTCAGCGGACAATGTTGGTCGAAACACTTGCTTGTGAAGGACATAATACTGTCTCAAATTTATTCAGCGAAGCTTTGTTACATTCAACAGCTAATAATGTACAGGAGATCGAATATAACCATTTTACCTATATATATATATATATATATAGGTAAAATGGTTTCTACCCTCAAAGGTAACTACCCCACGTCTCATATACCAACTTACGGAAGTACTTTGTCATAATTTATCGGTTTGAGTATGTTCGTATACTATATCTAAGATACCCAAAAACAACTTTAATGAAAAAAATTGCAAATGGCCTAATATTTTACACTATATACTCGAAATATCGTCATATATGCATATAAAAGAGAAGTATCTAGAAGTTTTCTACATACTACTAAAAAAAGTATCTATAGTACTGAAATAGCATTATATACTCCATACTACATGATACATACCTCATGTTATGATAGATACACCATACATTGTGTGAAACACACGTGGGGTAGTTACCTTCGAGGGTAGTATGAATATGTCCTATATATATATATATATATATATATATATATATATATATATACACACAAAACCAACTAATACTCAACAAAGCAACAAACAACCAGCTAATGGCATCACCCACAAAAGAAGATGCTCGTCAACAAGTAATCAGACAGAAGACAACATGTCCAGGGTCCAGACTCCAGATCAACCTGATCTCTACGAAGATCATCAGCGTCAGGTAGAGCTTGATCAGAAGCAGGCGTCAAGGAGGCAGCAGCAGCAGAGCGCCGCACAGCTGCAAACCAAACAAGAGAAGCAAAACGTTAATTGTCGTGGTGGTGTCACGGCAGATGCCATAGGATGGCTAATTTGTGGGACCGATGGACGTTGGTGGATCCGGGGAGGGATAGTGAGCTGAAGAGCTCACACGAGGAGGATCCCGGTAAAACCGAGGTCTCCCAAAAACAAGGAACAAGAACAAAGTGCAAAGGGGAAGATCTAACAAATATAAACAAATGCACGAAGGCACACACACACGATATACCCAGGTTCAGGGCCCTCGTGAGGAGGTAAAACCCCTACTCCTGCCTTTCCTCTCTATATATTGGTGATATAAGGACTACAACTTGCTACAAGATCTCTCAAAGTGAGAAGTACAAAGGACTAGATGAACTCAAGGTGAGAAGGAATGAATGCTCAAAGAGTAAATGTGACTATAGCTTTGGCTCTGAAGTTGGTCTCTCCCTCTCAGGAGCAGTTATGGCGCCTTTTATAGAGGTCCGGCCAGGAGGGCCGGAAACCCTAATTTGGCTTGACCCCACCGGACAGGCCTAGCCGGGATGTCGTCACCGGCTAGTGCGACCTAATCGCCGGACTATCCGGTGTAGCCCCTTCGTCATCATCTCGTTAAGGACGGCAGGCGCCGTCCTACATCATCATTGTCCCCTTGTTAGAGACAAGACATGTCTTTGCCCATCCCGGATAGCCTTTTCCGGATTGCCGGGCTAGGCATGTCAGGTCTTGTCGTACCACGATCGTACCGGGTGACGCGCTCCCGTGTCAGGCGGGTGGTGATCATGCTTCCGTGTCAGGCGGGAGGTGACCATGCTTCCGTGTCAGGCGGAATGGTACTTCCCCCCGCTATAAACGGGAAAGCCTGCTACGGACCGTTGACGGCCTACCGGAAGCCCTTATTCCGGATACCTCCTTACTTGCCACTGAGCCTCCTGCATAAGATCAACACCGAGAGATTCGCTCCGGTTAGTACTTATCCGGAATACCTATTCGGTAAAGCCGAGTTCACCTCCACCCGGGAGTCTCCCCGGAGTCCTAGATCCGGGATCCTTCCCGGAGATATCCGAGTTCGTCTCAGGATGAGTATCTCTAGGCCTAGCCTCCCGAAGATGTCTTAGCCTACCAGCAAAGACATCTTCGAGAACCTAGTTCTTAGAGGAACCACCCGCTCATGCTTGTGCTGCGATTGTGAGGACCGGGGGTGTCTATTTATAGCTGCCAGAGCTGACCCTTGCGGTTGCGAGGAGGCACTTTGCCCTCTTCCAGTGCCCAAGGGTCAGGCTGCCCTTTCGGTACACCAGGAGATGTCCCTTCCTGTCGCCAAAGGTCAAGTATTGTTGATATTTACTGGATTATACCGGGATCTGCCCCTACCCGGGGGGCAGCCCCCCGACACTAGTCCCCGAAGTTGTTGCTGCACAGCGACCTCGGATGATGTGCGGGATCCGCTTTAAACAACAATTTTCGGAGAACAAATTACATCATCCTTTTGTTCCATGCCGAGGTCGATTTTTCCCGAGATCTTTTTACCGAGATCTCCCCACCGAGATTGCCTTAACCGGGAGGCGAAGCCTGCCACCAGATAGTACCATCCCAGTGAATCTCGACCGTTGATCTCCCGATGAGTTCGAGACACTGAGCCAGGGCCCACCCGACGTCCCGTCTGCGCAGAGACGCACTCGAGTGCCTCTGCGCACGCACGGCGTCGCTTGGGTTCCCGCGCCGGAGAGCCGCATCCGATCCGGAATCCAACCGTTGGGGCCGTGTGGCCCTCGGTGTGGCCGGATCGGGCGCTCCGGATAGTGCCACGTGTCCTGCGGCACAAAACAGATCCCACCCACGATCGTGGAGATCGTGGGCGGGAAAATCGGAAACCGCTCCGGAATCCCCCCATAAATAGGGGACCGGAACGGTCTCCTCCCCTTCTTCTCCTTCGCATTCTCTTCCCTCGCCGTCTCGAGCGCCCCGCAGCCGCTGCCTTCGTCGCCGTTCGCCGGAGCTCGGACACCGCCGCCCTCTCCGTTCGTCGGAGCCCGGACATCGTCGCCTTCGCCGAACCTCTCTTCTCCGGTGAGTTCTTCCTCTTTGCTTCGATGATTTCCTCCGTAGAGCAACCGCCCGAGCCCGGCCGTGCCGTATCGCAAGTCCGGTAGAGCCACCGTCGGCGAGCATAACTCGAGCGGCGCGCACGAGATGCACGGTGGTGACGCACCGTCACTGCAGGATGTAGATTACTTCCTCTGTGTTTCGACCGAGTCCAGCACGAGTCTATTAGCCCCCATTTGTTTTGATTATTTAGCACACGCTAGATCTTGTTTCCCACCAACTCGGTAGCGTTTAGCAGTTTGTGCTCCAACATCCCAGTTTCCGATAGACTAACTCCGACTAACCGCCGCTGCGTCTGCAGAGTAGCTTCGGATACCCCTGCGTACCTCTCCGACATGGCCGAAGAACGTACCCGGGGATGCTGGGACGGGTCCGAGACCAAGCAGTCCGATCTGGACTGGCTGTATCGGACTCACCGGATTCCTCCGGAAGTCGAGAGCCGTCTCCCGGGAGAGGAGATTGCACCGGAACCCCAACCCGGGGAATACGTAGTATTCCTCGCACACTTCGAGCGCGGGTTTGGGCTTCCGGCAAGCCCCTTCTTCCGCGACTTCCTCGACCTCTACGACCTTCAACCTCACCATCTTCCCGCCAACGCCATAATGATGCTCTCGGTCTTCACCACATATGCGGAGGCATACCTCGGCATCTGGCCATTCTTGGATCTCTGGGCCAAGTACTTCATTCTCCGACGCCAAGCCATCCCCAATCCGGATAAAAAGATAAAAGACTTAGTGGATTGCGGAGCGGCCACCATCATTCCCCGCGCGGATTCCGGATTCCCCATAGTTAAGGGTCTAGAGTCCTGCCGGAAGTGGCAGCGGAGTTTCTTCTATGTGAAGAACCGGGAGCACTCGGGAGATGATCCGGGATCCTCGAACCCGGACTTCATCAATCTGCCGGAGTTCGTCATCGGTCCTCCGCACGAGTTCCGTCTCTGGAAGAAGCTTCCGGATAATGACGAGGTCAGTTACATGCACGACGTTCTGCAGGTGCTGACCCAGAAGATGACCGGGGATGATCTCTTGCGGTGCTTCATTGTTCGCCGGGTCTGCCCCCTTCAAAACCGAGTGCACAAGATGTGCCACATGTCCGGGAACTATGATCCCACTAGGACTAGTATCTTTGGGCTAAGCCATGCCGGGGTCGTCCGTCGCGTTCGAGCTATTGCCCGTACGGAGATGACGGAGGACTAAATTTGGGGGGTCATTGGGGGATCCCGGAGAAAACCATGCGACCAGGTGCTTATATCGGTCTTTCGTGCCTTCGCCTTCGTACATGCGTTCACCTGGACACCGACACGGCCTAATTTGTTTGCGCAGTTGTTCGAGCGTCAGCACGAAGAAGACGCTGTCCACGTCAACGGGAACTACACGCCGGACTTCCCGAAACCGGACGTGATGCCGAGAGAGGATCCCGACGGCGAGGACCATCTCGCCATCCCTTTCGTCAAGGCCCCGGGTAATCCTTCAACTCCAGAGGCAGTTTTCATTTCTTCGGATGATGAGGATGAGATTGACTGCGAGATTCTCGATGTTATTGACGCTCTCCCTTTGAATTGGGCCTCAGCTGTGGTTCCGAAACCGACAACCGGGACCAAACGTGCCGAGAGCCGGAAGCGCGCGGCTTCCGACACCGAGGGGGCCGATAATCCCGGCAACCCCCCCAAGAAGAGCAAACCGACTAAGCAGACAACCGAGAAGCCTGCTCGGCGCCGGCAAAGGGGTCCTCCCCTTGTGGATTCCGGGTAGGTCCTCCTTGCCTTATGTTATCTTACTTTGCTTTCTCCATAACTATTACTAAGACATTTCCTTTCAGGGATGCACTCGAGCTCCCGTCCCCTGCTGTTCCTCCTCCTCCCGGGACTCGGACTCCCAGCCCGGCTCGGGCCTCTCCTTCACCTCCTCGCCCTTCTACCCGAGGCAGCGAGCCTGCGGCTTCCGGTGCCGCACCGGCTACTGATGCGACCCCGGATGCGCATCCGGCGATCGAGGAGATCCCGGTGCAGGCCCCGACCACCTCGGGAGAAGTTTTTCTTCCGGAGAGTCCGCGCCGGGTTCCCGGGCTGGAGGCAGAGATCGTTAGCCCTCGCCGGCAACCTGCGGCAAGTGGCCCCTCTCGGCCAGTCGCGACCAAGACCATCCCGGAGAAGCAGCCTACAGCCTCCTCCCGGCCAGCAGATCAAGTTCCCAAGTCTCGCGGCAAGACTGCTGGGCAGAAAATACCTCCTGCCCCGCCCGCAGCTGCCCCGACATCCTCTTCCCAGGACTTGGTACTGCGCCCGGGTACGTTTTCATCTTTACCACCGCCTCCCGCCGAGATCCCTACTGCTGCCTTGCGGATGTTGCGAGCAACCGTCAGTTCCTTTGTACCTTCAGGATCCCGGGATGTTGCCGCCACTCGCGCGCCCGGCGGCTCTGGCATACGTGTTGTTGACGAATACAACCATGCCTGGCTCGCCGCCGATGCCTCCGAGATCGCGGGAGACTTGCACGCTGCAGGCCCAAGCCGCAACGCCCAAGTTCTGCACGCTCTCCAAGTGGCCGCACTGGATGTTACTCGGGTGACCGAGGTAAGCTTGCTCTCTTTCTTTTGTCCAAAAATACTTGTTCCTTCCACCACCACTAGTCCCCGAGATTGGTGCTTAGTGCTCTAGATTCCGCCGAATAGCAGATCACTAGGTTCCAATCTTAGAGAAAAAATCTAGGACTCGGACACCGAGTCCCCGAGATCCTCCCAACCGGATAGGTTGCTTCAAAATTTGCTTCACCACTAGTCCGCGAGATTGGTGCTTAGTGCTCTAGATTCCGCCGAATAGCAGATCACTAGGTTCCAATCTTAGAGAAAAAATCCAGGACTCGGACACCGAGTCCCCGAGATCCTCCCAACCGGATAGGTTGCTTCAAAATTTGCTTCACCACTAGTCCCCGAGATTGGTGCTTAGTGCTCTAGATTCCGCCGAATAGCAGATCACTAGGTTCCAATCTTAGAGAAAAAATCCAGGACTCAGATATCGAGTCCCCGAGATCCTCCCAATCGAGTTGCTTATATCTTTTCCCGACTTCTTCTTTGCATTGATTTCAGGAGTGCAACCATAAACGCCGCGACATCTTAAACCGGGTTCTTGCTGATCTCGGTCAGTCCAAGAAATCCGAGGAGCGCCTGCGGGAGGAGCGCGACGCCGCGCGCAAGGTCTCGGTTGACCAGAAAACTGCACTTGGCACTGCGCAAGCCGAGATCGCGCGGCTCAACGGCGAGCTCGAAAAGGTCAAGGCTGCTACGGCCGACCTGAAGATGCGCTTCATCGAAGCGAGCAAGAAGCAGAAAGAGACCTTGGACCAGTCCGAGGAGCGCGCGCACACTGCCGAGACTGAGCTTGCTCTTCTCCGTTCCCGGTATGATAGTTGGCTCTCGGAGCTCACAGTATTAAACCGGGATCTGAACAGTAAGTGGACCGACATCCCTCTTGCCTTCTTTTTGCTTTCTTTCTTGCTGCTACTCTTATGACCTAATCGTTTGACAGCTCTTCTTTTTAAAGGAGAGTTCGAGCACTCCCGCGAGGCTGCCGCCAAAGCTGTTGCCGCCTTCCGCGAGAAGCGCGCCGGGAAGGGTCCCATCTCGGATGCTTGGGACATCGAGGATCACCTCGTAGCCCTGAAGGCCCGGATAGTGCCCCTCCGGTCTATCGGGGCGGATCTGCTCAGTGCTGCGGTCCACGTCCACGGCGCACTGTGGCCGAGTATCCGGGGGACACTCTCGATCCCCGAGCTCGCGAGCGCACTCCGGGGTGCCGGAAGACGCATCCACGCCTGGAAGCGTTCCGGTGCGCGGGCTGGCGCCGACCAGGTCTTGACCCAAGTACTCAGCTGGTACGAAGGTCTCGATCTGGGGGCGATCCTGCGCCTGCGGACGGTTTCTCCGTGGGTCTCTGATCCGGAAAAGGTCCAGCGCCGACAAGAGGTGTCGCACCGCATCGCTACCTGGGCAAGCATCCGCACCTTCACGCCTAGCGTCATTCCTTCCGACTCGGAATCGGATTACGAGGACGACGAAGATGATGCCGCTTCCGGCGAGGCGGAAGACGAAGCCCCGGAAGGAGATGACGCTGATTCCGGTGCTGCGCCGGAGAAGGTGGTTCCCCGGGACGCAGCGACTTCGCCAAGAGTCGAGGCCCCCGAGACCGAGGTGCGTCCCGAGGCCCCGAGTAGTGCTGCCGGAGGTGAAGCTGAAGTTACTCCCGCTGCCGCTCCTGCTGCTGCTGCCGTCGCTGCTCCCGAGGCCGCTGCTCCCGATGTCGCTGCTCCCGAGGTCTCCGCCGAGAAGCCGACTTCCCCTACCGTTTGAAAAACTTGGTAGATTTGTTAAATCCCCGGGATGCCGGGTGGCATATGTAATATACACTCATACTATTTTCATTCCGCAGTGAACTACTTATTCGAACTCGTTATGTCAATTTATTCTGCTTTGAGTTCCCGAATTGTCTTTCATGTTTACCGTACTTAGGTAATTTCTGCTCTTGTCTACCATTTCGGCGTTCGACAGTCGAGTCACAAAACTCCACATACGGCATACATTACTTAGAACAACCCGAGTTCCGGCTAACCGAATTCCCGACATAAACAACAACAAAGTTAATAAAAAACAAGCATGCCGGATAAGTTCCTGCTCCGAGTCCCCGAGATCATTTTCGTGTTTCCCACCTTCCCTCTCTTTGCTCTTGACTACCATTTCGGCGTTCGTCAGTCGAGTCACAAGATGATTTCACATGACATACATTACTCTGTCTTTGAGAATCGAACTCGGAACTTTCCCGGCATGCATACAATATAAAAAATAACTATCCGGCCGTCCCCGGGTTCCTTCCCGGGATGCCGGTACAAAATAATAAATAAGCTTAACAAAACAGAAGTAAAAAGGAGCACAGAACCAGGCAGTCCCCGGGTTCCTCCCGGGGTGCCTTACTTCAATAAATATTGAAAATTGAGATACACATACACTGAGCCCTTTTAAGTGTAAAAGGGGCGAAGTAGAGCTACATTCCATGGACGCTTGGTTTCCTCACCGGATTTGTCCATTACACCTTTCCTAGCTTCCTGTGCATCTACAAGGTAATAGGAATCATTGTGCAATGCCCTGCTTATCACAAAAGGTCCCTCCCATGGAGGTGAAAACTTATGCATTCCGGCCGTGCGTTGGATGAGGCTCAGCACCAGATCTCCTTCCCGGAATACCCTCGGGTGCACCTTCCGGCTATGATAGCGACGGAGGTTCTGTTGATAAATTGCAGACCGAGATAGTGCCAATTCTCTGGCCTCTTCGAGTAAATCAACATCATCTTCTCGGGCCTCCTTTGCCTCAGTTTCGGTGAACATTGTCACTCTCGGAGAATCATACTGTATGTCGGTTGGGAGTACTGCCTCAGCCCCGTATACCATGAAGAATGGTGTGTACCCGGTAGATCTATTCGGTGTAGTCCGGAGACCCCATAGTACTGCCGGTAACTCCTCTATCCAGCATACCGGAGTTCTCAACAGTGGTTCGATCAAACGAGCTTTGATGCCGGCCAAGACCAAGGCATTTGCCCTTTCGACTTGCCCATTTGCTTCCGGGTGTGCGACTGATGCTACATCCAGCCGGATTCCCTTCTCAGCACAAAATCGAGCGAATTCCCCCACAGCAAAGTTTGTTCCATTATCTGTGATAATGCTGTGTGGGTATCCGTATCTCAAGATGATGTCTTTCAGGAATTGCACAGCGGTGTGTCCATCGCACTTCCGGATTGGCTTGACCTCTATCCACTTTGTGAACTTGTCCACCATGACAAGTATGTGTGTCATATTGCCCCTTGCCGGCTTGAATTGCCCGACCATGTCCAAACACCATACTGCGAATGGCCACGTGATGGGAATTGTTTTCAGTGCTGACGCCGGCATGTGTATCCGGTGAGCAAATCTCTGGCATCCCCCACACTTCCGGACAATATCTTCTGCTTGCTGCAATGCAGTGGGCCAGTAGAACCCATGCCGGAACACCTTTGCCACCAGGGCCCGGGATGACGCATGATGTCCACATTCCCCTTGATGTATTTCCACCAGCATCTCTTGTCCTTCTGCCGGTTCCACACATCTCTGGAGTACCTCGGTGACACTTCTCTTGTACAGCTCTTGATTGATGACAGTGTATGCTTTTGATCTCCGCATTATCTGCCGGGCTTCCACTTCATTCTCCGGGAGAGTTCCCTCCAAGATGTATGCCATAATGGGTTGTGCCCATCCCGGGACAGGTCTACCCGGAAATGCGGGAGCATCTATGTCCATTGGTTCTGCCGACATCACCTCTATCATCATCTTTCTCTGCCTCTCTGAGCACAGGGACGCAGTCCCCGGGTTCGATGTTATGCTCCCGACATCTACTTCCATGGGTACTGCATCTGAACCAGGCTCCTTGGGGATGAAGATAGATTCCGACTCGGGTGAGGGTTGGATAGATGGTTTCCTCAAATGCTCCAAAGCTATTCCGGGTGGGATTGCATCCCGGGATGATCCTAGCTTGGACAAGACATCCGCTGCTTCGTTTTCTCCTCTGGGTACATGCTTGAACTCGCATCCTTCAAAAAATCCGGAAATTTTCTGCACATGAAACCTGTATAAGGCCATGTTTGCATCAAGGGCATCCCAATTCCCCGACACCTGTTGTACCACGAGGTCCGAGTCACCAAAGCACTATATCCGGCGGATGCCGATTTCCTTGGCGACATTCAGCCCATGAACCAAGGCCTCATATTCTGCGACATTGTTGGATGCCCGAAAATGGATCTGCAGCACATACTTCAGTACATCTTGCTTTGGGGAAGTGAGGACCACTCCGGCACCCAATCCGATTTTAGCCTTTGAGCCATCGAAATGCATCCTCCAGAAATTGTAATCCGGCATCGGAGGTTCATACTGCATCTCGGCCCAGTCTACCAAAAAGTCCGGCAGCGCCTGCGACTTGATGGCATCTCGTCTCTCGTATGCCGGAGCGTACGGAGACAACTGGATGGCCCATTTGGCTACCCGGCCGCTAGCATCCTTGCAACCGATGATCTCGGCGAGAGGAGCTTCGCATACCACTGTGATCGGGTGTTCCTGAAAGTAGTGCTTGAGCTTGGTCACTGCCATGTACACCCCATATGCCATCTTCTGGTAGTGTGGGTAGTTCTGCTTTGATTCCGAGATCACCTCACTGAGGTAATACACCGGCCTCTGTATCAGCTTGCCCCCTTCTTCCCTTTCTACTACCATCGCCACACTAACTACCCGGTTAGTTGCGGCAATATACAGCAGCATAGGTTCCTTGGGTAATGGGGATGCCAACACAGGTGCTGTTGAGAGCATTCTCTTCAAGTCGTTGAACGCCGCATCTGCTTGCGGGGTCCAGACAAATGTCTTGCTCTTCTTCATCAGTTGATACAGAGGCAAAGCCTTCTCCCCAAGTCGGCTCACAAACCGACTTAGGGATGCCAGACACCCGGTAAACTTCTGCACATCCTTGAGACGCACGGGCAACTTCATGCTCTCAATAGCGCGAATTTTACCCGGGTTGACCTCGATTCCCCGACTTGAGATGAGGAAACCGAGTAGCTTCCCTGCTGGCACACCGAATGTGCACTTATCCGGGTTCAATCTCATCCGGAATCTTCTTAGGTTCTTAAATGTTTCCCTCAGATCATCTATTAACGAGTCTTTTTCTTTAGTTTTTATGACTATGTCATCGACATAGACCTCGACATTTCGGCCTATCTGGTTATGCAGGCATTTCTGCATGCATCTCTGGTATGTAGCACCAGCATTTCTCAACCCGAAAGTCATAACACGATAGCAATAAGCCCCATAAGGGGTAATGAAAGCAGTTTTCAATTGATCATCCGGATTCAAAGGTATGTGGTGAAAACCAGAATAAGCATCGAGAAAAGTTAAAAGCTCACTCCCGGCAGTGGAATCTATCACTTGATCTATCCGGGGCAGCGGAAAGGGGTCTTTCGGGCATGCCTTGTTGAGGTTGGTGAAGTCGATGCACATGCGCCACACCTTAAGCAGGAGGGGATCATCTTTCTTCTTCTCCACCAGGACCGGATTCGAAATCCAATCCGGGTGCAGCACCTCCTTGATGAATCCGGCGGCCAGCAGTATAGCCAGATGCTCCATGACAGCAGCTCTCCTCTCATCCGAGAGGCGCCTAGTTGGCTGCTTCACCGGCTTCGCATCCGGTCGAACAAACAGAGAGTGCTCAACCAACTCCCTCGGGACGCCTTGCAGATCGTCACTCGACCATGCAAAGGCATCCTGATTCTCACGGAGGAAGTCGACGAGCTCGCCTTCCTATTTGCTGTCCAGGTTGCTGCCAATGATAACTTGGCGCTCCGGGTTGCTGGGGTCCACAGACACCTTCTTGGTCTCCTTGGGGGGCTGAAATGATGCCCCTGCTCCGGGTTCATCATCCCGGGCATTCCGAGTTGGGAGGTCTTGGCCATTGCCACCACCTGCTGGATCCTCTTCTTCTCCTCCGCGATCACCAGAGACTCAGCTAAGCACGACCCCGCCGAGGCACACTCCATGGAGCGCTTGTGGTCTCCCGAGATGGTGATCACACCGTTAGGTCCCGGCATCTTCATCTTGAGGTAGCCCACATGAGTTGAGATCATGAACTTGGCAAGGGCCGGTCTGCCGATCAGTGCATGATACGGGCTCTCGAGGTCCACGACCTCGAACTCCAAGCTCTCGGTTCGGCAGTTCTCCCGAGTTCCGAATAGCACCTCAACCCAGATCTTTACCATGGGCGAGCAAGAGACTCCGGGCACAATGCCGTGGAAGGTTGTCTCGGTAGGCAGCAGGGTGTTCATGGATACTCCCAGCTTCAGCATCGTGTCCTTGTACATGATGTTAATGGCACTGCCATTGTCAATCAGAACCCGGCTGAAGCGGACGTTGAGGTTGGGTCCGACAAAAGTTGGGTCCACCACCAAGGCATACGCTCCCGGCTTGGGCATAACCCGGTGGTGATCCTTCCGGCTCCAGGTGATCTCCATCTCGGACCAGTGCAAGAATTTGGGCACCGCCGGGATCACAGCATTCACCTCCAGGGCACGCTGCCGCACACTCTTTCGGTCAGTGGGCTCGGTCACGAAGACCACATAGCTCTGATGTGCTTCCCGGTAGTTGCTCTGCTGGTGTCCGGATTGGTTACCGTTGTCGTTCCGGGTATGCACCACATTCACTGGGCGAGGTGGGGGTCCTCTCGGAGGAGGGGGAAGTCGAACTGCATTGGCCCCCGATGTCGGAGGAGGGGGTCTCGGGATATTGGGCCGAGATGCCGGAGCATTCTGCCGAACAGCTCCCGAGCTGCCCTCCTGCAACGTGCGCTGATACCAGCTGCACTGCCGAGTAGAGTGGTTTGCTGGCTTGTTGGCCTCCAGAGTGTGGTAGAAGCATGGCTTGTTCAGCATCTCTTCATACGTCAGGGGCTTCTTTTGTTCCACCCAAGTCTTCTGCACCTCCTGACTTTGACCCCAAGCCGGGCCACTGGTTTTCTGACGCTGGTTGTTGCCGGCATCCTCCTGTTCCCGGGTCACTGCTGCGACATGATGCGCGGCATGGTGGTATTCGGGCTGATTCCTCTTGTGGCCGAACTCCTGGCGATCATGGCTCCTGCTCGGTCCTGAACGCTGAGGTCCCGCATTCCTCCTGTTGGAGTCTCCGACATCCACCAGGGGTTGCATGGGATCTCCAAGCGTATAGGTATCGGCGATGCGCATGGTTTCTGCCAAGGTTGTTGGCATCTTTCTCTGCAATTTCTGCCACAACATAGAGCCATGCCGGCATCCTTGCGCAAACCAGGAGATGGCTTGTGCCTCCACCACTCCTTCGCAAGAGTTGCGAATATTGCTCCACCGGGTAAGGTACTCCCGGTCAGTTTCATTGCTCCTTTGCCTACAGATGGCGAGCTGCTGAGGCCTGTTGGGCCTCTTGTACGTGCTGGTGAAGTTGCTGATGAATGCCTCTTCAAAGTCTAACCAGCAGTCTATACTGCCAGTTCTCAGATTGTTCAACCAGATCCGGGCTGGTCCTTCCAACATCTGCGGTACATAACGTACCGCCCATCGTCTGTTTCCACCGGCTATGCTTACTGCAGTTACATAGTCGGTTAGCCAGTCCTCCGGCTTCTTGCTACCGTCGTAAGTCTTGGCACCTCGATTGAACTGAAAGTTCCGAACCGGAGGTTCCCGCATGATCCGAGGTCCAAAGCATGCAGGCCCCGGAGGTCCTTGCTCTTCCACTAACTCGGATTGGTGAATCCGGTCGAGCCGGAATCTGGCGTCTGCCGGGTTCAACTGCCTGGTTCCTATCCGAGATCCCAAAGGGTTCTCGTCTGGCTGATATCCGAGCTGCTGCAACCTCGAGTTGCCATCATTGAGCCTGTCCTGTGCAGGGACCAGGGCCTGCTGGGGAACGGAGATGACCTCCCTCTGCGGGTTTCCCTGAACGTGAGGAGGATTCCGGGGTGGATTACCACGGCTAGCCGGGTTATTATTTCCTACACCCAGGTTACCATCCCCACGGGTACTTCCCGCCTGTCCCGAGTTACGCTGTCCGGCCTGCCCGGCTTGCTGGATACCGGCGAAAGCCGGATCATATGTCTGTAGCTGCTTGTTCTTCCCGGAACCTCGACTCCGGCTCCGGCTCTTGCTCTTGCTCTTGCTTCTGCTCGGATGCGGGGAAGAGGCCTCCCCATCCGACTTCTGGCTGTCGGGTCTGGCTGAGTACACCTGGGATCCTGCCCCGGGGTGCTTCTTCTTGAAGGCCAGATTCTGACGATTGGCCTCTATCACCAACTCGTTTACCCTCTCCTGCTGCTTGCTCAGGGCTTCACCGGATAGCCCCACCAACTCTGCCATGGCGGCTTCGGCGGCCCTAAGGGTTTTCGCCGGTGAGCTGTACACCGGCTTCCCCGCAGAAATCCGACTTCCTGTGTTGCTGGTGGTGGCTCCACCAGCCAGCTCCTCATTCACCATTCTTCCTTTCTTGCGCAGATCTGCAATGCGCTTCTCCCGGGAGTCTATCTTTGGGAATCCGTGAGCTGCATTGTACTCCCGGAGGCTAGCGCTGAGCTCGCGGCGGATCTCGGCGATCTCCTGCGCCTCAGCGAGTAGCAACTTCCGCTGCTCCTCTAACTCAACTGAAGTGGCTTGGGCGTCTGCTCCGGCAGCTACCGGTACAGCCAACTTAGCCACGAGTCCCGAAAGGGGATCCGGACGGCGTCGCGGATGGGATGATTGTGGATCTCCATCCCGGGCCGCAGGCCTCTCCTGCGGGGGTTTGGCCAAACGGGGGTGGCCGTCAGTATCGCCATCAGCGTCTTGATACTCCTCCTCGGTTGTCGCGACCATCATCACTGCGACAGAATTCGGGGGGCGACCGGCACGCAGACCCCGAGCTGCGCAGAGCAGGGGAGGGTCCTCAGCTTCCAGGACCACGTCCGGGTAGCTACGGACAACCTCGGTGGCCACGTAGGTGGTGAAACCACCGAAATCGATGAGACATCCGTTCACCGGGAACGGTCTGTTCCGGAAGCACCCTGCGTTGTCGTAGACGAAGTCCATCTCTCCTAGCCTTACGACTAGGCCAGAAAGAACCCGAACGTCGAAATGAACGGTGAAGCCCGTCCGGATGTGTACACCAGCCAACGCCTCTGTCAGCCCCACAGTGGGCGCCAACTGTCGTGGTGGTGTCACGGCAGATGCCATAGGATGGCTAATTTGTGGGGCCGATGGACGTTGGTGGATCCGGGGAGGGATAGTGAGCTGAAGAGCTCACACGAGGAGGATCCCGGTAAAACCGAGGTCTCCCAAGAACAAGGAACAAGAACAAAGTGCAAAGGGGAAGATCTAACAAATACAAACAAATGCACGAAGGCACACACACACACACGATATACCCAGGTTCAGGGCCCTCGTGAGGAGGTAACACCCCTACTCCTGCCTTTCCTCTCTATATATTGGTGATATAAGGACTACAACTTGCTACAAGATCTCTCAAAGTGAGAAGTACAAAGGACTAGATGAACTCAAGGTGAGAAGGAGTGAATGCTCAAAGAGTAAATGTGACTATAGCTTTGGCTCTGAAGTTGGTCTCTCCCTCTCAGGAGCAGTTATGGCGCCTTTTATAGAGGTCCGGCCAGGAGGGCCGGAAACCCTAATTTGGCTTGACCCCACCGGACAGGCCTAGCCGGGATGTCGTCACCGGCTAGTGCGACCTAGTCGCCGGACTATCCGGTGTAGCCCCTTCGTCATCATCTCGTTAAGGACGGCAGGCGCCGTCCTACATCATCATTGTCCCCTTGTCAGAGACAAGACATGTCTTTGCCCATCCCGGATAGCCTTTTCCGGATTGCCGGGCTAGGCATGTCAGGTCTTGTCGTACCACGATCGTACCGGGTGACGCGCTCCCGTGTCAGGCGGGAGGTGATCATGCTTCCGTGTCAGGCGGGAGGTGACCATGCTTCCGTGTCAGGCGGAATGGTACTTCCCCCCGCTATAAACGGGAAAGCCTGCTACGGACCGTTGACGGCCTACCGGAAGCCCTTATTCCGGATACCTCCTTACTTGCCACTGAGCCTCTTGCATAAGATCAACACCGAGAGATTCGCTCCGGTTAGTACTTATTCGGAATACCTATTCGGTAAAGCCGAGTTCACCTCCACCCGGGAGTCTCCCCGGAGTCCTAGATCCGGGATCCTTCCCGGAGACATCCGAGTTCGTCTCAGGATGAGTATCTCTAGGCCTAGCCTCCCGAAGATGTCTTAGCCTACCAGCAAAGACATCTTCGAGAAGTTAGTTCTTAGAGGAACCACCCGCTCATGCTTGTGCTGCGATTGTGGGGACCGGGGGTGTCTATTTATAGCTGCCAGAGCTGACCCTTGCGGTTGCCAGGAGGCACTTTGCCCTCTTCCAGTGCCCAAGGGTCAGGCTGCCCTTTCGGTACACCAGGAGATGTCCCTTGCTGTCGCCAAAGGTCAAGTATTGTTGATATTTACTGGATTATACCGGGATCTGCCCCTACCCGGGGGGCAGCCCTCCAACGATGGAAGGTATTCTGGGCCGCTCAGAAGCATACCATTAAGCTGAAGTTTTCACTTCAAAACTTGCAAAGTGATGCTGGATAGAAGATGTTGAAGATGGTTTTCAGTAGTTGTTTTTAAATCTCTGCTCAGGTCTTGAAAGGTATTTAGTATCTGTTCTGTTTAAGGTGTAGTGGTTTCTTTTCTATTTGATGTCGTACTGCAAGCTGCTAACACCAGCAGGCAGCAACTAGTATTATATTTCTGTACTGGATACATTTGGTTTCATGAAAAGGCAGAAGTTTGTGCTTGTCTAAGTAATCAGCAATCCGAAGTTCCACTCTTCACAACTTTGGCAGCAGTTTATTAGCGTCACGACAAAATTACAAGCACACGAACATAACGGATGCAGCCTTGCTTGTGCTAGCTTCAGCGGACAATGTTGGTCGAAACACTTGCTTGTGAAGGACATAATACTGTCTCAAATTTATTCAGCGAAGCTTTGTTACATTCAACAGCTAATAATGTACAGGAGATCGAATATAACATCACTAAAATCAACATCATATATATACATATACACGAAACCAACTAATACTCAACAAAGCAACAAACAACCAGCTAATGGCATCCCCAACAAAAGAAGATGCTCGTCAACAAGTAATCAGACAGAAGACAACATGTCCAGGCTCCAGTCTCCAGATCAACCTCCATAGGTTGATCTCTACGAAGATCATCAGCGTCAGGTAGAGCTTGATCAGAAGCAGGCGTCGAGGAGGCAGCAGCAGCAGAGCGCCGCACAGCTGCAAACCAAACAAGAGAAGCAAAACGTTAATCATCAGCAGTTTCATCATGAACGTACGAGGCTGGCCAGAGCCACGGGACTGGAGAAGATGAAGCAGAGCGATAATTCATAAGGAAAAAAGAAAGAAAGCCTACCATCCTCTCCAGAAGCCGCCGCCGTTGTGGTGGTGGTGGTGGTGGTGGCCGCCGCGGCTGGTTGTGTCATCAGCGGCGCTGCCGGCAGAGGGGTACTGCTGGTCCGCCTGCGGGTAGCCTGCCGGCGGCGGCGGCGCGACGTAGGCCTGCTGCTTCTCCTGCGGAGGGTACGCCATGTTGCCCTGCTGGTGGCTCATGATTGAAGTTGCAGGGAGAGAGATTAACAGATACACAGAGCGAGAATTATAGACGAGGACGAAGAAACTTTGATGCTGAGTTATCTATCGACTGCTGTGTATATTTATAGGGACTTTGCGCGATTGCTTAAACGCGTCGACTTGGGAGAAGAAGATGAATCGAAAGGAAACATGTGAACCTCCCGGACGCAAGGAACCGGATAAATCGCTTTCAGCAATGTGTCGCGCTGCCACCTCGCTCGTGGATTTGATTATTTTTTTGGAAGATGAGTTGATTGGACGGTGGATCTCCGCGTGCGGACGTAAGGATGTGTGGAGCGTGGTGGATTTCCATTGGTCGGTTTGGGAAATGCTTGCTGCTGCACTGCACCGACCAGAGGAACCTAGAGAAGAAGGCCAAGACACCAAGACGTCTCTGACAGTCAGCGGGTGGTAATGTTTACATTCTCGCCGGCGATTATGCTTCTGTTTGCGATAATTTGTGCACAAACCGTGTTGTGCTGTAACAATTATTCAAATGCGTAATCAGAGAGGTTGATGAGTAATTTCAGAGATGTTCTCTCACATTGTAATTTACATGACTTGGGTTTTGTTGGGACACCCTGGACGTATGACAACCATCGTAAAGGAGAACAAAATGTCCGAGTTCGTTTGGATAGGGCTGTTGCAACTCCGGAATGGAGTGACCTTTATCCTGACCTTCTGATCTCTTCGTTTTGCGACAATTCTTCAATTAGGGGAAATTTTCATCTCTGCTGTCCACCAGGCTTGTAGTCACTCCCGACATCACTCGCTCTCGATTTCCCGTCCTCGCCGTCTCCACCCTACACTGATCTTGTGTCCCCCTAAGGACTAGTCGTGTGAGCCCACCCCCTACTCCAAGCTATACACAATCTGTCCAAGGTGGTGCATGAGCGTGCACTCAAGCCGACAAGCGTACACAATCTGTCAAGGGTGATGGTTAGGTCCACCCAAGGAAGGATCCGCAGGTGAGTTTGTTATGGGAGAATCAAATAGATAACACTTAAATTAGCAGGGTTGTGGTAGTGTTTCAAGATTGGGTTTGTTTTTTGTCATTGACAAAGGAGAATGTGAGACTTTTGTGTTTTCCTTTGGTGCAGGTTTGTGGTGGTGTTGAATCAAATCACATCAATATTTTGGGGCTCGCTTAGCAAAAATAACAATGCACACATTTGTATGCGTTGTGTTTTTTTAGCTTTCGGACATGTGGACCATGCACTTTGCCATGGTTATTTTTCACGGTATTGCAGTTGTTCTCCGATCACCTACACTAACTTCTTTGCTGCGGTCATCTTAACATTACCTAATATATTAAGGAGGGAGATTTTAGAGCTCTCTCCGTGCTCTCAACCTGGGCCGTCCGATCGAGATCGGACGGCCGAATTTTTCCAATTCGGTCGATGAACAAGTACCGACACGCATTTGCGATTCCCCCCCCCCCCCCCCCCCCCCCCCCGCCGAGGACGTACGTGCAATTACGGCTAACTGCAGGGGCTTTTCCGCAAAACCGTCTGCACAATCACCCCAGCTCTTCCTCTCTCTCCTTTTCACCCCCGTCCTAGGGTTACCCACGCCGTTGGTCCGCCGCCCTGCCCCGACCTCTCCCCCTCCAGTCCATCCCTGCCCAGCGCCTCTCGGATAGGTGGCCGCCAGTCGGTCGCCGTCGTGCGCCGCTCGACCTCCCACCTTCTCTTCCTCGCCTTCGGGCTCCGGCGGGAAGAAAGCCTCGCCTTCGGGATCCGCGTCGCCGTCGTCGGGCTCCACCAAGCTGCCAAATCCACGGGGAGGCTGGGAGAGGCGACCCGACGTGGCGTTCGGGGCAGGCATGGTGCCACCGCTCTGTTGTGGTTTTTCATTCTTTGACTCTTGCTGGGTTTCTTCTATTGGATTGATTTTTTAGGTTTTCCCTGTAGATACTCTCATGGATTCATCATATGTTGATGTTTCTGTGCCTCAGCGACGGCGTGGCTTGCATGAAGTTGCTCGCCGGTCAGATGCCAGACGGCCACCACGTGGACGCTCTTCCTGTCGTGCTCCTCCCTGTCATTATCTTCGAGATGGCGTTCGTGCTCTGATGCACTTTCCGTTGAAGGTACCACTGCCTGGTCATGTGACGTTTGGTTGATGTTTCTCTGTTGTGTGTGCTTTATTTCAATCCAAGCCTCTCTCAACTACATGTAAACCCGTTGCTCTCCAATTTTAGAAATACTGAATCGCATCAGCTTCCAGGTTTTCACAATGCCCAGGCAGTAACCCATCAGTACATATTAGACCAGCAGATGAGTTTATCCCACAATGTTGATGCAACGGAGGAGGAGCTGTGCGCCTATGCCGTCAGCTGTCGGACAGTCAATCTTAAGGGATGTTGATGTAGCCGAGGAGGAGCTATGCCCAGTTGAAGAAGATCGGGACATCGTCAACGGAATGGCTGCCGATTGGAGGAATTACAGCGCAAGGGGATTCAGTGCAGCTACAAGCCTGATTCGATTACAAATATTTCTTCCTTTTATTAACTCATTTTTCTTTGACGCGAACACAAGAAATTTTTGAGGTAAAAATAGCACCTTTTGGCTCAAGCGAAAGTTAGATATATTGATTATTTCCTTATGTTTTCATGCGTACTGATTAGGACCACAAAAAGAAACAGCATGGTGTACTGTATCTTGAGGATATATAAACATCTGCAATGTTGTGTACTGTTGTTCCATACTAGGGCAAGGTTCTAATAAAAAAATATGTTGCTTAATTTGTTTCGAACATATCATGATTCAGTTAAAAATATTTCTTCTTTAGTTAGCCGACTTTGTTTTCTCACTAGCACAGGCAATTATGGAGGTAAAAAAAATATTTTCCTGCTCAAATAAAAACTAGATCTGAGATGAGAACAAAGAAACGTCTTGGTGTACTTTATCTTGAGTAGATTTAAACGTCGACAACGTTGTGCATGCTGGAGCAAGGGTTCCCATCCATATCATCAAGCCTTTTTCAATTATAGTTTTTTGGTTTCCAATTTAATAGTTGTGTGGTTTCTTCCCTTTAAAGTTGTCCGGTAATGTGTGAGCCTAACCTGAAGTCAATTACGCTTATGGTGGCCATCCCAGTTTGCTAGATGGTTGTGCTTATCTTGGCCTGCCACACACATGTATTTATACCTTAACTGTAAATACGAAGCGCTACCAACCAGAATAGACACAATGTAAGCTGTTGTCTTGGGACAAAAAAGTAGCTGCTTTGATATTACAAGTCTAAGGTATTTTACTTTGTATCTACCAGCTTACTAAAGTTTATATTTTAAAGTTGACATTTCACATGGCTTCCATATATCTTTTAATTGCCTGAACATTCTGTATGTTTGTTCTTTTCCACTCATAGTATTCCTACCAAATATTCGAAGTTGCAGACTAGCTTGAAATGATATTTGTTAATCCTTATGATAATTTTGACTTTATGGATAAATTTGGTGTAAGAAAGGAGGAACGTCTAGGTAGTTACATATTGTATCCACTATTCGCCTTGCTGTTAACATTTTTTCTTTCTGCACAGCATAGACTCAGTACAACAAAGCCACTGTCACGTCTTTTTTGTTCTCTGAACTATTGTGTATCGTCTCTGCACTTCATTGAATCTTTACTACTATAATCGAATGTATGGTAACCGAAATTGAATTATTTTATTTTATTTTCCTGTTCTATTCTATTTTCCTATTTAGCTTACATCTCTCTACATTTCATATGGCTATAAAAAAACAACGTTTTTGCAGAAAATGCAAAGGATAACAAGGTGACAATATGGAGCTAAATTAATTCATATGGTTATGCTAGAAATAATGTAATTTGCCTTATTTGCTAATTGTACGTTTCCTTCTTGTGATGGGAAAAGCAGGAACGAACAACAGCAAGTCAACACGATTTCTAATGATCCATCACCAGATTGATGGTTCAAGCCCCAGTTCAAAATACTTTCTTTATTTCCCAGTATGTAGATGAATTGTTATTTGAATATGGTTTTGGTGATGATTTGTGTACAGTTATTCCTATTTCTATGCTGTGCAGGTCAATTTACATATGCTTAGTATTATAATCATGATGTGGTACATATGATGGACCACTATTAAATGTTTGTCATGACATGAATGTAGTTGCAGAATTAAAGGTCAGTATTTGTTTAAATCTTGGTCCCAGTAATAAACTAATAATCCTTATTCTCATCTTGCATCAACCATCTTTCTAGATACTCAGTATTTTTAGCTGAAGGAGCCATACGGTTTTACCTAATGGTGTTGCATGTTATAGAAGTTATGAGAGTGTTGTAAGTCAATGGAAATTTTTTCAAGAGAGTAAACCGAGTAGAAAAATATTACTGAAGGTTCACAGTTTCTTAATGATATCAACCTTACAAGTAACAACATCTAATTTTGATGTTCTATTAGTTTTTTTGTATGGGTGGCTCTTGGATTTTTCTTACCGCCTAGAAAAAATGACCGGAAGAATCGGGAGTTAAATTTTAGCAACGAATGTATCAGACATATTTTAGGCTTTTGCAAGATATTTGGACCATAAATGTAGGAACTGGATAAATAGTCACATATATATATATATATATATAGGACATATTCATACTACCCTCGAAGGTAACTACCCCACGTGTGTTTCACACAATGTATGGAGTATCTATCATAACATGAGGTATGTATCATGTAGTATGAAGTATATAATGCTATTTCAGTACTATAGATACTTTTTTTAGTAGTATGTAGAAAACTTCTACATACTTCTCTTTTATATGCATATATGACGATATTTCGAGTATATAGTGTAAAATATTAGGCCATTTGCAATTTTTTCATTAAAGTTGTTTTTGGGTATCTTAGATATAATATACGAACATACTCAAACCGATAAATTATGACAAAGTACTTCCGTAAGTTGGTATATGAGACGTGGGGTAGTTACCTTTGAGGGTAGAAACTATTTTACCTATATATATATATACATATATATCTTCAAGTGGATATTCCGAGGTCCTGGTTTAGATTTGTTTTCTTCAGTTGATAGACGGTAATACTTTTCATGCCAGCATTTTATGCTGGTTCCAATAACTAGACTAACGTGTTTTGTTATGTGATTTCAGGTGTTTCAGTCCATTAAGTATTCTCCGGTTGCCAGGATCTGCTGATATACATAACAAGGGCAATTGATATGTCATAAAGTTGGATGACCGTTGTGCCTAACTTCCAGAATGTACAAAAACACGATATTTCTCTTCTGGGTTTGTAATTAATGTGCTATCCGAACATATAGGTCCATCCATGAAAGTTTCAGGTACCTGAAACCTTTCATTCTTTGTTTAACCGTTTCATCATCATCAAGTGTCTGAAGAATTTCTTATTCCAAACCTTTATCTAGAACTGTATCCGACACAATTGGTGGATGTTGCCTACGCTCAGCTGATTCCCTAGCTGAGGTAGTTTTGAGCGTGCACGAGTCCCCTAAATATACAGCTAATCTCTACGTTGTTTTCTAATTCCTTTTCTAAGTATGTTCTGATTCAATCTTTAGCCCCTAGCTTAGCTCTTAATTCTACGTGTTCTAAAATGTTAAATTTTGATTTCTATACCATTACCGTTGACACACTTTTCTTGCAAACTGTGTCATTTTTTGTGAATTTGTTCCTTTACGCTGTGCTTAATTTGGGCTTACTGTTGTTCTCTTTGTGCTTACACAGATCTTCTGTATTCATACATGCTTACCTATGTTACTCTTCTATATTGATTGTGCTACTTTTTCTGATGACGACATTATACCTGATAAGACGTCAGTCGATGTTCTTAATTTGAGTTTACTGCTGCTCTTTTTGTCTTTACATAGTTCTTCTGTATACATACATGCATATATATGATACTTTTTAGTATTGGGTTCAGATCGGCGGCCATTGTTATTATAGCATGTCTTCTGTGAACGAACTTACAACCCACAAGATGTTAGGCTTACCATTAGTTTCTTCGCTTATTATTCCTCGATTCATGAACACAACTTCCATATGCAAGCACCCATGTGTCATACGGACATGTTTCTTAAAATGAATTAAAATCTTTTCCCTATGATCTATGGTTGATTTGATATGCCAAATCAGTTAAATTTCGTCACTCGCTCTGCTAATATTCGCGTACGAGTGAAAGGAATAAACCATTTTATGTTATTTGGTTCCAAATGATTCTACTTATCAGATCATCTTAGCCATTTTGTTTACTTGCAATCTAATGGAAAGGAGTTATTCATATCTGCCATGATTTTTACATTGCATTTATCGTTCTTCATGAAGGTTAATAAGCAACGATAAATTATTATCAGTTCCTCATTGGAAGTAACATGTGTATTACCGTTCATGTTCATATGTTTCAAAGTAAAGATAAATACTTTGTACAACCATAAACAAAGACACATACTTCGTAAAGTCATATTCATACGTTTCTAACTAAAGATCACTACACAAAAATGTTTTACAACGATGTTACAAAACACCTTAATATCACGCCAAGGGCGCGGCGTGACGCCGCGCCAAATTCACCTAGTTTATTATAAAGAATGTTTGAGAAACATAATGCTCATCGTATCCAGCTCTGAATCTTTGAAGCGCAGTGGACATGTTTTTTATTTATTGAGTAATATCACTACTATTAATGTTTTTTAACATTTACAGTAATAAATCCATAATTACTCATGCCTACTATGACATATTTTAACATGGGAAGGCCTAGAAGGGTCTAAACCTGCATTAATTCATAGGTGGGAGTATAGTTTTGCAAACAAGATCTTACAAAACTGACATTACAACACATTCGTGGACTTATCACAAAAGATCGTAGGGATAGATAGAAAAACAGATATATAGGTCTCGAGCCTTTTCTTCTCGACCACAACAACCAGAAGTCGACTAACAACCACCCTTTACATCATGGTGACATAAAAACTTGGGAGTGGAAAGACGGAGTATGCCGTCAGAAATCCTTGAAAGGACTCCGTCTTGGAGGATGAGGAGATGCCTCATCGACATCACAAATGGTTTGTCATCTCAGCCAAAGATCATGGCGGCAATCCATGGCCTCCATGTAGCGATCTACGATTTACAAGAAAAATACCCTGTGTAGCTCCAACTAAGGCAGTCCCACTCCACCTTTCGCCACTGCGACGACAAGACGAAGTGCCGACACATAACCCAAAGCTCTACAAGAAACAACCCTCACTAATGGCTCATTGAGCTTATTGAGCAAGTTGCTCGGCACACCTATCTCCAACACTGTCTTCAACCAATAGAGCATTGCAAGGAAGAAGAGGGAGTCAGGCAAACTCGATGCGACAAAGAGAATGTTGTGAGAGCATCCTTATTGTCGGTATCTCTCAGCGCCGCTCACTCACACGCAACAGGTACCACCACAAGAAAGACATGGCTCGCGCCGCGCGGGAAAGGAAGGGAAACAATGAGAGCCACATGGGACATTTGTTTTTTGATGATGCTCGACAAACTTCCTCAACATGCAACTAAACCTGGCCATGGGAAGCATGTCCACATCGACACTAGGTTGGACTTGTCAAAGTTACGTAGCGGAACCGATAACTCGTCAGAGGCCCGGGTTACGTGTTATAAGGGGAAGGAAGAGCCCCTTCTCGTGGCTTACAAGGATTAGAAGTTAGATCGGTGTACTACACCGTATCTTAACCATATCTAATATATGACCATATTACAAACTCTAACAGCACACCTTAATCTTAACTTTGCAAAAGATTTAGATTACGCCTAAACTCATGAAAACTTCTTACAGGAAGCGGCTTTGTAAACCCGTCAACAACTTGATCTTTGCTTGAGATAAATCTGATTTCCAGCTTCTTGTTTGCAACTCTTTCTGGGACAAAATGAAAATCAATTTCAATATGCTTGGTACGTGCATGAAACACAAGATTAGCAGATAAATATGTTGCACCAAGATTGTCGCACCACAAGCAAGGTCTTTACTGTAACTTGACCCCAAGCTCTCCTAGCAGTGCTTCAACCCATATTATTTCAGCTGTTGCATTTGCTAGTGCTTTGTACTCGGCTTCTGTACTTGATCTTGACATTGTTGCTTGTTTTCTGGCACTCCCAAAAACCAGATTCGGTCCTACAAATATTGCAAAACCACCTGTAGAGCGTCTATCATCTAGACAACCAGCCCAGTCTGTATCTGAAAAAGCACTCAAAAGGGTGGAGCTAGATGATTGAAATGTGATGCCAATTTTAACTGTTTCCTTAACATATCTCAAGATCCTCTTCACAACTGCCCAATGAACAGATGTGGGAGCATGTAGAAACTGACAAACCTTATTGACAGAAAAAGATAAGTCTGGTCGTGTAAGCGTGAGATATTGCAAAGCACCAACAATGCTACGATATGACGTACTATCTTCTGGTCCAAGCAGGTTGCCTACACCAAGAGATAGAGGCTCGGATGATGATAATTGTGTAGGTGTTGACTTACTTTGTTGCATACCAACTTTCTCAATCAACTCCAATGCATATTTTTCCTGTGTCATCAATAAGCCATTCTGTAGTTTCTTGACCTCAGTGCCCAAAAAGAAGTGAAGATCACCAAGATCCTTTATAGCAAAATTGTCATTAAGATCTCGAAGTAAGGTCGTGATAGCATCATCTGAGGAACTTGTCACAATAATATCATCAACATAAATAAGAATGAATATTGTGATATCCATCCTCTGATAAAGAAACAAAGATGTATCTGCCTTGGAGGCTATGAAACCAAGATATTTTAGCTTTGAACTTAGACAAGAGTACCATGCTCGAGGAGCCTGTTTTAGACCATAAAGTGCCTTGTCAAGCTTGCAAATATAATGAGGAGCATTAGGATTTTCAAAACCCGGGGGTTGCTTCATATAAACTTCTTCTTCTAGAACACCATGAAGAAATGCATTTTTGACATCAAGTTGTCTCAACTTCCATCCTCTAGAAACTGATATAGATAGCACAGTTCTAATAGTAGCGGCTTTAACAACTGGACTAAAAGTATCCTCATAATCAATGCCATACCTTTGCTTGAATCCTTTTGCAACAAGACGAGCTTTATATCTATCAATTGTTCCATCAGCATGTTTCTTGATACGATACACCCATTTGCAGTCAATCAAATTTTTATTGGAACTGGGAGGAACTAAATGCCATGTTTGGTTTTGAAGCAATGAATCATATTCTTCCCCCATTGCTTTGCGCCACTTGGGATCATCAAGGGCCTCAGAAAGAGAACGGGGTTCAGCTGTAGCGGCAAGCATGCCATACCTAATAGTACCATCTTTAAAAATTCTTGGTTTTGATATTCCTTTTTGTAGCCTTGTGTTTTACCCCAACAATCGGTTGGACTGTATGCACTACATCCTGGGGTTGCACGGAATCAGAAGATTCCACCGCAGGGGATCCGGGATCAGTTCCTGTGGCCGAATCAGATGCAGCCATATCAGTCACAGGCGCAGAAGATCCAGAGCTAGCTGTCAGGTGACCAGGAGCTGTCGGGCACGTGTCATCAACAGACAGGGCAACATCCACATGCGAGGGACCAGATGCAGCAGGCGACACAGCGCCATCATGTGCATTATCATTATCGGGATCGTGAGAAGAGGAATCCAGCTCGGGACCAGAGAGCACATGATCCGAGAACGATTCTTCGATTTCATCATTTTCTGGCAGAACAACTTCACCATTTGAGCTCGTTTCTTGATCGTTTTGAGAGAAATTTTCACTACCAGATTCATCTTCAGATGTAGCATCATCTGGGGCATCCCGGTGTGTATGTTCCTGGTCATTATTAGCAACAACAGGTATGATAGGTAAAGGCATATGATCATCTAGTTCTACATCCCCATTAGTACTAGAAGTGGATTGTAAATCTTTTGGTAACAAAAGAATATCATGACGAAGACGTCTACCAGCATTAGAATGTAATGAGGCAAAGGGAAAGACAGTTTCATCAAAGACAACATCTCGAGAAATATAGACACGACCAGTGGATACATCAAGACATTTCACTCCTTTATGAAGGGGACTATACCCTAAGAAAACACAACGTGTAGATTGATATGCAAGTTTTCTTTTGTTATATGGGCGAAGATTTGGCCAACAAGCACATCCAAAAATGCCAAGGGAGTCATAATTTGGTTTAGTGCGTTCTACAGGAGTTTCAAAATCAATTACTTTGCTTGGAAGTAAATTGATAAGAAAAGTGGCTGTAAGGAAAGCTTCATCCCAAAATTTTAAGGGCATGGAGGCATTAGCAAGAAGGGCTAGGACAACCTCAACAATGTGACGGAATTTACGCTCCGCAGAGCCATTTTGCTGATGAGCATGTGGACATGAAACATGATGTGTGATGCCAATTTTCTAAAAGAAACCATGGAGTTTTTCATATTCACCACCCCAGTCGGTTTGCATTGTTATTATTTTCCTACCAAAGTTGCGTTCAACAAGAGCTTGGAAGTTCATAAAAACTTGATACATATCAGAACGTTTCTTTAGCAAATAGATCCAAGTGAATTTACTATAATCATCGATAAAGCTTACATAATATAAGTGTTTGTCAACAGAAGGAGGTGCAGGACCCCATACATCAGAGAATACTTGTTCCAAAGGAACAATAGAAACACTAGACAAAATAGAGTACGACAACTGATGACTTTTTGCTAGTTGACAAGAATCACAAATGTAAGGATTTATTTCAGGAGTATATGAAAGCTGATGTTTCCTAAGAACTTGCTGAACTACAACCGAAGAGGGATGTCCTAAGCGGCGATGTCATGTGGAGGATGAAGGCTTGATTGTAGCAAAAGTTTGTTTGGAGGATCCGGTAGACAGAGGCACTAGCAGGTAGAGACCATCATGACACGGCCCTTTAAACAGAATTCTTCGAGTGGCCTGATCCTTAATCAAAAAGAAGTATGGGTGAAATTCAAGAAATATATCATTGTCAAGTGTAAGCTTATGAACGGAAATAAGATTTTTAGTGGCATTAGGAATATGAAGGACATTGTTCAGATTTAAACTACTATGGGGAATGTATAACTTAGAATGACCAATATTGCTTATAAACATACCATTACCATCAGCCGTGTGCACACGATCATGTCCTTTGTACTTGTTGTGGGTGGTCAACTTGTGGAGCTCGCTTGTGATGTGGTCTGTAGCACCGGTATCAGGGTACCAATTTGTATCAACTCCATATGACGCAGCAGCAATATTGGCACCCTTCTTCTTATCACCTCGGTCACGTCGGCCACCTTCATCATCAGAACCCTTTGGATCATCCTCATAACGCCACCAACACACATCAGCTGGATGCCCATGGATTTTACATAACCGGCATGTAGTATTGATGTACGGAGTGGGAACACGACCATGTCCACGACGACGCCCTTGGGCTCTGTCATCACGACGTCGGTCGTCCCTCCGATCATCCCTGCGACCATCACGGCTATCATAATCACGACGTCGATCGTCCCTCCGATCATCCTTGCGACCATCACGACTATCATCACGGCGGCGATCATCTCTGCGATCATCACGGCGGCGCTCATCCCTGTGCCAATCATCACGGCTATCATCACGATGGCGATCTGAAGCATAGCGATTTCCACGATCACCATTGTTATCATAATCAGCAGAGCGGCCATGTCCATGTCGTCGATCATCATCCCAGCTATTCTGCCCACCATCACGACCACGGCGAGCTGCGGCATTGGCAGATGAGGTGAAACTTACATCCTGTCCAGATTCAGTCAACATATCTTGGCGCATATCATGGGCTCATATTTGAGCGTACAGATCATCGAGGGTGGCATTGCTATTTCCATTAATAGCGGACACCACAGAATTGTAACTTCCATCAAGGCCATTGGTGATGTAACCCACCATCTCATCCTCTTCGACATGCTTTCCGAGGGCAGCAAGTTCAGAGGCAAATGATTTCATCTTGGCAAAAAACTGGGCAGGGGTGAGATCATTTTTGTTTGTGCCATTGAGAGAACCACGGAGCTGATTCACCTTGGCCCGGGAACCTTTGGTAAACATCCGCGTAAGAACAGCCCATACACCGGCTGTGGTATCCACATCTATGACATGAGTTAGGATTTCCGGTGAGAACGAGTTGATGATCCAACTCATCATTGTGGAGTCTTTCAGCACCCAAGCACCATAAGCAGGGTTGGGGATCGTGGTTGACTTGCCATCTTTCTCTACTTCCAAAAACTTGGCCGGTGCAGCGTCGGTGCCATCAAGAAGGTCAAGCACCTGAGCTCCACGAAGGGCTGGATAAACCAGCGTTTTCCGGAACAGAAAGTTCGAGCTGGTGAGTTTCTGTGAGGGAGGATTTCCCAGGGCAGCAGACACGGACGAAGCTGGAGAAGACGACGCCATTGGAGCTGCAGCAAGGAGCTTTTCCGATCAAAGGATCGTGAGGTGTTTCTGAGGATTTCCGATCGAGAAGATCGTGAGCTTTTGTGATTTCCGATCAATGGATTGTGAGGTGTTTTAAGAGTTTCCGATCGTGAGGATCGTGGGTAGGTTTTGAGGTTTCCGATCAATGGATCGTGCGGGATTTTTGCGGCGGCAGCAGGAGAGAGGTCCGGCGGCGGCGGCGATTGGGTCTCAGGATTTTAGCTCTGATACCATGTCAAAGTTACGTAGCGGAATCGATACCTCGTCAGAGGCCCGGGTTACATGTTATAAGGGGAAGGAAGAACCCCTTCCGTGGCTTACAAGGATTAGAAGTTAGATCGGTGTACTACACCGTATCTTAACCATATCTAATATATGACCATATTACAAACTCTAACAGGACTCAGGCTTAACTTGTGCACTTAAAGCCTGGTTTGAAAGCCCAAAAAATGATGTTCTTTAGCATTTTAAATAAATTATAGCTACCAATATGCTCCAAAAATGATTTTATTTAATTTTTGAAATACAAATTAGGCTTTATATACATTTCTTGGGCCGATCCGGGCCCATGCTTTAGCTCTGCAAGTCGCTCTGCAAGTCGGGCTTCAACCATCCCGGCCCGAAACCCAACCCGCCCCGAGGTTTGCCCAGGTCTACGTGCAAGTGCAAACAGCCCCTCACACACTGCCTATCTAGCACCACTAGGCAGTGAAAACGATTCCCCACCCAAAACCCTCGCCTCTGTCTCCACCACACCACCGCGACAATCGCCCGCTCAACGACCTCATCGAAAACTTTTCAGTTTACTGTCATGTTTACCTTGGCAAATTTTGCTTGGATACCGAGCCAAATCCAACTACAAAATCAGATGCCACATATGTATGTGTGTTTATATCCCATTATCTATGCATTCTATACTTTTATCTTTCATTGCGGGTTGGCTGTTAGCCTGTTACAATCTTATAACTTGCCCATAGCAACTGTCAGTACAATGATATCCATTGAACTACAAGTTCTTTTCAAGGACGAGCAACCAAAATAGTTGCCGTCATCTCATTAAGATTTCAAAGAGAGCTTTTACAAGAGGTGTTACAAGGTTATCTAGTACCACAAGGGGTACACGTTCGTCCTACCAGGTCACTTGTTCTTGTGCTGATCCTGTGTAAAGCCCCGGCATTCGTCTTTGACCATAGCGTATGCATGCCAGCAATCATGACCGTGGCCTCTCATGTTCAACCCTTCGTGATTGAGGCCTATGCGCCCCGTCTTATTTGAGCAGATGTTCATCTCATGTTTTCCCCGCGCGCGCAACTGAAATTGGTCTCCTCCAGTGCAGTAGGGGAAAAAAATGAGAATTAGCGCGTAGAAACCGCGGATTTCATAAGAAATTTAAAGCTTAGGGGGCCTAGGGATGACTTGCGATCGATGGCTGGTAGTATAAAATATGTGGCATTTCTTCTACTTCATCCATTTCAAATTAGATGACTTTCATGTGTTCATACGGAAATATATATAGACATGTTAAGTATGTGAACAAATAGAGTTCATCTAATTTAGAAGGGAAGAAGTAGTGGTGCTTTTGGAGTTCTGGATGCAGCTGACCTACTAGAAGAAATGCAGTCGACGAGGAAGCTTCGCCGCACCGCAGATAAATCAGAGAGATAGGAAGCTAGGAGGGAAGGAATGAAGGAACCTTCGCTAACAGGCAATGTTAACCACGCGCGTCACCCCTATCAAGAACGACGTCTGAACCGCGTGGATTTATTTCTCCGTTGAATTAATTCCCGGAATCCGTCATCCGTCAAACCAGTCTCTGTTTGGACTTTCAACGATGACGACGCGTCTAAGCAACAGAAACACATAGCCGCATAGGTGCGCATCTATATCTCTCTCCCATTCTCTATAAGTACATGCGGCAACTCCATCCATCTCTATAGCTTCCTCCTCCTTCACTAGCACCAAAACTCAGGAGAACAGACCATTTCCCCGCAGAGCTTTTTTGTTGCACTTCCTGCAATTTGATCATGAGCTACCAACAGGGTACGTACGAATTCCACTTTCATGACTGCTGGGTTCATATTTTCCTCCGCTATGATTCGTAGAAATCACCAGCTAGCTTAGCTAACGTTAGCCCTGCCTCAAGACTCAAGAGTAAGTCTGAGTTGACTTCTTTGTGTTTTCCTCCGGTTGTGCAGGCTACCCGCCACCCGGCACATCAGCGTACCCTCCCCCGGGCCAGCAGCAGGCCTACGTCGCGCCGCCGCCGGTCGCCTACCCGCAGGACCAGCAGTACCCTCCTGCCGGCGGCGACACCACGAGCCGCGGCCACGGCAACGGCGGCGATGGATTCTTGAAGGGATGGTAAGAACAAGAAAAAACCCTTCTGAATTCTCACTGATCGGCTTACAGTGTTACACCCTCATGGCCTTGTTTCTGCTAAGTGCTAACAATGGCTTCTGCTCCTCTCTTTCGTTTGCAGCTGCGCGGCGCTCTGCTGCTGCTGCCTCCTCGACGCCTGCTTCTGATCATCTCTTCGTCCGCCACGATCGCGGCATATGCTGGAATGGTCATGAAATGATGCTGTGCTATGTGTCTACAGTTGATTATACTTTTGTTCTTACCTTTTTATGCAGCTGCTCACGTGTTGAGTATTAGTCCCTGAACAGATAGGATCTCTTTATGTGCGATGGTGTGCATTAGTATGGTTACTTTTTCATTCAAATGGACATGTGAGATTGATCCAGTAGCCTTCTCTTGTGTTATTATCTTGTGTGTTTTTGGCAATAATAACAATCGAATTATTTTACCGTGGGTCGAACACACCGTTTGGCTCTCATGAAATGGATTTGGAATTCGAATTGGATTCTATAGATATGAGCATTCGGCTGATACAGAAATGCACGAAGTTGCTCCTCGAAGTAGCAAATCTATCTCCTGAAATTTCAGATAATTTTGATACAATTTGTGGTGTGAACTTAAAACACCAAAGTTGAATGACACCTACGTATGTTGGGGCCACAAGAACAAAATGATGCACCAATAAGCACAAAGTTACTCCTCGTCAAGAGTACACTGCACATCAAATTTCAAAATGCTTCCATGCAAATTTTACATTATGGACACGAGGTTAAACATATAAATGCTGAAGATTTACAAAACCAACCTGTACAAGTGCGTGGGATCCATTTGTACGAATTGCCACACCAACAAGTAAAAAGTCACTCATCAGCACCTGAACACTGCCATGATTTTTTCTAACAATTCCATGAAAGCCTAAAAATGTGAATGTGAGGTTGAAGTTACTCATAGAATAGGTGGAATATGCATCCTATATTCTTTACAGATTTATTTGCTCAAACAAAAGACACCTAAAAAACATAGTACTAGGTTTTACAAAAGTATGTACACCAGTTACCAAGTTGATTTCGAGCAACTTCTCACCCATGACACTTCCAGTGGGTTTCAGGCCTGCCATGGAGACTGGAGGATACAGATAGCATATAGGAGTATCAGAAAGGCGTGAACTCTTAACAAGTTTCAACCAGTGGCAGCCAGCCCAAGAAAAGCATACTTGACAGCATAGGTTGTTTAGTAAGCACACTGGCCGCCATATCGAGTTTCTCATATACGCAGAAGCTAGCTAGGCCCATTAATTTGCCCACAAAATGCAAAAAAAACTCGTCACCAAATAAAAACAACTACCGTAAAGAAAATTTCATACAACTCAAATGAACAGCCAACGATGCAGTTCATAAGGCAAGACAATCAAGGGGCATACAAGTCAAACTCTGACGATTAACTTTAATCAGTTTGCAACATAACGTCACAGATTGTCAGGGACTCGGGTTCATATGGCCATGAAAGATAAGAGGCAAAGAGAAAATCGTAAAAGTTGATCACAAATCACAGTGAACCAGTCATGTACATACATCTTCCTGGCTTCAGGTGCATTAAAACAATTTCTTTTACTCAAAAAACCCCAAGCAGGGAAACTCCCAGCAGTACCTTCACTTCATCGTCATCCACGAAGCGCACTGCTATAGAACAATTTGCATGTCAGGCAACACACAAAACATACACATTTCTCTGAAAAGTATCTGCAATCAGTGTAATGTCCATATTGTTAACACAATAATAATGCCTTAGAAGGCTCGCCCACATGTTCACATGTGACTTTCTGCTAATATATGCTTTGACAGCATGGAAGTTACGAGGAAACCTCATACAATGTCTACTCATTGCCTAAATGTTCTTCAATTTGACGGCTCATGCGTATTGGAAAGTTGTATAGTAATATAAATGAAACACCATTTTTACGGAGTCCATTTTCTGTTTTTCTCTCCAAATCAAGAACCCAACTCGAGCATCCAGGCAAAACTACTGAACAGAACGTGAGCATCTATTACCACAACGAGGGTAGTCTGAAACTCTCAATTAAGGGAAGAAACATGGTCATCGAATCCAATAAGTACAGCCATACTTCCAAGTGGTAAACTTTCATGGTCAGTTAGTGCCATCACTTGCTAGCAGCCTTAACCAGGTTATCAACCATTACTTGATATTTCCCTGTTCTTTCGGCTTTAACCAGAGAATTCAGAGAAACCCCAACAAAAGATCCTCCACACCAAAGAGTGGAAAATTAAGAACAATTGCGAGGTTATTGTCATATGATTACTACAATTGACTAATCAAATCATTTAGTTCCTGCTCTACACTCAACATAAGTGCGTACTGTGACTTATTATATTGAACTGACTAACATATCAAGCAGAATGCTCAAGAACCGGTAATTTTATTTTAGCTAACTTCAGAATGGTCACTTCAGATATAAATTCGGCAAATTCAGGAAGCAATATTACAAGTGCAGCACATAGAAGTCTAAGTAGCAAATACTTACCCACAAAAAAATACAGCACAAGCATCCTAATTGACCATGTTGGAGTCAGCAGCATCAGGCTCACCGACATCCTCTTCCTTCTTCAGCTGCCCACAGGCATTGCACTCAAACACATGGGACAGATCACCGTTCGGTAAGGGTGGCAGCGGCGCAAGCATGCCATAGCAGTCCTCACGGTCACACAGATACCTTACAAAGAAGAAGGCGTGCGGGAAATCGTCATCGACGCCATCACTCCCTTCCTCCTGCTCCATCCCCTCATCAGCACCATCTCCGACATCCTCCTTGCCATCCTCTTCTTCCATGGTGTCATCCTCATCGTCACCATCATCATCGTCATCTACCTTCCACTTGCTCTCGATCTGACACCGTTCACACTCACACTTGAACCCATAATCCTCCAGCAGCCTGCGTTGCCTGTCAGCATAGCTCCAATTGGCCGCGAAGTAGCTGATGCAAACCTCCCTCCCCTCTGATATACCATGGAGCGCGCGCACGACGATGTCCGTGTTCCCTGGTCCCGGCCTGTCGGCGTAATCGAAGTGGCAAGCATTGGGCAGGCAGTCGTGGTTGAGCAGCGACGCGCGGGGGTACACGGCGTAGGCCCGTGCCTTGCGGAGCTCCAGGGGCACGTCGGGGCGGTAGGGCTCCATGATGGAGAAGCTGTTGGTCCGGTCCTTGGAGAGGAGCGCCGCCGTGAGGTCCGGGGAGAAGCCTGCGGGCAGCATGTGCGGCGGCGCGAGCGACGCCACCATGGCGTGGAGGCCCGCGGCGTCCTGCTGCTGCTGCTGCTGGCTCGGGGACGGGGCCGAGGAGAGGGAGAGGAGCGCGCGGAGGGAGGGATCCGGCAGCGAGTAGGCGGAGAGGAGGAAGAGGAGGGGCTCCTGGTGCTCCTCGGGGGCGGCGGCGAGGCCGCTGGAGAGGGCGGCGCAGACTAGGCGCGGGTGGGAGGCGGCGGCGCAGGCCGGTGAGCAGAAGGCGGCGGCGCGGCAGGAGGGGCAGGGAGGGTGGGGCGGTGCGGGAAGGGAGCGGAAGCAGGCGGAGCAGTAGGAGGGGAGGGAGGCGAGCGAGGACGGATAGAGGAGGATCGGCGGCTCGGAGAGGATGACCTCTCCCTCGAGGATGTTGCGGGCGGCGAGGAGCGCGCGGCCGCGGCCCGGGAGGTCGGCTACCCGGAGGGCGTCTCCGGCCATGCTCTGCGGTGCGCTGGCCATTACAGCGGCGGCGGAGGAGGGAGAGAGGTTTTGGGTCGTCGACGAAAGGTTTCCGTGAGGCAAGAACCCTGGGTTGAATAGGCCGAAACATCGTCTAGAAGGCTTGGGCCTTTTGTAAGGAAATATGGGCCGACGTTCGAGTGAAGATACCACAAAGCTCGCGCGCACGTGGTCCACAATGTTCAAAATTTAAACATTACTAAAGTTTGATTTTTTTTCAAAAACTGAACATTTTTTATGTTGTTTTTTTCAAAAATTGAAATCTTTTCAGTTCTGAACCATTATTTTTAATAGATCCACAAACAAACAGAAAAAGGAAAAATAAAAAAGTAAATGAAACTCAAGCAGGAAAAAAAGCGAGAATAGGAAAAAAAAAAGTAGATAGGACTACCTGGCCGGGTCTGGGAAGGGTGCGCGGAGCGAGCTCCGCGGTACGCGTCAACTAGGATTGGTGGTCCATGTGTAGTGTGTTCCCTGTTCTATACATGGTCGTACTTTGGGGCGGGTTTTAAAAACCTAGACCCGAGCCCGGCCTTGCTAAAGTTTAAATTTTTTTTAAAAACGAACATTTTCATGTTCAAATTGTTTAAAAAACTGAAATATTTTCAATTATGAACCATTATTTTTAATAGATCCACAAACAAACACAAAAAAGAAAAATCGAAAAGTAAATGAAACTCAAGCAGGAAAAAAAGCGATAATAGGAAAAAAAAAGTAGATAGGACTACCTGGGCCGGGTCCGCGAAGGGTGCGCGGAGCGAGCTCCGTGGTACACGTCAACTAGGATTGGCGGTCCATTTGTAGTGTGTTCCCTGTTCTATACATGGCCATACTTTGGGGTGGGTGTTAAAACCTAAACCCGAGCCCGGCCTAGCTGACATATCGCAAAAAAAGGTCGAAACATGTAAAAGGTGAGTATGTGTTCGCAAATTTCAACCTTCATTTTGAAGATAAAGGCATATGTTTTATCATTGGATTAGACAAAAAACCTAAAGAGGAATAAAATTCGTAGCCAAATATCTACATGGTCAAGTTGAAATTTTAGGCTAAATAGCCCAATTTAATTTTAATTTCTAGAATTTCTAAAAATCCTGAATGCCAATGTGACCATTCATGTATGGCAAGAAGTGGGATAAAAAGTTAGTCACACATTGTTAGTTTAGAGGTAGTTGTATAATTTTATAACATGAACTCTTCTACCCCTCCCTCGCATTCCTCAATCGCTGCTCGCCTTGCCACGTCACGAGTTTCAGGAATGTTTTTACCATGCGCACTAGTGGAAAACAAAGCCGAACGGTTGGCGGTTTGGTTTGGCACACTACTGAAGAATGAATGTGAATGCCTGGCTACTTGGTTCATCTCCCAGCGTGTTGTTTCACCTCCCGACATGACTTTTCAGTTACCACCAAGCCTATAAAATAGAGGTCAC
The DNA here is from genome assembly GCA_026929855.1 of Poa annua. Classification (NCBI taxonomy): domain Eukaryota; kingdom Viridiplantae; phylum Streptophyta; class Magnoliopsida; order Poales; family Poaceae; genus Poa; species Poa annua. The sequence goes on along the minus strand of CM049430.1, from coordinate 76,175,736 downwards.
TCCTTTTTTTAAGGCACCACACAAACAACCACACTCTAATGCGCTGCCTCCTGATTCTCGAGCACTATGACACCGATCAAGCCTTCCCCATCTTATTTTGTGGCATCCACTGAATGACAGGACAATAGGCCGCCGGAACCCCGTCTAACGTGATCTTGTATGGGAGGGGCGATATGGTTTCTGGGAGACGGTGACAACGACTTCTTTCCCGGCATCGACGATCTCTTGTTCTATATGGATTCATCTGGCAATGCGAATGGGTCTTCGTCCAATGACCCGTATGTGATCTTCTATCTTCTATTCGAGATCATGATTCAAACACTAGTCCCAGAAGTATGTGTAGAGTCGCTATTCACTTACTCTGTTAAATCTCATGACTAGTTTAATTTCCACTTTATTTAATCATGTATTATCTACTATTTTTATGTATTCAATCTTATGAAAAATTGCTCGTAACACAGTGAAGACAGAGAGCCCACTTCTCAATGTCAAGACGAACTGGACACACCACGTGCACCATTGGAAGCGCCATATTGCCAAAAACCCTCTTGTTTATCTCGTTCCACTCTATGTACGATGTATGTAATGGGGATGCTTGCCTTTATCTTCTCAAATTAAGGGGAGGTGCAATATAAGCTTGCCGCCATCCCTCAAAACAGTGGTCCATCGAGACAACTACCTAGACGGTCGAAAGAGTGTCCAAGGCCAACATGGAGTACCGAATAACAATGGTGAAAGTGCGCACAGGGTAAATCAAGTTTCACACGTGTATTAGTTGGTTCTTTTGAAGATAAATTTAGAGTATATAGTAAAAAGTATTAAATATATTCTAGAGCTATATTTTCTACTCCACCAAGGATATGATTCCTCGGTTGTATAAAGATGTGATTCTCTTGACATCAAAGTTAATATTCAAAGCTCTATGGTAGATATTTGTGTCTTCATGTGATGAGGTCTCTCGAAGCAACCACTGGTATGAGGAAAGTCATTTTACAATTATTTATCCTAAAAACGTTCTCGTTATTGATCATTCTTAGACTCAGGTTATGCTTATTTATCGTCTCCTGTTAAATTTCGAAAAATGGATGAAGACTGATCAATCAAACACTAAAACTACCAAAGTAAAACTAGTTGGGACAAAGTCATAAAGAGTGTCCTCATACTCTACCGCAAACGGCAAGAGCAAGCTGACACGGATCGATATATGTAAACAGCAAGAAGTTGCTTCACATAATCGGTGCACCATTTAGCACGCGACCTGTCACGACCAGTCACCACCATCCATCCCCAAACGGCCCCAACAACCACGAGCGATGTATTTTTTGTCAGATCCAGATCATGCTAAGACATCCATGCGATATTGTTCCCGTACCTCCCTTAAAGAAAAAGATATTGCTGATACATCTTCAACTCTTCAATTATAAAAAGAGATATTATTGTTGCAATTTAATTATGCTTGCTGCTCTTTAAAATAGTAATCACTTGTGTAGTTGGACAATTAAATACTCCAATTTCATGATGAAGACATACAACTCGCTGGTACCGTTTACATGGCACCGTATTTTTTTTAAAAAATTGAGTGTTAAATTTGGTTAACAAAATATAAATTCTATGTCACATAAATAATATCATTAATTTATATTTAAAACATTGATATAATTTTTGTGATATATATATTTTGCTAACTCAATTAGTGGTTAAACTATTTTCTTACACTATATGCGTACCTTGTAAACCGTATTGAGGGAATAGTAGTTCTAACTATTAAGAAAAAAACATGAAAATGTAATCCAATTATATTTAGGCTCGGTTTGGGAGCTTCGTCTTTTTAAAAACCACAATATTCGAAATACTTAAGCATTAAGCAATTTTTCTGGAATGGTAGTATTAGGTGGATGAGTACTCTAGGCCCATTTGAGAGCTTCATTTTTTAAGTTTATGTGAATACTAATGTTTAGAAAAATACTGAAGCACTGTTTACTTATACGTGGCTAGATGCAATGAAAATTGTGGTTCTTGCTCCAAAAAATTATTCAATGCATCCAAACAGTTAAAATTATTTCAACATTTCATATATTTTTTGGAAAATACTTTGATGCCAAACGGGTGAGAGAGCATACCTTACGAAATGCAAATCAAGGAAGATCTGGGTACTTGTCATAAGCTGGCCCACCACGTCAGTGTCACGAAGAATCACACATATCCGCCCGCTGAAACCAGAGAGGCCACGAGGCACGAACCAACCAGTTCATCTCTGTACGAAAGGCACAAAGGGAGTCCACCCACGACGCACGCATCCGAGATCCCGAATCCGCTCGAACAACGAAGCAATCAATGGCCGGCGGCGACGAGGAGGCAACGGCGCTGCTGCTACCGCCGCCGGCGGGGTCCGTAGAGGACGAGTATCCTCCCCCGCCGGTGGACCGGCTCGGGGTGGGCTACCTCATCTTCTTCACGCTCGGCGCCGGGTTCCTGCTCCCCTGGAACGCCTACATCACCGCCGTCGACTACTTCTCCTACCTCTACCCGGGGGCGCCCGTCGACCGCGTCTTCTCCGTCTCCTACATGCTCGCCTGCCTGCTCCCGCTCCTCCTCATCGTCCTCGTCTTCCCCAAGTCCAGCGCTCCCGCGCGCATCAACACGGGGCTCACCCTCTTCACGCTCGCGCTACTCGTCGTCCCCGTCATGGACGCCGTCTACGTCAAGGGCACGCCGCGCCTCTACGGGGCCTTCGACGTCACCGTAGCAGCCACCGTCATGTGCGGCGTCGCCGACGCGCTCGTGCAGGGCGGGGTCATCGGATTCGCCGGGGAGCTCCCCGAGCGGTACATGCAGGGCGTCGTTGCCGGAACCGCCGCTTCAGGTCCCCTTTTTATTACCACTTACGTTTCTGTTGGTTCCTTTGTTTCAGTCCAGTTGAGCTCTTTCAGTTAGGGAGCTCCCCTAGAAACTCTTTGGGACTCACAAATCAGGCTTCGAATTCACATATGGTGGAGCACTCTAGTTTTTGAATTGCAATGTATGTATAGTTGCTTACTGATAGTAGCTAAAATGGTTGGTCCCTGATTGCAATTTGTTAGGTGAACAACTGGAGCAGATTATCCGCTGTTGGTCCTCCTATTCATTTGGACCAGAATCACATAATGTTAGGTGATTCCAAAATTGTTACTCCATTATTTATATGTATATAATGTAATGAAATCGATGGCAGATCGGTGCATCTGGACAGCTAGTGAATTGGGATTTTAAATACTGTAATAAGAAGCAATACACCATTTCAAATTTCACAAGAGCGTAGGTTGTGCAGTACTGACTTTGGAACTTGCTAGCGCCGTATCAACCCACTTATTTGTTGCATTTTGTTGTTGTCAAATGTAGGATGCACATACTAGTACTTATCTGATGGGTAGATGCTAATGCTGGATGCATTGTCTTCATGATTTGCATTCCACAGGTGTACTTGTCTCAGCGATGAGAGTAATCACCAAAGCGAGCTACCCTCAGGACACCCATGGGTTAAGGCAAAGCGCAATCCTGTACTTCATCGTGGGTATCGTGGTCATGATCATCTGCATAGTGTGCTACAATGTGGCTTACAGGCTCCCGGTTGTAGTGTACTACAAGAACCTCAAGAGAAGGGCTCAGAAGGCAGAGGTGGGCGGGGGCATGACAGGGTCTGCCTGGAGATCAACCCTTTGGAGCATTGTCGGGAGAGTGAAGTGGTATGGGGTAGGAGTTATTCTCATCTATGGAGTCACCCTGTCCATATTTCCTGGATACGTCACAGAGGACGTGCACTCTGAGACACTCAAGGACTGGTACCCTATCATACTCATCAGCGCCTACAATGTGTTTGATCTTGTCGGCAAGTGCCTGCCAGCCGTCTATCTCCTCCAGAACGCCAACGTTGCTGTCGCCGGGTCGTTCGCGAGGCTCCTGTTTTACCCTCTCTTCTACGGTTGCTTGCACGGACCCAGCTTCTTCCGCACTGAGATCCCGGTCACCATCCTGACATGCCTGCTTGGACTCACGAATGGGTACCTGACCTCGGTGCTCATGATCCTCGCGCCCAAGGCTGTGCCCATCCACCACTCGGAGACTGCCGGAATAGTCATAGTGTTGTTCCTTGTGATTGGGCTGGTCATTGGTTCTTTTGGCGCTTGGCTCTGGGTCATCTGAATGAGGGAGCTTCCAATCTTCCATCCCTGTGTATTCATGTCTTTGGGTCATCTAAATGGGGGCCCTGCCATCTTGTGTATTCTTGTCTGTGTACCATAGCATCATGTTCTTGCTGATGCTTCATTTGCCCAACAAAGGGTATGTAACTTGTTAGTGTAACCCTCATGGAGACCGGTGCAGAAGTGTGTAAATTTGCAGTTGTATTCATGAAATGATATCCACTGTTCATATTTGACTCCTCACTCCTCTCTCCTATGACCTTTCCTTTTGCAAATATCACCGCCTTTCATATTTCATGACTTATCATAGACTGTCTGTACTCCATAGTGATGTTGTTGTTGTCAATTTTGAAGGAGAAAAACATACTATAGTGTCAGCGATTTCGACATTTTTTTTAATTCTAGGCAAATTTTGGTAGAGTAGTACATTTTTTAAAAAATGCGATGGTTGGCAGGGTGCAGAGCATAGGGCGACTCAGCAGCATCATTTGGCCATTTGGAGGCGTCTCGGTTCAAAATCGGTAGCCGAGAGTTTCAACTTTCATCGAGATTCGAGAGAGCAAAAGCTTCGACCCGCCGGCGAGGCGAAAGCGAAACACACACCAACTCACCAAACCCCCGAAAGCGTACGCCCCCGAATCCGAAGTGGCCATGGCGGCGGCGCAGAAGCCGGCGAAGCGGCTGGGCGGCATGGCGGAGGCGCTCGCCATCGCCGGGGACCTCGGCTTCCCGGCCCCTCCCGCGCAGGTTGTCTCCGCGCCTTCTCGATTCACTTCCCCCATTTCCGTCTCACATCACTTTCTATCTGCCCCCCGCCATTTCGCGAGATCCGAACCTCCCGGTCGCATCGTTGTCCATTTTGTGGTAATTGTAGGGTTCCGTTCAAGGTAAATTTGTCGCCGGGGATTGTGAATTTTATAGGCTTCGAACAAAGTGCCGCTCCCGAATTAGAAGCATATTATACTACGAACATTTTCCGCATGTTTTGTTCGGGCTAAGCATTTAGGTTCCCCCGAGTGGGCATAAGATTGGGTAGCCCTGCGTGGTTCTGGGGATGTACTGCAAACTCCGGAGACTGTTGAGTTCTTTATCTTCTGAAACCTATCTATCTATCTTGGAGCTGGTTGAAACATATCTGAAATTGTTAGCTAGAATTGCTGTGTTAGGCTCTGCGATGAAAAATCTGCTGGAGTGGTTGCTGTAGTTAGTAGGTCCCCTGGGGATATCGACGCTGCTGTGGACCTCCCTGTGCCGTAAGAATGATGCTGTAAGACTCGTGGTTTCGTTTTCAATGAAAGTAGATCCTGGCTCGGGGACCTTTCCCTCTAAAATTTGCTATGTTAGGATCCCTCTATTTCTGTGTTTTGAAATTTATGGTGCTCCATAGAGAATACTGCTACTGCATTTGCAACTTGCGGAGATGGTGATGAAATGATCATTATTTGAATTTTGCAGAATATGGACATGTGTATTTCAATAAGTCTTACACTTTCTTGCTGTGACTTACCATTGCAGGAAGATCAGAGCACCTCGGACAAAAGCGATGACCTGGTTAAGGTGCTAAGGGAGCTGACTGTCGTGCAACGGAATATTGCCAATTTGCAAGTGGAGCTACAAGGAAGAAAGGTAATGGATTGACGACCTGCTGTTAGTGTCTGGTGTTTACACCAACTCTATGCAGTTTTTATCTGTTGCTACTTGTTACCTTTTCAGATCCCTTATACTAAACAATAGTGCTTTGACTTTAATCACGGCTTTCATATTTCATCACTTCGTTTTAACGTAGTGAATACCCTTTTCACCTATGATGGTGTAATTATGAAATTCATGCTAGGACATTCATATTATAGGTAGAAATGAGAATCTCATGGAGAACTAGAGCATTTTGGAGATCAGTTGTTTATATCAACATGTATACTTTGACTATCATGGTGATATATCTTTGCTATCAGAGCATATAACATGGATCATTTCTTCCGCTTATGTGAAAATTGATTTATATCTGTCCATATGTCCGGTGGGTGTTCACACTTTTACTATGTCTTGATGTTTAACAAACGAGTCAAAACGTTTAACTCTATCTAAATGCCTAAGGCTAAAACTTTGAGCTAGTGATGTGTAAAGCTTCAATTTTTTGTGCCTTATTAGCATGTGATTCATAGCAAGAAGAACTGCAGGCATCCAATTTATCCACTCGTACTCTTTGCTATATGTATGATGTATATCATCTCCAAATGTTGGCATATTCATATATGTTTTCAGGGCTTTTGTCGAATGTCCATTATCTTCGTTGATCATATTTATGAACTTTTGATTATCGCAGGATGATAAAAACATTGCTCATTTGACTCATGTTAGTGAAATGGAAAAGAAGTGTGAATCGTTGGCCAGAATTACTGCTATTTTGAAAGATGTTATTCAAAACAAGGTATTGTAAGTCAGAAATCACTACTTTTCTTTTTTCTTTCTTTCTCAGATTATTGTGTTAATGTGCCTGTGCTACTTGCTGCTCCAAATGCCATATAAGTAGATCAATTCACAAGATCTAAATATTAAACTAACAACCCTTTTCTATCAGGATCGCATTATTGCCCGTCTGCAACAGCCTTACTCGCTTGATTGCATTCCTGTTGAAGCTGAGTATCAGGTCAGGTTCTTGATCATTTCAACTTCTGTTTTTTATAGCAAACGTACCGTTTATTCATTCATTCATGAACTTGCACATGCGAACTGAAGAAATGTTGTGCTAAATGTAACAACCTACATCCAGTTTTCTGATTATTCGTATTCTTTACAATAACTGCACACCCTTGTGTGATTTCTGTACTAAATATGTGGTTTTCTGATTGGAATACACATTTTTATACTCACTGTGCTTGCTTGTCCTCAGAAGCAATTCTCGGAGTTACTTCTGAAAGCAGCAAGTGACTATGGGGCATTGACAGCATCAGTTGGAGATTTCCAGTGGAGTCAAAATTTCAGAGAGTCGCCTGCTGTGTGGGGTGTAAGTCGAAAATGCCTTTTCTAATTAAGTAAATCAGTAGTCATACCCGTACCAAATTCTTCCTCTGCAAAGCACCTTCCACTACCGATGCAAATGTAAGTGTTACTAGTGTCTAGTGTAGAGACGACAAATGATTTATCGTCAGTATAGGATGTTTGGTGCATTCTGATTGCATAGCCCTATACTCTCTCGGATAGGATTAATGGCTTCTTCTATTTCCTTGAAGGAAATGCTGCGACCGATACCCGCTGCGCTTGCATCCTGCACCCGGTTCTTCGAGGCCATGTCTGCGATGAGGGAATCCTTTTCTACTCTTCAAGCACTGCGCGTTGGCCACTCTTCTTTGTCAATGACCCCAGGTGGCTCCAGTGACGATTCAAAGTTCTTGACGCCGCCTCAGTGGAGAGAGGGCTCGATGCTCAATAGCTGGAAGCAAGTGGACGATATAAACCAAGAAAGCGACAGACTTGATGGTATGAACCAGAGGAGGCTGTCATGGCCATCCTCCATTAACAGGGACTTGTAGGTGACAGCTCACCAAGCAAATACCCCACCTGTTTAAATTCAGTATAACTAGGATTGCCAAGGCTCGTCCTTGATTTGTTTCTGTGTGGTTTGTCTGGTCACTGACAAAAGCCTTTGGCACGTGCGAGTATGAAAGATCAGGACTAATTAAGTAACTTTCCAATAGGGCCAAAACTGTGGGCATTTCAGGGGAAGTTTTAGTGAAAAGGAAGTACCGGAATGTATGTTTTTATGTATGATTTATGTGTGACAAATTCTGATGATTTGCTGCCTGTCTTCTGCAAATCTCACCGTCTAACTACTGATGCAACTAACACTTCTTGGTCTTTTTTGGGTTCTATTCTGACGAACATACGATCCTTAATTGTGATATTCTTGTTGGTTGAGGTGTGTGATGTAGTCTCTCCATAGGTGTCAGCCAACGACTTACATATTTTGAAATCCTCCATATTAGTTGGAGATCTCTTGCTTTGCAGATGCCCTAGGGTTAGAGTTGATGACTGGAGCATGCTCGCGACCAAGTTCATCGTGCTTCCACAGGAAGATGACACATCACCAAACACGATCGTAGTTGTGGCCATCGTCGGGCATCTCTGGCTCCATACACGGGCACCAACTGTTCGACCAAATTAAGGACATATGAGTAGGTTTTCTTGCCCCATATGCATTATCGGATCTTAGGATGGCAGTTTATTATCAGATCAAACTAAGGTGATGAAGTCAATAAGAAATTTCTGTTCAATCCAAAAAGATAAGTTTTGTGCAAATCTTTGTTGGTCACAAGCATGGATCCTAATTGCAACACTGAACACAAAGGGTTCAAAGTGTTGGAAAAAATCCAACATTTTTATGAACACATAAAGCACTGTACATCCACTCCACACCATGCACAATGGGACCTCCCTCCAACATAGATGGGTCATCATCCAAAACTCCGTAAACAAGTTTAGCACTTTCGATGCGGATGTGAAAAATACGAATCATGAGAACCACGACACCGCCGGGATGGTAGGCATAGGCTGATACATACCTGCCCGCCTGGGTGCGTACTCACCCAATCTTCTATAAAAATAAACCGAGAGATTCTTCCTCTAGGGTCTCGTCGAAAAATAGGAATCATAGTGGCGTCATCCAAAAAAGTTTTTTTTTTTTTGAGAAACACAGTACAACGCAAGCGCTCATGAACACGCGCACACACTCGGCTCTATGAACGCACGCACGCACACCCTACCCCTATGAGCACCTCCGAGCGACTGAGCCGGCGGGTCTTGAGATTGACGAAGTCACCACAGACGCCTCGCTGTCGACGGGAACATCGCCTCCCACTGAAAGAATATTTCGCCTAAATGAGAAACCCTAACGCCAAACCTGGGGTTTGAACTCTGGTGGGATGGGGATACAACCATCCTCCTAACCATCTTGCCACAGGCAACTTCTCAAGTAAGTTTATTCTTGCTTCACATAGCTTCTGATTTTGTTATATGCTTCCTTGTTACCGCATACTGTTGAATCATTCTTGAGTTGGTTAGCACTTTAATGCATGTTGGTGGGTTTTTGATTTTATAAAAAGTACAGTACATATAAATAGATAAATTAGGGGCTTTCATTTTTTTGCAGTCGGCCCTCGAGTTCTTTTTTTTCTTGCCTGGAAAGCGTTGGTTATTTATCTGAAGAAAAAAAAAGCATTCCAGAAAGGGGCCCATCGTACAAGTGATAAACTATCGACTCCACCGTCCCTCGCCCTCGCCGCAACAACCATTTCCCACCAAAAACCCTAGCTCATCCCTCAGATTCCTCCCCAGCACACCACCTCGCCGCCGCGGAGCCGAGCACGATGCCGCCCAAGGCGAAGAAGGACGCCGCGCCGGCGGAGCGCCCCATCCTCGGCCGCTTCTCCTCCCACCTCAAGATCGGAATCGTACGCCCCCCACCCCCCTCTTCGCCCCCTCCCCTGGATTCCCGACCTTCTCTCGTCCTAGCTGGTGCTCGCAGCTCGCATGGGTTTACTGGTCGCCATGCTTGGTTGATGCGGTGACAGTTCACCGGATCGAGCGGAGAGTACGCGGTGTCACTCCCAACTGCGATCGAGTTAGTTTAAGTGGGCTTATAGGACTTTAGGAGTGCGCTTGGCCCGCCTTTTATGCGTGTTGGGCGAGACTAGTTCACGATCACTGGTGCTAGCTCGTGGCACCGTAGCTGATTCTCGTGGATCCTATGATTTTGGTGTTCTACGAGGTGGTGATTTGTCAGATGCATAGGATTGTATGGTGTGATTATTTTGTTCGCTAGGTGTAACTATTGGGGGTTATAATGGACACATAGATTCGACTCTTTTGAGCAATGTGGTGTTTTTTGTGTGCGTGTATATGTTTCAGTGCGTCTTATGGTGCCAGTAGGGGAAATATATTGTTGTAAACTGCCTTATCAGGTTTAAGACCATTTACTTCATTACTGCCGGAACACATCTATTTGCTGTCTTTGTGGAAAGGTAATTATATTTGTAATAGTATTACCAGATGTTAAAAGTAATTCGGTATCCTTGGGCACCATTAGCACTAATGTAGTAATTCAACCACGCTGGCACTTTTCTAGTTGCTTTGATAGTGTAAGAGTACTTGCCCTTATATCTACTCTGCAATCTCTGATTTCATAACTCATAATCAACTTCTGTTGGTTGAGCATCACTTGTTCTTTTGAAGCTAAGTAAATGCTTATAGTAATATAAGGAGATTATACCATATGCTAATTGCTGTCTCGTGCAGGTTGGGTTACCCAATGTTGGCAAATCAACTTTCTTTAACATAGTAACAAAGCTGTCAATCCCAGCTGAGAACTTCCCTTTCTGTACCATTGAACCAAATGAGGCACGGGTAAATGTTCCGGACGAGCGATTTGACTGGCTTTGCAAACTTTTTGAGCCAAAGAGTGAGGTTCGTTTTCCCCCTTGCTTGAACTTTTGCAGTACTCTGCAGCTTGATTGGCTTATCTTTAAGATTTATAGTGACTGTTGATACCTCTATGCAGGTGTCTGCATATCTGGAAATCAACGACATAGCCGGACTTGTTAGGGGAGCTAGTGCAGGGGAGGGTCTGGGCAATGCCTTCTTATCCCATATACGTGCCGTTGATGGAATCTTTCATGTGTTGAGTATGTTTCTACTGTAAAATCTCGATGATTCAACTATTTAATCATGCTTACTCTAAGTAAAGTTTCATTGGCTACTGTTATCTGCACTTTTATATCTTAAAAATGATGTATTGTTTGGACATCTTGGTGGTGACCTAAATGAGAAGACTAGGTGGTCATGTGATTTTATCTTTTGTTATATCTCTAACTGATTGTGGACTATGATTTCAGGAGCATTTGAGGACTCAGACATCACTCATATTGATGATACAGTAGATCCTGTTCGTGATTTGGAAACTATTAGTCAAGAACTGAGACTCAAGGTTTGATGTTAGTTTTGCTTGATGCGTGCATCAACTCAACAATTGTTAAACCTAGATGTATTGAGGTTCTGTTGCACTTCTGCAGGATATAGAGTTCGTGCAGGCTAAAATTGATGACCTTGACAAGTCAATGAAGAGGAGTAATGACAAACAGCTGAAGATCGAACATGAATTATGTCAGAGGGTAGGGCATCTTTACAGCTCTGTAGCTTTGCACTTCTGATTATTTTCTATCAATATGTTACTATGTTAGGTCTCATGGATATTTGAAATTGCTTTACTGGTATATTGTTCTTTTGTTCATCGTTGATGGGTGACTTAGTTTAAACTGTCCCTTATAACAGGTCATGGCCCATCTCCAAGACGGGAAAGATATACGTTTAGGTGATTGGAAAACTCTTGAAATTGAAATCTTGAATACCTTCCAGCTACTGACGGCCAAGCCAGTTGTTTATTTGGTAGGCGTTCTCTTTAATCCGTATGGTTCTTCAAAAAAGTATTCATGCTTCTGTACTTACGTTTCCATCAGAAGACGTCGATACCATTTGGGTTAAATGAGTGGTGTTATTTTATTAATTGTTGTTATAGCCTTGTCTATTTGTATCCCATATTTTAGTTGAAATTTCAATCATTGTGACAGTATCCCAGCTTTGCTTGTTTTCTTGTGTTATCTCCTTGCTGTCTATCTGCTACCCATTCCAACATTTATTAACTGAATTAGTAAAAGGTGCATGCATTGTAGAAGATTAACCTAATTTTATCTCATCACAAGAAACATAACCATAAAATTCTGTTATATTTTTCTTTCATAGCTTATAGCATTAGAATGGGGGAAGCATTTAGTTCCGTATGCCAGCTTTATTTCCCTCGAAGGCATTAGAAGTTTCTAATAGTTCAAGCAGTTGTTAAAGGTTGGACCTGCTTAGGTTGTTAAAGAACCAGCAAGTTATGCAAAAAGTGCCAGTAGAGTTTGACAGAAGTAGGAAAGCCCAACATGACGCTGGCATCTGGATTTTTTCCTTTTTGTCCAACCAATGCATCAGGATTTGTGATGGGAAGAGAGGAATGGTGGACTGTAGAAAAGGTTGATGATGCTTAGCTATTACTTTCATATTATTTGTGCTCAACTGTTGGGAGTTGAATCGCGATATATGCTGTTTGCATATGGATTTATCCTTTTTGGCCAAAAGGTGCATCAGAATTTGTAATGGGAACAGACGAATGCTTGACTGTAGAAAGGGTTGACGATGCTTAGATGTTACTTTCATGTGATCAGTACTCCACTGCTGGGAATGGAAATGAAATGGGAAACATAAGTCCTAACTGAAAAAAACTACTGATGTATGCATTAGCATATTATATTTATACTGGCAGCAAGAGAAACTAAGTCACTGTTGTTTTGGCCCATCCCACATTCAAGTATTCAACTCGAGTAATCATGTCAAATGGAAGTTAATCACTCTGCTAACTTATAGCCAGCTAATTAGACTTGGTTAATCCTTCTATTTGACCTCACTTTTATTAATAACCAACCTTTTCAAAAGTAAAATGGAGCTGTGTTGTTTACTCTAGTGAGTTGCTTTGTGCAGGTGAACATGAGTGAGAAGGACTACCTGAGGAAAAAGAACAAATTCTTACCAAAGATACATGCTTGGTATTCTACCCCAAGTTTAATTGTTATAGCAAAACAGTAAATAAACTCATGCTGTAGGAAATGCAGTTGACACTGCTAATGCTGATTTTCCGTTAAAGTTTTATTCATGTATAGTCTAATTGCTAAACTGTTTGTGCTTCTATCATGATTGACCTTGTTGTATACTACCTCCATTCTAATGAATAAGGCACACATTTTCCAAGATTTATCTTTGACCAAGAATTAATCCATGTATATTAGGACTATATGAAATAGAATTGGTATAGTTAGAAAGTGTTTTTCAATACGAATCTAACAATATCAGTTATGTACTATATAATCGAGATATTGTTCCTCAAGTCTTTCTGTCAATGTTTGCCTAGAAATGCATGTGTGCCTTATTTGTAGGAACAGAAAGCGTATGATATTTGATCCAACTTGCTTGTTGAATAGAGCAGCCATCTTATTTATGAATAGAGTAAAACCAATGTTTATGCTTGGATTTACGATTGCTGTATTTGAGGATAAGTCTGGTAAGATTCCGTAAGATCGATCTATTCAATACCAACAGTTGTCATATACTGGGTCAAGGCTAAATGGCACGTGTCAGCACAAAGGTCTTTGAGTCGCCGAGTAAAGCCAAGTCACCATGGCTGTGGCTAGTGACTTGCTGGGTTGAGTCAGCGACGTGGCTTGATTAGTCAGCCCAAGTCGCCATGGCAGTAAAAAGAGCAGCTGCAAGCAGTAAAAAGGGCAGTACAAACAGCAAACAGAGCTCTAGCAGAGTACAAGCTGCAAACAGAGCACTCCCGTACGGGATTCTCTCCTTGCACCCATTCCTGCCATATGAGCAAAGTTGCCAGGCTGGCCAGGCCCACCATGGCCCAGCTAACTTCTCCCAGCCTCACCCGCTCGCTAAACCTAGCACCCCATCACACGTGAATCCTCCTAGTGCCGCCAGTCCGTAGGCGCACTTCTGCACACAGCCTCGCTCGAGCATCTCCCCTCGAGGAGTGGCGGCAGTCAAGGTCGCGAGCGCCATTTCTTCCTTCCCTCCTGAGCACCCGCCCTTTCTCTCCCGTTCCTCTCTTTTTCTCTGAAATCTCGAGGCAGGGGACAGCCTCTCCCCCCCCCCCCCCCCCCCCCCCCCCCAATTCTGGTATACCAAACTAGGTGACTAGCCACCGCCTAATCGTGCGACTCGCTTCGTGAGTCAAGTCGTGTGCGTGACCCAGCCTTCGTGGGACAAACGGGTCCCGTTTTCGCATCTGTACAGGACTCCAAAGCCTTGGTCAACACTAAGGTAGGATTTACCCTTGCTGGAATTACTGTTCACGCGACAAGATAAGAAAGTAGGTTATTTAGTTAGACGGGATATGTATTTACTTTGGAAAATATCAGTTTAGTTAGACAAAAACATTGCTAGATTTGCTGTTCACATGAACACGATAAGGAAGCAGGTTATTTGGTTAGATAGGATATCTTACTTAGGAAAAGACATCAGTTAAAAACTATATGGTTTGATTAGGGAAGCTGGTATTCTATTTAGTCCCCAACCTTCTCACTCATCCCTGGCGCCATTGCTGGCCAACCCTCGCTAGGGACGAACCTTAGTCCTAGGACCATTACCCAACGTGATGCCAAGGAAAACCCATGATACGATTAAAGGCCTGAAAGTTGATGGAATAGCTTGTATTTTCTGAAGTATGCTCTACCCACCTTCTATGGATGAACCTCAGTCCTAGGACCATTACCCACCATGATACCAAGGAAAACCCATGACACAAATTGAAACCTAATGGTTGGTGAAATAGATGATATTTTCTGAAGTATGTTGCGTATTCTTCATTGTGGTAAGAATTTAGCTGTAGCACATGTGGTTGTGATTTTTATTAAATGATTGATATCTTATGATACTGTATTCTATTTGCATAACTGTATTATATGGTTTCCTATGAAAAGGTAGTATTTGAATATGGTCTAATATTAGACTTATTTTCTGTTCAGGGTGCAAGAACATGGGGGTGAAACTATTATTCCTTTCAGCTGTGCTTTCGAACAGAAAATAGTGGATATGCCAGCGGATGAAGCTGCTAAATATTGTGCTGAAAACCAGACAACAAGGCAAGCTAACATTCAGTGCAACTTTTCTTTGCATCTTGTTTAACCTTTTCCCTCTACTTAATTGGCACTAAAGCTTCGACTACTGTGAACAGTTTGATCCCCAAAATCATCAAGACCGGTTTTGCAGCTATTCATCTTATTTACTTCTTCACTGCTGGTCCTGATGAGGTACATTTCATGTGTTAACATTGTGCTTAAGTAGTGCCAGTACCATGTGCTGATCCATTATAAGCCAGCTTTAACATCCTTTTGCTAAATTGGTGGTACCTCGCTGCCTTTTACAATTTTGGTGTGCAAATTTCTTGTGCTTGTTCTTTGCACATTAGTCACCTCTGTTTCAAAATAGACGATGACCTCGGAAGAATGCAAAGACACATACAGAATCTGATGAGATTTTACAAATGAAAATAATTTTATTTGATTTGGTATTTTTTTTATAATTCTCTACTTTTTATGTACATACAAAAATAACTGTCAAAGTTGTATCTTGTACACCAATTCATGTATTTTCAAATGGAGGAATGTGTTATATTGTTCAGTTGTAGTCAAAGTTTAAAATTATATCTATTCTGTTTCGGCTTGAAAGTATGAATGTCTGATCAAATAACCTGACACTTTATTTGGATCACTGATGAGCTTGAATTCTCTATTCAGGTAAAGTGTTGGCAGATCAGAAAGCAAAGTAAAGCCCCTCAAGCTGCCGGTGCAATTCACACTGATTTCGAAAGAGGCTTCATATGTGCTGAGGTACAATATATTGTAATTCTTTTGCTTTGAAATTGGAGATGGGAACTGTAGCGTTGTTTTCGGCAAATTGTTAACCTGTTCACACGATTCATGATATATCTCTAATCTTGGCATCAGGTAATGAAGTTTGAAGATCTGAAAGAGCTGGGCACTGAATCTGCTGTCAAGGTACACACGCCCTCATGAATGTCAAAGTCACTTTAATTGCTGATATTGACCTCTATAAAATCATCAATGCTATGAGTTAACCACTGTTTGATGCTGATTGTAGGCTGCTGGAAAGTACAGGCAGGAAGGAAAGACGTACGTGGTGCAGGATGGAGACATCATCTTCTTCAAGTTCAATGTTTCCGGAGGTGGAAAGAAGTGATAACTTGCCAACAGATCGTAGCGATTTTATCCAAGGTTGCGTATTTTGTTTAGTTCACTTGAAAGTAGCCAGGTTATGGTGGTGATCGGATTGTACGTGGAGGCTATAGCTACCAAATGATTGTGTAACGGGCCTAAACATTACTGAAAGAATTTATATGGTTTTTGTTCCAGGTATTCAGCTATGAGCGATTGCGTATGCCTTTTTCTTTTCTAGAAAGTTTTGGTATGCTCTTTTACTCCTTCGAATCGTTTGCTTCATCTGTGTGCGAGAAGAAAATCAAACTGAAACAATTCAGTTTGGTATTGGAAGATCCCATTTTATTCCTGGAAAATAAATTAGGCCAGACGTCAATGCAGGTAACCTTTGTAGAGGTGACGTCGGCAGCAGTAGGTTGAATTGTTGTTGGTATGGATGTCAGAACGATCCTGGCAGGATGTGTGTAGCCTGTTTTACCGCTCTCCAATACTCCTCTCTCTGTTTTTCTATATAAGACGTTTTGGCCTTTCTATATGGTGTCCACGTGCACAATAAAGTGAATGAACATGCATATTAAATGATGTCTAGATGTATGTGCATATAGCAAAAAGAATAAAAATGGAGGGAGTAGAATCTAATCAAGCGTCCATGTAAGGCATGACCAATGGTTTTATCTTACCAATGCTACCTAGGATAATTGTTAAGTTACAGAAGAGAGAAATGAGAAAAGGAGGTTTACTTTATTTTAGATAAAAGATGATTTCTTAGCAACAATTTTCTCATAACAAATTTAGGGATATTTGGTAGCAAAGACATGAGTAAAGAATAACCTGTTGTACATCATGTTCATATCTTAATAAATATGACCGTCTTATCAACCATTGTACACCAATGGAAGGTCGTGGTGCAAATACATGTGGAGATGAGCAGCTTGACCTTACTCTGGTTGAAGCAACTTCTCTTAGAAAAACCGATATTTGAAAATAGTTATACTTGCCTGTTAGTTTGCCAAAAATAGAGTTAGGACCATGTCCAGGACTTGTAGTTAACCCTTATGCGCTTAAATAAAGATTGCATCATGGAGAAAAAAGAGAGATAGAAGTGATTTAAGACAGCGATGGTTCATAATGATCCAAATATATACACCTCAAGCGCTTCATGCCTTTCCAGACCGTCTCTTGTTCATAATAGTACATTCTTACTTTGCTAAAAAGAATCCCTAAAGATTGCACAAAATACCCGAACCCATGTCACTGGAGATTGGAGAACAGTAAGGAATAACCAGTTAACCACACAGGAAAAAGTGTCTCTCAGGAACAAAAATAAACACACTAACAAACATACATGGAAGTCTATTGCAAGTTGGCAACAATAGTCGCGAAACAGAGAAATGGTCACAAAAATTACATCAAGAAAATAAGCCAACAATTTTTTGTACAGGACAACAAAAAGTACGACGTCTTCAAACTTATTTAGTAGTCCTTTTGTTTCAAATTAATTGTCACGGATTTACTAAATCCACGCCAATTAACTTGGAACGGAGGGAGTAGCTTATTGGGTCATGATGTCACACTCGCTTGAGCAATGGTCTGTGGAGAGAGAGAGCCTGTGATTCTTGGTTCGAATCAAGGCAGCATGACAGTGACGGGCCTATCAAAGATCCAGCTAAACGGGACCGGCGTTGGCTTCTTCCGAGCCCTGTCATGGGCCTTCTCTTCCATCCTCCGGATCTTCTCCGGCAACGCGCAGACGTAGTCCCGCGCGCGCCTCCCCTCGCCGGACAGCCCCCCCGCGAGCTCCTCCACACGCCACTGCCGGATCAGGTGCTCCAGGATGCCGCGGTAGTCCGACACCGTGTACACCCCGGCCTGCTGCGCCGCGGCGGCGTAGTGCGCGAAGAGGTCGGCGTCGCGGCCGTCGTCCATGAGCGCGGCCGGCATTGTGATCCGGCGCCGCATCATGTACGCCATGGCGCGCACGGCGGCGTCCGGGTCGACCTCGAAGAGCTTGCCCACGACGCGGGTGTAGGCGGCCTCGTGCCGCTTCTCGTCGCCGGCGATGGCGCCGCAGATGCGGGCCAGCGCCGCGTCACCGTGCGCGCCCACCTGGCGCGCCGTGTTGCCGTGGGAGATGGAGGTGGCGCGCTCCTGGAAGGCGACGTAGATGAAGCCGTGGTAGGGGGACGCCGGGGCGTGCATTGCCATCCCGGAGGCGATGAGGCGGTGCACGGTGCGCTCCACCTGCCGCATGTCGAGGCGGCCGGAGAGGGACATGTACCGGCTGAGCACGTCCCCGTGGCGGTTCTCCTCGGCGGACCAGCCGCGGATCCACCGCGCCCAGGCGGTGCCGTCGGCGCCCGTGGCGTCGCGTGTGGCCTCGAAGCGGTTCGACATGCTCTGGTACGTGGGGAGCGCCTCCTCGGTGACCATGTTCCCCACCAGGCACACCAGCTGCGCGTCCGGCACTCCCTCCGCCCTGGCGCGGAGGTCGAGGCACGCAGCGTGGAAGCCGTCCGGGCCCAGCGCCGCCGCGTCCGGTAGCAGGTCCGACGGCTGCCACACCTCGTCCGGCGGCTTGAGCAGAGGCAGCATGTGCGCCTCCGCCCAGGGCTCGAGATGAGCCAGCACCTCCAGCCTCTCCGGCGCCAGATACCTCCTCCATTCCTCCTCCTCCTCCCGCCGCCCGGCGACCAAGGCCGTCGATCCTCCTCCTCTGCTACTCACCGCGCTCCGACACCTCCTGTGAGCCCCCATGCAAAGATGCCATTGCTTGCATCAATTAGTTAAGTACTTTCATGCATGTACGCCATTACATTCTTGAAAACACGAAGCAGAATATATGTTGCTACTTAATTACCAGGTGTTCATCGCAGCTGCTGCGCCTGATGGCTTGCAGCAGTAGTCGCTGCTGCTGGCTGGTTTGCATGGCGACGTGTACCCGAGCCTAGCTAACATGGTTGCTGCTTCTGCCGCCGCCGCCGCCGCCGGTGTGTTGCTATCAGTATCAGATGAGAGGAAGCAAATGCAAGTCTGGAAGCACACGTAGCGTCACATATGTATAGACGACGAAGATAGCCAGGTTGGCAATTATTTATTCCACAAAATGTCTTTTACACATGTCCACATTGTTCAACGCACAACCCTGACTTTTCCTACGGATGTGTTGCTGAAATCTGTGGAGTTGCCAACAATATATGCATGGACACATTTTCATGAAAAAAGAAAGAAAAATATGGTAGGGTGTTACTTTCTCCATGGAAAAGGAGTGGACTAGAACATCATCGACTTACCTACAGATAGTACTAAATTGGCTAGAAGATGGTCACCATGATGTGATATTGATGTAATCAAACAGAAGACACGGGGAGACAAGTAGAGGTGACTCTATGTTAGATGCACATTAGCTACTACCAAAGATAGATCGATATAAATGAGTACTACTAGGTTACATGCGCATCGATGAAGGGTACAACATGCAAAGGTCGACATACTCGTTTTGAAGCATTCATATGAGTACATCCGGTTGCCTACTTGTTTTGTATATGCCCACATGGATTTTATGAGGAAGGCCAATCAAACATGACAGCCATTTTCTTCCCAAGAACACATTCTAAGAGCCATTTTCGTTCCTTCTAATGCTAAACTAAAACAACTTCAGTACATGCGTGGCATCAGATAATTACTGTTCAAAATTATATAACGTTTTAGACATTTCAATATAGACTACACACAGATTGAAATGAGTGAATCACTAAAACACGTTTGGGTACTTCCATCCTATATTTCGGAACAGAGATAGTAGATGATAAACAAAATACAAACGAAAGTGATAGAGATCAAAATTATACGTGTTATATATGAGTATTCAGTTTCTGTTTTAATCTATCATTATATATAATTAAGCATTGATAGATATAGCGAGCCACATCATAAAAATTGTTATGGTAGATGGATTATTTTCCCTTGTTCCACGAAAAGCAAGTCATCTTATTTGAACACACAGAGCCTCTACGCCATGAAGCATTCACCAGTGCACTCTAAGTGAGTTTAAAATTTTGCTTAAAAAAGGTGAGTTTTCAATATAACAATGCATTTTACTGTGGCATCATGGTATGTTCAGAATTTTATATTAGGATTTTTTCTGTTATTGCTTGTCAGTCTAGGTTATCATTACTAATTTTGAGCAAAGTGTAGGTCAGCAATTCTTTTTTTTCTTTGCAGAAAAGGCTTAACGCCATATATTATATGAAAAATCCCTTACAAAAACATCCTTACACATAAATAAATAAAACACAAGTTCTTAAAAAGTTAAGGAATGCCTACCGGCCTCCGACGTAGCAAAGCTCGTGTCGAAAATTCTTGAAAAAACCTAGGTTATTGTAAAAGCAGAGGTCGGGAAGTCATCGAAGTAGACCAGAACATGCCGGCGACCATGATCTCGAGCGATCACCGTCCTGGAGAAGCTAGTACCGAGACGGGCCGGGAGATAATCCCAACTCCGACTCGACGGAGATGGGGGAGACCAATATCGCAAGTTCCCTGTCAAAACCGTATTTAGATGAGCTTCATAAGGCGGAGGCAAAACTTGTGGCACCAATGCGCTGCGATATCATCCCCAACACTAAACGCCACCGCTGCAGATAGATACTCATCATGCCAGAGACCTAATGCCGGATGATCGACTACAAACTCCAATTCGTCGACACTCCTCCTCCGAAGAATATCAATATGTGGCAGGCTGAAAGACCTTTGTTCTCATCACTGTCGATGCCCTATAAGGGAGACGAAGAACTCAAAAACCCTACGGGGACCAGTCATCCTATCTGAGGTTCCCTGTCGGAACGGTTGAAGGAGGGGCAGGGGAACCAATGACGATGTTGCTGGCGGCCGAGGGTAGAGTTCGCCTCTGCGTGCGGGAGCCCTAGCTAGGAAAACGCTTCGAGCGTAGGTTATCAATTCAATCAATAATCTACCAGAAAATTCATCCTGGTCGATCCTGGTCCATAATCAATTTGGATCTTGGAGTTAATGAAGGGCCAATAAAGGAACACTAGGCTGGTTTTGGACCTTGGAGTAATGAAGGCATAGGCTGGTTTGCTGTTTGAGCCAATATACCTACCTTTCCAAAACCATCCAGGATTAGTCAATATTGTGTCTGAAGATGTTGAACAATATTTTGGCCCCAATTGTATCGGTTTCTACCCGTTTTCAGCTAATGAACTATGCATCTTCTTCTTAATTTATGAATAAGATAAATATTTTACCTGGTAAAAATGAAGTTGGCAAATGGACGTAATCAGCATGCCATTGACAAAATGCAAGCACAAAATATTTTATTGTGAGCCAAAGCTGGCAGTGTACGCATCTTTGACATGCTGGAGTGATTATGGATGGATCTTTAGAGTTTAGAGCAAGCGTGTGTACAGTGGTTGAAAAGGCTCCCCCACCTGTGAAGTGATAACAAAAATGTTGACGCCGCCATATTGTACATTGCTATAAGTGCACACGCATATAAAATTTGGTCAAATTGCTATAGTATATTAAGAAGGTCATGCCAGCTAGGATGTTGGAGTTTAATCACATAGATAAGCTCTCAATATAGGTGGAGCTAGGCGTGACCACGTCGACCGCTAAGACTGATCGTATAGATTTAGATTAATGCTCCACCTTCTACCTTCACTTGGTGTTATCTGTTCCACGACTCCATTGAGAGGTAGCCAAGTATCTGGCTAGGTCGACAACAACCACGGAAAATATATAATTTTGTGAACTACTGTAACTATACGTGGAGTTGTGTGAAGTCAAACAAAGGTCTGGTTTTGTAGTATATGTTTAATAACTGCACGTACTAGAGAAATTCATTCACTAAATGGATAGCCCAATTAATTTTCTTTTCAAAAAGAGGATAACCTTTTTTCTCTGCATTTTTCTGCATTCACCTTGAGAAGTTTGTGTCCACGCGATCGCTTTGACTTCAATGGGTGGATGACTTTAATTTTGGATTAAACTTGGAAGCCCTTACGATAACCATGATAGAAATCTTTTCACGGCAGCAACAATTGTTATATTTGGAAATGGTGAAAATGCTCATTTTTGGAAATCATCTTGGTTCCTTGGTCTACGGCCCATGGACTTTAATTGCCCCCAAAGATTTTCTTCCTTGCTAAGAAAAATAATTACACAATTGCAAAGGCGTTGAAAACAAGACTTGGGTGAGCAACATTGACATCCAAGCCGACCTTGACATTGACCACATACGCTGACACGCCAGTTCCTGTCCCTATGGTATTAGCTCTCAAATCCATCTAACGCCTGGTAGCCGTGACCCCATCTGTTTGAAGCTTTTGTTTTTGAAAGGAAGAGGCAAAAGATTTGCCTCATTTCATTAATTAAGAAGAAGAGTTTTAGGGTGGTACAACACAAAGGAGCCGAAGCTCAAGGCCATAACAAGGCTAAGAAATGATTAAAAAAACGAGCTACTCTTATGGCATGATTGATCCCAAATGCTTTGCACCCACCGTGCTCCACAAAGCCAATGTGGGAGACAACCACCATAGGCATAGTGAAAACCTTGCGGAACACCCTCG
Organism: Poa annua; assembly: GCA_026929855.1. Classification (NCBI taxonomy): domain Eukaryota; kingdom Viridiplantae; phylum Streptophyta; class Magnoliopsida; order Poales; family Poaceae; genus Poa; species Poa annua. The sequence continues at coordinate 76,153,140 of CM049430.1, read as the reverse complement.
CAATTCGCTCGTTCAAAATCTCCCAAGTGACGAGCATGAGAAGAGAGGCGAGGGACTTCTTGAAAGAGATATGCCCTAAAGGCAAATAAATAAGTAGTATTTATCGTATTATCTTATAAATTTATAATAGGTTTTTATATTATGCTATAACTGTATTAATCGGAATTATTAATACACGTGTGATACATAGACAACCAGAGTCCCTAGTGAGCCTCTATATAAACTAGTCCATTGGGCAACAGTTGATCGAGATTCCCGATCAAGGACAATGACGTCGGTTGACAATGAGGTCATCTTATTAGTAGAATAAGGTGATGGACGTACGTAAAGTATTGCAATAAGATCGTATTACGATGTTTGTCATTTGCAATAGATAAGAAATTTGATAGCTTATTCCTTATACCGTGAGACCGTACTTATTGCTACTCCGAAGGGGTGCTTTCAGAGTATCAAACGTTGTGTCTTATATAGCATGATAATAACGGTGTCCATCTTGGGTATGCCGAAAGAGTATGTTGAGACGTAAGGATCAAGAGCGGGATTTGTTCATTCTTGTAATGGAAAGATACTCTGGGCCCACTCGGTGAGATTGCATCTATATAGCTGCGCAGCTTATGACTAGGTCATGGAGATGTAATATCACAAACGAATTAATAACCTTTGTCGGTAACGAGATACAACAAGGACATCGGATGTCTGCGATCATATCTCGGACAAGATAGTATCGTAGAAACAAAGGGAATGAATATCATGTTTATGGTTCAACGACGATATTCGTAGAATGCACAGGGACCGTCATATGCATCCAGGTATCCCTGGCGGTCATTGGCGAGCGAAGGGTCTTGACCATGTCTGGAGTATTCTCGAACCGTAGCGTAACAAACTTAAGGTCTTAGCGACACCTCGAGAAGGTTCTGGAATAATATAGGATTTATTGGAGAGAGAGAAATGATCCGGAAAGAGTTCCGGTGGTCCGGAAGGAGTTCCGGGAAGGTCTGGAATGGTTTCAGGAATGTCCGAAAGATGTTCGGGTGGTTCGGAAAATATTTCGGAGTCACGGGATATTAAATAGTATTTAAATATATTAATTATGAATTAATTTTATTTTAATTTAATTTAATTATTAAATAATAAAGTGAAAAAGGGGGCAACCCACCTACATGGGCCCTAAGAGGACGGAGCCGTACCAACCAAGGAGGAAGGGGGCTTGGGCCCATTAATGCTCCAATTCGGACTAGGAGAGTCGGCCGAAACCCCCTTCCCTCCTTTTTCCTTTAGTCCCACATGGGGGGAGGCAAGGTGTTTGCACACCCCCTCTCCTCTTTATATAGTAAGGCATATTAATTGGATTAATTACAGAAAAATACAATTAATTGTATAGCAGGCCGACCGAGTTGCTTCTCCGCCCGTTTTGCCCCCTCTCTCCACCAAAACTATACTGCCGGGCGCCGTTGCCCTGCAGGATTCCAGAAAAGTTCTACCCCTGCGATCTCAGCTGGATCTGAGTGACCGGGGGTAGTTGTTAAGCTTCGTATGTTTGCGAGTGCTCGGAGGTGCCACATTTGAGGAGCATGGGCGACGTCGTCTCGCCCACCCAGCAGCCCTGCCGCTGCCCTGCCACCGGCGACAACCCCCCCCCCCCCCCCTCCCAGGTGCCGGCGCTTCGCCATCTTCCGTCCGACGCCCGTTGACGCAGGTCATCGTCGACACCCCGGCGTCATCGTCTACATCGTTGTGGCAAGTTCTCTGCGACCTCGAGTCGGCTACGTACGACTTCATCATCAACGCTTGTGCGGGAGCGTAATCCCCGCTGTCGGTCTACATGGAGGTAATGTGACCCGTTCCGCCACCGTTATCGCATGTACTAGATAGATAGATCCTGACTATTTAGGGCGTTGTTACGCTAGAAAAATTATTGTTTTCTTCACCGGAACCCCTTCAGTGGTATCAGAGCCGATCTATGCGTAGTACTGTTGGTACTTTTAGAACTCATGTTGAATGAGGACATCTGACGAGGTGTTAACTCGACAAGTCCCAGGGTTGTGCCTCCCGGGTTGATTGATGGGGAGAGAGATGAGTGCAAGGTGATCACGACGGCTGACAAGCGAGGTTTACCCAGGTTCAGGCTCCCGGAGGATGACACCCTACTCCTGCTTGTCTGGTTATTGATGCGAGTAGCGATTACAATGGCGAGATTGCGATCTCGCTAGGGTTTGTCGTAGTGGTTATCAACGTGTCCTCTAGGACGGGCAACCCTCCTGGCTTTATAGGTAGCCGGGTCTCGGGAGGTTGGTACAGATACGGTAGGTTACAAGACCTAACCGAGTTGGACTAGGATACTAGGTACCCCGAGTGGGCCTTCTGCGGGCCTTACCATCCTTGGCGCGGCCCAGGTAGCATCATCGTGGGCTACCCGCAAGGTAGCCCCACGTCAGTAGCCCCCGAGTGCTTGGTCGAAGCGCAGAGTCGGACAAAGGACTCCTTCCTCCTGGACGCGCCGTTGGATTGCTTGATCTTGAGCTTGAACTCGAATTTCTTCAGTCGAACCAGCCACTCCCGATGGGAGTAATCTGTGTAGTCGAATTACTTTGTCTTCATCTTCTTCGTGAAGCTTGCTCCTGCTCAGCCTATTTTTGGCTTATTTGTTGGGATGGATTCGGCTGCTTGAGCTTACTGCGTTGCCACTCGAACGGTTTCTTCGGGTGCTCGGATCGTTGGCCGATCCTACCTTGCTGATTTCAGCTGCGAAGCCTACTACTCGAATGATTTCTTCGAATTTCTTCGGTTGATTTTGGAGCCGTTGGCTCGGTGACGTCATCGATGACGATTCGTTGCACGCCTCTGCGCCCGATGGGATGTGACGTGGCGGGCCCCGCTGTCAGAGCTGACCACGGTCCGCAGTTGTCACGTCTTCGAAGTGGGCGTGAAATTTGCGCGGCACGATGACGACGCCTCGGTTCTCGTGCGTAGTGGAGGAAGTTGGCGGCGACGATTGGTTTCTCCGTGCGACACGTGGACGGCTGGATGCTCTCGCTCGGCGCCCTTGCTTGATGGACGGTTGAGATGCCGATCCTCGAGGAATAAGTACTGCGCCTTGGCTTTTGGGATTTCATCTTCTCCAATCCATTCTTGCCTTTCTTCTCCTCTTGCGCTCTGCCATTTCCGCCGCCATCCCGAGCTCCAAGCAATCCGTCCATGCACCCTGCAGCCTAGGCGATGGGCAAGCCGAAGAGCGCCGCTGGCTCCTCCGCCGCCGCTGACGACGCCGGGGTGATGAAGAAACCCGAGGGCGATTGGCGGAGGTCGTCGACGAAGAAGAGCGATGTGGAGCTGCTCCGCGCGCAGGGCCTGCTGCCGCCCGCCGACCAAGTCCAGGTGCGAGTCCCTGGCAAGGAGGTCTTCCCCACTCCTCGCGATGGGGAACGTGTTTGCTTCGCGGACTTCATTCCGCGAGGCTTCGGGTTCCCCATGCACGATTTCGTGCGTGGTCTCTTGTACGCCTATGGGGTTCAGATTCACGATCTGACCCCCAATGGCGTCTTGAGCATCGCGGGCTTTATCATGCTCTGCGAGTGCTTCTTGGGTGTCGCGCCCCACTGGGCACTGTGGAAGTCGCTCTTCCTCGTTCGCAAGAACGTGGGGAAGAGTGGGCTGACCTTCCCAGTGGGCCGGCTTCGGAATCCAGGTACGCGGTGACACCGCGTACTTTCAGATGAAGAAGTCCGACTCCGTCCAAGGGTGGCGCCGGAGATGGTTCTACGTCCAGTCGAACGACGACGGACTGGACGCATTCGAAAGCAAGCGCGGACTGCGGAAGACCGGCGCCTGGGCGCACCCGCTGTCTGCCGTGGAGAAGGAGGCTGTGCGGCCCCTGCTGTCCCTGCTGCATGAGCTGACTCAGACCCTTGGGCGTGATGCGGGTGGCGTCTTTCTGATGGCCAGCTTCTTCCGTCTTCGGGTGCAGCCGCTCAGCGCCCGGCCTCACCCGATGTGGGCCGCCGAAGGCGTCAGCGCCAAGCCGCTGGAGGACGAGGAGGTGGAAGCCAGCGTCAGGTCCATCACCAACCTCCGAGCCGCGGACACGTGCAACGTCAGGTGCCCAATTTCTTCTTACGGGGCCTCGAACCCCGTTCCTGAGGTAAGTCTTTTATTGTCTTCTCTCTGACCTTGTTCGACTTGAGTCTACCTTTCTTTCTGATTCGACTTGTGTCTATTTGCTTCAGGGCCGAGATCTTTTTGTCAGCTGTCCTCCCCTCCCTGAGAACGGACCCGACGACGAGTCGAGGTTTGTCGAAGAGGATGACGAGGACGAAGAGATTCCCTCCGCGCATTCTCCCCGCGACGAGGTGGAGGAGGAAGATGAGGTGGAGGAACCCGCGAGGAAGAAGCGGAAGCTTCCGAGTCGCGGCGAGTCTGCCACTGCGTCGTCACCTGCCCGGGGCGTGGACGCTGCTGAGGAGGAGGTCGCCGTGACGTCTCCGAGTGCTCGTTCTTCGGGTGGCTGGGAGTAACCTCTGAACGTTCCCCCAGTCAGCTCCGCGGCGCCACGCTCGTTCGCGCGGATGCCTTCGCCTTCCCTTGAGAGCTACGATGATGCCGGCACCCCCAGGTGAGTTCCTTTGTAATGTGTCCATCTAGTTGTACTTTGTAGTTTGGCCGTTTTTTGATTCGACTGGTGTTCTTGGTTTTGCTGCAGCCATCGTTCGGACGATGTTTGCTCCCCCTTCGGGACGTGGGGCTCACATCTGCCCCTTCGGCTGGCTTGAGGACGCCAGTGGTGGTGGAGAAGGTGCATGCTGAGCCTGCCGGTATTGCATCTTCTAGCCGCGTGCTTCCTTCGACTGCGGAAGACCTTGAACTCCTAGACCACGTAAGTCTTGCATGCTTCTTCTTTGTGTTCTTTGATTTTCATCGGGTGCGCGATCAGCGCTCCCGATGGGAGTAGCCCCCGAAGGTGTGGGTGACTAGTATAGTCGCCCGCAACTTTATTGACTTCTTGCTTTTATTTCAGCCTTACTATCGCCAGCAGCTCGACGCAGCCGCAGCTTATGTTCGCCTGGAGAAAGAGAGGGACCGACTGCGTTCCTCGCTGGACCAGGCTACTGGGCGGGTTGATGAGCTTGAGAAGGCTCTTCGTGAGTCCCAAGAGCGGGAGCTGGCGCGGGTCGCCAAGGAGAAGACTCAAGTTGGTCGTCTCCTTTCGCTAGCCGGCGTACTTGGGGGTGAGTTTCGGCTTGACGCCTACTGAGTCTTTTGCTCTTTTTCTTGATCTGACTTTGAATTTTTGCGCAGAGACTTGCGGTGAAGCTCCTCCCGAAGATGCGCCGAGTGACACGGTTGACCTGGCAGCCGCTGTTGGCTTCCTCGACCGTGTATGCGCCTACGCTTCGGACGCGCTGAAGAAGTCTTCAGCCGCGCTGCAGAAGTCGACTGGAGCTCTGGCCGTGGTGCACCAAAGCATCTTCCCGGGTGACCAGCCGCCGGCGACCGTGGACGCCCTGGCTGCACCGTTTGAGGACGCGACTACCATCGCCGACTTCACGCGGTCGCAGACGGTACGCGGCTCCGAGCTCACCTTCCAGCTCCTATTAGGCCACCAGGTCCCCGGTGACTTCGAGAAGGTCGTCAGCGGTTTTCCTCGCAAACCCGACGGCCGGACCGCGTCGCTGAGTGGCGTGAAGGAGCGCGCCTCGCAGCTGGCTGCGCAGCTTGTGGCACTCTTCGAGAGGGCCCTTGCTAAGGCGACTGAGGCGGCAGCTCGGAAGGGCCGTTCCCGGTCGCAGTCCGCGGCCTTAGAGTAGGCATAGTTGTAGGAATGTGACAGTCGCCGCGATCTGTATTTTGACCTTTATGCTTGTAATGAACATTACCCTGTCGGGTCTTTTGTCTTCGATATTGATTTTGCTGGTCTTTATTTCTCCTGAGTTGATTTGTGCTTCGATGTCGCCTGATTGTATTGACTCTGCGTATCCCTGGCAGAGTGCTGCGTGCGATGATGCTCCGCCTTCTCCGGTGGCCGTGCCGAGTGGCGCGGCTTCTTCTTCGGGTGCTCGTCGTCGTCGGGCGGCGCCGACTCCTCCACGCAGTGCCAACGATCAGCGGATAATCACATTTTTGAAGAACAAGGTGGCGGAGCTTGAGGCGACCCTGAAGAATACGGAGCGGCTGCTACAACGTTCTCAGTCGCATCCCACGGCGGAGTTCTCGCGACGTGAGGACTTTTTGCTTGGGGAGATCGACCTGATCAGTCGACAGCTGCAAGGTATGTATCCTCTTTTTGGCGGCTGCCGTCCTTTTGTGGCTTTCCTTCTCGTTCTTAGTTGCATTTTATGTGCGCACACGTCAATCCCGACTGGGAGGCTGAGCGAGTTCGCGTTGAAGAGCGAGTCACCCGAGAGGCGTCCGGCAGCTCGTACGAAGCTCGGCAGTTCTGGGTGAGCCAGTCGAGGGGGCGCGTCCTTGCCACCATGCTTGATCGCACGTGGCGCGCTTCTTTTCTTCTGGAGAGCTGCCGGAAGACACTTTGGCACATCAATCGTGTGTACTTCCCGCATAATGCGCAGCCGAACGGGTTGTCTGCTTTGCTGGAGAGGTTCCGCGATGGTGAAGGGTTGAAGGAGGTCGTCGACGCCCAACTTGTGGCTGGTGCGAACGCTGCGTTGGCATACGTCCGGATGCACCGGCCACATCTTCCGCTTGAGCGGGTGCTTGAAGGCCTGCCGAGTGATGATGACTTCGACGAGACCCTGGCTGCTGCGCGTCGGATTATCCGGCAGGTTCAGGACCTGAGCGAGCGTCTTGTAGGGCCTCTTGATGCACCGAAGGCTGAACCTGCAGTGTAGAGTAGCTGTCGTCTGGTGTACAGGGTTAGCTATAGGGTGGCAAATGTTACTGTGTAAGTATGACAATTGATTGAAATACTCTGGAATTGTAAGAGTTAATCTTTTTTACTCGAAAGTGAGTGCTTGATTGGCGCTTGCGACCTGTTTGGCGCAGTCGCCTAGAATGCTAGGCGGCGACCTAGGTTTCTCAAGTGTGACCTGCATGCCGCAGTCTCTGATTATACCAGGTGGCGACTTAGGATTTCTGCGACTTGACCTGTATGGCGCAGCTCCCGAGTCGCTCGAGTGGTGGCCTAGGATTTAGGCGAAGACCTGTATGGCGCAGCCCCCGGGTAGGTCGAGTGGCGGCCTAGGGTTACAAGTGTTACCTGTTTGGCGCAACCCCCGAGTATGTCGGGTGGTGACCTAGGATTTGGAACTTGACCTGTGCAGCGCAGTCCCCGAGTAGGTTCGAGTGGCGGCTGAGGATTTTTCTTGGAGGTCCTGTTTGGCGTAACCCCCGAGTAAGTCGAGTGGTAGCCTAGGGTTACAAGTGTGACTTGTGTGGCGCAGCCCCCGTGTGTGGCGGGCGGCGCCCTAGGATTTTGAACTTGACCTGTATGGCGCAGCCCCCGAGTCGGTTGGGTGGCGGCCTAGGATTTTTTGGCTTGGCACTTGTACGGCGTAGCCCCCGAGTGAGTTGGGTGGCGGCCTAAGCTTTTTATTTCAACCTGTGTGGCGCAGCCCCCGAGTGGTTCGGGTGGCGACCTAGGATTTTTTATCATGCTTGTATGGCGCAGCCCCCGAGTGGTTCGAGTAGCGGCCTAAGCTTTTATTTCAACCTGTGCGGCGCAGCCCCCGAGTATTTCGAGTGGCGGCCTAGGATTTTTCATCTTCCTCTGAGTGACAGGTAAAGGAGACAAAATTTCTTCAAATCACTTTATTGATTCTTGCGAACAGGCCGCCTCGTTAAAACCCTTCCAGTCCCCTCAGGTACCCTGGTAAGGGAAAGAGTGCGTCTGAAACCTGCCGCGCTGGTTTTCTTTGTACAATGGCTATTTTGAACTAGGCGTAGAACCGGCGGAGTTGTGCTACGTTCCATGGATTGCTACAGTCTGCTCCTGTCTTCGAGTCCTTTAGGCGGTAAGCTCCATTGCCTATTGCTTCTGTTACGATGTGCGGGCCCTCCCATGGGGAGGCGAGCTTGTGCACCTTCTTTTGCTTGAGTCGAAGAACCAGGTCGCCTGCAACGAACGCTCTTGGTCGCAGCCTCCGAGTGTGATAATTGCGCAGGTCCTGCTGGTACACGGCTGATCGTGCCAGGGCGATGTCTCGCGCTTCATCCAGGGTGTCTCTGCTGTCTTCGAGTGCCTCCTCTGCTTCCGACTCGTCGTAGGCGACTACTCTTGGTGCGTCGAACTTGATGTCGCAGGGGAGGACCGCTTCTGCACCGTACACCATGAAGAATGGAGTGTACTGGGTGGATCTATTCGGCGTTGTTCGCAGACTCCAGAGGACCGATGGAAGTTCTTCCACCCATGCGCCCGCTGCGCGTCTCAGGGGCACGCGCAGTCGTTTCTTGATGCCGCTACAGACGAGGCCGTTGGCTTTCTCCACTTGTCCGTTGGGCTGCGGGTGCGAGACGGACGCATAGTTGAGTTTGATCCCCTGCTCTGAGCAAAAGTCCTTGAATTCTTCAGCTGTGAAATTCGAGCCATTGTCGGTGATGATCCCGTTTGGTACCCCAAACCTGAAGATGATTGACCGGATGAAGTTGACCGCTGTGGATGCAGTCGAACTTGTGATGGGCACGGCTTCGATCCACTTTGTGAACTTGTCGACTGCGACCAGGAGGTGAGTGTGACCTCCGGGTGAGGATTTCTTCAGCGGGCCCACCATGTCCAGACCCCATTGGGCAAAGCGCCAGGCCAACGGTATCGTCTTGAGTTCTGATGCTGGGGCGTGTGGCTTGTTGGCAAATTCCTGGCACCCTGTGCATTTCTTCACCAGCTCCTCGGCGTCCTGCATGGCTGTCAACCAGTAGAACCCGGCGCGTAGCGCCTTGGCCACTAGTGCCCGACTGCTGGCGTGATGCCCGCAGATACCCGCGTGGATGTCGAGTAAGATGGCTTGGCCGTCGACTGGATCTATGCACCTTTGCAGGATTCCTAAGATGCTTCTTTTGTAGAGTTCTCCGTTGATGACGGTGAAACTTTTGGAGCGCCTGATGATGCGCTTTGCTTCGACTGGATCTGCTGGCAGCTTCTGATGTAATATGTATGCCAGGTACGGTCCTGTCCATATGGCTTCGACTAGCATGACCTCCATGGGGACCTTGTCTTGGCTCGGCGGGTTGGCATCGCCTTTCTTTGTTTCTGTGCTTGCTGTACTCTGACTCTTGATGGATCTCTGCGTGATGCACTCGAGGAAGACGCCGGGTGGGACTGGCACCCTGTCTGAGCCCATGTTAGCGAGGACGTCGGCTTCCTCGTTGCTTTCACGGCCAATGTGGCGCAGCTCGCAGTCGTCGAAGTTTCCTTCCATCTGATTGTAGAGGTCTCTGTAGGCGATCATGTTGTCAGCGACGGCGTCGCAGGACTTCATGGTTTGCTGTACCACCAGATAGGAGTCGCCGTAGATCATGAGGTGCGTGGCGCCGCAGTTCTTGGCCATCCGCATGCCGTGGATCAGGGCCTCGTATTCGGCTTCGTTGTTGGACGGCTTCGGGAAGTCCATCTGTAAGACATACTTGAGCTTGTCGCCTTTGGGGGAGATGAGCACGACTCCTGCCCCGGCTGACTTGAATTTCTTCGAGCCATCAAAGTACATTGTCCATGCGTTGGACAGGTCGGGGACATTTGGTAGCTGGGCTTCTATCCACTCGGTTGTGAATTCTGGGAGGACTTGGGCCTTGATAGACTTCGGGTGAGCATACTTCAGCCCCCATGGTCCTAGTTCGACAACCCACTTGGCGACTCGTCCTGTCGCGCGTTGGTTTGTGAGAATGTCTGCTAGTCCAGAGGAGCTTACCACCGTGATCGGGTGCTCGGAGAAGTAGTGGACGACCTTCCTGGAGGTCATGAAGACTCCGTATGCCAGCTTCTGGTAATGAGGGTAATTCTGCTTGGACAGGGTGAGTACTTCGCTGAGGTAGTAGACGGGCCTCTGTACCGGGTGACTGTGCCCTTCTTCTTCGCGTTCGACTACGAGCACCGTGCTTACCACCCTGTTCGTTGCTGAGACGTATAGGTACAGCGGCTCATTTTCCAGTGGTGCCACGAGGACTGGAGAGGTTGTCAGTGTTTTCTTGAGATGGTCGAACGCGTCCTGCGCCTCTTGTGTCCACTCGAACTTGTCTGCCTTCTTCATCAGTTGGTAAAAAGGTAAGGCTTTCTCTCCCAACTTACTAATGAACCGGCTGAGAGCTGCGACTCGGCCAGCTAATCGTTGCACCTCCCTGACCTTGGTTGGTGTTGGCATTGTGAGGATGTTCTGCACCTTCTCGGGGTTTGCTTCGATTCCTCTTGCAGATACAAGGTACCCTAGTAGCTCTCCGGCTGGTACGCCGAACACGCACTTCTCTGGATTGAGCTTGATCTGATATACGTCCAGCGCAGCGAAGACCTTGCGTAGGTCGTCGACTAGGGTATCCTCCTTTCGGGTAGTGACAACAACGTCGTCGACGTAGACTTGGACAATCTGCCCGATTAGCCCCTTGAGGCATGCTTGCATTGTCCGCTGGTAGGTGGCACCTGCGTTCTTTAACCCGAACGGCATCGTCTGGTAGCAAAAGACGCCGTCGGGTGTGATGAAGGCTGTCTTCTCCTCGTCTTCGACTTTCAGCCTGATCTGCTGGTAACCTGAGTAGGCATCCAGAAAAGATAGGCGTTCGCAACCTGCAGTCGAGTCGATGATCTGGTCTATCCGCGGGAGCGGGAAGTGGTCCTTGGGGCAGCATTTGTTGACTGCGGTGAAGTCAACGCACATGCGCAATTTCTTCGTCTTCTTTTTCTCAACTAGAACCGGGTTAGCGACCCAGTCCGAGTCCTTGATCTCTCGGATGAACTTGGCGTGAAGTAATCTGTCGACTTCCATGGTGATCGCGTCTCGTTTGGGTCCTGAGAAGCGTCGCATGGATTGCTTGACTGGCCTTGCGTCCTTGTGGACTTTTAGAGAGTGCTCGGCGAGTTCCCTGGGTATCCCTGGCATGTCAGAGGGTTGCCATGCAAAGATTTTCCAGTTCTCACGTAGGAACTCGACGAGCGCACCTTCCTATGCGGGGGTCAGACTCGATGAGACCTTGACCGTCTTTCCACTGTCAGTCGGATGGACTTGGTGGGTGACAGTGTCGTCATTCGTGTTGAACGCTGCGTCTTTGGCAGGCTTCTTGCGAGCCGGGAAGATGGTCTTGTCGTTGTCGGCTGATATGGCCTTGAAGTGCTCCTCGACGCCGAAGAACTCGGGGATCTTGGCGAACTCGCGGTCGCAGCTATTGGAGAGCCCGAAGTCGCCGCGGAAGGTGATCACTCCTTTCGGCCCAGGTAACTTTATCAGCAGGTAGGCGTAGTGGGGTACTGCCATGAACCTGGCAAAGCTTGGGCGTCCGAGGATGGCGTGGTATTGTGACTTCCAGTCGACGACCTCAAAGTCTATCGACTCCTTCCTGAAGTGCTCGGGTGTACCGAGGATGACGTCGAGTGTGATTGTTCCCATGGGCGTGATTGCTTGCCCTGGTACTATGCCGTGGAAGGTGGTCTCCGATTCCGGCAATTTCTCTGTCGACCTGTTCATTCGCCTGAGGGTATCGGCGAATATGATGTTGATGCCGCTGCCCCCGTCCAGGAATACCTTCTTCAGGCTGTAGTCGCCGATCAAAGCCTCAATCACGAGTGCGGCGTGCCCTGGTCGGACTACCTCCGCTGGGTGATCTGCCCTAGAAAATGTGATTGGTGTCTCCGACCCGCGCAGGTAGTCTGGTACCGCGCGCGGGCTGTTGATGGCTTGAAGTACTTGGCGTGTGATGATTTTCTGCCTCCTGTTCGACGGGGGTCCCTTCTGGATCATGTTCAACTGTCCCCGTGCGGCTGGGTACGCGTCGGCTGCTGCCGACGGACCTTGTTGCTGCTGCTGCGGCTGGGGGAACGCTCCTGCCGCCTGCACTTGATTGTTGTTTGCGGGTGCTGCCTGGATGGCTAGCTGCGGTGCCGCTTGTATGGCCTGCACCGGGGCGATGATTTGCTGCATGGCATGGTAGATCTTTCTTGCTTTGCGGCAATCCTTCAACAGGTGGTTTGAACCCCACTTTCCTGTTGCGGGGTTGCGGAACGAGTGATGCTTACAGGGTTGCATTAGTTCCTCTGCTGGGGTCAGCGGGCGCTTCCACTCGCGCTTCTGACTTCCATCAGTGTGGTCGATGATGCTGCTGCCACGGTTGTACTGACTCGAGCTGGGCTGCCGACTCTGCTCGTATTGTCGGCTGTTGTCGCGCTTGTCCTCGCGGGGGGTTTCGTACCCTGCCGCTACTAATTCGATTGAATCGTGGGTGTAACGTGCCTTCTTCTTTTGACGTGCCTCGCGCCAGTTGCTTGTTTCGCCTTCCTTTTTGGGAGAAGTTTCGCGGACATAGTCCTCTCCTTCGGCCCATTGGTTGGCTGTCTTCATGAGTTCTATTGTGGTCTTCGGCTGGAGCCTACCAAATTCCTCCCGGAGGTCGCGGCGAGCGACGCCATGCATGAAGGCGTCCATCACTCGATCCTCTGATACGGGTTCCATGGTATTGCGGAGGAGTGTCCACCTCTGGATGTAAGAGCGGAGCGACTCGTCCTTCCCTTGTTTGCAGGCCTGCAACTCGATGTAGGTCGTTGGCCTGGCGAATGTTCCTGAGAAACTCTTGATGAAGTTGTCCTGGAATTCCTCCCATGTCCGGAAAGAATCTTTGGGTTGGCTTGTGAGCCACCCGCGTGCCGAATCTGTCAGCATGAGCTGGATGTACTGCATGGCTGTAGTCGACGTTCCGCCTTGACGGGTGCAAGCGATGAGGTAGTCCTCGAGCCATAGCTTTGGGTCTTGCTTCCCGTCGTATTTTGGTGTGCCAGCCGTCAACTTGAAGCCTTTAGGCATGCGGGTGTCGCGGATGTTGAAGCTAAAGCATGCTGCGCCACACGGCTCGAAGTCGCGGTCGGCGTGGTCGTTTGCGTGTGCCACGCTAGCCGAACGCTCCTTGCGGCTGCGGTCCACCGTCTTCTGTGTCAGGACGTCACGGAGGTCCTTGACTACTTGTCGCTGCGCCGCTGGGATGCCCGACGTCGTTGGTTCAGTCGCTCTGTTGCTTGGCCCCTTGGCCGCCAGAGCCTCTTCGATTGCCCTTATGGAGGCAATTTGTTGCTTGTGGAGAAGGGAACGCGCGTCCCCCTCCGGTGGCTGCGTGAGCCGGAGGTATGTCTCGACTGATATCAGGGCGGCATTCGCCGTCTTCGGGACGGGTATCCCATTCTCATCTTCGGTGACGAAGGACGAGTCGAGGTTACGGGTGAGCCTTGTTCGATCAGCTTCTGCCATGTGGGGAATACGGGCTCTGGTTCGCCGTGCTCCCTGGTTCACTTCTGTGGAGGATGTGAAGGAGAGGGCGGCTCGCCTGGCGCTCGATGCATCTGCGTCCCTTTTGCGCCTGAGAAGTTCGGCTTTTTCGGCGCGAATTCGTTCGCCTTCCTTGCGTAGCAAGTACTGGACCGCCAGGTGGTCTTCTCGAGGTGCGTTTGGTGGCGGGAATGTGCCTTCGTCCACGTGTTTCATGGCTTGGATTGCCATGTCCCGCGTGATGACAAGTTTCGTCTGGTCCGGCATGTCCACCTCCAGTGGGTATGCGGGTTCGTCTTCGTCGTCATGTGGTGTTGTGCCGGCCATGAAGACCTGCTTGGGGTAGGCATGAATTGGAGAGTTGGTGCTGCCGCTGCTGCTTCTGTCACCCGCTTCTTGCTCGGGGTCGAAAATTGCCGCAACGTGGCGCGCGGCGCACCCGCTGTCGCGTCTCGTCGCGATTGTCCATGTGTTCGCGCTCGCTGGGGCGAGTGCGATTGGCTTGGGGTAGACTTGAGATCTCCACGAAGACGAGGGCGCGCGCGACATAGCTGTCGGACGCGGGTCCCTGGTCTCCCGTGCGGGTGCGACGGTGGAGGTGGAGGTGGATCTTGACTTGATCGACCGCACGACCGAAGTTGAGGTAGCAGATTCGATTCGTGCGGCCGTTGCCGAGATTGTCGATGCAGATGTTCCCTTCGCGAGTGCGGCTGGCTCTACCCCTGCGGGTGCGGCAGATGCGATCTTCGCGGGTTCGGTGGTCGCGATCTCCGCGGGTGCGGCAGATGCGATCTTCGCGGGTTCGGTTGTCGCGATCTCCGCGGGTGCGGCAGATGCGATCTTGGCGGGTCCAGCGGTCGCGATCTCCGCGGGTGCGGCAGATGCGATCTTGGCGGGTCCAGCGAGCGCGATGGTTGGCGATTTTGGTGACGCCGTCGTGCGTAGCGTAGTAGTCGTAGACCTGAGTATGCCACGACTATCTATGCAGCAGAATATGGAGCCGAAGGTGATGTGTATACCTTTGTCCAGATTGGCGTACGCCGACTGATGCGTTGGCGAGTGGATGACGTATTCGAAGGAGCCGAATCGGATCGACTCCCTGATGGCGGATGCGCCGATCTTCATTGCGGATGGGGCCGGTGCGACCATGATCCTAGCACTTGTTGAATTTCCCACAGACGGCGCCAATTGACGAGGTGTTAACTCGACAAGTCCCAGGGTTGTGCACCCCGGGTTGATTGATGGGGAGAGAGATGAGTGCAAGGTGATCACGACGGCTGACAAGCGAGGTTTACCCAGGTTCAGGCTCCTGGAGGATGACACCCTACTCCTGCTTGTCTGGTTATTGATGCGAGTAGCGATTACAATGGCGAGATTGCGATCTCGCTAGGGTTTGTCGTAGTGGTTATCAACGTGTCCTCTAGGACGGGCAACCCTCCTGGCTTTATAGGTAGCCGGGTCTCGGGTGGTTGGTACAGATACGGTAGGTTACAAGACCTAACCGAGTTGGACTAGGATACTAGGTACCCCGAGTGGGCCTTCTGCGGGCCTTACCATCCTTGGCGCGGCCCAGGTAGCATCATCGTGGGCTACCCGCAAGGTATCCCCACGTCAACATCTTTCTTATATTTGCTACCCTCTAGTGTGCACTTGCGATGCCTTCGGTATTGAGTTGATGAAGCGGCCCGGACCGACTTTACGCGTATGCTTACGCAAGACTGGTTCCACTACAGACATACGGCTTGCACCGTATCTGTGGCTGGCCGGTGTCTGTTTCTCTCTCTTTAGTCGGCAAAGCATTTTCAGTGGAGAGCCCGAAAGGGATGCTTAAACATGCAATTATACGATCGACGTTATGGTACAAAGTTCGTAGGTAGGGAAACGGTTCTCTTACGAATAAGCCTATATGCCACGTAAAACTTGCAAAACTAAATAAAGGTAGAGGCGTCTAACTTTGTTTTGCAGAGGCGTTATTTTATGTGACATGGTTACAGTAAGTTTGATATTACTCGTACTGTCGGAAGAAATGGAGGGCACCGTAGACTCGGAGCCATGCCGATGCGCCGGGTCCAAGGTTCATGGCGCCGTGGAGGTCCAGGCGCGATGACCATGTCGAATCATACTTCATTACTTTAGGTTGATATTGTGTTGTCGTGTGTACATCATGTTGATTGCTTATATGTTAGATATACAACGGTAGCATCTTAAATAGGATGATCCCTAACAAATATCAAAAGTTTGTTCTCCCTCGTTGCGCACCACCAAGAAAGTTCTACGTTATGAGGCAGGCCGTGACGATCGGGTGTCAGACATATCGTCGTTCGCATACAGTGGGTGTAAGCCATGTTGCACGCGCAGGGTCTTCGAGATTTGATTGGCGAGCCTAGCATATGCAGATATGGCCTCGGAACACGGGAAGATCAAAAGATCGAGCATGAGTCACAGAGTTGTTGTGATCGACATTTTATGTCCACCTTTGAAGATGTGCCGCCGGCCGTGACGGTCGGGGGTGGTATAGTGGATGGGGGTCGTGTAATCGCTATTATTATTTTAGGGATAATAATTTTAGTGGAGTGTGTTTGATAATATGATTATAAACTTAAACTCACATATGTTATAAACTTTACCTTACCTCTTTTACAATCATATCTGTAGACTACGAAACTGTACTTCGGTTACTTCCTTAAGAGCCTGGATTCTACCTAAGAAGCCGACGGGTCCAACTTCATCAGCTGGTACATTGATTTTAGAAACATCCTCGAACACAACAACATCATATATGTCCTCGATGAAGTATTAGGAGAAAGACCAAATGATTCTGCTAGCGAGGAGGAGGAAGATGAACTCCGTAGGCGTCGAGACATATTTATAGAAGTGGAGATCACCATGACCGTATGCATATTAGTTGGATTAATTACAGAAAAATAAAATTAAGTCCGACCGAGTTGCTTCTCCGCCCGTTTTGCCCCCTTTCTTCACCAAAGCTATACCGCTGGGCGCCGTTGCCCTACGGGATTCCAGAAAAGTTCTGAGTGACCGGGGGTTGTTGTTAAGCTCCGTATGTTTGCGAGTGCTCGGAGGCGCCACATCTGAGGAGCCTGGGTGACGTCGTCTCGCCCACCCAGCAGCCCTGCCGCCGGCGCCAACCCCCCCCTGGCGCCGGCGCCTCGCCATCTTCCGCTCGACGCCCGTCGACGCAGGTCATCGTCGACACCCCGGCGTCATCGTCTACATCGTCGCGGCAAGTTCTCCGCGACCTCGAAGTCGGCTACGTACGACTTCATCATCAACGCTTGTGCGGGAGCGTAATCCCCGCTATCGGTCTACATGGAGGTAACGTGACCCGTTCCGCCACCGTTATCGCATAGATAGATAGATCCTGCCTAGTTAGGGCGTTCTTACGCTAGAAAAATTATTGTTTTCTGCACCGGAACCCCTTCACTTCTTTGCGGTGCCTTTGACAAGAATCACCGATTCCTACCATTCCTTGACCGAGGTGAAAGAGGCCCACCGTGAGTGGCCTATCTCCGAAAGTCCAAGCCAAATGATGATCTCATTTCAAATTCTAAGTGTATAGCGACACTTGAAAAAGAGGTGCGCTCCGGACTTGGATTCCCTTTTACAAAGTTGGCAAGGCACACAATTCAGTCGGCAATCACGCCGTTGGTCAAACGTCCAAAATCGATCTTGTAGGAGGAGCCATGCAAAGAGCTTGCATTTTGGAAGGGCCCAGTGCTTCCAAACCATCACCAACATGGTGGAAAGTGCCAAACCCTCAAATTACCTAATATATAATAGGGGCCAAGATTCAACTCCAGGCAAGCTTCCACGTCGCCGGCGATTTCCGGCCGTTCGATCCGGCCAGTGGACGGCCCGGATTAAGCCACACCAGCCATCCCGCACCCCGTCACTGTTCATCCCGATTTATAGCCAATTAGCGTCCGCCACGTCGCCTGGTCACCCCCCCCCCCCCCCCCCGGTTGACGCCGGTTCCACCGGTGGACTGATAATTTTGCAGAAAAGCCATTGCCCGGCTGTGGAATCAAACCCGCAGTCCACAGAACAATGAGCGGAGGGACTGATTTGCAAAAACAAAATTTCTCACAAACGTTTCTGCAAAAAGTACGACACAAAAATTCCCCTCTCCTTCCTCCCTCCCGTGCCGCCGGAACCGCCGCGCGCCGCCACCGGTACCTCATCCTCACTCAAATCCGAGCGCATGGGAAACTTTGCCGTCGCGCGCTGCCCAATCTCGCTGGCGTGCGCATGCTGGGATGGCCGGAGTCGCCCCCGTTCGTCCCAGCCGTGATCCGCCCGCGCCACCGCCAAGTTGCTCCCCGCCGGCGACCATATGGACCGCGGAGCCGCCCGGACGACTCGCCTCCTCCTGCCCTCGCAGATCCCAGCAGTGACGACCTCGCGCGGGTGACGTCGCTGCGCCGGCCGACTTCGGCGCTGCCGCCAGTTCTGCCACCCGCTGACGTCAGGGCTGACGCCAGACCGCGCCGACGGGCGGGTCATGGCTGTCAGCTCATTTTCCGACTGCAGAAAAATACATAATTCAAAAAATTCATAACTTCCCCATGCAAGTCATAAAAATACGAAAAAATACCAAAATTTGCATAAAAAATATATCTTTCTAACCAGAACATCTCCATGCAATTTTATGCAAATTGTAAAAAAATTATAAAAGGCGGTACTTTCTATATCTAATATATACTAATACACAAAAAAAATCGTCACCTTCCAAAGATTCTTTCGATTAAACACCCTCACAACAATACATGTCGATTATTTCTGTCATATTATCAAATTCCACATTTACTTATCCCAAAATTTCAGACATTTTCAAATTCTTTGGTTTTCTAAGTGTACAAACAAAATTGCAGTCGAAAAAAGATTTATCTTCAACAACTCTCGCACACTAGACAACTTTGAAACGTGGTGCCCGAAACGTATCCCTTACATTGCTGCCTCAAGATGAAGAATGCCGCAGAGAGCTCTGTTGAAAAAAAGGAAGTACCTAACTACTTGTGGCACAATGTACCACATTCGAAGGTTTCAAATTAGTGCCAATTTAGACAAAAAACAGCAAAATGTTGCTCATTCAAACAATCAAATCTCTACATATGAGGATCACAAAAACATTGCAAAATGTCAAGATGATGAAAAAAAATACTTACGCACAATTCAATAACATTTAGAGTTTCGATCTGGCGTAAATTTAGACAAAAAGAACAGAAAATTAACTACGACAAATTAATATCTGAAAATATAACCACCCAAAAATATGAAAAACCTATCAAAATGAAACTTGAATTATATTCACAAACTAGCCATTTTTTAAATGCAAATTTCGTCTACTTCCAGTAATATTCAAACCTATAAACAAAATCAAACCTTCATTATTTAAATATAAACACACCATCATCTTAAATCTTTTTTTACCACACGGGTGCGGCTATGCCGCACCACATCCACTAGTTTTGCCTTATAGGCTGATGCCGCAGTGTAGGCACCAGAGTTGGTGAATTTCCACGTGATTTCATTGTGTGTTCCCTCGGTTAGTTGAACCTCATGGAGCGTCGTCCAAAGGTCAACAAACTCGGAGATGTGCTGCACGGAGATGCCATCGGAGATGTTGATATTGAAAATTCAAAAGTCGTCGGTGAGCCCTTTGTGAACCTTGAAATTTTTCCTCAAGGAGAGGGAGAAGATGGATGGAGCGATGTTCTTTGGCTTTGTCCCATAACGACGATAACTATTATGTGTCCAACGCCGACAAGACGTAATTTGAAGGTATGATTGCCACCGATATAAATTCAATTACTTGAAAGATTTGGGCGTCTCTAAAATGCAAGATTTTCACTAGGCTTGCTACGCGAACTTGGACATCAGATCGTCTTTCCACACAAGGGTTGGGAAAATTGCCCCCTATGCAACCAAATACAAGAAAGCATGGCACATCTTCTTTTCCAATGTTATTTATCTACTCCCTTGGTGCTGATTCATGGACATTTCTCTGACACAATAGACTAATGTTATATTTCAGACCAAAAATTTTGGTGGTCAAACTTACTCTCTGATAGGAATACGGGGCGCAATGCTTTGGCCTGCTTGTTCATGCTTTGACCTCCAATCTCAGTGCCGATCTTGTTAATGCAGTGGCGGCACCTTCACCCGGTAAAAAGGATGGCCGCAAATGGTGACGATGAAGAATCAGACCTACACGACGTGAGATTAAGATGATGCGTTTGTGTGGAGGTCATTTCTTGAATAAATGAAGACAAGAAGACACGGATCCCATTGATCTCTCTTCATCCTCATTTTTTGAAACCAGACGATGAACAACCGTAAAGCAGGAGTAGAGAGGAGGACCTACGTACGTTCGCATGGCGTTATGTTTTGGCAGGCAGGCAATGAATTCACTGGGCAAGAAAGGACCTCCAGCAGCAACAGACCATGGTGGCGCGCAATCAATTGGACAGTGTAAACAGAGTACTAGTGTCCTGCACTGCATGCCCATGTATGTGGACGACACCGAGGCTCGGCGGCGCCGTTGCTCTTTGGGCCACCGGGGTAGCTAGCAACAGCCATGGGATGGGAGTAGCTTGCTCAAGCGAAAACCAGCACGCAGTACCTTCATAGTTTCATTGCATTGCCACCTGCAACAGTTCGGTCGAGATGATAGTATGGGGTAAAGTAACCGTCCCCGGCCGGAAATATGAATGCGCTCGTGTCTTCACCCCGTCAGTTCGTTTCAGAGAATCATCATCGTCTCTTCGATGCCGCCAAAACGTTACTCCTAGCAGAGGATATGATTGTACTGTACTACGCAGGAGCCAGCGAGAGGAGGGAGATGGACCGCGAACTGAGCTAGGTCAGCTGGTTCGGTTCTTTGCGATGCAACCACCCCACTCAGTTTTAGTTCTATATTTGACATAGGTACTCGCATTTTTCAAAAAAAATCGGGTGCGCATGTATCTCAAAATCGGTCAGACCTCTGCTTTTATTTATATTTACCCATTTTGATGTGTATCTAAAAACATGTAGAGAATAACTAAACCATCTTATATTAAAAAAAAGGGAGTATGGTATAAGTCTATATACATTTATTTTTAGATAAATAAAATTTAAAATAGAGGGAGTATTTTCTTTTTACCATGCTTTTGTTTATCCAAAAAGGCCACACATTCACTGCTATTAGTACAAAGAGGTAGCACTTCCAACCTTATTGGTTCAACGCAGGTGGTCCTAGCATGTATAGAAAGAGTATACATGGTAACATATGTTGTTGGAGAAAACTTACATTGACCTACATTTTCACTTATGACAAGTCACATCACACTCAGTGTAAGGATAATAGTACAACCGGTTGTTAATTATAAGGTAATATCATGTCATTTATAGCCAACTTAATAGCAAACACAATAAATGAGCATAAATCTATATTAATTTATTAATAGTTGGTACATCTCGCATAATAGCACATGCTACAATTGACTCGTACATGAGAGCCCGTTTCCATTCTCTCATATTGTCTCTTTCATGTAAATATGAATATATTATTCAAATCCTTATAACTTGTTGACTAGATCTTACCGTAGCTCTTATAAGACTTACCATGAATCGTTTATTAATGTCTTGTCTTAGGAGAGTGGATAGAATGAACCCGGGGGCACCTGCTCCCGGTTTTTTGGAAATGAAAAAAAAACATTTTCAAAAATGTGAAACAAAAAATTTATATACAAGACTTACACAATATGTACCCCGTGCATGAATTTCGTGTCGAAAATATTATTTATTTTGTCTCGGTAAAAAAGAGAAAATTTATGTGCTATATAGCAGTATATATGTGACATATTTTTGTCTTTTTTGTACGGGCCAAATGAAAAATCATTTTTTCACAAAACTTGCAAGACATGTCTGGTACATGCGAGATCTACGTGCGCGTATTTTTTACATACATTTTTTACATTAGAAAAATGATTTTTTTCAATCGGGTGCACATGCCCGGGAGCATCCAAGCATTTCCCCTTGTCTTAGGAACCTACAAAGGTTGTAAGTTGGGCCTGGTTAGACTCTCAGGGCCGTAAGAAGTATGGGCACCACATACTCTCTAGGAGCCAAGATGGGCTTCGAGCGTTAAGAGTGAGTTAATACAAGATAACAAGAGCTCGTGATTCTGCAACTGGAGGGCACAAAATAGCCCTCTTGAAGATGCATACCAACAAAGCCACTAATCGTGGGACTAACCAGGTCTAGAAATTTATTGCATTTATTGTATTAACCTATTAACTAGGTGTACAATGTGTGTTTTTGTTTTATTTGTCTGTGTATTACAGAAAATATCGAAAAATAAAGTTTCTAGGAAAATTATGAAAATATTACCAAAATCGATCCGGGAGAAATAAGCCGCGGAGCTAGGAGGGAATCTCACGGGGGCCCTCAGCAAGCTCGTGGACCCCACTGGTCAACGCATCATGAAGCGTCATCGCCTGTAAATCCTTCTTGAACTAAAACGACGACCTAGAGGGATTTTCTCAACCTCAAAACAGAGTGGCCATCAACCTCGAAACACTAGTTCAAGGATAAGAGGTTCATGTTCCGGAACCCTGCCAAATGTGGATCTACCTTCAGAGCCATCTTCATCTACTATGTGGGAACTGTGATGATGTGTGAGTAGTCCCCCGTGGAATTCGGGTTTCCCTTCATTGAGTTCTAATGCTTTTTTGGTGCTTTGTAAAATGAGTATCTTAATTATCCTAAGTTCATTTATTGGCCCCGAAATGAGAGGGTAGGACAAAAGATGTTGCGTAAGTTCTTATTGCAAGCACTTACAACTATATATGGGATGCATTCCTATGTATGATTGATGAACAAGATTGTCGCTGAACTGTGATTTGTTCACCCAACACTTGTTATTTTGGTTGGAGATATACGCTTGGTGAACCTATGAAAGTCGGTACATCTTTACCACTCCCTCCGTTCCTAAATGTAAGGTGCATATTGTTTTGAGAAAAAACAAAATATAAGGTGTATTACGATTTATGGTAAATTTACCCATCTAAAAATGAGTTCCAATATATAAAAGAGTAATTTAAAGGATTGTTTTCAATTTGTGACTATTAGGGACTTCTCTCTCCCGGGTTTTTCAAGGGAAATGACTCCACCATATACCAAATACTAACGTCTTAATATTTGTGCAACAAAATTAGACACCTTACATTAAGAAACATAGGGAGTATTAGTATTGTCGTTCGTATGGGTCGGAACTTATCCAGGAAGGAATTTTTCTACCTTAGGAAAATTTCGTTGACCAAGGGAAGTTGAATCTGCATGCTAGGATGGATATTGACCCGGGTACGGCGGCCTACCAAAGTGATAGAGACAAGGAAGATTTGACGTGCACATGCATTTTTTTCTTACTTGATACCTTGCTGCATTTTTATTTCAGAATAATATTACTTGCTTTTACCATCGATAATACTTGCCTTTTATCATCTTTTCGCCGAACTAGTCCACCTATACAATTAACAATTGGTATTAGGTGTGTTGGAAACACATGAGACTTCTTAAACTTACGAACGATGATCCATCTTTACTATTCCCTCCGATCTATAAAAAGTGTCGCTCATTTTGTACTAAGCTTTTATGGATCGGAGGGAGTATTATTCTTGTCGTTTCTATGCATTTTTATTACTTGCTACCCTGGTGCCATTTTTCATTTCAGATTTTATCACTAGCTTTTACCATCTATAGAGAGGAGAGTCTTTCCATCTTCCTTAATCAATATCCCACCTTACCGGAGCACTGTTTTCGCAACATCGACAACGAACGTGCCCCAAGTACGACGGTTGTGTCACCAAGCCACCCATCTATAGTTCTATTGGTGAGGGAGCCACGTTTTGGCTGTGTACTTAATTGAATACACAACATTTTCTATAAAAAGTCTTATATAGGAAAAAATTAGGCGATTGTTTCATTAGAAATACATGTATTTGACATCACAAGTTTGAATTAACATCACAACTTTATACTCCCGGCTCCACCACTGCACGTTGTGTCCTTTCTTGTGGAGGACTACACCATGCCGCATGGAAGGAGAAGGAGTACAACACCAATTGTCGGTGGAGGAGAAGGAGAGAGCGTGCCTCTATATATAGGAAGGAGTTGCGCCATTCAGGATTGTCGTCGCCATCGAGGGGTCATCTCATCTATATATCACATTGGTTGAGGATTAGTAAAGGGATCATCGAGGAGCCCTTACGTGGGATTTTCCAGGAGTCGTGCTAGGGATGTAGCATTTTTTTTAAGAAAAGGAGGGTGTAATTCCCTGGCCTCTGCATCGAGTGATACACTTATTAACCAAACCAGATTTACAAATTTACAAAGTACAATATTGAAAACAAACTGAAGTCAACCTCTCGACAACAAGGGTCACTATCACTATGACGGGAGTGACTAACACCAACACACACCATCGAAAACTGGAGTACCAGTTCAGCTAAACACTCAATGCACACCGATGTGCATGCATTAGAAATTTCTGCTGCCGTCTTTCACGAACCTATTTTAAGAAAGGATCAACACCATGACCTTACAAAATCAGGCATGCCGTCGGCATCGCCACGATGCCAGACAACACCACCATGCACGAGTCCATCATCAAGAATCTGAAATCGAACCCCGCAACGTCACGCCGCCAAGACTCGTCTATCTCCAATCAGTTGCTGCTCCAAAAACAATACCCCCAAGAGGGAGAACGACACCGCAAGCGCGCTATTGACTGACCCAGGAATCCCAGGATCTAGGGTTTACCCCGGAGCAGCACGAGCGGGTTGACAGTAGCTGCAACAATGATGCCAGCCACCAGGCAACGATGCATAAGCGACGTCATCGCGTGTCGTGACTGTAGTCAGAACTCCGTTTTCACCGGCAGCTATGACTCCCAACTCGTCGCCCTGGCCGATCTCCTCCGGCAAAAGAGAAGACCACCACCGACAAGGTTTCCTCATGATGCAGGACGACCCCAGAGAGCTCCGTTGCAGATTAAGATCGTCGAGATGTAGGATGGCCCGACCAAAGTCAGCCCGATCTGCTCCAGGTTGACCACTGGTGCCTATAGTTCGCCTCCGCCGCCTACACCACTACCGCCAAGAAGGCCGAAGCAGGCGCCGCCGCTGGGCCTCCATGGAGGCTGAGGAGCTCCGCCGCTGCCACCATGCCACACGGGCTACATTCGGCAACGCGGCGGCGGCGGGTTGGGATGCGCACGGGGAGGGGCCGACGGGTGAGGGATGTAGCATAATCAGAGCCTCTTTGTAAACTCAACCCTTGGAGTGTAGGCACCCTTGGGACCTCAACCTTTGACCCTCGGTCTCTTGGATCCATGTATCGACCACAATCACACAAAAAGAGGAGCAATGCAACTATGCAAGGCACAATAAACCCATGCCGAGTGAGGGAAACGTGAAGCCGACAAAGAAAAAGAGAACTCCACCCCATCCCGTACCACCACAAAGAACTAACCCCTATCCGTCAATGTTAAAGAGAAACAAAGTCCCGCTACACTATATGTGTCAATTTTAATTTATGTGCATGTGTTCTCTTCAGGTTCTTTGCATGAATGAATTCATGTTGGCCAGCCATGCCATCAAACAAACATTGGTTGTCGTCATGTTATTACCCTACTATTTTTTTTTGAGTGATAAAACACCAGACTTTATTAGATCAAGATTGATATGTTTACAAAATCCGGTGGATGCATCAGCCAAATATGGCGGCCAATGCCTAATCCAGCAACACCTTTAGCAATGTCATGAGCCTCCCAATTGGACTCTCTGAATTCATGCGTTATCTCCACATGCTCAAAGGTTGCCTTCCTCGTTGCTATCTCCAAAATGACATCACAATGAGTCCCTCGGATTCCCTCCTAGATACGTATCTTTTACGACCTATGCCTATGCACAATCTGAAGCAATAAGCATTCGTCTGATATACATATCCTTTGATATCCATATCCTTTGCCAGAGTGAGCGCTTCACGACAAGCTAGTGCTTCTAGCGTGCTTGGATCGGTCAGGCCAGCGACCAGGGCCGATGCTCCCAAGAACTTGCCTTCCGCATATCTGAAGATAGCTGTCGCTGCCCCCTGCGTCTCCGCTCGATTAACATCACCATCAACATGTCCTTTCACAAAGCCTGTCGGTGGTGTCCTCCATTTCTTCTCTCTCCCCGAAGCTCTTACCCCATGTGAGGTGAAACTCTGAATCTTCACCAATCCCAGCTCATGCATAAACTTTGTAATAAAACCATGAGTAGACAGAGGGCTCTGGTACACCTCCTCATGTAAAGCTTTTCGCCTCGCCGTCCAGATAGCCCAACAAGTCACCAGTAGGTGAACAAAATCACCAGTCCGGGCGTTCGGTCTGTTCAGTTTGCTCGGTCCGGTTTTTTCGGTCATCCAAAAATTCGGTCATCTAGAAACGCTACCCGAATGACCTTCGGTCTTTTCAGTCTTTATGTATTCGGTCTTTGGTCTTTTCGGTCCGGTCTTCGGTCATGACCAAATAGATCAAATAAATAAAATCATCACAAGTTTATAAATTTGACAGTACAAAACGATGATCATTTGAGGTATTTATCACACTAGAAGTAGCAATTCTCGGTTCATCATTCTCAATACTCACCCTGCAACTTGCAAGGTGCAGGAGAGATCAAATAGATCAAATAAATAAAATCATCACAAGAGGCACGAACAGTACTCACAGGTTACCTTCACCGTGTCTACAGCTGGTCGGGGATGTGCCAGCGGCTGGGGACGAAGACAGAGGAGAAGCAGGGAGCAATGAACAACCAACATGACAAAGTAAGAAGCCTTCCTAGCTGGCAGTGTACCTACATGGGATTTGGTTCTTCATGAGTGATGGCAACTTCAGTCTAAATGGGTATTTCGGTGATGGTAACCAAACAGACTAATATTATTTCGGTCATCGAGTTGCTGGGACCGAATATGTGATCGGTTATTTCAGGTTCGGTCTTTTTGGCCTTGGTCTCGGTTATTTTGGGTTTGGTCTTCAGTTATGGTTTTTTGTGCCCACCCTGAGTTATCCTACTAGGGTGCGATGTGCGATCGGCCAAGCAATAAGGCTAGTTGGACCACTTTTAGAAGAGAGGACAGACATGGGCTTGTGGGCTATATAAGTTGCGACCTTTTAATTTTTTTCTCTTTTCTTATATGTTAATGTTATATAATGTGTATATGACTAGTTTTTTGTCGAAACAAATTGGTATGCATTTGAATACCCTTGATATAAAATGAGGTAACTGATGTGTATCCAAAATATACATTTTTTAAAACGATTTAATTTAGCATCGTTAGCGATGTTTATCCAAAGTTCCAGACCATTGATTTTTCGTCAGATGTGAGACCACGTCAAGTGAAAAATATATACATAGATCGTTGCATAATTTATGTTTTTGGCTCTGAGTCGAGATAATAACAATTTCGGAGCCCCGGGCTTAATTCACGTTTATCTAAACTATTTGCACATATGCCCCTCTGACTTCGCCAACGTAAAACAGTTCAGAGCCTCCCAACCTAGATTGCCCATAGACTCAAAGGGATGGCGTACATATATGCATTTGAAAGTGGCATCGTTTCACCATTTCGTCGCCAAATTCAATGGCACCGACATGAGTAGATTGTAATATGTCGGCACCTAACACAATGGCGCCGAACCCTTATAAGTTTGTGCCATGTGGAGGTGCCAGACTTCCAATTAGTCCTAAGGAAGGGGCATATTCTTATAGAAAATCAGGAATGCGGACCGGAGGTTTACCTTCCTTAAAAAAAGGGATCAGATTTTTTTTACAGTTTGTGTCGTCTAGGGGTTTAATTTCAGTATCAAGCTTGATTTTTTTAGATAGCTTGATTAGTCGAGACAACACCACCTTCACAACTCAAAGCTGCTAGTCTAAATACTTCGCATCAATAATTAATTAATTACACCAATGTAAGGAGTGTGGTGTAGTAGCAGCGTGTTACATACATAAACCATCAAGTTTTGACATCGCCGATCACATACATTCACAGTAGGTAACTACGTACATTACATGACATGCATGCATGCATGTAAAAACCAGGCCCTGTGATGTTCAGTGTAGATGCTTCCTTAGCTGGCGAGAGCGCTGGTGTTGTAGACGAGGAGGGCGCCGCCGCCGAGGAGGCCGGCGAGGGTGATGGCCCAGATTAGGAGCCCAGTGGTTCCTACATTCGATCGAATAATAAAGATAAGGATGAGGCATGAATGGAACATGGTCAATACTTAATTACTTCATTTTGACTCTTGTTTGTTATGAATCTACTTAATTTTAATTTTTATGAAGTGTATCTTCAAGGACATATGCTCAGAAACAAGTTCGAGGAAACACATTTTCATCGTTAAGACTTGTTTGGATGCATGCTGGCGTCAAGAGAATCTGAAGTAAAACCCTTCTAATCAGAGAACTGACCGATTCTCTATATCCAAACAAGCTCGATCATAATTTATCTCCAAGGCATCCCCTACTCGGCTAGCTACTCCATACATTTACGGCATTTCTACCTAGTAATATACATGGTAAACTATTGCTTGAATATTCATTGTTCTTGCAAACAGAAGTTTCAACTCTTCCTCGTAAGTCCTCTAATTATGATTGAATAAGCCTTAGTTAGAGTTGTAACTATACCAAGGCACTAGGTCACTAGCGGCCTTTGGTGCAGAGGACCTCCTTTAAGAAACAGCAAGGCAGTACTAAAACAGTAACTAAGCATTGAATATAAATATTTAAACACCACCCAAAAAAGATTTAAACGCATATCTACGTTTCTTTGAAGTCAAGTTTCATTTCTGAATCATAACGATACTTTGAATCATGACGATAAATAAATGGCGCACAAATCTTCAAGCACGAGGCAGCCATGGATTCATGAACAGTAGAAATTTTCGTCGGGTTCTATATTTTACACCATAATGCTACTTGTTTTAACATGCACAAATTAATTTAAACGAAAATTGAACAAGAGATGAAGTAGAAGTTACTCACCACCGGCGTAGCGGTCACCAGATTCAGACCATGACTCTGGCGCCCAGATGGGGCTGCAAATTTGCCACAAGGATTAACTGTTACTCCAGGATAATTTATGCCAATTTTAACAAAACATTTAACTGACCAAGTATTTCATCCGGAGTACACATCTGGGTACGCGGTTAATTACCTGTAGCCGTCGACGTTGGCACCGTACTTGTCAACAAACTGGTAAACGCCCTTTCCCTGCATCGATCCATCGCATGGAAAAAAGACGAAAATTAACAAAGCCTGGCCATGCTATACAGTGTATAATTCGGCATGCAAAAGAAATCTGAACCTAGTTAGCATTTGGGGTGGAAGCGCATGCATGTATGGCTTTAAAGCGGAGAGGATCTTACAGTGCCCTTCCTGCCGTTGGCGTCGACGTCGTATGAGAAGCTGCCTGAGAGTCCTGTGGACAAGGAAAGAACTCTTCTGATCAAAACAAATGAATCCATAGATAGAACCTCATCGACCATCACCGGAGCAGAACATGCATGCACGGGGTGGTGTCTGAACTCTGTGGACGTAGTACGTACCGAGGGGCTTGTCGACCTTGATCTTCTTGCCACCGCTGTTGACGAGGGCGAAGTTGGAGCCCCGGCGGGAGAGCGACGGCAGGCTCGTCGGCGCCACCAGCGGCGAGGTGATCATGGAGGCTGCCATATCACTTCTCTCTCGCTCTCGCTCTCGCTCTCGTTCAAAGTCTGTCTTTTGCTTGTGAACTCTGAAGAAAAGCGTCCAGCAATGGCGCAGCGACGGGCCAATATACTCACACTCGAGGCGCCAAGACCTGCGTGCGGCCAGGGAGGCGCGCGGATGGGATAACGCTGGTGCGACCGCCGACGTGCCACGTGGCAGGCTCCTGATACGGCAGTGCCAGGGCGTTATCCTCTTGGGATCGCTTGCTGTAGAATTTTTCTAACCGGGGAGATAAAAGAATCCCTATGGCGAGTGGTGACTGGATTGGACAGGTGAGCTCAACCAGCAACATGTGGTGCTGCGCAACCTGGGAGTATATTGTGGTGCTTTTATTTTTATTTTTTCAAAAGGATTGTGGGTAAACCGAACCGTACAAAATATTTTAATAAAAATAAAATAAAATTTTAAGATGGCATTTGTCTTCAATTTTCAGATTGTATCGACGGTGCGCCACCGCCGCTCATCTCAAACCCGGTCTGACGTTGTTGGATCCAAGCGGGAAGTCACCGAAAGGGGTCAAGAAGACCACATCCGTCTCGGAGCCGAAAAAAAAGGATGAATCGCAAATGAATCTTCACGACGATCCGTAGATCGCCACTGTCAGGAGAAGTTCTTGAGAACCCCACTACTCCTACAAGTTTCTCGACGTCACTGTGAGATGTGGCTGAAGCCGGGGATACTTTATTGAACAACAAGGCGTCAGTGCCACCACCTGAGTGCCGCCTAACCAAACCTTAAACCTAAAATCAGGAGAGTGAAGCCTAAAAGTTGATGATCGCTACATAGTGCACGTATCTCAATCACATAATATATGAAATACACAAGCTGAAAATGAATAGTCTTTAGAAGACAATCCCTCATGGAAGAAGCTTCATAAACATACGGATCAAAACATGACGACGCAATAAGTTCTCCTCTCATCTTTATTGATAGTTTTGAGAGTGAAAAAAATAAAAAATAAATAGTTTTGAGAGTGGATCTGTTACCTCGGGACTATACCACCCCTACATAAACGTCGATTACATACCTAAATAACCCTCGTTTTAACCTGATAACTGACGGAACTTATTACCTCACGATTCTGTATCTCATCCATTACGTAGCTGGCCAATTAAATTTGATAGCTGTCAGGCCTTATGAGCTCACACAACGGCCAGTTCTGGGATATCATCAATACCATAGCAGGCAGGACATCAAACCTGTTTTAGGGCCAGGCGGCTGTGTCAGCACGACTAGTTCCATGCAATGCAAGCCGTGAAGGCTTTGACTCCTAGTTACCTCTACACCAGTCCTCAAGTAAAATGACAAACATTCATCCATGCCCGTAGCAGTTTTTTAAAAATAGGGTACGACTGCCAATACTAGTTGCAGATGTAACATCTTCAGAAGGGAAGTACAAAATTAATCTATGAAATATGTTTCTTTTGTCCTCAATGGCCCTTGTTTGAAAATGTCAGAGACTCTCGACATATCAAATGACATATTTTAAATGATTTACCTGTTTTTGCATTTCATGGTTTAGATAGGCAAAGTGAATTTTGTTTTCTAAAATTGTTAGAACTTCTGAGATTTTCATAATGTTTTTTAGCATGTCGTTCTTAGGACGGGTCAGTTCTGGCTGAATTTTTTGAGGAGCCATTAGTGACTAAAATTTTCCTAGGAGTCATTTAGGATAAAAGTTAAACAAATCATATTCTTGTTGTGTGACATGTTCAGCTTGGACGCCAATAAGTTATTGGGACGCAAACTAGACTTGTTATTTGTCATGTTTTGCCTTCCTCGGGATATAGAGAATGCTTTTAACATTGTCGACACTGAACTATCTGTAGAGGGTTACATTTTAGCTATGTTAATCGTATAATCAACAAGTTGAAGACCGACTCCACCAATCTTACTGCTACATCTAACGGTAGCCAAAGGGGGGTATAGTCCCTCGGAGTAACTCCACATTTGGCTCAGCATCGAACAAAGAGCAAGTCCGAACCAACAAGACCTCCCACCAAACAACATCTCTTAACATATCTCAATACATACATGACACCAAACAAACAACAAAATCTTAGCCCAACCTAGGCTAAGTCAGCATGTCTCAACTGGGAGCAGGGTGATGCAACCTACCAAACATATGTTTAAACAGTTGTCAATTCTCACAAGATTTTATCCAGTCTACTCAAAAGGTCCAATATTGTTGTATATACATTGGCGCCCTTGTGAGACAATTATATGCAATTGTCAACTAGTTGAGAATGCAACATATGGATTGCCACGACTAATTGGTATAATGGTTTTCGTTGATCAGACAACTGAAGACAATCTTTTCATTCGTGAGAGTGCACCTAGGAGTATCTACCCCTTAAAAATAACACAATTTAGAATGTCCCAAAAAATTGAAACAAATTTTTATGTGTACATTTCCGTTTAATTTTGTGTACGGCACAATTTTTTCAAAATAATCTTTTTATTTTGACTACATAAAAAGACAAATTTTGGTGTCGGATTGGCTGACTTTGTGGAGGCCAAAGTCAGGTGACTTTGAGTCACTGCCACATAAGGAAAGTGGGTTTCATATCTCTATCAATTCTTTTTCATGGGCCTACGCAAGAACCAAGTTATGCAGAACCTATAGGCCTACAATGACGATGGGAGAATGTACGCACTGTTTGATTAGTTTGGGGATGAGCATAAGGTCCCTACACCAGGGACATACCTAAGACGTGTTAAAGCAAATAACTACTTTAAATAAGATTATTGCTCAACCTACTGATAAGTACAGGTTTAAGTCTATGGAATAATAAAATCTTGCAGGCAACAAAAACATACAGTAATATAGATGCATCTTCAATTACGTGCCTTAACACTACATTTTCAAGAACTTCTATAATAACGTACTAAGAAAAAAATTACTGTAGTTATTTATGACGAAAATCATAATACAGAGACGATTGTGCTTCTTTCATCACACTGTATAGAAACCAGTGGAGCATAGTAAAATTTCTTGAAAGCAACCATTACAATGAAACTAGATGCATATCCAAAGATCCCCCGACCAAATTTATCAAAAAATCGCATATAGATTTTTACAAGTCGGAAGGGGAAATGGTTTAACGATGAGCACGCAACTCACAAAGAACAGCACACACATAATGAACAACAGAGGAACCCAACTAATGGAATTGCCCTAATATCAGCTGCCAAGCAGCTCTACCTACAAGTGACAGTAAAGAAACATAAATGGTATACTGCTGAACTATATGGCTAAGGAATGACTGCAGAAGTTGAGCTAATGAAATGGAAGAGGAGTGGCGTCACATAACCTATTTTTCGACTATACATAATTTCAGGCCCATTACTCCAAAATGAAACGGAAAGCTAGACCTAACTGAAAGAAGCAAGAATTTTTCTTCCCAATGATAAGAAGATTTCTTAGAGCTTGAATACTCCTAAGATACCTAAAGGACAATACTGCCTCCATGCAAAACACTGACTAAAATTGTGCACTGCATGTTTTGATTCCAAGACTATCACTGCAAGTACCAGAAGAGTATAAGGGGCCCTCCATGCTGGTGACAGAACGAATGAACTATCCTCGCTGGCAGGATAAATAATCGGTTATGATTAACCAAAGACTGAAGTAGATTAGCTGAGAATATCTGAACATGCAAAACTGCCAATTAACATGACCAAGTCTACATAAATAAGCCATGGTTGAGAAACTAAGAAACATAAGAGTGATTTGTCTTTCCCAGATGAGCATGAGGTTCATTCCAGAGTTGAAGGGATGGAGAACACTGTTTTGACCTACTTTTCCAAACCTAAGAAATTACGGGATGGCAAGAGAAGTTCAATAGAACCGACTGAAGTGCCCACTGATATCTTTGAAAGTACAGCAGGAACCTTAAGAAGACATTATGAAAGCTTTGATCAAGTTCTCTGCCGACTGCCTCTGCTCAGAGGTGCCAGATATGTGAGCAACATGGTCATGACGAGATGATTTTGATTCAATAATTTCAATGTCAGCTCCAGAGATCTGCAGTGATACCCAAGAATCAAGAGTCAATGTTAAATTGTTAATCTTAAAGTAATTTAAAATAGACCATTCAAGATGTCAGATTATAACTGGTTCTTTTTTCCATACATTCATGCATGTTAATGTTGAAAACTTTACAGTTTCCTACAAATGCTGCTTCAGACCAGCCCCGTCGATAGTGTTGTGTACACACTTTATGTTACACATTTCATTGTAGTCATGAATTTTTTTTACCAATAAAATCAGTAAGACACTCAAATGATCTAATATACTAAACTAACCTCTTTTTTAGGAATCTGTGTACTACTGGATTTAATATTACAAGAGACCGCAAGTAGCACCCTGTAACAATTGGAGTTTGTGGGTGATCTTTCAGGCAGCCATGTTTGTTATCCTATCAAAGTTTTCTGCTATCTAACTGGGTCTCTTTCTACACCTTCACTAGATGAACACGTCAAAGCTAGTATCTGCATTCAGTACAAGCACCAGTAATATGAAATAACTGACCTTTCTAATATTTTGCAAGTTTGTCCCATGCTTTCCCATCACTTTTGACAGGCCACTAGTAGGAATAATCATTTCCATGTCCGGAAGGCGTCTGGACAGTCGTAATCAACAAAAAATTACAATTGTAAGGATTAAAAATAGAGCTCAAGTAATAACTAAATCCAAGGAAGCCTGCACTGAGGATCAGCTGTTGAGAAAGGGCTTATGGTGAGTTCAGTTGTGACCTACCTTCCATATGCCTTCGAAGAATAGGAGGGGCGTGCTCCAAACCCATCATCTACAGCCTGAAGGAAGATACCACCGGTTAAGTTAATATCATAAACCTATATGTACATCTCATTATGAAGATCAAGAGAGAAACAAAGAAAAACTACATGACGCAAAGTACTGTACCTGCATGGAGCTGTATCCATATGAGCTGCTACGAGGATATACATCTGACCCACGCTCCACTTCACCCCTTTGATCATAGCGTAATGGAGTGATTTGTTGGCTGTAAGGTAATAATGCTGGCATTGAAAAGCTGCTTGAGTACACCGGTTCAGTAGGGGAAACAGCTAGCTTCCCATCCTTGCCAGAGTTTTGCCTCTCCACACTGTCCTTAAGAACATCTTCCCGAAGTCTTAGAACAATCTGAACAAGAGCATCACGCAGTTTGTCCACTTCCCCGAACACCTACAAGCAATAGAACTTTAACAAACCTAGACAGATCACATAGCGACTATCTCAAACAATAAACACAGAGGGCAGACCTCAACGAGTTCATCACTGGTAGATGCCCTTCGGGGCTTACTACCCTTTGATATGTGGATAGTTGCCTTGGACTTACTCCGCATATCATTAATGATTGAACCACCCTTGCCGATAAGACAGCCAATGACATTACCCGGAACAAGAAGGCGAAGATGCATTCTATCTTCAGTTTCATCATTGATCTTTCCTTGAAGCAGGAGAACAGCTTCCACTGCTGCAGACTTAACATCATCGGTGGCCTGAAATGGAAGGTATCATCTCAAATAAAAAATAAATTTTAGGGTATAACTGTATGTGACAAGTACAGCAAGTGAGCTGGAAGTGTTGTCAAACCTCAGTGGATTCAATGGTGATTATACTTTCCTCCCTGTCATTCTTTGCATCATCGACGTCTATTCTTGCACCACTCTCTTTCCTTATACTCTTTATGGTCACCCCACTTTTACCAATAACCAACCCAATCTTGTCACCAGGGCATACAACACGCAGCAATAGATCTCCTGAACATTTAGGGGTGTTATATGTAGGAATAGCTGGAATCATAGATTGATAAATGGGCAATCTGCCATGAGCATCAGCAGGCACTGTATATTCAGGAGCATGAGAACCATGACGTGTTGCCCCTAAGATAGATAGACTTGGATGTCCAGAAGGCATAGCAGGATCTGCGACTGGGTATAAGTTACTACCCGGATAAACAGGAAGTTCTGAAGGAAGTATAATTGTTGGAGGAAGTTCTTGAATAGATGTTTCAAGAGGGATATTTTCTTTTGATGGAGACTTGTAGATGATTGTTGATACTGCAAACAATGCCTTTTTGACAGCCCTAGCATCCCCAGTTATCTGATAAAAATAGTAACAATTGTTTTAACATGGAAACATAAAATAGATATATATGCATATAAGAAGAACAAAACTATAAATTATTGCACTAGGAGGATATGACCATGGTAAGTAATTAGTTACTTAGTTGATTCCTGTATCATGCTAGAAAGATGACGGTGATAAATTTTTACATTATAGCACAAAAACATGTGCAGAAAACTATGGAACTTGCTGCCAGATACTTTGCAACTATTCACTATGGTTAATATCATTTTATCTTGGCGTAGCGTCAACAAATTATAATATGGAAGAACATATACCTGAACGAAATTATCAAAACTCATAGCACACGAATGTGTAGCTTCGCTTGGATCTTTTGGTCTAACTTTAATGAATGATTTAGATATTGACCGAAGTCTCTTGATGACAGCACCAGATTTTCCGATAACACTTGCAGCTTGACTGGCTGGTACAAGAATGTTGGCTTCTTCATCCTCGGAGTCACTACTGATGGTCAGAGCATCAACGATTGCATCATGCACCTTGAGTAATGCATTTTGTGCTGCGCAAACAGGCTCCCTATCATCATCATCATCAACATCTATGTCCTTGTGCTTGAGGTCTCTATGCTTGACATAACAATATACCAAGATAACCCTTTTGTCAGCACCAGGGTAAGGGTCAACGACCTTGACTTTGGCATTCGTCTGCTGCCGGATTGAATTTATCACCTTGCCATTCTTGCCAATAACACTACCAATCACTTTGTCTGGACAAAGTATCCGATAAACAACCAATTCATCAACACTGGAGCTTTCCTGGGTGTGGGTGGCTGGTCTCCTCTTTTGGTCCCTCTCTTCTCTGTCATGATCCCTGTGTTGGCTGGTACGCTTGCCAGCAGGCCTCATTGTTTAGCCAACTACACAAGAAAATGCACAATAAATTAATCATGAGCACTATAAATAAAAATACACACCAGCTACATATTAAGATAAACATCCATTATATAGCATCAATGCATTCAACAAGCATGATAGCGCGGAATGATAAGAGTCAAACAAATGGGTCCATGTGCTAGATAAAATGTGCTAGGATTCACCAAAAAAGACCAGAAGCAAGCTTATCCAAGAAGTAACCGTTGTCGGTTATTCATGTAATCATGTTAACAATTAATCAGCACATGCAAGAAAATGGAAATTGATAAGCAATATGGGTCATAAATACGATGGTTACACCGACCACAGCCAGTATAACATATCAAAATGAATGGATGATGTCTACTGATTATGCATCATTGCAGATGAGTTGAAAAAGGAAAAAATTAGACATACAGAGAGTGACGTTCATTGGCACAAATCATGCAGTCACATGGCATGCGCCATTCCCACGAAGGACCGACCCACTTGACACAGTGATGATTGTTATATAGCTATCATCTCATATCCAACCCGTCTCAAAGAATTAGCTTGAATGATTAATGTGATAGAATCAGTAGGCGGAACACGACAAGAAACTGGATTTAAAGGTAAATGTGACAGGCCCTAGTAAGCGAAACACGACAATATAATCAAGATGCAATGACGGGGCAAGATTTATGATTCCCTAAAGGAAGACAGGATTTATGAAACCAAAGATCTGGTCGAGTGATGACGAAAAGATCACCAGTGAGCCTTTGTAGGCTCTTACTCCATTAAGTGGCACCCATACATTTTGAGATTCAGGTTTTACCATCAATTCGACCAATAAAACGTGGTTTATGTCACAAAATCATACCATTAAATTTGTATCCAAAAGAGGTTTCCAGCAGTGTTGTATTCATGGCATATGAGTTGTATATTGCTACTCTAATTGATGGTCAAGTTAAATCATGAGGAACAAGGACGCTACGTGAATTAGGAGGGGGTGAGTAGTAGTTAGTTGACACATAAAGAGAAGCTGAACCATGCTGCGAAGGAGAACCGCTACAAAAATCCTGTGAAGGAGAACCCTTAAAAAATCGTGTGAAGAAGAACCCCTCAAGGGGGTAGAAAGTAGAAGAGGAGTTATAGGCCTCGCAGAACAAGTTATTAGAACCCTAACATACGCTATCCCCTGGCCCGAATCTGTAAATTGTCTTTACATCCTACCGGTTTGCTGGCCCAGATCACGAATTCGGGGGTGAATCCTGCAAAGGAACCTTGCGAATCGCGACAATGATTACCAGGGATAGGAAACATGGCGATTTCAGGAAAGAGATACCGGAATTGGCCAGGATTGACGGTGATTGAAGCAAGAACGTACGAAGAGCACGGGTTGGGCGGACGGGAGCGGATCGAGGGGAGCGAATCGAGACCGTCAGGGAGTGAAGACGGCGAAGATGGGAGGACGGCGGCGGCGGCGGCGGCGACGATGGAGATCGGAAGATGATGCTGAGGGGGAGAGGAGGAACAGGAGAGGATAATGAATGAGAGTTGTTTAGGGTTTGAAGCGACGACTACTATGGGTAGTAGCACCAGAACTCTCAGAGGTTTTTGTTCCGGGCCCACGCGTCAAATATGGTAGTTATCCATCGCGAGAAGAACAGGTGCGCGTGAGTCATCCATGCTTTCATGATTTTTTTGGATTGAAGAATTTTCAAAAAGAAAATTGAAACTAAGAGTTTTCAAAACATAGTAACAGGAAAATAAAGATTGATATAACATGTGCTTCAACTTTTAGAAGATTTCAAAACACAACAATTTTGTAATAGATATTTTTAGATGATGCACAAGAAAAAACACGGTAATTTTGTAGGAACATGGAGAGAGATAGAGTATTAGTGGCAGTAGTGGAGGTAGGATCAAAATTTAGGTGGCGGAATGAACAAGTAGTACATAAAAATAAACTAATCTTTGCATAGTTAAGCATATATACTACTCATTCCGCCACTAATTAGTGTGTTGATCTTTTTAGAATAAAACTAAAATAAGGTTTGAACACATATAGTAATTTCTATAGAAGGGGTATAGCAATTATTCCTGAGAGATTTGATTGCCTCAATCCTATGATCTAAAAGGATTTCGGAACAAAGATTCATATAGATTAGAATTCTTTAAGAAAAAACTTGTGAAATTCTTTCAATACAAAAAATGCATGAGTTTCTTAGGATGAGCTTTTTCTCATTCTCGTGCATAAAATTAGAACAACTCCTTTGCCACCCACACACCTTACTCGTTTCACACCTCACGGAAAACAGTGGTGGACCCCATCATGACCAATCATCGGTAAAAAAATGAACTAAAAATTAGCACAAGATGCAGGACAAACTCAATTCAGAAGAGGTGATATCAGGGTGTGTTATCAGCCTGATAGAGAAAATTGATGTGAGATGAGACCAAAGCTATTGACGACGTACTCGTCGGTGGAGCAGATCCACACCTCAGCTGCAACCATGGAGCAGCGGATGTAAACACAGAAGAGAGAATTGGAGGGGGTGCTGTCAGTAACACTTGGTAAAATCAGCAAGGTATAGTAACACGGTACACCTGCAGCTTAGCTAAGTAGAAACCAGGATCTGGCCTCGGGTGACGTGTTGATTATCTATCCATTGTAGTACTAACCAACTTGTCACGTGTGTGTATGACAGTATGAGGGAGACTTCTTGCTTTCTTTGACGATTGATTAGAGGCGAGGTCAAGTGAGAGCGACGACGGAGTAATGGCCAAGTCGAAGCTACTGTCTCAACTCCATTCCAAGTTCCCCCGTTTCCTTCTATCGCCGCCTCTTCCCTCTATTCTCCTCGCAGGCTGTTTGTCGGGCACCACCTCCTAGTCCTTGCAACCGGCGGCGCTAAGGGCGCCGGAGCATCTACATCAGGTAATTTATGCTTTTTTAATATGGATCCCAGTTTCTTTCTTGCTTCCGCGGCCTTGGGGTGGGAAAAAACAATCTCTTGCTCCGACCTACCTAAGCTCCAATCCGTCCCAATGCTGCTGTGAAATCTACTACGATGGCCGTACGCCCGTACCGTAGCCTAGCGTCACCGCCGGCGCCTCAAAGCCCCCAAACCCCGCAGCTTGTAGCACCCGTGGCCGCCATTGTCGGCCTCCCTGCTCTCTCCACCCTAGACCGCATTCTGGTTGGACATTAATTGGTTTTTCAGGTATGACATTTCAGGCAAGAGTTTGACTCTTTTGTTCGAGATAGATCGGTTCTTTCTTCCATTTCGCATCGTACAACAAGTCAATGCTATCAATTATTTTTTTATTTCACAAAGAAACGGTGTAACCTACATGTGCATGATTGGTGTGAGATACAGTAGATAGGAATACTATTAGTTTATTATTGGGTTAATCTTGACGAATCGCCATAGAAAACTATTAATGGCAAGTCGTATGTACTACAGTTTTGGCATGTTACTTGACTTCTTACAATGGTAAGATAATTGTGTTAAATTTATTGAAATTCACATTGTTATTTTTTCGTACGGATTTGATCAGAATAGCAGTGCATAGTACCTTTTTAACAATATTAAGAGTACTGTTTATATGCAAATCAAGTACTAGCCTTTAGGGCATGCTACCTGACTTCTTACAATAATAAGGTAAGAAATTCACATAGGTATTTTGCTATGGGTTTGATAAGAATAGCAATGCATAGTCTGCACTTTGTTGAAGACAAGATTACACCATCAGACGGACTGCCCGCATAGGCATAGTGCCTGTTTGTTGGTCGCCTGAGCTTTGAGGGAGCATGATTTTTTCCAACTGCGATGACAGCTGCTTTATTATTAGTCAAATTGATTCACCACTTGCTCTTTTTTTGTTGGAGTGGGGGAGTCTGATAACTATTTGCAGGCACTCCTCTAGGTGCATATTTCAAAACTGTAAACTAGCAATACAGCGGGTTCTTATTACTGAACACAAACTTAAAGATGTTTTATTTAACAATGTGATTCAATTATCAACCTGTTACTACATAATTAACTAAGTACATATGTGTGGTTAACCATTCATGCGTTTGTGATCTGAATCTAGTATGTACATTTACACCGACTAGCATGAAATTTTCGTTATTCAGTGAGCATCTTATATTTCACAAAAATAGGGGTCTGTATACTCCTTATGTAGATCCCTGCCTGTCCAGCTTTGAGACATTCAGACATGTTTAAGGCAAGGATGATTATCATAAGTGATTCCCACCATATCATGAGATTCATGTTCTTGTAAATCGGCAATTGTTCAAATCCATAAGACAAATGGAATCTAGGATTATACTTTTGGCAAATTTCTTTTTTGCAGACTTCTTGTAGATCATCCACAACATACTGTATTTCTTTATTAGAATGATTTTTTATGCCGTTCTTTTTTCGTAGAAATTCAGCTCCAAATTAGTCAGTTCTCTTTGTTGGCATCCACGATTTGCCTACTGATTCCCAAGCATGGCTTCTTGCTTTATGTGTGGAAAGGACATCAAACAAACTATTGAAGGTGAAGAAGGTCAGCATTTAATGTCTTTGCTCAGTTTATAGCCACTTCTATGTATGGAAGTCACATCGTTCTGATTCACTTGCATTTGCTTCTGGTAGCTTCAGGAGGAAATAAGGTGAGGGTTTTTTCTTATAATGAGCTTAGAAAAGCTACACATGATTTTAGTGGGGCAAACAAGATTGGCGAAGGCGGCTTTGGTTCCGTGTTCAGGGTAATTTGCCTAAGTCACTGGTCTCTTCAAAAGTTCATTGCATCATACTCTGACAAACTAAAATTCATTTTGTTTCATCAGGGAAGGCTTAAAGATGGCACAGTCGTTGCGGTAAAGGTGCTTTCTGCTCATTCGAAGCAAGGCATCCAAGAGTTCTTTACTGAACTTACAGCAATTTCTGATATTGTGCATGAAAACCTGATCACCTTGGTTGGTTGCTGCGCTGAGGGATCTCATAGGATCCTTGTATACAACTATCTTGAGAACAACAGCCTTGCACATACACTGCTAGGTGACTGGTGACACACTATTCTGTCTAATGTGTCCTTCATTGATCGTATCAGGTTTTAATAACTATATTACTTAATTATGTTATACGTGGTGCTACAGGAAAAGGTTATAGCAGCATTCGATTCAACTGGAGAATTCGTGTTAAAATTGCCTTAGGTGTTGCCCATGGGCTTGAGGTCCTCCATGAAGAAATCCACCCTCCCATAATCCACCGAGACATAAAGGCAAGCAATATTCTTCTCGACAAGGATCTCACCCCTAAAATTTCTGATTTTGGTTTGGCAAAGCTTCTCCCTCCAAATGCAACTCATGTCAGCACCCGGGTTGCAGGAACAATGTAAGTATATCTTTTATTGGGGGTTTGTTTGAAAATTGAAATCAATATAATTCTTATCTCTCTTTCTCTGTTTTTTTGTCCCTTTCTGTCAGCGGATACCTGGCTCCTGAATACGCAGTTAGAGGGCAAGTGACAAAGAAGTCAGATATTTATAGTTTTGGCGTTTTGCTATTGGAAATTGTTAGTGGCAGGTGTAACCACAATAATAAATTGCCTTATGAAGACCAGTTTCTGCTCGAGAGGGTAAGCTCTATCGTAATACTATGTTCGGCAAACTTATGCTTTATTTGAGAATGCATGTGTGATTCCGTTTCCATGATGAGGTTATCATTTAGGTGTTAGCTCGAACATACCTGATAAGATACTTTGTTACATGTAGTTTTTACAGTTCTTAATATTGCTCTATATATTAGGACGGGAGGGAATGGCGCGCTGTGGTGCGTCGATTCACTGTTCATTGTGAACAGTAATGAACAGTGCCCAGGCACTTTTCAATCCCCCCCGCCAAGGACCTGGATGTAATTTCGAAAAAACTCGAGGACGTTTTTGCAAAACTACCTCCGCAGTCATCCCCGACCTCTCCCGCGACCTCCGGGGCGCCGCCGGCGCCGCCGCGCCGCACCGCCGCTCGGCGCATCCCCGCACGATTCCGAGCAGCCCAGGACGTCCGCCTCCTCTACCGCTTCGATCTCACCGGAGGAATGGACGCGGGACGGCCGGAGACGGCGACGACCGTCCGGGTTTCGCCGCCGTCGCCCTCTACAGCCGTCGCTGCGGGAATCGCTCGCCGCCGGCGACTCCGACGACCTTTTGGTCCCCCGCGCCGCCAGCCCGACTCCCCCCAAACTCCTCTACCGGATCCGCGTGCCCACAGCCCTGCGCGCGCCCTTCGCCGGCCGCTGCGAGGTCGGCAGCGCCGCCGCAGCCGCCGCCCGCTCTGACGCGAGGGCTGACGTCAGCACGGGGAGGCTGACGTCAGCACGGGGAGGCTGACGCGTGGGACCTAGCTGTCAGTTTTTTTTTATTCCCACGCCGCGGCTGTCGCGTGGGACCCAGATGTCAGTTTTTCACATTCCCACGCGGTAAAAAAACAACTGTCACGCGGGCCCCACATGTCATGTTCTTCTCTATTTCAGACGGGAAAAAACAAAATAAATCATATCTTTCTACACACAACTCCGAAAATGTAAAAGAAATATCAAAATTCACAGAAAAAAAAATTATTTACATCCAACCCAACCCCATTCATGTTTGGACAACTTTTACAATAAAAAATTAATACTACTTATTACATTGTTTCAACATTAAATGGGGCTTTTTTTAAACTGACCTCCAATATTACTCAACAAAATTTATGTCAACTAAAAAACAATTACAGCAACTGATATGACTACGTGTTACAACTTATTTTGTGATTCCAGTATCCGCAACATTAAATGGGGTTTTTTAAAACTGACCTCCAATATTACTCAACAAAATCTATGTCAACTAAAAAACAATTACAGCAACTGATATGACTACGTGTTACAACTTATTTTCTGATTCCAGTATCCGCATAATTTTTTATACATGTCGGATTCCTAACTTGCATACCATGATTCATACAATTATCAAACCATCAAATTTAAATTCAGTTCAAATCCAATTTGAATAATTATCAAACCGCAAACTACTTTTGATTCCAGTAAAAAATATCAAGACAGGTAAAATAAATAAACCTAATTACTTACGGCAAGAAAGGCAGAGCATTTCAATGTTTCAAAACCTTCTAAATTTAGCTACATTTGACGTTATTCCTTCTAGATGTCGACCATTGAAAAAAGGTAACTAATACGTCGCAGTGTACGTTCAAACTACTTTTGCAAAAAAAACTTATAACAGACATCTTACCTTTTTTTAATTAACAATATGGCTTACAGAAGGACAATTAAGAACTGTTCGCTATTCAGATGAACAGAGAACACATTTTTCAATATGGTCAAAAGCAAATAGTCGAACTCTCTAACTATTTATCAATTTTTCAATACAGAAAACCAATCCTACCTTTTCTAACTAACTACTTAATATATAGTGGTATATGGCTTACAGAAGAACAATTAAAAAATGTTCGTTGTTTCAGAAAAACAGGAAACCAATTTTACAATATGATCATAAACAATTAGTTGAGCTCTACGACTATTTATCAATTTTTCAATACGGAAAACAAATAGTTATTGAATATACACTACGAGAATTAAAATTCGTTTCGTTCAATAAAATACTCGAACTGTATTTCTACCAGATCGTTTTCAGCTAGATATATCATGACCTACAGCAACATCCGCATTATACACGGCATGCATTTTTATTTAAGTATTACAACAACCTTACCCACTAAAAACTTAGCCTCACTTACAACTTATACCCGTACACACAGCATAACTCATTTACTTAGTCGCAGACATATTATTACATTACTAAATCCAATACTAAAACTCTATGTCTGGCATGTCATCTTCAGCTAGATCTTTATCATCCATCCGAGAGAGTTGAATCTTCGCACTATATAACCATCCTGCTTCTTCTAAACAAAATATTTTCCCATGAAGAACAGAGGCATGCTCTTCATACCGTGCTATTGCAAACACAGAAACACCATTGCGACCCTTTCTAACATCAAACAAATTTCTGAAAACAAAGTATTCTAAGAGAACACGACGAACAACCTGCTCTAAATCCGCATCACCTTCTTTTAACCAAAACTGAACAACATTATCTTCTGGAAGCGACAGCTCATGAACATCCTTCCTCGAGCACACCGGCAGATCCGCCCAAAACTGGCGATCCCTCGAGCAATCCGACAGATCTAACCACAGCTCACGATTCTTCGACATCTAAATTTCTAAACGATCACACTAGATATCCCGCTTATATAGAGAACTCCTCTTTTGTATATTGCTGCCTTACAATACCGCCCACCTTATATAGCATCAAGCACATCATCCCTATCTGCACCTAACGCTCATACGTGCAATACATGCACTCAGACACGTATTGTAGACAAAAAAGCTACGTGCCTGCAACAAAAGACTTATACATGAAACACATGCACTCACACACGTATC
This sequence comes from Poa annua, assembly GCA_026929855.1. Lineage (NCBI taxonomy): Eukaryota > Viridiplantae > Streptophyta > Magnoliopsida > Poales > Poaceae > Poa > Poa annua. The sequence continues at coordinate 76,108,426 of CM049430.1, read as the reverse complement.
CTAGACAAAAAAACTACGTGCCTGCAGCAAAACACTCCTACGTGCAAAACATGCACTCGCACACGTATCGTAAGCAACAAAGCTACGTCCCTGCACCTAACACTCATGCAGACATCTCCACAGAAACAACACATTATTCCCCATACACATAATTCGTTCCAAACAAACAAATAAACTAACCAAAAGACAATACGCAAACATAGTCATTCCGATATATCACTATCCACCAAATTCTTGCTACATCATAGTCCCTATTAAAAACAATACTTTATGCTACTATCTATAAAATGTGTTCACTATAATTCACATCGATTGTAACATTAGATCGGTTCTAGAAATCAAAATTTCAAATCTATTATTTATTAACATATTTTTTCACCAAGGGTGTGGCGTGCCACCGCACAAAATTGTGATATTCTCAATTATGCTTACCACTTATTCGTAAAGCCTTCTAAAAATGCTAACAAAACAGATTAACACACACTATGATGACATAATAAATTTTAAACCAAATTAAACATCAAGGGCGCGGCGTGTCGTCGCGCCAATTCCACTAGTCTCTGTAATTATGTTTGTGATTTGGCACCCAAATTGCAACCACTTTATGAGGGTAGAATTTTATTTTTGTCCTTTAAAAAACCATCAGTTGTTGTTTTTTACGATAGCGAACAGTCGTGTGTATGAATATATCAAGAGTTGTTTGGTTGTTAGATCCCGTTGTAATTTTCACTATTTTAATATTCGGAGGCGTGTTTGGTTGGATATTACTGATCGTAGAGGCCTGCTGGTGCTCTTGCAGGCATGGACATGTTATGAGCAAGGACAGCTCGAGAAGATCATAGATGCAGATCTAGAAGATGACCTGGACGCTGAGGAGGCATGCCGATTCTTGAAGGTTGGTCTTCTTTGCACTCAAGACGCGATGAAACTCCGTCCCAACATGACCAACATCGTTCGGATGCTGACCGGAGAAAAAGGTGTCTCCACAGAGAGGATCACCAAGCCTGCTGTGATCGGCGACATGGGAGACATCAAGGTCAATAACCAGGATCGACCAGGTGATTCACATTCTCCCACGATGAGGTCCTTCACCATTACCGAACCATCCACAATCATATCGTCAGAAGCAACAGAGACATCGCCGTGAGAAAAGTAGATATATGATGCAACTCCTTTTGTTGTACATTATCGTGCTAAATAGACAGTGTGTGTGGTAGGTTGATTGATAAGCGAGTTTTCTTACGTTGTTTTGTTCTATGTTTAAGTTCTATGCAATGAAATCATTGCATAGCCAAATAAGTTCCCTTTATAAGTTGCCTCTAATTTAACTGAGCTCGTTCAGTTTTATTGTTCCAGATCATCTGCTTTTCTCGAAACAGGCTTTTAGCAGTCTCTTAGATGAGAAAATTGTGCCTTGGCCTTTTTCTGTTTTTATTTCATAAATACAATCATTGCGTTGAAAACTTATTTTACCAACTACTCACTCTGTTTTTATATAAAATATGGTTTAGCTATTGTACATGTTGTCAAGATACAGACTAAAATAAGTGAACATAGACGCTACAACATGTCTAGAACTCTAGATACATGTAGATACATATGAATGTGAGAAAAGTAAAACATCTTATATTTAAAAATGAAGAGATATATGCAATTGTTATAGTTTGTATAGACTACTTGGGTTGTTAGACTAGGTATATCTTTTTTAAAAATTGCATCTTCACAAAAAAAAAAAGTAAATTAGAACTAGAAATGTCGCAGCAAAAAAACAATTTTCATGAGTTAAAAATGTGTTGCCATTGAAATATGAAATATATATTCAATCAATACGTTTGATTTTTTTTACTCAGCGTGTCCTCATATTACACGTGCACAGTTACTAGTTTCCATCAAAGGTGAAAACCGAACCTCCTAGGAAGATGTCACGCTCATCAATGTTCACGCTTGAACTCCTATTGGTTTCTACTAATAGAAATCTGAGATGACTCTCTTTTTCAAAAAAAAATCAAACGTTCACGTTGACCACACCCAGGAAGAGTAGTTGGAACGAGTTATTGTGCGAATGTGATCTCATTATAAATTTCATCTATGCTAAGTTTGGATGTAGAAAAGTTTGCTTGAAATCGAATTAAACTAGTAATTACATTTCCAAGATGGAAAGGAAATGGAATCCAATTCAAATTCTGATGTTTGGTTGTGGATGGAATATATGATTGGAATCAAAGTGTAGCACATGATTCTAATTCTTGTTTGGATGTATAAACCCTGACATTTGATGTTTTGTTGGGTTTAGAAATTTTAAACATGTGTACATGTGTATATTTGAATATTGTTATAATATAATTTTGCACACATAATAACATCAAAAGAATTCCAAATCAAGTCCAAACAATAACACAAGGAGAAATAAATAGTTTTATACCAACGACTCTTAGATAATATTTTTGTCTCTAAAAATAGCACAAGTGGGTGGCTTGCACAAATAGACAATTTGTAAACAACTAAGTACCTAGTAGTTCATAAATCGACCAAACAGGAATTTAGTACATCAATCCAAGGTCAAGAGCCATGGCTTCCTTAACCCTTGGGGAGCGCCATGAGTGCTTCAAACTAGAGCTCGTTGACGGCCAATTTCCCATAAGCTCTCAACATATCACTATCCTCCAAATATGGTACCTTATTTAGTGCATCAAGGATTTTAGTTGGAGGAGTCACCTACATAGGAAGTTGCTCGGTTATCTTCAAAGCATCATCAGAGGACATCCTCATTCTCCCATCATGCACAAGACATCATCCTCAATAAGTTTACTCTTCGAAGGCACCTCCAGAGTTTCTTCAAGAGTTGGTGTGTTTAGTTGTTCTTAAACACTCAACATCTGTCCTAGCACCTGCACCGGTAGGATGATCTGAATATAATGTATCGAGCCTCATGTGTTCACTACCTTGTTCTTGCATACACATGCATCCTGGCTAGCCTACACAAAAAACATACAAATATTAGAGATGATATTGTAGTTGTAAAAGTAACCAAAAAATAAATATCGTTTAGTACCTCAACGTATTGAGACCACACTACATCACCATCACCGACAACATATTATTTTCTCAATCCCATCCAAAACCACTCTGGGCAAGCAACTTGCTAACGATATCATAATGCTTGTAAAATGTTTTAATTCATCATGTTATGTTGGGGAAATTTCTAGCACGAGAATGACGCAAGATATACAACTCATTTTCATTTTGGGGTTGTTGTTGACTTGCAGACCACTCTTTCAAGTGGTACCGAATGGATCTGAATGGAGATAGAAATCCATATCCATTAGTATAGGTGGCACCAACGACATTTTTATTACTTGGCGCTTGGTGTGACTTGTTACGAATAACATGTGGAAAACTCGCTCGTGCCTATTGTGTTACAAGTGGACAAACCTTTTACGGTTGACGTGGTCGGGGTGCATATATAGTTGTGCATGCAAACAACAAGAATACCACAGTATGTTCTTTTTGTCGAGTACAATTCCACGTCGAACATTGATTGAAGCACTAAATTAGTATTTGCATAAATAAGTCATGTGATGTGAGTCGAGATGTTCAGTACATTGTCAAATATCATCAAACAACTAATCACTCTGTTCTGAAATATAAGATGTTTTGATTCCAAATTTACGTGTATCAAGACAAGTTTTAGTTGTACCTTCACTTACTTTAGTATGTATCATGTAGAACAACTAAACCATCTTATATTTGGAAATTCGAGTGAAGGTGAAGTGATTCGATGAATGTGTTGTCAACATCAACAAACAACAATCATGCGGTGATTCATTTAAGGTGCAACTACGTTGTCAACATCACCTGCAAGAAGCCAAGAACAGTACTGTTGTAGTCCCGCAACAACAATCGCATGTACTAGTGCACTCATTCAATGTTTCAGCGTGGTGGATCATCTTAGAATGCAAACCCTTCGCGGCGAATTTGCCACGAGACACGATATAGCTCTGATTTTGCGCCACAGTCCACAAGCAAATCATGGCAAATTTGGTAAGAACCAAAATTTCAGTGCAGGAAAAATGCTGCCGATCAATTAAACCGCTCACCCGTGAGCGAGACCTTTAATTTTGCGAACTCTCCCCCCACGACCAGACCAAAACCTAACTCCATTTTCTCCGCCGTCGCCGAATGAAGCCCCCGTGGCTGCCGATGACGAGGGAGGCGTCGACAGAGACGAGGGACTGGGCGGGGCTGCCGCAGAACGCGCTGGCGACCGTCTACGGCAAGCTGGGCCTGGCGAGCGCCCTGGTGGCCTTCATCAACGTGTGCCGCTCCTGGCTCCGCGCGGCCACCCTCGAGCCCGCCCTCATCCACGCCGGGGACGACGGCTCCCTCCTCTCGCTCGCCAAGCAGTAAGACCCCGCGTCCCCATATTGATATTTATCAACTACTAGCATTTCCCAATTCCAATGGTAATTGTTAAAGCGTAGTATCTATATTGTGGTAACACCACGTTTTTTCAGCTAGGTTAGAACCGCTTAAAAGCGCGACCGATAGCAATCTCAACATAATCTTCATTGTACGTGACCTTAATCTTACCTGATGATCAGTTCTTCCCTGGTAATTTTCTAAGAAGATGGGACGCAGTTGGAAATCTCTTACCCGTTCTAGAGTTGACATTACATTGCAATGTTTGTTGGTGTCATACACCTGTTCAGATCGGTATCCTCCAATTCGATTTGCTGTTTGGGATAAAAAACTGCAGTAGAACTTATGAGCAGAAGTAGTTGACAGGAAATGCCACCCAGTCATATTATGCGCATTCTGTAGATGAACATGAAGCACGAAGTGGAAATCAGAAGAAAAAAAAACTACTTATAGATTGCTGTTTGTTACGTGAACTTGTAAGTTGTACTGCCAGGGTAGGTTACTCCCGGTGCGCCATGTATAGTACACATTTACCAGCAGCATAGTGTACCATATATTATCTGATTTGGTTTTTAGTTAGACTGTAATATCTGTGCTATGTGAATAACTGCATGTGTCTTATTTGCAGGTTATCATCGCTAAGGATCCTTCGCCTCGTCTCTTGCTACAGCATATCTAATGAAGGATTTGTTGAGGCGATACAACGGTTTACGCTACTTGAGCAGCTTGAGATTTCAGTTTGTAGAAATATATTGGCAGAGTCAATTGAAGCTGTTGGCAAAGCTTGCCCGCACCTCAAGTGTTTCAGGCTGCGCAATGACTGCTTCTACCGTTTTGATGATGAGCACTCCCGAAATCAGGAAGTATGGGGGATCTCAACAATGCATAAGCTACGCTCCCTTCAGCTTATCGGCAACAGCCTTAACAACAAAGGACTCACGTCCATCCTCGATAACTGCCCCCATTTGGAGTTCCTCGACATTCGCCAGTGTTTCAATGTTAACATGGTCACGGCCCTGCAGGCCAAGTGTGCTAGGATTGAGACGCTGCGATATCCTGGTGACTCAACCGATGACTATGAGTTTCTTGTCAAAAGCCCCATTAGGCACTCAAAATTTACCCATTATGTATTTGAAGAAGATTGGGTCAGTGATCCATCCGAGGATGAAGATTACTACCATAACTTTTATCTACCCAAGGATGAAGATTTGCTTGAAGTTGACGATGCAGAATGCATGGAGGAAGATGAAGAAATTCCTGAAGATGAGGAATTCATGATGTTAGAATACTATGCGATGCTGGACGATAATGGAATGGTCTAAGATGAACTCAGCGAGGATGACGAATTATCTATGTAGTTTGGTGCTGCAATGAGTATTGCCAGTCCCGTTGCTCCAATCAGTGCCATGTTTTCCGAGTTCCGTGAATTGCATACATGTTTATTCCCCCTACTGTACGCATGGATGCTCCACTGGTACTGCCATATGCTCTTAGTTACAGTTAATCAAGAAACTAATTTCTTATATGTGACTCTGAGAAGACGTTTTACCATATTGAGAAAACCTCATGTTTGTTATACATAATACATATGAAAATGATCCACCATGTCGGCTTAAACATCCTTGTACTGGTCGGAAGCATGAAATACAGAGTAGTATTAAACAACCTGAATGTTGATCACCTCATCATTGTCCTTCGCCTAATTTTTGTGGGATGTGGTTAGGGATGTTTTGGGATGGAAATATTCTCCTGTAGGGCCCTTTAATTCAAAAACGGCAACAAATTTTTAGCCCTTCTTTGAATCGTAGGATTTCAAAATACACGAATAGGAATATGGATAGGAATTATATAGGAATGCAAGTGTAAAACAAAGACCACATGAATGTTTGCCTTAGCTTAAAGGATTGGTTCATATAGGAAAACTTTCTATGGAAATCGTTTGATAAATAGGATCACATTCCATAGGAGTCAATCACACAGGAATCTTGTAATGTAATCTTATAGAAAAAAAGCATTAGGTCCAACCTCATAGAAAATTCTTTTACCAAAATCAGGGCCCCTTTGATTTGATTCATAGGATCTCAAATGCAGGAATAAAAATAGGAATTAGATAGGAATACATGTGCAAAACTATGGATAGAACACAAGAATGTTTCCTTAATCTACTATGTTGCACAAAAGCGGTTCAAAGAGGCCAATAAATCGGTTCAACACATAGTAGGGCTTTGAATCATGCCATCTGGCAGACCAAGCGCGATTCAAGTATTTTGTTCACATCGTAGCAGGACATTACTATTAAAAAATCCATTTTCTACCGATCCGTGAATGAAAACATGACTGAAAAGTGAAATGTAGAGAAGGAGTAGAAAAGATAGTTAAATAGTTTATATTTATTTCAGATGGACCCACCGCTGCATGTTGATACGGTTTACTACATAGCAGGAATTTCTCGCCGATTCAACTCTGACCACTTTTCACTTTGAACCGGCACCACATAGTGCATACTCTTAGTGGTTGTTTGAGATATAGGAAAGAAAAGATAGAGAAACTCAAGACACTTTCTTCATAATCTTGATCAGCACAAATAAAAAGCAACACAAGTAGTTAAGTGCGTGGGCTGCAGCGGTGTGAACTCAGAATTAGCTTTTAGTTGTCTTGGTTCCTTCCGAAGGAATATGAAAGGGCATGGCGCCCCCATGTATGGTTTTGCTAATTAATGACAATCCGTATGGACTAATGAACGCATTGAGTTATACTTGCAGTGTTTGGTCATAGACCTTGCTTGATATCCATATGTTGGATTCAAGGTTGATACCATATACCTAGCCTCAGTGTTGTTTCTGCCAATCGGTAGTACCGGCCAGCCATGACCGGTAGTACCGATCAGCACAATCAGCACTGACTACCTCCTGTCGTTTTCACTTAGTTTCCCGGTACCTAACCGGTAGTACCGACTGGCCGGTAGTACCGATTCCCAATCGGTAGTACCGACTGGCACGAATTCTGTGCCCAACGGTCACTTATTGGTGAGGGGTATAATAGGGGGTCATCTTCCCCATTCAGCTAAAGCTTGCTCTCTCTCATATGGAGCATATTGCAAGTATGTCTTGAAGAAAATGATTATGTGATTATTATGGTTATCTTCAAGACATCATCTAATCAAGAGAGAAGAAAATATACAAGGTTAATCAAGATGTTTGATCAACACACAAAGCTACAAGATGCACCAAGTGGGATCATGTATCACTTGGTGTGGTAAACACTTGTCCATATAGCTTTGTGAACTAACCCATGATCTATGTGTGTGGTTTGTCTATGTGGGGTTAGGTACATTTCTATGGGCTTGCATCAAATGAATATTCATATAGCCTATGAAGGATGACGTAAAGTGGGGATCGTCATCAAGGTTGAAGTGCAAGTTCAAGAGAAGCATCTCGAAGAAATCTTATGCTTGAAGCTTGCAACCCATTTGGAGAAAATGGCCATGTGGAGATGTGCCTAAACTAGACTCTCCCATAGTGGAGTATGGGGGAGCAATATGTGAGTCTTCACCAAGCGAAGCGAAATCAAGATAGGTGATCCACTTGAAGAGATCAAGATCTTCATCATCTAGCTCAAGTGGAATGCGCAAGGCAAAGGTATGATCTAGATAGATGTATAGGTTAGATACCGTACTATCAAGAGGGGCTCTCAACTAAGCTCTATCGTATCTATCGGAGAGAGATCAAACCTTTGCATACTTGCCATCATCATCTCTCTTGGTTCTTATTTGTATTTTCTCCTTGTGAGGTTTTGGTGCTTGACATGTTCTACATGGCAAACCCAAGTTCAACAAAAACGGATTTCTTATGGAAAACTTCTTGCGTTTTTGGTGTTGGAGTTTTTACTGGTTGTTCTTTAATTGAGAGATAACACCTTTCATCATTTGGTTTTTTACTACTATGATGGACTATGATATTTCTCTGTATGATCTTGTAGTGCTCGTTGTAACGATTTCAACGAGCCCAAAAACATCGAAAACGGAGTCCAGACGATCAAGATATGCTCGTTTTCGTATTTGGTTTTTCAGCAGTTTTTGTGATGGTCGGTAGTACCGGCCCAAATTCGGTAGTACCGGTTATCCGGATGCGTACTGACTATCTCAGCCTATTTAGACCGGTAGTACCGGCCCGGGTACGGTAGTACCGACCGGGGATGAATCTGGGGCCAACGGTCACCCATTTGAGTGGCCTATATAAGGGGTCTTCTTCCCCAAAGAGTCACCACCTCTAGAGCACGAATTTGACCACCATTGTTGACCTTCCCAATCTCTTCTAACTCTCTATCCCTCCAATGGTTCTTGCTATTTTCTTGAGGGAAAAGAGAGAGGAGATCTAGATCTATTGTTCCACCAATCCATTCCTCCTCTAAGTGAGGGGAAGCCTTTTGATCTAGATCTTGGAGTTCCATTTGTTGAGTTCTTCTTTGTTCTTCCTCTCCTCTCCCTCCATAGCATTAGTTGCTTGTGTGGGATTTGAGAGTGAAGGATTTTGAGCACTTCTTGTGTTCTTACCCATTGCATCGGTTGCATCGGTTTGAGTTCTCCACGGTGATACGTGGTGATTGAAGTTAAGAAGCTTATTACTCTTGGGTGCTTGGGTGCCCTAGAGCTTGTTCCTCTTGGGTACTTGGGGACCCTAGACGGTTGTAGTTTATCTCGGAGTTTTGGTGGCTCACGGGATTGTTGGGAGGCTCCAATTAAGTTGTGGAGTGTGCCTCAACCTTGTTGATTCGTGTGGCTTTGAGAGTCGCGGGAATTCGGTGGGAGCCTCCAATTAAGTTGTGGAGTGTGCCTCATCCTTGTACGGGTTCGGTGACCACCTCAAGTGTCCCATAGTGGTTCGTGGTACTCCACATTGGTGGAGGCACGAAGGAGATTACAGTGTGCCATTGACGGCTACTCGGGGATCACTTTGTGACTCCGCACCGCTCCAACGGAGACGTAGCTTCTATTGGGAAGTGAACTTCGGGATAAATCATCGTCTCCAAGTGCCTTGGTATTTCTATACCCGAGCTTCTACTTATGCAATTTACTTTGTGATAGCCATCGAGCTTGAAGTAATATATCTTGCTATCACATTGTTGATTATCTCGTTTAGCATAAGTTGTTGGTGCACATAGGTAAACCTAGTTCGTTTAGGTTTCTTGATAGATTAAACATTAGTTTTATTCCGCATCTATTAAAGCATTAAATTGTATTAGTTTAAATCGCCTATTCACCCCACCTCTAGGCGACATCTGTATCCTTGCAGAATAGAAAAAAGAGGTGGGACTGAATTGTTTCCTTCACATTTCCTTTAGTATATTCCCGTGAAGCAAACACTGCTACAATGCCAATTCCTATAGGAATATGAATCCTACCTATTTCCTATATATAAGATCCAGTTAATCGAAGGAGGCCTCAAAGAGAATCCCTTGTCCCATAGGATTCAACTAGACATATCCTCAATCGTATAGGTTTCCTATTGAAAGGGAATATGCCCTAGAGGCACTTAATAAACATAGTTTATTGACAATATCCCAATTGTTTATTATATGTTTTATACCATGCTATATCTGTATTAAGCGAAAACATTAATACAAGTGTGGTAGATAAACAACCAGGTCCCTAGTAGCCTCTACTAAGACTAGTTTCGTTGCGCGATTGATGATCGAGGTTTTCCGATCATAGGGCATGGCGCCGGTCGACAATGGAAGTCATGTCGTTGGTTGAACGATGTGATGGACATACCAGTATTTATAGGACATAGTCATTACGCCTTAAGACCGTGAGACCAACTCTTATTGTTATTCGTGGAACATACTTTGATTGCACCAAACGTCATATCTTATTTAGTGTGACAATAACGGTGATACTTTTGGGTATCGGAAGGGGGTAGTTGAGACGAGGGGTCAACATCGAGATTTGTCAGTCCGCATAGCCGGATAGATACTCTAGGGGGCACTCGGCGAGATTATGTCAAATGAGTTTGCAAACATGTGACTAGGTCACCAGCTGGCATAATATCATCGACGAGTAGAAGATAGCGATGTCTAACGAGATCATGCTAGGTATGGAGATATCTGAGAATGATTCTCGGACACGCTAAGTATCGACATGACAAAGGGTTTAAGACTAGACGTCCAGGTTTGATAGATGAAAGTCATTTGTTATATCACATGGATTCATTCATGGGGTCCAGGCCTACGAGTTAGTCATTGATCGGAGAGGAGTCTCGATCATGTCTGTTATTATATCGAACCGCTAGGGTAACACACTTAAGGGGTTTCGACAAGACAACCGAAAAGGAAAGAGATCACCGGGAACGTCCCGGGAATGGTCCGATGGAGATTGGGCAGCGACGAAATAGTTTTCAGAGTTAGAATAAATTATATAAAATATGTTTGATATTAATTAGTGTAATTAATGTTTAAATATGATTTTATATATTTTTTCGAATTTGTTTTGGCTGATTTCGCTAAATGGACCTTCTGGTCGAAAGAAGGCCCATATGGGGGAAAACCCTCAAGGGGAAGTTCGGTGGGGGGCTTGGCCGGCCTAGGTGGGCCCACCTAGGGCCGGCGCACCATCCCTAGCCGCACCAAGGCTGTGGGATAGTCCCACATTGCCTGGCTAGGGAGGTTGGCTCCCCCGGGAGCCTTTATAAGAAGGGGCACCCATGGCCTTTTAATTCACCAATTAATTCCCCAATTCTCTCTCGATCTCGTGATTCCCTTTGTCGGAGTTGCGCCGAGTTGAGAGGGGGATCTCTTCCACCATAGCCCGCTGACGCGCTGCTGGTTTTCCGGTCCAAGTCTTCCGCTGCTCGTCCTGGACTGGAACTTCGGAGGCCGTCGTCTCCACCGTATGTGTGTAACGCCCATGCGAGGTGTTGCGCTAGCGGTGCTCGGAGGCCTACTTCCTCCACCCGACCTCGAGGTCATCTTCGTCGTCTTCGTCGCGTCGAGTTCTTCGCGACCTAGAGGTCGGCTACGTCGTGTTCATCGTCAACGCTTGTGCGGGAGCGTAATCCCCGCTATTCGGTCTACGAGGGTATATATTCCGATCTCCGCCGTACTACTATATCTGCATAGTGTAAATCTTGACTAGTTTAAGGATATCGTTGCTAGGATTTTTTTTTGTTTTCTGCACACGACCCCCTTCACCTATTCCTACATTTATTGTATCATATGAATCAAAAGATGCCGACGGGCGCTCCTTTGACAACTGTCAATTAGATTTGAAACATTTGCAACAAACTGATCTTTGATTAAAAAGTCCATTATGTTTCCTACATGTGCTATTTACCATGCCACTTTCATTATACATCAGCGGGTCATCCTTAGTGACATACAAGATCGGACGTGCAACGTGGCTTCCAGAAGACTTGGAGAAGATAGTTGTGACTTAGTAAAATCTCTAAAAGTACCACAAATACATATGTTTACAATAAGTTATTTTGAACTCATTTTTCATATTAAAATTTATTTATGAAATTCATTTTATGTTTTGACCGTTGTTGAAACACCAGAAGCAAAATGATGCGGTTTAAGTTCCTCTTCTTCTTAGGTGCTTCCAAGTCTTGTTTGTTATATTCTAACCCAATGGACGGTGACCTGGTTCGCTTGGTAGGGACATCTCGAGAAATATGACCTTTTTCTTCACATGTATATCAACACTTGGTGGTAACTGGTACCTTTGGATATGCCCAGATTTTGTTTTACTCTCGCTCCATTTTCCACATTAGTAAGATCCATAATTGTTTTTAGACAATGATTTGGTTCAATTCCAATGACAATCTTCTTTGTTGTGTAGTCCCATGAACAATGTACCCGTCCTTTGCACGTGTGGCAATTTACTTGACTAACATCTTGATTGCATTTAACTTTTTGTTCTTGTTCTTCCAAGGTCTTCTTGAGAGTATGTTGTGTTCCCTCATTAGTTTGCTGAATAACTTGTTGCACTACCAGATAAAGTTGACACTATTGGGACATGAATTGTTGCTTCACACAAATAACAAGTAACCTGAGTTGCATGGCATCCTTCAACTAGATGTCTTGCATCAAGTCATGACATTCTTTGGATGTATGTCCCATCTCTCCATAAGTTTTGCATGCTTTTGGTTTGGTCACAACACCTTCTTCAAATTCATGATTATAATGGTCAATCTTGGAAGGTGGTTACTGATCATATTCTAGGTCATCAACGTTATCAAGTGACATTGGGTCTCTAATAGCAGTTGCATTGCTTGATTTTCAAAAACAATTCTGCATGTGCCTTCCATGATTGTTTGATCTATACCTTCCCTTGGTTTAGGCCACTCGCAAGATCACAAGCACCGTACATGCTAACTAGCCGAATCAACCATGGCCCATGAAAAAGACATACACATGCTCACACATCAAGTTCTGCAAGAACTTTGCGCCGCCGCCACCGCCGTGCTTGCTCCGAGCCCGCAGCCGTATCTCGGACACCACCCGCAACCGTCCCTAGGCTGGCACCTGCAGTCACACCTTGCTATAAGACTAGTCATAGTGGGAGTAACATATGTAGTAACATAAATGCCACATTAGTAAAAATTGTGATGTGGTAAGTATTTAATAAAGAGAGAGGTGGTGGTGGTATCATAGGTAGATACCGTAACATAGCGAATTTCAAGACAAGATGAGTCTATAGTCTAATAAATGCATGATTATATGATATTACTCTTATGATACTCACCACTATTGAGATAGTAACATATATGATACTACTCTATGCTACTCTCCATTATTCTCATGTCACGTCGCCGATATCATTCCGTCGCCGCTAGCTCATATATGATACTACTCTATGCTACTCTCCATTATTCTCATGTCACGTCGCCGATATCATTCCATCGCCCGCTAGCTCGTTCCGTCGAGATTCGTTTCCTTGGTGCGATAGGATAGCCGACATGGGGTATTTTTATCCTCCCTTGAAGAATAAATTTGATTTTAAACCAGTGTTAAATAAATAAGGATTTTTCTCACAGAGTAAACCGGGTACCAGAAAAATGTCAAAAGTGTCGTGTTTTCACTTCTCCCTCCGGTAAAGGCCCTCACCGCACCGCCTCGCCTCCTCCGCTCCTCTCAGGCCCCTCCACCACTCCCTCGGCCGCACCTCCGTATATAAGGTGACAACGCCTCCCTCCTCCTCCTCCCAAACCGCTCTCTCTCTGGACCTCCGCGCGACCTTCCATTCCAGGGCTTAGGGTTTGGTTTTTGCTGCGGCGAGACGGCGAGTTAATTGCTCGATCTGATAAATCCTGTGCTTCCGTTGGGGCCGGTGGTGCAGGCGGGAGCTAGCGCATGGCCGGCGCGCCGACGAGCCCCGGGGGGAGCCGCATGGCGGCCGGTGGCGTCTGCGGGGAGCGGGACGGGCTCCTGCCCGTCGCTGACATCAGCCGCATCATGAGGAAGGCCGTCCCTCCCAACGGGAAGGTCGACAAGGATGCCAAGGAGGCCGTGCAGGAGCTCGTCTCCGAGTTCATCGCCTTCATCACCAGCGAGTAAATGAGCCTTCTCCTCGCTGCTGTTTGCGTTGATTTGCCCTTTGATTGATTTTAGCCCTTTTGTCAGTCGTCGGTAATTTTGTGTTGAGTTCGTCGTTTTTTTTTTGCAGGGCGAGCGACAAATGCAAAAGGGAGAAGCGGGAGACCATGACTGGTGAGGACCTGCTGTGGGCGATGGCAACACTGGGGTTTCAGGACTACATCGAACCCCTCAAGCTCTACTTGCACAAGTACAGAGAGGTCCGTGCTGCTTACTCGTGTGGAGGTTTGGGTAACCATCTGAATTGCTTGCGTGCCCGTTGCCATCTGCACAAAATCCAGGTTCCTTCGTTTGTATGCACTTCAATGCGACACACTGTCCCTTCAGACTGTATGGAATTTTAGTTTTACTCGCTCATCAATTCTAAGTGGTTGAGGTATGGATTATCGTGTATCTAGACTAATCCTAATGTGGATTGGTGATCTGGGACTGGGAGGCAAGGGTCATTCTCACGTGTCCCATGACATGATTGACCCCAATCGAGGGCTGGGATCAAACAGGGATTGATCTGGGTTGGCTCACGGGATGTGATCCCGTACGAGTGGTATGTAGTGATCCCAAAATCAGAGAGCATGATTGCCATAACACATAGCTTTACGGTGGTTCATGGATTTCTAGCTCTAGCCTCCATTAGCCTTTGTTTAGTTTAGCCTCAATTGGCTTTGTCCAGCTTTTGATAAAGTGAGCTGTTTGAGCTTCTGTACATATTTCATATTTGAGCTTCTATATGCTCAGCTGAACTGACACTGTCTTCAATGTGTTTAGGCTTATATCCCATCATGGAAGATTCATTAGTTTTAAACTTGAAGATATCTTTCCTCTTTTCATGTCCCATCCCAGTGAATATTTTTTGTGCTTAGATGTCACTGTTAGACGAGGGAATGGAAATAGAACAGCGCGGGCAACTGGAGGTTGTGCCACCACCGCACTGCCTTGCTGAGGGAATCACTGGGATGGGACATGAAAAGAGGAAAGATGGGCTTCCGAATGAAGACCCCAAACCCTCTAACATCAGTGTCCATCAGAGTTGCCCTGAACCGACAAATGTGCTACTGCCCTGCAAGGTTACTATCATCGCACTCTACTATTGTTACTTGCTAATGCAGCCAAGCATTTTATTTATCATTGTTGCTAGTTAGCTATTAACTATATAAGGCATCATTTCTTTTCATATCGACACCATCTAATGTGTGGAGCTATCATCAA
Source organism: Poa annua (assembly GCA_026929855.1). Lineage (NCBI taxonomy): Eukaryota > Viridiplantae > Streptophyta > Magnoliopsida > Poales > Poaceae > Poa > Poa annua. The sequence continues at coordinate 76,093,210 of CM049430.1, read as the reverse complement.
ACTATACCATTACGTGCCAACAAGTTTCTTGCAGCGAAGTATATTTCTTTTCAGTGTTGCTAGATACCAGTTAACTAGTTTTTTTGTGACTGTTACTTTCTGCATACCCCCACCCACCCCCACCCCATGGTTGCATTTTTATTTTGTGCCTCTCTTAGCATGTAGAAATCTTTGTCCTTTGTCTTCCTTAGCAGTAGCTGTTGAAATTTTATCTGTTTTATTTTCATTACATTAAGGTGTTAGTAGTTGGAGTATTGATGGCAATAAACGCAATAATATTAAAAAAAATCTTATGTATCTGCCAATTTTGATTCACTCTAAACCATTGATCCTCCATAGGTGTTTTCTTGTATACAAGTTACCTAATAGTGTGCAGTAAACAAGCTGCTCCTGCTGCCTTGCATAAGCTTCTTCTTTCTTGTATTCAAGCTGTGGCATCCTGCAACTTTTCAAGTCCTTTGCTAAAGTTTATCAGTCTTATTCTCTCTCTGACGATACTGTTGTTTTTAGTTGCTACCTTGCACAATGGAGGTAGAGCCAAGCACCTCTGATGTTAGGGATTGGTCTGAGCTCCCACTCGATGCGCTTTCTGCAATCTTCATGAAGCTTGGGACAATTGAGATCCTGATGGGTGCGGGACTTGTGTGCCGCTCATGGCTGCTGACGGCCAAGTCCCCTGAGTTGTGGCGTTGTCCACACGCCACAAGGTTGTTTTTTCAAAGGCAGAAAATATCATGTGCAAGATGGCAAAGGTGGCTATAGATCGTTCTGATGGACGGATGGAATCATTCTGGGCTCAGAAGTTTGTCAGTAGCGAACTCCTTGATTACATTGCAATCAGGTATTGTTCTTTTATCCTTAATTCCCGTTCTTGAATTTCAGCACTTCGTCTTTTACTCCGAGTTACTAGTCGTTTGCACCAACACACTGTTTGCAGTACTTCCGTCCACCTAATAGTTTAGCAGCTTGCTTGCAAAAGAGGAATTTGACATAGGAAGTAAAGTGATATCAAATGTGGTCAGGCATTTTCACCAAGCATGCTTTCAGTTCTTTATGATATATCAAATCGGGTCAATTCCTTTTTCGTCAAAATGCTGTCATTTCTTTTTGATATATCATTGTGGCACAGTCTAATATTGTTTCCTTCAGGCCTTGTTTACTATGAGGGTTTTCTAGGGGATGGGAGGAGTGGGGAACTGGGGATGTGAGGGGATTTGGTGAACGCCCAATCCCCACAAATACTCTTCTCCTACAATACACTAGCATGGACTAGAGTTTTTGTTTTTGTCAAAAATGAGATGGTTGGTGGGGGATATCTAGGAATTATCCCCTCTCATCCCCTAAAATACATTAGAAGTAAACATACTAGTGGGGATTTTTCGGGATCCGGGATAATCCCCTCCAATCCCCTTAAATACACTAGAAGTAGGCCTCAAGGTGTTCAAAGGAAACTCCAAATACTCCAAATAATTATAACAAAATGTGCACATCTGTGCAGCCGCACCTACTAGATATTTGTCTCTACAGTTCGGGAGCATATGGTCAAATAAGATGGCTAGAGAAGTGAGATTCTTATTATGTACAACCTCCGTCCCATATTAATTGTCGCTAAAACAGATGTAGATACATATACATCCGTTTTAGCGACAATTAATATGGGACGGGGGGGTACTATTTATGGTGCGTCACTATGTGTTATTTAGGACAGGTCGCTTATTACCAATCAAACTTGGGCCACCTAAAAGAACTTGTGGTGCTGGGAGTCTGAGACTCTCTTTTGATATTCATGTTAGATCTCTCCAACCTCTTGGCTTTAAGGAGAAAACGTGTTTTACAGTTTAAACTTGTTGTGCAGTCTTGCGTACACCCTTGTCTGTTTTTGCTTGGTTGGTTCTTGTGACATTCTGTCTATTTTGATATCTGATATCGTTCTATTTTGATATTTGATTCTGCAGAGGAAACTCATTGAAGAGCATTCGGCTCATCGCCCCTGGATACTATTGGGATGACGAGGATGTAGTGGCTAGGCTTGCAGCCAAATGTCCGATGCTAGAAGAGATAGAGTACTCGCATCAGAAGCAGTCATGGTATTTTTTCAAGCAGATCGGTACAGCGCGCCCAGAGCTGAAACGTCTAAGGATCCATATGGATTGGTTCGACTCCGACGCGATAAAGCGTGAGATGGAAATGGAACAGGAATACCACGATGAAGACGAGGAAGAAGAAGAGGAGGAGCCCTACGAGGCCTGGGAAGCGAGACACAATGAGGAGGCCTTGGCCATAGCAAAATACCTGCCTGAGTTGCGGCTCCTTCAGATGGCCGGCAACAGCCTGACCAAAAAAGGGGTCTACGCCATTCTTGAAGGCTGTCCCCACCTCGAGTGCCTCGACCTTATGGACTGCGGCCACCTCGAAGTTGACGATGAACTCCTAGCTCGATGCGCCAAGATCAAGCATGTCTGGTTGCCAGGACGCTGGCCTCATGTTCACTGCCCAGATCTCCATACTATTGGGGAGAATGAAGGCGAAGTGATCGAGCTGCCTGATGTCTATGAAATTGAGGCTCGTGCGCTGCGTGAGGGTGGTTCACTGCATGGTGAGGGAGCAATGCAGGATGATAGCTATGGTGACAACTACTGGGAAGACTATACGCCCCCCTCGTCCCCTGACAGCCCCGACTTGCGCAATGTGACATCCGATGACACCAGATACTACACATATATCCATGAGTACTACTCTCTGTGATCATCCCAGTGCCCTGTTCACGAGTTATGACCGCAGCTGCCTCATATTCCGTGGTCCAAGTCTTGGTGTTTTGGATCTGAATATTTTGTGTACCCTACAGAAGGCCTTTTTCTGATGTACAAACAAGCCAGTCTACCTTGAACTTTCTCTCAGTATTATCTTACTGTGTAGTAGTCGAATAGATTTGTGCCTGCACGTGTTTATGCTTACATCTACCAATTGTGTTGGGCATGCCAGCAGGGGCTACTTTGCACACTCCTAGTATGCGACTGGAAGTGCGTGGCCCGACCTGAAACCTTTTGTTTTATGCGGAATTTGGGGATGCCCGACCTGCAACCTTTTTTCCCCGTCATTCCCGTCATTTAGTATGAGATAGTTGGATAATTTTTTAGAAACAAAACTACTATTTACAAGCTTTAAAAAGATGAAGAACAGAAGAGATGTAGTCAATGGTTTATTTCACAAACGTGTAAAAACAAATTCAAATGCGTATTCCGAGTAAACAAAAAATTATAAGGTGTGATCTAAGTATGCATATTTTTAAATCTTCAATCGTATTTGTCATTTTTGTGTAATAAGAAGGGGATCTGAGTATGCACATTTTTAATCTTCAATCATATTTTTCCTTTTTGTAGCCTAGAATATGAAGTATTTGAAGTTGCTAGTTTGCGTATTTGTGGGATACACCATTAGCTACATCCGAGTTTTTTTTATCTGAAACTACGTAGTAAATATTAATTTGAAAATTTTGAATTATCATCGGTGGATCTTAGGAGCCAAAAACACTTTTTGGAGACATGATGAGTTTACTTCAGAACAATTGGATGCCTCTCTTGATTCTTGATAGTACAGTTATCTATCCTATAACCCGGTTTTTCAACTAACACCATGAGATAGACAAAATAAAAAACCTATTAAGATCATGGCTTTGCCTTGCCTAATCCATTTGAACTAGATGGTGATGGTTTCGATCTTCTGAAATCGGAACACATTTCTTTATTGCACTTGTTTGGTAAAGACTCGTCAATTGCTTCCCCATGATCCACTATGGGTGAGCCTCTCTTAGGTATACTTTTATTTAATCATTATCTCCAAATGGATGGCAAGGCTCAAGCATGTGATTTCTTCCAGATGCTTCTCTTAATCTTGCACATCACGACCTTGATGATGACCTCTATTTGACCTCATTCTTTGACATGTAATATGAAATCTTTCATTTTGATTCGAACCCATGAAAGATATTTAGCCCCACAAGGAAACACCAATCACATATATTATGGATTAGTTCACAGCTATATTGATAATTTCTTACCATATCATGATAACATTTGATCCCACATGATACATCATCAAGTTTTAAGTGTTGATCAACTTGAATCTGCTCTTGCACTTTGTTTTGATCAATCTTTCATTTTTCTCTATTCATTATATAATGTCTTGAAGGTAGACATAGACATAGATGCTCACTCAATCTTCTTCTTCAAAACATACTAGTAGTATTCTTTACCCTCTCATGACCAATCTTTGGATAACCCACTCACGAATAGCACATTGGTGATACATAATGAGTTATTCGCTTGATAGTATGCTCCACGCCTTGGTCGCCCATGGCTCACACATGAGACCATGATGATCATGAGATAGAGCCATATCTTGAACTTTATCTTGTAATCATCATATCAAAATCTTGATATTCCATGACTTAACTCATAAGTTATAAGTTAGAGCAAGACAACCTTTGAGTTCCACACAACAATCCATATTTTTCACTTTGTTCGCCTTTCAACGTTAAATTCAACATATGTATTCTTGGTATTGCCTATGAACAAACCCTTCATGTATAACTCAGTGCAAACATTAGCGCCTATATATAGAAAAACCATAGTTGGGGGTATTGTTCTCTTTCACTTAGTTTTGTTTATACGTATGAAGACTATGATGATAAAAGGCCAACTTCTATCAGAGTGGAGCGGAGACCCGTCGCCGATACAATGCAGTATTGAGCTAGGCGACCACTCTGTATACCGCTTATAAGCCGTTGCATGGGACAAATCAAATCATTGTAAATCCCCAGGTTTGTTACCTCTCTCCTGATATAGTGAAAAATTGTTGGCTTCCCTTCTTCGTTGTAGGATTTTTCACATTAAAATTTTGTGTCCCTTAGGTTGATCAGGTTCTTATTCGTTGTTTATTGCATGTCATGTATAAAAATACCGGCGCGCCTGCCCACACGGACACACTACGGCCGCCTAGTTTCATGAGGTCGATCATACGCCACTTGGTTGCCTGAATGCTTAACCTTCATGAGCACCAATCCAGAAAAGAGTTACACACAAGCTTTATACCAACAATAGCTGACTTTGAGGCATCCCTGAACATCAGTTCAGAAATCAGAGTAGAACAGTCGTTCTCCACCTGAACCGGGCCAGTATGAACAGTCACGATGGATTTCAACGCCTGAAGACCACCAGCGCTGCTTCCGCCATCTCTGCGTTTGGGCCTTCGTATAATTAAATGTCCTCTTTTCTTTTTATTTTCTCGAATGAACCTACACGAACTCTAGCTTGACACGATCGATCGAGCCATAAGCCAATGGCCTTGGGCTAGACTAGCTCAGTTTATCTACTCGTAGTTATATTGAGAAACCGACCCAAACTCTTATCTTGGAAGGAGGTTAGGATCGGCGTACCAGATTTGCAGGTCAGACGTTTAACCGATGGACTTGTGCTTGAACTCCTCCGCCGCCGACATGTTCTCAAGACTTTGCAAGATCGTCTGCGGCGTCTCACCGTCCTCGACGACGACAGTGACCACGGATGGCATGGACGACAGCAAGCTAAGGTCGAGCCGGCCGCTGATCTCCCCGCTGCTGTTCCAGCCAGCAAGAACACCATCCCGATGGCCCGAGCCACCCAGATGCATGTCCCGTCCGTCCACTGTCAAGTTCTCGCCAGAGATCCAGAACGACGCAGAGGAGGAGGAGGAGGAGGCGGCGCTGCCTTGCCTGGCGTTTGGGTCGGAGGACGGCTACATGGCCTTCTCCCTGGCCGAGGGCCACATGCACGGCGATGTCGCGATGCAGCTTGCGCGCGGCCGCCGGTACGTGCCGTCCCCATACGGAGGGAAGGTCTTCGTGACGGACATGTGCGGCCGGTACCCGTGCCACCTTGTCGACCCGTTCACCGGCGAGGCGACGCCGCTCCCGGACCTGCCCGTCCCGTTCTCCGAGGAGACGCCCATGCCTGTCGCGAGCGACGAGCCCAAGCCCGCCCGGTTCCGCCTCTCCACGGACGACGGGTTCGCATGGGACTGCTCCCCGCACGGCGTCATGGTGGCGCGCGGCGACACGGCGTTCTTCTGCGAGACAGGTGGCCGTGAGTGGACGCCGGTGCACAGGTCGAGGCAAGGCTCGCCCATGACCATCAACTACCGCGCCGGCTTCTTCTTCGTGTTCGATCTGGGCTCGCTGCGCACCACGGTCATCGACGCTCAGACCTTGGACACCTCCACAGAGATCGAGCCGCCGCCCAACCTCGACGACATCAGGTGGCCGTTTTTTGCGGCCTCCGCCGCCGACGTGCTGCTGCTGGTGCGTCGCCGCGGGGCCATTTTCCAGATGTACCGCGCGCGACACAGGGTGCAGTGTCCGGACAGACCGATCAGGTGGAAACCGGTGAAGGACATCGGTGATCGCGCTGTGTTCGTCGACCACGCACACGGCTTCACCGTCCGCGCCGGCGAAGAGGCGATGAGGAACTGCGTGTACAGGACAAGGTTTGTCAAGCTAGAGGAGGAGGACAAGCCGGCTCGCCGCGGCGACGTGGCGCTCGAGGTCGTCGTGTCTCCGTTGAGAGATCTGCAGAAGACGGAGGTGCTAAGACGCTGCACGGTTCAGCCCATATGGGGAGGAGGGTACTGGACCATCCGCAACCATGGACCGTCGCCATTTCATCGTACTCCCTCTGTTCTAAATTAATTAACTCAGTTTTAGTTTAAATTGTAATAAATCTGAATCAATTAATTCAGCCGATATGGAGAGGAGGGTACTGGACCATCCGCAACCATGGACCGTCGCCGTGAGGTTCCATCATAGTACTACGTAGCAATGTAGCATTGGAGAACTACTCCAGTAGTTTAAGTAGTAATACTTTTGTTAAGCAATTAATTGTTTGCGATGTTCATTGGACAAATCATGCGTTCAAAAGATTTATTTGATGGGATCAACTGTGTAAGTCTGTGACCATGCATATTGCATGGATCGTCCCCGGCCGTGAGCTAAAATAGTACCCGGAGCATTAGAGCTTTGTTCAATGATCAATCTCTATTCTCTACATCATGGCGCTGCCAGCTTCAGCGGATGCTGGGTTTCTGTGCACCTTGCTAGCTTGTTCTGTTCTGGCACTTTGGCCTCGACTCGTTGAATATCACTGAACCAAGTTATAGGACGTATATCGTTTCTACTACTCGTACTATTATTCAGGTGTCTTGGTATAGTTAAATGACTTAAAAGGGATGTTAGCTCACATGATTAACTGGTAGTGAGAAGAGAACTAGACTGGATTGTACAAAGTAAATCAAATCAGGCTCATTTTCAGCACAAACACACTACGGTGCCTGTAGTTTCTGAATCTTCAATCTTCTACATGAGGAGAGATCGAAATTGATTACGACAGAGGAAATGCAGATTGAAAATAGTTTTCTGTGGTGTCGTTGGCCAAGGGCCGAAAGCACCAAGGCATATGTTGGACTTTGATTCTAAGTTTTTTTTTTTGACAATTTGACTTCAGAAAAAAAGTTGGAAAACTGCAGGAGAATCACTGCCATGCCTTATCTAGCATACTACAAATTACTCCCTCCGTAACAAAGTGTAACACGTTTTGCTATATCAAAATGTCTTATATTTTGATACAGAGAAAGTACTAGCTAAATGTCCGTATGTTGCTACGGAATAATAATAATATTTGATTATTTAATGTATCAAAATAATGATTTATGTGAGACATGTACATCAAATACAAGACAATAATATGAGTACATTTATTAGTTCACACGAGGATTGTCTAATGGATGTTAAGCTTTCTCAGGGTGGTTTAATGAAGGTTAACCTTTGTTATAAACAACAATCCATTAATCTCACACAAAATAGGCTGTTTTTCAAATTATAAAAATATAGAACCTAAGTTTTTTCTAAAACGGAGATGCTTTCACATCTGACGGTATTTCTCCGAACAAGGAGCAATAGCAGTTCAAGACATTGAAAATTTATGATTTTGATTTTGAAATGCCATTGATTTTAGAAGTTGATAAAGACCTTTTGTTAGCTAACGCAGAACTATTTTAGCACAAACAATATCAATCTAACATATTTCACTTTTGCCACTCTCACAGATATACCTGGTGGATTCGTTGCCTTAGCGGCATCAATCGAGAATAAAAGATTTGAATTTGGACACAGAGTATTCACTCGGCCTAAAGTCAGAATTGTCTGATTGGCAGCATCACTAACAGGAAATGCTATCGATGACAAGTGGTTATGCTATCAGCAGCCAGCCGGGTGCTACCTTGGGAGGTGTTGCTACCAACGGGTAGCGTTGGTGCTCCCAGGCGTCTCTGATGGTGCTACCAACCTTGTCGGGCGGCGCAGTCGTAGGTGCTATCGGCGATGATGGACGGTGCTACCAACACTAGGCGGAATTACTACAAGCGGCTAGTGTTGGTGCTCCTAGGGGCGTGTGGTGGTGCTACACATCTTATGAGGGCGTCGCTATTTGTCGTGCTTCTACCGTTGACATCCGACATCGCTACAACATTGGTCGGCGCTACTGCCAATGGCAATTGGTGCTGCTACCAGCAACATGGTATGTTGCTACCATCGTTGGGTGGCGTAGTTGCAAGCAACCGGTAATGGTGCTTCCAACCTCGAGTGGCGCTGCTACTACAGTGGTTTGTGATTTTGCAGTCTGGCGTAGTAGGAGGCGGCGCACCGCGTCCCAACAGGTTCTCTACAGATGACTGTTTGGTTCGACCAATGGGTTGTGAAGCCTCTACCGCAGAGGTGGGTGAATTTACTTTTATTTTTTAAAATTTTCACATATATTAAATCAACAAAGATTGCATGATTACATCGATTACAAAAATAAAGCTAAAATAGACTAGCAAATCTATGAGATCTTCAAAAGCTTTCTTCATCCCTGACACGATATTGTACTTTTCTGAAGGCAGCCGTAGAACACCGCCAAAACCACCAAACCACACACCTGTGAATACACCAAAGTTCTTCCTTTTTAATTTTGAGCCGCAATGCCAAGGCTTTGTGCACGCATGCAACCATTAAATTAATCAAGCAACATCAGCAAGAGCACCACCACTGATATTTCAGGTACATATAACCAAACAACGTTATCGACATTGTTGGGAGCTGAGAGAACGGACCACCATTGCATGCCGAAGACGTAGTAGTAGGGATAGATATTGCGAGGACAAACCTCCTCACGAGAACCATGAGAAACAATCAAGATTGATGTGGCGAAGCAAGATATCGAGAACCATACCTAGACAGGGAGGATATTTCGTCGTCGAACGAAACATGGGAGATCACTTAATGCAGACGATACCTTCTCCATTAACAAAGAAGATGCCAATCTAAACCAAGCTCTAACATTCAGGACCTTCGTATATCGTCGTGCGCAGGTCCGAGGTCCCCACTCCTCATAGTGTCAAAACGACAACTAGAGGAGGCGAGGACCCGTCGAATCTTTGCCAGCGGCGACGATGAAGCTACAGATGGCGCCGCTGGCGAAAGTTAGGGTTGAAACCCTAGGCCACCGCCACGATCGCCCCAGATCGCGTCGCTGCTTCGTACGAGCCGGTTCGCTATCTCTCGACTGGGGGAATTTACTTATTGGTTCGATTAAAACCGGTCTCTACCCTCTCTAAGTGTTTAAGCTTCATTATGTGGTCGCTAGAAACTGTGCGATTCTTGCAGATTTTTTTTTGAAGTACTTGCAGAACTATTTTATTCTCCTTGTAATTGTAATTTCACTAAAAAATAAAACTTTTTTGTATTTCAAATTTTCATATACTTGCACGCACTTGTTAGATTTCGGATGGTATTTGTACTTCGAACTGTAAATAAATATTCACATACAAACGTTTGCCTATCTAAATACCTTTTAAAGAATATTAAAATACCTAATCCATCCGAGAATCGAGGGCCGTGTATCGTGAGGACAAGGATGATTGTGGTGTCCCGTTTGCGCCATTTCTATGGGAGAGTGCTCCATCTGTCGGGCCAGAGCGCGACCTAACGGGCCCAAAGGCCCACGTACGAAAGCCCAGAAAAGGTCACATCGGCCCAAGGAATGCCGAACCCTCGCAGCCGAGGCTATAAAGTCTCATCCGCCGCCTCCTCCCTCAAACCCTCTCTAAAACCCTAGCGATTAGGGTTCCTCCTTTCCCCACCCCCTCTCCGTCGCCTCTACGCCGCCAGCGATCCATGGGCAAGGTTAGCAAGAAGTCCGCCGCTCCCGCCGCTGTTGCGCCGGCGGCCGTCGTCCCCAAGGGGAAGGCCGGCAAGAAGCGCGAAGCGGAGGACGAGGTCGAGAAGGCCGTCGCCGCCAAGAAGCAGAAGGCTGCGCCCGCGAAGCCCGTGCCCGTGGCCAAGGGGGCCGCCAAGAAGCAGCCGGCGCCCAAGAAGGCCGCGAGCAGCAGCTCCGAGGAGGACTCCTCCGACTCCGAGGAAGAGGTATTGCTACCATCCCCTTTTCCCCTTTTTGCTCTTTGCCCCGTCATCAGTTCACATGTGCTATTTTGGCTATTATTTCTTCGGTGAACACCAATATGTTGTCGTTGACTGATGTTTGGTTTCTTCACTAGTAATTTCTAGACGTTTCATAGGCGCTGAGCTATAATTAAAGTGTTTAAGTAATCATATGCAATCTGATTGTTCTGCGTGTAGACAAACCTTTTTACTCTGTAGTGGATAAAGAAGACACCTTTCAGTATTCTGTACATACTAGTGCGATGTAGTTTATTTTGAATTCTATCATGTTGTGATGTGGCTTATATATGCAAGCTATTTGATCTGCGTGTTACCATACTATTTGCTCTGTTATCGAGAATCAATACACCTGTCAGTTTATATTATGTAAAAACTTGCGCCGAGTGGTTATCTGGTCAATTCATCCATATTAAGATTTGCTTTACATGTGTTTGTGTGCACTCTGTTGCATGTTTGAGCTTTGATCAGCAACTGAGCTCTACTTTATATCATGTATCTTTGTAGGTCAAGGTCCAGCCCAAGAAGACTGCAACTCCTGTCAAACAGGAGGAGTCTTCTGATGAAAGCAGCGATGAGTCCTCTGACGAGGTAGAATCTTAGCCTAATCCAATGTTATTTTTTCAGTTGACGAGATGCTAATTATCTACTTCTCCTGTTTTCTTAGGAACCTGCAAAGAAGCCTGCCGCCAAACCTGTGGCCCCAGCTGCCGGCAATGGTTCCAAGAAAGGCAAGCAGGAAAGCAGCTCATCCAGTTCTGAGGACGAATCTGATGAGGAAGAGGTGGATGCTTCACTTCTGATTTGATGCTCTTAATTACTTTCACTTGTATAATCACTATTAATATCACACTATAGTTCTTTTTTCTGTTACAATTTTCATCATATCAATGTATTGCATTAATTGCATTACAAAATTTATTTCTTGTGTCATCGTTTGTTAGTATCTTTATCAGTGAATTTGTTGTAAGACATGTTAAAGTTAGGTATGCATGATGTTTTGGTGTTTACCTCACTAACTGTTTTCCTTTCCAGAAACCTGCTGCTCCAGTAAAGAAGCCATCAGCTAAGGAACCTGAGAGCTCTGATAGCGACTCAGATGATGAGTCGGATGAGGTTAGTGTTTGTTTACATGGTTAGTTCGTTTTTTCTTTGAGTTTTAGTTAGTCTGAAGTATTGTTTGGTTTTAGGCTGTCCCTGTTAAGACAGTAGCTCCTGCTGTTGCTACTAAGAAGGATGAATCTTCTGACACATCTGAGTCAGAAAGTGAATCTGATGATGAGGTACCAGATAATCTATTATCCCATATCCTCCGTTTGCTTTTCTATAGAATTTTATTTATTGATGTTTCTTCTAAAAATCTTAGGATAAATCTAAGAAAGTCGCCCCAGCTGCCAAGGTTACTCCTGCTGCTAAAAGGAAAGATGATACCAGTGAATCCTCAGACAGTGATGAAAGTGATGAAGAGCCACCCCAGAAGAAGCAGAAGGTTATACCGCTAAATATCCTATGTATGTTATTGCTTCATCAGAAGATTATTGCTTCCCATTGTTTACGTGTTTGTTTTTGGTTCATAGGATGCTGTGAAGGCTGCACCCAAGTCTACCAAGAAGGATAGTAGCAGTGACGAAGATAGTTCTGATGATAGCTCTGATGATGAGCCTAAGAAAGTAAGCAGGCATTTCAGTTTTCATAGGATGTGCACCAGCATTTTGTAAAGTAAAAATCTGTTTCCAGCTCAGGCTTATGTTAAATGCTTTGCAGTCAGGAAAGGCAGCAGAGAGCAGTGGTTCTGAGGAAGAGAGTAGTGATGATGAAGATGACAAATCTGTTAAAACTCCAAAGAAGGTGAATGTTCCTTGTTCTCTTAATTTACTCTTCTGATCTCTTCTGAATTGGAACGATTGTGTAATAACATGTCTTTTTTTGGTACTCTGCAGCAAGTTCCTACTGCCACAAAATCACAGAAGGAAGAGGTATAACATTGCACCTAGTCTTGATTCTTATCATCTCATGGATTATGAATGTAATATTTTTTTATTGCAGCCTAAAACTCCTGCTAGCAACCAAGGTCAAGCATCAGGGACAAAGACCCTTTTTATGGGGAACATTCCATTCGGTTGTGATGTTGAGCAAGTGTAAGTCATCACAGCATAAGAAAATCTTTATTCTTTGGACGTTCGTAAATGGTAACACTTCCCTCTTTCTGTTTGCAGGAAGCAATTTTTTGCTGATGCTGGAGAGGTTGTTGATGCTCGCCTGGCTTGCCATGAGGATGGTCATCCCAAGGGATTTGGTCATATTGAGTTTGCTTCTGTTGAAGATGCCAATAAAGTAAATTTTTGATCTATTTTTCGTCACTTTTAGTTAATGTGAGTTATTTATGTTTGTCTGTTGCAATGCTGTAATATATATAGTTATTAGTGCTATTGTCAAGTAATTGTTTGTTGAATATTGCTCTTTTCTTAGCCACATGTATATAGGTGGAGTCCATTACAAGTCTAGGTTCGTTTGTAGTCAATTACAGGTTAATCTGTGGGAACATCGATACAGCTGCTAGACCTAACATTTTCTTTTCTTTCAGGCCCTTGAGTTGAAGAACGGTGCAGATTTTAATGGCCGTGCTGTTCGACTTGACAGGGCTGCTGAAAGAGGTGCAAGTACTCCTCGCACCAGGTAATGTGAATTTATCAAAATAACTATACATATGCTAATTTCTCTGCATGTTCTTAACTATCTTGAGCTAATTATTGTGGAACTTAGGGATGGTGGATCATTTGGGAAGCCAAGTGGAGGTCCCAGCCTATCAATTTTTGTCAAGGGGTTTGATACAAGCCAGCAGGAGGATGCTGTAATTCCTTATCTGTTTTTTCTCACCCTATCCCTGGCAATTTCTTGCAAAGTAACCTTCTAACTATTTATTTCCCTTTTTGAATTTGTAGATCAAAGCCTCTCTGCAAGGACATTTCTCCAAATGTGGAGAGGTCACCCGTGTCTCAGTCCCAATGGATTATGATAGTGGTTCAAGCAAAGGGTATGTTGGTAAAACTTTTCTGCATATCGTAACAGAATTAGATTTGGATTTAGCAAAGTATCGAATTATTTGTTGCTTTCTGTATTTTGAAGTTTGTTTGTCTGGTGAACTTTTCAGCATAGCATACCTGGATTTTACTGACGAGAGTTCCTTCAACAAAGCAATGGAGCTTAGTGGCTCTGATCTTGGTGGCTGGAACTTATATGTGGCTGAGGCAAAGCCGAAGGGTGATTTTGGTGGTGGTCGTGGTGGAGGTAGCGGCCGAGGATTTGGCCGGTCTGGCGGACGTGATGGAGGTAGAAGAGGCCGTGGATTTGGACGTGATGGTGGTGGCAGGTTTGGCCGATCTGGTGGGCGTGATGGGGGTAGAAGAGGAGGAGGCCGAGTCTTTCAGAACAGGCAGAGTGCTGGGACTGCCAGCGCCGGTGAGATATCTTATTTTTCTTTCACATTAGCTTCATATTGGTTCTGTGCATCATATATATTTGTGTTCTGATGTATTCTTTGTCCTCTCAGGAAAGAAGACAACATTCGGGGATGATTAGAGACTGCTGATCAAGAGACAGTCGATTGCAACAAGAGCGTCTCAAAACATTTTATCCCTGTTTTCCTTACTGTTTGGAATTCGTATCAGTATCGTGTCCTAGTGGACTAGTATCATTTTTGTCTGTAATATTGGCTGTTCGTATGTTTGGGATGCAATGCCAGGATATACAATATGATTGACGATGCAGTGCCATGATTCTATTATATAATGTCAGTTCTAATGCTTTTGCCTGCAATGTTATTTTCTCTGTTATTTGAATTTGTATTTCGCTTGCTTATTGTTTTCGTTGCTGTGCATTTATGATATATTTCTTGCACGTCAATTTGATGTTGTCTCCTGCCAAGGTCACAAGATTCAACGTTGTTGTTTCATTTTCGTTTGTTGACCTTCGTTTACATTAGCTTCCTAATGGCAGTTTTCTCTACCATATATCATCTCTAAGCGACCGCACGTATCTATCAGCCTCGTAATGGGGACAAACCTGCGCCAAAACCAACCCAGACCATAAAGTAAATAATCCGCCGCCCACACCAATCCACCCCACAAATTAATATCTAGCACCCAACCCGCACCAGCCACCGCACCATTTTCCCCTGAAGGTATGGTTGATTGTAGTGCTGTGCCACGTAATCTGTTGATTGGACCGCTCGTTGCATACTTTGCTCAAGTTATAAGAATAGTGATATGATTGAGATGCATTTACAATCATTGAGGTTGTTAGTCATGTTTTAAAAAGTCTCTAAACATAGGATTTTCTTTAATATTGTCTTAAAAATGTCCATCTATGGACCTAAATACCCTAAATACGAATAACTAGAGTATGTCACTTACATGGCAATAGAGATCATTCAGTGCGGACGATGTCCAGAACAGTCCTAAACCTTAGGATTTTTATTTTCTAATAGAATTTAATAGATTTACTATTAATTTCTTAAATATTAATGATGTTTACTTATACCCGCTAGCTAGATGTCCAGAAGAGTCCTAAACCTCAAGATTTTTATTTTCTAAAACAATGTAATAGATTTACTATCTATCTCTTATATTATTATAGATATTTGCTTATTCCCGCTAGTCATCAACATGCTAATGCACACACTGGTAGGTCTACATGAGACCATTCGGGTGTACAGATTTTTTATTCCATCCTTCTTCTACGAGAAGTGAAAGAGGCACCAAACCAATTCTTATCTCTTGCTGAAGGAGGACACTGGGGAAACTTTCTTTTAGTAAAATGGCAATATTTCATCATATGTGCACCCCCAAATGAAGATTTTTCACGCTTGGTGCATCAGTAGGCACCCTTGTGCTATATGGTCATATGGCCTAGCTCCATGACGAGGGTGTAACTCGACAAATCTCTGGATTGTCCACCCCGGGTTGATTGAAGGAGAGAGAGAGAAGCGTTGGTGATCACGACGACTGACAAGCGGGGCGATATATCTAGGTTCAGCCTCCTGGAGGATAACACTCTACTTCCTGCTTGTCTGATATTGACGGCGAGTATGTCCTTGAGACGAGCAACCCTCCTGGCCTTTATAGGTAGGCCAGGTCTCGGGTGAACGGTGCCGATGGCAATTACAGATATGACAAACTATGCAACCTAACCGACTAGCACTGGGTCATACGATACCCCTAGTGGGCCTTCTGTGGGTCTCCATAAGCTTGTATGGCCCAAATACTCTCACCGTGGGGTAGTCGAAGAGTAGCCCCACGTCACTCCACCACTAACTGCACGAGCTAGCTATTTTGGAAACTCATGCAAAGTTACACCTACTACTTCGTGCTACACATAAAAACTTAATATTGATTTCTTTGAGATCTTGAAGAAATTAGAAGTATGTAGTATATCTCTACTATTAAAAGTTGTGTCCGCCGTGATGGTAGGTCACGTGGTACATCATTCCCTCTATCCCACAATCGCATGGAAACAAAACGCCTACCAAAGAAAAAATCGAAACACGAACGCTCTCGTCAATCCCCCCACCCCGCGCGTCCTCTCTCCTCCTATCTGTGCACTCGCGCCGCCGCCACCTGCATCACTGACACTCTGCTCAACCTCACCTTCTATGGAAACCACTGAATCTCCGTGCGTATGCAACTGCCGCAGGTCAGCCCCATGCGTTGGAACTGCCGGTTAGCTCTATGGGATTAGTGATTATTACCACCCCGTCCAACACAAAAACCCCAACCCCCTGAAAATCCCTACTCATCACATTTCTCCAATTCGGCTCTTGAAAACTCGGAATGCTGAACATTAGCAGACGCCCCGTGCTTCGGAATGAGCCTGAGAGAGGGGGCTCGCCGGATCCACTAGGACGGCCACGAGGTTCTTGCCGAAAGTTCTCGCGTATAATAGGGGAAGCCCTGAACAGACGACATGCAAGTGATTAGCCCAGTGAGAAACTAATCTACATCATTTTTTTTTGTTCTTGACTTTCACTCTCTCAGTGCCCATCACGTGCTTGTTTGGGCTATTTTTTTTTAAATAATACATTTTTATTGGAAATTCGGAAAATATTGTGCAGAAATAGGAATTTTCAAAAATAATACAGCCTCGGCCCGGAGTAGGACGAATCGGCTGCGTCGGCCCAGAGCAGGCCGAGCAGGTCTCGTCGGTCGCATCTGCGCGCGTGCAGCCGCCTGCCACGGCCTGCATGGCTCTGGTCGGCTGAGAGGAGGCCGAGCAGGCCCTGTCGGCCCAGGGAAAGCCGAGGGCTGCATGCAGCCGTTTCTCACGCTTCTCCTGCCTATTTCTCCCGCCACCGATTCGCGCGCGTTTCTCCCGCCAGCCGTTCCAGCCTTTTTCTCCCGCCACCGATTCGCGCGTGTTTCTCCCGCCAGCCGTTCCCGCCTATTTCTCCCGCCACCGTTTCCCGCTCGTTTCTCCCGCCAGCCGTTCCCGCCTATTTCTCCCGCCACCGTTTCTCCCGCCACCGTTTCCCGCATGTTACTCCCGCCACCATTTCTCGCGACCGTTTTCACCTCAATTGTCCTATAAAAACCACTCTAGGCTTTCTTCATCTGGTCCAGGGTTTGTTAATGCCTTTATAGCGTTGAGTATACCCGCATGTCTGTCATGTAGAACGCAAACATTATGCTTATCCTTCACAACAGCTTTTTTCAACTGCCTAAAGAACCACGTCCAACTATCCGTGTTCTCGCTCTCAACAAAAGCGAAAGCAAGGGGCAACAGTTGGTTATTGCCGTCTTGGCCAATAGCAGTCAATATCTGACCCTTGTACTTGCCGGTCAAAAATGTGCCATCGACACATAACACTGGTCGGCAGTGGCTAAAGGTTTCGATGCATACACCAAAAGAGAAGAACAAACGGTGCAACACCCTAACCGTAGGGAACTCTGTCATGTAGAAGTCTTGAAGATCAACATATGTGCCAGGATTCCTCGCCTGAAGCGTGCAGAGCAAACGGACAACAGAATCATATGAGTCAAAGAATGACCCAAATCTCTTCTCCAGCGCGCTCTGCTTAGCCCTCCAGGCCTTGCCATAAGAAATGTTGAAATTGAATCTCGTGAAGACTTTGTTCCTTATTGCCTTCAATTCCATCGCCTTGCTCTCCACTATCTCCGTGTAAAACAAACGAGAAATAAGCGTGGATGACAGATTACGGTGATCCTGAATGATGCTGGGAATACGACATGTATGCATTACCATGTTACTCACAACCCAGTTTGTATCATACTTGGGGACATATGCGTGCACCCTACCCGGACAATCTATCCTCGAGCATTCCATGGTCAGATATTTCTTACTTGACACAGTTGTCTTGAAAACCCTTGATGTCGACATTGCCCACTGTATGATTGCTTCCTGCAAATGTTGCTTGTCAGCGTACATTGCTCCCACAGCCATGCTGCTCTCGTGATATTGCCTGGAAGAATCATGACCATCGTCCAGAGTCATGCCAGATGAGATGTCCTGAGTCCATGAAGATGGATAAGGCACCTCCGGCTCGTACTCTGCGTCATTCGAGGAATCAGAATCACTGCCGTCCCCGCAATCACCCTCAATATCTTCATCTTCCATCTCGTTCTGCATTCGGCCATCTTCCTCATCCCCTCGGCCTCCACATTTTCACCGTCATCATGCCCTCCAACCATACTACTCTGCCCTGATTCATAACCACTGCCTCCATCATAACCATGGCTGTGATCATGTTCAATTTCCATGGTTGCTGCACTGCTCTGCCCTGGATCGTGCCCACCCTCGCCTTCAGGAGGATTGACATTTACCTCATTAACGATAGGAAGCAACAAGGCAACTGGGTGGCTTCCCCTGTTCAAACCTTGCAACCAGTTCACCCACTGAGAATCCCGATCAATCGGCCTCAGAGTGTACCAAATTTTTGTACTGGACCTAGACCATAACGCGTGCACCCCGACAGTGTCTGTTTCTGCATTTAATCCCAAACACTGTGCCAACCAATCTTTTAACTGACTAACAGACCAATTTTCAGGGTCAGTCAGATCCAACTCGACGTGCTGAAACTGACTCAGGTCCATCCCATACTCATTTTGCTTTATTGAACCGGCACCGTAGTAGAAAACAAACTTTATTATGTTCGACATAATTGCTCACCTAAAAAATATTAAAACGCATCAAATATTAATATCACATCGTACCTAAAATTCTATCGAAACTACTACATAATTAAAATATACGGAATTAATTTTACCAGATTACGTCAACACGAACCCTAAGCCTAATCCAAGATTAAACACAAACCCTAACCCTAATGCATGAAACTATGGCGACGGTAACTACACACTAGTCTGCATTTATCAACTACCAGTACTACCATACTAACTACAAATTCATCCGGACTAACTACACCCCATCTGCAAACTAAATCCTAATGTACATATAACACAAACCCTAACACTAATGTAGGAAAAATGTCTTACCCTTGAAGCGTGACAGCAGCACAACCGCACCAGCCGGAGCAGCGCACCACCGCAGCACCTCGTGCCTCCACCGGAGCACCAACAGAGCACCACCACGAGCACAAACACCTCCAAATCCGCACCTCCAACAGAGATCCACGCAGAAATATCTTTAGTAAACTATTACAAAACTATTGGTATAAACCTGTGAGGATGACTGGTCAAAACTAAAATGATAGAAAACCAGGACAACAAGCGGCAATATGAATGGTCCGAGAATTAACTCATCACGTGACAGAAAAACACGTTAGTACTTTTCTTTTAGTATTAACTGCACATATCTTGAAATATGAATGTTTTCTTTTACTGTTAACCTGGTTCTATGAGCTCTCATTTTATTACAGAAGTTTCTCTTAGTCTTATAATAAGATGTATTGCTTTGAGGAGACAAAACATTAGTGTTGAACATGAACAAGTTTACAATGGTTCGTGTTTTACCACTCTTATTGAAGAACTTATGCAGAATTGTGCTTTTTCTCAGATGTGTCTCTTCCCTGGTTATTTTGGAGTTTGTTTCGTAGAGATATTTGGTTCCTCACTTTTAACCCATAATAGTTGTTCTTCATTTGTTCTTGGATAAAGAGGGAATACATTTTGCATTTATCTTGTTTATATTTATGCGTTTCAGCCTGTTAGGGTTACTGTGGAATTAAGATCATCTCTATTGTGTCTAGGTGTTTATATAGCAACCTGATTTTACATATGATGCAGCTCCAAAATGATACATAGGTTGTGGCTTGTTGCCAACAACTGATCTTCAGAGATTAGCAGATACACGCATAAAATTGTTCTGTTTCCATATATTCCATTTGAATATTTTATTGAATACTGTATAACTATGCACATATATAAGCAGATGTCACAAGCACAACAACATGCAGATGACTACAAAGGTGTGCCTCCTCAAGCGTATTCAACACTTGCAGTAAATAATGGGCTCACGTCAGGTCATCTAACAAATCCTGGTGAAACTTGCAAGTTGCTTCGTACACCAGTTCCTACTGTTTACTTCTGAATATAGTTATGATTATTATCGACCAGAAATATTCATGAACTTTTAAACCCTGAATTAGAATATAGATTGATGCTTTTTTTTCAAAGGTGAAAGGCTTGAAGGTGTTGGCTCCCATGCACTGCTCCAAGCCTCCAAGGCGCTCCAAGCAATGATGGACGTATTTTCAGAACCCAAACGGATCGTCGGCGAAGTAGTCGGCGTAGAGGATGCAGTAGGCCTTCATCCTCTGCCTCGGCCTCCATCCTCTGCCTCGGCTTCCATCCTCTGCATTGGCCTTGCCTTCCGACGACGTGGCTTCGAGCCACCTCGCCGCGGCTGCGCCTGCTGGGCCATGATGCCGGCGAGAGAGGTGAGGATCATCATGTGCTCTTCGTCTTCGACCTCGGCGAAAGCTTCCTTTTCCAGCAGTTTGACGAACATATATTCGTGGACGAAGTCCATGGCTGAGCAAGCAAAACGCTGAGCACCTAGTGGGCACATGGCAGCGGCGAAGCTTGCTTTGCGGTTGAATCCAGGAAGAGGAGCCCGGGGTGGTTCTGGCAGCGAGGTCAAGCGGCGCGGTGGCCATCCTACGTGCTTGCTTGTCGTGGAGGGGGGAGGAGTATGGCCGCCGACGACATGGCGAAAAGGGCTGGGTGGCGCGAGAAGGCGAGACAAGTGTTGACAATGTGCTTACTTCGCCGACAGGTATGGCCCAGGCTCTCCTTTCTCTCCGCCGGAGCCCCAAATGGCCCCCCAGCGGCATGGGTTCGGTCTAGGAGCGACAAATGAAAAAATAGACCAATTCGGCGCCTTTTGGGTTCCTTAGGGCACAACTGGGTAGATTTCGGCACTATTTAGTGATTCGGAGCCCAAAAAACGTCCTAAGGGCTCTTGGGGTGCACGGATGGAGATGCCCTTAATATCCAGTGCACGTGGCTTCCCCAATGACGTCGCGCCATCTTGTAGCTGGTCGCGCAGTGGGATGTGCTGCCCACCTCGCCGCAGACTTCGACGACCACAACGACGGCCTCGAGTGGCGCATCATCAACATCTTCGTCATAATCAAAAATGTATCTTGACGAAGGATGTTCTTAGGCTGAGAGGGTGGAAGAAAGATGATAGAAATTGTCTTTTCTATGGAGGAGAGGAGACGATTGATCACCTCTTCTTCAGTTGTCCGGTGGCGAGATATGTGTGGAATGTGGCGTGCTGTGGTTTTGATTTCACAGTCAAACCAAAATCGGTGAGACACCTCTTCGGAGGGTGGATGAAGAGTTTTCCTGCTATACAACGGGGGCTGATTAGGGTGGGAGTAGCAGCTATTCTCTGGACCTTATGGAAGGCTAGAAATAATGCATGCTTTCATTCGATTATACCTCATAACCCCTGTACGATTACTAACATGATTAGACACTGAATGTCTGCTTGGGCATGCTTAAAGGTAAAGGAGACAGAGCAGACAACCATCAATTGGGGAGCCAGATTATTCGTGCAATTATCAAGTGAGGTCTACAAAACAAGTCACGGATGGAGGCTGACAATCAAAAGAATCCTAGGATGAGGACAATAAAAGACTGTAACGCTGATTGATGTTCGGTCCGAATGGTGTTTAGTTTGGGCGTTTAGATGTTTCTATGTCCGTGGCCTTTTATGTCTCTGGTGTTGGGATTTCGCGGCTCCCTTTTCCTTAGCTAAAAAATGAGTCTGTCCGCGTTCAAGCCGGCTCCAGCCCCCGGGTCTCCCTTTCTCAACCGGGGGAAACCAGACACCGGCTCGACCAGTGGCCCGTCGATCCGTCTTCAGGTGTAGCTGGTCTATCTTATACATTCGTCATGCAGGCACCAGCCCCACTAACGAATCTCATCTCCTGTAATCTAGGATCGATAGTTCAGTTTGTGGGCTTGTATTCCTCTACTCTCTCTCCCCAAGTGTACTCTATATAAACTTCCCTTGAGGATGAATACAAGTATGATTACTCTTACAATATGCACTACTCCCTCTGTTTCTTGATATAAGGTGTATAGTTTTTTATGAAAAGTCAAACATTACTATCTTTGACCAAGATTTTAGAAAATTTTATTAGCAATACAATATCAAATCAATGCCGTTAAATTCATTATGAAATATATATTCCGATTTTATTTTCTTAGTACTTAAACTATTGATAGTTTTTTTCTAAAATACTGGTCAAAGTTAGTCAAATTTGACTTTTCAGAAAAAACTATACACCTAGATCAAAAACAGAGGGAGCATTATAAAGTAGCTGCATAAAATTAAATTAGCTCATGACTTTCTGTGATAGAAAACTATCATTGTATATAGGGACTTTTTTTAGTTCGATATCCATCTGATGTAGATTCGCATTGGGGACAGAGAGTAGTTCCATCCTTGCGCCCATAAGGCACGAAACTATTTAGAGGCTAATTAATTAATATGGTGGTAACGGGATTCGAACTCATAACCACCTGATTGTGTTGGTGGGTCATGTGTGACGCATTCGGCTTTCGGCAACAACTTTACATCCTATGACTTCAGACAAATTATTGTGTTTCAATAGCAAATACTTCCTCCTTATAGTTTTTGCACGAATATTAAGACATGTATATTTTGTACATGACAGACTCATTTTTTTCTGAAAAACATAGTGTTTTTAATATACACGAAATAAATACAATCCGTTAAATCCCTCTTTCGAGACCAGGTCTCAGCTTTTATGAATCAAATTGTCCATAAATAGTAAATATACCTTATACGATTTATTTTCAAAAACTATACACCGTATATCAAGAAATGGAGGGAGTATAAGATACTCAGCTATGTTATATATACTCTAACTGAACCACAATAGGGCGAAGAGCTCTTCGCATGATCTGGTCCTACCTTTTGTCTACGCTATATGTGATCTCCATGTGTTTTATTTGTGCCTCACAATTTTCTAAGCATTTGGTCATGCCTAATTATCGAAGCCTAACCGTGTCAGTCGTAAAGTATCCATATTACTCATAAAGTTTATTAGTAATCCTTCACCAATATTTGACTTAATTTATGGTATACATATTGTTCATTCCTATAAAAATTATCGGTAATCATGCACCAATATTATTTTGCTAGGCTTATGAATTTGAGCACAACATAATTAAATAGCTTTAATATAATAGAAAGATGGAAATAAATTACATTATTTAAAATAAAAATAATCCTGAGATTTAGGACTGTTCTAGACATCATAGGTAACTTCAAGGACCATAGTGATCTTGCTTTATTGCCACGTCAACGATATGCGTTACTCATTCGTTGAACCGTATATGGACATACATAGCAACTTTCAGGACTATATTGAGGCAAATCTTAAGTTCGGGGCTGTTTTGAACATGACCAACAACTCGAGGACTATAGATCCATTTCACTCTAATAATCTTGGCAAACAGTGGTGGGTGAAACTATTTGCCCGGCTCATTTGAGGCAAATGTTGAGTGTTGAGAAATACAAAGTTAGTTCTGACAGTGGACATACACGAGATTCTATTCGAATACATATGGCTTGTAACATTGGTAATGAAAAAACTTAGTGATGGTATAGTTGGATAGTAATGTCATTTGCTTAATTTGATAGAGAAAGGTTGATTTTTTGTCAGTTTTGCCAATTCGTGTAAACCTATAATTTTTTTATAAGCTATGTCTATTTGCAGATAAGTTTTTTTTTGAAAGGAAGCGGTGGGGGAAGCCCCTGAAGGAGATATGCCCTAGAGGCAATTAATAAAGTGTATTTCCTTATCATATCTCATTTGTTCATAATACGTTTTTATGTCATGCTATAACCGTATTAAGCGGAAACATTAATATAGGTGTGATGTGTAAACAACCAGGTACCTAGTAGTCTCTACTAAGACTAGTTTCATTGCGCGATTGATGATCGAGGTTTTCCGATCATAGGGCATGGCGCCAGTCGGCAATGAAATTCATATCGTTGGTGGAACGATGTGATGGACATACCCATATTTGTAGGACGTAGTCATTACGCCTTCGACCGTGAGATCAACTCTTACTGTTATTCCTGGAAGATACTTTGATCGCACCAAACGTCGTATCTTATATAGTATGAAAATAACGGTGATACTTTTGGGTACTGGAAGGGAGTAGTTGAGATGAGGGGTCAAGAGCAGGATTTGCCAATCCGCATAGCAGGATAGATACTCTAGGGCCCACTCGGTGAGATTATGTCTAATGAGCTTGTAAGCATGTGACTAGATCACGGAGACATGAAATTATAGACGAGTAGAAGATAGCATTGTCAGTAACGAGGTCAGCTAGGTATGGAGATATCTATGAACGATGCTTGGACACGCTAAGTATCGCTATGGCAAAAGGTTTAAGACTTTACGTTCAGGTTTGATAGATGAGTGTCATTCGTTATATCACAGAGATTAATTCATGGGGTACATGCCTACGAGTTAGTCGTTGATCAGAGAGGAGTCTCGATCATACCTGTTATTATATCGAACCGCTAGGGTAACACACTTAAGGGGTTTCGACAAGACAACCGGAAAGGAAAGAGAACACCGGGAACGTCCCGGGAGAGGTCCGATGGAGATCGGGCAGCGACGAAATAGTTTTCGGAGCTAGAATAAATTATACATAATATGTTTGATATTAATTAGTGTAATTAATGTCTAAATATGATTTTATATATTTATTTTTGAATTTATTAAGACTGATTTTTCTAAATGGGCCTTTTAGTGGAAAGAAGGCCCATGGGGGGGGGGGGGGGGATCCCCAAGGAAATTTGGTGGGGGGCATGGAGGCCGGCCTAGGTGGGCCAAATGGGGCCCACCAGGACCGGCGCACCAGCCAATGCCGCACCAGGCATGTGGGCAGTGCCGGTCCTGAGATTTTGGGGGCTCAGGGCGAAGCTAAATCTTGGGACCCTTAATATAGATATCATAACATTTTTTATGTGTAAAATTGTGATACTAACGATGAAAGACACGTTTATTTATACACTTTTGTGCATTAGATGAATTAACTACATTCTAAGAATAACTTACATGATCTTATGTTGATGTTGGTGTTGATATTTACTTGCTGGGCAAATTCAGATGATTTCTTGGTGGTTGCTCTTCCTCCATGGCAATTATCACAAACTCATTATCTAGGTTTTACGCGGAAGCTGTGTGTAATGCGTATTGGGAAGGAGTTGAACTGATGAACTAATCGATTTCATTCCTAGGCTCCTGTCTGTTGCGTTCCTTCTCCTAGGCATTTTATTTCAACTGACTATACCGAGAGTTGCCCTGAGCCTCAATCTCCTAGGCTTTTATTTTATGTTATACTAGTACATGCGCACACTAATATACTAGCGAACACACGGCCTTTTCTATAACAGAAATTCATAACATATATACATGCTTGCTTACCTGGGGAGGGGCCCCAAGATTTTGGGGGCCCAGGGTGGCCGCCCTCCCTGCCCGCCATCAGGGTCGGCCCTGCATGTGGGGTTAGTCCCACATTGCCTGGCTGGCAAGTTGGCTCCCCCCGGGGAGCCTATATATAGAGGGGCACCCCTGGCCTTTTAATTCACCAATTAATTCCCCAATTCTCTCTCGATTTCGTGATTCCCTTTGTCGGAGTTGCGCCGAGTTGAGAGAGGGATCTCTCCACCATAGCCCGTTGTCGCGCTGCTGGTGTTCCGGTTCAAGTCTTCCGCTGCTCGTCCTGGACTGGACCTTCAGAGGCCGTCGTCTCCACCGTACGTGTGTAACGCCCTGCGAGGTGCTGCGCTAGCGGTGCTGGGAGGTCTGCTTCCTCTTCACGACCTTGAGGTCGGCTTCGTCGGTCTTCATCGTCAACGTTCGTGCGGGAACGTAATCCTGCTTTCGGTCTACAAGGGTATGTATTCCGATCTCCGTTCGTACTACTATATCGACATAGAATAGATCTTGGCATGTTTTAAGGATATCGTTGCTAGGAATTTTTTGTTTTCTGCCTACGATCCCCTTCAGTGGTATCAGAGCCGATCTATCGTAGATATAGCTGTACGCTGTAAGAACCCATATTCTACACGGGGGCACCATTCCTGTTATTTGCTGCCCTCTAGCGTGCAGTTGTGATTCCAGCGGCATCAAGTTGATGAAGCGGCCCGGACCGACTTTACGCGTACGCTTACGCGAGACTGGTTCCACTACTGACATACGGCTTATACCGTATCTGTGGCTGGCGGGTGTCTGTTTCTCTCTCTTTAGTTGGTCTTGCATTTTTAATAAAGAGCCCGAAAGGGATGCTTAAATATGCAATTATTGGATCGTTGTTGGGGTCATAAGTTCGTAGGTAAGAAGCGGTTCATTTTACGAAAGCCCCAACCACGTAAAATATGCAAAAGATAAAGTAGAAGCATCTAACTTTATTTTGCAGGGGCAATGTGATA
Source organism: Poa annua (assembly GCA_026929855.1). Lineage (NCBI taxonomy): Eukaryota > Viridiplantae > Streptophyta > Magnoliopsida > Poales > Poaceae > Poa > Poa annua. The sequence continues at coordinate 76,066,725 of CM049430.1, read as the reverse complement.
TGGTCAAGGTAGGTTTATTAAATTTATGAACTGCGGGCGCCAAGAAGACCATGGCGTAATGGACTATATCACATCGCATTACATTTGATGTTATTGTGTGCAACTTATATTGTGTGATTATATATATTAGTATATATTAGTTACGCGGCGGTAATTATATAAGATGATTCCTTCAAAAATACCACTAGTGTTCTTCCTCTGACGAGCACCACCAAGAAAGTTCTACGTTATGAGGCAGGCCGTGACGATCGGGTGTCAGACATATCGTCGTTCGCATACAGTGGGTGTAAGCCATGTTGCACAAGCGTTACATGGAGATTATTCTGGCGAGCCTAGCATATGCAGATATGACCTTGGAACACGGAAGCCGAAAGGTCGAGCATGAGTCACAGAGTTTTTGTGATTGATAATTGTCTACCCTTGAAGTTGTGTTGCCGGCTCTGACAATGAGGGGTTGTGCAATGGATGGGAGTCGTGTAATCGCTTAAATGACCAGGAGGGATGTTCATTTGAGTGGGAGTTATGTTAGTTATTTTCTAAAAATACTATAACTCAAAATTATTATGAACAAAGTCTTATGTTGTTGCAAATTTCATAGTAGATGTCTCGCCCTCGTTTAACCTAGGTCTGTTCCTTGAGAAAGAAAAGCTTAATACCAATGGGTCAAACTTCATGGTCTGGCTCTGCAACCTGAGGATCCTCCTCACTCCCCATAGGGTGGCTTACATCATTGAAGCCGTCATAGGTGACCCTCCAGCAGATGAAGCCTCTGATGATAAGAAGAAGGTCTTCCAGACCAAATTGTAGGATTCCGCATTTGTCCAGAGTGGCATGCTTTACGACATGGAAGGCGATATGCATAAGCGCTTTGAGAAGATGATCGCCTTTGAGATAATTTCTGATCTCAAGGCTGTCTTTACGCCGCAGGCTAAGGCTGAGAGATATAAATCTTCTGAGCTTTTCTTCTCGGCCAAGATGGAGGAGCATAGCAGTGTGAGCGAGCACGTGGTCAAGATGTCTGGCTACGTTCAATGCCTGAACGCTCTACAATGCAAGATCCCCGATGAGCTGGCGATTAATAGGGTGCTGCAATCATTGCCCCCTAGCTATAAAGGCTTCGTCATGAACTAAAACTTGCAGGGCATGCTAAGTCACTGGGTGAAGTGTTCGTGATGCTCAAGACTGCTGAGGTGGAAATCAAGAAGGAACACACACTGTTGATGGTCAACAAGATCGTCGATTTCAAGAAATACGGTGGCAAGGGAAAGAAGAGCTGGAAGTCCAGGAGGGAGGACATATTGGTTGCCAAGACCAAGACTCCAAAATCTGGTCCCAAAGCTGGTGTGGAGTGCTTCTACTGCAAGGAAAAAGGTCACTGGAAGCGCAACTGCCCCAAGTACCTGGAGGACAAGAAAGCTGACAAGTAGTCAACAAAGAGCAAGGTATATTTGATATACATGTTATAGATGTGTACTTTACATCCGTCCGTAGCAACACTTCGGTATTTGTTACTGGTTCTGTTGTTCATATTAGTAACTCTCAGGAGGAGTTGGGGAATAAGAGGCGCCTGGCTAAGGATGTGGTGACGATGCGCGTCGGCAACAGATCGAGAGTCGACGTGGTGGCTGTCGGCACACTCCCTCTACATCTACCATCGGATTAGTTTTGGTTTTAAATAAGTGTTATTTTGTACCATCCTTGAGTGTAAACATTATCAGTGGGTCTTGCTTGTTACAAGACGGTTATTCATTTAAATCAGTATCAAGCAGTTGTGCTATTTCTATGAATGATATCTTTTATGTTGATTGTAACGCCCGAAAATCGGTACTATGTAGATTTAAGCGATCCCGCCGAAATCCGCATAATAACGATTTTTGGTCGCCCACCAGACATAATGTGCATGCCGAAACATGCGCATTATGTGGGTGGAATTGTGATAACATTACAACAGTTCCGATACATCCACAAATACAACAAAATATATAAATACAACAACGACTCGAACGAGTCAAGATACAAACGTTACAATACAAAGATACAAATGGCAGCGGAAGCAAAAAAAGTATCCGACTACGGATAAGAAGCAAATTGGACTAAGAGTCCTGAAGATAAGCGATGGCGCCATATCCCTGCCCAGCCAAGCCAGAGGGACTCCCAAGCTAACGTCATCAGACTTCAATCCTGTTGACTGCACATAAAGCACATCCCAAAAAAGGGTCAGGGCACTCCCTGGCAAGCAAAACCGACTTGCCTACTTTCTATACCATCTCCCAAAATATAGGGGAGGTGGACTTAGCGGCAGCAGCACTAGCAACCTAGAGAGACACGCTATAGCTTCCGTCTAATCAGAGAGGGATAAGAGAGCGCATAAGATAACCAACTACTACTAACACCAAACATAACCCATTCTCGGATTAACCCCCTCAACCAAGTATGAGGAAGCAATTCGGGAAACTCACACGTTGAACAGTTTTAGTTACCATTTAGGGTGTAAGTAATTCTATATTACTAGTCAAATTAGTTCACAATGATTAGGTGTAAGTTGTCTAGATCTTGTTAGCCAGCATCATCACCAAGTCGTCCATAATCGTGGACACGGCTCATCGATAAGATTATACCCTGCAGGGGTGCACTACTGGACCCATACTCGCATGATCAACCCAGTCAAAAACATTAGGGCCTTTCAACCCAACTTTTTTCCTTCACCGCAACAAGTCCAGGAGCCACGGGAGCTATGCTGGTCCCGGCCAAAAGGGTGCGGACTCCCGCAGGACACACCCCTCCGCACCAACAGGCCGCGCCCTATATGCATGTAACAAGGCACACCGCCAAAGTAAAATACTACACTAGTATCGATGCATATGAGACAAATGGAAAACCCGAACTAGGTACGGCTCCCGGACAAGTCGAAGTTCCAGTCAAAGTCGAGGGGGGCTCCATAGGGCCTCCCACAAGTGGTTAGTGCGCTCAAAATTGGATCCGAGGACAAAATCTCAGTTCCTAGGTCGACACTGAGCAGAACAAAGCACCTCGCAAGGCCTTCCGCCTGGTGCCTTATCTTTTAATTATAATACCCCAATATAGTATAACATTTTATTAAGGTAGAATAATCTATCAAGCTAAGCATATTAAATAAAAGACCCACAGACGACTCGCACAACCAACTCTAAGCATGCGCTACGACTCGCAAGGCCAACAGATAAACATGCAAAAGGTATTAAGTTGTGGGGATAAAGCTGTATGGGCTGCAGGATAAACATGTGATGGGATCGCGATAAAGAATCGAATACTAGGGTAGTAGAGATCAACGGCAGGAATGAAAGACAATGTATAGGTAAACAAGCAAACTTTGCTTGCCTGGAATCCTGCATGAAAGCAGATCTTGTCGTTGCTCACACATCTCAACGTCATATCCGCGAAGAAGCAACAAACACTGGAAAGCGCAAAAGATGCATTTTACAACTATGGCAAAAGAATCAGCATGATCATGTGAGAATGATGCATGACATGGCAAGATGCAATTTGAGATGCACATAATCCAAATTAAGCGGAACCGGGGTTCCGACAATTAATACTTATGTGCAAGTTATTTATCTACTCAACAATATTAAATGTTGGTTAACATGGTAATACATGGCATGGGTGATTTAATTAAATTAAATGGAATAGGGCATTATATATTTATTACCCCTAACATTCCATATTTAATTATTTAGTTGCAATTAACAAATTACACCAAGCAATTAAAATAACAGATGCAAAATGGCATACAAATGGCATATTAATATTCTTTGCATTTTTCTGATAAATAAACATATACAGATTATTTAATTTGGAGTTATAACTTAAAAGTCAGTAGTTGAATGCACGTGCGTTGCTACGGGTCACGGAGATGTGTTCCTATTTGCCCCCCTATTTGGCATGAAAGGTGTATGTATTGTATTTGTTTCTCCATAACATCATAACAATGTGTCCTCAAATGGGCTTATGATTTAGTTGACCGTGATAAATAAAGGCATATGCTTGCTTCTCTTATAATCCATTCACCACACTCCCTCGGGTTCAATTTTATATTTCAACATGTCAAATATAATATTTAGCTTAATTTTCAAGAAAAATGTACAACACATATTCACCAGCAAAGCAAAAAAAAAAAAGACACAATGATCGCATTCAACGTAGAAGACAAAATTAATAGAAGTTGTGTACACAATTCTACTCGCCCTGTTCTGAATTATAAGATGTTCTAACTTTTTAGTTTTAGATATATCTTAATCTTTTGTTCACTTATTTTAGTTTGTATGCAGTCCATGTTAAATATCAATGACATCTTATAATTCGGTACAGAAGAAATTTTTCTTCGTTGCACACTCTCACCTATGTCATTCAAGGCAGCAAAGTACACACATAACTTCAAGAAAATTAGTGCAGCCACATTTGCCAAAAGAAAAGAGTACACAACTGACATAAATACAGTTCATCACTCTTCCGCCCACATTTTCATATGACCAGCTAGTACTCACATAGATCCCACCTATCATCATTGCTCGTCGATGACCCAACACCTCCCAGACCAAAAACTCTCACGCCCTAGCCCGATGAACATGGCGCCACCGAGCTTGCGCCGCTCTGATCTGATCCCCCTATCTGCCGGATTCGACAGGGTCAACCTTGGGAAGAGTACCAGATGGACTTGGACATGGATTTTGTGTCGTTAGTCGTCCATGGAAATGAGGGGTAAAAAGTGCTCTCTGCACTCAGATCTGACCACCTGTGCCCTTTAATCCATATACTACTAAACTTACTCTGAAAAAACTTAATGTTCAATGAAAGAAGTCATCTCTTGGTAGATCATAACGCAATTATGTGAGTATTGAATTATCTTCATGAATATGTTGAAATATACCACGGTGACAGTGGTATTCATTTGAGACGCATCTGTATTAAGAAAAGAATCTTCAGTTGTCAAACATAAAGAAGAAATGTAATGCTAAATACTAAAGGTGAGTGCATTTTCCATATAACATACAATTTTGTGTTAACAAGTACTTTAAAAGAGTCAAATAAATGAACTGAATGTTGCATGAGGATATCCCATTTTTTAGTCGAACGGTTATTACAAACACATTTTTGCACATAATTCAGGTAACAGAACTTGTTTCATACACATAGAAAGAAACCAATGCTCTCAACAACGGAAGAACATACTAATTTTTAGTGCATGAAGATAATACGTTGAGGAAACTGGCGATAAGGATCCTCTACTGACAGTCATTGACCGAAGTTTGTGAGCTGCTAATATAATTTACATGACTGGATGAAAATTCCCAAATTTATCAACTGATTGTTTAAAGGCTTCCACAAACCGGTAACATTCTTCACCATCCCAATCTGACCTAACTTTAGATGTGCATGTAATAATGCAAGTATTTCAATTGGTTGATATTTTACTTGACAACTCTTATAGTGTGTTTGAAGGCTTTCACGAACCGGTAATGTTCCTCGCCGTCCCAATTTTCCCTAACATTAGATGTCATGGTAGCAATGCAAGTATTTCAACAGGTAGATATTTTACTTGGCATCTCCTATAGCAGACCATGTGATTTTAAATTTGCGACTGGAGCAGACTACTCATAGTTTTCCTTTTATTATTATTGTAGTGCATGTTCAACCGAGGTGCTTTCTAGGCTTTATGAAGGATAGAACACTCCTTCATAAAGCCTAGAAATCAAGTAAGATAGTAGGATTTTTCTATTTCCAAAAACATATTAACTGGCTAGTTCAGTTTTAGCAGTAATTTACATGTCTTATGGTAAAAAACACATAGTGCCCTAATGTGCCCATGCGGATAAGCTACCATGCCTGAAAATGCACACAAAACAACAATGCAAGAACAAATTGCATCCAGGTTTATAATTTGGGTAGCTTAAATTAATACGATACGACTTTTGAATAGAAACGACACGACTTCTGTTAACATAAAGTATTAAAATTACCCTACAAGTGAATGATCCTACTGTAATACTATATGTTAGGAGAATATCCACATCTCTATATTCTTATGCAGCGATTTATAAATTTTATCCTTCAAATTTAGGTCGACACACATCCACGGGAATATGCTAACAAACGTTACAACGAATATAGAAAGCTAAAGGCAGAAGAAATGCAACTCACCTGGGATTCAGATTCATTCCATATAGACTGCTCGGAATCAGCTGTAGGGTCTCCATTAAAATTCACCATGACAAATGGATCGTCAAACCTACAAAGGTCAACAGAATTAATTGCATGGCAAAAATAACATCTGGAAATCTGCACCTATCAAAATCAAGTAACAGAAGGAGGACAAAATCCTTCTGTCCTACTAAACATGGTGTGATTTAGCTGCTCTAGAGGATTATAAGATGGCTTTGATCTGTTTTTGTATATACACAAGCACAATAACATGTCATTGCATGGCTGCACCGAAATTGCACGTAGGATAGCCGTTCAGAAACTGAAGAAAATACTATGTATAAAAAGTCATAGAGGTCATTATGATCAAGGACAATACCAAGGCCTCCCACAAATCTCGCATCTCCTTCGCTTGCTTTTAAGTAATGGACTGGAAAGACCAAATTACCTATAGTACACATAAATTAAGCATATAAGACTATAACTATATTTTCAGAAGAATTTGGTTGACGTTGCCATTTTGGCATCAGTACTGAGTGGAGAAATATAATGCGTTTTGACCAGCCAAGACATGCCTTTGTATGTTGGCCATCCTTTGTGTGCGTCGTACTGAGTGGAGATCCTCGTCATCACGCAATAGCTCTTCATCTTCAGGAGTCATGGGCAGCTGAACAAAAGAGGTCGAATGCACGTTCGTCACTCAAGTTAGTTATGCTAAGGATCATCAGAGAGGTGGTTCTTGTTAAAATATATTGATGGCTTAATTCTTACTTGTATAGTCGTATCAAGTAGGTCAAGAGGTATCCATTGTCAGATACAATCAGTTTAGGCTACAGTTTTACTCCAATGAGCTGGCCTTGTATTTGGTGTTTCTATGAAAGGGCAATAGAGATAAATAAAAAGTGAGTACCTCTGCCCCAGAATAACTGCAAGATGCAGAGTGAAGAAAAACTGAGAGAAACAAGGAAATTAACAGTGTAATAAGAAAGCAACGTAGTGCAAATCTCATGTATCCTCATCTAAAATTGCACCAAATGTAGCAAACAAGATGGAGAAAAACAGCACAAATCAATTGTTAGCATATAATCCCTTTTACCAACCTACACCAACGAGGACCTCGTAACCTACAATGGAAGCATTTGATCAAACACCTATTATAATTAATGGCAAGGGCGTCAAATCGGATGAATCCTGATTGCTGCAGCGCTGAAATGTCAAACGTTAGGTCGTGGGAGGCAAGGCGATGATGTTGGGGTCAGAATTCTTGGAGGACTGGAAGTACCGCTCACAGAAGGTGGACCTGGATGGGGTCCGCGGGCTTGGCTGGAGTCTTCGGATCGCTCCCGGCCGCGCGCCAGGGCGAGCTGACCCTACTTGGCCATCTGGTGGCTAACCTATTCAGCTCGCGCCTGTGAGGCGGCGAAGAACAAAGTGGTGCGGGGCAGTGGTAGAACAAGGTAGTGCGGAGGTCGTTGTGGCAGAACGCGACGGGTGGCTTGGGTGTCGCTGAAGGCGGCGAGAGCAGAGGGGGAGGCGGGTTGGGTCGCGAGGTGGTGACTGCGACATGGTGATGTGTCGGTGGCACTGTGTCTTCCGGCTGCCGGCGACCTGGATGACTGGATCGGAGATGCAACAAGGTTGGCCGGGTGAGTGGCGGCGTGGAGCCGAGACGTGGTGGTTGGGCGGAAGGCTTCCGCAGCGGCGAAGTGGAACCCTGGGTTGGGCTATCGCGTGAGGGCGAGGGGGCGAACCGGGCGATCGAGCGTCGGGGGGCGAGTGTGCGGTCAGGATTTGTTCCATCGCCTGCCACCGGTTGTCTGCCTTACGTGTCGCTATGTGATTGGAGCGATCGTCTGCCTGGGTCGGACGAACGCACGACCAACTTAAAGATTAGTATATTAAATTTAGGGTTGTTTCTGCAATTTTACAGGACCTGTTCGTGATGGAAAAACTTGTTGTGAGGTTTCTGTGCGAAAACAGATATCTCAGGGGCTTAGGTGTAAAGATTACAACCTCTCTCTCACTGCGAGTCAATGACAGGGGGACCCGCATGTCACTGACAGACAAAGAATAAAAAGATGGGCTTTAAACCTGGTGGTTGGGCGGAAGGCTTCCGCAGCGGCGAAGTGGAACCCTGGGTTGGGCTATCGCGTGAGGGCGAGGGGGCGAACCGGGCGATCGAGCGTCGGGGGGCGAGTGTGCGGTCAGGATTTGTTCCATCGCCTGCCACCGGTTGTCTGCCTTACGTGTCGCTATGTGATTGGAGCGATCGTCTGCCTGGGTCGGACGAACGCACGACCAACTTAAAGATTAGTATATTAAATTTAGGGTTGTTTCTGCAATTTTACAGGACCTGTTCGTGATGGAAAAACTTGTTGTGAGGTTTCTGTGCGAAAACAGATATCTCAGGGGCTTAGGTGTAAAGATTACAACCTCTCTCTCACTGCGAGTCAATGACAGGGGGACCCGCATGTCACTGACAGACAAAGAATAAAAAGATGGGCTTTAAACCACAACGCGCCCAGGGGTGATTGGAGCGATCGTCTGCCTGGGTCGGACGAACGCACGACCAACTTAAAGATTAGTATATTAAATTTAGGGTTGTTTCTGCAATTTTACAGGACCTGTTCGTGATGGAAAAACTTGTTGTGAGGTTTCTGTGCGAAAACAGATATCTCAGGGGCTTAGGTGTAAAGATTACAACCTCTCTCTCACTGCGAGTCAATGACAGGGGGACCCGCATGTCACTGACAGACAAAGAATAAAAAGATGGGCTTTAAACCACAACGCGCCCAGGGGTGATTCGAACTCGCGACCTCGTGCAGGGGGAGGAATTGCTGCGCTAGCCACTGGGCTTTTGCGGTGTTTGTGACTTTGACAGAGAATAACACTATATGAAAGCAACCCGCGACTTAACTGAAGTTGACTGAATCCGACATGCAGTCCGTCAGGTTTTCCAACAAAACAGAAGGAAACAAAAAAAAAGGGCGTGGTGCGGGATTTGATCCCCCGATCTGCACGAAGGGGAAGATGGTCGCGCAGCCACTGGGACATTTGGTTCTGGTGTTTGCATCAGACACGGACGAAACATGAAGGAGAGAGGCCGCGTAAAAAGATTTGCTAACTGAATTTTGCATCGAGATTCAGGATTCAGGCGGAAGGTCAGAGAACGACGGCGAACTGCAGTCCGCTGTTGCCGGAGGACGCAGTCAGGTTGGTGTGAGGCGGTGTCGTGCTGCTGTGGGCGAAGGGAGAGAGCAGGCCATCAAGCAGCTACGGCATCCACAACAGCAACAAAGGAACACAGGAGCACGGCTCTCCCAGCCATGGCCGGAGCCGGAGATGAAGGTGTGGACCGATTCGACTACTCCGACGACAAATCGAAAGGGGGGGAGAGGGAATGGGACGAGTGGCTCACGTTGAGGGTGCGGATGTAGCCGTTCGTGCTTGGCGAAGACCGTCGGCGGCTAATTGGGGCGGCGGAGGTGGCTGGCCGTGGAGACAAAGAGGACGAGCGCGTCGGAAACAAGTGCTCCCGGCTCGATTTGTTCGGGGGAGAGGGAGGTGACGACGATGCGGAGCTCCGGTAGTGCTCCCCGGTCCTTCGACGGCGGCGCTGCAACGGCTCGACGGCGAGGTTCTTCGGTGGCTTCGGTGGGGGAAAGGACAGAGAAGAGGGGGAAGAAGAAGGGGGCGGCGACGGTGCGAGATGGGAGGAGTGAGGCTAGGGTTAGGGTTCGGGCAGAGGAGGTGGCTGGCTAAGTAGGAGAGGGGAGGGAGAGCACATGGTGGGGCAGCAGCTTCTCCATGCCTCGCTGTAAAGCGAGGTGTAGGGAGGTGGAAGACGAGCGAGGGCTTCGTGGGCTGGGTGGTTCCTGGCCTACGTGGGCCAGTAGAGAGAGAATGGCCCAGGTAGATTTTCTTCTCTGAATTTTTTTCTTTTAATTCTTTTCTTTTTTCTATTAAAAAATAGAAAAGGAAAATGAATTAGGAGATTTTACAAAAATAGTTTTTAGTTTAAAATAGGCAATTTAATAAACTAGTTTTATAATATTTGCAAAATATTTGCAATACACATTTTAATTAATTTCAAAAGCATTTGAATTTAATTGTGGGAAAGAATTTAAGTGGAGTGTGAATTTAAATGCAACAATTTAAATTAAGATTGACAAATGCAAAGGATGCATGATGATTTCATGTTGATGCAAAAAAAGAAAAACAAACAAAATCTAACTGGGGATAAATCCCGGGGCGTTACAATCGACACCACTAACAAGGGATCGCGTCCCGCGATCCACACCGAGACCACAAGAAGAGAGGGGTAACTATCGAGTCTTCAGGCTCCGTGATGAACTTCTCGACACCACTAACAAGGGATTGTTACTCCACCTTGAAATTCTTGGCGCCACTAACAAAAGGAGTTGCTCTGTTGATGAAGATTTCTGAACAACGAACCTAATAGGATAAAGGCAAGAAATCGTCCACCCACGTAGAATCCTAAACTTTTGAATGTCGGGTAAGAGAAAAGACTCCAAAACAAATAAGATAAGAGGATAAATAGAATAGAGGTAAGGAATAAAAAGAAACCTATTGAGATATATTTTTTTTAAAAAAATAATTTTAGTCAAATAGTTTAGACACTCTAGAAACAACGACCGTTAGCGAGGTTATCCTACAGGCTTTTGCGGACCCGCTGCTTCGATAACCATTCGTATCGAAACAACAAGGAGATCGAAACCAAGGCTCTGATACCACTTTGTAACGCCCGAAAATCGGTACTATGTAGATTTAAGCGATACCGCCGAAATCCGCATAATACCAATTTTTGGTCGCCCACCAGACATAATGTGCATGCCGAAACATGCGCATTATGTGGGTGGAATTGTGATAACATTACAACAGTTTCAATACATCCACAAATACAACAGAATATATAAATACAACAACGACTTGAACGAGTCAAGATACAAATGTTACAATACAAAGATACAAATGACAGCGGAAGCAAAAAAGTATCCGACTACGGATAAGAAGCAAATTGGACTAAGAGTCCTGAAGATAAGCGATGGCGCCATATCCCTGTCCAGCCAAGCCGGAGGGACTCCCAAGCTAACGTCGTCAGACTTCAAACCTGTTGACTGCACAAAAAGCACATCCCAAAAGAGGGTCAGGGCACTCCCTGGCAAGCAAAACCGACTTGCCTTCTTTCTACACCATCTCCCAAAATATAGGGGAGGTGGACTTAGCGGCAGCAGCACTAGCAACCTAGAGAGACACGCTATAACTTCCGTCTAATCAGAGAGGGATAAGAGAGCGCATAAGATAACCAACTACTACTAACACCAAACATAACCCATTCTCGGATTAACCCCCTCAACCAAGTATGAGGAAGCAATTCGGGAAACTCACACGTTGAACAGTTTTAGTTACCATTTAGGGTGTAAGTAATTCTATATTACTAGTCAAATTAGTTCACAATGATTAGGTGTAAGTTGTCTAGATCTTGTTAGCCAGCATCATCACCAAGTCGTCCATAACCGTGGACACGGCTCATCGATAAGATTACACCCTGCAGGGGTGCACTACTGGACCCATATTCGCATGACCAACCCAGTCTAAAACATTAGGGCCTTTCAACCCAACTCTTTTCCTTCACCGCAACAAGTCCAGGAGCCACGAGAGCTATGCTGGTCCCGGCCAAAAGGGTGCGGACTCCCGCAGGACACACCCCTCCGCACCAACAGGCCGCGCCCTATATGCATGTAACAAGGCACACCGCCAAAGTAAAATACTACACTAGTATCGATGCATATGAGACAAATGGAAAACCCGAACTAGGTGCGGCTCCCAGACAAGTCGAAGTTCCAGTCAAAGTCGAGGGGGGCTCCATAGGGCCTCCCACAAGTGGTTAGTGCGCTCAAAATTGGATCCGAGGACAAAATCTCAGTTCCTAGGTCGACACTGAGCATAACAAAGCACCTCGCAAGGCCTTCCGCCTGGTGCCTTATCTGTTAATTATAATACCCCAATATAATACAACATTTTATTAAGGTAGAATAATCTATCAAGCTAAGCATATTAAATAAAAGACCCACAGACGACTCGCACAACCAACTTTAAGCATGCGCTACGACTCGCAAGGCCAACAGATAAACATGCAACAGGTATTAGGTTGTGGGGATAAAGCTGTATGGGCTGCAGGATAAACATGTGATGGGATCGCGATAAAGAATCGAATACTAGGGTAGCAGAGATCAACGGCAGGAATGAAAGACAATGTATAGGTAAACAAGCAAACTTTGCTTGCCTGGAATCCTGCATGGAAGCAGATCTTGTCGTTGCTCACACATCTCAATGTCGTATCCGCGAAGAAGCAACAAACACTGGAAAGCGCAAAAGATGCATTTTACAACTATGGCAAAAGAATCAACATGATCATGTGAGAATGATGCATGACATGGCAAGATGCAATTTGAGATGCACATAATCCAAATTAAGCGGAACCGGGGTTCCGACAATTAATACTTAGGTGCAAGTTATTTATCTACTCAACAATATTAAATGTTGGTTAACATGGTAATACATGGCATGGGTGATCTAATTAAATTAAATGGAATAGGGCATTATATATATATTACCCCTAACATTCCATATTTAATTATTTAGTTGCAATTAACAAATTACACTAAGCAATTAAAATAACAGATGTAAAATGGCATACAAATGGCATATTAATATTCTTTGCATTTTTCTGATAAATAAACATATAAAGATTATTTAATTTGGAGTTATAACTTAAAAGTCATTATCATATTGAGTTTAGGGTTGTTTCTGCAATTTTAGAGGACCTGTTCGTGATGGAAAAACTTGCTGTGAGGTTTCTGTGCGAAAACAGAGAGCTCAGGGGCTTAGGTGTAAAGATTACAACCTCTCTCTCACTGCGAGTCAATGACAGGGGTTTCTGATAAATAAACATATAAAGATTATTTAATTTGGAGTTATAACTTAAAAGTCATTAGCATATTGAGTTTAGGGTTGTTTCTGCAATTTTAGAGGACCTGTTCGTGATGGAAAAACTTGCTGTGAGGTTTCTGTGCGAAAACAGAGAGCTCAGGGGCTTAGGTGTAAAGATTACAACCTCTCTCTCACTGCGAGTCAATGACAGGGGGACCCGCATGTCAGTGACAGACAAAGAATAAAAAGATGGGCTTTAAACCACAACGCGCCCAGGGGTGATTCGAACTCGCGACCTCGTGCAGGGGGAGGAATTGCTGCGCTAGCCACTGGGCTTTTGCGGTGTTTGTGACTTTGACAGAGAAGAACACTATATGAAAGCAACCCGCGACTTAACTGAATCCGACATGCAGTCCGTCAAGTTTTCCAACAAAACAAAAGGAAACAAAAAAAAGGGAGTGGTGCGGGATTTGATCCCCCGATATGCACGAAGGGATAGATGGTCGCGCAGCCACTGGGACATTTGGTTCTGGTGTTTGCATCGGACACGGAAGAAACATGAAGGAGGGAGGCCGCGCAAAAAGATTTGCTAACTGAATTTTGCATCGAGATTCAGGATTCAGGCGGAAGGTCAGAGAACGACGGCGAACTGCAGTCCGCTGTTGCCGGAGGACGCAGTCAGGTTGGTGTGAGGCGGTGTCGTGCTGCTGTGGGCGAAGGGAGAGAGCAGGCCATCAAGCAGCTACGACATCCACAACAGCAACAAAGGAACACAGGAGCACGGCTCTCCCAGCCATGGCCGGAGCCGGAGATGAAGGTGTGGACCGATTCGACTACTCCGACGACAAATCGAAAGGGGGGGAGAGGGAATGGGACGAGTGGCTCACGTTGAGGGTGCGGATGTAGCCTTTCGTGCTTGGCGAAGACCGTCGGCGGCTAATTCGGGCGGCGGAGGTGGCTGGCCGTGGAGACAAAGAGGACGAGCGCGTCGGAAACAAGTGCTCCCGGCTCGATTTGTTCGGGGGAGAGGGAGGTGACGACGATGCGGAGCTCCGGTAGTGCTCCCCGGTCCTTCGACGGCGGCGCTGCAACGGCTCGACGGCGAGGTTCTTCGGTGGCTTCGGTGGGGGAAAGGGCAGAGAAGAGGGGGAAGAAGAAGGGGGCGGCGGCAGTGCGAGATGGGAGGAGTGAGGCTAGGGTTAGGGTTCGGGCAGAGGAGGTGGCTGGCTAAGTAGGAGAGGGGAGGGAGAGCACATGGTGGGGCAGCAGCTTCTCCATGCCTCGCTGTAAAGCGAGGTGTACGGAGGTGGAAGACGAGCGAGGGCTTCGTGGGCTGGGTGGTTCCTGGCCTAGGTGTGCCAGTAGAGAGAGAATGGCCCAGGTAGATTTTCTTCTCTGAAATTTTGTTCTTCTTTTAATTCTTTTCTGTTTTCTATTAAAAAATAGAAAAGGAAAATGAATTAGGAGATTTTACAAAAATAGTTTTTAGTTTAAAATAGCCAATTTAATAAACTATTTTTATAATATTTGCAAAATATTTGCAATACACATTTTAATTAATTTCAAAAGCATTTGAATTTAATTGTGGGAAAGAATTTAAGTGGAGTGTGAATTTAAATGCAACAATTTAAATTAAGATTGACAAATGCAAAGGATGCATGATGATTTCATGTTGATGCAAAAAAAGAAAAACAAACAAAATCTAACTAGGGATAAATCCCGGGGCGTTACAATCGACACCACTAACAAGGGATCGCGGGGCGTTGCAAAGAATTTGTTGGAAGTCATACATACAGATGTGTGTGGACCAATGAGCGTGTCGACACGCAATGGTTATCGTTACTTCGGCACCTTTAACGATGACTTGAGTAGATATGGTTATATCTATTTGATGAAACACAAGTCTGAAACTTTTGAAAAGTTCAAAGAATTTCAAAGTGAAGTTGAAAATCATCTCAACAAGGAAATCAAGCACCTCCGATCCGATCGTGGTTGCATCTGAAGGCACACATCTGAAGGCTTGTGGCATAGTGCTGCAACTTACGCCTGCCGGAACACCGCAACGTAACGGCGTATCCGAGCGACGTAATCGTGCTCTATTAGATAGTGTCCGGTCTATGATGTCTCTTACCGATTTGCCCGTATCCTTCTGGGTTATGCGTTAGAAACATCCGCATTCATTTTAAATAGGGCTCCGTCCAAATCCGTAGAAACGACACCGTATGAGTTATGGTATGGCAAGAAGCCTAAGTTATCGTTTCTGAAGGTTTGGGGTTGTGAGGCGTATGTTAAGAAACTACAACCCAACAAACTCGAATCGAAGTCGGAGAAAGTCGTCTTTGTAGGATATCCGCGGGAAACCGTAGGATACACCTTCTACAACCAAGCTGAGGGCAAAACGTTTGTCGCAAAGACCGGTACCTTTCTAGAAAGGAGTTTCTCGTGAAAGGAGTAAGTGGGAGGTAGACCTCGATGAGATCGTTGATACTGAACTCGAAATTCCAAATGACGCAACGGAAGCCGTTTTAGAAACGTTCTCCACAGATGGAGTGGGCGAAACCGTCGAGGAAAATATTCTACCTCGTAGGTCTGGTAGATCTCGTATCGCACCAGAATGGTATGGCAACATGGTTTGCACCGTCATGTTAATGGAACAAGACGAACCTACGAACTACAAGGAGGCAATGGCGAGTCTATAGTCTGAGAAATGGCTAGAAGCCAAGAAATCCGAAATAGGATCCATGTATGATAACAAAGTGTGGACTTTGATGGAGATTCACGAAGGGAGCAAGGCCGTCGAGAATAAATGGATCTTTAAGAAGAAGACTGATGCTGATGGTAATGTAACTGTCTATAATGCCCGGCTTGTCGCAAAAGGTTTCCAACAGGTTCATGGGATTGACTACGATGAAACGTTTTCACCGGTAGCGATGCTAAAGTCTATTCGGATTTTGTTAGCAGTGAAGGGGATCATGTGCAGAAAACAAAAAATTTCCTACCAACGATATCCTAAAAGCATGCCAAGATCTATTCTATGCAGATATCGGAATACATAACCTTGTAGACCGAAAGCGGGGATTACGTTCCCGCACAAACGTTTTCGATGAAGACCGACTAAGCCGACCTCAAGGTCGTGTAGAGGAAGCAGGCCTCCGAGTACCACTAGCGCAGCACCTCGCAGGGCGTCACACACGTACGGTGGAGACGACGGCCTCCGAAGCTCCAGTCCAGGACGAGCAGCGGAAGACTTGGACTGGAACACCAGCAGCGTGGCAGCGGGCTATGGTGGAAGAGATCCCCCTCCTCAGCTCGGCGCGACTCCGACAAGGGAATCACGAGATCGAGAGAGAAATTGGGAATTAATTGGTGAATTAAAAATCCACGGGTGCCCCTTCTTATATAGGCTCCCAGGGGGGAGCCAACCTCCTCACCAGGCAATGTGGGACTATCCCCACATGCCTGGTGCGGCCAGCCATGGTGCGCCGGCCCCCTGGTGGGCCTCTTGGCCCACTTGAGTCGGCCACCCAAGCCCCCAGCGAATCCCCAAGGGGATTCCTCCCCTCTTGGGCCTTCTTTCGACCAGAAGGCCCATTTAGGGAAATCAGTCTAAATAAATTCGAAAATAAATATATAAAATCATATTTTCATATTAATTACACTAATTAATATCAAACATAATATATATAATTTTTCCTAGCTCCGAAAACTCTTTCGGCGCTGCTCGATCTCCATCGGACCCCTCCCGGGACGCTCCCGGTGATCTCTTTCCTTTCCGGTTGTCTTGTCGAAACCCCTTAAGTGTGTTACCCTAGCGGTTCGATATAATAACAGGTATGACCAAGACTCCTCTATGATCAACGACTAACTCGTAGGCCTGGACCCCATGAATTAATCCCTGTGATATAACGAATGACTTTCATCTATCAAACCTGAACGCAAAGTTTTAAACCTTTTGCCATAGCGATACTTAGCATGTCCGAGCGTCGTTCCATAGATATCTCCATACCTAATCCCGACCTCGTTACAGACAACGCTATCTTCTACTCGTCCATGATCTCATGTCTCCGTGACCTAGTCACATGCTTGCAAGCTCATTAGACATGATCTCACCGAGTGGGCCCGAGAGTATCTATCCTGCTATGCGGACTGGCAAATCCTGCTCTTGACCCCTCGTCTCAACTACTCCTTTCCGATACCCAAAAGTATCACCGTTATTGTCACACTATATAAGATACGACGTTTGGTGCGATCAAAGTATCTTCCAGGAATAACTATAAGAGTTGATCTCACGGTCAAAGGCGTAATGACTATGTCCTCCAAATCTGGGTATGGCCATCACATCGTTCTCCAACGATATGAATCCCATTGCCGACCGGCGCCATGCCCCATGACCGGGAAACCTCGATCATCAATCGCGCAACGAAACTAGTCTTAGTAGAGGCTACTAGGGACCTGGTTGTTTACGCATCACACCCGTATTAATGTTTTCGCTTAATACGGTTATAGCATGACACAAAAACAAATTATGAACAAACGAGATATGATAAGGAAATACACTTTATTAATTGCCTCTAGGGCATATCTCCTTCAGTCTCCCACTTGCACTAGAGTACAAATTAATCTAGATTACAACTTGGTAAAAGCTTAATTCCCATAGCTACTTGATGTTTCTCATGCCATATTCAGATCCGTATGCACTTTGCAAATCTTCACATCGCCTCCTTGTACGTATTGTCGTATCACATGGAAGCGTCGGAGAATGTGTTTGGGGGTGGAGTGAGACCTTGGTTCCTTGGCGTTAGCAATGGACCCGTATTGTCGCAGGGAGGATCACAGGGTCTTGCGCGCTTGGGAATACTCCAAGTTCAATGATGAACTTCCTCAGCCACACAACTTCATTCGCTGCTTCGCAAGCAGCAATGTACTCCGACTCCATTGTAGATTGCGCGACGATGGGTTGCTTCCCACTTCTCCAGCACACGGCGCCTCTATTCACCTTGAACACATAACCTGTCTGTGACTTAGAGTCATCGGGGTCTGAGCAGAAACTTGCATCAACGTAACCTGTTACGCGAAGTTCTTCATCACAGCCACCATAGACAAGGAACATTTCCTTTGTATTATTGAGATACTTAAGAATGCTCTTAACAACAATCTAATGTGTCATTCCTGGATTACTCTGGAAACGGCTTGTCAAACTTAGAGCCAATGCCACATCAGGTGTAGTACTTAACATTGCATACATAATCGATCATATGGCTGAAGCATAAGGATGTTTAGTCATTTCGACCTTACCCTGTTCCGCTACGGACACTTTGCCTTTCGCAATGTTTTATTCTTGATAACAGGCAGAGAACCCTTCTTTGCCATCTTCATACCGAAACGCTTCAGTATTTTATCAATATAAGTACTCTGGCTCAACGCTAATAGACGTCTTGATCTATCACGATAGATTTTAATGTCTAAGACGTTTGCAGCTTCTCCTAAGTCCTTCATGGAAAATTTACTGTTTAAATAATTCCTCACGCTATTCAGAAGTTCGACATCATTCCCAATCAGCAATATGTCATCTACATATAGTGCTAAGAACACAACCGAGCTCTACTCATTTTCTTGTAAATGCAGATCTCTTCAAAATTTTGCACAAATCCAAAACCTTTGAACACCTCATCAAAACGAAGATTCCAGCTCCGAGATGCTTGATTCAATTCATAAATTGAGCGTTGAAGCTTGCATACCTTGCCAACATTTTCTGGATCGACAAAATCTTCCGGTTGTACCATGTACAACTCTTCCTCAATGTTTCCATTTAGGAAGGTTTTTTTGTCATCCATCTGCCATATTTCATAATCGTAATATGCAACAACTGCTTGAAGGAGATATGCCCTAGAGGCAATTAATAAAGTGTATTCTTTATCATATCTCGTTTGTTCATAATAGGTTTTTGTGTCATGCTATAACCGTATTAAGCGGAAACATTAATACGGGTGTGATGCGTAAACAACCAGGTCCCTAGTAGCCTTTACTAAGAATAGTTTCGTTGCGCGATTGATGATCGAGGTTTTCCGATCATAGGCATGGCGCCAGTCGGCAATGAAAGTCATATCGTTGGTGGAACGATGTGATGAACATACCCATATTTGTAGGACGTAGTCATTACGTATTCGACCGTGAGATCAACTCTTATTGTTATTCCTGAAAGATACTTTGATCGCACGAAACATCGTATCTTATATAGTATGACAATAACGGTGATACTTTTGGGTATCGGAAGGGAGTAGTTGAGACGAGGGGTCAAGAGCGGGATTTGCCAATCCGCATAGCAGGATAGATACTCTAGGGCCCACTCGGTGAGATTATGTCTAATGAGCTTGCAAGCATGTGACTAGGTCACAGAGACATGAAATTATAGACGAGTAGAAGATAGCGTTGTCAGTAACGAGCTCAGCTAGGTATGGAGATATCTATGAACGATGCTCGGACACGCTAAGTATCGCTATGGCAAAAGATTGAAGACTTTACGTTCAGGTTTGATAGATGAGAGTCATTCGTTATATCACAGGGGTTAATTCATGGGGTCCAGGCCTACGAGTTTGTCGTTGATCAGAGAAGAGTCTCGATCATACCTGTTATTTTATCGAACCGCTAGGGTAACACACTTAAGGGTTTCGACAAGACAACCAAAGAGATCACCGGGAACGTCCCGAGAGAGGTGTGATGGAGATCGGGCAGCGACGAAATAGTTTTCGGAGATAGAGTAAATTATATATAATATGTTTGATATTAATTAGTATAATTAATGACGAAATATGATTTAATATATTTACTTTCGAATTTATTAAGTCTGATTTTCCTAAATGGGCCTTCTATTAGAAAGAAGACCCATGGGGGGATCCCCAAGAGAATTCGGTGGGGGGCATGGAGGCCGGCCTAGGTGGGCCAAATGGGGCCCACCAAGTCCGGCGCACCAGCCAATGCCGCACCAGGCATGTGGGGTTACTCCCACATTGCCTGGCTGGCAAGTTGGCTCCCCTCGGGGAGTCTATATATAGAGGGGCACCCCTGGCCTTTTAATTCACCAATTAATTCTCCAATTCTCTCTCGATTTCATGATTCCTTTTGTCGGAGTTGCGCCGAGTTGAGAGGGGGATCTCTCCACCATAGCCCGCTGCCGCGCTGCTGGTGTTCCGGTCCAAGTCTTCCGCTGCTCTTCCTGGACTGGACCTTCGGAGGCCGTCGTCTCCACCGTACTCCCTGCGATGTGATGCGCTAGCGGTGCTGGGAGGTCTGCTTTCTCTTCACGACCTTGAGGTCGGCTTCGTCGGTCTTCATCGTCAATGTTCGTGCGGGAACGTAATCCCGCTTTCGGTCTACAAGGGTATGTATTCCGATCTCCGTTCGTACTACTATATCTGCATAGAATAGATCTTGGCATGTTTTAAAAATATCGTTGATAGGAATTTTTTTGTTTTCTTCTTACGATCCCCTTCAGCCCCCACAACGAGTTTTCTTTTAAATAATAAGAATCCAAATTCGTACCCTTGAGGACTTGAACCTGGGTGGCCTGATTGTACATCTACTCCACTAGCCAAGTGAACTGGACTCACTTCTTTATAGATAAGGTTACAATTCAAAGTGGAACATTTCATCTCAGTTTTGAGCCAAAAACCATTAACATGCACTATTCACTTGGTCACCGGTTGTATTTCAAATTTTACGTCTCAGTCAATTGAATGGGTAGGATAATGGAGCGCCTATTTTCTGAATGGTCGATTTTCTACAAACTGTTGTATTCAACTGGTTGCACCCAGTCACACATGAAGCATCACGTCCAACACCAACTTATCTATAGTTTCTAAATAGGAGTAACTTACTAAGACTATTTCTCTCAACATGCAATCTGTACACTTCAACAATCATCTAATTGGTCCACTTCATCATATCATCCCCACAACCAGCTATGTCATGTCATCTTACCATCTCATTTTTTTCTGCCGCAGCCTGCCATTTGTTTCCATGCAACACACGGTTGCTCTGTACGTCTTCTTAGATTTATTTCCTCACATTGTCTCGCTCACTTATTCTCCTCCACTAAGCACACAATAAATCTCCACTAAGCACACAATAAATCCTAGGCACCAAGCAGCCACAGAAGAATTCGAATGGATCGTTCTGCCCTTATAAATATCGCTCCACTTCCATTCCCCTCCATGCACCACACACAGACACACACATCATCGCCGGCCGGAGGTCCACGAAAGTTATTTGAGTTCCGATCTGCCTTCCCTTCTTATCTACTCCTGATTTAAGTATTTGCTTGCTACGCGCTAGATGAAGTTCAGCTCGCTCACGTTCCTTCCTTCAGGGTAGACATGTAATAAAAGACTACAAGGGATAGTTAAATTGTATGTTGTTTTCCATTAAAAAAAAAGGCTAATTGCAATGCCCTTTTTCTCGTATCGTACAGGCTACATGTACAAACATGGTGGTTCTGTCCTATATTATTTTGCTACATACGACCATCACAATTTCTTGAGAAGCTTCACACGATTATCCTCTCTATATGTATGATGTATCTCCCTTCTTTCAAGTTCTTTTGAAGTAACAGTTTCTTGAGAAGCTTCACACGTTATCCTCTCTATATATATCTTCCTTCTTTCAGGTTCTTTTCAAGTAACTGTAAGTGGTAAGTGCTATCTGACCGCATAATTTGATTGTGCAATTGCAAATCAATTTTTCAATAATAAATACCACAACATCAAGGCATATTTTCTCTTGAGATTCCATGATTATTTATCATCTGAGCAAGCTAGCAATTATTAAAGCCAAAATCTTGCGTGACCTCTAACCTATCTTCCTATAAATGCGTATTGTCTCAGTCCGGCACCATACTAGTATGATGTCACTGGTATACCGTTACCGTTACTAGTATGATGTCACTGGCGTGTACCAACGACGGGCAAAAGAAATGCATGTCATTGATTTTGATCGCTGCTGCAGCACTATGAGGGTATTGCAATGGTACGAATTTCATTATTAAAAAATATGTTTTCACAAATATTCTCAATCGCACAATAAGATGTTATAAATATTAAATTAATTTCCCAAGAATATTTTGGATAGCACAATAAGATGTACCAATGATACGTTCAATTAACTCTATTTGCACAGATAACACAGTTGCACAAGAAACATGGACCAGACGCAACACATACACAAATTTATTTTACATGCCCTCCTTGTGCTGCTAGCTTCTCAATCGTGGTTCAAGACCCTAGCATGCTAGCTCCTCGATCATGCTACCAGATGATGGAATCCCTTGTCCATATATTAAACTTATAGTAGAGAATATGGTTCACCAGTTGAACAGTTGCACCAACCCTTAAGCACAACAAGATCCAGCAAGTCAGTCTTCTTATTTTCCTTCAAACAAAAAAATATGAGAGTAAGCTAGTGTTAGAGGCCTTCCAGTTCAGTCTTTAGACAGCTAACAGTTAACAACTAACATTTCTCACAAGAAAGCAGTAATCAAATCCTAAGTTGTACACAAAACCAAGAGCCAATGTTGCCAAAAGATGCACAACAATGACTAAGCAGTCAGATGTGCAATTTGCTGGTTCTAACGTTGTATTGTAGTTCAAAAT
The DNA here is from genome assembly GCA_026929855.1 of Poa annua. Taxonomy (NCBI): domain Eukaryota; kingdom Viridiplantae; phylum Streptophyta; class Magnoliopsida; order Poales; family Poaceae; genus Poa; species Poa annua. The sequence continues at coordinate 76,043,950 of CM049430.1, read as the reverse complement.
TAAAATAGCATATGGTATTGTGATATAACATTTCAGATAACAAAAGCAACATGACGAACAACTCGATGCAAACTTTAGTATGGTAATTTAATTCCATAGATATTTCATCTGACCATAGAAATCATCTTTGTATGTACTTCACCACTATTATTTTGTAAGGGACACCATGTATAGTAAATTAACCTATAGCAGACGCCCGACTCCGTCATGTACCTTGCCAACCCTTCCACAACTATACGCTGCACCCTCTGAAAGTAGTGTCTCCCACCTGTGCGCAATCGATAGATCAATCAAAGTTGGAGAGGAAGTGGCAGCAACAAAGAGAAGATATCAAGGAGTGGAGCAGACTAACCTTTTGCAGACACTCTTTTGCAATCTGGTCTTAGCAACAACCTGAGCAATCCGAGCGAGGAAATTATTAGAAAAGAGAAGAAAAAACAGGGCCAGAACTAATTAGCACTACTACTGTAGTAGGTTTCGCTAAAGCAGAATTCAATTGAACAAATATTGTGATAATACATTCATTTGACAAATAGCTTCGGTTAACTGGAAATGCTAAAGCTAGCACTCCTGTTCTGATACATTTTTTTGATTCCATCAATGTATAAAGTTCAGTACTAAGGTAAAATTACATCAATATCAGCAGGTTACATGCCAACATAAGCTATACAATTGTTGACAATTATCTTCTAAAACATTCTTCACTGAGCACTCTTGTTAATTCAAACCTGATCAAGGGAGAGAGACAGAGAGGGGCCCTCGCTGCCGCATCTTCAGAGGGTGCTGGATGTAGTACTGCCGAGAATTGAAAAGAATTGCAAGGAATAGATGATTAATTTTCTTCCACCCTTGTTTGAAAACTATTTGACTTAAAAATCTGTAGCAAGCAGGCACCACAATGAAGATTTAGAAATTTTGAAGGAATAAAAAATAATAAAAGGAGATCTAAACAAAAAATTATCACATAATCCCAAAGCAAGTTCCCATATGCTATTGGAGTTTTAATAGATAGATGAACACAGAAGAGTTTGAATGGTGAATTATCAGATAAACTATACCTCAGATCTAGGCACTGATAGCTACGTGCAGCACATATTGAAGGAGATATGCCCTAGAGGCAATTAATAAAGTGTATTCTTTATCATATCTCGTTTGTTCATAATAGATTTTTGTGTCATGCTATAACCGTATTAAGCGGAAACATTAATACGGGTGTGATGCGTAAACAACCAGGTCCCTAGTAGCCTCTACTAAGACTAATTTTGTTGCACGATTGATGATCGAGGTTTCCCGTGAAGGGGATCGTGTGCAGAAAACAAAAAATTCCTAGCAACGATATCCTTAAACTAGCCAAGATCTACACTATGCAGATATAGAAGTACGGCGGAGATCGGAATACATACCCTCGTAGACCGAATAGCGGGGATTACGCTCCCGCACAAGCGTTGACGACGAAGACGACGTAGCCGACCTCTAGGTCGCGGAGAACTTGGCGCGACGAAGACGACGAAGGTGACCCCGAGGTCGGGTGGAGGAAGTAGGCCTCCGAGTACCGCTAGCGCAGCACCTCGCAGGGCGTCACACACATACGGTGGAGACGACGGCCTCCGAAGCTCCAGTCCAGGACGAGCAGCGGAATACTTGGACCGGAACACCAGCAGCGCGGCAGCGGGCTATGGTGGAAGAGACCCCCCTCCTCTACTCGGCGCGGCTCCGACAAGGGAACCACGAGATCGAGAGAGATATTGGGAATTAATTGGTGAATTAAAAGGCCAGGGGTGCCCCTTCTTATATAGGCTCCCAGGGGGAGCCAACCTTGCCAGCCAGGCAATGTGGGACTAACCCCCATTGCCTGGTGCGGCTGCTCATGGTGCGCCGGCCCCTGGTGGGCCCCTTTTGGCCCACCTGGGTTGGCCCCATGGCTCCCACCGAATTCCCCTAGGGAATTTCCCCCCTCTTGGGCCTTCTTTCGACTAGAAGGCCCATTTAGGGAAATCAGCCTAAATAAATCCGAAAATAAATATATAAAATCATATTTGCATATTAATTACACTAATTAATATCAAACATAATATATATAATTTTTCCTAGCTCCGAAAACTCTTTCGGTGCTGCCCGATCTCCATCGGACCCCTCCCGGGACGCTCCCGGTGATCTCTTTCCTTTCCGGTTGTCTTGTCGAAACCCCTTAAGTGTGTTACCCTAGCAGTTCGATATAATAACAGGTACGATCAAGACTCCTCTATGATCATCGACTAACTCGTAGGCCTGGACCCCATGAATTAATCCCTGTGATATAACGAATGACTTTCATCTATCAAATCTGGACGTATAGTCTTAAACCCTTTGTCATGGCGATACTTAGCGTGTCCGAGCATCATTCTCAGATATCTCCATACCTAGCATGATATCGTTACCGACATTGCTATCTTCTACTCGTCTATGATATTATGCCAGCTGGTGACCTAGTCACATGTTTGCAAACTCATTTGACATAATCTCATCGAGTGGGCCCTAGAGTATCTATCCGGCTATGCGGACTGACAAATCCCGCTGTTGACCCCTCGTCTCAACTACCCCTTTCCGATACCCAAAAGTATCACCGTTATTGTAACACTAGATAAGATGCGACGTTTGGTGCGATCAAAGTATCTTCCAGGGATAACAATAAGAGTTGATCTCACGGTCTTAAGGCGTAACGAATATGTCCTACAAATACTAGGTATGTCCATCACATCGTTACTCCTAACGATATGACTTCCATTGCCGACCGGCACCATGCCCTATGATCGGGAAACCTCGATCATCAATCGCGCAACGAAACTAGTCTTAGTAGAGGCTACTAGGGACCTGGTTGTTTATCTACCACACCTGCATTAATGTTTCCGCTTAATACAGTTATAGCATGGTGTAAAACATATAATGAACGATTGGGATATTGCCAATAAACTATGTTTATTAAGTGCCTCTAGGGCATATTCCCTTCAGTCTCCCACTTGCACTAGAGTAACACTTAATCTAGTTTACAACTTGGTAAAAGCTCAACACCCATAGCATCTTGGTGTCTGCTCGCCTCGTGGAAGAGGAATACAGTCAATAGATCTCACACATTGAGACCTATATGTGCTTTGCAACACTTCTATGTCATCTAGTTTGACATCATCCCGTATCTTACGATAACGGTGAAATATATCCTAGTGGATGGAGTGAGACTCGAGCATTCGCGTAGCATGCGCCTTAAAAGTCTAAGAGATCTATTAAGGGGACCACCTACGCTCGGAAAACTGCTCAGTCCAATCACACTTGCTACTTCTAAAGTTGCGATATATTTCTATACCTATGTAGATTGTGCGACAGTGCATTCATATGCGACTTCGCAAACTAACCATGTCTATTTTCAAAATAAAGGACATCTACTATATGAGATTTCTAGTCGTATGGGTCAGCGTAATAACTTGCATCATCGTAACCGCTTTACGGCAAGTTGCCATTCCACTCTTACCCGTTACTAGAAAACCTATCTTCAGTTCTCATAGACACTGAAGAATAAACTTAACGTTTGTTCATTGATCCACACAAGGATCACTCTAGAACCTGTTCTTCAACCAAGAACTCGGGTCACACTAAGTCGAGCTTTCAGTCTGATAGCATCTATGTCTGATACATAGATAATGTCAAACATCATTTGCTATAACTGAAAATGCCAAGATAAACTTAATATTTTACCTAGTCATACAAGTAAGAACCTCTTTCTTTGCTTATCCTATTCTGAAACACTTCAGAATCTTGACTTAGAAAATATTCCGACCTAATGTTATTAAGCCCCTTCTGATCTATACAATTATAAATCGGATGCCTAATACTCCTAACTTCATTTCATAGAAAATTTAATCACTTAAATAATCATTTACACTCTACTAGAGGATCTGTGTCATTCAGTATGTCGCTACATACAGAATCACAAATGACACCTAGCTCCCACTCAAATATGCCTTCCGCATATAAGATCAAGGAAAAGCTACTTAGCTCCCACTCAAATATGCCTTCCGCATATAAGATCAAGGAAGGCTACTTTGCTCCCACTCACTTCTTTGCAAATGTAGGTTTCTTGGACAACTCCAAAATCCTTTGATCACATTATCAAAGTGAAGATTCCAGCTCCGATATGCTTGCTTCTGCCCATGAATGGACAACCGAAGTTTGCACACATGTTTAGCATCCTCAGGATTACAAACCATTCTTAATTACACTATTAAGAACCATGATTTTCTCATCCATCTATCAATTTCTCATTGGAAATTATAGTAATTGCTAAACGACCCAGAATAGATTTAGGCTTCGCCACTTGAGACAAAGTCTCATGTGGTATGTCGGAACTGTTTCACGACAAATCGAATCTGCTCAATATCTACTCTCTCATAAAACTCCATATGCTATCAACATCCTAGATGCCATAAAGAAGATCTCCCAAGTCAATACGTGGTAATCGTATATGGATTTTATTTCGGATCATAAATGACTCATAGCCATTTCTCGGACTTAGGTCCACCATCTCTTCTTCGTAGTTCGTAGGTCTATCATATTCCATTAATATGACCTTCATAGCAAGATTTTCGTAACACACAGTGTGGAACACAACCTCGTATACCTACGCTCTTAGTATGAGCTCAGAACATCATGATTTTGAATCATGAGCTTTTTCAAGCTGTGGAGCCTGACACCGAACACACTTTCGGTTGCGCCACTCTGATGTCTGGAGAGGACGTTCACCAACTTCGTCTTGCTCTACTTTCTTTCTCACTTATACCCTCGGACAAGAAACTATTTCTTTCGCAAGGTATATCCCGGCAAAAGTTTTTGCCTATGTCGTGAGACATGTACCCAGCTAACTCTTTAGGTAGGGTATACTACAAAGATTAATCCATTTTAGGTTCGACTACATCGAAACACTAAATTGCTGAAACGGCAATCCAGGCTCAAAAGCCATGCCATCACTCGTATGGTATTGTCTCCATGGATTCAAATGGTTTCCCTATTTGCTAACGTGAGTGTTTACGTTTCTACCATATGACTCTAATGATCACAATAATTCAGTAAGAGATTTATTTACCACACACTATCCGATAGGGTGCAATTACGACGTCCTAACACACCATAACACTATGGTGTTCCATGCGACGTAATTTGTGGAACTCTTCTCACAAGTCTTCCAATGATGTGCCAACATTATAACTCAAATCTTCATTCCTCGATATGCATCGCGGGAATTTGATTTTCTTGTTAAGTTTATTTCCTACTTCATTCTGGACTTGTTTGATTGAATCAAAAATTTCCAGGCCAACATTCCCCGAGTGGATATCCATATATCTATTCGAATGTTCATGAAGTCTATGAAATAAAGACTTCCACTACACGTTAAAGTACTTCATTGATTCACATACACCCATATGCACGATTCTCAACAAGCTATACTCAAAACGTTCAGTGAAGTTCACGAAATAAAGGTCTCCACTACCCGTCAATTACTTCATTGAACCACATACATCTCTATGTATGACTATCAATAAGTTACATGCCCGCTTTCCGAAAACGGTGTCACAGTTATTTTGCAAGTGTCAAAAGATCAAATCTTAGGACTTGTAGGTCCATCCAGTGTGGAGCTAATGCATATAACATTGACATGACTAAACGGTAGTGCCACACATATGTGTTGTCTTTATTAAGTTTGTATCCTTTGGCATTAATATTATGAATGTGGGAGCTTCTACCATCTAAATTCAAACCGGCATATGACCATCACTTCATAAATATAGGACACCAATTTGTCACTATCATGTATGAACAAGTGTCTCGCTAGAGGAGACACACTCGTAACGATCATACCAACACCCGATCACAAAGAATTTATTCAAATGGTAGATCTAGAGGGAGAGTGTCTATGGCCGTCACAACAACTTGACTGCCATTATCAACACGCAATGTCGCCTCATCCTTTCAAGCTACTCAAGCAGTAAACCTGGTTTTTCACAAAACATGACTAGTTCAAGACTTAGTCACTACTGCGAGTACTTGCTTAGCTAAAACATTCATAACATGTATATCATATATACACCATCATCATTGATGACTTTCGGCGATCTGTTTCATTTTCTTGATACTTCCACCGTAATCAAGAACCCTGAAGGTGAACGATTCCCCTTGCATGACATAGTCTATGACAGAGGATTTGCACTTGGCAACGATGTCTGTCATCCAGTAATTGAGCTGAGCGAGGCGTCTCAATGTTCATTAATCATGAACATATGTCATTAAGTATGACCACCACGTGCTCCCTCAATGTGTGTATTCTCTTCCATCTTGGTTGAGAAGACAATCAGTCAACGTACTGATAAACTTCATCAACCCAACGTTTGGGGTACCCCGAGTTTAGCGACCATATCATATGTTCGCGATCTAAAAACTCGTACCCACCGTTGGTTCTCTATGGCAGAGATCATAGCATACACTGGACTATGATGATATCATCCGCACAAAATCCGATAATCCAAATTATCTTTTGTTAGCGGAATCTCTGGGTTTATCTCCTATCGGTTATTGTAACACAAAGAGCTAACGGTTTAAACAAGGAGTATCCTCAAGCTAAAGCATAAAACTATGAAGTTTGGACCCAACGTTTTAAGTTTCTCAATCGCAGGAATGCGCCTAATTTGAAAAGATGCTATCACAATGGTTAATATCTACAAAGGTTTGCAAAGCAGACTCTGTTCATTATATTCTGAGTTCTAGTATTTTAGAAAATAACTATCCGAACTCCCACTCAAACGAACATCCCTTCTGGTCGTTTAAGCGATTACACGACCCCCATCCATTACACCACCCCTCATCATCAGAGCCGGCGGCACAACTTCAAGAGTAGACAATTGTCCGCCACACCAATTTTGTGACTCGTGCTCGACCTTTCGGTCTCCCTGTTCCGAGGCCATATTTCTGAATATGCTAGGCTCGCCACCAAAAACCTACGCTTGTGCAACATGGCTTACACCCACTGTATGCGAACGACGAGATGTCTGACACCCGATCATCACGGCCTGCCTCATAACGTAGAACTTTCTTGGTGGTGCGCGTTGGAGGGAGAACACTAATGAACGATTGGGATATTGCCAATAAACTATGTTTATTAAGTGCCTCTAGGGCATATTCCCTTCATCCCGATCATAGGGCATGGTTTCGGTCGGCAATGGAAGTCATATCGTTGGAGAACGATGTGATGGACATACCCAAATTTGGAGGACGTAGTCATTGCGCCTTTGATTGTGAGACCAACTCTTATTGTTATTCCAGGAAGATACTTTGATTGCATCAAACGTCGTATCTTAATTAGTATGACAATAACGGTGATACTTTTGGGTATCGGAAAGGAGTAGTTGAGACGAGGGGTAAAGAGTGGGATTTGCCAGTCCGTATAGCAGGATAGATACTCTAGGACCCACTCGGTGAGATAATGTCTAATGAGCTTGCAAGCATGTGACTAGGTCACGGAGACATGAAATCATAGACGAGTAGAAGATAGCATTGTCGGTAACGAGGTCAAGCTAGGTATGGAGATATCTATGAATGACCCTCGGACACGCTAAGTATCGCCATGGCAAAAGGTTTAAGACTTTACATTCAGATTTGATAGATGAAAGTCATTCGTTATATCACAGGGATTAATTCATGGGGTCCTGACCTACGAGTTAGTCGTTGATCATAGAGGAGTCTTGATCGTACCTGTTATTATATTGAACCGCTAGGGTAACACACTTAAGGGGTTTCGACAAGACAACCGGAAAGGAAAGAGATCACCGGGAATATCTCGGGAGAGGTCCGATGGAGATCGGACAGCGACGAAAGAGTTTTCGGAGCTAGAATAAATTATATATAATATGTTTGATATTAATTAGTGTAATTAATGTCTAAATATGATTTTATATATTTATTTTCGAATTTATTTAGGCTGATTTCTCGAAATAGGCCTTCCGGTCGAAAGAAGTCCCAAAAGGGGAAAATTCCCTAGGGGAATTCGGTGGGGGGCTTGGTGGCCGACCCAGGTGGGCCAAGAGGCCCACCAGGGGGCCGGCGCACCAGCCAATGCCGCACCAGGCATGTGGGGTTTAGTCCCACATTGACTGGTGAGGAGGTTGGCTCCCTCCTGGGAGCCTATATAAGAAGGGGCACCCCTGGCCTTTTAATTCACCAATTAATTCCCCAATTCTCTCTCGATTTCGTGATTCCCTTGGTCGGAGTTGCGCCGAGTTGAGAGGGGGATCTCTTCCACCATAGCCCGCTGCCGCGCTGCTGGTGTTCCGGTCCAAGTCTTCCGCTACTCGTCCTGGAATGGAGCTTCGGAGGCCGTCGTTTCCACCGTACGTGTGTAACGCCCTACGAGGTGCTGCGCTAACGATACTCGGAAGTCTGCTTTCTCTACACGACCTTGAGGTCGGCTTCATCGGTCTTCATCGAAAATGTTTGTGCGGGAACGTATACACCGTTTTCGGTCTACAAGGGTATGTATTCCGATCTCCGTTCGTACTACTATATCTGCATAGAATAGATCTTGGCATGTTTTAGGGATATCGTTGATAGGAAAATTTTGTTTTCTGCACCCGATCCCCTTCAGTGGCATCAGAGCCGATCTATCGTAGATATAGCTGTACGCTGTTAGAACCCGTGTTCTGCACGGGGGCACCGTTCCTGGTATTTGCTACCCTCTAGCGTGCACTTGTGATTCCAGCGGCATCGAGTTGATGAAGCGGCCCGGACCGACTTTACGCGTACGTTTACGCGAGACTGGTTCCACTACTGACATATGGCTTGTACCGTATCTGTGGCTGACGGGTGTCAGTTTCTCTCTCTTTAGTTGGTATTGCATTTTCAATGGAGGGACCAAAAGGGATGCTTAAATATGCAATTATTGGATCGTTGTTGTGGTCATAAGGTTCGTAGGTATGAAGCGGTTCTATTTACGACAACCCCAAGCCACGTAAAATATGCAAAAGATAAAGTAGAAGTGTCTAACTTTATTTTCCAGGGGCTATGTGATATGGTCAAGGTAGGTTTATTAAATTGTTTATAAACTGCGGGCGCCAAGAAGACCATGGCGCAATGGACTATATCACATTCCATTACATTTGATGTTTTGTGTGCATCTTATATTGTGTGATTATATATATTAGTATATATTAGTTACACGGCGTTAATTATATAAGATGATCCCTTCAAAAATACCACTAGTGTTCTTCCTCCAACGCGCACCACCAAGAAAGTTCTACGTTATGAGGTATGCCGTGACGATCGGGTGTCAGACATATCGTCGTTCACATACGGTGGGTGTAAGCCATGTTGCACGAGCGTCAGCGTGGAGGTTATAGTAGGGAGCCTAGCATATACAGATATGGCTTCGGAACACGGAGGCCGAAAGGTCGAGCACGAGTCACAAAATTGGTGTGACAGACATTTGTCTACACTTGAAGTTGTGCCGCCGGCTCTGACGATGAGGGGTGGTGCAATGGATGGGGGTCGTGTAATCGCTTAAACGACCAGGAGGGATGTTCGTTTGAGTGGGAGTTATGTCAGTTATTTTCTAAAAATACTATAAGTCAAAATGATTATGAACAAAGTCTTATGTTGTTGCAAATTCCATTGTAGATGTCTCGCCCCTCGTTTAACCTAGGTCTGTTCCTTGAGAAAAAAATCTTAAGACCAATGGTTCAAACTTTTGGCCTGGTTCCGCAACCTAAGGATCCTCCTCACTCCCCATAGGGTGGCCTACGTCATTGAGGCCGCCATAGGTGACCCTCCCGCAGATGAAGCCTCTGAGTATGAGAATAAGGTCTTCCAGACCAGATCAGAGGATTCTGCCTTTGTCCAGAGTGGCATGCTCTACGCCATGGAAGCCGACCTGCAGAAGCGCTTTGAGAAGATGAGCGCCTTTGAGATTATTCTGATCTCAAGTTTGTCTTTGCGCCGCAGGCTAAGGCTGAGAGATATGAATCTTCTGAGCTTTTCTTCTCGGCCAAGATGGAGGAGCATAGCACTGTGAGCGAGCATGTGGTCAAGATGTCTGGCTATGTTCAATGACTGAATGCTCTGGAATGCAAGATTCCCGACGAGCTGGCGATTGATAGGGTGCTGCAATCGTTGCCCCCTAGCTATAAAGGCTTCGTCATGAACTACAACATGCAGGGCATGGCTAAGTCCCTGGGTGAAGTGTTCGTGATGCTCAAGACTGCTGAGGTGGAGATTAAGAAGGAGCACACGCTGTTGATGGTCAACAAGACCGTCGATTTTAAGAAATCCGATGGCATAGGAAAGCAAAGCTGGAAGTCTAGGAGGGAGGACAAACTGATTGCCAAGACCAAGACTAACAGATCTGGTCCTAGAGCTAGTGTGGAGTGCTTCTACTGCAAGGGAAAATGTCACTGGAAGCGCAACTGCCCCAAGTACCTGGAGGATAGGAAGTCTGGCAAGACAGTCGACAAAGAGCAAGGTATATTTGATATACATGTTATTGATGTGTACCTTACATCCGCCCGGAGCAACACGTGGGTATTTGATACTGGTTCTGTTGCTCATATATGTAACTCTCGGGAGGAGTTACGGAATAAATAGCGGCTGGCTAAGGATGAGGTGACGATCCGCGTCGGCAACGGATCGAGAGTCGACGTGGTGGCTGTCGGCACGCTCCCTCTACATCTACCATCGGGATCAGTTTTGGTTTTAAATAAGTGTTATTTTGTAACATCTTTGAGTGTAAACAATATTAGTGGGTCTTGCCAGTTACAAGACGGTTATTCATTTAAATCAGTATCAAGCAATTGTGCTATTTATATGAATGACATCTTTTATGTTGATACTCCCGGGAATAATGGTTTATTTTTGTTGAATCTTGATCGTAGTACTCACATCCATAACATAGAAGCCAAACGGATTAAGTATAGTGATGATACCGCCATGTATATATGGCATTGCCGTCTTGGTCATATTGGTGTAAAGCGCATGAAGAAACTCCACTCCGATGGACTTTTGGACTCGTTGGACTTTGGATCCCTCGATACATGCGAACCATGCCTTATGGGCAAAATTACCAGGACACCTTCAAAGGTTTCGTTGAACGGGCGTCAGATTTATTGGGGATCATACATACAGATGTGTGTGGACCAATGAGCGTTTCGACACGCAATGGTTATCGTTATTTCGTCACCTTCACTGATGACTTGAGTAGATACTGTTATATCTATTTGATGAAACATAAGTCTGAAACTTTTGAAAAGTTCGAAGAATTTCAAAATGAAGTTGAGAATCAGCTTAATAAGAAAATCAAGCACCTCCGATCCGATCGGGGTGGCGAGTATTTGAGTTTTGAGTTTGGCACACATCTGAAGAGTTGTGGCATCGTACCCCAACTTACGCCTGCCGGAACACCGCAACGTAACGGCGAGTCCGAGCGACGTAATCATACTCTACTGGATAGTGTCCGATCTATGATGTCTCTTACCGATTTGCCCGTGTCCTTCTGGGGTTATGCGTTAGAAACAGCCGCATTCATTTTAAATAGGGCTCCATCCAAATCCGTTGAAACGACACCGTATGAATTATGGTATGGCAAGAAGCCTAAGTTATTGTTTCTGAAGCTTTAGGGTTGTGAGGTGTATGTTAAGAAACTACAGCCTGACAAACTCGAACCGAAGTCGGAGAAAGTCGTCTTTGTAGGATATCCGCGGGAAACCGTTGGATACACCTTCTACAACCAAGTTGAGGGCAAAACGTTTGTCGCGAAGACCGGTACCTTTCTAGAGAAGGAGTTTATCACGAAAGGAGTAAGTGGGAGGTAGGTAGACCTCGATGAGATCGTTGATCCTGAACTCGAGATTCCGAGTGGCGCAACGGAAGCAATTCCGGAAACGTCCTCCGCGGATGGAGTGGGACAAACTGTCGAGGAAAAGTATTCTACCTCGTAGGTCTGGTAGATCTCGGATCGCACCAGAATGGTATGGCAATATGGTTTGCACCGTCATGTTAATTGAACAAGACGAACCTACGAACTACAAGGAGGCAATGGCGAGTCTAGAGTCTGAGAAATGGCTAGAAGCCATGAAATCCGAAATAGGATCCATGTATGATAACAAAGTGTGGACTTTGATGGATATTCCCGAAGGGCGCAAGGCTGTCTAGAATAAATGGATCTTTAAGAAGAAGACTGATGTTGATGGTAATGTGACCGTCTATAAAGCTCGGTGTGACGCCCGAAAATCGGTACTATGTAGATTTAAGCGCTCCCACCGAAATCCGCGTAATAACGATTTTTGGTCGCCCACCCGACATAATGTGCACGCCGAAACATGCGCATTATGTGGGTGGAATTGTGATATCATTCCAACAGTTCCGATACATCCACAAATACAACAGAAGATATAAATACAACAACGACTCGAACGAGTCAAGATACATATGTTACAATACAAAGATACAAATGACAGCGGAAGCAAAAAAAGTATCCGACTACGGATAAGAAGCAAATTGGACTAAGAGTTCTGAAGATAAGCGATGGCGCCATATCCCTGCCCAGCCAAGCCGGAGGGACTCCCAAGCTAACGTCGTCAGACTTCAAACCTGTTGACTGCACGTATCCCAAAAGAGGGTCAGGGCACTCCCTGGCAAGCAAAACCGACTTGCCTACTTTCTACACCATCTCCCAAAATATAGGGGAGGTGGACTTAGCGGCAGTAGCACTAGCAACCTAGAGAGACACGCTATAACTTCCGTCTAATCAGAGAGGGATAAGAGAGCGCATAAGATAACCAACTAATACTAACACCAAACATAACCCATTCTCGAATTAACCCCCTCAACCAAGTATGAGGAAGCAATTCAGGAAACTCACACGTTGAACAGTTTTAATTACCATTTATGGTGAAAGTAATTCTATATTACTAGTCAGGTTAATTAACAATGATTAGGTGTAAGTTGTCTAGATCTTGTTAGCCAGCATCATCACCCAAACGTCCATAACCGTGGACACGACTCATCGATAAGATTATACCCTGCAGGGGTGCACTACTGGACCCATACTCGCATGATCAACCCAGTCAAAAACATTAGGGCCTTTCAACCCAACTCTTTTCCTTCACCGCAACAAGTCCAGGAGCCACAGGAGCTATGCTGGTCCCGGCCAAAAGGGTGCGGACTCCCGCAGGACACACCCCTCCGCACCAACAAGCCGTGTTGGGGATATATCAACTAGGGGTATAACCAACATGGATCAATCCGGCTAGTCCAGGGTGGCCCAAGGGTGGTAAGGCCGAGGCCTGCCGGGCGGCCCAGATAGCTGACGTACAAGGAAGTAGGCGGACGGACCAAGGAAGGCGGAAGGCCGAAGCCCATCAAGCCACCGAGCCCAAGACGGAAGGCGGCAGCTAAGCCGGCTAGGTCTAGGACTCTGTTTACTTGCCGGACAAGTACTTACCTTGTACCCTGGGGTCTGGCCGCCTATATAAGCCGGCCACCAGGGAGCCTTTAAGGCAGAGACAACTTCAATAGGCATCATACCCATTGTAACCTGTTCACGGCTATTGCCTCATAGTGAATTATAGCAGCACGTAGGATCCCGCCACCGCTGTGGGATCCGAAGCTGGGTAAACTCGCCGTGTTCAATCCCGACCTCGACGACACCAACCTTCTTCCCCACAATCCATACGTAGGCTAGAGGACCCCCGTCTCCTATCAAATATGCCGATACTACGACAGTTGGCGCCCACCGTGGGGCATAAGGTTCCTGGCGTCACGTTCCAGGCGGGAACACTTGGCGGCGTGGGCAAGCAGATCGCCGTCGGTCGCGTCATAAGGTATGACGGCCATTGCTACGTCAACTCGGATGAGTCCTGGCTCCCGGCGGACGACTACCTTATCGGATGCGCAATCGTGCCGATCGGAGGGATCGACGTCTTCATCGGGTACACGCCAGAGGCGTACGGCCTACCGCGTTTCTACAACCCCACCCACCAACCCTTCGACCAAGCGGTCGACAGGCAAGATGGATCTGAATCCGCCTTCTCCCAGGAGTCGGCGGAATCTGATTTCCACTTCGTCGGAGTTGTCGGACTGGGATCCGACTCCCAACCGGAAAACAACGATCCTGAGTCAATCCTCCCCGCTCTACAGGAGGATGCGATGTCAGATGCCGGATCCAGATCTACCGTTCAAGTCAACGTAGACTCTTACTCCGATGATGATGCTAGTCTTTTCGAAGAGAAGATCAAAACCCGCTTTTCCAGTGGTAATCCGGCTCCCTTAGAGGGTACATCGGATACAGACATGCCTGACAAGCTGGCTATGATGGTTGTTGTCGGTCACGAGACAACCCCAGTTACTTCGGAGGCGCAGAACAAGCCGACAGAAGATGCCGGCGACACCGCTGCCGGCCAACTCATTGAAAGTTCCGACAAGGTGCGCGCGAAGAAGAGAGCTGGCCTCGAGAAAGGCGGCAGCAGCAAACCCACGGATTTGCTCTCCGTCATCAAAGAAGTAGACGAGATCATGAATACTCCGGTGAACAAAGATACCCCACTCGACGCAGTGGAAGAGCTTAGGCTTAACATGCTTAAGCACTCTGACTTCCTGAGAAAAAGAGAGGAGCACGTTGAGAGCCTTGCGAAGAAGATCGAGAAAGAACAGGAGAAGATCTCGGCCAAAACAAGCCGGCAACTCTTCGAGGAGAAAAGGTCATCGAAAAACCGCCGTGGAAAAGAGCCGCCTGCGCAAGCAACAACAACGGCTCAAGATCTAGGGTTCGACTGGCGCACGGCACCACAACGCGTGGACAGAAGGGGAGACGTTGTCTTCTGCACCCCGGTCCTCAACGCGGCCGCCGCGCTAGATACCCTGGACGACAACACTTACACGGCGGAAGAAAAGCTGGCCAACGCAAGACACTTCGTAAGCACGGCCCTAGAACAACAAGCTCGCGCTGATTCCTACGGCTATATGGCGGATGCTCGCGGGGGAGACCTAGAGTCTAAGTCGGGAAAGTGCAAAGCTGCACCCGGCGCCGACCCCGATGGCCCGTCTGGCTCCAGTAGCCATGGCGACAAAAGGAAGGCAACGCCACCTCCAAAGAAGACGCCACCGCCAAAGACAAGGCGGGACGAGAACTCAAGGACAGGAAGCAGAGGAGACCTGCCACCTCCACCCCAGCCAAGACGCGACAATGGCGGTAGCCGGAGCAACAGGAAGTCGCCTAGAAAAGATGTCGGCAACGACCCTCCAAGGAGAGGCCGCAGCCGATCTCCGCAGCGTAGCACTGGCAGCAAGAAGAGAGAGGAGGTAGAAGGGCCCAGGCGCAGCATAAGCCGGGCAGCGCAGGACGAGCCGGACGCGAACAGAGGCGCACGGCAGCTCGATCCAAAAGACGCACAACATCGCCTACAAGACATAGCAAGAGGAAAGGAGCCGCTATACTCTGGACCAAAGTGCTTCGGTGACGCCATCCGCAGAGAGCCGTTCCCCAAGGACATGACATCAGTGTCAAAAAACTGTTCTAGGTACAACGGCCTCGTTAAGCCGGACTCATGGCTATCCGATTATGCCATGGCCATAGAAATTGCCGGCGGGAGCAGCCATATTGCCGTCCGCTACCTACCTCTCATGTTGGAAGGCACGGCAAGAGCTTGGATCGACAACCTTCCTGAAAAGTCCATCCATAGCTGGTACGACATGGAAAAGGTTTTCTCCCAGCACTTCCAAGGAACATACAAGCGTCCAAATACCTACACGGATTTGCAGCGCTGTATCCAAAAGCCGGACGAAACCATGACAGATTTTGTCAGCCGTTGGTTATCCGAAAAAGCCAACTGTCATGGTGTTTCGGACGCACAGGCTATCCACGCCTTCTACACGGGCCTACAGAAGAAGTCCTTGCTCCGTCATAGGCTCGTCCGCGAGCAAATCACGGATCTTGGTGAGATGCTCAACCTGGCCGCCCAGTACGCGGCGGCGGATGACGACGCCCGGGACGATGACCCAGACGTCAACATCATACGAAAGCGGAACAACAAACACAAGCAGGCGGCGGACGACAAAGCCGGGCCTTCCAATGAGGTAGCCTCAGCATTCCAAGGGAACGCCGGCAAAAAGAAGTGGAAGAATAAGAAAGATAGTCGCGAAGCCGGCTCAGGGCCTAAGGCGGCGCGAATCACTTATGAACAGGCAAAACTTTTTCCATGTCCCATCCACGCCTCATTGGGCAAGGTCAACCATATGCTTGGCGAGTGTCGTTTCATGGACGACTTCAAAAAGGATCCCACAGTCGGCTGGAAGTCAAAGAAGTCAAAGAAGAACGACAAGAAAGACAACAAGGAGGATGAGGACGACGACGACATGTCTATCTCAAGCGAAGATGACGCAGCCGCCAAGAAAAAGAAGCCATATCCGAAGGTCAAAGAATCTCTTGTGTGCTTTGTCGGCACGCCTTCGGCTAAGGCGGATAAGGCGGAAATGCGCGAACTCAACGCGACAATGCCGGACGTCCCTCAGTACTTGAACTGGTATGAGGAAACAATCACTTGGGACCGGTCCGACCACCCTGATCACCTTCCTCACCCAGGCATGTACGCCCTTGTCGTCGATCCCATTGTCGACAACTTCAGACTCACAAAGGTACTTATGGATGGCGGCAGCAGCCTCAACATCCTGTACTATGACACACTAAGCCGCATGAACCTATCAGAGGGTCAGCTGGACCACAGCAACCTCACCTTTCATGGCATAGTACCCGGCAGGCAAGCAAAGTCAATGGGGAGCATCAGGCTGAAGGTAAATTTCGGACCTAAAGAGAACTACCGCTCAGAGTTCCTTCGGTTTGAAGTTGTCCCCTTCAAAAGCGCCTATCATGCCTATATGGCAAGGCCGTGCTACATATACAGCAAGCTTAAAATGCCGGGGGAAAACAGAACCATCACGATTTCCGGCAACTTCAAGAAAGCCAAGGAGTGCGAGCGTGGCATGGCCGCCTTCGCAGAAGCCGTCATCCACAAGGAAGAACTCGCGCTGCTCGGGGCGGACTCGGACAACTCCATACCAAAGCCAAAGATGGATGTCAAGAAGACCTTCGAAGCTTCAGAAGACACCAAAAAGGCGGACCTCATCCCAGGTGACAAGTCTAAGCAAGTTGTCATCGGCTCCAACCTTGACAACAAATAGGAAGGCGCGCTCGTCGAGTTCCTCCGTGAGAATCGTGACATCTTTGCATGGTCGCCTTCCGACATGCCTGGTGTACCGAGGGAACTTGCCGAGCACTCGCTCAACGTCATAAAAGGGTCCAAGCCGGTAAAGCAAGCAACAAGACGCTTTGGAGATGAGAGACGCAAGGCTATAGGAAAGGAGATAAATAGGCTGAAGGCCGCCAATTTCATAAAAGAAGTTGTACACACCGATTGGGTGGCAAACCCTGTACTTGTCCCAAAGAAGAATAAAGAGCTGAGGATGTGTATCGACTATACCGGTGTTAAAAAGTGCTGCCCAAAGGATCCCTTTGCGCTGCCTAGAATTGACCAAGTCGTAGACTCCACAGCAGGCTCCGAGCTGCTTTGTTTTCTGGACGCCTACTCAGGATACCACCAAATCAAGATGAGAGAGTCAGATCAGCTGAAAACATCTTTCACAACTCCATATGGGACTTTCTGCTACATTACAATGCCTTTCGGCTTGAAGAACGCAGGGGCAACATACCAGCGATGTATGCAAAATTGCCTGCATGAACAGATCGGCCGCAATGTTCACGTCTATGTAGACGACATTGCGGTAATGTCAAAAAAGAAGGCAGATCTCCTAGAGGACTTGGAAGAAACTTTTCAGAATCTCCAGAGGTATCAGATGAAACTCAATCCCGCCAAATGCGTTTTCGGCGTTCCAGCCGGCAAACTGCTCGGGTTTATCGTCTCAGAACGAGGGATCGAGGTTAACCCGGAGAAGATCAAGGCCATCCAAAACATATCCAGACCTACTTGTCTGAAGGACGTGCAGCGCCTAGCCGGATCGGCGGCGGCCGTCAGTCGTTTCATAAGCCGCCTAGGGGGAAAGGCAATGCCTCTCTACCGGCTATTGAAGAAATCCGACAACTTCGAGTGGACAGCAGAGGCAGATGCCGCCTTGCAACAACTTAAGGAGGCCCTCATATCCGCTCCGATATTGGCAGCACCTCGATCACAGGAGCCAATGCTGCTGTACATCGCGGCAACAGGAGCTGTTGTCAGCGTTGTCTTGGCTGTGGAAAGAAAGGAGAACGAAGCCGCAACGTGTGAGCAGCGACCGGTCTACTTCATCAGTGAGGTATTCTCCGCCTCCAAGTAGAGGTATCCGCATTACCAAAAGCTGGCTTATGGTGTATTCTTCGCCGCCAGAAAGCTTAGGCATTACTTCCAGGAACACACAGTGACGGTAGTCAGCAAGGCACCGTTGGGAGACATAATCAACAATGCAGAGGCAACAGGTCGAGTTGCCAAATGGGGCATCGAACTTGCCGCTTTTGATATAGTCTATAAACCACAGACCGCCATTAAGTCTCAAGCGCTTGCAGACTTTGTCGCCGACTGGACAGAGGCAATGGAGGAAACAACACTCCCCGAATCAGAATATTGGGTCATGCACTTTGACGGATCAAAGATGCTCAAAGGCTCGGGGGCTGGGGTCGTTCTACGCACGCCTAAAGGTGACAAGCTTAGCTACGTATTACAAATCCACTTCACAGCAACCAACAATGTTGCCGAATACGAAGCC
This sequence comes from Poa annua, assembly GCA_026929855.1. Taxonomy (NCBI): domain Eukaryota; kingdom Viridiplantae; phylum Streptophyta; class Magnoliopsida; order Poales; family Poaceae; genus Poa; species Poa annua. The sequence goes on along the minus strand of CM049430.1, from coordinate 76,025,140 downwards.
TTGCTTCACGGGTTACACGTGGCAAACGACCTAGGCGTCAAAAGAATCCTCTGTTATGGCGACTCAGATCTGGTCGCGCAGCAAGTAAGCGGAACATGGGATGCGAAAAGCGCAACAATGGCAGCTTACAGAGCCAAAGTTGACGAATTCGCAAAAAACTTCGTAGGCTACGAAGTCCGGCATGTTCCAAGAGCTGAGAATGAGGCGGCGGACACACTTGCAAGACTTGGATCGGAACGCAAAAAGGTACCAAAAGATATCTTCCTAGAGCATTTGCACAAGCCATCCATTAAAGGCGCCGATTTGATGGACCCCGACTCAGAAGAACCGGTAGAAGCGGCAAGTCTCGCTGTCTACCTAACACAGCCGGATTGGACAGTCCCATATCTCGATTTTCTAATCGACCAAAAGTTGCCGGAGGACGATGAGGTGCTAAAGAGGCAGATCATAAGGCGAGCCAAGGCATTCACGATAATAAAAAGCGAGCTATACAAGCGAAGCACTTGCGTCATCTATCAGCGGTGCATACAGCCGGAAGAAGGCCGGGAAATTCTAAAGGACATACATATTGGCACCTGCGGGCATCATGCTTCCGCTAGGTCCATTGTATCCAAAGCTTTCCGCCAAGGTTTCTACTGGCTCACCGCCAAAGAAGACGCCGAGAACATCGTAAAGACATGCAAAGGCTGCCAGTTGTACGCTCGCCAACCTCATTTGCCGGTACAGGAGCTAAAGACGATCCCAATCACCTGGCCGTTCGCGGTCTGGGGCTTAGACATGGTAGGTCCCTTCAAAAAGGCGCGCGGTGGGTACACTCACCTATTGGTCGCTGTCGACAAGTTCACCAAATGGGTCGAGGCTAAACCGATCAGCAAACTTGACGCACGAACAGCCATCAATTTTCTCTGGGGAATTATCTCTCGGTTTGGAGTTCCACACAGCATTATCACCGATAATGGCAGCAATCTGTCCCAAGGCGACATAGAAGAATACTGCAGCGATCTAGGCATCCGGCTTGATTTGGCATCCGTGTCACACCCTCAATCCAATGGACAAGTAGAGCGTACAAACGGCCTAGTCTTATCAGGACTTAAGCCTCGTCTCGAAGCTCCATTACACAGGGCAGCCGGTGCATGGGCAGACGAGTTACAGTCGGTACTGTGGAGTTTGCGCACAACGCCAAACAGGTCTACCGGCTACACTCCCTTCTTCTTAGTATATGGCGCTGAGGCAGTGCTACCTACCGACATGAAGTACGACTCGCCAAGAGTTCAAGCCTACATCGAGCAAGACGTAGAAGGTGCAAGACAGGATAGACTAGACCTGCTAGACGAAGAAAGAGACGTCGCTCTCCATCGCTCCGCTTTGTACCAGCAACAACTTCGCCGCTATCATAGCCGGAGAGTGCGGAAGCGAAGCTTCAGAACAGGTGACCTGGTTCTCCGCCTAATTCAAGACAGAAAAGGCTTGCACAAGTTATCCCCGCCATGGGAAGGACCGTTTATAGTCACAAAGGCGCAGCTCAATGGTTCCTACTACCTAGCCGACATCCGCGAGGAAGACGAAAAGAAAATGCGCAAGAAGGCGGCAGGAAAAAGGGGAACCAAGCGCAAGAAAGGCATTGACGATCCATTCGAGCAAACAAGACGGCCTTGGAATATTGAGCAGCTACGTCCTTTCTACACTTAGCAATTTATAATTGTAATAAGTTAAATATGGTTATTAAATAAAAGTCTATGGTTCCTCATCTGTGTTGAGAAGCATGCCATCTTTTGTCTTTTCTTGCAATCATATTTCCCTATGTATCTAATTACCTATTTTCTAGCTCCGTGCAAAGGTTCAAACTGGTAGATACTTGCAGCTTTCGAGCCAACCCAAAGCAAAAATAAACTTTTTTGCGCCGCCTAATTCCTTTACCTCTGATTACTTATATGTGGTTCGCCTAGTAGTATGTCTTTGACACCAACATGTTGGCTTTGGTCTCTGATTCTAAACGCATGGTTTAGCCCTGGTTGTTTCAGCTAAAGTTACCGGCTGGGGTTTCGTCAACATGCAAAAAGTCAAACATATAAGTCAGGGTAAAATTAAGGCGGGCCATATAAATAAAGACAAAATAAAACTTGTCAGCTAGTTTCCGCCTAGCAAAGCAACAACAAAAGTATATACAAATGTTACAAGTCAATGTTGCATTGTTTTCAGGGGACGACAAGTAAGGCTGCTAGAAGGCAAGGACAGAAAAGATATGACTCGGGGGAGCGTCTACATCAGACTTGGGGGCTGACAACCTCAGCCCCGGAACTATCACTCCCCTCCGCCTCGGCCGCGCCGGCAGCTTCAGCTCCCTCTCCGCCAGGCACAGGATGGCGCCGGTAGAAGATTGAAGTGTCCACCATGTCGGCAACCCGCGTGGCGTAGCCGGCAACGCTGTCCAGAACAGCGGCCGGCTCAACCTCGCTACCGTCTTCGTACGTTGACGGCATGCCTTCGGTGACAGCTTCTATCTCCGCCTCGGGGTAGTGCGCCATGAACAACCCAAGGGCGGTCTTGGCTCCACCCCGTGCCGCCGACTTCAGCGAGCTTTTGTGCAGTTTGGTCGCCTGCTCCAAGATGGCAGGCACGTCGCTGAACTCGGTCGGCTCCTGGCTGCCGGACGAAGTGAAGAACTTGGCGGCAAACCGCTTGGACGCTGCCAAAGTCTCGGTGATCAGTTCGCCTAGACGCGCAAGGCGATCCAGGCGGGGGCTGACAACCTTGTCATCGCCTAAACCGGCGGGAACTACATCAAAAATAAAGTCATTAGTTTGGCTCAGGCTAAAGCAACATGGCAGCATCAAAAAACGAGCAAGAAATTACCAAGGACCGAGTTGTGGAAAGCGGACAACTCAATCATATGAGTTGCCAGCGCGTCCTCCGCAGTTTGGGCGCGAGAATTCTGGTTGGAGATCTCCTCCGCAGCCGTCTTCTCCGCCTCCGCCAACTTGTTGCGCAGGCTTTCCAGCTCACCAGTGAGCTGGCTAGATTCCTGCGCAAACTTGAGTTGTTGGGCCTCCATCTCCTTTCGATGAGCCTCCTTCAACTCCAAGTTGGTGGCCGCCAAGTCGGAAGCTTCATTCATAAGAGCTTGCATATCAGTGGACGCCTTCAGGATATCCTGGGCGTGGTCTAGCAGTTCTACAAATATGGATTCGCTAAGCTAAATGATTGACGGAAACATAAGTCAAAAGCATAGTTGAAGGCGAAAAGGATCAACCCTACCTTCATCTTTTTTGCGGGCCGCCTCCAATTCGGCAATCCGCAGGTCCTTGGCCTCGCACTCCTTCTTCAGGTCGCGGCAGCGCCGGTTTATCTCGACTCGGGAGGAGACAAGCTCGACGTTGGCGGACACAAGGCCCCGCAAGACAAAACAAAGGCATATAACATATTGTCGAATAACCACTAAGCCGGCAGTCAAAATTTCTTTTGACTTGCCATCTAAGTGCTCGGGGGAAAGGCTATGTATATACCGGAGTGGTAAGAACTTACAGATAAGTCGCCCTCCAAGTCGGCGAAGGCCTGCGAGGCGAAGTTGGCAAAAGCCAAAGTTGACTCCTTGGCCTCCTTAAAGGTGGACCAAGGGTCCCTGACCTTGCCGCCTCCCGCAGTCGGGGCTGCCCTCCGAGACCCGCCGACAGTCGACTCCAGCAACCCTTCGTTGGCGGCGCGCGATTGAGCGGCATCATCGGCCGTAGCCTCAGCCAGCAGAAGGGGAGTTTTGGGCGCGCGGTCGGCGGAAGGGGCCCTTGGCGGAGCGCCTGAAGCCGGAGCTGGGGGCTGACGACGAGCGTCGCCCATAAAGCTGCCGGCGTGGAGCTGAGGAGTTGGCGGCACGGTAGCCGGCGAGCCGCCTTGCGGCCGCTTTCCTTTGCCAAGAAGCCTGGTCGTCAACCGGGAGGTTGCGACCCTCTCCCTGTCAATAAAAAGCAAGCACAGTCAATTGGCCAGTATTGAATAGGTTTGTCGTCTGGTAAAGGCAGAATTGAGTACCTTGGGGGGATGTTAATCCCCGCGTTCTCGCCGATGTTAGCGAGAGTCGGCTCGGTAGCCGACGCGGTCCGTTTCTTCCTCTCGGCATTCGCCGTAGAGGAAGCAGCGCCGGACGCCTTGCGCTTCTTCGTCTTCCCGGCTTCCGACTCGTAGAAGTCGGGAGCCAGGTCATCCTCCCCCAACTCGGAGAGCTGAAAAAGAAGGCAAGTTAAAGGAACTCAATCCTAGCCGGCAAAGCTATCAAACAAGGGGCGAAGGAAGAAAATATTTACCTCGAGGGGAGGGTTGTCGTGGGTGTGCATGGGCACGCCCTCAGCCGCCTTCACCAGCCCCGCCTTGACGAGGCTGCGGAGCCGGAATGCCAGGTCGGCGACCGGCAATATCTCTTCGCTCACGCGAAGAGAGGCTGTGTCAGTAGGCGAATATTGACACATCTTGTGCGGGCTGTACCGCAGGGGGAGGATTTGCCGGCCAAGCCAGCAAATGACGGTGTCGACCCCATCCAGCTGAGGAGGAGCCATCGTCCTCGTGAGGAATTCAATCCGCCTTTGAATAAGGCGGAGTTCCTCCGTCAACTTGGGCACCGCCTCGTCCCAGCATGGTCGAGGCATGGGTGGCGTGTTGACGAATGCCGGGATGCCGACTTGGCGGCCCGGCGCTGCCATATCTTGGCAGTAGAAGAACGTGGAGGTCCAGCCCTTGACGGACTCGAGATATGGTATCTTGGGATACCATTGGCGGCCCTGGCGGCAGTTGAAGGTGACGCTGCCGCAGGTTGCCAGCCCGCCGTCCGGCACCGTCTGTCGCCGGCAACGGAAGCAGTATCTGAAGAAGTCTAAACTAGGCCTAATACCTAGGTAGCCTTCGAACAGAGCTGTGAAGCCGACTAGGACTAATATGCTATTGGGTGCAATGTTGTGGGGCTGGAGCCCATAGTGATCCAAAACCTCGCTAAAAAAGGCGGAAGGCGGAAGCGCCATTCCCCTAACAAGATGGGAGGTGAGGATTACCCGCTCTCCGGCTTCCGGGGCCGGGATGACGTCTCCGAAGGCGGCCCTACACCGGCAATCCTCCCGAGTGGGGAGGTAGCCGACAGCCTCCAAATCTTGGAGGGCGTCTTTGAAGGGGATCGTCTGCAGAAAACAAAAAATTTCCTAGCAACGATATCCTTAAACTAGCCAAGATCTATTCTATGCAGATATAGTAGTACGAACGGAGATCGGAATACGTACCCTTGTAGACCGAAAGCGGGGATTACGTTCCCGCACAAACGTTGTCGATGAAGACCGACGTAGCCGACCTCAAGGTCGTGTAGAGGAAGCAGGCCTCCGAGTACCGCTAGCGCAGCACCTCGCAGGGAGTCGCACACGTACGGTGGAGACGACGCCTCCGAAGCTCCAGTCCATGACGAGCAGCGGAAGACTTGGACCGGAACACCAGCAGCGCGGCAGCGGGCTATGGTGGAGGAGATCCCCGACTCCTCTTGCTCGGCGCGGCTCCGACTTGGGAACCACGAGATCGAGAGAGAAATCAGGAATTAATTGGTGAATTAAAAGGCTGGGGGTGCCCCTTCTTATATAGGCTCCCAAGGGGAGCCAACCTTGCCAGCCAGGCAATGTGGGACTAACCCCCCACAGCCTGGTTCGGCTTGGGAGGTGCGCCGGCCCCCTGGTGGGCCCCTTGTGGCCCACCTAGGCCGGCCCTCCTGGCCCCCACCGAATTCCCCTAGGGAATTTTCCCCTCTTGGGCCTTCTTTCGTCCGGAAGGCCCATTTAGGGAAATCTGCCTTAATAAATTCGAAAATAAATATATAAAATCATATTTGCATATTAATAACACTAATTAATATCAAACATAATATATATAATATTTTCTAGCTCCGAAAACTCTTTCGGCGCTGCCCGATCTCCATCGGACCTCTCCCGGGACGTTCCCGGTGATCTCCTTCCTTTCCGGTTGTCTTGTCGAAACCCCTTAAGTGTGTTACCCTAGCGGTTCGATATAATATCAGGTATGATCAAGACTCCTCAATGATCAACGACTAATCCGTAGGCCTGGACCCCATGAATTAATCCCTGAGATATAACGAATGACTTTCATCTATCAAACCTGAACGTGAAGTCTTAGACCTTTTGCCATAGCGATACTTAGCACGTCCGAGCGTCGCTCCATAGATATCTCCATACCTAATCCCGACCTCGTTACCGACGATGCTATCTTCTACTCGTTCATGATCTCATGTCTCCGTGACCTAGTCACATGCTTGCAAGCTCATTAGACATGATCTCACCGAGTGGGCCCGAGAGTATCTATCCTGCTATGCGGACTGGCAAATCCCGCTCTTGACCCCTCGTCTCAATACTCCTTTCCAATACCCAAAAGTATCACCGTTATTGTCATACTAAATAAGATACGACATTTGGTGCAATCAAAGTATCTTCGGGGAATATCAATAAGAGTTGATCTCACGGTCAAAGGTGTAACGACTATGTTCTCCAAATCTGGGTATGTCCATCACATCACTCTCCAGCGATATGACTCTCATTGCCGACCGGCGCCATGCCCCATGACCGGGAAACCTCGATCATCAATCGCGCAACGAAACTAGTCTTAGTAGAGGCTACTAGGGACCTTGTTGTTTACGTATCACACCCGCATTAATGTTTCTGCTTAATACGGTTCTAGCATGACACAAAAACCTATTATGAACAAACGAGATATGATAAAGAATACACTTTATTAATTGCCTCTAGGGCATATCTCCTTCAGTCTCCCACTTGCACTAGAGTACAATTTAATCTAGATTACAACTTGGTAAAAGCCTAACACCCATAGCTAACTGGTGATGTTCATGCTTATCAAGCGGAAGAGGCTTCGTCAGCGGATCTGCCACATTCAGATCCGTATGCACTTTGCAAATCTTCACATCGCCTTCTTGTACGTACTGACGTATCACGTGGAAGCGTCGGAGAATGTGTTTGGCGGTGGAGTGAGACCTTGGCTCCTTGGCGTTCGCAATGGCACCCGTATTGTCGCAGAAGAGGACCACGGGGTCTTGCACGCTCGGGAACACTCCAAGTTCGATGACAAACTTCCTCAGCCACACAGCTTCATTCGCGGCCTCGCAGGCAGCAATGTACTCCGACTCCATTGTAGATTGTGCGACTATGGGTTGCTTCCCACTTCTCCAGCACACGGCGCCTCCATTCACCTTGAACACGTAACCTGTCTGTGACTTACAGTCATCGGGGTCTGAGCAGAAACTTGCATCTCCATAACCCGTTACGCCAAGTTCCTCATCGCAGACACCATACACAAGGAACATTTCCTTTGTCTTATTGAGATACTTAAGAATGTTGTTAACAGCTACCCAATGCGGCATTCCAGGATTACTCTGGAACCGGCTTGTCAAACTTAGAGCTAATGCCACATCCGGTCTAGTACTCAACATTGCATACATGATCGATCCTATGGCTGAAGCATAAGGATGTTTCGTCATTTCGGCCTTACGCAATATCTTATTCTTGATAACCGGCAGAGAACCCTTCTTTGCCTTCTCCATATGAAAACGCTTCAATATTTTATCAAGATAAGTACTCTGACTTAGTGCTAATAGGCGCCTTGATCTATCACGGTAGATTTTTATGCCTAAAACATACGCAGCTTCTCCTAAGTCCTTCATGGAAAACTTACTGTTTAAATATTCCTTCACGCTATTCAGAAGTTCCACATCATTCCCTATTAGCAATATGTCGTCAACATACAGTGCTAAGAACACAACCGAGCTCCCACTCATTTTCTTGTAAATACAGGTCTCTTCCACATTCTGGATAAATCCAAAACCTTTGATTACCTCATCAAAGCGAAGATTCCAGCTCCGAGATGCCTGCTTCAATCCATAGATGGATCGCTGAAGCGTGCACACCTTGTTAGCACTTCCTGGATCGACAAAACCTTCCGGCTGTACCATGTACAACTCTTCCTCAATGTTTCCATTCAGGAAGGCCGTTTTGACGTCCATCTGCCAGATTTCATAATCATAGTAGGCAGCTACCGCTAACAAAATCCGAATAGACTTAAGCATCGCTACCGGTGCAAAAGTTTCATCGTAGTCAATTCCATGAACTTGTCGGAAACCCTTTGCGACAAGCCGAGCTTTACAGACGGTCACATTACCATCAGCATCAGTCTTCTTCTTAAAGATCCACTTATTCTCGACGGCCTTGCGCCCTTCGGGAATATCCACCAAAGTCCACACTTGGTTATCATACATGGATCCTATTTCGGATTTCATGGCTTCAAGCCATTTCTCGGACTCTAGACTCTCCATCGCCTCCTTGTAGTTCGTAGGTTCGTCTTGCTCGACTAGCATGACGTGCAAACCATATTGCCATACCATTCTGGTGCGATCCGAGATCTACCAGACCTACGAGGTAGAACATCTTCCTCGACAGTTTCTCCCACTCCTTCCACGGAGGACGTTTCCGGAATTGCTTCCGTCGCGCCACTCGTAATCTCGAGTTCAGGATCAACGATTTCATCGAGGTCTACCTTCCTCCCACTTACTCCTTTCGCGAGAAACTCCTTCTCTAGAAAGGTACCGGTCTTCGCGACAAAAGTTTTGCCCTCAGCTTGGTTGTAGAAGGTGTACCCAACGGTTTCCCGCGGATATCCTACAAAGATGACTTTCTCCGACTTCGGTTCGAGTTTGTCGGGCTGTAGTTTCATAACGTACACCTCACAACCCCAAACCTTCAGAAACGATAACTTAGGCTTGTGGCCATACCATAATTCATACGGTGTCGTTTCAACGGACTTGGACGGAGCCCTATTTAAAATGAATGCGGCTGTTTCTAACGCATAACCCCAGAAGGACACTGGCAGATCGGTAAGAGACATCATAGATCGGACACTATCCAGTAGAGTACGATTACGTCGCTCGGACACACCGTTACGCTGCGGAGTTCCGGCGGGCGTAAGTTGGGGCACTATGCCACAACTCTTCAGATGTGTGCCAAACTCAAAACTCAAGTACTCTCCACCGCGATCGGATCGGAGATGCTTGATTTTTCTATTAAGCTGATTCTCAACTTCACTCTGGAATTCTTTGAACTTTTCAAACATTTCAGACTTGTGTTTCATCAAGTAGATATAACCGTATCTACTCAAGTCATCAGTGAAGGTGACGAAGTAACGATAACCATTGCGTGTCGAAATGCTCATTGGTCCACATACGTCTGTATGTATGATCCCCAACAAATCCGACGCCCGTTCAACGAAACCTTTGAACGGTGTCCTGGTCATTTTTCCCATGAGGCATGGTTCACATGTATCGAGGGATCCGAAATCCAACGAGTCCAAGAGTCCATCGGAGTGGAGTCGCTTCATGTGCTTTATACCAATATGACCAAGACGGCAATGCCACAAAAACATGGCGGTATCGTCACTAAACTTAATTCGTTTGGCCTCTATGTTATGGATGTGAGTACTACGATCGAGATTCAACAAGAATAAACCATTACTCTCGGGAGCATCAACATAAAATATATCATTCATATAAATAGCACAATTGCTTGACACTGATTTAAATGAATAACCGTCTTGTAACAGGCAAGACCCACTTATAATGTTTACACTCAAGGATGGCACAAAATAACATTTATTTAAAACCAAAACTAATCCCGATGGTAGATGCAGAGGGAGCGTGCCGACAACCACCACGTCGACTCTCGATCCGTTGCCGACGCGCATCGTCACCTCATCCTTCGCCAGCCGCCTTCTATTCCGTAACTCCTCCTGAGAGTTACATATATGAGCAACAGAACCAGTATCAAATACCCACGTATTGCTACGGGCGGATGTAAGGTACACATCTATAACATGTATATCAAATATACCTTGCTCTTTGTCGACCGTCTTGCCAGACTTCCTATCCTCCAGATACTTGGGGCAGTTGCGCTTCCAGTGACCCTTCCCCTTACAGTAGAAACACTCCACGCTAGCTCTGGGACCAGACCTGTTAGTCCTGGACTTGGCAGCCAACTTTGCCTCCCTCCGGTACTTCCAGCTCTGCTTTCCCTTGCCACCGGACTTCTTGAAATCAACGGTCTTGTTGACCATCAACAGCGTGTGCTCCTTCTTAATCTCTACCTCAGCAGTCTTGAGCATCACGAACACTTCACCTAGGGACTTAGCCATGCCCTGCATGTTGTAGTTCATGACGAAGCCTTTGTAGCTTGGTGGCAACGATTGCAACACCCTGTCAATCGCCAGCTCATCGGGAATCTTGCACTCCAGAGCATTCAGGCGTTGAACGTAGCCAGACATCTTGACTACATGCTCGCTCACAGTGCTATGCTCTTCCATCTTGGCTGAGAAGAAAAGCTCAGAAGCCTCATATCTCTCAGCCTTATCCTGCGGCGCGAAGACAGCCTTAAGATCCGAAATGATCTCAAAGGCGCTCATCTTCTCAAAGCGCTTCTGCAGGTCGGCTTCCATGGCGTAGAGCATGCCACTCTGGACAAAGGCAGAATCCTCCGATCGGGTCTGGAAGACCTTCTTCTCATCCTCAGAGGCATCATCTGCAGGAGGGTCACCTATGGCGGCCTCAATGACGTAGGCCACCCTATGGGGAGTGAGGAGGATCCTCAGGTTGCGGAACCAGGCCATGAAGTTTGACCCATTGGTCTTAAGCTTTTCTTTCTCAAGGAACAGACCTAGGTTAAACGAGGGGCGAGACATCTACAATGGAATTTGCAACAACATAAGACTTTGTTCATAATAATTTTGAGTTGTAGTATTTTAGAAAATAACTAACATAACTCCCACTCAAACGAACATCCCTCCTGGTCGTTTAAGCGATTACACGACCCCCATCCATTGCACCACCCCTCATCATCAAAGCCGGCGGCACAACTTCAAGAGTAGACAAAATCGTCCGCCACATCAATTTTGTGACTCGTGCTCGACCTTTCGTTCTTCCTGTTCCGAGGCCATACCTCTGAGTATGCTAGGCTCGCCACCAAAGACCTCCACGCTGACGCTTGTGCAACATGGCTTACACCCACCGTATGCGAACGAAGATATGTCTGACACCCGATCATCACGGCCTGCCTCATAACGTAGAACTTTATTGGTGGTGCGCGTTGGAGGGAGAACACTAGTGGTATTTTGAAGGGATCATCTTATTCAGCTACCGCCGTGTAACACATACAATCACACAAAATAAGATGCACACAAAACATCAAATGTAATGCAATGTGATATAGTCCATCGCGCCATGGTCTTCTTGGCGCCCGCAGTTTATAAACAATTTAATAAACCTACCTTGACCATATCACATAGCCCCTGCAAAATAAAGTTAGACGCTTCTACTTTATCTTTTGCATATTTTACGTGGCTTGGGGCTTTCGTAAATAGAACCGCTTCATACCTACGAATCTTATGACCACAACAACGATCCAATAATTGCATGTTTAAGCATCCCTTTCGGGCCCTCCATTGAAAATGCGAAGACCAACTAAAGAGAGAGAAACTGTCACCCGCCAGCCACAGATAAGGTACAAGCCGTATGTCAGTAGTGGAACCAGTCTCGCGTAAGCGTACGCGTAAAGTCGGTCCGGGCCGCTTCATCAACTCAATGCCGCTGGAATACACAAGTGCACGCTAGAGGGTAGCAAATAACAGGAACGGTGCCCCCGTCCAGAGCACGGGTTCTAACAGCGTACAGCTATATCTTACGATAGATCGGCTCTGATACCACTGAAGGGGATCGTGTGCAGAAAACAAAAAATTTCCTAGCAACGATATCCTTAAACTAGCCAAGATCTATTCTATGCAAATATAGTAGTACGAACGGAGATCGGAATACGTACCCTTGTAGACCGAAAGCGGGGATTACGTTCCCGCACAAACGTTGTCGATGAAGACCGACGTAGCCGACCTCAAGGTCGTGTAGAGGAAGCAGGCCTCCGAGTACCGCTAGCGCAGCACCTCGCAGGGAGTCGCACACGTACGGTGGAGACGACGCCTCCGAAGCTCCAGTCCAGGACGAGCAGCGGAAGACTTGGACCGGAACACCAGCAGCGCGGCAGCGGGCTATGGTGGAGGAGATCCCTGACTCCTCTTGCTCGGCGCGGCTCCGACTTGGGAACCACGAGATCGAGAGAGAAATCAGGAATTAATTGGTGAATTAAAAGGCTGGGGGTGCCCCTTCTTATATAGGCTCCCAAGGGGAGCCAACCTTGCCAGCCAGGCAATGTGGGACTAACCCCCCACAGCCTGGTTCGGCTTGGGAGGTGCGCCGTCCCCCTGGTGGGCCCCTTGTGGCCCACCTAGGCCGGCCCTCCTGGCCCCCACCGAATCCCCCTAGGGAATTTTCCCCTCTTGGGCCTTCTTTCGTCCGGAAGGCCCATTTAGGGAAATCTGCCTTAATAAATTCGAAAATAAATATATAAAATCATATTTGCATATTAATAACACTAATTAATATCAAACATAATATATATAATATTTTCTAGCTCCGAAAACTCTTTCGGCGCTGCCCGATCTCCATCGGACCTCTCCCGGGACGTTCCCGGTGATCTCCTTCCTTTCCGGTTGTCTTGTCGAAACCCCTTAAGTGTGTTACCCTAGCGGTTCGATATAATATCAGGTATGATCAAGACTCCTCAATGATCAACGACTAATCCGTAGGCCTGGACCCCATGAATTAATCCCTGAGATATAACGAATGACTTTCATCTATCAAACCTGAACGTGAAGTCTTAGACCTTTTGCCATAGCGATACTTAGCACGTCCGAGCGTCGCTCCATAGATATCTCCATACCTAATCCCGACCTCGTTACCGACGACGCTATCTTCTACTCGTTCATGATCTCATGTCTCCGTGACCTAGTCACATGCTTGCAAGCTCATTAGACATGATCTCACCGAGTGGGCCCGAGAGTATCTATCCTGCTATGCGGACTAGCAAATCCCGCTCTTGACCCCTCGTCTCAATACTCCTTTCCAATACCCAGAAGTATCACCGTTATGTTCATACTAAATAAGATACGACGTTTGGTGCAATCAAAGTATCTTCGGGGAATATCAATAAGAGTTGATCTCACGGTCAAAGGTGTAACGACTATGTTCTCCAAATCTGGGTATGTCCATCACATCACTCTCCAGCGATATGACTCTCATTGCCGACCGGCGCCATGCCCCATGACCGGGAAACCTCGATCATCAATCGCGCAACGAAACTAGTCTTAGTAGAGGCTACTAGGGACCTTGTTGTTTACGTATCACACCCACATTAATGTTTCCGCTTAATACGGTTCTAGCATGACACAAAAACCTATTATGAACAAACGAGATATGATAAAGAATACACTTTATTAATTGCCTCTAGGGCATATCTCCTTCAGTCTTTGTCGACGATGGAAGGAAGCCAGTAGCGGGACCCGAGGTCCGCCGCTTCCTCTCCCTCGTCGACGGGGGCGCCAGCCGTCGCCGCGGTGGTTGGTGGAGGAGCTGAAGGGCCCGCCGCTGGCGCGCGCGCGGTAGAAGTCCGAGGGACGACGGCGGTGACATTGCCCGCCGTCGCCGTCGCTGCGGGATGGGTTATTGCGCCGCCCATCGCCGTCGCAGGCGCGGTCTCGGTCGCTGGACCGCTCGACGCCGTCGAGAGAGTTGGACCGGTGGACATCGCCGCAAGGAGAGGTCGTCGGAGGAGAGGAGTTCGCCGGAGCTCGCTCGGAGGCAAGAAGCGAAGAAGTGGAAGAGGCAAGAGCGCACGGAGAGCAAAGGCTGGGTAAAGAAAATGGACCGTTTGGGCTACCTATTTATAGGGCCAGGCGTTGCTCCCTGTGCAACGGCGTTTTTAGTCGGACACGTGTCCAGCATCCGTTGCAGCACACGATTGCACGATCCCCACGCCTCCTCTTTTCCCGCAATTTGTGATCATGGCGAGATTCCCGCCTAGGCTGTTTTCAAACTGTCGTAAGCCGGCTAGGTGGAAACCGTCAAGAAGAATGCTCGGCAAAGATTGCCGAGTAGCCGTCTTTTCCCATGATGGATAAAGGCGACCGCATGTCAACATCAAGACACGCATGCCTCGTTGATTTTCAGAATGGTTCAAGTCCTGCAGCCGCCAACTTTGGCAGACGAAGAATCGAGAAGAAGTTGGCGCCTGGAGAACTTCAACCTTTCTGGGGGCTAATGTTGGGGATATATCAACTAGGGGTATAACCAACATGGATCAATCCGGCTAGTCCAGGGTGGCCCAAGGGTGGTAAGGCCGAGGCCTGCCGGGCGGCCCAGATAGCTGACGTACAAGGAAGTAGGCGGACGGTCCAAGGAAGGCGGAAGGCCGAAGCCCATCAAGCCACCGAGCCCAAGACGGAAGGCGGCAGCTAAGCCGGCTAGGTCTAGGACTCTGTTTACTTGCCGGACAAGTACTTACCTTGTACCATGGGGTCTGGCCGCCTATATAAGCCGGCCACCAGGGAGCCTTTAAGGAAGAGACAACTTCAATAGGCATCATACCCATTGTAACCTGTTCACGGCTATTGCCTCATTTGTGAATTATAGCAGCACGTAGGATCCCGCCACCGCTGTGGGATCCGAAGCTGGGTAAACTCGCCGTGTTCAATCCCGACCTCGACGACACCAACCTTCTTCCCCACAATCCATACGTAGGCTAGAGGACCCCCGTCTCCTATCAAATATGCCGATACTACGACAGGTCGCGCCCTATATGCATGTAACAAGGCACACCGCCAAAGTAAAATACTAAACTAGTATCGATGCATATGAGACAAATGGAAAACCCGAACTAGGTGCGGCTCCCGGACAAGTCGAAGTTCCAGTCAAAGTCGAGGGGGGCTCCATAGGGCCTCCCACAAGTGGTTAGTGCGCTCAAAATTGGATCCGAGGACAAAATCTCAGTTCCTAGGTCGACACTGAGCAGAACAAAGCACCTCGCAAGGCCTTCCGCCTGGTGGCTTATCTTTTAATTATAATACCCAAATATAAGACAACATTTTATTAAGGTAGAAGAATCTATCATACTAAGCAGGTGAAACATAAGACCAACAGACGACTCGCACAATCAACTCTAAGCAAGCGCTACGACTCGCAAGGCCTACAGATAAACATGCAACGGGTATTAGGTTGTGGGGATAAAGCTGTATGGGTTGCAGGATAAACATGTGATGGGATCGCGATAAGAATCGAATACTAGGGTAGCAGAGATCAACGGCAGGAATGAAAGACAATGTATAGGTAAACAAGCAAACTTTGCTTGCCTGGAATCCCGCATGGAAGCAGATCTTGTCGTGGCTCACACATCTCAACGTCGTATCCGCGAAGAAGCAACAAACACTGGAAAGCGTAAAAGATGCGTTTTACAACTACGGTAAAAGATCCAGCATGATCATATGAGAATGATGCATGGCATGGCGAGATGCAATTTGAGATGCACTTAACTCAATTAAGCGGAACCGGGGTTCCGACAATTAATACTTAGGTGCAAATTATTTATCTACTCCACAAATTAAATGTTCATTAACATGGCAAGACATGGCAAAGATGATCTAGTCAAATTAAATGGAATGGGGCAATACATATATTGATTTGCCCCGCACATTCCATATTTATTATTTAGGTGATTTGCTACACCACCAAACCCCAGAGATGCAACACATGCAAGTATGATACGATATGCACAAGATAGATGTGACATGGACACGGACAGTGACGGTGACGCGACACCGGAGGGAGCACACGCACGCGCACGGGCAGCACCTCGAAGGGTGGACAAAACGGGCAACAAAAGTGACGCCGGGGTCTTGCGGGCATTGTGTCGAACACCTTGCGGGCGGCGGCGTGCATGCGGCCGGAAATGGAAGAAGCGGGGACGGAGGCGCGGCGCGGGCGTAGACGCACGCGGGGCGGAGCAGCGGACGACGGAGGCGCGCAGCATGGCACGGCGCGGAGGCGTGAGGGGCGGCGGCGACGCGGCGAGCGGCGGCGCGACGCGGAAGGCGGAGGAGGCTGGGGCGAGCGGGAGGCGGAGCATGGCGGAGCAGGCCGGGAGGAGGAGCTCGGGCCGGCCAGAGCAGGCGGCGCGGGCGCGCGCGGCCGGAGGCGGGCGTGGAGCGGCGGGCTGGCGGCGTGCTCGGGGGAGAGGGCGCAGCGACGACGCGGGCGGCGGCCGGCGGGCGCGCGGCGGCGCTGCGCGAGCAGGGGCGTGAGAGCAGGGCGTCGGGCGGCGGGGACGGACGCAGCGGCGCGGCGTGCGGCTGTGACAGCGCGGGCACGGCGCGGGGGACGATCCGGAGGCGGGCGACGGCGCGCGCGGCGAAGCAGGGCGCCGGCGGGTCGGGGGAGGAGGCGACGGGGCGCAGTGGCTCGGGAGCTCGGGGCTGGCTCGGAAGGATCTCCCGTGCGGGCTAGCTGCGGGAAGGAGAAGAAGGAAAGAAAGGAAGAAGAAAAGGAAAGGAAAGAAAAAAAAGAAAAAAAGAAAGAAAAGGAGGGGGGAAAAGAGAAAAGGAAAAAGGAAAAAGGAAAAAGATGGAGGGGGCGGCTGCAAAAATTACAGGGGGTGGGAAAAGTTTTCAGGGGACAAAACCTAGGGTTTGGGGTTTGATGGGCTTGGGCTTTATTTCTGTCCCCTTATTATTTTCTGTTTTATAGTTTTAAAACAAAATAGAAAAAGAATTTCAACACGAAACCTTTGCAAAAGATTTTAAATAACACATTTTTAAAAGAATTTCAATAGACAATTTAATAAACTAATTTTTAACATTTGCAAAAGATTTTAAATAACACATTTTTAATTCATTTGAAATGCACTTGAATTTAATTGTGGGTATTAAATTTAAATGCAACAATTAAATTAATGCGATGCAATGCGATGCTATGTCGATGCAAAAAAAAAACTCACAAAACAAAAAGGGGATAAATCCCGGGGCGTTACACTCGGCTTGTCGCAAAAGGTTTCCGACAAGTTCATGGGATTGACTACGATGAAACTTTTTCACCGGTAGCGATGCTTAAGTCTATTCGGATTTTGTTAGCAGTTGTTGCCTATTACGATTATGAAATATGGCAGATGGATTTCAAAACAGCCTTCCTAAATGGAAACATTGAGGAAGAGTTGTACATGGTACAACCGGAAGGTTTTGTCGATCTAGGAAATGCTAACAAGGTATGCCAGCTTCACCGATCCATCTATGGATTGAAGCAAGCATCTCGGAGCTGGAATCTTCGCTTTGATGAGGTAATCAAAGGTTTTGGATTTGTCCAAAATTTGGAAGAGACCTGCATTTACAAGAAAATGAGTGGGAGCTCGGTTGTGTTCTTAGCACTATATGTAGATGACATATTGCTGACTGGGAATGATGTGGAACTTCTGAATAGCGTGAAGGAATATTTAAACAGTAAATTTGCCATGAAGGACTTAGGAGAAGCTGCATACGTCTTAGGCATAAAAATCTATCGTGATAGATCAAGACGCCTATTAGCGTTGAGTCAGAGTACTTATCTTGATAAAATACTGAAGCGTTTCGGTATGGAGAAGGTAAAGAAGGGTTCTCTGCCGGTTATCAAGAATAAAACATTGCGGAAGGCACAATGTCTGGTAACGGAACTTGATAAGGCCGATATGACTAAACATCCTTATGCTTCAGCCATAGGATCGATTATGTATGCAATGTTAAGTACTAGACCTGATGTGGCATCAGCTCTAAGTTTGACAAGCCGGTTCCAGAGTAATCCTGGAATGGCGCATTGGATTGATGTTAAGAGTATTCTTAAGTATCTCAATAAGACAAAGGAAATGTTCCTTGTCTATGGTGGTTGCGATGAAGAACTTGGCGTAACATGTTACGTGGATGCAAGTTTCTGCTCAGACCCCGATGACTCTAAGTCACAGACAAGTTATGTGTTCAAGGTGAATGGAGGCGCCGTGTGCTGGAGAAGTGGAAAGCAACCCATTGTCGCACAATCTACAATGTAGTCGGAGTACACTGCTGCTTGCGAAGTCGCGAATGAAGCTGTGTGGCTGAGGAAGTTCATCATTGAACTTGGAGTGTTCCCGAGCGTGCAAGACCCCGTGATCCTCTTCTGTGACAATACGGGTGCCATTGCTAACGCCAAGGAGCCAAGGTCTCACTCCAGCGCCAAATGAAGGAGATATGCCCTAGAGGCAAATAAATAAGTAGTATTTATTGCGTTATCTCATAAGTTTATAAAAGGTTTGTGTATTATGCTATAACTATATTAATCGAAAATATTAATACACATGTGATACATAGACAACCAGGTCCCTAGCAAGACTCTATATGAGCTAGTCCATTGGGCAACAGTTGATCGAGATTCCCGATCAAGGACAATGACGTCGGTTGACAATGGGGTCATCTTGTTAGTTGAATAAGATGATGGACATGCGCAAAGTATTGCAATAAGATCGTATTACGATGTTTGTCATTTGCAATAGATAAGAATATGATAGCTTATTCCTTAGACCGTGAGACCGTACTTATTGATGCTTCGTAGGGGTGCTTTGAGAGCATCAAACGTTGTGTCTTATATAGCATGACAATAACGGTGTCCATCTTGGGTATTCCGAAAGAGCATCGAGACGTAAGGATCAAGAGCGGGATTTGTTCATTCTTGTAACGGAAAGATACTCTGGGCCCACTCGGCGAGATTACATCTATATAGCTGCGCAGCTTATGACTAGGTCATGGAGATGTAATATCACAGACGAGTTAATAACCTTTGTCGGTAAGGAGATACAACAAAGACATCGGTGTGTCTACGATCATATCTCGGACAAGGTAGTATCACAGAAACAAAGGGAATGAATATCATATTTATGGTTCAACGACGATATTCGTAGAATGCACAGGGGTCGGCATATACATCCAGGTATCCCTGAGGGTCATTGGTGAGCGGAGTGTCTCGACCATGTCTGGAGTGTTCTCGAACCGTGGCGTAACAAACTTAAGGTCTTAGCGACACCAGGAGATAGGTTCTGGAATAATATAGGTTTTTGTTGGAGAGAGAGAAATGATCCGAAAAGAGTTCCGGTGGTCCGGAAGGAGTTCCGGGAAGGTCTGGAATGGTTCCACGGATGTCCAAAAGTTGTTCGGGTGGTTCGGAAATTGTTTCCGAGTCACGGGATATTAAATAGTATTTAAATATATTAATTATGAATTAATTATATTTTATATTAATTAAATAAAGGAAAAGGGGGCTCCCACCTACATGGGCCCTAAGAGGGCCCAAGAGGGGGAGCCGCACCTGAAGGAGATATGCCCTAGAGGCAAATAAATAAGTAATATTTATTGCATTATCTCATAAGTTTATAATAGGTTTATGTATTATGCTATAACTATATTAACCGGAATTGTTAATACAAGTGTGATACATAGACAACCAGGTCCCTAGCAAGCCTCTATATGAGCTAGTCCATTGGGCAACAGTTGATCGAGATTCCCGATCAAGGACAATGACGTCGGTTGACAATGGGGTCATCTTGTTAGTGGAATAAGGTGATGGACATACGCAAAGTATTGCAATAAGATCGTATTACGATGTTTGTCATTTGCAATAGATGAGAGTATGATAGATTATTCCTTAGACCGTGAGACCGTACTTATTGTTGCTTCGTAGGAGTGCTTTGAGAGCATCAAACGTTGTGTCTTATATAGCATGACAATAACGGTGTCCATCTTGGGTATTCCGAAAGAGCATCGAGACGTAAGGATCAAGAGCGGGATTTGTTCATTCTAGTAATGGAAAGATACTCTGGGCCCACTCGGTGATATTGCATCTATATAGCTGCGCAGCTTATGACTAGGTCATGGAGATGTAATATCACAGACGAGTTAATAACCTTCGTCGGTAACGAGATACAGCAAAGGCATCGGTGTGTCCACGATCATATCTCGGACAAGGTAGTATCGCAGAGACAAAGGGAATGAATATCATACTTATGGTTCAACGACGATATTCGTGGAATGCACAGGGGGTCGTCATATATTTCCAGGTATCCCTGACGATCATTGGTGAGCGGAGTGTCTCGACCATGTCTGGAGTGTTCCCGAACCGTAGCGTAACAAACTTAAGGTCTTAGCGAAGCTAGGAGATAGGTTCTGGAATTTTATAGGTTTTTATTGGAGAGAAAGAAATGATCCGGAAAGAGTTCCGGTGGCCCGGAAGGAGTTCCGGGGAGCTAAGGAAAGGTTCCGGGAATGTCCGAAAGTTGTTCGGGTGGTTCCGAAATAGTTTCGGAGTCATGGGATATTGAATTATATATAAATATATTAATTATGAATTAATGGGATTTTTATATTAATTTAATATTAATTAAATAAAGGAAAAAGGGGGCTCCCACCTAAATGGGCCCAAAGAGGGCCCATGAGGGGGTGGCGCACCAAGCAAGGGGGGACTCAAGCCCCCTAGTCCGAATTGGACTAGAAGAGGGAGAGGCCCAAGGGGGTTCGGCCGAACCCCCCTCCCCTCTCTTCCTTTAGTCCCACATGGGGGAGCCAAGGGGGTTGGCACACCCCTTCCCCCTTTATATAGCAAGGCATATTAATTGATTTAATTCATAGGAAATTCAGTTAATTCCCCATTTCTCTCTCGATCTCGTGGTTCCCAAGTCGGAGCCGCGCCGAGCTGAGGAAGGGGGTCTCTCTCCACCTAAGCCATACCGCAGAGCGCCGTTGCTCTGCGGGATTCCAGATAAGATCTACTCCTGCGATTTCAGCTGGATCTGAATGACTGGGAGTCGTCGCTAGGCTCCGTATGTTTGCGAGTGCTCGGAGGCTACTCTTTTGAGGAGCTTGGGCGACGTCGTCTCGCCCCCTGCAGCCGCCGCCCCCCCCCCCCCCCCCCCCTCTGCTGCCGGCGCGCCAGCCCCGGTGCTGGCGCTCTGCCTTCTTCCGCCCGACGCCCGTCGACGCAGATCATCGTTGACACCCCGGCGTCATCGACTCCGACATCGCGGCAAGTTCTCCGCGACCTCGAGGTCGGCTACGTACGACTTCATCGTCAACGCTTGTGCGGGAGCGTAATCCCCGCTATCGGTCTACATGGAGGTAATGTAACCCGTTCCGCCACCGTTATCACATGTACTAGATAGATAGATCCTGGCTAGTTAGGGTTTCGCTCGATAGAAAATTATTGTTTTCTGCACCGTAACCCCTTCAGTGGTATCAGAGCCGATCTATGCGTAGTACTGCTGGTACGGTTAGAACTCATGTTGAATGATAGCGTCTTTCTTATATTTGCTACCCTCTAGCGTGCACTTGCGATGCCTTCGGTATTGAGTTGATGAAGCGGCCCGGACCGACTTTACGCGTACGCTTACGCGAGACTGGTTCCACTACTGACATACGGCTTGCACCGTATCTGTGGCTGGCGGGTGTCTGTTTCTCTCTCTCTAGTTGGCAAAGCATTTTCATTGGAGGGCCCGAAAGGGATGCTTAAACATGCAATTATACGATCGACGTTGTGGTACAAAGTTCGTAGGTAGGGAAGCGATTCTCTTACGAATAAGCCTATTTGCCACGTAAAACTTGCAAAACTAAATAAAGCTAGAGGCGTCTAACTTTGTTTTGCAGAGGCGTTATTTTATGTGACATGGTTACGGTAAGTTTTGATATTACTCGTACTGTCGGAGGCAATGGAGGGCTCTGTAGACTCGGAGCCATGCCGGGGCGCCGGAGGGCCAGGCACATGGCGCCATGGAGGTCCAGGCGCATCGACCATGTCACATCGCACTTCATTGCATCATTATTGTGTGCTGTTGTGTGTGCATCCTATTGATTGCTTATATACTAGATATACAACGGTAGCATCATAAATAGGATGATCCCTAACAAAATACCAAAATTGTGTTCTCCCTCGTTGCGCACCACCAAGAAAGTTCTACGTTATGAGGCAGGCCGTGATGATCGGGTGTCACACATCTCGTCGTTCGCATACAGTGGGTGTAAGCCATGTTGCACGCGCAGGGTCTTCGAGGTTTGATTGGCGAGCCTAGCATACTCAGAGGTATGGCCTCGGAACACGGGAAGATCGAAAGATCGAGCACGAGTCATAGAGTTGTTATGATCGACATTTTATGTCCACCTTTGAAGCTGTGCTGCCGGCCGTGATGATCGGGGGTGGTGTAGTGGATGGGGATCGTGTTATCGCCACTATTATTTTAGGGATAATAATCTTGGTGTGGTGTGTTTTTGATAATGAGATTATAGGACTAAAACTCACCTACGTATTATAAACTTAACCTTACCTCTTTTGCGATCACATCTGTAGACTACGCAACTATACTTCGGTTACTTCCTCAAGAGCCCGGATGCTACATTAGAAGCCGACGGGTCCAACTTCATCAGATGGTACATGGGTTTTAGAAACATTCTCGAGCACAACAACATTCTATATGTTCTCGATGAACCATTAGGAGAAGGACCAGGAGATTCTGCAAGCGGGGAGGAGGAAGATGATTTCCGTAGGTGTCGAGACATATTCATTGAAGTGGAGATCACCATCACCGTATGCCTGGCACCCGAGTTGAAAGAGATGTTTCGACGCAAGGAGCCAAGCGTCATGATGGATGCGATAAAGACACACTTCGGGGATGAATTAAAGCGTGAGCAATTCAGGCAGCTTAGAATGTTCCAGACCATTCACATGGAGGAGCATACCTGTCTGAAGACACATTTGAAGAGATTGTATGACATCTACTTCCAGCTGACGATGGTCTTCGATTACTGGATGGCGGATTCTTGCGCCATTCGGACTGTCCTGATATCTCTACCTCCTAGCTATGATAAGCATGTACGTAAGTACATTTTGAAAGCCGACGATATGAACTTCTACGTGTTCATACGTGAGTTCCAGTCTTTGAAGGTTGATTCCATCGAAGGAGAGATCTTCGATGCTACAGGTATATATTTGATATATGCAGAATTATGAATTCGCCCATGGAATATGATGAAATTTTTGACGATTGCTCTGTTTGTGAAACAGGTCCTGATTATCACGTATATGCGGCGCAGTTTGATGTGACCTGGCGCTGAAGCTGGTAGTCAAGGAGTTGATGGCCTTTTGGTGTTCACGTCCTCAAGTTATCATAGTTATCATTAATAGTTTTTGATACGATCTTTTGTAATAGTGAGCGAGTGTGTGTGTCTTGATTGTTGCAAGACAAAGTTATTCATGTAATAAGACAAGTTCAGTTGTTTTATATTATGGAACAAGTCAGTTGTTTTATCTTATGAATAAAGTTTCCACATCTCAGTTACATTGATTGTATGATAAGTATTCATAATTGTAGATATGATTAAATAGCCTGTCCCATGAACAAAGGTTCTATTGCTAGAACAAACGCCATCGAATTTAGTCATAAAGGCAATGAAAGAAGTAATGGATATTTTGGGTCCATTTAAGTATTTCGAGTGCCAAAATTGACTAAGTTTGAAATGCAGTATTGAAGTTGTAATACTAGAGGAAATTGATTGAGAGTCATTTTTAATGATTAATCAATGGTGTTATTGCATGATCCGAATTCTTCCATGATTTTGGTAAATAGGAGTATTTGCCCGATAAATTATGGAGTCTGAAATTAATTTGATAATAGATCAAATGGGGTTTTTCAGAAGAAAGATTAGTGAAAATTGTATTCACGAAATTCGATCAAAGGACAGTATTTTTGAATTATGCTTTCAACACAAAAGGCTTGTGGTGATTTGCTTCACATAATTATAATGTCATATATAGTGATATATGGGGAATTATAATCATGCTCTATTTTAAATAAAGTGTGACCTGTCAGAATCAGTCTTAGAATCTCCTAATACGTTCAAAACATTATAGTCGATGTCCACTTTAGAAAAATAGATATATTTCTCAACGAGAATTCGTAGGATCGACAGTAGTGTCGACATGTATATGATTATGCGATAATTCGGAATATAGATGAGTAGTTCTTTGTATATTGCTCGCATTAGATGAGAGTGTATTCCAAAATCAATAAGAAACAAAGTTCAGTTTGTTGTCTGTGTAATTCCGAGAAAAGATGACTTTTCGAATTATGGTTTATGGATTGAAATTAGAAGTTTGGAATAAAGTGTCAGACTTATGTTGGAAGATGTTCCAAAGAGTATATGTCTGCTATTGAAAGTTTAGTGATTAAGAGTGAGGGAGACTAGAAAATTGTTTTCTGCTTGCAATCCTCTTCATAAAGATCATAATATTTTCATAAAAGAAACTTCTAAATAAAGTGTTGTTATATTTAATATTGCTGTCAAGTCACAGCACTGTATTAAGTATTTCAGATCTTGTTGACAGATCAAGGTGCACTTTATGAATACAAAGAAAGTTGAGAAAGTATCGGAATACGAACAAAGGCTTTTTGAGCCTGGAAATCCAAAGTTGCATTTGAAAGGATTAATAGAGTAATTGTTGCTGCAATTCTTATTAGAGGAATAAGATTGTTTAATCATCATATAAGGTGTTATATGATAAATGTGACTATAAGAAAGACGCGGTAGCATGTCTTGTCAAGAAATGTGTCTTGGACAAGATCAAATTTGTTGACTGCATTTATGTAGACATGCTTGAAGTCTGAGGGATTTGTATTAATGTAATACTGTAGTTTGTATTAAATTCGAATTGATAGTAGATCAATGTTTTTGGTTTAACCAAGATGTCGATTTAAGTGGGAGTCATAGTTAGTTCACTCAGGAGAAATATGTGAAGAACATATTGTTGAGTGGGAGCTTGGTAACTCAAATATGTGGATAACATGTTTTTGAGTGGGACCTCGTGTTATCAAATATGTGGAGACATAATTTGAGTGGGAGTCGAATTCATTTTGTGTAGTTAACACATTGTGAAACTGTACCAATGGAATAGGATGAAGTTGTGAAACTGTTTAAAAGTTAGTGTCTATTTTGAAATAGAACGGGAATTTTAAATAGTTAATCGAGTTGTGTTGGATTATATCTGAGGAGTCAGAATAGAATCAAAAGGATGGTCCTTTGGAATCCAATTGGTCATTAAGAGTAATGATGCATGAAGTTAATGGTTGTATGACATGTGGGTCTGTTATGTATATATTAGACATCATACAGAAACCATATTATCTGCTCGATAAAATATAACCGATGTTCTTGGAGTAAAGAACAGTTATGAAAGTAACTTTGGAATTTACTGGAAGTAGAAGTGCGTTAGTTAAGGGATTGACATTTGAATGTCAAGTTTTCTACATTGATGTGAAAGTATGTAGATATCGCGAGTTTGTAATTGTTACAAGGGGCTCTGCATGGCTGAGTGTGTTTTTCAGGGCAGTTATCTGGTTAGTATAATCAGAGTGAGCGCTGGGAAGCGGAAGTCTCACTTAGTTACGATATTTGTATTTATGTTGTTAGACAACATGGTGATATCAAACGAGTTGATACCAGTGAATCGCAAAAGCATGTACAATCATGGATTGTGCAGTAACACTTTTTCACGAGCAAGCATTATCAAATGATTCTTATTTGATAAGGGATTCTGATAAAGTAAAATGCAGCTAGTTCATTTGTACTCTAGTGCAAGTGGGAGACTGAAGGAGATATGCCCTAGAGGCAAATAAATAAGTAATATTTATTGCATTATCTCATAAGTTTATAATAGGTTTATGTATTATGCTATAACTGTATTAACCGGAATTGTTAATACACGTGTGATACATAGACAACCAGGTCCCTAGCAAGCCTCTATATGAGCTAGTCCATTGGGCAACAGTTGATCGAGATTCCCGATCAAGGACAATGACGTCGGTTGACAATGGGGTCATCTTGTTAGTGGAATAAGGTGATGGACATACGCAAAGTATTGCAATAAGATCGTATTACGATGTTTGTCATTTGCAATAGATGAGAGTATGATAGCTTATTCCTTAGACCGTGAGACCGTACTTATTGTTGCTTCGTAGGAGTGCTTTGAGAGCATCAAACGTTGTGTCTTATATAGCATGACAATAACGGTGTCCATCTTGGGTATTCCGAAAGAGCATCGAGACGTAAGGATCAAGAGCGGGATTTGTTCATTCTAGTAATGGAAAGATACTCTGGGCCCACTCGGTGATATTGCATCTATATAGCTACGCAGCTTATGACTAGGTCATGGAGATGTAATATCGCAGACGAGTTAATAACCTTCGTCGGTAACGAGATACAGCAAAGGCATCGGTGTGTCCACGATCATATCTCGGACAAGGTAGTATCGCAGAGACAAAGGGAATGAATATCATACTTATGGTTCAACGACGATATTCGTGGAATGCACAGGGGGTCGTCATATATTTCCAGGTATCCCTGACGATCATTGGTGAGCGGAGTGTCTCGACCATGTCTGGAGTGTTCCCGAACCGTAGCGTAACAAACTTAAGGTCTTAGTGACGCTAGGAGATAGGTTCTGGAATTTTATAGGTTTTTATTGGAGAGAAAGAAATGATCCGGAAAGAGTTCTGGTGGCCCGGAAGGAGTTCCGGGGAGCTAAGGAAAGGTTCCGGGAATGTCCGAAAGTTGTTCGGGTGGTTCCGAAATAGTTTCGGAGTCATGGGATATTGAATTATATATAAATATATTAATTATGAATTAATGGGATTTTTATATTAATTTAATATTAATTAAATAAAGGAAAAAGGGGGCTCCCACCTAAATGGGCCCAAAGAGGGCCCATGAGGGGGTGGCGCACCAAGCAAGGGGGGCCTCAAGCCCCCTAGTACGAATTGGACTAGAAGAGGGAGAGGCCCAAGGGGGTTCGGCCGAACCCCCCTCCCCTCTCTTCCTTTAGTCCCACATGGGGGAGCCAAGGGGGTTGGCACACCCCTTCCCCCTTTATATAGCAAGGAATATTAATTGATTTAATTCATAGGAAATTCAATTAATTCCCAATTTCTCTCTCGATCTCGTGGTTCCCAAGTCGGAGCCGCGTCGAGCTGAGGAAGGGGGTCTCTCTCCACCTAAGCCATACTGCATAGCGCCGTTGCTCTGCGGGATTCCAGATAAGATCTACTCCTGCGATTTCAGCTGGATCTGAATGACCGGGAGTCGTCGCTAGGCTCCGTATGTTTGCGAGTGCTCGGAGGCTACTCTTTTGAGGAGCTTGGGCGACGTCGTCTCGCCCCCTGCAGCCGCCCCCCCCCCCCCCCCCCCCCCCTCTGCTGCCGGCGCGCCAGCCCCGGTGCTGGCGCTCTGGCTTCTTCCGCACGACGCCCGTCGACGCAGATCATCGTTGACACCCCGGCGTCATCGACTCCGACATCGCGGCAAGTTCTCCGCGACCTCGAGGTCAGCTACGTACGACTTCATCGTCAACGCTTGTGCGGAAGCGTAATCCCCGCTATCGGTCTACATGGAGGTAATGTAACCCGTTCCGCCACCGTTATCACATGTACTAGATAGATAGATCCTGGCTAGTTAGGGTTTCGCTCGATAGAAAATTATTGTTTTCTGCACCGTAACCCCTTCAGCACCACCAAAGGATAGGGGGCTTGGGCCCCCTAGTCCGAGTTGTACTAGGAAGGGGGCCAGCCCATGGGGGGTTCGGCCGAACCCCCCTCCCTCTCCTCCTTTAGTCCCACATGGGGGAGCTAGGGAGTTTGCACACCCCCTCCCCCCTTTACATAGCAAGGCATATTAATTGGATTAATTACAGAAAAATACAATTAATTGTATAGCAGGCCGGCCGAGTTGCTTCTCCGCCCGTTTGGCCCCCTCTCTCCACCTAAGCTATACCGTCGGGCGTCGTTGCCCTGCGGGATTCCAGATAAGATCTACCCCTGCGATTTCAGCTGGATCTGAATGACCGGGGGTTGTCGTTAAGCTCCGTATGTTTGCGAGTGCTCGGAGGTAACTCTTTTGAGGAGCCTAGGCGACGTCGTCTCGCCCCTGCAGCCTCCACGCCACCCCCCCCCCCCTCTGTCGCCGGCGCACCCCCCTGGTGCCCGCGCCTCGCCATCTTCTGTCCGACGCCCGTCGACGCAGGTCATCGTCGACACCCCGACGCCATCGCCTTCGTCATCGCGGCAAGTTCTCCGCGACCTCGAGGTCGGCTACGCACGACTTCATCGTCAACGCTTGTGCGGGAGTGTAATCCCCGCTATCGGTCTACATGCAGGTTATGTAACCCGTTCCGCCACCGTTATCACATGTACTAGATTGATAGATCCTGGCTAGTTAGGGTTTCATTCGCTAGAAAATTATTGTTTTCTGCACCGGAACACCTTCACCAAACACATTCTCCGACGCTTCCATGTGATACGTCAGTACGTACAAGGAGGCGATGTGAAGATTTGCAAAGTGCATACGGATCTGAATTTTGCAGATCCACTGACGAAGCCTCTCCCGCTTGATAAGCATGAAAAACACCAGTTAGCTATGGGTGTTAAGCTTTTACCAAGTTGTAATCTAAATTAATTTGTACTCTAGTGTAAGTGGGAGACTGAAAGAGATATGCCCTAGAGGCAACTAATAAGGTGTATTCTTTATCATATCTCGTTTGTTCATAATAGGTTTTTGTGTCATATTATAACTGTATTAAGCGAAAACATTAATACGGGTGTGATGCGTAAACAACCAGGTCCCTAGTAGCCTCTACTAAGACTAGTTTCGTTGCGCGATTGATGATCGATGTTTCCCGATCATAGGGCATGGTGCTGGTCGGCAATGGAAGTCATATCGTTGGAGAACGATGTGATGGACATACCCAGATTTGGAGGACGTAGTCATTGCGCCTTTGACCGTGAGACCAACTCTTATTGTTATTCCTGGAAGATACTTTAATTGCACCAAACGTCGTATCTTAATTAGTATAACAATAACGGTGATACTTTTGGGTATCGGAAAGGAGTAGTTCAGACGAGGGGTCAAGAGCGGGATTTGCCAGTCCGCATAGCAGGATAGATACTCTAGGGCCCACTCGGTGAGATCATGCCTAATGAGCTTGCAAGCATGTGACTAGGTCACGAAAACATGAAATTATAGACGAGTAGAAGATAACATTGTCGATAACGAGGTCAATTTAGGTATGGAGATATCTATGAACGACGCTCGGACACGCTAAGTATCGTCATGGCAAAAGGTTTAAGACTTTACGTTCAGGTTTGATAGATGAAAGTAATTCGTTATATCACAGGGATTAATTCATGGGTCCAGTCCTACGAGTTAGTCGTTGATCATAGAGGAGTCTTGATCGTACCTGTTATTATATCGGACCGCTAGGGTAACACACTTAAGGGGTTTCGACAAGACAACCAGAAAGGAAAGAGATCACCGGGAATGTCCCGGGAGAGGTCCGATGGAGATCGGGCAGCGACGAAAGAGTTTTCGGAGCTAGAATAAATTATATATAATATGTTTGATATTAATTAGTGTAATTAATATGTAAATATGATTTTATATATTTATTTTCGAATTTATTTAGGCTGATTTCCCTAAATGGGCCTTCTGATCGAAAGAAGGCCCAAGAGAGGAATATTCCCTAGGGGAATTCGGTGGGGTGCTTGGTGGCCGACCCAGGTGGGCCAAGAGGCCCACCAGGGGGTCGGCGCACCAGCCAATGCCGCACCAGGCATGTGAGGTTTAGTCCCACATTGACTGGTGAGGAGGTTGGCTCCCCCTAGGAGCCTATATAAGAAGGGGCACTCCTGGTCTTTTAATTCACCAATTAATTGCCCAATTCTCTCTCGATTTCGTGATTCCCTTTGTCGGAGTTGCGCCGAGTTGAGAGGGGGATCTCTTCCACCATAGCCCGCTGTCGCGCTGCTGGTGTTCCGGTCCAAGTCTTCCGCTGCTCGTCCTGGACTGGAGCTTTGGAGGCCGTCGTTTCCACCGTACGTGTGTAACGCCCTGCGAGGTGCCGCGCTAGCGGTACTCGGAGGTCTGCTTCCTCTACACGACCTTGAGGTCGGCTTCGTCGGTCTTCATCGACACCGTTTGTGCGTGAACGTAATCCCCGCTTTCGGTCTACAAGGGTATGTATTACGATCTCCGTTCGTACTACTATATCTGCATAGAATATATCTTCGCATGTTTTAGGGATATCGTTGCTAGGAAATTTTTGTTTTCTGCACCCGATCCCCTTCACATATACATCAGATCTAGCCACTGATCTAGCCTTTGAACTTGAGCCGATTGAGATAGAACGAGAGATGGGGCAACGAAGACGGTCATCGGAGCAGCTCGTATTGTCCAGGTTTGAATCGTCTAGTTCTGCTTCTTGGCTCCGTCAAACAAAAAAAAGGAACATCCTGCATATAAATAGTCGCGAGTAACAGAACAACAAGATGATTAGCCTTACCTAAACTGGACGTGCCGGCGTGGGAGATTGGGTCGGCGATTTCGAAGAATGTGGACGTAGGGAAGAAGGCGGCGGTGCAGGGGGAGGCCGTGGCGTCGTCATCATCCCCGTCCTGCAGGGCCTCCGTAGCTCACTCGGGCGCCATATCTAATACCGGCGGCCGTGAAGTTGCAGGGTGTCGCGGAAGCTACCGACAACGTGGTTGGTAAGAGGCGGGCGTTGAGGCGGGGACGGGGGTGGCAGCCGGGGTAGCAACTGGCGGTGGCATTAGATGGGAGTATGGGACGTGCGAGAGAGAGGATAGGATGCGCGGGGATTTCGCGTGCGGAAGTTTTTGGAGACGGCAGAGCGAGGGATTTCACCACAAGAACTTTTTAGCCATGCGCGCAGCGAAAGATTTCCTCCGCGAATAATTTCAGAGACTAGCTGGATTTCCCACAATAAAATTAGAATATCGTCGCCTTAGTTTAAAAAAAAAAGAATATCAGTCGCCTTAAAGTGAAAACCAATATTATTAGTGACAGGCATTTATGAATATCCGTCACTAAATAATTTTTCCTCATAGCGGGTGTTAACACAAAATACTAGTGACGAGCCTTTTTATCAGTGTGTTGTTGGTGTTTCATATTAGTGACAGGCATATACTTACCGTAATATTTACTAGTGACGTGTATTTATTGCCCGTCACTAATCACTTGGCGGCTATAAGCCTTTTTAGATTTTTTCTTTTTACTACAAATTTATTAAGATGTTTTGTTTCATCTGAGATGAAGGAATTTCCTACTTAAGATTCATATGCCTATTTTGCTCCCTTTGGCAGCATCTACTAATTCGGAACTTAATTTGAAAGCCATATTTCGACCCGGACGCTTTTGGGATGTAGTACAGTGAGAACTGACAAGTATGTTGCATGACCCGAACATGAGGATGGCTGCTTCACATACAACCGTGTCAGCTCCAAGACGAAAACGACTCAAGGGAATACTCTCCCGCGCCTCCATGGCTGCAGCCGAAGGAGTTAGTGGCTTCCTCCATAGGATTGGAATGGAATTATATTTCTGATATTATTGCTCATTGATTCTACCAAATATGACACTAATATTTTTAGTTAGTTCAAACTTCATTTTTTCCCTTTTAGTGTACATAATTCTACAGCATTGATCAAATGCAAAAGACCCACGGCAACGCGCGGGGTAATTTCTAGTTTTGTATGCCTCAGCGATGCAAATATTTTCTCTCAATTTTTTTTTGACGGAAGGCTGCAAACGCTGCTTCAATAAGTTAAAATAGGAACCGGCCATAGTACAATGAGCGAAAAAGCAAACAACTAAAGAATAGAAGAATGACCTCGGATTAAATTGATCAAAGGGAAAAGTAAAAGATTGACGGAACAGACCGGTCATTCGGCCACGCTACTATTGTTTAAATACAAACGAATTCTGGGCACACATGAGCATTCAAACCTATTATTCAGATCTGTCCATAAAAAAAGAAAACATATACATAATTTTTGCACAACATTTAAACTATATTGCCCACCTTTAACAAGTCTTAATTAATAGAGATTAACAGAACAATCCTAAGGTATCCCTAAGGAATCGATATAAAGATTTTGCACTACACGATTTTTCTTTACCTAATAATAAAGTCAGGAAGGCTTCTGCTCAGATTTTCATCGACCTAATTTTATAGACGGTTTTACCCTCCCACCAAATCAAATCACTTATTACAGCAATGACCACAGATAAGTGTAAATAACGGTTCGATATACTCACCCCGCCCCGGAAGATCGGGAGGCCCCAATCTCCTCCGGCGGCGTCCACCTCCTGCCTCAACCGCGCTCCCCACCACCTCCAGCTGGGCGCGGCCCCTTCACCTTCCTCCGGCGGGGCCCCACCACGTCTTGGTCGGACTCCCTATTCTGCACCCAATCCCGCAACAGACCACATCACACGTCTCCCTTGCTAGCTCGCGGACACGCCACGCCCACCGGCCGGCGACCGGCCGGCATCTCGCCTGCGGCCAGCCTTCCTCCCCCACCAGCCCTAGGACGCTGAGGCGAGCGACCTCGCCAATCTCTTCAAGTTCGTCGCTTAAACAGTTCCGAATCGAGTCTAAATGAGTCGTCGACAGGCTCCAGGGTAGAGCGATGCCGCTGAAGCCGTCGGTGTGAGGAGGGACAAAAGGAAATCGGGCTGATCCAGGCAGGAGGGACATGCGAGGAATAGGAGAGGAGCACGAATTCGTGCAGAGACGCCCCTATCTCCAATCTAGAACTGGTCGAAGATGGACCGCGCTTCAGTTTGTCTCCGCCGCCCAAATAGTCGCTGGCTCGAGGTCGCTCCGTCACTGTGTTTCTAGGAAGAACATAATGTGTGGAGGCTGATCATGACCGGGATCATCTACATCTACAGGATCCAGCATGTGCTGCAGACTCATGAGGACATCTCCTACGGGGCTGCTCAATTACCGCGGACAGGCCGGATTTGAGCAGGCCCGGACAAAATCAGACCCCTGTGGGGCTGCTCATTTGCACGAATATGTCCGCGTCGTGTCCGCGGCTGCTCAAACCTGGACCCCAAGGTCCTGATTTTGTCCGATCCTGCTCAAATCCGGCCTGTCCGCGGCAATTGAGCAGCCCCGTAGGAGATGTCCTCATGAGTCTGCAGCACATGCTGGATCCTGTAGAGTTGGTCCAGGTTTGAGCAGCCGCGGACACGACGTGGACGCGCGCACGCCCCAGCCTCTTGGCGGTCAAACTGCCCGGCCCCACCGGTCTTATTTAATGTGACCGCCGCCCCCACCGTCCCCCACACTGCTCCCCACCGTCCCCCACACCGCCACGCAACCACCGCGCACACTGACCTAGCCGCCACCGCCACACTGCCCTAGCCGCCATGGGGAAGGGGAGATGGTGGCTCGGAAAGGGCGCCAACGACCACGAGGCGGGGAGCTCTCGCCGCTCCTCGCGGTCTCCGGCGCCACCGGCATTGCCGCCACCGCCCGGCGCTGCACCGCGCGTCGCCGCACCTCCGACACCTCCACGCCGCGTCCGGCCTTACCTCAGCAAGAGGAAGTGCCTGTGGTACTGGGACAACGCGATCCCAGTACCATGGCCGGACGTCCACC
Organism: Poa annua; assembly: GCA_026929855.1. Lineage (NCBI taxonomy): Eukaryota > Viridiplantae > Streptophyta > Magnoliopsida > Poales > Poaceae > Poa > Poa annua. The sequence goes on along the minus strand of CM049430.1, from coordinate 75,991,635 downwards.
TCTTTGAGGGGTGGCACTTGAATCCGGAGCGGATTCCGGTGCCGCCCGTCCCGAAGCGGGGGCTCGAGAGGGAGGTGGAGATCCTCCGGCGGCGCGACCTGCTCCCGGACGACCTCCGCCACGACCCTGCCTACGCCGTCAGCAGCTCGAACTGGGACACTTGGTTCCATGCCGAGCACGACCAGCGGCGCCGGGGTTTCTTCGGGGTGCGGCACGCCAGCGGCCCACCGCAGTACCCGCTGCCCTCCCCACCTCGCGGCGACAACAGGTACGCGCCGCCGCCGCCTCCCCCGAGCGTCAAGTTGGAGGAAGACGGTGACGCCGCCGCCGCGGAGGAGGAGGAGAGGGCCCTCGCCCAGGCCATCGAGGAGTCCAAGCGGGAGGCGGAAGAAGCCGCCGCGGAGGAGGAGAGGGCCATCGCCGACGCACTGGCCGCCGTCGCCGCGCACCAAGACATGGAGCGGCAAGAGGCGCGGCAGGCGATGGAGGTGGAGGATGAGGACCGCGGCGAGGTCCCGGACTGGTTCATGCCACTAGTTGGCATGCGCTGGCAGTGGACCGGCCCAGCGGACGGGCCGCCGCCGCCGCCGGAGCAGCCCCAGACTCCACCGCGCCGCCAGGGGCTGCCCGCGCACCTCGTCCAGGACCCGGACTACGTCATCCTTGAGTATTCCGGCGTAGAAGTCCGGCCACCGGCCGCCACTGGCTTATCCAGTGGCTAGTTTATATATGTTTTTTCTTTTTTTTAAGTGTTAAAACAATGGGCACTGTGGCCCCTACGCAATCTTGCCTCGTGTCCGGCCTGAAATGAGCACCCCCGTAGGGTGCACCGGTTTCGACCCGTGCCCGCGCAGTGTCCGGGGCTGCTCAAACGGACAAAATCCGGACCAAATCGATCCGGAAATGAGCAGCCCCGTAGGAGATGTCCTGAGTCCCGACTGCTATTTAGTCCTGCGCCACTATGCAAAAATCAGGCGATGGAATAGTTATTAGTAATGCTTGTCAGCTGGGTAGGGTATTACTTTTTGTTTGAATTTGGGTAGGGTATTACTTGATGGGGGTTGGCTGTGGTGATTTTGACAGTAACAACAGACTGAGTTGTTGAACGTTGTTTCAGGTTTTCGTGTAGATCAGCGCGCGGATGTAGGAGAGCATGACACGCTTAATATCACCTCTTACAGCAACTATGTGTCAACTAGCTGGGATTGAACCCCAATGCTTCCAAAATGCTACCACAAGTTTACGGTGTCACCCAGGACCGGCCAATCAGTGTTCACGTCTCCGTTTGTAATTCGCTTCTTGGGTGCTTTCTGAAAAATGGCAGGTTTGACAGCAACTTCAAGCTATCAAATTGGGCTGAACATATTATGTCACAATATTGACTATGAATATCACATAGAGAATTTAAAATGATGTAGAAAAATATACTAATATTGGTGTGCTCTTCATCAGTGGCGAGGAGAGAATGTCAGGCTTTATCATATGATCTTCTTATCAACTATGGAGAACTTCTCAACCGACTATATCTGTCAGACAGGCCCTTTCCAATCAACTACGGCGTATAAGTAAATGCTAAACCAAGGATTTGGAACACCGCGCAAACCGATGAGAACCTCCCGTTGCAACACATCAAAAACTCATATGTCAAATTAGTTTTGTAGTATTATTATTGTGCTTCCGTAGCGAAGCACGGGCATGTTTCCTAGTAAATAATCAAATCGAGAGGGGGCTGGTGATACCTTGACCAAGATCAGGAGGAGATTGTAGTCACATTGGGAGGAGCTTGTTGTCAGAGAGGATAGGTGGAGGTTGTACAGGCTCGAGAAACCGGGAGCACCTGCTCGGTCAACCGAAATCCATGGTCGCGGGGTTGGCCTCGCCTCCTCTCCACTCGCGCTGGAGGCGGCGATAGAGCCGGGTAGAGAAGGGGGCGACGTCGATGGAGGCGGGCTCGACGGAGACGGGGACGGCGGGGGATAAAGCAGAGGGGGATGGAGGCGGCGGCGAACAGAAGAGGCAGGGGCCGGGGAGAGAAGGAGACGAAATGCCCGATCTGGGGATCCCTGCCCCGTGTTAACCCTAGTTTGTACGACGCCCCAGCCCCGGCATTGTGATCTGTGGTACGGCGCCCCCACCCGGGGCGTTGAACTTGCTTCTCGCGGGCCCACACACGCCACGCTGGTGAAGTCCACAACGCTTTTGACTGCGGCGTCGTATAGAAGAACACGGCGCCCTGGGGCGGGCGCCGTGATAAAGGGTCAGATCCGATTTTTTAAAATAATTTGTTCCATTATATGAAATGAATGCAAAAAAGGGTCAAATTTGCCGAACCCGGGTTAGGGCAAGGCTTATGCGACCACTCACTGTACGGGCCCACCGCCTCAGGATTCCTGCCGTTCGCCAGCATTCCCATTCAGATATGATCTTGTCGACCATATGGGGTGGGTTAAAAGCTTTCTTGATGAAGATGCGGCTGTTTCTCTCCTTCCAGAGCATCCACCAACATAACAAAGCGGTGGATCATCATCTGGATACATGCTGAACGAGAGGCAGTAAGTTGCTAATTGAATTCCACCAGTAAGTTGTCCGTAGCTTGTGAAGGAGCGCCGCTAGCAGGGAGGTCCACCTTGTTGAGCACCTGTCTCCGGAGCTATGTGACATAAAGAACAAATTGGGTTATATGGCCAACCCCTCTTTGCAAAATTCTCCGATATCAAGCATCTGTTTTGCAGCATAATCCAACCGTGCAGCCGGCACTTTGTTTTCCAAATTTGTGGGAGTACCGCCGATGGAATACACCCCAAAAATTAAGCGTGGTAGGCAGAAACTGCAGTGTACACCACATTTGCTGCCCATCTCCATGTGATGCAGTCCTGTTGTTCATCATCGAAGGGGAAAGGTTCTTGAATTACGAGCAGTTCCCACAGCTGCAGGTACTCGGTAAGCACGGGCAGCGACAGGTCCAGCTTGATCAGACTGACCCAATTTTTTATTTTCTCTCACGCACTGGTAAGTTTGCTAGTCAAAGATAATCCGGGCAAACACGGCCCACGGTGGAGCATTGTGTTGGCCAACTTATTGCGGCATAACGATAGTGGCTTCTGCAACGAATTGCCATATTCATCAGGCAACAACTTGGAATTGCTTCAGATGCTGACGCTGGAAGAGAGTGGAAAACACAATGGGGCATTTTCTCCATCAACTGGAAACGCCTGTGTACTTCAGTTTTAAAATAAATAAAGGCGCCAGTTCTGTCTGATGGTGTGTACATAAGTTCAATCCAGCCTTTCTTCCGGGGCAAACCTGGATCTGATTCATAGCTTTTAGCAAGTTCTCTTTTCAGGTGATACAAATTCGTTTTTTTGTGAATGCGATACAAATTTAGTTAACAGGCAGCATAATCCCACAATTAGACAAGCGGTTACGTCTGAGCATTCCTAAACACCTCGTGCCCATGAACGAAAAAATTCGTCAGGCAACGGGGCACCAGAATCAAAGTTTCACGGCACATCTGACATGCTAACAACAGACACCAAGCCAAGCAAGTTTTCCGAGTTCTTGTCAGAATTTTGTGAGACAGCAAAAAACAGCTCACAAACAGCAAAAAAACATCCCGTCAGGCCAGAGCTCACCAAGCCCAAGATCGGATACGTATGTTAAACGAGCATCCCACATCAAGTACAATGCAACACCTAATATCCTGAATAAGAAATTAAGAATACATTCTGTCACGGAGGGAGTACATACCATCCGGTAAAGCAATGGTTCCCAATCGATATATTTTCGTTAATGGTTGACCAACAGGCTAATCTATCATTCTCAACGTGTACAGAGTTTGCATGTCAATCGCAATAAGATTATCATTCTCAATCACAATAAGCTTGAGCATAGTATTTTCACTTGATAGAACCACCAGCAGTTTGCAGTTTAACATCAAATTAAGGTATCAGGCAGGTTTTGTGAAGATAATCTTTAATGTGAAATCGATATCAATTCAAAATACAAACTAGAACAACTACTGCAGGCACAACAGCACAAGAACATAACGAGACATATCAGCAGAAGTACAAGAGTTCATGAAGAAAATGCCAAGGCATTGTAGCCTCTCTCCTTTTTCAGATTATATCCCCTTCTTTACAATGGTCAACACTTCGCAAAGAACCCAGACATCTATCAACTACAAGGAAACAACGACCTAATCTGGATTGACACACACCCATACACCCCTCACAACAACTTGAATAGATAATAATCCCTCCAATTTCCTATACACTACCCGAAAAACCTCATCAAAAGAAGTCACCTACTGAACCTATTGTTAGAGAAAGAAGAACCACCTAATCTGGAGACCGAGCATCATCCCCGTCAGAATCAAAGTCACCGGAGCTCCTTGAGCCCGAATCTGCAAACAATTTAAAGGGTTACACAACAAGTCACCCAGGGATCAGTAAATGGGGGCATAACAGTATCCTCCATCATAACACTCGATGAAGATGAGCCGCTCTCAGACCCACTAGAGCTGCTCGCCCCCTGGGCATCTTTCTCAATCTCTACAGACTGGTAATTTGACGCTGGCATCTCATCACCAATATCCACATACTCATCAATCATCTCAGCCTCTAAAGAAATTTTCTCTGGCACATCAGTCTCCTGCACAAGACAAGAAAATACAGAACCTACATAAGAACGTGATTCAGCATTTGTAATCATAGAAAAGAACTTAGAACATTTTGTCGTTCCAATGCCTTACCGATTCTCCAATGTCAACCACCGTAGGAGAATCCACATCCACTGTCACCATATCACCCTCATGAGGAATAACAGGAGCCATCACAGCATCACCATTCATCCCAGAAGTCAGCCGACTCTTCTTCAGTACTTTCTTGCAATTGACCACAAATCGATCAAGTTCCCACAGCGTCTCAACATCCATCTCATCAAAATCAAGCTCAACAACATCTCCCCTCAGTGCTGGATCAGTACTCCTCTTCTGCACAATCTGCAGCACATTGACCATCTTCTCCTCGGGCAAGCTCTCAATCTCCACCCTTAACTTGTGCTTCTCCTCCTCGCTCATCTCCCTCTTATTAAGCTCCCTCGCCTTGGGTTTCGGCCTCCTCCCAACACCCATCCTCGGTGGCTCCTGCAAAAGCAGAGGCGCCCGCGTCGCCTGCACCGGTACATGTACCAGCGGCTGCCGCGGCGGTGAAAAATCCAGCGGCATTGTCGACTCGCACTCCTGCTCGAACCAGGAAACGGCCTCCTCGTACAGCCCTTCGAAGTTAGCGAGGAGGTTGCCCGCGGATCTGTGGACCTCGTGCCCAACGGGGTTGTAGCGAAGGGCGTTGTTGAAGGTGAGCCGGACGTCAGCCGCGAAGGCCTCGTGGGAGGGGTACCTCCCGGCCGCGAGGCTCGCCTTGACGGTGCCGAGATCCATGGGGCTCCTGATGACGGCGTGGTAGTCGTGTAGCTTGAACTTCTCGACGTCCACGGGCCTGTTGAACCAGACGCAGTTCCTCTGCTTCCGGAGCTTGGTGAGGATATGCGCGCACCGGTCCAGCATCGCCTCCCGCAGCCGTGGCGGCGGCTGCGGCTGCTGTTGGTCCTCCTCCCACGTGTCGATGTTGGAGAGGAGGGCGCGGACGCGGCCGAGCTCGCCGGCGAGCCGCGCGCGCACATCGCGGGCCTCCCTGCGGGACAGCGACGACGGGCGGATTAAGACGCGGCCCGAAGGCGTGGGCTCCGGAGGCGCTGCGCGCGGCGGCGGCGGCGGCGGGATGGTGTGGTTAGGGTTTGGGCCCGGGCGGTGGCGCCTGTGGTTAGGGTTAGAGGGTTTGGGTATGCGTGGGACGCGGGCGTCGGCCCAATGGTGGTGGACCTCATTCCGGCCGGCGAGCACGGCGGAGGTCATCACCGGCGGCGGCGCGCGATCTCACGATCTCCGGCGGGGGAAGGCCATGGCATCCGCGTCGGGAAATGGGCTTGGCGGGCTATCGGGTGGGGAATTTCGATGTCGGGATGGGAGGAGAGGAGGGGAATGGGTGGGCTTTTATTAGCGGCGGGACGCGCCCGCAGGAGTCGCGGGTAGGATCTGGGCCGTCGATTCGGCGTTGGACGGTCGCGATCGCCCATAGTGCCAGCGGAGCGTGGAGGGCCTGGGATGCCGCTTGTCGCCACGTGTCGTGTATCTGGGAGTAGGCGCGGCTTTACTGCTTGGGAGATCGGTACGTGCACGCGGAGGATCGAGTGGCTGTTACTGACGACTATGCTGACATGTTGGGTCATCTGTCGTCGGCAACGGCTACGAAATGTTTGCAGCGGAAGAAATCGAGGTGGACCCACCTTGACAGTGAGTGTCCCTGATTTGTGGGTAGATTGCGGGGTTCGCATTGGAGTTTCGGAACTGAGTTCCTTGGCGTGAGCTCTCGGCCTCACGATTTGCGTGCGTCTCGCACTCTCGCTTTTGCGGTTTTCTGCGGACGGGGAGATTACCGTTTCTCCAATATTACAATTGCCTATGGATAGGAATGTTGTATCCCGTCAAAAAAACTTAATCTTTGTAACTTAAACGATCAACTAGCGTCAAAATTGATTTTTTTAGAAACACATGAAAATACAGACGCTCACATACACACGCACACACTCTTTATTCCTATGAGCACATTCGAAATACTGAGTCGGCAGATCGAGTAGATTGACGAAGTCACCATGGACGTCTCGCTGTCAACGGGAGGGTCGCCTCCTATTGAAAGGATATTCCGACTAAATGCAACAAACAAATGTCAAACCTGAGATTTAAACTCTGGTGTATTGAGGGTACAACCACCTAACCATCCAACTACAGGTTGGTATAATGTGCTCGGAACAACCACTCTCCTAGCTATACAACAACATGTTTTTTTTACAATTTATAAACATGCTGTGTTACAATATAAAACCATTTGTATTGTTACCTTTACACAAGCCATTAAAAACCTCATAGAAAATATTTAACACGATATAATAAGTATAATTTGCTATTGTTAAATCACGTTTAATGATTCCCATGTTGGAAAACTACCTGAAAACACAGATGTGTATTTTCGTGAAAGTAAATTATCTTGTACAATGGTAGTATCTAGTAGTATTAACTAGACCAGGGAAAGAATAGTAGACCTATTGGACTCGCAAAGTAGAATGTGATAAGTTTCTAGACTTTTTTTCCAAGGAAGACATATCAGGGTTCATAGAAGAAAGACCCAGCGGCCTAGGTTACAACGCGGGCTCAGGCACAAATGTCGAGCGCGCAACCCTACTGCTAAGAAGCTACAACACAATTCAGAGCCTACCACTCGCGGCATCTCCACTGCTCCCCCCGCTAAGAGGCAACCCCAAAACAACCTAGCAGCCCTCCAGATCTCGGCTCTTCCTCAATCTTCTGGAGAACCACGACGAGGGAGGGGGAGACGTTGTTGAAAATGATGTCGTTATTGTGGTTCCACAATGTCCAATTGACTAGCGTCACAACAGTCCAACGATCTAGTATGCCTCTCGTCGGCCCACGGCGGGTAGACACCCATCCTTGAAAGCTTCAACCTACCACCACGGTTCATCAACGATGCCCCCCAACTCGGGAGCCACCCAAACACGCTATCCACGAGGTGCTGGAGTTATGCGACAGTAGGCTACTGTACCACCTAAGTCGTCATCTCCTCTGAACCACTAATGAATATGTTTTTTTTATGATAGAGATTATATAGTTAGACGATCTTCAATATTGTTTAGTACGTTGTACTTCAAAATTTTGATTATCCCACTGAACGTTGAAGTACATATTTTACATCTTAGTTTGGGAGCATAACAAATCATCTACTACTCCCTCCGTTTTTAAATATAAGATGTTTTAGCATTTATCCACATCAACACGTATATAAATATATCTAGACATATTTTTGATGTGTGCATCTAGACAACATGTGAAAGACCTAAAATTTTACATTTAAAAAGTGACGGAGTACTATATTGTACACAAGAAGTGTATTATTTGTTCGGATTTGGAAAACATGCATTTTACTTGTTATTTGCACTGCAATAAGGATATAATATAAATAGTGTTTTTTAAAGAAAATTTAGAAAATATGAATTGAATTGAGTTTACAATTTGGTACTCACACCACCCATATGTAGTCTTGGGACAACGCATGTCAATATAAAATAAGTCATGACAAGTGCTAATACTTAAGCCATCATCATTCCTACATGGAGGCACCAATTTCGTTAAAGGATGTTGGGTCGATTAATGGTGTACAATATCACAAATTCATCCTCGAATCCCGTCGAACGATTACATGTTTGCTGATGTTTATGCTTGTGTGGGTAGAAAAAATAAACAAATGAAGTGGAGCGGTTATAGCAAAAGCGTCCAGCAAGAACGGACCCACGACGCCTGATGTGCCTCGAGCTGGACGCAAGGGCAGGTGCCATGCGTGTAGATCATCCTTTTGCTCCTCATCGTCTCTCGCCGTCTTGTTTTGATGCATTTTCTTCTTTATTATCTGCTTTGGTAGTGGGATGATGTTGGCGTCATTTTGGCAGTGGAGCAGTCGAACTGGAGCTCGGATCCCAACAGTAAATGAAGTTCGATCGATCTAGCCCATGTTCTCTGCAAAATCAGGAAGAGGAGAAAGAAATCAAGAATAACTGAGCCTATTCTTAGCAGAGGAAAAGATGGTGAACCTCCCAAACAAGGCAGTCATTCCGTTTACGGATTACAAAGATGGTTTCCACCGAGTCTGCGTTCAGAACTTGTTCTGCCTAGCTAAGATACGGCACGCACCCGATCTGCGTGGAGGACAACGACCTTTGCCATTGCCGGACGAGCTGCCTCTTGTGGGCAGGCACCGGTTGCTATCAACACCTCAGGAAGATGGGGAATGTTTCCAAGACATCTCTTCTCCCCAGCCGTCTAGCTTGCCCTGCTTTGCTCCGGACAACAGAAGAACTGTAGATAGATGTCGATCATGATCTGGGTATGACAGGCACCTTGTGCCAAGAAGAGCAGCTTGCGTTGCCCCTGATTATCACACTCAAATCATTTTTCCGAAACTTGCTTATCATACTCATTTCTAACCATTCACCACTGCGTTCCAAACAGAAGCCATGCAGGAATTGCCGATGCACCTAAGGTTGATGCAGAGCTTCAACTTGCTTATCCTCTGCTCTGCATGCATGGAGAACTAGTTTTTTTTAACCATGCAGGAACACTGCATGTGTGATATTGGAAGAAGGAAATAGCCAAAGATTGACCAATGTTGATAAATCGGCACTAGGCCAAGAAAAGAAAATCCCAACTTACAGGGATCCCAAATGAAAAATAAACCACTACTACCCACACCCACAGACTACAACCACACAACAAAAAATAGAGTCATTGAGCTTCCAGCTGTAACAAGAAACGTCCAGAACTCGCTGCCACCCATTGACTTGCTTCGTCCTTGATTTGATTGATTAGCTGCTAAATTGGCTTGAAAAAGAGGTTCAGGTTGGCTCTCCGAGCCCGCCGTAGTTACAGTCAATTTTTTTTTGGCTTGAAACAGTTTTGGAAAACCCTTGCATTTCATTCACGCCAAACAGACCATGCAATTAGCATAACCAGAGAGTTTAGCTTCGACCTGTTTTATCGGTTCAAGTTGAGTCCAACCTGTTGCCACCAAGTATGGAGAGAAGAATCCATGATGGGAATGGCTTGCTGCAAATTAGCCCACTTCAGGACAGAACTCCAAATGATATCGACGACCGCGCAACCAATAAAAAGGTGATGAGCATCCTCCGAGTTAATTGCATGGGGAGTCACGTAACTTGTTGAGTTTGTGCAAATAAATCACTCAACTTGTAGATCTGAAAAACCGGTCACACAACTTGTCTATCGGGTGCTTGGGATCACGCTTTTATGCGAAAACCTGTCACGAGCGTCTCACGTGACCGTACTTTTTACAAATAGGTCCCTCTTATCTTTTTATTGGTGGATAAGGCATGGTCATAGTTGACCAAGGAAAGCAGAGGGATCCGCCGCTGCCATCCTCCCCGTGGCCAGCACCGACAGTTCTGTCCACCGCTCCGCTCGATCCTCTCCTGGCGATGTGCCGCCACCGTCACACCCCTCTTCTCCGGCTGACTCCGTCCATCACCGGCGCCTCCATCTTAGGAATAGCCTCGCTCCGGAAGCTCTGGACCAGACCATTTCGTCCCGCGCGGGAGGGGAGGCGGGGACGTGAGCAGCGCCGGTGCGCCGGAGGAGGATCAGGAGTAGAAGCGGGCGGCCGCGGCGGACTACGACCACGAGGGGCACACGCCGCTCCTTGAGTACGCCCATGTCGGGTCGTCGGTGCTGGCCACGGGGAGAATGGCGGCGGCGCGCCTCCGTTGCATCTGCAACATCTTGGAGCTCGGACGCCGCGTGAGCGTGTCGCGAATGAGCTCCTCCCACGCCATCGACTGTCGGCTATCCTCGGCGCTGAACCGTGCGGGTTGTACGTTCCGACCCAAGGGGTCAATCTGTGAAGCAAGCAGAGGTCTTTACCTAATCTCCTTGGTGTGTTGCGCGTGCATCGTCTCCGACTTCCGTCGCCGCAGCCTATAAGGCGGGGCGTCCAGCTGACAGTCGTCTCCAACACCACCAACAGGGTGGTTCATCATAGTCTCAGAGAAAGCTAACTACTAATATTGAAAATGGTTTTGCGGTTGGAGTTAGGCAGTGTGTTTGATCGACAGAAGCAACCGATTGATCACTGTGAAATGCAAAGGTCAAACAGCATCAATGTCCTTATCCGCACCAATGAAAAGATTAGAGGGACCTATTTATAAATAGTACGGTGAGACTCTTGTGACAGGTTTTCACATAAAACCGTGATCCCAAACCACACGTGCACTCGAGAGATAAGTTGTTTGACCGGTTTTTCAGACCTACGAGTTGAGTGACTTATTTGTACCAACTTAATAAGTTGTGTGACTCTCCATGTAACTAACTCACATCCGTCCCTTCCGATTTGCAAAAAACACACATTTTTCGATACGAGGCATATCCCGTCGAGCTAGGTGATCTGCAGTCCACACACGCCCACGAATGAAAAGCCACATGACGATCTTACACTTGAGAGGAGCCCAAGAGCTCCAAATATCCCTGACAGAATCACTTATGATTTTAGTTCTGAAATGAGCAAGATAAGCGGACTTGGTGGAGAAAGTGCCCTTTGGCTCCCACGACCACGACCATTTGTCCTATGCGTTCGGTGACGACTGAAACTCAGAGATTTCCTCGCAGATCCTGATGACTTGCCTTGATTGGTTTTTCCTCAATCCAGTTTCCACTATCCAAGTCGTTCGCCACCGTTCTTCTTGCCTTGATGTCAGAGTGTATGAGGTGGAAAACATCCAGAGCAATATCCAAAGTAAATGGCAAAACTAAGAACCACGTGTATATATAGTTGTATCACGTTTTACAAGAAACCAAATCGATTTCAACATTTATTCGAGGTTATATTACTCCTGCTCCAACACGAGCAACTCTACTCAGCTCCAAAGAAGAGAACACCGACTCTCTGGTATTACTGAACTTATAGAGTAAAGCAGCAAACACTGCACCAGCGAAAACGAAAATACTCTTGATAAAGTCCTAGTCAGCCAGCTATAAATCTGCTCAGACCAAAAAACGAGAGGATGGCCAGCTAGCTTACAAGTTCCTTCGTTCCTATTGATCGATCTAGGCTTTGATTTTCGCTATGTGCTCCTTGCAGTAGCTTGCATTGTGAGTGAGCGCCCCCGGCGAGGACTCCACGGCCTCCTTGTCATCCTCCGCGATGGTGTCGAGCTTCCTTGGCAGCCTTGCGCGCCTGATGATCGACGCCAGCTTCGACGGCGTGACCTCCATCGTAATTCGGGCCGCGAACTGAGCCATTATGTGCTGTAGCAGAGCTAAAACTGCTGAAGCTGGAACAAGAAAGGAAAGGGGAGTGTAGGACGGGAAGAGAGAAAGCTCAAAGGGGCACGGGGTTCTTCCTCAATCCGCCCTGTCTTGGATACCGCAAGGTGACCAGTAGCTGGTTTATATAGCCTATGCTCACTGATATTTTTTCCTTCCGAGAGCATGCGAATGGGGTTTTGCACATGAGAAAATGGGAGGCGAGCTCTCTGTGAAAAGGGAGATTTTGGCAGGAATGAGTGAGCTGAAAGTGAAGGATAGAAATGAACGGCGAGCATCCATCAGACAGAAGATGGCATGGCATGTCAAAGGACAATTTAAACGCCACGTGTGATGTTTTGGCAGTGCCTACTGATATTATGCCGAGTGGACTGTTCTAGCCGTACAAGTGTAGGAACAAGGAAAAGAAGGTGCATTCAACTAAACACAAAGTGGAAAAACAACAACCATGTAAACTGATTTTACCGAGATTTTTTTTTTGAAGAAAACCTAGTTTCTAAATGTTGTAAAGTAAATTCAACATGAACAAAGGTTCAAAAACATCAACATGGACATATGGTCTCAGGCCATCTACCCAAAGCAGTATAGATATCTGAAGAAAACAAAATTAGATTCTAAAGTGAATTCAAAGTAAAGTGAAGTCTTGTTTTAGGCACATTAAGTTTTATATACAGGAAAGTTTGAAGAATCCCCCTTGTATCCATTCTCAAAATATGCTTTCATTTTTGCTCAAGGAAGGCAGATTATAATAGTATATTATTAAATATTTCCTGTATAAACACTAAAGTGGAGATAAATACAATGAGAAATAATTGTATAAGTTTTTTCAATCAAAAGATCAAAACGAAAGTAACTCTTAAACAGAAGAACCATTTTCCCCACAAGACTTGCTTAACTTCCAGTAGAGTATATAGGAACATGATGATCCAAATGCAGTATATCTGATATAGCATCTCAATCCCATTGCCACATTTTCGAGTTGCATTTTTTTATGAAACCATGCCATATTTTACCTTTGCATCTCAGTTTTCTAGTTTACTTTGTGTTTTGCAAATCACCAGCATGTTCTAAGACTTACAGAAACAAGTGTGCTTGTATTTTTGATATTTTCACATTATATATAAGACATTCAAAAAAATATGCTATATATTGTTGATTCTCTGATCCAAGAAAATACCGGTACACACGTGATATTTATAATGTTTACGTATCAATTAAATGTGGTAGAAATTATACTAGGAAGTGTACGGACGGTTTCAAGATATCCTGGCCGCGAGGGCAGACGCATAGCGACATAAGAGGTTGTTTTCTTCACCTTTTTGTGATCAATTATGCAATCAATCCAGATTGCGAGGTATACTGTTATCAAGTACTCACTCTGTCTTATAAAATAAGATGTATATTGGTTATTATAACATCCTATATTATGGGACAGAGAGAGTAATATCTATAGATAAAAGAACTTAAAATAGGCTAAAATTGGTTTTCCGAAGAGCAAAGCGCAAGCTCCTAGTCCCAATTTGAAATTGGATAGCAAGCTTTGTACAGTGTTTGTCATTAACTTTTTTCTGCCCTTTCTCTACAGTGAATCACAACACTATACCTAGACCAAATACATGAGCATTTTCTTTATTATAAAGATCTGAGTTGGTAGTCGGCCATTCACCCTCACAGTCATCACCAAGATCGCCTCTTAAGCTACTAGAAACTTACAACAAATCTCAATTCTTTGCGGGACTTATGGTTGACTGAATTGATGCATATTCTACAATTAAAATTTTGCACAAATGTAGTGATTATGATGCCACAAGCTTTAAATAGTCGGTGCAAAGTAGCAAATATTAACTTTGTGTAGTACCACCCAAGCATTTAGCTAGTCTTAACCAAAAGAAAAGGAGAACAATAAAATGAAATAGAAAACAATTGACCTTAGCAACATGGTACAGTGACCGGTCACCAAGAAGGAGCTTTGCTTTCAAAGTTTCAATGCACCATGTTACCACCACTGATGTGCGCCATTCGTTGTGCCAGCTCTCTGCCGATGAGAGTCACCCGTTAGAAGATCAGCATTGGTCACCTGTCAACGGCTCAGCAGTCAACAGACGCTCGACAGCACGACAGGCCGGCCAAGCTGCAGCCTGCAGCGGCGCACAATGGCCGGCGCCGCGATATCTTCCTGTCAATTAGCTGAATGCCTGTGCAAGTGCAATGTCGCTAATATAATCACGCTGCACATCAGTCTACGCACAAATCCCGCGTTCACAACAAATAAATCAATGTATGGATAAACCTGACAATTTACAAGTAACAAAACTGTAAGTGCATGAGATGTGCTAACATCCAAACCAAGAGGGTGAAGAACGTAGAGAAACAAGATCACACCTTACATAGCAGCCGGACAAGCGCTAGACCAGGGACGAACAATATTCTTCTAAATCTTGCTACGAAGGGGGCGACGGTCTCAACCTCTTGGAAGAATAACTTGAAAACTTGGGCTCCTCCACAGGTGAAATTCTTCGTCTGGCTCGCATGCATGGATCGCTGCTGGACGGGGCAGAGACTGGCGAGACGGGGGCTGCCACATTCGGCAGCCTGACCATTGTGTGATCAAGTGGTTGAGTCGATAGGATACATCCTCACGGGTTGTTCCTTCTCACGCACGATTTGGCATGAAGCGCTATCTTGGATTCGATCAACCTCAAGACCGCCTGTTCCTGAGGATGAGTTCGTGGATTGGTGGGTGTTGGTTCTCAAGACCACCCCTCGTGTGTTGCGCAAAGGCACCTCTTTGGTGATCATGTTCTCCACGTGGTGGATCTAGAAACAACGAAACGCGTTGTCTTCGACAACACAAGTCCCTCTGTTGGTGCTTTGGTGGAAACCATCACGACGGAGGCGAATTCGTGGGTGAGCGCAGAGGCCCGGGGACTCGCCCTAGTTCTGCCTTAGAGTCTTGGGTTGAGTTTTTCGGCGCTGGCTGGCCTCCTTGTAGGCTTGTAATTAACTCTCTTTTCTATCAATGAAATGAAAAGCGATGCTCTTTGCGTTTTCGCAAAAAGAAGTTACTTCCTGCAGAGATGGATCAGTGTCGCAGGATCTCGGTCGGAGTCAGACTATAACCACAAACTCGAAACTATAGGAGTAAATATGAACAATCAAGTATCAGTAGCAAGGAATTTCGTATGAAAACACTCAGATGCGAGTGAGATGATGATACACAAGGGAAACAATATTATGATACGAAAACACTGAAAAGTGAGTTGAGATGATAATACGATTCATGCCCCAATCAGAGCATCTCTAGCAGATCCCTCAAACGCGGAACCTTAAAACCATTATAAGGTTCACGAACGGGGCATTTTTTCACGAAAACGACGCAAAAATAATTACGTAGCTCAAACAATAATCCATATAATAACAATAAAATGTTGACTCAATTATTAAAAGGAAACAAAATGAAATGAAAAATGAACTCAAATGAAGAAAAATAGCAGAAAAATCACTGCCCGTGCAATGTGCTCATAGGTCTAGTTGCAGTTGCTTGTGTGTGTACTCGTTCTCAATCTCCCTGTAAGTCTGAAGAAATGCTTGTATAGAATCTGGGTTTCTAGCTGGCTTCACACGGCTACCAACATTGTCATATGAAAAATCCAAGTTCAAGTCCTTTCATCCTCAATGATCATGTTGTGAAGAATCACACAACATGTCATGATGTTTTCCAGAGTTTTCTTGTCCCAAAAACGGGCAGGTACTCGAACAATGGCAAAACTAGATTGCAAAACACCAAATGCTCTCTCTATATCCTTTCGACACGTCTCTTGTGCATGCCCTTGCAAATTTTGCTTCCTTCTTTCCTCTTGGTTTGGAGATAGTCTTCTCAAATGTAGACCACTGAGGATAGATACCATCCGTAAGATAGTATCCCTTTGTGTAATCATGTCCATTAATAGTGTAGTTACAAGTCGGAGCATCACCTTCTACTAGCCTACGAAGTATGTGGGACCTCGAGAAAATATTGATATCATTGAGTGTGGCAGACAAACCAAAAAAGCAATGTCAAATCCATATATCCTCGGACGCAACGACCTCTAACACAATTTTTGCACCACCTCCCTTGCCGCAGTACTGACCGTGCCAAGCTTTGGGACAATTTTTCCAAGTCCAATGCATACAATCTATAATGCCTAGCATGCCCGGCCAACCTCGCTTCTCATTTGCAGCCATCAACCTCATTGTATCTTCTTCGTTGGATGCTCGAAGATAATCTTTATCGAACACCCGAATGATCGTTTTCACAAATATTCGAATCGACTCGATCATATTTTTTTTTGAAAAACACAGTATAGACGCAAACGCTCACAAACACGCACGTACATATACCCCTATGACCGCACACACGCAAACCCTACTCCTATGATCATAATATACTCACCAATGCGAAGATACTCATCGGCGTAGTCAGCTGGAACGACATATGAAAACACTCGTTGCGGCCGAGATCTTTTGACACGCACTAAATCCTAGCAAAGCCGCAGCATTCCGTTGGCGCATTCGGTACCTTCTTGGACAATCTTTTGACACGCATAAAATAACGGTAATTTTCCTCACAAGCTTGGACAATCTTCATAAAAAAAGAACGGCGCATTCGGTACCTTCTCCGGAATATGTGAGCCGGATACGTCGGGTTCTTGGCGAAATAGTCTCGCATGAGCAACTAGTTGTCGTAGAAGCGGTTACGAGGAATGCAGAGCCGGCCAGCTCTGGATCCTTGTCGCGTCCTTCTATAGCGGTTCTCGAACTCATTCACGGGGAGGATGAAAGTGCATGGTTGCCCCCATGCGTGGTTTTGGTAATTAATGACAATCCTTATGGACTAATGTTTACATTGAGATATTCTTATAGATCTTGTCCATGGGAAATTATAGGAGTTCATGTGTTGGACTCTTCAAGATGACTTAATGACCAATGCTCTATTCAACGGGTTTATATGAAGAATGGTCATGTGTAGAGTTGAGCTCATTGCAAGTATGGCTAAGAATAGAAGATTGAGTGAACAATCATGTTTAACCCCAAGCCATCATACATATCAAGAGAAGAAGATGAAGTGCAAACTCAATATGATGCATCTCGGAAGATATCTTTTGATTGAAGCTTGCAAAGGAGACATGAAGACGAAGCTTAGCGAGGCCCTCCCATAATGGAGTATGGGGAGCATTTGGAGAAGTCTTCATCAAGCATGTGCTAGCAAGCACAAACAAGAAAGGTGTTTCAACCTGAGAGAGTCAAGATCGTCATCATCTAGCTCAAGTGGAATGCTCATGGCAAAGGTATGATCTTGATAGGGCTATAGGATGGATAGGCGTAATATCAAGAGGGGCTCTCGAGTGAGTAACTTGATCGCATCTTTGTGGAGAGCTCAAACATTTGCATGCTTGGCATATCATCTTTCCTGGTTCTTATTTGGTTTTTCTCCGTGTTGAGTTTTGGTGCTTGTCGTGATCTTCATGACAAGACCAAGTCCTTCGAAAATGGTTTTACTTTGGAAAACTTGTTGCCTTTTATCTATGTGAGGATTTAGAGCTTGGTTTATCTCCATACTAAGCTCTAGTTCATCAAAAACAGATTTCGTATGAATATCTTGTTGCGTTTTTTATGAAGAAGTTTTTACTGGTTTGCATTGTTTAGGAAAGTTCAACATTTGCCCATTTGGTTTTATCCTCACATGATGGACTGTGATGTTTATATGCACATTCAAGTAGAGCTCGTTGTAACGATTCCAACGAGCCAAAAATTATCGAAAACGGAGTCCGGATGGAAAAGATATTGACGTTTTCGTTTATCAGTTTCTGTTGTTTTTTGCTGTGGCGGTAGTACCGCCGCGGTACCGCCCGAGGTACCGCCGGAGCTAACAGAGAGCCGTTTTCGGCGGTACCGGGAGCGGTAGTTCCGCCGGGGCGGTAGTACCGCTACCCGGGGCGGTAGTACGGCTACGGAAGCCTGTTTTCAGCCCGTTTTGATGCCCTAACTCCCTAGGGGGCGGTAGTACCGCTAGAGCCAGCGGTAGTACCGCTACGGCGCGAATCTGCACCCAACGGCTGGATTTTGGGTTGAGCTATTTAAGGAGCCTTATTCCCCAATGGTTTTCTAACCTTCTAGCAAGTCTTTCTCCTCTCTCTCCTCCATTGTTGCCCTTTGGAAAGCTTGCTCTTCCTCTCCATCCCTCCCATGGTTCTTGCTAATATTTGAGGGAAAGTGAGAGGTGATCTTGATCTACGTTTTCACCGGTCGATTTCTCCTCTAAGTGAGGGAAACCTTGTAGATCTTGATCTTGGAGTTCTTGGTGCATCTCCTCTTTGTTCTTCCTCTCTTTTTCCCCCATAAGCATTTGTTGCTTTGTTAGAATTTGAGAGTGAAGGATTTTGAGCACTTGTGCTCTTGCCTTTTGCATTTGGTGCATCGGTGTGCTCTCCACGAGGATTCGTGGAAGTTGAAAGTTTGTGAGCTTGTTACTCTTTGGTCCTTGGACCCTAGACGCCTTTGTGGTGGCTGGACCCTTGTGTGGTCACTTGAAGCCGTTCGGGAGCCCCCAATCCCATTGTGGGTTGTGCCCCGGATTGTTGTTGAAAGGCTCCGGATTCCGCCTCGAAGGAATTCCGATAGTGGAAGGTGAACCAAGCCTTTGTGGTGCGGTTCACCGGAGAAGAAGGTGAAACCTTTGTGGTTATTGAACCGTTGTGTCGGTTCACGCCTCTCCAACGAGACGTACTCCCTTAACAAGGAGGAACTCGGGAATACATCTTCGTCTCCGCGTGCCTCGGTTGTTTCTATACCCGAGCTTTTACTTATGCACTTTACCTTGTGATAGCCTTCGTGCTTGAAGTATTCTATTGCTATCACCTTGTTGTTTATCTTGCTTAGCATAAGTTGTTGGTGCACATTGATGAGCCTAGTTTATTTAGGTTATCGGCTTGTTAATTTAAACACCTAGTTTTATTCCGCAATTATCAAGCCTAAACCGGAAAAGTTTTAAACCGCCTATTCACCCCCCCCCCCCTCTAGGCGACATCATTGTCCTTTCAATTGGTATTAGAGCCTGGGCTCTCTTGTTGGGCTTTACCTCCTAGAGAGTAAAAGATGTCGTTTAGAGAATTAGTGCACGATCCCACTTTCATATTTGATGGCACAAATTATGATGTTTGGAAAATTCGCATGCTTAATCTATTTAGGGCCATGGGTCCAAATTATGTTAAGAGGATTGTAGATGTGTGTTTATCTCCTCCAAAGGATTCTCATGAATTATCTTTAGAGGATGAGATAAACTCTCATCTCGAGACTCAAGTTACTAATGGTCTTATGTGTGCTTTGACCGATGTAGTTCTTGCTTCAATCATGCCTTTTCGAAATGCACATGAGCTTTGGACCAAGCTTCAAGATATATATGAAGTGTCCAAATATTGAGGATGATTGTTCTTCCTCCACCTCCGGCCGTGATGAGTTCACAACTTCTTCCACTTCACCATCATGTGATTTGTCACACGGTAACGATATGGTGAGTGGCGATAGAAATTGCATTGGTGATGGTGAACTTACTATTGATTATACCTCTTCTCTATCACATTGCAATCTTCTATCTTTGGACTTAAAATCTTCTAGCACTCAAAATGTCATACATGCTAGAGTTGATTGTCCTTGCATATCAAGTAATAGTTGCTTAACTAAATATAATGATGATATGCTCTCTATGTCTTGTTGTGATGAAAATTACTCTTCCATATCCTCTAGTATTTGCATGACTAACAATGTAGAGGAATCCCAACACTTGTTGGAACAAGACATGGACCTCAACGGAGCTTCAAGTATCTCTTCATCCTCCTCACCCAGTAATCATGTTTGCCTTATGGCTAAGGATTCAGAGGTATCTCCCACCTCGAATCCAAATTGTGATGATGTGGATGAGGATTCTCATGAAGAAGGTTTTGACTTTGAATCCTTAACCAAGATGGGTGAGATGGTACTTGGTGCTCTCCCCAAAGGTAGTAAAGCTATCCCTCCTCTTTGTGAAATCATTGATTATGTTACTAAGAGTAGGGAATTCATTGAGGATTTGGAAAGTCAATTTGATGAGAAATGTCAAATTGAGAGAGATGACTCTATCACCATAGCTTCTTTGAAAGCTTCTCTTGAAGAGGAAGAAGAGCTTAGGGTTTCTCTTGAAGAGAAACTTGAATCCCTTGATGAGTCTAATGATCTTATTATTGCTAAAATCATTAAGGAAAGAGATCATGCTATTGCTAAATATAAAGTGCTTAAAAAGGAAAAAGTTGAATTTGATGTTGGCAATGCTAGACTAAGTGAGGACATAGAGAGACTTGACAAAGCTCACAAAACTTTAGAAAGTGAACACTCTCTCCTTATCATGTCTCATGATCAACTCCAAACTCAACTATCTAACAATGATAAGCTTTCCAAATTGTCTCCTTCCATTTCTAATGTTAATGATGCTTGTGCTACTAACTCCACTTCTCGTGAAGCATCTATTTTGAAGGAAAATGTTGAGCTATGGGCTCAACTTGAGTTGCTATCTATCAAGTATGGGAAATTGGAAGAAACTCATGAAAGGCTCTCTAGCTCTAATGATGATCTTCGAGCATCCCATGCTAAGCTAAAGTTAGCTAATGAGGCGATTATGTCAAAGGTAACATCTTGTAAGCCTCATGTGGACAATGGCACAACGTCTTCTCTTAATGATATATCATCTTGTGCTAGTCCTTGTGATTCATCCACTCATAATGTTGCTACATCTTGTGATGAATCACTTTCCATACCTTGTTTCTCTAACAATGAAGTTTCTACTTCCTCTAGCATTTGTGTTGATACTAACCATGTAGAGGAATTAAAAGAGCTCAAGGCCCAAGTCACTTCTTTGAATAAAGACTTGGAAAAGCGTCATGTTGGGAAGTCCACACTTGACAATATGTTGAGTGTTCAAAGACGCCGCAATGACAAGAGTGGACTTGGATTCAACTCCAATAACAAGAACAAGTCCAAGATCATCAAGAAGAAAAAGGGCCAAGAACAAGTCAAAGATTCGGCCAAAATTGTTTGCTTCAAGTGCAAAGTTGAAGGGCACCATGTTAGATCTTGCCCTTTGAACAAGAAGGCTCTTAGTGAGAAGCAACAAGGGAAGAAACCTCAAGTTCAAACTCAAGCTCCTCAAGTTGAAGAACGGTCTCTTCCCAAGAATAATCAAGCTACCCCTCCTCAAGTCAAGACTCCAACTAAGAAGAGAGGAGGAAGTAGATGTTGCTACCTATGTCGTGAGAATCATGCACAAATGGTACCTTATCCAACCCCATTATAATTAATGATGTTTATTCTCTTCGGAAGGATAAGGTTGGCAATGTGTTTGCCAAATATGTTGGTACTCAAAGTGGTGTCAAGAAAAGAACCATTTGGGTTGCCAAACCTATTGTGACTAACCTCTTAGGACCCAACTTGGTTGGGGACCAACAAGTTAAAACTTGATCAATAGGTGTTGTTGAAGGCACTGGAGACTTGGCTACATTATGAAGAATTAAGGGATCGTCATCAATTATATTCTCTCAAGTCAAGTCATATGGATCATATTGTTCTATCTCATATCCAATGTTCCTCCTTGCGGTAACTTTTATTTAAATCATATATACATTGAAAGTTGCTTGCACCCTTGCATGTGTTTGGTTTTGTATCTTGCTAGTGTTTGTATGTGTTGTGCTCTCTACTTACTTATCTTGAGAAATCAAGTATGTGTATGTTGGTTGGCACACCATTTACTAGTTTTGAGCCTTATTGTTTTTATTTGATATCTTATCTTGTTGGCTCTCTTTGAGAGATTAATGGACTATCATATTTTGGGGGAGTGATATGCTTCGTGCACTTCACAATCCTAAAATTGTGTATTCATGAGAAATACAACTTAGTGTTGATATATTTATATTATCTACTATCTATGTGGTATGTCATTCTCATGAGAAATTCAATTTTTATAATGTCCATTAATTTTTCGAGTTGGTTTTGTTTGCCTCTTGCTTTAAATAAATGGATTATCACATTATGGGGAAGTAATAAGCTATGTGCATATTACAAGCCTAGAAAATGTGAACATATGAGGTTTTGCCACCTAGAATTGATATTGCTAGTTATCTTGTTCCTATGTGGCATGTTTCTCAAACAAGTTTCCATTTACTTAAATGTTTTTTGTCTCTCACTCTTTTGGATCTTGTTTGTGGAGGATGTTCTTGGTATGGCTTTCCCAAATATGTTCTCATGTATCTTTTGGGAAGCCAATTGTTTCAAGCTACTCCTTGGAGTTGCTTTGCACCTTCGCATGATTTGTGAAGCTATCAAGAATATCTATCTATCTAAGCATGGCTTTTAATTCCTATCATTTGCCATATGCTTATGTTTTGTGAATATGATCTTCAATATATCTTTGCAATCCACCCCCGAGAAATATCTCCATACATTACTTGTCTTGACAAGTGATAATATTTTTGTGGTAAATATATTGATCATATTCGCTTTGGCTCTTGCTTTGAATTGCTTTATTTGATTGCCAAGGATTTGTTTTGATCTAACTCTCATTTGTCTTCATTGTATCTTTTGGATCCTTTATTGCTCTACTTAAAATTTATTTAGTGCTTTCTTGAGTTGGGAAAAGCAATGAACCAATTCTTGTGCATTGGCATTCAAAAGTCATACTTCTTGATAATGCACTATTCTTTGGGAAGCTATCCTACTTTGAGTAAAACACCGTTCTTTAATTTGGTATTGCAATTTCTTGCCTTTCTTGAACATGACTAGTGTTTGAATAATATATATGGAGAGTGATGATCTCATTTGTGTGCATTGTGTATTCAAATGCAAAATCATAAATAATGCACACATCGTGGGGGAGCAATCATATATGCTTTTTGAACATTAGTTGTCTTCGTTTGATATTTGATCCCGATGACGTGTCTCCTTGGAAGACAAACATTCTTCGTCTTGGTACCTTGTGCCATCATGAAAAGTGTAGAGGGTTTGGTTTATTCCTTGATGATATTTTTCATCAACTGGTCTCTTATTTTCATTGGTATCTTTTTAAAGTGGTATCTTCAATCATGTGTTGATTTGGGTATTTGATATAATTTGGACAATTTGTTTTCTTGTCACACTAGTGTGTGCTTTGTTGGTTTACTTGGTGTTCTGTCTAAATTATATCTCGCTTGGTTCTTGAAAGTCTTGTGCATGCATATTTATTATATGTATATCTTATGGCATGCTTACTTTCGTTGATCAAAATATAAATGATAAACTCCATCAAATCCTAAATGGCTAAGATGTGCATGAAATTCAATTTCATATCAATATGCACATATTTATGTGGAGTTTGTCCTATGTATTGTAGTTGCTCTAACTACTTTGGACCCAATGAGTTTGGGTACCATGTTGCACTTAAATTTGTTTTAGTTACACTTGAGATGCATTGGAAGCTTGTCTCATCTACAAGATGGTGTCACCATGTGTCCATTGGATGATGGTTCACTCTTATCTTCTACATCACCAATGTTATCTCGGTAACAAGTATCTACCTCATGCATACGTTTCTAAACTTTCAACCTTGTGTAGGTTGTATCTTGGCATGAATCTTTTTGTTGCAATTAATTTGGTTCTTGCAAAACGTCTCTATTGCAAATATGAATAAGCCGGGATGATTACATATAAAGGGACTATACATTCATTTCTAAGATTCATCGATCCCAATTATGTCAATCTAGCACTTTCTACTTAAATTCTCTCAGGTGCAACATTGATGAATTTTCAAAATCATTTGCGTTTTGTGTTACTTGTTATCTTACTCGGAGCATCCATTTGTTAACCTTTATCCCTTGTGGATAATTTTTTATGCTATGATGAGTATGTGTTGGAAGTTCACTTATATTCCGTTAAGATATAATTGGGATTTGTGCTATGCTTTTAAGCAAAGATCTTATTGGTGTATTTATGACTTCCTCCTGGATATCATAATCTTTACCCGTGTATCTATCTTGTGTGTACATGTTTATTTGTAGACCCATATCTTAGTGATTAGTGTCTACTTAGAAACTTATACACGTGAGAATAGTACATCTTTAATTGATATTCCAAATCTTTAGTTACCACCTCTTATTGCTTTTGACTCCTTGGTGGTTTCTAAAAGGCTCAAGCTTTATTTTCCATGTGTTATGCTTGGTGCATTTTACTAAGCTTGTGGAGCTATTTGCTAGACCTCTTTTGGTGTGTGGGTATGGGAAAGACATGATATGCACTATGTGCAACTCTTCTTGAAAGACTATGTTGATGCTATCATCCTTGTATTAGTCTCCTATAATGCCTTTTTATCTTACACCCATTACTTCATTTACCGCTCCTTGTTCTTGTTGCAAAACATTTTATTAGGTGAAAGTTGTTTTGCCTCCTTTATCATTTACATTCTCTTACATGAGTTTGTGGTCGAATTTATCTAGGAGGGAGTGAGGATTCCATGTTGTGCACACTATATTGAAATACAAATCCTATTTGTGCACGTACCTTGGGGAGATCCCTCATGATATTTAGAACACTTTTCAGATGCTTCTGATTGCTTGCTTATTTTGTTGAACTATCTTTCCATTTGATATTCTTTTGCAATCTTTGGATCCTCTATATAGTTTGATCTCCCTCCATCTATTCGTCATTGGATATGTGCATTTTATTTCACTCATATTATGAGAAATACACACATTATGGGAGAGCTCTCACTATATTTGCCTTCTAAGTTTTTCTTCCCATTTCGGCAATCGATGCCAATGGGGGAGAAATTTAGAGGGTTTAAGGGAATATGGGTTTGTTCTCTTGCGGTTCTCTTGCATCCTTGCTCTTTGTGTTGCATGGTTGCTTAAATTCATTATATAAACCCTCGTAAAAGGGATTGTCATCAATTACCAAAATGGGGAGATTGAAAGTGCATGGTTGCCCCCATACGTGGTTTTGGTAATTAATGACAATCCTTATGGACTAATGTTTACATTGAGATATTCTTATAGATCTTGTCCATGGGAAATTATAGGAGTTCATGTGTTGGACTCTTCAAGATGACTTAATGACCAATGCTATATTCAAAGGGTTTATATGAAGAATGGTCATGTGTAGAGTTGAGCTCATTGCAAGTATGGCTTGGAATAGAAGATTGAGTGAACAATCATTCTTAACCCCAAGCCATCATACATATCAAGAGAAGAAGATGAAGTGCAAGCTCAATATGATGCATCTCGGAAGATATCTTTTGATTGAAGCTTGCAAAGGAGACATGAAGACGAAGCTTAGCGAGGCCCTCCCATAATGGAGTATGGGGGAGCATTTGGAGATGTCTTCATCAAGCATGTGCTAGCAAGCACAAACAAGAAAGGTGTTTCAACCTGAGAGAGTCAAGATCGTCATCATCTAGCTCAAGTGGAATGCTCATGGCAAAGGTATGATCTTGATAGGGCTATATGATAGATAGGCGTAATATCAAGAGGGGCTCTCGAGTGAGTAACTTGATCGCATCTTTGTGGAGAGCTCAAACATTTGCATGCTTGGCATATCATCTTTCCTGGTTCTTATTTGGTTTTTCTCCGTGTTGAGTTTTGGTGCTTGTCGTGATCTTCATGACAAGACCAAGTCCTTCGAAAATGGTTTTACTTTGGAAAACTTGTTGCCTTTTATCCATGTGAGGATTTAGAGCTTGGTTTATCTCCATACTAAGCTCTAGTTCATCAAAAACAGATTTCGTATGAATATCTTGTTGCGTTTTTTATGAAGGAGTTTTTACTGGTTTGCATTGTTTAGGAAAGTTCAACATTTCCCCATTTGGCTTTATCCTCACATGATGGACTGTGATGTTTCTATGCACATTCAAGTAGATCTCGTTGTAACGATTCCAACGAGCCAAAAATCATCGAAAATAGAGTCCGGATGGAAAAGATATTGACGTTTTCGTTTATCAGTTTCTGTTGTTTTTTGCTGTGGCGGTAGTACCGCCGCGGTACCGCCCGAGGTACCGCCGGAGCTAACAGAGAGCCGTTTTCGGCGGTACCGGGAGCGGTAGTTCCGCCGGGGCGGTAGTACCGCTACCCGGGGCGGTAGTACCGCTACGGAAGCCTGTTTTCAGCCCATTTTGATGCCCTAACTCCCTAGGGGGGCGGTAGTACCGTTAGGGCCAGCGGTAGTACCGCTAGGGCCAGCGGTAGTACCGCTACGGCGCGAATCTGCACCCAACGGCTGGATTTTGGGTTGAGCTATTTAAGGGGCCTTCTTCCCCAATGGTTTTCTAATCTTCTAGCAAGTCTTTCTCCTCTCTCTCCTCCATTGTTGCCCTTTGGAAAGCTTGCTCTTCCTCTCCATCCCTCCCATGGTTCTTGCTAATATTTGAGGGAAAGTGAGAGGTGATCTTGATCTACGTTTTCACCGGTCGATTTCTCCTCTAAGTGAGGGAAACCTTGTAGATCTTGATCTTGGAGTTCTTGGTGCATCTGCTCTTTGTTCTTCCTCTCTTATTCCCCCATAAGCATTTGTTGCTTTGTTGGAATTTGAGAGTGAAGGATTTTGAGCACTTGTGCTCTTGCCTTTTGCATTTGGTGCATCGGTGTGCTCTCCACGAGGATTCGTGGAAGTTGAAAGTTTGTGAGCTTGTTACTCTTTGGTCCTTGGACCCTAGACGCCTTTGTGGTGGTTGGACCCTTGTGTGGTCACTTGAAGCCGTTCGGGAGCCCCCAATCCCATTGTGGGTTGTGCCCCGGATTGTTGTTGGAGGCCGTTCGGGAGCCCCCAATCCCATTGTGGGTTGTGCCCCGGATTGTTGTTGAAAGGCTCCGGATTCCGCCTCGAAGGAATTCCGATAGTGGAAGGTGAACCAAGCCTTTGTGGTGTGGTTCATCGGAGAAGAAGGTGAAACCTTTGTGGTTGTTGAACCGTTGTGTCGGTTCACACCTCTCCAACGAGACGTACTCCCTTAACAAGGAGGAACTCGGGAATACATCCTCGTCTCCGCGTGCCTCGGTTGTTTCTATACCCGAGCTTTTACTTATGCACTTTACCTTGTGATAGCCTTCGTGCTTGAAGTATTCTATTGCTATCACCTTGTTGTTTATCTTGCTTAGCATAAGTTGTTGGTGCACATAGGTGAGCCTAGTTTATTTAGGTTATCGGCTTGTTAATTTAAACACCTAGTTTTATTCCGCAATTATCAAGCCTAAACCGGAAATGTTTTAAACTGCCTATTCACCCCCCCACCCTCTAGGCGACATCATTGTCCTTTCAGAGGACCACAACCACCATCTGCTGCTGACGACTCTCGAACAAGCCTTTCTACGTCCGAGTCATCGGAGGAGGAAGAATCAGAGAGCAGAAACTCCTCGCACGGGGTCAATGCCATCTGGAATGCATACAAGACCTCATTTTATGCCTAGGAACGACGATAGCAAGAGGTAATTCGACCGTAAAATAGAGTTCCGTCAGATTTGGCGGGGTGGCGGCGATTCCCCAGACGCGGCAACTCTCAAAGAGCTGGAGAGGCAGATCTGGAGTGTGGCATGGGGTGCACCACTGCAGCCGCGCCGGGAGTAGCCCTAAATCTATGGCCGTGGGATGGACGGCGGGGGCGGCGGCGATTTGGGGGAGGAAGACGCGTACGACCCGAACTGAAATGTCCGTCCCGCCAACCGCTATCGAGACATATAGGGGCCCGGCGGCGGTCGTGAGGGAAACCTCCGAATTCACAGTTCAACGGGTCGATTTCATGGGCGCCCTCAAACTTTTTTACGGGCCCATGCCTTTTAAGGTTCCTGCTATTTTCGTTTGAAGATCCGAAACCGTCTTTGATGGTTATTTTATGGTTCTGCGACGTTTGAGGGCTCCGTTAGAGATGCTCTAAGAGGCAGCATTAGCAGGATTTGGGACAGAATCAGCCGGTGATGTGAGAAAGATATGCATTAAAATGCATTTGTTTTTTAGGTGTCAGGAAATTCAACAGGTTAAAACATAAGGGGAGATGATGCTAAAACTTGAGCGATTGTATTCACAATCAGCACGGAATTATTATGATCCGAGAAGAAAACTTAGAAGACACACTGATCAGCAATATGAGTGAAACGAGTGCAAACAGAACAAACAACAAGATATTTTTCATCTGTTTCGTTCATGCATTTTTTTACCGGAAATTTGTCAGTTGCCTCACCTATTTTAGCTTCTTCTTTTTTAGTATAACCTCACGTATTTTAGCTGTGGCTAACTTTATTAATGAGGAAAATCCAGCTCCAGACTGGATCGAAAATATTCCAGTTGTGTCGTCAAAGATTTTGTGAGCTCAGATGTTTCCTTTTGACCAGGACTTTTAACAATTGCCCTACAGAGTAAGCAGGGAACAGTTGACAGAACAGTGCATGTCATTTCAAGAACAGAATTTATCGCAAACAGTAGTCTTGATTTCAAGAATAGTGTATACAATCTCAGAAAAACACCAAAGTGGAGATAAGGTCGGCAAACATGTGGAACAATAACAGCTTTTCATCAGTTTCCATACAAAAAAGAGCTAATTTTCCATAAGCCAGCAAATAATTAGTCATGAATATTGAATAGTTAATAGCGAGGTAGGGAAACTGTGATTGCTTGGGTTGCAACCTGAAGTTGGAAGGAGTTTCAGCATATAGTCAAATAACATCAGCATGTCCACTACCACCGAATAGGATACAATATTCTGAACTGAAGATAAATGATTTGATAGAAGAAAAAAACTGAAGTACTTGATATAGTTTCCCCTTTTGACGAGACATGAGAAATGTCAGCGAAACCTGTTCTGTGTGTACAAATCTTATGTATTGATAAAAACGAACTGCTGCAAGCCTTCCAGAGCATGAGAAATTGATTACATTGGGGTGGTAAGCGTTTTTCTGCACTGGATACAACTGAAATCAACCGCCAGTATAAGCAGAACTTACCTAATAAACCATGGACGATCACGACACAGGTACCCACTATCAGTTCCACTCATTTCCCTCTTAACATACAAGTCTAGACAGTAACGATCATCCAGGCCAGCCGTAATGACATTTTGAGAATATCACTAGTCCCTTTGTATAGGAAAATCTATCATAAGTTTTACCAGAAGAAAATATACATCGATGCTCCGAAAATATTATGTCGCAAAATTTAGTTCCCGCTTATCTTTGAAAGAAACAAAATTTAAGTCGTCATCTTCATCTTCCTCGTAATCATCATCGTCATTGTCTTCATCATCAAATCCACTGCTCCCGGCCATGTTTCTACCATTCAGATCACTTCCTGTGGATGCACCATTTAAGGAATGGCGATGCCCAGTATCAGTTAGCCCACCTTCATGCACATCAGCACCATCGACACCTATACCCGAGTTCATCCCGTTGGGTTTTAGTGCAAGCTGAATTGCACCATTACCCGTCAACTCATTCGCTTCTTGTTGTTCTTCAGGAGTTTTGGCAAGAGAAAGTAGGATGTTCTTGGCTTTCTTGTCTGGTGGGTACCCACGTGTTTCCATTTCGTTGAACCAAATCACAGCATTCCCAAAATCTGAGTTCCTGCCATGTACATCCATAATGGTAGTGAAGATCGTTTGATTGGGTTCGACACCCTGCATCCGCATTCTCTCATATACTCGCATTACTTTCTCAACATCATCCAATTTCGAGTAGCCTTTCATCAGAGTTCCATAAGCAACAACATTTGGCCTCAAACCATCCTCTTTAAGCCGACGGAAAAATTTCTCAGCCCCATCCATATCAGAAGCATTTACATAAGCTAAAAGCATTGTTGTGTAAGAGCAGAGATCAGGCTCAACCCTGCAAAAGCAAATAGTGTGACAACCTGAGAAACTAGCAGTGCACCTTTCTGAAATTTAAATTCAACAATACAAGTCATACCTGTGTCTTCTCATAGTCTTGAACACTGTTTGAGACTCTTCTACTAATCCAGATATTGCGAATGCATCAAGCAATATGTTATACGATTTGCGTGTTGGCCTGGAAAAATAACATTGAATGAAATCACAAATAACATATTGTACATTACCTCCTATGAGAAAACATTGGTCTGATGGCTATTCTTCAGCGAAAATGTGGCGAACTTGTGTTTTTTGTTTAAATTATGCATGCAACAGAGTACAGCTAGGTTTAACCACCGAATTTATGTCCTCTTATTTTCGTATTTGAAAAGACACGCTTTATCAAAATCATATAGCCCAGCATGAAGTTTGTGCCTATATGACAACTCTTTGATGTGTGTAGGACTGTGTACATGTGCTATCTATACGGAAAATAAAGTCATCAGATGGACGGAGTGTGTGCTCACAACTTAAACATGACAAGCTCATGGCTTTAACAAAATGTTGCTAACAACTGGAGTCATCATTACACAAGCCAGCAATGACCAATTATCAAATCTCAATGTACTGAAATGAAATCAAACCTGATTCCAGCATCAAGCATCTCTTCGAACACCGCCAATGCTTCATCGTCCCTCCTGGCTTTCCCATAAGCTTTGATGAGCAGGGAATAACTGACAACATCTGGTTTTAGTCCGGCTCTTTGCATCTAAATGTTATGACATTTGTTAGGGAAAACAGCTAAGCTAGTTTATATCTTTAAGTCTGTAGCAGCACACTTGTTGAGTTAAGCTGGAGAAGCACCTGATCATAAATACTTGAAACTTCCTTATAATCTGCTTCAAATGACATCAAACTATTAAAAGTGACTGTAGACTGTGGGATTCCTCTCTCAGGCATCTGTGCGAATAGCTTACGCGCCTGGGTATAGTCACCAGCCTTCTTGTACATATATATCATCATATGAAACATCTTCTGGTCTGGCTTAAAAAAAGCTCTTTTTTCATTCAGAAGGTCCTCAAATATAGCTTCAGCTTCCTTATATTTGTCACCCTGTCAGCAACCAGCAAAATATTGGTTAGGGACTAAGGTAGTGTAGTTCAAGAACTGATATTAGTACGCTAATGTTTATGATAGATGCATAGGTGGAAACACAAAAGAGTTCGACAAGAGATGGGACTATATTACGAAAGAGTTGCACAAGTGATGGGACCGTCGGAACTTCCAATAGCAGGCTGTGGAACAGTACTTGCAGAGTGGCCAAAATATCAGTGATCAAGCTCCCATATGACGCAAGGATAAATATTTTATCAAGTCAACTATATTGCCAGTTTGAAACCAACAAATCCCAAGCCCAACCTGCTCTAGTATGTGTGTTATCTCCTCTCAATCCCAAAGGCGTTAACAAGATTTTTATGATTAATCCCGAGGCAATGGGCAATAGGGTGTCACAGCTACAGCATTTAGCAGCCGAACAACTTGCCTACTTGGCCTTAGAAACTATTGCAAGTTTGAAACCAACAAATCCAAGCACAACCTGCACTAGTATGTGCGTTCTCCTCCCTAGCCCAAAGGCAAAGGTGTTAACAAGATTCTATTGGTCCTAAGCCCATTGGCAATCACAAGTCAGTTAAAGTGCAACAATGTCAGATAATGGCCATGAGTGAGCCCTAGGCCTCCGCATCCTCCTGCCGGAGACCAGGGATGTTAATTAATTTTCTCCGCGTATTTGTTTGGCCCTGCCTCTTTAGGCTTGTAAATACTCTCATATCTTTTCAATGCAATGAAGCACAATCCTTTTGCGTTTTCTCGAAAAAAGACGATGGCCATGACTCCATGAGTGACTTCTGGCCCAAATGTTATTTTTTATAAGACATGCTACAGCATGTCCAACATCTAACTGATTTCAAGGATGCACACGTAAATTTGATACATAATTATGTATACTCAACACCATGATTTTGGTAATTTTGTATGTAGCGCTCTCAGTATTATGGTGTTGAGCTTCACAGGAAGCTTCCAATAAAACGACCACCAAATTCTACAAAAAATATATTAGTATATGACACTGAATCAAAGTAACAAACCGAATTATCACCACTAATTCGACAAAAGAGTAATCATTAACTTTGCAAGTAGTTTCTCATATAGTACTTTGGTAGCTCAAAGATTAGACTGTTAAAATGTGAGGGGTCAATAAAATGCGCACCTCAACAAGGGATTTCAAAATTATTTGATATGAAATAGGCGATGGTTCAGGGCCTGATGTCTGCATCTTATGAAATACAGCCTCAGCCTTTTGGTACTGTTTGGCTCTTCCATATGCTTCCATCAGAGCAGTCTGAGATATCACAGTTGGCCGGTAACCTTTCTTGTTCATGTACTTCAGAACCCTTTCCGCCTTGCTAAAATCTCCCAACTTTCCGTAAGCCGTGACAAGCATCAAGAAGTCCATCTCACTGAAGTCCCACCAATGTTGTGTTCTAAGCCATTCAAGAATCTGAAGTAAAAAAGGTGAAAGACATTTAAGTATTTCAGAATTCCTCGAATCATATTGCTCATGGATTGAAGAGTCTCCGGTAGATGCTTCGTCACCAGGAAACTTTCAGATATGACTAATATGCTGCAAGTGGATATACCTCGCTGACGAGATTCCATTTTTTGAGCTGTTTGAACCGCACAAGAGTTCCAAGAACCGAATCCCTTGGCATTGGCTCCTTGGTGTTTCGTTGAGTCTTGAGAATGGATACAGCCGACCCCGACTCCTCTATCTCGCACATCATTCTCCTCCAGTTCTTTTGCTTGGCCTCATCAGCAGCATCCTTGAAGACCTCGTCTCTCTTCTTCCGCACAAACTTTCTGGGTGCCAACATTCCCTGGCAGACCACCTCAAGCCTTCGATTGCTCTTGATCTTCACTTTATAAACAAGCAAACCGCATGATACCTTTGCATTGCTGACACCATGAAACATGTTTCAAACGGATTAAAACAAGGAAACGACCATCAATGCACGACAAAGGGAACTGCAATACACCAGGTACAAGCAGACTTTTGTTCATAAGGAATCATACTAATATAACAGATGTGGACATCACATTAGATTCTCTAGTGCCTGCACAATGGCAAGCTGGATGCACCCAGACAACCCGAGGTTTTAGTTCCCATCCACAAACTTTTTCCAGGCAAAATACAGATGACATTATCATATATGAGATATCTGAGTGAAGAATTAGAACCAATTCATTTCCATGCATACTTTTAAGTTTTTTTTTAAAGAAGAAGCAGTGCAAAAAGAACTGGCATTTCGATGAAATCGAAGGTCAATAATAACTACTTCAACTATCAAACTCTGCGACTCCTCTTAACTAACAAGGACCTAGAATGTACAGCTGCTCATCGGCACACTCTCTCACCAACGAATTACAGCGTTCATTCTGCAAAAGTTTCAACTACGATAAAAAAACTTGACCCTACACGCAACAAAATTACGGTGGAAAATTGCAGCATAAATTACTCTCTGTCCGTTCCCCCTTCGTTCCGGAACCCATCCCCGGAGCGAAATTCCCCGCTGCTGGGTTAGGCAGGCGCGCATTATTTTAGGAACGACATATACGAGGCCGGTGAACAGCGGGTTCGCGCAGAAGCACGGGAAACCTCTACAAACTGAACTAAACTAACCTAGCCTAACAGCGAGTTTTCCGAGAACCCTTTCCCCGCACTCGACAGGCGCGGTTGTCGGAACCGGTGAGGGGAGTGGGGAGCAGAGGAGGGAGAGGTTACCAGAGGCTGGAGGAGAAGGAGAGCGGGGACTGGGAGCCGAGCGTCCCCATCGCCGCCTCCATCGCCGGCGCGCGCGAACCGGAGCAGCAGCAGCAGCAGCGGGAGCAGGAGGAGCCTTATCGGCAGAGGAGAACCTCTGCTTGCTTAAACCCCACTGTCCATCTCTGTCAGTCACCGCTGTCTGCGGATGGATGAGGAGGAGCAGGAGGATCTTTTCAATGGCGCAGTCCTGTCTGGGCTGGATGACGGCTTGGCCCATCTAGATGTCGGTCCGTCCAGCTCCGTGTCGAGCCCATACCAGGTGCCGAAATAAAAAGCCCCCCCTGACCCTTCCCGTTCCCCCTCTGTACGCGCGCGAGGCTCTGCTTTCCCCGGTTCGCCGTGGCCGCCGCCGCCTGCCGTGGTGGAAATCCGCCGAATATGCGAGGTGATCGGGTGGGGAGCACCGAGCGCGCCGTAACACTCCCGTCGGTTAGGCGTCCGCGGGCGATTACCACCGGCGGCTGCAGGCGAACAAGATCCACCGCGTCTTCCACCACTTCTCTGATCGAGCACCGCTGGCCGCTTGCACATCACCGGGGTAAGTGGAGTGGGTCCTTTCAATTTTGAGTCGGAGTTCGACTATGAAGTATGAACCTGACTAACAAATCTTTTGTTACAAAAATTGGACTGTGTTGGGCGTCGCATCGCTGGTAGGAGTTCGCGGGCGGTTGCTTCGGCGGCTGTTGGTGAAGAAGCTCCACCACTCCTCCAATCAAGCACCGCCGGCCGCGCGCACGTCGACATCGTCCAGCTAACCCATTGGTTCATTGTATAACTTCTGTGCGTCCGTCCGGGTTTGTAAACCTCCTTTGAATTTTGAGTTAGACTTTGACTGTGAATATGGTTACCACTTAGACTAGCAAAATACAAATGTCCCAATAATTATACAGTTGAAACTGTTGGAAACACAAACATACTAGATGTACAAATCAACATGGGCAGCAGCAAGACGTCTACGAACACATCCATATTAAAACAACACATCAGAATGTAACGCACGTACCGAACGGTAGTAGATGAAGTAGTTGTTGCAGCAGCGATGACGACGGCTTCCTGAAGACGACGACATTGGAGACGAGTCGCCTGCGGAGCGCTTCCTAAAAATCTTATTTGCTATATCCCGTACAGGATCATAAGATCAAGTGGTTCCGGAAACCTGCTGTCACGTTCGCCGGTGCACGCCGGTGGACGGGATGGAGTAGATGACGGTGCCGACGTAAGGCACGAGATTGGCAAAACCTAGATTGGTTTGGTAGGTTTTTCATATTGCAGGGCATTATGTAGCGCAACTCAAAAAACCCTAACGGGTATGAAGTGAGCCAAGTCCACGTCGCACGCGTTAAGTCGGTTGGTAGCCCACGCGATTCAGGAGCGACCCGAACCGACTAAAAAAGGCGCGTCCATCGTAACCTTTTTCCTGTTTTGAGATTCCCAAACCAGCCGCGCGTCGTGACGAGACGGCTGGCGATGCGTTCGTGTGGCGGTGGAACCTGAGAGAGCCTCTTGTTCTCACTAACTTACCATGTAGCACAACACTCCACTATATACGATGGTGCCACTCCTCTCCAACTAGTCGTGTGGTACTAAACTTTAGCTCCCACTCCACTCACATGTGAGTTGCCACAAAATGAGCTTTTGAGATTTTAGGAAATGCTTATTACGCTGCTCACACATGGGCCCAATTCTAACAATCCCCCACTAGATCTCAAATCTCCGTCTAGGGATATTTGCCAGACCTCGAGTCTTATTTATATACCAGTGTTTCAGCAGAGACTGTTAAGTTGAACTTCCACATGATACTGATAAATAAGGTCAAGTCTTTTCTGTCAAAGAAGAAACCGAACCAATCTTGGTTTTGCCGATCTCGTGTCTTGCGCCGCCACCATAGTCTACTCCATCTCGTGTGCCCGCATGCACCGGCGAACGGGACAACAGGTCTCCGGAACCACTTGTCCTTGTGATTCTGTACGGAGAGTGTGAATAAGGTTTTTGGGAAGTGCTCCGTAGGACTACTCAAGTTCTTCATCGCGGCTCGTTTTCATGCATGATCATCGGTTCCGCGAGCGACTTGTCTCCAACGTCGTCGTCTTCTGGAAGCTACTGCCATCGCTGCTGCAACAACTACTTCATCTACTACCGTTCGGTACGTTTGTGTCGTTCCGATATGTTGTTTTGATATGGATGTGCTAATGTTTTATTGATGTTCATATTGATTAGTACATCTAGTATGTTCGTGTTTCACATGTTAGTACCTGTTGTGGTAATGTTTAATATAATGAAATTAATCATGGGATTATTGCCTAATTATCCCATTCCACTCACATGTGAGCTGCCACAAAATGAGTTTTGAGATTTTCTGAAATGCTTGTTGGGCTGCCACAAAATAGGCTCAATTCTAACCGAAGCCTATTTTTTAAATAAGGTCGAATGGTGTATACCTTTTGTGACATGTAATTTGTATTTGACTTGACAAATTCATGGCTCAAAACTCAAGGTGACTTTACAAACCCAACGGGGAGTACTTTACAAGTTGGCATAGCATAGCTATAACGGTAATCTATCATGCATAATACTGAAAATTAACAATGTAATAATCATAAAGTAATAGGTCATTTATGCCTTTTCAAAATATACACTTGCCATGGTAGTCGTTTGAGTTGGCGCAACACTCACATCATGTTCTGCACTCCTCACAATCTATTAAATCAATACAGCACAATTATGGAATTACATAAAAATATGTATGCATGATAAAACGCAAGGTTGACACAATTTTAAACTAATTTTTTTTCCAATTCAGTTATTTGGTATATACAGCAGGCATGATACTCATGGCCATTTTTTAAGTATCTTAAATCTAGTGGTGAAAGTACACAATCTCCGCAAAGCGTTTGGAACTAAGATCGTAGCCGTGTCCCCGCTAATATGGATAATTGGTGCTTTCGAACAAGTTAAGTTAGGGTATGAAAAATCTCATAATTTCAATTTCATACTAATAGTTGATGGGTGAATATGGATAGATGAGACATTGGATGAGTTACTAATTAGATGATTTCTATTTGGACAAAAGTGGATGTATGTAGATATGTTATTAGTCTAGATATATCAACTTTTTGACATAAGTGAGTCATCTAATATGGAACGGAGGGAGTACAGGGTTGTGTCTTATTTTCTTTTACTAAGAATAAAAAAATACTTCGTGAAAATATATGACACAATTGGCTTTTTGCACAGTTTTGAAGAATATACAAGGTGCTTTAGACATGGTCTCAGATTACCAATGGGAAATGAAGGTAGGCTCTTGTAGCGAGCTGCATCCCATAGTCCTCGGACATGTCCTTGAATATAGCAGAACTCATCGAGTATATATCGAGTTTTCTCCGTGACCCTTGTCTCACTACAGCACTATGCTCTACTTCTGTTTCACTTAGCAAAGTGGTTTTCTGGTTTCTACAGATTTGTCTACATACATGCACTAGTTCAATTCCTGGATCACCTGCACCTGTATATGTTTAGTAAATTTGAGTTGGACATCTATATATCTCTTCTCGTTGCTGTTCAAACTTCATTGTAAAAACAGAGGAGAAGTACTGTTTAAGTTATTCTGCAATTTTGTTGTCATGGCTGTTCGTATTGTACAGCACTGTTCATTTGTGAACTGGATCTTGATCTGTTCTTGCAGGGGGAGCTACAGCAATGTGAAAGAGATGACCGTCGAGTCTAAGGTCGTTATTATTTGGGTGACTTGCTCCGTGTCATCGCAGAGATGGCTGAAATGCCTCTCATTGTTAACGATGTGTATGTGTCAGGTCAGTTTCATGGGTGACCTTTTGAGAACCTGTAACTTTCAGAAAGTAAGAGTACTCTGTAGTGGAAACTTCTCTCGCAGGCTTCTCGTACATGTGGCACTACGTTGCCCGCTATAGTTTTGTGGTTGTTTCTATGGCCGGTAAGCTATCTGGGCCCTCGGCTGGAGCGTCATCCGATCGAGAAGTGAACCTACTTGGCTACTTAGCATTAGCAGGCTGGTGACGGTCGATGCTAAGCAGGCAGGTGAGGTTTGTGATTAGTGATTAGCATGTTGCTACCTACAGTACATGTCGGAAATCATGGCTTGATGCCGGGCAAATTCACTGCACCTGGACACCTCTTTCATTCGCTAAATTAAATGTTTGCTCGTGAGTCACCGTTGGAGTTGGAGCGCAATAAATTTCAGAACCGCATCCAGAGTAGAGATCTGGATCAACCTGAGATTCGATCGTCGATATTTGTTCCAGCGCGAGTCCGGCACTAAACACGGCGAACCAACCAAACATTACTAGAGGCGTTGACTTGCCAGAAAAGAGGTTTTGACTTGCTAGAAATCAGATTCCAGGTTTCACATCGAGATGGTTTGTTTTTCAAAGAGGTATTAGCACCAGCCATACAACAACTTATCAGGTGGAAGTAAAATCGTGCAAAAACTTGAGAATGGGGTTGAAGTGGTACACAAACTTGTTAAGTTGGAGCAAATTCATACAAATCTACCCTCCACGACACGTTTATGCCACTTTGGCTACCACGGTGGACATTTTTTTGCAGAAAAGCCCTTGGATTTTTAAGAACTAATTTTTCAATCCACATAATAGCTGGGCGTGTATGATTAATCATTAAGGTCCCATTTTTTTCAATTTGCACATATATCACTGGATTCTGCGCATAGAAAGAAAGGAGCCCGATTGATTCGTCGTGTTCTCGTTTTAGAAGGTCGTGAAGGCTACGCCGCTCCTTCTAGAATCTCACCGCTCCTCGTCGGCGGCTCCAATGGCGGATGATTCCGTGTACCGCAAGTACGACATGGAGGCTCCAGAGTACGGTAGGTGTCTCGACCTGCTCTTAATAGTTGTTTCTTTCTCCGCCGCGGTCGTGAGTCGAAGTAGGATTGTCGGGCTCCATGATCGAAGGTAGTTGTGCTCGGTAAAGCACTTGAATTTGGGTTGATCGTTACACATGATGATGTTCTCTTCGGTATTGTGCAAGAAATCGGAGCGATTTTTCATGATTTTAGAGATTTTCTGTTCTGGACACGTAGGTGTTGATTCACATACTCGGGGGTTCCGCAAAATTACACCGCTCACGCAAATCCGACGTGACAGACACGTGTCACGTTCTAAGTGGATTTGTGTGAATTTGCTCCAACTTAACAAGTTTATGTACCACTCCAACCCCTTTTTTTTGCTCCCACCTGACAAGTTGTTGTATGGCTGGTGATAATACCTCTTTTTCAAAGAAGAGAAGATGTTTGTGAGAACCAAGACTTGGCCTGGATGGCTAGGAGGTGTTGATACATCCTATCCCCGCGAGGTCTCGAGTTCGAGCGCTAGCGCCCGCTTCCTCGCCAATACTCAAAATTCTTCTAAAATATTGCTTGGATGGCCTTCTACCACTCAAGTCTCTTTTTTTTTGAAGATGTTTGCTAAAAGCTATGTTAATCTCTTTTTTCTCAAATGAAATTCAAAATTTGAGTCTTTTTAAAACTTTAGATACAGTTGAACATAATTGTTTGACGAGGTTTAGGAGGTGCATTCACTTTCACTTGTATACTGCTATGGTTTCTCAAGATCTATTCTCAAACTCATAG
Source organism: Poa annua (assembly GCA_026929855.1). Classification (NCBI taxonomy): domain Eukaryota; kingdom Viridiplantae; phylum Streptophyta; class Magnoliopsida; order Poales; family Poaceae; genus Poa; species Poa annua. Next base: position 75,952,304 of record CM049430.1, on the reverse strand, counting down.
GTTAAATCAATCCCGTGAGACCCACATGACGCTCCCTCGCCAATACTCAAATTTCTTCTAAAAAATTGCTTGGATGGCCTTCTACCCCTCAAGTCTCGTTTTATTTTTGAAGATGTTTGCTAAAAGCTCTGTTAATCTCTTTTTTCTCAAATGAAATTCAAAATTTGAGTCTTTTTAAAACTTTAGATACAGTTGAACATAATTGCTTGACGAGGTTTTGGAGGTGCATACACTTTCACTTGTATACTGCTATGGTTTCTCAAGATCTATTCTCAAACTCATAGGATAAGCCAATCCCGGGAGACCCTCACGAATATTGGTGCACAGCTCCATACTACATCTTCGCTCTGTCGTCAATACTCAAATTTCTTCTAAAAAATGCTTGGATGGCCTTCTACCCCTCAAGTCTCTATTTTTTTTTGAAGATGTTTGCTAAAAGCTCTGTTAATCTCTTTTTTCTCAAATGAAATTTAAAATTTGAGTCTTTTAAAAACTTTAGATACAGTTGAACATAATTGCTTGACGAGGTTTTGGAGGTGCATACACTTTCACTTGTATACTGCTATGGTTTCTCAAAATCTATTCTCAAACTCATAGGTTAAGCCAATCCCGGGAGACCCTCACGAATATTGGTGCACAGCTCCGTACTACATCTCCGCTCCCTCGTCAATACTCAAATTTCTTCTAAAAAATGCTTGGATGGCCTTCTACCCTTCAAGTCTCTATTTTTTTGAAGATGTTTGCTAAAAGCTCTATTAATCTCTTTTTTCTCAAATGAAATTCAAAATTTGAGTCTTTTTAAAACTTTAGATACAATCGAACATAATTGCTTGACGAGGTTTTGGAGGTGCATACACTTTCACTTGTATACTGCTATGGTTTCTCAAGATCTCTTCTCAAACTCATATGTTAAGTCAATCCCGGGAGACCCACACGAATATTTGTGCATAGCTCCGTACTACATCTCTTCGGTTGTAGAAATTTTTCGGATTTCATGCATCATTTTATAATATCACTTTTATTAAAGGAATTGTGCTATCCAAATGATGTAATTTATCTTTTTCATTCACATACACTAAAATATTAAAATGAAAAATCTAATATATTTCCTGTAACACTAAATTCCACTTTGAAAGTATTGTACTTTTCACCCCCTACTAGATTTCTACTCCATCCGTATTAATATATAAGCCATTTTAGCTTACTAATGTAGCAAGCCACAACGTCTTATATTATGTTACAGAGGAAGTACTAGTGTACTTGAGAATGGTTTTTAATCGTTTTTATGAACAATCCATCATAAACATGCAATCACTCCGTTCCACAATATAAGATGTCATCTGTGTTGCACATATTGTTTAGATTACTGAAATTTGTCTAGATACATATGAGTATGTAAAAAGACTAAACCATTTTATATTATGAAACAGAGAGATAGTTCACTTTCGAAAAATATCGGTGAATCTTCATAAATTTAATTGATGGAATATGGCCCCAAAAACTCAAAAGGTGAAAATCCTTTTGGTAGTAGTCCGGCAATATGATTTACTCCGCGTGACAAATGCAAACGTAACATTTGCATCTTATTTGTCGTAGTTGCATCCCGAGGGATTTCGAAAATGGAAATTAACCTTTTTAACCAAAATGGACATCATAGTTTGCACTATTATTTATGTGGCAAGGCCTAAGCTTGTGCAGTAAAAATGCACACATTATCATGAAACTTGGTACATAACGTTTGGCTCTAAACTTATTAAGATTACTAAATGATATGCAATTTTGTGAAGCACATTTTTCCCTAAGTCGTCAAAATTCAAATCTATTGTTTTTCTTATCAACCAGTACCCAAAAGAGGACACCATGCAAAAAGATTGCCTTTTTGAACTTCTCTTCATTTTTTTTGAAAAAGGGGTCAAAATTGTTCATGTGTCATTCAATTCAAAGATTTTGAGTATTTTAATACGACTTGGGTAGATTGCGTAGATTCCTACGACAGTTATTAGTAAATGCGCAAAAAAAAATTAAATCAATGAATGATAGAAAAAAGTTCAAAAAAAAATCAGCAGCATGCCTCAAATACGGTATGCTTTTTGTGAGTTCTACAACCGTCCCATTTTTATATTTTCTTCACAATGCACCCTCTTTGACCATTTTGAAAATATAAAACAATACTTCCTTCCGCTTTATAGGGTCTATGCGCATCTCCTTATCGTTAATTGACAAATATAATAGGGCATACATATTATAAAAATATATCATTATAAATTTTGGATGCTCTATTTTCTAGTGGTATAACTTTTGTGTTAAGCAATTGATATTTCAATGATAAAATTGACAACCTAAGATACATGTAGGCCCTATATTTAAATCAAAAGAGAGGGAAAATATATCCACATTCCACTCGTTTTTTATTCGAATCCACAATCTAATATATATATATATATATATATATATATATATATATATATATATATTCACATTCAAACCTGTTACCGATTATTATCGTGGTGTGCTCAAAATCCGTGAAAAATACGATATGATGATATGATATACTGACAAACCAGATTAGATCCGTCTACATTGCTAACCTCATCCACCCAATTTTCTATGAATTCCTTTGAACCAAGATCTATACTTGAATACAAACTACAAAGTGGCATTTATCTTTCATTTAGGAATAATCTAGTTGCTCAACGGAGTACTTTTCGGCATCTTCCGGAGAACATGTACGTGCACGAAATCCACTCGCCTACCTACTACCGCTTACACAAACGTGACACGTGAGTAGCTATGCTATATAGTAGTACTACTCCATAGGTGTCCTCTCTTCTCCTTGGAAAACTGAAGTGGAAGATAGAAACCTCGAGAGTGTGAGCTCCGCAGCGTGGAACGAAACCGAATCGAGCGACTGATTCCGATCGAATCTCCAAGGTAAAGCATCCCAAGATCAATCTCCTCCTTTGTCCCCTCCGCTTGCTTCCGATTACTCGCCGGTTTAGACCAGATGGCCGCTTGGTTTCAGTTTAGATTTCTTCAGTTTCTGATAAAACTTAGATCTCCCCCTTCGCTTATTTCTTCTTGGGATTCTTATCCGTGTGGTTCGATTTGTTTCAAGCGCTGCGGCTGGGTAGAATTTTCGCAAATATAGTAGAAATCATGGGGATAAAATCACCCAGCCCAACCTTTTTGGAACCACATAAAGAATCCTAGCAGAGGTTCTTGCTGCTTTCCCAGAGAGAAAGATCTTGCTAGCAATCCCCTAATCAGGACTTGCTGCGTCCCGAGCAGAGGTTCTTGCTAGTAATCCCCCAATCAGGCCTTAGTTTGCGTCCCCAGAGAGAAAGATAGTGTGCAGTGCACTTAGTTTGGATTGTAAATTAGGGTAGCAAGATGAGTTGCTTTCAGATCTTGAGCTCCGTTATAAAACGCTGATTTATTTTTGTAGTTATGAGTATAATGATTTTGATGAGTGACCGTTTTGACACTATTCTGTCCTCGGAACAATTTAACTTTTAATGGTGGACAGAGGCATGCTCTCTCGACCGATTCATTATGTCTTTGAAGCATTCTGATTTTGCACCATAATTCTGACGAGTAATTCAACAGTCAACACAATCACTCTGTCGGGGACTCGTGGTTCATTCTTTGTTGGTTCATAGTTTTTCTATTGGTTAATTTTTCACCTCTTTCCTCTAATCATCAAATGTATAACTCTTGTAACAGGGATGGCAACCGGTAGTGAAGCTGGAAAGTCTGCCGAGGCCGTGCTTGAGTGGCCTAAGCAGGACAAGAAGAGGATGCTGCATGCTGTTTACCGTGTGGGAAATCTGGACCAAACCATTAAGTATGTTAGCTTAGCTGTACTTTTGGTAAATGGTGGTAGTGTCAATATTGTTAATACTTACTAGCATGTTTGTGCTAATGCGAGTGATTTAATACTTGTAGGTGTTACACAGAATGCTTTGGCATGAAGCTATTGAGAAAAAGAGATGTTCCTGAAGAGAAGTACACCAATGCGTTTCTTGGGTTTGGACCTGAGGATACTAATTTTGCACTTGAGCTGACTTACAGTATGTTCATTGATCCACTTACAATCTTTTCTTCAGAATCGGTTTGATGTTCTAGTTAAGGTTTGGGTAGCCATGTCTGCTAGCCTCAGCAATAAAACTGGCGGGTTGTTATTCTTCTCTCTATACATATGAACCGTCAAAAAAATGTGGGGCTATACTGTCAATTTTCTTCACCGTATTGTGCTAATATGTCTTTTCTTATTTAATAGATTATGGTGTTGATAAGTATGACATTGGAGAGGGCTTTGGACATTTTGCTATCGCAAATGAGGATGTACGTATTTTTTGTGTGCAACATCTTACTGTTCATGTTACAGACTCGTGCTTATATGTGACGTGGATGCAACGCAGGTGTACAAGCTGGCTGAGACAATTAAATCATCTTCATGTTGTAAGATCACTCGTGAACCTGGTCCTGTCAAGGGAGGATCCACTGTGATTGCCTTTGCACAAGACCCACATGGTTACATGTTCGAGCTTATCCAAAGGGGTCCAACGCCTGAGCCTCTCTGTCAAGTTATGCTTCGTGTTGGTGACCTTGATCGGTCTATCTCGTTCTACGAGAAGGTATTTTCTTGTTCAATAGAAGATCATTTGAAATGTTAGAAACACTCAAGTACCTTTTCTGCATATTCTGCAGTTTATATCTGTGATATTCTGATGTTTGTCTTTTACGCAGGCCCTTGGGATGAAGGTTCTAAGGAAGAAGGATGTGCCTCAATATAAGGTATCATATACTTAACAGGATCTAGACACATTTTCTTAGATTAGAAGTACTGAGAGACATGGCAATTGTTGTTTTGATGCTACATGTCTTTGGAATTTTGGTAGATGAGCATTTTTATGATTTGTGCAGTACACTATTGCCATGTTGGGCTATGATGACGAGGATAAGACCACTGTTCTGGAGTTAACATACAACTATGGTGTCACAGAATATAACAAGGGCAATGCATACGCTCAGGTTTTAACAAGCTTCTTTTCTACATCTCTTTCCTCGTTAAGTTTTGGCATTTCTTGATTATTCTGTTACCTAACTGCAGGTTGCTATTGGCACCGACGATGTGTACAAGAGTGCTGCGGCCGTCGAGCTGGTTACTAAAGAACTAGGGGGGAAGATTCTACGGCAGCCAGGGCCACTACCAGGGCTGAACACGAAAATCGCCTCTTTCCTTGACCCAGATGGCTGGAAAGTGGTATGTCTTCTGACTATCTTTTGCATTAGCGCCTTTTTATTTGATAGGGGGCTATTAACAGTTATTAATGATGAATCACAGACAATGAGCTTAGACAATGCTTTGTTTACAATTTAAAGAGTTATGTAGTAGTTAAATGAATTTAAATATATTAAAAAAATTGGCTTCACAAAAATTCACAATATTTCTAGTCCCTTGCCGAGCACAAACTCGCCGTTGGCGTACTCCGCCAGCTCGTACCAGTCCCTGAAGAACGCCTTGGAGGGGGTGCTCGGCCTCGCGTACACGAACCTGCCGTTGCCGTACTCCCCCAGCACGTGCGTTGGCAGGCCTGGCGCGCTCCGCTTCTGCTTGCTCGAGGGTGGTCCTCGTGGAGGATGCGCCTCCCTCGCCGGGGGCGGCGGGCACAAGCTGTCGCTATGTCCCTGCTGTGGGGATTAAAGGTAGGATCTTGGGGGGAGGGGCGGAGCAGGCGGCGAGGGAGGGTGGAGCAGGCGGCGAGGTAGGAAGGCGGAGCAGGCGGCGAGGGATGGGCGGAGCAGGCAGCGAGGGAGGGACGGAGCAGCTGGCCGAGAGGGGCGGCGAGCAGCGAAGAAGATGAGAAGATGATGTCAGAGGCTGGTGGGAGGATGATTTCATCAGGTGAAAAAGAGTAGGGTTTTTTTTTGCAAAAACACCACCGCGACCAGTAATCTGGGTCGGAGGGAGTAGTTCATTTGTAGAAATTAATTGTTGGCAGTTAGTACATAGTTTAAAAGTCTACTCTTGTATTGGCGCTCACGAAGACAAGCTGTTGCTTTTATATAGAATCATGCAAACCAAGATAATCTCAAGGAGGTTTATATTGATAGTCTAAACGTGTTCCTCCATTTTTGTCTATTTGCTCTCCGTCCATTGTATAGATACCATCACATACTTAATTGGTACTTCCTCTGTTCCAAACTGTAAGCCTTTTTAGCAAACTAAACTAGTTAGCTAAAAAGACTTACATTGTGGAACAGAGGGAGTAGAACGCAATGGAAGAAACTGCGGAGGGGTTCTACCAAACCCATGCTGCACTATCATTGCACATTGAACCCCACCCCAGATTTTGCGTGCAGCATCGATGTCATACTCAGCATGGTTTTGGTCATAAATTATTTCTGGTGACCAGCCAACCACTGTATCAGTATATGGCTGATGTTTATACGAAGGCAAAAGCTTTGACTTATCCATTGATTAAGAAGATGCCCGGTTAATAAGTGGGAAACTGCGCTAAAACCGATTTACTCTTGTTGTAGGTTCTGGTGGATCATGCAGACTTCCTCAAGGAACTCCACTGAAGATCGCCGCGAGGAGGCAAACAATATGTGGTAAAGCAAGTCTGTGATGTAATAAAACAGCCGTCTCTTCGGCTCGACAGACAAATAAAATCTGTACTAGCGATGCATGGTTGGCCTAGTTAGAATGGAGTGCTGCTTGGGACTTGTTATGTACTATGATCGCCGAACATGAGTGTTAAGATGTATCAGTTCCGGCATCTGGAGTGGTTCCTCAATATCTTCTCGTTATTGGGGCTGAGTTGGCCTTGCTGATTTTGTGCGCTCCTGCTTCAGTGCTAACACGGCCTATGGCATGCCGATCGTTGGTATCTGGTTATAATTTGGACGAGACGATGAGTTCAGCCATGGAACTTGTGGAAAGAAAAAACTGACGCTGTGATTGAAAACTTATAACTGATTTTTTTTTGGCATGCTTGTGCGATTTCCGTCCCAGCACCCTCTCTTGGGTGTTGTGCCGTCTAGGTCAGCACCGGTGTCAAACGGTGTGACTTTATTTATAAATCGGGATGAAATTATATTTCGAGTAGGATGATTGAAAATTTAGGTGCTGGTATATTCCCATGTTCCCGTCAGACGTCTGCAAGTCTCGTAATAGCCTTATAACCACATGGCATCTTATTCACCATTTGAACTTGGAGTCAGATTCGAATCTTGAAACCTGCATCGTCGTTGATTAACAGAATAGTTGGTCTATATACCAGAGCAGTACACAGGGACATGGTAGTTGTGAAAATAAATGATTTGTTTGAGGGTTCATTGGTAGTAAAATAAATCTACGAACATTGTACGATTTTTCAAGTAACAGTTACTCACTCCAATTTTTAATATAATATATTTTAGTTATTAACATATTGGTTTGATACACAGAAAAATGAGTGAAAATGTAAAAATGTTTTAGTTATTACACATATTAGTTTAATATTACATAAAAATGAGTGAAAATGCGCTCTAAAACAAATAAAAAAGGCTAAGACGTGTCTTATATTAAAAAACAGAGATAGCAACAGTTTCCAGGATTGTTGATATCAGAAAAAAGAGAGCATTGAGTAACAAATTAACCTGGAAGCAAGGGAACAAAACAAGCTAATATGTTTAGCTCACATTCATGGAGTGTTTTTTTTTTTTCTAGGAACTGTATTTTCACACACGTTTTCCCATTACAATTTACAAATCACAAGCAGTAGAGCAAAGACGACACAAAACATAATTACTACACACGCATGTATACTGCAGCGAGCGGAGTGGCCGCCCTGCCTATCCGGCCGGCGGGCTCTTGGCGACGCGCGGCCCTCATTCCTCATCGTGTCCACTCTCGGCACGGTGTCCGCTCTCGTGGCGATCCTCCTCCCCCTCACCGCCGTCGGCGTCGTGCTCCTTGGCGGCGGCGTTCTCGCGCATGGCGCGCTGCTTGTCCTCCTCCGCGGCGCGCACCCTCTGGTGCATCTTCACCTCGGCCGCCTCCTTGTTCACCTGCGCCGCCTCCCGGGGCCCCGTCGTGTACGCCGCGACCTTGTCCACCTGCCCCTGCACGGCGGCCCTCGTCTTCTCCATTCCGGAGCGCGCCGACGCGCCCACGTTCGCCGCAGCCTCCTTGCCGGACTCCATGCCGCTCGACGCTTTCTTGCTTCTTCGCTCTTAGAACTAGCTTAGCTGTTGATGCCGCTGGGATCTGTGAGAGGGTCTTGTGTGCTTTTGACAAGCAGGATGGAGACGAGATTTATAGAGCCGCGCCATGAATCCACAGACGAACACAGGCCATGACGCGTGCTGGTGTGCAGGTCAGCAGATGGGGGACGCGTAGAGGTCGGCGTGGTGAGGTGTCCGGACACGAGGCACTACACCACCTGCTCCACTTGATTATCTCAAGTCTGCGTCACCGTCACCACAATATCATTGGCCGGAACGAAGCAGAGTCACTGCTTCCAAATGTCCGTGTGACTAATGGAACACGCAACGCAAGTATGATCGAGCTTAAAGATGCATGCTGCCAGTGACGCTACATCCGGCCGGAAATTCAGTTCAAGATCCGAGTTCATATGCTCATGAATATGGTGGGATCGAATAAATAGAAACAATTCAAAATATTATGATACTTAGAAACATGTTCAAGTGTTCTACATACTTGCGAAGTGTCGTGAGGAAATGACATTTGTGATGTTTGTGAATAAAAAACCACTACGCAGCATGGGATTTGGACATGTCGTTTTAGAGCACTAGTTTTGTTATTTTGCACAGAGCATATTAAATGTTATTTCTTCACGATGTATCTAGAACGTTTGAATCAGCTTGTTTTCAACCAAACACACTCTAAGTGTAGCATTATTTAGCTTGACGGGGCAGCCCGATCGATTGTCTGGCCAGTCAAAATCAAACTAGATGTTGGGTATGTCATTCGGTTTCTCACATTCAGTTTTGTAGCACAATGATAGAAGTGAGAACACGATGTTTGGTTGGCTCCATTCATGACTTTGGTCGAGAGTAATGCAAATGTTGGGTGTTTGGTTGCTTGCAACATACCTGATGTGGTAGTTTCTTTTCATGAGAAGTTACCCAACACTCACTTATCAATAGCATGCATAGAAAGATATATAAGCAGTTCAAAATCAGGACATATAACTGGACAATATCACGCAAATTAACAGTTATTGATGCACCACGAGTTTACCAACGATAAATTGTTATGCATCTCAAGTTTATCATCATAAGGGGTTAAGTCCTATCTCTATCTCAATATCACACCACCTCATAAAATATACTCCCTCTATTCCTTAATATAAGATGTCTAAGGTTTTGAGAAAAAATTCAAAATATAAGGTGTATTGCGATTTATAGACAATTTTACTCATCGAAAAACGAGTCACAATATAGAACGGAGGTATTTGACCTATTATTTTCAGTTTATGACTATTAGTAATTTCTCTCTCTCGATTTTTGTCTAACCAAAATGAGACCACCGCATACAATAAACTGGTGTCTTAATATCCGTACAAAAACCTTAGGCGCCTTATATCATGGAACGGAGGGAGTACTATTTTTATAAACGACATGTATTAATACCAAACAGATATCAATTACACGAGAACAACATAACGTTAATGAGCTAGTCAAAATATTAATAGGATGCACACAGCCAAAAAAATAAATAAATAACCCGCCAAATAGAGCAGTGGATTAGCAAGAACTACCACCGCCACAGGCCACACTCGGGCTACAAAAAAGTTGTCAAAAAACGACTCCTCCAAAGGGAAATATTCAAGATGTTAAGGATGCGCACAACCAAAAGAAAAATAAGAGAAAAGGCCCCGCCGATTAGAGCAGTTTATTGGCAAGAACTGCCACCACCACAGGCCACACCGAGATGCTATAAAAAAAGTTGTCAAAAAACGACGCCTCCAAAGAGAAACTTGCACAAACACTGTTCATCGCTCCGATCATGGATCATGGGTTTTTACTTTTTACCCTACCAAAATACTGACTGAATTCGAGGCAATGCCTTCAATAAGGAGAAAAAACAAGGAGCTCATCGAACATCCAAATCTCCAAACGCTGGGAATTTTGCATCTTGTAGGTCTCTGGAGCATGGGTGGTGTGGCATGTGACTAGGGAGTTGTCAACCTCACGCAGATCGCACGTCGGAGCCGATCGGATGGTACATCACATCAGGATAGCTGCATAATAGATGACACTTTTCGGCCTACTTCCTTTGAGATAAAAAGGAAGAGAGCACAGAGGCTGCAAGCAATAACATAGCGTAAAAACTCATTGGTACGACAAAGAGTATAAACACAGCAATAATGGGGGTACGAACCACTTGAAGTCTTGATTTCAATTTTTGTTAGAACAACAGTAACTTAAGACCACATAGAAGCATTGGAACTACGGTGGCAGAAGGATCAGACAGTACTACTTAAACATATCGAGCATCATATGCTTCGAATGTCAGACAGGTTTACGACAATTAAATGCAAGGACTTGCAACGACAGGAAGAGCCATGATATATACAAGAGGCCTTTCCTTCTTCAGATGCCTATTTACAGGAGGAATTGTTCATCAGCATTATTGTTCTTGCCCAGTTAGAACAGCCCAAAGGTGTTCTCGCCACTGTATGTCATGTAGAGGAAGCCATCCTCGTCCTTGTTCTCCTCGTAGATTGCAGACATCAGAGCAGCTGCAGGACCAACATGCCACATATGTTTAGGGATAACAAAATAAAATGTTTCCAAGACACTGCCGTAGGGATAGGTTAGTAGTGCTTCCTTACCTGTTGGTGGGAGAGTGTTCTTTACGAAGATGAAGATTGCTTTCTCAGCACTGAGCTTAATCCGCTTCCGTACAACATACACAAACTGTCCAACAGTCAGGTCAGCAGGAACAAGGTACCTGTATGGAGTTCCATTTATTAGAAACCAAAACTTGAACCAGGACTATGGTTAGTAGGCAACAGCTGACGTTCTAAAGATGCAAGAGTGGAGAAAGCAATTGACAGGTAACAGCAATGTACTCGTTGCAATGAGGTACAAGCAAACAAATATTATAAGGTGGAATAAGTCATCAATTTCCAATGGCAACTTGCCAAAAACAAACTCTTGATTAAGAAGACATCTAAGACCATGGACCAATAAAAATAAAGTAAATGGTTGGTGGAAGGATAATGCTCAAAGCAATACAACTAATGAACAGTTCTACATTGTTAGTCTGACAAACTCTACACCATAGTTGCTTGAAGCAAAATGGTCAGAAACTTACTTTTTCTTGTCGATGTCTGGAATGTCACTCTTCTCAGCCTTCTCAACAATGACCTTTTCATACAGAAGTTGCTTTGAATTAGAACCATCAGAAAAAGGAAACAGGCTATACATAAAAGGAAAAAATATCTTACAGGAATTCTATCGGGATACTTCTCCCTGATGCGGTTGGCCTCAGCCTGCCTCCTCTCTGTAACACAGGGCATAAATAGAATGAGACTAAGATTATCTAGACTGATAGCATTTAGTTCTGTGCAGCAAACTAAACAAAATTTCCGTAAGAAAAGTGCAATCAGTAAAAGAAACAATTGTGGTAAAACAAAGAAAGATAAATCAACTACAGATGGTACAACTCAACTAGGAAGACAGGGGAAACCAAAGGTAAAATCAAAATTTGAAGTAGGCAGATTATAAATAACTTGAAACTGGAGAATTAGAACAATCATGTGACCAACTAACAGTAGGATAAAGAGCTCCACAAAAGGGGCATCCTAAATAACATAAGCTACAGCTCAGAACCCTCATTGAAGGCAGCAACAGATTGTGCGCAATACAAATAATAATGCAGTTTATTTAACCCCACTAAAATCATGAGATAACCAAATGTGCTCATGGAGACATTACAATTACATCAAACATTTCAATTCTCTACACGCACAGAAACAGCAAGAACCTAGAAAATTTACACCAGAATATGATTAGAGTATAATTTGCTATCTTACACGTGAGGGTACAGACATTCACTCACATCATCAATTCCTCCAAAGGTATCATATCACGAAACCTGTAACTATGTAGAGCGTTTGCATGGACAGAAAGAAACAGCTACATGTTATTGATCAAAACGCTACCCGCTACGCAACTAATTATACACTACTGTTAACCAAAGCAAGCAACAGACAACCCAAAATTTACAAGTTTCTAAACCAATAATAATCCACTAAAAGCATATCACAGCTCCCAACAAGCAACAACCAGCAGATCACAGATCCCGCAACAACCACCACGAAAGATAAGAGGGAAAAAGGTGCGGGGGAGAGAGAGAGACGAACCGAGCGGGTGCTCCAGCTTGAACGAACTCCTCGCCATCACGCGTCCCGCGACCGTCCTACGAGCAAACAACAAATCAGCGCGAGATTAGCCCAAAAACTCGCCGATCGAAACCCACAACCGGGTCAAAGTGCCACCGACAAGTCTCGGAAACGAGTCCTCACGGCCTGGATCGAAGCGGAGCGCCTGCGTTTTAGGTCCTGGATGGAAAACCGAAACACCAACAGATTAATCGTCAGAGAGACCGGGGCAATCGGCGAAGAGATCGCTCGAGAGCGTGGGAGAACGACGCTTACGAGATCGGAGGAGGAAGAGATGACCAGCGAGCGAGAGCGAGGCCGGGGCTTGTGGGGAGGAGGGGAAAGGAGGAAGAGATAGGGACGAACGAGGAGGAGTGGGGGTTGGTTAAATTGCTACGCGCACGAAACGTATTGCACGGGGAGAGGGAGACTTTGACTTGAGGAACCCGCCTCTTCCTCCAAAGCAGGTAACCTTAACTTGTCGTCTCTCCAACTGATTGGCGAATGCCGATGATTAGTTCCATTGGATGTGTTTATATTATGCTTCACAGTTCAAAGATTTGACCTACTTTTTAAAATGCAAAAATATAAGAAAATAGTTGAAGGGTTGTGTGTTGCCATGGTCCATCAAGTTTCTTTTCTCACACCACATTTCAACATGATATACATTAAGAACCAATTCCTTCTATATACATTAAGAACCTAAACATTAAGACATAGGACAATTAGTAAACAGGTTTAACGCATTCATTCTATAAACTCAATGGCCTTGTGTGAGTACATTAAGAACCAATTCCTTGGGACTAAAGCTTCAATGAGAATAACCTATATGCATACTATGGTTCAACTCTAACCATCTAGTGATAGGCATGTTGTTTACTATAGAATACCTTTACGGCGTGGTTTAAATTTACTCATCCAAGATTCCCCGTAGCCAAAGAATTCGAAAGTCGTGACACATGTCCAAGGACATCTTCTTGACCTCAAGATCGTGGGGTTCAGATTGGCTGACGTTGTGAACCAATGTCATTGGCTGTCGTTGGCCTCCCATCCACCGTGTATACTTCATCCAAAGGCTGCTACTCACCTCAGTTCTATTTGTGGAAAGACCAGCCCGATGCATCATCCCAGAAAGCCCAGGTCGGAGACCGCGCATCCTATTGCTAGTTTTGGCGGGAGCAGAGGGCGACGAGGGCACCAGAACGACGCCGATTTCTACGAGCGATCTGGTGAATCCTCCGATCCACTTACCAGTGATCTGCTCGTGTACCAGGTTATCATTGGAATAGCTTTTAACCCTGCTCCTTTCTTGTGGTCCTTTTCTCTCAGTCTCCTGTTCTTGGTTGAGCTGAAATTTTGCTTTGATTTTTCACAGTTGCAGTATGCGTTGAGTATTGTATTTAATCAAACCTCTATGGCACAATCCACTAAGTAAGTGATGTTTTCATCTCGAAATTAATTCTATATTTTTCTGGAGGTAGATGTCCAACGGAAGTGATTGTTCATTTCGCATGTAGGGAGGATGTGAATCCTACTTCTTTACCTCAAGTTGGTGCTAGATTTAGAAATCTGGATCACGCTTGGTCTTTTTGGGTTAATTATGGAGGTCAGGTAGGCTTTGAGGCAAGAAGAAGGTACAAAAATAAAAACAAGTCTGATGGCATGGTCACTTCAGTTCGATATGTTTGTGCAAAGGAGGGTTATCGAACACGTGATAGCCGGAATCGTGTGATAACAACTCCTCGAGCTGAAACAAGAACAGGCTGTGATGCTCATATTAGTCTTTCACTAGACCGAGTGGCAGGAGATTATGAAGTGACTGAATTGGTTGTTGAACACAATCACAACCTTTATTTGCCACAAACCTTTCATTTGATGGCATCACAACGCAAAAATTCAGAAATGCAAGCCTTTGAAATTGAAACAGCGGATGATTCTGGAATTGGACCAAAAGCTGCACATGAGTTAGCTAGTCGCCAAGTTGGTGGGCGAATGAATCTTTCCTACACTTGTCGTGATCATAAGAACCATTTGCAGAGCAGACGCCAGAGAGAATTGGCTTATGGTCAGGCAGGAAGCATGTTGAAGTATTTTCAGGACAAGATTGCCGAGAACCCTGCATTCCAATATACTTTGCAATTGGATTGTGAAGAAGATATATCCAATATATTTTGGGCTGATGCCAAGATGATAATTGATTATGCACACTTCGGCGATGTTCTTACATTCGACACTACCTTTGGCACAAACAAAGAATATAGGCCTTTTGGTGTCTTTGTTGGACTCAACCAGTTTCGAGAGACGGTCATTTTTGGTGCTGCTCTAATGTTTGATGAAACATTTGCCTCTTTCAAATGGATATTTGAGGCTTTTCTAGCTGCACATAATGGGAAACAACCTAGAACTATCTACACCGATCAAGACACCGCAATGGAAAATGCTATTGAGAAAGTCTTCACCCAAGCATATCATGGATTGTGTACCTTTCACATAATGCAAAATGTTGTCAAACACTTATGCCATGTGAAAGATAAAGAATCACCTCCCTTAAAGGGGAAAAGGAAAAAGGATGAAGAACCACATATTCTCTCGGACTCTAGCGCTTGTATGTTTGAAATTGAGGAAAAGGCTGATTTTGAAGAAGCATTTGACATCATGAGGAATAAGGTGGAGAAGAAGACATGGTTTGATAGTATATATAAGGTCAAAGAGAAATGGGCTGAATGCTATATGAGGGATTTTTTTCTCATTGGGTATGAGAAGTACACAATTAAGCGAAAGTTTCAACAGCGACTTGAAAAGACATCTAAAATCAGATTTTGATATCCTCCGTTTTTTAAAACACTTTGAAAGGGCCGTACAAGGAAAAATGGACAAGGAACTAGATGCAAAATTTGAAGCAAGGAAGAAAATACCTAGAGTAAGAATGAAGGCACCTATGTTGGTGCAAACAAGCAAGCTGTACGCACCCATTATATTTGAAGCATTTCAAGTTCAGTATGAAAGATCGATGACATACACAAGAATAGTAGATGGAAATAACACATATGCTATTGCAATTGGGAGTGGGGACAATGGTCTAGCCTTCGTGGAGAAGGAGCCCATAGTTGTTGTGAATCCTTTGGAGAAGACAACTTTATGTAGTTGTGGGGTTTTTACAAGAACTGGGATATTGTGTTGCCATGCTTTGAAAGTTCTTGACTTGATGAATATTAAGTTGCTGCCAAACCATTATATTTTAAAGCGATGGACAAGAGAGGCATGTTGTCGAACCATACAGGATAATCAAGGAAGAACCATTGTTGAAAATCCGAAGTTGGATGCTATGCTTGGCTATAGATTTCTCTCTCAGAAATTTCTTAGCTTGGTATATCCAGTAGCCAGCTCTCCAGATTGTCGCCTGTTAGTGAATGATGCACTTGATTGCCTTGGTAAGCAGCTTGAGCAAAAAATGAATGCATCTTCAAATATATTAAATGATTCACACATTGTTGACGATGGTCACAGATTTGCTTAGTGCTCCACGCCTCAAGAAAAAGGAGGTTCAACCAAGAAGTAAAAAATGCAAAAGAAGTTGGGTCGACAAATTCCGCAAGTTCAGAAAAAAGGTGTCAACGGAATCTAGTGTATGTTCCTTTAAAAAACTTCCATTCTTTTATTCTTATTCTTTACACAAAAGATCAGTTTAACAAGCTAGAATGTTAATGCATCAACAAGAAGACCTTGGTGCCGTAGCAACTCAAGTAGCAATGGACGAGTCTGTACAAGTCAGTGACATGAGTAGCATCACTACCTACACTCAACTACTGATGGTAATATAGCCATGTATTGAAATAAGAATTTTGATGCAAAATTATATTGCCCCTGCTCAATTGTTCGTTTGTGATTGCAGGGTGATAGTCAAGCTGCTGACTTATTACTCCAAGATCTTCTTTAGGCCTCTCTTTAGTAGTCAAAAGACTACAGCTATTGTTCTCTTCTGTTTCTGGAATGTATGTACTGGAACCATGCGGTGTCATAACTGAATGTTTGGTTCTTTTTTGTGTAATGAATCTGGACACTATGCCTATATTGATCTGGACTAGTTAATTCTATCGATATACACTGTTTAGTGGTCTTTTTGTGTGCTAAAACTTCAGACTCTAGGAGCTTTGTGTAGTACATTCGGGATGGACCTTATCTTGTGTTCGGGCTGGACCATTTCTTGTATTCGGGCTGGTCTTTCCACAAATAGAATTGAGGTGAGCAGTAGCCTTTGGATGGAGTATACACGGTGGATGGGAGGCCAACGGCAGCCAATGACGTTGGTTCACAACGTCAGCCAATCTGAACCCAAGATCGTGAGGCAAAATAACTAACATGAAAATTACACTTGCGGGGAGGTCTCCGAGGAGGTTTCCGACGGGATTTCCCGATGTTCGACTTCGATTCTAATTCCGCCAGACTTCGGGGAGATAATGACCGCATCGTCGGTTCTTTTTTTCATAGAGCTTTTTGGGTTATCGTTGTGGTTATATCTAGTTTCCACGCTTGGTGAAGAATTCCCCGAGATCGGTTCTGATGGCGACTTTAGCTTCGCGCCAAGGCAGGGGAGGAAGGAGATGAGGCCCTAGCTTGGGCTATGGACAACCTGGAATTGAGGGAAGGAGAGCCGGATGATTTCTACATCGGGCGAGAAGATCTGATTGGCCTCAAGAAGGCGGCAAGGTGGTTAGCAGTTGCTAGAGTTAACACTCGGAAACCGATCAGTTCTTCGACACTGTTTGAGACTCTCAGGGGTGTATGGGCAGTGGCGGAGCCAGGATAAGAAGCCAGTGATGTCAAAGCTTAAAAAAAAGTGTCCGTACTAATCATCTCTAGTACTAGTACTAGCTGGCGCATCAATTTTATGTGTGGTCGCTTGACCACATAGTGGCTGAGCAGCTCCGCCACTCTGTATGGGGCTTGGCTTATGATCCAGAACTCGGGGAGCTTGAGGACAATCTGTACACCTTTAGATTCTTCTGCCTAGGTGATTGGAACAAAGTTATGCATCAGCATGTCTTTTAAAACGTCTGGTGGTCGTTATTGCGGAATATGACGGTCTGTGCAATCCAAAGGATATGAAGTCCCATAACATGCCGCTCAACATTTGAAAAAACAGAGGGAGTATGTAACATTGTAATAGATGTTAGCTCATAACATTTCCATAGCATGCCGCTCAACATCATTACGTGCGGGCAGCTGACTCAGGTGTGCCGGTGGTTGACTCGTTTATGCCAAATAGCACACGCACACTTTTTAGCTATCGGGAATCTCAACAATAATTTCCAATGTGTTTGGCTGTTTGCTATACTTTGATGCGCCAAAATTCAGAATATCAATTCTGATATTTAAGTGTTCTTTTTGGTGCACGTATAATACTGAATATCCGGTGTGTCCCTTGAAGAGCCACAAATGAAGACTGTAAGCGCATATAAACTTTGATTTTTTGTTTGGCACTGATGGGTGCATGTGTGGAGCATTATTTTGTAGTATTGTTTATTTGTTCCACCTCAAAACAAAATAGACCTAACTCGTATCGATGTCCACACATTGTTTTGAGACACATTTCCATTTTCTTGAAAATTCAGGAGTGCGGCGTTCTCGTTCATACTATTGTAAGATTGCGATGCATCTCTCCGTGGACGGACATATATGATAGGTACATGCTGATTTGATGCCTATGCAGATTTTCTTCTCGAAAATGTGAAGTATATATGGTGGAATAGATTTGGTTTCCGGATGCATATCTAGAAAGCACATATTAAAATATTGAAAATGTTCCAAATATAATTTCACAGACACATTCTATATATATATATATATGTATCCACAAAGTCGTTTCTTGAAAGACCGGCACCTATATGTAAAAACGATAATATTTCTTTTGAAAAGAAAAAAGGATAATATTTTAACACCACATTATGTCTTTTACACATGCAATAAAAGAGCAGTTTTTTTGTGAAACGATTTTGTTAACACATAAAATGTTAAGATCTATGCGCTAATACTTAATTATTTGCATTTTTTCCTACAATTCGCAACACGTTCAAATACAGATATTTGTAGGAGTGCACGCAGGTGAGAGTCGATAGGTAGCCAGACGCCAGGCCAGACGCGTACACATCGGCGTATGTGGACTGCCTTTCTGCGAGGTCAGAGGTGCAATCGTCAACACTGAAGACTGAACACTGCCGACGATTTTCCTTGTAGAAAATTTGCAAGAAATAGCATGTTTTAGGTAGCAGGAAATTTAAAGCTAGATCACATGATCTGCACGTACGCTGATGCTGATCCACTACAAGAAATAACCTGCTGTCGGGCTCACGTTAAAAATCGTCGGCGTACATGAGCCCGACGGTGGCCGTCGGGCTAAGGCCGTCGGCGTGTAATCCATCGGGCTCACGCCGTTGCCGTCGGCGTCGTAAATACCGTCGGGCTCACTATGAGCCCGACGGTATAAAAGTCGGCCTTACTACTAGGACGCCGACAGCAATGCCGTCGGGCTCATAGATGGCTCTACCATTTTTTTTTCAAAATTATTTTTTTTCAACTTTTTTAATTATTATTTTAACTCCAATTTAGTCATATATTTAATCTCATATCACACACTTAATCATAATCTTAACTCAAACCATCCACTCACACACTTAATCATAATCTTAGCTCAAACTATTCACCCTCAGTCAAACTTCCCAGACGGTCACCCATCTTTAGAGTGCTCCAGGCCAAGCACGCTTAACTATTGAGTTCTATTCAAATGAGATTCCAGTTGAGATGTCAGACCTTCTTGCTATTAGTATGATAGGAATCATATTAACCCTCATCTGAGATATTATACTTTTTAATCTTTAAAATTTTAAAAATAAGATTTGAATGAACAAAATAACTATGTTTAATAATACTTGAATAATAATAATCATTTTTTTTGTCTTTTCCATTTAATAAGAAATAATTCATATTTTCATATTGATATATCAGAATTTAATAAATAAAATGTCTATGTCGATCATAAAAATGACAGGAATCCAAATATGACATTCATGTCATCATTTTCATAATGAATGATGTCTTTTAAAACAAACAAGAACCAACATAAATCAGCATAAAGTAAATTAAAGAGGCGAATTTAGATAGAAAGTAAGGAAAATCCTCATATTAAGTTATTATCCATAAAATATGTTCTACTCTTTGTGAAAATTAAATGGGTGTCATTTTGGACCATATTTTATGTACTTGCTTTTTAAAAAAAGTCATTTCAAATACTTAAAAAAAAATCTAAAAAGAATTTTGAAAATCGCTTCGGTGACGTTGTTTCCCATACCATGACACACATATGTGCTGAATATGGTCACTTTATCACAAACTATGACATGATAATGGTCATACATTGGTCATATGTCTTGACACCTATGCATGTTTATAGATGTTTGACATTTTTGTGAAGTTTCGTTTTGAAAAGTTTACCAAAAATCAAGTTTATCATTTTTCCTATTAACTAGTATATGAAAAAGGACTCCATGCCAAAGGGTTTCTTTTTTTGAGTACTTTTTCATATTTTTCCATTTCTTTTAAAAAACGGTCAAAATGGAGAGCATGACTATTCATCAAAAGTGGTCGAATTTTTCAAAACTATTGACGTTTCTATGTTGTAACCACTACTTGTGTACCTTAAAATTATTTTTGTAAGAACTTCAGAGGAAACTATCACACAGTTGTAGTTCAAATTTGAATTACTTCTAGAAAATTGACATAAAGTTAATTAAAGTGGCGAATTTAGATAGAAAGTAAGGAAAATTCTCATATTCAGATATTATCCATAAAATTTGTTCTATTCTTTGTAAAAATTAAATGGGTGTCATTTTGGACCATATTTTATGTACTTGCTTCACAAAAAAAGTCATTTTTCACACTTAAAAAATGGAAAATGATATTTCTAAAAAGAATTTTGAAAATCGCTTCGGCGACGTTGTTTTACATACCATGACACACATATGTGCTGATTATGAGCACTTTATCACAAACTATGACATGATAATGGTCACACATATGTGTTAAAACTATTGCATATTTGTATATGAATGATATTTTTTGTAAAGTTTTATTTTAAAAAGTTGCCAAAACTCAAGTTTATCATTTTTCTAAAAACTAGTACACGTCAAAAGACTTCATGCCAAAGGGTTTCCTTTTTTTAATATTTTTTTAAATGTAATCTAATTTTTTGAAAAAAAACTGAAAAATTGTATAGTGAGCCTATACCGTCGGGCTCACAATGTGATCAGGTGGCCGTCGGGCTTACTAAATAAACGCCGACGGTACTGTGAGCCCGACGGTGACCGTCGGCCTTACAACTAGGACGCCGACGGTAAAACGACCCCTACGATTTTTTCGTTTCGTCGATTTCACGTTGTGACACCGATGGCCCCCGTCGGCGTTGAAATGACCGTCAGGCTGGGCTGTGTTTCCCGTAGTGATCGATGCACATCACGTCCATGTGTATCGGTCGATCGGGTCTTGATCGATGAAGTGGCGGTTCTACGTTTGTACTCCACATGGCGATGCGCACGCAGATCGGTCTGACATGGACGTTACTGGCGTACAAGTTGTCGCATGCGCTTGTTGGTTGCACATACTCGCATATGTTTACTGCATAGTGTGCACACCTGGCATATTTTTCAAAAGTATCTCATGCATGCACAAGCACCCTTGTCTTCAGAAACGAAATTTTGATCATGATCTCAGTTTTATATATAGTCAGGTCATAGCTCTATGGCTCCATGCATTCTTCATCGGCAAGCATGGCGAGCTCTTGCTCCATCTGCAGCTTAACAGCTGCCGCCTCTGCATGCCTTTCTCTAAGCAAGCCCGGTACTACTACTCCCTCCAAGATCAAACATGGGCGCCGTCGCTTGTCGTGCCGAGTCACGTCACGTAGCGCCGGCGCCAGAGATGACGACGCATCGGCCGTAAGCCGCAACATGGATCGCCGGGACGTGCTCTTCGCCCTCACGGGGTTCGCCGCTGCCACCACAGGCAACCTTGGCCTCGCTCTGGCCGCCGACGACACCAAGCCGGCGACGTGTCTCACCCCGCCGATCACGAACGACGTCATCAAGTGCGTTTCGGCCGACGGCTTCCAGTGCCCAGGCCTGTTCCGCCCCGAGGACGTCGTCGACTTCACCGCGCTCCCGCGGCAAAACGGTCCCCTGCGCGTGCGCCGGCCCGCGCACCTCGTCGCCGCCGACGGCGAGTACGTGAGGAAGTACGAGGCCGGCATCCGCATGATGAAAGATCTGGACGCCACCGACGACCCGCGCAGCTTCAAGAGACAGGCGGCCATCCACGAGGCTTACTGCAACTTCCACTACAAGGTGACCGCTGCGGCTGCGGCCACTGGGGGCCTCGGCGCGGCGCCGGCCGAGATCGACTTCGACGTGCACTTCTCGTCCATCTTCGCGCCGTGGCACCGGATGTACATCTACTTCTTCGAGCGCATCATCGGCGAGCTCGTCGGCGACAGCACCTTCGCGTTGCCCTACTACAACTGGGACGCGCCGGACGGGATGATCCTCCCGGCCATATTCAAAAACGAATCCTCGCCGCTGTACGACGCCAAGCGCAACCGGGCGCACGTCGACGCCGTCATCGACCTCAACCTGGGGCCGGGCAAGCAAAACAACCTTCCTATCTGCAGCGACGATGCCTGCCTCAAGGCGAACAACCTCTGCCTTATGTACCGCCAGATGGCCGTGGACACGCCGGCGCAGTTCCACGGCGACAAGTTCTGCGCCGCGCGCGTCAAGTCCCCCGGGTCGCTGGAGAACGTGGCGCACACCGCGGTTCACATCTGGCTGGGCGACCCGCTGTCCGCCAACAAGGGGGAGGACATGGGGGTGCTCGGCACGGCGGGGCGCGACCCCGTCTTCTACTCGCACCACGCCAACGTTGACCGCCTGTGGCACCTATGGACCACCGCGCTCGGCCACGAGAACTTCGTGGGCGCTAGCGCCGCCGACTGGCTCGACACCGGCTTCGTGTTCTACGACGAGAAGATGCGCCCCGTGCGCATAAGGGTCCGCGACGTCCTCGACGCCGGCAGGCTCGGCTACGCGTACGAGGAGAAGGAGACGCTGGAGTGGCTTGATAAACGGCCCAAGCCGGCGGCTGGCATAGATAGATCGTCTGCTGAGCCGAGCGTCCCTGCTGCAATCTCCTTCCCCGTGGCTCTGAAGATGGGCGAGAAGAAATACGTGGCCGTGGAGAGGCCGACGGAGGCCCGGGCCGGCGGCGGCAGCAGCAAGAAGGAGCCGGAGGTGCTGGTCGTCGACGTCACGATCGACCCTTGCGAGTACGCCAAGTTCGACGTTCTCGTCAACGTGCCGAAAGGTCAGGAGGCGCTGGTGGGGCCGCAGAACAGTGAGTTCGCTGGGAGCTTCGTGAACCTGCCGCACGGTGGCGGCGACGGCGGTGGCGGCGGCAGCACGGGGAGCCTGAAGCTGGCGTACCGGTTCGCGCTGCGTGAGCTGGTCGAGGACCTCGGGTGCGGCAGTGACCAGCTGCTGAACGTCACGATCATCCCGGTCGCCGGCGAGAATGTCCTCGTCGACGACGTGCGCGTGGAGCTCCTGAAATAGTTAGGGAGTAGTACAGTACTATATCTATATGCAAACATCGTAGTACCATGTTACTATTACCTATTACCTATTTATCGATGACAATCGCGGGACACGAACATAGGAGCATGTACGATGCAAGATGATTCGAGAGTTGCTTACAAAAGTATACCAATTTTTGTTTAAACATTGATGCTTAACATATGACTAATAACTAAGCATCTTTTCTATACAAATAAGCACCGATGTTTTAAGAAAAAGAATGATTTATCTCTATCTCTATTATCTAATACGGCTTGAAGGGACTTGAAGGGAGGTGATGGTAGACAATGATGGTATGACCTTGGCCTCCATGTCGCCCATCCGCGCACGCCTTTGAAAACTTCATCCGTGACCTGAGCCTGCAGCTTTGCACCCATTTGTGGTTCTAGCGCTTAACCGGACGAATTTGAAAAACAGAATTCGAAAATTCAAAAAAACTGATTCACAATATGACCATTTATCCAGAGTTTTCATTAAGAATTTAAAAAATTTGAATTTTTTATCTGGTATGACCATTTCCGGGGTGCTCGGGATGTTGGGCTACCGACCGCTGTATTTTCCGACCTGTCCTTTCTTATCCTCTCTTTCCTGTTCCTATAAACTTTCATACAAGTCAAAGAACCGTGAAAACTGGACAAATGTGTGCACCCAGGGGGGATTGTGCATAGCTTTATTTGAGAGATGTTTTGTGGTACCCTCAAATGAATAAGAGTGCTCCATTTTCATCTCATCCAAGGGACTAAATGAAATGATACTGTTAACAAAAACTTGACCAGTTGAAATCGTACTGCTGGGAACCTGTCACCGCAGTCAGACGGGCTGGTCTGGCCCCAACTCAAAAACGGTTCGACATCCACTAAAAAAACATTTTGCATTTTCGTTCTGTTCTACCATTAGCAGATCGATGCCGTTAATTATGTTCGTGCAGTCTCTCGCGTTGGACCCTTTCTATAGCTCAGCTCCTCCGGATCAGATCAGACTTGCGAATCTCTTTTGCTAGGTGATTTGCTAGCTAACCTATCGACAAACATACAAGAAGATGTTCATTGCCGCGGCTGTTCCCGGGATCGCCACAGCGCCGCCGGTGCACGTCGCACAGGGCCACACATCCCCGGCTCGCGGCGCGGCGCGAGCTGTCTCCGCTCAACCCGAGCTCGCACTTGCAGGCGTTCTGCGCGATGGCGGTCACTACCGAGACCATCAGAGCTCATATCGTCAACCTTGATCAAGCCGTCCATGGTGCCGCATCCTCCTACATTCCTACGAGCAGCCTACACCCAACGGCCGAGAGCAGCCAGCAGCCCAGCAGTAGCATGGAGCCGCTCAACACGAGTTGAACCTGTCCTTCGTGCCCACGCCCGGCATGCGGGCGCGCACGGCCACGCCTCGCAGCCTGATGCACTCATGCACATGAACGGACCGCTCGACGCACAACCTCTTCACCACCTTGGCCATGTCCACGCCGTCCTGGGCTAAGCGCCCCAGCACGCCCGAGTGCCGATCGGCTACGTCGTCGTCTGCGAGTCCGAGCGCGAGGTCGCACGAATGGGCGTGAGGACGCCGCGCCGGAGACGCCAAGGTCGCGAGCGGGTTCCAGAGCCTCAACAGTCAACACCATGGCCGCCAGAAGGAAGGAAGCGGATGTCGGTAGGAGGCCGTGCCGCCGGCGCCGCTGGTCTCGTCCACTTCGGCCAGTTAAAATTCAAAGTAGTACACATACGCCACATAAGTTTTTTTTCGCAGGCGGCGTAAACGGGTCCGTTGGATGCCGCTACAATTTACATCCTTAGTTTAGAAGCTGTTTTCTTTGCGGGTTTTCAGAATTTGCAGTGAGATTAGAATTCAGTTAACAAACTATAACATAGAAAAGTACTAGACGCCAGCGATCTGGATGCTGTGAGGGAGATCAGCACTGCGCCGAGGGCGTCGCGGGGTGGCGGCGGCGGCTCCGTGCAGGAAGATTTGGAGAGCGGAGATGGTGTTCGCCGGCGTCGTGCAACTTCGAAGGATGCGTTCTCCGGTATCGTCCACCGGAGAGCGACGGGCGCGGTGGAATGCCGTGGGCTCGGGCTTCTGGTCAGTGGGCAGCGTGCGAGGTGCTGGCGGTGACGTTGAGTCGGCGGATTTTTTCTAAAAAATCAAACTCCCGGGCTGGCTGGGCCTCTTCATCTCAGCTGTAGAGATTAAATCACACTGCTCCCCGGACGGCACTAGTGAAAGGTACCATAAAACTAGCCTTATTTTATTTTCCTTTAGAAGAATCAATCATACAATGGAGTAACCAGCGGTAGGGGCGGACAAAGCTCAAGAACTGCATATGCGTGAATCGTGATGCATGCAGAATTGCAGGGTACAGTGTGGAGGCTGTGGAGCAATATCCTATCAAAGGATGTCGATGCGGACATTGTTGACGAGGGTCTTGTCACCGGCGACTGGGACGATCGTGATGTCTAGCCTCTTGTCCCGGCCGCACTTGAGGTCCTCGATGATCTCCCGCAGCTTGATCCGGTAGGACACCTCCTGGCTCTCCATCATCATGCGGCCTCCGTCGGCGGCGCCGCCACCGTGCGGAACGTGCGTGAAGCTTCCGGCGTACTCGCTGTTCTTCGGCCCCACCTTCTCCTCCTGCCCTCTGGGGACGTTCACCAGCACGTCGAACTTGGCGTACTCGCAGGGGTCGACCGTGAGGTCCAACACCAGCACCTCCGGCGCCTTCTTGCTGCTGCCGCCGCCGGCCTGGGCCTTCTCCGGCCTCTCCACCGTCAAGTACTCGTTCTGGCCTTTCTTCAGCGCCACGGGGAAGGAGGTGGCAGGGGTGACGCTCCTCTGGGCGATGAACGGGCGCTTGATTCCGGTGGACGGCTTGGGGCGCTTCTCCATCCACTCCAGCTTCTTCTTCTCCTCGTAGGTGTACCCGAGCTTGGCGGTGTCGAGGACGTCCTGGACCCTGATGCGCACGGGCCGTTTCGTCTCGTCGTAGAAGACGAAGCTGGTGTCCAGCCACTCCTGGTAGGGGAGGTCGTCGCGGCCGAGCTTGGTGCTCCACAGGTGCCACATGCGGTCCACGTTGGAGTGGTTGGAGTAGAACACGGGGTCGCGCGCCGCCGACTTGAGGTTCCCCATGTCCTGCCCAACCCAGATGTGCGCCGCCGTGTGCGCCCCGTTCTCAAGGGACCCCGTGTACTTCTTACCCGCGGTGCAGAACTTGCCGCCGTGGAATTCCTCCGGCGTGTCCACAGTCATCTGCAAAAACAGTCATGTCCGGAATTATTCCGACACTGTTGGATCTTGGCGTCTAGCTATAGTGTCGACGATCCAATGGAGCTAATAAGTTTGTTTTTTAGGAAGAGGTCCAAAGAGAAGTCCAGTCGCTACATGGCATACACTAGTCATGATAACCACTAAAAGTAGAAATCTTCACATACAGAGTGTACCGCATCTATCAATTTTATATTACCTCACCAAATTATATTTTGGATTAGCAATTTATGCAGTAAAAGTCTAAAATGTTACTGTAACTCTTAGTATTCAGACTTGTTGTTGTCATTTTCAGACTTGTTCTATACACAAAGTGGGATGAATAAAATTGAAGTGTGGATTTCTTTTATCCAAGTCTCTAACATTAATGACTGTATCACAGAAAAAGTCACTGGATTTTTATACTATGTAAATCAACCGTACTTTATTTTGTTATGTAGATCCAAACAGAACAAAGTCTAATCTCCACCTTATAAACAGCCATAATTACTAACCAAATAAACACCAATCAACCGGATATTTGCAATTTTACAATTTATGTGCAACTTCTGTTTTAGAGAAACTGTGAGCAGCTGGGACGTTGCACATTTCAGGGGCTACAAGTTTACCAGTTTGTTTATCAACTTTTCACTTGATGATGTGCAACTGATCAGTTCTCAGAAGGTATACGAAATACCACAGTGTTAAAAAACTATGATAATTTGCGTGACTGTGATCAATAGCTGAAAAGTTGTTGTTTTCAAATGCTGGAAGGTTTCAAACATATAGTGTACGGTGTCTGTAGTAATATGTTTTATCTTTGTCTTGTATCCTTCCTTCATTTTCAGTTGGTCAGGGCATTCAGTTGCCTTATTATTTGGGAATTCTCTCGTTCACCACAAACTGCACATATGTTATCATAAAATTGCATTATTGTAAATTGAGAAATTTTAGTAAAATGTCACAATAACTTTCAGTTAGTATTATACGTAGAGTGGAAAGTTACGGTAGTAATTTCTTAGTATTCAAATAATCTGTTTAAATCGTGACTCTATTGTGAGACATGTGAGTTTTTGCAGAAGGCTATCACTGGCTCACTGCTCACCTGACGGTACATGCTGTAGAGATTGTTCTCAATGAGGCAGAAAAGGTCGTCGGTGCACTCAGGTTCAGGAAGGTTGGGTTGCTTTGCCGGGCCGAGGTTGAGATCCATGAAGGCGCGGGCGTGCTCGGGCTTGCGGTTGACGTTGTAGAGCGGCGAGCATTCGTTGGCGAAGATGGAGGGCATGATCATCCCTTCGGGGGCGTCCCAGTTCCAGTAGGGCAGGCCGAAGTTGGGGTCGCCGATGAGGTCGCCAAGGATGCGCTCGAAGAAGTAGATGTACATGCGGTGCCACGGCGCGAAGATGGAGGAGAAGTGCACGTCGAAGTCCACCTCGGGGCTGGCCGAGGACACCACCTTGTAGTGCGCGTCGCAGTAGGCCTCGTGGATCCCGGCCTGGTTCTTATAGCTGCGCGGGTCGTCGTCGCCCAGCTCCTTCATCCTCCGGACGGCCTCCTCGAACTTCTTCACGTACTCGTCCTCCATCATGTGCGCCGCCCTGCGGACGCGCGGCGGCCCGCTCGGCAGCGGTAGGCTGCTGAAGTCGACGACCTTCGTGGCGTCGTACTCGGCGGGGCAGTGGAAGCCGTCCGCCGCGCTGCATTTCAGCACCTCGGCCGTGATCGGCACGGTCGCGCACTGTGGCTCGGCGGCCGCCCCGCCCGCGTCGGCAGCGAGCGCAAGGCCGAGGTTAGTGGAAGCGGCAGCGGCGAACCCGGTGAGGCCTAGAAGCACGTCCCGGCGGTCGACGTTGCGCCGTAGTACCGCGTTTTCGTCACCGACACTGCCCGGCGTGGTTGTGGCTCTGCACGAAAGGAGGCGGCGGCCCTGCAGCTTGCCCATATTGGAGCTGGGAGCGGCGCAGTGCTTAGTTGGAGGAAGCTGCAGGCATGCAGAGGAGGCGGTCGCCAAGGGCGAGCAGACGAAGCTGGTGGCACTCGACATGTCGTGGATTCGTAGAATGTGTAGTGTTCGAGTGTTTGCTTGCCTATATGATGTCTGCGTGCATGTGTATATATAGTGGTGCATGCGTGCCCAAGTACGTCGTCTATGCGAGACCCACGACACGAGCGCCCATACGCCAAATGGCATGGAAAGATAAGCTGATTCCGCACAGCTCAGCTGGATCACCCACGCGACGCACGATACTTGTGCTCTGGCAGAAGAGGATGTAGTGTCTTCGAGTGACGACAGATGCGCTACTTCTCGCCATGCATCTACTTGGTCCACTACACTGTTGCCCGCAAGTGATCGTTCCCATCTCGAACCATACTGTAATTTGTACTCCTTTCGTTCCTGAATTAGTTAGGCATTGATTTGTCTAGATACATATGTATCTAAACATTATTTGGAACGGAGGCAGAAGTACACTCGATCAATGTTGGTTAACCGGGCGACGGATTTTACGCAATCCTTGGTTCACCACTATAAAATTATGCAGAACAGACATTGCATAATTAACAGTCACAACGTGACCGATCCGTAGTACCAACACTCACTACTACACATTGGTACGTCTTTTACAGTACGGACAAAGCAATAGGAGCCGCCCAACCGGTCAGATCTTACAGGCTGATATCGATCCATACTGGTCAACTCATCCACCAGTATTTTTGCACTGAATGGTAAAATCGTAAACGAGAAAATAATGTCGGAAAACATAATTTTCAAATCGAATAACGTTTGTTTGCAAGTTGTCCATCCGGTTAGGGGCATGCCATCGAAACACTCCTCTCTTGCTAGCGGCCGTGCGTGCGTCCTCCACTCCATTGCACACGTCGGCGTCCATGGTCTCAAGACTCAAGGCTGGAGATAGCCATCATCTGCCGCACCGGGACGATGGTGTTGTTCGTGAAACCATTGACGAAGGCCACCATCTTGTCTATCTCCCTTGCGGTATCGTCGTCCTGGTCGTCAGCTCCATCGCCAGTGTGGTAGAGGTGCGTGGTGGCGTACTTGCGCGAGCTCATTAGCTCGATGAGGTGGAGGAGGTATATAGCGACTGGCGTGGCGTCCTTGGAGAGCTCGGCGAGGGTGAGCATGGCGTGGACACTCCCGGCGCCGTGGACGCAGACGAGGATGCACAGCTCCTGGTCCACCTTGAGGTGCTGGAGGCAGTGCGAGCTGTGCTGGAATGCACGGCGCTGTTGGTGGACGATGGCGGCGGACGCCGGACCGGCCATGAAGGTGTTGAGGATGGAGGACAGGAGATTAGGAGAAGCACGCCCTGAGCCGCGCCATTCCAAACCCGGTCGAGTCCCCGAGGTTGATGGCGAGAATGTCTGCATAGCCCTTCACGTTGAGCAGGAGGCCGAGCACTAGAGTCTCCTGGACCGGCATGCCGATCGTCCATCCCGCCACGGCCGTGCCGGCCACTCTCCCGGTCGTGCCACTAGTGGAAATCGGGGCTCTAGTCCCGGTTCCAGAGGGCCTGTAGTCCCGGTGTAGCAACCGGGACTGTCAGGCCGGGACTAGAGCCCCCGGACCCTTTGGTCTCGGTTTAACACGAACCGGGACCGGAGCCCCCCCCTCACCAATGAGCGCAGCGCACGTGGCCGCGGCAGGGCGTGCGGGGGGCGAACCCTTTAGTCCCGGTTCGTAATACGAACCGGGACTAGGGTTTTTTTTTTTTTTTAAATTTCAGGGTTTTGCTTTTTTCATTTCAGGGTTTCCTTTTTTTTATTTATACCGGTTTTCTGGGTAGGGGTTTCGGATGGTACCACGTCGATGCGTGATGGTAGGGGGTTTCGGATGGTACCACGTCGATACTATGGGGTTTCGGATGGTACCATGTCGATGCGTCGGGGGTAGGGGTTTCGGATGCTACAGCTTCGATGGGCGAAAAACACGTATAAATTATTATACGAACCTAGATGAAGTTGCATCATGCATATATACAATTACATGAAGATCATGTGTTCATAACACATATACATTTAAGTACGCGTGGTACATGAATATCACGTTTCCCGGTTTCAGAGACTTAGAAATATTTTGTTACATGGAGATCACTATATATTACATGTCCGCACTAGTCAACATAGTGGTACTCTCCGGTCTCCGGTATGACTTCGGTGAGGTAAAATCCCGTCAACTCCTCTGCAATTGCCCTGAAGCGGGTCTTTATTGGTAGCTCGTTGCGCTTTCTTGCCAACTGTAAAAAAATGATATCACAAAGAATACATGAGATATGAAATGAATAAAACTCATCACGATTGATGATACAAAAATAATGTTGTGACTAGAGCTTTACGTACTTCGATACTTCTTTTGCTCTTCAAACTCTCGTTGACCACAGTGTGCATGTACTCGCAAACGAAGAATCCACATAGATCAGTACCGGTTGGCTGTTTAAGACAAGTCTATAGAAGAATAAAATTTAATCAAATAATAATAAAGTATGATAATGGTGCATGGGCCTAGTTATAGTACTACTTACATCGTTAGTACGCCAGCGCAGTTTCTCTGGCCATCCACTGTTCGGATGTTCCGCGAGGAACATTTTCCAAACGCTGCATGACAAGAAACTGAATGAATGAGTCATAAATTCCTTGATATTAGGAAATGAACGAAAGAGGCGATAAGAAAAAAAAGTACCTTGCCACCAAATCAAAACAGGTCTTGTATTGTTTAGGGCATCTTCTTAACGAGTCAAGGACAACAATTTTTCCTTTCCGCAAGTCAATAACGATAAGAATGTAGTGGTAGCTGCGCACGTTTATAAATAGTCATGCATAACTAATCAATTAAACTTAACATCGGGTGAGAAAAATAGAATGTGTAATAAGCAGTAACACTCACTTGAAGTTGTAAGGCCATAATATATATTTTTTGTAAACTTGTCGCTTGAAAAACATTAGCAAATTCCCCGGTGTATCCTTGTTAAGTAGTGGATTAATTATGTTATCTTCATGCATTATAGAGGGGTCAATGAACCCAATGTGGTTGATTTTCTTCTTCTTGCATTCGAGCATCTTCATTCTGCGTAATAAAGCACACAAAATATTATAGAGAGGATTATCACAGACAATGAACGAGTAGAGCTAATTAAAACATTAAATTACAGGAATAGATGACTTACAGACAATATGAACTTATGATGTTTTTTTCGAGGGCCCGGAGATTGTATAACTGAAAGATTTCGGCGAAGTAAAGGACAACGGAGTATTCTTGGAAATAATGCTCTTCCTTAACTGCCATCTGGAGAGCGACTTTACTCGTATCCTTATTTACGGTATCCTTGTACCAAGCTAAACAGTGCGTGCATGCATTGTATCCCTTGTTTGACTGTCCTGAAATGTTGCCTAGAGCAGGCCAATCATTGATGGTTACAAAAAGCAAAGCTCGTAGATCAAATTCCTCCAGTTTGTGCTCATCCCACACACGTACACCTTCCTCACACCACAACTGCAAAAGTTCTTCAACTAATGGCCTGAGGTACACATCAATGTCGTTGCCAGGTTGCTTCGGGCCTTGAATGAGCACGGGCATCATAATGTACTTCCGCTTCATGCACAGCCAAGGAGGAAGGTTATAGATACATAGAGTCACGGGCCAAGTGCTGTGACTGGAGCTCTGCTCTCCAAAAGGATTAAAGCCATCTGTACTTAGGCCAAATCTTAAGTTCCTTGCGTCGTCTGAAAATGTCGGGAACTCTCTGTCAATTTTTCTCCACTGGGACCCATCCGCGGGGTGTCTCAACATCAAGTCTTTTTTACGATCTTCTTTGTGCCAACGCAACAACTTGGCATGCTCTCTATTGCTGAACAAACGTTTCAACCGTGATATTATAGGAGCATACCACATCACCTTTGCAGGAATCCTCTTCCTGGGGCGCGGCTCGCCCTCAACATCACCAGGGTCATCTCGCCCGATCTTATACCGCAAAGCACCGCATACAGGACATGCATTCAATTTTTCGTGCTCACCGCGGTAGAGGATGCAGTCATTAATGCAAGCGTGTATCTTATGCACCTCTAATCCTAGAGGGCATACCACCTTCTTTGCTTCATACGTACTAGACGGCAATTCGTTATCCTTTGAAAGCATCTTCTTAACTATTTTTAACAAATTTTCAAATCCCTTGTCAGAAGTACCATTCTCTGCCTTCCATTGCAACAATTCAAGTGTGGTACCTAGCTTTTTCTGGTCATTTTGACAAGTTGGGTACAACAATTTGGCGTGATCAGCTAACATACGCTCCAACTTCAACCTTTCGTTTTCACTTCCACAGTCCATTTGTGCATCACGAATGGCCCGACGAAGATCATCGTCGGGCTCATCAATAATGGGATCTTCTTCAGTTTCGTCTTCTCCCATTGTAGTATCACTGAACCAAGGATACTTGTCATTATCCTCCTCTTCTTCATTTTCTTCCATGATAACCCCTGTTTCTCCGTGCTTGGTCCAACAATAATAACCAGGCATAAAACCATTATGCAAGAGGTGTGAGTGAATGACTTTTGAGGTAGAGTGATCACTCATATTCTTGCAGGCACTACATGGACAACGAATAAAACCGTTCTTCGGCTTGTTTGCCTCAGCCATATGGAGAAAGTTATGCATGCCATCAATGAACTCAGGACAACATCGGTCACCGTACATCCATTGTCGGTTCATCTGTATTACATAAAAGTATATCGAACCCCATTATTACAGTACTGTCATAAATAATATGTAAGAGCAAATTAATTAATACAATGTCATCCATTAAAATAAGAGTAGAGTATTGACAAGCGGTAATACATAGTTCTCATAAAACATACATTAGCTGAAACAAATATAAAAATTATCTAAAGAATTTAAATCCAACAACAAATGCGATCAAAATCGCAACTAAGGTAAATACTGAACCCACAGCATAATGATACCAAGCCTCCCGATTAATGGCATATTTTCTAATCCTTTTTATCTTCAAGCGCATTGCATCCATCTTGATCTCGTTACCATCGACCACGTCGGCAAGTTTGAGCTCTAATTTCATCTTATCTTCTAAGCATTGAAGATAAAGAGCTTCACTTCTTTTCAATTTTGCTTTCAAATCATTGTTTTCTTTATCCAAAAACTCGACAATAGGGTCAGGTTCAATTTCTGGTTCGACTACCTCCTAGATAAAAATAATTTTATGTCAAGTTGGTCGCCATAATTTTCAGAAACATAGAATGAAATAAATAGTTTTGAAAATATACCACATCCGAATCATAGACCGGACGAGGACCGACGGGGACGGATATCAGAACCATGACACTATACATATAATACAAGTTAGAAAATTATACAAGTAGTAACTATGCATCTAAATCATAAAAGCTATGTTTTTAAAATAAAATAAAATAAAATATAGAGGCTCACCGAGGTGGTGACGGGACGGCGCGGGCGATCGACGTCGATAAGGATCCTCACCACACTAAAACACATAAATCATTATTTTAGTTTGAGAACAAATTGCACATATACACAAATGAGATCATAACTTAGGCATTACATCAAACACCTTGCTTGCACAAAAAAATTGAAATGAGCAAAATGAGCTAAATAAGCAATGCCGGAAAGAGGATGAAGAGGCTAACCGTGGGGTGGCTTCAATCTCTCCAAATGGTGTAAAATATTATGGATTATCTAGTATTGGGGAGAGGAAATGGAGAAGAAATGGAGAGGAAATGATTTTGAGCTCGGGCTCGGTGGAAAAAATGGAGTTGGCTCGGGCTGAAAGAAGCTGATAAAGTGAGGACCTTTAGTCCCGGTTCGTGTTACGAACCGGGACTAAAGGTCTCTGACGCTGGGGCCGCCTCTGCTGCCGCGTGCGCTGAACCTTTAGTCCCGGTTCGTAACACGAACCGGGACTAAAGGTCCCTCACAAATCCAGCGGAGTGGCTCTCACCCCTTTAGTCTGGGTTCAAAAAATGAACCGAGACTAAAGGGGTGAACCAAATCCTCGTTTTCTACTAGTGTGCTTAGCAGCGTGGTGATCGGTGACAACGAATGAGGATTTTTCTAGGATGTTTAGTACAATTTCCCTCTTATAATAATATATTTCCTAAACTAGTCCACATAATACTACTATCCATAGGGACAAGTAAGTTGTACCGTAAAACAGCCCCAATAAAATCGCTGAAATATGCCTCATTGGCTACAGTTTTGAGGCCGGCCACCATATTCGGTGTCACTGATTCCGGGACCCCAAACTACAAGCAAATAGTTTTTACATTTCCCAGCCGAGTATGGGCAGCGGTGGTAAAATGTATTAATAACTAACCGAAAACATCTTTTATATGACACTCCACAAAAAAAGAAAAACATTTTGACCGCCTATTTTCAATGCACTGATTTCTATGTCACTTAAACTCCAGTCGCCAATGCATAAAATAACTATGGGCTTGTTTTGCAGCATGTATACTCCTCAGCCAGACCCGCCAGCTGCAAAGTCCTAGCCATTGGTTGCACATGTGATCTCCTGGGCAGGCCAGCGTGCTCGTTATTGGAAACCTAGGTTTAGGCGGGGAAACGACACCTCCGTTAGGAGGCCGAGTACATGTTTATATAAGCTTAGGAAAAGCCCTTGACGGTTGCGTTACAGGGTTTGGTAAGATACGGTGGAGTAACTACTCCATGTGTATCTACCGTTAGGATTACATGTTCAACACCCTTCCTTAATCTAAACTTGTACAAAGATTTAAATTACGCTTAAACTCATCTAGCTTTCTAGCTGGAAGGGGTTTTGTAAAACCATTAGCAACTTGATCCTTGCTAGAAATAAACCTGACCTCTAATAACTTATTTGCTACTCTTTCTCTTACAAAATGAAAATCTATTTCTATATGCTTGGTTCTAGCATGAAAGATAGGATTTACGGACAAATAGTTAGCATCTAAGTTGTCACACCAAAGACATGGTTTTTCCTTCAACTTAACACCAAGTTCTTTAAGAAGAGCTTCAACCCATATTAGTTCTGCAGTGGCATTTGCTAAAGACTTGTATTCAGCTTCAGTACTAGAACTTGATACCATTGCTTGCTTGCGAGCACTCCAGGAAATCAGATTCGGTTCAAGGAAAATAGCAAAGCCTCTTGTGGACCTTCTGTCATCAAGACAACCAACCCAGTCTGCATCTGAAAAAGCACTCAACAATGTGGTGGAAGACTGAATAAAAATTATACCAATATTTAGTGTATCTCTGACATATCTCAGAATTCTTTTAACTGCTGTCCAATGAGATGTTGTTGGGGCATGAAGATATTGGCAAACTTTATTCACTGAAAAGGACATGTCTGGCCGAGTAAGTCAAGTATTGTAAGGCACCTACTATGCTCCTGTACTGTGTACTATCTTGGGGACCAAGAAGTGTTCCTTCACGTAAAGACAATGGCTCGGTATCAGACATAGGTGTAGGAGTAGGTCTACAAATTTTCATACCAACTCGAGCAAGCACATCTCTAGCATATTTTTCTTGAGTCAAGAGTAATCCATCCTTAACTTTCTTAACCTCAATACCCAAGAAATAATGTAACACTCCAAGATCCTTGATAGCAAAGTGTGCATTGAGATCTTTCAAAAGTGCAGGAATAGCTTCATCAGAGGAGCTTGTAACTATAATGTCATCAACATAAATCAAGACAAACATAGTGATACCTGACTTTTGATATAGAAATAAGGAGATGCCAGCTTTGGATGGAGTGAAACCAAGATCACATAGCTTGGAACTGAGTCTAGAATACCAGGCTCGTAGAGCTTGTTTGAGACCATAAAGAGCTTTATCAAGTCTACAAATACGGTGGGGGCATCAGGGTGCTCAAAACCAGGAGGTTGTTTCATGTATACCTCTTCTTCCAAAACACCATGTAAAAACGCGTTCTTGACATCTAGCTGCCGTAAAATCCATCCTCGAGAGACTGCAACTTGATGAGGCTTGGGTCCCGATCTTCAAGGATTGACGAAGAACACGAGGGGTAAAGGGATGAACACGAAGAACACGAGGGGAATCGAGGTGAAAAGGTAAAGGATAACTAGCAAGAAAAGCAAAGAAGTAATCAATCGGCTCCGATTCCCCGCAGGCAACCTCCATTTATCATACTCCAAACCAATCTTACTCTTAATCGATTCGTCCTACCGGCCGATCAACCGGTCCAATTGAATCCAAAGAGGAAGGAACTGGCAAAGTAATCGCAACTACAAAGAGGAGTTCATCTCCACAAGGGGAGTCCTTGATTCATCTCCACGGGAGGCCTTGATTCTTCTCCACATGGGGGAGGCAACACCAAACATGGTGGGAAGGAGAAAAGCTCAACTTTAGTCTAATCTCAGTCTAACCCTAGATCTAGAGAAAGAGTTCTCTTAAATAGTGTTGACCACGAAATGGGGAAAGTGGGCTTCAGCCCGAATTACAGGTCCCTCAGCGGTAGTACCGTGGGTGCTGGCGGTAATACCGCTGGAGGTGTTGGCGGTACTACCGCACCGGTACCGCTCGGTACCGTTGGCTATGCCGAGAGGTTTTGATGCCCTAGCGGTAGTACCGCTGTGCTAGCGGTAGTACCGCTGCGCCTGGAACGCTCCAGCATCAGCGGGAATTCTTGGCCATCTTCATCGTCATCTTCGCTCGTCTCTTGTCCAACTTGTTCAGCATCTTGATGTACATCATGAGGGGTGTGCCTAAGTACACATAATGTATCGAAATGAAGTAGCAACCCATTCAACGGTGTGTCAAGGTCACACAAAGAGAGGAGCGAATTCACCTTTTCATGTATAGCTTTGGTCATTGACCTCGTCATTGGTCCCATGGTTGGTTGTGGAGTGTTGCCCATAGGCTGCACCACATCATCTCCCCCCCCCCCCCCCCCCGGGAAAGATCACACACGTTGAAAGTGTCATGCACGAGGTACTTGGACGTGGATATGTCGATCTTGTAAGCATTGTTGTTGATGCGCTTTAGGATCTTGAAAGGTCCATCGCCGCGGGGGGAGAGCTTGGACTTCCTTTCATACGGAAAGCGAACCTTGCGTAGATGTAGCCACACGAGGTCACCTTCCTCAAATATCATGGAGCACTTGTTCTTGTTCATCTTGGTTGCATGAAGCCCATTATGCTTTTCAAGCGTTGCTCTTGTTGATTCATGTAGCTTCTTCATGTAATCGGTGCGCTTGTCGAAATCCATGTTCACGCGCTCTTGTAAGGGTAATGGAAGTATGTCTAGAGCGGTGTTGGGGTTGAAGCCATAAACGATTTCGAATGGTGTCTTCTTGGTGGCCCGATGGAAAGCAAGGTTATAGGCAAACTCGGCATGTGGGATGCATTCTTCCCAATTCTTCAAGTTTGGCTTGATTAACACACGAAGTAGTGTGGATAAGCTTCGGTTCACCACTTCGGTTTGTCCATCGGTTTGAGGATGGTATGCGGTGGAGAAGAGGTGTTTGATCCCCATCTTGGCCATCAAAGTCTTCCAAAAGTAGCTCACAAACTTGACGTCTCGATCGGACACAATGGTCTTTGGCACTCCATGAAGACGAACCATTTCCCTAAAAATCAAATTAGCAACATGTGAAGCATCGTCGGTCTTATTGCATGGTATAAAGTGTGCCATCTTAGAAAAGCGATCAATGACGACAAATATGGAGTCTTTGTTGGTTTTAGTGCGTGGAAGGCCTAAGACAAAATCCATAGCAATGTCGGACCATGGGTTGTGTGGTATTGGTAATGGAATGTAAATACCATGCGAGTTTAGTGTAGACTTAGCTTTGAGACATGTCGAGCATCGTTGAAGGAGACGATTCACATCAGGCCACATCTTTGGCCAATAGTAGTGTGTGGAGAGCATGTCATAGGTTTTGTCACGTCCAAAGTGTCCCATGAGGGCTCCTCCATGTGATTCCTTCAAAAGTAACAAATGAAGAGACAACTCGGGAATTGTCGTGGTGGTGTCACGGCAGATGCCATAGGAGGCTAATGTATGGGGCCGATGGACGTTGGTGGATCCGGGGAGGGATAGCGAGCTGGAGAGCTCACACGGGGAGGATCCCGGTATAACCGAGATCTCCAAAGAACGAGAAACAAGAGCAGCACGCTAGAGGGAAGATCTACCAAACAAGAACAAATGCACGAAGGCACACAACACACAGACGATATACCCAGGTTCAGGGCCCTCGTGAGGAGGTAACACCCCTACTCCTGCCTTTCCTCTCTATATAATTGTGGTACAAGGGCTACAACTTGCTCTTAGATCTCTCAAAGTGAAGAACACAAAGAACTAGATAAACTCAAGGTATGAAGAAGTAAATGCTCTAGGAGTAAATGCAACTACAGCTTTGGCTCCCAAGTTGGTCTCTCCTCCACAGAAGCAGTTATGGCGCCTTTTATAGAGTTCCGGCCAGGAGGGCCGGGAACCCTAAACCGGCTTGGCCCCACCGGACAGGCCTAACCGGCATGTCGTCACCGGCTAGTGCGACCTAGTCGCCGCGCTATCCGGCGTAGCCCCTTCGTCATCATCTCGGCAAGGACAGCAGGCGCCGTCCTGGAACATCATTGTCCCCCTGTCAGAGACAAGACATGTCTTGGCCCATCCCGGATAGCCTTTTCCGGATTGCCGGGCTAGGCAGGTAGTGTCTTGTCGTAACGTTGTCGTACCGGCTGACGCGCTCCCGTGTCAGGCGGGAGGTGACCATGCTTCCGTGTCAGGCGGGAGGTGACCATGCTTCCGTGTCAGACGGAATGGTACTTCCCCCGCATCAGGCGGGAAAGCCTGCTACAGACCGTTGATGGCCTACCGGGGTCCCTCGTGCCGGTTATCTTCTTGCTCGACCTCGTGAGTCCTTCCTGCACAAGTTCAGGACCAAGATAGATGTTCCGGTTAGCACTTACCCGGATTGCCTATCCGGTAAAACCGAATACATCTCCTTCCGGGAGTCTCCTCGGAGCCCAAGATCCGAGATCCTTTCCGGAGGCATCCGAGTTCGTCTCAGGATGAGTATCTCTAGGCCTAGCCTCCCGAAGATGTCTTAGCCTATCAGCAAAGACATCTTCGAGAAGCTAGTTCTTAGAGG
This sequence comes from Poa annua, assembly GCA_026929855.1. Classification (NCBI taxonomy): domain Eukaryota; kingdom Viridiplantae; phylum Streptophyta; class Magnoliopsida; order Poales; family Poaceae; genus Poa; species Poa annua. The sequence continues at coordinate 75,912,857 of CM049430.1, read as the reverse complement.
AACCACCCGCTGATGCTTGTGCCGCCATTGTGAAGGCTGGGGGTGTCTATTTATAGTCGCTAGAGCTGACCCTTGCGCCTGCCAGGAGGCACTTTGCACTCTATCAGCGCTCAAGGGTCAAGCTGCCCCTTCAACACACCAGGAGGTGTCCCTTGCTCTCGCCAAAGGTCAAGTACTGTTGGCACATTACTGAATTATTCCGGGATCTGCCCTACCCGAGGGGCAGCTGAAAGAGCATTTTCCCTCATGTGTGGTTTTGGTAATTGAATGACAATCTCTATGGACTAATGTTTGCATTGAGATATCTCTATAGATCATGTCCATGGAATTGTGTAGTTCATGTGTTGAACTCTTGAAGCTCATGTGTTGAGTGAAGCTTATTGCAAGTATGTCTTGAAGATTCAAGACATCATCTTAGTGAAGAAAAGATGAGTTGTGCAAGACCAAGAGAAGCTTTCTCGAAAAGATCCTATGCTTGGTGCTTGCAATGGATACATGAAGACGAAGCTTAGCGAGACTCTCCCATTGTGAGCATGGGGGAGTATTTGGAGAAGTCTTCATCAAGCAAGTGTTTGGACGCGCAATCAAGAAAGATGATCCACTTGAAGAGATCAAGATAGTCATCATCCAACTCAAGTGGAATGCTCAAGGCAAAGGTATGATCTTGATAGGGCTATAGGATAGATAGGCGTACTATCAAGAGGGGCTCTCAAGTTAGTAACTTGATCGCATTCTTGTGGAGAGCTCAAACCTTTTCATACTTGGCATATCATATTTCTTGGTTCTTATTTGGCTTTTATGTTGGTGAGGAATTAGAGCTTGGTTCATCTCCATGTCAAGCTCTAGTTCATCGAAATCGGTTTTACTTTGGACAACTTGTTGCGTTTTTGGTGGCGGAAATATTGCCGGTTCTACCTTGAGGAAAGTCCCACACCTTGCCATGTGTGGAGATTTTACTCTATTTATTGACCTTGGAAAGCTTGATTCCTCTCAATCCCTCCATTGATTCTTCCATATTCTTTAGGGAAAGTTGAGAGGAGATCTAGATCTACAATCCTACCAATCCATCTCTCCTCTAAGTGAGGGGAACCTAGTGGATCTAGTTCTTGGAGTTCCTTTGTGGTTCTTCCTCTTTGTTCTTCCTCTCTTATCCCCCCATAAGCATTAGTTGCTTTTGGTGGGATTTGGGAGTGAAGGATTTGACTCCTTTGTGGTTTCCTTTGTTCTTCCTCTCTTATTCCCCCATAAACATTTGTTGTTGTGTTGGAATTTGAGAGTGGAGGACTTGAGCACTTCGTGTGCTCTTGCCATTGCATTTGCATCGGTTTGAGCCCTCCACGAGGATTCGTGGTGGTGATACTTGTGAGCTTGTTACTCTTGGGTCTTTGGACCCTAGACGCCTTTTGTGGCCGGCCTTTTGTGGCCAAGACCTTTTGTGGTCAAGACCTTTTGTGGTCACTTGAGAGCCCCCAATTAAGTTGTGGGTGTGTGCCTCAAGACTTGGGAGCCCCCAGTTAAGTTGTGGGTGTGTGCCTCAAGAGTTGTACGGGATTCGATCTCCGCCCCAAAGGAGATCAATAGTGGAAGGTGAACTCGAACCTTTTGTGGTTGAGTTCATCAGGAGAAGAAGGTGAGCCTTTGTGGCGTTGCGGCTAACCTGTTGTGGTTGCGCACACCTATCCAAACGAGACGTACAACTTTGGGTGGAACTCGGGAATACATCCTCGTCTCCGCGTGCCTCGGTTATCTCTATACCCGAGCTCTTTACTTATGCACTTTACATTGTGATAGCCTTCGTGCTTGAAGTCATATATCTTGCTATCATCTTGTTACTAGTATTGCTTAGCTTAAGTTGTTGGTGCACATAGGTGAGCCTAGTTTATATATCTAGGTTGTATGCTTGTTAAAGTAAACCTCTAGTTTTATTCCGCCTTTATCAAGCATAGCGGAATTTCCGGGTCATTCGTGTACCGGATATTCCGACTACTCGGAATTTCCGGTCACTCTTGGACCGGATATTCCGGCTCCTCGAAAAAGTTTTAAATCGCCTATTCACCCCCCCCTCTAGGCGACGTCTATCCGTTCAATTGGTATCAGAGCCAGGTTATCTCATTATTAGGACTAACCGCCTAGAGATAAAGATGTCGTTTAGAGATCTAGTGCACAATCCCTCTTATAGATTCGATGGCACAAATTATGATGTTTGGAAAATTCGCATGCTTAATCTTTTTAGAGACATGGGTTCAAATTTAGAGAGTATTGTAGATATGGGTTTTTCTCCTCCAAAGGATTCACAAGAATTATCTTTAGAGGATGAGAAAAACTCTTATCTAGATACTCTAGCATCTAATGGTCTCATATGTGCTTTGAGCGATGTAGTGCTTGCGTCAATCATGCCTTTTCGGAGCGCTTATGAATTATGGACAAAACTTCAAGATATATATGAGGTGTCCAACATTTCCAAGGATGATTGTCCTCCTTCCACTTCCGGTCGTGATGAGCTCACGACTTCCTCCACTTCACCGACATGTGGTGTGCCACAAGGTAATGATATGGTGAGTGGTGATAGAAATTGCAATCTTGATGGTGAACCTACTATTGACTATACTTCACACTCATCTTTTTGCAATGCTCTATCTTTGGACTTAAGCACATATAGCACTCAAAATGTCATACATGCTAGTGTTGATAGTCCTTGCATATCATGTAGTAGTTGCTTAACTAAATCTCATGATGATATGCTTTCCTTGTCTTGTTGCCATGATCAAAATTTTTCTATTTCCTCTAGTACTTGTTTGGCTAACAATGTAGAGGAATCCCAACAATTGTTGGAACAAGACTTGGACCTCAAAGGTGCTTCAAGTGTCTCTTCATCGTCTTCATCCACTACTCACATTTTCCTAATGGCTAAGGAGTATAAGGTATCACCTACCGTGCACTCCAATATATCTCATGATGATGATAATGATGATGATGATGATCTAATTAAGGAGAAGTTTGATATTGTCTCTCATGCTCTCTTAAATAATAAAAATGCTCATGAGAACTTCTTAGAAATCATGACTACTCTTTTTGAGCTTAAGGAGACCTTTGAGGCTATGGAGACCCGTTGTCATGAAGGGTGGGGTCTTGCTCATGATTCCGCGGGTGAGGTCCATAATCTTGAGAATGCTCTTGAGGAAGAGCAAGAAACTCGGGTTGCTCTCGAGGAGAGATTAGAATCTAGTGAGGAGTTAAACAATGAAGTAATTGCTAAACTCACTAAAGAACATGACCATGCTATTGCTAAATGTAATGTGCTTAGTAAAGAAAATGCTAAGTTAAATAATGAGCTTGTCATGTTGTCTCCTTCCATTACTAATATTAATGATGCTTGTGCTACTAACTCCACTTTGTGTGAAGCATCTATCTTGAAGGAGAATGTTGAGCTAAGGGCTCAACTTGATTTGCTAACTAGCAAGTATGGGAAGTTGGAAGAAACTCATGAAAAGCTTTTTAGCTCTAATGAGGATCTCCTAGCATCCCATGCTAAGCTAAAGTTAGCTCATGAGGCGGTCACTACGAAGGTAAAATATTGTGAGCCTCTTATGGACACTAGCACAACTTCTACTACTAATGCTTTATTGCAATGTGCTAGTTCTAGTAATTCATCCACTCATAAAATTGCTACATCTTGTGATGAATTACATTCCTTGCCTTGTTGCTCTAACAATGTAGCATCTACTTCCTCTAGTATTTTTGTTGAAACTAACCATGTAGAGGAACTCAAAGAGCTCAAGGCACAAGTCACTTCATTGAAGAAAGACTTGAAGAAATGTCATGAGGGTAAGTCCACCCTCGACAACATGTTGAGAGTGCAACAACTTCCTCATGACAAGAGTGGACTTGGATTCAACTCCAATAACAAGAACAAGTCCAATGTCAAGAAGAAGCACAAGTTCGTCAAGAAGAAGGGCCAAGAACAAGTTATTGATTCGGCCAAGATTGTGTGCTTCAAGTGCAAGGTTGAAGGGCACCATGTGAGATCTTGCCCTTTGAAGAAGAAGCCTCTTAGTGAGAAGCAACAAGGGAAGCAACCTCAAGTCCAAACTCAAGCTTCCCAAGTTGAAGAACCTTCCCTTCCCAAGTAGAAAGGTAAAAGCCGCCTTTGCTACAAATGTCGTGGGAAGGATCACTTTGCTTCTTCTTGCACTCAAGGTACCTTATCCAACCCTTCTACTATTGATAATGTCCATTCTCTTCGGAAGGATAAGGTTGGCAATGTGTTTGCCAAAGTTATTGGTACTCAAAGTGGTGTCAAGAAAAGAACCATTTGGGTTGCCAAGCCTATTGTGACTAACCTCTTAGGACCCAACTTGGTTGGGGACCAACAAGCTAAAACATGATCAATAGGTGTAAGCGGAGGACATTGGAGACTTGACTACATCATGAAGAATTAAGGGATCTTCATCATCCATATTATCTCAAGTCAAGTCAAGTGGATTATATTGTCTTAGCATATATCCAATGCTCCTCCTTGCGGTAACTTGTATTTAAATCATATGTATGCTTTGAAAGTTACTTGCACCCTTGTATGTGTTTGGTTTTGTGCCTTACTATTGTTTCATATGTGTTGTGCACTCTACTTACTAATGTTGAATAATCAAGCTTGTGTATATTGGTTTGCACACCATGTATGTTTTGAGCCTCTTGCCTATTTGCTTTTATCTTAATTGGCTCTTATAGGGATTTTAATGGACTATCCCATTTTGGGGGAGTGATGTGCTTTTTGGTAACTCACCACCCTAAAATGTGTATTCATGAGGAATACCACTTAGTAGTGATATTTAAATATTATCTACTTTCTTTGTGGTATGTCTTACTCATGAGAAATTCAAATTCTAATGTCCATTAATTATCTCTTGGATTTCTTTTGCCTCTTGTTAAAAAGAATGGATTATCACATTATGGGGGAGTAATAAGCTATGTGCATATTACAAGCCTAGAAAATGTGAACATGAGAGGTAGTGTCACCTAGAGTTGATATTGTTGATTATCTTGTTCCTAGGTGGCATGTGAAGGAGATATGCCCTAGAGGCAATTAATAAAGTGTATTCTTTATCATATCTCGTTTGTTCATAATAGGTTTTTGTGTCATGCTGGAACCGTATTAAGCAGAAACATTAATGCGGGTGTGATACGTAAACAACCAGGTCCCTAGTAGCCTCTACTAAGACTAGTTTCGTTGCGCGATTGATGATCGAGGTTTCCCGGTCATGGGGCATGGCGCCGGTCGGCAATGAGAGTCATATCGCTGGAGAGTGATGTGATGGACATACCCAGATTTGGAGAACGTAGTCGTTACGCCTTTGACCGTGAGATCAACTCTTATTGATATTCCCGGAAGATACTTTGATTGCACCAAACGTCATATCTTATTTAGTATGACAATAACGGTGATACTTTTGGGTATCGGAAAGGAGTAGTTGAGACGAGGGGTCAAGAGCGGGATTTGCCAGTCCGCATAGCATGATAGATACTCTCGGGCCCACTCGGTGAGATCATGTCTAATGAGCTTGCAAGCATGTGACTAGGTCACGGAGACGTGAGATCATGAACGAGTAGAAGATAGCGTCGTCGGTAACGAGGTCGGGATTAGGTATGGAGATATCTATGGAACGACGCTCGGACGTGCTAAGTATCGCTATGGCAAAAGGTCTAAGATTTTACGTTCAGGTTTGATAGATGAAAGTCATTCGTTATATCTCAGGGATTAATTCATGGGGTCCAGGACTACGAGTTAGTCGTTGATCATTGAGGAGTCTTGATCATACCTGATATTATATCGAACCGCTAGGGTAACACACTTAAGGGGTTTCGACGAGACAACCGGAAAGGAAGGAGATCACCGGGAGCGTCCCGGGAGAGGTCCGATGGAGATCGGGCAGCGCCGAAAGAGTTTTCGGAGCTAGGAATAATTATATATATTATGTTTGATATTAATTAGTGTTATTAATATGCAAATATGATTTTATATATTTATTTTCGAATTTATTAAGGCAGATTTCCCTAAATGGGCCTTCCGGACGAAAGAAGGCCCAAGAGGGGAAAATTCCCTAGGGGAATTCGGTGGGGGCCAGGAGGGCTGCCCCAGGTGGGCCAAGGGCCCACCAAGGGGGCCGGCGCACCTCCCTAGCCGCACCAGGCTATGTGGGGATAGTCCCACATTGCCTGGCTGGCAAGGTTGGCTCCCCCTGGGAGCCTATATAAGAAGGGGCACCCCCAGCCTTTTAATACACAAATTAATTCCCGATTTCTCTCTCGATCTCGTGGTTCCCAAGTTGGAGCCGCGCCGAGCAAGAGGAAGAGGGGATCTCCTCCACCATAGCCCGCTGCCGCGCTGCTGGTGTTCCGGTCCAAGTCTTCCGCTGCTCGTCCTGGACTGGAGCTTCGGAGGCGTCGTCTCCACCGTACGTGTGCGACTCCCTGCGAGGTGCTGCGCTAGCGGTACTCGGAGGCCTGCTTCCTCTACACGACCTTGAGGTCGGCTTCGTCGGTCTTCATCGACAACGTTTGTGCGGGAACGTAATCCCCACTTTCGGTCTACAAGGGTACGTATTCCGATCTCCGTTCGTACTACTATATCTGCATAGAATAGATCTTGGCATGCTTTTAGGATATCGTCGGTAGGAAATTTTTTGTTTTCTGCACACGATCCCCTTCAGAATGGTACTCAAACAAGTTCCATATTTGCTTAAATGCATTTTTATCAACCATCTTTTGGTATCTTGTTTGTGAGAAAGTTTCTTGATGCCTAGAATGATCATTGAATATGTGAAGTCATCAAGAATATCTAGATAAGCATGTTTTTCAATTCTTTTATTTTGCCACATGCTTATGTTTTGTGAATATGATCTTGAATACATATATGTCATGTACCACCGAGAAATATCTCCATACAATCATTGTCTTTGACAAGTGATAATTATATTTGTGGTAAAATTATTGATCATAATCACATTGGCTATTGTTTTTAAGTTGTATTATTCTATCGCCAAGTTTGTGTTGGTTTAACCACCCATTTGTCTTATTTGCTTCATTTGGATCTTTTTTGTTGCTCTACTCATAATTTGTGTTGTGCTTTCTTGAGTTAGGACAAGCAAGGATCCCATTGTTGTGCATTTACTTTCGAAGACTTAATTCTAAGTAATGGACTATTCTTGGGGGAGCTATCCTACATTGAGTAGAACATCATCCTTTTTATTGTTATCGGGTCTTATTGATTTTCTTGAACTTTGTGTTCAAAAAGATATATGGAGGGTAATGATCCCACTTGTGTGCATTTTGTATTTATATACAAGATCTTAAAAATGCACTAATCATGGGGAAGCTACTCTATACTCTTTAGAACACTATTCTTTAAACTGGTTTTTAAATTGGTTTTGTATCTTATTGCTCTTCTTGAACATGACTAATTGGTTAACAATATATATGGAAAGTGATGATCCCATTTTTGTGCATTTTTTATTCAAATACAAGATCATAAGTAATGCACAAATCTTGGGGGGAATCCTATATGTTATTGAACATTAGTTGTCTTCAATTGGTTTTTGTTCCCGATGACATGTCACTTTGAAAGACAAACATTTTTCGTCTTGGTACTTTGTGCCATCATAAAAAGTGTAGAGGGATAGGTTTATTTGTTGGAACCTTACTCTTCTTTGTGGAGTTGGCTATCTCATCCCATGGTTCCTAGTCTACCTTTTTGGATGAGATAAACCTTCGAGCATGCTTGTTTGATTTATTTCTTATGCTCATTGGTTTAGCCTTGACCTTTATTTCATTTGATATCTTTTCAAATTGGTTTCTCCAATCATGTGTTGGTTTGAGTCTTTGATACAATGAGGACAAATCCTCCTCTTGCCACACTTTTGTGTAGCTTCTTGATTTAATTGGTGTTTTGTCCAAATTGTATCTCGCTTGGTTCTTGAAAGTTTTGTGCATGCATATTTACTATTTGTATATCTTATAGAATGCTTACTTTCGTTGATCCAATATATAGGATAAACTCCATCAAATCCTAAATGGCTAAGATGTGCATGAAATTCGATTTCACATCAATATGCACATATTTATGTGGAGTTTGTCCTATGTATTGTAGTTGGTCTAACTACTTTGGACCCAATTAGTTTGGGTGCCATAGTGTACTTGATTTGTTTTAGGTACATAAGAGATGCATTGGAAGCTTGCCTCTATTTAAAGAAGATGTCTTCACCATGTGCTTCTTGGAGTCAAGCTTGGATGATTGTGAACTCTCATCTTCTACACCGTCAATGCTATCTCGGTAACAAGTATCTAACTCATGCACATTCTTCTAGCTCTCAACCTTGTGTAGGTTGTTCTTTGGCATGAGTTCCACTAAGTTGCATTTGATTTGGTTTTTGCAAAGTTTCTTTCAAAACATCTTCATTGCAAATGTGAGTTAGCCGGGATGATTAAACATCAAGGGGAATATATATTTATATATAATCATTTTCATGATTCACGGATCCCCAAATATGTTAATCTAGCAAATTCATTTCAAAGTCTCTAATATGCAATATTGATGAATTCTCATAAATCATTTGCCTTATGTGATATTTGTTTTGTGTCTCGAAGTATCCCAACTATCACTTATCCTATGTGGGTATTTGTGATGCTTTGAGAACTTGGTGTTGGAAGTTCATCTATACCCTTTAAGAATAATTTGAGCTATGTGCTTTGCTTTTAAGCAAAAATTCTTATCGGTGTATTTATGACTTCCTCTTGAATATCATGTGCTTGACCTTGTACCTACATTGTGTGTGCATGTTTCTTTGAGGACTTAGTGTCCACTTAGAAACTTATACACATGAGGGTAGTTACATATTTAATTGGTATTCAAATTCTTTAGTGATCACCTTTTACTACTTTCTTGATTCTTTGGTGATCTCTAAAAGGTACAAGCTTTGTTTTTCTATTGGTTTCTCATTGCCTCTTAATAAGCTTGTGATCCTATTTGATTTATCATCTTGGGTGTGCTTGTTTGCAAAATACATGATATGCACTATGTGCCTCATAATTTGAAAGACTATGATGTTGCTTAGGCTCATCCTTGTTTAGTCTCCTAAATTGTAATTCCATGTCACACCCATCCTTTCCCGGTTGAGGAAGCCTTTATTCAATCTTGCACCTTTTTGTGTTCAAAATTATCTAGGAGGTAGCGAGGATTCCATGTTATGCACACCATATTGAAATACAAATCTTTTCATCGTGCATGTACCTTGGGGAGTTCCCTCGTGATTTTTAGAACACTTGGTTGATCTTATCTTAATATCCTATTGTGCTCAATTGGTTTTGGATCCCTTGATTGCTTGCTTCTTTGTGAATGCTTTTCCCCTTTGCAATTGGTATCCTTCCAGTGGATTTCAATTGATATCTTTCTTGTGCAATTTTTTGGATCCACAATATAGTTTGATCCCCTTCATCTATTCGTCATTGGATAAGTGTATTTGATTTCACTCATATCATGAGAAATGCATAAATCATGAAGGAGATCCTATTATGTTACCTTTCCAAAGCCTTTCGCCCATTTCGGCAATCGTTGCCAATGGGGGAGAAATTTTGGAGGGTTGTATGGAATTGGCTTTTTACTTTGGTATCTTCTTAAGTATTTGCCTATTTTCCTTCCTTGCCTTTGCATTCGTTGCTTGGTTTTATATATATAGTGGAAACTCCACCATCGGTAATGGTCGATAATATATGCAATGAATTCATGTTCATACACACGTGCATAAATTATGGGGGAGTTTGCTCTATATATGTGGATGGACTAACATCACATACCTTTGTAGTATTTGATGTTAGTGCAACCATTCTGTTCGTTAAATTCCATATTATAAACCCTCTCAAAAGAGATTGTCATCAATTACCAAAATGGGAGAGATTGAAAGAGCATTTTCCCTCATGTGTGGTTTTGGTAATTGAATGACAATCTCTATGGACTAATGTTTGCATTGAGATATCTCTATAGATCATGTCCATGGAATTGTGTAGTTCATGTGTTGAACTCTTGAAGCTCATGTGTTGAGTGAAGCTTATTGCAAGTATGTCTTGAAGATTCAAGACATCATCTTAGTGAAGAAAAGATGAGTTGTGCAAGACCAAGAGAAGCTTTCTCGAAAAGATCCTATGCTTGGTGCTTGCAATGGATACATGAAGACGAAGCTTAGCGAGACTCTCCCATTGTGAGCATGGGGGAGTATTTGGAGAAGTCTTCATCAAGCAAGTGTTTGGACGCGCAATCAAGAAAGATGATCCACTTGAAGAGATCAAGATATTCATCATCAAACTCAAGTGGAATGCTCAAGGCAAAGGTATGATCTTGATAGGGCTATAGGATAGATAGGCGTACTATCAAGAGGGGCTCTCAAGTTAGTAACTTGATCGCATTCTTGTGGAGAGCTCAAACCTTTGCATACTTGGCATATCATATTTCTTGGTTCTTATTTGGCTTTTATGTTGGTGAGGAATTAGAGCTTGGTTCATCTCCATGTCAAGCTCTAGTTCATCGAAATCGGTTTTACGTTGGACAACTTGTTGCGTTTTCGGTGGCGGAAATATTGCCGGTTCTACCTTGAGGAAAGTCCCACACCTTGCCATGTGTGGAGATTTTACTCTATTTATTGACCTTGGAAAGCTTGATTCCTCTCAATCCCTCCATTGATTCTTCCATATTCTTTAGGGAAAGTTGAGAGGAGATCTAGATCTACAATCCTACCAATCCATCTCTCCTCTAAGTGAGGGCGCGCGGCGGGGATGAAACTCGCTGTAGGACTTAGCCTCTTGCCCGCACTATGCCCTGTTTGAGTTTAGTCCGAGCCTATTTTCCTCATTTAAGTTTTGATTTACTAGCACGCGGTAGATCTTACTTGCCAGGAACCCGGTTGTCTTTAGGAGTTTGTGATCCGGCATCTTAGCTCCCGGTAGACTAATTCCGACTAACTGCCGCTGCGCCTGCAGAGTAGCCCGGATACATCTGCGGACTTCTCCGGCATGGGTGAAGAAAGTATCCGGGGGTGCTGGGATGGATCCGAGACCAAACAGGAGGACCTGGACTGGCTGTACCGGACTCACCAGATTCCGCCAGAAGTTGAGAGCCGTCTCCCGGAGGACGAGGTTCAACCGGAACCCCAACCCGGGGAATACGTTGTATTCCTCACGCACTTCGAGCGCGGGTTTGGGCTTCCGGCTAGCCCCTTCTTCCGCAACTTCCTCGACACCTACAGCCTCCAACCCCATCATCTCCCAGCTAACGCCATCATGATGCTTTCGGTCTTCACCACCTACTCGGAAGCATACGTCGGTGTATGGCCATTCCTGGACCTCTGGGCCAGGTACTTCATCCTTCGTCGCCAAGTCATCCCCAATCCGGATCAGAAAGTAAAAGACTTGGTCGACTGCGGAGCGGCCACCATCATCCCCCGTGCTGACTCCGGATTTCCTATAGTCAAAGGACTAGAATCCTGCCGGAAGTGGCAGCGCAGCTTCTTCTATGTGAAGAATCGGGAGAGCTCGGGAGATGCTCTGGGATCCTCGAATCCGGATTTCATAAATTTGCCGGAGTTCGCCATTGGTCCTGCCCGCAAATTCAACCTCTGGAAACGGTTCCCCGATACCGAGGAGGTCAGATGTATGCATGACGTCCTTAACGTGCTAACCGACAAGATGACTGGCGACGATCTCTTGCGTTGCTTCATCATTCGCCGCGTTTGCCCCCTCCAAACCGGAGTGCATAAGATGTGCCATATGGCCGGGAACTTAGACCCCACCAGGACCAGTATTTTTGGGTTGGACCATTCTGCGGTCGTCCGGCGTGTTCGAGCTATTGCTCGGACGAAGATGTCGGATGACTATGTCTGGGGTGCCATCGGGGGATCCCGGAAAAAACCCCTGAAACAGGTGCTCCTGTCTGTCTTTCGTAAACTTGCATTTGCACCCGGGTTCTGCTGGAAACCGACATGGTTGTCATGTGGTGATTTATTCACGCAGTTATTCGAGCGGCAAACCGAGGAGGACGCGATCCACGCCAACGGGAATTTCGCGCCGAACATCCCAGCACCGACCGAGATGCCGAGAGAGGATCCCGACGGCGAGGACCATCTCGCCATTCCTCTAGTCAAAACTGCCGCCCCGGGTAACCCTTCAACCTCAGAGGCTATTTCCATTTCTTCGGATGACGAGGATGAGATTGACTGTCAAATACTCGATGTGATTGATGCTCTCCCCCTCAATTGGGCTTCAGCAGTGGTTCCGAAACCGACGGCCGTGACCAAACACGCCGAGAGCCGGAAGCGTGCGGCTTCCGACACCGATGCTGCCGATGATTCCGGCAACCCCCCCAAGAGGAGCAAGCCGAACAAACAAACGGCCAAGAAGCCTCGACGCCGGAGAAAGGGTCCTCCCACCGTGGATTCCGGGTATATTTTCTTTGCTTCATGCTACATGATCTTGCCTTCTCCTGAAGTTTTTACTGAGATATTTCTTTCAGGGACGCACTCGACCTCCCGTCATCCTTCGCCTCCCGTCCTCCTGGATCCCGGACTCCCAGCCCGCCTCGGGCTGCCTCTTCTCCACCTCGTCCTTCCGCCCGAAGAAGCGAGCCTCCTGCTTCTGGTGCCGCACCAACTGCTGCTGCGGCTCCGGATACTCGTCCGGTGGTCGACGAGACTCCAGTCCAGGCCACGACTACATCGGAAGACATCCTTCTTCCGGAGAGTCCGCGCGGCTTGAGGCGGAGATCATGAGCCCTCCCCGGCGGCCCGTGCCAAGCGTCCCCTCCCGACAAGCTGCGAATAAGACAGCCCCGGAGAAACAGCCCGCAGCCTCTTCCCGGCAGCCTGATCACCCTGCCACGAAAGCGCGCACCAAGGTTGCCGGGCAGAAAACAATTTCTGCCCAACCTACTGCTGCCCCGACATCCTCGGCCCAAGACTTGGCCCTACGCACGGGTAAGTTTTCACCGTTACCGCCACCTCCCGCCGAGATCCCTACTGCTGCCCTGCGGACGCTGCGAGCAACCGTAAGCTCCTTTGTGCCTTCAGGATCCCGGGAAGTTGTTGCTGCTCGCGCGCCCGGCGGCTCCGGCATACACGTTGTTGACGAATACAACCAGGACTGGATTGCCGCTGACGCCTCCGAGACCGTGGGGGACTTGCACGCTGCCGGCCCTAGCCGCAGCGCTCAAGCTCTGCACGCTCTCCAGGTGGCCGCGCTGGATGTTACTCGGGTGACCGAGGTAAGTTTGTTCCCTTTCCTTCTCCAATAAATATTTGTTCCTTCCCCACTAGTCCCCGAGATTGGTGCTTAGTGTTCTAGATTTCACCGAATAGCAGACCACTAGGCTCCAATCTTAGAGAAAATATCAGGACTCGGAAACCGAGTCCCCGAGATCCTCCCTACCGAGTAGTTTGTTTCAAAAATTGGTCCATCTCCACTAGTCCCCGAGATTGGTGCTTAGTGCTCTAGATTCCACCGAATAGCAGACCACTAGGCTCCAATCTTAGAGAAAATTTCAGGACTCGGAAACCGAGTCCCCGAGATCCTCCCTACCGGGTAGCTTGTTTCAAAAATTGGTCCATCTCCACTAGTCCCCGAGATTGGTGCTTAGTGCTCTAGATTCCACCGAATAGCAGACCACTAGGCTCCAATCTTAGAGAAAATTTCAGGACTCGGAAACCGAGTCCCCGAGATCCTCCCTACCGGGTAGCCTTTAATTGTTACCGATCTCGGAGTCTCCCGAGTCCCTTAAATCTTTTCCAAGATTGACTCATCCTTCTTTGTCTTGATTTCAGGAGTGCAGCAAGAAACGTGGCAGCATCTTCAACCGGGTTCTTGCTGACCTCGGTCAGTCCAAGAAGTGCGAGGGGCGCCTCCGGGAGGAGCGAGATGCCGCGCGCAAAATCTAGGTGGATCAGAAGGCTGCACTTGCTACCGCGCAGGCCGAGATTGCGCGACTCAATGGCGAGCTTGAAAAGGCCAGATCTGCTGCGACCGGCATGAAGACGCGCTTCGTGGAGGCGACGCAGAAGCAAAAGGAGACCTTGGACCAATCCGAGGAGCGCGCGCATCTCGCCGAGACCGGGCTGGATCTTCTCCGGTCACGGGCCGATACCTGGCTCTCTGAGCTAACTGTATTGAACCGGGATCTTAACAGTAAGTGGACCGACATCCCCCTTTTTTTCTTGCTCTCATTCTTTGTTGTTGCTCTTCTTATGACCTAGTCGCTTGACAGCTCTTCTTTTTAAAGAGAATTTAAGCACTCCCGCGACGCTGCTGCTCTTGCGGTTGCTGCTGCCCGAGAGAAGTGCACCGGGAAGGGCCCTGTCTCGGATGTTTGGGACATTGAGGATCACCTCACTGCCCTGAAGGCCCGGATAGTGCCTCTCCGGTCGATCGGGACGGAGTTGCTCAGCGCCGCGATCCACGTTCATGGTGCGCTGTGGCCGGGTGTCAGCGCGACGCTCTCGGTCGGCGAATTGGCGAGCGCACTCCGCGGTGCCGGGCGCCGCGTCCACGCTTGGAAGCGTTCCGGCGCACGGGCTGGTGCCGATCAGGTCTTGAGCCAAGTACTGAGTTGGTACGAGGGTCTCGATCTTGACGTGATCCAGCGCCTGCGCACCATTTCGCCGTGGTGCAGCGATCCGGCTAAGGTCCAGCGGCGACAAGAAGTGGCGCATCGCATCGCCTCCTGGTCCAATATTCGCGCCTTCACCGCCAGCGTCGTTACTTCCGACTCCGAGTCCGATTACGAGGATGACGATGAAACCGGTGCGACCGACGACGTGGACGCTGAGATCCCGGAGGAGGATGACGCTGCTTCCGGTGCCGCGACCGAGACCGTGGTTCCCTGGGATGCTTCAACTCCTCCGCCACCCGAGGCCTCCCAGGCCGAGGTGCGCCCAGATGCCCCGAGTACCGCTGCCGGTTCTGAGGACACCGCCACTGCTGCTCCCGCTGCTGCCACCGCCGAGAAGCCGGCTTCCCCTACTACTTAGAAATACTTAAAAGTAGAACTGTTAAATCCCCGGGATGCCGGGTGCAAGATGTAATATATACTATTAACATTTATGTTTCGTACCAAACTATTTATCGGAACAAGCTATGTCGGTTTACTCGGTCACGAGTCCCCGAGTTCCTTTTCATGTTTACCGTACTTAGGCAATTTCTGCTCTTGTCTACCATTTCGACGTTCGGCAGTCGAGTCACAAAACTCCATACACGGCATACATTACTTAAGAAAATCCGAGTTCTAGTTAACCGAATTCCCGACATAAAAAACAACTGGGTTAGCAAAAATAGGTATGCCGGATAAGTTCCTGCTCCGAGTCCCCGAGACCATTTTCGTGTTCCCCACATTTGATTCTCTTTGCTCTTGACTACCATTTCGGCGTGCGTCAGTCGAGTCACAAGATGATTTCACATGACATACATTACTCTGACTTTGAGAATCGAACTCAGAACTTTCCCGGCATACAAATAACACAAAAAATAGGTACTCGACAGTCCCGGGGTTCCTTCCCGAGATGCCGGTATGAAATAATAAACAAACTGGACAAAGTAAATGGGCACACAACGAGGCAGTCCCCGGGTTCCTCCCGGGGTGCCTTACTTTCATTAATACATAAAAACTGAAATACATCATACACTGAGCCCTTTATGAGTAAAAGGGTCGAAGCAGAGCTACATTCAATGGACGTTTGGTTTCCTCTCCGGATTTGTCCATTACACCTTTCCTAGCCTCCTGTGCATCTACAAGGTAATAAGAATCATTGTGCAATGCCCTGCTTATCACGAAAGGTCCCTCCCATGGAGGTGACAGCTTATGCATTCCGGCCGTGCGTTGGATGAGCCTTAGCACAAGATCTCTTTCTTGGAACACTCTCGGGTGTACCTTCCGGCTATGATAGCGGCGGAGGTTTTGCTGGTAAATTGCAGACCGAGAAAGTGCCAATTCTCTTGCCTCCTCAAGTAAATCAACATCATTTTCTCGGGCCTCCTTTGCCTCGGTCTCGGTGAACATTGTCACTCTTGGTGAATCATACTGTATGTCGGTTGGGAGTACTGCCTCGGCGCCGTACACCATGAAGAATGGCGTATACCCGGTAGATCTATACGGTGTAGTCCGGAGACCCCACAAAACCGCCGGTAACTCCTCGATCCAGCATCCCGGAGTTCTCAACAGTGGCTCGATCAAACGAGCTTTGATGCCGGCCAAGACCAAAGCATTTGCTCTTTCCACTTGCCCGTTTGGTTCCGGGTGTGCAACTGATGCTACATCCAGCCGGATTCCCTTCTCAGCACAAAATCGAGCGAATTCCCCCACAGCAAAATTGGTGCCATTGTCCGTGATAATACTATGCGGGTACCCGTATCTCAAGATGATGTCTTTCAGGAATGGCATAGCGGTATGTCCATCACACTTCCGGATTGGCTTGACCTCTATCCACTTGGTGAATTTATCTACCATGACCAGTATGTGCGTCATATTGCCTCGTGCCGGTTTGAACTGCCCGACCATATCCAAACACCATACTGCGAATGGCCTAGTGATAGGGATTGTCTTCAGTGCTGACGCCGGCATATGTATCCGGTGAGCAAACCTCTGGCATCCTCCACACTTCCGGACAATGTCTTCTGCCTCTTGCAACGCAGTGGGCCAGTAGAACCCATGTCGGAACACTTTCGCCACCAGGGCCCGGGATGATGCATGATGTCCACACTCCCCCTGATGTATTTCCAGGAGCATCTCTTGTCCTTCTGCCGGTTCCACACATCTCTGGAGTACCTCAGTGACACTCCTCTTGTATAGCTCTTGATTGATGACGGTGTATGCTTTTGACCTTCGCATTATCTGCCCGGCTTCCACTTCATTCTCCGGGAGGGTTCCTTCCAAGATGTAAGCCATAATGGGCTGTGCCCATCCCGGGACAGGTCGAACCGGGAACACGGGAGCGTCTATGTCCATTGGCTCTGCCGACATCACCTCCATCATCATCTTTCTTTGCCTCTCTGAGCATAGTGATGCAGTCCCCGGGTTCGATGTGATGCTCCCGACATGTACTTCCATGGGTACGGCATCCGAACTAGGCTCCTTGGGGATGAAAATAGAATCCGACTCGGGTGAGGGTTGAATAGACGGCTTCCTCAAATGTTCAAGAGCGATCCCGGGTAGGATGGCATCCCGAGATGACCCTAGCTTGGACAAGACATCCGCTGCCTCGTTTTCTCCTCTGGGTATGTGCTTGAACTCGCATCCTTCAAAAAATCTGGATATTTTCTGCACATGAAATCTGTACAAGGCCATGTTTGCATCAAGCGCATCCCAATTCCCCGACACCTGCTGCACTACGAGGTCGGAATCACCAAAACATTCTATCCGGCGGATGCCGATCTCCCTGGCGACATTCAGTCCATGAACCAAGGCCTCATATTCCGCGACGTTGTTAGTTGCCCGGAAATGAATTTGCAGAACATACTTCAGCACATCCTGTTTTGGTGAAGTGAGGACCACTCCGGCACCCAACCCGATCTTAGCCTTGGAGCCATCAAAATGCATCCTCCAGAAATTGTAATCCGGCATCGGAGGTTCATATTGCATCTCGGCCCAGTCTACCAAAAAGTCCGGCAGCGCCTGCGACTTGATGTCATCTCGTCTCTCATATGCCGGAGCGTACCGAGACAACTGGATGGCCCATTTGGCTACCCGGCCGCTAGCGTCCTTGCAACCGATTATCTCGGCCAGAGGAGCCTCGCACACCACTGTGATCGGGTGCTCTTGAAAGTAGTGCTTGAGCTTGGTCACTGCCATGTACACTCCATACGCCATCTTCTGGTAGTGCGGGTAGTTCTGCTTGGATTCCGAGATCACCTCACTGAGATAATACACCGGCCTTTGTATCAGCTTGCCGCCTTCTTCCCTCTCTACCACCATTGCCACACTGACTACCCGGTTGGTGGCAGCAATATACATCAGCATAGGTTCCTTGGGTAATGGGGATGCCAACACGGGTGCTGTTGAGAGCATTCTCTTCAAATCGTTGAACGCCGCGTCGGCCTGCGGGGTCCAAACAAATGTTTTGCTTTTCTTCATCAACTGGTACAGGGGCAAGGCCTTCTCTCCAAGTCGACTCACAACCCGACTTAGGGATGCAAGACAACCAGTGAACTTCTGCACATCTTTGAGACGTACGGGCAATTTCATGCTCTCGATAGCACGAATTTTACCCGGGTTGACCTCAATTCCCCGGCTTGAGATGAGGAAACCGAGTAACTTCCCTGCCGGAACACTGAATGTGCACTTATCCGGGTTCAACTTCATTCGGAATCTTCTTAAGTTCTTAAACGTCTCCCTCAGATCATCTATTAGTGAGGACTTTTCTTTCATTTTTATGACTATGTCATCGACATAGACTTCGGCATTCCGGCCAATCTGGTCGTGCAAACACTTTTGCATGCATCTCTGGTATGTAGCACCAGCATTTCTCAAACCGAAAGTCATGACACGATAGCAATAAGCCCCATAAGGGGTGATAAAAGCAGTTTTCAATTGATCATCCGGATTCAAAGGTATCTGGTGAAAACCAGAATAGGCATCTAAAAAAGTCAAAAGTTCACTCCCGGCAGTGGAATCTATCACTTGATCTATCCGGGGCAGTGGAAAGGGGTCCTTCGGGCATGCTTTGTTGAGGTTGGTGAAGTCGATGCACATGCGCCACACCTTAAGCAGGAGGGGATCATCCTTCTTCTTCTCTACTAGGACCGGATTCGATATCCCATCCGGGTGCAGCACTTCCATTATGAATCCGGCGGCCAGCAGTATAGCCAAATGCTCCATGACGGCAGCTCTTCTTTCATCCGAGAGGCGCCTAGTCGGTTGCTTCACCGGCTTCGCGTCCGATCTAACAAACAGAGAGTGCTCAGCCAACTCCCTCGGGACACCTTGCAGATCGTCACTTGACCACGAAAAAGCATCCCGATTCTCACGGAGGAAGTCGACGAGCTCGCCTTCCTATTTGCTGTCCAGGTTGCTGCCAATGATAACCTGGCGCTCCGAGTTGCTGGGGTCCACACCCACCTTCTTGGTCTCCTTGGGAGGCTGGAATGATGCACCCTGCTCCGGGTTCACGATCCCGGGCATTCCGAGTTGGGAGGTCTTGGCCATCGCCACCACCTGCTGGGTCCTCTTCTTTTCTTCCGCGATCACCAGGGACTCAGCTAAGCATGATCCCGCTGAGGCACACTCCATGGAGCGCTTGTGGTATCCCGAGATGGTGATCACGCCGTTAGGTCCCGGCATCTTCATCTTCAGGTAGCCCATGTGAGTTGAGATCATGAACTTGGCCAGGGCTGGCCTGCCGATCAGTGCGTGATACGGGCTTTCGAGGTCCACGACCTCGAATTCCAAGCTCTCGGTTCGGCAGTTCTCCCGGGTTCCGAATAGCACTTCAACCCAGATTTTACCCATGGGTGAGCAAGAGACTCCGGGCACAATGCCGTGGAAGGTCGTCTCGGTAGGTAACAAGGTGTTCATGGACACCCCCAGCTTCAGCATCGTGTCCTTGTACATGATGTTAATGGCACTGCCATTGTCGATCAGAACCCGGCTGAAGCGGACATTGAGGCTTGGTCCGACAAGTGTTGGGTCCACCACCAAGGCGTACGCCCCCGGCTTAGGCATAACCCTGGGATGATCCTTACGGCTCCACGTGATCTCCATCTCGGACCAGTGCAAGAACTTGGGCACCGCCGGGATCACGGCGTTCACCTCCAGGGCACGCCGTCGCACACTCCTCCGGTCAGTGGGCTCGGTCACGAAGACCACATAGCTTTGATGCGCCTCCCGGTAGTTGCCCTGTTGGTGTCCGGCTTGGTTACCGGGGCCTGCACCATTGTCGTTCCGGGTGTGCACCACATTCACCGGCCGAGGTGGGGGTCCTCGCTGAGGCTGATTGATCCGGATCGCGTTGGCCCCCGATGTCGGAGGAGGGGGTCTCAGAATGTTGGGTCGAGATGCCGGAGCACTGGGCCAAACAGCTCCCGAGCTGCCCTCCTGCAATGTGCGCTGATACCAGCTGCACTGCCGAGTAGAGTGGTTCGCTGGCTTGTTGGCCTCCAGAGTATGGTAGCAGCATGGCTTGTTCAACATCTCTTCATACGTCAGGGGCTTCTTTTGTTCCACCCAAGTTTTTTGCACTTCCTGACTCTGACCCCAAGCCGGGCCACTTGTCTTTTGACGCTGATTGTTGCCGGCATCCTCTTGCTCCCGGGTCACTGCTGCGACGTGCTGTGCGGCATGGTTGTACTCGGGCTGATTCCTCTTCTGGCCCAAATCCTGGCGATCATGGCTCCTGCTTGATCCCGAACGGTGAGGTCCCGCATTCCTCCTGTTGGAGTCACCGACATCCACCAGGGGTTGCATGGGATCTCCAAGCGTGTAGGTATCGGCGATGCGCATGGTCTCCGCCAAGGTCGCCGGCATCTTCCTTTGCAATTTCTGCCATAGCATTGAGCCATGCCGGCATCCTTGTGCAAACCAGGAGATGGCCTGTGCCTCTACCACTCCTTCGCAAGAATTGCGAATATTGCTCCACCGGGTAAGGTACTCCCGGTCAGTCTCGTTACTCCTTTGCCTACAGATGGCGAGCTGTTGAGGCTTGTTTGTCCTTTTGTACGTGCTGGTGAAGTTGCTGATAAACGCCTCCTCGAAATCTAACCAGCAGTCTATGCTGCCAGTTCTCAAGTTGTTCAACCAGATTCGGGCAGGTCCTTCCAACATCTGCGGTACGTAACGTACCGCCCAGCGTCTGTTTCCACCGGCTATGCTTACTGCAGTTACATAGTCGGTTAACCAGTCCTCCGGCTTCTTGCTGCCGTCATAGGTCTTAGCACCCCGGTTGAGCTGAAAATTCCGGACAGGCGGCTCCCGCATGATCTGGGGTCCAAAGCAGGCAGGTCCCGGAGGTCCTTGCTCTTCCACTAGCTTGGATTGGTGAATTCGATCGAGCCGGAATCTGGCATCTGCCGGATTCAGCTGTCTGTCTCCTATCCGAGATCCCAAAGGATTCTCATCGGGCTGGTATCCGAGCTGCTGCAGTCTTGAGTTGCCATCGTTGAGCCGGTCTTGTGCCGGGATCACAGCCTGCTGCGGGACAGAGGCGGCCTCCCTTCGTGGGTTTCCCTGAACATGAGGAGGGTCCCGGGGCGGATTACCACGGCTAGCCGGGTTGTTGTTTCCTACGCCCAGGTTGCCACCTTCACGGGAACTTCCCGCCTGCCCCGAGTTACGCTGCCCGACTTGTTGGATGCCGGCGAAGGCCGGATCATAGGCCTGCAACTGCTTGTTCTTCCCGAAGCCCCGACTCCGGCTCCGGCTCTTGCTTCTGCTCGGATGTGGGGAAGAGGCCTCTCTGTCCGATTTCTGGCTATTGGGTCTAGCTGAGTGCACTTGGGATCCTGCCCCGGGGTTCTTCTTCTTGAAGGCCTGGTTCTGCCGGTTGGCCTCGATCACCAACTCGTTCACCCGCTCCTGTTGCTTGCGCAGAGCCTCACCGGATAACCCTACCAACTCGGCCATGGCGGCTTCGGCAGCCCTAAGAGTTTTCGCCGGCGAGCTGTACACTGGCTTCCCCGCCGAGATCAGGCTACCCGTGTGACTGGTTGCGGCTCCACCCGCCAACTCATCATTCACCATTCTTCCTTTCTTGCGCAGTTCCGCGATGCCCTTGTCCCGGGAGTCTATCTTAAGGAATCCGTGAGCTGCATTGTACTCCCGGAGGCTAGCATTGAGCTCGCGACGGATCTCGGCGATCTCCTGTGCTTCAGCGAGGAGCAACCTACGCTGCTCCTCCAGATCAGCCGAAGTGGCCTGGGTGTCTGCTTCAGCAGTTACAGGGACAGCCAACTTGGCTACCAGACCCGAGAGTGGATCCGGTCGACGACGTGGCTGGGACGGTTGTGGATCGTCATCTCGGGCCGCACCTCTTTCCTGAGGAGGTTTGGCCAAACGGACGTGGCCGCTCCCGGCATCGCCGTCAGCGTCTTGGTACTCCTCCTCGGTTGCCCCGACCATCATTACCGCGACGGAACTCGGGGAGCGACCGGCACGCAGACCCCGAGTAGCGCAGAGCATGGGGGGATCTTTAGCTTCCAGGACTATGTCCGGATAGCTACAGATAACTTCGGTGGCGACGTAGGTGGTGAAACCACCAAAGTCGATGAGGCATCCGTTCACCGGAAAGGGTCTGTTCCGGAAGCACCCTGCGTTGTCGCTGACGAAGTCCATCTCACCCAGCCTTATGACAAGGCTAGAGAGAACCCGAATGTCGAAATGAACGGGGGAGCCCGTCAGGATGTGTACACCAGCCAACGCCTCTGTCAGCCCCACGGTGGGCGCCAACTGTCGTGGTGGTGTCACGGCAGATGCCATAGGATGGCTAATGTGTGGGGCCGATGGACGTTGGTGGATCCGGGGAGGGATAGCGAGCTGGAGAGCTCACACGGGGAGGATCCCGGTATAACCGAGATCTCCCAAGAACGAGAAACAAGAGCAGCACGCTAGAGGGAAGATCTACCAAACAAGAACAAATGCACGAAGGCACACAACACACAGACGATATACCCAGGTTCAGGGCCCTCGTGAGGAGGTAACACCCCTACTCCTGCATTTCCTCTCTATATAATTGTGGTACAAGGGCTACAACTTGCTCTTAGATCTCTCAAAGTGAAGAACACAAAGAACTAGATGAACTCAAGGTATGAAGAAGTAAATGCTCTAGGAGTAAATGCAACTACAGCTTTGGCTCCCAAGTTGGTCTCTCCTCCACAGAAGCAGTTATGGCGCCTTTTATAGAGTTCCGGCCAGGAGGGCCGGGAACCCTAAACCGGCTTGGCCCCACCGGACAGGCCTAACCGGCATGTCGTCACCGGCTAGTGCGACCTAGTCGCCGCGCTATCCGGCGTAGCCCCTTCGTCATCATCTCGGCAAGGACAGCAGGCGCCGTCCTGGAACATCATTGTCCCCCTGTCAGAGAAAAGAAATGTCTTGGCCCATCCCGGATAGCCTTTTCCGGATTGCCGGGCTAGGCAGGTCGTGTCTTGTCGTACCGTTGTCGTACCGGCTGACGCGCTCCCGTGTCAGGCGGGAGGTGACCATGCTTCCGTGTCAGGCGGGAGGTGACCATGCTTCCGTGTCAGACGGAATGGTACTTCCCCCGCATCAGGCGGGAAAGCCTGCTACAGACCATTGACGGCCTACCGGGGTCCCTCGTGCCGGTTATCTTCTTGCTCGACCTCGTGAGTCCTTCCTGCACAAGTTCAGGACCGAGATAGATGTTCCGGTTAGCACTTACCCGGATTGCCTATCCGGTAAAACCCAATACATCTCCTTCCGGGAGTCTCCTCGGAGCCCAAGATCCGAGATCCTTTCCGGAGGCATCCGAGTTCGTCTCAGGATGAGTATCTCTAGGCCTAGCCTCCCGAAGATGTCTTAGCCCATCAGCAAAGACATCTTAGAGAAGCTAGTTCTTAGAGGAACCACCCGCTGATGCTTGTGCCGCCATTGTGAAGGCTGGGGGTGTCTATTTATAGTCGCTAGAGCTGACCCTTGCGCCTGCCAGGAGGCACTTTGCACTCTATCAGCGCTCAAGGGTCAAGCTGCCCCTTCAGCACACCAGGAGGTGTCCCTTGCTCTCGCCAAAGGTCAAGTACTGTTGGCACATTACTGAATTATTCCGGGATCTGCCCTACCCGGGGGGCAGCCCCCCGATAGGAATGCATAGTTTGTTAGCTTTGAACAAGAAACCCTTGTGCAAATAGAAGTCATCCACGCCTTTGTGCTCGGAACACTTGTCAAAAATGGATCCAAAGAAGGTATCCAAAGAATACAAGTTCTTTATCTCATCCAAACCCAACACATTGATCTCAAGTTGCGTAAGAAGGTTGGTCTTGTGGGAAAGGGCATCCGCCACCACATTCTCTTTCCCCTTTTTGTATTTGATTACATAAGGAAAGGATTCTATGAACTCAACCCACTTAGCGTGTCTCTTGTTTAAATTTGTTTGGATTTTCAAATACTTCAAGGATTCATGCTCTGAATGGATGATGAATTCCTTTGGCCAAATATAGTGTTGCCAAATCTTCAAAACGCGGATCAAAGCAAATAACTCCTTGTCATAGATAGGGTAGTTTAAGCGAGCACCATCAAACTTTTCACTATGGTACGAAATTGGTCTACCATGTTGCATGAGAACTCCTCCAATGCCCAAACCACTTGCATCACATTCAATCTCAAAAGTTTTGGTAAAATCCGGTAGGGCAAGTAGTGGAGCTTCTGTTAACTTTCTCTTTAATTCATTGAAAACAACGTCTTGTGCATCGCCCCAAAGATAGGGAACACCCTTTTTAGTTACCTCATATAGGGCGCATGCAATAGTGGAGAAGTCCTTTATGAAACGATGATAAAATCCGGCGAAACCAAGAAATTGTCGTAACTCTCCAAGAGTGAGAGGACAAGGCCAATCACAAATAGCTTGTATCTTTGATGTATCAACTTCAAGACCATTGGCGGAAACAACGAAACCCAAGAAAACAAGTTTTTTGGTGACAAAAGTGCATTTAGAAAGATTTGCATAAAGCTTGGCATTGCGAAGAACAAACAAAACTTGAGCCACATGAAATGTATGCTCTTCCATGGATTTGCTATAAATGAGTATATCTTCAAAGTACACGACAACAAACTTTCCAATGAAAGTGCGCAACACATGATTCATAAGGCGCATGAAAGTGGACGGGGCATTAGATAAGCCAAAAGGCATAACCAACCATTCATATAGACCAAATTTGGTCTTGAAGGCGGTTTTCCATTCATCACCTTCACACATTCTTATTTGGTGGTAACCACTTTTAAGATCAACTTTTGAAAAGATGGCTGCACCACAAAGTTCGTCGAGCATATCATCAAGTCTCGGTATGGGATGTCGATATCTCACCGTGCTTGCATTAATAGTGAAGGAGATATGCCCTAGAGGCAATTAATAAAGTGTATTCTTTATCATATCTCGTTTGTTCATAATAGGTTTTTGTGTCATGCTAGAACCGTATTAAGCGGAAACATTAATACGGGTGTGATACGTAAACAACCAGGTCCCTAGTAGCCTCTACTAAGACTAGTTTCGTTGCGCGATTGATGATCGAGGTTTCCCGGTCATGGGGCATGGCGCCGGTCGGCAATGGGAGTCATATCGTTGGAGAACGATGTGATGGACATACCCAGATTTGGAGGACGTAGTCGTTACGCCTTTGACCGTGAGATCAACTCTTATTGTTATTCATGGAAGATACTTTGATCGCACCAAACGTCGTATCTTATATAGTATGACAATAACGGTGATACTTTTGGGTATCAGAAAGGAGTAGTTGAGACGAGGGGTCAAGAGCGGGACTTGCCAGTCCGCATAGCAGGATAGATACTCTCGGGCCCACTCGGTGAGATCATGTCTAAAGAGCTTGCAAGCATGTGACTAGGTCACGGAGACATGAGATCATGGACGAGTAGAAGATAGCGTTGTCGGTAACGAGGTCGAGATTAGGTATGGAGATATCTATGGAACGACATTCGGACATGCTAAGTATCGCTATGGCAAAAGGTTTAAGATTTTGCGTTCAGGTTTGATAGATGAAAGTCATTCGTTATATCACAGGGATTAATTCATGGTGTCCAGGCCTACGAGTTAGTCGTTGATCATAGGAGTCTTGGTCATACCTGTTATTATATCGAACCGATAGGGTAACACACTTAAGGGGTTTTGACAAGACAACCGGAAAGGAAAGAGATCACCGGGAGCGTCCCGGGAGGGGTCCGATGGAGATCGGGCAGCGCCGAAAGAGTTTTCGGAGCTAGGAAAAATTATATATATTATGATTGATATTAATTAGTGTAATTAATATGCAAATATGATTTTATATATTTATTTTCGAATTTATTTAGGCTGATTTCCCTAAATGGGCCTTCTGGGCGAAAGAAGGCCCAAGAGGGGGAAAATCCCCTTGGGGATTCGGTGGGAGCCTGGGGGGCCGACCCAAGTGGGCCAAGGGCCCACTAAGGGGGCCGGCGCACCCTCCCTAGCCGCACCAGGCATGTGGGGATAGTCCCACATTGCCTGGTGAGGAGGTTGGCTCCCCCCTGGGAGCCTATATAAGAAGGGGCACTCCTAGCTTTTTAATTCACCAATTAATTCCCAATTTCTCTCTCGATCTCGTGGTTCCCTTGTCGGAGCCGCGCCGAGCAGAGGAGGGCGTCTCTTCCACCATAGCCCGCTGCCGCGCTGCTGGTGTTCCGGTCCAAGTCTTCCGCTGCTCGTCCTGGACTGGAGCTTCGGAGGCCGTCGTCTCCACCGTACGTGTGTGACGCCCTGCGAGATGCTGCGGTACTCGGAGGTCTGCTTCCTCTACACGACCTTGAGGTCGGCTTCGTCGGTCTTCATCGACAATGTATGTGCGGGAACGTAATCCCCGCTTTCGGTCTACAAGGGTACGTATTCCGATCTCCGTCCGTACTACTATATCTGCATAGAATAGATCTTGGCATGCTTTTAGGATATCGTTGGTAGGAAAATTTTTGTTTTCTGCACACGATCCCCTTCAGTGGTATCAGAGCCGATCTATCGTAGATATAGTTGTACGTTGTTAGAACCCGTGTTCTGCACGGGGGCACCGTTCCTGTTATTTGCTACCCTCTAGCGTGCACTTGTGTATTCCAGCGGCTTTGAGTTGATGAAGCGGCCCGGACCGACTTTACGCGTACGCTTACGTGAGACTGGTTCAACTACTGACATGCAGCTTGTACCGTATATGTGGCTGGCGGGTGTCAGTTTCTCTCTCTTTAGTTGGTCTTCGCATTTTCAATGGAGGGCCCGAAAGGGATGCTTAAATATGCAATTATTGGATCGTTGTTGTGGTCATAAGGTTCGTAGGTATGATGCGGTTCTATTTGCGAAAGCCCCAAGCCGCGTAAAATATGCAAAAGATAAAGTAGAAGCGTCTAACTTTATTTTGCAGGGGCTATGTGATATGGTCAAGGTAGGTTTATTAAAAAATTATAAACTGCGGGCGCCAAGAAGACCATGGCGCTATGGACTATATCACATTGCATTACATTTGATGTTTTGTGTGCATCTTATATTGTGTGATTGTGTGTATAGTATACATTAGTTACACGGCGGTAGCTATATAAGGTGATCCCTTCAAAATACCACTAGTGTTCTCCCTCCAACGCGCACCACCAAGAAAGTTCTACGTTATGAGGCAGGCCGTGATGATCGGGTGTCAGACTCTCGTCATTCGCATACAGTGGGTGTAAGCCATGTTGCACAAGCGTCAGCGTGGAGGTCTTTGGTGGCGAGCCTAGCATATTCAGAAATATGGCCTCGGAACAGGAAGACCGAAAGGTCGAGCACGAGTCACAAAATTGGTGTGGCGGACTTTTTGTCTACTCTTGAAGTTGTGCCGCCGGCTCTGATGATGAGGGGTGGTGCAATGGATGGGGGTCGTGTAATCGCTTAAACGACCAGGAGGGATGTTCGTTTGAGTGGGAGTTATGTTAGTTATTTTCTAAAATACTACAACTCAAAATTATTATGAACAAAGTCTTATGTTGTTGCAAATTCCATTGTAGATGTCTCGCCCCTCGTTTAACCTAGGTCTGTTCTTTGAGAAAGAAAAGCTTAAGACCAATGGGTCAAACTTCATGGCCTGGTTCCGCAACCTGAGGATCCTCCTCACTCCCCATAGGGTGGCCTACGTCATTGAGACCGCCATAGGTGACCCTCCCGCAGATGATGCCTCTAAGGATGAGAAGAAGGTATTCCAGACCCGATCGGAGGATTCTGCCTTTGTCCAGAGTGGCATGCTCTACGCCATAGAAGCCGACCCGCAGAAGCGCTTCGAGAAGATGAGCGCCTTCGAGATTATTTCTGATCTGAAGGCTGTCTTCACGCTGCAGGCTAAGGCTGAGAGATATGAGGCTTCTGAGCTTTTCTTCTCGGCCAAGATGGAAGAGCATAGCAGTGTGAGCGAGCATGTAGTCAAGATGTCTGGCTACGTTCAACGGCTGAATGCTCTGGAATGCAAGATTCCCGATGAACTGGCGATTGACAGGGTGTTGCAACTGCCCCCTAGCTACAAAGGCTTCGTCATGAACTACAACATGCAGGGCATGGCTAAGTCCCTGGGTGAAGTGTTCGTGATGCTCAAAACTGCTGAGGTAGAGATTAAGAAGGAGCACACGCTGTTGATGGTCAACAAGGCCGTTGATTTCAAGAAATCCGGTGGCAAGGGAAAGCAAAGCTGGAAGCCCAGGAGGGAAGGCAAGTTGAATGCCAAGCCCAAGACTAACAGATCTGGTCCCAGATCTAGCGTGGAGTGTTTCTACTGCAAGGGGAAGGGTCACCGGAAGCGCAACTGCCCCAAGTATCTGGAGGATAGGAAGTCTGGCAAGACGGTCGACAAAGAGCAAGGTATATTTGATATACATGTTATAGATGTGTACCTTACATCCGCCGGAGCAACACGTGGGTATTTGATACTGGTTCTGTTGCTCATATATGTAACTCTCAGGAGGAGTTACGGAATAGACGGCGGCTGGCGAAGGATGAGGTGACGATGCGCGTCGGCAACAGATCGAGAGTCGACGTGGTGGCTGTCGGCACGCTCCCTCTGCATCTACCATCGGGATTAGTTTTGGTTTTAAATAAGTGTTATTTTGTGCCATCCTTGAGTGTAAACATTATAAGTGGGTCTTGCCTGTTACAAGACGGTTATTCATTTAAATCAGTGTCAAGCAATTGTGCTATTTATATGAAGTATATCTTTTATGTTGATGCTCCCGAAAATAACGGTTTATTCTTGTTGAATCTCGATCGTGGTACTCACATCCATAACATAGAAGTCAAACGAATTAAGTGTAGTGATGATACCGCCATGTATATGTGCATTGCCGTCTTGGTCATATTGGTGTAAAGCGCATGAAGCAACTCCACTCCGATGGACTTTTGGACTCGTTGGATTTCGGATCCCTCGATACATGCGAACCATGCCTTATGGGCAAAATGACCAAGACACCGTTCAAAGGTTTCGTTGAACGGGCGTCGGATTTGTTGGGGATCATACATACAGATGTGTGTGGACTGATGAGCGTTTCGACACGCAATGGTTATCGTTACTTCGTCACCTTCACTGATGACTTGAGTAGATACGGTTATATCTATTTGATGAAACACAAGTCTGAAACTTTTGAAAAGTTCAAAGAATTCCAAAGTGAAGTTGAGAATCAACTTAATAGGAAAATCAAGCACCTCCGATCCGATCGCGGTGGAGAGTACTTGAGTTTTGAGTTTGGCACACATCTGAAGAGTTGTGGCATAGTACCCCAACTTACGCCGGCCGGAACACCGCAGCGTAACGGCGTGTCCGAGCGATGTAATCGTACTCTACTAGATAGTGTTCGATCTATGATGTCTCTTACTGATTTGCCAGTGTCCTTCTGGGGTTATGCGTTAGAAACAGCCGCATTCATTTTAAATAGGGCTCCGTCCAAGTCAGTTGAAACGACACCGTATGAATTATGATATGGCCAAAAGCCTAAGCTATCGTTTCTGAAGGTTTGGGGTTGTGAGGCGTACGTTAAGAAACTACAGCCCGACAAACTCGAACCGAAGTCGGAGAAAGTCGTCTTTGTAGGATATCCGCGGGAAACCGTTGGGTACACCTTCTACAACCAAGCTGAGGGCAAAACTTTTGTCGCGAAGACCGGTACCTTTCTAGAGAAGGAATTTCTCGCGAAAGGAGTAAGTGGGAGGAAGGTAGACCTCGATGAGATCGTTGATCCCGAACTCGAAATTCCGAGTGGCGCAACGGAAGCAATTCCAGAAACGTCCTCCGTGGAAATAGTGGGAGAAACTGTCGAGTAAGGTATTCTACCCCTTAGGTCTGGTAGATCTCGGATCGCACAAGAATGGTATGGCAACATGGTTTGCACCGTCATGTTAGTTGAACAAGACGAACCTACGAACTACAAGGAGGCGATGGCGAGTCTAGAATCCGAGAAATGTCTTGAAGCCATGAAATCCGAAATAGGATCCATGTATGATAACAAAGTGTGGACTTTGATGGATATTCCCGAAGGGCGCAAGGCCGTCGAGAATAAATGGATCTTTAAGAAGAAGATTGATGCTGATGATAATGTGACCGTCTATAAAGCTCGGCTTGTCGCAAAGGGTTTCCGACAAGTTCATGGAATTGACTACGATGAAACTTTTTCACCGGTAGCGATGCTTAAGTCTATTCGGATTTTGTTAGCAGTAGCTGCCTATTATGATTATGAAATCTGGCAGATGGACGTCAAAACAGCCTTCCTAAATGGAAACATTGAGAAAGAGTTGTACATGGTACAACTGGAAGGTTTTGTCGATACATGGAATGCTAACAAGGTGTGCAAGCTTCAGCGATCCATCTATGGATTGAAGCAGGCATCTCGGAGCTGGAATCTTCGCTTTGATGAGGTAATCAAAGGTTTTGGATTTATCCAAAATTTGGAAGAGACCTGCATTTACAAGAAAATGAGTGGGAGCTCGGTTGTGTTCTAAGCACTGTATGTAGCCGACATATTGCTGATTGGGAATGATGTGGAACTTCTGAATAGCGTGAAGGAATATTTAAACAGTAAATTTTCCATGAAGGACTTAGGAGAAGCTGCGTATGTTTTAGGCATAAAAATCTATCGTGATAGATCAAAGCGCCTATTAGCACTGAGTCAGAGTACTTATCTTGATAAAATACTGAAGCGTTTCTGTATGGAGAAGGGAAAGAAGGGTTCTCTGCCGGTTATCAAGAATAAGATATTGCGGAAGGCACAGTGTCCGGTAACGGAACCTGATAAGGCCAATATGACCAAACATCCTTATGGTTCAGCCATAGGATCGATCATGTATGCAATGTTGAGTACTAGACCGGATGTGGCATTAGCTCTAAGTTTGACAAGCCGGTTCCAGAGTAATCCTGGAATGCCGCATTGGATAGCTGTTAAGAGCATTCTTAAGTATCTCAATAAGACAAAGGAAATGTTCCTAGTGTATGGTGGCTGCGATGAAGAACTTGGCGTAACGGGTTACGTAGATGCAAGTTTCTGCTCAGACCCCGATGACTCTAAGTCACAGACAGGTTATGTGTTCAAGCTGAATGGAGGCGCCGTGTGCTGGAGAAGTGGGAAGCAACCCATAGTCGCACAATCTACAATGGAGTCGGAGTATATCGTTGTTTGCGCAGCCGCGAATGAAGCTGTGTGGCTGAGGAAGTTCGTTATAGAACTTGGAGTGTTCCCGAGCGTGCAAGACCCCGTGATCCTCTTCTGCGACAATACGGGTGCCATTGCTAACGCCAAGGAGCCAAGGTCTCACTCCACCGCCAAACACATTCTCCGACACTTCCATGTGATACGTCAGTACGTACAAGCAGGCGATGTGAAGATTTGCAAAGTGCATACGGATCTGAATGTGGCAGATCCGCTGACGAAGCCTCTCCCGCTTGATAAGCATGAAAAGCACCAGTTAGCTATGTGTGTTAAGCTTTTACCAAGTTGTAATCTAGATTAATTTGTACTCTAGTGCAAGTGGGAGACTGAAGGAGATATGCCCTAGAGGCAATTAATAAAGCGTATTCTTTATCATATCTCGTTTGTTCATAATAGGTTTTTGTGTCATGCTAGAACCGTATTAAGCGGAAACATTAATACGGGTGTGATACGTAAACAACCAGGTCCCTAATAGCCTCTACTAAGACTTAATTTCGTTGCGCGATTGATGATCGAGGTTTCCCGGTCATGGGGCATGGCGCCGGTCGGCAATGGGAGTCATATCGTTGGAGAACGATGTGATGGACATACCCAGATTTGGAGGACGTAGTCGTTACGCCTTTGACCGTGAGATCAACTCTTATTGTTATTCCTGGAAGATACTTTGATCGCACCAAACGTCGTATCTTATATAATATGACAATAACGGTGATACTTTTGGGTATCAGAAAGGAGTAGTTGAGACGAGGGGTCAAGAGCGAGATTTGCCAGTCCGCATAGCAGGATAGATACTCTCGAACCCACTCGGTGAGATCATGTCTAAAGAGCTTACAAGCATGTGACTAGGTCACGGAGACATGAGATCATGGACGAGTAGAAGATAGCGTTGTCGGTAACGAGGTCGAGATTAGGTATGGAGATATCTATGGAACGAAACTCGGACATGCTAAGTATCGCTATGGCAAAAGGTTTAACATTTTGCGTTCAGGTTTGATAGATGAAAGTTATTCGTTATATCACAGGGATTAATTCATGGGGTCCAGGCCTACGAGTTAGTCGTTGATCATAGAGGAGTCTTGGTCATACCTGTTATTATATTGAACCGCTAGGGTAACACACTTAAGGGGTTTCGACAAGACAACCAGAAAGGAAAGGGATCACCGGGAGCGTCCCGGGAGGGGTCCGATGGAGATCGGGCAGCGCCGAAAGAGTTTTCAGAGCTAGGAAAAATTATATATATTATGTTTGATATTAATTAGTGTAATTAATATGCAAATATGATTTTATATATTTATTTTCGAATTTATTTAGGCTGATTTCCCTAAATGGGCCTTCTGGGCGAAAGAAGGCCCAAGAGGGGGAAAATCCCCTTGGGGATTCGGTGGGAGCCTGGGGGCCCGACCCAAGTGGGCCAAGGGCCCACTAAGGGGGCCGACGCACCCTCCCTAGCCGCACCAGGCATGTGGGGATAGTCCCACATTGCCTGGTGAGGAGGTTGGCTCCCCCCTGGGAGCCTATATAAAAAGGGGCACTCCTGGCCTTTTAATTCACCAATTAATTCCCAATTTCTCTCTCGATCTCGTGGTTCCCTTGTCGGAGGCGCGCCGAGCAGAGGAGGGGGTCTCTTCCACCATAGCCCGCTGCCGCGCTGCTGGTGTTCCGGTCCAAGTCTTCCGCTGCTCGTCCTGGACTGGAGCTTCGGAGGCCGTCGTCTCCACCGTACGTGTGTGACGCCCTGCGAGGTGCTGCGCTAGCGGTATTCGGAGGTCTGCTTCCTCTACACGACCTTGAGGTCGGCTTCGTCGGTCTTCATCGACAACGTTTGTGCGGGAATGTAATCCCCGCTTTCAGTCTACAAGGGTACGTATTCCGATCTCCGTCCGTACTACTATATCTGCATAGAATAGATCTTGGCATGCTTTTAGGATATCGTTGGTAGGAATTTTTTTGTTTTCAGCACACGATCCCCTTCAGATGGGTCTACAATCCATGCATAGGCAAAGGGAATTGTCGGCCTTGTGTACTAGGATAACCGGCACGGCGCACAGACTCAAGCTTTCACGCACATGTCCCTTGGTGAGGAGATCTTGAACTTGTTTCTCGATCTCCTTTGTCTCCTCAGGGTTGGTGCGGTATGGTGCACGCTTTGGGAGAGGTGCACCCGGAATGAGGTCGATGCGATGCTCTATTCATCGTAGAGGTGGGAGCTCCGGTGGTAGTTCCTCGGGAAAGACGTCTCCGAATTCCTTCAACATAGATAAGAAAGGCAAAGGAAGATGTGTAAAATCATTAGCGTTAGTGACTTCTGCCTTGCATACAAGCACATAGTGGAGAATTGATGGGTCATTCCTCACGTCTCTCATCTCACTTTTTGTAGCTAGCAAGATTGTACCACTAGTAACTCTATTAGGTTGGTGGCTCTCTTGTGGTTTTTGTCTCTCACTTGTTTGGTTGTGGTTTTCTCCCTCACTCATTTTCTCATGGTTTTCTTGTTGCATATAGGAAGAGGATCTTGCAAGGTTCTTGGCGTTGTCGGCGATGATTTGGCTAGGTGTCATAGGACGGATGACGTAGTTCTTGTCGTTGTACTTGAAGCTCACGAAGTTTGTGCTTCCGTCATGTAAGGCACCCTTATCAAATTGCCATGGTCTACCAAGAAGCAAGTGGCACACGGTCATGGGAACCACATCACAATCAACGGTATGTTCATAAGCACCAATCTTGAAAGGAACTTGCACCATTTGGTGAATCTTGACGGCACCGGTGTCACTTAGCCATTGGACATGGTATGGGTTAGGATGCTTCTTGTAAGGCAAGCTCAGTTTCTCACAAAGTTCCGTGCTTGCTAAGTTGTGGCAACTTCCACCGTCAATGATCACCTTGATGGACTTTCCCTTGATTGCGGCTCGTGTTTGGAACAAGTTACATCGTTTCTCTTCGCCATCTTGAATGTTTGTTGTCAATACTCGAGTCACAACCAACGAAGGTTGATGAGGTTCCCCATCACAATAGATGTCCCCGGTGTCACCTTCCACCTTGTTCATTTCATTGAACTCATCCTCACTCATGGATTCATACTCTCCATTGGCATTTACTATCACCACCTTCTTGTTAGTGCACTCAAAGGACTTGTGACCTAGTCCACCACACTTGAAGCAAGTCAATTGGCTTGATTGGGAGGTTGAACCCCTAGTGGTTGGCGTTGGTATATTGGAGCTCTTGAAGGTTGGTGGAACCTTGTGTATTGAGGGTGGCACGCGCATTGGTGCTCTTGCATTTGCTTGACTTGGTTGAGGTATTGGTGTTGAAGGTTTGTTGGCAAAGAAGGCTTTAGTCTTGATATACTTGAGTTCTTCAAGAATTTGTCGCTCCGCTTTTGTGGCTTGATGCACTATCTCCACAAGGTTGGAGTACGGTTGGAACTCCACAATATTGTTGATTGGGTAGTTGAGGCCATTCATGAAACGAGTCATGGATTGCTCCTTTGATTCCTCTATGTTGGTTCTTGTCATTGCGGATTCCATCTCCTTATAGTACTCATCCACCGTCTTCATCCCTTGCTTCAACTCTTGTAACTTCTTGAACAAATCTCTTGTGTAGTATGATGGCACAAAGCGATGTGTCATTGCCTCTTTAATCTCCAACCAAGTGCTTATGGGTTGTAGTTTGTTCTCCTCGCTAGTCACTTGGAGTTGTTCCCACCACAAGAGTGCATAGTCCTCAAACTCCATTGATGCCATAGCCACCATCTTGTTGTTGGAATAGTTGTTCAAACGAAAGATCTTGTCCACCTTGAGTTCCCAAGCGAGGTAAGCTTCCGGGTCGCTTGTGCCAAAGAATTTGGGCACATTGAACTTGATGGAGGCTACATTATCATCATCTTGGCGCCGCATTGGAGGTGGAGAACCATGGCGGTGACATTGAGCCTCACGCTCTTGGGTGTCGTCATGGTGACGATCATGATGATGTGGTTCATGCGCTTCACGCCGCTCATGGTCTGGATGATGATGGCGATGTCGTGGATGACGCCTATTGTGTCGCGCATGCGCATTGAAATCATTAGCACCCGGGGCACCATTAGGATGTGCTCCCGGTGCATGACACTCTTGACGATGCGGTGGTGTGTCGTAGCGCTCCACATGGCGTTCCTCGTGACGATGGTGATGATGTTCTTGGCGCTCCTCATGACGTTGGTGAGGATGTTCTTGGCGCTCCTCATGACGTTGGTAAAGATGTTCTTGGCGCTCCTCATGACGTTGGTAAGGATGTTCTTGGCGCTCCTCATGACGTTGGTGATGATGTTCTTGGCGCTCCTCATGACGTTCACGAGGTTGTAGAGGAGGCTCTATGTCCCCACGCCGAAGATGGTCATGATGGTCATGTTGTCGCCGGTCACGTCGTTGAGACGACCTTGATGAAGCCCTTGTGTGGCGTGAGCTTGATGATGAGTTGCGGTCGGCGAGGGTAGTGATAGCTTCGGTGACGCACGCCATTTGCATATTAAAGTCTTCTCGTTGTGCTTTTAGGCGGGTCTCGTATCGCTCAGACCATCACGCAAGAGGTGACGTAGTCCCGTGAACTCGCCATATGTCACATAGGCATTGTCGACGTTGCCATTGTCTTGAGATTGATCGTGGGAACTTGGGCTTCCATTAGTACTTACCCTAAACATCTTGACAAGAATCAAGTGAGGTGTAATGCAATGGGGTAACCAACTATACTTGCCAAATTCTTAAAGATAGAATTGAAACTGTTGATGCGACACAAGAATGAATCAATCAAGAGTTCAACGGCTTGAAGTATGATAACTGAAGGTAAACCCACGCACACACTTATGAGGATAGGTAGTTATGAAGTGGCAACGGAAACAATCGAATCCAACGAAAAGTATGTTGTCCAAAGTAGGTAAGATACACAATGATCCCAATGCCAAAGAAAACCGACCACACAAAGTACAAGAAAACACACGCAAAACAAGAAATGGGGTTGACGCAACCAATGGCCGAGCACGTGCTCAAGCGTTACGCCAACACAAGACGGATTCTAGCTCAATTGCTTTCGTGTGACAATAGATTTGCACAAGTGTCAACCTATTACTCTCTCTTTGGTGGTAAGTCTTTTATCGTGGCTCACTTGGATGAATTGGGCACTTGCCTCTTTTCTCTCTCTCTTGTGATACAAGTGTTTCACTCTTTCTTTTCTTATGCCAAGACTTCACGATGTACACTCGCCCATATAGTTGACACTCACTTTCATTAACACAAGTGCAATGCCACGCAATATTGAGGAGCTAGTCCGATAGGTCAAGGTACGTGAAAGGAAGAAATGGCTCACAACGGATCACGATGACGGGGATGGTGCGAGTCCTTGGTGTCGTTGTCTTGTTGATGATGAATGTCGAGGGAGCGTGTTTGTCGCTGTAGCACAAAGGATTCAAACAAAAATGATGTTGTCAAACGAAAAATGAGGAAGAAAATTTTCGGTCAGTTCCAGCCCTGGCGGTCGTACCGCTGCTCCAGTTCTGGCGGTAGTACCGCTGACCTGGCGTTAGTACCGCTGATCAATTTCCTGGGGCGGAAAACATGATTTGGGCGGAGAATGGGCCTCGGAAATTCCTCGATTCCGGTGGAAATTGGCAAAATTGAGGCTTGGTAACGCAAACAAGAGTGGGAAAGGTCCTTTAGCACCAGATCCGTGGATCAAAACTACCAAGAACGCAACAAATCAAGAGATCGGTCGAATCCAAGGAAGGCTATATTTGTGAAATTTTCAAATTTTTGGAAATCAAAGAAAAAATTTGTGGCAATGTGGAAACACAAGTCAAATCCGTGGCAACGGTGGCTCTGATACCATATGATGAGGGTTGGGGTCCCGATCTTCACGGATTGAGGAAGAACACGAGGGGTAAAGGGATGACCACGAAGAACACGAGGAAAATCGGGTGAAAAGGTAAAGGATAACCAGGCCCGGATCTGACCCTAGACGACCTGCTGCGGCGCACAGGGGCCCATATCTGCCTATATGCACTGTATGTTATTGGGCTGGAAAAAATTACGCTGGAAAAGACCAAGTACTTAGCAGTCCATCAGGGACAGGAATAGTCACTAGGCTCGCTAGCTACAGACAATTGATCGACTGACCAACAATGAAAAAAATAGTGAGCTACAAAATATAGTGTGGCCCTTTTAAAAATGCTACAAACGCTATAACGTGTTATAGCGTGCTATTTTTGAAATAGCGTTTGACAAAAAACTGTAATATATAGTCTGAATAAGTAAATATTAAGGATTTCTTTAACATAAATAATCAGTAATACTTGTAGAACCAGTCCACTTAACCAGATCCATGGCACAAACGTAAAATAGGAGATATATATCCATGAACAAAATAACAAGGTTTAAAACATAACCACCAGATTGCAGTGTATAACATTAATCAGAATTATTGACCTCATCTTCTTCTTCACTAGAGGAACAATCAGATTGCACACCATCATCATTACCGAAGACAGAAAACATCTTCTTTCTAGGAACTCTCTTTCCTTATGATGTTGATCCTTTAACTTGTATACACCAGGTTCATAGGAGCTTGGGAGCTCTTCCTAGGAAGTAGGAACTCTATTTTCTTATGATGTTCTTTCTAGGAGCTTGGGAGCTAGACGTTTATAGTTTTGTTACGTGTTTGGACCGATGAGAGGTGGGCTTTTGTTTAGGCCAATAGGCTTCAGACCCAGTTTTCCAAAAAAAATGGTAGCGTGTTATATGCTATATTATTTAGCGTGGTATAGCGCGGTATAGCGTGTATATAGCGTGTGTAGCACCGTAGCAAGTATTTTAGACTAAATATAGCATAGGCTGCTTAGAAACGCTATAACGCGCTATAAGCTATTTTTTTCATTGCTGACCAATCGATCAACTGGCCCTCCTGCCTTTTCGCTTGTTCATATTTTTCCGCGTGGAAATAACTTGGATCGGCAGATCGCCTAGCAGCCCTGCCCGTTCGTCCATGTACGTCCTAATCTTCTCATTGAAATTTGGTTCTGGTCACTGCAATCGCCCTAATCTGCTCCCCGTGGTGCATATATTGTATATTGTCCCAATCTACTCTGTTTTTTAGTGATGTCGTAATCTATTTGATCTGACACTAAATTGTGAATTTAGATGTTATCATGTTACAATGGTGAAACATAAATCCAATACTAAAAAAAAGAACGAGAGAATATTCATTGAATCAAGGTGCTTTAATAAAAAACTTTTAATATTTTACCGTATATGTGTACATATATATATATAGTATATATAGGGGCCAATTTTTCAAACTTGCACCAGGCCCAAAAATATAGAGCCGGACCTGAGGATAACTAGCAACAAAAGCAAAAAAGTAATCAACTGGCTCCGATTCCCCGTAGGCAACCTCCGTTTATCATACTCCAAACCAATCTTACTCTTAATCGATTCGTTCTACCGGCCGATCAACCGGTCCAATTGAATCCAAAGAGGAAGGAATTGGCAAAGTAATCACAAATATAAAGAGGATTTCATCGCCACAAGGGGAGGCCTTGATTCATCTCCACAAGAGGGAGGCCTTGATTCTTCTCCACATGGGGGAGGCAACACCAAACATGGTGGGAAGGAGCAAAGCTCAACTTTAGTCTAATCTCAGTCTAACCCTAGATCTAGAGTAAGAGTTCTCTTAAATAGTGTTGATAAGTGGGCTTCAGCCCGAATTACAGGTCCCTCAGCGGTAGTACCGGTGGTGCTGGTGGTACTACCGCACCGGTACCGCTCGGTACCGTTGGTTATGCCGAGAGGTTTTGATGCCCTAGCGGTAGTACCGCTGTGCTAGCGGTAGTACCGCTGCGCCTGGAACGCTCCAGCTTCAGCGGCAATTCTTGGCCATCTTCATCATCGTCTTCGCTCGTCTCTTGTCCAACTTGTTCAGCATCTTGATGTACATCATGAGGGGTGTGCCTAAGTACACATAATGTATCAGAATGAAGTAGCAACCCATTCAAGGGTGTGTCAAGGTCACACAAAGAGAGGAGCGAATTCACCTTTTCATGTATAGATTTGGTCATTGACCTCGTCATTGGTCCCATGGTTGGTTATGGAGTGTTGCCCATAGGTTGCACTACATCACAACTGCTAAGACAAGTCTAATGGTTGCGGCTTTAACAACATGACTGAAAGTATCTTCATAGTCAATCCCATACCTTTGCTTGAATCCTTTTGCAACGAGTCGTGCTTTATATCTATCAATCGTGCCATCTGCATTCTTTTTGATACGGTACACCCACTTGCAATCAATTAAAATTTTGTTTGTGCTTGGGGAACAAGATGCCAAGTTTTATTTATGAGCAAAACATCATATGTTAGAGTAAGTAATGGGCCTGGGCCCATTAGTCTTAAGGGTTTACTTAGGGGTCAAGTAAGCTTTGCTTGGGAGTCAAGGAAACCCCTCTATATAAGGAGGGGAGATGTATCAATCTAATCAAGCAAGAATTCAGAGGAAAACCCTCCCTCTTGCCCGGCCGTGGGACAGGATCCCCGCGGCCGGCGATCCAGCGCCCTCGCAGCTCTCTCTCCCTTCCCCCTCAAACCCTAGCAACCATAACATCTGGTATCAGAGCGCTTTGGTTCGATGACTTCCCTCGGCCTCCCCACCACCACCGCCCCCCCCCCACCACCACCCCCTATACTGGCGCGGCCACCATCACCTCCCAGCAGCGGCCGCAGGGGCAGCAGCCGCCGACGTGGGACGCCGCCGCCCACGCACCACTGGCGGCCGTTACGTCGCTCGACCTCTCTCTGATCGAGGCGTTGCAGGCCCTCCGCCTGGAGATCACGGAGCTGCGAGCGGCCCTGCACCCACCGTCCCCGCCACCGATGGCCGCGCCGTTTGCCTCACCTCGACATCCAGTCTAGGAGAAGATCGAGGCGGTGGCGGCTTGGGCATCACAGCACAAGCGGTCGCCGCCGGCGCCGACCCCCGCACAGCCATCGCTGCCGCGCTCGGCCACGACCACAGCGCCGCCGTCCTCGACTGCTGCCCCCCACGTGTCAGTGGCGGTGAGACTGCAGGCTGCTGCGCGCGGCCTCCTAGCGCGTCGGCATGTGCGGGAGATGCGTGATTTCCAGCTGCAATGCCTCCAAGTTGCGCTTCACGGCGCACGAGACCTCGTTCTCGTCCGCTGTGTGGGAGATCTTGGGCACTCGATTTTCCCCACGGGCGGCGGGCACGCTGTTTTCTCCGCGGGCAGCGACCTCCACGTCTACGACATCGACAGTCAGCCAGCGGGGAGAAGACATGGTGTCACAGACGGGAGTGCACCGCGTAGTGCCACGGCATTCCGCCGCCGGCCGCCGCGAGGGCTCCCTTGGTCCCGATGGCGTCCTTGGGATCCAGGGGGCTGCACACGCACAATTTCGGCGCGCGGAGGATTCTTGCCACATCGTTCGGAGTCAAAAATAAAAAGTCAGAGTCTCATTCGGATTAGTTTATTTTCAGGTCCATCCACTAAGCCGAGATGTAAAAGGCTTAGGTCGATATAAGAGTCGGAGTCTTGTTAGGTTGCAGCTCGAGGACGAGCTGCGTGTCCAGGTGGGGTGTAGTGTTAGAGTAAGTAATGGGCCTGGGCCCATTAGTCTTAAGGGTTTACTTAGGGGTCAAGTAAGCCTTGCTTGGGAGTCAAGGAAACCCCTCAATATAAGGAGGGGAGATGTATCAATCTAATCAAGCAAGAATTCAGAGGAAAACCCTCCCTCTTGCCCGGCCGTGGGACAGGATCCCCGCGGCCGGCGATCCAGCGCGCCCTCGCAGCTCTCTCTCCCTTCCCCCTCAAACCCTAGCAACCATAACATCATATTCCTCCTCCATTGCTTTGCGCCATTTTGGATCATCAAGGGCTTCATTAAGAGAGCGAGGTTCTCCTGTAGAAGCAAGCATACACCATTTGATAGTACCATCTTTAAGTTCTTTTGGTTTTCAAATACCTTTTTGAAGGCTTGTATGAGCAGTGAAAACCACAGGCACAATAGGAGCTGCAGGCATAGCATGCGCAGAAGATCCAGAGGCACTGTCCAGATCCTCCTGGGATCCCGTGGGCGCATGTGCAGTAGGAGACAGCGAAGGGGTCCCACTGCTGGCGTCGTCGTCTTCTGGCGGTTATGTCGCCTGTGACCCGGAAGCATGCACATGAGGAGACCGCGCGGGGGTTACATCCCTCCGGTCGGGCGAGGTGGCAGGCGAAGATTGTCCGCGTGTGGAGAGCGCGTCAGCTGCGCCAGGATCTGCACCGGGATCCGTTTTCACTGAATCCGAGGCTGCTGACGCAGAATCAACATAGGGATCAGCTGGATTTTTGTCCTCTTCTGAGTTGGAACCAGCATCATTGTGTGCACCATTTTGGCCCATTTCTTCTCCAATCAACTCCGAATTTCCTGGTGCTTCTTCTTCAGGGTCCTGATCCTGATTAGTAACAGGAACAAAAGGTAAAGGCATATGATCATCAACATTTGCGTCCCCCTCATGTGATAATGTGGATGAGTGTGTAGGAAGTAGTAGAATTTGTTGACGAAGAAGAGCGCTGGCATTTTTATGCATAGAGGCAAAAGGAAATATATTTTCATCAAAGCCAACATCACGTGATATATAAATCCGACCTGTAGAAGGCTCGAGACACTTAACTCCCTTGTGGCGAGGACTATAGCCCAAGAACACACAACGTGTGGAACGAAAAGCAAGTTCGCGTTTATTATAGGGGCAGAGGTTAGGCCAACATGCACAACCAAAAATGCGGAGAGAATCATAGTTGGGCTTTGTAAGGAGTAGGCGTTCAACTGGAGATTCAAACTTGATGACTTTGCTAGGGACCAACTTTTTGAGAAAGGTGGCAGTGAGAAAAGCTTCGTCCCAAAACTTTAAAGGCATGGATGCATGTGCAAGTAAGGCAAGGCCAACTTCAACAATGTGACGATGTTTTCGTTCAGCGGAGCCATTCTGTTGATGAGCATGAGGACATGACACGTGATGTGTGATGCCAACCTTTTGAAAGAAACTATGGAGTTTTTCATATTCACCACCCCAATCAGTTTGCATGGTTATGATTTTGCGATCAAACTTACGTTCAACAAGTTGTTGGAAATTAAGGAAAACTTGATAAACATCAGAACGATTCTTAAGCAAATAAATCCACGTGAATTTACTGAAATCAGCAATGAAGCTTACATAATAAGTGTGCTTGCCAACAGAGGCTGTGGCAGGACCCCATACATCAGAAAATATTTGTTCCAAAGGAACAGTAGATACACTTGTAGAGATAGGATATGGCAACTGATGGCTCTTAGCTAGTTGACAAGAATCACAAATGTAAGGGTTTATTTCTGGAGAATAAGCTAAATCATTTTTCCTAAGAACCTTGTTGAACGACAAACGATGAAGGATGCCCTAGACGACGATGCCATGTAGATGAAGATGGCTTTATTGAAAGGAAATCATGCTTGTGTGAAGACTCCGAACAGAGGGGCACTAAGGGGTACAGACCGCCATGGCAGGGTCCTTTAAACAGAACGCTCCTTGTTGCCCGATCCTTGATCAAAAAGAAAGAAGTATGGAACTCAATAAATACATCATTGTCAAGGGCAAGTTTGTGAATGGAAAGAAGATTCTTAGATGCACTAGGAACGTGTAGAACATTATTAAGATGTAAGGATGCATGAGGGGTTTGCAAAGTTGTGTGACCAATATGACTTATAAGCATACCTTGACCATCGGCCGTGTGAACATGGTCGTGTCCGTTGTATTTTTCCTGAGTGAAGAGCTTGTTGAGGGCGCCAGTGATGTGATCCGTAGCCCCTGTGTCGGAGTACCAATTTGTATCCACACCATAGGATGCTACATGTGCGGCCTTCTCATCATGATCACCATCGTTGTCGGAGTGGTCATCATCCTGGTAGCGTCACCAACACTCCGTAGCTGGGTGACCGTGGATCTTGCAGATTATGGCAGGTCAAGTCGATGAAGGGTGTAGCTTTGCGTCCATCGCGGCGACCGCGACCATCAGAGCGGCGTCCATCGCGCCGGCCTCCACCACCATCACGTCGACCACGGTCATCACGACGGCCTTCGTCACGACGGCCGCCACCATCATCACGGCGGCCTCCATCACGACGACGTTCATCATCCCGGTTGCGTCCTCTGTCGCCGCGGTCGCCACGATTACCGCGGTCACCATGGTATCCACGGTTGTCACCGCGATCATCACGACGCACGCGGTAATCCCCGCGATCATCACGACGTCCACGATCACCGTCCTGGTTGTCGTCGCTGCGCCAGGCAACGTTGGCAGAGGAGGTGAAGGAGCCTCCACCCTGGCCGGTCTCGGCCAGCATGATCTGGCGTATGTCATGGGCACAGATCTGCCCGAACAGATCGTCGAGCGTGGTGCCGGGGTTGGCGTTTGCAGAGGCGACGATGGAGTCGTAGGAGCCGTCGAGTCCGTTCAGCAGGTACCCGACGAGTTCATCTTCCTCGACTGGCTTGCCAGCGACTGCCAGCTCGGACACGAAGCCCTTCATCTGAGCGAAGTAGGCGGCGGCCGTGAGGTCGTTCTTCTTGGTGTTGTTGAGGGAGCCGCGGAGACTATTGATCCTGGAACGAGAGTGCGACGAAAACATATTGGATATTACACTCCATACCTCGGCAGTTGTTTCGAGTCCAACCACATGAGCAAGGATCTCAGGTGAGAAGGAGTTCAGCAGGTACGACAGGGCGGCGGAGTCCCTAGAAACCCAGGCGGCATGCGCGGGGCTGGGGATGGTCATCTTCTTTCCTTTGTCATCTTCAACATCGATCAACTCAGCTGGGGCAGCATCACGTCCATCGAGCAGGCCGACGGCACCAGCACTGCGCAGAGTTGGAGACACGAGAGTCTTCCAGAAAAGGAAGTTCCCTCGAGTCAGCTTCTGCGACGAAGTAGAGCTCAGTGGTGAGGAGGTCGTCATGGATCCCGTTGCAGCACGGGAAAATCTTCAGATCGTGGTTTTGGGTTTTTCTGTGTAGTGGGTAGTTGTTGGCTTTGGATTGTGGTTGTAGATCGTAGTCTAGGTCGTGGCTTTTGGTTCTTGGTTGTAGATCGGAAACGGCGGCTAGGTCATGGAAGAGAGGGGCTCTGATACCATATTGGAAACCTAGGTTTAGGCGGAAACGATACCTCCGTTAGGAGGCCGGGTACGTGTTTATATAAGCTCAGGAAAAGCCCCTAGCGGTGGCGTTACAGGGTTTGGTAAGATACGGTGGAGTAACTACTCCATGCGTATCTACCGCTAGGATTACATGTTCAACACTCGTAAAACCAGTGTTTGTGGGGTGGGAGGGAGGGGGGGGGGGGAGGGGACGATCAAATTTAATGTTCCACTTGACCCAGGCTCCCAACATGTGGCCTCGAGGAACGTCGTGTGAGCTGCTGCAGGCACCGGAGAGGCGGAGATGGCGCGAGCACGGAAATTACGGTGGGAGAAATTCGGTCATGGCCAACCACTTTTCATGCTTACCAAATGTTGTAAC
The DNA here is from genome assembly GCA_026929855.1 of Poa annua. Lineage (NCBI taxonomy): Eukaryota > Viridiplantae > Streptophyta > Magnoliopsida > Poales > Poaceae > Poa > Poa annua. The sequence goes on along the minus strand of CM049430.1, from coordinate 75,867,895 downwards.
TAGGGTGTTGAATGTATACGTCCCCCCCCCCCCCCCTCGAGCTCCATGGTAATGTCTATGGCGGACCTTCTTGTCTGATTCCAGTGCCGGTGTTGGAGCTCGTCGTCGGCAAGTCTTCTCCTTGCAAGGTGGTGGTGGAGCTCGGCGGCGGCAAGACTGCTGCTTGCAATTCGGCGATGGATTTCGTCAATGACAACTCTAGTCATAGTAAAGCGGATGTAAGAACCTCGACCCCATATTTTTTGACTTAGATCTATGGTAGATTGAATGCTTATTTTGGTATATTTAATGCTTACCGTGGTAGGTTGAATGCTCAGTACTCTGTCTTCATCATCTATGGTACATATGTGCTATAGTCGTGCTTAGTATCATCTTCTTCTTTGACATCGGGGCTAGATTTATGATTATTTTATGTGTTCATCGGTATTGTAGGACATCGTTGCACCCAGCTCTCCCGATCTGTATGCTCTTTCAGCACGCTATGCACTGCCTGCCTGCCATTGACTCATATGAAAATGTGATGCACACGGTGGTGTGTTGTTGGGAGACCCCAAAAGAAAGGTATGATTAGTGCAGCGACAAGTTTCTCTCAGTTATAAAATCAAGGTTATCGAACCAGTAGGAGATGAGAATCCCTTCGAGGTGTCAACGACGCTAGAAAAGAGTTTTGACGTGGAACCTGCACACACCACAATCAAGATACTTTGCCCCAACTTAACAGTGAGGTTGTCAATCTCACTGGCTTGCTGTAACAAAAGATTAAACGTATATTTGGAAGGACGATCAAATTTAATGTTCCACTTGACCCAGGCTCCCAACATGTGGCCTCGAGGAACGTCGTGTGAGCTGCTGCAGGCACCGGAGAGGCGGAGATGGCGCGAGCACGGAAATTACGGTGGGAGAAATTCGGTCATGGCCAACCACTTTTCATGCTTACCAAATGTTGTAACTAGGGTGTTGAATGTATACGTCCCCCCCCCCCCCTCGAGCTCCATGGTAATGTCTATGGCGGACCTTCTTGTCTGATTCCAGTGCCGGTGTTGGAGCTCGTCGTCGGCAAGTCTTCTCCTTGCAAGGTGGTGGTGGAGCTCGGCGGCGGCAAGACTGCTGCTTGCAATTCGGCGATGGATTTCGTCAATGACAACTCTAGTCATAGTAAAGCGGATGTAAGAACCTCGACCCCATATTTTTTGACTTAGATCTATGGTAGATTGAATGCTTATTTTGGTATATTTAATGCTTACCGTGGTAGGTTGAATGCTCAGTACTCTGTCTTCATCATCTATGGTACATATGTGCTATAGTCGTGCTTAGTATCATCTTCTTCTTTGACATCGGGGCTAGATTTATGATTACTTTATGCGTTCATCGGTATTGTAGGACATCGTTGCACCCAGCTCTCCCGATCTGTATGCTCCTTCAGCACGCTATGCACTGCCTGCCTGCCATTGACTCATATGAAAATGTGATGCACACGGTGGTGTGTTGTTGGGAGACCCAAAAGAAAGGTATGATTAGTGCAGCGACAAGTTTCTCTCAGTTATAAAATCAAGGTTATCGAACCAGTAGGAGATGAGAATCCCTTCGAGGTGTCAACGACGCTAGAAAAGAGTTTTGACGTGGAACCTGCACACACCACAATCAAGATACTTTGCCCCAACTTAACAGTGAGGTTGTCAATCTCACTGGCTTGCTGTAACAAAAGATTAAACGTATATTTGGAAGAATGATGTTTGTTTGCAGAGAATGAAAGTAACATGTTTGCAGTAGGTGGTTTTATCAGATTAAATAAAAGGACCGGGGTCCACAGTTTACTAGTGGTGTCTATCCATAAATAATAATAACATTCATGCGGGTATCCAAATTACAGCTGGGCAATTGATAGACTAAAGAAGTGCATAATAATACATATACTAATGTCATGATGTCTAGTATGAGATTCATTTGGGCATTACAACAATATACATAGACCGTTCCAACCGCATATATGACTAAGAATTCACCTTCCGGTTAGCGTTTGTACCCCTTTCAGTATTACGTTGCAAGCAACAAATTATTGTATTAAGCAAAGTGTGTAAAGTAAGTAAGTAACATCATCCTTAGATAAATTACTACTGTTATCCCTAGTAGCAACAGTACATCTACAACCTTAGAGAATTTTGTCACTACCCCAGATTAAATAGAGACATGAACCTGCTATCGAGCATAAATACCCACCTCTTGGAGTCACAAGGATCTACTAGTAATGGATAGCATGCAAGATCATAAATAACACACACATAATATATTATGAAGACTTAGTACTCAATATTCATCGGATCAGCAAACACAACATGAAATATTACATAACGATGATCTTGATCATGATAGGCAGCTCACAAGATCTAAACATGATAGCACAAGAGGAGAAGACAACCATCTAGCTACTGCTATGAACCCGTAGTCCAAGGGTGAACTACTCACGCATCAGTCCGGAGTTGGGCATGGTGATGTAGAGCCCTCCTATGATGATTCCCCCTCCTGGCAGGGTGCCGGGAAGAGCTTCTGATCTCTCCCGAAGTCGGGTTGACGAAGGCGGCGGCTCGGGACTCCATGGAGGAATTATTTTCTGTGTATAAGTCTTAGGTTTTCGGGGGTATAAGTAGGCGAAAGGGCGAAGGCGGTGGAGGCCCGAGGCTCCCTCATCGGGTCCAGGCGCGACCAGAAGTGGGGCCGCGCCTGGGCATGGTGACGGCGCCTCGGTGCCCTTCTTCGTTTCTCCTTCGGACTTCTAGAACGTGTCGGGAAAAATAGGAGCTTCGGTAAAGAAATCGTCCAATTCCGAGAATATTTTCTTAAGTTGTTTTCTGAAACCAAAAACATCAGAAAACAAGGAACTGACACCGTGGCATCTTGTTAATAGGTTACTCCCAGAAAATGCATAAAACCATATAAAATGCATATAAAACATGTAATAACTGGTATAATATAAGCATGGAACATAAGAAATTATAGATACGTTGGAGACGTATCAAAATGCAACACCTATTTGTTTTGCTCCATAACCTAAAAAAACAATGGCTAGGTCATGTGTCCATGTTTGTCATGAATAGGTTTTGTCGAGGGGTCCACTTCGATATTAACCCCTTCACTGATGAACTTGAGATGCATCATGATGAGTTGCTGGTTAACTCGTGGTGCTCTTTGTCCCGATTATATGGTATGATCTTGACGAACTAGAACTGCTAAGTTATGATCAAATTAGAACTGTCTATGCTAGGTTCATTATGTGCTATTTCTAAATATGTATATGCTATGTTCAGCATGTGTCGGGTAATCTCGCCACTAGTAGTAAGAGGTAACCACATCAAACCATAGCATACAACCAAACACCCAGTATTTGCCCCAATCTTAGCTGAAATGAAACTTTGCGGAGAACCAAATATCTAGTTCTTATTTTCTCTTGTGGAAGAAATGGACCATAGAGCAACCAAACGACATGCACAACATGGTCTAGAGGTTGTATTAGCAAACCTGCCCTGCGCAGCCTAGTCAGGCGGGGCGCAAAAGGACATGCAGGATACCAAACGCGCCCTATATGTGATAGCATCATTACATGAGTTTTACTCTAACCATGGGCAATACCGAATGATCACACACGGTTAAAAAAGGTTATGCATTTGTGACACTAATTGTCCCATCTAGCAAAAAAAACATCTGGATCGCCCATTTTAGAAACTTCAGATCCTTTTTCTGATGTATTTTCGTTGGATGAGATGCAATGTGATGATTGGGACTTAAAACGGTCAAAACAACCGCGCCAAATTGAATAAACTGTGAAGAGAAGGTTGGACATTATCGTTGATGTCACCCTATCTGTACATATTTTCACGCACCACATAGTTGTAAGACGCCGGTCTATTCTAACGAAATATGCAGACTGCCAATATGTGCAAAACCACTTCAAAATTTTATATATGATATATTTCTGATTTTGTTTCACCATATGGTAAATGGAGTTATAAGCGTCACAAATGCACAATTGTGGGGTAAAATTAGAATACACTCAAAATAATTAAAAGTGTGTGCCCACACGGGGTTTACACTGGAAAAATAATGCACAATTGCCATAAGAGCTTTGGTACCAAGGCTGAAATGGCTCATTGACGATAGTTTTGGGGTCCGCCGCCAAGTTCTTAAACCTTTACCCATCTAAGTATGGGCAACACTGGAAAAATACTTCTCAAGTAGACTTAAATAACTAGCCAATAAAATCCTAAACATCTGGTTTTTTTTTTTTTTGAAGAACTTGCCTGCGGCAAGATGGTTAGGAGGATGGTTTTATTCCCAGCCCACCAGAGTTCAAACCCCAGGTTTGGCGCTGGTGTTTCTCATTTAGGCGGAATATTCTTTTAGTGGGAGGCGAAGTTCCCGTCGACAGCGAGACCCCTGTGGTGACTTCGTCAATCTCAAAACCCGCCGGCTCAGTCGCTCGGAGGTGCTCATAGGGGTAGGGTGTGCGTGCGTTCATAGGGATGAGTGTGTGCGCGTGTTCATGAGCGCTTGCGTTGTACTGTGTTTCTAAAAAATAAACATATGTTTTTTGGTGAAACAATATAAAATAAAGGAAAACACCCGTGCCACCGACTTCAATGCACCGATCACTTAGACATATCAAGTGATTTAGCTCCGGTCACCAACACATAGAAACAACTAGATGCAGTAGCATCATGCATGCCATTTACAAAATAAAAAGTGTGTACACTGTGTTTGCACATGGGTTTTCAAAAAAAGGTGAGGAAGAGGTCAATAAATCACATATACTTACAATGTAAAATTTACATGTGATGTGTTTGCGTGAGGTTTTGAGACGAAAATTGCGTGTGATGGAGCAGGCAATTCACCCACAATTAAAAAAATAAAAAGTGTATGCGCTCCGTTTGCGCATGGATGGAGGAGGCAATCACATGGAATTATAAATGTCATATTGTGTGTGGTGTCCTTGTGACGGTTTGGTTTTCCATTTCTTTAGAATTGTTTCATTTTCCATTGTTTAATTTGTTAAAGACGGGTACCTTGTGAAGCAGATATTGAAAAATCTATAATGCAAAATGACAGTTGTTCTTTCATATACAGACTATACTGAAGGTTGAGGGAGTATTGAGAAGTTTTGAGTTGTTTTGTTATCTTGGACCGTTTAAATAAATTTCTGCTATTTTACTGAAAATAATTCCCTCCAACGTTAATCACTTGTCTTTACATCATCAGAATCGATGTTCACAAACATGTCTTCAGAGCTCGCAACAGCAGGAGTATGCATATCTGTTCTGGAACCAATTAATCTGCACAATCATGCTCCTGCATTTTGCAAAATCAACCGCAGAAATAAAGTGCGCTGGCTTATCAATAAACATAGATGTCATTTTGTACCACAAATCCACAATCATGCAAGGAGACTTCACAATGCATCAGTTTGCACAGAATCAAAGAATATACTACTCAGTACTCACAAAAGGTCGCTTCAGCTTGTTTCTCACTGAAGTATGCAACAGTCTCCAAATGCTCAAGGAAGGAAAAGGGGAAAATGTGTATGTACAATTATACATCCATGTCATAGTTTCGAGGAACCTGGCAACTGGCACGACAATCTTCGAGGAACCTGGCAATGGCAAACCACTATGGCTGTAGCCAATCCGACAGCGTGATTGCTTTCACCAGTTGGGTTGGGTATCACACTTTACGCGCCGAATGGTACAATTCAATGTAGTCCAGCGCGGGCCGGTTCCATGACCAGTCCTGCTCCATGACTCTCTTGCAGAGGGAGTGGAACCAGTCACGGGCGTCAAACCAAGAAGCGATTGCTCTGAAATGATGTACCAGACAGAAAGTGAATAACGTAGCATTACTGATTCACAGTTAAGTTTATGTGCGACGGAGGAGCGGTGCTTGCCTGTTCAGGGCATAATCCACGCCGTTGCTGTCAGCTCCGTCAAAACTGAATCCATTTGTCTCAAGACCAAGAGACCGAGCCCGATCCTTATCATTGTCTACATCAAAGACAGTGTCGTAGAGTCCTGCATTGCGAAAGGACAAGTTCCATTTCATGTCCAGCTCAAAACATATGCAAAGCAGTGCAGCATAATGGCGAGAAACAGTTTAGCTAGTAAGCTGTATATATGTACACACCTCCAGTTTTCCGAACTATGGGGATTGCTCCATAGCGCATGGCAACGAGTTGAGTTAAGCCACAAGGTTCAAAGATAGATGGAACAAGAATGAAGTCGGAGCCAGCGTATATCTGTAGCATGATCATCAACCTAAATTATTAAACTAGTCTCCAGTTCATTTAATTGCGGACTAGATAGTGTAGGACATCGGAGCTTACCAGATGGGAAAGAGGCTCATCGTAGGTTAGTACAAGCTTTACCCTACCGTGGTAAACACCGTGAAGTGAATCAGCCAATCTACAAAAATCGCTTTGTATTCGATGATCTGGAGCTGAACCAAGCAAAACCACCTAAAACCCAAATACGTCAATGCCACTCTCTTTGTTTTGAAGAGAACAAAAAAGTACTCACAAAGAAAACATTTTTCTAAGGAAAAGAAATAGAAGTTCATTATTCACATGAGACAGACCTGGCCATTGCTTTCCAGAGTCTGATGAATTGCATGTTTGATGAGGTGGATTCCCTTCTGGGCTGTCAGACGGGAGATGATTCCCACAATAGGGACATCAATTTGTTGGAATCCAAGCTTCTGCTGCAATGCCTTTTTAGCAGCAGTCTTCCCCTCAACAACATTCTCAGAGGTATAAGGAACCTGAAGTAGTATGAAATACCGAGGTAAGAAGAAACTCTCTGTGCCTTTGGTATCTAATTTCATTTTACAAAGTTAGTACCGGTATACAGTTGTCAGTGTACGGATCCCAGATATCTGGATCAATTCCATTGAGAATGCCATAGAATTTTCCAGGATGAGGAGCGATGGCACCATGGCCTGCTATTTCCCTTGAATATGTATGAGAAACCTGCAAGAAATATTACAAAACACAAGAACATGACTCGTTGCAATGTGAAAAATATATCTGTGATCCAAATTGCACCAAACATAGTGATAAAAATTTACAAGACAGAAAGGTACTCACAGTTGTGGCTTTATCGCAGTAAGTCATTGCTTTACTAATATAATGTACTCCAAATTCAAGATTGTGGATGGTAAAAATAACCCGAGCACTTTCCAATCTTGATTGGGCATAGTGTTCCTTGTACAGCCAGGCAACAGGAGCACTTGTCCAATCATGGCAATGTAGTATATGCTGTCAAGTGGATACAGATATCAGCTCTTTTAACTGACAAGTGAAAGGGGAGAAACAAGTAACTGTTGAAAATAGTGAATACACAAGAAGCATTCGGTTAACAAAGTAGAAAAGGAAAGGCTGGTGCAGCAAATCTGCTAGTATAGAAACTGAAAGTAACAGGACTCATAAAGAACATGGCGCACTGCACACATGGTAAGCAAGTATAGTGTCCCAAGGAAACAAAACCAATGTAGTATTACAAATAACACGTACTGGAGAAGACCCATTCTGGAGGATAAATTCTAGAGCAGAATGACAGAAGAAGCCAAATCGGCGGTCATCATTCCTTCCATATACACATCCGACTGCAAACATTCTAGAAAAATAAATATCAAATGATTAGTTTGTGAAGCATCTACATGCAAAATCCTCAGTATAGTTCTTGCGATACTGACATCCACTAACAAGAAGAGAACCGAAAGGAGATAATCAGATTAGTAAATCATTTGACTTGATATATGTACGATGAACTTGTGCAAGTGTTTCTGATTTCTTGTGTATTCTAAGATCTAACATTCATGTGAAGGACTTTTTTCTTCATACATTGTTTAATAAGAACCGGGTATTTCTGTACCTGAAAATGGAAGTTATACACCACAGTTGCAATATGTATCTGCAGTTCTAGAGAAACTGGAATGTGCCAATCATTTTTTTAAAGCAATTGGTGCAATCAAATGCATGCTCAAGAACATTCAAAATTGGTCGGACTTATTGACACATCTAGCTAATTATTTTAGCTCAAAAGATGCCACCGATCACTAGTGACTAGTCCTTCATATCATGTTACAACTAGCTCTCAACCAGTGAACTGGAGCACCAAGGCCAGCATGTTTAAAATAATTATATTCTCTAGTCTCTAAAACGACAATACTTGTATAGTTATATGTACTGAAAAAAGCTAGTCCGATGATGACAGAAATACACATTAAACCAGTATAAAACTCTAGCTCAACAATGTTGTGAAGAGGAGTAATATGTTTTACATATTTGGTGCTGTAAATCAGCTGAGGCATACCCATTTTGAGGTTCAAGGAAGTAAACTGTAAGGTCTTCGACTAGTCCAGTCCATACTGTTATTTCTGTACCACCTGAGGAAAAACTTCGATATACATGTAAATTTTTCACCTGCATTGGAATTTATGTAACTTGATTAATAATCGGTATATACAATAGAAATTAGTTAATGAAAACTGATCTCGGTATCCGATCTGTGCCACCCCGGTACCGCTCCATCGCAGTGAGAGGAATGCTAAAAGATTCTTCACATAAACTGAACATTTGGGGCATTTTGAGTTGGAAGTTTGGGGACTTCATGAGTCAAAGGGTGATGTGAAAATATAATATAAGACTATATTTGGATGCTATTAAATACAGCTATTAAGTTTCACCTTCAGTGACAACTGACAAACAGACAAACAATTGAAGATTTAGTATAGAACCTCAACTTACATTGCTTTCGTTCAGAAAGTCGTACTTTGGAAGAATAACCTCGACGGTATGTCCCAAATCTTGAACAGCACGTGAAAGACTTGTAACGACATCACCGAGACCTCCAACCTATCAGAGCATTGATCATGACAGAATTCGGTATTGTGGTATACAGAGAAAAAGGGAAGAAGGTGATGACAGCTCGACTCAAATCACAATGATTAGTCTTACAAATAGAGATTACCTTTGCAATGGGGGCCATCTCAACAGCAATGTGGACAATATGCATGTAAGTTTCCGTTTCAATTGAATCATAAATAGGAATATGATAGTCCATCCCATCCCTGTTGTCATAGATCCCACCTTCTTCCGACTCCGAGAAAACAAAGTCCATCATATAAGCATCCGGTGGAACGTTTACTGAACAGTGAATAAATAAAACTAATAAGTAGGAAATATATAGCTTCTAGGTCTTGTTCTGTATTGTACTCAGACATAACAAGGGAAGTAGGATAAGTAATGCCCCACTTTAGGAATATTGTGACATGGTTTCCACAAGTCAGATAAACAGTCAGCAAATTTAACAGCGATTTGGACGAGTTTGGCCACTAAATTTACGCCTTTACCAAGCTTGAGTGACTATCTCAACATAAAAATATCAAAGTAGCAGTCTTATATAGTCCTTATACCAGATAGATTCTCCCAGTCACATTCCCAAAGAAACTACTTACGAGCTTATATAGTAGTCACATATCTGTTATGTCAATAAACTAGCTAATTCTTATCAATAATAGAACTGTAAACCTTTTGATTCAGGTCTCATGAGGCAGAGATTAGATACCATATGTGGATCATTAGTAGAACTTGACCGTATTGATTGCATAAATATGTACATCGTAAGTAACCCAGAAAATTTATCTGCTAATAACATTGATGTAAGAAAACAAGCTCAAACCTGTTGCTTTCAAGAGAGATCCGTCTCTTGATTTCACCATCTTCTGGGGTGGTAATGCACCACCCGGATGCATCCAGAGGTTAAACGAGCATCTAAACCAAGCATCAGGCTTTCCATTTAGCACTGTATTAGAAGGATTGTATAGCACATCCACTGTGGTTCCAGCCCGTATTTCAAGTGGTTCAGTATAAACAATGTGTTTCTGAGAAAGCAGAAACCTACGCATAGTTTTTGCCTTCATCTCAGCTTTCATTTTCGCACTTTTTTCGGCCTGTATAAGTAAAAAGAATAGGAGTCAACCCAAAGAATTCTGATCATCTTTTTTTTTTGTCAAATATCATATATCAACCACAAAGAACACCTATCCTTGTCTTTAATATTAGAAAATGGTAACCAAGTTCTAAAGAAACAGCGCCAACTGTGCGGGTTGTTGTCAGTAACTCGTTAACCCAGACAGACCCAATCGAAACTTCAAAGTTTTAAATAGGAATGGTATTATGGTAAAGAAAATTCGGTTGTGTTTTGAAGATTATTAGGTGACATGGATAAATGATCAAAATGAGATAATTTATTCTAGCACTCGCTGGTTAACTGCCAAAAATGACAAATTATGGATGAGTTTGCCCATTGATGAAGTTTGAACACACAAGCGTAATGTGGCATTATAATGCTAAACACAATTTCAAATGGTTACCTGACAAAGTACAACGGAAACACGTAGTGAGATCCTAGTTAACTTCTAGCCTTGCATAGATTATGCACATATTATGTGGCAACTGACCTTTCTTTTCATAGCCTCATCCCGTTCTCTTCTTTCTTGCAGAAGCCTTGCATAGATATGTTGTTCCTCTTGCGCCCAGTAACCTTCCTCGGTCAAATTGTTAGGAAGAATAGCATGGAAATCTTGTCGACCATTGTTGTCATAATTCCTTGCCTTCCCAGGTGGGCCGTCAGCAAAAACCCAGTCTAACACTAGTGCATTGTCAGGTTGAATAACTGTACATACAGAAAAGGTAGGTGTTACATATAGGATTCATAGAGTACAATACAATCTTTAAGTGTATATGGTAAATGCTAAGTTTACATGGCCTTCAAGTTAATACCATATTTCTATTCAATGATACAACAAGGAAAGTCATGCCCTATGAGGAGCACCATGCAAGAATCAAAACAATGGTATGAACATATAAATGCCAAGTTAGTCAAAGTGTGAGATGTCGTACCATCTGCATACCACCAATTGCCATCTTTGTCATTGCACTTGACAAAGCTTTCGACAATAGAGAGTCCATCAGTCCAATTATTGTAACCACCATGCATCCAAATCTCAGTACTATGCACAAGTGGGGTCGAGTTTATGTTATAATATAATCTGACAGTTCCTCTTGTATCAGTGCTAGCCTCTATGTACCACAAATTATCAGCAGATGTTCTAGCTGAACTCAACATAGTGTGCAATTTTTTCTTCTTCATCTCTATCTCAGTCTTCACTTGTGCCCTGACAGCTTCAGCTACAGCCCTTTCTTCCTTCTTTCGACGTTGTTCGACCGTCTGTGTCCTCCTTTCAGCTTCTTCAATGGCAACCATCTCAAGCTCCCTTTGCTTCTGTTTAACCAAGAAATCCTCGAACAGATCTTCATCCATAGTGTTTTCTATTTCTAAGAAGAAATCATTTTTTCCATTGTTTTCATAGACTGACCGACCGTTAAAAAACACAAAATCTAATCTGTAGGCCTCCTTGGGTATGGACAGTTTGCAAGACCACCAAACCCCTCCCAGTTCACTCTTGTGCAATTTTTCAGTGAAAGGCCTCCATCTCCAAGCATTGAATGCTCCTTTGATGATGACATCCGGTTCATTCGCCAAAGCTGTTAGGTCACGATTCAAATAAAGATCAATAACAGAATCAGCTTTAACAACCTCTGGAAATACAAAAACTTTGTTTCCCATCAAATAATTTTTCTCAGCAAGTTCTTGAAGCAATTTTTGCTGATCAACAACATCCTGTGGTGATTGTATATCCGGTTCAACGGACATAGAGACCTCATCAGCTTCATATTGTTCATCATCCTGGATTAACCCTGCTTCATCTTCGTCCCATGAGAACTCTTCTGCAGAAAGCAGGTGTTCAAATTTATCACCTATCCTAGTTTCATCTTCAGTCACAGAAAGCCCATCCTCTGTAACTGTCATCTGCCCTTCAACAGCACCTATCTTATGTTCAGTCATGGAAAAATGTACCTCATCAACTTCCTTGCTAGTTATCATTTCAAATGCTTCTTCGGTTCTATCTCCCTGATGTTTCTGCAACACATTTTCAATATCAAACTGTACATGAATTGCAACCCCATCAGTTTTTTTAGGGGTGTAATTTCCATCCTTACCCTCCACTTCCTTCACAAGCAATGCATCATGTCTATCAACAACAGGGACGTGCTTTGTTTGACCCTCTCCCAAGGCACCAACAATTGATGAGCTTTGTTTAGGGGGACCAACAATTGAAAGATCCTGTTTTCGGAATGCAACTATGGGCTGCTTTTGTTTAGGGACACTAACAATTGATTGGTTCTGTTTGCGGGAAGCAACAATTGATCGGTGTTGATTACTCGAACCAACAATGGGCTGGATATGTTCAGGGACATCTGGAACTGATTTATGCTGCTTATGGGAACCTATGATTGATTGGTTTTGTTCAGGTGAATCAACAATTGATCGCTCTTGTTTCTCGAAAGCAGCCATGGATATGTTCTTATTCAGAAAGGCTGAAATAGATTGGTCTTGTTCAGAGAATGAGGCAGTTGGCTTGTTTTGTTTGTCGAAAGCAACAATACTTTTCTGTTGCTCAAGGAAAGTTAATGGAGGTTGATTATGTTCACTGAAAGCAACATTCGATCCTTCCTGCACGTGAACATCAGGATTTGATTTGCCTTGCTCGTGGACCCTGACAAGTGGCAGCACAGGCTTCAAACTTACACCCGTTTTATCAATAGCCTTGCTCCACACAGACATTGAAGACAGTGCTGGATATTGCTGTTGGTAGGTCTCTTCTTTGTCAGCGGCTTCGTCCACAGAGTCCACTGTCATGTGTTTCTCCTGGCCTGAAATACTTCCTAATTTGTTCTCAAATATTTCTTCTTCCACGCTAGCTTCATCCACCGGATAAACTTCGCCATGTGTTACATGGCTTGAAGCATTCCCCGACAAATCTGGTTCAAATGTGTCTGGACCATCCCCGGCTTCAACAACGTCCAGTTCCCCAATTGTTGCACTGGTTGAAACATTTCCTGATGAAGTCACCTCAAATTTGGCAGCTTCATCAATCACATCCACTCCCAACATTTTTGCACTGGTTGAAACATCTTCTGACGTTGTCGCCTCAGATATGTCTTGAAGGGGGGCATGTTCATCGGCATTATCTACTTCCCCATTCGTCTCACTGCTTGAAACATTTCCTGAAAAATCCGCCGCAAATGTGTCTTGTACAGCCCCAGTTTCATTCATCAAATCCACTCCACCCAATGTAGCACTACTTAATGCAGTTGCCGGTAAATCAACCTCAACTATGTCTTCTCGAACTCTAGCTTCATCCACTGCATCCATTTCCCCCTTTGTTACACTGCTCAATGCATTTACTGTCAAATCCATCATAAACATATCTTCATCCACCACATCTAGTTCCCCTACTACAGATTTCTTTGAAGCATCTTGTGACGGATCCACTTCAGCAGTTTTGGCTTCTCTAATGTCAATCCATTCTGCTGTGTCGGTACTTAACAGTGTATTGTATGTGCCAAGAGTTTCTTCATCACCATTGGTGTGTTCTCTCTTCTTGGTGCTCGGTTCGACAGTGAGACTCGACATATATCCTCCAGAAGAAATGACTTTAACCTGAGGAGATACCATCCTCTTCAATTTCCTATTTGGAGAATCTGCATGATGCAAGTTGGACAAACATGAACTTAACAGAACATCCAATAGACCTAATAATCCTTTGATAAATTAGTGCCTGACCTGAACTTGCTAACATGCATTGGACAATCCTGCTTCGAGTAAATCTTCTAGTCATCAAGAAAGTCTGGAAAAACAAAAGGGGGGGGTAAGTTTTGCAGCTAAAATGCTCAAAGGCAAATAGAAAATCTTCTTCTGGAGTAAAGCTTCAGCAAATCAGAATGGCATGTATGAACAAACCTAATAGGAATGTCAACATCATTTAATCACTACAAAATTATTCATAACTTCAAGTCATGAATAATTTTGTAGTGATTAAATGATGTTGATTTCTACTCCCTCCGTTCCAAATTAGATGACATTTATTTGTACAAATGGAAGTCATCTAATATGGAACGGAGAGAGTATGATGCAACAGATAGGACACAATCCATTGTCTATCTCTTTTGTAATGTCATTGCCTCGTACACTTTGGCACAATTCAGACTACTTCACTCGCTTGTTGGTACTGCTCGCAGCAAATATGGAAATAACTTGATCTCGGAAAATATGCAGAAAAAACTGAAGGTATGAACAAACATAGAAGGTGCAGACAAAGTAGATTCACCCTATCCGGCTATCCCTCCACCTTTTTGGCAACAAAAAAACTGAAGGTATTATCAAACCTTTGCCATGAAATTTTCACTCTAAATTAATAAGCATTAACGCTAAGACAAAACTTTTCCATGATCGTGCAGATCGAAACACCAAAACCTGGAAATATTACAACGAATATAGCAGAATTCACGTTCTCTACGTCTTCCATCAATAGTTCAGACAGTACGCCTCTCGGCCGCCAAATTAAGCAATATTTTTCGAAATGCACATCATAAGAAAACCCAGGAGAGAACACGAGAGTGGAATTCCCCAAATAGAAATTTAACAGATCGCCGTCGGCCCCAGAACAAGAAACGAGTAAAATCATCACTCCTGCAACTTGAAATTTTCAAAACAAAGAACGTTCCCTGAACCAACCCGTCCGGTCCAATCAAGAACCAAACCACATGAGCAGCAGGTAACACGGGCAAGAACGTAATCATACCTGCGCGAGGCCGCCGCCGCCGCCGGCGACCGGCCGGACGACGAGCGCCTGCGTGGTCCGAGGACACAGAGGGCCCCGCGGCCGGAGAGCCATCTCCATTTCCTCCTAAAACCCGCAAAACCCACCACTCTGCAGCGCCTGCCCTCCCTCAGGCCCCTCTCCACCCTCCCTCACTGGCGAGGAAAGAACTAAAAATGGAACACGGCGCGGCAAGCCTCTTGCTTGGAGATCTGCACACCAGAACGGCGCCTCCGTCCTTGAACCTTTTTCTCAGATCAATGTTGATCCCTTCGTTTGGTTTTGTATTTGTTCGGAGGTGGTTCTCCTACCATGGTGCACACATGGGAATGCAAGTGACAACTGTGGGCAGTGTGGTCCAGTGACGGACGGTGGTGTATGCACAATGGTGGGCTTTTTTGTCTTTTCATCCGAAGTAACCTTCTTGTGAAGTGAACGTGCGTCCAAAATACTTAGGCAACGTACAATGCAAGCTTAGGTAGGTTACCAAAATAAATCAAGTTTTTTCATAAACACTAATATTTATTTATTCTATAGATGAGGTGTCTAATCCTCTATCTTAAACAAATAAGCATTGATGCTTGATCAAAAATAGGTTTACTTTTCTAAAAACCTTACATTCTACGTGCCCTTAAAGCCAAGAAAAAAAGAGGGAAAGAGGAAGGGTGGGGGAGGGAGAGGAAGGGTGCTTACTGGCGCCGAGGCGATGACCAGGGAAACTTTGATGGCGTCGTGGCTCATGGTAACTTGATAGCTAATGGACTTCCCTCGGTGCTCAGAGAGATGGCTTGATCATGGTGCGTCAGCATATTGACGCGCAATCTGACTGGTCGCCAAGTTCCGTCACTGGATGGCAAACGACGACAACGGTGGGGGCAGAGATGTGAAAAGGAGAGAGGACAGTGGTTGTGGATGGGAAGAGGAGGGGAGTGGACAATGAATTTAGTGGTGATGTGTATCGAAGGGATGTGGGTCGAAGGAGAGAGCATGAAAAGATGAAAGGTTAACGACACGCTGCCAGTCCCTAGACAGCGCATCGCGGTTAAGTAGCACCATTTTTTCTCTTTGTTTGTTGATGGGATACTAATGGTGAAAGGTGAGCTCGTGTGTCATAGTGCTGCTCTATACGAGAATAATCATGTGTGATGTTTTGAATTTCTTCTTTTCCGAGGAATCTCCTTAATTACTTATACTATAATAAAAAACAGGAAAATCTATGGCACTCTTGTGGTTAATTGACTGTGATGGATCAAAGAGCGGCTTTCTCTTTGATTAGGAAATTCCGAATCAATACTATAATTAAGCAATTGTTTCCTTTTAATATCCTTTTCAAATCTCAAACGGTGAGAAACAGTTCTCAAATACATTGGTATCCGTGTATGCATTCCATACTTTTCAAGAAGTAGAGCCTCTAAAACCAATTGCTTTTGTGAATGAGGATCTGCACTTCCCGTTTACAGAGATGGAAATCCACCGATTAGCAATCAAGGTCGAGATGTTGATAGAAATGTCGAACTATGATCCCATCCGGGTGTCCATCAAGCCACCAAATTAGTTAGGAGTCTATCTTATGTTTGCGAAGGTTGGAGGACATGTAAGCTTTGCAGGAACACCCTTGACGCAAATCAAAGTCAAAATTACAACCATGTTCAAGAGCAATTATTTGCGGTCTCCAACCTACGTGGACACCGAAAGCACCATCACGAGATCTTATTGACAAGACCACCAGTGATGCCGCAAATAGAGGTGGAAGCATCACACATGACTCTCTCCCCATAATATAACCGATCATGTATAGGGGAGCCAAACCTCAAGCTTCCCATGGTGACACTAGAACCACATCACAACAAAGACAAGACCAAAGGTACTTATCCTACTATGTCCGCCTCCGCTGCCAGGAAAAATGACGCGAGGACATGAAAACCTAACAAAGTAGACAGAAACACCCCGCGAGGGCAAATATCTATGGCCTTACACGCCTCCCGTTGTCGAAACCAATCGGTGGAAACAGGGAGACCGAGGGAATCATTATGGTAGGATGAGGGATTGAAGGTTTTGTGGCTCCTAGAGTCTCCGGAAAGGAGAGGAGATGAGAGAAAAATATATTTAATTACTCATCTTTACATTAAATGTAAATGTTGCCATTTTTTGTCGGAACACATGCGGTGTTTCAAAACCGATGAGTTTCACAGAGTTCTTTTTTTGTGGTTGTTTCTCACATGACAAAATCAGTCGGGTCCGGTGTTTTATGGTCTCCTAATTCTTCCTTCGATCTTATATGGATCGAAATTTCATCATCCCCCTTGTTTATGCAAATTAGTCTATTGTGTATGTCTCGCAGGGCCAACCGAGTTGCACTACCATGTGGTCTACTCGTGGCACGTTTCATAATTTTTGTCGTGATTCTAGTTCAAATAGAATTATTAAACGGAGGGAGTACAAGTTTGTATAAAACAGCTCCAGAGATCCTTGGAGAACCGTTCATAATTCTCTATTCATGCGTATGCATGCATCTAAGAAATCATGTGAAATCAAAGAGGCATTTAACAGGGACGTTAGTGTTGAGGCTAGCTGGCAACGAGCTTCGGGAGCAGCGAACGTACGGTGTTTCATCTGGTGCAAGGCAAGCTGGCGATCGACAAACGAGCGCTAAACTGCTCGCTCGTCCGTCCGTCGCGAGTTCGTTTGTTTGTTTCCATTCCAAGTGATGAAGAAAGACAGGTAAAGTGATGAAGAAAGATACAAGAGCAGAGTAGAGATAGACAAGAGAGGCGAGCTGTGGCCTGTAGGTGGGTTAGCCTGGTACGTGAGCGGTCCTTTGCAGGAAAACGGAAGTGCACACGCAGCGTCTCCCTGGCCCCTGCACGCACGAGCTTCTTGGACCGACGGATACACTTGCTCCGACCTCCGAAACAGGACAAGTTTGCCATCCGAGATACAGGAGTAGTAGAGAAGAAGTGAAAGACGTCAAAAATTAACAAGCAGGTCGAACAGCGTATGTTGGTTCATCCCTCCGGCGCAACATGTCACTTTGACAGCGTGTGCTGCCACATTACCAGCAATGCGATTTTACTAGTTCATCCTTCCCCCCGACATATCCTCGCATCTCCCGTCGTTGCGCCCCCAGGACCTAAAACGTCGAATTTTTGCGCCCGCCGCGGCGCGAAACAACGCTATTCTGAAACTTGGGGGCTAGGTTTCCAGTCATTCCCTAGCCCAAGATTCGGCCCACGCAAATCAAAAAGGCGCAAACAGAGACAATTTCATTTAAATAGGCGCACAAACAGAGGCGATTTCATTGATTTTAGTCGCTTACATGGCGATTACAGAGATTTAAACTAAAACATAAAAACAAGCCGGCCTAGTCGAGCAAGCCGAGGCTGGCGGCGATCGCCTGGCTGTAGTCGGGGTCGTCGCCGTCGTCGTCGGAGCTGTCGTCGTCCTTACGCAGGTGGCTCGGGCCTACGCCGGCGTTGTTGCCCCACCCGCTCGGACCTTCGCCGTCGTCGTGGAACCACCTGCTCTGCTGCAGGGTCCGCTGCGGCTCCTCCTCTTCGTCCTCCTCCTGGTTGTCGGCGTCGAGGATGATGTACGGGACCGGCGCGGGGGGCGGCGGGGGGAGAGGGATGCGGCAGCGGGCGGGGGCGCGTGCGCGGTTCATCTCCACCTCGGCGAGGAGTAGACGCTGGCGCTCCAGCTCCCGCTCCGTGTACTTCCCGAGGCTCCATTCCTCGGTGAACGCCGGGTCCGCCGGCTGCACCGTGTTGAAGGAGGCTTCTTGGGCTCCTTCAGGCCGGGCCATTCCTCCTCCTGCTCTTCCTCCTCCGGCGACGGCTCGCGCTTCGGCTTGACGCGTCACGGGGGAGATGCTGCACAGCGCGTCACGGTGGCGCGGGGCTCGCCGATGCGCAGGGCGCCCAGAGTTGAGGAGGGGAGGGGTGAGGGAGGCGTAGCGCGTCCCCGCCAGCGGAGGAGAGGGGGCGCGTACCTGGTGCCCGCCAGCGTCGGTGCGGCGCCGGAGGTGGAGGAGCCGGAGGAGCCCGTGCCCATCCGGCGCGGCATCCACGAGCGCGGCGGCATTGTCAGCCGGGGCTCGTTGCCGCGCTCGATGTAATCGAGCACCCACGGCAGCGTGCGATGCTCGCCGCCCCACCACCGCTTCCGCCCGGTGGAGTTGCAGCGCCCCTCCACTGGTCCGTTCCTGCCGCGGTCGGCGACGTCCTCGTCGTGGCGGCGCCTGAAGTCCTCGGACCAGAACCCGTCATTTTCGTCCGCCCTCCAGCGGTGTTCGGCGGCCTGGTGCGGGGTGAGGGTTGCGCGGACCTCTTGGATCGCCACCATGAACTGCTCGCCGGCAGGAACATGGGGCACGGGGATGCCGCCAGCGCTGAGCTGCCACGCCCCCTGCCCGACGGAGGCGCTGGGGACGCTCATGTCCGGCGGGCATGGGTAGCCCGCGCGGTACAGCGCCCAGGCCTCATGCTTGTGGAGGTGGCGGTGGACCCAGCCGTTCGCGACAGCGGCGTCGTTGTAGGTCATGCTGCTAGGTCGCGGTGATGTGGAGGAGAGGGGAGAGAGGTGTGAGGCCGAGGCGGGCGAGAGAGGAATGGCGATGGGCGGCGAGGCTCGGGGGGATTTTATAGCGGCGCGCGGCCAGGCGAAGGGGCGGCGGTGGGAGGCCATTACTGCTGTGCGCCGCGTGAATGCGCCACGCCATTAACTCTGGCAGCCTTTGACTGGTGGAGCTCACTGGCCGCCCGCCACGCCATTACTCCGACAGCCTTTGACCGACTCGGGAGCCGAGAAGACGAGCACGGGCGGTTTCTGTTGGCGCCATTTTCTCCCGCGTCGCTGACAGCGCTGGCCCGCGTCACGTTTCGCGCCATTTCACCCCCCCCCACACAGGCCGAACGCAGTGGGCTTGGTTTCGCCTGGGGGCGCTGGCGCTATTTTTTGCCGAAACGACGCTAACTGGGCTTCTGGGGGGGGCGGCTGGTGGAAAAACGGCGTTTTTTTCCTTCCGTCGGCGCTAAAAAGTCCTCCTGGGGGGCGGCGGGGGGGGGGGGGCGACTGGAGATGCCCTTAGGGCATCTCTGAAGGGGATCGTGGGCAGAAAACAAAAAAAATCTAGCAACGATATTCTTAAACTAGCCAAGATCTAGCGTATGAAGATATAGAAGTACGACGGAGATCGGAATACATACCCTCGTAGACCGAATAGCGGGGATTGCTGAAGGAGATCGTGTGCAGAAAACAAAAAAATTCCTAGCAACGATATCCTTAAACTAGCCAAGATCTACACTATGCAAATATAGAAGTACATCGGAGATCCGAATACATACCCTCGTAGACCGAATAGCGGGGATTACACTCCCGCACAAGCGTTGACGACGAAGACGACGTAGCCGACCTCTAGGTCGCGAAGAACTCGGCGCGACGAAGACGATGAACATGACCTCGAGGTCGGGTGGAGGAAGTAGGCCTCCGAGTACCGATAGCGCAGCACCTCGCAGGGCGTTACGCACATACGGTGGAGACGACGGCCTCCGAAGCTCCAGTTCAGGACGAGCAGCGGAAGACTTGGACCGGAACACCAGCAGCGCGACAGCGGGCTATGGTGGAAGAGATCCCCCTCTCAACTCGGCGCAACTCCTACAAAGGGAATCACGAGATCGAGAGAGAATTAGGGAATTAATTGCTGAATTAAAAGACCAGGGGTGCCCCTTCTTATATAGGCTCCCGGGGGGAGCCAACCTCCCTAGCCAGGCAATGTGGGACTATCCCACAGCCTTGGTGCGGCTAGGGAGGGTGCGCCGGCCCCCTAGTGGGCCTCTTGGCCCACTTGGGTCGGCCCCCAAGTCCCCCACCGAATTCCCGTAAGGAATTTTCCCCTCTTGGGCCTTCTTTCGACCAGAAGGCCCATTAAGGAAAATCAGGCTAAATAAATTCGAAAATAAATATATAAATCATATTTAGATATTAATTACACTAATTAATATCAAACATATTATATATAATTTATTCTAACTCCGAAAACTCTTTCGTCGCTGCCCGATCTCCATCGGACCATTCCCGGGACGTTCTCGGTGATCTCTTTCCTTTCCGGTTGTCTTGTCGAAACCGCTTAAGTGTGTTACCCTAGCGGTTTGATATAATAACATGTACGATCAAGACTCCTCTATGATCAACGACTAACTCATAGGCCTGGACCCCATGAATTAATCCATGTGATATAATGAATGACTTTCATCTATCAAATCTGGACGTCTAGTCTTAAACCCTTTGTCATGGCGATACTTAGCATGTCCGAGCATCATTCTCAGATATCTCCATACCTAGCATGATCTCGTTACCGACATCGCTATCTTCTACTCGTCTATGATATTATGTCAGCTGGTGACCTAGTCACATGTTTGCAAACTCATTTGACATAATCTCACTGAGTGGGCCCTAGAGTATCTATCCGGCTATGCGGACTGACAAATCTCGTTGTTGACTCCTCGTCTCAACTACCCCCTTCCGATACCCAAAAGTGTCACCGTTATTGTCACACTATATAAGATATGACGCTTGGTGCGATCAAAGTATCTCTCAGGGATAACAATAAGAGTTGATCTCACGGTTTTAAAGCGTAATGATTATGTCCTATAAATACTGGGTATGTCCATCACATCGTTACACCTAACGAGATGACTTCCATTACCGACCGGCGCCATGCCCTATGATCGGATAACCTCGACCATCAATCGCGCAATGAAACTAGTCTTAGTAGAGGCTACTAGGGACCTGGTTGTTTATCTACCACACTTGTATTAATGTGTTCGCTTAATACAGTTATAGCATGGTATTAAACATATAATGAACAATTGAGATATTGCCAATAAACTATGTTTATTAAGTGCCTCTAGGGCATATTCCCTTCAGTCTCCCACTTGCACTAGAGTAACACTTAATCTAGTTTACAACTTGGTAAAAGCTCAACACCCATAGCATCTTGGTGCCTGCTCGCCTCGTGGAAGAGGAATACAGTCAATAGATCTCACACATTGAGACCTATGTGTGATTTGCAACTCTTTTATGTCACCTAGTTTGACATCATCCCGTATCTTACAATGACGGAGAAATATATCCTAGTGGATGGAGTGAGACTCGAACATTCGCGCAGCATGGGCATTAAAGGTCTAAGAGATCTATTAAGGAGACCACATACGCCCCAAAAACTGCTCAGTCCAATCACAGTTGCTACTTCTGAAGTCGCGATATATTTCTATACCTATGTAGATTATGCGACAGTGAATTCATATGCGACTTCGCAAACTAACCATGTCTATCTTTAAATCAAAGGACATCTCCTATATGAGATTTCTAGTCGTATGGGTCAGTGTCATAACTTGCATCACCGTAACCGCTTTACGGCAAGTTGACTTTCCACTCTTATCCTTTACTAGAAAACATATCTTCAGTTCTCATAGACACTGAAAAATAAACTTAACGTTTGTTCATTGATTCACACAAGGATCACTCTAGAACCTGTTCTTCAACCAAGAACTTGGGTCACACTAAGTCGAGCTTTCAGTCTGATAGCATCTATGTCTGATACATAGATAATGTCGAACATCATTTGCTATTACTGAAAATGCCAAGATAAACTTGATATTTTACCTAGTCATACAAGCAAGAACCTCTTGCTTTGCTTGTTCTATTCTGAAACACTTTAGAATCTTGAATTAGCAAATATTCCTACTTAATGTTATTAAGCCCTTTACGATCTATACAATTATAAATCGGATGCCTAATACTCCTAACTTCATTTCATAGAAAATTTAATCACTTAAATAATCCTTTACACTCTAATAGAGGATCTGTGTCATCAATATGCCGTTACATACAAAATCACGAATGACACCTAGCTCCCACTCAAATATGCTTTCCGCATATAAGATAAAGGAAAAGCTACTTAGCTCCCACTCAAATATGCCTTCCGCTTATAAGATCACTGCTCCCACTCACTTCTTTGCAAATGTAGGTTTCTTCAACTAGTTTGGACAACTCCAAAATCCTTTGATCACAGTATCAAAGTGAAGATTCCAGCTCTGATATGCTTGCTTCAGCCCATGAATGGACCACTGAAGTTTGCATACATGTTTAGCATCCTAGGATCACCAACTCTTTCTTAATGACACTATTAATAAACATAATTTCCTTATCCATCTATCAATTTCTTCTTCGAAATTATAGTGATTGCTAAACGACCCAGAATAGATTTAGGTTTCGCCACTTGAGACAAACTCTCATGTGTTCAACTTTTGAATCTGTCGGAACTGTTTCACGACAAATCGATCCTTCTCAATGTCTATTCTCTCATAAAATTCCATATACTATTAACATCCTAGATGCCATCAAGAAGATCTCCCAAGTCATTACCTGGTAATCGTATATGGATTTTATTTCGGGTCATAAATGACTCATAGCCATTTTTCGGACTTAGGTTCACCATCTCTTCTTCGTAGTTCGTAGGTCTATCATATTCCATTAATATTACCTTCATAACAAGATTGTCGTAACACACAGTGTGGAACACAACCTCGTATGCCTACGCTCTTAGTATGAGCTCAGAACATCATGATCTTGAATCATCAGCTTTTTCAAGCTGTGGAGCCTGACACCGAAAACACTTTCGATTGCGTCACTCTGATGTCTGAAGAGGAAGTTCACCAACTTCGTCTTGCTCTACTTTCTTTCTCACTATACACTTGGACAAGAAACTATTTCATTTGCAAGGTATATCCCGGTAACAGTTTTGCCTATGTCGTGAGACATGTCCCAACTAACTCTTTAGGTAGGGTATACTACAAAGATTAATCCATTTTAGGTTTGATCACATCGAAACACTAAATTGTTGAAACGACAATCCAGACTAAAAGTCATGCCATTACTCATATGGTATTGTCTTCATGGATTTAAATGGTTTTGCTATTACCTAACGTGAATGTTTACGTTTCTACCATATAACTCTAACGATCACAATAATTCGGTAAGAAATTTATTTACCACACACTATCCGATAGAGTGCAATTACGACGTCCTAACACACCATAACACTATGGTGTTCCATGTGACGTAATTTGTGGAACTCTTCTCACAAGTCTTCCAATGATGTGCCAACATTATAACTCAAATCTTCATTTCCTCGATCTGTATCGCGGGAATTTGATTTTCTTGTTAAGTTTATTTCCTACTTCATTCTGAACTTGTTTGATCGAATCAATATTTCCAGGCGAACATTCCTCGAGTGGATATCCATATATCTACTCGAATGTTCATGAAGTGTTTGAAATAAATACTTCCACTACATGTTAAAGTACCTCATTGATTCACATACACCCATATGCATGATTCTCAACAAGCTATACTCAAAACGTTCAGTGAAGTTCACGAAATAAAGGTCTCCACTACCTATCAATTACTTCATTGAACCACATACATTTATATGCATGACTATCAATAAGTTATATGCCCGTTTTCCGAAAACGGTGTCACAGTTATTTTGCAAGTGTCAAAAGATCAAATCTTAGCACTTGTAGATCCATCCGGTATGGAGCTAATGCATTGCAGGGGCGGAGCCCAACAGTCCCACCCTGATGCATAGGAATATGGGACGAGATAATTTTTCAGGAGTACTTACCATCTATGAAGCGACAATGCATCAGGCTGAGCTGGGTGTTGTGCATCAGGTAGGCTGCGCGCTCACTGCATTAAGGCCGTTGGGCTGGGCGGTTGGTGGCCCACATGAGCTTGTCGATCTCGTACGCTCAGAATTTGGCTCGATCCAATCGATCGAAGGGCAAGAAAAAGGCAGGATATTCTCAAAAAAAGGCAGGAGGGGTAGGACGTGGCTGAAGAATCGATCGAATAAATCGACCGAATCGGCGCAGACGCAGGGACGTGGTTACGCGACTGAATTGATCGACCGAATCGGCGCACGCAGCAGCCGGCCGGCCGCCGGCCGGCGTTTAGCCAGCCTTTCGCCTCGGCGCCTCGCCTCCTCAGTCTTCAGTTATTCTCTTCGTACGCCAGTTGCTAGCGGTCTACTCCGGTCTATTCTCTATCCCATTAGATGTATCGGAATTCTACAGATCCCAGCGGTAAATCCCCAAATTCTCCTATGTTCTGTTATGAAAATTGTTGGCGGTAGATAAAATCTCATGGAATTTGTTGTAAGGATTTATATAGGGTATAAGTATATGAATATCATTGTTTTTATGATCAAATGGTTATGTATTTTATGGGTTTGAAGAATCAAATGTACTAGACTACTAAAATATAATGTGAACTATTTAGCTATTTTTGTCCGATACTTTTTGTCATTTTACTATGACCGCATGAAAAATATATTTACTTTTCATCTTCCAGGTTAATTAACCTTGGTGCTAGACAAAAATAAAATAAAAACCTTGGTGTTTGAAATTTTATTTCAGAATTTAAAAATGCATGACTCCCTTCCTGAGTAATTATGCCCTTTGTTTCATAAATATATTAGGTCCTTTGTTTTTTATAGTACTCTTTGATATTTATAAATTATCTTTTATTACGCTATACTAAAGTAGTGCATCAGGGTGATTTGAGCTCCAGCTCCGCCCCTGATGCATTGACTATAACATTGACATGAATTAAACGGTAGTGCCACACATATGTGGTGTCTTTATTAAGTCTGTATCATTTGGCATTAATATTATGAATGTGGGAGCTTCTACCATCTAAATTCAAATCGGCATATTATCATTACTTCATAAGTATAGGACAACGAATTTTTCACTAACATATATGAACAAGTGTCTCGCTAGAGGAGACACACTTATAACGATCATACTAACAGGCGATCATAAAGAATTTACCCAAATGGTAGATCTAGAGGGAGAGTGTCTATGGCCAGCACAACAACTTGTCTGCCATTATCAACACGCAATATCGCCTCATCCTTTCAAGCTACTCAAGCAGTAAACCTGGTTTTCATAAAACATGACTAGTTCAAAACTTAGTCACTACTGCGAGTACTTGCTTAGCTAAAACATTCATAACATGTATATCATATATACACCATCATCATCGATGACTTCCGGCGATCTGTTTCATCTTCTTGATACTTCCAACGTAATCAAGAACCATGAAGGTGAACGATTCCCCTTGCATGACACAGTCTATGACAGAGGATTTGCACTTGGCAACGACGTATGTCATCCAGTGATCGATCTGAGCGAGGCGTCTCAATGTTCATCAAGTATGAACATATGTCAGCAAGTATGACTGCCACGTGCTCCTTCAAAGTGTGTATTCTATTCCACCTTGGTTGAGAAGACAATCAGTCAACATACTGATAAACTTCATCAACCCAACTTTAGGGGTACCCCGAGTTTAGCGACCATCTCATATGTTCGCGATCTAACAACTTGTACCCACCGTTGGTTCTCTATGGCAGAGATCATAACATACACTGGACTATGATGATATCATCCGCACAAAACCTGATAATCCAAATTATAATTTGTTAGCGGAATCTCCGGGTTTATCTCCTAGCGGGTATTATATCACAAAGAGCTAACGGTTTAAACAAGGAGTATCCTCAAGCTAAAGTATAAAACTATGAAGTT
Organism: Poa annua; assembly: GCA_026929855.1. NCBI lineage: Eukaryota > Viridiplantae > Streptophyta > Magnoliopsida > Poales > Poaceae > Poa > Poa annua. The sequence continues at coordinate 75,841,481 of CM049430.1, read as the reverse complement.
TGGACCCAACCTTTTAAGTTTCTCAATCGCAGGAATGCGCCTAATTTGAAAAGATGCTATCACAATGGTTAATGTCTACAAAAGTTTGCAAAACAGACTCTGTTCATTATATTCTGAGTTCTAGTATTTTAGAAAATAACTATCCGAACTCCCACTCAAACAAATATCCCTCCTGGTCGTTTAAACGATTACACGACCCCCATCCATTGCACCACCCCTCATCGTCAGAGTCGGCAGCACAACTTCAAGGGTAGACAATTGTCAATCACAACAACTCTGTGACTCATGCTCGACCTTTCGGCCTCCGTGTTCCGAGGCCATATCTGCATATGCTAGGCTCGCCATTATAACCTCCACGCTGACGCTTGTGCAACATGGCTTACACCCACTGTATGTGAACGACGATATGTCTGACACCCGATCATCACGGCCTGCCTCATAACGTAGAACTTTCTTGGTGGTGCGCGTTGGAGGGAGAATTGTGGTGGGATTTTGAAGGGATCATCTTATATAACTACCGCCGCGTAACTAATATATACTAATATATATAATCACACAATATAAGATGCACACAAAACATCAAATGTAATGCGACGTGATATGGTCCATGCGCCATGGTCTTCTTGGCGCGCGCAGTTCATAAACAATTTAATAAACCTACCTTGACCATATCACATAGCCCCTGCAAAATAAAGTTAGACGCTTCTACTTTATCTTTTGCATATTTTACGTGGTTTGGGGCTGTCGTAAATAGAACCGCTTCATACCTACGAACCTTATGACCACAACAACGATCCAATAATTGCATGTTTAAGCATCCCTTTCGGGCCCTCCATTGAAAATGTAACACCAACTAAAGAGAGAGAAACAGGCACCCGCCAGCCACAGATACGGTACAAGCCGTATGTCAGTAGTGGAACCAGTCTCGCGTAAGCGTACGCGTAAAGTCGGTCCGGGGCGCTTCATCAGCTCGATGCCGCTGGAATCACAAGTGCACGCTAGAGGGTAGCAAATAACAGGAACGGTGCCCCCGTGCAGAACACGGGTTCCAACAGCGTACAACTATATCTACGATAGATCGGCTCTGATACCACTAAAGGGGATCGTGTGCTGAAAAAAAAAAAATCCTAGCAACGATATCTTTAAACTAGCCAAGATCTAAAATATGCAGATATAGAAGTACGGCGGAGATCGGAATACATACCCTCTTACACCAAATAGCGGGGATTACGCTCCCGCACAAGCGTTGACGACGAAGACGACGTAGCCGACCTCTAGGTCGCGAAGAACTCGGCGCGACGAAGACGACGAAGATGACCTCGAGGTCGGGTGGAGGAAGTAGGCCTCCGAGTACCGCTAGCACAGCACCTTGCAGGGCGTTAGACACATACGGTGGAGACGACGGCCTCCGAAGCTCCAATCCAGGACGAGCAGCGGAATACATGGACCGGAACACCAGCAACGCGGCAGTGGGCTATGGTGGAAGAGATCCCCTTCTCAACTCAGCGCAACTCCGACAAAGGGAATCACGAGATCGAGAGAGAATTATAGAATTAATTGGTGAATTAAAAGGCCAGGGGTGCCCCTTCTTATATAGGCTCCCGGGGGGTGCCAACCTCCCTAGCCAGGCAATGTGGGAATATCCCACAGCCTTGGTGCGGCCTGGGAGGGTGCGCCGGCCCCCTAGTGGGCCTCTTGGCCCACTTGGGTCGGCCCCCAAGTCCCTCACCGAATTCCCCTAGGGAATTTTCCCCTCTTGGGCATTCTTTCGACCAGAAGGCCCATTTAGGGAAATCAGTCTAAATAAATTCGAAAATAAATATATAAAAGCATATTTAGACATTAATTACACTAATTAATATCGAGCATATTATATATAATTTATTCTAACTCCAAAAACTCTTTCGTCGATGCCCGATCTCCATCGAAGCATTCCCGGGATGTTCCCGGTGATCTCTTTCCTTTCTGGTTGTCTTCTCGAAACCCCTTAAGTGTGTTACCCTAGCGGTTCGATATAATACCAGGTACAATCAAGACTCATCTATGATAAACGACTAACTCATAGGCCTGGACCCCATGAATTAATCCCTGTAATATAACGAATGACTTTCATATATCAAACCTGGACGTCTGGTCTTAAACCCTTTGTCATGGCGATAATTAGCGTGTCCGAGCATCATTCTCAGATATCTCCATACCTAGCATGATCTCGTTACCGACATCGCTATCTTCTACTCGTCTATGATATTATGTCAGCTGGTGACCTAGTCACATGTTTGCAAACTCATTTGACATAATCTCACCGAGTGGGCCCTAGAGTATCTATCCGGCTATGCGGACTGACAAATCCCGCTGTTGACCCCTCGTCTCAACTGAAAGAGCATTTTCCCTCATGTGTGGTTTTGGTAATTGAATGACAATCTCTATGGACTAATGTTTGCTTTTGAGATATCATTATAGATCATGTCCATGGAATTGTGGAGTTCATGTGTTGGACTCTTGAAGCTTATTGCAAGAATGTCTTGAAGATTCAAGACATCATCTTAGTGAAGAAAAGATGAGTTGTGCAAGACCAAGAGAAGCTTTCTCGAAAAGATCCTATGCTTGGTGCTTGCAATGGATACATGAAGACGAAGCTTAGCGAGACTCTCCCATTGTGAGCATGGGGGAGTATTTGGAGAAGTCTTCATCAAGCAAGTGTTTGGACGCGCAATCAAGAAAGATGATCCACTTGAATAGATCAAGATAGTCATCATCCAACTCAAGTGGAATGCTCAAGGCAAAGGTATGATCTTGATAGGGCTATAGGATAGATAGGCGTACTATCAAGAGGGGCTCTCAAGTTAGTAACTTGATCGCATTCTTGTGGAGAGCTCAAACCTTTGCATACTTGGCATATCATATTTCTTGGTTCTTATTTGCCTTTTATGTTGGTGAGGAGTTAGAGCTTGGTTCATCTCCATGTCAAGCTCTTGTTCATCGAAATCGGTTTTACTTTGGACAACTTGTTGCGTCTTCGGTGGCGGAAATATTGCCAGTTCTACCTTGAGGAAAGTCCCACACCTTGCCATGTGTGGAGATTTTACTCTATTTATGGGATGCAATATTGGTTGGGTTCTGACTCCAGAAAACGGCTAAGGAAAGGAGAAAAAGGGTTCTGACTCCAGTCGGAAATTGTGCTCGGAAATTTCCATATACCGAAATTTCCGAGTGCCCCCAGAAAAGTCCTCCAGAAATGGCTAAGGAAAAGTTTGGTTTTGCTTCTGACTCCAGCCGGAATTTCCGAGCTCTCTTAGACCGGAATTTCCGGGTGACCGGAATTTCCGAGTCTCTCTAGACCGGAATTTCCGGGTGACCGGAAATTCCGAGTCTCACTTATACCGGAATTTCCGAGTGTCAAAACAGCCAACGGCTATATTTCCTGGAGGGGTATAAATACCCCTCCCCTTCTTCTTCCTCAGCCAATCCAAGGCAGCACACGTTTCCCCTCTCTCCTACTCCATTGTTGACCTTGGAAAGCTCACTTCCCTCTCAATCCCTCCATTGAATCTTCCATATTCTTTAGGGAAAGTTGAGAGGAGATCTAGATCTACAATCCTACCAATCCATCTCTCCTCTAAGTGAGGGGAACCTAGTGGATCTAGTTCTTGGAGTTTCTTTGTGGTTCTTCTCCTTTGTTCTTCCTCTCTTCTCCCCCCATAAGCATTAGTTGCTTTTGGTGGGATTTGGGAGTGAAGGATTTGACTCCTTTGTGGTTTCCTTTGCTCTTCCTCTCTTATTTCCCCATAAACATTTGTTGTTGTGTTGGAATTTGAGAGTGAAGGACTTGAGCACTTCGTGTGCTCTTGCCATTGCATTTGCATCGGTTTGAGCCCTCCACGAGGATTCGTGGTGGTGATACTTGTGAGCTTGTTACTCTTGGGTCTTTGGACCCTAGACGCCTTTTGTGGCCGGCCTTTTGTGGCCAAGACCTTTTGTGGTCAAGACCTTTTGTGGTCACTTGAGAGCCCCCAATTAAGTTGTGGGTGTGTGCCTCAAGACTTGGGAGCCCCCAATTAAGTTGTGGGTGTGTGCCTCAAGAGTTGTACGGGATTTGATCTCCGCCTCAAAGGAGATCAATAGTGGAAGGTGAACTCGAACCTTTTGTGGTTGAGTTCATCAGGAGAAGAAGGTGAGCCTTTGTGGCGTTGCGGCTAACCTGTTGTGGTTGCACACACCTCTCCAAACGATACGTACACCTTTGGGTGGAACTCGGGAATACATCCTCGTCTCCGCGTGCCTTGGTTATTTCTATACCCGAGCTCTTTACTTATGCACTTTACATTGTGATAGCCTTCGTGCTTGAATTCATATATCTTGCTATCATCTTGTTACTAGTATTGCTTAGCTTAAGTTGTTGGTGCACATAGGTGAGCCTAGTTTATATATCTAGGTTGTATGCTTGTTAAAGTAAACCTCTAGTTTTATTCCGCCTTTATCAAGCATACCGGAATTTCCGGGTCATTTGTGTACCGGATATTCCGGCTACTCGGAATTTCCGGTCACTCTTGGACCGGATATTCCGGCTCCTCGAAAAAGTTTTAAATCGCCTATTCACCCCCCCCCCCTCTAGGCGACGTCTATCCGTTCATCAACTACCCCCTCCCGATATCCAAAAGTATCACCTATCATTGTCACACTATATAAGATATGACGTTTGGTGCGATCAAAGTATCTTCCAGTGATTACAATAAGAGTTGATCTCACGGTGTTAAGGCGTAATGACTATGTCCTATAAATACTGGGTATGTCCATCACATCGTTACACCTAACGATATGACTTCGATTTCCGACCGGCGCCATGCCCTATGATCGGAAAACCTCGATCATCAATCGCGCAACGAAACTAGTCTTAGTAGAGGCTACTAGGGACCTGGTTGTTTATCTACCACACCTGTATTAATGTTTTCGCTTAATACAGTTATAGCATGGTATAAAACATATAATGAACGATTGGGATATTGCCAATAAACTATGTTTATTAAGAGCCTCTAGGGCATATTCCCTTCAATTACGCTCTCGCACAAGCGTTGACGACGAAGACGACGTAGCCGACCTCTAGGTCGCGAAGAACTCGGCGCGACGAAGACGACGAAGATGACCTCGAGGTCGGGTGGATGAAGTAGGCCTCCGAGCACCGCTAGCGCAGCACCTCGCAGGACGTTACACACATACGGTGGAGACGACGGCCTCCGAAGCTCCAGTCCAGGACGAGCAGCGGAAGACTTGGACCGGAACACCAGCAGCGCGGCAGCGGGATATGGTGGAAGAGATCCCCCTCTCAACTCGGCGCAACTCCGACAAAGGGAATCACGAGATCGAGAGAGAATTGGGGAATTAATTGGTGAATTAAAAGGCCAGGGGTGCCCCTTCTTATATAGGCTCCTGGGGGGAGCCAACCTTTCCAGCCAGGCAATGTGGGACTATCCCACATGCCTGGTGTGGCCAAGCAAGGTGCGCCGGCCTCATATGGGCCCCATTTGGCCCACCTAGGCCGGCCAAGCCCCCCCCCCCCCCACCAAATTTTCTTGAGGGTTTCCCCCCCATGGGCCTTCTTTCCACCAGAAGGCCCATTTAGGGAAATCAGCCTAAATAAATTCAAAAATAAATATATAAAATCATATTTAGGCATTAATTACACTAATTAATATCAAACATAATATATATAATTTATTCTAGCTCCGAAAACTATTTCGTCGCTGCCCGATCTCCATCGGACCATTCCCGGGATGTTCCCGGTGATATCTTTCCTTTCCGGTTGTCTTGTCGAAACCCCTTAAGTGTGTTACCCTAGCGGTTCGATATAATAACAGACATAATCGAGACTCCTCTCCGATCAATGACTAACTCGTAGGTCTGGACCCATGAATTAATCCCTGTGATATAACGAATGTCTTTCATCTATCAAACCTGGACGTCTAGTCTTAAACCCTTTTTCATGTCGATACTTAGCACGTCCGAGCATCATTCTCAGATATCTCCATACCTAGCATGATCTCGTTACCGACATCGCTATCTTCTACTCGTCTATGATATTATGTCAGCTGGTGACCTAGTCACGTGTTTGCAAACTCATTTGACATAATCCCACCGAGTGGGCCCTAGAGTATCTACCCGGCTATGCGGACTGACAAATCCCGCTGTTGACCCCTCGTCTCAACTACCCCCTTCCGATACCCAAAAGTATAACCGTTATTGTCACACTAAATAAGATACGACGTTTGGTGCAATCAAAGTATCTTCCAGGAATAACAATAAGAGTTGGTCTCACGGTCTTAAGGCGTAATGACCTTGCCCTATAAATACTGGGTATGTCCATCACATCGTTACACCTAACGATATGACTTCCATTGCCGACCGATACCTTGCCCTATGATCGGAAAACCTCGATCATCAATCGCGCAACGAAACTAGTCTTAGTAGAGCCTACTAGGGACCTGGTTGTTTTATCTACCACAGCTGTATTAATGTTTTCGCTTAATACAATTATAGCATGGTATAAAACATATAATGAACAATTGGGATATTGCCAATAAACTATGTTTATTATGTGCCTCTAGGGCTGACGGGAATATGCCCTAGAGGTTCTTAATAAACATAGTTTATTGGCAATATCCCAATCGTTCATTATATGTTTTATACCATGCTATAACTGTATTAAGCGAAAACATTAATACATGTGTGGTAGATAAACAACCAGGTCCCTAGTAGCCTCTTCTAAGACTAGTTTCGTTTCGCGATTGATGATCGAGGTTTTCCGATTATAGGGCATGGCGCCAGTCGGCAATGGAAGTCATATCATTAGGTGTAACGATGTGATGGACATACCCAGTGTTTATAGGACATAGTCATTACGCCTTAAGACCGTGAGATCAACTCTTATTGTTATCACTGGAAGATACTTTGATCGCACCAAACGTCATATCTTATATAGTGTGACAATGATAGGTGATACTTATGGGTATCGTAAGGGGGTAGTTGAGACGAGGGGTCAACAGCGGGATTTGTCAGTCCGCATAGCCGGATAGATACTCTAGGGCCCACTCGGTGAGATTATGTCAAATGAGTTTGCAAACATGTGACTAGGTCACCAGCTGACATAATATCATAGACGAGTAGAAGATAGCGATGTCGGCAGCGAGATCATGCTAGGTATGGAGATATCTGAGAATGATGCTCGGGCACGCTAAGTATCGTCATGACAAACGGTTTAAGACTATACGTCCAGGTTTGATAGATGAAAGTCATTCGTTATATCACAGGAATTAATTCATGGGGTCCAGACCTACGACTTAGTCGTCGATCATAGAGGAGTCTTGATCGTACCATTTATTATATCGAACCGCTAGGGTAACACACTTAAGGGGTTTCGACAAGACAACCGGAAAGGAAAGAGATCACCGGGAACGTCCCGGGAATGGTCCGATGGAGATCGGGCAGCGACGAAAGAGTTTTCGGAGCTAGAATAAATTATATAAAATATGTTTGATATTAATTAGTGTAATTAATAATTAAATATGATTTATATATTTATTTTCTAATTTATTTAGGCTGATTTCTCTAAATGGGCCTTCTGGTGGAAAGAAGGCCCATGGGGGGAAAAACCCTCAAGGGAATTTTGTGGGGAGGCTTGGCCGGCCTAGGTGGGCCAAATAGGGCCCACCTAGGGCCGGCGCATCATGCCTTGGCCGAACCAGGCTGTGGGATTGTCCCACATTGCCTGGCTGGCAAGGTTGGCTCCCCCCGGGAGCCTATATAAGAAGGGGCACCCCTAGCCTTTTAATTCACCAATTAATTCTCTTATTTATCCTCGATCTCGTGATTCCCTTTGTCGGAGTTGCGCCGAGGAGGATGAGGGGATCTCTTCCACCATAGCCCGTTGTCGCGCTGCTGGTGTTCCGGTCCAAGTCTTCCGCTGCTCGTCCTGGACTGGAGCTTCGGAGGCCCTCGTCTCCACCGTATGTGTCTAACGCCCTGCGAGGTGCTGTGCTAGCGGTACTCGGAGGCCTACTTCCTCCACCCGACCTTGAGGTCATCTTCGTCGCGCCGAGTTCTCCGCGACCTAGAGGTCGGCTACGTCGTCTTCGTCGTCAACGCTTGTGCGGGAGCGTAATCCCCGCTATTCGGTCTACGAGGGTATGTATTCCGATCTCCGCCGTACTACTATATCTACATAGTGTAGATCTTGGCTAGTTTAAGGATATCGTTGCTAGGAAATTTTTTGTTTTCTGCACACGATCCCCTTCAGTGGTATCAGAGCCGATCTATCGTAGATATAGCTGTGCGTTGTTAGAACCCGTGTTCTGCACGGGGGCACCGTTCCTGTTATTTGCTACCCTCTAGCGTGCACTTGTGATTCCAACGGCATCGAGTTGATGAAGCGGCCCGGACCGACTTTACGCGTACGCTTACGCGAGACTGGTTCCACTACTGACATACGGCTTGTACCGTATCTGTGGCTGGCGGGTGCCTGTTTCTCTCTCTTTAGTTGGCTTTGCATTTTCAAATGAGGGCCCGAAAGAGATGCTTAAACATGCAATTATTGGATCGTTGTTGTGGTCATAAGATTCGTAGGTATAAAGCGATTCTATTTACGAAAGCCCCGAGCCACGTAAAATATGCAAAAGATAAAGTAGAAGCGTCTAACTTTATTTTGCAGCAGGGGCTATGTGATATGGTCAAGGTAGGTTTATTAAATTGTTTATAAACTGGGGGCGCCAAGAAGACCATGGCGCAATGGACTATATCACATTGCATTACATTTGATGTTTTGTGTGCATCTTATATTGTGTGATTGTATATATAGTATATATTAGTTACACGGCGGTAGCTATATAAGATGATCCCTTCAAAATACCACTAGTGTTCTCCCTCCAACGCGCACCACCAAGAAATTTCTATGTTATGAAGCAGGTCATGATGATCGGGTGTCAGACATCTCGTCGTTCGCATACAGTGGGTGTAAGCCATGTTGCACAAGCGTCAGCATGGAGGTTTTTGGTGGCGAGCGTAGCATATTCATAAATATGGCCTCGGAACAGGGAGACCGAAAGGTCGAGCACGAGTCACAAAATTGGTGTGGCGGACTTTTGTCTACTCTTGAAGTTGTGCCGCCGGCTCTGATGATGAGGGGTGGTGCAATGGATGGGGGTCGTGTAATCGCTTAAACGACCAGGAGGGATGTTCGTTTGAGTGGGATTTCGGATAGTTATTTTCTAAAATACTAGAACTCAGAATATAATGAACAGAGTCTGTTTTGCAAACCTTTGTAGATATTAACCATTGTGATAGCATCTTTTCAAATTAGTCGCACTCCTGCGATTGAGAAACTTAAAAGGTTGGGTCCAAACTTCATAGTTTTATGCTTTAGCTTGAGGATACTCCTTGTTTAAACCGTTAGCTCTTTGTGTTACAATACCCACTAGGAGATAGCCCCGGAGATTCCACGGACAAAAGATAATTTGGATTATCAGATTTTGTGCGGATGATATCATCATAATCCAGTGCATGCTATGATCTCTGGCATAGAGAACCAACGGTGGGTACGAGTTTTTTAGATCGTGAACATATGATATGGTCGCTAAACTCGGGGTACCCCAAACGTTGGGTTGATGAAGTTTATCAGTACGTTGACTGATTGTCTTCTCAACCAAGATGGAAGAGAATATACACATTGAGGGAGCACGTGGCGGTCATACTTAATGACATATGTTCATACTTGATGAACATTAAGACGCCTCACTCAGCTCAATCACTGGATGACAGACATCGTTGCCAAGTGCAAATCCTCTGTCATAGACTATGTCATGCAAGGGAAATCGTTCACCTTCATGGTTCTTGATTACGGTGGAAGTATCAAGAAAATGAAACAGATTGCCGGAAGTCATCAATGATGATGGTGTATATATGATATACATGTTATGAATGTTTTTGCTAAGCAAGTACTCGCAATAGTGACTAAGTTTTGAACTAGTCATGTTTTGTGAAAACCAGGTTTACTGCTTGAGTAGCTTGAAAGGATGAGGCGGCATTGCATGTTGATAATGGCAGTCAAGTTGTGATGGCCATAGACACTCTCCCTCTAGATCTACCATTTGAATAAATTCTTTATGATCGCCTGTTAGTATGATCGTTACAAGTGTGTCTCCTCTAGCGAGACACTTGTTCATACATGATAGTGACAAATTTGGTGTCATATATTTATGAAGTAATAATCATATGCCGATTTGAATTTAGGTAGTAGAAGCTCCCACGTTCATAATATTAATGCCAAAGGATACAAACTTAATAAAGACACCACATATGTGTGGCACTACCGTTTAGTCATGCCAATGTTATAGTCAATGCATTAGCTCCATACCAGATGGACCTACAAGTCCTAAGATTTGATCTTTTGACACTTGCAAAATAACTGTGACACCGTTTTCGGAAAGCGGGCATATAACTTATTGATAGTCATACATAGATATGTATGTGGTTCAATGAAGTAATTGACGGGTAGTGGAGACCTTTATTTCGTGAACTTCACTGAACGTTTTGAGTATAGCTTGTTGAGAATCGTGCATTTCGGCGTATGTGAATCAATGAAGTACTTTAACGTGTAGTGGAAGTCTTTATTTCATAGACTTCATGAATATTCCGAGTAGATATATGGATATCCACTCCGGGGAATGTTAGTCTGAAATTTTGATTCGATCAAACAAAGTTCAGAATGAAGTAGGAAATAAACTTAACAAGAAAATCAAAATCCCGCGATGTAGATCGAGGAAATGAAGATTTGAGTTATAATGTTGGCACATCATTAGAAGACTTGTGAGAAGAGTTCCACAAATTACGTCGCATGGAACACCATAGTGTCATGGTGTGTTAGGACGTCGTAATTACACTCAATCGGATAGTGTGTGGTAAATAAATCTCTTACCGAATTATTGTGATCATTAGAGTCATATGGTAGAAACGTAAACACTCACGTTAGCAAATAGGGAAACCATTTGAATTCATGGAGACAATACCATACGAGTGATGGCATGGCTTTTAGCCTGGATTGTTGTTTCAGCAATTTAGGTTTTTGATGTGATCAAACCTAAAATGGATTAATCTTTGTAATATACCCTACCTAAAGAGTTAGTTGGGTACATGTCTCACGACATAGGCAAAATCTTTGCCGGGATATACCTTGCGAAAGAAATAGTTTCTTGTCCAAGGGTATAAGTGAGAAAGAAAGTAGAGCAAGACGAAGTTGGTGAACTTCCTCTCCAGACATCAGAGTACCGCAACCGAAAGTGTTTTCGGTGTCAGGCTCCACAGCTTGAAAAGGCTGATGATTCAAGATCATGATGTTCTGAGCTCATACTAAGAGCGTAGGCATGCGAGGTTGTGTTCCACACTGTGTGTTATGACAATCTTGTCATGAAGGTCATATTAATGGAATATGACAGACCTACGAACTACGAAGAAGAGATGGTGGACCTAAGTCCGAGAAATGGCTATGAGTCATTTATGATCCGAAATAAAATCCATATACGATTACCAGGTAATGAATTGGGAGATCTTCTTTATGGCATCTAGGATGTTAATAGTATATGGAATTTTATGAGAGAGTAGACATTGAGCAAATTCGGTTTGTCGTGAAACAGTTCCGACAGATTCAAAAGTTGACCACATGAGAGTTTGTCTCAAGTGGCGAAGCCTAAATCTATTCTGGGTCGTTTAGCAATCACTATAATTTCAAATGAGAAATTGATAGATGGATAAGGAAACCATGTTTCTTAATAGTGTCATTAAAAAAGTGTTGGTGTTCCTGAGGATGCTAAACATGTATGCAAACTTCAGTGGTCCATTCATGGGCTGAAGCAAGCATATCGGAGCTGGAATCTTCACTTTGATAATGTGATCAAAGGATTTTGGATTTGTCCAAAATAGTTGAAGAAACCTACATTTGCAAAGAAGTGAGTGGGAGCAAAGTAGTTTTCCTTGATCTTATATGCGAAAGGCATATTTGAGTGGGAGCTAAGTAGTTTTCCTTGATCTTATATGCGGAAGGCATATTTGAGTGGGAGCTAGGTGTCATTTGTGATTCTGTATGAAACGACATATTGAATGACACAGATCCTCTAATAGAGTGTAAAGGATTATTTAAGTGATTAAATTTTCTGTGAAATGAAGTTAGGAGTATTAGGCATCTGATTTACAATTGTATAGATCAGAAGGGTTTAATAACATTAAGTCGGAATATTTCCTAAGTCAGCATTCTAAAGTGTTTCAGAAAAGGACAAGCGAAGAAAGAGGTTCTTGCTTGTATGACTAGGTAAAAGATTAAGTTAATCTTGGCTTTTTCAGTGATAGAAAATGATATTCAACATTCTCTATATATCAGACATAGAGTCTATCAGACGGAAAGCTCGACTTGGTGTGACCCGAGTTCTTGGTTTAAGAACAGGTTCTAGAGTGATCCTTGTGTGGATCAATGAACAAACGTTAAGTTTATTCTTCAGTGTCTATGAGAACTGAAGATATGTTTTCTAGTAAAGGGTAAGAGTGGAAAGATAACTTGCCGTAAAGCGGTTACGATGATGCAAGTTATGGCACTGACCCATGCGACAAGAAATCTCATATAGGAGATGTCCTTTATTTTGAAAATAGACATGGTTAGTTTGCGAAGTCGCATATGAATGCACTGTCGCATAATCTACATAGGAATAGAAATATATTGCGACTTCAGAAGTAGCAAGTGTGATTGGACTGAGCAGTTTTCCGAGCGTAGGTGGTCCCCTTACTAGATCTCTTAGACTTTTAAGGCGCATGCTACGCGAATGCTCGAGTCTCACTCCATCCACTTGGATATATTTTTCACCGTCATTATAAGATACGGGATGATGTCAAACTAGGTGACATAGAAGTGTTGCAAAGCACATATAGGTCTCAATGAGTGAGATCTATTGGTTGTATTCCTCTTCCACGAGGCGAGCATGCACCAAGATGATATGGGTGTTGAGCTTTTACCAAGTTGTAAACTAGATTAAGTGTTACTCTAGTGCAAGTGGGAGACTGAAGGGAATATGCCCTAGAGGCTCTTAATAAACATAGTTTATTGGCAATATCCCAATCGTTCATTATATGTTTTATACCATGCTATAACTGTATTAAGCGAAAACATTAATACAGGTGTGGTAGATAAACAACCAGGTCCATAGTAGACTCTACTAAGACTAGTTTCGTTGCGCGATTGATGATCGATGTTTTCTGATCATAGGGCATGGCGCCGGTCGGCAATGGAAGTCATATCGTTAGGTGTAACGATGTGATGGACATACCCAGCATTTATAGGACATAGTCATTACGCCTTAAGACCGTGAGATCAACTCTTATTGTTATCCCTGGAAGATACTTTGATCACACCAAACATCATATATTATATAGTGTGACAATGATAGGTGATACTTTTGGGTATCGGAAGGGGGTAGTTGAGACGAGGGGTCAACAGCGGGATTTGTCAGTCCGCATAGCCGGTTAGATACTCTAGGGCCCACTCGGTGAGATTATGTCAAATGAGTTTGCAAACATGTGACTAGGTCACCAGCTGACATAATATCATAGACGAGTAGAAGATAGCGATGTCGGTAACGAGATCATGCTAGGTATGGAGATATCTGAGAAGAATGCTCGGACACGCTAAGTATCGTCATGACAAAGGGTTTAAGACTATACGTCCAGGTTTGACAGATGAAAGTCATTCGTTATATCACAGAGATTAATTCATGGGGTCCAGGCCTACGAGTTACTCGTCGATCATAGAGGAGTCTTGATCGTACCTGTTATTATATCGAACCGATAGGGTAACACACTTAAGGGGTTTCGACAAGACAACCGGAAAGGAAAGAGATCACCGGGAACGTCCCGGGAATGGTCCGATGGAGATCGGGCAGCGACGAAAGAGTTTTCGGAGCTAGAATAAATTATATAAAATATGTTTGATATTAATTAGTGTAATTAATGCTTAAATATGATTTTATATATTTATTTTCGAATTTATTTAGGCTGATTTCTCTAAATGGGCCTTCTGGTGGAAAGAAGGCCCATGGGGGGAAAACCCTCAAGGGAATTTTGTGGGGAGGCTTGGCCGGCCTAGGTGGGCCAAATGGGGCCCACCTAGGGCCGGTGCACCATGCCTTGGCCGAACCAGGCTGTGGGATAGTCCCACATTGCCTGGCTGGCAAGGTTGGCTCCCCCCGGGAGTCTATATAAGAAGGGGCACCCCTGGCCTTTTAATTCACCAATTAATTCTCTTATTTCTCCTCGATCTCGTGATTCCCTTTGTCGGAGTTGCGCCGAGGAGGATGAGGGGATCTCTTCCACCATAGCCCGCTGCCGCGCTGTTGGTGTTCCGGTCCAAGTCTTTCGCTGCTCGTCCTGGACTGGAGCTTCGGAGGCCGTCGTCTCCACCGTGTGTGTGTGACGCCCTGCGAGGTGCTGCGCTAGCGGTACTCGGAGGCCTACTTCCTCCACCCGACCTTGAGGTCATCTTCGTCGTCTTCGTCGCGCCGAGTTCTCCGCGACCTAGAGGTCGGCTACGTCGTCTTCGTCGTCAACGTTTGTGCGGGAGCGTAATCCCCGCTGTTCGGTCTACGAGGGTATGTATTCCGATCTCCGCCGTACTACTATATCTGCATATTGTAGATCTTTGCTAGTTTAAGGATATTGTTGCTAGGAATTTTTTTTGTTTTCTGCACACGATCCCCTTCAAGGGCATATTCCCTTCAATCGCTTACTGTTCGGCCTTTTCAGGACGTCAATCCGACCGAAACTTTGGCCTCATGGGCTCAAGGCGGTGTCAGACGTCTCTGTCATCTTGAGGGGCGTCGATTCCTCAAAGTCGCGCTTCCAGCCGGCGATTTTGATCGAAATTAGCACAAACATTGACATATTCATATTTTTCACATAATTTAACAAAGAAAACAATACTAGATAGTTTCACATACAAAACCATACAAATAGTTTACCATGTTTTGACACACAAATTATAGAAAATCAAACTAGGCATTGCCTTTGAGTCCACGTATTGAAGCGGATCGGGTGCAGAAAACAAAAAATTTCCTAGCAACGAAATCCCTAAAACATGCCAAGATCTATTCTACGCAGATATAGTAGTACGAACGGAGATCGGAATACATACCCTTGTAGACCGAAAGCGGGGATTACGTTCCCACACAAACGTTGTCGATGAAGACCGGCGAAGCCGACCTCAAGGTCGTGTAGAGGAAGCAGACCTCCCAGTACCGCTAGCGCAGCACCTCGCAGGGCGTCACACACGTACGGTGGAAACGACGGCCTCCAAAGCTCAGTCCAGGACGAGCAGCGGAAGACTTGGACCGGAACACCAGCAGCGCTGCAGCGGGCTATGGTGGAAGATATTCCCCTCTCAACTCGACGCAACTCCGACAAAGGGAATCACGAAATCGAGAGAGAATTGAGGAATTAATTGGTGAATTAAAAAGGCAGGGGTGCCCCTTCTTATATAGGCTCTCAGGGGGGAGCCAACCTCCTCACCAGGCAATGTGGGACTATCCCCACATAGCCTGGTGCGGCATGGCTGGTGCGCCGGCCCTGGTGGGCCCCATTTTGCCCACCTAGGCCGGCCTCCATGCCCCCCACCGAATCCCCTTGGGGATTTTCCCCCTCTTGGGCCTTCTTTTGACAGAAAGTCCATTTAGGGAAATCAGCCAAAATAAATTCGAAAATAAATATATAAAATCATATTTGCGTATTAATTACACTAATTAATATCAAATATATTATATATAATTTATTCTAGCTCCGAAAACTCTTTCGTCGCTGCCCGATCTCCATCGACCCCTCCCAGGACATTCCCGGTGATCTCTTTCCTTTCCGGTTGTCTTGTCGAACCCCCTTAAGTGTGTTACCCTAGCGGTTCGATATAATAACAGGTATGATCAAGACTCCTCTATGATCAACGACTAACTCGTAGGCCTGGACCCCATGAATTAATCCCTGTGATATAACGAATGACTTTCATCTATCAAACCTGAACGCAAAGTCTTAAACCTTTCGCCATACCGATAATTAGCGTGTCCGAGTGTCGTTCCATATATATCTCCATATCTAGCTTGACCTCGTTACCGACAACGCTATCTTCTACTCGTCTATGATCTCATGTCTCCGTGACCTAGTTACATGCTTGCAAGCTCATTAGACATGATCTCACCGAGTGGGCCCTAGAGTATCTATCCTGCTATGCGGACTGGCAAATCCCGCTCTTGACCCCTCGTCTCAACTACTCCTTTCCGATACCCAAAAGTATCACCGTTATTGTCATACTATATAAGATACGACGTTTGGTGCGATCAAAGTATCTTCCAGGAATAACAATAAGAATTGATCTCACGGTCAAAGGCGTAACGACTACGTCCTCCAAATCTGGTTATGTCCATCACATCGTTCTCCAACGATATGACTCCCATTGCCGACCGGCACCATGCCCCATGATCGGGAAACCTCGATCATCAATCGTGCAACGAAACTAGTCTTAGTAGAGGCTACTAGGGACCTAGTTGTTTACGCATCACACCCGTATTAATGTTTCCGCTTAATACGGTTATAGCATGGCACAAAAACCTATTATGAACAAACGAGATATGATAAAGAATACACTTTATTAATTGCCCCTAGGGCATATCTCCTTCACATATGGGCCAGAAGTTGGTTGTGCACATGTGGGTCTCGAATCTCCTCGCGCATAGCGAGAAACTCTGCCCATGTTATCGACAACTAGTGATCAACATCTTCAAGCGGACCGTGTATGTAGAATGGTTCAGTGTCGAGCACCGGCTCACCCTGCTCGTTCTCAATAATCATGTTGTGTAAGATAACACAACAATTCATTACCTCCTACGTATGAGCATTTGGCCAAGTCAGAGCAGGGTAGCGGACAACAACAAATCGAGATTGAAGCGGACCAAATGCCCGCTCGATATCCATCCTACAAGCCTCCTGACACTTGGCAAACCAAGCTTTGGCACTTCTAAGCATAGGGCTTGAGATAGTCTTCACAAATGTTGACCATTTTGGATATATGCCATCAGCCAAGTAGTAGCCCTTCGCGTAATGGTGCCCACTGATCTCGTACTGGGAGAGCGTGCCCTTCAACAAGCTTGACAAAGACGGGAGATCCTGACATGCCAAAAAACGTGCCAAATCCAGAGGTCATGTGTAGCAAATGTTTCAAGTATCATAACGGAAGCTCCTTTGTGACCTTTGTACATCCCCTGCCACTGGAAAGGCAATTCTTTCATGATCAATGCATGCAGTCAATACTTTCAGGCATCCTAGAAAATCCTCTTGTTGCATTGGTGGCTAGCATATGGGCAGTGTCTTTCACAGTTGGTGTCCACATGTACTGTCCTGCAAACACCACCACCGCCGCCATGCAGAACTTTTTTTGAGTTTTAAGGATGTGGACTCAGACATGCGTACATAATCATCTTGGGTATCACCAGGAGAACCATATGCAAGCATCCTCATCGCCACTGTGCACTTATGAAGAGAGGTAAATCCAATTGTACCGATGCAATCCCTCTTGCATTTGAAGTAGGACTTGAACTCCCGAATGGAATGAACAATGTCGAGGTGCAATACCGCATCCTGAAACGACGCTGAAATGTCTCCTCGCCATGGATTGGAACATCGGCGAAGTAGTCGACGTAGACTAACATTGCACCCTCCGTCCGTCCGACTGCAGATTTGACACACTCGTGTGGGTTGAGACCACAACAGGGGATCTTTTGCTGAACAACAATGACCATATCTCAGCATTTTCTTGAAGTGTATGATGTATCTAGTAGTGTACTTCCTAGGATGCAACTTATCAACTAGTTTGCCTGTACCTGAGAGTCCATACGACCATAATGTGAATGCACATTATTGGTGAATATTGGTTTCTACAGAGAATTGTACAGTTGTTATCAATAGGAATTCAGGAAGAGTCAATTTTTTGTTGCCATGTTCATATTTGTTATGTTCTTCATAAAATTGAGAGCCTTCAGATACATGTTGTAGGGTTTGCACTCAAGTCATTTTCCTGAACTAAGCTACAGACAAAGCCCAAATTCTCTCAGCAATAGTTATCATGATACCAACACGTATATTAACATTTTCTTTTGGAGGTTCCTCTCAACTTTGGTGAAGGAAAAAAGGTCAGATGGAACTAATATAATATGCAACATCTGTTGATAAAGACTCACGTATATGGTGGCATGCTCTCCCAATACTTATACAAGTAGTCCCTCCGTTCTAAATTAATTGACTTAGATTTAGTTCAAGCTGTACTAAATCTGAGTCAATTAATTTAAAACGCATAGAGTACTAAGATAAAGTGTCTAGAAACATTTTATCGTGTGCACGACTAAGAACTAAAACAAACTACAGATTCATGCCAATTCATCAAGTCTTGTAGAAACATGTTGCTGCAAGTTTTCAATTAAATTATTGGCTTGTTGCTCGGTAGCTTCCTCTTTACGCTTCCATAATATTCTCCCATGCTTCCTCCTTACATCAAAACATTCAAAAAACATTTTTAACACCGAATAAGTAGTACTATTAGTAAGCCTTGAATTTCCTTGCAAAAGTTGCAGCTTTCATGAGGCACCATTTGTACGCATGTCTTGCACATTCACGACTTCTTTTTCAGGCTCCAGCCCATCAAATGTCATTTCTAATTTAAGTTCAAATTATCTTCAAATTCAGGCGTAAAAGTTTAAACCTTTAAAATAAACGATTAACAAGTAAGCTTTAAATACTTGAACTGAATATATCCATGATCAGTGAAAGTAATCAACTTACAAAGAAAGGAACACTTGCATTGCCTTTTAATGGGTGTGCGCAATCCTTGCCGGTTCATCAGCATTTGCAAGTTACTGACTGGTTATATTGCTGCACAAACAGCTACATAGTAAGTCTTTGAAACGAGAAACACATTGTACAATATACATGATGAGTAATTTTGTTGTTATTTTATCCTTACGGTTTGGAATTACTTACATCATCTCTAACAGAAATCTCAAACTGGAAATCTCAAAATAAGTTTACAGTTCGACATTTTTGCCAAATCTCATCGCAACTGCTCGCATATGATATCAGAAACCTCAAACGGATATACAAAATGGCTAATTTGGGCGCGAACGAACTCGATTTCTTTGCCATTTCACTCCACGGAAGAGTTCATCACCAATTCACATAATGTACATATAATCCAAAAATATAATCTACTCCTACCTCATCGCCGCCCTACCGTACTACCAAAACTTGGCTCACCGGAGCCTCAGGTGCGGCGGCGACGAGGTCGACGCCGAGCTTCAGTCCTCGTCGCGGTGCTCTGTCTTCTTCTTCTCCTTCCGTAGCAGGACAAGTAAGAGGACGCAGCCAACAATCTCGAGGGGGATCGAGTCGAGAAGGTCGAGGGCGTCCGCTTGCAGTAGATCGAGCGTTCGGTCGAGCAGGTCGAGGCGCGCGGCGGTGGCGCTCTCGCTCTCCGCAAGGCGGCGACTCTTCTTCTCCCGTTTGAGGCGCACGACGGTGCCCGTCGAGCTCTCCGGAATGTCGACGCGCTCCTTCTCGCGGTCGAACTCATCCACCTCGCGTCTGTAGCACGCCCACGGGACGGCCTCGCCTTTTTGCTTGAACTTCTTGATGAGCCGCTTGCGACCGGCGTCGGTGCGGACGAGAACCTTCCGATTCACGTCGGAGAAGTCACCGAATCGGTCGTCGCGCCACCGCAGATTAGAGCGTGCCCTCTCCGGTGCCATCACGCGGCGACGGCCTAACTACGTCTCCGGGCGCGTATTGCTCGTCGGAGTTGAAGGGTGCGGGGGGCGGATTGCTCGTCGGCAGCGGTGGCGGCTGATAGGGTTTGCGAACTAGGAATAGCGGGGATCCCAACATATATACTGACTCGCGAAGGAAATCTACGGCCTCCCTTATCGTGTTTGAATGCCGGTTCACGTTTACGGGCTCTGCTATGAGCCAAAAAATTGCAACGCCCTTAAACTCGCCGGAGTTTAAAGTTTTTTTGTGGGTCTGAGTTCTCTGTTAAAGATGCTCTTGTGACTTGGCTGATAGCATACCCCTCTAGCTGTACAATATACATGAAGCAAATTGATCTGCAATGCCTGGCAGCATACCCCTCTAGCTGCAATTGGAATTACTTACGGATTGGCTATATTCCGTAGGATATTGTAATCCATCCTTGGTCACTCATAACAATTCCTACGTGAGCCATCTTTGGACGCGGAGATCGCTTGGAGATGTCGCACAACGGAAAATCAAGTCAGCTTGATGTGGCTACCTGCTGTAAAGTGCAGAGAGCGGTCGCCAGGAGAGCTAGTTGGTGAAAATTAATAAAATTAACCCTTTTAACGAACTTTAACAAAAAATAATTTTTTTTTTAAAGTATTTTTACATCTAACCCTTTTTGATAGCGGCCAACGCGGGGGCACTACCCTCTATATCATAACGCCCTGTGATGCAGCGCTACGATACTGCCAACGTGGCATGGTGGGATCAGAGGTTCGAAGGGTAACACCGTATGTCCGAACGCTATACTTCAGTTGGTAGCGCCTAGAGGCCTGGGCGCTATACTTCTATGTCATGAAATCGGATATGTCATACATGAAGGTTACATCACTAGTCTTAACTCGTTACATTAATGCGGCCTACAAGCAAACAGCGAATTGTTACGAAAGATAGAGAAATGGCCCCTGATGCGTCCACATCAATCATGCACGGAGATGAGGCTGCATTCACAGCAGCGAACGAGAGGAGCAGCTTAATATGCACGACAATAGTAAGCCGGCTACTCGAAAATGCTGTGATGAATCTGGGGCATATGTTTCTAGTTTAAAAAATCATTATGTAATTTTTTTTAGAAAAAGTAATGCACGTATATCTCATATGTACCAAGTGTGGGAAGAAAGCTTCACGGGAAGGTAAATATCTTTGTTGGTCTATGTAAAAAGACAAAAATATGTCACACATATGTTACTATATAGCACATACATTTTATTTTTTTACCGAGTAATTTCGTCACAAAACTCATAGACCCCGCACATGACTTCTACAAGACATATGCACGAGATTTTTGTTTCAATTTTTTTGAACATGCTTTTGACATATTTTGACGTTTTAAATAAGAGAAAGCATATGCCACATGTTTCATATATTCACTCTCGTCGGCTATGTTATCATTACGGTCATTGTTTTCATGAAAACGATCTTAACGCAAATTGTCGTTGTTTTGATATTAAGGTCCATGTAAGGTTAGATAATTTATAAAGTCATAATAAATAGTCTTTTGCAAAAAGAAAAGAATAAATAGTGTAGCCTGAGTATGACAACATGGTGAACTTCTGTGATTTTATAAAGTCAAGCCTATGTTTTAAATTTTACATTCATAACACTCTTTGACAAGTTTCATTTTCACAAAACTACATTTTCCATTATTAGACAAATAAATCATTACAAGATGTTTTTGAGATCTTGGCTAACAATTTTGTAAAGTCAGCTTACAAATAAGATATTCTCGCTTAACTAAGATATGCGCACATATATGGTACACGAGTGATTGTTAAAAACGGAATTCACGTGTTCAAAAGTGCAACTACCATGTAGGAGAGTGGACTAAATATTTTATAAGTATTGCTGGCACTTCATTGAAGGTCTCCTCGCTAACTCGTTCCAGCAGTTCTTCCGCCTCAAATATTTATCCATTTACTGTTTGCTTGCTGGCCGTACTGATGTATTTACTGTTTGCTTACATGCCGCACTGCTGCCACTTTATGGCATATCCGTTTCCGACTTTATGACATGAAGTATAGCGCCCAGGCTCTATGCGCTACCAACTGAAGTGTAGCGACCGGACATACGGCGCTACCCTTTGAGACTCTGACCCCACCATGCCACGTTGGCAAGACTGTAGCGCCACATTACATGGTGTTATGATGTAGAGGGTAGCGGCCCCGTGTTGGGCGCTACCAAAAAGGGTTAGATGTGAAAATACATTTTAAAAAGGTTATTTTTTATTAAAATTTATCAAAATGGTTAATTTTGTCAATTTTCACAGCCAGTTGCAGTCGATAGGGATTTGTTTTCTGGTGCACGACGAGCTCTCTCTAGCTACTGGTTGCCGCCGTGGCGATCGGAAACCTGCAGCATCGATAGCTGGGTCAACAGGGGATCAGGCGTGGGCGTCTCGTGTGTAGCGATCGAGCAGGCAGGGGCATCGCCAAAAAGATGAAGCAGCCAGCTCAAGGAAAGCCTCGTCTAGGTCCTCTTAATACGACTCTGTCTTGTCGAAGCAATCCTGTTTATTTAATCAATTCCTTTGCATGACTAACTTATGGCGGCATCGGACATGTTTCTAGAAGATTCCCGCATAAGCATCTGGAGCGCTACGATTTCAATCGACCGGTCATGGATGCTACGGATGCACTAAAGTCTCAGATTTATAAGATACGACACCTTGTTTTGGTGTATGTGTCCTCTCTCCCATCCCGCCCACCTCTGAAATCCTAGCCGTCGCCGGCGCGCTCCGGCCTCCCTCCCTCTCCCCTCCCGCCCACCTCCGAAACCCTAGCCGTCGGCGGCGCGCTCCAGCCTCCCTCTCTCTCCCCTCCCGCCCACCTCCCTCTCCCGCGTTGCCCCCGTGAGTGACGGGGGAGGGCTCCCAGTTCTCCTCCGTCCGGTCCCGCGCCTCGCGCTCTCCGCCTCGCCGCCGCCAGCAGGCGTAGCTGGGCTAAGCCCGGGTGTCGGGGGGCTACCCCCCGGGTAGGGCAAATCTCGGCACTACTTTGCAGTGTGGCAACAATATTTGCCTTTGGCGAGTGCAAGGGCCAC
The DNA here is from genome assembly GCA_026929855.1 of Poa annua. Lineage (NCBI taxonomy): Eukaryota > Viridiplantae > Streptophyta > Magnoliopsida > Poales > Poaceae > Poa > Poa annua. The sequence continues at coordinate 75,818,540 of CM049430.1, read as the reverse complement.
CCCCTGGTACGCTGGAGGGGTAATTTGACCTTTCGGAGCTGGTAGGGTGCAAGGTGTCTCCTGGCGGGCGCAAGGGTCATCCCTGGCGGCTATAAATAGCCCCCAGACCTGCACCACAGCATAAGCAAGCGGATGGTTCCTGTAAGAACTAGCTTCTCGAAGATGTCTTTGGTGACAGCCCAAGACATCTTCGGGAGGCTAGTCCTAGAGATGCTCATCCTTGAAGTTCTACTCGGATACATCCGGAAAGGATCTCAGAGGCTCCGGGTACACTTCCCGGTGGAGGAGATCCCGGGGGAACCGGATAGACTCCCCGGGTAGGTGAGAAAGGTACAAGCTTGCTCCCCGGGTATAAACTAACCGGTGTGTAGATCTCGGCCCTAGCAAGTTGTCCGGTGTGTGCAGGAAAGACTTACAGGATGGAGCAAGGAGGTAGCCGGCATGGGGGATGCCGGTAGATCGTAAACGGTCCGGAGCAGGCTTTCCTGCCTGGCGCGGGGGAAGTACCATCCCCCCTGACACGGAAGCATGGTCACCTCCCGCCTGACACGGGAGCGAGTCAGCCGGTACGATAACGGTACGACAAGATCGGACATGCCTAGCCCGGCAATCCGGAAAAGGCTACTCGGGATGGGCAAAGACATGTCTTGTCTCTGACAGGGGGACAATGATGTTCCAGGACGGCGCCTGATGTCCTTGCCGGAATGATGACGACAGGGCTAGGCCAGATAGGTAGGCGGCTAGGTCGCACTAACCGGTGTCGACATAACCGTTAGTCTGGTGGGGCCATCTCAGATTAGGGTTTCCGGCCCTCCCGGCCGGAACTCTATAAAAGGCGCCATAACTGCTCAAGTGAAGAAGAACCAACTTGGGAGCCAAGACCTTAGTCGCATTTACTTCTAGGGCATTTACTCTTCCCTTTCTCTAGTTCATCTTGTTCTTCGTGTTCATCACCGCAAGAGCTCCAAGAGCGGGTTGTAGATCTTATTCCACACTTTTATTGAGAGGGAAGGCAGGAGTAGGGGTGTTACCTCCCCACGATGGCCCCGAACCTGGGTACATTGTGTGTGTGTGTTCTCTGCCTTCGTGCAGTTATTTGTATTGCTAGATCTTCTTTCATTCCCTTTGGTCGTGTTTGTTGTTCTTCGGAGATCCCGGTCAAACCGACATCCTCCTCCGCGTAAGCTCTTTAGTTCGCTAGCCCTCCCCGGATCCACCAGCGTCCATCGGCCCCACACTTTAGCCATCCTATGGCATCTGCCGTGACCCCACCACGACAGTTGGCGCCCACCGTGGGGCTGACAGAGGCGCTGGCTGGTGTACACATCCGAACGGGTTCCTCCGTTCACTCCGGCCTAGTTGTCAGGCTAGGCGAGATGGATTTCGTCAGCGACAATGCCGGTTGCTTCCGGAATAAGCCCTTTCCGGCTAGCGGATGCCTCATCGACTTCGGCGTCTTCACCACCTACGTCGCCACCGAGGCCATCTGCAGCTATCGGACGTTGTCCTGGAGGCTGAAGATCCCCCCATGCTACGCGGCGCCTGGGGTCCGCGTGGCGATCGCCCCGCGGGCTGCGTCGCGGTCATGATGGTCGGGACGACCGAGGAGGTGTTCCAGGATGCCCTCGATGGCGATGCCGATACTCACCGGGTTCGGTTAGCAAAACCTCCGCAGGAAAGAGGTGCTGCCCGAGACGGCGATCCTCAGCCCTCCCACCATCGTCCCCGCCCGGATCCCCTCTCGGGCCTAGTAGCTAAACTGGTTGTCCCGGTGACAGTGGATGTGGATACCCAAGTCACCTCAGCTGATTTGGACGAGCAGCGCAAATTGCTGCTCGCAGAAGCGCAAGAGATCGCCGAGATCCGGCGTGAACTCAGTGCCAGTCTTCGGGAGTACAATGCAGCTCACGACTTCCCCAAGATGGGCTCTCGGGACAAGCGCATTGCTGACCTGCGTAAAAAGGGCAGAATGGTGAATGATGAGTTGGCAGGTAGCACGGCACCTAGCCATAGCGGGACGGATAGCATGATCTCGGCAGAGAAGCCGATATACACCTCGCCGGCCAAAACTCTTAGGGCTGCAGAAGCAACTATGGCCTGAAGGAGATATGCCCTAGAGGCAAATAAATAAGTAGTATTTATTACATTATCTCATAAGTTTATAATAGGTTTGTGTATTATGTTATAACTGTATTAATCGGAATTATTGATACACGTGTGATACATAGACAACCAGGTCCCTAGCAAGCCTCTTTATGAGCTAGTTCATTGGGCAACAGTTGATCGAGATTCCCGATCAAGGACAATGACGTCGGTTGACAATGGGGTCATCTTGTTAGTTGAATAAGGTGGTGGACATACGCAAAGTATTGCAATAAGATCGTATTACGATGTTTGTCATTTGCAATAGATAAGAGTATGATAGCTTATTCCTTAGACCGTGAGACCGTACTTATTGTTGCTTCGTAGAAGTGCTTTGAGAGCATCAAACGTTGTGTCTTATATAGCATGACAATAACGGTGTCCATCTTGGGTATTCCGAAAGAGCATCAAGACGTAAGGATCAAGAGCGGGATTTGTTCATTCTTGTAATGGAAAGATACTCTGGGCCCACTCGGTGATATTGCATCTATATAGCTGCGCAGCTTATGACTAGGTCATGGAGATGTAATACCGCAGACGAGTTAATAACCTTCGTCGGTAACGAGATACAACAAAGGCATCGGTGTGTCTACGATCATATCTCGGACAAGGTAGTATCGCAGAGACAAAGGGAATGAATATCATATTTATGGTTCAACGACGATATTCGTGGAATGCACAGGGGTCGTCATATATGTCCAGGTATCCCTGACGATCATTGGTGAGCAGAGTGTCTCGACCATGTCTGGAGTGTTCCCGAACCGTAGCGTAACAAACTTAAGGTCTTAGCGACGCTAGGAGATAGGTTCTGAAATTTTATAGGAGTTTGTTGGAGAGAGAGAAATGATCCGGAAAGAGTTCCGGTGGTCCGGAAGGAGTTCCGGGGAGGTATGGAATGGTTCCGGGAATGTACGAAAGTTGTTCGGGTGGTTCCGAAATAGTTTCGGAGTCATGGGATATTTAATTATATATAAATATATTAATTATGAATTAATGGGATTTTTATATTAATTTAATATTAATTAAATAAAGGAAAAAGGGGGCTCCCACCTAAATGGGCCCTAAGAGGGCCCAAGAGGGGGAAACCGCACCCCACAAGGAAGGGGAAGGCTTGGGCCTCCTAGTCCGAGTTGGACTAGGAGTGGGAGAGCCCATGGGGGGTTCGGCCAAACCCCCCCTCCCCTCTCCTCCTTTAGTCCCACATGGGGGAGCCAAGGGGGTTGGCGCACCCCCTTCCCCCTTTATATAGCAAGGCATATTAATTGATTTAATTCATAGGAAAATCCAACTAATTCCCGATTTCTCTCTCGATCTCGTGGTTCCCAAGTCGGAGCCGCGCCGAGCTGAGGAAAGGGGTCTCTCTCCACCTAAGCCATACCGCAGAGCGCCGTTGCTCTGCGGGATTCCAGATAAGATCTACTCCTGCGATTTCAGCTGGATCTGAATGACCGGGAGTTGTCGCTAGGCTCCGTATGTTTGCGAGTGCTCGGAGGCTACTCTATTGAGGAGCTTGGGCGACGTCGTCTCGCCCCCTGCATCCGCCGTGCCTCCCCCCTCTGCTGCCGGCGCACCAGCCCTGGTGCTGGCGCTCTGCCTTCTTCCGCCCGACGCCCGTCGACGCAGATCATCATCGACACCCCGGCGTCATCGACTCCGACATCGCGGCAAGTTCTCCACGACCTCGAGGTCGGCTACGTACGACTTCATCGTCAACGCTTGTGCGGGAGCGTAATCCCCGCTATCGGTCTACATGGAGGTAATGTAACCCGTTCCGCCACCGTTATCACATGTACTAGATAGATAGATCCTGGCTAGTTAGGGTTTCGTTCGCTAGAAAATTATTGTTTTCTGCACCGTAACCCCTTCAGTGGTATCAGAGCCGATCTATGCGTAGTACTGCTGGTACGGTTAGAACTCATGCTGAATGAGGTCGTCTTTCTTATATTTGCTACCCTCTAGCGTGCACTTGCGATGCCTTCGGTATTGAGTTGATGAAGCGGCCCGGACCGACTTTACGCGTACGCTTACGCGAGACTGGTTCCACTACTAACATACGGCTTGCACCGTATCTGTGGCTGGCGGGTGTCTGTTTCTCTCTCTCTAGTCGGCAAAGCATTTTCAATGGAGGGCCCGAAAGGGATGCTTAAACATGCAATTATACGATCGATGTTGTGGTACAAAGTTCGTAGGTAGGGAAGCGATTCTCTTACGAATAAGCCTATATGCCACGTAAAACTTGCAAAACTAAATAAAGCTAGAGGCGTCTAACTTTATTTTGCAGAGGCGTTATTTTATGTGACATGGTTACGGTAAGTTTTGATATTACTCGTACTGTCGGAGGCAATGGAGGGCTCTGTAGACTCGGAGCCATGCCGGGGCGCCGGGGGGGCCAGGCACATGGCGCCATGAAGGTCCAGGCGCATCGACCATGTCACATCGCACTTCATTGCATCATTATTGTGTGCTGTTGTGTGTGCATCCTATTGATTGCTTATATGCTAGATATACAACGGTAGCATCATAAATAGGATGATCCCTAACAAATACCAAGATTGTGTTCTCCCTCGTTGCGCATCACCAAGAAAGTTCTACGTTATGAGGAAGGCCGTGATGATGGGGTGTCACACATCTCGTCGTTCGCATACAGTGGGTGTAAGCCATGTTGCACGAGCAGGGTCTTCGAGGTTTGATTGGCGAGCCTAGCATACTCAGAGGTATGGCCTCGGAACACGGGAAGATCGAAAGATCGAGCACGAGTCTTAGAGTTGTTATGATCGACATTTTATGTCCACCTTTGAAGCTGTGCTGCCGGCCGTGATGATCGGGGGTAGTGTGGTGGATGAGGGTCGTGTAATCACCATTATTATTTTTAGGGATAATAATCTTGGTGTGGTGTGTTTTTGATAATGAGATTATAGAACTAAAACTCACCTACATATTATAAACTTAACCTTACCTCTTTTGCGATCACATCTGTAGACTACGCAACTATACTTCGGTTACTTCCTCAAGAGCCCGGATGCTACATTAGAAGCCGACGGGTCCAACTTCATCAGATGGTACAGGGGTTTTAGAAACATTCTCGAACACAACAACATTCTATATGTTCTCGATGAACCGTTAGGAGGAGGACCAGGAGATTCTGCAAGCGAGGAGGAGGAAGATGATTTCCGTAGGCGTCGAGACATATTCATTGAAGTGGAGATCACCATGACCGTATGCCTGGCACCCGAGTTGAAAGAGATGTTTCGACGCAAGGAGCCAAGCGTCATGATGGATGCGATAAAGACTCACTTCGGAGATGAATTAAAGCGTGAGCAATTCAGGCAGCTTAGAATGTTCCAGACCATTCACATGGAGGAGCATACCTGTCTGAAGACACATTTGAAGAGATTGTATGACATCTACTTCCAGCTGACGATGGTCTTCGATTACTGGATGGCAGATTCTTGTGCCATTCGGACTGTCCTGATATCTCTACCTCCTAGCTATGAGAAGCATGTGCGCAAGTACATTTTGAAAGCCGACGATATGAACTTCTACAAGTTCGTACGTGAGTTCCAGTCTCTGAAGGTTGATTCCATCGAAGGAGAGATCTTCGATGCTACAGGTATATATTTGATATATGCAGAATTATGAATACGCCCTTGGTATATGATGAAGTATTTGATACTTGTTCTGTTTGTGAAACAGGTCATGATTATCACATATATGCGGCGCAGTTTGATGTGACCTGGCGCTGAAGCTGGTAGTCAAGGAGTTGATGGCCTTTTGGTGTTCACGTTCTCAAGTTATCATAGTTATCATTAATAGTTTTTGATACGATCTTTTGTAATAGTGAGCGAGTGTGTGTGTCTTGATTGTTGCAAGACAAAGTTATTCATGTAATAAGACAAGTTCAGTTGTTTTATGTTATGGAACAAGTCAGTTGTTTTATCTTATGAATAAAGATTCCACATCTCAGTTACTTTGATTGTATGATAAGTATTCATAATTGTAGAAATGATAAAATAGCGTGTCCTATGAATAAGAGTTCTATTACTAGAACAAACACCGTCGAGTTTAGTCATAAAAGCAATGAAAGAAGTAATGGATGTTTTGGTCCATTTAAGTATTTCAAGTGCTTAGTTGATTAAGTTTGAAATCAAGTATTGAAGTTGCAATACTGGTGGAAATTAATTGAGTGTCATTTTTAATGATTAATTAATGGTGTTTGCTACGTGATCCGAATTCTTCCATGACTTTGGTAAATAGGAGTATTTTCCCGATAAATTATGGAGTCTGAGATTAATTTGATAATAGATCAAATGGGGTTTTTCAGAACAAAGATTAGTGAACATTGTGTTCACAAAATTTGATCAAAGGACAGTATTTTTGAATTGTGATTTCAGCGCAAGAGACTTGTGGAAATTTGCTTCACAAAATTATAATGTCATATATAGTGATATGTGGGGAATTATAATCATGCTCTATTTTAAATAAAGTATGGTCGTCACAATCAGTCTTAGAATCTCCTAATGTGTTCAAAACACTATAGTCGATGTCCACTTTAGAAAATAGATAGTTTTCCTCAACGAGAATTCGTAGGATCGACAGTAGTGTCGACATGTATATGATTATGCGATAATTCGGAATATACATGAGTGGTTCTTTGTAGATTGCTCGCATTGGATGAGAGTGTATTCCAAAATCAATTAGAAACAAAGTTCAATTTGTTGTCTTTGTAATTCTGAGGAAAAGGTAATTTCCGAATTACGGTTTATGGATTGGAATTAGAAAGTTTGGAATAAAGTGTCAGACGTATGTTGGAAAGTGTTCCAAAGAGTATATGTCTGTCAATGAAAGTTTAGTGATTAAGAGTGAGGGAGACTAGAAAATTGCTTTCTGCTTGCAATCCTCTTCATAAAGATCACAATATTTTCATAAAAGAAACTTCTAAATAAAGTGTTGTTATATTTAATATTGTTGTCGGGTCACAGCACTGTATTGAGTATTACAGATCTTGTTGACAGATCAAGGTGCACTTTATGAATACAAAGAAAGTTGAGAAAGTATCGGAATACGAACAAAGGCTTTTCAGCCTGGAAATCCAATTTGCGTTTAAAACGATTAAGAGATTAATTGTTGCTGCAATTCTTATTAGAGGAATAAGATTGTTTAATCGGCATATAAGGTGTTATATGAGAAATGTGACTATAAGAAAGACGCGGGAGCATGTCTTGTCAAGAAATGTGTCTTGCACAAGATCAAATTTGTTGACAACATTTATGTAGACATGGTTGAAGTCTGAGGGATTTGTATTAATGTAATACTGTAGTTTGTATTAAATTTGAATTGATAGTAGATAATTGTTTTTGGTTTGACCAAAATGTCGATTTAAGTGGGAGTCATAGTTAGTTCACTCAGGTGAAATATGTGAAGAACATATTTTTGAGCGGGAGATCAGGAACTCAAATATGCGGATGACATGTTTTTGAGTGGGAGCTCGTGTTGTCAAATATGTGCAGACATAATTTGAGTGGGAGTCGAATTCACCTTGTGTAGTTAACACATTGTGAAACTATCCCAATAGAATAGGATGAAGTTGTGAAACTATTTGAAAGTTAGTGTCTATTTTGAAATAGAACGGGAATTTTAAATAGTTAGTCGAGTTGCTTTGGATTATATCTGAGGAGTCGGAATAGAATCAAAAGGATGGTCCTTTGGAATCCAATTGATCATTAAGAGTAATGATGCGTGAAAGTAATGGTTGTATGACATGTGGGTCTATTATGTAATATTAGACATCATACAGAAACCTTATTATCTGCTCGATGAAATATAACCGATGTTCTTGGAATAAAGAGCAGTTATGAAAGTAAATTTGGAATTTACTGGAAGTAGAAGTGCGTTAGTTAAGGGATTGACATTTGAATGTCAAGTTTTCTACATTGGTGTGAAAGTATGTAGATATCGCGAGTTTGTAATTGTTACAAGGGGCTCTGCATGGCTGAGTGTGTTTTTCAGAGCAGTTATCTGGTTAGTATAATCAGAGTAAGCGCTGGGAAGCAGAAGTCTCACTTAGTTACGGTATTTGCATATGTGTTGTTAGACAAACATGGTGATATCAAGCAAGTTGATGCCAGTGAATCGCAAAAGCATGTACAATCATGGATTGTGCAGTAACACTTTTCCACAAGCAAGCATTATCAAATGATTCTTATTTGATAAGGGATTCTGATAAAGTAAAATGCAGCTAGTTTATTTGTACTCTAGTGCAAGTGGGAGACTGAAGGAGATATGCCCTAGAGGCAAATAAATAAGTAGTATTTATTGCATTATCTCATAAGTTTATAATAGGTTTGTGTATTATGCTATAACTGTATTAATCGGAATTATTGATACACGTGTGATACATAGACAACCAGGTCCCTAGCAAGCCTCTTTATGAGCTAGTCCATTGGGCAACAGTTGATCGAGATTCCCGATCAAGGACAATGACGTCGGTTGACAATGGGGTCATCTTGTTTGTTGAATAAGGTGGTGGACATATGCAAAGTATTGCAATAAGATCGTATTACGATGTTTGTCATTTGCAATAGATAAGAGTATGATAGCTTATTCCTTAGACCGTGAGACCGTACTTATTGTTGCTTCGTAGGAGTGCTTTGAGAGCATCAAACGTTGTGTCTTATATAGCATGACAATAACGGTGTCCATCTTGGGTATTCCAAAAGAGCATCAAGAAGTAAGGATCAAGAGCGGGATTTGTTCATTCTTGTAATGGAAAGATACTCTGGGCCCACTCGGTGATATTGCATCTATATAGCTGCGCAGCTTATGACTAGGTCATGGAGATGTAATATCGCAGACGAGTTAATAACCTTCGTCGGTAACGAGATACAGCAAAGGCATCGGTGTGTCTACGATCATATCTCGGACAAGGTAGTATCGCAGAGACAAAGGGAATGAATATCATATTTATGGTTCAACGACGATATTCGTGGAATGCACAGGGGTCGTCATATATTTCCAGGTATCCCTGACGATCATTGGTGAGCAGAGTGTCTCGACCATGTCTGGAGTGTTCCCGAACCGTAGCGTAACAAACTTAAGGTCTTAGCGACGCTAGGAGATAGGTTCTGGAATTTTATAGGAGTTTGTTGGAGAGAGAGAAATGATTCGGAAAGAGTTCCGGTGGTCCGGAAGGAGTTCCGGGGAGGTATGGAATGGTTCCGGGAATGTCCGAAAGTTGTTCGGGTGGTTCCGAAATAGTTTCGGAGTCATGGGATATTTAATTATATATAAATATATTAATTATGAATTAATGGGATTTTTATATTAATTTAATATTAATTAAATAAAGGAAAAAGGGGGCTCCCACCTAAATGGGCCCTAAGAGGGCCCAAGAGGGGGAAACCGCACCCCACAAGGAAGGGGAAGGCTTGGGCCTCCTAGTCCGAGTTGGACTAGGAGTGGGAGAGCACATGGGGGGTTCGGCCGAACCCCCCCTCCCTTCTCCTCCTTTAGTCCCACATGGGGGAGCCAAGGGGGTTGGCACACCCCCTTCCCCCTTTATATAGCAAGGCATATTAATTGATTTAATTCATAGGAAAATCAAATTAATTCCCGATTTCTCTCTCGATCTCATGGTTCCCAAGTCGGAGCCGCGCCGAGCTGAGGAAAGGGGTCTCTCTCCACCTAAGCCATACCGCAGAGCGCCGTTGCTCTGGGGATTCCAGATAAGATCTACTCCTGCGATTTCAGCTGGATCTGAATGACCGGGAGTTGTCGCTAGGCTCCGTATGTTTGCGAGTGCTCGGAGGCTACTCTATTGAGGAGCTTGGGCGACGTCGTCTCGCCCCCTGCAGCCGCCGCGCCTCCCCCCTCTGCTGCCGGCGCACCAGCCCTGGTGCTGGCGCTCTGCCTTCTTCCGCCCGACGCCCGTCGACGCAGATCATCATCGACAGCCCGGCGTCATCGACTCCGACATCGCGGCAAGTTCTCCGCGACCTCGAGGTCGGCTACGTACGACTTCATCGTCAACTCTTGTGCGGGAGCGTAATCCCCGCTATCGGTCTACACGGAGGTAATGTAACCCGTTCCGCCACCGTTATCACATGTACTAGATAGATAGATCCTGGCTAGTTAGGGTTTCGTTCGCTAGAAAATTATTGTTTTCTACACCGTAACCCCTTCATGGCCGAGTTGGCAGGGCTATCCGGAGAAGCTCTCCGTAAGCAACAAGAATGGGTCAATGAGCTAGTCATAGAGGCTAACCGGCAGAACAAGGCCTTCAAGAAGAAGAATCCGGGAGTTGGATCCCATGTACATTCGGCCAGGGCCGAGAGCGACAAATCGGGCGGAGAGGCTTCCTCTCCACACCCGGGTAAAAGCAAGAGCAAGAGCCGAAGCCGGAGCAGAGGATCCGGGAAAAACAAGCAGTTGCAGGCGTACGACCCGGCCTTCGCCGGAGTTCAGCAAGCCGGACGAAACAATCCCGGTCAAGCTCGGGGTAGCCATGGTGGTGGTAACCAGGGTGTAGGAAACAATGCTGCGGTAAGCCACAACAATCCACCCCGATATCCACCACAAGGTCAGGAAAACCGACAGAGAGACGATGCTTCTGTCCCACAGCAAGCCTTAGTTCCTGTGGTTAACCGGCATGATGATGGCAACTCGAGGCTGCAGCAACTCGGATACCAGCCTAACGAGAATCCTTTGGGATCCCGGATAGGAACTCGGCAGCTAGATCCCGCGGATGCCCGGATTAGGCTCGACCGGATTCACAAGTCCGAGTTTGTTGAGGAACAAGGTCCTCCGTGACCTGCGTGCTTTGGACCTCGGATCATGCGAGAACCAGCTGTAAGAAACTTCCAGCTTAACCGGGGTGCCAAGACTTATGACGGCAGCTCGAAGCCAGAAGATTGGCTAACCGACTATGTAACTGCAGTAAGCATAGCCGGTGGAAACAGACGCTGGGCAGTGCGGTACATACCACAAATGTTGGAAGGACCCGCTCGGATTTGGCTGAACAACTTAAGAACTGGCAGCATAGACTGTTGGTTGGATTTCGAGGAGGCCTTCATCAGCAACTTCACCAGCACGTACAAGAGGCCCAACCGACCGCAGCATCTCGCCATCTGCCGGCAAAGGAGCAACGAAACCGACCGGGAGTACCTTACTCGGTGGAGCAACATTCGCAATTCTTGCGAAGGAGTTATTGAAGCTCAGGCCATCTCGTGGTTTGCGCAGGGATGCCGGCATAGATCTATGTTTTGGCAAAAACTGCAGAGAAAGATGCCGACAACCCTGGCAGAGACCATGCGCATCGCCGACACCTACACGCTTGGAGATCCCATGCAACCCCTAGTGGATGTCGGAGACTCCAACGGGAGGAATATGGGAACTCAGCGTTCGGGGCCGAGCAGAAGCCATGATCGCCACGATTTCGGCCCAAAGAGGAGTCAGCCTGAATTCCACTATGCCTCGCAGCAAGTTGCAGCAGTTAGCCGAGATCAGGGAGATGCCGGTAGCAATCAGCGGCAGAAAACGACTGGCCCGGCTTGGGGTCAGAGCCAAGAGGTGCAGAAGACTTGGGTGGACCAGAAGAAACCCCTGACGTATGAAGAGATGATGAACAGGCCATGTTGTTATCATACGTTGGAGGCCAACGAGCCTGCAAACCACTCTACACGGCAGTGCAGCTGGTATCAGCGCACATTGCAAGAAGGCAGCGTGGGGGCTACTCGGCCGAACGCTCCGGCGTCGCGACTGAACATACCGAGACCCCCTCCACCGCTATCCGGTGCCAATGCAGTCCGGATTAACCCACCCAACCATGGACCTCCTCCTAGACCTGTGAACATGGTGCACACCCGGAATGATAATGGCGCTGGTCCGAGCAACCAGTCCGAACACCAGCAAGGCAACTACCGGGAGGCACATCAGAGCTATGTGGTCTTCGTGACCGAGCCCACTGACCGGAAGAGTGTGCGACAGCGCGCTCTGGAGGTAAATGTTGTTGTCCCGGCGGTGCCCAAGTTCCTGCACTGGTCCGAGATGGAAATCACTTGGAGCCGGAAGGATCACCCCCGGGTTACGCCTAAGCCTGGTGGCTATGCTCTGGTGGTGGACCCGACATTAGTCGGACCAAGCCTCAACGTCCGCTTCAGCCGGGTACTAATTGACAATGGTAGTGCCATTAACATTATGTACAAGGATACCATGCTGAAGTTAGGGGTGTCCATGAACATGCTGCTCCCAACCGAGACAACCTTTCACGGCATTGTACCCGGGGTATCCTGCTCCCCGATGGGCAAGATCTGGGTTGAGGTGTTATTTGGAATCCGGGAGAATTGCCGGACAGAGAGCCTGGAATTCGAGGTGGTAGATCTCGAAAGTCCATACCATGCGCTTATTGGCAGACCTGCACTGGCCAAGTTCATGATATCCACCCACATGGGGTATCTGAAGATGAAGATGCCGGGTCCAAATGGGGTAATCACCATAGCAGGAGACCACAAGCGCTCTATGGATTGTGCAACTGCCGGGTCAAACTTAGCAGAGTCCCTGGTCATTGCGGAGGAGAAAAAGAGGATTCAGCAGGTGGTGGCACTGGCCCAAACCTCGCAACTCAGAATGCCCGGGATGGTGAACCCGGAACAGAGCGCCTCATTCCAGCCACCAAAGGAGACCAAGAAGGTTGGTGTTGACCCCAAGTACCCGGAACGCCAGGTCATCATCGGTAGCAGCCTGGACAGCAAATAGGAAGGCGAGCTCGTCGACTTCCTCCGTGAGAATCGGGATGCTTTTGCATGGTCAAGTGATGATCTGCAAGGCGTTCCGAGGGAGTTGGCTGAGCACTCACTGTTTGTCAGGTAAGATGCGAAGCCGGTGAAGCAACCGACTAGGTGCCTCTCGGACGATAGAAGAGCGGCGATCATGGAACATCTTGCAGTACTGCTTGCTGCCGGATTCGTGATGGAGGTACTGCACCCGGATTGGATTTCAAATCCGGTCCTGGTAGAGAAGAAGAAGGATGATCCCCTCCTGCTTAAGGTGTGGCGCATGTGCATCGACTTCACCAACCTCAACAAGGCTTGCCCGAAAGATCCTTTTCCACTTCCCCGGATAGATCAAGTGATCGATTCCACTGCCGGGAGTGAACTCTTGACTTTTTTAGATGCCTACTCCGGTTTTCACCAGATACCTTTGAATCCGGATGATCAATTGAAAACTGCTTTTATTACCCCGTATGGGGCTTATTGCTATCGTGTCATGACTTTTGGTCTGAGAAATGCTGGTGCTACATACCAGAGGTGCATGCAAAAATGTTTACACGACCAGATAGGCCGGAATGCCGAAGTCTATGTCGATGACATAGTCATAAAAACAAAAGAAAGATCCTCTCTGGTCGATGACCTGAGGGAAACATTTAAAAACTTAAGAAGATTCCGGATGAAGTTGAATCCGGATAACTGCACATTCGGCGTTCCGGCAGGAAAACTACTCGGTTTCCTCATTTCAAGCCGGGGAATTGAGGTCAACCCGGGTAAAATACGAGCAATCGAGAGCATGAAGTTGCCGGCACGTCTCAAAGACGTACAAAAGTTTACTGGTTGCTTGGCATCTCTAAGTCGATTTGTGAGCCGACTAGGAGAGAAGGCCTTACCCTTGTATCAGCTGATGAAAAAGAGTAAAAACTTCGTGTGGACTCCGCAAGCAGATGCGGCGTTCGATGATTTGAAAAGAATGCTCTCATCAGCACCAGTGTTGGCATCCCCATTGCCCAAGGAGCCTATGTTGTTGTACATTGCTGCCACTAACCGGGTAGTAAGTGTAGCCATTGTCGTGGAAAGAGAAGAAGGGGACAAGCTGATACAGAGGCCGGTGTATTACTTGAGCGAGGTGATCTCGGAATCCAAGCAAAACTACCCGCATTATCAGAAGATGGCATATGGGGTATACTTGGCAGTGACCAAACTCAAGCACTATTTTCAAGAGCACCCAATCACAGTGGTGTGCGAGGCTCCCCTAGCCGAGATCATCGGTTGCAAAGATGCTAGCGGCCGGGTTGCCAAATGGGCCATCCAGTTGTCTCCGTACGCTCCAGCATACGAGAGGCGTGACGCCATTAAGTCGCTGGCGCTGCCGGACTTCCTGGTAGACTGGGCCGAGATGCAATACGAACCTCCAGCTCCCGACTACAACTTCTGGAGGATGCATTTCGATGGATCCAAGGCCAAGATCGGATTGGGTGCCCGAGTGGTTCTCACCTCACCAAAACAATGTCGCCGAGTATGAGGCTTTAGTTCATGGACTGAATGTCGCCAAGGAAATCGGCATCCGCCGGATAGAGTGTTTCGGCGATTCCGACCTCGTGGTGCAGCAGGTATCGGGGAACTGGGATGCAATTGACGCAAACATGGCCTTGTATCGGTTCCATGTGCAGAAAATGTCCGGATTTTTCGAAGGCTGCGAGTTCAAGCACATACCTAGATGGGAAAACGAAGCAGCAGATGTGTTGTCCAAGCTAGGGTCATCTCGGGAGGCCATCCCACCCGGGATCGCTCTTGAGCATCTAAGGAAGCCGTCTATCCAGCCTTCGCCCGAGTCGGATTCTATCTTCATCCCCAAGGAGCACGGTTCGGAAGCTGTACCTATGGAGGTGGAAGTCGGGAACATTGTGTTGAACCTGGGGACTGCATCACAGAACTCGGAGAGACTAAATAGCATGATGATGGAAGTAATGTCGGCCAAGCCAATGGACGTAGATGCCCCTGTATTCCCGGTTCGACCTGTCCCGGGATGGGCACAACCTATCATGGCGTACATATTGGATGTGAAGGAGATATGCCCTAGAGGCAAATAAATAAGTAGTATTTATTGCATTATCTCATAAGTTTATAATAGGTTTGTGTATTATGCTATAACTGAATTAATCGGAATTATTAATACACGTGTGATACATAGACAACCAGGTCCCTAGCAAGCCTCTATATGAGCTAGTCCATTGGGCAACAGTTGATCGAGATTCCCGATCAAGGACAATGACGTCGGTTGACAATGGGGTCATCTTGTTGGTTGAATAAGGTGGTGGACATACGCAAAGTATTGCAATAAGATCGTATTACGATGTTTGTCATTTGCAATAGATAAGAATATGATAGCTTATTCCTTAGACCGTGAGACCGTACTTATTAATGCTTCGTAGGGGTGCTTTGAGAGCATCAAACGTTGTGTCTTATATAGCATGACAATAACGGTGTCCATCTTGGGTATTCCGAAAGAGCATCAAGACGTAAGGATCAAGAGCGGGATTTGTTCATTCTTATAATGGAAAGATACTCTGGGCCCACTCGGTGATATTGCATCTATATAGCTGCGCAGCTTATGACTAGGTCATGGAGATGTAATATCACAGACGAGTTAATAACCTTCATCGGTAACGAGATACAACAAAGACATCGGTGTGTCTACGATCATATCTCGGACAAGGTAGTATCGCAGAGACAAAGGGAATGAATGTCATGTTTATGGTTCAACGACGATATTCGTGGAATGCACAGGTATCCCTGACGGTCATTGGTGAGCGGAGTGTCTCGACCATGTCTGGAGTGTTCTCGAACCGTAGCGTAACAAACTTAAGGTCTTAGTGACACAAGGAGATAGGTTCTGGAATATTATAGGAATTTGTTGGAGAGAGAGAAATGATCCGGAAAGAGTTCCGGTGGTCCGGAAGGAGTTCCGGGGAGGTATGGAATGGTTCCAGGAATGTCCGAAAGTTGTTCGGGTGGTTCCGAAATAGTTTCGGAGTCATGGGATATTGAATTATATATAAATATATTAATTATGAATTAATGGAATTTTTATATTAATTTAATATTAATTAAATAAAGGAAAAAGGGGGCTCCCACCTACATGGGCCCTAAGAGGGCCCAAGAGGGGGGAGCCGCACCCCACAAGGAAGGGGAGGCTTGGGCCTCCTAGTCCGAGTTGGACTAGGACTTGGACAAGCCCAAGGGGGGTTCGGCCGAACCCCCCTCCCCTCTCCTCCTTTAGTCCCACATGGGGGAGCCAGGGGGTTTGCACACCCCCTTCCCCCTTTATATAGCAAGGCATATTAATTGGATTAATTCATTGGAAAATACAATTAATTGTATGCAGGCCGGCCGAGCTGTTTCTCCGCCCGTTTTGCCCCCTCTCTCCACCTAAGCTATACCACAGAGCGTCGTTGCTCTGCGGAATTCCAGATAAGATCTACCCCTGCGATTTCAGCTGGATCTGAATGACCGGGGGTTGTCGCTAAGCTTTGTATGTTTGTGAGTGCTCGGAGGTAACTCCTTTTGAGTAGCCTGGGCGACGTCGTCTCGCCTCCGCAGCCGCCGCGCCCCCATCCCCTCTGCTGCCGGCGCACCACCCCTGGTGCTGGCACTCTGCCTTCTTCCGCCCGACGCCCGTCGACGCAGATCATCGTCGACACCCCGGCGTCATCGTCTTCGTCATCGCGGCAAGTTCTCCGCGACCTCGAGGTCGGCTACGTACGACTTCATCGTCAACGCTTGTGCGGGAGCGTAATCCCCGCTATCGGTCTACATGGAGGTAATGTAACCCGTTCCGCCACCGTTATCGCATATACTAGATAGATAGATCCTGGCTAGTTAGGATTTCGTATGCTAGAAAAATTATTGTTTTCTGCACCGTAACCCCCTCAGTGGTATCAGAGCCGATCTATGCGTAGTACTGCTGGTACGGTTAGAACTCATGTTGAATGAGGGCGTCTTTCTTATATTTGCTACCCTCTAGCGTGCACTTGTGATGCCTTTGGTATTGAGTTGATGAAGCGGACCGACTTTACGCGTACGCTTACGCGAGACTGGTTCCACTACTGACATACGGCTTGCACCGTATCTGTGGCTGGCGGGTGTCTGTTTCTCTCTCTCTAGTCGGCAAAGCATTTTCAATGGAGCGCCCGAAAGGTATGCTTAAACATGCAATTATACGATCGACGTTGTGGTACAAAGTTCGTAGGTAGGGAAGCGATTCTCTTACGAATAAGCCTATATGCCACGTAAAACTTGCAAAACTAAATAAAGCTAGAGGCGTCTAACTTTGTTTTGCAGAGGCGTTATTTTATGTGACATGGTTACGGTAAGTTTTGATATTACTCGTACTGTCGGAGGCAATGGAGGGCTCTGTAGACTCGGACCCATGCCGGGGCGCCGGGGGCCAGGCACATGGCGCCATGAAGGTCCAGGCGCATCGACCATGTCACATCGCACTTCATTGCATCATTATTGTGTGCTGTTGTGTGTGCATCCTGTTGATTGCTTATATGCTAGATATACAACGGTAGCATCATAAATAGGATGATCCCTAACAAATACCAAAATTGTGTTCTCCCTCGTTGCGCACCACCAAGAAAGTTCTACGTTATGAGGCAGGCCGTGATGATCGGGTGTCACACATCTCGTCGTTCGCATACAGTGGGTGTAAGCCATGTTGCACGCGCAGGGTCTTCGAGGTTTCATTGGCGAGCCTAGCATATCCAGAAATATGGCCTCGGAACACGGGAAGATCGAAAGATCGAGCACGAGTCACAGAGTTGTTGTGAACGACATTTTATGTCCACCTTTGAAGCTATGCTGCCGGCCGTGATGATCGGTGGTGGTGTGGTGGATGGGGGTCGTGTTATCGCCATTATTATTTTTAGGGATAATGATCTTGGTGTGGTGTGTTTTAGATAATGAGATTATAAAACTAAAACTCTCCTACATATTATAAACTTTACCTTACCTCTTTTGCGATCACATCTGTAGACTACGCAACTTTACTTCGGTTACTTCCTCAAGAGCCCGGATGCTACATTAGAAGCCGACGGGTCCAACTTCATCAGATGGTACAGCGGTTTTAGAAACATTCTCGAACACAACAACATTCTATATGTTCTCGATGAACCGTTAGGAGAAGGACCAGGAGATTCCGCTAGCGAGGAGGAGGAAGATGATTTCCGTAGGCGTCGAGACATATTCATTGAAGTGTACATCACCTTGACCGTATGCCTGGCACCCGAGTTGAAAGAGTTGTTTCGACGCAAGGAGCCAAGCGTCATGATTGATGCGATAAAGACACACTTCGGGGATGAATTAAAGCGTGAGCAATTCAGGCAGCTTAGAATGTTCCAGACCATTCACATGGAGGAGCATACCTGTCTGAAGACACATTTGAAGAGATTGTATGACATCTACTTCCAGCTGACGATGGTCTTCGATTACTGGATGGCAGATTCTTGTGCCATTCGGACTGTCCTGATCTCTCTACCTCCTAGATATGAGAAGCATGTACGCAAGTACATTTTGAAGGCCGATGATATGAACTTCTACAAGTTTGTGTCTGAATTCAAATCTCTGAAGGTTGATTCCATCGAAGGAGAGATGTTCGATGCTACAGGTATATATATTTGATATATGAAGAATTATGAGTTCGCCTCTTGGTATATGATGAAGTATTTGATACTAGTTCTGTTTGTGAAACAGGTCCTAATTATCACATATATGCGGCGCAGTTTGATGTGACCTGGCGCTGAAGCTGGTAATCAAGGAGTTGATGGCCTTTTGGTGTTTACGTCCTCAAGTTATCATAGTTATCATTAATAGTTTTTGATAAGATCTTTTGTAATAGTGAGCGAGTGTGTGTGTCTTGATTGTTGCAAGACAAAGTTATTCATGTAATAAGACAAGTTCAGTTGTTTTATGTTATGGAACAAGTCATTTGTTTTATATTATGAATAAAGATTCCACATCTCAGTTGCATTGATTGTATGATAAGTGTTCATAATTGTACAAATGATAAAATAGCGTGTCCTATGAATAAGAGTTCTATTACTAGAACAAACACCGTCGAGTTTAGTCATGAAAGTAATGAAAGAAGTAATGGATGTTTTTGGTCCATTTAAGTATTTCGAGTGCCGAGTTGACTAAGCTTGAAATCAAGTATTGAAGTTGCAATACCAGAGGAAATTAATTGAGTGTCATTTTTAATGATTAATTAATGGTGTTTATTGTTTGATCAGAATTCTCCTATGATTTTGGTAAATAGGAGTATTTGCCCGACAAATCATAAAGTCTTAAATTAATTTGATAATAGATCAAATGGGGTTTTTCAGAAGAAAGATTAGTGAACATTGTATTCACAAGATTCGATCAAAGGACAATATTTTTGAATTATGGTTTCAACACAAAAGACTTGTGGAAATTTGTTTCACAAAATTATAATGTCATATATAGTGATATGTGGGGAATTATAATCATGCTCTATTTTTAAATAAAGTGTGGTCTGTCAGAATCAGTCTTAGAAACTCCTAATATGTTCGAAACATTATAGTCGATGTCCACTTTAGAAAATAGATGTTTTTCTCAACAAGAATTCGTGAGATCGACAGTAGTGTCGACATGTATATGATTACACGATAATTCGGTATATACATGAATAGTTCTTTGTAGAATACTCGCATTGAATGGGAGTGTATTCCAAAACCAATTAGAAACAAAGTTCAGTTTGTTGTCTGTGTAATTCTGAGAAAAAGATGATTTTTCGAATTATGGTTTATGGATTGGAATTAGAAGTTTGGAATAAAGTGTGAGACCTATGTTGGAAGGTGTTTCAAAGAGTATATGTCTGCTAATGAAAATTTGGTGATTAAGAGTGAGGGAGACTAGAAAATTGTTTTCTGCTTGCAATCCTCTTTATAAAAATCATAATATTTTCATGAAAGAAACTTCTAAGTAAAGTGTTGTTATATTTAATATTGTTGTCGGGTCACAGCACTGTATTAAGTGTTTCGGGTCTTGTTGACAGATCAAGGTGCACTTTATGAATACAAAGAAAGTTGAGAAAATATCAGAATACGAACAAAGGTTTTTTGAGCCTGGAAATCCAAAGTTGCATTTGAAAGGATTAATAGAGTAAATTGTTGCTGCAATTCTTATTAGAGGAATAAGATTGTTTAATCGTCATATAAGGTGTTATATGAGAAATGTGACTATAAGAAAGACGCGGTAGCATGTCTTGTCAAGAAATGTGTCTTGGACAAGATCAAATTTGTTGACTACATTTAGGTAGACATGCTTGAAGTCTGAGGGATTTGTATTAATGTAATACTGTAGTTTGTATTAAATTCGAATTGATAGTAGATCAATGATTTTGGTTTGACCAAAATGTCGATTTGAGTGCGAGTCATAGTTAGTTCACTTAGGTGAAATATGTGAAGAACATATTTTGAGTGGGAGCTTAGGAACTCAAATATGTGGATAACATGTTTTTGAGTGGGAGCTCGTGTTCTCAAATATGTGGAAACATGTTTTGAGTGGGAGTCAAATTCATCTTGTGTAGTTAACACATTGTGAAACTGTACCAATAGAATAGGATGAAGTTGTGAAACTATTTGAAAGTTAGTGTCTATTTTGAAATAGAACGGGAATTTTAAATAGTTAGTCGAGTTGTTTTGGATTATATCTGAGGAGTCAGAATAGAATCAAAAGGATGGTCCTTTGGAATCCAATTGATCATTAAGAGTAATGATGCATGAAAGTAATGGTTGTATGACATGTGGGTCTATTATGTAATATTAGACATCATACAGAAACCATATTATCTGCTCGATGAAATATAACCGATGTTCTTGAAAGAAGAGCAGTTATAAAAGTAAATTTGGAATTTACTGGAAGTAGAAGTGCGTTAGTTAAAAGATTGACATTCGAATGTCAAGTTTTCTACATTGGTGTGAAAGTTTGTAGATATCACGAGTTTGTAATTGTTACAAGGGGCTCTCTGTGGCTGAGTGTGTTTTCAGGGCAGTTATCTGGTTAGTATAATCAGAGTAAGCGCTGGGAAACAGAAGTCTCACTTAGTTACGGTATTTGCATATATGTTGTTAGACAACATGGTGATATCAAGCAAGTTGATGTCAGTGAATCGCAAAAGCATGGACAATCATGGATTGTGCAGTAACACTCTTCCACAAGCAAGCATTATCAAATGATTCTTATTTGATAAGGGATTCTGATAAAGTAAAAAGCAACTAGTTTATTTGTACTCTAGTGCAAGTGGGAGACTGAAGAAGATATGCCCTAGAGGCAAATAAATAAGTAGTATTTATTGCATTATCTCATAAGTTTATAATAAGTTTGTGTATTATGCTATAATTGTATTAATCAGAATTATTAATACACGTGTGATACATAGACAACCAGGTCCCTAGCAAGCCTCTTTATGAGCTAGTCCATTGGGCAACAGTTGATCGAGATTCCCGATCAAGGACAATGACGTCGGTTGACAATGGGGTCATCTTGTTGGTTGAATAAGGTAGTGGACATACGCAAAGTATTGCAATAAGATCGTATTACGATGTTTTTCATTTGCAATAGATAAGAATATGATAGCTTATTCCTTACACCGTGAGACCGTACTTATTAATGCTTCGTAGGGGTGCTTTGAGAGCATCAAACGTTGTGTCTTATATAGCATGACAATAACGGTGTCCATCTTGGGTATTCCGAAAGAGCATCAAGACGTAATGATCAAGAGCGGGATTTTTTCATTCTTGTAATGGAAAGATACTCTGGGCCCACTCGGTGATATTGCATCTATATAGCTGCGCAGCTTATGACTAGGTCATGGAGATGTAATATCGCAGACGAGTTAATAACCTTCGTCGGTAACGAGATACAACAAAGACATCGGTGTGTCTACGATCATATCTCAGACAAGGTAGTATCGCAGAGACAAAGGGAATGAATGTCATATTTATGGTTCAACGACGATATTCAAGGAATGCACAGGGGTCTTCATATACTTCCAGGTATCCCTGACGGTCATTGGTGAGCGGAGTGTCTGGAGTGTTCTCGAACCGTAGCGTAACAAACTTAAGGTCTTAGTGACACCAGGAGATAGGTTCTGGAATATTATAGGAATTTGTTGGAGAGAGAGAAATGATCCGGAATGAGTTCCGGTGGTCCGGAAGGAGTTCCGGGGAGGTATGGAATGGTTCCAGGAATGTCCGAAAGTTGTTCGGGTGGTTCCGAAATAGTTTCGGAGTCATGGGATATTAAATTATATATAAATATATTAATTATGAATTAATGGGATTTTTATATTAATTTAATATTAATTAAATAAAGGAAAAAGGGGGCTCCCACCTACATGGGACCTAAGAGGGCCCAAGAGGGGGGAGCCGCACCCCACAAGGAAGGGGAGGCTTTTGCCTCCTAGTCCGAGTTGGACTAGGAGTGGGACAAGCCTAAGGGGGGTTCGGCCGAACCCCCCCTCCCCTCTCCTCCTTTAGTCCCATATGGGGGAGCCAGGGGGTTTGCACACCCCCTTCCCCCTTTATATAGCAAGGCATATTAATTGGATTAATTCATTGGAAAATACAATTAATCGTATGCAGGCCGGCCGAGCTGTTTCTCCGCCCGTTTTGCCCCCTCTCTCCACCTAAGCTATACCGCAGAGCGCCGTTGCTGTGCGGAATTCCAGATAAGATCTACCCCTGCGATTTCAGCTGGATCTGAATGACCGGGGGTTGTCGCTAAGCTCCGTATGTTTGTGAGTGCTCGGAGGTAACTCCTTTTGAGTAGCCTGGGCGACGTCGTCTCGCCCCCGCAGCCGCCGTGCCTCCATCCCCTCTGCTGCCGGCGCACCACCCCTGGTGCTGGCCCTCTGCCTTCTTCCGCCCGACGCCCGTCGACGCAGATCATCGTCGACACCCCGGCGTCATCGTCTTCGTCATCGCGGCAAGTTCTCCGCGACCTTGAGGTCGGCTACGTACGACTTCATCGTCAACGCTTGTGCGGGAGCGTAATCCCCGCTATCGGTCTACATGGAGGTAATGTAACCCGTTCTGCCACCATTATCGCATGTACTAGATAGATAGATCCTGGCTAGTTAGGGTTTCGCATGCTAGAAAATTATTGTTTTCTGCACCGTAACCCCCTCAGGATGGAACCCTTCCGGAGAACGAGGTAGAAGCCCGGCAAATATTGAGGAGATCCAAAGCATACACCGTCATCAATCAAGCTGTACAAGAGAAGTGTCACCGAGGTGCTCCAAAGGTGTGTGGAACCCGAAGAAGGCCAAGAGATGCTATTGGAAATACACCAAGGAGAGTGGGCATCATGCATCATCTCGAGCGCCGGTGGCAAAAGTGTTCCAGCATGGGTTCTACTGGCTCACTGCCTTGCAGCAGGCAGAGGACATTGTCCGTAAGTGTGGAGGGTGCCAGAGGTTTGCACACCGGATACATATGTCGGCATCAGCGCTAAAAACAATCCCTATCACTTGGCCGTTCGCAGTATGGTGCTTGGACATGGTCGGACAATTCAAGCCGGCAAGGGGAAATATGACGCACATGCTGGTCATGGTGGACAAGTTTACAAAGTGGATAGAGGTCAAACCAATCCGGAAGTGTGACGGACACACCTCAGTTCAATTCTTGAAAGACATCATCTTGAGATACGGATACCCGCACAGCATCATCACGGATAATGGCACCAATTTTGCTGTGCGGGAGTTCGCTCGATTTTGTGCTGAGAAGAGAATCCGGTTGGATGTGGCGTCAGTGGCTCACCCGGAAGCCAACGGGCAAGTCGAGAGAGCAAATGCTTTGGTCTTGGCCGGCATCAAAGCCCGCTTGATCGAGCCACTGTTGAGAACTCCGGGGTGTTGGATAGAGGAGATACCGGCAGTTTTGTGGGGTCTCCAGACCACACCAAACAGATCTACCGGGTACACCCCATTCTTCATGGTGTACGGTGCCGAGGCCATGCTTCCAACCGAAATCCAGCACGACTCACCAAGGGTTACAATGTTCACCGAGACCGAGGCAAAGGAAGCCCGGGAAGATGATGTGGACTTGCTCGAAGAGGCAAGGGAAGTGGCACTGTCTCGGTCGGCAATTTATCAGCAAAATCTCTGTCGCTATCATAGCCGGAAGGTGCACCCCAGAGTATTCCGAGAAGGGGATCTCGTGCTAAGGCTTATCCAGCGCACAACTGGGATGCATAAGCTCTCGCCTCCATGGGAGGGTCCTTTTGTTGTAAGCAGGGCACTGCACAATGGTTCTTATTACCTTGTAGATGCACAGGAAGCTAGGAAAGGTGTAATGGACAAAGCCGGTGAGGAAACCAAGCGGCCATGGAATGTAGCCTTGCTCCGACCCTTTTACACTTAAAGGGAGCAATGTATGTATCTCGGTTTCCCTATCAATGAAATTTAGACACCCCGAGATGTTACTCGGGGAAGGTCGGCCCAAAGTTCTCCTTTGTCTTAACTTGCATGTCGGTACCCTCGGGAAGAACCCGGGGACTGCCTCGTTTTATGCCTTATGTTTTTCTATTATCATTTCATGCATGCCGGCAACCCAGGGAGGAACCCGGGGACTGCCTGTTATCTATTTGTGGTTTGATGTATGCCGGGCAAGTTCCGAGATCGATTTTCTAGTCGGAGTAATGTATGTCATGTAAAATAATCTTGTGACTCGACTGACGAACACCGAAACGGTAGTCAAGAGCAGAGAGCGTCAAATATGGGAAACACGAAAACGAACTCGGGGACTCGGGATAGGAACTTCTCCGGCATACGTGTTTTGATTATTCAGTTGTTTATTTTGTTATGTCGGAAATTTAGCAAACTGGAACTCGGATTTTCATAAGTAGTGTATATTGTAAAAGGAATTTTGCGACTCGACTGTCGAACGCCGAAATGGTAGACAAGAGCAGAAATTACCTAACTACGGTAAACATGAAAACGAACTCGGGGACTCGTTGCAAAATAAACTGGCATAACTTGTTCGCATAACATTAAACAAAGTACGAATTAAAATGTATATATTACAGTTGCACCCGGCATCCCGGGGATCTGACGCTTCTACACTTAGTGTTTTTAGGCAGTGGGAGAAGCCGGTTTCTCAGGTACATCGGCAAATGGAGAAGTCACAATGATCTCCTCCATGTTAGCAGTGGTGTTCAGAGCCTCCGGGTTCGCCTCGGCGTGGGAAGTCTCGGGCGGCGAGGGAGTAGCAGCTTCCCGGGAGGCCACGGTCCCGGTAGCAGCATCGTCATACTCCGGGATCTCAGCTTCCACGTCACCGGTTTCAACCGTCTCACCATCATCTTTGTAATCTGACTCGGAATCAGAAGTGATGAGGCTCGTGGTGAAGACGCCGATGTCGGACCAGGACGCGACGCGATGCGCAACCTCTTGGCGTCGCTGGATCTTGGCCGGATTAGTGCACCACGGCGAGATGGTGCGCAGACGCTGGATCACATCAAGGTCCAGCTGAGCACGTGGGTCAAGACTTGGTCAGCACCAGCCCGCGCACCGGAGCGCTTCCAAGCGTGAAGTCGCTTGGCGGCATCTCGGAGCGCAGTCGCCAATTCACTAACCGAGAGGGTAGCGGTGACGCCAGGCCATAGAGCGCCATGGACATGGACGGCCGCACTAATTAGCTCGGTCCCGATCGACCGGAGAGGTACTATCCGGGCCTTCAGAGCGATGAGCTGGTCCTCGATATCCCAGGAGTCCGAGATAGGACCCTTCCCGGCACGCTTCTCCCGGGCGGCAGCAACTGCAAGGTTGGCGGCTTCTCGGGAGTGCTCAAATTGTCCTTTAAAAAGAAGAGATGTCAAGCGGCCAGGTCATGAGGGTGATAGCAGTAAAGAAAGAAAGCGAAAAAAAAAAGATCTCGGTTAACTCACTATTGAGGTCCCGGTTTAAACCAGTCAGTTCAGCAAGCCAGCCATCCGCCTTCGACCGGAGAAGAGCCAACTCGGTCTCGGCGTGGTGCGCGCGCGCCTCAATATTGTCCAAGGTTTCCTTCTGCTTCTTGGTCGCGTCCAGAAAACGCGCCTTCAAGTCAGTAGCGACGGACTTGGACTTCTCCAGCTCGGCATTTAGCCGCAGGATCTCGGACTGAGCCGTCGACAAGGCAGATTTTTGGTCCAATGCGGCGTTCCGCTCCTCCCGGAGTCGCTCCTCGGACTTTTTGGACTGACCGAAGTCAGCAAGAAGCTGGTGGAAGACATTGCTGCGTTTCTTGCCGCAATCCTGTGTCAAAGGGTTATCCGATATCAGAATTCGGGAAGGATCCCGGGGACTCGGGAGTATCCGGAATCCATAATGGCTAAACAAGTCAACTTTTTTTAAAGATTGATGTCTAGTGATCTGCTACTCGGTGGAGTCTAGAGCACTAAGCATCAATCTCGGGGACTAGTGGGGATGGAAGATTTGAAACTTTGGAGAAAGTGGAAGGAGAAAACTTACATCGATCACCCGGGTGACATCCAGTGCAGCCACCTGGAGAGCGTGAAGGGCTTGGGCGCTGCGGCTCGTGCTGGCAGCGTGCAAATCCCCCACAATCTCGTAGGCATCAGCGGCGAGCCATGCCTTGTTGTATTCTTCAATAATACGAAGGCCAGGCGCGCTCGCGGCAACGATCTCCCGGGATCCTGAAGACACAAAGGAGCTTACGGTCGCTCGAAGCGCCTGCAAGGCGGCAGTAGGGATCTCGACAGAAGGTGGTGGTAATCCGGAATACTTACCCGGGGCAGAGGAACCCTTGATGTGGGCCAAGTCTTGCGTCAAAGATTTCGGAGGGGCATTGGGCTTGGCAGCAACTATCTTCTGCCCGGAGGCCTGGTTGCATAGGTTCCCGACAGGAAGATCAGCCTGTCGGGAGGGAGCAGTAGACGGCTTCCGCGGCGGAGTCTTGCCGGAAGTCAACTGGGAAGAGGCGCGCGGCACGACTTGCCGCGGAGGGCTCGCCATCTCCCCCTCAAGATGGGACACTCGCCGCGGGCTGTCCGGAAGGATGGTATCCGCAGCCGCAGAGCCAGATGGTAGCAGAACCTCAGTCTCCCCGAGATCGGCCTCCGGAGCAACGACCTCGGGAAGCACGACACCAGGTGTAGGATGCTCATCGTCCTGCGCCGGGTGCCGAAGTGGAGAAGGAGCAGCCCGGGAGGGGCTAGGAGTGCGGGATCCCGGAGGATGGAGACCCACGGAAGCCGGGACGTCAAGAGCATCTCTATAATGAGCATGTCAGAAAGAACCTCAGAAGAAATCAGAGTCAGATAACTCAAAGCAAGCAAATCATACCCGGAATCTACAGTAGGGGGACCTTTCCGGCGCCGAGGAGGTTTTTCGCCCGGCTGCTTGGTCTGCCTACTCTTCTTGGGAACACCACCAGATTCACCGGCAGAGGTGGTGTCGGAGCTCGCGCGTTTCCGGGTTTCGGCGCGCTTCGTCACGGCCGCTGATCTCGGAACTACTGGCGAAGCCCAATTGAGGGGAAGAGCGTCAATCACATCGAGTATTTGACAATCGTCACCACCATCATCGTCAGATGCAATGTGGATAGCCTCTGGAGTTGAGGGATTACCCGGGGCGGTAGCACAGGCTAGGGGGATGGCGAGGTGATCTTCGCCGTCGGGATCCTCTCTCGGCATCTCCTTCGGTATCAGGAAATGCGTCGCGAAGTTGCCACCGGCATGCATCGCGTCCTCCGCTGTCTGACGCTCGAATAGCTGCAGTAATAAATCGTTGCATGACAACCATGTCGATTTCCAGCAAAACCCGGGTGCAAAGGGAAGTTGGTGAAAAGCAGACACAAGCACCTGCTTCAGTGGTTTTTTGCGGGAGCCGGCAACACGACCCCACGTGAAATTCGCCGGCAGCTTAGTTCGAGCGATAGCTCGAACACGCCGCCGGACTTGAGCTTTGTCCAGCGGGAAGATGCTGGTTCTCGTGGGGTCATATACACCACTTATATGACACAACTTATGAGCTCGGGTCTGTAGAGGGCAGATGCGGCAGATGATAAAGCAGCACAAGAGGTCATCCGAGGTCAGAATATCCGTGAGGACGCTCAAGACGTCATGCATACACGTGATCTCCCCAGAATCCGGGAGCCTATTCTAGAGGTCGAACACGCGGGGGGGGGGGGGCATGGCAAACTCGGGCAAGTTGATGAAATCCGGTGAGGAGGATCCCGGAGAGTCTCCCGAGGTCGCCCGGTTCTTCACGTAGAAGAAGCTCTGTTGCCACTTCCGGCATGATTCCAGCCCCTGGACCTTAGGGAATCCGGAATCGGGGCGAGGGATGATCGTTGCCGCCCCGCAGTCAACAAGATCTTTGACCTTCTTGTCCGGGTTCGGGATGACTTGTCGGCGGAGGATGAAGTACTTGGCCCAGAGATCCACAAACGGCTAAATACCGAGATACCCTTCCGTGTAAGTGGCGAAGATGGAGAGCATCATGATTGCGTTGGCCGAAAGGTGACGAGGTTGGAGGTTGTAGGTGTCGAGGAAGTCGCGGAAGAAGGGGCTGGCCGGAAGCCCAAACCCCCGCTCAAAGTGCGTGAGGAACACTACATATTCGCCGGGTTGAGGTTCCGGCTGAATCTCGTTCCCCGGAAGTCGACTCTCAACCTGTGGAGGGATCCGGTGTGTCCGGTACAGCCAATCAAGGTCCCCCTGATTGGTCTCGGAACCGTCCCAGCAACCTCGGACACTCTCGTCGCCCATCTCGGATGGCACGGAGGACATACCAGAGCTACTCTGCAGACGGAGTGGCAGTTAGTCGGGTTAGTATGCCGGTAACGGAAGATCCCGGGGTGGAAACTTCTAGCAACAACCGGGTTCCTGTCAAAAAGATCTAGCGTGCTCGAACAAATAAATTTAATCGGCACAATAATACCCGAGCCGTGCATAAGGGTGGGCTAGCGCGGATCAAAACTAAGGCATGGAGTAGGCCACCAGCGACGCCGCGCCGAGCACGCTCGCCGGTGGCAGCATGGTTCGTCGACGCGCGAAGTCACGGGCTAATGCGGTGGTTCATCACCGTGAGAAAGTTCACCGGAGAAAGAAACTCACCGGAGAACTTGGCACCGGGGCGCGAGAGATCCGATGCCCGATCTTGAGGAAATGAACGCCTTCAGCGACGGACGGCGACACTCGAGCTCTGGGCACGGCGACGGTGACGCTTGAGCTGCGGGCGCGGCGGCGGAGCGCTCGGGACGGTTGCAGAGAGGAAGGAAGAATCGGGGAAGAAAGGGGATAACTTCTCCGCTCCCCTATTTATGGGAGCCCCGGAGCGGTTTCCGTTTTTTCCCGCCCACGATCTCCCAAATCGTGGGTGGGATCAGTTTTGCGCCGCGCGGCACGTGGCGTCGCCCGGAGCGCCCGATCCGGCCACACCGCGGGCCACAGAGTCCTAACGGTTGGACTTCGGATCGGCTGCGGCTCCCGGCGCGCGATCCCGAGCGGCGGCGTGCTTAGTCAATAGCACTCGAGTGCCTCTCTGCATTGACAAGACCTCGGGTGGGACCTTCCCCCCATAAAATGGCATCTTCCCCGACACGGAAGGTGAAGTTCAGACCGGCACGGCCTTATCCGGGTGACCTGCTAAGGGTGCTATCTCATTTACGCGAGCGCGACCTCCGGATAGGGGTGTCGGTGAAATACATCTCGGTACCAAAACTGAAAGTCGATCCTGGTGTGCTTAAGTGTTCTTTTTTTTTCTTAAAGCTGATCCCGCACATCGTCTTGGATCGCTGCACAGCACCAGCTTCGGGGACTAGTGTCGGGGGGCTACCCCCCGGGTAGGGCAAATCTCGGCACTACTCTGCAGTGTGGCAACAGTATTTGACCTTTAGCGAGTGCAAGGGCCACCCCCTGGTACGCTGGAGGGGTAATTTGACCTTTCGGAGCTGGTAGGGTGCAAGGTGTCTCCTGGCGGGGGCAAGGGTCATCCCTGGCGGCTATAAATAGCCCCCAGACCTGCACCACAGCATAATCAAGCGGATGGTTCCTGTAAGAACTAGCTTCTCGAAGATGTCTTTGGTGACAGCCCAAGACATCTTCGGGAGGCTAGGCCTAGAGATGCTCATCCTAGAAGTTC
The DNA here is from genome assembly GCA_026929855.1 of Poa annua. Lineage (NCBI taxonomy): Eukaryota > Viridiplantae > Streptophyta > Magnoliopsida > Poales > Poaceae > Poa > Poa annua. The sequence goes on along the minus strand of CM049430.1, from coordinate 75,788,465 downwards.
TACTCGGATACATCCGGAAAGGATCTCGGAGGCTCCGGGTACACTTCCCGGTGGAGGAGATCCCGGGGGAACCGGATAGACTCCCCGGGTAGGTGAGAAAGGTACAAGCTTGCTCCCCGGGTATAAACTAACCGGTGTGTAGATCTCGGCCCTAGCAAGTTGTCCGGTGTGTGCAGGAAAGACTTACAGGATGGAGCAAGGAGGTAGCCGGCATGGGGGATGCCGGTAGATCGTAAACGGTCCGGAGCAGGCTTTCCCACCTGGCGCGGGGGGAAGTACCATCCCCCCTGACACGGAAGCATGGTCACCTCCCGCCTGACACGGGAGCGAGTCAGCCGGTACGGTAACGGTACGACAAGATCGGACATGCCTAGCCCGGCAATCCGGAAAAGGCTACTCGGGATGGGCAAAGACATGTCTTGTCTCTGACAAGGGGACAATGATGTTCCAGGACGGCGCCTGATGTCCTTGCCGGAATGATGGCGGCAGGGCTAGGCCAAATAGGTAGGCGGCTTGGTCGCACTAGCCGGTGTCGACATAACCGTTAGGCCTGTCTGGTGGGGTCATCTCGGATTAGGGTTTCCGGCCCTCCCGGCCGGAACTCTATAAAAGGCGTCATAACTGCTCAAGTGAAGAAGAACCAACTTGGGAGCCAAGACCTTAGTCGCATTTACTCCTAGGGCATTTACTCTTCCATTTCTCTAGTTCATCTTGTTCTTCGTGTTCATCACCGCAAGAGCTCCAAGAGCGGGTTGTAGATCTTATTCCACACTTATATTGAGAGGGAAGGCAGGAGTAGGGGTGTTACCTCCCCACGAGGTTCCCGAACCTGGGTACATCGTGTGTGTGTGTTCTCTGCCTTCGTGCAGTTATTTGTATTGCTAGATCTTCTTTCATTCCCTTCGGTTGTGTTTGTTGTTCTTCGGAGATCCCGGTCAAACCGGCATCCTCCTCCGCGTGAGCTCTTTAGTTCGCTAGCCCTCCCCGGATCCAGCAGCGTCCATCGGCCCCACACTTTAGCCATCCTATGGCATCTGCCGTGACCCCACCACGACACCGGGCGCTGGCGGTGGCGGGGCCTTCTTCCCCTCTCGCGGCGACTACGGCACGGGCCGGGGTGACCTCATGGGGCGGCGGGCTCGGCCGAGGGTGCGCCGGCGCGACCAGAGGTGGTGGCGGCTTGGTGGTGTCCTATGCGTGTACGGTGGCGGCGGCGTCCTCAGCGACATCCTCCTTGGTGCGGGGCGGCGACCTCTACCTGATGGCCGACCTACAATGGCCATGACGGCGGCTCAACATCGTGGACATGGGAGGGGCGACGCGGCCTGGTGGAGGGACGACAGCAACAACGTGGTCGATGGACCTATCGGGCCTGATATGGGCCTAGATCTGGACCAGGTGGGTCTGATCTGGGCCTATTCTTGGGCCTGACAGGACCATCCGCTGCGTCCGGTCGGCGGCCTCCATTGACGGTGGAGGGTTGTGATCCTCCGGTTGGCTGCGACTTCTGTCCATCTGCTACCTGGTTCCGAACCAGGCGGAGGTGGACTTGGCGTCGGCCCCTATCTTCCGACCCATAGGTCACGCAGTGGTCCTTTGTCGCTCCATGGGGTTGAGGTTGCGGATGCCGAGGCGGCGGCTTCGGAAGGTGGACATCACGGGGCGTCTCGACGGTGGGGTGACGTGGCGGTGGTGATGGTCTATCTCTTTGGTCCATGAGGATGGCAAGGGGGGGGGGGGGGGGGACGACGGGGACTCCTGGTAGTGGCAGCGCTCAGATCGTGTGTTGGAAGCTCGGCGCGGGGATTGGTGTTGGTTTGAGGTACCGAAGGTGGCATGAGTGGTTCTGGGAGAAATCCTTGCGCTTTGGAGCCGACAACGGCGACGCTTGCGGGTGTCGTGACCTTCTTGGGGCGTTGTTGTGGCCATTCTCGCCGCATGGTTCCAGGTGAAAACCTTGGCAGCGGGAGCGCTTTTTGTCGTCGTTACCTTCTTGAATGCGCTGTTGTGGAGTTTCGGTAGTCTTAGGCTTGTCTTGTTCGGTGGCATGCTCGATGCTTCCGAGTCTTTGTAGTTTATCTTTTGATCTGCTTGTAAGAGGTTTCTCTCATCACTTTGTATCGGTTTAGCCGTTTGACTTTATTTATAAAGTGGGGCGAAAGCCTATTTCGAGAGAGTTTTGGTGTATGTCGTCAAAATGGCTAAAACCCTAGTTTTTTTATGCCGCTAAAACCCTAATTGGATAAAAAGATCAATCAAATGACTAAAACCCTAACCGGACGGACTCAATGCGTCGACCTGTTAGGCAGTAGATAGAAAGGGACGGACATGGACCGGACACTTGTTCATTTGATGATCTGAATGGACAAAAAACAGAAAAAGACATAATTTGAGTTGGCCTGTTAGAGTCATTTTTGGTTCTAACGTTTGTTGAAGGGCCCGTTCCGAAGCCCTCCGCTCCTCAACAGCAACTCGGGGATCTCATGGAGCCCTAGCGTATATTTACGGAGCGAGTCAAACCGAGCTCTATGCCCTGGGAAGCAGAGTTTTAAGTGGGAGGGCTTCCGAACATGCCCGAAATAGACGTGGCCTGGTGTCTGGTTCTGAAGCGGAACGGAAGAATTTGGCGCATTGCGACGGCAAGAGGTGGCAGGCAGGCAGTCGCAGGAAGCAACAAGCCGCGCGGTTGCGGTCGCAGTCGGCCGCGCCACACGCTTCGGCCCATCTCCCCGGTCTCTTTCCGTTGAGGATAAATGAAAGAGCTCTCCCGCACGGCTCCGGCGACCTCCCCGGTGGTTCCGTTCCATGCTTCTCCTCCGACCGTGCATGCGTGCGTGCGTTGGCCAGAAACTTCTATCTCTTCGACCGTCTGGAAGAGCAGAAGGCCCTATCTATAGCTGCCCAGCTGCAACGGCCACGGGGGCCTGTGGCCGTTGTGCCGATCTGCTTGCCTCTAGTCCGCTGACGTGACGGAACGGTGCTTCTTTCTTCTCGTCGTAGCCTTTATCTGCTGGGTTTGTTATCAACGACTTGTTCTCTGTTTTGTGAATCCAAGAAATTCTTAGTAGCTCTCACCTCAGGGATGTCGTTAATTAAGCTGACACGCTCGTAAATACTCTTCCATCGTCACCATCAATTTCCATCTAATCCGGTGCCACTCGTCCACCTGGCCTTTCCGGCTCGTGGGGGACGGGGCCCAGGCACCGCTTAGCTCTGATGGGAGGGAAGGAGGGGCCCGCACGGCAGCCAGCGAGCATTCCGTGACCCCGTGGCCGCCACGGCCCCAAACTTAACCTCAGCAGGCAGCAGCCCAGGGTTGGGGGGTTACTACGGCGCTCGCATCCACCTCCGAACGGCCGAACCCCATCAGCGCCACCAACCCCCTCCGCGGCTCCGCCTCCTCCCTCCGCGCCCGCGCCCGCGCCCGGGCCGGCCCCTGAGTCGAGTCGCAACTCGCACCTGCTCCATGTATAAAGCCGCCTCCTCCGCCCGCCTCCTCCTGCTCAGATCCCTCGCCTCCTCCTCCTCCTCCTCCTCCTTCTCCTACTCCGCGCCACCGTCGCGTCTCGCGCTCTCGCGGCCGTTTGCCGGACGGAGGGTGCTGCGCTGCGCCGGAGGCCCGTTGTCCTCCGCAGTCCGCGACCAGATCGGGGCCGTCGTGCCCGCCGTCGAGCGGTTCCAGCGCAGGATGGCAACCTCAGGTACAAAACTTGCCCTGCCTCCACGGGCTGTGATGTGTGATCCGGAACATCATCGTCTGCCTCGCGCTCCCTAGTGGCATCTCCCTCACGCGCGCACACTGCTCAGTGCTCACACGGATATTATTCCGAGTGGAATTTTGGTCGCCTGTGTGTGTAGGCCTCGCCTACTCTACTACCCAGAGATTGAGATTTCAACTTACTACTGGGATGGATAGAGACGCGGTGTTCCTTCTACTTTTACGTCCGCTCTGTTGATCACTACTAGGAGTAGTTGGGATCGCAGTCCACGTGTATTTCCTGATTTATTAAGCCGCTGGGCTGGTGTGATGTGATGATACCCCTGATCCCTGCTGTTAAGTGGATGGATTTGGTCCCATCTGCCGTTAGCATCAGCCGGCATATTCCAGTGGATTCAGGTGAGCGGGACTTTTAGTGGAAAAAAAGGAGGTGTTGGATTCGCTCCGGTCCTCTCTTGTAGCGGGGAATAGATTCCGGTACTTTATTCCGGACATGTATGTGTGTGTGCTCTGATTTGTTTGAAGCACACCTCCTGTTTTTGGCTGTAAGCTTAAATGTCTGTGCTGGCGCTGGGACGTTGAGGCAGAACTGTGCCCCAGACTGATCGTTTGTGGCTTGGAGCTGTGAGTAGTCGTACCAATGCTCGCTATATCGCTTATTTCCACTGGAAGGTATATTGTATACTTGTTAGATGGGTGAATGCGTGAATGGTATGCTTATATTGGCACCTTTACTGTGCTTTGTAAGCTGCAGATTTGAAACGATAATTTACTGTAGTTCTTGAAACGATGGACCCATAACCCATTTTTTGAGTTTAGTTTTTTTTACAGGTTTCGTTTAGTGTTTTAGTTGGAATAAGTTGAGCTGTGAAGGATACTCTTATTATATTTATACCATGTACTATACTATATGTGCTTATACCCGCTCCCCAAATCTCGGTCCTCGTCTTCTTGGGATATTTTAGAAGTTCCTAAAAATGTGACTAAACAACACATCAACTTGAGGACCTACACAACTGACCTGGAAGTCACTTCGTTTTAAAACACCCCTTCACTACTAAGCTTGTGAATGGAAATTTAGCTTTAGCAATTTATTGCATGCCTCCATATTTTAGACAGCCAAATAAGTTATGAACTGCTGTTTTTCCTGTGCATTATCCTTCATTTATGCTAATTATTGATCTTGTTGCTTGTTTGTGCATGCAGCTACTGAGCATGCCTTCAAGAATATTTTGACCAGCCTCCCTAAGCCCGGGGGTGGCGAATATGGGAAGTTCTACAGCCTTCCTGCACTAAATGATCCAAGAATCGGTAATTGCACTGTTTGCTTTTGAAATGTGTTTTCTCCCTTCACTTTGTTCATTACAATGTACATTCTTATGATCTTATCTGGGTGGTCAGTTATCTCTAGTATTCAATTCTTGCATCATCCTAGACTTATTTAAAACTATAATACGTGCTAATTGTGTAAGTCAACTCTGCATTCCGTTACTTCCTTTCGACAAGTCTGTAAAATTGCTGCCTTTGAAAATGAATTTTGTCTTGTACTCTTTTTTGGCAACATTCAATCTTTTCTCGAGAAAGCTTTACTTTCTTCATTAATAATTTAATATTTGACTTATGAATATGTTATGCATGCCGGTAATGTTAACATGTCAACTGATGGCGCCCATTGAATCTATATTGTGTGTATCTCAAGTTTCAAGCAATTGCTAATCGATTGATGTAGCCCTACACAGGCATATTAAATTTATGTCGGACTTACAAGTATTTTCTTTTTCGTTGTATCAGATAAGCTGCCCTACTCTATCCGTATTCTTCTGGAGTCAGCTATTCGTAACTGTGATGACTTCCAAGTTACGAAGAGTGATGTCGAGAAAATCATTGACTGGGAGAACACATCTCCGAAGCTGGCTGAGATACCTTTCAAGCCAGCACGAGTTCTTCTTCAGGTTTTGAACTGAAACATCACACAAATCACCTGTTATGATGTGCCTTCTTACAATTGGTGCTTCTCTCTAGGACTTCACTGGAGTCCCAGCAGTTGTTGATCTTGCAGCTATGCGCGATGCGTTGGCCAAGTTGGGCAGCGATGCCAACAAGATCAATCCATTGGTACATCTCATCTTCAAGTTATCCGAAAAGCTCTGGACCATCTTTGGTTTTGACAGGAAGAATGTTTGAGTAGCCCATTTCAAATACTATTCTTCTGATATATATGTATTCATTTGGTGTATAGGTTCCGGTGGATCTTGTTATTGACCATTCGGTTCAGGTGGATGTAGCAAGGTCGCCAAATGCATTGCAATCTAACATGGAGCTGGAGTTTACCCGCAACAAAGAAAGATTTGGTTTCCTTAAATGGGGCTCAACTGCTTTCCAGAATATGCTGGTTGTCCCTCCTGGTTCTGGCATTGTTCACCAGGTAAATGCTTTGGATCAAAGAGTTATTTTTATTGCCAGTATGTCTTGTACCTGAACCAGTACTTATCTTCACTTTCTATTCAATGCATACTTCAGGTCAATCTTGAGTATCTTGGTAGAGTTGTTTTCAACACAAATGGCATCATGTACCCTGACAGCGTGGTTGGCACTGATTCACACACCACTATGATTGATGGTTTGGGTGTTGCTGGTTGGGGAGTTGGTGGTATTGAAGCAGAGGCTACAATGCTTGGGCAGGTAAATCTGCAGTGAAGCTCTACCAACTTCAACAATATTTTTAAGATCTTGTTGGCAAGAGGGAAAATTGAACGAATGATTATCTTTTTGCAACACAACTACTCCATCTGTAACTAAATGTAAGACGTTTTGGTAGCTTTGAGCTACCAAAATGTCTTATATTTAGTTACAGAGGGAGTATGTCCCAACACTCTTTCTCGTACCGAAATCATAGTGCCCTTTCCTTTAAAGACTCTACATAATGTACTGTGGTAATTTGCAGAACTTTTTGAAGTGACTTGCTTGGCTGTATTGTTATATCCTTTTGGCACAATGAGTTCACTCGGAATTTGTGGGTTGTTCGGTTTGAGGAATTGGATGATCAATGAACAAAATAACCTAGCCCTCTTTCTTTTTGCACATTTGAGGAATGAACGGGGTTGGTTAACTACCTCATCCCCCATAAGGATAAGAGTAATGGAAAGTGAGGGAACACATGGGATTATCCCATCATAGAACAATCCATCATCTAGGATATGGAGGTCCCTGAAACCAACAACCCTACAGACTATGTTCAGTACCATAGTCTGAAATGCTGACTTTTATTTTAGCACCTTTTGATGTACATCCAGTTGATCCATAAGTTATTTCGTTGTACAGCCGATGAGCATGGTTTTGCCTGGTGTGGTTGGGTTCAAGTTGACTGGAAAGTTAAGGAGTGGTGTCACTGCTACAGATCTTGTTCTTACTGTTACCCAAATGTTAAGGAAGCATGGTGTTGTTGGCAAGTTTGTTGAATTCCATGGTAAGTATCCATGTTAAACTATCGGGTACTTGTTGTCTCAGCATAATTTGTCTGTATCTTATTGGTATTTTTTCTTTCCATTGTTATTCAGGGGAAGGTATGGGCAAACTTTCTTTGGCTGACAGGGCCACAATCGCAAACATGTCACCAGAATATGGAGCTACCATGGGCTTCTTCCCTGTAGACCATGTGACATTAGATTATCTCAAATTGACTGGCCGAAGCGATGAAACTGTAGGTTCCTCTATCAGCGAACTCTTTACCCGTTCCATCACTTTGATATTCTGACAGCAAAGTATTCTTTAATAGCCAAATAATCATAAAATGGGTGTCAAAAGCAATTCATGACTATTTTTCATCGCATTGCTTCGTGGCAACAAATCTCCTGTTTTCCAACGGGGTGTGGATTTTTTTTATTCCCATGCGTATTCATGCCTACCCGGTGCACCACCATCACCACAATTGATGTTGTCCGTGAGTGATACGATTATGGTCCGTTCCATGCACAATTGTTTTGTGTAAGGATGAAACTTTAGCTATATCTATGAATTATGTTGTGTTGAAGAGCTATGATCTGAGAGAAAAACCTTTTCTGGAAGTTTTTTTGTAACCAGCGATCAAGCATATTGCAGCTGGCTTCTATTCCCGCAACAGGGATAAGGATGAGGAATGTTGTACAATTAGGGCTACTGCAGTGAGGGACACAGCACATCAGCTCCTGATTTTCCAAAAATGTCATGACCCTGTTGCCATCTGTGCCAAGCTGCAATTCTTTTGCCTAGTTTTAAAGCCATCCTCACCATTATTTTGTATTCATTGTGGTTGCTTCTTCTCCATTGTGATATAGTTTGAAATGGATAACATAATCTGACGACCTTATTTTTGTTTGCATGATCTGTTATATCTAAGCCGTACCTGCAGCATTCTGTTAACTGAATCTTGAATTTGGTTTAGGTGTCAATGATCGAAGCATATCTACGAGCTAATAATATGTTTGTGGACTATAATGAGGTGTGTGTTTTGTTATGTTATGTTGCTTTGATTTCAGATCTTTGTTTACCCCACTATAGACATATTTGCATTCATGATGACAGCCTCAAATAGAAAGAGTTTACTCTTCATATCTTGCGCTGGACCTTGATGAGGTGGAGCCTTGCATTTCTGGCCCCAAGAGGTATGGACATTTGTTTTATCGTTGAATACATTTTCCGCTAAATGGGATGTGCATTATGAGTTTGAAGTGCTATTTGATTTATCAACCTGTAGGCCTCATGACCGTGTCACTTTGAAGGACATGAAATCAGATTGGCATGCTTGCCTGGACAACAAAGTTGGTTTCAAGGTGAACTACTGTTTCTATACCTTTGGACCTCTGTATTGTACATTGTAATGTTGTATCTTACATTGCTCCTACTACACAATAAATTTCAGGGTTTTGCGGTGCCAAAGGAACAACAGGATAAGGTTGTGAAATTTGACTTTCATGGACAACCTGCTGAACTGAAACACGGCAGTGTTGTTATAGCAGCGATAACTAGTTGCACAAACACATCAAATCCCAGTGTTATGCTTGGTGCTGCCCTTGTCGCAAAGAAAGCTTGCGAATTGGGTCTTGAGGTTTGTTCTTCCCTAATGCGCTCAGATCTTGTTGTACTCACTGTTTTTATCTGCTTCCTGTTAACTGTGGAGTAACACTTCTTTTCAGGTCAAACCATGGGTCAAGACAAGTCTTGCCCCTGGATCTGGGGTTGTCACTAAATACTTGCTAAAGAGGTATCTTGATGTCCTAAACTAATTTTACTGTCATATCCGATTGCATGCTTGAATATGGTGATTTTTCGTCATGCAGTGGCCTACAAGAATACTTCAACAAGCAAGGATTTCATCTTGTTGGATATGGATGTACCACTTGCATAGGCAATTCTGGTGATCTTGATGAATCTGTATCAGCTGCTATCACAGAAAATGGTATGCCCAGGTTGTATGCACATTGAATATTTTTAACTGCAAGGATTTGATATATTTAATTCATGTTTTTTCTTGCGTAGATGTTGTTGCTGCTGCTGTGTTGTCAGGGAACCGTAACTTTGAGGGTCGCGTGCACCCTTTGACTCGGGCTAATTACCTTGCTTCACCGCCTCTGGTTGTTGCATATGCACTTGCTGGCACTGTAAGTCTGTGACATATTCTCCCACTTCGATGCTCACATAACTCCCATCAAAGGGCTAGCGATGTCATGTGTTTTTTGTGTGCTTTATCACACATGACAATCTCTACCTTTTCAGGTTGACATTGATTTTGAGAAGGAACCCATTGGAATAGGAAAGGATGGCAAGGAAGTTTATTTCAGGGATATATGGCCCACAACTGAAGAAATCGCAGAGGTATATATTGCACTGTAACTTTAATGCCTTTCATCCTCGTAATCATGCCTACCACTTCATTGTTTTGTAAGTAACAATTATAACTTAAATGGCACTCAACAGGTTGTCCAATCCAGTGTGCTACCTGATATGTTCAAGAGCACATATAATGCTATCACGAAAGGCAACCCAATGTGGAATGAGCTTCCTGTTCCAGAAGCATCACTCTACTCATGGGATACAAACTCCACTTACATTCATGAGCCCCCATACTTCAAGGACATGACCATGTCCCCACCTGGCCCACATGCGGTGAAGGATGCTTACTGCCTACTGAATTTTGGGGACAGCATTACCACAGATCATATTTCACCCGCAGGCAGCATACACAAAGACAGCCCTGCTGCCAAGTATTTACTTGAGCGCGGTGTGGACCGGAAGGACTTCAATTCGTATGGTAGCCGGCGTGGTAATGATGAAATAATGGCCAGAGGAACATTTGCAAACATCAGGATCGTGAACAAATTTTTGAGCGGGGAGGTTGGGCCCAAGACCATTCATGTTCCTACGGGGGAGAAGCTTTCTGTTTTTGATGCGGCCATGGTATGCTGCCAGTTGTTATTTGAATGATGTGATATCTGTCTCCTCATTGCTATTAATATTGCATATATATACCCTTAGTTTTGTTTGTTGCTTTATGCAGAAATACAAGTCTGAAGGTCATGATACTATAATTATTGCTGGCGCCGAGTATGGGAGTGGCAGCTCACGTGATTGGGCTGCGAAGGGGCCGATGCTCCTCGTAAGTTGCAGATTCAGTGACCTATCACCTTATCACCTATTCCAGTCCTCCTATTTGCTAAACAATTGCATCAATTATATGTTTTTTTTTTCAGGGTGTGAAAGCAGTGATTTCGAAGAGCTTCGAGCGGATCCACCGTAGCAACTTGGTAGGGATGGGAATCATCCCGCTCTGCTTCAAAGCTGGGGAGGATGCTGATTCATTCGGCCTTACTGGACATGAGCGGTACACCATTAACCTTCCTACCAATGTCAGCGAGATCCGTCCTGGCCAGGATGTGACCATCACGACGGACAACGGAAAATCTTTCACCTGCACACTTCGCTTTGACACAGAGGTACATACATTTTAGAAACTTGTTTGATCTTATTATCAGTCGTACTTTCTTGTACTATGTATTGTTTCAGCTTGGAACTTCTCTGCGGGATTGTCTCATTATTGGTTGCGCTTGCAGGTGGAGTTGGCCTACTACAACCATGGAGGCATCCTCCCGTATGTGATCCGCAACATGGCAGGAGGTCAGAACTAGGTGAAAGCACACATACACCCTTTCATCAAGAAGGCAGCTGTGCAGTCTTTTTCAGCGCCAGCATGAACGTCGATAGTTTGTTTGGAATTCTGTGGCCTTTGTTCACCGTTTAAATAAACAAAAAATAATGCCGCTGGAGAGGGGAACGACGACAATGACATTTGCACATCTGGTTGTGATTATGAAACCGTGAGGTTGTCTGAAACATATCTTTAATGTTGGATTAAATAGTCCAGTCATAGTCTCAGACTGAGCATGGTGTACATTGAGTTGTGCTAAATATACCTGGACCGATAGTAATTTCTCATTCTGCAATGGTACTGGTAGTGGTCTCTAGAATCTTTTAGCTCGATGAAATGACTTCCCGGCTTTACAATCTGTGGTGTCATTCATTTATGATGCGCAAACATTCGTTATGCACAAATTACAATGCTCGGTTGGGAGAAAATGACACATGTCAAATTGTTCTATTGGGAAGGCCATAGTTGGGGCTGGTTGGGTGGGCAAGGTGTGCTTGGATGAGAATTTCACTACAACCCATTTTTTTTCTTTCTCAATTGGTGTATTTTTTAAGTCTCACCACAAATATCCAACTAAATCATGATATTTGTGATGAGATCAGTTGGAAGCTCACGACAAATGGGGAGTATTCAGTGAAGTCAACTTACAAGATGCAATTCATGGGTACCATATTATCCTCCATGGGCAAGTTGGGGTTGTGGGCTTCATCTAGGCAAGTTGGGGCCGTGGGCTCCGTTTAAGACGAAGTTTTTTTGCTTGGCTTGCAAATTAAAACAGAGTTTGGACTGCCGACCGCCTCACCAAGAGAGGATGGCCAAACTGTAGTCTTTGCTGTTTTTACAAGAATTTGGATCTTATAAAAGATTGACTTGGTCTCCATAGGACCACATCGTCAACACCGGAGCTTGGTTAAATCTTAATTTTAATGAGTGGTGGCTTTTGATGACCAACCGCAAGGTCGTCGCCTCTCTCACGTTGCTCAACACTTGGGAAGTATGGAACAAGCGTAATGCTAGGGTTATTCACAACAAGTGCACGTCACCGTTCATTCTCTTAGACAAAGTAAAAAATGAGACCCGTTTGTGAGTTCTCGCGGGTTCTCGCGGGTGTCAAATATTTAGTCAACTTGATGCCGCGAGAGTAACCATGTTGTAATTCGGTCTCAAAACTTGATTTCTTGCATTTCTTTTCTTTATTAATATACGGGGCAAAAGTTTTGCCCCTCGTTTCTAAATGAGTGTGTCGTCCGGGGCTTCCCGCTCTATGTAGCCCTGATGTTGTTAGGACATCACCTATGTATGTTGTCAAACTTGTCTATAAGCTGGCACCCACGATCTACACCATAAGCTTATTGATTTCATCACTATGTATATAGCTAAGTTTGTCCATAAGCTGGGACCCACGCGTAAGAGCAACCATATCATGAGTGGTGTGATAAAAAATCATTGTATATTGTTGTATGTACTAGATAGTACTATTTTAATACTTATATACATCCACAAGCTTATGGACAACCCATAAGAAAAAAACCTTATGGACAAGCTCCACTATGTATAAGGTCATCCATAAGGTCTACTTTTTGCTTGTGGACATCCTTATGGACAACATAGTGGATGTCCTTATACCTATCGGGTATACCAGCCGAGTACTATGAAGCGTACTTAAAGGAAGGCTCACCCAGTGGCCAGTAACAAGCTTCGTAAAAGGTGCATGGCGGTCCAGGAGTGCGCCTCAAAGAAGGAGCAACTTATACTGACTTAGAACTTACCTTACATGTAATACTAGTCAGACACGATTTCCTCAGACATTTCCTCTTTATAAGGGACAAGAGGGACGACGATCAAGGTCAGCCAATCTAGTAGTCAGAAACTCTAGCAAGCGTAGCCACCTTGTAAACTCGAGATATAATCAGATTAGCAGGAAGTAGGGTTATCCTCTGGAGGCCTGAACCAGCTGGTGAAAGAGCATTTTCCCTCATGTGTGGTTTTGGTAATTGAATGACAATCTCTATGGACTAATGTTTGCATTGAGATATCATTATAGATCATGTCCATGGAATTGTGGAGTTCATGTGTTGGACTCTTGAAGATTATTTGGAGCATATTGCAAGTATGTCTTGAAGGATTCAAGACATCATATTAGTGAAGAAATGTTGGAAGATACAAGGTTGATCAAGATGTTGATCAACACACAAAGCTACAAGATGTACCAAGAGCGATCATGTATCTCTTGGGATGGTAAACACTTGTCCGCATAGCTTTGTGAACTAACCCATGATATATGTGTGTGTGGTATCTTTATATGAGGTTAGGTATCTTCCCATGGGTTTGCATCAAATGAAGATTTCATATGGCTCATGGAGTATGGCGTCATGTGGTGATCGTCATCAAGGTGAGATGTGCAAGACCAAAACCAAGAGAAGCTTCTTGAAGAGATCTTATGCTTGGTGCTTGCAATGGATACATGAAGATGAAGCTAAGCGAGACTCTCCCATTGTGAGCATGGGGGAGTATTTGGAGAAGTATTCATCAAGCATGTGCTTGGACGCGCAATCAAGGAAAGATGAACCACTTGAAGAGATCAAGATAGTCATCATCCAACTCAAGTGGAATGCTCAAGGCAAAGGTATGATCTTGATAGGGCTATAGGATAGATAGGCGTACTATCAAGAGGGGCTCTCAAGTTAGTAACTTGATCACATCGTTGTGGAGAGATCAAACCTTTACATACTTGGCATATCATGTTTCTTGGTTCTTATTTGGCTTTTATGTTGGTGAGGAGTTAGAGCTTGGTTCATCTCCATGTCAAGCTCTTGTTCATCGAAATCGGTTTTACTTTGGACAACTTGTTGCGTTTTCGGTGGCGAAAATATTGTCGGTTCTACCATGAGGAAAGTCCCACACCTTCCCATGTGTGGTGATTTTACTCTATTTATGGGATGCAATATTTGTTGGGTGCTCATCGTCTCTATCTTTCCAACAAAATTGGTCTCACCTCATTTGGAGTTCATTTGCAAAAGTTATAGCAGTTTTCGTTTCGGTGTTTTGCTGATTCGGATTATTGGGGCCGGATATTTCGCTCTACCGGAATTTCCGGTTCCCCAGCTGATCCAAGAAAACGGCTAAGGAAAGGAGAAAAAGGGTTCTGACTCCAGTCGGAAATTGTGCTCGGAAATTTCCGTCTACCGGAATTTCCGAGTGCACCCAGAAAGCCCTCCAGTTTTGGCTAAGGAAAGAAAAACTTTTGGTTCTGACTCGAACCGGAAATGGCTAAGGAAAAGTTTGGTTTTGGTTCTGACTCCAGCCGGATTTTCAGCTCGGAAATTTCATGGACTCGGAATTTGCGGTTGACCGGAATTTCCGAGTCTCACTTATACCGGAATTTCCGAGTGTCGAAACAGCCAACAGCTATATTTCCTGGAGGGGTATAAATACCCCTCCCCTTCTTCTTCCTCAGCCAATCCAAGGCAGCACACGTTTCCCCTCTCTCCTACTCCATTGTTGACCTTGGAAAGCTCACTTCCCTCTCAATCCCTCCATTGAATCTTCCATATTCTTTAGGGAAAGTTGAGAGGAGATCTAGATCTACAATCCTACCAATCCATCTCTCCTCTAAGTGAGGGGAACCTAGTGGATCTAGTTCTTGGAGTTTCTTTGTGGTTCTTCTCCTTTGTTCTTCCTCTCTTCTCCCCCCATAAGCATTAGTTGCTTTTGGTGGGATTTGGGAGTGAAGGATTTGACTCCTTTGTGGTTTCCTTTGCTCTTCCTCTCTTATTTCCCCATAAACATTTGTCTTGGCCCATCCCGGATAGCCTTTTCCGGATTGCCGGGCTAGGCAGGTAGTGTCTTGTCGTAACGTTGTCGTACCGGCTGACGCGCTCCCGTGTCAGGCGGGAGGTGACCATGCTTCCGTGTCAGGCGGGAGGTGACCATGCTTCCGTGTCAGACGGAATGGTACTTCCCCCGCATCAGGCGGGAAAGCCTGCTACAGACCGTTGATGGCCTACCGGGGTCCCTCGTGCCGGTTATCTTCTTGCTCGACCTCGTGAGTCCTTCCTGCACAAGTTCAGGACCAAGATAGATGTTCCGGTTAGCACTTACCCGGATTGCCTATCCGGTAAAACCGAATACATCTCCTTCCGGGAGTCTCCTCGGAGCCCAAGATCCGAGATCCTTTCCGGAGGCATCCGAGTTCGTCTCAGGATGAGTATCTCTAGGCCTAGCCTCCCGAAGATGTCTTAGCCTATCAGCAAAGACATCTTCGAGAAGCTAGTTCTTAGAGGAACCACCCGCTGATGCTTGTGCCGCCATTGTGAAGGCTGGGGGTGTCTATTTATAGTCGCTAGAGCTGACCCTTGCGCCTGCCAGGAGGCACTTTGCACTCTATCAGCGCTCAAGGGTCAAGCTGCCCCTTCAACACACCAGGAGGTGTCCCTTGCTCTCGCCAAAGGTCAAGTACTGTTGGCACATTACTGAATTATTCCGGGATCTGCCCTACCCGAGGGGCAGCTGAAAGAGCATTTTCCCTCATGTGTGGTTTTGGTAATTGAATGACAATCTCTATGGACTAATGTTTGCATTGAGATATCTCTATAGATCATGTCCATGGAATTGTGTAGTTCATGTGTTGAACTCTTGAAGCTCATGTGTTGAGTGAAGCTTATTGCAAGTATGTCTTGAAGATTCAAGACATCATCTTAGTGAAGAAAAGATGAGTTGTGCAAGACCAAGAGAAGCTTTCTCGAAAAGATCCTATGCTTGGTGCTTGCAATGGATACATGAAGACGAAGCTTAGCGAGACTCTCCCATTGTGAGCATGGGGGAGTATTTGGAGAAGTCTTCATCAAGCAAGTGTTTGGACGCGCAATCAAGAAAGATGATCCACTTGAAGAGATCAAGATAGTCATCATCCAACTCAAGTGGAATGCTCAAGGCAAAGGTATGATCTTGATAGGGCTATAGGATAGATAGGCGTACTATCAAGAGGGGCTCTCAAGTTAGTAACTTGATCGCATTCTTGTGGAGAGCTCAAACCTTTTCATACTTGGCATATCATATTTCTTGGTTCTTATTTGGCTTTTATGTTGGTGAGGAATTAGAGCTTGGTTCATCTCCATGTCAAGCTCTAGTTCATCGAAATCGGTTTTACTTTGGACAACTTGTTGCGTTTTTGGTGGCGGAAATATTGCCGGTTCTACCTTGAGGAAAGTCCCACACCTTGCCATGTGTGGAGATTTTACTCTATTTATTGACCTTGGAAAGCTTGATTCCTCTCAATCCCTCCATTGATTCTTCCATATTCTTTAGGGAAAGTTGAGAGGAGATCTAGATCTACAATCCTACCAATCCATCTCTCCTCTAAGTGAGGGGAACCTAGTGGATCTAGTTCTTGGAGTTCCTTTGTGGTTCTTCCTCTTTGTTCTTCCTCTCTTATCCCCCCATAAGCATTAGTTGCTTTTGGTGGGATTTGGGAGTGAAGGATTTGACTCCTTTGTGGTTTCCTTTGTTCTTCCTCTCTTATTCCCCCATAAACATTTGTTGTTGTGTTGGAATTTGAGAGTGGAGGACTTGAGCACTTCGTGTGCTCTTGCCATTGCATTTGCATCGGTTTGAGCCCTCCACGAGGATTCGTGGTGGTGATACTTGTGAGCTTGTTACTCTTGGGTCTTTGGACCCTAGACGCCTTTTGTGGCCAAGACCTTTTGTGGTCAAGACCTTTTGTGGTCACTTGAGAGCCCCCAATTAAGTTGTGGGTGTGTGCCTCAAGACTTGGGAGCCCCCAGTTAAGTTGTGGGTGTGTGCCTCAAGAGTTGTACGGGATTTGATCTCCGCCCCAAAGGAGATCAATAGTGGAAGGTGAACTTGCAACCTTTTGTGGTTGAGTTCATCAGGAGAAGAAGGTGAGCCTTTGTGGCGTTGCGGCTAACCTGTTGTGGTTGCGCACACCTCTCCAAACGAGACGTACACCCTTTGGGTGGAACTCGGGAATACATACTCGTCTCCGCGTGCCTCGGTTATTTCTATACCCGAGTTTTTTACTTATGCACTTTACATTGTGATAGCCTTCGTGCTTGAAGTCATATATCTTGCTATCACCTTGTTACTTGTATTGCTTAGCATAAGTTGTTGGTGCACATAAGTGAGCCTAGTTTTTATATCTAGGTTGTATGTTTGTTAAAGTAAACCTCTAGTTTTATTCCGATACCGGAATTTCCGGGTCATTCTTGGACCGGATATTCCGGCTCCTCGGAAAAAGTTTTAAATCGCCAATTCACCCCCCCCCCCCCCTTTAGGCGACGTCTATCCGTTCAGCTGGGTAAATCCTTACTTGTCAGCCGTCGCCAACGACTACATCCTTCTTCTCTAGACAAAACCCAGGGTACCTAATCATGAGATTTGACGTGATTACACCACGTCAAGCCCTTAATTAAAAATCAAATCTCAATATTAAAAAAAAATGAGTATATCCAGGGACTTGTGTGTAAAATTTTGATCCAAAGTATCGTGGGTTCGTGATAAGCCCGAGTTAAGAGATGAAAATGGAGCGGAATCTTTCCATCTTTTCCATGAAAAAACATAATGGAATGAAAATACGAAAACATAAACGGATTTTTGCAAAACGGATACGAAAACTTATATGCGGAAACGGAACAACATATTTTGGCGAGCTCCCACGGAAACATAAATTATGTTTACGGAATACATAACTTTAGTATTATTACTTTTAGTGAAAACATTTAGCCACAATCCAAGATATGAATATGAAAAATAAAAGTATCTACAGAGATCACGTTTAGGTCATATGTTCTCAAATATGATGTTCCTCCCGACTCGTTCCTAGTTCGACATTTCAGTGTTGACTAGTATTAGGGAGTATTTGTTAACGTTGCCAAAACCGATAACTTATTCACACTATATTATATTATCAAAACATCTCATTATATTTTATTTATCTGAGAAACATAACAAGTTTTTTTGGTTTGATTGATTTTTACTACATTATTCAAGAGCTCTCTTGGTTCCGATAGAAGTCCGCCTTATGTTCTTTATCTGCATCTTATTCAGTCCATATCTATTTCTAACTATTTATTTCTGTATTATTTTAGACGGAAGGCTCGAACAGAGCCCGGCTTTAAATTAATAAAGCCAACCGGTCAAATGATCCACACATACAAGAAGGTCTCCGCCGACGACGGGTACACACTGAGCCACACGATAGCACAAAGTCTATAGTAAGAGGGGAAAACACCCGAAAACCACGGGCTAATACAAATAGGCCTAAGCCGGAAAAGATAAAAGGTAACGGCTGTCAGTCCGATCTATCCCTGACATAGTATTTCTGTATTATTTTCGGGTTTCTATATTCGTTTTCAGTTCAAAAAAATATAAAAACAAATATAACAAGACTCCAGTTCAGTTCCGTTCGTGTCTGCTCTGTTTTCATCCTACTAGAGTTTGGCATTTTCGCTAACCATGTAAAATTTGCACCCATGGGACACCAAACGTGGTCAGGGCTTCTTTGGTGATAGGGGCGGTAAAAACCAGGTTAGCAAATCCCCCGAGGGGATTTTGATGTGCGGCATGGAGAAAATGACAGGAAACTACGACATTTGGGGTCGAGTTGCCACAAAACTACCACAATTGGGGAAAATGACACATACCTACGTGTATTGGGGGTCGCATTGTGACACATAGCACTAATTTGAGAATTTAGCAGTGCTAACCATTTTACTGGCTGGTGGGCTCCACCAGCAGCTTGTTGACTCGTCGCTGTCAACGAAAACGCACGCAGAGCACACAGAGCAGAGCTGCTGGTAGGGGAATGGCGAGGGGAGATGACGGCGGCCAAGCGCGCCACCGGTCAGAGGATGATGGCGACGGCGGCGGCAGCGGCCCGCCTTGGCTGAGAGCTGCTGGTTCCCGGCTTGCCGCATCTGAAGCGGTGGCGGCGCGCCACCAGTCAGCACAGGATGGCAGCGGCGGGGGCGGCGCAAGCGTTGGCGGACGTGGCGGAAAGGAAAGCGAGGGAGGCGGCGCAGGCGCTGGAGGCGGTCCGCCTTGGCTGCAAGAGGTGGAGGCGACACAGGCGCTGGCGCCGGGCACGACATCAAGGTTCGATGACCCGATGCACCAGTACCTCATCCATCTTGACTGGTAAGTGTGATTTCTGTAGTCCAAACTAGTTGACGAACTAGGATCTGTAGTTTTAGAATTTAGTTTGAATTGATAGTTCAATTTCACTTAGGGTTCAAAAAGAGCAGTGGGAACTTGTTTCAGACGATGAACAATCAGTCCTTTCCAGATGAACACACAAGGCAGTGTGTATTATGAGAATTGACACTCACAACATGATGAACACATAACAGTTCAGTTTGGCACTCAAGCTAGTGTGCACTGTCAGAGAATGCAGGAAGAGGAAGAAAGGCAAGAAGAGACATCTGCTTACAGTTGCACAGATGATGATGAGGAGGAGAAGGAGTTGCAGAAAACAATTGCAGAGAGCAGGAAGAGAAAGAAAGATCAAAGCAACATTGTGAGGGTGAGACAGATGTAGAGGACATATTTGACATCGAAGAGGAACCAGAAGTGCTTGCATCAGAGAAACCTTTGAAGAAGAAACCTAAAAGGCAAGGACCAACTTCAAGATCACATTCTCAGGTAGTGAAAGACATTGTGCCACATTGGGTTCCTTCCGATGATGAGGTAGACTTTGGGTTTCTAAAAGTTGAAGATGATGATGGATGCGAGCCACTGTCATTTTTGCAGCCGATAACCAGATCCAGAAAGAGCAGAGCAAAGAAGCCAAAGGAAAGGATTTGGTATGATGAAACTAGAGAGAATCCAAAGCAAGAATTTAATATAGGGCTTTGTTTCAGAGATGTCTACCAGTTTAGAGATGCACTATGTAGATTCCACATAGTGCAGCAAAGAAATTTCCATTACCACAGGAACACTCCAGACAGTATAATTGTTAGGTGCAAGGGGAAGGAGAAGGAGAAGGACGAGGAGGAGGAGAATGAGAATTAGAAGTATAATTGTGGATACTATCTGACGGCATCTAAAATAAAGAATGAGCATACATTTTGCATTACGAAGATGGATGGGACACACATTAGTCCAACAAATGCTAAGATTACCAGAGTTAATTCAAAGTGGCTGAGCCGTGTATATGTTGACGAGTACAAGTCAAACATTACCACATGCATCACTACTATACAAGACAAAGCAAGAAAAAAGTTTGGTGTGACTATGGGCAAGAGATCAGCTTACAGGGCCAGGACAAAATCAATGCAGATGGTACTAGGAGATCACAAGAAGCAGTACCACATGATCAGAGACTACCTGCAAACTGTAATTGACAAAAATCCAGGGTCCCGGTGCATTGTGACCACAGTTACTGGACCAACTGAAGATCAGATTGAAGTAATGAAGAAAGGACAAGTTGTTCACATCAGCTACACTCCAAGATTTAATGCCCTGTTCTTCTGTGTGAATGCTGCAAAAGTAGGATTTCTTGAAGGGTGTAGGCCATTCATTGGCCTAGATGGCTGCTTTATCAAGCTGACATCCGGAGATCAAATTCTTGCGGCTACGGCTAGAGATGGAAATAACAATATTTTTCCAGTTGTATGGGCAATAGTTGCTAAGGAAGATACAGAGAATTGGACATGGTTTCTTGAACAGCTGAATGAAGCAATAGGTGGAGAGCAAGGGAAATTTGGATACTACACAATTATGTCAGATAGGCAGAAAGGGCTAATCAAACCTGTGAGCACTGTTTTTCCCAATTGCCCATAGAGATTCTTCCTTAGACACATATATGCTAATTTCCAAACAGTGGGATTTAGGGGAGAAGATCTGAATAAGTGTATGGATAATGCAGCATATGTGTTCACCAAAGATGGATTTGATCAAGGGATGGAGGAAATGAAGAAGCAATGTGAGCCTGCATGGGTTTGGCTTTCAAAAATACCAGTCCATACATGGGCAAGGTGGGCAATGGATACAAACTACCAAACTGACTTGGTAGTCAACAATCTGAGTGAAGTATTCAACAAGTATATTCTTGATGTGAGAAACAAGCCCGTTGTTACTATGCTAGTTGGTATTTATGACAAACAAATGGTTAGACATGATGGCAAAAGAGAAGGTGCTAGAACTTCAGGCTGGGAAATCACTCCACATTATGCAGAGAAATTGGAGTTGATGAAGAAATATTTCAGAGATTGCATCCCTAAGAGAGCTGACGTGGGACTGTGGCAAGTGAAGAGTGGAAACATAACTCTTGAGGTTAATATAAACACTAGGAGTTGTTCTTATAGAAAATGGCAAATGACAGGATTGCCTTGCAATCATGCTGTCAGTGCCATATACAAAGCGAAGATGCATCCAGAAGATTTTGTTAGCGAATTCTTCAAAAAATACTTGTATCTGAAGAGTTACAACTCTGTGTTTTATCCTATTTGAAGTTCCCAAACCTAAGGAAACATCTAGGATGGCTACAATTACATGTAGTAACTGCAAGAGGCAAGGACATAAGTACACAAGCTGCTTGGTTCTTTTGAGGCCAGACCTAGCAATTAGGAAAAATAACCACAAGGTAATGTATAAGAATCATTTTAGTTTATGTGCTTCTTGTATGCATTTTATAACCAGTGCTTCTTGTGCAGGCTAGTAGGTCAATGCCTGATGTTGGTGCAAGTTCTTCTTCAACTAGCCAGATGCATCCTCCTCAACCACAAACTGCAGCAACTACACCGAGAGCGCCACAAGGAGCAGCAAGAGCGCCATTTGCTGCACCAAGACCATCACAATCAGCCAAACCAAGAGCTTCAACCTGTGATCAACAAACAAATTTCTGGTAATATGTGAATGCTGGAGCAAATGCAAGTGCTGGCAAGGATCCAAGTGTTGGTCCTCTCGATCGTTCTGCTCCTTAAGTCATTATGTCATGTTGTAAGAAACTTATGAAATTGTGGAAGTGGTCTGTATGAATCTGTGATATTTTTAACCTGGTAATGTGAAGTTGTCGCGATCTAGTTGTTGTGCTCATTTTATTTTAGCTCGTTTTGCTATTTTACTTGTGGTCATTTTAATAAATCAACCAGCTACAATCAGCTACAGCAAAGCAAATACAGTTCGGGAGGACGTGACAGCAACGCATGTGCCACGGGGGACCTGCTGGTGAAGCCCACCTACCAGTAAAATGGTTAGTACTGCTAAATTCTCAAATTAGTGCTATGTATCACAACCCCAATACATGTAGTTATGTGTCATTTTTCCCAATTGTGAATTTTGTGGCAATTCGACCCCAAATATCGTAGTTTCTTGTCATTTTCTCGTGCGGCATGGGAACCCTAGATTAACGTGGAGGAGATCCCCCTACCCTTCAAAGGGTTCGAGACAGCCCGAGTTGAGCTCGAGTCGGTCCGACCGATACGGCCCGACGCAATCCCTCTCCTTCCTATCGCCAACCCCTCTCTTCTCTTCCTCTTTCCTCTCCTCATCGTGCCAGCCCCCGATCACCAGCGGCGGCGGCGGCGGCGATGGTGTGCACCAAGTGTAAGAACCCTTCTCCCCCTCATCCCCTCTACGCCCTACCCGCTCCTGGAGTCCTGGATCAACAAACCCTTCCACTCGATTTCGTCGATTTCTTCCGCCCTAGATGACCTAATAAGTTGTGCGCGGTTTCCCTTTCACAGGCGAGAAGAAGCTGGGGAAGGTGATCGTGCCGGACAAGTGGAAGGAGGGCGCCAGCAACACCCTCGAGGGCGGCGGACGCAAGATCAACGAGAACAAGCTCCTCTCCAAGAAGAGCAGGTCCGTCCGTTCAGGCCCCCTTCCCTCACCCGATCCGCGTTGTTCCTTTCACGTTCAAGGCTATCTATAGTTCTCTAGTTTGAGCGGAATCTTTGTGGTCTCTGTATGGTTCTATACCTGTCGGCATTCTATGGGAATCTGGTTGTTGGTGTTAATTGGTCGGATTGAGGATCTTGGGGAATTTGAGAAGTAGATCCCACCATGAATTGATGACTGGATTGGTATGGGGTAGATGGTAATAGTCGATGCCACTGATTTCACTTGCTGGTTTTAGAAGAAGCTAGTACTAGGATGGCGAACACCAAGTTTAAGATTCTTAACCTAGGGCATCTACAATATGTCAGATCAGTTGCTATAGAGTAATAGGAGATTTGATCTTGCAATAAAAAAGAAATGCTGCATATTGTGACCACAGAAGTTACATACAGAAAGAGCTAAATTTGAATTCGTAGAAGATTTCCATACTATACATACGTATGATCAATGGATATAAATGAAGGGGAGATAAAAAGGAGAGTAATCCTGTGTTGATTTCATATGGATAACTGGATATAGATAAGTAACCACAATTCCAATCATTATCATTGATGTTTCAACTTAAAACTTGAGTATGGCTTTATACGTTCCCAAGGTAATGTCGTTCTTCCGATATCTTCATGTATCATCTGAGATCCTTTGTCTGCTCAGCATCTATAAGGAAGCATAGTTAAGATCCACTTGCTGCAGTCCATACATAACCTCTTCCATACTGATTGATCTTGGCGTACTGTGCTGCAACGGCCAATTTGCGTCAGCCCGGGTGAGAGGGCTTGTGCGGGGCTGTATGACAGAGAGATTATACACCTGAATAATGGATGGGATGTCATTCCTGTGGAAGAGTTGTTTCTGTTTTTTCTAATTGCATGTGACCAGTACGGAACCGAGTTCATGTCTTTCCGGGAGTAGAGCTTGCGTTAAACTTGCTTCCATGGCGATGAAAATAGCTCGGTTGGTAGACGATGTCATGTGCCAGCTTGTTTTCTCGTTGAAGCATTCTTAGACTGATAGCTGGGGAAGTCCCATTTTGCAAGGGCTCGCGGAGTAGTACCAACCAAATAGTTTTCCAAGGCTAAAGGCAGGCTGACCCGCTAATTATGTCGTATGTAGGGATCTCGTTTGAATCAAATCGTATAACAATGCAGCGAGAAAACGTATGCGCCCGCAAACGGCTTTCGAGGCGATCCTGACCATTAAACGATCTATTTGCGGTGAGAATACATCTGCAATAGGGTGCCACTTCACCAGAATGAGATGGCACAACAGCTAAAACTGGGTTTGTTTAGGATGTAGGTCGTTACCTCTGCATGTTTTGGTAGTTTAGAGGTGTAAAGTGAACAGTTTCCAAGTCTTCTCTAGATTTGTGTTAGTGTTAAGTAGGGTTTATTTCAGCATGAGTTTCTCTCTTCCCTCTCTTAACTTCAGCCTATTCAAAATTTATTATAGCAGATAATATGATGTGAATGTGGTCTAACTCTGTGGTGCTGCTTTATATCAGGTGGAGTCCATATGGAAACACCAAATGCGTAATCTGCAAGCAACAGGTGCACCAGGATGGCAAATACTGCCACACATGTGCCTATTCAAAAGGTAAACATCAAAGCATTTAGGAATAGCTTCTACTACTTAGCTGTTGGATTTTCCCCGATGTGGTTGTTTCCTGCACATCAAGTTTTTCTGCTAACAAATGCCGTGGCTATTTTGCGATCTTGGTATCTTGTACATAACCCTTTAATTTTGTACTAATATGAAGCCATAATAATACTCCATCGGTCCCAGTTTATAAGTCCAGCGCCTGTCCCAAGATCATAATTTTGACCATTATAACATTAATTATATAACACAAAAAAATATACCATTATAAAATATAACATTTGAAGTTTCAATTTTTTTTTCAAGAAATATAATTGGTATTATGTTAGTCAAATTAATGATCTAGGGATGTGTGCAGGACTTATAAACTGGGACGGAGGGAGTAGTTCTTATATGTCATAGTACTGCACCTGCTAAATTTTGTTTACAAGGAACAGCTTCTGCCTGCCTTGAGTAGAGTTTATGAACAAGCTTACCTTTGAAGTTCCCTAAATTTTGATTATGTTGATGGATTGTTTCAGGGGTGTGTGCTATGTGCGGGAAGCAAGTTCTGGATACAAAGCTATACAAGCAAAGCAATGTATGATGCCACGCCATTGTCAAGTTGTCAGCTTATAATCCGTCAAGGATAATCTCATAGCGACCTGTCTATGTTTAACTTGTATAACTTTGTAAGGTCCTGTACTCATCGACATAGCTGTGGAAAGATACTTGTATGTGTTATGAAAAAAAAACATTTACTTGGCTAACAGTTCTGTAACATGAGCAGTTGTCTCTGAAAATTTAAATCCAGGTAATTGTAGTTGAATTTGTGAGTTCAGTACATGCGTTGCAGAGAGAAAGATACTCAGTAGTTGTGAAATGTGTAAATGAAACAAAAAGGATACTCCCTCCAATCAAATAAAATTGTTGTGAAGATTGAACTACAAATTATGTGTACAAGCCCCAACAGTTATTCTGGGTTGGAGGTAGTACTTGATTTCATCAATGAATGTAAAAGACACAGCTGTTATTTCATGAATAAAGTTGTATTCCCAAAAAAAGAAAGGAAAAAATGATTCATCGTCAATGACAGTCCGTTTGAACAATTTAGGGCTACAATTACACAGTTCGTTTGAACAATGTAGCGCTACAATTACACGGGAACGACGACAAGTTACTACAGCCTGTCAAATGTAACAACACAAATGGGACATCATCAACTACAGCTAGATCAGGCTACGTACGGCTAGCTAATGAAGTAAAGTGAATTGCAGGGCAGATCGTGTCCTTGGACTTATTTTATTGCGTAAACTGCAGGCCGCATCTCACTCTTCCCTTGTTACAGCTTCAGGTCCTTTGGTTGAGCACGTGGCGGAGCTGGATCTTCTGGCTCTCCATCCGGGCTTCTAGAAGCTTTGCTTTCACGCCCTGCCTCTGGACCAGCTCCATGCAGCCTCTAAAACCACGATTGAGCTGGCTGTTCATCGAGTCCGGCGAGCTCCATCGCTCCATGCTCGGGGAGCTCAGACCCATTCCCCTGTCTGCACCTTCAGCAGCATAATACATACCACCATTTGATAGCCTGACAGTGGACGAGTTTATCGGTTCCCCGGCATTTTCCTCGTGGATTTCACAGTTTTTCCGAGGGGAAGACCTCCAGAGCTTAGATATTGCTGACTGTTTCTTCTTGTGTTGCTGTTTCATGTCGGTCAAGTAGATATTGCTCAGTTCATCCAGCCCATCCTCCGAATCGTTTCCGCTTGTCCAGGAAATTCTGTCACATATCTTGTTGACTGAAGGTTCACTTCTGTTCCCATTCTGAGAAAAGCTTGAACCCTGCAGATCTTCATGGCTTGTAGTCTCCCAGCTGCTGCCATCTTCTGTTTCACTGTCTTCGCAATGACTTCTATTCGAGTACAGTTTGGTTGGATTTTCCAGGAATATATCAGTCATTGGGTTATCTTCTTGGATTTCTGATTCATGAACTGAAGAGCTGCGCTGCTTACAGCAAGTCTCCTTTTTCGCAAGCTCTTCGCTCGGGCGGAGCTCCTCAAATATGGATAGTATGTCCTCCGATGCTGCAGGCGGCTCATACTTGAATTCAACCTGCTGTTCCCTGGCCGATCCAATTGCCCTTATAATGTTCTCTGCTTCTCGTACTATAGTGCTATCTCCTTTGCCAGAATCCAAAGATGCGACAAAGACCTCAATATCCTGCTGCAGTTTGCTTAACTGATCATATTTGTCTTCAAGAGTGAGCCTTGCATCGACAAGTTTCATCTGAACCCTCTCTTCACGCCACACCTCAGCCATCTGGAGCAATTTCCTGTCCTCATCCACCTCCTCCCGGAGTTTCAGAGAGTCTCGCTTTAAGGCTTCCATATCGGATTTGTATTCCTCGACCTCCCTCACCAGTTTGTTGCACACCTCCTCCGTGAGTTCCCGCGTCTTCCTCTCGTTATCATACTCCTGCAACAGATTATTGGCTGCCATTTTGACCTCCTTCAACTCATCAACAAGCTTCAAGTTAATTGTCTCTAGTTGCCTCCGGTTCTTCTTCTCATGGTCGAGGTCTGCCTTCATGTCTTCAAGAATGGCCTGAACTTTTTTGTGTTCTCTCCTCCGCCAGGCTGCCTTTTCCTCCCTTAGTTTTTCGAACAAGCGGTCCAGTTGCTTCTTAGCTGAGACCCGCTCGGCCTCTAGCTTGCCAACCCTATCTTGTGCCCGCTGAAGCTCCATCTGGAGACTATCAGCATGAGCATCCCCTTGCTGTTTATCAATGAGATTAAGTTGGCTTGCGATAACGTAGGCACCATCCAATTCAACCCCCTTTATGCTCTCAGATTCCCAATTTGTTGCATTCTCCAAGCCGGTGATAGGCATCAAAGCTGAGGCAAGATGAAGTTGAACCTACACAATCAATCCACAAAATTAACTTGCTGCACAGCACAAATAACACCTGTTTAGTTGCAATTAATTTCTAGCCTTTTACCTTTTGGAGCTCTCCGCTGTGCCGTTCCAAGACGGAATTTGGGCTTGAAGTTTCAACCTTCAGACCATGTTTGTGACCAAGATGATCCTTTCTGAGAAGTTGGGCTTGCAGGTGTCTCGGTATATGCTGCCATACGATTAAATGTGAGAAAGTGACTGATAAACTGTCAATGGCTAACAAAAGTATCATTCATTTTCATCTGGTTGGGGGAGAAAGATGCTTGCCCGTAAAAAGAAATGAGCATCAATATGTTACATTGCTTAAAATTTTACATCAGGCTAACATGTACATCGTATCATAATTTCTGGGTAAAGAAAACACAAAGATTAAAAAGACAGCAGCTCTATAAAGATGTGACCATAAACATCAGGCAGTTTCACTGCTTTGGGTCAGGCCGACTTCTTCACCAAACCCGACCAAGAACAGTCTCTTGGAATGGCATAGCACCCTCCAAATCAAAGCAACATGAGCCAATCTACTGTTATCAACAAGCCAGACATTTCTGAATCCCAACACACACAAGGAAGCATTTTCTGTTCACTGAATCGACTGCAGCAACATGGTAGCTGCAAACTAGTTATATTCAGGCACTTTGCATAATTAACTAACTAAACTTTTCAGAAAGGCTCTACTGCATTGGAGTAATAATTAGGCAATTTACATACATTTTCCTACCATCATCGTATAGATATGAGTGGACAAAACTGAGAGAGAACACTTCTCAGCACAGCCATTCAACAGTATTTTACACTAAACCACCTGTGAGGTGATAGCAACTTGAGTAAGCACCCAATAAAGTGATAGCCACAATAAACACCAGGAGACAAAACGATAACTCCTGCATCAAGAACATTGCGAGGACTAGGTACAAGCGTACAAAGTGATTCAATGTGGAGGTCGGGGCCCACCTAGGCGGGTGTAGAGGGGAAGATCACATGAGCAAGGCTAGCTAGCTCACAAGAAAGGCGCCCATGGGCGGGCGTCCAATAAATGCCACCACCCCTAACGATCGCTCTCACATGGCTAACACACAATAAATTTGGGGGATCTATGCTTCGATTTGGAAGCACCGGACGCCCCAACGGCCGGCCCATTAACTGCCGCCCGCCACGAGCAAGAGCGGGAGGTAGTAGAGTACGGCGGTGCACGAGATAGCGCGCTTTAATGCCGGGCACCGGCCGGCGCCCCAGCCCAGATCGGCTCCGGTACGCCAGATTAGCGACGACGTTAGCGGGAATTCGAGCTTACGCTTAGCTAGAGTAAATGACCTAGGGTTTAGTAGCATTTTGCATAGTACGTATTGGAGAAGGTGCCATGGGATTGATTGTGTACCTCGAGGCCGACGACACGGGTGTCCGCCTGGCGCTCGGCGGCGGGATTCTCCTCCGGTGGCCGCAGGCGCCACACCGCAGCGGCTAGCCGCCTCACGGACGCAGCCCCCGGCGCCTTCTGCTCGCGCGCGCCGCCCTCGTCGCCATCCCGGACGCTCCATCGCAGCTTGGGAGTGCTGGGCCCGCCGCGGCGGCCGGCAGATGCGGCGGGGGCGATGGGGGTTTTGAGCACGCGGCGGCGGCGGGTGGGAGCGCGGAGCGGGGCGGTGGCAGCGGCGGAGCGCGGCATTGTGGAGGGTTAGGGTTCTGGCGGCGGTGTGAGCATGGGGGAGGAGCCGTTGGAGGAGGAGGCGGCGGTGAGGGAAATGATAGGTAGGCGAGGAAGGAGTGTGGAGACGAGGACGGAGGGAGTGAATAAAGGAGGAAGGAGGACCTTGGTTTTTTTTGGGACTTGTAAGGAAGGTGGAATTAATGAGAAGATGATTTCTTTTTTCTATCACAGCAAAGCAAATATTTCACAATGCCAATGGCACGACCGCCAGTTTTTTCTTACAAAAATTCATATCATTGAACTTATCGACCGAGGTGTCTTTGGTCACCTTAATCAGAAATATGTAAGTTATGCTTATTCCATCAACGACCACTGTCGACTACGTCTTATTTCAATGAAAAAAATAGCGCGCTATATCGACGTTTATAGCGCGTTATAGCGTTTCTGAGAAGGCTACGCTATATTTAGTCTAAAATGCTCGCTACGGCGCTACGCACGCTATATACGCGCTATACTGCGCTATACCACGCTAAATAATATAGCGTATAGCACGGTAAAAAAAAACTGGAAAACTGGGTCTGAAGCCTATTGGCCCAAGCCCAGCTCCCATCGACCCAAACAAGTAACAAAACTACAAACGTCTAGCTCCCAAGCTCCTAGGAAGAATATCACAAGGAAATAGAGTTCCTACTTCCTAGGAAGAGCTCCCAAGATCCTATGAACCTGATGATTACAAGTTGAAGGATCAACATCAAAAGAAAAGAGAGTTCCTAGAAAGAAGATGTTTCCTTTCTTCGGTAATGATGATGGTGTGCAATCTGATTGTTCGTCTAATGAAGAAGAAGATTAGGCCAATAATTCTGATTAATGTTATACACTGCAATCGTGTGGTTATGTTTTAAATCTTATTATTTTTTTCATGGATATGTATCTCCTATTTTACGTTTGTGCCATGGATCTGGTTAAGTGGACTGGTTCTGCAAGTATTACTGATTATTTATGTTAAAGAAATCTTTAATATTCACTTATTCAGACTATATATTACAGTTTTTTTGGTCAAACGCTATTTCAAAAATAGCACACGTTATAGCGTTTGTAGCATTTTAAAAAGGACCACGCTATATTTTGTAGCGCGCTATTTTTTTCATTGCTTATTTGGCGACATGACGAGCTGTGGACCCCATATTTCATGCACGTCGTTGTGGACCCCATATGTTAGGACAACCGGGTAAAACATCGTTGTACAATTCATTAATTGCAAAATTATCCACAAAGAACAAAGTTATAATAAATTGGCCCTACCTCCACTCACAAAGTTATGTTCGTCCCCCATACTATACTACTATATATGAAAGTGGGACAGATTCACGTCCAAATCAAGCATTCACGTCGCCTTTTTTACCTTCATCGTCCGATCTGTCTGTCCAACGGCTCGGATTGGAAGTTTCTAGAGGCAAACCCACCGGTTACTGTAACTCGGGGGTTTCCACCAATCAGCGCACTGAAGGGGATCGTGTGTAGAAAACAAAAAATTTCCTACCAACGATATCCTAAAAGCATGTCAAGATCTATTCTATGCAGATATAGTAGTACGAACGGAGATCAGAATACTTACCCTTGTAGACCGAAAGCGGGGATTACGTTCCGCACAAACGTTGTCGATGAAGACCGACGAAGCCGACCTCAAGGTCGTGTAGAGGAAGCAGACCTCCGAGTACCGCTAGCGCAGCACCTCGCAGGGCGTCACACACGTACGGTGGAGACGACGGCCTCCGAAGCTCCAGTCCAGGACGAGCAGCGGAAGACTTGGACCGGAACACCAGCAGCGCGGCAGCGGGCTATGGTGGAAGAGATCCCCCTCTTCAGCTCGGCGCGGCTCCGACTTGGGAACCACGAGATCGAGAGAGAAATTGGGAATTAATTGGTGAATTAAAAGACCAGGGGTGCCCCTTCTTATATAGGCTCCCAGGGGGAGCCAACCTTGCCAGCCAGGCAATGTGAGACTATCCCCACATGCCTGGTGCGGCTAGGCTAGGTGCGTCGGCCCCCTGGTGGGCCCCTTGGCCCATCCAGGCCGGCCACCATGGCCCCCACCGAATCCTCCAGGGATTTTCCCCCTCTTGGGCCTTCTTTCGACCAGAAGGCCCATTTAGGGAAATCAGCCTAAATAAATTCGAAAATAAATATATAAAATCATATTTGCATATTAATTACACTAATTAATATCAAACATAATATATATAATTTTTCCTAGCTCCGAAAACTCTTTCGTCGCTGCCCGATCTCCATCGGACCCCTCTCGGGACGCTCCCGGTGATCTCTTTCCTTTCCGGTTGTCTTGTCGAAACCCCTTAAGTGTGTTACCCTAGCGGTTCGATATAATAACAGATATGACCAAGACTCCTCTATGATCAACGACTAACTCGTAGGCCTGGACCCCATGAATTAATCCCTGTGATATAACGAATGACTTTCATCTATCAAACCTGAACGGAAAGCCTTAAACCTTTTGCCATAGCGATACTTAGCACGTCCGAGCGTCGTTCCATAGATATCTCCATACCTAATCCCGACCTCGTTACCGACGACGCTATCTTCTACTCGTTCATGATCTCATGTCTCCGTGACCTAGTCACATGCTTGCAAGCTCATTAGACATGATCTCACCGAGTGGGCCCGAGAGTATCTATCCTGCTATGCCGACTGGCAAATCCCGCTCTTGACCCCTCGTCTCAACTACTCCTTTCCGATACCCAAAAGTATCACCGTTATTGTCATACTAAATAAGATACGACGTTTGGTGCGATCAAATTATCTTCCAGGAATAACAATAAGAGTTGATCTCACGGTCAAAGGCGTAACGACTATGTTCTCCAAATCTGGGTATATCCATCACATCGTTCTCCAGCGATATGACTCCCATTGCCGACCGGCGCCATGCCCCATGACCGGGAAACCTCGATCATCAATCGCGCAACGAAACTAGTCTTAGTAGAGGCTACTAGGGACCTGGTAGTTTACGTATCACACCCGCATTAATGTTTCCGCTTAATACGGTTCTAGCATGACACAAAAACCTATTATGAACAAACGAGATATGATAAAGAATACACTTTATTAATTGCCTCTAGGGCATATCTCCTTCAGTCTCCCACTTGCACTAGAGTATAACTTAATCTAGATTACAACTTGGTAAAAGCTTAACACCCATAGCTAACTGGTGCTTTTCATGCTTATCAAGCGGAAGAGGCTTCGTCAGCGGATCTGCCACATTCAGATCCGTATGCACTTTGCAAATCTTCACATCGCCTCCTTATATGTACTGACGTATCACATGGAAGTGTCAGAGAATGTGTTTGGCGGTGGAGTGAGACCTTGGCTCCTCTACGTTCGCAATGGCACCCGTATTGTCGTAGAAGAGGATCACGGGGTCTTGCACGCTCGGGAACACTCCAAGTTCGATGACGAACTTCCTTAGCCACACAACTTCATTCGCGGCTTCGCAAGCAGCGATATACTCCGACTCCATTGTAGATTGTGCGACTATGGGTTGCTTCCCACTTCTCCAGCACACGGCGCCTCCATTCACCTTGAACACGTAACCTGTCTGTGACTTACAGTCATCGGGGTCTGAGCAGAAACTTGCATCTACGTAACCCGTTACGCCAAGTTCTTCATCGCAGCCACCATACACAAGGAACATTTCCTTTGTCTTATTGAGATACTTAAGAATGCTCTTAACAGCTATCCAATGCGGCATTCCAGGATTACTCTGGAACCGGCTTGTCAAACTTAGAGCTAATGCCACATCCGGTCTAGTACTCAACATTGCATACATGATCGATCCTATGGCTGAAGCATAAGGATGTTTGGTCATTTCGGCCTTACCCAGTTCCGTCACCGGACACTGTGCCTTCTGCAATATCTTATTCTTGATAACCGGCAGAGAACCCTACTTTGCCTTCTCCATACGGAAACGCTTCAGTATTTTATCAAGATAAGTACTCTGACTTAGTGCTAATAGGCGCCTTGATCTATCTCGATAGATTTTATGCCTTAAACATACGCAGCTTCTCCTAAGTCCTTCATGGAAAATTTACTGTTTAAATATTCCTTCACGCTAATCAGAAGTTTCACATCATTCCCAATCAGCAATATGTCGTCAACATACAGTGCTAAGAACACAACCGAGCTCCCACTCATTTTCTTGTAAATGCAGGTCTCTTCCACATTTTGGATAAATCCAAAACCTTTGATTACCTCATCAAAGCGAAGATTCCAGCTCCGAGATGCCTGCTTCAATCCATAGATGGATCGCTGAAGCTTGCACACCTTGTTAGCATTTCCTGGATCGACAAAACCTTCCGGCTGTACCATGTACAACTCTTTCTCAATGTTTCCATTTAGGAAGGCCGTTTTGACGTCCATCTGCCAGATTTCATAATCATAATAGGCAGCTACCGCTAACAAAATCCGAATAGACTTAAACATCGCTACCGGTGAAAAAGTTTCATCGTAGTCAATTCCATGAACTTGTCGGAAACCCTTTGCGACAAGCCGAGCTTTATAGACGGTCACATTACCATCAACATCAGTCTTCTTCTTAAAGATCCATTTATTCTCGACGGCCTTGCGCCCTTCGGGAATATCCATCAAAGTCCACACTTTGTTATCATACATGGATCCTATTTCGGATTTCATGGCTTCAAGCCATTTCTCGGACTCTAGACTCGCCATCGCCTCCTTGTAGTTCGTAGGTTCGTCTTGTTCGACTAACATGACGGTGCAAACCATGTTGCCATACCATTCTGGTGCGATCCGAGATCTACCAGACCTACGAGGTTGAACATCTTCCTCGACAGTTTCTCCCACTCCTTCCACGGAGGACGTTTCCGGAATTGCTTCCGTTGCGCCACTCGGAATCTCGAGTTCAGGATCAACGATTTCATCGAGGTCTACCTTCCTCCCACTTACTCCTTTCGCGAGAAACTCCTTCGCTAGAAAGGTACCGGTCTTCGCGACAAAAGTTTTGCCCTCAGCTTGGTTGTAGAAGGTGTACCCAACGGTTTCCCGCGGATATCCTACAAAGACGACTTTCTCCGATTTCGGTTCGAGTTTGTCGGGCTGTAGTTTCTTAACGTACGCCTCACAACACCAAACCTTCAAAAACGATAACTTAGGATTTTGGCCATACCATAATTCATACAGTGTCGTTTCAATGGACTTGGACGGAGCCCTATTTAAAATGAATGCGGCTGTTTCTAACGCATAACCCCGAAGGACACTGGCAGATCGGTAAGAGACATCATAGATCGAACACTATCCAGTAGAGTACGATTACGTCGCTCGGACACGCCGTTACGCTGCGGTGTTCCGGCTGGCGTAAGTTGGGGTACTATGCCACAACTCTTCAGATGTGTGCCAAACTCAAAACTCAAGTATTCTCCACCGCGATCGGATCGGAGATGCTTGATTTTCCTATTAAGCTGATTCTCAACTTCACTCTGCAATTCTTTGAACTTTTCAAACGTTTCAGACTTGTGTTTCATCAAATAGATATAACCGTATCTACTCAAGTCACCAGTGAAGGTGACGAAGTAACGATAACCATTGCGTGTCGAAACGCTCATCGGTCCACACAAATCTGTATGTATGATCCCCAACAAATCCGACGCCCGTTCAACGAAACCTTTGAACGGTGTCTTGGTCATTTTGCCCATGAGGCATGGTTCGCATGTATCGAGGGATCCAAAATCCAACGAGTCCAAAAGTCCATCGGAGTGGAGTTGCTTCATGCGCTTTACACCAATATGACCAAAACGGAAATGCCACAAATACATGGCGGTATCGTCAGTACACTTAATCCGTTTGGCTTCTGTGTTATGGATGTGAGTACTACGATCGAGATTCAACAAGAATAAACCGTTATTCTCGGGAGCATCAACATAAAAGATATACTTCATATAAATAGCACAATTGCTCGACACTGATTTAAATGAATAACCGTCTTGTAACAGGCAAGACCCACTTATAATGTTTACACTCAAGGATGGCACAAAATAACACTTATTTAAAACCAAAACTAATCCCGATGGTAGATGTAGAGGGAGCGTGCCGATAGCCACCACGTCGACTCTCGATCCGTTGCCGACACGCATCGTCACCTCATCCTTCGCCAGCCGCCGTCTATTCCGTAACTCCTCCTGAGAGTTACATATATGAGCAACAGAACCAGTATCAAACGGGCGGATGTAAGGTACACATCTATAACATGTATATCAAATATACCTTGCTCTTTGTCGACCGTCTTGTCAGACTTCCTATCCTCCAGGTACTTGGGTCAGTTGCGCTTCCAGTGACCCTTCCCCTTGCAGTAGAAACACGCCACGCTAGCTCTGGGACCAGACCTGTTAGTCCTGTGCTTGGCAGCCAACTTTGCCTCCCTCCTGGACTTCCAGCTCTGCTTTCCCTTGCCACCGGATTTCTTGAAATCAACGGTCTTGTTGACCATCAACAGCGTGTGCTCCTTCTTAATCTCTACCTCAGCAGTCTTGAGCATCACAAACACTTCACCCAGGGACTCAGCCATGTCCTGCATGTTGTAGTTCATGACGAAGCCTTTGTAGCTTGGCGGCAACGATTGCAACACCCTGTCAATCGCCAGCTCATCGGGAATCTTGCATTCCAGAGCATTCAGGCGTTGAACGTAGCCAGACATCTTGACTACATGCTCGCTCACACTGCTATGCTCTTCCATCTTGGCTGAGAAGAAAAGCTCAGAAGCCTCATATCTCTCAGCCTTAGCCTGCGGCGCGAAGACAGCCTTAAGATCCGAAATGATCTCAAAGGCGCTCATCTTCTCAAAGCGCTTCTGCAGGTCGGCTTCCATGGCGTAGAGCATGCCACTCTGGACAAAGGCAGAATCCTCCGATCGGGTCTGGAAGACCTTCTTCTCATCCTCAGAGGCATCATCTGCGGGAGGGTCACCTATTGCGGCCTCAATGACGTAGGCCACCCTATGGGGAGTGAGGAGGATCCTCAGGTTGCGGAACCAGGCCATGAAGTTTGACCCATTGGTCTTAAGCTTTTCTTTCTCAAGGAACAGACCTAGGTTAAACGAGGGGCGAGACATCTACAATGGAATTTGCAACAACATAAGACTTTGTTCATAATAATTTTGAGTTATAGTATTTTAGAAAATAACTAACATAACTCCCACTCAAACGATTATCCCTCCTGGTCGTTCAAGCGATTACACGACCCCCATCCATTGCACCACCCCTCATCATCAAAGCCGGCGGCACAACTTCAAGAGTAGACAAAATCGTCCGCCACACCAATTTTGTGACTCGTTCTCGACCTTTCGGTCTTCCTGTTCCGAGGCCATATTTCTGAATATGCTAGGCTCGCCACCAAAGACCTCCACGCTGACGCTTGTGCAACATGGCTTACACCCACTGTATGCGATCGACGAGATGTCTGACACCCGATCATCACGGCCTGCCTCATAACGTAGAACTTTCTTGGTGGTGCGCGTTGGAGGGAGAACACTAGTGGTATTTTGAAGGGATCATCTTATATAGCTACCGCCGTGTAACTAATGTATACTATACACACAATCACACAATATAAAATGCACACAAAACATCAAATGTAATGCAATGTGATATAGTCCATTGCGCCATGGTCTTCTTGGCGCCCGCAGTTTATAAACAATTTAATAAACCTACCTTGACCATATCACATAGCCCCTGCAAAATAAAGTTAGACGCTTCTACTTTATCTTTTGCATATTTTACGTGGCTTGGGGCTTTCGTAAATAGAACCGCTTCATACCTACGAATCTTATGACCACAACAACGATCCAATAATTGCATGTTTAAGCATCCCTTTCGGGCCCTCCATTGAAAATGCGAAGACCAACTAAAGAGAGAGAAAATGACACCCGCCAGCCACATATACGGTACAAGCCGTATGTCAGTAGTGGAACCAGTCTCGCGTAAGCGTACGCGTAAAGTCGGTCCGGTCCGCTTCATCAACTCAATGCCGTTGGAATACACAAGTGCACGCTAGAGGGTAGCAAATAATAGGAACGGTGCCCCCGTGCAGAGCACGGGTTCTAACAACGTACAGCTATATCTACGATAGATCGGCTCTGATAACACTGAAGGGGATCGTGTGCAGAAAATAAAATTTTTCCTACCAACGATATCCTAAAAGCATGCCAAGATCTATTCTATGCAGATATAATAGTACGAACGGAGATCGGAATACGTACCCTTTAAGACCGAAAGCGGGGATTACGTTCCCGCACAAACGTTGTCGATGAAGACTGACGAAGCCGACCTCAAGGTCGTGTAGAGGAAGCACACCTCCGAGTACCGCTAGTGCAGCACCTCGTAGGGCGTCACACACGTACGGTGGAGACGACGGCCTCCGAAGCTCCAGTCCAGGACGAGCAGCGGAAGACTTGGACCGGAACACCAGCAACGCGACAGCGGGCTATGGTGGAAGAGATCCCCCTCTTCAGCTCGGCGCGGCTCTGACTTGGGAACCACGAGATCGAGAGAGAAATTGGGAATTAATTGGTGAATTAAAAGGCCAGGGGTGCCCCTTCTTATATAGGCTCCCAGGGGGAGCCAACCTTGCCAACCAGGCAATGTGGGACTATCCCCACATGCCTGGTGCGGCTAGGCTAGGTGCACCGCCCCCTGGTGGGCCCCTTGGCCCATCCAGGCCGGCCACCATGGCCCCCACCGAACCCCCCAGGGATTTCCCCCCCTCTTGGGCCTTCTTTCGACCAGAAGGCCCATTTAGGGAAATCAGGCTAAATAAATTCGAAAATAAATATATAAAATCATATTTTCATATTAATTACACTAATTAATATCAAACATAATATATATAATTTTTCCTAGCTCCGAAAACTCTTCCGTCACTGCCCGATCTCCATCGGACCCCTCCCAGGACGCTCCCGGTGATCTCTTTCCTTTCCGGTTGTCTTGTCGAAACCCCTTAAGTGTGTTACCCTAGCGGTTCGATATAATAACAGGTATGACCAAGACTCCTCTATGATCAGCGACTAACTCGTAGGCCTGGACCCCATGAATTAATCCCTGTGATATAACGAATGATTTTCATCTATCAAACCTGAACGCAAAGCCTTAAACCTTTTGCCATAGCGATACTTAGCACGTCCGAGCGTCGTTCCATAGATATCTCCATACCTAATCCCGACCTCGTTACCGACGACGCTATCTTCTACTCGTTCATGATCTCATGTCTCCGTGACCTAGTCACATGCTTGCAAGCTCATTAGACATGATCTCACCGAGTGGGCCCGAGAGTATCTATCCTGCTATGCCGACTGGCAAATCCCGCTCTTGACCCCTCGTCTCAACTACTCCTTTCCGATACCCAAAAGTATCACCGTTATTGTCATACTAAATAAGATACGACGTTTGGTGCGATCAAATTATCTTCCAGGAATAACAATAAGAGTTGATCTCACGGTCAAAGGCGTAACGACTATATTCTCCAAATCTGGGTATATCCATCACATCGTTCTCCAGCGATATGACTCCCATTGCCGACCGGCGCCATGCCCCATGACCGGGAAACCTCGATCATCAATCGCGCAACGAAACTAGTCTTAGTAGAGGCTACTAGGGACCTGGTAGTTTACGTATCACACCCGCATTAATGTTTCCGCTTAATACGGTTCTAGCATGACACAAAAACCTATTATGAACAAACGAGATATGATAAAGAATTTACTTTATTAATTGCCTCTAGGCCATATCTCCTTCACGCACGCCACGTCGCCCGGTCGCCCGCCGGTCGCCTCCGGTTCCACCTGTCACCGTGCCTATTTTACAAAAAAGCCACCGGAGAATTGACCTGGAGAATTGACCTCGTGCCCCGCAATCCAGATTTTACAACAGCGAAAGAGCTATTCGCAAATACCTAAAACGCGATAGACGTATCTGCCAAATCGCCCCCGTAAATCCCCCTTCTCCTTCTCTCCCTCTCGTGCGCCGCGGAGGTCGCCGCCGCCGCACAGCGCCGCCCCTACACGCCTCTCCGCTCAAATCCACGGGAACAGGGAGCTTCGCCGCCTCTCTCTTTACCCCCTTGCCGGCTGACGCGTCTCGGGACGGCTGCAATCGGCGCGGTTCGTCGCCGCCGTCGTCTGCGTGCGCCGACGCGGGATTGGTCGCCGTCGGCGATTCCGGCCACCAAATGGCTCGCTGCGCCGCCCATCCTCTTCCTCCCGCGACCTGCCGCCGCTCGCCTGCCCCTGCCTCGCTCCGGTCGCACAGCGCCCTCCTCTCTCTCGCGCTCTTCCGCCTCGGCCATCAGGCGCCGCATCAACTCACGCCGCCCCGCATCCTCCTACTCGCTCGCCGGCAGCCACACAGCCGACCGCGCCCCGGCGTATCCGTTGTCTTGTCGAGGGCGTTGCTCCGGCATCATCTCGATTTAGACTCGTCTACGCCACCGCCTCCCCCGCAATCCATCCAACGCCCCACACACCAACTTTATCCCCTCGATCCAGAGTAGACTTGCCGCTGCCGTCAAGGAGTTCCATCGCTGGGGGCAGGCGCCTGACTCGCGCACGGGCGTCGAGCTCCAGGACCTCGCAGCAGGGAAGCAAACTTCACCGCTGGACAAAGATCTCCACTGATCAGAGTCCATGCGACAGTACCAAGACAACAACATAACCGAGCATCACACCCGTATGAGCTCCTCATCTTCTCTCCAGCACTAACAGGTTGTTTTGCCTGTCATTGACAATTGTTGCGGCAGTTCCTCCTCTTATTTTCTCTTTGTTGCCCTCCCATCAGACTTCTTCTGCCCTTTGTGCTGTAGACGGTTCCTATTTTCTGAAGGATTTCCAGGAGATCGGATGGTACCAGTGCATAGACGCCAACTGCTGGAGGAGTTTAGGCCAATGTTTGGGGGACGAAGAAGATGGAGGAAAACGCATCTGGCTGCCAAAGAGGAGGAATAATTAGTCTTTGACTACTGCTGCCACTGATGCCCTTTTGCCGGAAAGAGTACCAATTGCAGCACGCACCTCACGTAATAGCTCACACTCATAGATTTACTATTGTGTTTTTGTAGTTTCTTATTGATGAAATTCAGGGCCATGAATATGTACAACATTTTTGTACGGTGGTGTGACCATCATGTTATGAATTCAAAATAAAGATGGTATAATTATCCATCAGATCTTTCTCTTTCTGTGCATTGTGCTTGGTATTGCTCATTCCCCACTAAAAGTTTCAGGAGGAGGTCCTTCTAATCCCAGTTTCCATGCCCGACAAAAACTGAATCCAATGCAGTGGTCTGATTGGACAGACAACATTGTTTGTGAAGCTGCAGCGTCGAGGAAATGTGACTAATTGCAGGTATGGAAGGAGCAAGAAGGGATCTGTATCTGATGGTTTGGTTGTCACACTTGGATCTCCAGTTCAGTTACTCATCTTTTCATATCAATTATGTCATTATAATTCCTCCTTAGTACCTTTGAAGCATTTTCGCGTCATGTTTTCGTTATCCATTTTCTCTTGAAATTCTACACATCCAGTTCAATTCATGATCTATGCGCTCTCTTTTTTTATAGCTTCGCAAATAGATTAATATTACAGGGAAGAACAAGTTATAGAAATATGGGAGGGAAGGTCATGGGTAAGATGTGCCAGTGGATCAGTCATGCATCATTTCAAAGCAACAGTGACTAATTATTAGCTATGTGTATCTAAATTATATAGTAAGCTCCATGTTTGTAGAAAGCATATTTAGACGAATATAGCAGTTTTTAGCATCTCCTTTTGACATCATACTATGTCTTGCCTCACGGAATTGAATTTGCTTCTCAACATGGTCTACATTTTTGTAGGTTAAAGATTTCTATTGATAGTTCAATGTGCTTTATAAAATCAGCTTGCCAATGCAACATAGTGTAGTTCATCAGTTTCGAGGCTAGACTACATATTATTGCTACTTCTGTTACCCTCCCACTAATGTGTATTACCTTGCTCTTTGTGACATGACGCTTGAGGATAGTAGTCCTATATAAGTTTGACAATGGAGCCAGTGGAATTCCCATTTCTCTTGGTTTTGAGACACTGCATGTAACGAGCAAATACAGCCCAGTTCCACTTTGGGAGATTTTGATGATGTGGTCTCTTTATTTTCAGTCTTGTGTAGGTACATATAACTTAGATGGCTAGGATTTGTAGATGTTATGCAGTCCAATTAGAGGATTCAATTCACCAAAGCCTTCGGTCATATTTCTACACAACAAACTCAAGCACATCTTCTAATTTTGTTGGAAGTTGATAGGTCATTTTGAAGCATTGTGTTGTTCAGCTACGTCTCTCTGTTTCTCAAGCAAACACTAAATATTAGTTTACATGTTATGTTCTTTCAATTTTATGCTCACCTAATATTTAACTATACTATTCGGATAGAATTTCTTTGCTAATATTGTTACATACTTGGAGTGCATACATTCATTCAGCAGGCGGTCAAGAAGGCACCTTAACAATATTATCTGAAGCAACATGAAAGAACGAACATGGCCATTAGATACAATACAGTTGGGGTTTGTTCGAGACTAATCCAAACTCTTCCCAACCCCTTTTTTCTCCACCCAGTTAATCTCCTCAGATTTAATGTTTTGATGATTGTGCACAAATCCAGCACCTGTTCTTACGTCAATTAATCAATCAATCTCACGATGCTTGCTGTTGCACTGGAGTGGAGGAGGTGCTATTGACGATATTTTGAAGTAGACCGGGCGCTGCTGTTGTTGTTGAGGCTAGAGGAACTGTAGCTTACAAGTGGTGGTAAGGAATATCTACTTTATTCCCCAGCACTTAATTTCAACACTGAACAACGAAATTGGCTTTAACTCTACCGTTTGATCGGAAGAAGAAAAATCTATTGTATTCATGTTTCAATGCATTTCAAGCCAACATATTTTTCTTAATCGAAATTTGTGTTGAATCAAATTATAACAAAAAAAAATACTAGCATCATATCTGTGTCATTTCTATACGAGAGTGTATGCCACAAACAGTGGGTTAGAATCTTTCTAGACAACTAATATAAACTAAATCACTACCTTATCATATAAACATCCCCACAGATCCTTTGTAGAATCATGTTGGTGTAGTAGTAGTAGTAGTAGTAGTAGTATGTGGCTGTAAATCAGCGGTTTAACTGTTTTGAATTAAATTTTCTTTGAGGGAAAATAGATTGTATTTTTAAAACTGCTTATGCATACATTGTACAAAAGGTATAATCATTTTTCCTACTGTTTTATGACACATAACATGTTGCGTACTATTTCTGTAGCTTCAGAGAAACTGTGAGCATGTCTCTTCATTGTTATAAGAATTTCCAGATTCAGTGCCCCATAAGTAAAAAAACTTTACTGTTGATCGTATATTAGAACAACGGCAACAAGAATAATGCTTACTGTTATCCTATGTAATATCACCACTTTATGTATAATTAGTTAGATGTTGCTGTGCATAACCACTATTTGAGACTTTTTTACTTCTGGTAGCTCCTTATTAGTGAGTATGTTGCTAAACAATATGCATGCGATCCCTACCTATTTGAACTCCTGCTATACGCTTAATGTAGAATGTATAATTATGTAGTACTGATTGCACAACTTTCTTCTGCTTATTGTGGGCCTACTTTAACATATTTACTTCCCACTGCATAACTGAAACCAACCAATTAGAACACCACATCAGCTGATAACGATAAAAAAATGTCCACCAACCCATTGTATATTTCACATTTCGGAACGAAAAACATCAAGCTCAAACTGATCTGTATATGAATTTTACTGAAATTAGCACCCAAAATGACAAACATAAGACAACTAGATCTTACCCACATTTCAGACAAGGTGGATATAATGTAGGAAAGATGTTTCGTACCAATAAAATATATAGATACTATCTAGAGATACATTCATACTACATCAACACAACAATACTATAATCCCCATTCCTACTATCTGTTGCAACACTCAATGAAACTACACGGGTGCGGTGTATCGCCCCGCCATATATTACCTAGTGTGATCAAATCGAGAAGTGAGAGGAAGAGACAGACGTAACGTCGTGACATAGAGGTTGGTGGTGGGAGTGTTCATCGACGTAGAGGCTTCTCATGAAAATTCTTTCTTATCACAAAAAAAATACGAAGAATTAGGATAATGGTCTTGCAGTCATATTGATCAACTAGGGTGCGTGTGTGCATAACCTGTCCAAACGGAAATGTAGAGTTGGTGTCAACAATTCGAACTTCTGGAAACAAATCAAGCAGCTTTCCAACTCAGAGTCTCACATACACATGTTTCTTAATTAGTGCGAGTCTTATCCGTTCAATCATCATGGTTGAGGATTTATCTTTCTGATCCTAGTTGACTTTATTGTCCTCAAAACCTACACTCCATCGTAATTTCTCCATGGCACAAGTGTTCATGCTTCACTCTTTTCAGTGTATCCTGAACCTGTCTTACTTATTTGACCGGTAAATAAACCTTGTGCCACAGATATAGCGTGTTATGTAGTTGTTTGAATCACGTTCTCCCCCTCATCTTTATCTAAAAAAATGTTCCCACCCTCATGATCTCAAGGTCATCCTTTGGCTCAATCAACTATCCATGAGTATATGCCCTATATTCCAAGCGCTTCATTCAGGTTTTATTCTCATCTCTAAATAGCTCATATCTGGTTGAAGGATGCGCTCATCACATGAAGTACTCTTCGGTAGTTGAAGTGTGACCATCTTCCAGTGGACTCATGTCCACAAATATCCTCTTCATTCTACTTGGCATTAATCTCTGAACTTCAAATAAATCTTCAAGCTACACACTTCTACTTTGACTATATCACATCTGCTTGAAGATTACTTACTTCATGTGTCATTACGCTGCAAATTTCATGAACTCATATTCACCACCCCCACTCTAGTCTTCATAGTTTGAAGGTGTATTTTGCCGTACCGTGGCTGCTGGCCACGGTCAGCTTATATTGACAACCAAGAGTAGCGTACAAGGTACAGAGGGAGATCGTCTAGCGATCGACTAGGACACGGAACAAAGTCCAACTAGGATACGACTACTACCTGATCCTAATACATCTCTAATACACCCCCTCAATCTAAACCGTCGTGAACAAGGTTGAGATTGGCGCGAAATCTGCGAAGCAGTTGTTGAGTAGCTGGCTTGGTGAAGACGTCGGCTAGCTGATCTCCCGTACTGATGTATCGAACATCCAAAGCTCCCAAGGCAACCTTCTCTCACACGAAATGAAAATTGATCTCGATATGCTTCGTGCGAGCATAAAACACAGGATTGGCAGACAAATAGGTGGCTCCAAGATTATCACACCATAACATAGGTGGTTTGGACTGAGGAACTCCAAGCTCCTTGAGCACTGACTGAATCCACATTGCCTCAGCCGTGCCATTGGTAAGAGCTTTGTACTCCGCCTCGGTGCTTGATCTTGATACCGTGGGTTGCTTGCGGGAGCTCCACGATAGAAGATTCGGTCCAAGAAATATGGCAAAGCCACCGGTAGACCGTCGATCATCAGGACATCCTGCCCAGTCTGCATCGGTATAAATATTCAGCAAAGTAGATGATCCTTTCTGAATCCGCAATCCCATGGATATTGTTCCCTTCACATATCGAAGGA
Source organism: Poa annua (assembly GCA_026929855.1). NCBI lineage: Eukaryota > Viridiplantae > Streptophyta > Magnoliopsida > Poales > Poaceae > Poa > Poa annua. The sequence continues at coordinate 75,743,808 of CM049430.1, read as the reverse complement.
TGCGCTTGACCGCCTCATAATGCACTGTTGTGGGCTGCGACAAATACTGACACACCTTATTCACAGCAAAAGACAAATCAGGTCTAGTCAGCGTCAGGTATTGGAGCCCTCCAACTAAACTCCTGTATCGATAAGCATCACCACTATCAAGTTGCTGACCAACATCCCTACACAGCTTGTCGGTGGTGGACATGGGCGTTGAGACAGCCCGACAATTCTCCATGGTTGCACGGTGTAACAGATCAAGTGCGTATTTATGCTGAGTAAGCACCATACCCCCTGAATTGTAGGCAGCCTCAATGCCAAGGAAGTACTCAAGACGTCCTAGATCCTTAATAGGAAACGTTCCTGCAAGAGTCTGAACCAAACGATCAAGTGCGGCAGGAGAGGAACCAGCAATGGCAATGTCGTCGACGTACACCACCATGTACAAATGGACACCAGCATGAGAGAAAATGAAGAGCGAAGTATCAGCCTTGGAGGAGGTAAAACCAAGGTCATGAAGTTTATCACTCAGCCGCGCATACCAAGCTCGCGGAGACTGTTTCAGACCATATAAAGCACGCTGAAGCTTGCACACATACTGTGGATGCTGAGAATTCTCAAAACCAGGAGGTTGTTGCATATAGACAGTCTCATCGAGAAATCCATGGAGGAACGCATTGCTGACGTCGACCTGACGAAGACACCATCCACGAGAAACTGCAAGAGACAAAACAAGACGCACAGTGACCGGCTTCACGACGGGACTGAAGGTGTCGTGATAGTCGATACCATGTTGCTGAGTGAAACCGCGAGCAACGAGACGGGCCTTGCGCTTGTCAATCGAACCATCGGGACGAAATTTCGTCTTGAAAATCCATTTACTGCCGACAATGTTAGTAGCTGACAGGCGAGGAACCAAAACCCACGTTTGGTTACGCTGAAGAGCTGAAAACTCGTCCTCCATAGCACTTCGCCAAGATGGATCAGTGAGAGCGGTGTGATGGGAATCAGGAGTAGCAAAGAATGCACGACAACGATACAGATCATATCGGACAGTCCCATCAGTGAGCTTCCGAGGACGAAACACATTGTTCTTTGCGCGAGTAACCGCAGAACGGAGAGGCTGGGGAAGCACAGGTGCTGGCTCGATGGAGGAACTGTCAGGCGAGGGCGATGCGCTTGAGGAGTCAGAAGTACTGACATCGTGAGCCAACAACGCTGGATCCGGCAATGTTGACGTCGAAGAAGCAGGTGGCGAATGCGGGTTTGGTGAGTCCTGATGGGCCGACCCGTGAGGCGTCGGCGAGGCTGGTGACCCAGCCGAGGAAGGCACAGGGGAAGACGGATGCGGCTCGTCCTGCTGGGCCGGCCCGTTCAGAGCGGTACCAGCGCGGGAGGGCGTCTCGGGGGAAGCGCCTGCCCCATGCAGCGACGTCGAAGCATGCACGTCGATCGGCACTGGAACCTGCACAGGAACACGAGACAAAGAAACAAGCGGATCACACGGCAACAAGGATATGTCATATTTACGCAAGTGGACATCCCGAATAGCTGTTTCATGCGAAGGAAACGATACATGATGTAATTTAGGAACATCAATCACTACCCTAGGCGTGGCATACGGGAAAACACGTTCGTCAAAAATAACGTCGCGTGAGATAAAAATCCGACCCGTAGAGCGATCCAAGCACTTGTATCCTTTGTGCATAGGGCTATATCCCAGAAAGACACACATTTTGGAGCGAAACTCTAGCTTACGGGAGTTGTACTTCCGCAAACTAGGCCAACAAGCACACCCAAAAGTGCGAAGAAACGAATAATCAGGAGGTGACCGGAGAAGTTTCTCAACAGGAGTAATATTCTGTAACAGAGGTGTGGGCATCCGATTAATAAGATAGCAAGCAGTTAGAAACGCTTCATCCCAAAAACGAAGAGGCAAGGAAGAATGTGCGAGAAGGGCAAGCCCTGTTTCGACTAGGTGGCGATGCTTGCGTTCAGCAACGCCATTCTGTTGAGAGGCATGGGGACATGAGACACGATGAGCTATACCAGAACGCCGAAAATACTTATGCATGCGATGATACTCACCACCCCAATACGACTGTACGACACGAATTTTAGTGTTAAGAGTCAACTCGACATGACGTTGAAAAGCGTAGAAGATTTCCTCAACATCAGACTTGTGGTTGAGCAAGTATATCCAACAATAACGACTATAATCATCAATGAAACTGACGTAGTATTATAAACCTCCAGAAGAAGGCAACGCAGGACCCCAAACATCAGTATGAATAAGCTCTAAAGGTGCAAGAGAAACACGAGACAAGTGATTATAAGGTAATTGATGACTCTTTGCACGCTGACAAGCATCACAAACCGAGGAACTAGAGTTTGGAGAACACAAAAAACTATTGTTCTTTATTACAGCTTGAACTACGTTATTGGATGGATGACCGAGACGTTGATGCCATTGTTCATAAGAAAGTTTGACGCTAGAGGATGCCTGACGATGCGAGGACGAAGATGTGCGGCCAAACGGAATTGGATAGAGACCACCGCGGCTTCTACCGCGAAGAATGATTTGCTTCGTGCCCGTGTCCTTAACTTAGAAAAAATCACGATGAAACTCGATCAAAACAGGATTATCGCAAAGAATTCTATGAACGGAAAGTAGATTTTTGCTAAGTTCAGGAACATGGAGGATATTTTTCAAAGCAATAGGGGGAGTAGAACCAGCTAATCGAGAATGACCAACATGAGTAATAGACAAACCTGCTCCATTTGCAACCTGAACTTGATCCTTGCCATGGTAGCGTTCTTGGACATTCATCCGCTCCATGTCATTGGTGAGGTGGTCGGTAGCGCCGCTGTCCAGAATCCAGTGTAGTGGCGGCTCATCAAGGCCATGAGTGGCCGAGTTTCTAGAATGATTACTGTCCTGATACTTCTTGCATTGGAGAGCCTCATGTCCCCAATTTTTACAGAGTTGGCACTTGGGGCGCCACTTTCGATTTCCACCGCCGCCGCCTCCGTTTCCATTACCGCGACCTCCGCCACGGTTGCCACCGCCTTGTCCTCCCTGGTAGCTGCTGCCACCGCCATAGGTCTGGTTTGGCTGTCCTCCACTCTGACGTCCACCGGAGCGACCACCGGGGTTATCAGTCGGGCGTCCAGATGGACGGCCGTAGTCGTCACCACCACTCCGGGCGACGATGTTTGCTGGATAAGTGAACTCTGCAGCATCGGAGCTATTCTGCTCCTGCATGGCCTCATAAGAGAGAAGCATAGCGTAGAAATCAGTGAGGGCGAGGGGCGCCGAGCTGGTGTGGCTGAGGATGTCGAGCGAGGCCTGGAAGGACTCGAATTGCGACCCGAGACCACCGACTATGAAGTCGATCAGATCTTCATCTGGAAGCGGACTCCCGATGGTGGCCATGGTGTCCGCGAGCGCCTTCATCTTCTGATAGTAGGCAGCGGCAGACATGTCCTTCTTCTTCAACGACGAGAGCTGTCGTTTAATCTGGCGCACACCGGCGCGGTTCTGGGCTGAGAACATGCCCGTGACACACTCCCAGACTGCAACGGAGGTGTTCTTCCCGATCATCTGACCGAGGATATCTTCAATCATCGACCCGACAAGGACGTTGAGAACCCTTTGGTCCAACGTACACCAGGTCGCGTAGTCAAGGGTTGGCGACGTCTACAGCCGCGTCGCCGGTCCCCTGCTTGACGGTCTTGGGCGGCGTTTTCAACAGCCGTCGAGATAGCCATAGTACCCTGCTTCGGAGATGCTCGGAACCACCTGCGTTTTCCATAGGAGAAAATTCGTACGATCAAGGCGCAGGGTGATAGTGGACGAGTTGATGGGGGCGAAGGTGGCGGCGGATGCCGACGAGGAGAGGGCACCAGCTGAGCTTGAGAGAGACAGGGCCATTGCCGATGTGGGATCACCGGCGGCGGAGCGAGGAAGAACCCTAACCCTAGATTGGATCGACGTGGCTTCCGCTCTGATACCAAGTTTGAAGGTGTATTTTTCCGTACCGTGGCTGCTGGCCACGGTCAGCTTATATTGACAACCAAGAGTAGCGTTTAGCGTACAAGGTACAGAGGGAGATCGTCTAGTGATCGACTAGGACACGGAACAGAGTCCAACTAGGATACGACTACCACCTGATCCTAATACATCTCTAATATTCATATCTCTATCCTTCATGTATCCCAACCTTAATGAGGTAGCAATGCTCATTTCACCCATGCGAGTATCCCATCTCATCAGGGATAATGGATTAGCGGCAGTCGGTGATGCTCCTATATTTTATTGAGTACCGGCAATAGATTTTCAGGTTGGTATGAGGGCACTCCCTCCAGGCCGGGCCCCCGACTCTCCTCCTCCTCCTCCTCCTAACCCTAACCCTAGCCGCCGCCGCCGTCCAGCCCGCGTCGCCGGCCAGCCGCGCCCTCCCTCCCCTCCCCTTCCTCCCTCCCGCGTCCGCGCCGCCCCGCGGCGGCCGGGCGCGGCTTCAAATCCTCAAGCTCGGGGACCTCCTCCCGCACTTCCGCTCCTCGCCGCTGCTGGAGGGCGTCTCCGGGCAAAGCCTGGCGGCGTCGGCGGCGGCGGGGCTTCTCTTCCCCTACGCGCGATGGTGGCGGCGCGGGCCGACGCGGCCGGCGGAGGTGCGACGCTGAGCGGGGGGCGTTGCAGCGCGGCTGCTTGCCGGCGGCGCGGCGGCTCCGCGGGCGCGCTCGCGGCAGTGGTGGCTGCGGTGGGCGGCGGCGCTACTCGGTAGGCTGGGGCGCGGGTTGGGCGGCGCTCGGCCGGGCAGTCCATGGCGCGGGGCACTGCGACGAGGAGACGTGCAGGGCGGCGCAAGCTTGGTAGATGGATGGCAGCTTCGTCCTCTTTGCTGCAGCGTGGCAGCGGGACCTCTCGGGCCCGAGATGGGCCTAGATCTGGACCAGGTGGGTCTGATCCGGGCCTGATCTTGGGCCTGACGGGACCTGCTACTCCGTCCGGTCGGTGGCCGTCGTTGGCGGCGGAGGGTTGTTCCCCTCCGGTTGGCAGGTTGCGATCCTTCTACTACCTGGGTAACCAGGCGGATGTGGACTTGGCGCCGTCCCTCCGTCTTTGACTCGTCGTTCTCGCGGTGGTGCAGCCGGGTTGGCGCCCTCTTCAGCTTGGGCCCCGTGTTGGCCGAGGGCACGGCGGTGGGGCGGGTCAGGGTCATCGGTGTCAGGTGGTGGCGGCGGCGGCTCGGATGACGCGGGTTGCGGCTTCTCGAAGCCAGAGTTCTCGGTCGGGGGCGGTAGGAGGCTCGATGGCGGCTCTCCTCTGGAGCAGGTGACGGGAAGGTGCTGAGGTAGCTGGGCCCTGAGACGGTGGCTGGCGTAGCTGGCCAGTGGTTTCAGAGGTTCCCGGCGTTGTCGGGAACCCTTCCCCCGTCCATGAGTGGATGGGGTGCTGGATTTGAGCCAGGAGGGCTTGGATCCGGTGACCGCCTAGCAGACTCGTTGCCTCGAGGTTGCGGATATGATCGGCGAGTGCGTCCTGCTAGTTGTACCCCCACCGCCCTAGGGCTGGCGACCTCGGTCCTTCTACTGTCCGTTCCTTTGGATTTGTTGTCTAGACACCTGCCACTCCCCGAGGGCGAGATCTTGGATGCCGGGGCGGCGGCCTCGGAAGGTGGTCTGCGCGTGCGACTCTGCGGCGAGTGACGTGGCAGCGGCGTTGGTCGTCTTCTCGGACCATGTGGGTGGCGTGAAGTTGGCGGGAGGAGTGCCTGGTGCTGGCTGTGCTTCGGCTCTTGCGGCTCCCAGATCACGTCCTGGTGAACTGGCTTGAGACTTTTAGCGCTTCGTGAGTTCGAGTGTGGTAGCAAGGTACTTCCGAGCGAAAGCTTTGCGTCTCGACGCCAACAGCGACGACGCCTGCGGGTGTCGCTACCCTCTTGGGGGCGTTGTTGAGGGTGCCTTCTCTGCACTTAGCGTGGTAGTAAGGTGCTTCCGAGCGAAAGCTCTGCGCTTCGGCGCCAGCAGTGACGACGCCCGCGGGTGTCGTAACCCTCTTGGGGGCGTTGTGGTGGGTGCCTTCTCTGCACTAGGGTTTCGGTGAAAACCTGGACCTTTTGGTCTGGACGGCGGCGGCGCTATGCGTCGTCACCCTGTTGGGGGCGCCGTTATGGAGACTCGTTCCCTCTCGATCCGGCGTCGGAGGTTTCGGTGGCAAGCTCGGTTTACCTTTTCTTTTGGGGTTTTTCTATCTTTGATCTGTCTATGGAGGGCCTCCTCACCTTGTATCGGTTCGGCCGTGATCTTTTGGGCGTTGTGCTGTCTGGCCCAGCAGCGGTTTCAAACGGTGTGGCTTTATTTATAAAGCGGGGTGAAAGCCTGATTCGAGAGGGCCAAATCCCGAAAGGTGACACACAAGGACACGAGATATGAACAGGTTAGGGCCCTGGAAAAGATCGCTGTTAACGACCCTACTCCTATGGGGTGGTTGGATTTTGCGTAGCAGAGGAAGAATGAAGGGTCTCGAGAGTCAGGGTGAGTGTGAGTGTTGGAGTGAAGTCGTTTGAGTATGCTTGTCTCCGTCCTCTCCACTCAGGAGAAGATCGTCATAGAAATGGCATGATTGCGCTATAGTGCCCGCGACGCGACGGAGAGTCCAACGACGCAAGGCTGTGGCTCTGGCTTGTAATCTGGTGCTGCTTACAAAGCTCCCCGGGCGCTAGCTGTGGGTTGTGGCTCTCGTCAGCTCCGGAAAGGGGCTTCTATCTTCCTCTTCATATGATTGTGTGATATGTAATGCCCATGTATCGGGGATCCGCACCCCCTTATCTAAAAAAATGTAATGCCCATGTTCTGGTGGATAGATTCCATTTGTTTCTTCTGGTGTTCATTCAATTCAAGAATCTGAAATTATCTTCAATTTGATTTGAGTAACATAACCATTCAGGAGAGCTTTTCACATGCAAAATCTCAGTTTCCTGGGCTGTGTCATTGAGTTTTGCATTTTGACCTGCTCAAATATATGGAAACAGAGAAATGGATGGATTTTCAAGAGTATTAGGGATTGGAAGGCTGGGTTCTTTTCTGGTGTCACCATGCTGAACCATGAGGTGAAGGCTTTGGATGTTGACCCCTTGTCATCATAGTATAGTAATTTACATTAATTTCTCCCTCTATACATTGTAATGCTTCTGCTTCGGTACACACCCCCCCCCCCACAAATTCAAAACTCAAACACAATGACGGCTGTGATTCATCCGTACCCCTTCGTAACGGACGGTGCGATCGTCTTTATCTAATTAAAGAAAAATTAAATAATTTGTATTAGGCCCTGAAATAACCCGTATGGCCCAATTGGTGTATAGGTATTTGTCGGTCTAATTGTACGTTATGCCGTCCCGTAGGATCCACGACGCTCATTGCCCGTTAAAGCGACGGCGACAGTGCGCCGGCCGCCCGGCCGGCTTGGTCTATGAAGACCTCAGACAGTGGTGGCGATCGGTGTGCCGGCCGGCCGGCGAGCGCGGTACGCAAGAGCAGCGACGGCGGGATGTAAGAGACAACTCGCCTGACGTTTGGTTCGAGAAAATCTGGTTGGAACGGCTGACGGCGATGACAACGGTCGGAGCAGCCGGAGCTAGGTTAAGTTCATCACAGAGACAGTCCGTCCTCTGTCCGGTCGTTGTCCGTCCATATTGCTCCAAAAAGAAGACGGTCTTGTCTTTGTAAGGCAAGACAGTCTTGTTTTTGTTAGGCAAGATAGTCCGGCAATGCATAGAAGCGAGGCGGCGAGAAATGGTGGTTCTGGATGCGGGCTGCCGGAATCGCGCCACTCGTATGCGCAGCCCCCCTCCTATGCCGTAGACTATGCTGACGGCTATGGTTTCGTCCAGGACGAACTCCAGGACGAACTCTGGCGGGAGAGCAGGACTTACGGCGGCGACAGAGGGGCTAGGGCGTCGACCTTCGGCGGCGGCGGATGGGCTGAGGCGTCGACCTCCGGTGGCGGCGAAAGTGGTTGGCTTGGACGACGGGTTTGGAAGAAGGTGCAACGGCTGTGTCGCCGAGGAGCGGAGATGTTTAGAAATTGCGAGCAACAGGAGTGGGAAGTGGGCTGTACAGCATGATCATATACGGTGTACGAATACGTGGGTATACAAGGCTGTGGATATGGGGTTCGACGGGTCAGCATATTAACTATGTTTTAAACAAGTGAGTTTTATACGCAAAAAAAATAAACAAGTCTGAGTTTGGGTTGTGGGGAGGGGGGGGTGTAGTGCAAAGTTATGTCTTGTCTCTAGCAAGGTAATAAAATCCAACATATGCTCTCTCTTAATAAAAGTAGTAAACAAAAAGTGATTGTGACTAAAAAAACATCGGTAGATGGCAGGCACTGCAGGCTTGATCAAGATGACTTTGAGCAACCGTTGGTTGGTCAAGTCCTATGTTCTAACAGTCGTTGAAGAATATAAGAGAGATAGAGTGAGAGACAGAGCATCAAATGAACAACCAAGCATCTTGTCCACTAGGAGTTATATACTCTTAGATGTGTAGATGTGTATAGGTTAGTGTTCATTACACATGTATAAGTACTGGCCTTTGGCCTCCTAGAAATATTGTTGCTCATTCATAACATGGTATCAGAGCTCAGGTGCTCTCCTCCCAACCCGTAGCATCTCCGGCCGCCGCCCGTCTCCGGCCTGCTTTGCCTCCACCAGCCGCCGTTGCCTGCCGCCGAGCCGCCCTCCGGCCTGCTCCTGCCAGCACGCTTCTCCCGCCTCCGTCTGGCCCGGCCCGCTCCTGCCTGCTGCGCCGCCGCCGCTGCATCCCCGGCTTGCTGCGCCGCCGCCGCTGCTGTCCGCGGCCTGCCTCGCCGCCGCCGCTGCATCCCCGGCTTGCTGCGCCGCCGCTGCTGCTGTCCGCGGCCTGCGCCGCCGCCCGTGCTTGATCGACCCCGGCCGCCTACGCCGCCTCCAGCGGCTCCGGCCCACTCCGCGCCACCGCTCCGGCCGTCCGCTCCGGCTACTGCTCTCCCAGGCCGCTGTGGAATCGTGCTGGTAAGCTCGTGCTGCACACACACGAGCTGGTGAGCTCGTGCTGCGATTCAGATCCATATTCTCTCTCCTGTGACTTTGCAAAAAAAAAAACAGAGAGCCCGCGATGTCTTCTTCGGGCTATGTTGCTGTTCCTCGGTGCAGTGTGATCTTTGATGGAACCAACTATGCCGAGTTTGTGGGCTTTATGCGTATCCACACGCGCGGCCTTCTGCTTTGGGGTGTTCTCTCTGGCGAGGTCTCTTGTCCGCCATGCCCCGTTGCTCCTGTGGCTCCTACTCCACCGGTGCCACCCACTCTTGCCGCTGATGCTTCTGAGGCTGATCGTGCTGCCGCCAAAGATGCTGATGATGTTGCAGTTGAAGCCTATGACCAGCAGGTATCGAATTACTCGGAGTCTCTCTCTGTTTATCGGGATGCTCTGTCTGTTTACACTCAGTGGTACAATGATGATGCTCGTGCTGCTGCTGTCCTCACTGCTAGTGTTTTACCTCAGTTTGCTTCTGAGTTTATGGGCTTGGGCACTACTGCTGCGATGTGGACTTATCTTTGTCAGCGCTATCAGCCCTCTGGTGATGCTCTCTACTTGTCTGTGGTGCGTCAGGAGCATGCTCTTCAGCAGGGTGACTCTACTGTTGATGAGTTCTACACACATTGCTCTGCCATCTGGCGTCAGCTTGACTCTCTGAGAACTGTTGTTTGCGGTACTTGTCGATGCTGTCAGACAGTGAGGTCAGACTTGGAGTTTCAGCGTGTCCATGAGTTCTTGTCTCGCCTGCGTTCTGAGTTTGAGCCTCGGCGTGCACACTTGCTTGCCCGTGGTCGACGTGTTCCCATCTCAGAGGTACTTGCTGAGCTTCGCGCTGAGGAGACTCGACTCCGTTCTGCTGGCCTGCTTGTGGTTCCCACAGTGCTTGCTGCCCGTGCTCCGCTGTCGTCTGTTCCACCGCTGCTACCCACTCCTTCACGGGGGGTGGGCGGACGGCCCTCTGGAGGGGGTGGTCGGCCTCGCTCTCACATGTTCTGCGACTACTGCAAAACGCCCGGCCACCCAGAGTCTGATTGTTTCAAGAAGCAGTGTGACATGGGTCGCTCCTCTCCTGCAGTTCGTGCGCCTCCGTCTGCACAGTCATTTACTGCCCAGGATATTGCCCAGCTCAAGCGTATGTTGGCCTACTCTGGCTCTTCTTCGACGGGCACCGTTGCTTCGCTGACTGCTTCCACTACTGCTACTCCGCCACCGCCGCCTACACAGTCAGGTACATCTCCGTGGGTTCTGGATTCTGGAGCTTCTTTTCACATGTCTTCTGATGCTTCTGCTTTGTCTTCTCTTCGCCCTCTTGATTCTCCCGTCAATGTTCTTACTGCCGATGGCACACCTCTTCCTGTTGCTAGTCGTGGCATTCTTTCTACTCCATCCTTTTCTATTCCCGGTGTTTCTCATGTTCCCCGTCTTACCATGAATCTCTTTTCCGCTGCTCAACTTACTGATTCTGGTTGTCGTGTTATTCTTGATACCGACTCTTGCTCTGTTCAGGATCGTCGCACCCAGGTTCTAGTTGGAGCTGGCCCTCGGCGCCGTGAGGCTCAGGGCCTTTGGGAGGTTGAGTGGCTTTGTGTTCCTTCCTCTGCCACCACATCCGCCAGCTCGCATGCTCTTGCTGCCTCCTCCTCTGCATCCTTCCAACAGTGGCATCATCGACTTGGTCATATATGTGGCTCTCGCCTGTCCTCGCTAGTGCATCAAGGTGTCATAGGGTCTGTCTCTGGCGATGTATCTTTACATTGTAATGGTTGTAGACTTGGCAAACAGACTCAATAACCTTATCCTACGAGTGAGTCAGTCTCTCAGCGTCCTTTCGACTTAGTTCATTCTGATGTATGGGGTCCTGCTCCCTTTGATTCGAAAGGTGGTCATCGCTACTATGTTTTATTTATTGATGACTTCTCTCGCTACACTTGGCTCTTTTGTATGAAATCTCGCAGCGAGGTCCTCCCTATATATAAGCGATTTGCTGCCATGGTGCACACCCAGTTCGCCACGCCCATTCGTGTCTTTCGTGCTGACTCGGCTGGTGAGTATATCTCCCAGATGTTGCGTAGTTTTCTTGCCGGACAGGGTACTCTCGCCCAGTTCTCTTGTCCTGGTGCTCACGCTCAAAATGGTGTTGCTGAGCGCAAGCATCGTCACCTTCTTGAGACGGCTCGTGCGATGATGATCGCCGCCTCTCTTCCACCCCACTTTTGGGCTGAGGCTATCTCCGCATCCACCTATCTCATCAATATCCAGCCTTCGGCTGCTTTGCAGGGTGGTATTCCTATGGAGCGTCTCTCTGGTCGTTCTCCTGACTACTCTGCTCTTCGAATGTTTGGGTGCGTGTGCTATGTTCTCCTTGCTCCCCGCGAACGCACCAAACTGACCGCTCAGTCGGTGGAGTGTGTTTTTCTTGGCTACAGTGATGAGCACAAGGGCTATCGATGTTGGGATCCTGTTAGTCGTCGGCTACGTATTTCCCGTGATGTGAATTTTGATGAGTCTCGTTCGTACTATCCGCGTCCTACTGCCTCGCCCTTCTCGGTTGAGGATATCTCCTTCCTTATTCTTCCCGACACCTATCCCTCTTTGCCTCGTGTTCCTCCTCCTCCCCCACCCCCTATGATGAGTCCCACTCTTCCTGATACACCACCGACGCCACCTCTCCACCTTCCTCCACTCCTTCCTCGTCATCCACCTCTCCACCTTCCTCTCCGATACACCATCCCCTCTCTCCTTTTCCTCTCCACTACACTCGTCGCCCTCGTGTTGTGGATGATCCTTCTGTCGTGCCCTCCACTTCCAGTGCGCCTCCTTCCCCATGTACATCGGTTCATAACCTTCGTTCTCGAACCTCTTTACGGTCTCCTGATCGCTATTCTCCTTCCCAGTACAGTCTTTCTGTTGTTGCCGAGCCCACTTCCTATCGGGATGCCATGGCTCAGTCTGAATGGCAGCTTGCGATGGCTGAGGAGATTGCTGCACTTGAGCGCACTGGCACATGGGATCTTGTTTCCCCTCCTCCCGGTGTTCGTCCCATCACTTGCAAGTGGGTCTATAAGAACAAGACTCGCTCCGATGATTCTCTTGAGCGTTACAAAGCTCGTCTTGTGGCTCGTGGCTTTCAGCAGGAGCAAGGACGTGATTATGATGAGACATTTGCTCCTGTTGCCCACATGACCACTGTTCGCACTCTTATCGCTGTGGCTTCTGTTCGTCATTGGTCTGTGTCTCAGCTTGACGTCCAGAATGCCTTTCTCAATGGTGAGTTGCGTGAGGAGGTTTATATGCAACCACCACCGGGGTACTCTGTTCCTGATGGTATGGTTTGTCGTCTTCGGCGCTCTCTCTATGGCCTTAAACAAGCCCCTCGCGCCTGGTTTGAGCGTTTCGCCTTTGTGGTGACTGCCGCCGGTTTTGTGCCTAGCGACCATGACCCTGCGTTGTTTGTCCACACCTCACCTCGTGGTCGGACGCTCCTCCTCTTATATGTTGATGACATGATCATTACTGGCGATGACTCTGAGTATATTGCCTTTGTTAAGGCCCGCCTCCGTGAGCAGTTCCTGATGTCCGATCTTGGTCCTCTTCGCTATTTTCTTGGGATTGAGGTTTCTTCGACTTCTGATGGTTTCTACATCTCCCAAGAAAAATATATTCAGGATCTTCTTGCTCGCGCTGCTCTTGGTGATGAGTGCACTGCTGAGACTCCTATGGAGCTCAATGTTCAGCTTCGTGCTACCGATGGTGATCCCCTCACAGACCCGACACGCTATCGCCATCTTGTTGGGAGTCTTGTCTATCTGGCTGTCACTCGTCCAGACATATCATATTCTGTCCATATTCTGAGTCAGTTCGTGTCTGCTCCCAGTTCTGTCCACTATAGTCACCTTCTCCGTATTCTACGATATCTTCGTGGCACAATCTCTCGCCGCCTTTTCTTTCCTCGCTCCAGCTCTCTCCAGCTCCAGGCCTACTCTGATGCTACGTGGGCCAGTGATCCCTCTGATCGCCGCTCGCTGTATGCCTATTATGTTTTTCTTGGAGGATCTCTCGTTGCCTGGAAGACGAAGAAACAGAAGGCAGTTTCCCGCTCCAGTGTAGAGGCTGAGTTGCGAGCGATGGCTATGTTGACGGCTGAGGTGACCTGGTTGCGATGGTTGCTAGCAGACTTTGGTGTTTCTGCTGCTGCTGCACCGACTTCTCTATTATTAGACAGTACAGGTGCCATCAGCATTGCGCGTGACCCGGTGAAGCATGAGCTCACCAAGCACATCGGCGTGGATGCCTCCTTTGTGCGTGCTGCTGTGCAGGATCAGATTCTTGCTCTTCACTATGTGCCCTCCGAGTTACAGCTAGCGGATTTCTTCACGAAGGCACAGACTCGCGCGCAGCATGGGTTCTTCCTCTCCAGACTCAGTGTTGTTGACCCACCATGAGTTTGAGGGGGGGGGGGTGTTATAAGTGTAGATGTGTATAGGTTACTGTTCATCACACATGTATAAGTACTGGCCTTTGGCCTCCTGGAAATATTGTTGCTCATTCATAACATATACAACGTTGGACTTCGCTAACATGTTTTAATCAGACAGCCAGACTTCTCATTGATAATTTCCTTGGCACTTTAAATAAGTTTAAACAGCTGGTAGGAGCAGAAAAAAGGACGAAAATGCTGCTCATTGACCCTGTACCTGTATACAAACGGGCGGGGTGCCTCCTCTCGTCCTCTCCGGTATTCCAGAGGCAGTCACAAATCATAGAAGTGCTCTTAAGCTCCAGCGCCCGACTTCATTTGTTCGTTTGGTAGGTAAATAGTTTGAGGCTACGCGAATATTATTAGGAACTTCGTCTGACCATATGTTTTCGACATTCTAACAGCTTCATTACTATCGAATGGTTTTCACAATCGAGGCAGAATATCTAGTAGTAGTCTAGAATTGAGGGGCCAAATGCAGACAATGTCAATAGTTCTTGGCGAAAGAAAAAGACAATGACATTAGTAGGGTGAACGAAAATGAATATCTCCCTTGATAAAGCTGGTACACAACAATGATTAATTGTGTATAAAAATGGGTAATGGCGAGTTCATGACAGGCACCGCAGGCTGGATCAAACATGACTCTGAACAACTGTTAGTTGGCCAAGTCCTACGTTCTAACAGTTTATAAATGAATTCAAATAGCTGAACTGTAAAATAAGATAGATAGAGACAGAGAAGACGGAACAAGCATCAAAACGAACAACCAAGCATGTTGTCCACTAGGATTTATATACAACGTTGGTGTTAGATAAGAAATTTTTAATCAGACTGCCAGACTTCTCACTGATAATTTCCTTGGCACTTTCAATTAAGTTAAAGCAACTGGCCAGCCAGCTAGCAGAAAATGGAGGAACGGAGAATCAGTTGACCTCTACACCTGTATAAAAACGTATGGAGTGCGTCGTCTCCGGCTCATAGACACATTCACAGCCAAGCACAGGCACACGAGCAGCCATGGCTGACAGCTTGGTGAACACGGCGATGCTGAAGCTGGAGGGAATGGCGTTCGACACGGTGAAGCAGCAGACGGAGGTGGGCAAGAGGGCGCAGGGCCTCAAGGACGACTTGGCGTGGCTGCAGCTGCTGCTGCGGGGCGCCGACCAGCGCCGGCGGCGGGAGATCAACGAGTACATCGAGCTGTGGGTGCGGCAGACGCGCGAGGTGGCCTTCGACGCCGAGGACCTCCTCGACGAGTACCTTCACGAAGGGCAGCTGCACTGCCGCGGCGTCCTGGACCTGCCGTCCTTGCTCCGGTGGCTACGCCACTCTGCTACCGGCCTCTTCGTCCGCCAGTCCATCTGCTCCGACATTGACACCATCAAGGCCAGGCTTGAGCAGATCAAGAAGAAGACGGAGGACAACAGCGTCCACCTGCAGATCGGCCTCCCCGCCACCGCCACCAGCGATAAGCGCCGGAAGCGCTACGTCGACTGGTACGTACTCCCTCCTTCCCAAGATATATGTTTCAAAGTTTGACTATATCGTTAGTAGATGAATTCTTAAATGTTTTGAAACACTTGTGACAAGTATACAATCAGGTGTAACAATCAGGTGTGACGAACTTTTCGCGTCACATCAGTTATCAGGTTAAACATTATATTTACTATATTAATATTAAATAGTTATCACGATAATTATACATGGTTATCACATAATTTTTTAGATGCTTTTATATACTGCAATATGATATGTACATCTAGTGAGTAAGAGTTTTAGTGTTTCCAAGACCAAAGAAATAATACCCATTCCACATAAAGTAGTACATTCGGGTTTATATTGGTGTAGAATGGTATATACAAACCTGATAGCCAAGTTATTATAATGTGATAAACTAGTTATAATAATATGACAACTGAAAAAAAAAATCTTCAAAACATGGCAACATGGAATCTAGTTTCGTAGATCTTATCACGATTAATCTAACGGTGAAAACATAATTTCAATCGGATTAACCATTTGAAAGATAAAATATTTTAATCTAAACAATAAAGGAAATCTAAATAATGTCATCTATAACGTCACTGCATGCATGCATAGTAAGGAGGTAGAAATTTCAGCATGAAGTGGTTTCCTCTTCCCGCCGCGTTTTTGGCTGACGTGACACTTATGCCAATCCATATGTTTAATGTGCTTTGGATTGTCAAATATGGGTATTATGAGCTTTGGATTGTCAAATATGGGTATTCTCTAGGATAAAATATGGGTAGTTACCCAGTTTTTCTGGTTGGGGACCGCTTGGTCCTTAGGGTATGCTCTTGTAGCAAGTTTTTTTTTGGCCCTCAATAGCCAAAAAAAAAGAGTTTTTACATATTGAGGCTAGATATGGGTTAGCTCTTGAAGATGCTTTAAGCAACTCAACCTGATTTACACCATAATAACATGCCCAATTCTAAGAATTCTCTCAACTCAGATGCCATTCACGTTTGCGCTCTCGTGGAATTTTAGTACTATGTAAACTATTTTCATGAGATATTAATTTGTTTTCTATTACTTTGCACTTCCTAAGCCGACAAAGAATCCTTGTTGGTAATTAGGCTGGCCAAATATTCCCTCCAATCAGTTTTATCTGTCACCTGGAAAAGAGCCAAGAGCCAAGGTAGTATAACTTGGTAGTACAACCGGCCGGCGACAATTTTTTCAGACCGGAGGGCATATCATCTTTGCTTACTTGGCCACACTAATATTAGGAATCTTTTAAGGAACAATTATTTTTCTACGATTACACTATTGGCAAGTAATTCTTTCGTTTTAAAATAGATAACTTCTATTTGTACAAAAATAAATATATGCAGACATGTTACAAGTTTAGGTGTATCAACTTTTACACAACGATAGGAACCTTTCGATCAGCCTCAAATTACCTTGTACTAATCTCAAAACTAAGATAGAAAATCCTAATTTTAACTGTTTGGACTAGGCCAATTGGTTTGACTTTTCCTAGCTCGGGAGGAAATGCCCCGACGCCACAGTGAAGCATCGCCGTTCCAGAAAATGACATCATTCTGCAAATACCATGCTCGCCACGGCAGAGCAGAGTACTCTGCTACGAGTTCTGTCAGGGCACGTACAATGCTGGACGCTTATGTAGGCGCTTAAAAGGAAAAGAATCAGGTAGTAAATCCTACCGTCCATGCAAGAGCCTGGAGCTCCAACGCGCACCTACCTTTTAAGCGCTTGTTTGTCTAACTAATCCATCCCCACCACAAGGCAAAAACAAGCTAAGCGCCCGGACGCAACAGTTTGCGCCGACGCCGGCTATTAAGCGCCCCTTGCCTGGGATTGTTCGACGCAACTGCTCCAAGCCAGGGAATGAAATCCTGACGCCCATGCTTAACGCCTCCCGTTGTACTTTCCCTCAGACACTTTCTTAAACATAATTACCATCCAATTCTTCCCTTCCACTCTAGCTCGCTTTCCCAACTTTCTTTAGATATATAGAAGACACATAAGTGCCCGGATGTAAATTAATAAAACCCCATACAGCCAGGTTCTATATGATGCTGATGAACATGTTACAAGCAACAAGGTGACTTGATGCCTACATGTCTGCCACATAATCATAAAAGTTAGCAATAAAAAAACAAAATATAATAAAACTTGGGAAAAATAAATTCCAGTTTTAGAAATAAGATATGCTATGGGGGCATGAAATAGACGCCCATTTCTTGGTGCCTACATACGTGATGCATTTCACAGAGAAATAAAAGTGAAACCAAACAGTGCTTTAGGGCCTAAGAACTTGTTTAGGCAATCTTGAACCATATGTTGCAGCTAGTTTTAAACTTGTGAGTGCTATCATAATCCCTTTGTTTTCAGAAGTTTGATTTAGTTCTTGTTTAAGTGCACTCACACGCTATACTCTTATATACGCAGGGATGCGCCTAATGGATGCAACATAGATAACCTGGTGGGAATTAAGGAAAAATTGGAGCAAATCAAAGGCTACCTAAACAAACCAGAAGAGACAGGGAAAAGAACTATTGTTGGCATTATGGGGAAAAGTGGGGTCGGCAAGACAACATTGGCTAGATGCGTCTATGAGCGCAGCGAGCTCAGGGCCATGTTTCACTACATCATCTGGGTTCATGTGCCCCAGAAATTCAGGCTGGTGGATGTCGTCGCCGACATGGACAGGCAAACCACATTCCCAGGAATGGTGTTGGTTCAGGAGCAGAAGGAAGCACGTGACATCAATGAACTTACAAAGATCCTCACTAGAAAACTCAGCAGCAATAAGTACCTGATCGTACTGGACGATGTGCGTACCCTGGATGCATTGAAGTTGTTCTTGTCCGTGATACCTGAATGCGCAGGTAGCGCAGTGTTGATCACGACAGAGATTAAACCTCAGGATACGTCCTCTGGTTCCGGTTCAACTATGAACGATTCAGATAGTTGTTGGAAGCTGAATCAACCATTTGATCATCAGGTGGTGCTACGGAGAATGGGGAAGAAAGAGGCCAGAGAGATGTTCAGCAAGAGAATATTTGGAAAAGCAAGTTTTGACAACAGTGTGAAGAATGGTACATATGCAAAGGCCATCGAAGACCTGCTCGACAATAGCCTTCCATTGGCTGGCACTCTGTTAGCCGGGCTCCTAAGGACCAAGAAGCAGGAAGAGTGGGCTGTTGTAATTAATCAACTCACGCAACAAAGACACAAATTAGAGCAGCAGAAACAGAACCAAGAAAAGGTGCAGAAAGAACAGCAACAACAATTAGAAGGGCAAGAAGTTAATCAAGAGACAGCAGGGCGACAAGAAGTCTCTGTGCAGGAAAATCAGAAGAAAGATAAAAAAGAGCCCGCACAAGAAGATAGGCTATTAGAAAAGCAGCAGATGATAGAAGAGCAAGAGGTTAACCAGCCAGAAGCAGAGCAACCGGAAGATAAACATGTATACCGGCAGATGTCTTTACTGGACCAAATTCTCATGTTGAGCTTCGACGACCTCCCTCCTCAACTCAAACAGTGCTTCCTCTACTTCTCTGCATTCAAGGCAGAGGAGCCCGTCAACGCCGACAAGCTCATCCGGTTATGGGTGGCGGAGGGGCTCGTGCGACCCACTGATGGACGAACGGCAGAGAAGCATGGCCGAGACCATCTCAGGACACTGATCTCCAGATGCTTGGTCAATCTGGTGAAGAAGGACTACAGCAATAACATCATCAGCGTCAACATCCATCAACGTGTCATCTCCTTTGCAAGGTCAGAGGCACATGAGATCAACTTCCTCCAGGTCCATCACAGCACCTCTGACCTTCCTAGCACAGCCATACGTCGCCTCGCTATCCGCAATGCATTTGATCCAAACACAAGGCTGGCCCTCGCAACCCCAAAACTCCGCTCATTGTTGTGTGAGTGTCCAGAAGCACCTTGTCCCGATGACAGCACCCCTCACTGCACTCTGTACCTCCGGAATGCATGGGAGTACATCGCAGGCCGCGTCATCAGCTTGAACATCCACCAATGCAAGTTTCTGCGTGTGGTTGACCTCCAAGGAATGGTGCACCGATCAACCTTGCCATACGAGATTGGGTGGCTCATCTATCTCCAGTACCTGGGGCTTGCGCGTACCGGGTTGAAGAAGCTTCCTAGGTCTATCAAGAATCTTCACAGTCTGCAGACATTGGATATCAGCAGCACCAGAATTAAACAAGTTCCAAAAGGCCTTTGGAAGATTAAAGCACTCCGGCACGTGCTGGCAGGACAACTCGAGAATGGCCCAACCCAAGCCAATGCTTTGCACAACCTCCAGACCCTCCATACAGTGCAATGCAAAAACTCTGCGTTGAAGAGGATGCTCAACCTCCGGTCCCTAAGACTATGGGGAATTGATAAGCATCTAATCCTTGAGGATTGTCTCGGGAGAATGGAGTGCCTCAAATCCTTGGATTTGGCAGCAAAGGATGGGGTCGAGCTCCCATTGTTCAATGTGCTAACCATGTTTGGCCTGCGCAACCTGCAACGCCTCAAGTTAGATGGCAAGGTCAGTGAAGTGCCAAATATGATTTACGGTTATTTGCTTCACAACCTCACCAAGCTGGAGCTAAAAAACTCAGGATTGGACCAAAAATTTATCAACATGATCGCCGAGCTACCGAATCTGGCTGATCTTATCCTTGGGGAAGGTTCATACACTGATAACAACATGTTACTTCCAACTAATGGGTTCCCAGAGCTCAGAGAGCTCCAGCTCAATAACTTGGACAAGCTGACACAATGGACTGTAGCTCCAGTAGCTCCAGGTCAAGATGCTGGATCTGCACTCAAGCAGCTTCAGCGAGTATCCATTCTCAACTGCAGTGAACTGACAACCATTCCCGATCACCTGGAAAAACTAGAGCATCTGGTAATGTTGGTTGCCCAGAGCAGTCCAAAATTGGAGAACTTTCCAATGAATGACGACCGCTACAAGTCAAAGAAGAAAATCTTAATATTCAAGCAATAAATGCAGAAGACTGAATCAACAAAGTGACCGAGGATTATGAAAGTTAAGTCTTGAGGAGTCTAACTTGAGTATAATGGGGTTTTTTGTCCCGTAGAAGGTTTTCCCTGTTATGTTCAGGTCTTAGTAGGTTTAAGAGTTATTCGTATCCAAAATCATGTAGTTCGTCGTAACTCGTAAGCTATACAATGTCACGAACTGGTATTCAGAAACTAAGCAATATTTTTCTTTTACAAAAGTAGGGAACAACAATTTCCACATGAAAATCGGCAGTTAATCTGGACCCAATAGATAACATTGTCCATGTGTTCTTTGTGCACACTCATGGCAGGGCAACCCCCGTGGGCTGACCCAAAACATACATGTTGTTTTTATGCAACTACAATAGGGGAAAACCCCTACTGTTACTTTTCCATTTTATAACTCATGGGGGAATATTTACATGGAACGTAATGTGTCCACACTCATGGTGGATCCGGCCCCTGACCTCCCTTTCCTAGCCACGACACTAAACACGGCGCGACCAATTACTTTTACAGGATTAAATAACTGTACATATGCCTTAAAAATATTTAACTATTAAACATAAATGAAATTAGCCAATAACTAAATAGGTTTTCTAAACCCTTGTTTTCTGATCGCGGCTTAGTCGGCATGGTGGGAGGCGGCGGTGCCAAGGACGATTCAATGGCTGACTACGTGCCGCGACACTATGCGGTCTCTAGGAGCTCCTCCCCCTCCTCTATGGGTGTGCCACACACATCGCCCGACTACGAGTGGTACATCTCGCCTTTGTAGCTTCGGAGTTGTTGGAGTTAACAAGGTGATGTCTTCTCATGGCGTAAAGTACCCTCAGGTATCTGTGTCTCGCAGTCCTCAGAGGTGGGGAAGAAGATGTGGAGGCGAGTCTTATATGCTGCCTTCACGTGTCGTCCCAAATGGGCAAAATTATGCGTACTTAGGGTCACGCAGTTGCTACCAACTGTTCAAACAGTGTCTCGAAAAAAGGAATTGTTCAAACAATGCATGATGTGAATTTTATGTAGAATGGCAGAATCTTCCAAGCGAAGGTCAACCTTTCTAGAATAATAACTGGGTCGACCGGGTATAGTTACGTGGCGCCCTCACCGGGTGCCGGTGGCCACGAATATACGGCGTCTTGGATGCACGGGGTGGAAGTGGAACGACTTCTTTTCAACGCCACCGTCAGCTTGTGTGGCTCAGTCTCAGAAGTGTTGCCATAATACGTAGTAACGCCCATATGGATCTTTAGAAAAATAGAGCATACAACTGAGTGCACGATAGAATCGTAGAATAGCCTGCCGGTGTGTTGATTTTTCCACAACTTCAGAATCGTCTATTTTGTTTGGCACACTTGCATCTGTTTTTTAAAAATTGACCGGAAATGTTGGCCCTGGCAAAGTTAAATTTCTGGATGCTACACTAAACGTGACCAAAAGGTTTGCCAAGTGCCCATAAGAGGTGCGCACTCAGAAGGGTAACCTATTTACCAGGGTCTAAAAAATATACTCGACGAACAATACACTTTGTCGAATGTTATTCTTTGTTGATTGTCCAATTGTGACAATTAGTGTACGAGATCTTTACGGAGTGTTCGTGTATATACAATCGGGATAAGTTTTGGTTCTCAACGTATATGCCTTTTTCGGTAGCGAGGATTGGCGGTAGGGACACTGCCATCCCATTGCTTCTAAATTGATCTTGTCGTCGGACGTGTGTTGTGGTTGCGTTGTTGACTAGTCTTATATTTTTAATGAATATGTTATACAAAGGGTTTATCTCCGGAAAGTATACATGGAGGCTGAGCTACATGGAGCACTTTATTTCTGAAAATTCAAGAATCATATTTTGAAATATAAAAAATCTAAAAACAAATCCTGGATGTCGACCGGAAATCCTGGATGCCCAAAATACAAAAGATTTATAGCTGAAATTTTACCTGTTGGTAAAGTATGACATAGTATAAATCTAGTATTTTTTTTAGATTTGTTTGAAACTTAAGATATTATTGTCAAACCTTTTAAAATACAGAGCTACCTAGAGGTCGGGTTTCATCTATCCGCACTCGTTTATCTCTCGTGTCATTTTATAAGCAAAAATATATGTCAGACCAGTTGTTCACTAAGAAACTTCAATTTTCCCTCTTTTCTTTTTTTTTTAAAAACACAGTGCAACGCAAGCGCTCATATACACGTGCACACACCCACCCCTATGAACGCACGCACATCCTACCCCTATGAGTACCTCCGAGAGACTGAGCCGGCGGGTCTTGAGATTGACGAAGTCACCACAGGCGCCTCGCTGTCAACGGGAACGTCGCCTCCCACTGAAAGAATATTCCGCCCAAATGAGAAACACCAGCGTCAAACCTAGGGTTTAAACTCTGGTGGGCTGGTGATACAACCATCCTCCTAACCATCTTGCCACAGGCAAGTTCTCAATTTTCCCTCTTTTCTAACTCAATAAAGACCATAATTAGCATCTTTAGACAAAATATAAAATGCTACTAATTAACGCCGGTCTTGGGTGCTTACTAATTAAATATTAAGCACTGCAAGTTAAGATCAGTACTCGTAAACCGCGACGACTAAACTAATGGACTAGAGGCAGTGCCACCTGTAATATATAGGCTTTGTTCTATTTCTTCTCCCCAAATTATATATATCAGGAATTCGGGACAGGCAGCGAACCGGAATCAACATCTTCAGCAGAAACCACGAAGCTAGTAGTAGGCTAGTAGCAAAGGAAAAGGATGGTCACCACTGGCATGGCGGCGGCGATGGAGGAGACCACCCGGTTGGACGACCTCCCGGAGAGCATCGTGGCGCACGTGCTCGCGCTCACCTCCCCGCGCGACGCCTGCCGCTGCGCCGCCGTGTCACCATCCTTCCGCGACGCTGCCCAGTCCGACGCCGTGTGGGAGCGCTTCCTCCCGCCGGACTACCACGCCGTCCTCCTTAGCTCCGGCGCCGGCCGCCTGTCGCCACCTTCCTCCAAGAAGGAAGCATATCTCCGCCTCTCCGACAGCGCCGTCCTGGTCGGCGACGGCGGCGACACGGCAGTGTGGCTGGCGAGGGGGAGCGGCGCCAAGTGCGTCGCGCTGTCAGCGAGGAAACTGAGCTTGCCGTGGGAGGATGGCGAGCTCAGCTGGAAATGGATGCTTCACCCGCTCTCCAGGTACATGACTAATCTGGGATCTTCTCATTCTTTTTCCTGCACACGGTCCCTTCGTGGATAGTTGGCGTACATGTCTTTCGCCAGCGAGTTCTTCTCCTGATCTTGTCCCTTAGGTGATAGTCGGAGTGCATGTGTTTGATCGAATGCTCGACGCCACATTTTTATCTACCACTTTTTCGAGTGATAGTCCGATAGATCGTGGAGGGTGGTGACTGGTGACTGGACAGCGTCCATGAACAGCATTATTTTCAATCAATTGTGTCAACGAATGCTTCCAATCCTGATCGGGATCTAACCTCGTGTTAGGGATACGATAACAAAAAACAAAATACCACCATAAACCACACACACACAAAAAGTTATCACAAATTTTCTTCTATGCATCCAGCACTGAATTACAAGAACAAAGTGATTCGTAGATGTCGCATAACAAAACTTATTTTCTTTCGCCCTCCTGAGTTGCCTCCCTCCCAGGCGGCTCCTGAGATCGATCCTCGCCCTCCAAACCCTAGAGGGCTCCCGATCTTTAGCCCCTCCAACTGGCGATTTCTTCTCATGATTGTGTCCCTTAGTTGATAGTTAGAGTGCATGTGTTTGATCAAAAGTTCGACGACACGCATTTATCTACCACCTTTTCGAGTGATAGTCTGATAGATCATGGGGGGAGTGGTGACTGGAGCGCGTCCAAACGTAATGTTTATTTGAACAACATTATTTTCGATCTATGTGTGTCAACAAATGCTTCTATCACCTATCGAGATCTAACCTCGTGTTAGGGATACGATAATCTTTACAAAAGACAAAAAACCACCATAAACTATAAACAGAAAAATTAGATGTCAAAATTTTCTTCTGTGGGTCCAGCACATTCATAGATGTGGCACAAGAAAATTTATAAAGTAGTATGATTAGGTTACAAAGAAAATAGATGCAAATATCATTAGCGTAGTACTCTCTCCATTCAGAAATTATTGAGGTGGTTTTAGTTCAACTACACTCATCTTGCTAGCGTGCTGAGTGCTGACACGAGAAATATCATAATTGGACATGCCCTTGCTGACTCTTCTTCCTTCGATTGCTTCCAAATAACCAAGCCCTAAAGTGACATTTTTTTAAGAGAAAATTCCAACCATTAGAGTTTTCTACCACACAAGGTAAACCTTTTGACGGTCCGTAGAAACTACACGTAGACATCAGAGACGCCGGGTAGATGCAACTGCGCGTCAACGTCTGGAACTCTTCCGCTCAAGGCTATGCGGAGCATAGACAACCATTAATAAAACCATGCTCGTCAGTGCTGTCTGCATCTGCGTGATCCACTAGAGCCAGTAAAGGATCCATGTCCTGATTAATCCCGACACTGTAACTGTATCTGATCTCACTGAAGGCCATGTTTGTTGTCAGGTTCGCGGAGGTGGCGCAGCTGGTGTGCTGCACGGGCCTGGACATCTACGGCCGGCTGCCGGCCTCGGCGCTGACGCCGGCGACAGACTACGCGGCGTACCTGGTGTTCAGTGTGGCGGACGAAGGTCACCGCGGCCTGAGCTTCCCGGACCAGCAGACCGCGGTGGCGTTCGGAGGCAATGCAGCGTCGAGCCACGCCGTGTGCCTCCGTCCGGAAGACGACGAAGCGTGCAAGTTTAGGGGCGTGCTCCGCGCGGAGGGCGTGGGGAGGCGGCCGGCGCGGCGAGACGACGGGTGGTGGGAGATGGAGATGGGCCAGCTGCGCGTTGCCGCGAAGGAGGCAGAGGAGGAGGTGGTGGTGAGCTTCGAGGTGTTGGGGTGGCAGCCCAAGCACGGGTTCGTAGTCGAGGCCGTTGAGTTCAGGCCACTCTGATGCAAAAGTCTAAATCACAACTAGGAGGGCGCCCTCCCATCTCAACAGCCATTTAAAACCAACGGTCGGATTCACATTTTACAAAACAAACAAAATAGGATGGACAGTACAAAACGCGCATCGACATTACATCATGAACATTGTTGACTAGTAGTTGCCTTCATGACTACATGTCTTGCAGTTTTAACGG
The DNA here is from genome assembly GCA_026929855.1 of Poa annua. Classification (NCBI taxonomy): domain Eukaryota; kingdom Viridiplantae; phylum Streptophyta; class Magnoliopsida; order Poales; family Poaceae; genus Poa; species Poa annua. The sequence continues at coordinate 75,718,520 of CM049430.1, read as the reverse complement.
CTAATTTTTTCTAATAATACATATTTCTAAAGAAATTTAAAAAATAATACATGTTTTCAAAATTTATAAAAATAATACGCCCTCGATCACGGCCTGGCCGACAGGTCCTGTCGACCATCCCTGTTGCATACGTTAAGCCGAGTAGGTGCAAAATAAGGATGCATCACTCGTCAGCTGCGTCATAACCGAGAATCACTCGTCGGCCAAGGTGAAAACGATTAGTATTGGTTTGACATAGGTAAAGCTGACAAATATTACAGACCCTGTTGGTCATGTCGTGACAGATAGGTCCCTGTCAGCTACGACATGTCCGATAGGCCCCAAAGGGTCACGAAGTGGCTGAGAGTGTATTGTTTTTGTAAATTTCTAAAAACGTATATTGTTTCAAAATTTGTTAAACGATATGTATTATTTAAAATATTAGCCAGTTTTTACCCCCGCCATGTGCGTCACCATCAGGCCCAAGAGCTCGTGGTCATCTCCGCGGTGCAGGAGTTGGACACATGACTGCTTGATTTTCAAATTAGGATGTAACAAATAATTTTTTCTTTTGTCTATGAATTTTTCTCTATGCAGTAACATAAAATAATGGCGTGTCTTACTTTTAATTTATATTTTTCCTATAATATATTTCTAATTTTGATAGCACGAATATTGATTGGTCAATATTTAGTGCACAAATAAATGGGCCCTGGTGTTGGTGTATCCGGCGAGGTACCCGGCAGGTTCTCGGCTAGAGGAAGAGGGAGGACAGATTCTTACCTGGAGGAGATCACCTTCCTCCTCTTCCCTGCCCTAGCCTAGCCTAGCTCTACGGTGTTCTTGGTGGGTGTGTTCAACCTAGGATGCCAAATAGTTCAAGTGTTAACCGATGATTGGATTTAGTTCTAATAAAATGTTTGATTCTTACAAATGACCTTATATAGTGAACTTATTCATGGGCTAATATATATTTAACATAAAACAACCCGTAGCAACGCACGGACACGTTTGCTAGTAAACTATAAACCGGTGAAAATCACAAAAAAACATGTCGAATAATTTTAGAAAGTTCTCAACCAAAATACATTACGTTGGAAATGTTTAATATTATAGACATGGAAATTTACAAGTGGAAAGTCAAAATTGTTTAGCAGCTGTGAAAATGATAAATTCAATAGTGAATATTAGATTCAACAAAATGTTAGTGTCCCGATCTTGTTCAAAATATGTCTCACTCTCAGCGTGTCGCACCGATCACCTCACCCACATGCTCATTTTGTATGGATTTGGTCCGGCCCACGAATAGGTATAACTGTTATTTTTCTATTATAATCTAAAAAAAATTGCCTAATTAATTTTATGCAATCAATTTGCTTACTTTTTTGTTTATTTTTTATCGTCTTTTTTTATTAATATATGAATATTTTATAACACATGAATGTCAAAGAATGTGCATTCTCGTGTAGTCTAAAATTTATTCATGCCTATCTTCAAAGTCGTTCACCAGTTCAAAAAAAATAGCTCCCCTATATAAAAATATTCATATATTTATAAAATTTGATTCACATGAGTTGAAATTGTTCATGAGATTTGGCAAAATTGCTAATGTATCTAAAAATGTTCATTGGTTCAAAGACGATTCACCAATATAAAAAATGTCTATGTACTTTTGAAAAAATGGTTTGGAAAGTTTGAAAAAGTTATTCAAGTGGCTACAAAAATGAATTTATATGTTGGCCAAAAAAATGGTAGTGGTCGAGAATATAAAAAACAGAAAAAATAAAAAATATCCAAAAATGTAAAGAGGAGTAGAAACAAAAGAAAAAAACAAAAAGGAAAAGGAAAAAAGAAACGGAGGAACAAAAATGGGCGGACCCATGGAGAAATCGCCGTTAGCGAGTTTTTTTGTTGTTGTTGATGGCCCTCGCAAATGCGAGGGCGTCATCTTTAATTAGTATCTAGCTACGCAAATGTTTAATTATTCCAATTAATTTTGTTAATGCAAACGGAAAATTATAGGATTCTACAACAACCAAAATACATCAATAATTGTTAATACATCCTTGACCGTTAAACTTTGTAAAAAAATTACCCTCATGCCTTTCCCCCCAAAAATCATAAGGATGCAATATCGTTTGTATGTGCTAGTTGATAAGTGCACATAACTAAACAGTGGGATGCTAGTCAAGCAAATTTATAATTCGATATGTGAGATTTTTACATCACATGTACATTTTTGAAAATTATGATGTCGTGATCAAAAGAATAATTGAAGTCTACCAACACAATTTCTAAGAGATTTATAAGGGTCTCTCAAATATATAAATTACCAAATGCTAATATTGATGGCTATTACTACGTATGTTAGGCTAAAAGGAATATCACATGCACCAACTCAATCTTTCATCATAACTAATCTGAATCTTAATTGTTTATGTAACATTTAAAAGCTACCATATTAATGATTGATGATAGTTGCACTTATATTACATTACTACATGAATTTAACGAACTACCAATAATTGTATTAGGAGTACGCCTTGGAAAATATGAAACTCTATGCTTTGGGTTATGTTAATAATCCGGATACAACAGACCACTTAACAAAAGTTTAAAAGCTATATGATTTGCAATGGATGATCAGATATATACCCCATAAATAAAAAAGTTAGGTGAGCATTAGTTATAATTTTCTTAGACAATATTTAATCAATGGTTACCAAGCAAAAAATAATATGGAATCAGACACTATGTACTCATAGATATGTTTGAATACAAAGACCAATGTGTGTAATTATTGCGTCAATCGATAAATATAAGCCATGATAGATCAGACATTAATGGACAAAATGACATAAACCATATTATTTTGAAGATCTTTTTATAATGATATACATGGAGATGGCTCAGTAAGTACGCATCTGACATGTGTTTCATATTGCTAGTGTTCTCTCATAAGTTTAGATTAGGTTTTTTTTAATTGAGAGTTCTATATACGTTTCGTGTATGAAGGCTTAGATCATGCGTATCCATCAATTCATGCATTCGCCTGCTTGTCAAGTATTGTCCATGGTGGTTTCTTTAATTGATTTAGAAACACACTTATAAGCCATTATATTCATCTTTGGTGACCACGGGAGAGTAAGACATATGTGAGGTGAAGAAAACACACTCTAACGTCTAGCACCGATCCGAGTATGTGAGTACTTCCTCCGTCCCAAAATAAATGTCTCTATGTCTAGATAATTTTTTGATTGTCCGTCTTGTTCAATCTTGTGAGCATATGCCTCGTTTCAAAATAAAAAACTTGTGAGCATATGCAACAGGAGGGGGGCGGGGCTATTCCTTATGTCCATGTACGCGATCGTGGGATTGTTTGGGCCTCACCCACTTGGTCATCGGTTTGCTTTCTTGACTGGTACTTGTCAGGGTAAATATATTTGTACCTAACTAATGTTGTATGTAACGCTTTTATGGTTTAATCTCAGCCGTTATATAAAGAATCAACAGATTATAGAATTTTAACCTATGTAGCTTAACGTGGTGTGTCGAAAAACTAACTCATTTTGCTTTTAGTATATAATAGATAGATATACTAAGATGTTCATCAGTACATTTATGAAATCGTAAGGGCTTCCCTGTTTCCAGCCACAAATGACGCCCAACTTATAAAGAAGATGCAAACTTGGCAAGCGAGTGCGTGTGTGCTTCAAAATTAAAATTTCTACGTTCATGATGTAAGGAGCACGTGAAAAAACTAGCAGCCCGTGCAATTGTCTCTCGAACAATAGCTCCATACCGTCACAGGGTTCCGTTTCTTATGTCATCCACTACTACTTTGCAATTCGAATCAACTTGCAAACCGTGAGATTTAGATCAGCTGCCAAACTTAGATCTTCTCTACAAGCAAGAGCCTCCATAGCTTGTGGCCCAGCTGGGAGCAGCCTTGTTTTGGGTAAAAGTGATCGATATCCACTGATCGAATAGATAGAACAGAATTGACCTAGTTTTAAGATAAACTAAATCCAAAAACTATATAAACTGTACGAAAGAATGATACAAATAATGTGACCCGCCGTCCACACGACCCAAGCCGATAAACGCCACAACACACACCACCTGTCCCGGAACCGTTGCCCCGGCGTAACAACCAGATCGACCTTCGTATTTCCCGAAAGTGATCCAGTCATGGTCGACGAACCCTTTGCCCGCAGTCTTCATCCAGGTCGCCACCAAAACTACCTTTGACGCAGCCGACGTCCCGACGTAGCAAGCAGATCAACCTTCGCATTGCCTGAAGACGATCCAGTCGGGTCGACGAACCCTATACCCGTGCATTCTTCATCCAGATCGCCACTCTGACCCACGCTGAACAACGGTTCTGCCTCATAGAACCGTCATAGCATAGGGGACCAAGACCGCCGCCTCGGCGTACCTCCACCGTCCAGGGCCGCCACCCTAGCGTCCACCTCCCTGACCACATCGTCAGGCCACCATCCGCCACGGACCCATCGCACCGAGAGAGCCGGTGACTCCAAGACGACGCCTCCAACAAGGTAGTGATGCGTCTGTCACCGTTGTCCGCCCCCGATGGAGCTTAGGCTTTCATCCGGGGACCATCGTACCACAATCGTCGGGCCGATTGTCGAAACTCCACAACGATGCCAACAAGGGGAACGACGCCCAAGGAGGCCGCCATCGTTGGCACCGACTGAAGTCAGTGCAAGACTTTCGCCCGGAGTTTGATCCGCCCGCAAAGCTTAGGAGACGCACGAATGGAGACCGCATCCGTGGGCACTCATTGAGCTTCTCCACATGTCGTAGCCAGAGCAGCACCACACGCTGCCTAAGCCAGAAGCAAGTTGCACCTCCTCCGCAGCAAAGCGATCCAGGGCCGCCGATGCGCGGAGCTGGCAGCGCCGCGGCCCGTGCACCCCGCCCACGGCCCAGACCAGGACCGACAAATGGCACAGCCGGCTAGCGCCCTGCTCGTCGCGCTGCCGACCAACAACTTCGCCGTTCACGCCCATCGCCGCGCCGCCTGTCGCCCTGTTGCGCCCGGTCCCACCCATCCTCACATCTAGCCGTAGCCCTGGGAGCGCTTGAAAAATGAGGGATGCGCCCGACCGCCACCTTCCTCGGGCGCGCGCGGCTTTGCCGGCGCTTCCCTCCGGTAGCGGCGAGCAGTGGAAGGGGTGGGGACGACCTGGTGACGGCCGATTTAGAGTTCCCCGGGTCAGAGGAGGACGGCGTGGGGACGAGGACGGGTTCATGGTTTTGGAAGTTGCATGTTGTTGGGAGCTGCGTTTGACTGATCAAACAATTCAACTCTTCAATTTACACATTCCCAAAACCTAGACACAGTGCTTTGAAAAATATCCTCGTGTATTGCTTTTCTTCTTGCGGTCACCACCAATCTTGTTTCATGCATCGAAAAAATCTAGAGTTTGGTATTAGGTTATTTGTGTGCGCAACAATTGCTCAATAACTTCTAACTTGGAGAAATAATACTCCCTCCGATCTATAAGAAGTGTCGCTCATTTTATACTAAGCTAGTACAAAATTTGTACTAGATGACGACATTTTTAGTGGATCCGAGGGAGTATGGGTTTTGCTCGGTATCACCTGGCGGTTAGTTGATCGCCACACGACGGCCCAACAAGTCCATGGACATCATTTCTTGAGTCACCTTGTCCACCTACTATTCGACCTGACGGAGTGCATTCTGCTCCGCTCACAGGGAGGAGTCGTGGGCCGGCCCACATACTCGCTCCATCGTCCTTTTTTCCGTTTTTATAGTAAAAACATGAGAATATAAAAATCGTTCCAAAAAGTAAACTTGTATTTTTTTTCAAATCTGAACATTATTGAAATCTGATTTTTTTTAATTTGGGTAATTTTCAAATCTGAACATATATTTAAGTTAAACTTTTCAATTTGAACATTTACCTCATTTTGATTGGCTTTAGAACGTGAACAGAAAATAGCGGTGGATGTAAACTATTTTTGAACGGTTTAAAAGTGAATAAAAATGGTGCTGACCACAAAATGATTAGGTCCAAAATATTTCTGCTATCCATCTATATAGATAGCAGCGTAGTTTTGTTACATTTGGGAAAACAAGATCTCCCTCTGATCAGCCTTGCTCTGCGGCTATACTGCTATATAATTAAACACATCAGCAGTCTCGGTAAAATTATGAATTCTGTGCTTATATGTTACTCCATCTTTTTGGGTTCATAGATCCAGACGACCCAAATGTTTAATAAACAACAAGAACTAGGATTCTCCTCTTAGGCCCTTGATTAGATTACCGCGAGCATATGAGGAATCTCAATGATGATTTTCTGCGTATATATGCAGTGTCGGAGCTAGAGCATTTGCAACCAGAGTGCCCAACGGGTGCTGTAGCAGATAAAATGCAAATTTAGAGTGTATATGTGGTAAAAAAAGTGCTAATTCACAAAGAAAATGTTTTGGACCCGGTGTCCTGTGCACCTAGGAAGCTGGCTGTATATAAGCCAATGTATATATGTAGGCAACTTACTGAAATGTATGACACTAAGTTATTGTCTGAGTTGTTTCATTGCAGCGAACTCTATGCCATAGAACAATTTAATTGGTGCTATTTAAACATTATTTTTTGGGGTTGGGAAGTTCTATGAAGGCTACGATTGGAACTCATATTGAAAGTAGGTCTCCTAATATAATAAGTTAATTTAATAGGCTAAGAAGTTATTAAGATTAGATAAATACATGTGTGTTGTTATGGATCAATAAATTTGATTACCATAACAGGTCACACTATCCTTTTACACAATCCGTCATTGGTTTAATATAGTATTGTATTCAAGTGATATCAAACTCAAAACATACAGGGGAGTTAAGACACAAGAGTGTAGCAAATGACCCTCAACAACAACAACAAAAAGTGTAGCAAATGATGCGAGTCTGACAAAAACCAATATTGTGTCAATTATTCAAAAGGTACAAGTGCATTCATTCATAGTTCTATAGCTAGAAAGTAAATCAAGCCATTTGCTTAAATGACCATCAACCAAAAGCCGACTTAGTAGTGGTTGTTCTCCCAGAACTGAGCCTGGAGCCAGTCTATTGTGTTCTTCTCCACCTGAAACGCCTTGGCAAGAACATCATCTGAGATTGGTGGCTTTGATCCAAACACCGCATTGGCAATGGTGATAGCCCCTGGGTTCTGACTACTAAGCGCAGCAAGTGCAACCGCTGGCTTGTGCGGATTGGGGTTGAATTGGAAGTGGATGAGCCCTACGGGGAACACAAACACATCTCCTTTGTTGAGAACCTTGGAGAGGAACCTGTTCTCCGGATTGGAGGTGACAAAGCCAACATACAATGTACCCTCGAGCACCGTCAAGATCTCGGTGGCGCGAGGGTGCGTGTGTGGTGGGTTCTGACCCAAAGGTGCATAGTCGATGCGTGCTAGTGAGATGCCTAGGGTGTTGAGGCCAGCGATCTGCATGACATTTATCAAGGTGACATTGGATCCAATCTTGTTGGTCATCATAGGCTTGTCAAGGTTGGCTGCCTTGAAGAAGTCATCTGCGTTGACATCCATTGGGTTCTTGCAAACAAACCCATTGACAAATACTGTATGTATAGGACATATAAATTGTAAGTGTGGATTTACAGTGTCATTTAGACATGCATATAATCTCTAGAGAGTCATATGTATTTGGTAATAACATTATAAACCAGTCATGAAGTAATAGTACCTGGGGAATTCTTATCGGCGACACAAAAATCTTGGAGTGGACTAGGATCAGACGCTATGGCCTGCCATGAGACCAAGGCAAGAAGAGCAACAAGGACAAGGAAGGAAGAAGAGGAGGCCATTTATCGGTTGGCCTTTTGATTCTGTTTCTCTTGTGTTGTTGCTTGTGTGTTTGTGGGTGGTTGATGCTTTGAAGATGAACGGAGCTTGATGCTTTATATAGATGCAGCAAGCAGGTGTGACCATACGAGCGGCGCGAGGAGTCCTGTAGAACACACCAAGTCACCAACGGATGGAAATGGTCTCTGGCTGCTACAACTTGCTGATTAAATTATTTTGTAGCATGTTTTCAAGTATCATTGAATATGTCTAAGGCACACTTTGACGCAAAGGTAGCAGGTACGGCTGCAAGGCTACTAAGATATCTGACGACCGAGTATTACTTATGTACAGTACTTCACCATCGCCAGCACGAAGATTTCATGCATGAGAAAAAGTGAATGCGCCAAGGGCTAGCCGATGCTGCTAGAATTCACAATCTGGGTTTACTATCTCCCTTTTACACCTAATTTACGCCTGCCGTTTCAGATTTTTATCATAGTTGCCAATCTTTACTTGGTCGGCGTTTTCTGGAGAACAGTCTACATGACTAGATCAAAACTATTACTTCGACAGAAACTGTACATATCGATTGGAAGAGGCGACACGGTACAGATCGTCACTTGCTACCCTGCTATACGAAAGCAGCTACATACACGATTCCTCACGAGTTTTGCAAAGGTTCTTCCAGAGCTAGATCGATGTTGGATTCATTTGCAAGAAACTTTTCTGGTTCTACCTGCCACTGGTACTCTTCCATACCATCAGAAAGACAGAAACAACTTCTCTCTGCCAATACAAATATCTGGATTTCCATAATGATGGAGTGAAACCATTAGAAACCGACTGCAAGACTGAATGGTATGTTTTGTCGACCTTTCAAAGTGCTTTAAATTTTCTAATATCCTTGCACCATGTGCTAATAAATCTGACGTGTGAGGTAATAGCCGACTACCGACGACCGGGTGTAGTTGATTTTTCTTGCGTGTATCAACAATGAATCAGCGTTGGTTACATCACCTTGCTAACTGAAGTAGCACTGATGAAAATGACAGTCATGTTAACTGAGAACACATGTACGGAGCCGACAAGGTCAATGAACAGAGAAGCCGTCGGCAACATCCCTCGTCAACTGCCTCAGTCGAAACTTGTGATTATTTGTGACCTACTCAACGAAAGTGAAACATATCTTCTGCCTTATCAGAAAACCTCTCTTAAGAGTTTAATTACTTATATGATTTGTCAACTCAGGTTACCAAACTAGCATTTTGCATCGTTTAATTTAGACGATCTGTGTGGCCGATGATACCGTGAATCACCGTTCCTCGAAACCGCGGTGCGCAGAATCGACCTCACGCGTTCGCACATATCAACCAGCAAAGGGGTTTTAGAATCCAAACTTGGTCGTACATATGCAAGTATCAAGACCAGTTCAGTTACTCTACCTAGCCGTAGTGCCTTCTTGACCTGTTCACAGCATATCCGCACCTGCTCTCCCCCTACTACAGCAGGCTTAAGGTATATATATAGAGACATGCCTCCTCCTCCAAAGCAAACATAAGCATCATCACCTGCCCATCTGAATACCAGGATAAATCAAATGGCAACCTCCTACATCCTTCTCGTTGCCCTTCTTGCGTTGGTCTCATGGCAGGCCATGGCTTCTGACCCAAGTCCTCTCCAAGACTTCTGCGTCGCCGACAAGAACTCTCCTGGTACATATATATACATGCGTGCACGATCATGTTAAGCTGGAATTCTCTATTGATCATATTTGCTAGGAATTATGTTTTGACATTCTGTATGCGTATTCATCTACGCAGTGCTGGTAAATGGACTTCCGTGCAAGGACCCGAAGGTCGTAAGCGCGGACGACTTCTTCATGGCAGCCAACCTCGACAAGCCTATGGACACCATGGCCAGCAAGGTCGGCTCCAACGTGACCTTGATCAACGCCATGAAGATCCCTGGCCTTAACACGCTCGGCATCTCCATTGTGCGGATCGACTATGCGCCCCTAGGCGAGAACCCACCGCACACACATCCTCGTGCCACCGAGATCCTCACGGTGCTCGAGGGGGCGCTCTATGTCGGTTTTGTGACTTCAAACCCGGAGAACAAGCTTTTCACCAAAAAGCTTGAGAAAGGTGATGTGTTTGTGTTCCCTGAAGGACTCATCCACTTCCAGTTTAACCCTTGCCCTAACAAGCCGGCGGTCGCGATTGCCGCACTCAGCAGCCAGAATCCTGGTACAATCACCATTGCTAACGCAGTGTTCGGATCAAACCCACCAATCTCAGATGATGTCCTAGCTAAGGCTTTCCAGGTGGAAAAGAACACAGTGAAGTGGCTCCAAGCTCAGTTTTGGGCGGACAACCAGAACTAAATCAATTAACTATATAGTCCATGATATGTATTGACGATTCTTACGTATGCATTTTGATATAATAACGGCATATAGATGTGATGTTTCTACCCTGCAATATGTGTAAACAGATGATCTTGTATTTTTTTTCTCGGATGATAAATTAATAATATGTGTTTTGCATATCGAATGTTGTGGTTCTGTTCTTTCACTGACTATGATATCTACTACCTTGGATTATGTGTCACCAAATTTATTGACGTAAATTAAGAGAGTCAATCTGAAGAATAAAACTCATGGTTTTCCTCTGGTATCCAATCATTTATATATATGTCATGTATAGTGAAGCAAAATAGACTAAGTTTATACAAAACATATCTGGTTTTCCTCATGGTTTTCATCTTTAATGGCAAACCACCTAGTTTATACGCTACTCGCGCCATTTTCAAGGAGGAACTCCAATGGCTAAAGCTCAGGGCCATAAGGAAATCTTATTCCACATTTGCTGAATGGGTAGACAGTTTCATTTAAGCTTTTCTTCAAATTTAGCTTTAGTTTTCCTGATTTTCTTTTGGTATAAGTCTTTTGTACCATAACTTGCTGTACAGTGACTGGATGAGTTATTCGAAAATCGAAAATTTCAGTGGGGATTTTCCCCCACTGTTCCGCCTAAAAAAAATAGACTAAGTAACAACGGTATTATTTGTCATGTAGGACTTGGACAAGAATTAGAGAAAATATCTATACCTCACTCTCAAGTGACGACGAGACAGTGCCCGTGGAATCCCCCTCGATCGTTTGACGTGGGCACATTCTAAAATAAAAAAATCGATAATCACATCTAGTGACATTCCTGCGATAGCCGTCAAAGTAGTAGCCAAAGAGCGCCCAGAAGCAGCCCAACACTGCCCCTATGACTCCAACGGTCGAGCGGCAGGGTCTTAAGTTTGCAACTGAAACTCTTCGCGCCTGAAATAATCAGATCACAGCCACACTACTGTAGCTTTGTGAAACAACTAATTGGCAAAGGTTAAATCATACGTCTCAGATTCTCTGCTCTTCAGCATCCAACCATTTAAATTAAATGGGTATACAACCACATGCCCAAATGATCACAGCCACTCATAGTTGACACATGCTGGAGGGAGCGGCGTGAAGCTCTGTTTCTGTTTCTGCAATGGGCAAATCTAGGGTGAAGTCAGAGACGGGGGATGACAAGGAAGCCGAGATTAGATGACCGGCAGTGGTGATCGGAGCCTTTGCGGCGATGAGGAATTTGCTTGGAGTTTCAGGAATCCTAGCGGTGGTATGTAAGTGGGGCGATAACACAGGTGAAGTTCAAAGTCTTACCTTTCAGGATGAAAATCTAAGTTCTGGTTTTAATTGGTTGTGTCTGGCAATAGTCTTGTTTAAGACACTATCATGGTGGCCCTCGCAAACGCGAGGGCATCATCTTTAGTGTATTGAATAGTTTTTTGTGGTTTTAGAGATACTAAATATAAAATTCTTATTTTCATGGTTTTATGGACACCAAAACCGTGTTGATAAGTAAAATAATAATGTTAAAAATAGTTGGTGACAGAATATTTGTGAGATTTAAAAAATGGCATGCATGGTTTTATAATCGTAGGTAGTGTTATTTTGATCTGCTTTCACTCCTTTCATATTGTTCCTAATTGTTCAATGTAGCTGATATACAGTCCAACTCACACATAATTGTCTAGAACTATCTTCAAATTTTAAATTACTTAAACATTTACTTCATGTGTTATAATCTCTATTATTTCCACTACACCGACAAATCCTGCCCAGCTTATCATCAACACACCTCGGTAACTATCATAAGTATGTCCCAGTACATTAGGTTAAAAAAATTGATAGCCTAAACCTAATATGAAATAAACAAAATTAATGGCAATGTATATCCACTGATTTGAGTTATAGCCGACAGACAAACATAATTTTAATCATGTTTTCTATATGATCAATAAAGAACCATTCTTAAGACCTATGATGATGTAATGATATTCTCAATTAAAAAAAGCATAGGATCAAACATTTTTCAAAATATTATTTCATGATTTTAATTCAGAACTTAGTGTAGCCTAATATCCAAAGGACCACACACAACTTTGTTTTCATGTCTACGTTCTTATACACATGATATTTATTCAATATTTATGCGCGGACACTTATTACACAATATCATGCATGCCTTTATGTAGATAGTTTAGATTTAGTTTTTGATTCTTCTCAATCTACAACATTTTTTAGTGATCTGAAACTCTACCTGTGTGTATCGATCATCATCTATGTTCTATTTTGACATATCATCATATGTGTTTCTCCAATAGAGAAACACATCCTTTTTATATTTAAACAATCCATGAAACATTTTTACAACACAATAATATACATTGAAACCAAATTGTTAAAAACGACCAAGCGGTCAGATGGTTAGCGGAGGATTGCACTTCTAATTCACTGGAGGTAAAATTACGTGGTTAGCGTCCTATACACCTCACAAAGACATATTAAGCTTTTAGTGAAATAAGCGACCTTGAATTACATTGCATTTTTTAGAAAATAATGATGTGTACTTGTTTATTTTAACTATCAATTATGTTAGGTGCCACATCAATTAATCAATGGTCATCAAATTCATGAATGCCTGATTTCACAAAATTGCAACACTTTCATTGATTTTTTACGGGGAGATTGAATATAGTTCTTAACGCAAGTCAAGTATTCTATGCACATGTTCCATTTGTTATGCAGTATTAGGTGTAATAAGTTTTAGCTATAAAATCTTTTTTGAAGAAAAAGTATGAGTATAATATTCTATAATTTATATTGCACTATTCCTCCGAGGGTGCTTCATTGATTGATGTGTTTTTGGCCAACCGGGTTAATGTTTTTGAGCTGGTTTTTTGGATTAATATTTTTTTACGCTAATCTCATACACATCTGCATGTTTGTCTCATACCGGCTTGGTTTGAGATTTTGAATTTTCATTTATTATCCGGTGACACCGACGCCAATTTTTTTAGTTTTGTTTTCCCTTTTTTACGGACTATGGGAATGTTTTATTTTCCTTTTTAGACGTCGCGGTATGAAATTATTGCCACAATAAAAAACACTAAATATTCTTAGCAAACATATTTAAATTGAACGTATTATATCATTTTTCTTGAAAACGGTTATATGTGCCTTTGTAATACACATTAGTGACATGGAGATCGAGGAAGCATTAGTCACATAGTCAATATGATCAAACTTGATGGAAGAAACACACCAATTAAGAATAAATAATAATATTTGGAAGTTGTCCATGCTACGTGAGTATGGCCGAAGCCATATCATGTAAATGAAGGCATGTCAATGTTGCATTACGGTGCATTAGAGGTTGAAAGAACATGTTGTTGGACAATCTAAAGTTGGGTGACTGCCCGCGGGTGAGGCGCTCACGTTGCATGTGCACTAAGCTTTTCTTTATAACTCATGGGATCCAAGGCTGTCTAGGTTACGTGACAATGGTTGGCTATAAAAATGTTTTACATCTAATGTTTTGCGTAACACTATTTAACTTGTGGATCGTGTTAAGAGATAATATGGTTACGTTACTAATATTTTGTAGTTAAATCCTAACCATAGATTTTAGATCTAACTGTTAATATAATTCTAATGATGTGACCCAGCTGTCTCAAAAAATTGACTCATTTTACTTGTAGTATATAATAGATATAAGATATATCTACATGATGTCAATCTGTCTTGGAGGAGTGACCAATGGTATTTTTTTTGGAAGGGAGTTCAAATGGATAGCTGAATCAGCCTATACTTAAAATAAAATCTTACAACTAATTGGTCATTATGAATCTTGGATGCCATTTCTTTTGCGCTTTAAAGCAAAAAAAAAGTGTCATGTTTTGCACCGTCCGTAGGCGTTTCACTGAGATTGAGATTGTATTGTGTGTGTGTGTATATGTACCAATGCATGCAACCATGCATCATCCTTGCTTGGGATTGCCAGCGCATAGTGGCATATATTTTGTACTATGAAAAGTCTATTCTTATGACCCCGGATGTTGCTCCGGTCTTCCGTATATATGAATAAGTAGCGTAATGCCTGATGTGGAGAACATCGAAAGAATGTGTGTCCGGAGCTGGAGGTTGGAGCGCACGACCGGTCGGCTGGTTGTGTATCTCATAAGCCGCACGTACGGGAGAAGACGTACGGGGCTGGGGTCGTACGTACATCAGGCAGAGTTTGGTGCACCTCTTCCGTGCGTGTGGGAGTCGTGTTGAGTATGAATAAAATTGTTGTATCCAAGTTATGTACGTGAATTTTTTTTTTTTGAAATTTATGTACGTGAATTAGGCGTGTCATGTTTGTTACGTAAGTCTTAGGCTTTAAAATCCTAACCATTAATTACAGATCCAACTGCTTAGATAATTCTGATGATGGGGCTTAACCTGGTGCCTCAAAAAACTAACTTATTTTGCTTTTAGTATATAATAGATTGTTTTGAGAGTGAGGGCTATCTCCAGGATGAAAACCCAAGATCTTTGATCGGGCGACGACGGTGCTTTATGCACTATTTTCTTCTTTAAGGCGTCGCTTTTGGAGAACTTGAACATCAGGTGTTGTCTTGGTGGTGGTTGTATTGCTGCTCCTTATTTTTTATTGTTTTAGGTTGTGTGCATCCGTAATACCTTATGTTGTTACGTTGTTGCAGAGGTTGGGTGTAATTGGTATCTTTGATATTAATATATTCTCTTTATTTAAAAAAATAGTTTACACATCAGGAAGAACCATGCCACTACTAAAAGGGCAACAAAGTCCCCAGTTTGGTATATTATCAGGAGACAAGACACACAAGAGTAGCATATGATGCGAGTCTGACAAAAAATACATGCATACCTCAAAGATACAAACACTAACACGACATACTTAGCATTTATTTTATAGCTTATGATGCATATATAACCAGAAACTAAACAAGTCGACCATAAAAAAACATAGATCTTCCATGACGGTCATACAAATTCTGACTTAGTTTTGGTTGTTCTCTCAGAACTGGGCCTGAAGTTGGTCAATCGTCTTCTTCTCCACCTGAAACGCCTTGGCAAGAACATCATCGGAGATTGGTGGCTTTGATCCAAACACCGCATTGGCAATGGTGATAGCACCTGGGTTCTGGCTACTGAGTGCAGCAATTGCAACCGCTGGATTGTGTGGGTTGGGGTTGAATTGGAAGTGGATAAGCCCCACAGGGAATACAAACACATCTCCTTTGTTGAGAACCTTAGAGAGGAACCTGTTCTCTGGATTGGACGTGACAAAACCAACATATAATGTACCCTCGAGCACCGTGAGGATCTCGGTGGCGCGAGGGTGCGTATGTGGTGGGTTCTGGCCCAAAGGTGCGTAATCGATGCGCACTAGTGAGATGCCAAGGGTGTTGAGGCCAGCGATCTGCATGACATTGATCAACGTGACGTTGGATCCAACCTTGTTGGTCATCCTTGGCTTGTCAAGGTTGGCTGCCTTGAAGAAGTCATCTGGGTTGACATCCATCGGGTTCTTGCAAACAAACCCATTGACAAACACTGTATGGATACAGATGTAAATTGTAAGTCCGAATTTACAGTCTTATTTAAACAACCATATAATATCCAGATAGTCGTTTTAACATATATATGTTTGGTAATAACTAAATAATACCTGGGGATTTCTTATCGACGACACAAAAGTCTTGGAGTGGACCAGGATCAGAGGCTATGGCCTGCCATGAGACCAAGGCAAGAAGAGCAACGACAAGGAAGGAAGAAGAGTAGGCCATTTATCTTTAGGCCTTTTGATTCTGTTTCTCGTGTGTTGCCTGCTTGTGTGCTTGTGGGTGGTTGATGCTTTGAAGATGCACGGGATGGATGCTTATATAGATGCATCAAGCCGGTGTGACCATACGAGTCCTGTAGAACCGACCAACGGATGGAAATGGTCTCTAGCTGCTATAATTTGCTGATTAAATTATTTTGCATCATCTTTTCAAGTTTGGTTTGAATATGTCTAAGGCACACTTTGAAGTAAAGGTGGCAGGTACGGTTCTTTGTAGCTAAGGCTACTAACATATCTACCAAGTCGCCACAATATGCATGCACGGTGGTTCCACGAAAAGTCAGCAGATGCTGCTAGAATTCACAAGCTGGGTTTATCATGTTCCTTTTGCACCAAACACTTGCCATTTCAGATATGATAGTTTCCGACCTTTACTTGGTCAGCTTTATCTTGGAGCACAGTCTAGATGACTAGATCAAAACTTTTCTATACGAAAGCAGCTACATAGACGATTTCTCAAAACTTAATGGATTCATCTTCAAGAAACTTTTCTCGTTCTACCTGCCAAGTTCACGCCACGGGAACAGGTTGTCTTTATGGCTTCACTAGTACTCTTCCATACCTAGCGCTCTATCTGGAAAAAAGCTTCTCTCTGCCAAAAAAATATCTGGATTTCCAGGATGATGGAGTGAAACCATTAGACACAAACCAAGTCAAGTTTATCCTAATAAATAAACGAATAAGTCAAGCAGATATCGACTACAAGACTGAAATGATCTCTTGGTGGGTTGGTTGTGTGCTGCAATTTTTCCTTGTCGGACTTTCCAAGTACAACAATTTTCTAATATACCTGCACCATGTGCTAATACATGTGAGGTGTGAGGTGTGAGGTAATTGCCGACTACATAAATATACTAGTACTAGTTTATTTTTCTTGTGTTTCTCTCAACAATGAATCAGTGTTGGTTGCATTACATCGCTAATTAAAGTAGCACTGATGAAAACGGCAGTCGTGTTAACCGAGAACACATGTACGGGGCCTACAAAGGCCAATGAACAGAAACCATCAACGAAAGTGAAATATATCTTCTGGCTTATCAGATATTTTACTTGTCAACTCAGGCTACCAAACTAGCATTTTACATCATTTAAATTTAGCAATCTATTTCCACCGTTCCACGATACGGCGGTGTGCAGACACATGCACGAGTATACACCTATGAACCAGCAAAAGGCGGCGGTGTGCAGACACATGCACGAGTATACACCTATGAACCAGCAAAAGGCTATTAAAATCCAAACTTGGTCGTACATGTGCAAGTATCAAAACCAGTTCAGTTACTCTACCTGGCTGTAGCAGCTTCTTGACCTGTTCACAGCATATCCGCACCTGCTCCCCCTACTGCATCAGGCTTAAGGTGTATATATAGACATGCCTTCTCCTCCAAAGCGAAAATAAGCATCATCAACTGGAAATCTGAACCCCAGAATCAACCAAATGGCAACCTCCTGCATCCTTCTCGTCACCCTTGTGTTGGTCTCATGGCTTCTGACCCGAGTCCTCTTCAGGACTTCTGTGTCGCCGACAAACACTCTCCTGGTATATATATACTTGCATGATCATGTTAAGCTAAACCATCCAGGATCGTGTTCTTCATGTTTTATCAATAGAACATGGAGTTTCTCCTGCATGTGTTTTGTTTATCAAATTCTCTTTGGACCCTATTCCCAGGAATTCTGTTTTGATATTCTGTATATGTATTAATCATCTATGCAGTGCTGGTCAATGGACTTGTGTGCAAGGACCAGAAGGTCGTGAGTGCGGACGACTTCTTCATGGCAGCCAACCTCGACAAGCCCATGGACACCATGGCCAGCAAGGTTGGCTCCAACGTGACCTTGATCAACGCCATGAAGATCCCTGGCCTTAACACGCTCGGCATATCGATTGTGCGGATCGACTATGCTCCCCTAGGCGAGAACCCACCACACACACACCCTCGTGCCACCGAGATCCTCACAGTGCTCGAGGGGGCACTCTACGTAGGTTTTGTGACTTCAAACCCAGAGAACAGGCTTTTCACCAAGAAGCTTGAGAAAGGTGATGTGTTTGTGTTCCCTGAAGGACTCATCCACTTCCAGTTTAACCCTTGCCCTAACAAGCCAGCTGTAGCGATTGCCGCACTCAGCAGCCAGAATCCTGGTACAATCACCATTGCCAACGCAGTGTTCGGATCAAAGCCACCAATCTCAAATGATGTCCTAGCTAAGGCTTTCCAGGTGGAAAAGAATACAGTGAAGTGGCTCCAAGCTCAGTTTTGGGCGGACAACCAGAACTAAATCAATTAACCATATAGTCAATGATATTTATTGACATCACTTATGGCATTTTGATATAATAACAGCATATATGTGTGATGTCTCTACCTTGCAATATGTGTAAACAGATGATCTCGTATTTTTTTCTCAGATCAAATTAATAATGTGTTTTACAGTCAAATGTTGTTGTTCTGTTATTGGATTATGTGTCACTAAGAAAACAAATCCAATGAATAAGATTCATGATTTCCTTTGGTATCCAGTCATTTATACTCATGAATAGTGAAGAAAATATAAACTAAGTAACAGCAGTATTATTAGTCATGCAGGACTTGGACAAGAATTAGAGAAAATCTCTACCTCTCACTGTCAAGGGTAGACAAGACAGAGCCCGTAGAAGCCCCCTTCCTGTGGGCACCTTCTAACATAAATAATAAAATGGACGAGCATGGTCGAAAGAAGTGGCCCAGCCACTGCCCTGTGACACCAACGGTCGGGCGGCAGGGGTCTTCAGGTTGCAACTGAAACTGTTCACATCTGAAATAATCAGATCACACACACTACTGCAGCTTTGTGAAAGAACTGGTGGGCAAAAGCTGCAAAGGTGGGGACTACTAATATTAAGGCAGTGCAGTATTATGATACTCAGCCTAATAAAATCTAGACTCCTTTACTCTGTGTTTTAACCTGTATTCTCTGCTCTTCAGCATCCAACCACTTAAACTGTATGGGCATAAATCAACATATCCAAATGATCACAGGCAGTCATAGCTTACAGATCGAGAAGAACCATGCCACTACTAATATTAAAACAGTGCAGTATATTTATGAAGAACAGCTATTTATTCCAAAATACTATACCAATCGAACCGAAATCAGGAAGGCTCAGCGGGCATGATGGTGTAGCGACAGCATGCCCCTGGAGAAGTCCGCCATGGAAATAGTAATGGTGCTGCGTATGCATTGCTGGGTGCAGCGCACAACCTTGACATAGCTTTGGTGACCAAGGTGTGAGCACTGCATTTGCACACCTGGGAACTTGTTGGAACACCAGAAACCAGAGAAGGCTTTGCCTCCCCATTTGGACTGTAGTAGCAATATCACAGAATAGCAGTGCCAACAGCCACCTGAACCAATCCTGCCATATCCCACATGACAAAACTCGCCATGTTACATCAGTATACAGATAGATCACTAGCAGCCGTTCAAGATGAACCATCACATTTATGCAGACCTCCAGTCGTCAAACTTTTCAGTGAAAATGCCATCATCGGGATGAAATTGGAAACGGTAGCGCCCATGCTGCAAAGTGGGAAGAATCAGCGTCTTGATTCTTGAACATTTCTCTCGCAGGGCTCCATCGACAATGATATTGCGGCACTTGCGCACGCAGAGGCGCTCCAAGTGAGGGCAGCCATCGATGATGGAAACCAGCTCCTCTGTCGTGATATCGCTTCCGACGAGAGTAAGGTATCGCAGCTCTTGCATCGTCTCTATTCCAAGCGGCCCTTCCCTCTCACCCCCATACGACCCTTGGCGCAACATGAGACGCTTCAGCTGCGCGCATGCTCTGCTGGTGACCTCATATGCGTCGCCGTCAACAAATGGACATAGGGAAATGAGAAGTTCTTCGAGAAGAGGCAACTTGATTATCAGCTCGGTGAATGCTTCGCTTGAAACATTGCAATAGTCGAGACTGAGGCTCCTAAGGGAGGCCGATCTGCAGAAAATGATCTAATGTTATTATGGCGTTAACGAATAAAGAGACTCAACATGTTCCTTCTTGGCAATGATCTACATACAAATTATGGCTTTATGCTTGTCTTTAAAATGCATGTAGAACAAGTAAATACTTAAGCCGCTAACAACAGGTACTCATATACTATTTTCTATGACCTCGCCTATATGAATTTCAGTTTTTTACTGCATTCGCTCAGGTTTTTTTTTTAAATAGGGGTCGCCCCCGGTTCGCTCAGAATTCTATGCACATGGTTCATTTATATGAACTACTTGGACTACAGTAAGTTGACAAATCAGAGAACAGTACCCAATAATATGGTTGCAAAACTAAGAGGTGGTGCACTTTTTAGCTTACGTAATCTGATTTAGACTTTATGATAGAAATCTCGTACTGAAAAAAGAGTACCTTTCAGCAATATACTTGAGAAGCTCATCAGTAACGAACTCGGTCCCCGCGAACACCTCAAGCTCCCCATTGGAACGGTCCACGGCCGCTTTTGCCATAGCACACAAGACATCACGGGTCTTTCTCTTCTTTCCCCGCAAGACATCATGGTGCTCCATGTCGACGTAGCGCCATAAGCTAGGCAGTTTTGCCGCATCTAGCCATGAGTGGCACACAAGGCCTGCACCCATGAGAACTTCGACCGCACCGAGTTTGGCGAAGACCAAAGCAAGCACGTCAAGAGGCAGCTCGGACCAGTCCCTGACAGCGTCTTGCTGCACCTCCATTTCAAGTGAATGACTGCAAACAAAGGGAAGTAGTATTAAGTACTAATGGACCACTCATGTAATCAATCAAAGAACAGAAGTCCGTCCTCCTCTCTAGCATGTACCTCCGGCGACGATGGAAAACACCAAAGGTGACGCCTTTCATGGCCATTGGGAACAATGGGAAGCTTGAACCTTCCTTCTGAGACGCCCTAGATGTCTAGCTCGTAAGAGATCTTTTCGTTGGTAGAAAAAAACACCAGCGAAATCTAACTCCCCAGACCAACCTGTTTCGAAAAAATATACATAACAAGCGACCTCTGTGAGTTGAGCAGCTAGAATTTCTTATCAGTTCACCAAAATGAGTGCGCTGATTGCATCACACCATCGACATTTCAGATTTAAACAACAAATTGGCTACGGAAATGGAGAAATTGTTAAGAAAATTCGGATGATTCATCAAAACGCTGCTCACACAGGCCACAGCCGCATCAGGCAAGGTAAAGTTATCATTTTTCTGGGTAAGAAAGTAAAGTTACCTGCTCACAGTCACAGCACACGACGAAAAGGAGGCGGATGTGATCTCCTCGGCGGTCCTCTTCGCGAACACCCTTCGAGGCAGGGCCGTGAGGACGCGCTCGAGCACACCCACGGAGACCCGCCGTGCCTCCACCAGTGAGCGACCGTTGTGCCTCAGAGCCAACGCGCGGAAAAATTTCTTCTTTACCTCGATGTGTACCTTACTGAGCGAGATCAGATCCGGCGGCGGAGGGGCCGGGGCGGATGCCGGGTCTGGCGCCGCTGCCGAACACACGAACAGTAGGTTCGGAGGGTGGAGGGGGGGGGCGAGGGTTATGACGGTAGGTTCGGAGGAGGAAGAAGGCAGTAGGATGGTCACTGGGCCACCGCCGAAGGCGCCGCTCCTCGTCGTCTTCGCCTCGTGGATACAGAGGTCGAGTAGCCGCTGTGATTTCGCAGTTTTTACGAACTAATCCTGGCTGCCCCAATTGTGAAAGCTAGTTTTGGCAAATTGTGACCCGCAAAAGAAAAAAGTTTTGGCAAATTGTGGCCGGGAGCTGAACATGCCCTAAGAATTAAGATCGTGGTCCGTGGGCAGACCAGGCCACCAACCCGTCAAGCCCAACTAGCCCGCTAGCCTCATCAGCTGATCCATCTTCCTTAGAAAAAGGGTTCGCGAAGGTATATTCGTGTCCATTCTGCTTTTGACATATGTCACAATTTCGTTCCCTTTCAATTTCCATCTTTCTTCTGTGTGACAAGTGGCGGTTTTCTGATGTTGCGCAGAGTGTTGTACGTGCATTTATTTTTAAATTCGTTTTTTTCAAATGAAATATCTTGATAACCATTTATCCAATTTACGAACCGTTTTCACTTTTGAACTCCTCGCGTCGAGATCTTTAAAACTAGATCACATGTTAATAGGTTTCGACGAACTTCTTTTTTATATATTAGATTGTGTATAATTTGTACAACCTAAGTATAGTAGTACGTACAACCTGAATTTTAAAGTTGTAAGTGCAACCTGCTAGGTGTAGTTGAGTTATACGTACAACCTGAATTTAGTTGTACGTATAACCTGATGTGTGTTGCTGTACAATCCGGTTTGTGTTGCTGTACTACCCGGTCTGTGTGGTGTTGTACAACCCGGTTTGCTTTGTTGTACTACCTAATCTACGTACCTATACAACCCGATCTATGTTCATGTACAACCCGGTTCTATGTTTCTGTTGCATCTCAACACGTACAAAGTGGCTCCGTATAGTGTACGTACGATCGCAGTCTCCGATCAGCTGCCTTTTGCTGCTTGTATGACCAGCTGCCTATAACGATTGTATAAGCAATGGGCCAGATTATATACACGGAGTCTTCATACAGCAGCGTCAGCGATGTACACAACCTGCCGCTCGGATTGATCGGTCGCTGGGGGCTCCCGTGCCTATGCCTTAGCCACGTGGCCTTTTTTCCCGCGAAATGGCCTTTTGGAAGGCAAGCCTTCCGCTAGTCGTACTCTCCTCTATCTCTTCCCAAAAAAACCACCCTAAAAAAACAAAAAAAACAAAAAAAGCAATCTTCCTCTTCCTCTCGCTCCCATACCACCATGCTTTTCCCTCGCAAGCTTCTCTCATGGCCGCGACCCAGACGGTCAACAGACCAGGCTCTACCCCGGCGCCTCTTTCGCGCCTCCTACCTCTCGGAACCGGACGACGACGACGACGACCCCCCGTTCACGCGGATCCCGAACAAGCCGCCTCGAGCTCCGGCGCCGCCGCCACCCAATCCCAAGGCCCAGGCCACCAAGCTCACCCCCGAAGAGCCGGCGCGCTCCGACCTCCCCTTCGACTTTCGGTACTCTTACTCGGAGACTGACCCGTCCTGGAGGCCCATCGGGTTCCGCGAGCCCACCCGGTTCTCTCCCTTTGGCCCCGGCCGCCTTGACCGCCCCTGGGACGGTGTCGCCGCCGCCGCCGCTGACCGCTTCGACGGTGAAATCAGAGATGGAGATGCTCGTGAGAGTTCTAGGAGTGAGGTGCTTGGCGAGGCGCTGTCGGAGGAGGAGGTGGCGGAGCTCGTGGAGAGGTACCGACACAGTGACTGCTCCCGGCAGATCAATTTGGGTGAGCTTCTGCTAATTCCAGCGCCCAAATGGCGATTCTTTCGCATGATTTTAGTTGTTAAGTTTTTGCTTTATGACTCCTATCCTATGTACTTGTTGTTAGATTGATGAGGGGATAACAAGTTAGTTTGTAGCACTACTTTGCGCCAAATTATTGAGAAAAAAAGACAAATTTTTGGCTGGAATATGTTGTTGCAGCTGTTGTATGTGAACATTTGATCAATTCGTGTAGCTCAGGAACTTTTACATCTGTTTTTGAAGTCATTCCCCTTTTCCAGCTATCAATATGATGTTTCATGTTCTCAGGGAAAGGTGGTGTAACACATAATATGCTCGATGACATCCACAACCACTGGAGACGTGCAGAAGCCGTTAGGATCAAATGTCTTGGGGTGGCAACTCTTGATATGGATAATATATGCTTCCATCTTGAGGTCATAATGTGTTGCCACATGCTTGAGCAAACTGGGAGTCACAATAATTGGGAATTGCATTCTTCTTATCTGTTGCATTGGATTATTACTCAAGTTCTGATGTGAGTGCACCATTTTGCAGGATAAAACAGGTGGGAAAATCATATACCGTAGCATAAATATACTTATCCTATATCGTGGTCGGAAATATGATCCAAAACAACGACCTGCCATACCATTGATGTTGTGGAAGCCGTTAGCTCCTATTTATCCTAGAGTTGTCCAAAATGTTGCTGAAGGGTTAACTTTTGAGGAAACCAAAGAAATGAGGAATAGAGGATTAAATTCGCCACCGGTTATGAAATTGAGTAAGTTGTAATTTCTCTAGCAAGAGCATTCTGATTCATATAAGCTCATACTACCATCCCACTGTGTTGCCAGTGTATCGTTTATTCGTTGTTGTGATATTTCTCTCTTGTGCAGCTAGGAATGGTGTTTATGTCAATGTTGTTGAAAGAGTGAGAGAAGCCTTTAAGACTTCGGAGGTTGTGAGACTAGATTGCTCTCACACTGGCACTAGTGATTGCAAGAAAATTGGTGTGAAGCTGAGGGTATGTTGATTATGTTATGTGTTGCTATGAATTAATCGCATTTAGGTCTTGCAATGAAACCTGAAATAAAAAAACTTCAACTACATTGTCTAACCAAACAACTGTACTGGTATAGTTTGCTTGGAATTGTATAATGCAACCTCCTGCAGTTATGCCTTAGAAATTTATAGTAGAAGATATTTCCTCTGCAACACATCAATAGAAACAGTGGAGAATTTATGATAGAAATGAGATACTCCTTTATCTCTCTCTTGCAAACATAGCAGTGTCAGTCTGAATGTTTATTTAACTTTGGTATTCTCTCTTTTAATTCCATAGGATTTGGTTCCATGTGTTCCTATATTGTTTAAAGATGAGCAAATTATCCTCTGGAGAGGGAAGCTGGATCTAGAGGACTCTGTTTCTGCTCATAATTCTCAACCACGGTGATGCAAGTGTCCGTAATCTATAACCACTAGAATCAGTGAAGCTGCTAGCTGAAGCCTGTTTCGAGTAACAACGCGATGCATGTAAAATACATGTTTGTACTGAAACAGTTCATTCCATCTCGATCTCAGAGCTTTGATTACGGATCAGGCATCTGAACCAATAGAAGCAAGCTGAGACATTTAAGACTGCGGAGGCCAAAGCTCAGAGGATGGAGACTGAAGCTGAGACTTATCGGGACGGAAGCAATCGATTCCAAGCAAGGACATTGCTGCTGCATATCTTAGAGCATCCTAGCAGTGCCCCTTAAAAGGACCAACCCTTAAAAATAACGGTTTTGCTAGTTCTAAGTCGACTGAGAACTCACGAGTTCTAAGTCGCGTCCACCACCATTTGATCATGCGTCAAGATGCGTGCGTTTTTCTTTTTTCTTTTCTTTTTCACGTTTTTTCTAGTAATAAGTGGTTTGCAACTGAATTTTTTCCAGTTGCAAGTTGGTCGAAACTGATTTTTTTTTAGTTACAAGTGGGTTGTAACTGGATTTTTCGGTTGCAAGTGGGTTGCAACTGAATTTTTTTAGAACAATTTTTGAATTTGAATATTTTTTAGCCAAAACGCATGCGTATGTCATGCTTACGTCACCCGACTTAGAACTCACGAGTTCTAAGTCGGCTGAGCTCTAGGCACGCCCTAAAAATAACTGTTTTTTTACAGATTCGGGTGGTAAAACACAAACTAAAAAATTAAGGGTTAACCTGGGTTTTCTCCTCCCAACCTGTACATGTGAGGGTTGGGGGAGAAATTTTGCCCCAATCCCTACTCGCCCGTCGCAAGAGTGAGGGCTGAAATTTCAGCCTCCGTCGTGGCCCCGTCCCACCATTGCCGCCGCGCCCCGCCGGCTACAGTCGTTCCCCGCGTCGTCCGCCTCCGCCGCGTCGTCGCCCCGCGACCTCCTCCCGTGTAGCCATGCGCCGCCCGTTTCCGCTGCGTCGTCACCCTGCGACCTCTCGTGTTGCCCTGCGCCGCCCGCCTCCGCCGCGCCGTCGCCCCGCGACCTCCTCCCGTGTCGCCCAGCGCCGCCCGCCTCCGCCACACCGTCGCCCCGCGACCTTCTCCCATGTCGCCCCGCGCCGCCCGCCTCCGTTGCGCCGTCGCCCCGCGAACTCCTCCCGTGTCGCTACCCCGTGATTCCGGCGACGAGTACACACGGGCCTAAGACGAAGACGAAGAATATTCGGTTATTCGGGTTGAATTTGAGGGCACTGATCTGCGCCGACTGTTTTCGGCCCTCGAAATGCGATTTTCTCAACATGTAAACATGTTTTAAGGGTCCAGGTTATAAGGATACTGCTAGTGATGCTCTTAGACATTGTCTTGTTCTTCACCCAAAAGGAACATCACTTTCATTCCGTGTGGTTCACATACCCTCAATAGAAATTACTTCAAACAGCAGCAACATATGTAGACGAGCAATGAGATCATTTGTTGTAGGCTGCAGTTCCTTATTTTTTTTGTAATCCGATGGTGGGTATACATTAGTGGTCACGCCTCAATGCCCCATGGAACATATAGAAGTCATCCAAGCAGCAGGCCAGGATGAGTTGAGCCTCAAATAAGCCTTTTTAGTGCGGCTTTTGTGACTCTACATGTAACTCTTTTTACTTCAAAAACAACATTTCAAAGTTATAAAAAATTATGAAAGAATTCTGGATGTACTTAAAAATGTATGCTACAAACGTGTAAAATCTCAGTATGAAATACCTTATACTGTGGACTACAAAAAAATAACAAAAGTATGGATCTGAATATAGTGAAGAACACATATTTTTAAACCCCAAAAGTTTGTCAGAATATTTCTTTTTTTGTTAATTTTGTTTTGCCCAAAGTATAAGGTACTTCTCGTTATATTTTATACGCTTGTCTAGACATCCTTAGACCAGCCACTATGTGCTCCAAAAGCGGTTCAAAGATGCCTTTGAACCGGTTCATAACATAGCAGGGCATCGGTGCATGCCCTCTGACACAAGAAGCGAACCACAAACGGTTCGGCTCATCCAAATAAAATACAATATCTTTAGTTGACATGCATACCAGCCGTTGGTCAATATAACCGTTGCCTTCTTCCTTCTTCCTCTATATATCTGCATCTATTTGAAACAATCTGCACGAACACATCTAGCAGCAACTATGGAGAAGTCATCTACCCCTTTCACAGATTTGCTCAACTCAATTCCCTCACCAAATGTAGAAAACAGACAAGAACTCCCACAACATCAGATCCCAGGTTACCCACCACCCCATCTTCACATGAATTTCCCTCCCAGCACTATGGTTATCAGCCTCACCACCCACAAAACTACATGCCTTTTGGAGGTCAAGGAAGCTATCAGCACTCCATGGCTGGGTGTCAACCAAGCAACCAGCAATTCATGGCTTCACGAAGCTATGTTGGTGCTCCTTACCAAGGAAGTGTTGGGCAGTACCCACAAGCCATTCTCGGAGGAGGTATGTTCGGTGGTCCATCGTCGCCGGCCGGTTCATCTGTCTTTTTTGGAGCCGCTGGAGGAAGCAGTTCAAGATGTGATGACTCAAGTTCTCACATGTTCGTATGCACCATATTCTCTAATATCTCCTTGCTTCGAGCTCACGCTCCTGCGTGTATTTGTGTGCAGCTGGAGGGATTGAATCCTGAGATCGCCGGATTTCTCGGGAGTGAGAGGAGAACGAGAGAGGAAGGCGGTGGGGAAATGGGGATTGGATGGATATTTCCTCCGCGCGGCGCGAAGGATAGGATTTGCCGACAGATTATTATTTTTTCGTGTACGGGACCCAGCGCTACAGTTTTGAGCCGGTTCGTACGTATGTTGTACCGAACCAAACTCTGACAAAGTTTTGGATTGAATCGGACCAACATAGTGTATGGCCTTATGTACATCTAGATTGTTTTTCATAAATTTTGAATAATTGAACTGTTATTTCTTATTTATTTTTTATTCTTTTGAAAAAGGGCTACCGTTACCTCGAGCTCCAACGTGAATTTTTGTTTCTTTATTGGTTTTGTACACACTGAGATAGATTATTTCTATCAGAGGTGTAAAAGTATACCTATATGGCTTTCCTTATCGTGAATGATGTTTCAAGACTAAATTGTCTCAGCCGCTCAACTGCTTGTGGCCAACTCTACTACATTTTCGTAGCATGTGGACAAGAAAATATTGGATATCCCAAGAACATGCCACCAGAACCAAAACATATCAGCCGGACAAAAATTGTGGGCGAAACAAGTTTCTCGTGGACAGACTGAAGACCATTAAAATATGCGATTGCCAATATAACAAATTTATATTCAATTATCATACACCACAATATTTGCATCCAGTGCAGCAAGAACCGTAGTGTCCAATCAAAACCCACCTAAATTATACACTAATTTTGAATTTCGTTCCATCTAACTAAATTCTTTAATCCTTTTAATCCCAAGAATGAAGAATTTACGTACCAACTCATTCTTCAGTATACATTATATATCTTAGGATCGTATATGTCAGTCAGAGAACCGATGATCACTGTAAGTTACGAACTGTCATTGCCGGCGGTGGCTATGGCTTCGTGTGTGTCCTCTCTCCAGGCGGCCTGCGTTTCGTCCCATGATCGTGGGCGGATGCCGGTGCGGAGGAAGACGACCATCTCAAGCGCCTCAAATACCCGGTGCCTATCGAGCAGGCCGTTCCACATGCCGTTGAGGATGCAGTAGTTGGTGCTATAGGGCTGGCGGTGGTGCGCGGCGTGCTGCGCGCGCGACACGAGCACGCCGGCGTCCTGCAGCGCCTCTACGCCGGGCGGAAGCCGTCGGCGCTTCTCGTGCGCCCACGAGTGGAACTGTTGGCTCAGCACCACGCATGCCGCGAAAACTCCGGCGAAGGCGTGCGCGGCAGCGGGCGCGTGGGCGGCCGCCTCCGCTGCTTCAACCGCGGGGAGCGCGAACGCGATGGCGCGGGCCAGCGCGTGCAGGTTGTTGCAGGTCTCCCGTCGCGTGATCGTGGTGGGGTGGCGGTGGTGGCCCTGGAAGGCTGCGATCTGCGCGCCGACGAGCGGCGTGGAGGCGTCGCCGTAGTTGTCGACGAGCCAGTGGTAGACGCCCGTGGCGAGGTCGGCGAGGGAGTAGGCGGCGAGCGCGGCGGCGATCGGCTCGGCGTAGGAGCCGGCCTCGGCGGCGAGGGAGGCGGACACGGACAGTGAGGAGAGGACGGCGGCCGAGCCGGCCAGCGTCCACGCGCGCTGCGGCCACGTCGACCGCAGCTCGTCCGAGTCGGCGCGGGACGGTGGCGCGGCCAGCGCCGGCGCCGGCGAGGCTGCCCGGCACGGCGGTGGCGCCCGGCGGAGCGGCGGGAGGTTGCAGCGAGGGGTCAGTGCGTACATGGTGCAAGTGCAAGAACGGATCGGAGCTAGGCTAGGCTAGTACACTGTAAGAAGCATTGTACGTACGAGGGAAAAGCTCACTTTATAGAAATTTCGAGCTCAAGCACCGCAGTTGAATGAATGTGTGATAACAGGAATAGGACACAACAGGTGGTGAGTCAGCAATGGCGATTTAGTGGACAGCAATTAAACTACCTGGAGTTCTCTCCATCTCCCCTCACATCTCATCTCTCTCTCTCGATCTCTCGTCTCTCATATCGCTTTCCTTTCTCTCTTTGAAAGTGCAGGGGTGTGGTTGTCTACTTGAGCATCAGGTATGTGGCGTGATGAGGAACTACGTGGGAAGAGGGAAGGCAGAAGAAGAGAACGGCGAGGGGATAGCTAATTAAGCTTGTGGTTTTTGCATCGAATTAAGGGTGCGTGTGCAATTTTGCATGCACATCTCTCCGTGCTATGAATATCGCGGTAGTATTCACTGAAAAAAGTGTGTACATGTTGTTTAGATTTACGTTAAAATAAGTATATACATACACTAAAATGTGTATAGATACATGTTTGTAAGTGTGAATGTGAAAAAAGGTTAAAATATCTTATATTATGAAACGGAGGGAGTACATATCAATTTGGGTTGACTCTTGTGCAGCGCTATGCTCCCTCTATTTTTACTTACATTGTGTTCCGAGTTCTTTTAAAATCAAACTCTTAAGATTTGACCAAGTTTATACCAAAAAATATCAACATTTAAATTATTAAATACATGTAACATTAAAATATTGTTTACACCTCCTCCAATCACTAGTAGAAAACATGGCTTCCGTTCAGAAGCCTAGGAACATTTAGTCCCAGTTTAGCCTGAAAACTCGACAAATGACTCAAATAGTCCCGGTTCGAACAGCTAAAATGGAATCACGGGCACAGAACTTTTAGTCCCGGTTCCAGAGACACCTTTAGTCCCGGTTGGTTCCCGGATCATGTCTAAAACCGGAACTAATGTGAAACTCATACATCTCCCGATCACGTTTTGACTGCGCTTTGGAAACCGATCAACCAGTCGGCGTTGATGCACACAAAATTAATCGCTGTAGAATTCAAACATACAGCGTCGCCGCCCGCCACCCTTCTAGCGGTTAAATATATGAATATAGGTTAAAATGATTATAAGAATTATATCAATTCATGGTTATTTCCTACCAATTCATGGATTATATGAATTATATCGATTAAATGGATTATATGTCGATTCATACCGGTTAAATATATGAATACCAGTTAAATATATGAATTATATCAATTCATATGGATTATATCGATTAAATGGATTATATTGTTTATTTGGATTTTATTTTCCTTCCGATTTAATGGTTTTCGATTTATATCAACTTATGAATTATAAGGAAACAAAATACATTTTTTGTTATTTGTTAACAATTATTATAACTTAAATATTAATATTTATGTTAATATCGGTTTATATGGATTATATCGCATAAATGGATTATATGTATTTTATTTTCCTACCGATTTAATGATTTTTGATTTATGGAATATATGGAAACAAAATACATTTTTTTGTTTGTTGTTAACAATTATTATTATTAAAACATTAATATTATGTTAATATCGGTTTATATGAATTATATGGATTATATGGATTATACGGATTATACTGATTATATCGATTAAATGGATTATTGATTATTTAGATTTTATCTTCCGACGGATTTAATAGTTTTTGATTTATCGATTTATAGAATATATGGAAACAAAATATAATTTTTGGTTATTTGTTCACAATTATTATTACTTAAATATTAGTATTTATGTTATTTGTTAACATTAGAATTCAAAAAATCATATGCATGTGACATCAAACTCTATAGGATAATAAGATTGGTATCATAGTATTATCAGGTTCTTAGCAGTGCAATCTTAGAAACTAGTTGAAAAGTAACTCATTAGAATTCAAACAATCATATGCTTTGTTTCTTCTGTTTTTCAGAAACTATGCACCGGATTGTATCCGGAAAACTCTATGTGATGATTTGTTATGATCAATAAAGTCCCGTATTGCCTCAAAAAAAAGTTAAGCGTGTTGGGGGTGGAGCAGTGTAAGGATGGGTGACCGAATTGGGAAGTAGAGTAGTTGTGAAGTATTTGATCGAGATTGCGATTAGATATTAGCTGGGTTGGAGCAGTGTGAGGGATTTGAGATTAGGATTAGAGATTAAACTGGCACATAATTCAAAGATTTAAAATAGAGAAAAAATAAAAAATAAAGTCTAAAAAAATTTGCGCGGGTTTTAGTCTAGCCAATGCTTCTTCCAACCGCGTGGCTTTTAGTACCGGTTCTAGACTGAACCCGGACTAAAGGTTGGACCCTTCAGTACCGATTCTGTGGTCCCGGTTGGTAAACCGGGACTAAAGGCCCTTACCAACCGGGACTAAAGGCCGTTTTTCTACTAGTGAGTTGTATTAAATTTATATTGTAGATGTTGATATTTATAATTTTATATTTGCTCAAGTTTTATAAAGTATGACTTTGTCTAAACTTATAACACAAATTAATTGCAAAATGGACGGGTGCTGAAAATAATTTGTATCTCCCGATCTCCACTGGTTCAATTTAGGTCTCCAAAAGTTCTACAAAAAGAACATACAAATTTATATACACGACCAAATTTGCATCACTTTCTTTTCATATATGGCATGTATAAAAAGGAAAAATGTAGGTCGTTTTATCTGCTCCCTCCTTTCGGAAATAACTGTCGCAACCTGTACTTTTGTGAAAACACCCTCAAATATTTCCTGACCGAACCCGTGGTCCACGTCTTGTTTAGAGACGGACTCTTGATGCTCTGGCTCGCCGTCGTCCCTGTATTCCCCTCTCGCTCTCCGGTGATCAGTCGTTTACATTAGATCAGCCACACCTTACTGAATCGTTTCGACAACAAGAGCCACAGGTTTCAGAATTGCCTCTATTTTCTCTACAGTATGATTTGGCCCACTCTAACAACATGCAAACATATTTCTACACACAGTGGCTAATCTTAATGAGCATGATGTAACAATGAATGGAGATGAAGTTGATCGTTGCTGCTAGCTATAGTGTTAGTGTTGCTTTATCAGTACTCTTGTGAAATTGGAGATGTTCCTGATTGGAACTGGAGCTGCCCATTTTCTCTTTTTTTCAATACTTTGATCAGTTTTCAATACATTTTCACATCATCGATTATTTATTGCCCATTTTCAGTGCATTTTTACAGCATCGGGTACACATTTGTTTTGAAATGCTCTTTCCATTTATCAAATAATCACATAACGCACTGCATTTATCAAGCGCTATGCTCCCTCTATTTTTACTTACATTGTGTTCCGAGTTCTTTTAAAATCAAACTCTTAAGATTTGACCAAGTTTACACCAAAAAATATCAACATTTTAAAATATTAAATACATGTAACATTAAAATAATGTTTACACCTCCTCCAATCACTAAAAGAAAACATGGCTTCCGTTCAGAAGCCTAGGAACATTTAGTCCCGGTTTAGCCTGAAACCGTGACAAATGACTCAAATAGTCCCGGTTCGAACAGCTAAAACGGAATCACGGGCACAAAACTTTTAGTCCCGGTTCCAGAGGCACCTTTAGTCCCGGTTGGTTCCGGATCAACCAACCGGATCGTGTCTAAAACCGGAACTAATGTGAAACTTGTACATCTCCCGATCACGTTTTAACAGCGCTTTGGAAACCGATCAGCCAGCTGGCGTTGATACACACAAAATTAATCGCTGCAGAATTCAAACATACAGCATCGCCGCCCACCACCCTTCTAGCGGTTAAATATATGAATATAGGTTAAAATGATTATATGAATTATATCAATTCATGGTTATTTCTTACGAATTCATGGATTATATGAATTATATCGATTAAATGGATTATATGTCGATTCATACCGGTTAAATATATGAATACCAGTTAAATATATGAATTATATCGATTCATATGGATTATATCGATTAAATGTATTATATTGGTTATTTGGATTTTATTTTCTTTCCAATTTAATGGTTTTCGATTTATATCAACTTATGGATTATATGGAAACAACATACTTTTTTTTATTTGTTAACAATTATTATTACTTAAACATTAATATTTATGTTAATATCGATTTACATGGATTATATCGCATAAATGGATTATATGTATTTTATTTTCCTACTGATTTAATGGTTTTTGATTTATGGAATATATGAAATCAAAATACATTTTTTGTTTGTTGTTAACAATTATTATTATTAAAACATTAATATTATGTTAATATCGGTTTATATGGATTATATGAATTTATATGGATTATACGGATTATATCGATTAAATGGATTATTGATTATTTTGATTATTGATTATTTAGATTTTATCTTCCGATGGATTTAATAGTTTTGATTTATATCGATTTATAGAATATATGGAAACAAAATATATTTTTTGGTTATTTGTTTACAATTATTATTACTTAAATATTAATATTTATGTTATTTGTTAACATTAGAATTTGAAAAATCATATCCATGTGACATCAAACTCTATAGGATAATAAGATTGATATCATAGTATTATCAGGTTCTTAGAAGTGCAATCTTAGAAACTAGTTGAAAAAAAAACTCATAAGTTAAGCGTGCTGGGGGTGGAGCAGTGTAACGATGGGTGACCGATCGGGAAGTGGAGTAGTTGTGAAGAACTTGATCGAGATTACAATTAGATATTAGCTGGGGGTGGAGCAGTGTGAGGGATTTGAGATTAGGATTAGAGATTAAACTGGCAAATAATTCAAAGATTTGAAAAAGAGAAAAAATTAAAAAAACAAATTCCAAAAAAATTTGCGCGGATTTTAGTCTAGCCACTGCTTCTTCCAACCGCGTGGCTTTTAGTACCGGTTCTAGACTGAACCCGGACTAAAGGTTGGACCCTTGAGTACCGATTCTGTGGTCCCGGTTGGTAAACCGGGACTAAAGGCCCTTACCAACCGGGACTAAAGGCCATTTTCTACTAGTGAATAGTATTAAATTTATATTGTAGATTTTGATATTTCTAATTTTATATTTGATCAAGTTTTATAAAGTATGACTTTGTCTAAACTTATAACACAAATTAATTGCAAAATGGAGGGGTGCCGAAAATAATTTGTATCTCCCGAGCTCCATTGGTTCAATTTAGGTCTCCAAAAGTTTTGCAAAACGAACATACAAATTTATATACCGTCTAGTGTGTACGACCAAATTTGCATCACTTTCTTTTCATATATGGCATGTATAAAAAGGAGAAATGTAGGACATTTTATCTGCTCCCTCCATCCGGAAATAACGACCGCAACCTGTATTTTTGTGAAAACGCCCTCGAATATTTCCTGACCGAACCCGTGGTCCACGTCTTGTTCAGAGACGGGCTCTTGACGCTCTGGCTCGCCATCGTCCCCGTATTCCCCTCTCGCTCTCCGGTGACCAGTCGTTCAGATTAGATCAGCTACACCTTACTGAATCGTTTCGACAACAAGAACCGCAGGTTTCAGAATTGCCTCTATTTCTCTACAGTATGATTTGGCCCACTCTAACAACATGCAAACATCTTTATACACACAGTGGCTAATCTTAATGAGCATGCTTAACAATGAATGGAGATGGAGTTGATCGTTGCTGCTAGCTATAGTGTTGCTGTTACCAGTACTCCTGTGAAATTGGAGTCCATCACTAGATACCTGTTTCATAAAGAGAAGGCTAAATTAATAATACGCATGGTATAGAAGATTTTTTTTTAAAGTTATTACTAGTATACGAAACATAGAAATAGTTATTACTGGACCTTTACCTTTGTCCGTGGAATTGAATCTCGCGTGGAATGCCTTAGGCCTCTTCTTACCTGCACGTTTGGGTATAATCGGTATTGGATCCAGGACTTTGCCAGCAAAAGCTTTGTTCAATGGTGAAAATATGCAGGCAAAGGACCAAATGTTCTCGCCTCATTTTTCTCGCCGTCCTCATCATTTGCCGGGGTCGTCACCCGGAACAGTCTTAAAAAATTCGACAACTCTTTGTGATTCCTCTATGCTCATTGAAGCTCTATATAAAACTGTATTCCCCATGTTGCGGAGATCACGATACCGATCCATCTGTTCAGATCAAACATGTCTACTGACATTCCCCTCGGGTGTGAACCCATCTTTCGTTTGCATCGTCCATATAACGGCAACACAACAGCTAGGCATGTCTCGCATGCCTAAGTGCTTCAGAACACAAAATATGTGTGCGCAATGGATTTCCTCACGCATCATAGTCGAAACGTGAATGTGCATCTGCCTAGAAAATGTTTCTCAGGACCGGTCCTCACTGTCAGTGGTATATTCATAGAAAAAGTCTACATCCCTGTCTTTTTGTGACTCCATATAGTTCAACATATATTCAACATTTCTAACTTCGATCGTCTTCTTCTACGGCAGCGACAGCCAACACGTCCCGACGACATGTGCTACAAACGCAATGGTGCCCAAACACATGTCATACGAATTAGCCATTTACTTCCACAGATTCTTCAGATTACAGCTACTAAAGAACAAAGATCACAAGTAGTCTGCATGCATGTCACTACTGGAATCGGCTTCTTTGCTATTCCGAACTGACAACTAAGACGAAAAATAGTACCATTACCTGTCACTTGGAGAAGAGGGAACTGAAGCAGCTGCGACCTCCGGGTGCAGAGGCTAGCTAGCGGACGTTGGCGCCGCAGGAAACGCGTGACCCAGCCGACGGAGGGGGCGTGCACGCAGAATTGGAGAGGGGATAGGGGATGCTGCACGAGTTGGGAGGTGGCGGCGGCGCGAGTTTGGAGCGTATAGGCAGTCGATGGACGGCTCGACGGCGGCGCGAGTTTGGGGCGTATAGGTAGTCGACTGACGGCGCGGCGACGGCGCCCTCACGTGGAAAGAGGGCTGGAGAGTGGTGGCGGCGGGATCCCGGGGCTGGAGTCGACTGCGCAGAGAGATTGGAGTGGCGGAGGCCTGGAGTGTGGCGGCTTGACGGGGTCGAGTGCGAGTGTGAGAGGATTGGAGAACTCTGCTCCTCATTTTCGATTGGGCCTGTTGGGCTAGCGTTTTTTTCCAACCAAATATCGCTAACGTGCTAGCTGGATCAAATTTTCCTGAGCCGTTGGATGAAACCATACTACTCCTTTTCCACCACTAGTAAAAGGTACCTTAAAATCTGCCGTAATTTAGCATCAAAGAATAACAGGCGGGCTATAGAAACGGGAACTTGAATGGCAGTTACTTCCAACGAAACGAAACTGACGACGAATTCCCATGCCGTTTTTTATTTCAAGGTACAATCAACCACAGATCATGGCCGCTGGAGTTCAGTTTGTGATCTAACAAATACCAAGGAAACAGTAACATGGCCCATCATTATTATCACCTCTCATTTCATAACCTAACCCTGTATCTACAAGACACTTGCACAACCAAAATTGGCCCCAGCGCTTGCTACAATTCCTGCAGAGACAATCTTCATCCATGGCTCTGACCTTTAACAACATTTAAACCTCACTGCTTTGCCTACATCACAATACAGCAAAGGAAATGTCAACTTCGACAACAAAATAGTGCTAATTAAGTTGGTCACTAGAGGAATAAGAATCGATGCAGATTTTTATCCAGTTTTGATTCCGCATATATTTTCTACAGTGCTCCCTTTCCAGTTCTGTTGATTTCTCTTCATTATCTAATCATGGTTGTTCAAACAATATCACCTCTGGCCCTAAAGGAACCCATCATATTTCCTACTTACAACAGAACAGCAGCGACAAGGATCAGAAACATAATAAATTAAGCTATATATCAACTTCTGCACCTCTATGCCATAGGATCCAGAAAAAATGGGCATAACTTGAACCAGTGGGAAATACTAAATGCTACATACACGGAGTTCTAACCTGAATCCCTAGTCCAGCAAAAATAAAAGTACATTTCTGTCTATACAAGGAAAGTACAACAGATACGAAATCTCAAAGCAACCAAAATTACCTGTGAATACAGGAATGTGCCAAAGATGGCAATGGCAGCTCCTAGTGCATTGACAGGACGGACAGGTGTGCGGAAGATGATGATTGACGAAACAATGACTGATATGCGCTTCATTGTATTGCCAACGCTAAACGTCAATGGAGAAATCTGGTCCAGAGACATGTATGACACCTGGTTATACAGGTGGTAGAAAACACTCTGTGCAACAATCCACCTACATCATTGAACATTTACAACATAAGAAAAATATCAAGAAAGATCAATGGTGTGGTATATGCTGCAGATACATTCATACATCATAGTGACCTCCAACACATGTCAGACTGATGTATCTTTAAATGGTGAGAATATGAAGACCAATTAAAGTTTCAGCATTTAATTTAAGTACTCAGAATATATAGTACCCCACATCCGCTTGTAAATCTGATACCTATAGATTTTATCCTAGAATCTTTGTAAAGTTCGACTAAGTTTACAGAAGAAAACATGGAAAGCTGCAATACCAAATAACTAAAATATAAAAACATATATTACATAATGGATGTACTTATATGATTTGGTATTGTAATATTGGCATTTTAGGGGGGGTGGGGGAGGGTGGAGGAGAACTGTAGAAGAAAACTGCAGAATGCTTATTTTATTTTATTTTTTACCAGAGAACATTGGGGCCAACATCTGCAAGAGCCTTTTGCCAACCAGCAGCCCACATTTGGGGGCCTTCCATAGCGATAGCAAATGGTGTGAGTATGACCAGGGACATCATTGAAAGGCAAGCGTAGTAATTCATGCCACTGACTGACTTCCCCTTCATGCCCCTCTTTGAGAAGATGTTGCGGAAAACAAATGCAAGGTTCGATATCATGGCACCCATAAATCCTGGCAGGAGGAAAAATAGTAACTATTAACATCATAAACGGAGTACAGAAGAATAACTGCCTCAGCTAACAAGAGAAAGACCACTTTGCTTATCACCCCTATTTCAAATCAAGGAGTGAAAATTCACAAGAATAGGGATTTTAGCACGTGTCTTTTGGTGTTTACTGATTCCCCAACTATTATTAACTGTTTACTGATTTGCACAAGTTTCAAATCTGAAGCATGTAGTCCTTGGAAATTGCTTAAACCCATATTTACCACTGATCATTTACTAGTCTTTTTCAGTTTTTTGTGTCCAACAACATGAAGTTGTATTGATTACTGAATCAATTCAAATGGTGTATTCAGTTAACTCACAGATACAGCTCCTTATATGTATGAAAACTGTCACTACAAGGGTTCCAAAAAAAAGGCACATCAAATCTAATGCCTCGTTTGGATGTTTGCATTGGGGTTTGATATTGGATATTCGGAACATTCAGGCCTAAATATCCCGAATATACTTGTTTGGTTGTACTAGACATTCGCCTGTGGTATTTAGTCTCAATATCGAGGAACCCACCACAAAGGCAAAACTAGTCGCAACCCAATCTCCACCTCTTTGCCTCGACATTGCTTGACATTCGCGAATCGCGAGCGAGCAGTCCACGTACCTCTTCGCGAGCAGACGACTCTCCTCTGGAGCTTCACTCATGCGCGCTTGACCATAGGCCGGCGGCGGCGTAGGTCAATCCACTCTCTCTACCAGCCCATCCAGCGGTCGGCGACCGGCGATGCCTTCCCGTCACGCTCCCTCTCCGTCGCCCAAGCAATCTATCCAGCCTCCCGCTCCAGCTCCGGCCTCACACGCGACCTAATCGGCGGCGGCTGCGCAGGTACTCTAGCCTACAGCCTTCTCTTTTTCTGGCCAGGCGTGGCTTCGTCCGGCCTCCCGCAGCTCCGTCCGACTCCGGACCCCCGCACCACCTCCTTCTTCCCGGTGCTCAGATCCTTCCCCGGCTGTCTCTCCCTCCCCTTTCGTCTGTCTATTTGCACTGAAGGTACATGATCGATTGGACGGAGGTCCGGCGGCCGGCGTACATACATCCCGAGCACCGCACGTACCTACATCCAGAGCACCACCCGACGGCCGGCGTTCTCCCATCCCTGATTTGTGTGACATACGTTTGTGAGATTTTTTATTATTTTACCTGCAGCGTACTAGCTGATTATCAGTTGGCCTTGGCGACAGGTTGTTTGCTATATCAGACAGATAATGTGTCATTTGTCAAATAAATCCTTCAAATAATTAACTAAATTAGCCAGTTCACTACAATATGATTATTTGCAACTCAATCAACCTGAATATCAATATTTGACCATCCAAACATTATTTGGTATTCAATCTCAATATGAAGTCTAGATTCTGAATATCTAAACATCCAAACAAAAATATTGGTTTTCAACCTTAATATCTATATCATAGGATATTGATATTCAGACCAATGTAATATCTAGCCTCCCAATACGAACATGAAGCATAAACCACATATATGGAGATGACATGAAAGGAACAGCTGATAGGTTTTTTACTTAGGTATACTTACCAATCGTATTAAAGTTCAGCTCTGTGGCAGCAGCTAAACCACAACCACCGATGATCGGGAGAAGAGAAAGATATACAGGCATCGGGAATGACTCTCCAAGAATGAATCTTGACACCAGAACACTAAACGCAGGCTCAGCACTCTTGATGATATGTGTGAATGACACTGCCACCTTTGACATGCTCACAGTCGCAGCAACATGCCCAATTGTATGCGCTACAGCAACCTTCATCATTGCAAACAACATAAATCATTCATGATTTCCCATCCAAGAGTAGCATAATAGATAATATAGTTGCCACCAAGCAAACAAACTCACCGGGAAAAGCGCTTTCCAGAAATCTGCGTCAGTACTGGGGGCCTCAACTAGGCGGGTGGCCCATGAGAAGAGCATCATTGCTGAGCCGCACGCAAGGGATAGTGTGGAGGTGAGCCAGGGATACGGGAAAGCATTGAGAACCTTCTTGTTATAGATGTTAAAGATGACATTAAGCGCCCACCATGTCGCGAAATAGATTGAAATCT
Source organism: Poa annua (assembly GCA_026929855.1). Taxonomy (NCBI): domain Eukaryota; kingdom Viridiplantae; phylum Streptophyta; class Magnoliopsida; order Poales; family Poaceae; genus Poa; species Poa annua. The sequence goes on along the minus strand of CM049430.1, from coordinate 75,678,149 downwards.
TCAACTTTTGTGCTGCTTCTGAGGGAGCCGGCACCACCTCAACCTTGGACTCCTTGTCATCAGCTGCAGAAGCTGCACACTGGAACTCAAGCAGCTGCCTCCGAGGCTTCAGCTCGGAGGCGTCTGGGCCATTTAGCGGTGCAAGGTAGAGTGGTCTAAGGGAGCAGGCTGCAGATTTTGTCGGTTTGAGACTGGAAACCGATGGAACCAAAGCTGATTTAGACCGTAGATTGGTGCCAGAGAAGGCCACAGAGGCCGGAGAGAGCTTCACAGCAGGTATCATGACTCCTGCAGATCAACAGAAACTTTTAGAGATACCAGATGGCTAATTACATAAAAACTACCAAAGAGATGCTTGAAAAAAAACATTTTCCTTTTGGGTGGGATTTTCAACAAGGTGACCAAGAAATGACATGAAACAACTTTCCCCAAAGAGCTGCTTGAAGAAAATTATTCTAGTTTTGTTGATACAACCTTTCCTTGAGATTATCGAATGAATGAATGAACTATGCATGATCCAACGGTTTATCTCTCTTGTTAAACTGGAGTAGTATAAGGAATAAAGTACTACTCCCAGAATTCCCAAAAGCCAAAACTCTCTCAAACGCTAGAAGTGTATATGAAGACAAATTCTGCATAAGCACATCACTTTTCGCCCAGTGATCGAGAAGGGTATTCAATTTCGGCCCCCTTCATATGCTCCAACTCTCCTTGTCTAACTGACAGATTTCGCATGCAGCGGGTCCATTTCCTATCGACCCCGGCACACAACAAAGACGTTTAATTCTGGATTAGAAACCCGACAAACATATTGAACAGACAAAGCCAACGGCTGCAGGAGAGGGGAGGTGGCACGAGAAGCGGCAAGACCGCAAGACTGCGGTGCCGTGGTACAGCGGCGACCGCGCCGGCTGCCGATGATGGTGGGGTGAGAGAGGTGGCTGATACGGCGGCTTGAACGATGCGGTGAAGGGTCATGCAGCGGCGTTAAAGATTTTAGGATCAAAAGAAAAGAAATAAGCCTCTTTAAGATCTCACCTTTCCTCACGCCAATCACCCTAGAACAGTTCCTGCTCGGATCAAGAAAGTAACCCCCTTGTTCTCAAATCGCGGCAAGAACTGGTAAAGGCGGGTGCTTTAGCGACGACGGATCTGAGGCCGGCAGAGCCACAGATATATGGAGGGTATAGCTGGGGGATGAAAGAACAGACCTCCGAATCTGAGACGGAAACCCCGGAGATCACAAGGAACGGGGGACTGCACGCACGAGGGCGGGGGAAGGACGGAGGAGGAAGGAGCTCACAGTTCCTGCGAGGTGTATAAAGGGGAAGGTGGCGGCTGGGAGAGAGGGAGGGAGAGAAGAGGTGGCCGGTAGGTGCCGCGTGCCTCTCCGTTAGGGTTTTGTGAAATGTGAGGGGGGTTTACGCAAATGTGTTCTGCTAGTCCTAGGAGACGCCTTCTACACTCCTAGGAGACCGACAGCTGGATTGTGTGCACATGGTTTTGGAATTTGATGGGCTAGAATAACAGTTCGGAAGCCAGTAAGTAGAGCACGCACTTCATGTGAAACATGTTTAGTTTTCTTTTCTCCTTCAGAAATCAGAACCATGTGAGGTGTGTCTGCGACCCATGGCCGGTCCTGAGATTTCATAGGCCCAGGGCGAAACTAAAATTGGTGATCCCTAATAAAAACATTGTAGAATAATAATAAATGTACGTGTAAAAAAATATTGCCAATGTCTTACAAATGCGTTTGTAAGCAGTGTATGTATCAAAAAAATATCATGCCAAATAATCATACCAAGTAGAAATTCAAAGCGGCCAAGTGCATCAAACAATTTTTTTTGCATCACTTCTATCCTTAGGTTCAAAATCACATGAATGATGTAATTCAGACCTTGCCGACCTTAACTCAGAAGCTTGATATGGATAGCTACATACCTCAGCAGGGCTCTGTACCTCAGAAATCGAATATGGCAACAAATTAGCCTATGTGTGCGCAAGTGAAGACCGAAGAACGAAAACTGAAGACCCAATCACCCAACTTTCAACAATCAGACATGCCTGCAGCTGCAATCAACCTAAAATTGATTAGTTAACTAAGCAGCTTTGATAAGTAATCATATAATCAGGCCGATTGAGTCATTGTCTAACTGAGATTTCAGAGCGCCAGGCGGCAGAGCATTGAGATGGATCAGGCGGCAGAGCCTTGAATCGGAGAAAGATTGATCAACAATTTAAACGTTCAGTACCTGTGCGTCTCGTCGGCGTCGTCGCTCGGCCGGGGAGAGAATGGTTGATCCGCAGACCGCAGGCGGAAGCACGAGCACGACTCTGACTCTTGAGTTCTTCGTGTTAAGAACGATTGGATCAATCAATCCCTAATCAGCGTTGGGCGGCCGGCGGAAGACGAAGCGACCTTGGCTAATTTATTGCCTCTACCCTCCCGAGTCACGCACTGATGCACACAGCCCATTAGACCAGTTTTTTTCCCTGCTGAGCTGAAATACATATACATAGGTATAGTGTAATATACACAGATGGGCCCCTGGATTTTGGGGGCCAGGGGCGGCCGCACACCCTGACCCCAGGGCCGGCCCTGTTGAGACCCTAGTTATTTACAAACATGAAGTAAAGCTCATGAGGTAAAATGTAGTTTGGATATAGTCATATAGAGTATGCACCTCATTATCTAGACTAGCATAGTAGTGTGTGCCATATCGTGTTCTAGGTGAAGCAACTTGTAGATGATAGCTCGGACTTAGTTCTGTCAATTATGATAACTCTAACAATATCATGTAATCTTATGTGTTTCATTTCTACCAAAAAAATATTATATGATTTTGTTCATACAGTTTTATTTTATTTTTTCTGTTGTGTTGCTTAATCATTTTGCACTAAAAATGGGTATATGCATTATTCGATGCAGAAGCAAGGTGTCATTTTTCATACTCGTTGTTGTTTTGCATATCAATATGACGGTCATCTTTCTCTTGTCCTTTTATACTTTAGTACATGTGTGTAGTCAGTTGTGGCCACACATTTTGTATAAAATGATCATCCAAGTTTATATAAATCGTAGAAAAAGAAGAAAAAAAGTTCATTGTGATTCCGTATTAAGTAAGCCAGTTGTTCATAGATAAGTTTGCTCAAAGTAAGTATAATGAAAAATAGCATCGAAAACCAAAAACCATGGGCTACAATACTTGTTACTAAAGTAGATGTTGCGGTACCACTATAATATAATTAACAAATATAGTTTTCAGTGTTCAATATCGTATACTTATAATTTGAGCGGTTCGAATGACAAATGGTATGTACAAAATGCATCAATGAGTAAATGTAAAGGCACCCATTTGAAGATAGATTATGTTATGAAACTATGTAAATTCAGAATTGGAGAATTTCGTAATACTAAATTTCCACCTTCAAAAGGCATGTATAATGTGTGGAACCTTCATAGGGCACTTGTATGTCCAGATGTTGGGAAAGGAGGTCAAATGTATCAGAGTCAAAACATTAATAGGTGTGTAATCTTCCCCGTATCAGTATCACTAGCTCCACTGTGGCATAAGATGTCCACACCATCAGTAATATACATCCTTAGCAGCCTAAATACAAATCATAAAACAATTATATTGTCTAAAAACTGCCGTACGTAAGTTGTTGATCCATTCTTCAAAGTCATCTCCACTTTATAGAAAACCCCAACAATATTTGAGTATACCCGGAGAGGGAAGTTTGAAGAAGAGGGAGTTGGTGCTTGGTCGGAGCATATTCCCCAACTGTCCCCAGTTTTTCTGGTGAGCCAATGAACCCTGCGAATGGTATACGCTCACTGGGCTTTCAGGAACAGATTGACCCCTGGTGGCTTTTGGACCCCGAGGGGCAGCAGGCGGCTCTCTGCTAAACCAAGAGGTCAAACAGCTGAATAGCCATGATGACTTTTTGAACAGGAATAGCCATGATGACTTCACGTTGGCAAACCGCAGAGTGCTACTGGTAGTCGAATTCAACCTGTTCTTTTGCACCTACAGTTTTGTAGTCAACGACTCCCTATATATCGAGAGTGTATACACTGTGCATACGTAAGCTCCACATACACGTAAGGCAGCTCCTGTAATGTTTGTGTCCCTTTGCCTTCCTGTAGGTGCCCAATTATGCCATATCCACCCCTTCGAGGGTTAATTTGGACTTGCCTTCTAAATTCTAATTTATAAAATTTGTATAGCAGTCATAATGAATGGACAAGTTAGCGTGCATCTCTTTTTTGCAAATCCATATTTATGTGCAGAATGTCTTGTGTAAGAGACTTTACTTTTGAACTTTTGGAGAATTTTTTTCGCACAAGCGGGACTTAAACTTCTTTGAATTTTTTGAGTTATTATAAAGCGCCCTTTTCAAAAAAATAATGCCCAACTCAAACTAGTTGTGTTCGTTGAGGGAAGTGATATGCCTTCTTTTTGTTACTAAATTAAAAAGGCAAAAGGAGCCAAAACTTTGCCCATATATAACTCTGTCATTGCAAACCGAAACAAACACAGAAAAATGTCCCAGAGATAGCAGCCGCTTACCATAATATACAACTTGCTGGAGACATTCAGAAAGCCGTATGTTCACGCATGGGGCAGGTTCAATTAGAAAACAATATCACTTCCTCACTTGGGATTCCTTTGCCGTTTCTAATTTGGTGGACGTAGTTTTCGTAGCTTCTTCCTTCCACTCCACGTGGTATCGCGGTATCGCCCACCCGGCCATCTCGCCGTGGCCTGAAAATGGCCGCCTCTCCGCCAGGGAGGTACGTGGGGGATGGAAACTCAATTGTTGTCTGCCAAACCTGCTCTTTCTGTTAATTAAGAAGACGTCTTATTATGATTAGCATTTTGCAAGCTAGCGTGGCTGCTCGATCTAGTGCCACAATCGAGCTACTTGCCATGTTCATCACCGAGCTGTACATCGGAGCTGCCGTGATTGATGCTGCTAACACTTAGCTTGGTCGTCCCAGAACAAATTATCGTGGGGCAAACATTGGTGCTTGTTTTGCGCTTATGTCGTGTGTGTTTCGTTAGGAAGTCACTTTCAACATCCCTGCCGTCGATCGGTGCAGAAGATTTTGTACTATGGTCGGTATCTCCTTCTTTAGCTCCCGTCTCTTTCATAGGGTTTTTATATTTAGCAAGGTTCCGAGAGCTATAATTAGGAACAAACAGATCATTGGGATGCAATGTCTTCTTCGATTATACTGTATTAGATTGTTTGACAGCATAAACAAAACATATGATTGGTTTTTTTTTCATTAAGGGCTAATCGTCCGAAACTTTCATTTGCGGCAAAGTAATAAAAGACTCAATATGAAAGATTCCTGTGAAAAAATACGATCCCATCACATATATACTCCCTCCGTCTCCAAATAAGTGACTTGTACTTTTATTATAAGTAAAACATTTGTAAGTTTAACCAATCTTTTTATAGATTTACACCATCAAATTTATATCACTAGACCCATCTTGGGATGTAGTTTAATAATATACTGATTTTATGCCATAGATATAGACATGTTTGTCTATAAAGTTGGTAAAACTTAAACTATACGACTTAGTACAAAACTAAAGTACACTTATTTACGTGCTAAAGGAGTGCATTGTTAAGGATTTCCTTTGAAAAAAGTTGTTTCTCAACCAGCTGTCATTCCACCCGCATTGGATGCCCCCCCCCCCCCCCCTTGTGTAGTCGTGGTTGTGCCCTCGTTGACCCCTTCTTTTGTAACGAACATTGCTACATTCCACCCGCATCAGGACCTTTTCATCAATATGTTCTTGTGAGACGAGTTGTGCCACCGGTCACGCGAGAGGAGCAACAACTACTCCACAGATCATCCTCACGGGAGGCCTACAGTTGTCCTTATCCCTTCATATGGTCCGAAGATGAGTTGTTTGGTGCAAGGCAGACACTTCCAGAGGAGCTCGGAGGCAATGACAACCACCACTTTGACTCCGAAGGTGAATTCCACTTCTTCGGTGAGGAATCAAACCGGTATCTCTTCAATCCATGTGCCTCTTGTAGCCGCAGTTTGTTTGAAGTAGATGTTTTTAAAGGGGTTTCGGTGCAGAAAACAATATTTTTTCTAGCGTAAGAACGCCCTAACTAGGCAGGATTTATCTATCTAGTACATGCGATAACGGTGGCGGAACGGGTCGCATGCCTCCATGTAGACCAATAGCGGGGATTATGCTCCCGCACAAGCGTTGACGATGAAGTCGTACGTAGCCGACCTCGAGGTCGCGGAGAACTTGCCGCGATGATGTAGACGATGACGCCGAGAAGTCGACAATGACTTGCGTCGACGGTCGTCGGGCGGAAGATGGCGTGGCGTCGGCAGCTGGGGGGGTGCGCCGACGGCAGGGCAGCGGCAAGGCTGCTCGGTGGGTGAGACGAGGTCGCCCAGACTCCTCAAATGTGGCGCCTCCGAGCACTCGCAAGCATACGGAGTTTAACAACAACCCCTGGTCACTCAGATCCAGCTGAGATCGCAGGGGTACAACTTTTCTGGAATCCCGCAGGGCAACGGCGCCCGACGGTATAGCTTTGGTGGAGAGAGGAGGCAAAACGGGCGGAGAAACAGCTCGGTCGGTCTGCTACAAATTTAATTATATTTTTCTGTAATTAATCCAATTAATATGTCTTGATATATAAAGGGGGAAGGAGGTGTGCAAACACCTTGCCTCCCCCATGTGGGACTAAAGGAAAAAGGAGGGGGAGGGGGTTCGGCCGAACCCCCTAGTCCGAATTGGACTAGGGGTCCAAGCCCCCCTTCCTTCCTTGGTGGTGCGGCTCCCCTCTTGGGCCCTCTTAGGGCCCATTTAGGTGGGTTGCCCCTTTTTTCCTTTATTTAGTTAATAACTAAATTAATATAAAATATAATTAATTCATAATTAATATATTTAAATACTATTTAATATCCCGTGACTCCGAAACATTTTCCGAACCACCCGAACATCTTTCGGACTCCAGGAACCATTCCAGACCTTCCCGAAACTCCTTCCGGACCACCGGAACTCTTTCTGGATCATTTCTCTCTCTCAATAAAATCCTATAATATTCCAAAAACTTTCTCCTAGTGTCGTTAAGACCTTAACCTTGTTACGCTACGGTTCGAGAACACTCCAGACATGGTCGAAACCCATCGCTCACCAATGACCACCACGGATACCTGGATGCATATGACGGTCCCTGTGCATTCTACGAATATCGTCGTTGAACCATAAACATGATATTAATTCCCTTTGTTTTTGTGATACTACCTTGTCCGAGATATGATCGTAGACATTCGATGCCCTGTTGTATCTCGTTACCGATAGAGGTTATTAACTCGTCTGCGATATTACATCTCCATGACCTAGTCATAAGCTGCGCAGCTATATAGATGCAATATCACCGAGTGGGCCCGGAGTATCTTTCCATTACAAGAATGAACAAATCCCGCTCTTAATCCTTACGTCTCAACATACTCTTTCGGGACACCCAAGATGGACACCGTTATTGCTATATAAGACACGACGTTTGATGCTCTCAAAGCACCCCTACGAAGTAGCAATAAGTACGGTCTCACGGTTTAAGGAATAAGCTATCATATTACTTATTTATTGCAAATGGCAAACATCGTAATACGATCCTATTGCAGTACTTTGATTATGTCCATCACATTATTCAACTAATAAGATGGCCCTACTGTTAACTGACACGCATTATCCATGATCGGGAATCTCGATCATCTGTTGCCCAGTGGACTAGTTTATATAGAGTCTCACTAGGGACTCTGGTTGTCTATGTATCACACGTGTGTTAATAATTCCGATTAATACAGTTATAGCATAATACAAAGACATATTATAAACTTATGAGATAATGCGATAAATACTACTTATTTATTTGCCTCTAGGGCATATCTCCTTCAGTCTCCCACCTATCAAAACCCCTTATCAAATAAGCGTTATATGATAATGTTTGCTTGTGGAAGAGTGTTAGTCTGACAATCTGAACAATACACAATTGTGTGTTCTTTTGCGATTCATTGATATCAACCTGTTTGATATCACCATGTTATCCAATAACATATATACAAATACAATAACTAAGTGAGACTTCTGTTTTCTAGTGCTTGCCTTGATTCTGTTAACCAGATAATTGCTTTGCAAACACACTCAGTCATGGAGAATTCTATGTAACATTTACAATCTCGCAATATCTATATACTTTGTTTCTGTGATACTACCTTGTCCAAGATATGATCGTAGACATCCGATTCCCTGTTGTATCTCGTTACCGACATAGGTTATTAACTCGTCTGCGATATTACATCTCCATGACGTAGTCATAAGCTGCACAACTATATAGATGCAATATCACCGAGTGAGCCCAGAGTATCTTTACATTACAAGAATAAACAAATCCCGCTCTTGATCCTTACGTCTTAACATACTCTTTCGGGACACCCAAGATGGACACTGTTATTGTCATGCTATATAAGACACGACGTTTGATGCTCTCAAAGCACCCCTACGAAATAGCAATAAGTACAGTCTCACGGTCTAAGGAATAATCTATCATATTCCTTCTTTATTGCAAATGGTAAACATCATAATACGATCCTATTGCAATACTTTGCCTATGTCCATCACCTTATTCAACTAATAAGATGATCCCACTGTCAACCAACGCCATTATCCATGATCGGGAATCTCGATCATCTGTTGCCCAATGGACTAGTTTATATAGAGTCTCACTAGGGATTCTGGTTGTCTATGTATCACACGTGTGTTAATAATTCCGATTAATACAATTATAGCATAATACAACGACATATTATAAACTTATGAGATAATGCGATAAATACTACTTATTTATTTGCCTCTAGGGCATATCTCATTCAGTCTCCCACTTGCACTAGAGTACAAATAAACTAACTACATTTTACTTCATCAAAACCCCTTATCAAATAAGCGTTATATGATAATGCTTGCTTGTGAAAGAGTGTTACTCTGACAATCCGTACAATACACAATTGTGTGTTCTTTTGCGATTCATTGATATCAACCTGTTTGATATCACCATGTTATCCAATAACATATATACAAATACAATAACTAAGTGAGACTTCTGTTTTCTAGTGCTTGCCCTGATTCTGTTAACCAGATAATTGCTTTGCAAACACACTCAGTCATGGAGAATTCTATGTAACATTTACAATCTCGCAATATCTATATACTTTCATACCTATGTAGAAGACTTGACACTCCAATGTCAATATAATAACTAATACATTTCTACTTCGAGTAAATTCTAAATTTACTTTCACAACTGTTCTTCTAAGAACATGGATCATATTTCATCAAGCACATAATGTGGTTCCTGTATGATGTCTAATATCACATAATAGACCAACATATCATACAACCACTATTATCGTGTATCATTACTCTTAATGATTAATTGGATTTCCAAGGACCAATCCTTTGGTTTTAATCTATTCTGACTCTTCAGATATAATCCAAAACAACTCGACTATCTATTTAAAATTCCCGTTCTATTCCAAATAGACACTAACTTTTAAATAGTTTCACAACTTCATATTTCTAATTAATTTTATTGGTATAATTCATGATGTGTCATTTACACATGATGAATTCGGCTCCCACTCAAATTATGTCTCCACATATTTGAGAACATGAGCTCTCACTCAAAATATGTCATCTACATATATGAGGGTCTAAGCTCCCACTAAAAAATATGTCCTTTACATATTCTACCTGAGTAAACCAACTTTGACTCCCACTTAAATTCATAATTTATTTTGACATTTTGGTCAACCCAAAATCATTGATATCTTATCAATTCGAACTTAATACGAACTCCGGTATTCTATTAATACAAATCACACAAACTTCAAGCATGTCTACATTTATGTAGTCAACAAATTTGATTTTGTCCAAATCACATTTCTTGACAAAATATGCTTTCACGTCTTTCTTATAGTTACATTTCTCATATAACACTTTATATGATGATCAAGCAATCTTATTCCTCTAATAAGAATTATAGTAACATTTACTGTTTTAATCCTTCTAAATGTAACTTGGATTTTCAGTCTCAAAAGCCTATGTTCGTATTCTGATATTTTCTCAACTTTCTTTGTATTCATAAGGTGTATCTTGATCTGTCAACAAGATCCGAAATATTTAATATTAAACTATGACCTGACAACAAATATTGATATAACAATACCTTATTTGGAAACTTCTTTCATGAAAATACTATGATCTTATCGAAGAGGATTGCAGGCAGAAAACAATTTTCAAGTCTCCTTCACTCTTATCATTAAATTTTCATTTGTAGACATATACCTTTTGGAACATATTTCAATGTTATACTATTATGAATATCGTTATGAAACCTTATTTCAAGATTCTAATTCTATTCCATAAACAATAATTCAAAACTCGCATTTTCTCGGAATTACACAGACAACAACACAAGTTTTGTTTCAGTTGGGTTTTGGAATAGCCTCTCGACTAACGTGAGTAATTTACAAAGAACTATTCATGTATATTTTGAATTATCGTATAATCATCTATACAATGACACTATTGTCAATCACACGAATCATTGTTGAAAAATATCTATTTTCTAAAGTGGACATCGACTATAATGTTTTGAACATATTAGGAGATTCTAAGACAGATTCTGAAAGACCACACTTTATCTAAAATAGAGTATGATTATAATACTTCACATATCACTATATCTGATATTATAATTTTGTGAAACAAATTTTCACAAGTCTTTTGTGTTGAAACCATAATTGAAAAATATTGTCCTTTGATCAAATCTTGTGAATACAATATTCACTAATCTTTCTTCTGAAAAATCTCATTTGATCTTTTATCAAATTATTTTCAGACTCATGAGTTATTATGCAAATACACTTATTTACTAATAATCTTAGAAGAATTCGAATCAAATAAATTTCACCATAAAATTAATTTAACAATCATCCGATATGACTTTCAATTAATTTCCCCACAAATTGATATTTCAATATCAATTTTAAACGTAATCAATTCGGCACATACAACTTTTAAATAGATCAAAGTATCTACTACTTCTTACATTGCCTTTATGATTAAATTCGATCGTGTTTGTTCTAGTAACAAAATCTTTTATTCCTTGGACACATAATTTTATCATTCCCGCTTTTATGAATGTATATCAGTTATCATACAAGTAATGTAATTGAGATGTGATTGTATACAAATTTATTCATAATATAAAACAACTGGCTTGTTCCATAACATAAAACAACCGAATTTGTCTTATTACATATATGAATAACTTTGTCTTGTAACAATCAAGACACTAAACAAAATCGCACTCTCACTATTACAAAAGGTCTTATAAAAAACTATTAATGATAACTACTATGATAACTTGAGGACGTGAACACCACTGGCCATCAACTTCCTTGCTAGCCATCACTTGTACCACCATAAGTAATAATCAGGACCTGTTTCATAAACAAAACTAGTATCAAATACTTTTATCACATATCAAGAGACGAATACACTCATAAGCAAGTATATCAAATATATACATGTAGCGTCGAAGATTTCTCCTTCGATGGAATCTACCCTCACAGATTTGAAATTGGATACGAACTTGTAGAAGTTCATATTCTCTGCCTTCAAAACATATTTGCGCACATGCTTCTCATAACTTAGAGGTAGAGATATCAGCACAGTCTGAATTGCACATGAATCCGCCATCCAGTAATTGTAGACATTTGTCAACTTGAACTAGATGTCATACAACCTCTTCAAATGAGTCTCCAGACAGGTATGCTCCTCCATGTGAATGTTCCGGAACTTTTTAAGATGTCTGAATTGCTCAAGCCTTAATTAATCTTTGAAGTGCATTTTGATCGCATCAATCATGATGTATGGCTCCTTGTGTCGAAATAACTCTTTCAACTCAGGTGCTAGGCATACGGTCATGGTGATCTCCACTTTTATAAATATGTTTCGACGCCTGCGGAATTCATCATCCTCCTCCTCGCTAGCAGAATCATCCGGTTTATCTCCTAATGCTTCTTTGATGACATATAGGATGTTATTGTGTTGGAGAATGTTTCTAAGACCGTTGTACCATATGATGAAGTTGGACCCGTCGGCTTCTAAGGTATAATCCAGACTCTTAAGGAAGTAACCGAAGTACAGTTTCGTCTACCGATATGATCGCAAAAGAGGTAAGCTAAATTTTATAACATATGTGAGTTTTAGTTTATATTCCAATTATTGAACACACTGTACTACAATTATTATCCCTACGATAATCTTAGCAATTACACGACCCCCATCCACCATACTACCCCCGATCGTCACCGCCGACAACACAACTTCAAAGGTGGACATAAAATGTCGATCACAACAACTATGTGACTCATGCTCAATCTTTTGATCTTCCGTGTTCCAAGGCCATATCTGCATATGCTAGGCTCGCCAATCAAACCTCGAAGACCCTGCGCGTGCAACATGGCTTACACCCACTGTATGCGAACGACGAGATGTATGACACACGATCGTCACGGCCGGCCTCATAACGTAGAACTTTCTTGGTGGTGCGCAACGAGGGAGAACACAATTTTGGTATTTGTTAGGGATTATCCTATTTATGATGCTACCGTTGTATATCTAACATATAAGCAAACAATAGGATGCACACACAACAACACGATATTAACATAAAGTAATGAAGTGCGATGTGACATGGTAGTCGCGCCTGGACCTCCACGGCGCCATGAACCTTGGACCTGGCGCATTGGCATGGCTCCGATTCTACGGTGCCCTCCATTGTCTCCGACAGTACGAGTAATATCAAACTTACTGACGAGGGATGTCCCCATCAATACCCATGGTTACTAGCCTAGGGTAAGAGTTATGAGGTAGAGAACGCGTGGTGTTGGTAGATTCGTCGACTGACAAGCGGGAATTACCCAGGTTCGGGGCCCTCGAGTGAGGTAAAACCGTTACTCCTGCTGGTCTGTTATTGATTGCGTATATGCGGCGAGTACATGGGTCTAGCAAGATGTCGATCTTGCTAGAGTTTTGTGGTTCTGGTCAGGCGTGTCCTTAGTCGATCACCCTCTTGTCCTTTATATAGGGGTACAGGTCTCGGGTCTTAACCGACTAGGACTACATATATGGAAAATATTACCGACTATGCTATCTATAGTAAGAGATCTTCGACTTGGGCTTCGCTTGATGGGCTTCCTCAGCCAGATGACAATTGGGTTTTAGTCATTACGTGCACCAGGTACCCACACGAAGCGGTACCCATTTGGTATAACCTTGTCATTAGCCCCCGAGTGCTTGGCTATTTCAGAGAATAAGTCATGGACTCACGACATAGTGCATGTCTCATGTTTTATGCTTTTGATATGATGACTTTTCACTTTATGAGTTTTGACAAAGGATTTCGACTAAGTAGGCATGTAATTATTCGATGCAGTCGAAACCAGTCAACTGCACTTGGGCAAAACCTTACTAGCCTTCAGTAAGTCTTCGAGTCCTTGGGCTCGACCCTAGAACTCACTGGACAGACACATCTCAGGCTAGTCGATGGTCTTACTGATATTGTTTTGCAGTTTTAATTTGCTACCCAGCGCGTCCGCCAGGATTTTCATCGTATCTGTTGATACGGAAAGTTCTGGGATTAAACACTGATGGAGTGATCCTCGGCCCTTTCGACTGATCGATGGGTCTTACCTTTGTATATCTTGTATACAACATCCGAGGTACTCTGTCGACTGATTTTCACTCGGGAATTTTTATGTTTTGAATGTTCTTTGATTCTATCGGGTGCACGAAAGTGCTCCCGATGGTAGTAGCCCCCGAGATTGTACTTTACTGCTTGCAGTAGAGGATAATCTCAATTTTTCGTTTTGTCAGTCGAACGTTTTTTGCCTTCTCCTGATGGGAGTTTCCCACTCGAATAGTTTTTACTTTTCTATTTTGCGACTGTGTTTTGTGAGGAGCTTTTCCTGTTTGTCCACCGCGATAGGACGCCTGTTGTGTTTGTTCATCTAAAATGACTTCATGCGTGACATCTTTGGCGTGCGAGTAGCACTCTGACGTGACATGACATAGTGGGTCCCATTCTTTGACTGTTGTGGACGCCGGTTCAGTTCTGATTTGACCTGACGTGGCGAGATTTTCGCAGACGTGATGATGTCCTCCTCGTTTTACGCGCGTAGTGAGCGGCGTGGTCTGTGATGATTGTCCTCTGATTACGCCGCGTGTCCTGGCCCTCGTGACGCGGACGGCTGTGATGAATAGTTATCTGCGCCGTCAACATATAGGCTTCTGTTATGCACTTAATTTTTATCTTGCTATTTGCTCTTCGTCTTCTTCCTCTCGCCCGTCTGAGATTCCTTTGCGCACCCTGTGCTTTCCTTCCGCCATGGCTTCTCTGACCAAGATATCCTCCGTCATAGATACTTCTTCCACCAACCTGTCCTCAAAGGACAAGATCTCTGTTGATTCTGCTGCTGCCACCGCAACGAAGAAACTCCTCGGCGATTGGGTTAAATCCATCGTCACCGAGGAAAAGATGGAGGCGACTGCCGCCGAGGGGGTTCCTTGAAGGGGATCGTGTGCAGAAAACAAAAAAATTCCTACCAACGATATCCTTAAACTAGGCAAGATCTACACTATGCAGATATAGTAGTACGGCGGAGATCGGAATACATACCCTCGTAGACCGAATAGCGGGGATTACGCTCCCGCACAAGCGTTGACGACGAAGACGACGTAGCCGACCTCTAGGTCGCGGAGAGCTCGGCGCGACGAAGATGACGAAGATGACCCCGAGGTCGGGTGGAGGAAGTAGGCCTCCGAGTACCGCTAGCGCAGCACCTCGCAGGGCGTCACACACATACGGTGGAGACGACGGCCTCCGAAGCTCCAGTCCAGGACGAGCAACGGAAGACTTGGACCGGAACACCAGCAGCGCGGCAGCGGGCTATGGTGGAAGAGATCCCCCTCCTCTACTCGGCGCGGCTCCGACAAGGGAACCACGAGATCGAGAGAGAAATTGGGAATTAATTGGTGAATTAAAAGGCCAGGGGTGCCCCTTCTTATATAGGCTCCCAGGGGGAGCCAACCTTGCCAGTCAGGCAATGTGGGACTATCCCACATGACTGGTTCGGCCAAGGCTGGTGCGCCGGCCCTAGGTGGGACCCATTTGGCCCACCTAGGCCGGCCAAGCCTCCCCCACAAAATTCCCTTGAGGGTTTCCCCCCCCCCCCCCATGGGCCTTCTTTCGACCAGAAGGCCCATTTAGGGAAATCAGCCTAAATAAATTCAAAATAAATATATAAAATCATATTTGCATATTAATTACACTAATTAATATCAAACATAATATATATATTTTTCCTATCTCCGAAAACTCTTTCGGCGCTGCCCGATCTCCATCGGACACCTCCCGGGACGCTCCCGGTGATCTCTTTCCTTTCCGGTTGTCTTGTCGAAACCCCTTAAGTGTGTTACCCTAGCGGTTCGATATAATAACAGGTACGATCAAGACTCCTCTATGATCGACGACTAACTCGTAGGCCTGGACCCCATGAATTAATCTCTGTGATATAACGAATGACTTTCATCTATCAAACCTGGACGTATAGTCTTAAACGCTTTGTCATGGCGATACTTAGCGTGTCCGAGCATCATTCTCAGATATCTCCATACCTAGCATGATCTCGTTACCGACATCGCTATCTTCTACTCGTCTATGATATTATGTCAGCTGGTGACCTAGTCACATGTTTGCAAACTCATTTGACATAATCTCACCGAGTGGGCCCTAGTGTATCTATCCGGCTATGCGGACTGACAAATCCCGATGTTGACCCCTCGTCTCAACTACTCCTTTCCGATACCCAAAAGTATCACCGTTATTGTCATACTAAATAAGATACGACGTTTGGTGCGATCAAAGTATCTTCCAGGAATAACAATAAGAGTTGGTCTCACGGTCTTAAGGCGTAATGACTATGTCCTATAAATATTGGGTATGTCCATCACATCGTTACTCCTAACGATATGACTCCCATTGCCGACCGGCGCCATGCCCTATGATCGAAAAACCTCGATCATCAATCGCGCAACGAAACTAATCTTAGTAGAGGCTACTAGGGACCTGGTTGTTTATCTACCACACATGTATTAATGTTTTCGCTTAATACAGTTATAGCATGGTGTAAAACATATAATGAACGAATTGGGATATTGCCAATAAACTATGTTTATTAAGTGCCTCTAGGGCATATTCCCTTCAGTCTCCCACTTGCACTAGAGTAACACTTAATCTAGTTTACAACCTGGTAAAAGCTCAACACCCATAGCATCTTGGTGCCTGCTCGCCTCGTGGAAGAGGAATACAGTCAATAGATCTCACACATTGAGACCTATATGTGCTTTGCAACACGTCTATGTCACCTAGTTTGACATAATCCCGTATCTTACGATGACGGTGAAATATATCCCAGTGGATGGAGTGAGACTCGAGCATTCGCGTAGCATGCGCCTTAAAAGTCTGAAAGATCTATTAAGGGACCACCTACGCTCCGAAAACTGCTCAGTCCAATCACACTTACGACTTCTAAAGTCGCGATATATTTCTATACCTATGTAGATTATGCGACAGTGCATTCATATGCGACTTCCCAAACTAACCATGTCTATCTTCAAAATAAAGGACATCTCCTATATGAGATTTCTAGTCGTATGGGTCAGTGTAATAACTTGCATCATCGTAACCGCTTTACGGCAAGTTGCCATTCCACTCTTACCCGTTACTAGAAAACCTATCTTCTGTTCTCATAGACACTGAAGAATAAACTTAACGTTTGTTCATTGATCCACACAAGGATCACTCTAGAACCTGTTCTTCAACCAAGAACTCGGGTCACACCAAGTCGAGCTTTCAGCCTGATAGACTCTATGTGTGATACATAGAGAATGTCGAACATCATTTTCTATCACTGAAAAAGTCAAGATTAACTTAATCTTTTACCTAGTCATACAAGCAAGAACCTCTTTCTTCGCTTGTCCTTTTCTGAAACACTTCAGAATCCTGACTTAGGAAATACTCCGACTTAATGTTATTAAGCCCCCTCTGATCTATACAATTATAAATCGGATGCCTAATACTCCTAACTTCGATTCATAGAAAATTTAATTACTTAAATAATCCTTTACACTATAGTAGAGGATATGTGTCATTCAATATGTCGTTACATACAGAATCACAAATGACACCTAGCTCCCACTCAAATATGCCTTCCGCATATAAGATCAAGGAAAAGCTACTTAGCTCCCACTCAAATATGCCTTCCGCATATAAGATCAAGGAAAGCTACTTTGCTCCCACTCACTTCTTTGCAAATGTAGGTTTCTTCAACTATTTTGGACAACTCCAAAATCCTTTGATCACATTATCAAAGTGAAGATTCCAGCTCCGATATGCTTGCTTCTGCCCATGAGTGGACAACCGAAGTTTGCACACATGTTTAGCATCCTCAGGATTACAAACCATTCTTAATTACACTATTAAGAACCATGGTTTTCTCATCCATCTATCAATTTCTCATTCGAAATTATAGTAATTGCTAAACGACCCAGAATAGATTTAGGCTTCGCCACTTGAGACAAACTCTCATGTGGTCTGTCGGAACTGCTTCACGACAAATCGAATCTGCTCAATGTCTACTCTCTCATAAAATTCCATATACTATTAACATCCTAGATGCCATCAAGAAGATCTCCCAAGTCAATACCTGGTAATCATATATGGATTTTATTTCGGATCATAAATGACTCATAGCCATTTCTCGGACTTAGGTCCACCATCTCTTCTTCGTAGTTCGTAGGTCTATCATATTCCATTAATATGACCTTCATAACAAGATTGTCGTAACACACAGTGTGGAACACAACCTCGTATGCCTACGCTCTTAGTATGAGCTCAGAACATCATGATCTTGAATCATCAGCTTTTTCAAGTTGTGGAGCCTGACACCGAAAACACTTTCGGTTGCGCCACTCTGATGTCTGGAGAATAAGTTCACCAACTTCGTCTTGCTCTACTTTCTTTCTCACTTATACCCTCGGACAAGAAACTATTTCTTTCGCAAGGTATATCCCGGCAATGATTTTGCCTATGTCGTGAGAGATGTACCCAACTAACTCTTTAGGTAGGGTATACTACAAAGATTAATCCATTTTAGGTTCGACTACATCGAAACACTAAATTGCTGAAACGACAATCCAGGCTCAAAAGCCATGCCATCACTCGTATGGTATTGTCTCCACGGATTCAAATGGTTTCCCTATTTGCTAACATGAGTGTTTACGTTTCTACCATATGACTCTAATGATCACAATAATTCGGTAAGAGATTTATTTACCACACACTATCCGATAGGGTGCAATTACGACGTCCTAACACACCATAACACTATGGTGTTCCATGTGACGTAATTTGTGGAACTCTTCTCACAAGTCTTCCAATGATGTGCCAACATTATAACTCAAATCTTTATTTCCTTGATATGCATCGCGGGAATTTGATTTTCTTGTTAAGTTTATTTCCTACTTCATTCTGAACTTCGTTTGATCGAATCAAAATTTCAGACTAACATTCCCCGGAGTGGATATCCATATATCTACTCGGAATATTCATGAAGTATATGAAATAAAGACTTCCACTACACGTCAAAGTACTTCATTGATTCACATGCACCCACATGCACGATTCTCAACAAGCTATACTCAAAACGTTCAGTGAAGTTTACGAAATAAAGGTCTCCACTACCCGTCAATTACTTCATTGAACCACATACATCTCTATGTATGACTATCAATAAGTTACATGCCCGCTTTCCGCAAACGGTGTCACAGTTATTTTGCAAGTGTCAAAAGATCAAATCTTAGGACTTGTAGGTCCATCCAGTGTGGAGCTAATGCATATAACATTGACATGACTAAACGGTAGTGCCACACATATGTGGTGTCTTTATTAAGTTTGTATCCTTTGGTATTAATATTATGAATGTGGGAGCTTCTACCATCTAAATTCAAATCGGCATATGATCATTACTTCATAAATATAGGACACCAATTTGTCACTATCATGTATGAACAAGTGTCTCGCTAGAGGAGACACACTTGTAACGATCATACCAACACCCGATCCTAAAGAATTTATTCAAATGGTAGATCTAGAGGGAGAGTGTCTATGGCCGTCACAACAACTTGACTGCCGTTATCAACACGCAATGTCGCCTCATCCTTTCAAGCTACTCAAGCAGTAAACCTGGTTTTTCACAAAACATGACTAGTTCAAGACTTAGTCACTACTGCGAGTACTTGCTTAGCTAAAACATTCATAACATGTATATCACATATACACCATCATCATTGATGACTTCCGGAGATCTGTTTCATTTTCTTGATACTTCCACCGTAATCAAGAACCATGAAGGTGAATGATTCCCCTTGCATGACATAGTCTATGACAGAGGATTTGCACTTGGCAACGATGTCTGTCATCCAGTGATTGAGCTGAGCGAGGCGTCTCAATGTTCATTAATCATGAACATATGTCTTTAAGTATGACCGCCACGTGCTCCCTCAATGTGTGTATTCTCTTCCATCTTGGTTGAGAAGACAATCAGTCAACGTACTGATAAACTTCATCAACCCAACGTTTGGGGTACCCCGAGTTTAGCGACCATATCATATGTTCGCGATCTAAAAACTCGTACCCACCGTTGGTTCTTTATGGCAGAGATCATACCATTCACTGGACTATGATGATATCATCCGCTCAAAATCCGATAATCCAAATTATCTTTTGCTAGCGGAATCTCCGGGTTTATCTCCTAGCGGGTATTGTATCACAAAGAGCTAACGGTTTAAACAAGGAGTATCCTCAAGCTAAAGTATAAAACTATGAAGTTTGGACCCAACCTTTTAAGTTTCTCAATCGCAGGAATGAGCCTAGTTTGGAAAGATGTTATCACAATGGTTAATATCTACAAAGGTTTGCAAAACAGACTCTGTTCATTATATTCTGAGTTCTAGTATTTTAGAAAATAACTATCCGAACTCCCACTCAAACGAACATCCCTCCTGGTCGTTTAAGCGATTACACGACCCCCATCCATTGCACCACCCCTCATCATCCGAGCCGGCGGCACAACTTCAAGAGTAGACAAAAGTCCGTCACACCAATTTTGTGACTCGTGCTCGACCTTTCGGTCTTCCTGTTCCGAGGCCATATTTCTGAATATGCTAGGCTCGCCACCAAAAACCTCCACGCTGACGCTTGTGCAACATGGCTTACACCCACCGTATGCGAACGAAGATATGTCTGACACCCGATCATCACGGCCTGCCTCATAACGTAGAACTTTCTTGGTGGTGCGCGTTGGAGGGAGAACACTAGTGGTATTTTGAAGGGATCATCTTATATAGCTACCGCCGTGTAACTAATGTATACTATACACACAATCACATAATATAAGATGCACACAAAACATCAAATGTAATGCAATGTGATATAGTCCATTGCGCCATGGTCTTCTTGGCGCCCGCAGTTTATAAACAATTTAATAAACCTACCTTGACCATATCACATAGCCCCTGCAAAATAAAGTTAGACGCTTCTACTTTATCTTTTGCATATTTTACGTGGCTTGGGGCTTTCTTAAATAGAACCGCTTCATACCTACGAACCTTATGACCACAACAACGATCCAATAATTGCATGTTTAAGCATCCCTTTCGGGCCCTCCATTGAAAATACAAAGCCAACTAAAGAGAGAGAAACAGGCACCCGCCAGCCACAGACACGGTACAAGTCGTATGTCAGTAGTGGAACCAGTCTCGCGTAAGCGTACGCGTAAAGTCGGTCCGGGCCGCTTCATCAACTCGATGCCGCTGGAATCACAAGTGCACGCTAGAGGGTAGCAAATAACAGGAACGGTGCCCCCGTGCAGAACACGGGTTCTAACAGCGTACAGCTATATCTACGATAGATCGGCTCTGATACCACTGAAGGGGATCGTGTGTAGAAAACAAAAAATTTCCTACCAACGATATCCTTAAACTAGCCAAGATCTACACTATGCAGATATAGTAGTACGGCGGAGATCGGAATACATACCCTCGTAGACCGAATAGCGGGGATTACGCTCCCGCACAAGCGTTGACGACGAAGACGACGTAGCCGACCTCTAGGTCGCGGAGAGCTCGGCGCGACGAAGATGACGAAGATGACCCCAAGGTCGGGTGGAGGAAGTAGGCCTCCGAGTACCGCTAGCGCAGCACCTCGCAGGGCGTCACACACATACGGTGGAGACGACGGCCTCCGAAGCTCCAGTATAGGACGAGCAGCAGAAGACTTGGACCGGAACACCAGCAGCGCGACAGCGAGCTATGGTGGAAGAGATCCCCCTCCTCTACTCGGCGCGGCTCCGACAAGGGAACCACGAGATCGAGAGAGAAATTGGGAATTAATTGGTGAATTAAAAGGCCAGGGGTGCCCCTTCTTATATAGGCTCCCAGGTGGAGCCAACCTTGCCAGCCAGGCAATGTGGGACTATCCCACATGCCTGGTTCGGCCAAGGCTGGTGCGCCGGCCCTAGGTGGGCCCCATTTGGCCCACCTAGGCCGGCCAAGCCTCCCCCACAAAATTCCCTTGAGGGTTTCCCCCCCATGAGCCTTCTTTCGACCAGAAGGCCCATTTAGTGAAATCAGTTTAAATAAATTCGAAAATAAATATATAAATCATATTTGCATATTAATTACACTAATTAATATCAAACATAATATATATAATTTTTCCTAGCTCCGAAAACTCTTTCGGCGCTGCCCGATCTCCATCGGACACCTCCCGGGACGCTCCCGGTGATCTCTTTCCTTTCCGGTTGTCTTGTCGAAACCCCTTAAGTGTGTTACCCTAGCGGTTCGATATAATAACAGGTACGATCAAGACTCCTCTATGATCGACGACTAACTCGTAGGCCTGGACCCCATGAATTAATCTCTGTGATATAACGAATGACTTTCATCTATCAAACCTGGACGTATAGTCTTAAACCCTTTGTCATGACGATACTTAGCGTGTCCGAGCATCATTCTCAGATATCTCCATACCTAGCATGATCTCGTTACCGACATCGCTATCTTCTACTCGTCTATGATATTATGTCAGCTGGTGACCTAGTCACATGTTTGGAAACTCATTTGACATAATCTCACCGAGTGGGCCCTAGAGTATCTATCCGGCTATGCGGACTGACAAATCCCGATGTTGACCCCTCGTCTCAACTACTCCTTTCCGATACCCAAAAGTATCACCGTTATTGTCATACTAAATAAGATACGACGTTTGGTGCGATCAAAGTATCTTCCAGGAATAACAATAAGAGTTGGTCTCACGGTCTTAAGGCGTAATAATATGTCCTATAAATACTGGGTATGTCCATCACATCGTTACTCCTAACGATATGACTCCCATTGCCGACCGGCGCCATGCCCTATGATCGGAAAACCTCGATCATCAATCGCGCAACGAAACTAGTCTTAGTAGAGGCTACTAGGGACCTGGTTGTTTATCTACCACACCTGTATTAATGTTTTCGCTTAATACAGTTATAGCATGGTGTAAAACATATAATGAACGATTTGGGATATTGCCAATAAACAATGTTTATTAAGTGCCTCTAGGGCATATTCCCTTCATTCCTTTGGCAGCGGCCGGTTATGTGACTTTTCCTTTAACTAAGGTCGTCGACTACGCCGAACTTGCGACATTGAATCTGTTGATGCGGATTTGTCTTTGGCTGTTGTGGCTTCTTCTGCTGATGTTGGTGCAGAGAGGTAAGCTTGTCTTTCGACTATCTTTTGTTTGCTTTGTACTGTCTCGTCGTTTAATTATACGAACAACTCCTTTTTCAGGCGAGATCGTCTTGGTCCTCCTGCCATGGCCGGCGATCTTCCGCCTCTTCTTCTTGGGTCGACCATGTAAATCTTTCTTCTCCCTCTTTTTTTTGTGCTCGTCTCTCTTTGTTTTGCGCATCATTCTCTTCTGACTTGATTGGCCATCTCTTGTTCTCCTTGCAGCCTGCTGTAAGTGGTTTGGTCGCCGTTGGCCAGGCCTTTGTGCTCGCGGAAGAAGAAAAAAGCCGCATGCGTTCTTCCCTGGAACAAATCAGTCGTAAAGCTCTGCCCTTTTTCCTTTTCTTGTGATTTGAACCGCCTTTTGTTCTGCTTTCTCATACTATGTTTTTTTTATAGAGGAAAAAACTTCTCTTGAAGGTCGAGTGGCCGCCTTGGAGAGAGAGCTTCATGATCAGCAAGTCCGTTCTCGTGAAGAGATGGACAACACTCGGCGCTCCTTGGACGTGTCCCTTCAGACATTAAGTATCGTTTATGCAGAAGTTTTGCCCGGGATTGCCATTCCTTCGTCTGCGGAGGAGCTTTCCCAAGTGCTTGGACCTGGGACGACGACCCTTAATCAATGGCACGTAATTTTTCAGTTTGTGGCTTGGAAATTACTATGAAGTTGCTGCCGGCGAATGGCGTTGAGGCTAATTATGAAGCTTCTCTATCGGATTACCCGAAGAAGTCAAACGGGAAACCTTCGTCTTTTCGGGGAATCTCAGGTACCGCTGCTCACCTTGCTCAAGTTAGCATTTGCACTGCAGAGCGTCGTCAAGCCGCCGTCGCCGCCGAGCTTCAGTCGCGTGGCCACAAGGCCAAGTTGGTACCTCGCGAGTGAGTGTTCCGTGTGTAATAGACTGAGCTCCCTATTGTAATGTAAGACCTCATAGGATATTCTGCGTATTGATTGTTTTCTGTTTTTATGACTTGTTTAAGCCATGCTAGCTTTCTTGTCTTCCTTGAGATCCTGCTATCGATTCCGCCGAGTGAGTCGTATGTGGTTTATACAGTATGAAACGAGTCTCAATTCCCCGAGTCTACTGGGTGAGTGTGCATGTATGATCCTTGAGTAAGACCCAGCCCCCGAGTCCGTCGGGTGGGTTATACGTGTTTATAAACTTTTTAGGGAAGACCCAGCCCTCGAGCCCGTCGGGTGGTTTTATGTGTTTATGAACCTTTTAAGTAAGACCTAGCCACCGAGTCCATCGGGTGTATGGGTGTGACCAATATGTTGTAGCAAAGTATCATTTATTGATAATATCTATCCCGTAGACCGCCTCATTAAAAACCTTCCAGTTCCCGTGGGTACCCTGGTAAGGAAAAGAGCGCGTATGGAATCTACTGCGACTTTTACAATGATTTGTCGAGAGACCTATGTATAGAAACGACGTAAGTGTGCCACATTCCATGGGTTATGTGATAGTTCTCCCGTTTGTGCATGCTTCAGTCGATAAGCTCCTCCTTCGATGACTTCCGTGACTATGAATGGTCCTTCCCATGGTGACGCGAGTTTGTGGACTTTCTTCTGTTTTAGTCGTAACACCAAGTCGCCTACCTCGAAGGTCCTTGGTCGGAGACGTCGACTGTGATAGTTTCTCAGGTCCTGCTGGTAAACAGTTGTGCGGGCCAAAACCGTGTCGCGTGCTTCATCTACTATATCCAAGGCGTCCTCTTGTGACACATTTGCCTCTTTCTCTTCGTATGCTTGTATTCTTGGTGCGCCAAATTTTATCTCTGGTGGCAGGACCCCCTCTGCTCCGTAGACCATAAAGAATGGAGTGAATTGTGTTGACGTGTTTGGGGTTGTGCGAATACTCCAAAGTACTACTGGTAGCTCCTTGACCCAAGCACCCACGGCTCTTTTGAGTGGAACTAGTAGTCTTTTCTTGATGCCTGCGCATACGAGGCCGTTTGCTTTCTCGACCTGTCCATTAGACTGCGGATGTGCTACTGATGCGTAGTTGAGTGTGATATCCCACTCTTTGCAAAAGGTTTGGAATTCCTCCGCCGTGAAGTTTGTGCCATTGTCTGTGATGATGCTGTTCGGAACACCAAAGCGATAAACTATGGATTGTATGAACTTGACTGTTGTGGATGCTGTTGAACTTGTGATTTGGATTGCTTCGATCCATTTTGTGAATTTGTCGACTGCCACCAGTAGGTGTGTATGTCCTCCAGGTGATGATTTTTTGAGTGGTCCTACCATATCGAGCCCCCATTGGGCGAACGGCCATGTTAATGGTATGGTTTTGAGTGCTGATGCTGACGCGTGGGGTTTTGTTGCAAATTTTTGGCACCCGATGCATCTTCAGACGATATCTTCTACGTCTTTGAGTGCAGTAGGCCTGTAGAATCCCGCTCTGAAGGCTTTAGCTATCAGCGATCGACTGCCAACGTGATATCCACAAGTTCCTGCATGAATGTCACGGAGTATAGTTTTGTCGTCCTCTAAATCTACGCATCTTTGGAAGATACCTGACTTGCTTCGCTTGTAGAGTTCACCGTTGATAACGGTGTATGCTTTTGCTCTTCGAGTGATCCTTCTGGCTTCTGCCGTGTCGTCTGGTAGCTCTCTCGGAGCATATATGTTAAAATTGGCTCGGTCCAGGCTGGAGTCACATGATCGCCTTGGCATAAGAGGATTTCGACTGCTGGGTCCAGTGTGCTATGTGTGCTACCGGCTATGGTTTCTTTTGAATTTTCGTTGACCGCTTCTTGTGGATCGATCTGTGCGTGATGCGTTCCAGAAACACACCTGGTGGGACTTGCGCCTTAGTCGACCCAATGTTGGCTAGCATGTCTGCTTCCTCATTGCTTTCTCGTTCGATATGCCGTACCTCGCAACCGTCGAAGTCGCCTTCTAGTGTGTTGTATAAATCGCGATATGCGATCATATTGTCCACTATGGCGTCGCAAGCCTTCATTGTCTGTTGTACCACCAAGTTTGAGTCGCCATATATCATCAGTCGAGTGCATCCCAATGCTATAGCCATTCGTATGCCATGTATTAGAACTTCGTATTCAGCCTCGTTGTTGGATGGCGTTGGGAAATCCATTTGGAGTACGTATTTCAGTTTGTCTCCTTTTGGGGATATCAGTACTACCCCTGCTCCTGCCCCTTCGTTTTTCTTGGAACCATTGAAATACATTGTCCATGAATTGGATATGTCTGTTGTTCCTGGTAATTGTGATTCGATCCACTTTGTGGTAAAATCTGGCAACACTTGAGATTTGATAGCTTTTGGGTGATCATATGTTATCCCGAGTGGCCCCATCTCAATGAGCCATTTGGCGACTCGTCCTGTTTCATCTGGATTGGTCAGTATGTCTCTGATTGCTGATTTGTTGATCACCGTTATTGGGTGTTCTGTGAAGTAGTGGCGTAGTTTCCTTGTCGTTATGAATACTGCGTAGGCTAGTTTTTGGAAGTGTGGATATCTTTGCTTCGATAGGGATAACACCTCGCTGATGTAGTAGACTGGTCTTTGCACGCTCTGGGCTTTTCCTTCTTCCATCCGCTCGACTACCAGTATTGTGCTGACCACTTTGTTTGTTGCTGCCACAAAAAGGTATAGTGGCTCCTTTTTCTTTGGTGTTGCTAGAATGGGAGGTTTAGTGAGTGTTCGCTTGAGGTCTATGAAAGCCGCTTCTGCTTCTTCGGTCCACTCGAATTTATCTGCCTTCTTCATCAGTCGATAAAATGGTAGTGCTTTTTCGCCTAGCTTGCTGATGAACCGACTGAGGGATGCCACTCTTCATGTCAGGTGTTGTACTTCATATAGCTTGGTAGGCCTTTTCATCGTTAGTATAGTTTGTTTCTTTTCTGGATTTGCTTCGATTCCTCTTGCTGACACCAAGTATCCCAAGAGTTCTCCTGCGGGGACTCCAAAGGTGCATTTTTCTGGGTTCCGTTTTATGTTGTAGCTTCTGAGGTTGTCGAATGTCTCCCTTATGTCTGCTAGTAGTGTGCACTCCTTTTTTTGACTTGATCACTATGTCGTCGACGTAAAATTCCACATTTTTGCCAATATGTGCTTTCAAACAGTTTTGCATCATTCGCTGGTAGGTAGCCCCTGCATTTTTTAGGCCGAAAGGCATTGTAGTGTAGCAGTACACTCCGAGTGGAGTTGTGAAGGATGCTTTTCTTGGCCTTCTTTTTTCATTTTTTATCTGATGATATCCAGAGTACGCGTCCAAAAATGACAGTCGGGCACATCCCGTAGTAGAGTCGACAATCTGGTCGATACGGGGTAGTGGAAAATGGTCCTTTGGGCAGCATTTGTCAAGTCCTGTGAAGTTGATACACATTCTTGTCTCGGTTGTCTTCTTCTTCTCTACTATCACAGGGTTGGCGACCCATTCTGATTTCTTTATCTCTCGAATAAAGTTTGCTTTGAGCAACCTGTCTACATGCTTCTCGATGGCTTCTCTTTTAGGCCCTGATACACGTCGTACCGTTTGTTTGACGGGTCTGGTTCCTGGATTGAGTTGAAGAGTGTGCTCGGCGAATTCCCTGGGTATGCCTGGCATGTCATCAGCTGACCATGCAAACATATCCCAGTTCTCACGGAGAAATTTGATGAGCGCGCCTTCCTATGCGGGAGGTAAGCTTGTCGATACTTTGACTGTTTTTGCTGAGTCCGTCAGGTGGACCTGGTGCGTCCGTGTGTCGTTTGCGGTGTTAAATGTCTTGCATGTGGCCTGCTTTTTATGCTCTGGCATGTAGGTTGTGTCGCTGAGAAGCGATAGCTCTTCTAATGTTTTCTCTGCTCCGAATGTTTTAGAGATCATGTTGAAGTCTCGGTCGCAAGCGTCTGACATTTGAAAGTTTCCTCTGACCGTAATTTTTCCTTTTGGGCCTAGCATCTTCAACTGTAGATATGCGTAATGTGGTATTGTCACAAATCGGGCAAACGCCGGTCGTCCGAGTATGGCATGGTATTGTTACCTCCAGTCGACAACTTCGAATTCCGTTGTTTTGGTGCGGAAATATGTTGCATCTCCAAATGTGACGTCGAGCTGTATTGTGCCTTTTGGCACAATGGCTTTGCCCGGGACTATGCCATGAAAAGTATTTGACGATGGAGGTAGGTTGTCGACTGATCTGTTCATTCGACTTATTGTGTCGGCGAAGATGATGTTGATCCACTCCCTCCATCCATGAAGACCTTAGTCATGTTGTAACTTCCTATTTGGGCTTCTAACACTAGAGCAGAATGTCCGGGCCTGTAAACAGATGGCGGGTGGTCCTCCCGACTGAATGTAATCGCTGTTTCAGATCCGCGGAGGTACTCTGGCACAGCTGGTGGTGCCATGAACGCCATACTAACATGCCTGGTATGCAATTTTTGTTGCCTGTTTGATGGTCGCCCTTTCTGGATCGTGTACGTTTGCCTCTGATGCCTCGAGTGTTGACCTGTCGACTGTTGGTGTGTTTGATATCTAGCTCCTGCAGCTTGACCGTTAGGGTCATATGGTGGTGGTGGTAGTGCTGCGCCCTGTGGTGCCGGTACCATGTGCTCGAATGTATTGCCCCTATGCTTTCTCGCGTACTCGATTGCCAACTATTCGAATTCTCGAAGTTTTCAATCGTGTGACTAGAAATTAATCTTCCCGTCTCTGGGTCCTTGAATAAGTGCAATCTGCATGGATTCTTTATCTTTGGATCCAAGCGTTGTTGCCTATCTTGTTTATTGTAGGTTTCTTGTTGTACATGATCCCTATTGTCACGACGACCGACTGTCCTGTTGTTCTTGTAGCTGCTTCTGGCTTCTCGTTTGTTGTCTTGTTTTCTGTCGTTTTGACTATGATTAGCATTTGAGAATCCTGTCGCGATGAATTTGACGTTGCCTTTATCTCTGCCGTTGTGTTTGCGTCGTCATCGTTTGTCTTCCCTATCCCGACGATCTCTACTGTCGTGGTAGTCGCGGCTGTCTCGTCTGTCACGATGTCGTTGCGACGAGTGTGGGGTTTTGCTCTGGACTGCATCTTCGCCATCTGCCCACTCGGTTGCTAGCTTCATAAGTTCTACCATGCTTTTTGGTTTTTGCCGTCCAAGCACCTCCCAGGAATCTTTCCTCAGGACACCGTTTGTGAAGGCGTACATGTCCCTGTCCTCTGATATTGCGCCCACCGAGTTTCGAATGGAGGTCCACCTTCTGATGTAAGATCTGAGCGGCTCGTCTGATCTTTGTCGACATGCTCTCAGTTCTTCAAATGTTTTCGACCTTTCGCAGAGGGGGTAAAAATATTTTATGAAGTCCTCTTTGAAGTGATCCCAGGAGTCGTAGGCTCCTGCCGGTAATGATTTGAGCCAGTCGCGGGTTGTGCCTTCAAGCATTAGCTGTATGTATTGCAGTGTTGTCGTTGTTGTTCCCTGTTGGCATATGACTGCTAATTTGTAATCTTCTAGCCATCCCGAGGGTTCTTGTTTTGAGTTGAATTTCGGCATGGTTGGTAGGCCGAACTTCTTTGGGAGTTTCGTTTCCTGAATCCGTCGAGTGACGCATTGTGCTCCGCATGGTCCTGCATTGCGATTGTCAGGTGATTCCCAACCGCTTGATCCTTTGGATCTGCTTCTTGATCTGCGACGACTTGAACTTCTCCTGCCGCTGCTACGCTGAGGACTGCGACTGGAGTGCTCTCTTGAGTGGCTTCTGCTACGCCTTCTTCTTCCTCCATCGACCAGTTCTTTTGCTGCGATCTCCAGGGCCTTCATTTGTTGTAGGTATCTTGCCTCAGCTGGGTCACTTGCCGGTGGTTTTTCTGCTTGGAGGTATGCTCCTATGGATATGAGGGCTCCTTCTGCTGTTTTCGGCTGGATTATGCCATTAGAGTCGGCGGTTAGGAACGAGTTGTTCAGGTTTCGAGTGATGTCTGCCCTTTCATGTTCAGGGATTCTGTCGAATCTGGATCTGCGTCGTGCTTCAGTTGCTCCTGTAGAACTCATCGATAATTGTCGTCTGCGAGCGCTTGATATGCTTGCTTGACTTTTTTGCTCTTCAAGTGTTGACCTGTTGTCGTGGTGGCTACACGGCATATGCCACAGGGTGGCTAAAGTGTGGGGCCGATGGACGCTAGAGGATTCGGGGAGGGATTGCGCAACGGAATCGCGCTCGGATGACCTCAAGAACACACACGAACACACGATTTTACCCAGGTTCAGGGCCCTCGTGAGGAGGTAAAACCCCTACGTCCTGCATCTAGTCTGCATATATGGTGGAGTAAATTAGTTTACACTTTGCTCAGTGAGCTGTTGGTTTCTTGGCTAGCATGGATCAGAGGAGCAAGCTAGCTTCTACCTCCTGGCTTGATGCGTGTGAGTGAGAGAGCAAGGCTTGGGAGCTAGCTAGTTTGGTGCGTGCGAGTGATCAGTGCGTGCTCTCCTGCCTCTTGCCCTCTCCCCCTCGTGCCTCTTATAAAATGAAGCCCAAGGGACAAGAGAGGCCCACAATAGTACATTACACTATTCCTCGATTTGACTACTGGGGTCTCGTCCGCACTGTTCACTGCATCATGCATTGTACTCTAGTCACATCGGTGACACTGTAGCAGCGGTTGCCCCTGCCACGGTCAGGCCTGACCCGCGACGCCTGCGTCCTGCTCTTGCCTGCTTGCGCATGTCTTCCAAATCATCCGTGCCGGTCAGGGAAGTCGGGGTGACGCCGTGTCGGGGAAGCCGGGAGTGCCGCCATGTCGGGGAAGCCGAGAGTGACGCCGAGTCGGGGAAGCCGGGAGCGCCGCCATGTCGGGGAAGCCGAGAGTGACGCCGAGTCGGGGAAGCCGGGAGCACCGCCATGTCGGGGAAGCCGGGAGTGCCGCCGAGTCGGGGAAGCCGGGAGTGCCGCCGTGTCGGGGAAGCCGAGAGTGACGCCGAGTCGGGGAAGCCGGGAGCGCCGCCATGTCGGGGAAGCCGGGAGTGCCGCCGTGTCGGGGAAGCCGGGAGTGACGCCAAGTCGGGGAAGCCGGGAGTGCCGCCATGTCGGGGAAGCCGGGATGGTGGACGCGATCCTCTCGGTTGACTTAGCAGAGGGGATGTCGGCCCATCCGGGGCCCATTAGTCTCGTTTCCACCGGTTCAGACGAGAACTCGGGCTAGTTCTCCTCATTTTGGCCTGAGATGCCCTTCTCCTCCTTTTTCTTTATCTCCCTCTTATATGAATTTATTTATTCCTGCAACATTAACACAATAAACCCCGTACTCTCAGGGTACCGGGGAAGTACATCCCCGACACTAGTCCCCGAGTCTACGGGGGATTCGTTAGAATCACGCTTAGACTTAAAAAATAAACAACCACCAGGACATCCGCATGTCGAATGTTACACTTTGTAGGAGTCCCGGGGTTTACATCCCCGACACTAGTCCCCGAGGCTGCGGGGGACTCGCTAAGTCGCGCGCAGACTTAGAAAAGATACCAACATCATTGCCTTCACTTATTCCGCCGTGTACCTGCAAAAATACAATCCTATGCCGGTTTCTTAGCCACTCTGGGCATTTTACCGACATAGGTGTCTTCGGCCACCGCCGGCTTGACACACAACACATGCCGGCGTTAGGCACTCTGGGCGTATACCGACACGGACGCCTCATGTGCCGGCTTTTAGCCACTCTGGGCGTATACCGACACAGAGTCTCATGTGCCAGCGTTTAGCCACTCTGGGCGTATACCGACACAGACGCCTACATATACAATGTCACACAGGTATCTCGGGTGTTTCGGTATCTCGGTATGTCGGTATGTCAGCCACTCTGGGCATATCACACATGTTTCGGTATCTCCGCCACTCTGGGTACATCACAGGTGTTTCGGTATCTCGGTACGTCGGCCACTCTGGGCATATCACAGGTGTTTCAGTATCTCAGGTGTTGTCTTTGGCGAACTTTGATACACCAAAACAAATGACAATTTGGAAATATTGCCCGATGCCATGATACATTGGCGAACCGAAATAAACGGGGATCTAGAGATATGATTGAAGGGGATCGTGTGCAGAAAACAAAAAAATTCCTAGCAACGATATCCTTAAACTAGCCAAGATCTACACTATGCAGATATAGAAGTACGGCGGAGATCGGAATACATACCCTCGTAGACCGAATAGCGGGGATTACGCTCCCACACAAGCGTTGACGATGAAGACGCTGTAGCCGACCTCTAGGTCGCGGAGAACTCGGCGCGACGAAGACGACGAAGATGACCCCGAGGTCGGGTGGAGGAAGTAGGCCTCCGAGTACCGCTAGCGCAGCACCTCGCAGGGAGTCGCACACATACGGTGGAGACGGCGGCCTCCGAAGCTCCAGTCCAGGACGAGCAGCGGAAGACTTGGACCGGAACACCAGCAGCGCGGCAGCGGGCTATGGTGGAAGAGATCCCCCTCCTCTACTCGGCGCGGCTCCGACAAGGGAACCACGAGATCGAGAGAGAAATTGGGAATTAATTGGTGAATTAAAAGGCTAGGGGTGCCCCTTCTTATATAGGCTCTCAGGGGGAGCCAACCTTGCCAGCCAGGCAATGTGGGACTATCCCCCATTGCCTGGTTCGGCCAAACCAGGTGCACCGGCCCTAGGTGGGCCCACCTAGGCCGGCCAAGCCTCCCCCACAAAATTCCCTTGAGGGTTTTCCCCCCCCATGGGCCTTCTTTCGACCAGAAGGCCCATTTAGGGAAATCAGCCTAAATAAATCCGAAAATAAATATATAAAATCATATTTGCATATTAATTACACTAATTAATATCAAACATAATATATATAATTTTTCCTAGCTCCGAAAACTCTTTCGGCGCTGCCCGATCTCCATCGGACCCCTCCCGGGACGCTCCCGGTGATCTCTTTCCTTTCCGGTTGTCTTGTCGAACCCCCTTAAGTGTGTTACCCTAGCGGTTCGATATAATATCAGGTATGATCAAGACTCCTCAATGATCAACGACTAACTCGTAGGCCTGGACCCCATGAATTAACCCCTGAGATATAACGAATGACTTTCATCTATCAAACCTGGACGTATAGTCTTAAACCCTTTGTCATGGCGATACTTAGCGTGTCCGAGTATCATTCTCAGATATCTCCATACCTAGCATGATCTCGTTACCGACATCGCTATCTTCTACTCGTCTATGATATTATGTCAGCTGGTGACCTAGTCACATGTTTGCAAACTCATTTGACATAATCTCACCGAGTGGGCCCTAGAGTATCTATCCGGCTATGCGGACTGACAAATCCCGCCGTTGACCCCTCGTCTCAACTACTCCTTTCCGATACCCAAAAGTATCACCGTTATTGTCATACTAAATAAGATACGACGTTTGGTGCGATCAAAGTATCTTCCAGGAATAATAATAAGAGTTGGTCTCACGGTCTTAAGGCGTAATGACTATGTCCTATAAATACTGGGTATGTCCATCACATCATTACTCCTAACGATATGACTTCCGTTGCCGACCGGCGCCATGCCCTATGATCGGAAAACCTCGATCATCAATCGCGCAATGAAACTAGTCTTAGTAGAGGCTACTAGGGACCTGCTTGTTTATCTACCACACCTGTATTAATGTTTCCGCTTAATACAGTTATAGCATGGTGTAAAACATATAATGAACGATTGGGATATTGCCAATAAACTATGTTTATTAAGTGCCTCTAGGGCATATTCCCTTCAGTCTCCCACTTGCACTAGAGTAACACTTAATCTAGTTTACAACCTGGTAAAAGCTCAACACCCATAGCATCTTGGTGCCTGCTCGCCTCGTGGAAGAGGAATACAGTCAATAGATCTCACACATTGAGATCTATATGTGCTTTGCAACACTTCTATGTCACCTAGTTTGACATCAACCCGTATCTTACGATGACGGTGAAATATATCCCAGTGGATGGAGTGAGACTCGAGCATTCGCGTAGCATGCGCCTTAAAAGTCTAAGAGACCTATTAAGGGACCACCTACGCCCGGAAAACTGCTCAGTCCAATCACACTTGCTACTTCTAAAGTCGCGATATATTTCTATACCTATGTAGATTGTGCGACAGTGCATTCATATGCGACTTCGCAAACTAACCATGTCTATCTTCAAAATAAAGGACATCTCCTATATGAGATTTCTAGTCGTATGGGTCAGTGTAATAACTTGCATCATCGTAACCGCTTTACGGCAAGTTGCCATTCCACTCTTACCCGTTACTAGAAAACCTATCTTCAGTTCTCATAGACACTGAAGAGTAAACTTAACGTTTGTTCATTGATCCATACAAGGATCACTCTAGAACCTGTTCTTGAACCAAGAACTCGGGTCACACCAAGTCGAGCTTTCAGCCTGATAGACTCTATGTGTGATACATAGAGAATGTCGAACGTCATTTTCTATCACTGAAAAATCCAAGATTAACTTAATCTTTTACCTAGTCATACAAGTAAGAACCTCTTTCTTCGCTTGTCCTATTCTGAAACACTTCAGAATCCTGACTTAGGAAATACTCCGACTTAATGTTATTAAGCCCCCTCTGATCTATGCAATTATAAATCGGATGCCTAATACTCCTAACTTCATTTCATAGAAAATTTAATCACTTAAATAATCCTTTACACTCTACTAGAGGATCTGTGTCATTCAATATGTCGTTACATACAGAATCACAAATGACACCTAGCTCCCACTCAAATATGCCTTCCGCATATAAGATTAGGGAAAAGCTACTTAGCTCCCACTCACTTCTTTGCAAATGTAGGTTTCTTCAACTATTTTGGACAACTCCAAAATCCTTTGATCACATTATCAAAGTGAAGATTCCAGCTCCGATATGCTTACTTCTGCCCATGAATGGACAACCGAAGTTTGCATACATGTTTAGCATCCTCAGGATTTCAAACCATTCTTAATTACACTATCAAGAACCATGGTTTTCTCATCCATATATCAATTTCTCATTCGAAATTATAGTAATTGCTAAACGACCCCGAATAGATTTAGGCTTCGCCACTTGAGACAAACTCTCATGTGGTCTGTCGGAACTGTTTCACGACAAATTGAATCTGCTCAATGTCTACTCTCTCATAAAATTCAATATACTATTAACATCCTAGATGCCATCAAGAAGATCTCCCAAGTCAATACTTGGTAATCGTATATGGATTTTATTTCGGATCACAAATGACTCATAGCCATTTCTCGGACTTAGGTCCACCATCTCTTCTTCGTAGTTCGTAGGTCTATCATATTCCATTAATATGACCTCCATAACAAGATTGTCGTAACACACAGTGTGGAACACAACCTCGTATGCCTACGCTCTTAGTATGAGCTCAGAACATCATGATTTTGAATCATCAGCTTTTTCCAGCTGTGGAGCCTGACACCGAAAACACTTTCGATTGCGCCACTCTGATGTTTGGAGAGGAAGTTCGCCAACTTCGTCTTGCTCTACTTTCTTTCTCACTTATACCCTCGGACAAGAAACTATTTCTTTCGCAAGGTATATCCCGGCAAAGATTTTGCCTATGTCGTGAGACATGTACCCAACTAACTCTTTAGGTAGGGTATACTACAAAGATTAATCCATTTTAGGTTCGATTACATCGAAACACTAAATTGCTGAAACGACAAACCAGGCTAAAAGCCACACCATTACTCATATGGCATTGTCTCCATGGATTCAAATGGTTTACCTATTTGCTAACGTGAGTGTTTACGTTTCTACCATATGACTCTAGTGATCACAATAATTCGGTAAGAGATACATTTACCACACACTATCCGATAGGGTGCAATTACGACGCCCTAACACACCATAACACTGTGGTGTTCCATGCGACGTAATTTGTGGAACTCTTCTCACAAGTCTTCCAATGATGTGCCAACATTATAACTCAAATCTTCATTCCTCGATTTGCATCGCGGGAATTCGATTTTATTGTTAAATTTATTTCCTACTTCATTCTGAACTGCGTTTGATCGAATCAAAAATTCAGACTAACATTCCCCGGAGTGGATATCCATATATCTACTCGGAATATTCGTGAAGTCTATGAAATAAAGACTTCCACTACACGTTAAAGTACTTCATTGATTCACATACACCCATATGCATGATTCTCAACAAGCTATACTCAAAACGTTCAGTGAAGTTCACGAAATAAAGGTCTCCACTACCCGTCAATTACTTCATTGAACCACATACATCTCCATGTATGACTATCAATAAGTTATATGCCCGTTTTCCGAAAACGGTGTCACGGTTATTTTGCAAGTGTCAAAAGATCAAATCTTAGGACTTGTAGGTCCATCCAGTGTGGAGCTAATGCATATAACATTGACATGACTAAACGAGTAGTGCCACACATATGTGGTGTCTTTATTAAGTTTGTATCCTTTGGCATTAATATTATGAATGTGGGAGCTTCTACCATCTAAATTCAAATCGGCATATGATCATTACTTCATAAATATAGGACACCAATTTGTCACTATCATGTATGAACAAGTGTCTCGCTAGAGGAGACACACTCGTAACGATCATACCAACACCCGATCAAAAAGAATTTATTCAAATGGTAGATCTAGAGGGAGAGTGTCTATGGCCGTCACAACAACTTGACTGTCGTTATCAACACGCAATGTCGCCTCATCCTTTCAAGCTACTCAAGCAGTAAACCTGGTTTTTCACAAAACATGACTAGTTCAAGACTTAGTCACTACTGCGAGCACTTGCTTAGCTAAAACATTCATAACATGTATATCATATATACACCATCATCATTGATGACTTCCGGCGATCTGTTTCATCTTCTTGATACTTCCACCGTAATCAAGAACCATGAAGGTGAACGATTCCCCTTGCATGACATAGTCTATGACAGAGGATTTGCACTTGGCAACGATGTCTGTCATCCAGTGATTGAGCTGAGCGAGGCGTCTCAATGTTCATTAATCATGAACATACGTCATTAAGTATGACCGCCACGTGCTCACTCAATGTGTGTATTCTCTTCCATCTTGGTTGAGAAGACAATCAGTCAACGTACTGATAAACTTCATCAACCCAACGTTTGGGGTACCCCGAGTTTTGTGACCATATCATATGTTCGCGATCTAAAAACTCGTACCAACCGTTGGTTCTTTATGGCAGAGATCATAGCATACACTGGACTACGATGATATCATCCGCACAAAATCCGATAATCAAAATTATCTTTTGTTAGCGGAATCTCCGGGTTTATCTCCTAGCGGGTATTGTAACACAAAGAGCTAACGGTTTAAACAAGGAGTATCCTCAAGCTAAAGTATAAAACTATGAAGTTTGGACCCAACCTTTTAAGTTTCTCAATCGCAGGAATGCGCCTAATTTGAAAAGATGTTATCACAATGGTTGATATCTACAAAGGTTTGCAAAACAGACTCTGTTCATTATATTCTGAGTTCTAGTATTTTAGAAAAATAACTATCCGAACTCCCACTCAAACGAACATCCCTCCTGGTCGTTTAAGCGATTACACGACCCCCATCCATTGCACCACCCCTCATCATCAGAGCCGGCGGCACAACTTCAAGAGTAGACAAAATCGTCCGCCACACCAATTTTGTGACTCGTGCTCGACCTTTCGGTCTTCCTGTTCCGAGGCCATATTTCTGAATATGCTAGGCTCGCCACCAAAGACCTCCACGCTGACGCTTGTGCAACATGGCTTACACCCACTGTATGCGAACGACGAGATGTCTGACACCCGATCATCACGGCCTGCCTCATAACGTAGAACTTTCTTGGTGGTGCGCGTTGGAGGGAGAACACTAGTGGTATTTTGAAGGGATCATCTTATATATCTACCGCCGTGTAACTAATGTATACTATACACACAATCACACAATATAAGATGCACACAAAACATCAAATGTAATGCAATGTGATATAGTCCATCGCGCCATGGTCTTCTTGGCGCCCGCAGTTTATAAACAATTTAATAAACCTACCTTGACCATATCACATAGCCCCTGCAAAATAAAGTTAGACGCTTCTACTTTATCTTTTGCATATTTTACGTGGCTCGGGGCTTTCGTAAATAGAACCGCTTCATACCTACGAACCTTATGACGACAACAACGATCCAATAATTGCATGTTTAAGCATCCCTTTCGGGCCCTCCATTGAAAATGCAAAGCCAACTAAAGAGAGAGAAACAGGCACCCGCCAGCCACAGATACGGTACAAACCGTATGTCAGTAGTGGAACCAGTCTCGCGTAAGCGTACGCGTAAAGTCGGTCCGGGCCGCTTCATCAACTTGATGCCGCTGGAATCACAAGTGCGCGCTAGAGGGTAGCAAATAACAGGAACGGTGCCCCCGTGCAGAACACGGGTTCTAACAGCGTACAGCTATATCTACGATAGATCGGCTCTGATACCACTGAAGGGGATCGTGTGCAGAAAACAAAAAATTTCCTAGCAACGATATCCTTAAACTAGCCAAGATCTACACTATGCAGATAGAAGTACGGCGGAGATCGGAATACATACCCTCGTAGACCGAATAGCGGGGATTACGCTCCCGCACAAGCGTTGACGATGAAGACGCCGTAGCCGACCTCTAGGTCGCGGAGAACTCGGCGCGACGAAGACGACGAAGATGACCCTGAGGTCGGGTGGAGGAAGTAGGCCTCCGAGTACCGCTAGCGCAGCACCTCGCAGGGAGTCGCACACATACGGTGGAGACGACGGCCTCCGAAGCTCTAGTCCAGGACGAGCAGCGGAAGACTTGGACCGGAACACCAGCAGCGCGGCAGCGGGCTATGGTGGAAGAGATCCCCCTCCTCTACTCGGCGCGGCTCCGACAAGGGAACCACGAGATCGAGAGAGAAATTGGGAATTAATTGGTGAATTAAAAGGCTAGGGGTGCCCCTTCTTATATAGGCTCCCAGGGGGAGCCAACCTTGCCAGCCAGGCAATGTGGGACTATCCCCCATTGCCTGGTTCGGCCAAACCAGGTGCGTCGGCCCTAGGTGGGCCCCATTTGGCCCACCTAGGCCGGCCAAGCCTCCCCCACAAAATTCCCTTGAGGGTTTTCCCCCCCATGGGCCTTCTTTCGACCAGAAGGCCCATTTAGGGAAATCAGCCTAAATAAATCCGAAAATAAATATATAAAATCATATTTGCATATTAATTACACTAATTAATATCAAACATAATATATATAATTTTTCCTAGCTCCGAAAACTCTTTCGGCGCTGCCCGATCTCCATCGGACCCCTCCCGGGACGCTCCCGGTGATCTCTTTCCTTTCCGGTTGTCTTGTCGAAACCCCTTAAGTGTGTTACCCTAGCGGTTCGATATAATATCAGGTATGATCAAGACTCCTCAATGATCAACGACTAACTCGTAGGCCTGGACCCCATGAATTAACCCCTGAGATATAACGAATGACTTTCATCTATCAAACCTGGACGTATAGTCTTAAACGCTTTGTCATGGCGATACTTAGCGTGTCCGAGCATCATTCTCAGATATCTCCATACCTAGCATGATCTCGTTACCGACATCGCTATCTTCTACTCGTCTATGATATTATGTCAGCTGGTGACCTAGTCACATGTTTGCAAACTCATTTGACATAATCTCACCGAGTGGGCCCTAGAGTATCTATCCGGCTATGCGG
Source organism: Poa annua (assembly GCA_026929855.1). Classification (NCBI taxonomy): domain Eukaryota; kingdom Viridiplantae; phylum Streptophyta; class Magnoliopsida; order Poales; family Poaceae; genus Poa; species Poa annua. Next base: position 75,638,450 of record CM049430.1, on the reverse strand, counting down.
ACTGACAAATCCCGATGTTGACCCCTCGTCTCAACTACTCCTTTCCGATACCCAAAAGTATCACCGTTATTGTCATACTAAATAAGATACGACGTTTGGTGCGATCAAAGTATCTTCCAGGAATAATAATAAGAGTTGGTCTCACGGTCTTAAGGCGTAATGACTATGTCCTATAAATACTGGGTATGTCCATCACATCGTTACTCCTAACGATATGACTCCCATTGCCGACCGGCGCCATGCCCTATGATCGGAAAACCTCGATCATCAATCGCGCAATGAAACTAGTCTTAGTAGAGGCTACTAGGGACCTGCTTGTTTATCTACCACACCTGTATTAATGTTTCCGCTTAATACAGTTATAGCATGGTGTAAAACATATAATGAACGATTGGGATATTGCCAATAAACTATGTTTATTAAGTGCCTCTAGGGCATATTCCCTTCAATGATATGATGCCAGATATGTTAGCAAACCGACATAAATAGTGATCTGGAGATATTGCAGGATGCCATGATATATTGACGAACCGAAATAAACGGCGATCTGGAAATTATGCATGATACCGCGATACGTGGCCCAACTGATACCACAGATCATATGCAATATATCTTGAGAAAATAACCAAGCATAAGATGGATCGGAGATAACCAGTACAACGACCGGTATCCCCAGAAACTTTGACATGAATATCCTCTCGGTAAGGCGGTTATCCAACATGGGTACCATCTCGGTAAAACCAACATGGGTACCATCACCTTTAATATTAGCGCAAACATGTATGTATAACAAATATTTGATGGAAGTGAAAACTTTAGATGATATGCCCAAGAAAATTTAACGCGAGATAGAAGAATACAACTAGCCGCCGAGTCAGGCATGGGGATACCGGTTTCACCGAGTCCCCGGGTAAATTTTCAGATATAGCAGGAAGACAAAGGAGCCTGGCAGCCCCCGAGTTGAGTTTCGGGATGCCGGCACACAAATGACATAGCAATAAGCAAGATATGAAAATTATATAAATAAATATAAACCGAGTTACTCTACCGACTTAGCACACAAGGCCCAACTGACCGGTGAGCCAGTCCCCGGGTCAAGACATCTTGCTTCCGGGGAAAGATAAACAGACGGCAAAGCAGGCATAATAGGGCAGTCCCCGGGTTACGACATGTCGTTTCCGGGTAAACAATTGAGCAAAATACGAAGGGGCAGTCCCCGAGAGCATTTTGAGATTATTACTTATCATGCAACACAAATATACTGTAAGTACTCACGTTGCATTGTCGGCGCGGGTGTATGTCGTTGAAGCGCACGCGATGTTAACGCCGCGGTCGACATGAAGATCAGCCCGCCTGACTGAGACGTGCGTGCCAGTCGGGATCTCGACCTGTCGACACGGAGATATCGGTCCTTCAGTACACCGGGTCGCTGCCAGCCCGACAGGAACGTCGGTCAGCCGACATAACCACCTTGGAGCGCACCCGGACGTCAACCAATCGGTAGCCAGAAAATCATTAGCCGGAGCGGATGGTTAACCGATCATTCGGGTATGCGTACCGTGGGAGTGTCCCCAGCTGGCCAGCTAGCCACAGGACCCGGAAACGCCCGGCCGATCAAGCATGCAACCGACCAGAGGACAAAGCACGCAGCGACCACGGTGCTTTCCTTTTCTCCTTTTCCTCTTTCTTCTCTCTCTATTTTCTATATTTTATCTTTTTACCGATCTGTCCGGCTCCTTCTTGTTCCCGCAGCAGCTGACGAAGGACCGAGACGCACAACCTCCCGGCGACGACCCGGCGAGCGGCGAGCTGCCGCTAAGGCTGGCCAGCCGGCGACCGGACGAGCTGCCGCCAGAGACGGGGAGGGCCGGGCGCGGCAAGAAGCAGGCGTCCGGGCGCGGCGAGCCGGCACGGGCGCAGGCGAGGCGGACCGGACGCGGCTGTGCGCTGGCTTGAGGCGAGCAGCGCAGGGCGCAGTCTGAGATGGCGACCCGGCGGGCGGCATGCTGGAGCAGGGGCGCGGCCAGCCAAGGTCAAGCGGGTGTCGGGTAGCTTCGGGTGAAGGTTGAGGAATGTGCTCGCGACACAGCACGGGGATCCGGTGCCAGCGCCGTGGCGAGCAGGGCGCGAGGGGACGTAGCACGAGCCGCGGTCGGCGAGCAAGGCTCTAGCAGGCGCAGCACGGACGGCGGACGGCGAGCAGAGCATGAGCACGCGTTTGCAGCTGGCTGACGGCGAGCAAGGCGCAGAGGATGCGCTGCGGCCGGCGGACGGCGAGCAGGGCGCGGAGGATGCGCAGCACGCGCTGCGGCCGGCGGACGGCGAGCAGGGCGCGGAGGATGCGCAGCACGCGCTGCGGCCGGCGGACGGCGAGCAGAGCGCGGAGCTGCGACCGCAACAGGTTCGAGGGGGCGGCGCCGCGCGGATGATCAGCGACCGGGCGCGCAGTGACGAAGACGTTGCTGACAACGGCGAGGATTCTCAGACACGCGCAAGCGCTGACGAGCGCCCGGATGACCGCAGATACGGCCTGGGCGCTCACACAAGCGCCTCGGCCACAACCGAGCCTCCGAGCTCCTTGCCGATGGTGAGACGACGAGGACGGTGACGAGCCTCCGGGCTGCGCGGGGTTACGGCGACGTCTAGTCCCCGCGCTGATGAAGAAGGTCCCGTCCGAATTTTACCCAACAAGCGCCACTGATGCCCCACGGTGGGCGCCAAATGTCGTGGTGGCTACACGGCATATGCCACGGGGTGGCTAAAGTGTGGGGCCGATGGACGCTAGAGGATTCGGGGAGGGATTGCGCAACGGAATCGCGCTCGGATGAACTCAAGAACACACGAACACACGATTTTACCCAGGTTCAGGGCCCTCGTGAGGAGGTAAAACCCCTACGTCCTGCATCTAGTCTGCATATATGGTGGAGTAAATTAGTTTACACTTTGCTCCGTGAGCTGTTGGTTTCTTGACTAGCATGGATCAGAGGAGCAAGCTAGCTTCTACCTCCTGGCTTGATGCGTGTGAGTGAGAGAGCAAGGCTTGGGAGCTAGCTAGTTTGGTGTGTGCGAGTGATCAGTGCGTGCTCTCCTGCCTCTTGCCCTCTCCCCCTCGTGCCTCTTATAAAATGAAGCCCAAGGGACAAGAGAGGCCCACAATAGTACATTACACTATTCCTCGATTTGACTACTGGGGTCTCGTCCGCACTGTTCACTGCATCATGCATTGTACTCTAGTCACATCGGTGACACTGTAGCAGCGGTTGCCCCTGCCGCGGTCAGGCCTGACCCGCGACGCCTGCGTCCTGCTCTTGCCTGCTTGCGCATGTCTTCCGAATCATCCGTGCCGGTCAGGGAAGTCGGGGTGACACCATGTCGGGGAAGCCGGGAGGGCCGTCATGTCGGGGAAGCCGAGAGTGACGCCGAGTCGGGGAAGCCGGGAGCGCCGCCATGTCGGGGAAGCCGAGAGTGACGCCGAGTCGGGGAAGCCGGGAGCACCGCCATGTCGGGGAAGCCGGGAGTGCCGCCGAGTCGGGGAAGCCGGGAGTGCCGCCGAGTCGGGGAAGCCGGGAGTGCCGCCGTGTCGGGGAAGCCGAGAGTGACGCCGAGTCAGGGAAGCCGGGAGCGCCGCCATGTCGGGGAAGCCGGGAGTGACGCCGAGTCGGGGAAGCCGGGTGCGCCGCCATGTCGGGGAAGCCGGGAGTGCCGCCATGTCGGGGAAGCCGGGAGTGCTGCCGTGTCGGGGAAGCCGAGAGTGACGCCGAGTCGGGGAAGCCGGGATGGTGGACGCGATCCTCTCGGTTGACTTAGCAGAGGGGATGTCGGCCCATCCGGGGCCCATTAGTCTCGTTTCCACCGGTTCAGACGAGAACTCGGGCTAGTTCTCCTCATTTTGGCCCGAGATGCCCTTCTCCTCCTTTTTCTTTATCTCCCTCTTATATGAATTTATTTATTCCTGCAACATTAACACAATAAACCCCATACTCTCAGGGTACCGGGGAAGTATATCCCCGACACCTGTATTGCTTTAATCGTTGTGCTTCCTGCTAGTTGAAGTAGTTGTATGTTGCCAACTCGTTTGTAGATGCATCTGCTGGCATCATTATGCCCTCTTCGATGAATTTTGTTATTTTCGCCGTTGTCTCTGTTGAGATGTCTAGAGTGGTTGTGCCGTCTGGCAGGGTGACTGTGTACGGGTACTCGACGGGTTGTCGATTGGCCGCGTTTTCTGATGTTTCTGCTGCCGTTGTTACGTAGACTTGCCGTGGTATGCGATATGTGTAGTCAGACTGTTCTTCATATGCTGCTCCGTCGTTACTGCTCTGCTCTATGTTTTTGTTGCCTTCGTCATCTTCTTGCTGCTGCGTATGTTCATCATAGTCGACGGTAGCATGCTTTCGCGACTGGATCTCTGCGTCGGTGAAGTCAGCTAGATGTATGTTGTCTTCTGTAGGCTCATCATACTCTGGTAGGTGAAAACTTTCTTCTGGAGTGTCGATCTGCATACGATCTTCGGTTTGGTTGATATGGAAGGTCGACTGCAGTTCTTCTTCCATCTCGTTTTGCCTTATGAATTCGTTAAATTCCTTTGTGGACATGGACCCTGCTATGGATGAGATCGGATCGATCTGTGATGTTGGCGCTCCAGTGCTTCCAGCCGAAGTTGTTGATATGATCATGTCGTCGACTGAAGCAGTCGACAGTTCTTCCTCTTCAGGGAACTCATCCGCCATGAATTTGTTGAATTATGCGGATGTCATTGACTCTGTTGGAGATTTTGGCGGTGGATCAGATCGGTCTGCGACGAGGTATCTTCTTTGTCTACTGCAGATGTGATCTCAGTTGATCTCTTCTGAGAACGCGTGGTGTTGGTAGATTCGTCGACTGACAAGCGGGAATTACCCAGGTTCGGGGCCCTCGAGTGAGGTAAAACCCTTACTCCTGCTTGTCTGTTATTGATTGTGTATGTGCGGCGAGTACATGGGTCTAGCAAGATGTCGATCTTGCTAGGGTTTTGTGGTTCTGGTCAGGCGTGTCCTTAGTCGATCACCCTCCTGTCCTTTATATAGGGGTACAGGTCTCGGGTCGTAACTGACTAGGACTACATATATGGAAAATATTACCGACTATGCTATCTATAGTAAGAGATCTTCGACTTGGGCTTCGCTTGATGGGCTTCCTTAGCCAGATGACAACTGGGTTTTAGTCATTACGTGCACCAGGTACCCACACGAAGGGGTACCCATTTGGTATAACCTTGTCACTTACCGCAACCACGTCACATAAAATAACGCTTCTTCAAAACAAAGTTACACGCCTCTACCTTTATTTAGTTTTGCATGTTTTACGTGACATATAGGCTTATTCATAAGAGAACCGTTTCCCTACCTACAAACTTTGTACCACAAAGTCGATCATATAATTGCATGTTTAAGCGTCCCTTTCGGCCCCTCCATTGAAAATGATTTGCCGACTAAAGAGAGAGAAACAGACACCCGCCAACCACAAATACTGCGCAAGCCGTATGTCAGTAGTGGAACCAGTCTCGCGTAAGCGTACGCGTAAAGTCAGTCTCGGTCGCTTCATCAACTCAATACCGAAGGCATCGCAAGTGCATGCTAGAGGTTAGAAAATATAAGAAACACGTCCTCGTTCAACATGAGTTCTAACCGTACCAGCAGTACTACGCATAGATCGACTCTTATACCACTGAAGGGGTTCCGGTGCAGAAAACAATAATTTTTCTAGCGTACGAACGTCCTAACTAGGCAGGGTCTATCTATCTAGTACATACGATAACGGTGGCGGAACGGGTCACACACCTCCATGTAGACCGATATCAAGGATTACGCTCCCGCACAAGCGTTGACGATGAAGTCGTACGTAGCCGACCTCGAGTGTTGGGATATACTAACTAGGGGTATCTCCAACATGGATCAATCCGGCTAGTCCCGGGTGGCCCAAGGGTGGTAAGGCCGAATCCTGCCGGGCGGCCCAGATAGCTGACGTACAAGGAAGTAGGCGGACGGGCCGAGGAAGGTGGAAGGCCGAAGCCCATCAAGCCACCAAGCCCAAGACGGAAGGCGGCAACTAAGCCGGCGGTCTAGGACTCTGTTTACTTGCCGGACAAGTACTTGCCTTGTATCCTGGGGTCTGGCCGCCTATATAAGCCGGCCACCAGGAAGCCTTTAGGGCACACTCAATACGCATCGTACCCATTGTAACCTGTTCACGGCTATTTGCCTCATAGTGAATTATAACAGCACGTAGGGTCTTGCCACCGTTGCGGGATCTGAAACTGGGTAAACTCGCAGTGTTCAATCCCATCCTCGACGACACCAACCTTCTTCCCCACAATCCATACGTAGGCTAGAGGACCCCCGTCTCCTATCAAATATGCCGACCACGACAGTTGGCGCCCACCGTGGGGCATAAGGTTCCTGGCGTCACGTTCCAGGCGGGAACACTTGGCGACATGGGCAAGCAGATCGCCGTCGGCCGCGTCACATGGTATGGCGGCCACAGCTAAGTCAACTCAGATGAGTCCTGGCTCCCGGCGGACGACTACCTTATCGGGTGCGCAATCGTACCGATCGGAGGGATCGACGTCTTCATCGGGTACACGCCAGAGGCGTACGGCCTACCGCGCTTCTACGACCCCACCCACCAACCCTTCGAACAAGCAGTCGACCGACAAGATGGATCTGAATCCGCCTTCTCCCAGGAGTCGGCCGGATCTGACTTCCACTTCGTCGGAGTTGTCGGACTGGGATCCGACTCCCAACCGGAAAACAACGATCCTGAATCAATCCTTCCTGCCCTCCAGGAGGATGCGATGTCAGATGCCGGATCCAGATCTACTATTCAAGTCAACATAGATTCTGGTTCTAATGATGATGCTAGTCTCTTCGAAGAGAAAATCAAAAGCCACTTTTCCAGTGATAATCCGGTTCCTTCAGAGAACACAGCGGATACAGACATGCCTGATAAGCTGGCTATGATGGTTGTCATCGGTCACGAGTCAACCCCAGTCTCTTCTGAAACGCAAGATAAACCGGCAGAAAATGTCGGCGACACCGTTACCGGCCAACTCATTGACGGTTCCGACAAGGTGCGCGCAAAGAAGAAAACTGGTCTCGAAAAAGGCGGCAGCAGCAAACCCGCGGATTTGCTCTCCGTCATCAAAGAAGTAGAGGAGATCATGCACACTCCGGTGAACAAGGATACCCCACTTGACGAAGTGGAGGAACTTAGGCTTAATATGCTTAAGCACTCTGACTTCCTGCGCAAAAGAGAGGAGCATGTTGAGAGCCTTGCAAAGAAGATCGAGAAAGGACAATAAAAGATTTCGGCCAAAACGAGCCGGCAGCTCTTCGAGGAAAAAAGGCCATAAAAAAACCGCCGTGATAAGGAGCCGCCAATTCGTGCAACAACAGCAGCTCAAGATCTTGGGTTCGACTGGCGCACAACACCACAACGTGTGGATAGAAGGGGGGATGTTGTCTTCTGCTCCCCCATCCTTAACGTTGCTGCTGCGCTAGACACCCTAGACGACAAGACTTACACAGCGGAGCAAAAGCTTGCCAACGCAAGACACTTCGTGAGCAAGGCCCTCGAACAGCAAGCCCGCGCTGACTCCTACGGCCACATGGCGGATGCCCGCGGGGGAGATCTAGAATCCAAGTCAGGAAAGTGCAAAGCTGCACCTAGCGCTGACCCCGAAGGCCCATCCGGCTCCAGTAGTCATGGCGACAAAAGGAAAGCAACACCACCTCCAAAGAAGATGCCACCGCCAAAACCAAGGCGGGACGAGAACTCGCGAACAGGAAACAGAGGAGACCTGCCACCTCCAACCCAGCCAAGGCGCGGTAATGGCGGTAGCCGGGACAACGGACAGCCGCCTAAAAAAGATGCCGGTAACGATCCTCCCAGGAGAGGACGAAGCCGGTATCCGCGGCGCAGCACCGGCAGCAAAAGGAAGGAGGCGGAGAAAGGGCCCAGGCACAACGTAAGCCGGGCAGCATAGGATGAGCCAAACACAAACAGAGGCGGACAACAACTCGATCCAAAAGACGCACATCGCCTACAAGACATAGCAAGAGGAAGGGAGCCGCTATATTCTGGACCAAAGTGCTTTAGCGACGCCATCCGCAGAGAGTCGTTCCCCAAGGACATGACATCAGTGTGTAAAAATTGTCCTAGGTATAACGGCCTCGTTAAGCCGGATTCTTGGCTAGCTGATTATGCCATGGCCCTAGAAATTGCCGGCGGAAGCAATCATATTGCCGTCCGCTACCTACCTCTCATGTTAGAAGGCACGGCAAGGGATTGGATCGACAACCTTCCTGAAAAGTCTATCCATAGCTGGTACGACATGGAAAAGGTTTTCTCCCAGCACTTCCAAGGAACATACAAGCGTCCAAATACCTACACGGATTTGCAATGCTGTATTCAGAAGCCGAACGAAACCATGACCGATTTTGTCAGTCGTTTGATCTCCGAAAAGGCCAACTGTCATGGTGTTTCGGACGCGCAGGCTATCCATGCCTTCTACCCGGGCCTGCAGAAGAAATCCCTGCTCCGTCACCGGCTCGTCCGCGAGCAAGTCACAAACCTTGGCGAAAGCAAGCAGTGGAAGACAAAGCCGGGCCTTCTAACGAGGTAGCTATCGCGTTCCAAGGGAATGCCGACAAAAAGAAGTGGAAGAACAAGAAAGATAATCGTGACGCTGGCTCAGGCCCTAAGGCGGCGCGTATCACTTACGAGCAGGCAAAACTTTTTTCATGCCCCATCCACGCCTCACTCGGTAAGGTCAACCATATGCTCAGCGAGTGCCGTTTCATGGACGACTTCAAAAAGGATCCCACAGTTGGCTGGAAGTCAAAAAAGTCAAAGAAGTACGACAAGAAAGACAACAAGGATGACGAGGATGACAACGACATGTCAATCTCAAGCGATGACGACGTTGCCGCCAAGAAAAAGAAGCCATACCCGAAGGTCAAAGAATCACTCGTGTGTTTTGTCGGCACGCCTTCGGCTAAGGTGGAAAAGGCGGAGATGTGCGAACACAACGCGACAATGTCGGACGTCCCTCAGTATTTGAACTGGTCTGAGGCGGCAATCACTTGGGATCGGTCCGACCACCCTGATCACGTCCCTCACCCAGGCAAGTACGCCCTTGTCGTCGACCCCATTGTCGACAACTTTAGGCTCACAAAAGTACTAATGATGGCGGCAGCAGCCTCAACATCCTGTACTATGATACACTAAGCCGCACGAACTTATCAGAGGATCAGCTTGATCACAGCAACCTTACTTTTCATGGCATAGTGCCCGGCAGACAAGCAAAGTCAATGGGGAGCATTAGGCTAAAGGTAACTTTTGGACCAAAGGAGAACTATCGCTCAGAGTTTCTCCGGTTCGAAGTTGTCCCCTTTAAAAGCGCCTACCATGCAATCTTCGGACGACCGGCTTTCGCCAAGTTCATGGCAAGTTCGTGTTACATATACACCAAGCTTAAAATGCCAGGGGAAAATGGAACCATCACGGTTTCCGGCAACTTCAAGAAAGCTAAGGAGTGCGAACGTGGCATGGCCTCCTTCGCAGAAGCCGTCATCCACAAGGAAGAGCTCGCACTACTTGAGGCGGACCCAAACGACTCCATGCCCAAGCCAAAGATTGATGTCAAGAAGACCTTTGAAGCTTCAGAAGACACCAAAAAGGCGGACCTCATCCCAGGTGACAAGTCTAAGCAAGTTGTCATCGGCTCCAACCTTGACAGCAAATAGGAAGGCGCGCTCGTCGAGTTCCTCCGTGAGAATCGCGACATCTTTGCATGGTCGCCATCCGACATGCCTGGTGTACCGAGGGAAGTTGTCGAGCACTCACTCAACGTCATAAAAGGATCCAAGCCGGTGAAGCAAGCAACAAGACGCTTTGGTGATGAGAGGCGCAAGGCTATAGGAAAGGAGATAAATAGGTTGAAGCCTGCCAATTTCATAAAAGAAGTTGTACACACCGATTGGGAAATCCTATACTTGTCCCAAAAAAGAATAAAGAGCTGAGGATGTGTATCGACTATACCGGTGTTAACAAGTGTTGCCCAAAGGATCCCTTTGCGCTGCCTAGAATTGACCAAGTCGTAGACTCCACAGAAGGCTCCGAGCTAATTTGTTTTTTGGACGCCTACTCAGGATACCACCAAATCAAGATGAGGGAGTCAGATCAACTGAAAACATCTTTCACCACTCCATACGGGACTTTCTGCTACATCACGATGCCTTTTGGCCTGAAGAATGCAGGGGCAACATACCAGCGCTGTATACAAAATTGCCTGCATGAACAGATCGGCCGCAATGTTCACGTCTACGTAGACGACATTGCGGTGATGTCGAAAAAGAAGGCGTATCTCCTAGAGGATTTGGAAAAAACTTTTCAGAATCTCCGAAAATATCAGATGAAGCTCAATCCCGCCAAGTGTGTTTTCGGCGTTCCAGCCGGCAAACTACTCGGATTTATCGTCTCAGAACGAGGGATCGAAGTTAATCCGGAGAAGATCAAGGCTATCCAAAAAATATCCAGACCCACTTGTCTGAAGGACGTGCAACGGTTAGCCGGATCGGCGACAGCCGTCAGTCGTTTCATAAGCCGCCTTGGGGAAAAGGCAATGCCCCTCTACCGGCTATTGAAGAAATCCGACAACTTTGAGTGGACAACAGAAGCAGATGCCGCCTTGCAGCAACTTAAGGAGGCTCTCGTATCCGCTCCAATATTGGCAGCACCTCGATCGCAGGAACCAATGCTGCTCTACATCGCGGCAACTGGAGCAGTTGTCAGCGTGGTCTTGGCTGTGGAAAGAAAGGAAAACGAAGCCGCGACGTCTGAGCAACGTCTGGTTTACTTCATCAGTGAAGTCTTCTCCGCCTCCAAGCAGAGGTATCCACATTACCAAAAGCTGGCTTATGGTGTATTCTTCGCCGCCAGAAAGCTTAGGCATTATTTCCAGTAGCACATAGTGAAAGTAGTCAGCAGGGCACCGTTGAGAGACATAATCAACAACGTAGAGGCAATATGCCGAGTTGCCAAATGGGGCATCGAGCTTGCCGCCTTCGATATAGTCTATAAACCACGGACTGCCATTAAGACTCAAGCACTCGCAGACTTTGTTGCCGATTGGACAGAAGCCATGGAGGAAACAGTACTCCCCGAGTCAGAATATTGGGTCATGCACTTTGACGGATCAAAGATGCTCAAAGGCTCGGGGGCCGGAGTTGTTCTGCGCACACCCAAAGGCGACAAGCTCAGCTACGTGTTGCAGATTCATTTCACAGCAACCAATAACGTCGCAGAGTATGAAGCTTTGCTTCACGGGTTACACGTGGCAAACGACCTCGACGTCAAGAGAATCCTCTGTTATGGCGACTCCGATTTAGTCGCGCAGCAAGTAAGCGGCACATGGGACGCGAAGAGCACAACAATGGCGACATACATGGCCAAAGTTGACGAATTCGCCAAAAAATTCATGGGCTACGAAGTCCGGCATGTTCCAAGAGCTGAGAACGAGGCGGCAGACACCCTCGCCAGACTCGAGTCAGAACGCAAAAAAGTGCCAAAGGATATTTTCCTGGAACATTTACACAAGCCGTCCATTAAGGGCGCCGACTTGTTGGACCCCGATGCAGAAGAACCAGTAGAAGCGGCAAGTTTCGCCGTCTACTCGATACAGCCGGATTGAACCGTCCCATACCTCAATTTCTTAATCGACAAGAAGTTGCCGGAGGATGATGAGGTGTTAAAAAGGTAGATCATAAGGCGAGCCAAGGCATTCACAATAATCAAAGGCGAGCTATATAAGCGAAGCACGTGCGGTATCTATCAGCGGTGCGTACTGCTAGAAGAATACCGGGAAATTCTAAAGGACATACATGTCGGCACTTGCGGGCATCACGCCTCTGCCAGGTCCATTGTGTCCAAAGCTTTCCGCCAAGGTTTCTACTGGCTTACCGCCAAAGAAGACGTCGAGCACATCGTGAAAACATGCAAAGGCTGCCAGTTGTACGCCCGCCAACCTCACATGCCGGCACAAGAGCTCAGGACAATTCCCATCACCTGGTCGTTCGCGGTCTGGGGCTTAGACATGGTTGGTCCCTTCAAGAAGGCACGTGGTGGGTACACCCACCTATTGGTCGTTGTCGACAAGTTCACCAAATGGGTCGAGGCCAAGCCGATCAGCAAACTTGACGCACGAACAACCACCAATTTCCTTTGGGGAATTATCTCTCGGTTTGGAGTTCCACACAACATTATCACTGATAATGGCAGCAACCTGTCTCAAGGCGACATAGAAGAATACTGCAGTGATCTAGGCATCCGGCTTGATTTGGCATCCGTGTCACACCCTCAGTCAAATGGACAAGTAGAGAATACAAACGGCTTGGTCCTCTCAGGACTTAAGCCCCGTCTCAAAGCTTTGTTACACAGGGCAGCCGACGCTTGGGCAGAAGAGCTACAGTCCGTACTCTGGAGTTTGCGCACAACGCCAAACAGATCTACCGGCTATACTCCTTTCTTCTTAGTATATGGCGCAGAAGCGGTGCTACCTACCGACATGAAATACGATTCCCCAAGAGTTCAAACCTACATCGAGCAAGACGTAGAAAGTGCAAGACAGGATAGCCTAGACCTGTTAGATGAAGAAAGAGACGTCGCTCTACATCTCTCCGCCTTGTACCAGCAACAACTCCGCCGCTATCATAGCCGGAGAGTGCGGAAGCAAGGCTTCAGAACAGGTGACATGGTTCTCCGCCTAATTCAAAATAGAAAAGGCTTGCACAAGCTATCCCCGCCATGGGAAGGACCGTTTATAGTCACAAAGGCGTTGCTCAATGGTTCCTACTACCTAGCCGACATCCGCGACGAAGAAGAAAAGAAAATGCGCAAGAAGGCGGCAGGAAGAAGAGGAACCAAGCGCAAAAGAGGCATTGACGACCCGTTTGAACAAACAAGACGGCCTTGGAACATTGAGCAGCTACGTCCTTTCTACACTTAGCAATTTATAATTGTAATAAGTTATATATGATTATGAAATGAAAGTCTATGGTTCCTCATCTGTGTTGAGAAGCATGCCATCTTTTATCTCTTCTTGCAATCATATATCCCCTATGTATCTAAGTTACCTATTTTCTAGCTCCGTGCAAAGGTTCAAACTGGTAGATACTTGCAGCTTTCGAGCCAACCTAAAGCAAAAATCAACTTTTTGCGCCGCCTAATTCCTTTACATCTGATTACTTATATGTGGTTCGCCTAGTAGTATGTCTTTGGCGCCAACATGTTGGTTTTGGTTTCTGATTCTAAACATATGGTTTAGCCCTGGTTGTTTGAGCTAAAGTTTCCGGCTGAGGTTTGCCAACGTACAAACAGTCAAGCATATAAGCCAGAGTAAAATTAAGGCGGGCCAAATAAAAATAAGGCAAAATAAAACAAGTTAGCTGGCTTCCCGCCTAGCAGAACATCTCCAAAAATATTTACAAATATTACAGATTGAGAGTTGATTGTTTCAGGGGCAGGAAAGGCCTAGCCGTCAAGACATAAAGGAGACCGGCAACAGCAACTTCGGCTCGGGGGAAGCCTACATTAGGCTTGGGGGCTGACAACCTCAGCCCCGGAGCTATCACTCCCCTCCGCCTCGGCCGTACCGGCAACTCCAGCTTCTCCAGCAGCAGGCGCAGGATGGCGCCGGTAGAAGACCGTTGTATCAACCATGTCGGCAACACGCGTGGCATAGCCGGCAATGCTGTTCAGCACAGCAGCCGGCTGGACCTCACTGCCGTCTTCATAAGTAGACGGCATGCCCTCGGTGACGAGTCCTATCTCCGCCTCGGGGGTAGTGCGCCATGAATAATCCAAGCGCAGTCTTGGCACCACCCCGCGCCGCCGACTTCAGCGAGGTCTTGTGTAGCTTCGGGGCTTGCTCCAACATGCTGGGCACATCGCTGAACTCGGACGACTCTTGGCTGCCGGAGGAGATGAAGAACTTGGCGGCAAACCGCTTGGACGCCACCAAAGTCTCGGTGATCAGCTCAACCAGGCGCACAAGGCGATCTAGGCGGGGGCTGACAACCCTGACATCGCCTAAGCCGGCAGCAACTGCACCAAAAAATAAAAAGCGTCAGTTTGGCTCAGGCTAAACAAATTGACGGAAAAAGATGAAGCGTGAGGAATTACCAAGGACCAAGTTATGGAAGGCGGACAACTCAATCGTATGAGCTGCCACCGCATCCTCCGCAGTCTGGGCGCGAGAAGCCTGCTTGGATATTTCCTCACCAGCCGCCTTCTCCGCCTCCGCCAATTTTTTGCGCAGGTTATCCAGCTCCCCAGTAAGCTGGCTGGACTCCTGCGCAAACTTCATCTGATGGGCCTCCATCTCCTTCTGATGCTCCTCCCTCATCGCCAAGTTGGCGGCCGCCAAATCAGAAGCTTCATTCATAATAGCTTGCATATCAGTGGACGCCTTCTGTATATCCTGGGCATGATCTAGCAGTTCTACAATATGGATTCACTAGCTAAATGATTGGCGGCAGCAAAACAGAAAACATGGCGGAAGGCAAAAAACAATGATTTTACCTTCATCCTTCTTGCGGGCCGCTTCCAATTCGGCAATCCGCAGATCCTTGGCTTCGCAATCTTTCTTCAGATCGCGACACCGCTGGTTTATCTCCAACCTGGAGGAGATAAGCTCCACGTTGGCGGACAGGATGCCCTGCGGACAAGGACAAAGGCATATAACATATTGTCAAAAAACCACTAAGTCGGCGACCAATGTTATTGATCTGCCATCTAAGTGCTCGGGGGGGGGGGGGGAGGGGGGGGGGAGACTATGTATATGCCGCCAAGTTAGATAACTTACATAAATATCGCCCTCCAAGTCGGCAAAGTCCTGGGAGGCGAAGTCAGCAAAATCCAGGGTGGATTCCTTGGCCTCCTTAAAGGTAGACCAAGGATCCCTAACTCTGCCGCCTCCAGCAGCTGGGGCTGCCCTCTGCGTTCCGCCGGCAACCTCCACCAGCAACTCCTCCTTGGCGGCGCGCGATCGGACGACTTCATTGGCCGTAGCCTCAGCCGATGGAAAGGAAGTGCTGGTTGCGCGACCAGCAGAGGGGGCCCTTGGCGGCGGGCCAGAAGCAGGAACCGGGGGCTGGCGGCGAGCATCGCTCATAAAGCCGCCGGCCCGGGGCTAAGGAGTTGGCGGCACGGTAGCAGGCGAGCTACCCTGGAGCCGCTTTCCGTTGGACAGAAGGGACCTGGACGACAACCTGGAAGTCGCCACCCGTTCCCTGGCAACAAAGCAATGTCAGCCAGATGAGTACCGGTAATAGAGAAATTCGACGACTATTTAAGGCGGAAATGGGTACCTTCGGGGGATGTTAATCCCCACGTTCTCGTCGAGGCCGATGAGCACCGGCTCTATAGCCGTTACGGTCCGTTTCTTCCTCTCGGCGTTCACCGTAGAGGAAGCAGCGCCGGACGCTTTGTGCTTTTTGGTTTTCCCGGCTTCCGACTCGTAAAAGTCGGCAGCCATGTCATTCTCCCCCGGAGCAGAGAGCTGCCAATCGAGAAAAAAGCAAGTGTTAACAGGACTCCATTAAGACGACAAAAGTCGTCAAAGAAGGGCAACAAGAGAAATATCTACCTCAAGGGGAGGGTTGTCGTGGGTGTGCATGGGCACGCTTTCCACCGCCTTCACCAGCCCTGATTTGACAAGGCTGCGAAGTCGGAACGCCATGTCGGCAGCTGGTAACCCATCTTCGCTTACGCGAAGAGAGGCTGTGGCAGTAGGCGAATACTGACACATCTTGTGCGGGCTATACCGCAAAGGCAGTATCTGCCGGCTAAGCCAACAGATGACGGTGTCCACCCCATCCATCAAGGGGGGATCCATCGTGCGAGTGAGGAACTCGATCCGCCTTTGAATAAGGCGGAGCTCCTCCGTCAACTTGGGGACCGCCTCGTCCCAGCATGGCCTGGGCATAGGCGGCGCGTTGACAAAGTCCGGGACGCCAAATTGGCGCCCCGGTGCTGCCATGTCTTGGCAGTAGAAGAAGGTGGATGTCCAGCCCTTGACGGACTCGATGTACGGTATCTTGGGATACCATTGGCGTCCTTGGCGGCAGTTGAAAGTGATATTGCCGTAGGTTGCCAGTCCGCCGTCCGGCACAGTCTGGCGCCGGCAATGGAAGCAGTATCTGAAGAAGTCTAAACTACGCCTAATACCTAGATAGTCCTCAAACAGAGCCGTGAAGCCGGCTAAGACTAATATGCTATTGGGCGCTATGTTGTGGGGTTGGAGCCCGTAGTGATCTAACACCTCGCTAAAGAAGGCGGAAGGCGGCAAGGCCATTTCCCTAACTAAGTGGGAGGTGAGGATTACCCGCTCCCCGGCTTTCGGAGCCGGGATGACGTCCCCGAAGGCGGACCTCCAGCTGCAGTCCTCCCGAGTCGGGAGATAGCCGACAGCCTCCAGGTCTTGGAGCGCCTCTTCGTCGACAATGGAGGGGAGCCAGTAGCGCGACCCAAGGTCGGCTGGCTCCTCCTCCTCGTCGACAGGCGCACCACCAGCCGCCGCCGGCGCGGTGGAAGACGAAGGCGCCGAGGGCGCCGCCGCGCGAGCGGCGGGGGTCGAAGATGGAGCGGTGGCGACATTACCCGTGTGCGTCGTCGCAAGACCCGACGCCGCGCCACCCATCGCCGCTGCGACGGTGGTCTCGGCCTCAGGCCCGCTGGACGTCGCCGAGGGAATGTTCTGCTCAGTGGACATCGCCGTGCGCAGAGGTCGCCGGAGGGAAGTGTTCGCCGGAGTTCGCTCGGTTAAGTAAGAGAGCGGGAGAGCAAAGGATGGTGGAGAGCGAGAGTGGAGAAGGAAAATGAACTGCTCGGCTCCCTATTTATAGGTCCGGGCGTTGCTTCCTGTGCAACGGCACAGTTAGTCGGGCACGTGTCGGACATCTGTTGCCATAGAGCAGCGCACGATCACACGATCCCCATGACTCCTCTTTTCCCGCGATTTGCAATCATGACGTGTTTTTCGCTTCCGTTGGTTTCAAACTGTCGTGAACCGACTGGCGTTATCCATCAAAGATATGTTTGTCTTGCCGTCAAGGATCAGGCTTTCTTGTGAAGGTATCTGACAAGTTTCATTAAGCCGTATTTCCCATGTTGGATAAAGGCGGCTGTGTGCCAACATTAAGGTACACGTTCCCCCATTATTTTCATAATGGTTCAAGTCCTGTAGCCGCCAACATTGAAGAATGAAGAATCAAGAAGAAGTCGGCACCTGGAGAACTTCAACCTTTCTAGGGGCTAATGTTGGGGATATACCAACTAGGGGTATCTCCAACATGGATCAATCCGGCTAGTCCCGGGTGGCCCAAGGGTGGTAAGGCTGAAGCCTGCCGGGCGGCCCAGATAGCTGACGTACAAGGAAGTAGGCGGACGGGCCGAGGAAGGTGGAAGGCTGAAGCCCATCAAGCCACCAAGCCCAAGACGGAAGGCGACAACTAAGCCGGCTAGGTCTAGGACTCTGTTTACTTGCCGGACAAGTACTTGCCTTGTATCATGGGGTCTGACCGCCTATATAAGTCGGCCATCAGGAAGCCTTTAGGGCACACTCAATACGCATCGTACCCATTGTAACCTGTTCACGACTATTTGCCTCATAGTGAATTATAGCAGCACGTAGGGTCTCGCCACTGCTGCGGGATCTGAAGCTGGGTAAACTCGCCGTGTTCAATCCCGTCCTCGACGACACCAACCTTCTTCCCCACAATCCATACGTAGGCTAGAGGACCCCCGTCTCCTAGCAAATATGCCGATACCACGACATCGAGGTCATGGAGAACTTGTCGCGATGATGTAGATGATGACGTCGGAAAGTCGACGATGACTTGCGTCGACGGGCGTCGGGCGGAAGATGGCGTGGCGCCGGCGGCTAGGGGGTTGCGCCGGCGGCAGGGCAGCGACATAGCTGCTGGGTGGGCGAGACGACATCGCCCAGACTCCTCAAATGTGGCGCCTCCGACCACTCGCAAGCATACAAAGCTTAACAACAACCCCCGGTCACTCAGATCCAACTGAGATCGCAGGGGTTGAACTTTTCTGGAATCCTGCAGGGCAACATCGCCCGACGATATAGCTTTGGTGGAGAGAGGAGGCAAAACGGGCGAAGAAACAGCTCGGCCGGCCTGCTACAAATTTAATTGTATTTTTCTGTAATTAATCCAATTAATATGACTTGCTATATAAAGTGGGAGGGGGTGTGCAAACACTTTGCCTCCACCATGTGGGACTAAAGGGAAAAGGATGGGGAGGGGGTTCGGCCGAACCCCCTAGTACGAATTGGATTAGGGGCCCAAGCCCCCTTCCTTCCTTGGTGGTGCGGCTCCCCTCTTCGGCGTTCTTAGGGCCCATTTAGATGGGATGCTCCTTTTTACTTTATTTAATTAATAATTAAATTAAATATAAAATATAATTAATTCATAATTAATATATTTAAATACTATTTAATATCCCGTGACTCCGAAATATTTTCCGAACCACCCAAACATCTTTCAGACATTCCCGGAACCATTCCAGACCTTCCCGGAACTCCTTCCGGACCAACAGAACTCTTTCCAGATCATTTCTCTCTCTCTCTCAATAAAATCCTATAATATTCTATAAACTTTCTCCTAGTGTCGTTAAGACCTTAAGCTTGTAACGCTACGGTTCGAGAACACTCCAGACATGGTCGAGACCCTTCGCTCGCCAATGACCGCCAGGGATACCTGGATGCATATGACGGTCCCTGCGCATCCTACGAATATCGTCGTTGAACCATAAACATGATATTCATTCCCTTTGTTTCTGCGATACTACCTTGTCCAAGATATGATCGTAGACATCTGATTCCCTGTTGTATCTCGTTACCGACATAGGTTATTAACTCGTCTGCGATATTACATCTCCATGACGTAGTCATAAGCTGCACTGCTATATAGATGCAATATCACCGAGTGAGCCCAGAGTATCTTTACATTACAAGAATGAACAAATCCCGCTCTTGATCCTTACGTCTTAACATACTCTTTCGGGACACCCAAGATGGACACTGTTATTGTCATGCTATATAAGACACGACGTTTGATGCTCTCAAAGCACCCCTACGAAATAGCAATAAGCACAGTCTCATGGTCTAAGGAATAAGCTATCATATTCCTTGTTTATTGCAAATGGTAAACATCATAATACGATCCTATTGCAATACTTTGCCTATGTCCATCACCTTATTCAACTAATAAGATGATCCCACTGTCAACCAACGCCATTATCCATGATCGGGAATCTCGATCATCTGTTGCCCAATGGACTAGTTTATATAGAGTCTCACTAGGGATTCTGGTTGTCTATGTATCACACGTGTGTTAATAATTCCGATTAATACAATTATAGCATAATACAACGACATATTATAAACTTATGAGATAATGCGATAAATACTACTTATTTATTTGCCTCTAGGGCATATCTCATTCAGTCTCCCACTTGCACTAGAATATAAATAAACTAACTGCATTTTACTTCATCAAAACCACTTATCAAATAAGCGTTATATGATAATGCTTGCTTGTGAAAGAGTGTTACTCTGACAATCCGTACAATACACAATTGTGTGTTGTTTTGCGATTCATTGATATCAACCTGTTTGATATCATCATGTTATTCAATAACATATATACAAATACCGTAACTAAGTGAGACTTCTGTTAAGAAGTGAGCCTAGCTCACATGGTTAGGGAAGTGGATGTACAACCCAGCCACCCAGGTTCAAGTCCTCATGGACGCAGATTTGGGTTCTTATTATTTAAAAATAAAAAACCCGCTGTAGGGGCTTCCCCTACCGCATTCCTTTCAAAAAAAAAAAGTGAGACTTCTGTTTCTCAGCGCTTACTCTGATTCTGTTAACCAGATAATTGCTTTGCAAACACACTCAGTCATAGAGAATTATATGTAAAATTTACAATCTCGCAATATCTATATACTTTCATACCTATGTAGAAGACTTGACACTTCAATGTCAATCTAATAACTAATACATTTCTACTTCTAGTAAATTCTAATTTTACTTTCACAATTGTTATTCTTCTAAGAACATGGGTCATATTCTACCAAATAAGGTAGTTCAACAATTTTGCCTACTATTGATAAACTTACTATGCTACCAAATAAGGTAGTTCAATAATTTTTCAGGCAGTTCAAGCACGTTGAGGGTGTTTTCGCCACAGCAAACCACATTTGCCCAATGTTAGATGAATTTTCCTTCTAGTTTTGTAAGCCAAGCCTTTAAATATTTTGGAACGTGTCGATGATAAGCTTGGTGACATCATGCATTCTCCATTGTGATGAAAAGGTAGTTGAGACTTATGGAAAAACGGTGAACAATTATTTGTATTGATCATCTATCTAGTGGTGATTAAAAGCGCAAGAGTGCAAAGTATCCTGCTTTCGTGCTACTTGCACCCTTACTGTAGCACATGTCAAGCATATAAAGAAGCCACCAACATGTTGCAGCATAACTCATGATGAAATATGTCACACCACTACACAACATGTATATGTATGTAGGTAATTATATCAAGGAAGACATACTAGCATGTGCACCAAGCCACCAACACGCACATGTTCCTTTGTACCACCATGGTATCATGCTTTTGAATGCATATCAATAACTCTTTAAAACGGAAATGACGAAAACAACAACACACAATTCCTTTTTGTGAGGGAACAATCTGTTTTTGAGGGAAGCATCAGGATTCCGTCCTGCTGTGGGTTTTACTAATTACCAATCACCATCATATCACTTATAAGAGCATCCACAACATGGCGCTAATACGCCGACGCCGGGAAGAAAATCCCGACCTAGCGACAGTTGATCTAGCAAATCCCGAGCGTCAACCGCCTAAAGTTTCGCCCGACGCTTATCTTTTTCTTAGCCCGCGGTGAAGATCGGAGGCATCTGAGCCGCTGCATGCAACGAAAGTACACCAGTTTGTTTGCATGCAACTAGAATATAGCGACTGCATAAGCGCTCAGCGTTGCAAACTGAGGCGCTTAGCACATAATCTGATTTTTTTGATATTTCTTTTTACACTTAAGCGCCTAGTTAAGCGCTCCTGATTGTGGATGCTCTAAGATAGTCAAGAAAAAACATAATAGGTTCATCGAACCAATTACACGACTTAACCTCACACACTTGGATCGATGATCCAATCCAGTCTTATGGTGTCCCGATCTCGGAAGGGATCGAACAACCCTCTTAACTTGGTAGAGTAGGTGTGACAAGTCTTTATCCTTACGATCAAAAGGAACACAATAATGGTTGGATATCATGAATAGGCAGAGGTACCATCTCACATTATTATCCTGAAGAAATAAGAACATGATCACATTCGGGAATGGATCGTCCTGTTTAGATGTGGATCGTCGGATCCCAATCGGACGGTCGTGGAAGCCCCCATATCCTTCCCTCGTATCACCGGGATTGAATTCCGGCAGGTTGGGAAAAAGGATCGTCACGCGATCCTCCCCTCTGGTACAAAAATCCCAAATCAACCCGAACCCGCCGCCCCCTCCCCGGCTTCGCTTCGCTGCCGCATGCCTCTACTCCCTTCTCCGCCCCGTCGCCACCCTCCCAAACCCTAGCCACCGCGGCGCCCCGCCCCCCCTCCCCCGAAACCCTAGATCCCCGCCCCATGGCCTCCGCCGCCGCCGCGGCCCCCGTCTCGGGCCAGGTCGTGCAGCGGTTCCGCGCGCGGCTGCGGGAGGAGGCGGGGGAGGAGCCGGGGCCGGCCGCGGTGGTGGGCGTCTACGAGGAGGCCCTCGCCGAGCTCACCTTCAACTGCAAGCCCATCATCACCGAGCTCACCATCATCGCGGAACAGCACGCCCCGCTCGCTGCCAGGGGGATAGCCGACGTTATCTGCGCCCGCATCGTCGAGGTCCTTGTTCTGTTCTACTTCACAAGTTTTTTGTTTTCTTTTGGTGCGGACGAGGCGGCTATGTTGTATTTTCGGACAGAAAGGAGCTTGTTTGCTATGCTTGTCCGGCCGATTGGGTGCTTGAGTCATTGTTAGGGTTTGGTAAAAGTTTACTAGAAGTTTAAAGGAACTAAATAAATGTACACTTTTGGTCTCGAGGATTGGTGCTCATATAGTCTGTCTGTAAATGCTTTGCTAGTTGCAAATGTGATTGCTCGAATTTAGTGATCAGAGTGAGTGAGATTCAAGATTTTTGAAGCGAATGATATGAATGCAGCCGGAGTGTATAAGATTGGCGTTTAGCAGCTTATAGTTTTATTTGCTCTGCTAGTTTGGATAGGGATTTTTGATAGGCTGAATTGCAATGCAACTATTAGGATTTTATTCTGTGAAGACGTGGTGTTGTTTATTTTGTGAAATAGGTACAGGTTGAAGTGGAATGTAAGTCAAAAGTTAAAGGAAGTTCCAAACCATGACATTGTTAGATCGGATATGAATCAACTAGATGTTTATTGATAGACATGGTTTTGTTTAGTAATGCTTGTGTAGTAGAACCATGCTGTATTTGTTTTCTCTCTGAAGAAGACTGTATGCGAGTTTAAATGGACCCAATTTGAGAACTAATTCTAAAGGAAAAAAATTATGTTACATATTTCTACGCCTAGGGTTTCTTTGCATGACAGAATCATTCCGCAATGCTTGCAGGTGCCCGTTGAACAGAAATTGCCATCTTTGTATCTGCTAGATAGTATTGTGAAGAACATAGGACGAGAATATATAGCACATTTTTCCACTCGGTTGCAGAAGGTATTTTGTTATGCATACAGGGAAGCTCACCCTAATCAGCACGCTTCAATGCGACACCTCTTTCGTACCTGGTCGCAAGTGTTCCCTTCTGCTGTCCTTCGAGGGATTGAGGACGAGCTTCAGTTTTCTCCTTCAGAGATTAAACGTCCTGCCACAACGAATAATGTGCGACAGTCAGAGTCGCTATCTCCCAGTCCTAGGCCATCTCATGGCATCCATGTAAATCCGAAGTATCTAGAAGCACAGCACCAATTCAAGCATGTCAGCAAGGTAAGAGTTTTCAGCATACCAGCTCGACAATATCCATCAAATGGGACCAGTTCAGTAATAACTTATAGCTGGTACACATGTTTTGGCGTTCAAGTATGTTTTTCTTGCTATCATGTACAGACTGGCAACCTATGATGCCTATAGTATTAAAAATCTAGTTTGAAGCTGATGCAGTTTGTGCCTTTTTTTTTGTATAAATCAGGTCGATCAGCTAGTAACTCATGACAGGCAAATGACTGATGTGGAGGAGGATCATATTAATGGGTTAACATCAAATGGCTTGCGAGGATTTCCTGCAACTTCTTCAAAGCTCCAGGTATTCGGGATTCCATCTGCTCTCTTCCTCGTCTTTTCATGCTTTTACTCTCTCCTACTCCTAGTATGTGCCCCGTACAAATCTAGGAGTTCTTATTGATGCTGCTTGTGGGGTTCTCTCTATGTATGAATGAGAGAAGTTTTACTCTTTGTTTTCTGAGCAGTTTAGTAGTGTTCCATGCTCTCACCAAAACTTAGTTGCACAATCTTAAATTTATTGTTGGTAGCGGACTATGTGCATGTTGCAACTTGCAAATCAGACAGTTTGCCTCATTTTGTCTTTCATATTTTCTTCATTAGAATCTACGAAGCATGGATACGGCAGATGTTGCCGAACTGCCGTAGGGATACGCGGGGATACGGGGATACATGGGGATACGCCGGAATACGCGAATTTGCAGTATCCCCGAAATTCGAATTGAAAAAAAAGAAAACAATTCTGGGATACGGGGAGGTGAACTGGAGCAGGCCCTTGTGGAGGGCGACGACGCTGATGCGTGGAGGGGGGAGAGCATGGAGGGACAGAGGCAAGGAATCCACGCCATGTACAGACGGAGAGGCGATGCAGCAGAGGCGAGGCTGAGCGGCGAGGGAGAGGCGACGCAGCAGTATGCGGCGGCGGGCGCAGGAGAGGCGGCGGCGTCAGATGGGATCGAGCGCTGCTGCGGCTCGTGAGTGTTGAGGCAGCGCCGAGCGACTCGTTTCAGATTGTTCAGATTGAGCTAGGCAGGCTAGGGTTTCATGTGGGCTTCACTGGGCCAATATTGAAAGGAAGATTGGAGCTTATACGGGTGGAGTGGGCTGTGGGCCTTGTGCAGAGTTTTATCTTTTCTGATATTTTTCTCATTAAAATTTTCATTCTTGACTATATTACATGGCATATTTCATTTTATTTTATATATACTAGCCGTATCCCCGAATGGCTGTTTTTGGAAAATGCCGTATCCCGTATCCCCGTATGCGTATCCCCGTCTTTCCGTCCCCGTGTCCGTGCTTCTTAGATTAGAATCATATCACACGTATATTGAAAATCAACATAAAAGAGTATGCTGGGGCTTTCAACATACATATTATAATATTTGTTAGTGTAGTAGTTTATATTGAACCATCGAGGACCCAAGCAAAGCACATAAGCACCACACATACAGTTGCATTATCCCAAGTTATTGAAATATACGGGGATTTACCTTTTTATTACTACAAAAATAAAAATTATGCAAGTTCTTAAGAATAACGCTGATGGTACATTAACCCTTAGACATCCCATTTCTACAGCCGTTTATGATCTCTTAACATAAATTACAATAAAAAGAGGAAAACATACCTCTTGAGTCTTGACAGACATGTACCAAAACAAAACTCATGATTTGGGTCACACAAAAAATCAAACAGGTTTGTTGTGCTGCTGTAAAAAATGAATGTATCAGGTCTGTTGTGCTGCCAACTAAGAGCAACCGTGGCTGTAATGCCGGTCTTTATGCTTTTTAATTCACTGCATATACCGGCTGTTGCTCGGCAGTTAGATTTGATTGTGCTCTCTTCACTGCTTGAAAAAGGAAAATGTATTTGTTATTGATTTTCCTAGGGAATAGCTATGTTTATTGGAGATAACAACCATGTGTGGTATCTATTATTAACTCTTTCTCTGTTACAAGTATTCTGAAGTCCTGAGAGTTCCTAACCTCCAACCATTTCATGTTCCCAAGTTAATGATACATTTCAATTTCAGTTGGCCTTGGAATGGTCGAGAACCCTAAGTGAATCCAATCCAAAACTCATGCTGTTAGTTGAACCCACCAAGCCATTCCAATCCAACACATAAGTTCTCCAATCCAGATCACACCGAACCACTGACAGCATTGATCCAAACCAAACTGTTTCATAGTTTTGCATTGAACCTGTTTGCTAAAACCAAAGCATGGACTTAAAAAGCAGTTAGCTACACGAGGGCTTGCGTACAGAGTAGAGTTGCGAGGCCACGAGAGAATAGAGGAGGGGCACTCATATTCGGGAGAGCTCCTTCCAGTTGAGGTGGCAGGCTTGCTCCGATGATATCAGAGGCAGTCGTGAGGCACGGTGAAGGCAGGGGTGACTCAAAGCTGTTGGGAGTTGGCGCAGCAACATGGACAGAATTGGAGGATCGCCTGGATGGCGTCTGACAACATTTGCCTGTGGCGAGTGGTGGAGGCAGCCCCAGGTGGCGGTAACGGCAACAGTGATCCCTTGTCTATGCGGGCTCAAGCGTCTTCTGGTGTCCACTGTCCAGGAGCCATATTTGATCTCAAATCGATTGATTGATGCGCAGTTTGCAACAGTTTTAGACTGCATAGTCTCAGCTCGAATCAAACTGGGCCAAAAAAATTCTGCCTGTAGTCCAGATCGAACCAAACTTTTCTTCATGCCAATCTGTTCTGACTTCTGGGCAAACCGAGACAAACCAATTCGGTAACAAAACTGAAAACCCAGTTCCACCCCAAATTGTTCTCAGGCCTACCTTTCATTATTGGGTAAATGTTTTTTTAGTCACACAACACAAGGTTCTTTATTTGTTTTCAAGTGAAACACTATCCATATATTTTACAATGAAATTACCCCTATCAGTTTTATATCATAAAAACAAGTATGGACATGCTGTTGCTTTTTATTTGTTTTACTTACGATGCAGCATGTGACATCTGTTTATGACTCAACTTTTACTAACAATCTGTCTTGATATCATACGGACAGAAATCTACGATACTGTATGCTGATGATCCTGATCAACAGGAGGCATTCCTGTCACGTGCTGGAATGACAAGAAGAGACTTGTCGAGATCACCACCTCTGGATGTCCTTCCTAGGAATGCATCCCCCAAGAGACCACTCGAGAGGCCACCGCTGTCTCATTCTTTATTGGGACATGATCCCAGAAGATTGCCTGATCGAAATGGTTGGTTTGAACGACAATGGGCTTTTGATGATGGTCCACAGCGGCCTTCGATGAACATGCTTGATGAAGAATATAGGAAACGTAGTGCAAGAGAACTTATTGATGCTTATGGAGGCAATGATGCTGATGAAAGGCTTTCCAAGATGCAACGTCTAGAATCAAATGGCATGTCAAGCAGATCTAGTGCACAGAGTTGGCTCACTTCTGAGGAAGAGGAGTATTCTTGGGAGGATATGAGTCCAACTTTGTCCAGCCGAAACAGAAATGGCATGCTTTTACCTTCTTCTGAAACCTTGAGAGCTGGATTTCCTGGGCCAAACTCTGGACAGCTGGATTCTGATATTGGGATGCGCAGTTGGCATAGCCAAGCTCCTCGATCAGCAGCAGATCGACAAGTATCAGTTCCTGATGATAGGACCTCTGCTCCTAGTGTACGTCTGTCTAATCTTTCTTTAATTATCTTGTGAATAGTTGGCATAACACTTCTCACACCTTTTAGCACTTCTTTTACTATTCTGTGATTTTTTATCTGTTGATCTTGCATCACCTTCTTTCAGATGAAAGTGTTATTGTTATTTTCTTTAGCTCATCACAGTTATACAACTTTGGCACCAACTTTTGTCAGTGTTTGCAAATATAGTAAAATATACTGTTATGGTTTATGTTAGTATTATTTTCAATGAATATAGTCATATTTGATGCAGCTAATCTAAGCATATTGTTGGTAGCTGTTACATAGATTTGACCATTGGTTCTCCATGGTGACACACTTAATGCTAGAAAAGGGTAGTTGTATTCTATGGCTTGTATGTTTTCTTTGGTGGTGGTTCTTGTCCTTTTGATAGTTACATATTGGTCCAAAGATGACCCTCTCATTTCAGTACCTACATAAACTGTAAGAGGAGGAACTTCAGCATAACAGATTTTTCAGTACCTTCCCTTTGTGTTTTGGAACTTTTGTGCTGCGGGATGTATGCTCTCTTTTACCGACTAGTTTCAGTATTATTCAGGAGTACATATTAGGCCTGTAAGTGGGCACGCCCACGGCTGTCCGTGGGTGTGCCTATTGCCCCCGATTAATTAAGCGGAACAAAGATATTGTACAGTTAATTCCCGTATAGTGCCGTCGCGTCCGTCTCAGCCCGCTTAGGCCTGATCGTTCAGATCGTTCGTTCCCTCAACTCCGCCTGGTTGTCTGACGACAGCGCTCATTGCGGCGGTAGCGCTCCCGTTTTCGCACGCACTTGCTATGGGCGGCGAGCTAGGCATCCTAGAGGGTTGGTCTGTTGCGGAGCTTCACCTGGCCGCCTCCGTCGATCGAAGGAATCACTTATGGACATGTACTTCAACGCGGGGGTTGTGTGTGACGGAGTCCGTCGACTAAGGCGCACTGAATACCAGGTTGCACGCCGGTGACGCCATCAACGGTGTCTTGGACGGCAGCCATGGCCGAGCGAGGAAAGTGGAGCTGTCTATTTTGGAGCGAGTGGTTTGTTTTCTTGAGGCACCGCGAGGGAATAAGTGGGATTAATTGGGAAACAGTTTAGCCGTGGCTGCCCATCAGCTAGCATAATCAGCCCGTGGACGTCCACGAACACGATTAAATGGGCTTGGGTAGGCGGCGCCGTGGACAGCCGTCTCCACTTACAGCCTGAGTACATATACCATGCGTAGTACTACCACATGATTCCAAAGTAGCCTTCTGAAGTTTGGAGTCTGAATAGTTTACATATTTATTAATTGACATAATAATATTTTAGTAGAACTTTTCAACAGTTTTCTTCATGTTTCATCTTATAACTGTTAACCATGTATTGTTATAACCCACTTTAATTAATGTTGACATAGCATTACCTTTTTACAGCATGTTGACATGGCCACTAGGAGATATGCAGGCAATTTTGGTCCCCAGAATGGAGCTGCTTCGCAGTACCATAGTGCTGAGAATCCCCTTGATCTCGGGAGAATTCTTGCTATGTCAGCTCCACCTTGGCAACAGACTAATAGTCTGCCCTTGCGAGCACAAGAACATCAACCTTCACTCAATAGGTTGCCACTGCCCACTGATGGTGAAATGCCTGTTAAAAGGTTGGTCCCTGGTGGTACATATGATTCTATGAATGTGGACATACCCTTTATAGATAATCACAGGTCCTCACCTGCTCCTGCTCCCATAGAATGGCCTCTTCATCATAGTCAACAAGCACCTGATAGAAAACATATTAGACGTGCAACAGATAACCTTGAAATTAGACCATTTATTAGCCACGGAATCAATTCATCTGTATTTGTTCCACGGCATCAATATGATGCCTTAGATCGAAAAAATGTAAGTACAGGTAACTTGGCTCAACTACCACATCAACACCCAGATTTGTTGTCATCGAGTCAACAAAATCAAGGTACAATTTTGGAAAGTCAATCTCAGCCTCATAAGCTGCAGTTCAACCCTCACACCCATTCTCGCCCTCTGGAGGCATTTAGAGGTTTTGCACCCAGCATCTCTGTAGACCCATCCCGAAATCCATTTCAAGGACCAGGTGGTAGTGCAACAATACCATCAGTCCCACCTCTACCAAACTCTTTTTCTTTACCACCTTCCGTGCAACCTTATAGTACATCAGCACCCAATTTTGCTCTACCACCAGTGCATCCTGGTCTTCCTCCTGCCTCATTGCAGATGGGTCCATCATCATCACAAGTTGGTGGCCCTACACCATTTTTCTCTGGAATTTTAAGTAACCTTGTGCATCAGGGTGTAATTACACTGGATCCTCCTAGTCAACTTCAGGTACTTCTAGCACATATCTGCATCTTATTCCAGTTATCTAATACTATTTTTATACGGTTAATCCAATGATTTTTATTATACCTGTAAATTTGTTAATTTAGGAATCTGTTGGGGTTGACTTCAGTGTAGACCTCAAGGTACGGAACGAGTCTGTCATTAATGCTCTGTATCAGGATCTCCCCAGGCAATGCAAAACATGTGGCCTTCGTTTCAAATGCCAGGAAGAGCACCGTGTTCATATGGATTGGCATGTTACGAAAAACAGAAATTCCAAAAATCGCAAGCAATCATCACGTAAATATTTTGTCACTGTGGGGGAATGGTTAAGAGCAGCAGAAACAGTAGGAAATGATGGGGTTCCTTCTTTTGAACACATGGAACCAGTCCCAGACAGAAATGAAGAGAAAGAAATGGCTGTTCCTGCCGATGAGGACCAAACAGCGTGTGCTTTATGTCAAGAGCCATTTGAGGATTTCTACAGTGATGAAACTGAAGAGTGGATGTATAAAGGTGCAGTTTACATGAATGCGCCGGATGGTAATATTGTTGGTCTTGAAAGGTCGCATTTGGGGCCTATTGTCCATGCCAAATGTCGTTCTGGGCCCAGCTATACTTAGGTGAGCCTAGCTGGTGAGCCTCTGCACACTTACTTTTTAAATAAAAAATGCGCAAAATTAATTTGAAAAAATGTAGTTAGGTTTCAACAGAGTCATATTTTGCTGTTATGACTCCAAGAATGATGCTTTACAGTTTCCAGTAGCAACTAATAATGCAAAAGATGAACAGAAAAAAACATTGTAAAAGGCACCACAATCTGTTGATGGATAATAGACCACCACAATTTGTTGCCCCTTAAACCATATTTATGATTGTAAAGAAATTTCTTGTAAAGATATATTTTGTTATAGTTATCAGAAAAATGTGATATTCTAACTTTTAGTCACATTACTTTCATCAATACCCATACTAATATCATAAGGAAAGTTCTCTTTCCATGAAAGAACGACTATTTACTGTTGCGATGCTTCCCATAATATAGCGCATGATAAGATTACATAGAAGTGTATCGTTCGAAGAATTAACTATGTTGATCTGTTGATTGCAGGAATTCTCGCCTCATTTGTTTCAGTTTCTTTGGTTGTGGGTAGACGAGACGTGTAAAACTAATGGAGAAATCAGATTTTGGTATGCTTAGTTTCCCCCTCCTGACGGCAACTGTTTGCATAGGATGTTAATGTGACAATAGTGTAAAAATGTAACATACTTTGTGTATTCTAGTGATGGAGCATGAGTAATTTGCTCAGCAGTCAGCCATGGTTTCTGCCCCGTTATTTCTTACCATTTCGCAGTTGCTGCATGTTGCTTTTACATTGCTTTGATTTATATGGAATCCTCCTCAGTGTAGGGCTACATGCAACACTTTACATTTAGGATGGAGTAATATGTACTATTGCTTCACGGAACATGAAGAACAGATTTCTACCTCTTTTTTTGTTCCCTTCCTCTCTTCAGTCTTGCAGGACAAAAGAAGACCAAGAAACAAGGCGTCCATCAAACAGCTGTCTTGTGCTGTATACCAAAGTAGTTAGATGTAGCTGTTTTCATTTTCTTCCGTTCATTTTTTTCTGTGTATGGCTCTGCATTGTACTAACAGATTATGACAATTAATTCCTTGGCACTTGTGTAATCCCACCTTACTCGATACAGTTTTCATTCGTTTCTGTTGGCAATGCTTTTAGAATTTCATCTGTTGAACTTAATTGTTATTTTAAGCTACAAAAATATGTTGACATGCCCCGTTGCCACATCAGCTGAATTGAAATATTTCAGTAGTACTCGTGTTTGGGAGCATTTTCCCTCTCCATGGTTCTATCTTGATCCTACAAGGAAATTAGCAATAGCTGACTTTCGGCCAAGATTCTGTTAATTATGCAAAATAAATCGGCCACCACGATCCATAACTGTGTAAGTTGACACAAATTTAGTACTTGGAGAATTAAAGGAGCACCATTT
The DNA here is from genome assembly GCA_026929855.1 of Poa annua. Taxonomy (NCBI): domain Eukaryota; kingdom Viridiplantae; phylum Streptophyta; class Magnoliopsida; order Poales; family Poaceae; genus Poa; species Poa annua. The sequence continues at coordinate 75,607,261 of CM049430.1, read as the reverse complement.
TTAGATCTAGCAAGCCGAACAGACACATCTTACTGAAATTGTGAATGATCAAACACCATAAGGTACAAAGTGCAAACCCAAAAAGAGGCGCCAAATCTCTACTCTCCAACAGCAACTAGCTAAGCTAGGTCGGCACCTGAAGTCTGAACAACAGTACACAACACACCACAAAGTACACAGATCAATTTTGAGAGGACAAAAACTTATGCCCCTCGAACAGAAAAATTAAAATATAGCCCTAATACAAAGTGATCCAGAGCAGCATGATCAGCAGTAGCTATCTAGCATCAAACAGATGATAAGGTGGAAGTCAATGCCGAACCATCCCCCCTTGCATAGTGGTGACACATTTCTCGCCGCGACGATTTTTGTTCGACTGTCGCTGGTATATGCGCACCACATGGCAAGCAGAGCATGAGGTGCGTTCTTGACTCCCCGTTGATGAAAGAAGAAATCTCCAAAATCTTGCTACTCCTGCAGAGCATGAGGCAGGCGCTAAGGGTATAGCTGCATATGTGAACTTGTGAAGCTTGTACTAGATAGCAGGCAGATCAAGACGAGTGTGTACCTGACTGAACTGGACAGGCCCGATCGAGAGAGGCTACTGCTGCGGATGGCTGGCCGTGTCCCTGCAGACGGCGGCCTTGATGCGCTCCACGGTGCAGGCGATGAGGCTGTTCACGGTGGCGACGGATCCCAGCGAGAGCTTCGCCGTCGGGACCGAGTCCACCAGTATCTGAAACGCCACCGTCAGGAGGGAGCCCCGCCCGCCAGTCTGGTCATCCTGTGCCGTCTGGGACGGCGGCGGCCCGTCGGGGAGGATGGCGAAGCCTGAAGGCAGGAGCGCCACGTAGTCCGGGTCGCCGCCGTTGAGCACCACGTTCATGGCCACGATGTCCACGGGAGCGTACACGACGTAGGACCCCGACGCGTCCGTGCAGCTCTCCTGCAGGATCAGCATGTTGCTCTGGTTCGAGTTCGCGCTCTGCAACACAAAATCAATCGTCAGATGATCCATGCACGTAGATTGTAGGAGTGTACTGGATTTTGGCGGGTTTCAGAGATTACGTTGACACGAAGGAGCGAGACGCAGTTGCCGTGGTCGCGGCCGTTGGCGATGTGAGCCATCTCCTGGACGACGCCGCCGTTGGAGAGAATGTCCCACTGTAAATAGTTCAGACTCGTCAGCAATTAGTACATGCATGGTAGCAGCAGCCTGATATGTACAGTAATGCCGAAGAGACGCACCTCGCTGCGGGAGGTCTCGTCGCGGAGGAAGTCGAAGACGGTGCTGGGCGTGACCGGGAGCCAGAAGGAGGTGGCGGCGTTGAGCACGATCCCGGGCGGCCTCCCGGGGTCGTCCACGCTCTTCCTCGTCATGACGCGCACGTCCTCGGCGCCGCTGCCCGACAGCGTCGTCCACTGGTGCGCCACGGACGCCGTCACCCCGCCACAGAAGCTCGCCACCATGCGCTCCGCCAGCTTCAGCATGCTCTTCCTACCCTCCACGCTCGTGATCACTGCATACATATATACATGTCAGCGTTAGCCATATATATGCACCATATATAGGGATAGGGGCCACAGCTAGCGTGTGTCTCTTCGGCGTGTAAGTACCTCCGAGGTCGCCGTTGGGGACGTTGCTGGCCATGGCGCTGGCGAGGCGCTCGCACTGCCGGCTCAGCGTGCCGACCCACCGCCTGGCGCCGAACGCCAGGCCGGAGTTCACCAGCGGCTTGTAGAGGCTGTGCACCGACCTGTCGTCCACTTCCACATGCTCCACCCATGTCACCTACACACATGGGTACGTATATATGCCCCCCAATTAGGAACTGAACCCAAACATGCATGTATCTAGCATCAACAATTCAACATCGACTAGGTTTGCACGAACCTTTGAGTAGCCGTTGGGCAATTCTTGGATAATGCACCCAGAAGGCCTGCGCCGGCATTTCACCACGGAGGTCGGGCGGAGGCTGTCCAGCGAAACGTCCACCACGGCCCACGTCCCATCAGGATTGTGCTTGCAGTACCTGACGAAGTAGCTCTCCCGCGTCGGTACCAACGGCGACGGTACTTGGAACTCCATTGACATCTGTAGATTCAGCACAGCAGATTACACATCATTATTTGAACTGCAGTATCCATGAATTGTACCTAATTTAAATCTGAAGAGTGAATTAATGCAGCGTTTTTTTGAGAGAACCTACCACTTGCAATGCGCCGTCGTAGTTCCCTGCCACGCCCGTGGACAGCACTTCGTGCGTGGAAGCCCGCGACACGATGCTCGAGAACACCGTCGCGAATTCATTCTGCCACGGTGCAGATTTAATCCAAAATTCAGGTCAGGAAAATTTATCAAAAAATGGAGTACGTATATATGTTGAAAGTTGCGAGTGACTCCATTACCACGTCCATGAGGATCTCGACGAGGCTGCCATGGGTCATGATCACCACGGCGCTGCCGCGGGAGGCCTCCGGCTTGAGCCCGTACTGCCTTGGCCCGAGCCCCCTCGGGAACACGCGGCCGTACTCCTCCTCATCCAGCGCCTCCGTCGCAACTGGGATGCCGTCGCCGCCGCGAGCGCTCCACAGCGGCTCGTCGAGCCGCGCCATCTGGATGAGCTCGTCCATGGCGGCTACGGCCAGCTCGATGATCATGGGCTTGTCGACGTCGATGATGTGGCCACCGCCGCGGGACACGCTCCTCAGCATTTCCCCAGCCCCGAACATGTCTCCTCCGCCGCCGTAGGCTCCGACGAGGTCGAGCGGGGAGCGGGCGGCGACGGCGGCGAGCGGGCCGGGGAGGAAGGAGGAGGAGGACAGGATGGGCTTCCCGACGTGCTTGGCCGCGATGCCGGATATCCTGTCAATCTCGTCACGGAGGCGGGCGTTGTCGACGCGGAGGTGGTGCTCGTCGAAGGACATCTCGCCCAGCGCCGCCGGCCCGCCGCAGCTAGGGCACGACGCGCTGCTCAGGGCCTCCTTGTACCGCATGTTCTCCGCGCGCAGCTTGTCGTTTTCGGCGCGAAGCTGCGAGTTCTCGTGCTTCTCGTGCTGGTTCTGCACACACACAAATGCATCCACCATTAGAATTGCAACGAAATTACTAGCATATGCTTCTCTCAATGTGTCTGAGAGACTGAGACCAGGCAATTACTAGCTATCAACAAGGGATGAGGACGACTTGCCTTCATCTGGGTGCGCTTGTTCTGAAACCAAAACTTAACCTGCAGAGGCTCCAGGTTCAGCTCCCGGCTCAGCTCCTTCCGCTGCTTGTCGTCCGGATGAGGGCACTCCTTGAAGAACCTACACAAATTTATCCACAAACATTAATGCTCTAGCTTCCAAAACAAATTTAAGAGAACTGCATGATGAACTTTCTCAAAAGGAATCTAATGAACATGAACCTAGGAAAGAAGAAAATGTTTATGCATGCGTTATGGATCGATCATGTGAGGCTTACGCTTCGAGCTCTTGGATCTGGTGCTGGGTGTGGCGGTGGTACCGCTTCTTCTTGCGGGGTCGCTGGTTGGGGTCTTGCTCGTCCTCCTCCTCGCCGGAGCCGCCGCCGCCGCCACCACCACCACCGTCCACGTTCTCGCTGCAAGACTTGCTCTCGAGCTCGTCAGGCCCCAGCAGCGCATCGGAAGTGCCCCGGCTATGAAGCAGGTGGTCGACGCTGCCGCTGTCCCCCGCTGCTGCCGCCGTCATGGCTGCCGGGATCTGATCGAAGAGTTGCTGCTGGATTAGTGCTTGATGCAGATGGTGGCTATCCAGCAAGTCGGCCTGCATTTATGGATGGAGAGGGGCAAAATTTGGTCAAGTGTTCAGCAATTACGACCTAAAAGTTGAGAGATGACTAGTTCAGATTGGTGACTTGATTTTTTTGCTCAGGTTTTGTACTAGCACCCCAACTACGAACCAGAACTATGAGGAAACGTGGTTACCTACGAACTAAATAAAATGGAAAGTTTCCCTTCCATTTTTGTTTTGGTGAAAAACAAAATTTATTAGGTACTGCTCATTAATTACACGGCATACAATCATTTTTTACTTGCAAATATATGCGTACTGTTTACACACCTACCACTAAATACCATAAGAAATAAGGAATGTAATGATGATAAATAGATCAGAAGAACATGACCAAAATAAACCATGTTGCAAATAAATCGGGGGTAGAAGCCCTTTAATTCGAAAAAATGAACAAAATAAACAAAAGAGCAACAAGAAACACTGTCAACACCCTTTTTCTAGATAAATAATGGGAGAGTCTAATTTCCCTCTCAGGATTCGCATCCATCGATTCAAACAGTAGCACAACTAAAACACTCTTCTTTACAACTCCAGAACTAACCACAGATCGACGCTGATTGATTTGTACATTCAAACAGGTTTCCTTTTTCTTTGGAAGCAAGCACTATACCTGAGTAAGACCCAGTGCGGCCGGCGACCCGTACGCCACACCGTTCCGGCCGATCATCGGCGGCAGGTGCCTGGCCGGCGTCATGGGCCAGCACCGGACCCCAGCTCCCAAACCCTAGCTACTTGGCTCTAGCTACCCTAGCTAGCTCGTCCCATTGAACTGGCCCAGAACTGGCTTGCACTGCACGGCACGTCACAACAGCAGCAGATCTAGGGCAAGCGGATGCAGAGACGACCTCGCTAGCGAGGAACTCCGCGAGAAGCAGGGAAGATCGGTGGCAAGATCTAAAGAAAAGCGGTCTGATCTCTCTCTCCGTGTGTGCAGCTAGCTTGCTACAATTCCTGCATGATATCGCATGCATGCAGAAAGTTGCCGGCAGTAGCTACAGCTAGCGGGACGGCGAGAGACGCAGAGATCTTTGCGAGGAGGACGAAGAAGAAGCCGCCATGGTAGGAAGAAGAGGGGAAGAAAGGGGAACGGCGGATGGGAGAGAATTCGGATCGATGTGAGAGGAGTTATTGCTGGGGCAGTGATGGTGGTGAGAGCGAATGCGCAAGAGCATTTATTGAGAAGAGGGTGGTGCAGCGTTATTGCTGAGGCTCAGAGAAGAGAGATAACATTTCTTCCCGTAGGAAACGCATGCATACGGTGAGCGGAGGCTACAAGTCACGAGTAGCATTCGGACACGATTGAGTGGACCGGCGCACTGTTTAGTCACTGCGTCACCAAATGTCAAATGTAAATTTGACCGCGGTTAGAAAATTTATGTTGTGTACTCCATATAGCAAGAGAGGTACCGCTCACAAAAGATACTTGCTAGTCTTCGTATATCGATATTTTGTTTTATTTGTTGACGTACGTGTGGATGAACACTACTGGAAACGGAAAAAATGTCGAGTACCACAAATAGCTCGGCCATGTGCAGAGATAATACTCGGCATTCCCGTTATCAAGACCAGGTTTACACTCGGCAAAGCAAACACTCTACAGCTTTAATGTAGTTAAACTCGTGTTTGCCGAGTGTCCAATATCGGAATCAAAATCATTTGCTACAATTTTTTTTAAGTATTGTACTGAAGCACTTGGTATATAAAGCGAATGACAGACCATTCTGAAGGGGATCACAGACAGAAAACAATAATTTTTCTAACAACGATATCATTAAACTAGTTAGAATCTATACTATGCAGATATACGGTATTGTACTAAAGGAGAACATAGACCTCCCAGCACCACTAGCGTGACACCTCGCAGAGCGTCACACACATATGGTGGAGATGACGGCCTCCGAAACTCCAGTCCAGGACGAGCATCGGAAGACTTGGATCGGAACACCAACAACACGGCAGCGGGCGTATGGTGGAGAGTACTCTCTCCTCGGCGCAACTCCGGCAAAAGGGAATCACGTAATCGAGAAGGAAATAGAGAATTAATTGGATGAATTAAAAAACCAGGGGTGCCACTCTATATAAAAGGGCAAGAAGGCTGCCAGCCTTGCCAGGCTGGCGGTGTGGGATTATTCCCACACCCCAGTCCGGCCAAGCTAGGTGCGCCGGCCTAGGTAGGCCCCATGTGGCCCATCTAGGGCCGGCTGAACCAGCCCTCCTCCCTTGGGGGGAACCTTCCCCCTCATGGGCCCTCTTTGCATGAGAGGGGCCATTAAGGGTATTTTGCCTTAAAAAATTCAGGAAAAATATGTAAAATTAGATTTAACTATTAATTACATTAGTTAATATTAAATACATATTACATAATTTATCCCAGCTCCGAAAACTATTTCGTCGCTGCCCGATCTCCATCGGACCATTCCGGGACGTTCCCAGTGCCTTAAGTGTGTTATCCTAGCGGTTCAATATAATAACACACCTGATCGAGACATCTCTCCGATCAATGACTAATTTGTGGGCCTGGACACCTTGAATTAACCCCTGTGATATAACGAATGACTTTTGTCGATCAAACCTAGACGTCGAGTCTTAAACCTTTTGCCATAGCGATACTTAGCGTGTCCGAGACTCGTTCATAGATATCTCCATACCTAGCATGATCTCGTTACCGACAACACTATCTTTTACTCGTCTATAATATTATGTCCTGGTGACCTAGTCACATGTTTGCAAACTCATTTGACATAATCTCATCGAGTGGGCCCTATAGTATCTATCCTGCTATGCGGACTGGCAAATCCCGCTCGTGAACCCTCGTCTCATCTACTCCCTTCCGATACCCGAGAGGGACACCTTTATTGTCACACTATTTAAGATATGACGTTTCATGCAATCAAAGTATCTTTCAGAAATAACAATAAGAGTTGATCTCACGGTCGAGCGCGCAATGACTACGTCCTACATATATTGGGTATGTCCATCACGTCATTCTCCCAATGATATGACTCCATTGTCAACTGATATAAATGTCACATGATCGGGAAACCTCGATCATCAATTGCCCAATGAACTAGTTATATAGAGGCTACTAGGGACCTGGTTGTTTATCTACCAAACGTGTATTAATGTTTCCGCTTCATACAGTTATAGCATGGTATAAAATATATATTGAACAATTTGAGATATGATGAATAAACTATCTTTATTAAGTGCCTCTAGTGAAGGGGTTCCGGTGCAGAAAACAATAATTTTTCTAGCGTATGAAACCCTAACTAGACAGGATCTATCTATCTAGTACATGTGATAACGGTGGCGGAACGGGTTACATTACCTCCATGTAGACCGATAGCGGGGATTACGCTCCCGCACAAGCGTTGACGATGAAGTCGTACGTAGCCGACCTCAAGGTCACGGAGAACTTGCCGCGATAATGTAGACGATGACGCCGTGGTGTCGACGATGATCTGCGTCGACGAGGCGTCGACGGAAGGGGGGGGTGTGCCGGCGGCAGGGGGGAGGCGGCGCGGCAGCTGCAAAGGGGGACGAGACGACGTCGCCCAGGCTCCTCAAAAGAGTCGTCTCCGAGCACTCGCAAACATACGGAGCTTAACGACAACCCCCGGTCATTCAGATCCAGCTGAAATCGCAGGGGTAGATCTTATCTGGAATCCCGCAGGGCAACGGCGCCCGGCGGTATAGCTTAGGTGGAGAGAGGGGGCAAAACGGGCGGAGAAGCAACTCGGTCGGCGTGCTATACAATTAATTGTATTTTTCTGTAATTAATCAAATTAATATGCCTTGCTATATAAAGGGGGGAGGGGGTGTGCAAACACCTTGCCTCCCCCATGTGGGACTAAAGGAATACGAGGGGGAGGGGGGTTCGGCCGAACCCCCTAGTCCGAGTTGGACTTGGGGCCGAAGCCCCTTCCCCTCATGGGGGTGCGGCTCCCCCCTCTTGGGCCCTCTTAGGGCCCATGTAGGTGGGAGCCCCCTTTTTCCTTTATTTAATTAATATAAAATATAATTAATTCATAATTAATATATTTAAATACTATTTAATATCCCGTAACTCCGAAACATTTTCCGAACCACCCGAACAACTTTCGGACATCCCTGGAACCATTCCAGACCTTCCCGGAACTCCTTCCGGACCACCGGAACTCTTTCCGGATCATTTCTCTCTCTCCAACAAAATCCTATATTATTCCAGAACCTATCTCCTGGTGTCGTCAAGACCTTAAGTTTGTTACACTACAGTTCGAGAACACTCCAGACATGGTCGAGACACTCCGCTCACCAATGACCGTCAGTGATACCTGGATGTATATGACGGCCCCTGTGCATTCTACGAATATCGTCGTTGAACCATAAATATGATATTCATTCCCTTTGTTTCTGCGATACTACCTTGTCCGAGACATGATCGTAGACATCCGATGTCTTTGTTGTATCTCGTTACCGACAAAGGTTATTAACTCGTCTATGATATTACATCTCCATGACCTAGTCATAAGCTGCGCAGCTATATAGGTGTAATCTCACCGAGTGGGCCCAGAGTATCTTTCCATTACAAGAATGAACAAATCCCGCTCTTGATCCTTACGTCTCGATGCTCTTTCGGGATACCCAAGATGGACACCGTTATTGTCATGTTATATAAGACACAACGTTTGATGCTCTCAAAGCACCCCTACGAAGCATCAATAAGTACGGTCTCACGGTCTAAGGAATAAGCTATCATATTCTTATCTATTGCAAATGACAAACATCGTAATACGATCTTATTGTAATACTTTGCGTATGTCCATCATCTTATTTAACTAATAAGATGACCCCATTGTCAACCGACGTCATTGTTCTTGATCGGGAATCTCGATCAACAGTTGCCCAATGGACTAGTTCATATAGAGGCTAACTAGGGACCTAGTTGTCTGTGTATCACACGTGTATTAATAATTCCGATTAATACAGTTATAGCATAATACACAAAACTATTATAAACGTATGAGATAATGCAATAAATACTAATTATTTATTTGCTTCTAGGGCATATCTCATTCAGTCTCCCACTTGCACTAGAGTACAAATAAACTAGCTGCATTTTACTTTATCAAAATACCTTATCAAATAAGAATCATTTTGATAATGCTTGCTTGTGGAAGAGTGTTACTCTGACGATCTGTACAATACATAACTGTGCGTACTTTTGCGATTCATTGATATCAACTTGCTTGATATCACCATGTTATCCAATAACATATATGTAAATACCGTAACTAAGTGAGATTTCTGTTTCCCAGCGCTTACTCTGATTATGCTAACCAGACAACTGCCTTGAAAACACACTCAGTCATAGAGAGCCCCTTGTAACAATTACAAACTCGCGATATGTACATACTTTCACACCTATGTAGAAAACTGGACATTCCAATGTCAATCTAACAACTAACCCACTTCTACTTCCAGTAAATTCTAAATTTACTTTTATAATTGTTCTTCTTCTAAGAACATCGGTTATATTTCATCGAACAGATATATGGTTTCTGTATGATGCCTAATATTACATAATAGACCAACATGTCATACAACCATGTATCATTACTCTTAATGATCAATTGGATTTCCAAGGACCATCCTTTTGATTCTATTCTGACTCCTCAGATATAATCCAAAACAACTCGACCAACTATTTAAAATTCCCGTTCTATTCCAAATAGACACTAGCCTTCAAATAGTTTCACAACTTCATCCTTCTCATCTATTCTACTGATACAATTTCACAATGTGTCATTTACACAAGATGAATTCGGCTCCCACTCAAATTATGTCTCCACATATTTGAGAACACGAGCTCCCACTCAAAAACATGTCATCCACATATTTGAGTTCCTAAGCTCCCACTCAAAAATATGTCCTTTACATATTCCACCTGAGTAAACTAACTCTGACTCCCACTTAAAATCGACATTTTGGTCAAACCAAAATCATTGATCTATTATCAATTCGAATTCAATACAAACTACAATATTACATTAATACATATCCTTCAGACTTCAAGCATGTCTACATAAATGTAGTCACCAAATTTGATCTTGTCCAAGACACATTTCTTTACAAGACATGCTTCCACGTCTTTCTTATAGTCACATTTCTCATATAACACTTTATATGATGATTAAACAATCTTATTCCTCTAATAAGAATTGTAGCAAAAATTACTATTTTAATCCTTTCAAATGTAACTTGGATTTCCAGGCTAAAAAAGCCTTTGTTCGTATTCTGGTATTTTCTCAACTTTCTTTGTATTCACAAAGTGCACCTTGATCTGTCAACAAGATCTGAAACACTTAATACTGTGCTGTGACCTGACAACAATATTAAATATGATAGTACTTTATCCAGATGCTTCTTTCATGAAAATATTATGATCTTTATGAAGAGGATTGCAAGCAGAAAACAATTTTCTAGTCTCCCTCACCCTTAATCACCAAATTTTCATTTGTAGTAATATACTCTTTGGAACACCTTCCAATATTCTACTTTTATGAATATAGGTCTGACACCTTATTTCAAGCTCCTAATTCCAATCCATAAACCATAATTCGAAAAATCATATTTTTCTCGGAATTACATAGACAACAAACTAAGTTTTGTTTCTAATTGGCTTTGGAATACACTCCCATCCAATGCGAGTAATCTACAAAGAACTATTCATGTATATTCCGAATCATCGTATAATCATATACATGACGACACTATTGTCGATCATACGAATTCTCGTTAATAGAAATGTCTATTTTCTAAAGTGGACATCGACTATGATGTCTCGAACATATTAGGAGATTCTAAGACAAATTCTGACAGACCACACTTTATTTAAAATAGAGTATGATTATAATACCCCATATATCACCATATATGACATTATAATATTGTGAACCACATTTCCACAAGTCTTTTGTGTTTAAACCATAATTTAAAAATATTGTCCTTTGATCAAATCTTGTGAATACAATATTCACAAATTTTTCTTCTGAAAAACCCCATTTGATCTCTTATCAAATTAATTTCAGACTTATGATTTATCAGGCAAATATTCTTATTCACCAATAATCATAGAAGAATTCGGATCAAGAAAAAACACCATTAATTAATTGAATAATCATTTGAAATTACTCTTAATTAATTTCCTCTCGTATTGACACTTCAATACTACATTTCAAACCTAATTAATTCGGCACTCGAAATACTTAAATGGACCAAAATTATCCATTACTTCGTTCATTTCCTTTGTGACTAAATTCGATGGTGTTTGTTCTTTGGACACATAATTTTATCATTGCCGCTATTATAAATGTATATAATACGCAAAATGTAATTGCGACGTGATGCAAATTACTCATAATATGAAACAACTGCTTTGTTTCATAACATAAAACAACTGATTTGTTCTATATGAATAACTATGTCTTGTAACATTCAAGACACCAAACTAGATCACACTCTCACTATTACAAAATGTCTTATCAAAAAGCTATTGATGATAACTAATATGATATCTCGAGGGCGTGAGCACTACTGGCCATTAACTTGCCATCACTTGTGCACTGCCACGTCACCCTTCGCCGCATACTTGTGATAATCAGGGACTGTTTTATAAACAGAACAGGTATCAAATACTTTTCATCAAGTAGGAGAAGAATACATTTATATCTTCGTATATCAAATATACCCGTAGCGTCGAAGAACTCTTCTTCGATGGAATCAACTTTTAGTGAACTTGTTCACGAACGTGAAGAAGCTCATCGTGTCTCTGTAGCATATTCACGCACATGCTATTCACAGCTAGGAGGCAAAGCGCAATCTCTATTGCACCGAAGTTCGCTATCTAGAAATCGTAGATATTCGTAAGCCTGAAGTAGATGTCATACAACTTATTCAATTGAGTCTCCAGACAGGTATGCTCCCCATGTGAATGGCCCGGAACTTTCTAAGCTGTCTGAACTGCTCAAGACTCAATTCATCTTTGAAGTGACCTTTGATCGCATCAATCACGACATATGGCTCCATGTGTTGAAACAACTTTCAACTCTGGTGCTAGGTATACGCTCATGACGACCTTCACTTCCATTAAAATATCATGATGCTTACGGAACTCATCATCTTCCTCCTTGCTAGCAAAATCATCTGGTCTATCTCCTAACTAATGTTCTAGGACATATAGAATGTTTGTTGTGTTTGGAGAATGTTTCTAAAACCAATGTACCAGCTGATGAAGTTGGACCCGTCGGCTTCCAAGGTAGAATCCGGGCTCTTGAGGAAGTAACCGAAGTGTAGTTCCGTAGTCTCCAGATGTGATCGCAAAAGAGGTAAGACAAAGTTTATAATATATGAGTTTTAGTTTATAATCATATTATCAAACAAAACCCCACCAAAATTATTATCCCTAAAAATAATAATGGCGATTACACGACCCTCATCCACCACACCACCCCCGATCATCACGGCCGGCAGCACAACTTCAAAGGTGGACATAAAGTGTCGATCACAACAACTTTGTGACTCGTGCTCGATCTTTCGATCTTCCCGTGTTCCGAGGCCATATCTGCATATGCTAGGCTCGCCAATCAAATCTCGAAGACCCTGCACGTGCAACATGGCTTACACCCACTGTATGCGAACGACGATATGTCTGACACCCGATCATCACGGCCTGCCTCATAACGTAGAACTTTCTTGGTGGTGCGCAACGAGGGAGAACACAATTTTGGCATTTGTTAGGGATCATCCTATTCATGATGCTACCGTTGTATATCTAGCATATAAGCAATCAATAGGATGCACACACAACAACACACAATAATGATGCAATGAAGTGCGATGTGACATGGTCGATGCGCCTGGACCTTCATGGCGCCATGTTCCTGGCCCCCGGCGCCCCGACATGGCTCCGAGTCTACGGATCCCTCCATTGCCTCCGACAGTACGAGTAATATTAAACTTACCGTAACCATGTCACATAAAATAACGCCTCTACAAAACAAAGTTAGACGCCTCTAGCTTTATTTAGTTTTGCAAGTTTTACGTGGCATATAGGCTTATTCGTAAGAGAATCGCTTCCCTACCTACGAACTTTGTACCACAACGTCGATCGTATAATTGCATGTTTAAGCATCCCTTTCGGGCCGTCCATTGAAAATGCTTTGCCGACTAGAGAGAGAGAGAAACAGAAACCCGCCAGCCACAGATACGGTGCAAGCCGTATGTCAGTAGTGGAACCAGTCTCGCGTAAGCGTACGCGTAAAGTCGGTCCGGGCCACTTCATCAACTCAATACCGAAGGCATCGCAAGTGCACGCTAGAGGGTAGCAAATATAAGAAAGACGTCCTCATGCAACATGAGTTCTAACCGTACCAGCAGTACTACGCATAGATCGGCTCTGATACCACTGAAGGGGTTCCGGTGCAGAAAACAATCGTATGAAACCCTAACTAGCCAGGATCTATCTATCTAGTACATGTGATAACGGTGGCGGAACGGGTTACATTACCTCCATGTAGACCGATAGCGGGGATTACGCTCCCGCACAAGCGTTGACGATGAAGTCGTACGTAGCCGACCTCGAGGTCGCGGAGAACTTGCCGCGATGACGTAGACGATGACGCCGTGGTGTCGACGATGACCTGCGTCGATGGGCGTCGGGCGGAAGATGGAGAGGCGCCGACGACAGGGGGGGAGGCGGCGCAGCAGCTGCAAAGGGGGGGCGAGACGACGTCGCCAGGCTCCTCAAAAGAGTCGCCTCCGAGCACTCGCAAACATACGGAGCTTAACGACAACCCCCGGTCATTCAGATCCAGCTGAAATCGCAGGGGTAGATCTTATCTGGAATCCCGCAGGGCAACGACGCCCGACGGTATAGGTTAGGTGGAGAGAGGGGGCAAAACGGGCAGAGAAGCAACTCGGCCGGCCTGCTATACAATTAATTGTATTTTTCTGTAATTAATCCAATTAATATGCCTTGCTACATAAAGGGGGGAGGGGGTGTGCAAACACCTTGCCTCCCCCATGTGGGACTAAAGGAATACGAGGGGGAGGGGTGTTCGGCCGAACCCCCTAGTCTGAGTTGGACTAGGGGCCCAAGCCCCTTCCCCTCATGGGGGTGCGGCTCCCCCCTCTTGGGCCCTCTTAGGGCCCATGTAGGTGGGAGCCCCCTTTTTCCTTTATTTAATTACTGTTAAATTAATATAAAATATAATTAATTCATAATTAATATATGTAAATACTATTTAATATCCCGTGACTCCGAAACATTTTCCGAACCACCTGAACAACTTTTGGACATCCCTGGATCCATTCCAGACCTTCCCAGAACTCCTTCCGGACCACCGGAACTCTTTCCAGATCATTTCTCTCTCTCCAACAAAATCCTATATTATTCCAGAACCTATCTCCTGGTGTCGTCAAGACCTTAAGTTTGTTACGCTACGGTTCGAGAACACTCCAGACATGGTCGTGACACTCCGCTCACCAATGACCGTCAGGGATACCTGGATGTATATGACGACCCCTGTGCATTCTACGAATATCGTCGTTAAACCATAAATATGATATTCATTCCCTTTGTTTCTGCGATACTACCTTGTCTGAGACATGATCGTAGACATCCGATGTCTTTGTTGTATCTCGTTACCGACAAAGGTTATTAACTCGTCTATGATATTACATCTCCATGACCTAGTCATAAGCTGCGCAGCTATATAGATGTAATCTCACCGAGTGGGCCCAGAGTATCTTTCCATTACAAGAATGAACAAATCCCGCTCTTGATCCTTACGTCTCGATGCTCTTTCGGGATACCCAAGATGGACACTGTTATTGTCATGCTATATAAGACACAACGTTTGATGCTCTCAAAGCACCCCTACGAAGCATCAATAAGTACGGTCTCACGGTCTAAGGAATAATCTATCATATTCTTATCTATTGCAAATGACAAACATCGTAATACGATCTTATTGCAATACTTTGCGTATGTCCATCATCTTATTCAACTAATAAGATGACCCATTGTTAACCGACGTCATTGTCCTTGATCGGGAATCTCGATCAACAGTTGCCCAATGGACTAGTTCATATAGAGGCTAACTAGGGACCTGGTTGTCTATGTATCACACGTGTATTAATAATTACGATTAATACAGTTATAGCATAATACACAAACCTATTATAAACTTATGAGATAATGCAATAAATACTACTTATTTATTTGCCTCTAGGGCATATCTCCTTCATCTAGGGCATATCTCTTTCAGTCTCCCACTTGCACTAGAGTAACAGTTAATCTAGTTTACAACTTGGTAAAAACTCAACACCCATAGCATCTTGTGCATGCTTGTCTTGTGGAAGAAGAATACAGTCAATAGATCTCACACATTTAGATATATATGTGCTTTGCAACATTTCTATGTCACCTAGTTTGACATCATCCCGTATCTTACGATGACGATGAATATATCCTAGTGGATGGAGTGAGACTCAAACCTTCGCGTAACATGGGCCTTAAAAGTCTAAAAGATCTATTAAGGGGAACCACATGTGCTCGGAAAACTTCTCAGTCCAATCACACTTGATACTTCTGAAGTTTCCATATATTTCTATACCTATGTAGATTATGCGACAATGCATTCATATGCGACTTCGCAAGCTAACCATTTCTTTCTTCAAAACAAAGAACATCTCCCATATGAGATTTCTAGTCGTATGGGTCAGTGTCAGAACTTGCATTATCGTAACCGTTTTACGGGAAGTTGTCTTTTTTAACTCTTACCCTTTACCGGAAAACATATCTTCAGTTCTCACAGACACTGAAGAATATACTTAACGTTTATTCATTGATCCACACAAGGATCACTCTAGAACCCGTTCTTCAACCAAGAACTTGGGTCACACCAAGTCGAGCTTTCAGTGTGATAGAATGTATGTCTGATACATAGAGAATGTCGAACATGATTTGCTATCACTGAAAATGCCAAGCTAAACTTAATATTTCACGCAGTCATACAAGTAAGAACCTTTTTCTTCGCTTGTTCTATTTTGAAACACTTCAGAATCTTAACCTAGGATAATATTCCGACCTAACGTTATTCAACCCCTTTTGATCTATACAATTATAGATCAGATGCCTAATACTCGTAACTTCATTCATAGAAAATGTAATCACTTAAATAATCCTATGTATTTTACTAGAGGATTTGTATCATTCTTAATATGCCGTTACATATAAAATCATGAATGACAACTTGCTCCCACTCAAATATGCCTTCCGCATATAAGATCAAGAAAACCTCCTGAGCTCCCAATCACTTCTTTGCAAATGTAAGTTTCTTCAACTATTTTGGACAACTCCAAAATCTTTTGATCACATCATCAAAGTGAAGATTCCAACTCTGATATGCTTGCTTCACCCATGAATGGACAACTGAAGTTTGCATACATGTTTAGCATCCTCGGGATCATCAAACCATTTCATTGTACTAATTACAACTCTTTCTTAATGATACCATTAGGAAACATGGTTTTCTTATCCATCTATCAATTTCTTAATTTGAAATTATAGTAATTGCTAAACCACCCCGAATAGATTTAGGCTTCACCACTTGAGACAAAATCTCGTTGTGGTCAACTTTTGAATCTGTCGGAACAGTTGCACGACAAATCGATCCTTATCAGTGTCTACTCTCTCATAAAATTCCATATTCTATTAACAGCCTAGATGCCATCAAGAAGATCTACCAAGTCATTACCTGGTAATCGTACATGGATTTAATCTCGGATCATATATGACTCATAGCCATTTCTCGGACTTAGGTCTACCATCTTCTTCTTAGTTCGTAGGTCTGTCATATTCTATTAACATGACCTTCATAACAAGATTGTCGTAACACATAGTGTGGAACACAGCCTTGTACGCCTACGTTGTTAGTATGAGCTCAGAGCATCATGATCTTTTATCATCAGCTTCTTTCCAGTTGCGGAGCATGACACCGGAAACAATTTCCGTTGCGCCACTCTGATGTCTGGAGAGAAAGTTCATTAACTTCGTCTTGCTCTACTTTCTTTCCCACTTATACCCTTGGACAAGAAACTATTTCTTTTGCAAGGTATATTCCAGAAATGTTTTTGCCTATGTCGTGAGACATGTACCCAAATAATTCTTTAGGTACGGTACACTACAAAGATTTATCCATTTTAGGTTTGATCACATCGAAACACTAAATTGCTGAAACGACAATCTAGGCTAAAAGCCATGCCATCACTCATATGGTATTGTCTCCATGGATCTAAATGGTTTCCCTATTATCTAACGTGAATGTTTATGTTTCTACCATATGACTCCAATGATCACAATATTTCGATAAGAGATTTATTTACCACACACTATCCGATAGGGTGTGACTACGACGTCCTAACATACCATAATACTATGGTGTTCCATGCGACGTAATTTGTGGAACTCTTCTCACAAGTCTTACAATGATATGCCAACATTATAACTCAAATATTTATTTCCTCGATCTGTATCACATGAATTTGATTTTCTTGTTAACTTTAATTTTCTACTTCATTTTGAACTTGTTTGATCGAATCAAAATTTTCAGACTAACATTCCCTAAGTGGATATCCATATATCTACTCGGAATATTCATGAAGTCTATGAAATAAAGACTTCCACTATACGTTAAAGTACTTTATTGATTCACATACACCCATATGCAGGATTCTCAATAAGTTATACTCAAAACGTTCAGTGAAATTTACGAAATAAAGATCTCCACTACACATCAATTACTTCATTGATCCACATACATCTATATGCATGATTATTAATAAGTTATATGCCTGCTTTCCGAAAACGGTGTCTTAGTTATCTTGCAAGTGTCAAAAGATCAAATCTAAGTACTTGTAGATCCATCCGTATGGATCTTATTCATTGACTAAAACATTGACACGACTTAAACGACAGTGTCACACGAATGTGGTATATTTATTAAGTTTGTATCCTTTGGCATTAATATTATGAATGTGGGATCTTCTACCATCTAAATTCAAATATGCTTATGATCATTATTTCACAATACATGATAACAAATTTGTCACTAGCACATATGAACAATTGTCTCGCTAGAGGAGACACACTTATGACGATCATACTAACAGGCGATCATAGAAGAATTTATTCAAATGGTATATCTTGAGGGAGAATGTCTATGGCCATCACAACATTTTGTCTGCCATTATCAACACACAATGTTGCCTCATCCTTCCAGGCTACTCAAGTAGTAAATTTGATTTTCATAAAACATGACTAGTATCAAAACTTAGTCACTACTGCGAGTACTTGCTTAGGTAAAACATTCATAACATGTATATCATATATACACCATCATTATTGATGACTTCCCGGCGATCTGTTTCATCTTCTTGATACTTCCAACGTAATCAAGAACCATGAAGGTGAACGATTCCCCTTGCATGACATAGTCTATGACAAAACATTTGCATCTGGCAACGTTGTCTGTCATCCAGTGATAGAGCTGAGCGAGACGTCTCAATGTCATCAAGTATGACCATATGTCATCAAGTATGACCAATGTCGTCAAGAATGACTAGTGTCATCAAGTATGACTGCCACGTGCTCCTTCAATGTGTGTATTCTCTTCCATCTTGGTTGAGAAGAAAAACTGTCAACGTACTGATAAACTTCATCAACCCAACTTTAGGTGTATCTTGAGTTTAGCGATCATCTCATATGTTCGTGATCTAACAACTCGCACCCACCGTTGATTCTCTATGGCAGAGATTATAGCATACACTGGACTATGATGATATTGTTTGCACAAAACTTGATAGTCCAAATCATCCTTTTGTTAGCGGAATCTCTGGGTTTATCTCCTAGCGGGTATTGTACCACAAAGAGCTAATGGTTTAAACAAGGAGTATCCTCAAGCTAAAGTATAAAACTATGAAGTTTGGACCCAACCTTTTAAGTTTCTCAATCACAGGATTGCGCATATTTTTAAAAGAAGGCTATTACATTGGTTAATATCTACAAAGGCTTTGCAAAACATGAAGACTTTGTTCATTATATTTTTAATTCTTGTATTTTAGAAAATAACTCCAAGAACTCCCACTCAAACGAATATCCCTCAAATCGCTTTCGTGATTACACGATCCTCATCCATTATGCAACCACTCATCGTCAAAGCCGACAACATAACTTCAAAGGTAGACATCGAAATGTCGATCACAACAACTTTGTGACTCATGCTCGACCTTTCGGTCTCCGTGTTCCGAGGCCATGTCTGCACATGCTAGGCTCGCCATAATGACCTTCAACGTAAACACTTGTGTAAAACTGTCTTGCACCCACTGTATGCGAACGACGATATGTCCGACACCCGATCATCACAGCCTGCCTCATAACGTAGAACTTTCTTGGTGGTGCCAACTAGCTAATCAGACGCGAGCCCCTCCTTGGGCGGATTTCTCCTTTTGCTCCTCAGCCTACGGGGTATTAGCAACCGTTTCCAGTTGTTGTTCCCCTCCCAAGGGCAGGTTCTTACGCGTTACTCACCCGTCCGCCACTGGAAACACCACTTCCCGTTCGACTTGCATGTGTTAAGTCTTTCATTCCTACCGTTGATTTCTGCTACCCTAGTATTCAATTCTTTATCGCGATCCCATCACATGTTATCCTGCATGTCGGCCCAGTGGGAACTGGGGTATCAAGAGCCCATTCCCCCTAGGCCTCGCACGTGGGCCAGTCGGACGAAACGACTAAGGACCAGACATCACCGCCTGGCGGGACCCTCGAGAGGCGATTCCCCTCGAGGGCCTGAAGAGGAAACGAGGGCCTCAAGGGACCCCTCGCCTCAGGGGACCCCCCCCCCCCCGAGGAGCCAACCCGCCTGAGGGGAGTCCAACAAGAATCTCCCCTCAGGCCTGAAGGGAAACGTCGCGGCCAAGGAAGCACGGCAGAGCGCACGTGACCTCTGCCACGCTCGTGCAGTGGCGCGCACACCCCCGTCGCTGTCCCTGGCAATAAAGTGGTCAACAAAGCTGCTCCGCCTGCTGCGGCAGCTGTGAGGACCTTCTACTCTGACGATAAAGCAGGTGGACGACGCAACCCTCCAACGGAGATCGTCATCGCGGGCTACACCTCAGAGACTGCCCGCTCTGGTGATAGTACCGCGCGGTCGGCCACATCGCCACCTTTATCAACAATGGACCGAGTCCATGGACGAATGGAGCGCGGTGGACTCGTGCTCCGCCCTACCACTGGCATGTGGGAGCCACCTTGAAGGCCAAGCCGAAGGAGAAGGCCCGAGGCACCTATAAAAGAGAGAAGACATCCATCGTAGCAGAGGTCGACCCTTTGCGTGCAAAACACCCTTGTAAACCCTAGCAACACTGGTTAGGTTAGCCTCTGGCTGGAGGAGGAAGAAGATCATCGCTTCCCTCCCCAGGCAAGGACTGCCTCAAGGGGGCTTCCGGCAAGCTCAATTGTACTGTAACCTTCCACATATAATACAGACATGCAGGAGTAGCGGTCTTACCTCCTCACGAGGGCCGTGAACCTGGGTAAAGGACGGTGTCTTCCTTGGTCGGGTGTGCGTCTTCTTCGGGTCCGGCGAGCAACATCGCGGAGCCACTTGAGGGTTTAGACCTCCGCGTTCAATCCCCTTTCGAACCACACTTCAGGAAGTGACTACCCCCGATTCCTGGGAGTCATAACCCGACATTTGGCGCGCCAGGTAGGGGATTGAGGCGCGTCAACAACCTTCGAGTTCGTCTCCGCGCCATGGTGAACACGCGCGCCACCCGCGTCACCCGAGTCAACCGACGTGCGCCCGCGGGAGCACGCGCGCCCCCAGGTGCCGCAACCACCCGCGCACGGCGGGGCCCACCCCGCCACGAGGAGCATGTCCCTTCTGGCCCTCACGCGGAGGCACCGGAGCACGACGCCGAGCACCAGGAGGACGCGCAGTCGTCCCACCCGACGCTGCACCCAAGCGGCTCGGGCCCGGGAAGGACAGACCCCGTGCCCCACACCGCGCTGCTCATGGCGCAGGAGCTGCTCCGCTACCAGCCCACCGCAGAGGCCCATGAGCAGTGGCTCCAACGCCTCAACCACCTCGTCGGCATCGCCACGACGCACCCCGCTCGGTCGCAGTACAACATGCACCCCTCTCTCGCGGGCACGGTCGCAACAAATGCGCCTCCGCCACCTCCGGGGCCTGCACCGGCTGCGGCACAAAGGGCTGCTTTGCACTCGTCCTCGCCACACGATTCCTTAATCGTGCAGCGCACCGCGCCCGACGCTCGTGTGGGGATGGAGCTCCAGCGAGACCGCCAGAACAGGCTCGTGGAGGAGCTCGGCCAGGCGGGACAGCAGAACCGCGACACGCTTCAGCACGGGGTCGCTACGTACACCTCAGGCTGCACGGCGTTCACTCGCTCTCTGCGTCGCGTGGTCTGGCCGCAGAAGTTCAGGCTGGTTCTTCCCAAGGGCTACGACGGCTCCAGCAACCCCATCGAGTTCCTGCAGCTCTACACCACCTCCATCCAAGCTGCGGGGGGAGACGACAAGGTCATGGCCAACTGGTTCTCTCACGCGCTTCGCGACTCTGCGCTGTCGTGGCTCCTGAACCTCCCGGAGGACTCTGTGAACTCCTGGGAGGAGCTCTACAAGCAGTTCGTCTCCAACTTCAAGGGGACGTACGAGCGCGCCCTCACCCACAACGATCTGCGTGCTGTGGTGCAGAGGAAGGATGAAACGCTCCGCAAGTATATCCATCGCTTCAGCCAAGTGCGCAACAAGATCCCGAACATCCCTGACACTCAAGTCATCGTCGCTTTCCGCGAGGGCGTCACAAACAGCAGGATGCTCGAGAAGCTGGGCATCCACGACAAGCTCACCTCTTTGGTCAAGCTGTTCGACATGGCGGACAAGTGCGCCAAGGCTGAAGAAGGACTCCTCTTCGTGAAGATGTCCTCGAGAGGGGACGATCATGCTGAGGGGTCCAAAAGCCAGAAGAAAAAGGAGGAGCCCAAGCGCAAGGCCACCGCAGTTCTCGCGGCAGAGCCTGACACAAAAGGCACCCGCAGGGACTCCCCCGAGGCTGGAGAGAGGAAAGATGATCACCGCCCTTTCTGCATCTACCACAACAGGCGCGGCCATTCTACAGAGTCCTGCTACGACCTCAAAAGGTTGAGCAAGGAGCGCGAGCAAGTAGAAGGCAGTGGCAGCCACGGTCGAGGCCGTGGCTACCGTGGGAGCGGACGCAAGGGCGGCTACCAGAAACCATCTGGAAATCAAGCCAACACCGCAGAAAAGAACGGCAACCTCCCTGACGAGGAAGATGGCGGCTACCAAGCCCCGAGGGGCGCCATTGCCTGCATCCTCGGGGGGGGGGGGGGGGGGGGGGCGCAGGCGCCGAAGTCGAACAACCAGTTCAAGAAGTTCGCCCGCGAGCTCAACGCCGCCCTCCCAAGCGCGGAAACCTCCAGGCCCCTCAAGTGGTCGCAGTACACCATCACCTTCGACTCTCAGGACCACCCCAAGTCCACCAAGGCTGTTGGAACCCTCCTGCTGGTCTGCTTTCCATCCATCGACAACGTGGCCGTCTCCAAGACGCTTTTCGATGGCGGAGCAGGCCTGAACGTTATCTCCATAGATACGTTCGAAGCGCTTCAAGTGCCCTACGAGCGGCTCATGCCCTCTAGGCCCTTCACGGGAGTCACCAGCGGCTCGATCGAGCCTCTAGGCCAGGTCAGGCTTGCCGTCACCTTTGGGAGCGAGGAAAATTACCCCACCGAGCACATCGACTTCGATGTCGCACACATCGGCCTGCCGTACAACGCCATCCTCGGCTACCCCGCGCTCGCGAAGTTCATGGCCGTCACGCACCATGCGTACAACATGGTCAATATCCCCGGCAGCGCCGGCACGATCACCATCCGTGGGCATGTCCTGGACGCTACGCGCGCCGTTGAGACGGCCTACAAGACCGCCGCCATGGCCTTCCCTGCAGAAGAGGACCTAGAGCCCCTCGAGAGGCCCAAGAAGAAGAAGCAGTTGTTCTCCCAGGAGGCAGTTGCCACCAAGAAGATCTCTCTGAGCTCCAGTAGCTCGGGGGATGAAGGCTCGGGGGCTAGCGTCACCATTGGCGCCGCGCTGCTTCCCAAATAGGAAAGCGCGCTCGTCGCCTTCCTCCAGGCAAACTCTGACATGTTCGCGTGGACGCCGTCAGATATGTCTGGTGTACCGAGGGAGGTGATCGAGCACCACTTGGCCGTGTGCCCAAACACGCGCCCCGTCAAGCAAAAAGCGAGAAAGCAAGCCCCCGAGAAGCAAGCATTCATCGCCAAGGAGGTCGAGAAGCTCAAAGCGGGAAAGTCGTTCGCGAAGTCGCGCACCCCACTTGGCTCTCCAACGGCGTGGTAGTCCCAAAACTCGCCGGCGGAGGCCGCCTCTGCATCGACTACATTGATGTAAACAAGGCCTGCCCCAAAGACCCTTATCCCATGCCCAGAATCGGCCAGATCGTGGACTCCACGACAGGCTGCGACCTCCTCTGTTTCCTCGATGCCTTCTCTGGTTATCACCAGATTAAGATGGCTAAAGAGGATGAGGAGAAGACGGCTTTCCTCACCCCATGCGGTGTGTATTGCTACGTCTGCATGCCCTTCGGCCTAAAAAATGCCGGAGCCACTTTCCAGAGGTTAATGAGGATAGCCCTTGGCGGGAAAATGGGGCGAAACGCTGAAGCATATGTCGATGACATCGTCGTGAAGTCGTGAGAAGGAAATACTCTTCTCGGAGACCTTGAAGAAACCTTCGCCAGCCTGCGCAAGGTGAACATCAAGCTCAACCCCGCCAAGTGCGTCTTTGGAGTACCTTCAGGCAAATTGCTGGGGTTCCTCGTGTCTCATCGGGGCATAGAGGCGAACCCAGACAAAATCAAGGCCATAGAAGGCATGCAACCTCCACGCAGGCTCAAGGACATGCAACGCCTGGCAGGCTGCATGGCCAGCTTGGGTCGATTCATCTCCAAGTTCGGCGAAAGAGCCCTGCCGTTTTTCAAGAGCATGAAAAGAACGGGCACTTTCAAGTGGACCCCTGAAGCTGAAAAAGCATTTGAGGACTTGAAGAAGTACTTGGCCAGCCCACCTGTAATGGTCGCCCCAAGGCTTGGCGAGCACCTGAAGCTGTACTTGTCAGCTACTCCACAAACAGCCAGTGTTGTCCTTGTGGTGGAAAGAAAGGAGCCTGTACTTCACAAGAAGAGTGCAACCACTCCAAAGAAAAAGCCTTCTGATAAAGAGCTCGACGAAAGGGCAGTCCTCACAAAGCCACCGCCAGGCCCAAAGCCTCAAGAGCGGACCGCCCCGAGTCAACCGCTGCAAGAGGTTCATGCCGAAGGGACTGAGGAGCCTCAAGAGGCTAACACACTCGAGTCCCAGGAGGAGCGCTGCGAGGCCACTTCCCTCGAGGCAAAGTACCTCAAGGCCACGTCCCTCGAGGCCACATCCCTCAAGGCCACGTCCCTCGAGGCAAAGTCCCTCGAGGCCACGTCCCTCGAGGCCACGTCCCTCGAGGCAAAGCCCCTCGAGGCCAAGTCCCTCGAGGCCGAGTCCTTCGAGACCAAGTCCCGCGAGGTCAACACCCTCGAGGCCCAGGACAAGCCCCTTGAAGCCAACCCCATCGAGGGCCAAGCTGGGCCACCTCAGGCGAAAGACGCCAAGGAAACAGGAACTACTCTCGGCGAGCATCCAGTTTACTTCGTCAGCACAGTACTGCGTGATGCTCGCAAGCGGTACACGATGCAGCAGAAGCTTCTCCTCGCACTCCTCATCGCCTCAAGAAAGCTGCGACACTACTTCCAGGGGCACCCCATCATGGTGGTAACCTCTTTCCCCCTGGAGCAAATTCTGCGCAACCCAAATGCAACAGATCGTGTCGCAGGATGGAACATCGAGCTACAACCATTCAATTTGCGCTTCGATACCACAAGGGTAATCAAAGGAAGAGCGCTGGCAGACTTCGTCGCCGAATGGACTGATCCAACCCCTGAAGAGCCCTGGGAAGAAGAGCACGAGTCCTCTGGAGCCACAATGCCCAGCCACTGGACCATGAAGTTCGACGGAGCTTTCGCTTGTCGCCACGGTGGGGCAGGCGTAGTCCTGACCTCACCCAAAGGCGACAAGTTGTATTACGCAGTCCAGCTGTGCTTCGGAATCAACAAGATATCCAACAACATCACCGAGTATGAAGGGCTGCTTGTTGGCCTACGCGCCGCAATCGCCCTAGGCGTCAAGCATATACTCATCAAGGGCGACTCCCAGCTGCTCGTCAACTTCTCCAACAAAAGCTACAAGCCCAAGGACGACCACATGGCCGCATACCTTGAAGAGGTCCGTAGGCTGGAGAAGAACTTCAGGGGAATGGAGCTCATGCATATCCCAAGAAAGGAAAATCAAGAGGCTGATGACATCGCCAAGCGTGCATCAAAGCGGCAGGCTCAGCCGCCTGGTGTCTTTGAAGAAAGGCTCGTCAAGGCATCCATAAAGCAGCCCCTAGAGGCCCTGCCCGCAAGCACAGCCGAAGCGCTCTCGCCACCACCTGCAAGCGGAGCTCCAAGCTGCGGGCCCCCCACAGGGGAGCATCTGTTGCTCACAGCGGTGCACCAAGAGGCAGGATGGATCGACGAGATCAAAGACTACCTCCACAAAGGGATCCTTCCCGAGGAAGATGCTGAAGCGGAGCGAATTGCCCGCCAAGCAAAATCGTACCAAATCCTCGAAGGAATTCTCTACCGCAAGCGCCCAAACGGCATCACGCTCAAGTGCGTCCCTCCTGAAGAAGGAAAACTGCTGATTAAGGACATCCACAGCGGGGAATGCGGCCACCATTCGTGCGCCCGCACCCTCGCAGGAAAAGTCTTCAGGATCGGCTTCTACTGGCTTCAAGCGATTCAAGATGCAACGGACATCATTCAAGCTTGTGAAGCCTGCCAATTCCACGCCAAGCAAATCCACCAACCAGCGCTGGGGCTACAAACCATTCCGCTCTCGTGGCCGTTTGCGGTCTGGGGGCTGGACATCCTGGGACATTTCCCAACGGCGCAAGGTGGATATCGCTACCTCTTCGTGGCCATTGACAAGTTCACAAAATGGCCAGAAGTGGAGGCGACGCGCACAATCACAGCAGGCGCGGCGGTGAAATTCATCAGAGGCCTGGTCTGCCGCTTCGGAGTGCCTAACCGCATCATCACCGACAATGGCTTGCAATTCACAAGTGGCATCTTCAGAGCCTACTGTGAGAAAATGGGCAACAAGCTCTGCTTCGCCTCAGTCGCCCATCCGCAAAGCAACGGACAGGCCGAGCGCGCAAATGCAGAGGTCCTCAAAGGCTTAAAGACCAGGACCTTCGATATCCTCAAGGGCCATGGCAAGGGCTGGATCAATGAGCTACCCTCGGTGCTCTAGTCCATCCGTACCACGCCACCCAAGCCCACTGGGGAAACGCCGTTCACACTCGTCTATGGAGCCGAAGCAGTCCTCCCCGCAGAGATAAAGCATGGATCCCCACGTGTCATTGCCTTTAATGAGGACCAGCAAGAGGACATTCACAACGATGACCTGCTGCTCCTTGAAGGGCTAAGACGCCGCGCCGCCCTTCGGGCGGCCAAGTACCAGCAGGACCTGAGGCGCTACCACAGCCGCAATGTGCGTTCGCGCACCCTGGAGGCAGGCGATCTCGTCCTCAGGCGAATCCTCTCCAGGGAAGGCCTCAACAAGCTGTCCCCGATGTGGGAAGGTCCCTACAGGGTCACCCACATCGCCAGGCCTGGCGCGGCTCGCCTCGAGACGCAAGACGGCGTCCCCGTCAAGAATCCATGGAACATCATGCATCTGCGCAAGTTCTACCCGTGATCATTGTCACTCGAGAAGACAAGCGGAAGAGGCAGCCTACGGCTTGACCTCCAAGCATTGTCGTTTCTAGAGGTTAAAACGCCAAAAGGCTTAAACCTCAAACACATGCTTTGTCTCCTAAGGGAACAAACACAACCGTGGTCATTGCCACACCCGTGATCATTGTCACGTCGAGAAGACAAGCGGAAGAGGCAGCCTACGGCTCAACCTCCAAGCATTGTCGTCTCTAGAGGTTAAAACGCCAAAAGGCTTAAACCTCAAACACATGCTTTGTCTCCTTAGGGAACAAACGCAACCGTGGTCATTGCCACACACGTGATCATTGTCACGTCGAGAAGACAAGCAGAAGAGGCAGCCTACGGCTCAACCTCCAAGCATTGTCGTCTCTAGAGGTTAAAACGCCAAAAGGCTTAAACCTCAAACACATGCTTTGTCTCCTAAGGGAACAAACGCAACCGTGGTCATTGCCACGCACGTGATCATTGTCACGTCGATACTCCTAGCGGAAGAGGCAGCCTACGGCTCAACCTCCAAGCATTCTTGTCTCTGGAGGTTAAAACGCCAACGACTTAAACCTCCAAAGCCCCAAAGGCTTCACTCGAGGGAAAACCCTCCGAGCTCTCAATTAAAACGAGCCACCTCAGTCTGTTGAGAGTCTCTGCCACCAACAGGTGGTCCCCATGCCTCGACATGGTCAGAGCATTAACTTGGCAATCCCAAGCATAATGACTCAATCTCGTTCCTAAGTGAACTTAGCGCTTCGGCGCCGCTTAAAAAATGTTTTTGGGGGTTTTTTTATTTACGCATCTATTGTTGAAGTGTGCGCTTATATCTCTCCACATGCGTACCTCGCGAGCGGGGGCTGAGTACGGTGCCAGTGCCTCAAATGACACACCAGCAGAACTGCAAAATCCAAGAGTCCGAGCTCTGGCTGGAGGGCAAGATCCCACAAACACGCCATCTCTACAGAGGACCTTGGTACTTACTCTCCTCGCAAGGAACGCCTGAGGGGACCTATAAGCGCGCACGAGTCCCTTGAACCATGTTTCAGCGTTTGGGTTCGCCCCTCTAATACCTGCAGGGAAGAATTCACCCGCGAGCCTGAAGGGGCATCCGTGAGCGACCCCTCAAGTGTGCAACCTCGCCAGGCGAAAAGCCTCCCAAGGAGCGACCCCTCAAGTGGGCAACCTCGCCAGGCGAAAAGCCTCCCCCGGAGCGACCCCTCAAGTAGGCAACCTCGCCAGGCGAAAAGCCTCCCCAGGAGCGACCCCTCAAGTGGGCAACCTCGCCAGGCGAAAAGCCTTCACAGAGCGAAAACCTCGAGAAGCTAAGTCTCGCACCCACGCTTTAAGAGCGTTTTTCTCTCCCTAGCGCGCGTCTTTGCCCCTCGAGCGACTTCGCTTTCCCTTACGCTTCATGGACTACTCGCACGTCTAAGGGGGGCACTTGAGCATCGCGACTCAAGGCTCTTACCTCTCCTAGGACTAAACTCCCCCCGGCCCTACGGAGTCATTGCTCCCGCATACCGAGGTGGCGGAGTCATGGCACGAAGAGATGGGACCTAACGACGCAGAGAACAGATAGACATGAAGATGAGTCCAAAGAGACCTCACGAGGGGCAGACATGCTCGAATTAAAACATCAATTAAAAGTATATTATAGGCCAAAAGTTTCAAGATGTCTAAAGCACACAGCTGGTGCAGATACAAGCGCTTGCAGGCGCAATAGAGAATGACTCAGGGGGAAGCATCATCGCTTTGAGCCTCCTCCGCAGCACCATCTTCGACCTCGGCGGAGCGAGCCTCCTCCTCCCTGAAGTCCAGCGCAGCCTCCGCACGCCTGAAGCGGTTGCAGAAGGCATCCACCTGCTCGCGGAGGGAAGACGAGACGCGCTGTGCACCCTCGCCGTGAGCAACTTCGGTCACCAAGCAGAGGTCGAAGTCCGGCACAAGGAGTTTGAGGTTGGTGAAGATGCGATCAACAGCCACCCCCAAGAGCTGCCTGCTCTCGTCTTCGATCACCTCACGAAGCTCGGCGGCGGGGCCCTCCAACGCCGCGAAGAGCTGGTCAAAATAGGCCAGGAACGCGGCGGCGTCGTCGTGGCTTCGGGTCCCGGGACACGGCGCATCCGCGCCGAGCCGCGTCGCAAGCTCACCACCACGCGCGACCAGCTTTTCAAACAGGCGCTCACGCTGCATCGCGGGCGCACTGGACGAAGGGCCATCACCGTGAGTCGCTTTGTCGCGAGCCTCCTCCGCTCGACGCCAACCGGGCTTGGCGCGCTTGAAGCGGCGCGCCAGCTTGGAGTTCGCCTTCTCGAGCTCAGCGATCCGCTGAGCGCCCGCAACATACTTGGCCTTGAGGCGGTCCTCCCGTTTCCGCAGCCGAGCGCGATACTTCTGAAGAAGGGACCAACGGAGATGTCTCTCGTGCTCCGCGAGGGCCCTCTGCGCCGCTCTCGTCCTCTTGGCGAAGCGCCGCTCCGAGCGCTCGTCCGAGCGCTTCTGAGCAGCGACGTGCTCGTCAAACTTCAAGATTGGCCGGGCCAGGCCTCCCTCGCGCGCTTCGAGGGCCTCACGCTGGGCAGCCAAGTCCTTCTCTGTCTGGAGACACTGCTCCTCGCGCCGCTGCAGCTCCCTCCCCCTGAGGGCCAGCTGCCGATCACGCTCGGCCAAGCACTTGCAGTCCTCCTCCAGAGCGGCCTGCGCGGCCTGGTGGGCAGAAAGTAGCTAGGACTCCAACCGGCCCAGCTCGCAGCGCTTCTGCGCCAGCGAGCCTTCCATCGCCTCACGCTCGGCTGTGGCCTCTCGCAGGAGCTCCGCAGCGGCATCGCGCTCTGCCTGGAGGGGCTCGAGTAGCTCTGCGGCATCGCGAATGGCTCCTTTGCGGATTTCCTTGGCAAAGCTGATGGCCTCTTCGCGGGCTGCCTGCAGCGCCAAGTCCCCCAGCCGGCGCGCCTCGACGGCCGCATGGAAGGACGCTCATGATCTCGCAAGTTCCCCCTGCTGCTGGGCAAGCCGTATGTCGCCAAGGGCGAGGTGGGCCTCCAGGCCCTCCAAGGACTCCCGCACAAGGCCGAATGCCACCTCGCGGCGCCCCGCGCTCCAATCCCAGCCTCGGAGAACCAGTTCCTGGCTAGATGAGGGCCCAGCTGCAGCGGCCGGTCCCATGAGCCCAGCCCCAGGTCGAGCTCGGGGGCTGGGTGTGGCTCCACCTCCATCCACGCCGGCCTCCGCTTCGGCGCTCGAGCCATTAAGACGCTCATCTTCTCCGGCAGGGCGAGGTGGCGAGGAAGCACCCCCTCCTGCTGCCGCAGTTGCGCCTGCTGGCGCCTCGGTCGCTCCCTCCAGAGGTGGCGCGGGCGCCGCGGGCGAGCATGGTGGAGGTGACGCATGCGTTGGCGTCACTGCGCGCGGCGATGGCAGCATGCGGAGCAAAATTTCCTCGCGTGGTGGCGTAGCCGCGCGAGGAGGAGTCGGAGCGCGAGGTGACGCGGGAGCCGTGTCCTCCGTGCTGTCCACTAGCAGAGGCTCGGGAGGCGCTGCTTGAGGCTCATCCGCCCCCACTAGGGGAACGGCCGCTCCCTCCTGAGGCGCCTCCTCAACTGGGCCTGGAGTGGACGTCTCCACAGGCCTCGGGCGCTCGCCAGCCGCCACCGCAGCTGCGGCTCTCTTCACACCTGCTGCCTCACGAAGCCTGCGGCGCTTCGCAGGCACCAGATCGCTGGCAAAAGCCCAAAGAAGATTGTTCAGGAGAAGACGGAGCAGGGGGGACAACAAAAGCCAAAAATGACCAAGTGGTGGGAATACTCACCATGAAGGAGAAGCACCGGCGTCGACCCACGACAGGCCGGGAGAGCGCCAGGAAGGTGTGGGCTTGGCGCCTGATCCCTCCAGAGGCGTCGCCGCTTTTTTTTTGGAGGGGATGTCTGAGGGACTCACCCCAGAGCGATCCACCATCGCCTTGGTGCGAGGCTCGCGCCTCTCCGGCGAAGCATGCGTCTCAGAGGCCGTCCCCGCCTCGGACGCCTCCTCCTCGAGGCGCGAAGGCGCCACAACGAAGGCGTCGTCATCGCCCGACGAGATGTCGCAAATCTCGTCGGTGAAGGGCTCGTACCTCGCAGGGGACGCCCCTCCCGTCGCGGCCTCTTCTTCGCCGCTCCAGGCACGGGAGGCGGATGAAGAGTCAACACCAACGACTGCACGCGCCGGTGGAGCGACCTCCTGATCCATCAAGCCCGCCAGACCATGAGGAGTAAAGTCCGGCATTCCGTCCAGGATATCCACGCGGTCGCTCAGGGGAAGCTGATGCAGCGGACGCACGGAGCCGGCGATCTTCCCAGGCACATCCGGACTGGCAAAGAGGATGTTTAGGATGGTGTCGACCACGTCCGAGCCAAGGTCCTCCGGATGAAGCCGCATTGGGTCGGAGGGGCCAGCATACATCCATATCGGCTCCGAGTGCGCCTGAAGGGGGGCGATGCGGCGTGCCACAAAGTCCACCGCGACCATCTGACCGGTGAGACCCTCCTCGCGGAGGAATCTCAAACGCCCCTCCAAATGAGCGTTATCCGCACCGTAAAGAGCAGACTTGCACCAGTGGGAGTTCTTCACGGGCGGGGCCTCCGGGACGTCCAGGAACGCGCAGGGCGACGAGACGCCGATGAGCAGTCACTTCTGGCGAAAGTCACCCACCTTCTTAAGCAGGGCCGTGACAGGCTTATCCCCACTCCAGGACATGGGAATGTATATGTTCCCCATGCCGTCCGCAATGCGGAAGGAGACGCACCCTGTCCTTTCGCCAGCAGCCGTGCACCGCAGCGAGTAGAAGGTCCTGAAGAGCGCTACCGAAGGGTGCACGCCCAGATAAGCCTCACAAAGGTAGGCGAAGATGGACAAGATGAGTATGGAGTTTGGGTGAAGATGGAGGAGTTGAATTTGGTATAATTCCAATACTGCCTCCAAGAAAGGCGAGTACGGCGGCACCAGCCCGGCGGTGATGGCGTGGAGAAAAATGGGGTAAAACCCTTGAGGAAATCTCCCGAACCAGGCGGCTTGAAGTTCGCTGCACCGTGCTCGTTGGTCGGCCCCGCAACCAGGTGGCGAATCTTCCCCAAGGCCTGAAGATCAGTGCGCGCCCCCACGAGTGCCGCGCCCTGCACTACCTCCATGGCCGCCGCCCGGGAAGAAGACCCCGCTGCGGCCTTACTTTTGCTCTTCACCGGGCCCATCGGAGAGGACTTGAGTTTTAGCGAAGACGAAGATGGGAGATTCGCAGGAGAGAGCGGAGGCGGAGAGCTCTGAGAAGCGGAAACTTCTGCGGGAAGAACTGGAAACGGTAACGGCTCTATGCGGCAATGCCTGGGCTTTATGTCCCCTCCAGGAGCAGTTACCGGGGCGTGGTGGGACACCCCACGACTCACGCCCCAGATCGTGCGAGGCCGTTAATCGTCCAAGTGCCGCGTGGCTCGGGCCGGCTAAGCACTAAGGGCCCACGACGCTTCGCCTAAGCCCATGGGCTCAGTCGTGCCCATCATGGGCCCGGGGGCAACTGTCGGCCCAGTGGGAACTGGGGTATCAAGAGCCCATTCCCCCCAGGCCTCGCACGCGGGCCAGTCAGACGAAACGACTAAGGACCAGGCGTCACCGCCCGGCGGGACCCTCGAGAGGCGATTCCCCTGGAGGGCCTGAAGAGGAAACGAGGGCCTCAAGAGACCCCTCGCCTCAGGGGAACCCCCCCCCCCCCCCCCCCCCCCCGAGGAGCCAACCCGCCTGAGGGGAGTCCAACAGGAATCTCCCCTCAGACCTGAAGGGAAACGTCGCGGCCAAGGAAGCACGGCAGAGCGCACATGACCTCTGCCACGCTCGTGCAGTGGCGCGCACACCCCCGTCGCTGCCCCTGGCAATAAAGCAGGTGGACGGCGCAACCCTCCAACGGAGATCGTCATCGTGGGCTCCACCTCAGAGACTGCCCGCTCTGCTGATAGTACCGCGCGGTCGGCCGCCTGTCGGCCACAGCGCCACCTTTATCAACAATGGACTGAGTCCAAGGAGGAATGGAGCGCGGTGGACTCGTGCTCCGCCCTGCCACTGGCATGTGGGAGCCACCTTGAAGGCCAAGCCGAAGGAGAAGGCCCGAGGCGCCTATAAAAGAGAGAAGACATCCATCGTAGCAGAGGTCGGCCCTTTGCGTGCAAAACACCCTTGTAAACCCTAGCAACACTGGTTAGGTTAGCCTCTGGCTGGAGAAGGAAGAAGATCATCGCTTCCCTCCCCAGGCAAGGACTGCCTCAAGGGGGCTTCCGGCAAGATCAATTGTACTGTAACCTTCCACATATAATACAGATAGGCAGGAGTAGCGGTCTTACCTCCTCACGAGGGCCGTGAACCTGGGTAAAGGACGGTGTCTTCCTTGGTCGGGTGTGCGTCTTCTTCGAGTCCGGCGAGCAACGTCGCGGAGCCACTTGAGGGTTTAGACCTCCGCGTTCAATCCCCTTTCGAACCACACTTCAGGAAGTGACTACCCCTGATTCCTGGGAGTCATAACCCGACACTGCAGCCCATACGGATTTATCCCCACATCCTATTACCTGTTGCATGTTTATCGGTTGGCCTTGCGAGTCGTAGCGCATGCTTAGTGTTGGTTGTGCGAGTCGTCTGTTGGTCTTTTATTTTATATACTTAGTATGATAGATTGTGCTACATTAATAAAATGCTGTCATATGTTGGGTATTATAATTAAAAGATAATGCACCGGCGGAAGGCCTTGCGAGGTGCTTTGTTCTGCTAAGTGTCGACCTAGGAACTGAGATTTTGTCCTCGGATCCAATTTTGAGCTCACTAACCGCTTGTGGGAGGCCCAATGGAGCCCCCCGCGGCTTATCCAGGGCGCTGCAAGTAGTTCGGGCTTTCCATTTGATGCATGCATATGGTAACATAACGATCTCATGATGATGGAGTAGTCGATTCTCATATAGGTGGCATGTTCTTAAAGTGTTGCGAAGTTCCGGGTATGGGACTGAGCAACCGTGTGCACAATCATGCTGTTCCCTGTATGGGTTGTAGAGAAGAGATTTGTCGTGTTGAGATACCCTATCTTCTGGCTTGCTTTTTGTGGTTGATCGAACGAGTACGGGTCCAGTAGTGCACCCCTGCAGGGTATAATCTTATCGATGAGCCGTGTCCACGGTTATGGACGACTTGGTGATAATGCTGGCTAACAAGATCTAGACAACTTGCACCTAATTAGTGTTAATTAGTTTGACTAGTAATATAGAATTACTTTCACAATAAATGGTAACTAAAAGTATTCAATGTGTGAGTTTTCCTGAATTGCTTCCTCATACTTGGTTCAGGGGGTTAATCCGAGAATGAGTTATGTTTGGTGTTAGTTGTAGTTGGTTACTTATGCGCTCTCTTATCCCTCTCTAATTAGACGGAAGTTGTAGCCTGTCTCTATTAGGTTGCTAGTGCAGCTGCCGCTAAGTCCACCTACCCCCATATTTTGGGAGATGGTGTAGAAAGTAGGCAGGTTGGTTTTGCTTGCCAGGGGGTGCCCTGACCCTCTTTTGGGTTGTGCTTTATGTGCAGTTAACAGGTTTGAAGTCTAACGACGTTAGCTTGGGAATCCCTCCGGCTGGGCTGGGCAGGGATATGGCGCCATTGCTTATCTTCAGGGCTCTTAGTCCAATTTGTATCTTATCCGTAGTCGGATACTATTTTGCTTCCGCTGTCTTTTGTATCTTTGTATTGTTTTATTTGTATCTTGACTCGTTCGAGTCGTTGTTGTATATTATGTCTTCTGTTGTTGTTGTGGATGATTCGGAACTGTTGTAATGTTATCACAATTCCACCCACATAATGCGCATGTTTCGGCGTGCACATTATGTCTGGTGGGCGACCTAAAATCATTATTATGCGGATTTCGGCGGGATCGCTTAAATCTATATAGTACCGATTTTGGGGCGTCACAATGGTGGAGAGTACTCTCTCATCAGCGCAACTCCGACAAAAGGGAATCACGTAATCGAGAAGAAAATAGAGAATTAATTGGATGAATTAAAATGCAAGGGGTGCCCCTCTATATAAGGGGGCAAGGAGGCTACCAACCTTGACAGGCTAGTGGTGTGGGACTATTTACACATCCCAGCCCGACCAAGCTAGGTGCGCCGTCCTAGGTGGGCCCCCACCTAGGGCCGGCTGAACCAACCCTCCTCCCTTGGGGGGAACCTTCCCCCTCATGGGCCCCATTTGCATGAGAGGGCCCATTAAGGGTATTTTCCTTTAAAAATTAGAAAAATTATATAAATAATATTTAGCTATTAATTACATTAATTAAAATTAAATACATATTAATAATTTATCCCGACTCCAAAAACTATTTCGTCGCTGCCCGATCTCCATCGGACCATTCCGGGACGTTCCCGATGTTCTCTCTTTCTTATTTTCCTTTCCAGTTATCTTGTCGAAACCCCTTAAGTGTGTTACCCTATCGGTTCGATATAATAACAGACATGATCGAGACACCTCTCAGATCAATGATCGTTGTAGACCGAAAGCGGGATTACGTTCCCGCACAAACGTTGACGATGAAGACCGACGAAGCCGACCTCAAGTTCGTGTACTGGAAGTAGACCTCCCAGCACCGCTAGCGCATCACCTCGCAGGGCGTTACACACGTACGGTGGAGACGACGACCTCCGAAGCTCCAGTCCAGGACGAGCAGCGGAAGACTTGGACCGGAACACCAGCAACGCGACAGCGGAGAGACCCCCTCTCTTCTGGTGCAATTCCGACAAAGGGAATCACGAAATCGAGAGAGAATTAGGGAATTAATTGGTGAATTAAAAGGCTAGTGGCGCCCCTTCTTATATAGGCTCCCAGGGGGAGCCAACTTGCCAGCCAGACAATGTGGGACAATTCCCACATGCCTAGTGCGGCATGGCTGGGTGCGCCGGCCCTGGTTGGCCCCATTTGGCCCACCTAGGCCGGCCTCCTTGCCCCCCACCGAATTCCCTTGGGGATTTCCCCCCATGGGCCTTCTTTCCACCAAAAGGACCATTTAGGGAAATCAGTCTAAATAAATTCGAAAATAAATATATAAAATCATATTTAAACATTAATTATACTAATTAATATCAAACATATTATATATAATTAATTCTAGCTCCGAAAACTATTTCGTCGCTGCCCGATCTCCATCAGACTCTTCCCGGGACGTTCCCTGTGATCTCTTTCCTTTCCGGTTGTCTTGTCGAAACCCCTTAAGTATGTGACCCTAGCGGTTCGATATAATAACAGGTATGATCGAGACTCCTCTTCGATCAATGACTAAATCGTAGGTCTGGACCCCTTGAATTAATCCCTATGATTTAGCGAATGACTCTCATCTATCAAACCTGAACGTTAAGTCTTAAACCTTTTGTTATGGCGATACTTAGTGTGTCCGAGCATCGTTCTTAGAAATCTCCATATCTAGCTGACCTTGTTACCGACATCGCTATCTTCTACTCGTCTATGATTTCATGTCTCCGTGATATAGTCACATGCTTGCAAACTCATTAGACATAATCTCACCGAGTGGGCCCTCGAGTATCTATCCGGCTATACGGACTGACAAATCCCACTATTGACCCCTCGCCTCAACTACCCCCTTACGATACCCAAAAGTATCACCTATCATTTTCACACTATATAAGATATGACATTTGGTGTGATCAAAGTATCTTCCAGGGATATCAATAAGTGTTGATCTCACGGTCGAAGGTGTAATGACTACGTCCTAGAAATATGGGTCTGTCCATCACATCGTTCCACCAACGACATGACTTTCATTGCCGACCGGCGCCATGCCCTATGATCGGAAAACCTCGATCATCAATCGCACAAGTAAACTAGTATTAGTAGAGGCTACTAGGGACCTAGTTGTTTACGTATCACACATGTATTATTGTTTTCGCTTACAGTTATAGCATGACACAAAACGTATTATGAACAATCGAGATATGACAAAGAAATACACTTTATTAATTGCCTCTAGGGCATATCTCATTCAGTCTCCCACTTGCAGAGTACAAATTAATCTAGATTACAACTTGGTAAAAGCTTAACACCCATAGCTTCTTGGTGTTTCTCATGCTTGTCAAGCGGAAGAGGTTTCGTAAGAGGATCTGCCACATTCAGATCCGTATGCACTTTGCAAATCTTCACATCGCCTCCTTGTATGTATTGTCGTATCACATGGAAGCGTCGGAGAATATATTTGGCGGTGGAGCGAGACCTTGATTCCTTCGCGTTAGCAATGGCACCTGTATTGTCACAGAAGAGAATCACGGGGTCTTGCGCGCCTAGGAACACTCCAAGTTCAATGATGAACTTCCTTAGCCACACAGCTTCATTCGCGGCTTCGCAAGCAGCAATGTACTCCGACTCCATTGTAGATTGCACGACGATGGGTTGCTTCCCACTTCTCCAGCACACGGCGCCTCCATTCACCTTGAACACATAACCTGTCTGTGACTTAGAGTCATCAGGGTCTGAGCAGAAACTTGCATCAACGTAACCTGTTACACCAAGTTCTTCATCACAACCACCATAGACAAGGAACGTTTCCTTTGTCTTCTTGAGATACTTAAGAATGCTCTTAACAGCAATCCAATGTTCCATTCCTGGATTACTCTGGAAACGGCTCGTCAAACTGAGAGCCAATGCTACATCAAAGTCGAGTACTCAACATTGCATAAATAATCGATCATATGGCTGAAGCATAAGGATGTTTAGTCATTTCGGCCTTAGCATGTTCCGTTACCGGACACTGTTCTTTCGCAATGTTTTATTCTTGATAACAGGCAGAGAACCCTTCTTTGCCGTCTCCATACCGAAACGCTTCAGTATCTTATCAAGATATGTACTCTGACTCAACGCTAATAGACGTCTTGATCTATCACGATAGATTTTTATGCCTAAGATGTATGCAGCTTCTCCTAAGTCCTTCATGTAAAATTTACTGTTTAAATAATTCTTCACGCTATTCAGAAGTTCCACATCATTCGCAATCAACAATATATCATCTACATATAGTGCTAAGAACAGAACCGAGCTCCGACTCATTTTCTTGTAAATGCACGTCTCTTCCAAATTTTGGAAAAATCCAAAACCTTTGATCACCTCATCAAAGCGAAGATTCCAGCTCCGAGATGCTTGCTTCAATCCATAGATGGAGCGCTGAAACTTGCATACCTTGTTAGCATTTTCTGGATCGACAAATCTTCCGGTTGTACCATGTACAACTCTTTCTCAATGTTTCCATTTAGGAAGGCTGTTTTGACATCCATCTGCCATATTTCATAATCGTAATATGGAGCAGCTGCTAACAAAATCCGAATAGACTTTAGCATCACTAGCGGTGAGAAAATTTCATCGTAGTCAATCGCATGAACTTGTCGAAAACCTTTTGCGACAAGCCGAGCTTTATAGACGGTCACATTACCATCAACATCAGTCCTCTTCTTAAAGATCAATTTATTCTCGACGGCCTTGCGCCCTTCGGGAATCTCCATCAAATACCACACTTTGTTATCATACATGGATCCTATTTCGGATTTCATGGCTTCTAGCCATTTCTCGGACTCTAGACTCGCCATTGCCTCCTTGTTGTTCGTAGGTTCGTCTTGTTCAATTATCATGATGGTGCAAACTAGGTTGCCATACCATTATGGTGCGATACGAGATCTACCAGACCTACGAGGTAGAATACTTTCCTCGACAGTTTCTCCCACTCTTTCTGTGGAGGACGTTTCCGAAACAGCTTTTGTTGCGTCACTCGGAATTTCGAGTTCAGGATCAACGATCTCGGCGAGGTCTACCTTCCTCCCACTTACTCCTTTCACGAGAAACTCCTTCTCAAGAAAGGTACCGGTCTTCGCGACAAACGTTTTGCCCTCAGCTTGGTTGTAGAAGGTGTATCCTACGGTTTCCCGCGGATATCCTACAAAGACGAGTTTCTCCGACTTTGGTTCGACTTTGTCGGGCTGTAGTTTCTTAACATACGCCTCACAACCCCAAACCTTCAGAAACGATAACTTAGTCTTCTTGTCATACCATAGCTCATACGGTGTCGTTTCTACGGATTTGGACGGAGCCCTATTTAAAATGAATGCGGCTACTTCTAACGCATAACCCCAGAAGGATACGAGCAAATCGGTAAGAGACATCATAGACCGGACGCTATCCAATAGAATACGATTACGTCGCTCGGACACGCCGTTACGTTGCGGTGTTCCGACAGGCGTAAGTTGTGGCACGATGCCACATGCATTCAGATGTGTGACAAACTCAAAACTCAAATACTCGCCACCACGATCGGATCAAAGGTGCTTGATTTTCTTGTTAAGTTGATTTTCAACTTCACTTTGAAATTCTTTGAACTTTTCAAATGTTTCAGACTTGTGTTTCATCAAACAGATATAACCGTATCTACTCAAGTCATCGGTGAAGGTGACGAAGTAACGATAACCATTGCGTGTCGAAACGCTCATTGGTCCACACACATTTGTATGTATGACTCCCAACAAGTCCGATGCCCGTTCAACGAAACCTTTGAACAGTATCTTGGTCATTTTTCCCATAAGGCATGGTTCGCACGTATCGGGGGATCCAAAATCCAACGAGTCCAAAAGTCCATCGGCATGGAGTTTCTTTATGCGCTTTACACCAATATGACCGAGACGGCAATGCCACATATACATGGCAGTATCATCACTACACTTAATCCTTTTGGC
This sequence comes from Poa annua, assembly GCA_026929855.1. Taxonomy (NCBI): domain Eukaryota; kingdom Viridiplantae; phylum Streptophyta; class Magnoliopsida; order Poales; family Poaceae; genus Poa; species Poa annua. The sequence goes on along the minus strand of CM049430.1, from coordinate 75,567,669 downwards.
ATCTATGTTATGCATGTGAGTACAACGATCGAGATTCAACAAGAATAAACCATTACTCTCGGGAGCATCAACATAAAAGATATCATTCATTGAAATATCACAACCACTTGACACAGATTTAAATGAATAACCGTCTTGGAACAAGCAAGACCCACTGATAATATTTACACTCAAGTATGGTACAAAATAACACTTATTTAAAACCAAAACTAATCATGATGGTAGATGTAGAGGGAGTGTGCCGACAACCACAACGTTGACTCTCGATCCGTTGCCGACGCGCATCGTCACCTCATCCTTAGCCAGGCGCCTCTTATTCTGCAACTCCTTCTGAGAGATACAAATATGAGCAACCGAACCAGTATCAAATACCCAAGTGTTGCTACGGGCAGATGTAAGGTACACATCTATAACATGTATATCGAATATACCTTGCTCCTTGGCGACTATCTTTCCAGCTTTCTTGTCCTCCAGGTACTTGGGGCAGTTGCGCTCAGGTGATCTGATGGTCACCAACATCTTCTCCATCTTGATTTCTAATTCGGCCACTTCGAGCATCTTCAGGATTTTCGATAGGGATTTTGACGTCCATTTCATGTCGTAGTCCATGATGGTATTCTTATAGCTAGGGGGCAGAGAAATCAGCACCCTATCAGTAACCATCTCTTCTGGGATCACATTTCCTAGATAACTCAGGATCTAAACGCTGCCAAATATCTTGGCTAAGTGCTCACTTATATTGTCGTGCTCTTCTATTTGGGCTGAGAAGAAAATCTTGGTAGCTTCAAACCTCTCAGTCATGACTTGTCGTGCAAAAACAACCATGAGTTCAGTGATTATCTCATAAGCACTTTTGTTCTCGAAATGGTTTTGCAGGTCAGCCTCCATGGCAAAGAGCATGCCACTCTGGACATAAGAAGAAGTCTCCGCCTTAACCTCATGGACAATCCTATCAGTTTCTGAGGCGGTGTTTGGCAGATCACCTAAGGGGGCTTCAAGGATGTAAGCCATCTTGTGGGTTTCAAGAAGGGACTTCATATCGTTGAACCAGGACATGAATGTAGACCCATTGGTCTTTAGCTTCTATTTCTCAAGGAACATACCTAGGTTAAACGACGGGCGAGACATCTACAATGGAATTTGCAACATAAGACTTTGTTCATAATAATTTGAGTTATAGTATTTTAGAAAATAACTATCAGAACTCCCACTCAAACGAACATCCCTCCTGGTCGTTTAAGCGATTACACGACCACCATCCATTGCACAACCCCTCATCATCAGAGCCGACAACACAACTTCAAGGGTAGACAACGAATTGTCGATCACACGAACCTTGTGACTCATGCTCGACCTTTCGGTCTCCGTGTTCTGAGGTCATATCTGCATATCCTAGGCTCGCCACAATAACCTCCACGTAACACTTGCGCAACATGGCTTACACCCACTGTATGCGAACGACGATATGTCTGACACCCGATCGTCACGGCCTGCCTCATAACGTAGAACTTTCTTGGTGTTGCTCGTTTGAGGAAGAACACTAGTGGTATTTTCAAGGGATCATCTTATATATAACTACCGTCGTGTAACTAATATATAATCACACAATATAAGATGCACTCAAAACATAAAATGTAAGGCGATGTGATATAGTCCATTGCGCCATGGTCTTCTTGGCGCCCGCAGTTCATAAACAATTTAATAAACCTACCTTGACCATATCACATTGCCCCTGCAAAATAAAGTTAGACAATTCTACTTTATCTTTTGCATATTTTACGTGGCTGGGACTTTCGTAAAACGAACTGCTTCTTACCTACGAACTTATGACCACAACAACGATCCAATAATTGCATGTTTAAGCATCCCTTTCGGGCCCTCCATTGAAAATCCAAGACCAACTAAAGAGAGAGAGACAGACACCCGCCAGCCACAGATACGGTACTAGCCGTATGTCAGTAGTGGAACCTGTCTCGCGTAAGCGTACGCGTAAAGTCGGTCTGGGCCGCTTCATCAACTCGATGTCGCTGGAATCACAAGTGCACACTAGAGGGTAGCAAAACAGGAACGGTGCCCCCGTGCAGAACACGGGTTCTAACAGCGTACAACTATATCTACGATAGATCGGCTCTGATTCCACTGAAGGGGATCGTGTGCAGAAAACAAAATATTTCTTAGCAACGATATCCTTAAACTAGCCAAGATCTATACTATGGAGATATAGCAGTACAACGGAGATCGGAATACATACCCTTGTAGACCAAAAGAGGGATTACGTTCCCGCACAAACGTTGACGATGAAGACCGACGAGGCCGACCTCAAGGTCGTGTAGTGAAAGTAGACCTCCCAGCACCGCTAGCGCAGCACCTCGCAGGGCGGTACACACGTACGGTGGATACGACGACCTCCGAAGCTCCAGTCCAGGACGAGCAACGGAAGAATTAGACCGGAACACAAGCAGCGCGGCAGAGGGCTATGGTGGAGAGACCCCCTCTCTTCTCGGCGCAACTCCGACAAAGGGAATCACGAAATTAAGAGAGAATTAGGGAATTAATTGGTGAATTAAAAGGCCAGGGGTGCCCCTTCTTATATAGGCTCCCAGGTTGAACCAACTTGCCAGCCAGGCAATGTGGGACCATTCCCACATGCCTGGTGCGGCATGGCTGGGTGCGCCGGCCCTGGTGGGCCCCATTTGGCCCACCTAGGTCGGCCTCCTTGCCCCCCACCAAATTCCCTTGGGGAAATACCCATGGGCCTTCTTTCCACCAGAAGGCCCATTTAGGGAAATCAGACTAAATAAATTCAAAAATAAATATATAAAATCATATTTAAACATTAATTACACTAATTAATATCAAACACATTATATATAATTTATTCTAGCTCCGAAAACTATTTCGTCGCTGCCCGATCTCCATCGGACCCTTCCCGGGACGTTCCCGCTGATCTCTTTCCTTTCCGGTTGTCTTGTTGAAACCCCTTAAGTGTGTTACCCTAGCGGTTCGATAACAGGTATGATCGAGACTCCTCTCCGATCAATGACTAAATCGTAGGCCTGGACCCCATGAATTAATCCCTGTGATATAACGAATGACTCTCATCTATCAAACCTGAACGTTAAGTCTTAAACCTTTTGTCATGGCGATACTTAGCGTGTCCGAGCATCGTTCTTAGATATCTCCATATCTTGCTGACCTCGTTACCGACATATCTATCTTCTACTCATCTATGATTTCATGTCTCTGTGACCTAGTCGCATGCTTGCAAGCTTATTAGACATAATCTCACTGAGTGGGCCCTAGAGCATCTATCCGGCTATACGGACTAACAAATCCCGCTATTGATCCCTCGTCTCAACCACCCCCTTCCGATACCCAAAAGTATCACCTATCATTGTCATACTATATAAGATATGACGTTTGGTGCGACCAAAGTATCTTCCAGGGATAAAAATAAGAGTTGATCTCACGGTGGAAGGCGTAATGACTACGTCCTATAAATATGGGTATGTCCATCACATCGTTCCACCAACGACATGACTTTCATTGCCGACCGGCGCCATGCCCTATGATCGGAAAACCTCGATCATCAATCACGCAACGAAACTAGTCTTAGTAGAGGCTACTAGGGACCTGGTTGTTTACGTATCACACATGTATTAATGTTTTCGCTTAATAAAGTTATAGCATGGCACAAAACGTATTATGAACAATCGAGATATGATAAAGAAATACACTTTATTAATTTCCTCTGGGGCATACCTCCTTCACTGGTTAGATAGAGGCTACTTGGGACCTAGTTGTTTATCTACACACGTGTATTAATGTTTCCGCTTAATACAGTTATAGCATAGTATAAAACATATAATGAACAATTTGAGATATGACGAATAAACTATCTTTATTAAGTGCCTCTAGGGAATATCTCCTTCACATCCGACAAGAATAAAATGGTCAAATGGACATGTGGCATTAATCTTTGCCGAGTGTTATGACACATCCACTAGGTAAACCAAGTTGACACAAGCGGGAATGTGGCATCATTTTGCTAAGTGCTATACCCATACTCACTAACTTTCTTTATGGAGTGCTATTTCCATACTTGGTGACAAAGTTTGCAAAATGTCCACACTCGGCAACACCCATCCTTGCATTATCCAAGATATTGCCACGTGTCACCAAGTTTACCAAGTGTCATTGTTAAGATGCGCTATTTGTTGAGTGTTTTTTTGAGGAATATAGTAGAAGATAAAAAATTGTCCTACCAACAAAACGCAAGATTATTATGAAGCTGCAAAGAGGTTAGATCTGATATTTACCAAAAAAATGCAGCCAAAGGGAAAATGTTGGTGAATACCGTTGTTGTAGATTACCACAGTTAGGATTATACCTGTCCACCACGAAATTATCCCTACCGCTCGATGAGAAAAAGAAAGATCACTCTGTCGACATGCGCATGGAGATGGATCCACCGATCCAACATGGATTCATTAACTTGAATGAAGAACTACTTGAGATTAGAGGGTGGAGGGGGAGCAACGGGCCTTGTGGCGCAACCTTTCAAGCACTAGGTGTGTTTGGAGGTTGCCCCTCCTCTATATATACCCCCCTAGAGGCGACCACGATAAGGGATTGTGCGGGGGCAAACCCTGCCCGCCCCTTTTCTTGCCCCCCAAGCAAAGTGGGCGCCCAACTAAGGACCCTGGTTGCCCCACTTGGACCTGGACAAGTGAGGATCACATGACACTTTATAGAAAATTTCAGAATGTTCCGGAACCTTCCAAGACCTTAGGTGCATATTATGTTTCTCCGAAACTCTTCCACTTTTCTCTCTGAAACGTTTTCATTGTTTCAGAAACTATATTTATGTATTCCTCTCGTGCTCATAGTACTCAACAAGTTGCTGATCCTTAAGTCGTGACAACTTTGATGTGTAGACATGGTGAAAGTGCATGTGCCCTCATGTGCGGTTTTGGTAATTAATGACAATCATATTTTCCTACATATACTCTCCTGCACCTTTTTCTGTTAAAAATTATGTAGCAGGGAATGAGGATTCCATGTTGTGCACAGTATATTGAAATTCAAATATTTCATTGTGCATGTACTTTGAGGAGTCCCCTCTTGATTTTTAGAACTGTTGGTTGATCTTATCATAATATCTTCTCGTGTTCAAATGGGTTTTTGGTTCCTTTGATTGATTGCTTCTTTTGTGAATGCATCTTTCTTTTGCAATTGGTATATTTCTATTTGATTTCAATTGGTATCTTTCTTGTGTAATCTTTGGATCCTCAATATAGTTTGATCCCTCCATCTATGCGTAATGGGGTATGGGCATTTGATTTCACTCACATTATGAGAAATCCACACTTTATGGAGGTGCTCTTATTCTTGTTGCCAATGGGGGAGAAGTTTTGGAGGGTTTATGAAATTGGCTTTCTTCTTTGGTTTATCCTTACACTGTATTTGGATGTAGGAAACTTGGCTTGGAATTGAGGAATCTAGAATTGGGCATCTAATTCGGCCGTTTGGGCTGGCTAGGGAATTTAGGCCCGAAAAGTTTAACCAATTCAGCGTCCACTGCCCGCAAGCATTGTCTCGGGTCGAAACTTTCCGAGCATCCAACCTCGGAAACGCAGGGAAAGTTTCTTCTCTCGCTCGCCTCCCTTCCTCGTCCGCCCGCCTCCCTCTGATGGATCTAGAGGTCACCTCCCTCCATCCACTAGGATATATTTCACCGTCATTGTAAGATACATGATGATGTCAAACTAGGTGACATAGAATTGTTGCAAAGAACATATAGGTCTCAATGTGTGAGATATGTTGACTGTATTCCTCTTCTACGAGACAAGCATGCACCAAGTTGCTATGGGTGTTAAGCTTTTACCAAGTTGTAAACTAGATTAAGTGTTACTCTAGTGCAAGTGGGAGACTGAAGGGAATGTGCCCTAGAGGCACTTTATAAAGATAGTTTATTCCCAATTGTTCATTATATGTTTTATGCCATGCTATAACTGTATTAAGCGGAAACATTAATACACTTGTGGTAGATAAACAACCAGGTCCCTAGTAGACTCTACTAAGACCAGTTCATTGTGCGATTGATGATCGAGGTTTCCCGATCACGTGACATGGCGTCAGTTGGCAATGGAGTCATGTCATTGGGAGAATAATGTGATGGACATACCCATAATTTGTAGGACGTAGTCATTACGCCTTCGACCGTGAGATCAACTCTTATTGTTATTCCCGGAAGATACTTTGATTGCAACAAACGTCATATCTTATATAGTGTGGAAATAAAGGTGTCCCTCTCAGATCGGAAGGGAGTAGTTGAGACGAGGGGTCAAGAGCGAGATTTGTCAGTCCGCATAGCAGGATAAATACTCTAGGGCCCACTCGGTGAGATTATGTCAAATGAGTTTGCAAACATGTTACTAGGTCACCAGGACATAATATCACAGACGAGTAGAAGATAGTGTTGTCGGTAACGAGATCATGCTAGGTATGGAGATATCTATGAACGATGCTCGTACACGCTAAGTATTGTTATGACATAAGGTTTAAGACTCGACGTCTAGATTTGATAGATGAAAGTCATTCGTTATATCACAAGGGTTAATTCACGGGGTCCAGGCCTACGAGTTAATCATTGATCGGAGAGGGGTCTCGATCATGTCTGTTATTATATGGATCCGCTAGGGTAACACACATAAGTGATTTCGACAAGACAACCAGAAAGGAAAATAAGAAAGAGAGAACACCGGAAACGTCCCACGAATGGTCCGATGGAGATCGAGCAGCGACGAAATAGTTTTCGGACCTGAAATAAATTATATAATATGTATTTAATATTAATTAATGGAATTAATAGTTATTTTTAATTAATTTTGAATATTTAAAGGCAGAATTCTCTAAATGGGCCTTCTGATGGAAAGAAGGCCCATGAGGGGGGAAGCTCCCCCCCAAGGGAGAGAGAGGGCTTGGCCGGTCTAGGTGGGCCACATGGGGCCCACCTAGGGCCAGCGCACCAGCCTTGGCCGAATTGGGGGTGTGGGAATAGTCCCACACCGCCCTGCTGGCGAGGTTGGCAACCCTCTTGCCCCTTTATATAGAGGGGCACCCCTGTCATTTTAATTCAACCAATAATTCTCTATTTTCTTCTCGATTTCGTGATTCCCTTCGTCGGAGTCGCGCCGAGCAGAGAGGACTCTCCACCATACGTCTGCTGTCGTGCTGTTGGTGTTCCGGTCCAAGTCTTTCGCTGCTCGTTCTGGACTGGAGCTTCGGAGGCCGTCGTCTCCACCGTATGTGTGTGACGCCCTGCGAGGTGCCATGCTAGTGTTGCTAGGAGGTCGGATTCCTCCACCCGACCTTGAGGTCCTCTTCATTGGCGTCGGCGCGCCAAGCTCTTCGCGACCTTGAGGTCGGCTACGTCGTCTTCGTCGTCAACGCTTGTGCGAGAGCGTAATCCCCATTTTTTGGTCTATAGAAGTATGTATTCCAATCTCCTCCGTATTATTATATATGAATAGTATAGATTCTGTCTAGTTTAAGATGATTGTTGATATTTTTTTTTTATTTTCTACCTGTAATCCCCTTCACGAACTCCATCTCCGGCGAAATTTGCCAACGTTGGACTACAACAGCCACCTCCCGATCCATGTTGTTTCCCTTTTCAATTATGTGTCGCAGGTTGCTCTAGCTTCGACCCCTTTTTCTGGCCACCATTGTTGCGAGTTGAAGCTCATGGCTTCTTATCGTGCTCTCGCCCTGCACGTAGCATGCTCCTGTGCAACACACGCACGCTCTGCTCTCTCTCCATGTCATGTCACAGCAGCAGCACAAACGCAACCACAAAGCCACTACTCGGACGGACGAGCATGTCACGGACTGGCTGGCTGGCTTCAGTAGCCATGGTCGTTGCTTCCATGGTACCCCAAGTAGCAAAATAACATACCTGTTTCCTTCTCTTTTAAATATTATTATGACTTGATATGATTTTTTAAATATTATTATGTGTTTAAAATATGATATTATTATAACTTGCTTTGATTTTTTAAATATTATTGTGACTTGATATGATTATTTAAATATTATTATGTGTTTAAAATATGTCAATATTCAAATATACACATACAATTATTCCATGTACATGACAAGTTTCATATCTGTAACATCCCAACATTTTATAATATTCAAAAATCACTAAAATTTAAAACTTTTCTTTTTATTAAAATAAAATATTAAAAGTATAAGGAAACCAACTATGAAAGACTTCAAAATTGAGTTTAATATTTCAAATGTCACAGTTTAAACATTTTATTATCCACTGTGTTTCAAAAACCTTAAAATGTAATTTGACAAATATTTTACAAACTACAATCCATTTTACTTTAAGTAAATAGTTTAATTATAAGAAATTGATTTCAACCACTTAGTCATATCTATTCATAAATTCACAAATTATTTAAAATGGTGTTAGTTGCCAAATGGTTTTCATTCTCTCAACTAAGTTCAAAACATGGTGTTAAAATTACAATTCTGTAATTTACAACTATAAACTTCATAGATTTTAAATTAATGAATTAGCCAAATAAACATTACACTTGCTTAAATGAATTTCATTTATTTGCAAAGCATGGAATGATTAATATATTCTAAATAAGAATAGAAGTAAAACAAAAATCTTTTCCAAAGTTGTTATGAAGTTTCAAATAAATTATCATAATATAAAATATAATGTTGCACAAATTACTTTCAATTAAAAATGAATACCTTATATTTCACATTTCCTAAACATTATTTATATTTAGTTCTTTAATATCATGCCAAAATAAAGAAGAATGATTTCAGCAAAACAAGTTTAAATAACTTAAATCCAAACATAATTGAATATGGGTATTTCATATAATTTATTGAGCCAAAATTTAAATTTAATTAAACCCTAGTTTAAATTAAACATAAAGTGACAATTTTATATTTAATCAATATTTTGAAATTATTATTTCTGAAAAATGTTCAAAACACTCCCACCATTGGTTTAACAAAAAGATAATGATTTTACAAATTTTTAGAATCAAATTTGAGTTGAATTGGATTTACATTTTAAAAGTTATTTAAAAATACAGAAAACAGAAAAGAAAAGAACAAAAAAAGAAGAAGAAACGGACCAGCCTTCCGAGCCATTGGGCCGAAGCCCATCTTCTATCTGCCGCGCGCGCAGCCGCAATGGCCCAGCAGAAGCCCACTCCCTCTCCCCTCACGCTGACACCCGGACCCCACATGTCATCACCTTCCCCAAATCGTGTCACAAACGAACTCTAACAGAAATCAAATTCAGATCAATCCGATCCTTTTCTTGCGGGATACGATCTCTCGGCTCCTCTTATTTATACTCCATCCCCGCCGCCTCTTTTCCCCTCTCGTACCCTAAACAAATTCGCCCCCAGGCTGCTCCAATTTGAGGCCGCGCCGCCGCCATTGCCGCCGGCCACTTCTTCGAGTCCGGTGAGTATGGACCCCTTCAGAAGCTTCCGAACCTCCCACTCGATTCCCCTCGCCCTTACGCATCCTCTCATGTTCCTAATTTTTGTCATCCGCAGCTGGACTGCCAAATCCGTGCTCGACCCGAAGCTCGCCGGCGTCCGCACTTCTTCATCCGCTCGAGGCCGCCTCACCGAGACGAACGACACGGCACCGACCTCTCCATCGCCTCTGCCTTGCCCAGCCGCACCTCTACGCCACCTCCACGAGCCCGGGGAGGAACCGAAACGACGAGAGCGTCCACGCCTGACCGCAGTGCCGCCGTTGTTGCCATCTCCGGTGAACTCCGGCGCCACGGTATGGTCCAAGTCCCAGCGCCGTCCGATTGAAATCCTTCGGTCCAGATTAGATCGGATAGCATTAGACGTAGGCCTTTAGATCGCGATCCGACGGCTGGAATAGGATGACTTAAACAAAGGGGTATCGACGAATCAGGGAAGGACACGTCAGCGCCACGTAGACAGCACAGTCAGCGCCACCGTGGATTTGATTTTCTTATTTCATTTTAATCTGGCAGTTTTGCAGAAAGGACCCCAGGATTTAAATTCATTATAACTTTTATTTGGTTCGGCCAAATTTAACAAACTTTATATTTCTGAAAAGCTCTCGACTTGTAGAATATTTTGGATCTGACAAAATTCAAATTTGACTTAGTATAAAATATTCAAAATTCAAATGGGGAATTTGAGTATATTTGTAATAACTTTAAATCTATAAATGCAAAACTTACAAATAAAATTGTTTTAGAAACTTTAGAATATTTGTAAGTTAATGCCACTGCTATAAAATATTTTTGAGTATTTGTTTTTAATGAATTCATAGTTATATATTTAATTGAATAGTTTGAGTATTTTCAACATAATTATTAATAAAAATAGTATTTTTGATTAAAGTAAAGTGCTATAAATTTAATTAAAATACCCCTGTCTATTAACACTATTTATTAAATTATATTATAAAAATTTAATCATAGAAAACTTTAATCTTATAATTATTCCTTTTATTATAATTTCCAAAATTAGAAAATTTATTTAAATTGCATTTATAAATTCATGCATATTTATAAAGAAATCACAAAAGTTATTTTTGTGTTTCTTGTGATTTAAAATTTCATTTCATTCATAGCATATTTTATTCTCATAGGAAAACCCCTCTTCATTAGTTTTCTCTAAGTTAGAAATAATTTCAACTTAGCATTTTTGTGATGTGCTACACTTAGACACTTAGTAATTTTCAACATGGAGCTGGAAGACCAATGAAGAACTTAGCCAAACGTGACTCCAGAAGAATCTCCAAGGAGTGGAAGCACTTAGAAGAAAGATCAAGAAGAAGTTAATGAATACCAACCAGAAATATTTTCTAAGTCTTTCTCCCTCTTCCTTCTTTCTCCCTTCTTCTTCTGTTAGACTTCATGATGACTAAGTAAATCCAAGACCAGCCTCGAGGATACAAGAACCACCAAGTCTGAAGATTTATCAAGTCTATCAAAACTTCAATCAAGACATCATCCGGAAGAAAGTTACAAGTCTGGAGATGAAGCCTGGATCTTTCTTCTTTCTTTTCCCTCTTTCCTAATCTTGTCTTTCGCATTTGACTTAAACAATTTTGATCATAATGTTATCATCTTAAAGTTGTTGGATCCTATCGGCATAGTGAGATGAAGCGGCCTTGAAACAAACCTTACATGTCCACGTACATGAGACCTGTTCCACAATTTAAGTGGCTGGCCGGGTGTCTGTCTCTCTCACTTTAGTGAATATCCAATGTACAAAGAGTTGATAATAATTGTTGATCACCTCGAAGAATAGAGCTAGTGATTTTCTCTAAATATTTTGCACATCAAGACTAAGCCATTAGAGTGCTTATTCAAGATGATACAAAACAAAATATTTTATGACCTTAGCCCTTAGTCCTTTTGGACCAACCTGTTGCCTAGCATTAACTTAAAAGATTTTTCATGGCATGAAAAAGCATTTCTAGCCCTTAGGAATATTTTGCACATCGTGCATAAACATATTTTCCTTAGAAAGTTTTATAAAACTTAGTTATTCATCTAGTATGTGTTTGTATGCATTGTGGAGTTGTGCTTGCTGTTGATTGTTGTATTGTTGCTTGTCTGTACTGTTAGATCGAACGGAGGGTCCCGGGTATCGTTGAAAAGAGTTGTGAACAACGACAACATTCAAAGGCAAGTGGCACACCTCATAAACTTCCTATTATTTTCTATAAGCATTACTTAGTGTATTTTTATATGCATGTGTAAGATAGTATTGCTATGCTAAAACCGTGTAGAATTCCCTTACTCCTGTGTCTAGGTTCCTATATCATACTTAGCAGAAATATTGATGCTATGAAATGGATGAAAGGTTTTTACAAAATGTTAAGTGACTACTCAGGACTGTGCTCATGGTTGCCGTCGCCTAGGATGAATTTCTATTCTACTTAGGGCCGTGAGCATGGTGATTTTTACCTGAGAGTGCACATCCACTAAGTTAATGAAACTCCTGGGTGGATTGGTTGTATGGCGGCGAAGTTGAGTGGCTGCTCAGTTCCATGTCTATGGTTCCTGGAGTACGTGCACTTGTGGAAAGCCACCCAGGAAACCGAGGAATCTGAAGAACTCCGAGTGACGATTGCTTCCAGTGCAGCCATTGCCATATGGGCTCTGGCTTGATCAATTATGTTGCGTGGACTCTCTCCGGCTTGACAAGCAGATGTAGGGGGATGTCAGGTGGAACGGGTCAAGCCAGAGTGGGAGGGAAAATGCTTCTGAAAGATCTCGTCTCATTCTTCTCCTTTCCTTATCACAAATGGTGTGTAAAGGATAATCTGGATTGAATGGGTACAATGGTGAACGTGCACAACCTCTGCAGAGTGTAAAACTAAGTACTTAGTCGTGTCCCCGGTACGGACAATTTGAGCAGCTGATCAAGGACGTCAACGGAGGATTTCATCATCCAAACTTCAGAAATAAAACTTGATGGGTGAACAAGGGAAGATGAGATTTATGGTTTTCATGCCATACTCGTCTTGATTTCAAGAAAAGTGTTTTCAAAAAAGTAGGAAAAATTGGCTTTATGCAAATTAACCTTGAACTCCACCAGCCAAATATGCATATAGGCTATAGAGTTATTCCATTAAGTGTCCACCATAGTGTCACTTGCCAGACTCCATTTTTAATGGAATCTGATCCACGTCGTTGCAATATTTTTCTTATTGCAGAATTGATCAGATGACGAGTGAGGTTTCGTTTAAAGGTTTCGAGTCTACAACCAACATGTTTTCGCCTGTGGCAGCATGAAAGTTATAGAGACTCTCTGCTATTGTATTTCCGTTGTGTATTTTTCAATGCTAGCTCTATGCTATGCAACTTGAATTAAATATTTTGTAATTCTGGATCATCGATGTAATAAAATTGAGGCTTTGTTGTGATATTACATCGTAAACTGTGTGTGCAAATGAATCGATTCAGGGATTTGCACTATACACAGGTATCTGCCTTATTTAAAGTGCAGGTAGGCTACAATATCATTCAACCGTTTTCCTACATCCAAACACAGTTAGGTATTTGCCTTTTTTATCTTTGCATTCGTTGGTTGGTTTTATATATAGTTGAAACTCCACCACCGGTAATGGTACATAATGTATGCAATGAATTCATGTCATACACATATGCACAAATGGGGTGGAGGGGGGGGGTTGCTATATATATGTGGATGGAGTAACATCACATACTTTTATATAAAATTTAATGTTAGTGCAACCATTTTTATTGTTTATATTCCATATTATATACCCACTCAAAATAGATTGTCATCAATTACCAAAATGGGGGGAGATAGAAAGTGCATGTGCCCTCATGTGTGATTTTGGTAATTAATGAAAATCTGTATGAAATAGTGTTTGCATTAAGATATCCTTATAGATCTTATCCATGGCATAATATTGGAGTCTTTTGTTGGACTCTAGAAGATCATTTGTTGATCAAATCGAGAAAGTATCATCATTTGAACTTGACATAACGCTTTCTCCACAAGTCGAGATTTATGCATAGTCACATTACCAGCCGCATTTGTATTCTCTTGAAAATTTTAGAGGATATACCAAGATCCATACTTGCTTTTCGTAAGTGGATTCTTTTTCAGGTTCATGGACTTAATGCATTCACTGGAGCTAGAGCCCGCCATTGCTGCCCTGTAATTTACAGGTTCATCATTCTCTAGCACGAAACTTTGTTCTGAAACCATTGGACAAAATAATATTGTGTAGATCGGGGCACAACGGTACTAAGAGTCACAACCGCCACGATAGATGTGGTACGCGACTTCGATCATTTTACCATTGCCGCACTTAGCTGTTGCTACTCAGATACACAAGTGGTTGTCATGCTACGCTCGCAGGCATGTCACCACCAAAACATTTTGGGACCACCATTCCTCTTTATGAACCTAACCGTGCATATGTCATTGCGAGCCACACACGATGCTAGGACGGAGGTCCTTATAGAGGGAGGGCACGAGAGCTCGCCACCACTATTCGTCGAGTGACATTTTCCCGTCGGCTTCCTCCGACAACAGGGGGGGGGGGGGGGGGGGGGTGTGGAGGAGAGGAGAGACGGGAACATTGGCCAGGGTTTTGCGTGTGACGCCCCCTTGGCGCGACCCGAGCGAACCATAGGGAAATGAACAAGAAGAAACCATGCTAGCCATATATGATTTGGATTTTATCAAAGTTTTAGCCATATGCTAGGGAGATTTACAAACACCTGCTAGTTAGTTCAAGAAGTTAGTGCAGTCTAAACTACCGCTCACTTATCATCTTGTATTCCTCACGGAGAATGGTTGTGTTTTGTCTCATAAGAATGATTCGTCAGAAAATCCACACAGTGTTTAATTTTGATTTTGTCTTGGCTGATTAGGTAAAGTCAACACAAGAATCCTAAGAACTAATTAATCTTCTGGCAATACACAACCTCACAATAATTAATCTCACACAGAGTCACAGCTAGATATCTTGAAATCATTCCTACGATCATTGTTTCTAAACTTGAAATTAATACAAAATTAAAACGATCTTGTTTTGTTCCTATTCAAAGATATTTTTAGGTAATTGCACGATCATGAGAAAGGGGTACAGTCTACGCAATCCGGATCTCACGTTGTATGTCGTTGGCACCAATGATGTCTGTAGTGGATGAAAATGAGTCCTTTGATCTTGATCTCGATGACCTTGATGATCTTGCTGATGCTGTTGGCGAACTGTTTTTGGAAGATTTCTTCCTTCTGGCCTTCCTGGGTGGCTTTGGTATGTCAGGGTACGGGGTTGCCTCCTGACCGCTATTTTCAGGAAGTATACCGTACGGCGATATATCTCGAGGCTGGTCAAAATCTGCAAAGTCCGAGAAATCAGAGGACCAATATAGATCGTTTATCGGTGGTTCTTAAAAGTGCGTATTGCAATAACAAACTTTGGATATTTGAGTATGAAATTTCAAAAAAAAACTTTGAATATTGCTTGTCCAAGTTGAACATATCATTGTAAGGGAGCCAGAAATATGATCACGCGTTTAGCTAGGTGATTATGTAACATTGCATGTTTATAACATCACTAATAGTTGTATGAACGACATTGTAGGTAGTATGAAGCTATAATCTTATAATTTAGTCCATGATGCACCCATTAGTCCGTCTATTCCAGCAACCCAGTTGTTTAATAGCATGTCCACCTGTACTCTTATACCCCGTCATGATTATTTCATACATAAGATTGCTACACATATATGGCAACATGAGAGCACGTCCCAAGATCAACCAACAACAAATCCCCTTCCCCATTTACGCATGCCACTATAATAAACAAGACATAATCTTATAGGAGTACTCCATAAAAGTAAGACATGATCTTCTTTCCATGATGAAAACAGAATCAATTGAGACCAAAACATGTGCACCACTGCAAGAACTGAAGATCTGAATATACCTTGAGAAGTCCAGGAGGTCCCTGTAGATGGTCCGAAATTGTTCAAGGACGAAAAGTCCGGTGAACCCTTCATGTCGTTCATCTGCAAATTAAGGGCAGTTTGGACTGTCAAAATCTCACTAAGCCATGACTAATGCAGATTATGAACCATTGCCACAAGAGATCTGCGGCACTGTTCTGAATTCTGTCAGGTATGTACCCAGCTAGGACTAGGAGAAGTAGCAGCACTACCCGTTGGGCTTTCCCAACCGATATGCGCGACATGCTTCACGTCTGTCGGATATCCAATCTCCATCTCTTGCTCCTTGACCACTGCAATCATGGTGTGCCCAAGAAAAGGGTGAATAAAGCTAGAAGGAAGGAGCTATGCAACTGAACTAAAAATTTCAGAATTAAGACTTGTAGAATATCGCATACCAAAGATTTGAGAGATGACCCTGAGGCCCTTGAAGACCCCTTTCATTTTGTAAGCCATCGGTAGTTGTTTTGCACAGCAACCAGCTGTAGCCCTTTGGAAACAAAAAACACAATAAACCAATGTGAGCAATCAGCAATGAAGTCTGCTTTCTCAAAGAACAGCCGTATCCTCACGAGCAGAACCTAGATCGATTTCTCACATCCTATACGAAACAAAAGAAGATATGATAGATGGGTAAATTGATGATGTGCATACCTCAAGATAGAAGGTGATGATGTTGATACCCCTCTTCTTGCTTGTTCAATGGGGACATCAAGAGTAGGCCGCATTTCCATCACCTCCCATCCTTTATCTTCCACAATGACATCACAGACATCATCCACAGGAAGACCTTATTTGCTAGGACTTATAGAAAGTTGGCAGCACAATTCAGGAAAGGAAAACTGGCAATAGGAAAGGAATAAAGAAAGAGTTGTCTAATTATATGATTATGCTAGTGTTAACGCATGCATTAGAATAATGACAATATCTATCGATCATAATCTCTTGTCTTCGGGCACTAGTACGACTTTGAGTTGCCAGTAAATGTTTGGAATAAAATTTGAAGTGATAAATAAACACCAAGTGAACAAAGATATACAGCCGCGATCTAACTGTAAGGAGTACAGGTGCATTGTTCTGAATTCTGGGCCACTCAGTCTTCCCCTGTATACGGGCTGTTGTCTGACATACACAGCTAACAATCTCAACAGGTGGATTACATTATGCGAGATCGATGCAGCCACGTTGAGGAAACAGGCTTGTGAATCAGTCAAGAACCGTGTTTTTTGGATGCCCTCAGATCTAAAAAAACCACGAATCATTTTTGGGCAAACTGATCGGTTACGCGCTGTCATGTAGTACGTTACTATCACGTATTGTGATTACTACCTCCGCTAAATAATGACGTCCTAAAATACAAGAAGACGAACTTCTCTTAGATTTATTTACATAGGCGCACGTTGCCGCGCCCATCTATTAGATAAATAGATTTATACTCTTTGACAATATATTTATATTTTTAAAGATGGAGAACCGCTTAATAGAGAATAATATTAAATCAATGATAATAATTTGTCAACAAATCAATTCGAGCAATACCAAGATGAAAATAACAAATAAAAATAGATTGAAAATACATTCCTATTTCAGAGGGTTGAAAAAAAACAGGAAAACTATTATTTTCTAAATAGCATTTACTCACAATACTTACATCCAAATAAAAGTAATAGTATTTTAGTAGCTACAGCTACACTATTTGTAATACAAAACTTAATCAGTTTTAAGTTGACCCTTACAGTGGAAAACAAACTGGTTAGACAACCAAATTATGTAAAACGACACTACTTTTGGTCAAATCTGCATGAACAGAGTAGAGAGTAAGAGGTTAGGAAGCTGATTCTAAATCAGAATTAGAGAAAATATAAGATTTACACCTGAGTTGTTTACTACGTAGGTCGCTTGTATGCACCCATCAGATCTTTCTGAAATATCACAACAAAAATCGAGGATTGTTATAGATGGGCCAATATTTAGTCAAATTTAAAAAAAAATCATGAAAAAATAGAGGTGTACTCCAAAGAATATCCAAAAAAAATCCTGTGCAATCAAAGTATACTATGCAAAGTTCTTTATTGCTTCTACCTGAAAGATATAAGAACTTACCCTAGGTGTTGTGAAATTAGTATGTAGTAACAAATTCCACATACGATATGGCCGTTTGGTTCACCGGCCGAATTAACCAGGATGCGGGAATTTAATGCGGGGAGTAGCGTCCCCTAGGGACTTCAGTGAACGGACGTGAAGAAAAAATCATGTGCAATCCAAGTATACTATGCAAAGTTCTTTATTGCTTCTACCTGAAAGATATAAGAACATACCCTCGGTGTTGTGAAGTTAGTATGTAGTAACAGATTCCATATACGATATGGGCGTTTGGATCACCGGCCGAACTAACCAGGATGCGGGAATCTGATGCAGGGAGTAGCGTCCCCTAGGGATTTCAGTGAACGGACATGATTAGCAAAGTATATCAATCCAACGGTTAAGAAAGGTAATGGCCTGAGAAGGCTCCAATTTGTGTCAGTTATAATATCCCTAATGTTAAAAGTTACTTTGGTCGATCAATACTTCTCCAACATTGGTATGGTCTGCAAAACACAATTCTGACCCCTAATTTTATACAACACGTTAGAAAATCTAGCAATACAAATACTACTCTTTCCGTTTCTAAGTATAAAATGTTATGGCCAGTTAATTTGGCTCAGTTCCATTTTTTTAAATGTTTTAGCAAAACATCTTATATTTAGGAATAAAGCAGGTATTCTTATTGGCCACCAGTTGGAGCTCTCACAGTCTCTATTAACCAGCTCAAAATAAATACAAGCATTTTCTACTTTTCTTTTCCATTTCGCTTAGTTCTACTCACTTTTGTCCCATTATATTAACTTTTCTCATTCACGGCTCACTCGTTGAAACCAGCATCGTGAATGCCCACACGAAGTGTTTCCGTCGAGTCAACCACACTTTGACCATTATTGCGCTGACAAGTGTGGGACCTTGATCACGGTCTTTCTCGATAATGAGTCACACATGGTGGGATGTTTAGTCCTACCTTACCAGTTTACATCGACTCTGAGTGGTTTATAAACCCGAAAGTGAAGCAGATATTGATGTCACGGTGAGATACACCATCTTGATCAATTTGGTATATCTCAGCCCAAATTATTTTATAGGTCATAATTTGATGATTAAATCATGATCAATATTTAATTTGACGATTAAAACATGTTGCTCCCTCATTTTTTTCGATAAAGGACGCTTTATTACTTAAAAGATTTAAGCGTTTACACTCAGCCTCTGCATAACGGAGATGCACACAGCTGACCCACAATACATAATCCGAAAACTGAAAATAGACGTATTACATATAAAATCATGAGCAAATGCAACTACGCCTGAAGTGGTGGTGGTTCAATCCTTAGATTATGCTGCCACCCATGATGGGAAAAAATATCTCCCGCCGTGGACTCCAACCATGCACAGACCTCCGTAAATAGGTCTGGGTGCTCCACCCGCTGAACAGAGGACCATGAACGGAGTGTACCGGTATACCGGTAGATGACCTGCAAGGGAGTAGACAATTTATCGTTAAACACTTTATCATTTCTACACAGCCATAGCGACCAAATAATGGCAAGCGCTCCCACCCTAATTAGCTTCCTAAACATATTATCGATACCGTGTAACCAATTCCCGAAGATATTGGTCACACTGCGTGGGGAATAAATGTTAGATGCTAGTTGGATGATTGACCATATAGACCTCGTAAACCGACATTGAAAAAAGAGAAGTTTAATGGTCTTGTTCTGATGACAGAACGAGACCATTAAACTTCTCTTTTTTCAATGTCTTATTTCCCTGCCAATTCCGTCTAGCAAGATTGTCTTTGGTTAGAATTACTCCTCGACGAAGGTACCGTCCAAACACCTTGGTTTTAAGTGGTATCTTCATCTTCCAAAGCAACTTGTTGTTATCAACCGGTATATGAGAATGGGTTAAATCCTTATACATCGAGTCTACCCAAAATTTACCTTTCTTGTGTAGATTCCATCGAAATTCGTCTGGCCCAGCTGAAAGTTGTATATTGGCTAGCCTGTGTAAAAGGGCTTGCCATGCAACCAACCTCTGACCAATCAAATCTCTCCTGAACGTTACATCTAGAGGTGAGGTTGCCATTACCTTCTTAATGGTATCAATTTTGTAACGAACAATATTGTATAATGCCGGATATTGTTCTCGGGGCGTGGTATTGCCCAACCACGAGTCCTCACAGGACCTTATCTGAGACCCATCTTTAATCGAAAAATGTCCAAATCTGAAGAACTGTGATTTTGTAGCCATCAGACCAGACCAAAAATGCGAATCACCTTGTTTCCAAGAAACTAGTGACAACGCTTTGGAACCAACATATTTCCGATCCAGGAGGGTTTGCCACGGACTATTTTCGGTCAGCAACTTAAACAACCATTTACCTAGGAGAGATGTATTCTTGACCTCAAGGTCGTGAATTCCCAGCCCTCCTTGATCTTTGGGTGAACAAACCACACTCCATTTAACCAGTCGATATTTCTTCTTCTCGCTATTCTCTTGCAAAAAGAATCTAGACCGATAATAATCTAGTTTTTGGAGCACACCTTTTGGCAGAAGGAAGAAAGATAACATATACAATGTCATATTAGTGAGCACCGAATTTATGAGAACCAGTCTTCCTCCGAGGGACAACAATTTTCCTTTCCAACTACTTAAACGTTTTTGTAGTCTTTTTTCGACACATTTCCATTCAGCAATAGTAAGCCTCCTATAATGAATCGGGATACCTAAATACCGAATTGGAAATTGACCTTGCCCACAACCGAATAGTTCGGCATAGAGATCGGCCTCGTCCAAAGCCTCGTCAAAACAGAACAACTCACTCTTATGGAAATTAATTTTCAGACCTGAAAGTTGCTCGAAAGTTGCTAAAATTAATTTCATATTTCGAGCTTTTTCAATGTCATGTTCCATAAAAAGAATTGTGTCATCGGCGTATTGAAGGATTGAGAGACTCCCATCAACAAGATGAGGAATCAACCCTTCAATCTGACCATCAACTTTAGCACGCTCAATCATAATAGCAAGCATATCCGCCACTCTATTGAACAACATAGGGGATGATTGATCGCCTTTTCTAAGATCTTTCCGCGTCTGGAAATAACGTCCAATGTCATCATTAACTTTGATGGCCACGCTACCTCCAGATACGAAATTACGAATCAAAGCACGCCACTCATCAGAAAAACCTTTCATTCTGAGAGTTTGTTGGATGAAAGACCACTTAACTTTATCGTAAGATTTTTTAAAATCTAATTTAATAATGACCCCATTAAGCTTCTTGGAATGTAACTCATGAACCGTTTCGTGCAACACAGCTACCACATCAAGAATATTACGTCCTTGCATGAAGGCAGTTTGAGACGGTCGCGCCACATGTTCAGCAACTATATTCAGACGAATTGTGGCTACTTTTGTAAAAATCTTGAAACTAACGTTCAGGAGGCATATAGGTCTAAATTGTTAAATCCTTTCTGCCTCATTAACAAAATAATTTCGCTAAAATTTAACCGAAACAACTCGAGTTGATCAGCATGAAGAGCGATGAACATAACTGGTAGGTTATCCTTGATGGTGTCCCAGAATGTTTGATAAAACTCTACTGGCATCCCATCCGGACCTTGAGCTTTGTTATGTTCCATAAGGAAAATGGCTTTTTTTTTCTTCCTCCTCAGTGTAGGGGGCTGAAAGTAAGCTATTCTCCTCAGCGGAAACTTGAGGGATATCCTCCGTTCTGGCTTCGTCCATTGTGAAGTTACCTTCATCAGGTTCGCCGAACATATTTTTATAATAATTAGTAATGTAAGCCTTTAGCTGTTCATGGCCTTCAATTCTTCCATCCTCATGGACAAGAGAATGAATACATTTCTTCATGTGCCTGCCATTAGCAACACTATGGAAGTATCTAGTATTCGAATCTCCTTCAAGAATAAATTGAGACTTGGACCGTTGATACCACTTGAGTTCCTCCTGACGTAGTAGGTTTGCTATTTGCGCATTAGATTGACTTTTTAGTTCAATCTCATGTGTAAGTAGCGTCCTCACTTCCGCAAGGGCCTCAAGCTCATAAAAAATGGTTGACAGCCGTTGCTTTTCCTTCCTAAGAATACCTGTAACATGACGTGCCCAACCAGAGATGTTTACGTAATGCACGCATTTTGTTATTCCATCTCCCAATTGGTGAACGTCCCACTACAGGTCTTTCCCATACATTCTTAACACAGGGCGTGGCGTTCCCGTGTTCAGAAGTATAGGAGCGTGATCCGACAGTCTCTCAATACGTTCTACAGCGTGAACCGTCACCATGCTCCCTCATATGTTTCATCTGCGATGATTAAATCATGGACACCATTTAACTTCACGACTAAAAGACATGGTTACTTCGTCTGATTCATTAAATCATGATCAACATTTACTTTCAAGATTAAATGACGTGGTTCTGTTGGATGTTTCATTTGCATGAAATCTCTTGGCACAACAAATTTCCCTAATAAAATGGACAATGAAAATACATGGTTAGCCACGCATGTCAGCATGTGCTGTTTATCTCCATGCTGTCGTTGAGAAACTCAATGCGAGACGTATATCGTGGAATACAGAATATGGCTTGCAACTAAAATAAATAAGATGGATTTGATTTGAGGTAGGACAAAGAAAATTGCATAGATTACCAGCCTCCCAGTGGACCATCCTTGCCAAGCTAGATTTTTTCATGTTTACATAGACACAACATGACAAAGAAACCCCAACATATGCGTAGTGAGAGATAACTTTGGCTACAATTTGAGAACACCATCTTCTTCTTTTTTTGATGAAAGGATTTATTACTTAAACAGTTTAAGCATACACCTGGCCTCTACGTTTTGCACGTAGCCGCAACCCAACAGTACAAAAAAAATATAAAGAAGCACTAGCCGAATTACAATGTAAAACACCAATGGCAGGTGGACACCAATGCCTACGATGGACCAATCCGGCGATCAAGCGGCCATCCATATCGGATTCATCAGAGATCTCCAGCACCTCTCTTCTTTCTCTGCCTCTGAGCCTGAGCTGGTACCTCCAACTGGGTGGATTCATCATCAAAGATCTCCACCACCTGCCTATCAACAACCTGGGACTTTACAGTGTAGATAGTTTTCACCTGAAGGTAACACTTCCTTTTGAAGCCACTCTGCCCCTCCACACCAACAATGTTACAGCTAGCACCAATGACCTTGGAGCCTCAAAGTCTAGGTAAGATGTCATTAGCCTTGGTCACCACTAAGGCAATCTGAGCAGAGCCACCACAGGATCAAGAACTTGAGAATTAACATTGACCGTAGGTTCAGGACTACCATAGGTCCACATCTATCTGATCGGATGTTCAGGTGCCAGTCCAACAAACTCATTGACAACTCCTGAGGTTCTTGTGCATGTTCAAAATGGATGCCAGCCCCACGCAAGCCACCATGGCCATGTCTCCCTGCTCAAATGTCATCAAAACCATCTGCATTAGATGTGGACTGATATCACGAGGAGGCAGAGGATCCTCATCTCCACGTTGTTCTCCAAGCATAGTGCGAGATATGATGTAAGTGGGGGTAAGTCCATAAACCTCCAACACCCTTAGAAGTTATTATTATGCATCACACCAATACTAAGAGGCAGCGTATCAATATTAAAAGGCCTAATCTTAACAACGATTCTAGCTTCGTTGGATGCTTCGTTGGTTCCAACTAAGAATGTGCCATACCGTGTCATGGTCCTAGCCACAATATCCACATCTCTGCATTCTAACGGTAATCCATATGCATCAGCCAACATTCATGTGTGAAGACCACATTGCGATGATTTATACCTATGTTCTAGGGTATGAAGCGGAGAACCTAGTGGCCAATGAAGTGCAGGTTCCCACATCTCATTCGACCGCACTAATGAACTGAATCAGTGCCTCACCTTATCCACAGTGCGAGGTGTCCTTCACTCGCTACCCTTTTTTCATGGTGGCAGGGAACTCATGAACAGAAGCCTCAGGTGCCATGATGGCAATGGTCCTGTCGTCGTAGATCATCGACAACTCTCCTCCCACGACAACATAGCCACGCTTCACACAATCTGGGCCAAGTGGTAGGATCTCCATGCGAGGTGGGAGGAAGGGGAAAGGGTCACATCTCACATGCGTAGTGCTGCCCTAGGAGAACTTGCTTGGAGATTGGAATTTGGGCCATCAGGGGTCGCGGCATGTCAAGCCCTGGTAAGGTTCTTCGCTTTGTATCGAATTAAACCCGGATAGAAGCTGGTTGCGGGTAGGCGAAGAGCACCAGACTTGGGAGTATGTTCACAAGAATGAAACTCAAAGGAATTGACGGAGCCCGCAGGAGCCCGCACAAGCGGTGGAGCATGTGGTTTAATTCGATGCAAATCGAAGAATAGTTCGGTCCGCACTATTTATGAGCACGGGTGATTTGATCTGATAACAACAAACTTTCTGGCGAGATTAAAAACGTGTGTAAGAGCAAGAACAATAGCATCGCCGACTGCCGGCTGTATGCGTATGCCACATCACTTAAAGTTTGCACGAAATGAAAGCAGTACAATAAGCAGGCTATAGGGTTGGCTTTATTGAGTAATCAAATAGTTTATAACATGTACCGTGCTGTTTACATGCAAGAGAGCCAAGGGAAGCAATCAATGCTTGCAGCTAGTGTTTCGCCTTTACTGCTAGCTACATGCAGGGTATAACGTCTTGGTTCCAAAGCTGGAGCGGTGGAGCGGGCAACGGACAAAGCGCCGGCTAGCTTCTCTCTCTTCTTTTATCTTCCCTCCATCTAGGATTGTGATGACGTGGAGTTGCTTATAGCCTGCTGAGTAGTATTTATTGTACTTGCTCTAATGTGTCCGTAGTTGGAACAACTTCGACATCCAATGAGTGCAGTTCCGAGATATATGCCCAAGAGATAAACATCTAAAATAAGATAAATTAATCGTGATAATTAATAAAAAAGAAGCCACAATTCTCTGCAATTAACCGCTGGTGTACTACTAGAGGGCCCTAGGCCCATGTCCTGACTTGGGCTGTTAGTGGACTCATTTGCGCTGTAGCGTGGTGCTGTTGACCAATTCCTCCAAGTTATGTGGCCCAAATTGTGAATTAGAATTGTCGTTGATCCCACCCAACTTATTTTGAGAAGAACGGATCAAGATCCTCCCAATACGATCATGGCAAAGTCTGATCCGATTCAACGACAATAGATCTTTTTAAGGATACGTCCCAGCAGACGCATCGGTTTCAAAAAGGAGAGGCCAAGCGGCCGAATACAACGCGTCTAGGCACATGCGCCAAGAACGCCACCCACCAGAACAAAGGAGAGGGGATCACTCGTCAACCCTCCACCTTTCTACGGGAGCTAACTTATCCCTAAACAGGCTTGCCGCCCTCCAAAGGTCCGCCTCAACTTCCACCATCTGGACTGCGACCTCGACTGAAGGCCCGTGACCCTGAAAGACAACATCGTTTCTGTGTCTCCAAAGATACCAGCAAACCAAGATTACAGCTGTACACAGGTCCTTAGCCTCCTTTCCTCTCGCTGCCTTAGACGAGAGCCACTCCACCAGCCAATAGATCTTACAAAACAAATTTAGAGAGTAGTTTCGGAATTCTTTCGAATCCAACTTGGATCTGACTACACCTATGAATCAAGGATTTCTAATAAAAACATACTGTTTTGAATTCGGTTTGTGCATTTGTTCATTGAAACCTCTGGAGAAAATAGAAACGACCTAGTATTCAATTGTCACGCTTGGATTGAGATTAAGTAGGTTTGGCGGAGTATACTAAGCTCTTTGAAAAGTTATAAACTAATGTTCAAGAAGCATATGCTGGAGGTGACTGGGAATTTCTGCACTTGCATCCTCAACATACTCAGAGCCCCGGTGATTGTGGAAAGTGGGTGATCCTTACACACCAAAAAGTTGATCAGGATGATGATGACTCTCCTGGTCGCCGATCACCAGAGTAGAAAAGGATGGTGACGGTAGGGACATGAGCGACTCCAATTGCGACACTACGACATGCTTTCACCTCCCCGGTAGCCCGAAGATTGATGAAGTGCTTCCCTGCTAGCCGCCTGGCTCTTCCCGTAGAACTTGTTGAGCTTTATCAATGGAACCCGGCTGCGCTCATGATAATCTAAAAAAGCATAACTAAATTATATTTTCAGCAGTGTCAAAATCGATCGATATATATTTGCTAAAATACTTTATACTAAATCAGCGGCACTTACTATCCATCGGATAGAGCACATCCTATCTGAGATTATCATATTAATAATGTTTATAAAATTCTCTCATAAATTTGTAACATGACTCGATCTAAAAACTAAACTCTCTATGATCCGATATAAATGTAGCCGAAAATATACTACAACTTCTAGCCACCTCATCTCACTTTTTTTACTGATTGGAGAGAATATAAAATATACACACTAGAGTCCTATTGTTTGCCATAGAAAAATAAGACATTTGTCTCGCCGGAGAATTGAATTTTTTAAGGCTTGAGCCGACCAACTCCAAGGATGTGAAGTCCAACCTTGAGTACATGCTCGCCCTCGTAGCGGAGCTCGTCATGGTGCCAATGCCCAAGGTGGACGCCAAGGCTAAGAACGATATGCAGTCATCCATGCAGCTCTACATCGACACCGTCTCACAAAAAATGGTGATCCTAAAAAGAATCAGAAATCATAGTCGGTTGCACGTACATGGCTACTAGTGATATTGTTAAAGTGGAGCGTTCTCAGATTAGAATTAGTCACAACCTTGCTAACTTGGCAAGAGTTGAGCATGGTATCGTTACTTGGCTTGGCTCGGGACCGGATTGCATCCGCCATTTCCTCGAGCAAGATAAACCTGTAATCCTACCTGAGTAATAAAACTCCTTTTTACCTGCAAAAAAATATAAAAAATAAAAATAATCAGAGGGTCATAGCTGGCGCGAGAAAAATGAACATCCTTATTTTCCAAAATAACACTACCTTAAGGATAGGGTTCCTCCGGGGGATCCGTAGCTCCCTTCCTTCCCCACGCGCGTCATCCGATCGCGCGCGATCGCGCGGCCCCCATTGCTCCACGTAGCCACGCGCGCCTCCCGGCCATTTTTAATGCGAGTAGTTTTATTATATGCCTTTTTTGCACCAATCCCCAATTCCCTTTCCATCTCGCTCGCAACGGCAGTTGCTCTGTTCTCGCGACGCCACGTAGGCAATCGGAGGCACCGCCGTCGCGCGTCCCTCGGTGGTGCTCCGCCGCCGTAGCCCTTCGCCGGCGTTCCTCGCCCATCTGACTGTAGCGCCCCATCTTTAAATAAAGATGGAACACCTGTGTTATGTGCTAGTCCCTGCATCACTGCCAGCACCACAGTACAAAATATATAGTATCATTGCATAAGTATCAAAATACTACATCGAGATCCAAAAATAGCCAAGTATAGCTTTATTACAAAGTGCATAGTCATGAAGACTAGCTAAAATATTCAGAGTTCACAACGAAAATAAAAGCAATGGGCCTTCTCTTCTAGCATACGCCACGAGCAGACATGTTGGGTGTAAAATCGAGTCCAAACTTACTCCTCATCAGAATTACCTGCACATTTGAATATGCAGCCCCCGAAGGAGGTCAATACAACGAAGTATTGGCAAGTGACTATGGTGGATAAATTATGACAAGTCTAATTCTATATGCATATTTGGCTTGGTGGAGTTTGTAGGCTATTTTGCAGAAAGCCAGTTTTCTCCTATCTTTTGTAAAACACTTTTGTATCTCAAAGACTTGGCACCAAGGGATGAAGCCCAAGTGCACCAATAATTCTTTCCTTAGTCAAATTTTACTTTACGAAAACCATGTTGAGATTCTTCCGTCCATCCTTATCCAGTTGCTCGAAGTTGTCCATCACCGGGGACACGGCTGAGTACTCGGTTTGTCGACTCTGCAGAGGTTGTGCACTTTCACCTTAAGACTCAATTTGTCCGAGAAATCCTATACACGCGGAGTGTATTATGGAAAGGAGAGAATTGAGACAAGAACTTTCAGAAGAAGAATGCAACCATACTAGCAAGACCCGTTCCACCTATCAACTCTACATCTGCTTGTCAAGCTGACAGGTTGCACTCTCACAACTTAGTAGTTCTAGACAGAGCCCATTGTCAGAAGGCTGCACGGAAAGCTTCTAAACTTGGAGGGACTTAGAAATCTCTTTGTTCCTGGGTGGCCGTCCACAAGTGTACTTCTGGGTGAAAACCACCATACTCATGGTGAAGGAGATATGCCCTAGAGGCAATTAATAAAGTGTATTCTTTATCATATCTCGTTTGTTCATAATAGGTTTTTGTGTCATGCTGGAACCGTATTAAGCGGAAACATTAATGCGGGTGTGATACGTAAACAACCAGGTCCCTAGTAGCCTCTACTAAGACTAGTTTCGTTGCGCGATTGATGATCGAGGTTTCCCGGTCATGGGGCATGGCGCCGGTCGGCAATGAGAGTCATATCGCTGGAGAGTGATGTGATGGACATACCCAGTTTTGGAGAACATAGTCATTACACCTTTGACCGTGAGATCAACTCTTATCGATATTCCCCGAAGATACTTTGATTGCACCAAACGTCGTATCTTATTTAGTATGGCAATAACGGTGATACTTTTGGGTATTGGAAAGGAGTATTGAGACGAGGGGTCAAGAGCGGGATTTGCCAGTCCGCGTAGCAGGATAGATACTCTCGGACCCACTCGGTGAGATCATGTCTAATGAGCTTGCAAGCATGTGACTAGGTCACGGAGACATGGGATCATGAACGAGTAGAAGATGGCATCGTCGGTAACGAGGTCGGGATTAGGTATGGAGATATCTATGGAACGACGCTCGGACATGCTAAGTATCGCCATGGCAAAAGGTCTAAGACTTCACGTTCAGGTTTGATAGATGAAAGTCATTCGTTATATCTCAGGGATTAATTCAGGGGGTCCAGGCCTACGAGTTAGTCGTTGATCATTGAGGAGTCTTGATCATACCTGATATTATATCGAACCGCTAGGGTAACACACTTAAGGGGTTTCGACAAGACAACCGGAAAGGAAGGAGATCACCGGGACAGTCCCGAGAGAGGTCCGATGGAGATCGGGCAGCGCCGAAAGAGTTTTCGGAGCTAGGAAATATTTTATATATTATGTTTGATATTAATTAGTGTTATTAATATGCAAATATGATTTTATATATTTATTTTCGAATTTATTAAGGCAGATTTCCCTAAATGGGCCTTCCGGACGAAAGAAGGCCCAAGAGGGGGGAAACCCCCTTGGGGAATTCGGTGGGAGCCTAGGGGCCGGCCTAGGTGGGCCACAAGGGGCCCACCAGGGGGCCGGCGCCCCCCCTTGGCCGAACCAGCCATGTGGGAATAGTCCTACATGGCTTGGCTAGCAAGGTTGGCTCC
This sequence comes from Poa annua, assembly GCA_026929855.1. Lineage (NCBI taxonomy): Eukaryota > Viridiplantae > Streptophyta > Magnoliopsida > Poales > Poaceae > Poa > Poa annua. The sequence goes on along the minus strand of CM049430.1, from coordinate 75,538,571 downwards.
CCTTGGGAGCCTATATAAGAAGGGGCACCCCCAGCCTTTTAATTCACCAATTAATTCCTGATTTCTCTCTCGATCTCGTGGTTCCCAAGTTGGAGCCGCGCCGAGCAAGAGGAGTCGGGGATCTCCTCCACCATAGCCCGCTGCCGCGCTGCTGGTGTTCCGATCCAAGTCTTCCGCTGCTCGTCCTGGACTGGAGCTTCGGAGGCGTCGTCTCCACCGTACGTGTGCGACTCCCTGCGAGGTGCTGCGCTAGCGGTACTCGGAGGCCTGCTTCCTCTACACGACCTTGAGGTCGGCTTCGTCGGTCTTCATCGACAACGTTTGTGCGGGAACGTAATCCCCGCTTTCGGTCTACAAGGGTATGTATTCCGATCTCCGTTCGTACTACTATATCTGCATAGAATAGATCTTGGCTGGTTTAAGGATATCGTTGCTAGGAAAATTATTGTTTTCTGCCCACGATCCCCTTCACATGGCCCTAAGTAGAATAGAAATTCATCCTAGGCGAAGACAACCACAAGCATGGTCCCAAAAGCCACTCAACATAAACCAAACAACCAATTCCACCCAGAAGTGCATTCAAAGTTTTAACACTTAGCAATAATTCTATAACATGATAAGTAGACTCCTTTATAGCATAGCTAAGCATCTAATAAAACTTTTGGTGGCTGCATGGGGAGGGATGGCTACACACTACTAGGATATTTTCAAAGTGTAAACTAACTTAACATTATAAGATAGTATCCAAAATTTCCCTATCATGCATACTACTCAAAAATCTACTAATAATGCATATAGAAAACATAGGATAGATTATGAATGTCACTTGCCTTGGTAACAAAGGGAACAAGCACAGCAAGAATAACAATCACAAGGACCTTCCTCCTCTTCACAATCTAGAGACAAACAATAACACTAAATAAACACACAAAACATAACACTTAAAATATCAATACAAAAATATGTATGCATGCTTAATATGCAATGAACTTAACAAGACTAAATAATTACTATTTTAATTTCTCTGTTATTCATGCATGAAAATGCAATGCTCAATATTTTAATATTTTAATTAATCATTTAAACAATGAGCATATTAGTAGTTTTAAATTCTAAAACCAATTTCTTTAAGTCTATTAGAAGAAGTTTCAAATAAAACTCATGTTACACTCTCTGGACAGAGGGCATTAATAAATCTCCAAACAATTGGATTTATTTGGAAAAAGATTTTATTAATTAAGTTATAAATTTAATATCCGAAAGCTAAACAATTAAATTCCGCAATTTATTATACACTAAAAGGATAAACTAATGAAACCATATTAAACTAAACGAGCAGAGCTTCACGTGGATATAAAATTCATCAAATTTGGATGAACAGATCAAAAGTTATGAATTTTGTAAGTTTGTGTTATTTTCTGTTTTTAAAACAATTTCTCTGCTGAAATAGAAAATAGGAACGCCACGCGGCGCGCTCTGATTGGGCGATACCGGTTCGCCGCGGATCGGCGCGGCAGCCGTCCGATCTAACTTACATCGGACGCTCCAGATCAGATGGACGAAACGGTAAAGGAGATTTAATCTCGCCCGTCCGATCTCAAACGAACCGCTCGGATCTAAAGTGAGTAACGCGGCCGGCCGGAGTACGCCGGAGATCCCGTGCCCGCGGCGGCGCCCTCGTCGGCAAACGCGTTTCCGGCGATCTACGTTGTGCGAGCAAGAACGGAACGTACCGCAACGAAGGGGAGGTCGAGGCAAAGCTGTTGGCGTGGCTGGGGTCCTCGACGTGCCTCCCTTCTCCTCCTAGAGCTCGCCGGAGATGGAAACGGCGGCGGCTTGCTTCGGTTGAACACGTACACGACGATCTGGTGCAAAAGAATAGCAGAGAAGGTGTCAGGGACGTGCGCGTGCTCACTGGAAGTCGAAAGGGGGTCGCGGGAGGATTTGAGGTGCTCTGCACTCACCGGAGATCGAGAATTTCTGCGGCGGCAATGGCGGACGGTGGCGGGCGGTTTCAGAGCGGCCTGGAGGCTATCCTCTAGGGTTTTGGGGTTCGGGAGAGGCGGTAGAGGGGGGGTTTATATGGGGACGCGGGGAGCGATTTCCTCGCGATTTTCTCAACGAATTTTGATCCGCAAGGCGCTAGGGTTCGGTAGGATCGAGTTCGTGTTCTACACGAGTTGGGGGAGAGGGATGACATGCGGGCCCCGGCTGGCAGCGAGAGAGGGAGTGAGATGGGCTGCGGCGTGGGCCTCTGCGCTGCGCGCGCGACGGATAGCAGAGAGGACGAAGTGGGCTTCGGCCCAGGTGGGCTTCTCTCCCTTTTTTTTTTAACAAAACCTTTTCTGATTTCAAACCTTTAATTCAAATTTGATTTTTAAAACTTATCAAAACATTTCAGAAAAATTCATAAAAATATGTTTTGAAAAGCTAATTTAATTTATGACTTTTTGATATCATTTTGTTAAATAAATAAAATAATAAAATACAGATTTGTATGAGGAGCTCAAATAAACCTCTTTAATGAAAACAATTTTATTTAATATTATAATTAAAATTCAATTTACTTCTTATGTGTTCTCAATGTCATACTTTTATGATGCAAGATGCTTGAATGCAAAGTTTTAAATTTTTGAGAAATTTGGGATGTTACAGACTAACCCCCTTAAGAAGAAGCTCGCCCTCGAGCTTCGGAAAGGTCAGCAAATAGGTGTGGGTGGTCTTCTCGGAGATCATCCTCTCGTTCCCAAGTGGCTTCGTCTTCTGTGTGATGATTCCACTGGACCTTGCAAAACCTGATGGTTTTGGTACGGGTGACTCTTTCTACTGTCTGTAATATCTTGATGGGCTTCTCTTCGTATGTCAGGTCACTCTCCAATTGTACCTCCTCGAGGGGTACAGTATCCTTTAAGGGAACTCCCATCATCTCGGGATGACATTTCTTCAATTGACTGACATGGAACACATTATGAACATCAGACAGTACTTCAGGTAGTTCTAACTCGTATGCCACTTCACCTTTGCGAGACAGAATTTTGAATGGTCCAATGAATCGAGGTGCTAACTTTCCTTTGATTCCAAACCTTTTCACACCCCGAAGTGGTGACACTCTTAAATAGGTTCTATCACCCACTTCATAGGTGACTTCTCTACTCTTGGAATCTGCATAGCTTTTCTGGCGTGACTGTGCTATTTTCAATCTGTCCTTAATCAGCCTGACTTTTTCTTCAGCATCCTGTATTATATCAGGTCCAAAGAAACTTCGTTCTCCTACACCACTCCACAACAGTGGGGTTGTGCATTTCTTTCCATATAAGGCTTCAAACGGTGCCATCTCAATGCTGGCTTGGTAGCTATTGTTGTAGGAGAACTCAGCGTATGGCAAATTATCATCCCAACTTGATCCATAGTCGAGCGCACAAGCTCTTAACATATCTTCTAAAATCTGATTCACTCTTTCAGTCTGACCATCTGTTTGCGGGTGGAAAGCCGTAGTGAATTCCAATCTGGTTCCCAAAGATTCGTGCAGCTGCTTCCAGAAATGAGAAGTGAACTGGGTCCCCCTATCAGACACGATACTCTTAGGAACGCCGTGCAGGCACACAATTCTCTTCATGTAAATATCAGCTAGCTTTGCACTAGTATAAGTGGTCTTCACGGGTATGAAGTGAGCTATTTTGGTTAGACGACAAACAATAACCCAAATAGAATCATAACCCGATCTGGTCCTTGGTAATCCCGTGATGAAGTCCATCCCAATGGAATCCCACTTCCAATCCGGTACTTTCAAAGGTTGTAAGAGTCCTGCTGGTTTCTGATGTTCTGCCTTTACTCGACTACATACATCACACTTGGCGATGTATTCTGCTATTTCTCTCTTCAGATTATTCCACCAAAATCTCTCTTTCACATCCATATACATCTTTGTATTTCCCGGATGAATTGAATAAGGTGTTTCATGAGCTTCTTGCAGAATTAACTTCCTAAGGTCAGGGTCATTGGCCACACATACACGTTTTTCAAACCACAAAATTCCCTGCTCATCCTCATGAAATACTTTAGCTTTTCCAGCTCTTAAATTGACTTTGATCTCTTCTATTTCCTTGTCTCCTTTCTGAGCTTCACGTATCTTGTCCATCAAAGTGGGATGTACCACTAATGAGGTTACAAACCCTTCAGGCACTACTTCTAACCTGAGGTCCTTAAATGCCGTACACAAATCCTCGGGTAATTCTCCTGCTGTAAGGCCATTCACATACACTTTTCGGCTCAGAGCATCTGCTACCACATTAGCTTTTCCGGGATGGTATTGAAGACTTAGATCATAATCTTTAATAAGTTCCAACCATCTTCTTTGTCTCATATTCAATTCCTTCTGTGTAAATATGTACTTCAAACTTTTGTGGTCCGTGAATACCTCACATCTTTTTCCCATCAGGTAGGGTCTCCAAGTTTTTAGAGCATGCACTACTGATGCTAACTCGAGATCATGAGTTGGGTAATTTACTTCATGTTTCTTGAGTTGTCTAGAGGCATAAGATGCCACTCTGCCTTCCTTCATCAACACACTTCCCAAGCCTTGGCGTGAAGCATCACAGTATACTTGGAATTCCTTCTCCAAATCAGGTAAACATAGAACTGGGGCTGAAACCAGACGTTTCTTCAACTCCTGAAAACTGGCTTCGCATGCCTCTGTCCACTCAAATTTCTTCTCCTTCTTTAATAATTCCGTCAAGGCCTTGGCAATCTTGGAGAAGTTTTCAATGAATCGTCGGTAGTATCCTGCTAGACCCAGAAAACTTCGTAATTCACCAACATTCTTCAGCGGTTCCCAATTAGTTACAGCTGAAACCTTTTCAGGATCCACTGATATACCTTCCTTGGACACCACATGGCCTAAAAATCCGACTTGTTCTAACCAAAACTCACACTTGCTGTACTTGGCATACAACTTATGTTCACGTAGTCTCTGCAATACCTGACGCAAGTGCTCTTCATGTTCTTGGTGACTCTTGGAATAGATTAGGATATCATCTATGAACACGACCACAAACTTATCCAGAAAATCCATGAACACTTTATTCATCATATTCATGAAATAGGCTGGTGCATTGGTTAATCCAAAAGGCATTACTGTGTGCTCATAAGAGCCATATCTCGTAACAAATGCAGTTTTGGGCATATCCATTTCTCTAACTTTCATTTGGAGGTACCCCGATCGAAGATCGATCTTTGAGAAAACACAAGCACCTTCCAGTTGATCAAATAGTTCATTTATCTTGGGTAACGGGTACTTGTTTTTGATAGTTTGCTCGTTTATATCTCTGTAATCCGTGACTAGCCTCTGGGTTTGATCCTTCTTTTTAACAAATAAGACTGGTGCTCCCCATGGCGATGAACTTGGACGAATGAATCCTTTCTGGATATGTTCCTCTAATTGCTTCTTGAGCTCTTTCAATTCATCGACGGCCATAGGATAAGGTCTTTTTGCTATTGGCCCTGTTCCCGGCTTAAGTTCGATGAGAAACTCTACATCTCTATCAGGTGGCATTCCCGGTAGTTCCTCCGGAAAAACATCTGGGTATTCCTTGACGATAAGCACATCACCAAGGCTAACCCCCTTAAGAGAATTTAGCCTAACCTTCTTAAGTTCGAAAGTTGATCGGAACTTAATCTTTCTTTTCTCTGGGGTGGTGAGGGTGATTGCTCTATTTGCACAATCTATGATTCCTTCAAAACGAGTCATCCAATCCATTCCAATGATAACATCCAATCCTTGGGTTTCTAGGATGACTAAGTCTGTTGAGAAGGTGTGTTTTCCAATTTGCAAGTCTAACTGCCTACACCCGGAATTTACTAGCATCTCTCCTCCAGGTGAACTTACCCTAATAGGTTTTCCTAGACTTTCCTCAGCTAACCCATGTTTGTTAACAAAAGCTCTTGATATGAATGAATGAGATGCTCCAGTATCAAATAAAACTAATGCTGGAAAGGAGTTGAGCAAGAACGTACCAATCACAGCATCAGGTTCATCATGAACTTCTTCCACATTGATGTGGTTCACTTGTCCCTTCTGGAAAGGATTGGGCTTGGAATTTTCATCAGCTTTCTTCTCTGGGCAATCAGTTGCACAATGTCCTGTCTTCTTGCATTTGTAGCAGGTCACATGAGACAAGTCTTTCTTCCCTTCATGGTTAGGACGGTGATTACCATTCCCATGATTATGACCATGATGATGGTTTCCCCTGGATCCACCATTATTTCCATTGTATCCTCCATTGCTTCCTTTGTTCCCTCCATTGTGGTTATGACCATGATGTTTTTGGCCACTACCAGTGTTGGAGTGATTCCAGGGTTTATGACTACTGACTTCAGAGGTGTGTTTCTTATATGCCCCTTCAGAATGAACCTTACTTGCACTGAACTTCCTCTTCCTATTCTCTTCCTTTCTTATGTTGTTGTCCAAGGTGATAGCTTGATCCAGCAGAGCTTGATAGCTTGGTGTATATGCCATAGACAAAGGTATCTTCAGTTCTCCCTTGAGCCCATTGAGGAACTTTTCCTTCCTCTTTGCATCAGTATCGATGTCCTCTGGTGCATACCTTGATAGCATATAGAAGTCATCCATATACTCCTTCAGAGTTCTACCTCCTTGCCTCAAGCTGCGAAATTCATCTTTCTTCAGATTCATTACACCTGAGGAGATGTGAGCATTCCGAAAGCCTTCCTTGAACGCATCCCAATTCATGCCATCCAAGGGATGAGTCACTTGAAAATTTTCCCACCACAATGCTGCGGGTCCTTCCAACAGGTGTGCAGTGAACCTCACTTTTTCTGCCTCAGAACATTCACAAGTTACTAAGTCCTTGTTGACTGAACGGAGCCAGTCATCCGCCACTATTGGTTCAGTAGCAGAGGAGAACTTATTAGGCCTAAGCCTTAGGAATCTAGCAAGTCTGTCCACTAGGGGTGGGGGTGGAGGTGGCGGGTTGTTGTTGTTGTGGTTGTTGTTGTTGTTGTCGTTGGTTGCTGCAATGAACTGAGTCATCATATTCATCAACTGAGCTTGAGCGGCCATCAGTTGTTGCATGACGTCGTCGTTGCTGGTATCACGACGAGGAGGCATCTGTAGGGTTTTTCAGCATAGATGAGTGAAAGATAGACAGAACTAAGAGAAGAAAAATTCTACCCATGCACAAAGTGTCAACACCAACAACTCTCATAAGACAACTTAAAAAAAAGACAAGTCTACTTAGCAAAACAAAACAAGTAGTCTAAATTGATTTAATAAAACAACAGAGTCTGCAAACCAAACAATTCTATCATTGTCACACCACAAGTTGGAGATCAATGTTTTAAAAAGAACGACGAACTAAACGAGGGAGAACATGGTGGTCCAACTACTAAGTCTAAACTTCGTCCATGACGTCTCCTTCATCTTCCTCCACTTCCTCGATGGTGATGCCTTCCTTCGTAAGAATCTCCTTGTAGTCATTCACCTCCTTCTCCAAGGCCTCATTCTTCTCCTGTAACATTGTCGTCTCACGGTGCAGAGTCTCGATTGCTTCTTTCTCCAGGACTTCAATCTTCTCTTGTAGTATTCTCTTCTCACGGCGTAGAGTCTCGATCAAATCTCGATCAGCTTCGAACTCGACGTCGTTGCTCTGGATTTCATCCTTCAAGGTCCTGATCTCCTTGTTCTTGTCTCTAATTCTCTTTTCTTGGCTTTGAAACTTCTTCTCTTGAGCTCGGAACTTCTCCTCTTGAGCGTTGGCCACCTCTTCTTGGGCTTCAACCTTCTTTTGAGTCTCCTTGACTTGTGCCATTATTTCATCATTCTTCAACAGCTCATTGCGTCTATCTTCTTCTAGTTGCCAGAGGTGAAGTTCCAAGTCTTGGAGATATGGGTACAAAGCTTCTGGTTTGTTTTTGTCTTCCTCGCTAATACAGTAAGGAATCCCATGTTCGTCACGTTGGCCAAGGTGAGCAAAGTAGTGGTCTTTTTTAACTCTTCTTGGTATTGCAAGCAAAGACGTCCTATTAGCTCCTGCGTGACGAGATTCAGCCCTTTCTCCAAGGAGTCACTAATCGACTTGTACTGGATGTCTTCGGTCTTGGGTTCAGTCTGGCGCCCTTGTTGGTAAAGGCGAATTCCCCATACGTCTTCTTTGTTGAAGTGCTTCAGCTGGCTTGCCTTGATGATGGGTGTTGGAAGTGCCAACAGTTCTACCAACTCTAGAAGATATCTTCCAAAGCGCATGTCCTTGAAGTCCTCCGCGGTTTGATACATGTAGAACGACATCCTTAAGTGATAAAGGTAGAGTTTATTAAAACAAGACAAAGGTAAGATATACTAATTGTGGTGTACTTAAGTACTTAGAGAAAAAGAAGTTCTTCTCTAACAGGTGATCAATACTATTATCAACTCTTTTGTAAGTCGGATATTCACTATAGTGAGAGAGACAGACACCCGGCCAACCACTTATAATTGTGGAACAGGTCTCATGTACGCGGACATGTAAGGTTAGTCCCGGGCCGCTTCATCCCACTATGCCGTTAGGATCCAACATACTTCAAAGATGGTAATATTATGATCAAAAAGGAGGCTTAACCAATCCTAAGGGCTCGAACCTACAGGCAACACTTTTGCTCTGATGCCATTTTGTAGCGCCCCATCTTTAAATAAAGATGGAACACCTGTGTTATGTGATAGTCCCTGCATCACTGCCAGCACCACAGTACAAAATATATAGTATCATTGCATAAGTATCAAAATACTACATCGAGATCCAAAAATAGCCAAGTATAGCTTTATTACAAAGTGCATAGTCATGAAGACTAGCTAAAATATTCAGAGTTCACAACGAAAATAAAAGCAATGGGCCTTCTCTTCTAGCATACGCCACGAGCAGACATGTTGGGTGTAAAATCGAGTCCAAACTTACTCCTCATCAGAATTACCTGCACATTTGAATATGCAGCCCCCGAAGGAGGTCAATACAACGAAGTATTGGCAAGTGACTATGGTGGATAAATTATGACAAGTCTAATTCTATATGCATATTTGGCTTGGTGGAGTTTGTAGGCTATTTTGCAGAAAGCCAGTTTTCTCCTATCTTTTGTAAAACAATTTTGTATCTCAAAGACTTGGCACCAAGGGATGAAGCCCAAGTGCACCAATAATTCTTTCCTTAGTCAAATTTTACTTTACGAAAACCATGTTGAGATTCTTCCGTCCATCCTTGTCCAGTTGCTCGAAGTTGTCCATCACCGGGGACACGGCTGAGTACTCGGTTTGTCGACTCTGCAGAGGTTGTGCACTTTCACCTTAAGACTCAATTTGTCCGAGAAATCCTATACACGCGGAGTGTATTATGGAAAGGAGAGAATTGAGACAAGAACTTTCAGAAGAAGAATGCAACCATACTAGCAAGACCCGTTCCACCTATCAACTCTACATCTGCTTGTCAAGCTGACAGGTTGCACTCTCACAACTTAGTAGTTCTAGACAGAGCCCATTGTCAGAAGGCTGCACGGAAAGCTTCTAAACTTGGAGGGACTTAGAAATCTGTTTGTTCCTGGGTGACCGTCCACAAGTGTACTTCTGGGTGAAAACCACCATACTCATGCCCTAAGTAGAATAGAAATTCATCCTAGGCGAAGACAACCACAAGCATGGTCCCAAAAGCCACTCAACATAAACCAAACAACCAATTCCACCCAGAAGTGCATTCAAAGTTTTAACACTTAGCAATAATTCTATAACATGATAAGTAGACTCCTTTATAGCATAGCTAAGCATCTAATAAAACTTTTGGTGGCTGCATGGGGAGGGATGGCTACACACTACTAGGATATTTTCAAAGTGTAAACTAACTTAACATTATAAGATAGTATCCAAAATTTCCCTATCATGCATACTACTCAAAAATCTACTAATAATGCATATAGAAAACATAGGATAGATTATGAATGTAACTTGCCTTGGTAACAAAGGGAACAAGCACAGCAAGAATAACAATCACAAGGACCGAGTTTTTCTTTAAATAATACGATTTTTTATTACAAATTTGGAATCTAGCGCGCGGAATCTGAGAATTTCAAAACTAGGGCGCGGTCGGCGTGACCCGTGCCGATCGGCACGGGCCGTGCCGAAAAGCTACTGTCGGCGGGACCCGCACCGACGGATGCATGCGGCAGGCGCTCGCAGGCCGGGCCCGCGCCTTTCGGCTTTATCCGCGCCGATCGGCACGGCTCGTGCCGATCTGGATCGGTTTACCACGCCGCGGCTCCCTTTCCTTCTCCCTTCTTCTTCCTTCTCCCTTCTTCTTCTTCCTCCCATCGAGCCAAGAGAGCTGTGAGCTCAGTTCTTCCTTCCCCCACGAATACTCTGCCAAATCTTGCCCAAATAATTAGTGTGAGCAGTTTAGATTACTAGGAAACAAGAGAGGAGGACTAGGGCATCAAGGATCTGTCCATGCAGTAAATTTTGGTGGATTCATTTTAAGGAGAGGAGGTGAAGGATTGGAAGCAATGGAGGTCAACAATGGTGGATAGCAGTGGTGGGAGCTCGTGTTGGAGGAGGAGGTTTGGTGGTGGAGCAGTGGTGGCGGTAGATTGAGACCGGGAACGGAAGAAACGGGCTTTCCACTCGTCAAGGGTAAACCCTAAGTAATCACTAGATGAATCTTGTTTATTATTATGTATGAGTTAGTTGTAAATTTTTTGTGTCGGTGGATGTGATAGTTGTAATGTACAAATAATTTGTCGGTGGCTGTATAGTTGTATAAATAATTTTGTCCGATGGATGCGTCAGTCGGTGGAGGGTGGTTAGTGTGGCGGTCGATATTTATGGGTGTATATTTATGGCGGTAGAAATATTGGTAATATTTTGGGTGGTCGGCATATTTTATAGCGTATTATTTGACGGAATTAATTTGTTTAGGTAATGGAAGTCGTTGATTTTGTTGTGCACTTCGGCGCCGGTAATGTCCGTGTTACGGAGACTGGGGTTGATCTTAGTGAATTTAACAATATGGTGATGCAGTTGCCAGACCCAGAGAGAGCTAGAATAGCAGAAGTGCAGGAGTTTTTCACTGGAAATTTTGGGTATAATCCTAATATGTTTACGGTTAAGATTCAGTCAGTGTGGTGCAAATCCCGTACAAATATTTTTCGGGAGTTGTTACCGCTGGATCGAACTGGTCAGTGGATAGCTTGGCTAGCATCATGCAAACGTCGAGGCACCCAACCAGAAATCCTACTGATATTTTATCCGAAGCAGAACAATTTAGAACAAGGAGGCGGAGATTTTCAGCATGGAGAGAGCAGTGATGCTACTCATTCAAAAAATGTGGACATTCCTGAACAGTATGAGCCATCACTCAGTGTTGAGTCGGAAGGGCCTCCGCCACTTGGAGAGGCTGATGCGGATGAGTATGAAGGTACTATGCAAGAAGAGATGTTGGCTGAAGATGAGGATGGTGTTGCAGAAGATCTTGATTCAGGTGATGAAGATGTTAGAAATGAGGATGAGGTAGATCATGATGAAGAAGATAATGTTGGAGATGTGCCGCTTCCCGAGTCCTGGAATGTCGACACTTTGCCGATTTCTCACTCGTGGGATCTCGACAAGTCGAATATGACAGCTGTGGATGATGGATATCATCCGGCATGGGAGTACCGAAGGAAAAATGTAAGAATCGGAGTCCAGTATAACACAAAGCAAGAGTTGAGGGAAGCCGTGATTGAGTGGGCATTGTCCACGCAAAGGGTTTTCCGTACAGAGGTGTCAAATAGTCGATATTTGACTATGAGCTGCATTAATATTGACTGTCCAGCAAGGGTACATGCTCACGTACCGAAGTACGACGTGCTTTGGGTGGTTTCAGATGTCGTACCACACACATGTGAGATCTCTAGTACGGTGCCGAACCATCCAAACCTGTCTTCAACTCTCATTGCACGACTCTTGTTCAGTGAGATAGTGCGGAAGAAAGACATGACCGCGAGAAGCATTCAGTTGGCTGTTAAGAGTAGATGGAAAACAAAAATTCTTTATGGGAAGGCTTGGAGAGCGAAGCAGAAGGCTCTAGAAATGAGATTTGGGACATTTTATGATGCTTATGATAATGCTGTCAAAATGGTTTCCACGTTGAGAGAGCGAAATCCTGGTACAGAGGCAACAGTCCAACTAGTAAAAATTCCTGGGCATCCTCAGTTGGCTGTGTTTGGCAGGATGTTCTTCTCTTTCGCCATATGCATTGAAGCTTTTAAGTATTGCCGGCCAGTGTTGTGCATCGATGGCACATTTCTCACGGGCAAGTACAAGGGTGTTATACTTACCGCAATAGGTGTGGACGGCAACGGACAAATCGTTCCTGTTGCATTTGCCTTTGTTGAGAGTGAGAATTATGATAGCTGGTTATGGTTTCTGAGGCTGTTGAAAAGCGGTGTTGTGAAGGATAGGCCAAATGTATGTATTCTTCATGACAGGCATGCAGGTCTGTTGAAGGCAATCAGGAAACTAGAGCACCCCGCCGATGATGAACAAACTCCGTGGACTGATGTGCAGAGTAGATGGTGCATGAGACATATGGGTGCTAATTTTTATTCTTGCTTCAAGAGTAAACGTCTTATGAATCTGTTCAAAAGACTTTGCAATGTGAATCAGCAACGGAAGCATGACTTTTTATGGCAGAGGCTCACCGAATTCACGCAGAACCAGGTGAAAGAAAGAAGAGCTGCACAGGCGACGGCAGTTGCTGCTCAGGTGGCGGCGGCACAAGCGGCAGTAGCCGAAGATTCAGAACCAGTTGGGTTGTGTGATTTGCCTGGAATTGATCCACCTGGCACAAAGAGGAAGAAAGGAGCACGCATCCGGAATTTTGAAGAATGGATAGAGAAAGAACCGCCAGTGAAATGGTCTTTGTTGCACGATGCACATGGAGCGAGATATGGCATCATGACAACCAACCTTGCGGAGATATATAATTTTGTCCTTCGAGGTAACCGTGGTCTGCCACTTACAGCTCTAGTCGAGGGGATTATGCATGGAACAATGAATTATTTCAGAGATAGACGTGTGGAAGCCGTGAATCATTGTCAGTGGTACCCTGGCACACCTTACTGTCGCAAGATAAGAACATACATGGAGAAGAAGACATAGAAGGCTCGGTTCCACAACGTGGTTCGAGTAGGTAATGAAGAAGCTAGGTATGAGGTGCGCCTGCCGACAGACAGATTTGGTGATAGCGTTCAGAGAACCCATGAGGTGTTCATTACTGACGGATATCCGCCAACTTGTGAGTGCACATGCAACAAACCCAGACTACTTCACCTTCCATGCTCTCATGTGTTAGCAGTTTGTGGTCAGTTGGGTTTGCATGCAGCCACATTCGTGTCACCATATTACATGAAGGACGCACTGGTTCAAACATGGACCGGGGAAATGAGAGGTTTCCGAGTCGAAGGTAACTTCAACACGGTTGAAGAGGCTAATAGAGAAATCATTCCTCATCCAGCAAGCATGCGGACTAGTAGAGGACGACGTCAGACACGTCGCATCCGGAATGATATGGATGAGTCTGAAGCAGGTGGTTCCACTCGTCAGTGCCTGCTATGCAATATGCCGCGCTGCTGGTGTTCCGGTCCAAGTCTTCCGCTGCTCGTCCTGGACTGGAGCTTCGGAGGCGTCGTCTCCACCGTACGTGTGCGACTCCCTGCGAGGTGCTGCGCTAGCGGTACTCGGAGGCCTGCTTCCTCTACACGACCTTGAGGTCGGCTTCGTCGGTCTTCATCGACAACGTTTGTGCGGGAACGTAATCCCCGCTTTCGGTCTACAAGGGTATGTATTCCGATCTCCGTTCGTACTACTATATCTGCATAGAATAGATCTTGGCTGGTTTAAGGATATCGTTGCTAGGAAAATTATTGTTTTCTGCCCACGATCCCCTTCACATGGCCCTAAGTAGAATAGAAATTCATCCTAGGCGAAGACAACCACAAGCATGGTCCCAAAAGCCACTCAACATAAACCAAACAACCAATTCCACCCAGAAGTGCATTCAAAGTTTTAACACTTAGCAATAATTCTATAACATGATAAGTAGACTCCTTTATAGCATAGCTAAGCATCTAATAAAACTTTTGGTGGCTGCATGGGGAGGGATGGCTACACACTACTAGGATATTTTCAAAGTGTAAACTAACTTAACATTATAAGATAGTATCCAAAATTTCCCTATCATGCATACTACTCAAAAATCTACTAATAATGCATATAGAAAACATAGGATAGATTATGAATGTCACTTGCCTTGGTAACAAAGGGAACAAGCACAGCAAGAATAACAATCACAAGGACCTTCCTCCTCTTCACAATCTAGAGACAAACAATAACACTAAATAAACACACAAAACATAACACTTAAAATATCAATACAAAAATATGTATGCATGCTTAATATGCAATGAACTTAACAAGACTAAATAATTACTATTTTAATTTCTCTGTTATTCATGCATGAAAATGCAATGCTCAATATTTTAATATTTTAATTAATCATTTAAACAATGAGCATATTAGTAGTTTTAAATTCTAAAACCAATTTCTTTAAGTCTATTAGAAGAATTTTCAAATAAAACTCATGTTACACTCTCTGGACAGAGGGCATTAATAAATCTCCAAGCAATTGGATTTATTTGGAAAAAGATTTTATTAATTAAGTTATAAATTTAATATCCGAAAGCTAAACAATTAAATTCCGCAATTTATTATACACTAAAAGGATAAACTAATGAAACCATATTAAACTACACGAGCAGATCTTCACGTGGATATAAAATTCATCAAATTTGGATGAACAGATCAAAAGTTATGAATTTTGTAAGTTTGTGTTATTTTCTGTTTTTAAAACAATTTCTCTGCCGAAATAGAAAATAGGAACGCCACGCGGCGCGCTCTGATTGGGCGATACCGGTTCGCCCCGGATCGGCGCGGCAGCCGTCCGATCTAACTTACATCGGACGCTCCAGATCAGATGGACGAAACGGTAAAGGAGATTTAATCTCGCCCGTCCGATCTCAAACGAACCGCTCGGATCTAAAGTGAGTAACGCGGCCGGCCGGAGTACGCCGGAGATCCCGTGCCCGCGGCGGCGCCCTCGTCGGCAAACGCGTTTCCGGCGATCTACGTTGTGCGAGCAAGAACGGAACATACCACAACGAAGGGGAGGTCGAGGCGGAGCTGTTGGCGCGGCTGGGGTCCTCGACGTGCCTCCCTTCTCCTCCTAGAGCTCGCCGGAGATGGAAACGGCGGCGGCTTGCTTCGGTTGAACACGTACACGACGATCTGGTGCAAAAGAATAGCTGAGAAGGTGTCAGGGACGTGCGCGTGCTCACTGGAAGTCGAAAGGGGGTCGCGGGAGGATTTGAGGTGCTCTGCACTCACCGGAGATCGAGAATTTCTGCGGCGGCAATGGCGGACGGTGGCGGGCGGTTTCGGAGCGGCCTGGAGGCTATCCTCTAGGGTTTTGGGGTTCGGGAGAGGCGGTAGAGGGGGGGTTTATATGGGGACGCGGGGAGCGATTTCCTCGCGATTTTCTCAACGAATTTTGATCCGCAAGGCGCTAGGGTTCGGTAGGATCGAGTTCGTGTTCTACACGAGTTGGGGGAGAGGGATGACATGCGGGCCCCGGCTGGCAGCGAGAGAGGGAGTGAGATGGGCTGCGGCGTGGGCCTCTGCGCTGCGCGCGCGACGGATAGCAGAGAGGACGAAGTGGGCTTCGGCCCAGGTGGGCTTCTCTCCCTTTTTTTTTTTAACAAAACCTTTTCTGATTTCAAACCTTTAATTCAAATTTGATTTTTAAAACTTATCAAAACATTTCAGAAAAATTCATAAAAATATGTTTTGAAAAGCTAATTTAATTTATGACTTTTTGATATCATTTTGTTAAATAAATAAAATAATAAAATACAGATTTGTATGAGGAGCTCAAATAAACCTCTTTAATGAAAACAATTTTATTTAATATTATAATTAAAATTCAATTTACTTCTTATGTGTTCTCAATGTCATACTTTTATGATGCAAGATGCTTGAATGCAAAGTTTTAAATTTTTGAGAAATTTGGGATGTTACACTGACGGGCTCCCTTTCTGGTCCAGCCGTCTTCTCGCCGCGCGTTACAGTTCGCCGTCGACTCGAGCACTTCGATTCCGGGAACTTCTCCTCCGCCTCGTCGCCGAGCTCCTGCAAAAATCGTCTCGCCGCCTTCGTGAGTTTCTTTCCTTCCCCTCTGTCCCTCCGTTCTACCTTCATGTTCCGGTTTTAATGGTAGGCCCTCGTCGCCGGTTGGTTTTCTAGGGTTTCCGGCGAGTAGGGTTTCTCCGGCGACCGATTCGAGGCAGGAAAAGCTCGGCACGGCCTTGTGTTCAACAATGGCGGTGAGTTAAATTGTGTAGTTTCTGAATTTTCTGAATCTGTCAGTTTACAGTTATGTTTATGCAGTGCTACATTAGTTTAATGGATTTTGCTATTATACCTGATCTAATATGCTGCATTAGTTTCTGAATTTTCTGAATCTGTAAGTTTGTAGTTATGTTTATGTCGTGCTGCATTAGTTTAATGGATTTTGCTATTATACCTGATCTAATATGCTGCATTAGTTTCTGATTTTTTTTGAATCTGTCAGTTTGTAGTAATGTTTATGCAGTGCTGCATTAGTTTAATGGCTTTTGCTATTATGCCTGATCTAATATGCTGCATTAGTTTCTAAATTTTCTGAAGCTATCAGTTTGTAGTTTTGTTCATGCAGTGCTGCATTAGTTAATGGCCTTTTGCTTTTATACATGATCTAATATGTTGCATTTGTTGCTTCCTTATTGATTATATTCATGCGTTTTTGTTAGTGTGTTTATTGCAGTGCTGCATTAGTTAATGCCTTTTTCTTTTATTTATGATCTAATATGTTGCATTTGATAAGGATATGTTTCTGCTGCTTTAGGCTTTAGGGTTTTTGCTGCACTATGATTTTTTGTTTTTGTGTCTTTTTATGTCCTAACATGTTCATATGTCTCTTAGCCTTTGGTGGATTTTTGCTACATTTTAATTTTTGTTGTTGGTTTATGTGATTCAGCTGGCTGATATGTGGAAGTCGAAAGATCGTTTTGCTGCGAACTTCACCTGAAAAGAGGGCCATCATCATGGATCACAACGCATTTGCATCGTTGCTTGATGTGTCTCCTTTCAACGTGCCTAACCAGCTTATTGATTTCCTTGCAATCAACATTAGCCCGAAGCTCCGTGAGTTCAACTATCGGGGGGAAAGGATTCTTTTCACGAAAGACATAGTGAGCAAGGTGTTCAACCTACGTTCCGGTAAGATGCCAGTTCAGCTTTTGACAAAGAGCGTTCAGTCTGACTTGCGCAACAAGTACAAAGGAGGTCTTGTCAGGCTGCCCATAACAAACATAGCAAAAAATCTGAAGAAAGAGGATAAAGCTAATGTGGATGTTGTTATCAGGCATTGGGACCTTCTTTGCTGCAATACTGTCATCAACCCTGTCTCTGGCAATATGATGTGCTTGGACTGTTTGGGAAGCATGGGCAACCCCAAGAAATGTCATGAGTTCGATTGGCATGAGCACATTTTGGAGTTGGCGATGTTGAATATGCAAAAAATTCAGAAGTGGAAGCAGAAGGAGTTGGACCCTGATAAAGATAATACTGAATTCTGGGTTTCTGGGCCTTTGCCAATGCTAGGTGTAAGTGTTCTTTTCGCGATGATTTTGTAGCAGCATTTTTGTGTTTTTGTTTTCTGTGTTTCTGAAGCAATTTTGGTGACATAATGTAGTGTATATTTTTAATGTTTATCACAGATTATCTACATGTATCATCTGGTCATACCGAGGAATGTGCATTGCATAAACTACTCCTTCCCTAGGATATGCTTCGTTACCTCCAATGATTTTGATCTTGTGGTGGACATTGATCTCGACAACACCATCGTGAATAACAAAACAATTTTTGGGAGGCGGCCGGTAATGTTTTTTTTGCTCCCATCACATGCGTGTATTGTCTGTGTGTTTTCTTATGCACATTTTTTCTTATGCAATTTTTTTTTCATTTTTTGCTTCTCTGTGCAGTTTCTTGAATTGCCTCAAACTATATATGGATCAACACCAGAATGGAGCAATGCTAATGCATGAGAAACGGAAGTTGTCCCGTCTGCATCATTGAGAGATTGGATTGTTTTTCCAACAATGGAGGATTTACAGGTTTGCAACATTATTTGCTTTCTTAGCTTTTTCTAAATGCTTCTTTAGCTCAATTCCTTTGTTGTTTTAGTAATACCAAAGTGTTAGGATTGTTTTTGTTGCTTCATTGCATTGACAGAGTGCTACATTTTTTGCTCCATGCATAGTTTAGCTTACATCTTTTTCTCACATTTTTAGGCTATTGCACATTTGGTTATGACAGGTCCCAAACCGTTTTAAGAATGTATTCGAGACGCACAGGATTCGGTTTTCCGCTGATATCGATGACACAATGAAGCAATTAAGTGTTGGGGTGAAAGCAATGCAGTCAAGACACATGGCGGCATTGCTGATTGATGTTGATGCTGCATTAAGAAAATGGAAATGCCCTAGCGTCGTGTTTTCAACCGGCCATGATAACGTGCACAAGGGCTTGGGGTCACAGGAGGAAGATACTCCAAGACAATCTACTGTCCGCAAAGATGGACTTGCTGCAGGGAAGAGTGCTGCGGTGTAGGGGGATGCTGCAAAAACTTCCAAGAAACCAACTGTTTATGTGAAGAGAGGATGCAAAGTTCCAGCTAAAAAGAAGCAAACCAACGTCGATAGTGTGATTTCTGATGTAGGAGCAGGGGATCCTGAAGCAGTGATTCATCATGCCCGTCTCGTCGCAGCAAAAGAGATCCGACAAGATGAGGGTGGAGCCAAGGCAGTCGAAGGGAAATAGGTTGCAGCAGAAGATTCGGGAAAAATGTTAGAAGCAAGCGCAACAACCATGGTCGCAGCAAATAATGTTGTTAAGCAAAAGAGAGCTAGCTCCGACCCATCAGAGACTCAGAATAGGGTTCAGCACAGAAAGAAGTTGAGGCTCCCGGAGGTGGACAACGTAGTTGCTGATGTGCAAAAGAGGGACAGAGTCCCTGTGGTGAAAGTAAGAGGTTTTGCGCAGCAAACTGTGGCGAAGGTCCCGTCCACAATTGAGAAGAAGGATTATGCGAAGCAAAGTGAGGTTATTTTGGCGCAAGCCACGATGGAGAAGAAGAAGGATTCTGTGGAGCAAAGTGAGGATATTCCAGGGGCTGTTTTAAAAGAGGTTGAGTAGCAAGACAAGATGTCTACGCAAGAAGATGCGCCCCAACTCGTCGTTGTTATACACTCCACCAACCAAGATGATGATTCTGGTCAAAATGACGTTGTTAACAGCCCAATATCTGAGACTGTCTTACCAGCACCACCCCCTAAAATTCACTTTCTTCGGCAATCTTCTTGGGAACCTCCAATCCCTGGTCCGGGTGAATGGGGTGACGGTCCACCATTTAACATTTTTGGGAGCCAAGACACATTTTTTTGTTCTTGCGCCTAATCAAGCAACTTCAAAACCTAAGCAAAAATTTGATGCTCCTGAACAAGCGCCTGATCCATTTGTTGAAGAAAACATTGGTAATTACTATTTTCAACATTTTTCAGTTTTCATGTTGTTTTTGCTTATATAGATAGTAATGATTGCTTCCACATAAGGTTTCAGATGCTTCATACAGTATTATTGTTTGCTCCAAAGCAGTTATGAAACTTTCTGTTTCGATAGTCGTTATGCAGTTAACCTTCTTTACTAACTGATTAAAAGATTTCTGTTTTTTAACAGATGGATCCGAAGCAATTGCGTCTCAGGAGGACGTAGCAAATGTAACAGCCCCAACTACTGGTCCCAATTATGTACTTGTCTCTTCTCAGGAAGACGAATCAACAATTCTTCCAACTGTCGTTGCAAAGGTGTTCGTCGAATTGCCCACGGAAGAATATGTTGATGTAACACCTGTACAGAAAAACAAAAATGGTGGGGAAACTTTTTTTGCTCCGCATACTTCTTTTAAAGTTGCATGTTTATTGCTGCTTTTTGAATTGTCATTGTGTTTTTTTTTTCATTTTTGGTTATTCAGATGGCATTCCTACGACGGAGAATGAAGCAAGTGCAGGTGCTCAAACAATTGAAAATAAGATGAGATTCAAGAGGGCGGCCAAGGACGACTCCTCACCTGGCAAGAATAAAAGGCTCAAGGTGGGCCTAGAGGTTACTGAAGCTTATGAGAAGTTTGTCTCCCATACTAGGAAGTTCAAGCCTGAGAAGTCCAAGAAGAAGGATGCAATCCCGTGAGTTTACAGCTTTCTCCATTTTTGGGGGTCATCATTCGCTGTTTTTAGTTTTTTACTTTTGCTCATTAAGTCTTATCTTATTGCTTCAGAAACAAATATCTGTTGTTGCAATACTTAATTCTATTTTTTGTGCAACACCCCGTTCATTGTAGCAGAGCACACTCATTGCACATACAAGAGCTTCTATAACTCTCTTCGTCCCCGAGGTTGCCTTGATTCACAGGTAATGTGTGTATGGACCGCGATGTCAAATAGGGAGTCGAAGGAAGCTTCCGACAAGAGTGAAAAAGTTCTCAAGAAGTTTGCTTTCTCTTGCTACCTAACGGTGAGCGTAGACACCACGTTGCGTTGTTTATGTTATAACTTTTTGCTTTTTTACATTGTGTGTTTTCAATTTTTATGCTTTTCGCTACATGTAAATGATATAAGATGAAGCTAACTGTGGACCCACAAGACTTTGACCCGCAAGTATGCTTGAGAGAATTCATAGAAGTGAATGACAAATTCAAGATCATGAAGAATGACATGGTTAGTTTTATACAGTTCATTTTTTGTTTCTGAAGCAAAGTTGTGGGAAAGTGTGTTTTTTGCTCACTTTGTTCATTAATTTTTTGCTACATTTGTGTAGCTCCACTTCCCTATTGCCAAGAGCAACCATTGGATCATATGTTCAGTTAATCTGCTTTACAAGCAGTTACACGTATTTGACTCCATCAACAACTCGAAGAACCAGTCCACGTTGCAGTATGCAGCAGATAATCTGGTGATTTTTTTGGTTCAGAGTTTTTTTGTTTTTTTTGTTTCAGCAGCATCTATTTGGTTTAATTCTTCTCTTCAAAATGCAGTTTACAAACTTCGCGACGTTGCTCGCTGCTGCAAAAAGCACAAGCATTGATCTGAAGGACTTTGCCCGGGTTACTCCTCCTCACCCGAAGCAAAAAACACTATAAGCAATCACCGGCAAACCGTTTTTATATTTGTTGTATGCAAAGCAAAAAAGGTATATGTATCATATTGTACTAAAAATTGAGATCTTTTTTCACTTTCGTTGTTGCAGCTATGATTGCGGATTCTTCTCAATGCTGTACATGGCGCGCTTCAACGGGAAGGTGATGAATGACTTCAGCATCGATGGCATCCCGACCTTCCGTATGAATGCCGAACAAAAATGATGAACAATGGAGACAACAAGGATGACATTGAGAAGATAATGAATGAAGATTTGATAGACTAGCATTAATGTGTGACGAGTATAGTGTTTCTGTAGCTACCGCCCCTTGCTGTAATGCTCAGATTTATGATTTTATTTTGCTGCTGGTTTACCTTCTGTGCCCCTGGGAACAATCTTGTATGAATACAACCTACCCTTTTTGTGTTTGTCTGTCAGTGAATGTATTAGTCTGAGTTTTGCTGCATTTTTGTATTCATCTTGTTGTTTTAGTAAAACTATCTTGCTTCATCACTGAATATAACTTGCTCCAACTTGAAACGTTGTTAACACTGTTTATAAGTGAAAATTGGTTTGTTTGAGTTATGTTGCAGTTTTGAATTAATCTTGCTGATTTAGTAAAACTATTTTACTTCAAAACTGAAAATAACTTGCTCCAACATGGAACTCTGGTCCTCAGAAAACACTGAATAGTTGATTTCAGTAAAACTTTTTTTTTCTCAAATAAATCAACATGTTTGTTGCTTCCATGTTAAAATGTATCAAAATAGTTTTGAATGCACTGTAACTAATCCAAACCCAGCGAGCAAAAATTCAAATGGAAAAACTCTAGTTCATAGTTCTGTAATTTTGCTTCCTTGAACAAAAATCAAGTTCAACCTTCTTGGATTCTTTGTTTCACGTGAGTTATATATTAAGCAATCATATGGACCATCTACAACGTAAGATCAGCTCCTGCGGATAACTCAGCATCCCTCGCCATCTTCACCTTCATGTACTTGCATTCTTGGACAACATGTCCATCCTCGCTGACGAGGGTGTAACTCGACAAATCCCAGGGTTGTGCACCCCGGGTTGATTGAGGGGGAGAGAGAAGAGCGTTGGTGATTGCGACGGCTGACAAGCGGGGATTTTACCCAGGTTCAGGCTCCCGGAGGATAACACCCTACTCCTGCTTGTCTGTTATTGATGGTGAGTTGCAATTATAATGGCGGTGAGATTGCGATCTCGCTAGGGTTTGTGGTGGTGGCTATTGGCGTGTCCTCTAGGACGAGCAACCCTCCTGGCTTTATAGGTAGCCAGGTCTCGGGTGTTCGGTATCGATGGTAATTACAGATATGCCAGGTTATGAGACCTAACCGACTTGGACTAGGTTACACGGTATCCCGAGTGGGCCTTCTGTGGGCCTTCTCCAGCTTGGCGCGGCCCAGGTAGCCTCATCGTGGGCTAGTCAAAAGGTAGCCCCACGTAAGTAGCCCCCGAGTGCTTGGTCGAATCGTAGAGTTGGGCAAAGGACTCCTTCCTCCTGGACGCGCCACCGGATTGCTTGTTCTTGAGTTTGCACTCGTTTTCTTCAGTCGAACAGGACACTCCCGATGGGAGTATTCTTCTGCAGTCGAATTACTTCTCCTTGGCCTTCGTGTGAAGCTTGCTTCTATTCGACCCGTGGGCTTACTTCCAGATGGATTCGGCTGTTTGAGCTTACTCGATTTTCTCTGCCACCCGAATGATTGTTTCGGGTTCTCGGATCAGCAGTCTGTCTTACTTGGTTGTTTTCAGCAGTGAAGCTTACTACTCGAATCGCTCAGTCGAGTTGTCGTGCTGTTTCACTTGTTCGGAGTCGTTGGCTTGATGACGTCACTGATGACGCTCCATTGCACGCCTCTGCGCCCGATGGGACGTGACGTAGCGGGGCCCAGTGACAGAGCTGACCGCGGTCAGCAGTTGTCACGTCTCCGAACTGGGCGCAAAATTTTCACGGCACGATGATGACGCATTGATTCCCGTGCGTAGTGGACGAAGTGGGCGGCGACGGTTGGTTTCTCCATGCGACACGTGGACGACTGGATGTAGCTGCTCGGAACCGTTGCTCTGTGGACGGCTGAGATGAATTTATTTGAGGCATAAGTACTGCGCTGCAGGGGAAGGGCATCATCTTCTCCAATCGCCCATGCCTTTTTTCCTCTGCTCCCTTCCATTCTCGCCACCATCCGAGCTCTATGCTTTTTGTCCTCCCACCTGTTGCTGTGCTCTGGAGCCATGGGCAAGCCGAAGACCGCCGCTGGCACCTCCGCCGCCGCCGCCGAAGCCAGGCTGATGAAGAAGCCCGACAACGACTGGCAAAGGTCGTCGGTCAAGAAGGCGGAGCTTGAGCTCCTCCGCGCGCAGGGCCTCCTGCCACCATCAGACCAGGCCCAGGCACGCGCTCCCGGCAAAGAGGTGTACCCCGCACCCCGTGAGGGGGAACGCGTATGTTTCGTGGATTTCCTTCCGCGGGGCTTCGGGTTCCCTTTCCGTGATTTTGTTCGCGGTCTCCTGTACGCATATGGGGTTCAGATCCACGATCTGACCCCCAATGGCGTTTTGAGCATCGCGAGCTTTATTGTGCTCTGCGAGTGCTTCCTGGGGATCGCACCCCACTGGGCGCTATGGAAGTCGCTCTTCCTCGTTCGCAAGAATGTCGGGTGTAGCGTACCTGCACTTTAAATAAGGCAGATACCTGTGTATAGTGCAAATCCCTGGATCGATTCATTTGCACACACAGTTTACGATGTAATATCACAACAAAGCGTCAATTTTGCTACATTGCTGATCCAGAATTACAAAATATTCGATACAAGTTGCATAGCCTAAAGCTAGCATTGAAAAAGTACACAGCGGAAATACAATAGCAGTGAGTCTCTATCACTTTCATGCTGCCACAGGCGAAAACATGTTGGTTGTAGACTCGAAACCTATCAACGAAACCTCACTCGTCATCTGAACAATCTGCAATAAGAAAAATATTGCAACAACGTGGGTCAGATTCCATTAAAATGGAGTCTGGCAAGTGACACTATGGTGGACACTTAATGGAATAACTCTAAAGCCTATATGCATATTTGGCTGGTGTAGTTCAAGGCTAATTTGCATAAAGCCAATTTTTCCTACTCTTTTGAAAACACTTTTCTTGAAATCAAGACGAGTATGGCATGAAAACCATAAATCTCATCTTCCCTTGTTCACCCATCAAGTATTATTTCTGAAGTTGGAATGGTGGAATCCTCCGTTGACGTCCTTGATCAGCTGCTCAAATTGTCTGTACCGGGGACACGGCTAAGTACTTAGTTTTACACTCTGCAGAGGTTGTGCACTTTCACCTTTAGACTCAATTTGTCCAGGAAATCCTATACACGCGGAGTGTATTAAGGAAAGGAGAGAATTGAGACAAGAACTTTCAGAAGAAGAATGCAACCCTACTAGCAAGACCCGTTCCACCTATCATCCCCCTACATCTGCTTGTCAAGCTGACAGGTTGCACCCTCACAACTTAATTATTCTAGACAGAGCCCATTGTCAAAAGGTTGCACGGAAAGCAATCGTCACTCGGAGTTCTTAAGATTCCTTTGTTCCCTGGGTGGCCATCCACAAGTGCACTCTCAGGTTGACAACCCCCATGCTCATGGCCCCAAGTATAGTAGAAACTACCTTAGGCAAAGACAACCACAAGCACAGTCCTGAGTAGCCACTCAACATAAACCATTCAACCAATCCACCCAGGTGTTTGTTTAACTTAGTGGATGTGTACTCCCAGGTTGACAACCACCATGCTCAGGGCCCTAAGTAGAATAGAAATTCATCCTAAGCGACGACAACCATGAGCATAGCCCTGAGTAGCCACTTAATAATTTGTAAAACTTTTCATCAATTGCATAGCATCAATATTTCTGCTAAGTATGATATAGGAACCTAGACACTGGAGTAAGGGAATTCTACACAGGTTTAGCATAGCAATACTATCCTACACATGCATATAAAAATACACTAAGTAATGCATAGAAAATACTAGGAAGTTTATGAGGTGTGCCACTTGCCTTTGAATGTTGTCGTTGTTCACAACTCTTTTCAACGATACTCGGGACTCTCCGTTCAATCTAACAGTATGGACAAACAACAATACAACAATCAACAGTAAGCACAAGTCCACAATACCCACAAAACACATACTAGATGAATAAATAAGTTTTATAAAACTTCTCTAAGGAAATATGTGTATGCATGATGTGCAAAATGCTTAGAGAAAATTACTAGTTCTATTCTTCGAGGTGATCAACAATTATTATCAACTCTTTGTAAATTGGATATTCACTAAAGTGAGAGAGACAGACACCCGGCCATCCACTTAAATTGTGGAACAGGTCTCATGTACGTGGACATGTAAGGTTTGTTTCCAGGCCGCTTCATCCCACTATGCCGCTAGGATCCAACTACTTCAAGATGATAACATCATGATCAAAATTTGTTTAAGTCAAGTGTGAAAGACAAGATTAGAAGGGAGGGGAAAAGATAGAAAGAAAGATGTAGTTGTCCTCCAGGCTTCATCTCCAGTCTTGGTAGTTCTTATATCCTCGAGGCTGGTCTTGGATTTACTTAGTCATCATGAAGTCTAACAGAAGAAGGAGGGAGTAAGAAGAAGAGGGAGAAAGGACGTAGAAAATATTTCTGGTTGTCTTCATGAACTTCTTCTTGATCTTTCTTCTAAGTGATCCTACTCTTTGGAGATTCTTCTGGAGTCTCGTTTGGCTAAGTCCTTCATTGGTCTTCCAACTCCATGTTTAAACATTTCTAAGTGTCTAAGTGTAGCACTTCATAAAAATGCTAAGTTTGAAAATAATCCTAACTTAGGGAAAATGGGGAGGAGTTTTCCTTATGGGAAATATAACTACAAAATAAATATACTATGCATGACATGAAAATTTTAAATCATAATACAAATTTTTGTGATATTTATAAAGTATGCATAAAGTTATAATTGCAATTTAATTAGCTTATAATTTTTGGAAAGTATAATAAAAGGAATAATTATCAGATTAAAGTCTTCTATGATTAATAATTCTATAAAAAAATTTATAAATATTGTTAATAGACATGGGTATTTTAATTAAATTTATAGCAATTTACTTTAATCACAAATAATATTTTTATTAATAGTTATGTTGAAAATAGTCAAACTATTCAAATTAAATATATGTAACTATGAATTCATTCAAATTTTACTCAAAAATATTTTATAGCAGTGGCATCAATTTACAAATATTCTAAAGTTTCTAAAACAATTTTATTTGTATTTTTTGGATTTATAGATTTAAAGTTATTATAAATATACTAAAATTCACCATTTGAAATTTGAATATTTTATACTAAGTCAAATTTGAATTTTGGCCGATCTAAAGTAATCAACATGTCCAGGGCTTTCCAAATATATAAAGTTTGTTAAATTTGGATAAGTGGTTAAGAAGTTGTGACAGATCTAAGTGGCAGGGGTGTTTCTGTAAAACTGCCAATTAATCTTAATTAAGAAAATCATTTTCCACGTGGCAGCTGACTGGGCGCTGACGAGGCACGACGTGGCGCTGACTGTGCGTGCTGACTGGGATTAAGTGATTGAATCTGGGCCGTCCAGATCTAGATCTACGATCCAGATCTAACCGTACCGATTCGAAACATGATCTAATCTCAGTCGTAAGATGTGGATCGGACGCTCACCGTGCTTTGACCAGATCGTGGCGGCGGAGGTTTCTCCGGAGATGGCGATGGTGGCAGCGCCGGCGTCGGTCGAGGACGGAGTCCACGCTCCCGTAGGTTCCCGGGCTCGGGGAGGTGACGAGGAGGTGCGGCGCGTCACGGCACGGTGGATGGTGGCGATGGTGTCCGCTCGGCCGTCCCGGAGCGGCGGCGAGCCGTGGTCGAAGTGCTCGGGCGTGGCGGACTTCCGTCGAGCTCGTCCTCGACGTTCTTCTGCAGGAAATAAGGGAGGAGGGGGTTCACGAGTTGCGCCAGGACACGGGGAAGAGGATGGAAAGGTTCTCGGGCTCGGGCGGGGTCTCACCACGCCGGGGATCGAAGAAAACGGCGGCGGAGGCGGAGTACTCCGGCAAGCTCGTACGGCAGCCTGGGGGCGTCTTAGGAGCTAGGGTTTGGGTCAAAACAGAGAGGAGGGTCAGAGGGTTTAAATAGCCACGACCGTGCGTTAATTCCGTGCCTTAATCGTGCGGATTTGGAGAAGGAAACTCCGGTGGTCTCGGGCGAGATTTGGGGCGAGGTTGAAGACGGGCTGACGGCAGCATGACGTCAGCAATTTTTCTTTTTTTTTGTTTTTCTGATTATTCTTTTAATTCATATCTTTTGATTTATTTGTCCAAATGAGGTCAAACAAATTTCTAAGAATTTGTAAAATTATTATCTTTCTGTTAAACCAATTGTGGGAGTGTTTTGAACACTTTTCAAAAATAATAATTTCGAAATATTGATTAAATGTAAAAATTGACACTTTATGTTTAATTTAACTAGGGTTTAATAAATTTTAATTTTGGCTACATAAGTTATATGAGAAACCCATATTCAATTTTGTTTGAATTTAAGCTATTTAAACTTGTTTTGCTGAAATCATTCTTCCTTATTTTGGCATGATATTAAAGAACAAAATATAACTAAAATGAGAAATATAATGAATTCCATTTTTATTTCTAAATGTTTTGTACACCATTATGTTTTATATTATGCTTAATCATTTGAAAAACTTCATATCAACTTTGGAAAGCATTTTAGATTTAATTCATTTCATTATATAGAATATATTAATCATTTCATGCCTTGGAAATAAATGGAATTTATTTAAGCAAAAGAAATGCTTATTTGGCTAAGTGGTTGGACTCAATTTCTTATAAGTGAACTATTTACCTAAAAATAAATAAAATGGATTGTAGTTTATAAATTATTTGTCAAATTACATTTTAAGGTTTTTGGAATACAGTGGATAATAACCTGTTTAAACTGTGATATTTGAAGTATTAAATTCTTTCAATTAAGTTTGGAGTCTTTTATAGTTGGTTTCTTTAGGTATTTAATATTTTATTTTAATAAAAGAAAAGTTTTAAATTTTAGTGATTTTTGAACATCATAAAATGTTGGGATGTTACAGACTACCACCCTTAAAAGGAATCTCGTCCTCGAGATTCGAAGAAGCTAGAAAGACAAGGCAAATACTCGAAATGATTTTGATAGCTCGAGATGTTTGAGAAATGAAATTCCTGACATGAAAACTTGAAAACTTGGCAGCGAATGATTTTTCTGATTAGGAGGATAGAAAGATAAATAGTTTGAGAGATCTGGGTTTAAGCGACTGGGTTTAAATTATCTAGGTGGCTACCACCCTTAAAAGAAAATTTTGTGGTTAGACTAGAAACTTTGTTTAATCCCTTTTATTTCTCCGTTGTAGAGCGTACAAGTATTCGAAATACAATGACAGGTGGTAGCTACGAGAATTTTGAGCACTCGCGTTTTCCACTCGCTCCTTGAAAAGATTTAATCCTCTTCCACTCTGGGCAGCAACTGGCATAGTGTCCCTTATCCTTGCACCTGTAGCATGTTAAGTGGCTAAGATTCTTCTTGGATCCACTCTTTTGTCTTTGTTCCTCCAGGATCTTCATGAGAGACTGTTGCATTCCTTCCTTGGCTTGCTGGTTAGCTTGTTGCACCAAGGGATAATAGGGCCATTGGATTGGTACATGGGTCGATCCTTCGCACAGGAAGCAAATAATCCTTTTGGAACGGCGTCCATTACTTGGACGTCTAATGTGACCATGGGGCCACTCATCAGAGCAATCTTCGGACGTATGTCCTATCTCTCCACAAGTTTTGCATGCCTTTAGTTTGGTCATAGGGTCCTCTTCAACATCCCTATGATTTTGATCAATCTTAGGCGAGTGGTTATTGACCACCTTCTGACTCGGTTTCCTTAACAATATCCGGGTAGTGGGGTAAAATTTATTGTTGGTGACATTGAAGTGAGACATCTGCTGATTTTTAGAGAATGAATGTGTTAATTTATAAGTACCATGGAGAACTTACTAATTTGAGAACAAGGCAACCAATTACTAACAAATCTATCAACATGATTAAAACACATGCAAACCCATGAATTCCACACTTATTTTGAGAACTCGAACTAATCATTCATCGAACGAAAACACATCAATGTCATGGAATTACAAAAACAATAGTACTGCCATACCACAATTTGATAGGTCAATACATCAAATCGATACGATAAGCTAAATGAGATAAATGGTGGTCCCTCTAACGTGGTTTGTGTTGCTACACTTATTCCTCCTAAATATTACGTTTGCGTTTTATTGCGTGGTTATTTGCCACAGGCGTGACTTCTCCCTCAGTTGACTCTTCAAACAGCACCTCTTCGGGGTCTTCTTCCTCTTGTCCTTCCTCCTTCGTAGATGCAGATACATCCACATCTCCAGTGCCCTGGTCACCTCCTTCCTTCCTCGGAAATAGGGTGGTGGTAGCTTCAATACACTTGTCAACCTAGACAGCTGCCTCCCAAAGATGAAACCCGACAAAACTCCAGCGTACGCAGTCTCAGTGTACTCTCCCATCTAAAATTTTGAACAGGTAAGAGTATTAGAATTTAAAAGAAAAGGGAAAGATGTAAAACAAGATAAATAATGTAAAATAATATTAAAGGAAATTTCAAAATTTTCTCATGTTTTGGAAACCTAGTTTAGTTAACTATTTAAGCTTTGGGGTCTCAGTCCAATCCTAGGGGTTTCGAACCTACAGGCAACACAGTGCTCTGATACCATCTGTAGCGTACCTACACTTGAAATAAGGCAGATACCTGTGTATAGTGCAAATCCCTGGATCAATTCATTTGCACACACAGTTTACGATGTAATATCACAACAAAGCGTCAATTTTATTACATTGCTGATCCAGAATTACAAAATATTCGATACAAGTTGCATAGCCTAAAGCTAGCATTGAAAAAGTACACAGCGGAAATACAATAGCAGTGAGTCTCTATCACTTTCATGCTGCCACAGGCGAAAACATGTTGGTTGTAGACTCGAAACCTATCAACGAAACCTCACTCGTCATCTGAACAATCTGCAATAAGAAAAATATTGCAACAACGTGGGTCAGATTCCATTAAAATGGAGTCTGGCAAGTGACACTATGGTGGACACTTAATGGAATAACTCTAAAGCCTATATGCATATTTGGCTGGTGTAGTTCAAGGCTAATTTGCATAAAGCCAATTTTTCCTACTCTTTTGAAAACACTTTTCTTGAAATCAAGACGAGTATGGCATGAAAACCATAAATCTCATCTTCCCTTGTTCACCCATCAAGTATTATTTCTGAAGTTGGAATGGTGGAATCCTCCGTTGACGTCCTTGATCAGCTGCTCAAATTGTCCGTACCGGGGACACGGCTAAGTACTTAGTTTTACACTCTGCAGAGGTTGTGCACTTTCACCTTTAGACTCAATTTGTCCGGAAAATCCTATACACGCGGAGTGTATTAAGGAAAGGAGAGAATTGAGACAAGAACTTTCAGAAGAAGAATGCAACCCTACTAGCAAGACCCGTTCCACCTATCATCCCCCTACATCTGCTTGTCAAGCTGACAGGTTGCACCCTCACAACTTAATTATTCTAGACAGAGCCCATTGTCAAAAGGTTGCACGGAAAGCAATCGTCACTCGGAGTTCTTCAGATTCCTTTGTTCCCTGGGTGGCCATCCACAAGTGCACTCTCAGGTGAAAACCACCATGCTCATGGCCCCAAGTATAGTGGAAACTATCTTAGGCGAAGACCACCACAAGCACAGCCCTGAGTAGCCACTCAACATAAACCATTCAACCAATCCACCCAGGTGATTCATTAACTCAGTGGATGTGTACTCTCAGGTGAAAACCACCATGCTCACGGCCCTAAGTAGAATAGAAATTTATCCTAGGCGACGACAACCATGAGCACAGCCCTGAGTAGCCACTTAATAAAATTTGTAAAACTTTTCATCAATTGCATAGCATCAATATTTCTGCTAAGTATGATATAGGAACCTAGACACAGGAGTAAGGGAATTCTACATAGGTTTAGCATAGCAATACTATCCTACACATGCACATAAAAATACACTAAGTAATGCATAGAAAATACTTAGGAAGTTTATGAGGTGTGCCACTTGCCTTTGAATGTTGTCGTTGTTCACAACTCTTTTCAACGATACTCGGGACTCTCCGTTCAATCTAACAGTATGGACAAACAACAATACAACAATCAACAGTAAGCACAACTCCACAATACCCACAAAACACATACTAGATGAATAAATAAGTTTTATAAAACTACTCTAAGGAAATATGTGTATGCATGATGTGCAAAATGCTTAGAGAAAATTACTAGTTCTATTCTTCGAGGTGATCAACAATTATTATCAACTCTTTGTAAATTGGATATTCACTAAAGTGAGAGAGACAGACACCCGGCCATCCACTTAAATTGTGGAACAGGTCTCATGTACGTGGACATGTAAGGTTTGTTTCCAGGCCGCTTCATCCCACTATGCCGCTAGGATCCAACTACTTCAAGATGATAACATCATGGTCAAAATTTGTTTAAGTCAAGTGTGAAAGACAAGATTAGAAGGGAGGGGAAAAGATAGAAAGAGAGATGTAGTTGTCCTCCAGGCTTCATCTCCAGTCTTGGTAGTTCTTGTATCCTCGAGGCTGGTCTTGGATTTACTTAGTCATCATGAAGTCTAACAGAAGAAGGAGGGAGTAAGAAGAAGAGGGAGAAAGGACGTAGAAAATATTTCTGGTTGTCTTCATGAACTTCTTCTTGATCTTTCTTCTAAGTGTTCCTACTCTTTGGAGATTCTTCTGGAGTCTCGTTTGGCTAAGTCCTTCATTGGTCTTCCAGGTCCATGTTTAAACATTTCTAAGTGTCTAAGTGTAGCACTTCATAAAAATGCTAAGTTTGAAAATAATCCTAACTTAGGGAAAATGGGGAGGAGTTTTCCTTATGGGAAATATAACTACAAAATAAATATACTATGCATGACATGCAAATTTTAAATCATAATACAAATTTTTGTGATATTTATAAAGTATGCATAAAGTTATAATTGCAATTTAATTAGCTTATAATTTTTGGAAAGTATAATAAAAGGAATAATTATCAGATTAAAGTCTTCTATGATTAATAATTCTATAACAAATTTTATAAATATTGTTAATAGACAGGGGTATTTTAATTAAATTTATAGCAATTTACTTTAATCACAAATAATATTTTTATTAATAGTTATGTTGAAAATAGTCAAACTATTCAAATTAAATATATGTAACTATGAATTCATTCAAATTTTACTCAAAAATATTTTATAGCAGTGGCATCAATTTACAAATATTCTAAAGTTTCTAAAACAATTTTATTTGTAATTGTTGGATTTATAGATTTAAAGTTATTATAAATATACTCAAATTCACCATTTGAAATTTGAATATTTTATACTAAGTCAAATTTGAATTTTGGCCGATCTAAAGTAATCTACATGTCCAGGGCTTTCCAAATATATAAAGTTTGTTAAATTTGGATAAGTGGTTAAGAAGTTGTGACAGATCTAAGTGGCAAGGGTGTTTCTGTAAAACTGCCAATTAATCTTAATTAAGAAAATCATTTTCCACGTGGCAGCTGACTGGGTGCTGACGAGGCATGACGTGGCGCTGACTGTGCGTGCTGACTGGGATTAAGTGATTGAATCTGGGTCGTCCAGATCTAGATCTACGATCCAGATCTAACCGTACCGATTCGAAACATGATCTAATCTCAGTCGTAAGATGTGGATCGGACGCTCACCGTGCTTTGACCAGATCGTGGCGGCGGAGGTTTCACCGGAGATGGCGATGGTGTCGTCGCCGGCGTCGGTCGAGGACGGAGTCCACGCTCCCGTAGGTTCCCGGGCTCGGGGAGGTGACGAGGAGGTGCGGCGCGTCACGGCACGGTGGATGATGGCGATGGTGTCCGCTCGGCCGTCCCGGAGCGGCGGCGGGCCGTGGTCGAAGTGCTCGGGCGTGGCGGAGTTCCGTCGAGCTCGTCCTCGACGTTCTTCTGCAGGAAATAAGGGAGGAGGGGGTTCACGAGTTGCGCCAGGACACGGGGAAGAGGATGGAAAGGTTCTCGGGCTCGGGCGGGGTCTCACCACGTCGGGGATCGAAGAAAACGGCGGCGGAGGCGGAGTACTCCGGCGAGCTCGTACGGCAGCCTGGGGGCGTCTTAGGAGCTAGGGTTTGGGTCAAAACAGAGAGGAGGGTCAGAGGGTTTAAATAGCCACGACCGTGCGTTAATTCCGTGCCTTAATCGTGCGGATTTGGAGAAGGAAACTCCGGTGGTCTCGGGCGCGATTTGGGGCGAGGTTGAAGACGGGCTGACGTCAGCATGACGTCAGCAATTTTTCTTTTTTTTTTCTTTTTCTGATTATTCTTTTAATTCATATCTTTTGATTTATTTGTCCAAATGAGGTCAAACAAATTTCTAAGAATTTGTAAAATTATTATCTTTCTGTTAAACCAATTGTGGGAGTGTTTTGAACACTTTTCAAAAATAATAATTTCGAAATATTGATTAAATGTAAAAATTGACACTTTATGTTTAATTTAACTAGGGTTTAATAAATTTTAATTTTGGCTACATAAGTTATATGAGAAACCCATATTCAATTTTGTTTGAATTTAAGCTATTTAAACTTGTTTTGCTGAAATCATTCTTCCTTATTTGGCATGATATTAAAGAACAAAATATAACTAAAATGAGAAATATAATGAATTCCATTTTTATTTCTAAATGTTTTGTACACCATTATGTTTTATATTATGCTTAATCATTTGAAAAACTTCATATCAACTTTGGAAAGCATTTTAGATTTAATTCATTTCATTATATAGAATATATTAATCATTTCATGCCTTGGAAATAAATGGAATTTATTTAAGCAAAAGAAATGCTTATTTGGCTAAGTGGTTGGACTCAATTTCTTATAAGTGAACTATTTACCTAAAAATAAATAAAATGGATTGTAGTTTATAAATTATTTGTCAAATTACATTTTAAGGTTTTTGGAATACAGTGGATAATAACCTGTTTAAACTGTGATATTTGAAGTATTAAATTCTTTCAATTAAGTTTGGAGTCTTTTATAGTTGGTTTCTTTAGGTATTTAATATTTTATTTTAATAAAAGAAAAGTTTTAAATTTTAGTGATTTTTGAACATCATAAAATGTTGGGATGTTACAGAGGCCAGCGTGGGCTGCTGCTGGGCCTCTGCTCGCTGCACGCGCGTGAGGGGACAAATGGGCTTCGGCCCATTTGGCTCTTCTATTTTTTTTCTTGTTTAATGTTTTCTTTTCTAATTTCTGTTTTTCTCTTTTCTTTATATCTTTTGAATTAAAACTCCAAATCAGGTCAAATAAGATTGTTCAAATTTGTAAAAACGATATCTTTGTTTTAAAACATTAGTGGGCAAGTTTTAAACACTTTTCAAAATTAATTTTTTTTAAATATTGATTATATACAAATTTGACACATTATGTTAAAATTAAAACTAGGGTTTAATTAATTTTATTTTGGCTAAAATAAATTCTATGAAATACCCACACTCAAATATGTTTGAATTTAAGTTATTTAGACTCATATTCCAATATTAAATAAATTTTAGCTTTAATAGATTATTAAATATCATATTACAACAATTTGTAATGAAAAGAGAAAATGTAATGTAATCATTTTTAATCCAAATTATTTTGTGCACCATTATATTTATATTAAGATAAATCATTTGAAAACTTCATAAACAACTTTGGACAAGATTTTAAATTTAAATCATTTCTTATATAGAATATATTTATGAAATTCATTTAAGTTAATGAAATTTGGATAATTCATTAATTATATAATCAATGAAGTTTTAAAGTTATGAATTATAAACTTATAATTTCCAAAACTATAACTTGAATTTAGTTAAAGGAATGAAAACCATTTGGCAAATATACCATTTTAATATTCTTGAATTTATGAATATATATGGCTAAGTGGTTGGAATCAATTATTTATAAGTAAATTATTTTATTGGAATAAAATGGTTTGAAGTTTAATAAACCTTTGTCAAATTACATATTAAGGTTTTTGAAATACAATGGGTAATAAAATGTTTAACCTGAAACAACTTTTGAAATATGATGATAACTGAGATATTTGAAATATTAAATCCTTTAAATATGTTTGAAATCTCTTATAGTTGGTTTTCTAATGCATATAATGTTTTATTTTTAAATCAAAAACAAAAGTTTTAAATTTTAGTGATTTTCAAACATTATAAAATGTTGGGATGTTACATTGTTGCTCCACTGCTTGCTTGCTGCGAGGCTTATTCGCACTGGAGGCGCTCATATCCACTAGAGCATCATGCATTATCGCACCAACTGGAGGTTTCCCCTTTGCAACATGCTCTGCAGCAATAGGTTTCCCATTGTGCACACACTCAAACAGCCTGCTTAGAATAGTATTTTTTGCTGCATTTCTTGCTTGGCTAAACTTGGTGTTTCCGATGTGCGTACCAAACCCCAACTTCCATGCATAGTCATTGTATACTTGTTGCGCTTCCTCAATGGTTTCAAATGTCATTCCAACACACGGGACAACGGGCTGCGAACTTACTTCTTCGCCAGCCTCATCTGCTGCAAAACCGGAAACCCCACTTGTTGCGCTTTGTGGACATAAGAAAATCCATTTGGGGCATTGTCTTCATGCATTCTTCCATTGTAACTGTAACATCCCAGGATTTAGAGTCCAGAAATAGAGTGGACACAGGAGTGTGCATTGCATTCATGCATCAGAAAATCCGAAGAATTTTCACGCATTCACTTTCAAAACCCTGAGTGATTGAAGTTTTACTTGAGTTGGTGGAATTGAAGTAGATCATCAACTTGAGCGCTATAAACTTTGAGATGATCTTGGCTTAAACCTTATTTTGGGATAGAGAGATACACGATAAAATGTTACACCAAATGAAAATAAAACCAAATAAAAGAAAACCTATTACAGCAAAACACGACTTAGGAGTTAATGATCAACCCAACCATTCTTAGTTATTCTTTGAGCATCTATTCTTACCAACCGTGCTAGACATATCTCTAGTATATCAAAATCATGATATGTCTGGAAGACCAAATCTGAGTTACCTAAATCTTAATCTAGATCTTCTTACTTTATCCAGACATACTATTTTCTTATCTCTCAATCTTCTCAAAGGCATCAATGAGAGAAGATATCAAGAAAGGAGAAAACACAACAAGAAGACTTAGAGAAGCATTCCTTAGATGGGCATAGAAGTGTTATGTCAATCTATCATGGAGAACTGGAAACTCCCATACCATCATCCATCTTATTAAACTCTCAGGAAAGAGTGTGATATTCCAAGGTTTGTGTTCTATAGAAGTAGTTTGATAACAAGCTTCGAAACCTTGTTAACAAATCATTTTTGTATGCACAAACAATTGAGTGTCATATGCAAATAAACCAAAAGGTCTTATAATCAAGGACATCAAGTTCATAGCCACGTGAGTATAAGTAGTAGTTTGGAGACAAGGTTTGCTACCTTGTTAAAAAATTCTTCTTATATGCGTAAGGACATTTGATGTCATAAATACACCTACATTCATCTATTTACAAATTGTCTATTTCAAAAACATCTATTCTATCAGGAAGGAGTGCATCCATTTCTGATCATCAATTTGAGTGATTTAATAGAGCAAGACTACATTCTCATCATTTTATTTGCTTATCCCACCATAAGACCTAACTTTAGGCAGGATATCCATACCTTGTGCTTCCACAAACATCTGATCATGTTTTCACATGATGGTTGTGAAGGATCACAACCCAAAGCCATTCGGCAATGCCTCATGCTCAACACAGATTTGAACTATTCATTGTGTATACCTTTTATCCACCTCACAATGAATCGTTACAACTATCACTCGACAACATCTTATTGATGCCCATGAATTCTTAATGCACTAGAAAACAAGTTTAAAGATTTATATCCACCTTCATTTCGGAGTCAAGCCTCAAATCATTTTAGGATTTGAAGATAATAAAGCACCCACACAATTATGGGCACAGAAAAATGCTCCCAAATTAATTCAATGCACATTAAAAATGAATAAGAGAATAACACAAAATTGTGTAGAGGAAATAAATTCAAATTGGCTCAAATTCACTTTATACGTTGAAATTATTCCAAACTTACAAAAGATACAAACTACATAGTGGAAATAGACATTATAATGATAGTTTACAACTCATGGACCTCTCTGTAGTTTCCAGAATCTAAAACAAGTCCAAAACAGTAGACAGGGACCTGTGTACATTGATTTTTCAGTTCCTAATCCAGGGGGTTTTCTGAAAAAAATACATTTCCACTCGTTTTCTTCTCTCCGGCCAGAAGGCAGCCGCCGCCGTGTCGCCGCCGCTGCGAAGCCGTGCTCCATTTCCTCGCCTCTCGAGCGGATAAGGAGGCCGTGGAGGAGCATTCCGCATCTCTCTCGTCCCTCTCTCACTCGCCGACCTCTCTTCCTCTCTCTGGTCTTCCCCAAAAATCCCTAACCTAGCTCTCTGGCCCGTCGCCGTACACCGGCGATAGCCGTTGATTCCGGCCACCCCACGATGGTCTGGGAGGCTATGGAGGACCTCCGTGACGCCCTTTCCCTCCTCTGTGAGCTATGTGTGCAGGAAGGATCAAAAGGTGGAGTATTTTGCTATCTTCATCGCCTCCAGCCGCCGGATTCCGGAGATGCTCGCCGTCGATTCCGGCCATGTCTAGCGTCTTGAGTTTCTGCGAAGAATCTCCGTGCCTACTTCGTCCTCCTCGGTGATTCACGCGTGCGGAGATGATCGAGGCGCTGAGGAATCGAAGAATTTCTTCAACACCGGCCGCCGCCTCGTCGAGCTCCATCCGGACGCCCTCGACTTCCTCCGGCCACCCCGACACTTTCTTCGTATCCAGGGTGAGTAGTTGCACCTCGCCGACCTCTTTTAACTCCCTCTTCTTCATCCATTGAGCGTCCCGGCGTGCACCGCCGTCCGCCGCCGCGGTGATACTCACTGCCGGCGACTGCTGTGACCATTTGGTCACCCGCGCCGCCCAATCGAGTCCCCGCACTTCTCTCGTTCAGCCACACCACCCTCCAGCCACCCATTTTTCCCAGAAATTAAATTTGGAATAAATCAGTGTATGATATGTGGGACCCCATGTCAGAGTTTTATTCATTTCCTAAATTGGTTTCTGAAAATATTAAAGTTATGACAGGTGGGCCCAAGTCTATTTAAGAAATTCCAAATATTGATTTAAATTGAGTTAAACTTTTGAAATTCAAAACTAAATCATTTCAAATCAGAAAAATATAATCTTTATACCAAAATGATCAGAAAAATAAAATCTATATTCTTGTATCATTCTTATTTGTGTTTGAATAAAATTGAAACATAATAAACATTGAAATACAAACCACATAATCCTTTAAATATGAAGTCATTTGAAATGTTATTTTGGATGCATTTCAAACTTCATCTAAATTGTCCCACATGCATAACTTTAACTTTAGTAATGTATTTTTAGTATAACATGAACTATTTTTATTCAATAAATCTATTTTAAAATGAAAAAAGAACTATTTTCATAATTTTGAAAATGAAATTATAAGCTTATGCAAGTTGTACTATTACTATTAATTATCATTTCAAATAAATATGTTATAACAACACTTTGAACTACTAAGTTCCTTTTAAATAAATGTTCCACATATACCATTTGTTATCTAACTCCCTTTCATTTATATTATGTGTAAGTAAAATAAATAGGAACAATCTAAAATTCCTAACACCGAGATAGTAATGCAATTTGATATATTCTAAACACAAAGCATTCATTCATAAGAAACAATGCATAGTTAAGAAGTAAGTGTCTAATTGAATTAAAAGATGTTCATAATGCAAAGTCTTGGGTAAGACACACAAAGAAGAATGATCATATAACTTTTCTCTTAACTACTTCATATGATACCAACAATTGTTTACATTATTTATGTTCTTCAAAAGTTATTCTTTTTGCCATCATGTAATCTAACACTAGCTCTCTACTCAATTAAAGTTAATACATGTTTTCTACCAACAAAAGATGAGCACAAGCTATATGTTATATGTTGTTTTTACTTTACTCATATGCTTAAATTGATGTTATTTATCTAAGGCTAAAGAATCCATTTTTCCAATGAAGTGAACTTGAATATAAGACAACCCTAAATGAAATCATTCAACTCAAACAACACACAGACATCGAGAGTGAGTTACGGGGTTTAGAGCGATGCATCTCATACTTATGCATTAATCATGTTGTTTCTTTAAACATTAGTCCTTACCAGACCAATGATGATGTTTTCAGATTTCTTGGAGTTTATATTATATCGAAGACCTTGGTTGCATAATCTTGCAGTCAAAAAGGCAAGTTCATCCCTTTTATTCATGTCCTCTTGAAGTATTTGATAAGAAACTATTTTCAAAATGTTATTATTGCATATCACCCAAAAAGGCCAGAAAACTTATGTTATAATAATATGAATTTGGTTATCCACCAGTGAGGTGGTAATCTCAAATGGTTGGCAGATGGGACCACGGTAAGAACGTTGTGGTGGAAGTCCCATTTGCACGGGAAAGTATCACCTAGGAATTAACAACAAATGTCACCAGTGATTCTTGCGCCGTATATCACGCGCAACCATGAGATCTGGAATGGGACGGAGAAGTCAGTTGTACCTTTCCTCTCGTACACCAACAGATGCATAGTACAAGCCAGGCGGTGGTAAATCCTCTCATAAGCTTGAGATGGCTCGGATAATAATCTCACCTTCGGGTTGTGCCTTCTAGCATCTATGAAGGTTGGCTTCGGGAACTTAGCTGGGGTGTCTCCCTGAAAGTGCATGGAGCCCCCATGTGTGGTTTTGGTAATTAATGACAATCTATATGACCTAATGGATGGTTTCATTGAGTCATATTTGAAGGATTTTCCATAGGTAATTATGAAGTCAATGTGTTGGATTCAAGGTTGGATACCATGAGGATAAATATATAGGTTGGATAATGGCATCAAGATCATCGATGTGAAAAGATTAATATGATATGATCAAGAAGAAGAAATGGTGATGGATTTCATTCATGGAACTCAAATAAGTCATGCTCTAACTTATGTGTTAAGCCATGAAGAATCAAGATCTCGAGTGTTGGATTTAAAGAAAAGATTTCAACATATGGCGCTAAGTCAAGGTCATGATGGACTCATGTGTTGAGTCCTAGTTGACCAAGATTTAAGCATGCAAGCAAGTGAAGAATTCTTTATGTATCTCAAGCTTTTGTGATATAGCATGAAAAAAATAAGTGATGACCAAATGTGCTCCGAAGAATGGTCATGTGAGAGTTGTGCCCTTGGCAAGTGTGTCTTGATGAATGAAGATTGTTTGAGCATTCATGTTTATCTTCAAGGCACAATCATAATGAAGTTAGAAGTGAAGATATGAGGTTGATCAAGACAAAATATAAATATTGGATTCAAGTTGATCAACTCGCAAAGCATATATATGGTGTACCATGTGGGATCAAGTGATCTCGTGGTATGGTAAGTAATTGTTAATTGTGCTTTGTGAACTAACCCATGATATATACGTTTGGTGTTTATTTATGTGGTTAGGTACCTTTCCATGGGCTTGCGTCAAAAGCAAGATTTCGTCTAGCCCATGAGAGGATGACATCAAGTGTTGATTCTCACCAAGGTTAAGAAGTGCAAGTTCAAGATGAGCATCTCGAAGATCACATGCTTGAATCTTGTCGTCCATTCTTGTGTAATGGACATGGGAAGATATTTCTACATGAGGATTTCCCATAGTGGAGTATGGGGGAGAAATTTGCAAGTCTTCAACAAGCAAATGGAATCAAGAAAGTTGCTCCATCTTGAGGCGGGCATGATCGTCCTCATCGAAGTCAAGTGGATTGCGCAAGTCAAAGGTATAACCTTGATAGGTTTTCTATTTTGCCGGTCTCAAGGTTTTGTTGGGAGACCGGGTTATAGGTTAGATAGCCGTACTATCAAGAGGGGTTCTCGGGTTAGTAACTTGTCCGCATCGTTCGTAGAGAGCTCAAACCATTGCACATTTGACAGCATCTTTCTTGGTTCGTATTTGGCTTTTCTCTGGTTGAGGCTTTAGAACTTGTTGTGATGTTCATGATGTGTTTAAAATTACCAAAAACGGTTTTGGTATGAAAAACTTGTTACTCTTTTGGTTACCGGTTCTTCATTTATAGAGAGGTTAAATATCTCCCCTTTTGGTTCTACCCTCATTTGGTTTTATTTGGTTTTTATGTGCATGAGGATATATAGCTTGTTGTTACGTTCAAAACAAGCCCAAGTTCATCGAAAACGGATTCCTTATGCAAAAGATATTACGTTTTTCGTATACGTGGTTTTCATGTTTTGCAATACGGTTTTAAACCCAGAATTTACCGGGTGTCATAGCGGGTCCATCCGGAATTAATACCGGGCTTAAATCGGGCGAGTCCAGGGACTGCCCGGTATGCCCCCCAGAATCCATACCGGATCCATCCAGCGCCCAGTCCGGTGCATACCGGGATCCATACCGAGTGAACCGTTTTTTCTGCACAACGGTCATAATTTTAAGGGACAAGTATATAAGCCATCCTCTTCTTCTCAAAGAGGCAAGCAACCAGCTCCCAACACGAAAAGGCATAGCTCTCTCACCTCCATTTTTGACCTTGAAGAAACCTTGCTTCCTCTCCATCCCTCCTATGATTCTTACATCCTTTTGAGGGAAAAGAGAGAGGAGATCTAGATCCACATCCTCACCAATCAAGTTCCCTTCTTAGTGAGGGGAACCCCTTGGGATTTAGATCTTGGTGTCATTGGTTGACCTCCTCATTGTTATTCCTCTCCTATTCCTCCCTTGCACTTGTTACTTTGGTGGAATTGGAGAGAGAAGGATTTTAGCACCTCATGTGTTCTTGCTTTGCATTTGTTGCATAGTCTTGAGCTCTCCGGTTCGATTCGTTCGAGTGAGAGCCCGTGTGCTTGTTACTCTTGGAGGGTGATCTCCTAGACGGTTTGGTGGTTGTGACCTCTTCGTGGAAGATTGTGAAGAGGCCCGAGTCTTCTCCTTCGTGGGGATTGTGAAGTGGTTTGTAACGTACATGCACTTAAAATATGGCAGGTACATGTGTATAGTGCAAACCCATGGATCAATTCATTTGCACACACAGTTTACGATGAATATCACAACATTGTATCAACATTACACGAATAATCCAGACTTGGTAAAAATAAATAGTCCGATACATCTTTGCATAGCTTAAAGCTAGCTCAAAACAATAAAACAACGGAAATAAATCTTCAATGAGCCTCCAACTTCATGATACGCCACGGGCGAAAACATGTTGGTGCAGACTCGAAACCCAAAGTAGTCTTTACTCTTCGTCAGAAATTTCTGCAACAAATAATAATTTGCAACAGAGTGGGTCAGATTCCATTAGAAATGGAGTCTGGCAAGTGACACTATGGTGACTTAATGGAATAACTCTATAGCCTATATGCATATTTGGCTGGTGGAGCTCAAGGCTAATTTGCATAAAGCCAATTTTTCCTACTCTTTTGAAAACACTTTCTTCAAATCAAGACAAGTATGGCATGAAAACCATAATCTCATCTTCCCTTGTTCACCCATCAAATTTAACTTAGAAATTGGAATGTTGGGAGCCTCCGTTAATTCCTTGATCAGCTGCTCAGATTGTATGTAACCGGGGACACGGCTAAGTACTTAGTTTTACACTCTGCAGAGGTTGTGCCCTTTCACCACGAGACTCAAACAACCCTTCTGTCGTTGACCCTCATGTAGTGAAAAGGAAAGGAGAAGCCTGAGACAAGACCTTTGGAGAAAAGTCAAGGCAGAGCCATTATACCACGTGGCTGCACTGGAAACATCTTCACTTGGAGAAAACTTTGGTCCCTTTGTTCCTGGGTGGCCCTCCTCAAGTGTACGTACTCAGGTTCACTCATCTAAATGAGTCTGGGTCTTAGCCAAGTGCACCCACCTAAATGAGCCTAAGCAGCCACTCAACTCTAACCTCCATCCTCTTGCCACATCCACCCAGAAGTGTCTTTAACTTAGTAGAAATTAACTTTTCACAAAACAACTTTTGCCTAGCATCAATATTTCTACCAAGTTACCCATAGGATTCTAGACACAACTAGAGTAAGGGATATAGTAGTTTCAGCATAGCAATACTATCCAACACATGCATATAAGAAACACACTAAGAAATGCATAGAAGATACTTAGGAAATTTATGAGGGTGTGCCACTTGCCTTGGCAACAGGAAGAATAGCAACAGCAGCTGCAACAGTTGTCGTTTCCCTCTGAAATTTCTAACACATCAAACAAGACACAAATAAACATACAAACAAAATAACCATACAAAAATATGTTATGCATGATGTGCAAAATATTTCTAAGAACTAGAGATGCATGCCATGCCAAGAAATTATTCTAAGTGAATGCAAGGCAAGTGTGTTAGCCAAATATGACTAAGGACCAAGGTCATAAAATCAATTGCTATAAGTCAACTTGACTAAGTTGTAAGACTGCTCCTAGTCTTCATCATGTTTTGATCTTGAATTCTTCAACTCCCTTGTAGTTTCCTTCATCTTCAATTAGCACTCTAAGGACTTGGTCAAAATCACTAAGGACTTGGTTTATGTGCAAAGTGGAAGAAGAATAGAAAGGCATAAAAAAGATACAGAGAAAATATAGTTGATCTCCCAGGCTTCATCTCCAGACTTGTAACTTTCTCCTTGGTGATGTCTTCATTGAATCATGTAGACTTGATGGTTCAGACTTGATGATTTGTATATCACCAGGGCTGGTCTTGGATATAACTTAGCCATCACGAGGTCCAAGAGGGAAGAAAAGAAAAGAGAGAAGGACTTAGAGAAATAAAAGGGGGATAGTTTTCTTGCAGTTCCTCTTGATTTTCTTCTAAGTGCTTCTACTCCTTGGAGCTGCTTCGGAATCTGTTTTCTTCTAAGTCTTCGTTGGCCTACAGTCTTTATATTAAATCCCCAAGTGTCTAAGTGAATAATCACTTTACCAAAAC
This sequence comes from Poa annua, assembly GCA_026929855.1. NCBI lineage: Eukaryota > Viridiplantae > Streptophyta > Magnoliopsida > Poales > Poaceae > Poa > Poa annua. The sequence continues at coordinate 75,493,886 of CM049430.1, read as the reverse complement.
AACTATGTCGAAAATAAATCTAACTTAGAGAAAAACAATAACTATACAATAAATATGCCATGCATGCAATGCAATGTTTAATCACAAGAAAACATCAAACTTGATAAAGTTTTCTGTGTGCTAATTTTTTTTAAGGAAAGAGTTGTCAAATTATTATCGAATATTTTCTAAGGAAGAAATTAATTTGTTTGAGGAGGCAAAATATTTCTAAATACTTTTCTGACCAAAGTGTTCATAATATGCCTAAGTACTTTATAATTTCGAATATATGATGAAATTAATTTTAATATATTTCTAATTAATTTTTATTCATTAAAATATCATTTAAAAGTATTAAATCAATATTTTTTACAAAATTAACAGAAAATTATTCTACAAAAATTAGTAGAAAATTCCTACTGCAAATACTTAGTCATTTAATTTAATAGCAGTTGGATTTACTCAAAAATAATATTTCTATCAAAAGTTATGTCAAAATTACTCAAACTTTATTCAATTTAAAATTATGATTTTGAAATAGTCCAAATAATACTGAAAAATAATTCCTAACAGTGGAATCATATAACACATACTCCAAGGTTTTAAAATAATTTTATTTGAAAATTTTGGACTTATAGATTTACATCTAAGTCAAATTTACTCAAACTCTTAATTTGAAATTTGAGTAATTTAAACAAACTCAAAACATAAACTAACAGTGCTAAAATATTCTACATGTCGAGAGCTTTTCAAAAATATAAAGTTTGTTAAATTTGGCCAAACCAAATAAAAGTTATAATGAATCTAAGTTCTGGGGTCTTTTCTGCAAAACTGCCAGATTAAATCTAAATTGGAAAATCAATTTCCACGCGGCGCTGACTGTACGCTGACGAGGCGCTGACGGGGCATCCACATGGCTGAAGGAGATATGCCCAAGAGGCAATTAATAAAGTGTATTCTTTATCATATCTCGTTTGTTCATAATAGGTTTTTGTGTCATGCCAGAACCATTAAGCGGAAACATTAATACATGTGTGATACGTAAACAACCAGGTCCCTAGTAGCCTCTACTAAGACTAGTTTCGTTGCGCGATTGATGATCGAGGTTTCCTGGTCATGGGGCATGGCGCCGGTCGGCAATGGGAGTCATATCGTTGGAGAACGATGTGATGGACATACCCAGATTTGGAGGACGTAGTCGTTACGCCTTTGACCGTGAGATCAACTCTTATTGTTATTCCTGGAAGATACTTTGATCGCACCAAACGTCGTATCTTATATAGTATGACAATAACGGTGATACTTTTGGGTATCGGAAAGGAGTAGTTGAGACGAGGGGTCAAGAGCGGGATTTGCCAGTCCGCATAGCAGGATAGATACTCTCGGGCCCACTCGGTGAGATCATGTCTAATGAGCTTGCAAACATGTGACGAGGTCACGGAGACATGAGATCATGGACGAGTAGAAGATAGCGTTGTCGGTAACGAGGTCGGGATTAGGTATGGAGATATCTATGGAACGACGCTCGGACATGCTAAGTATCGCTATGGCAAAAGGTTTGAGACTTTGCGTTCAGGTTTGATAGATGAAAGTCATTCGTTATATCACAGGGATTAATTCATGGGGTCCAGGCCTACGAGTTAGTTGTTGATCATAGAGGAGTCTTGGTCATACCTGTTATTATATCGAACCGATAGGGTAACACACTTAAGGGGTTTCGACAAGACAACCGGAAAGGAAAGAGATCACCGGGGGCGTCCCGGGAGGGGTCCAATGGAGATCGGGCAGCGCCGAAAGAGTTTTCGGAGCTAGGAAAAATTATATATATTATGTTTGATATTAATTAGTGTAATTAATATGCAAATATGATTTTATATATTTATTTTCGAATTTATTAGGCTGATTTCCTTAAATGGGCCTTCTGGTCGAAAGAAGGCCCAAGAGGGGGGGAATCCCCTTGGGGATTTGGTGGGGGCTAGGAGAGGCCGACCCAAGTGGGCCAAGGGCCCACTAAGGGGCCGGCGCACCCTCCAATGCCGCACCAGGCATGTGGGGGTTAGTCCCACATTGCCTGGTTAGCAAGTTGGCTCCCCCCTAGGAGCCTATATAAGAAGGGGCACCCCTGGCCTTTTAATTCACCAATTAATTCCCAATTTCTCTCTCGATCTCGTGATTCCCTTGTCGGAGTCGCGTCGAGCTGAGGAGGGGGATCTCTTCCACCATAGCCGCTGCCGTGCAGCTAGTGTTCCGGTCCAAGTCTTCCGCTGCTCGTCCTGGACTGGAGCTTCGGAGGCCGTCGTCTCCACCGTACGTGTGTGACGCCCTGCGAGGTGCTGCGCTAGCGGTACTCGGAGGCCTGCTTCCTCTACACGACCTTGAGGTTGGCTTCGTCGGTCTTCATCGACAACGATTGTGCGGGAACGTAATCCCCGCTTTCGGTCTACAAGGGTACGTATTCCGATCTCCGTTTGTACTACTATATCTGCATAGAATAGATCTTGGCATGCTTTTAGGATATCGTTGGTAGGAATTTTTTTGTTTTCTGCACACGATCCCCTTCAATGGCATCCTCCTATTCGTCAGTACCGGTTCACTTAAGGGATCTAATCAGAGTCGATGGATCAAGATCGGATGGCCAGGAGGAGGTGGTCATACCGTGGCGGCGCGGTGGCTGCCGGCGACGATGAAGACGGCGGCGCGGCTTCGGTTGACGACAAACTCGTCGTTGCGGTGGTCTCCTAGCTCCCGCAAGGACACGAAAGCGTGCGGAAGAAGATGGCGAGCGAGATGGAGGCGGTGGCGTCGGCTCGACTGGCGTGAAGCGACGAGGAGGCGCGGACGGAGCGGTGAATATCTCTGGCGGTTCCGGTGAGCTTGACCCGCTTGATTTGCTGTGAAGGAAGGTCGGGGATGGGGTTATAAAGAGTCTCCCGGGGACGGCGAAGAGAGGGGGAAAGACCACGGGCTTGGGGGTCGATGGGGCTCACCGGATTTGAAGAAAAGGCGGCGGCGATGAAGCAACTCCGGTGAGCTTTTCTGGCAGCTAGGGGACGGGATTTGTTAGGGTTTCGAGGGGAAAAAGGAGGCGGTGCCTCGGGCTATTTATGGGGTGCACATAGGCGGCTTATCCCGCAAGAATCGGGTGGTTTGATCGTGACCGAATCGAAGTTCACCGGAGTCCCGACGAGATACGCGTGGAGATGATGACAGGTGGGGTCCGCGCGTCAGTGAGAGAGGAGGGAGGTGGGCTGCTGTCGGGCTTCTGCTGGGCCACACCTTGCTGCGCGCGCCAGAGAGAGAAGTGGGCTTCGGCCCAGTTGGCTCGTCTATATTTTTTTTTGTTTAAACAATTTTTCTGTTTTGAAACTTTTCTTTAAAAAATGATTTTTAAATCTTATCAAAACATTTCAGAAAAATTCATAAAATATGTTTTGGAAAGCTAATTTAATTTAGAACTTTTTGGTTGTATTCTTTCCCAAAATAAATTAATAAATTGGAATATTATAAAAGATACAAATAACATGTTTATGGAATAATTTCCAAAACAACAAAAAAATAAATATTAAAATTCAAACTCTTATTTAATTTAAGCAACATGATGAAATGATATTGATGCATGAATGCATGAGTGCATGAATGCAATGCTTAAATTTTCTTTTCAAAGTAACATACACCTAGTTTGCAAAAAGTTTTTAATTTTTCTGATTTTTCAAATCCCAGGATGTTACATGGTTGTGGAGCTTGCCATCTCCGGATTGGAGGAAAAGCTAATAGTAAGGAAAAGGCCCTTGCTTCGTGTGGGGCTTGGAGAAGAAGGTGAGCCTTCGTGGCGTACGGGTGTCCTTCGTGGTATCCCGCACCACTCCAACGGTGACTACCTTTCTTCGTGGAAGGGAACATCGGGATACATCTTTGTCTCGGCGTGCCTCAGTTATTTCTATACCCGAGTTTACTTCCTTGTGATAGCCTTCGTGCTTGAAATTATATATATCTTGTTTATCACTTGTCATATATCTCTTGTGCTTATCTTGTTTAGTTTAAGTTGTTGGTGCACTTAGTTGAGCCTAGCATAATTAGGATTTGTGATTGAAAACTAAACGATAGTTTATTTCCGCATTCTTTCAAGCCAAAACCGTAATTGATTTTAAAAACGCCTATCACCCCCCCCCCTCTAGGCAAAATCTTGATCTTTCAATTGGTAGCAGAGCCAAGTTCTCTCTTGTTTAGGCTTCACCGCCTAGAGTGAAAAGATGTCGACTAGTAATATAGTGCACAATGCCAATTTACTTTTTGATGGCACAAATTATATCTCTTGGAGAAATTGCATGCTTTGTAAATTTCGGGCCATAAGTCCACATATAGATCGATTTCTAGATGTAGGTTTTTCTCTTCCGAAAGATTTGCAAAATCTATCTTTAGAGGATGAGAAAAACTTAGATCTTGATAGTCAAATATCTTACGAGTTTCAACATTCCTTGAGCCATGAAATTTCAGTGTGGTTGATGATGTCAGATTCTGAGTTGTCTCACGAGAAGTGGATCAAGCTTGAAGAAACATTTGGTGAATCTAATTCTCTTGAGATCGATTATCTCCCCAAGGATCTTTCTTCATATTTACATCTTGAAGAGGTTCAAGTCGCTTCTACCTCATGTTGTGAAGAATCTTCAATGCCATCCACTTCACCAATATGTGACATGCCACGAGATGTTTCCTCATCATCCATAGATATTCACATGTGCCTTATGGCTAGAGGATCAAAGGTAACTTCTAATTTGAATCCAAACATATCTCATGATGATGATGAGGATGAGGATGAGGATGATATTAATTCTCATAATTCTTTTGTTCATGATATGGGCATTGTGTATGCCTCTCTTCGTGGTAACGATAATGCTCGTGCTAAACTTGAATCCTCAATGGAAATATTTATGGAAAACAATAAAACCATCAAGGATTTGAAATCCCTTGTTAAAAAAGGGAACATGAGATTCAATCTACTTAAGCAAGAGCTCCGCGACGAGAAACATACTAGTGCTTATCTATCTCAATCCTTTGAAACCTATAAGCTTGAAAATGCTACAGTTATTAATGATGCTTGTGTTACTAACTCTACTTCTTGTGAAGCATCTATATTAAAAGAAAACGTTGATCTAAGAACTCAACTTGAGTTGCTAACTAGCAATTATAGGAAATTGGAAGAAACTTACAAAAAGCTCTCAAGCTCCCATGAGGATCTTCTAATTTCCTATGATAGTATTAAGTTGGCTTATGAGGCAAGTATCACTAAGATAACATATTGTGAGCCTCGTGTGGACATTAGCACTACATCTACTCAAAATGTTATATTGTCTTGTGCTAGTCCTAATAATTCATCTAGACATAATGTTGCCACATCTTGTGATGAATTGCTTGCTTTGCCTTGTTTCTCTAACAATGAAGTTTCTACTTCCTATAGTACTTGTGTTTTCACTAACAATGTAGAGGAAATCAAAGAGCTCAAGGACCAAGTCATTTCTATAAAAAAAAGACTTGGACAATGTGGGGGATATATCAACTAGGGGTATCTCCAACATGGATCAATCCGGCTAGTCCAGGGTGGCTCAAGGGTGGTAAGGCTGAAGCCTGCCGGGCGGCCCAGATAGCTGACGTACAAGGAAGTAGGCGGACGGTCCAAGAAGGCGTAAGGCCGAAGCCCATCAAGCCACCAAGCCCAAGACGGAAGGCGGCAACTAAGTCGGCTAGGTCTAGGACTCTGACTACTTGCCGGACAAGTACTTGCCTTGTATCCTGGGGTCTGGCTGCCTATATAAGCCGGCCACCAGGAAGCCTTTAGGGCACGCTTCGATAAACAGTCAATAGAGATCACATCCATTGTAACTTGTTCACGGCTATTGCCTCATAGTGAATTATAGCAGCACGTAGGATCTCGCCACCGCTGCGGGATCTGAAGCTGGGTAAACTCGCCGTGTTCAATCCCGTCCTCGACGACACCAACCTTCTTCCCCACAATCCATACGTAGGCTAGAGGACCCCCGTCTCCTATCAATTATGCCGATACCACGACAGTTGGCGCCCACCGTGGGGCATAAGGTTCCTAGCGTCACGTTCCAGGCGGGAACACTTGGCGGCGTGGGCAAGCAGATCGCCGTCGGTCGCGTCACAAGGTATGGCGGCCACAGCTACGTCAACTCGGATGAGTCCTGGCTCCCGGCGGACGACTACCTTATCGGATGCGCAATCGTACCGATCGGAGGGATCGACGTCTTCATCGGGTATACGCCAGAAGCGTACGGCCTACCGCGTTTCTACAACCCCACCCACCAACCCTTTGACCAAGCAGTCGACCGGCAAGATGGATCTGAATCCGCCTTCTCCCAGGAATCAGTGGAATCTGATTTCCACTTCGTCGGAGTTGTCGGACTGGGATCCGACTCCCAGCCGGAAAACAACGATCCTGAATCAATCCTTCCTGCTCTCCAGGAGGATGCGATGTCAGACGCCGGATCCAGATCTACCGTTCATGTCAACATATACTCTGACTCCGATGATGATGCTAGTCTCTTCGAAGAAAGGATCAAAAGCCGCTTTTCCAGTGATAATCCGGCTACCTCAGAGGGAACAGCAGATACTGATATGCCTGACAAGCTGGCTATGATGGTTGTCGTCGGTCACGAGTCAACCCCAGTTGCTTCTGAAACGCAAAACAAGCCGGCGGAAGACGCCGGCGACACCACTGTCGGTCAACTCATCAAGGGTTCCGACAAGATGTGCGCAAAGAAGAAAGCTGGCCTCGAGAAAGGCGGTAGCAGCAAACCCGCGGATTTGCTCTCTGTCATCAAGGAAGTAGACGAGATCATGAACACTCCGGTGAACAAAGATACCCCACTCGACGAAGTGGAAGAGCTTAGGATTAACATGCTTAAGCACTCCGACTTCCTGCGCAAAAGGGAGGAGCATGTTGAGAGCCTTGCAAAGAAGATCGAGAAAGAACAGGAGAAAATGTCGGCTAAGACAAGCCGGCAACTCTTCGAGGACAAAAGGTCATCAAAAAACCGCCGTGACAAGGAGCCGCCAACACGCGCAACGACAGCGGCTCAAGATCTCGGGTTCGACTGGCGTACGACACCACAGCGCGTGGACAGAAGGGGAGATGTTGTTTTCTGCACCCCCGTCCTCAACGCGTCTGCCGCGCTAGATACCCTGGACGACAAAACTTGCACGACGGAGGAAAAGCTGGCCAACGCAAGACACTTCGTGAGCAAGGCCCTCGAGCAACAAGCTCGCGCTGACTCCTACGGTCACATGGAGGATGCCCACGGGGGAGACCTAGAGTCCAAGTCGGGGAAGTGCAAAGCCGCACCTGGCGCTGACCCCGAAGGCCCGTCCGGCTCCAGTAGCCATGGTGGCAAAAGGAAAGCAATGCCACCTCCAAAGAAGACGCCACCGCCAAAACCAAGGCGGGACGAAAATTCAAGAACAGGAAGCAGAGGAGACCTGCCACCTCCAGCCCACCCAAGACGCGAGAATGGCGGCAGCCGAGACAATGGACAGCTGCCTAGAAAAGATGCCGGCAACGACCCTCCCAGGAGAGGTCGAAGCCGGTCTCCGCAGCGTAGCACCGACAACAAAAGGAAGGAGGCGGCAGAAGGGCCCAGGCACAGCGTAAGCCGGGCAGCGCAGGACGAACCAAACGTAAACAGAAGCGTGCAACGGCTCGGTCCAAAAGACGCACGACATCGCCTACAAGACATAGCAAGAGGAAAGGAGCCGCTATACTCTGGACCAAAGTGCTTTGGCGACGCCATCCGCAGAGAGCCGTTCCCTAAGGACATGACATCAGTGTCTAAAAATAGTTATAGGTACAACGGCCTCGTTAAGCCAGATTCATGTCTAGCCGACTATGCCATGGCCATAGAAATTGCCGGCGGAAGCAGCTATATTGTCGTCCGTTACCTACCTCTCATGTTGGAAGGCACGACAAGGGCTTGGATCGACAACCTTCCTGAAAAGTCTATCCATAGCTGGTACGACATGGAAAAGGTTTTCTCCCAGCACTTCCAAGGAACATACAAGCGTCCGAATACCTACACGGATTTGCAACGTTGTATCCAAAAACCGGACGAAACCATGACAGACTTTGTCAGCCGTTGGATATCCGAAAAAGCCAACTGTCATGGTGTTTCGGACGCGCAGGCTATCCACGCCTTCTACACGGGCCTGCAGAAGAAGTCCTTGCTCCGTCATCGGCTCATCCGCGAGCAAATCACGGACCTTGGCGAGATGCTCAACCTAGCCGCCCAATATGCGGCGGCGGATGACGACGCCCGGGACGATGATCCAGACGTCAACATCATGCCAAAACGGAACAACAAGCGCAAGCAGGCGGCGGATGACAAAGCCGGACCTTCCAACGAGGTAGCTGTCGCATTCCAAGGGAATGCCGGCAAAAAGAAGTGGAAGAATAAGAAAGATAATCGCGACGCCGGCTCAGGGCCTAAGGCGGCGCGAATCACTTATGAGAAGGCAAAACTTTTGCCATGCCCTATCCACGCCTCACTTGGCAAGGTCAACCATATGCTTAGCGAGTGTCGTTTCATGGACGACTTCAAAAAGGACCCCACAGTCGGCTGGAAGTCAAAGAAGAACGACAAGAAAGACAACAAGGAGGATGAGGATGACGACGACATGTCTCTCTCAAGCGAGGATGAAGCGGCCGCCAAGAAAAAGAAACCATATCCGAAGGTCAAAGAATCTCTCATATGCTTTGTCGGCACACCTTCGGCTAAGGCAGATAAGGCGGAGATGCGCGAACTCAACGCGACAATGCCGGGCGTCCCTCAGTATTTGAACTGGTCGGAAGCAACGATCACTTGGGACCGGTCCGACCACCCTGATCACGTTCCTCACCCAGGCAAGTACGCCCTCGTCGTCGATCCCATTGTCGACAACTTCAGACTCACAAAGGTACTCATGGATGGCGGCAGCAGCCTCAACATACTGTACTACGACACACTAAGCCGAATGAACCTGTCAGAGGATCAGCTGGACCACAGCAACCTCACTTTTCACGGCATAGTGCCCGGCAGGCAAGCAAAGTCAATGGGGAGCATTAGGCTGAAGGTAACTTTCGGACCAAAAAAGAACTACCGCTCAGAGTTCCTCCGGTTCGAAGTTGTCCCCTTCAAAAGCGCCTATCATGCAATCTTCGGACGACCGGCTTTTGCCAAATTTATGGCAAGGCCGTGCTACATATACATCAAGCTTAAAATGCCAGGGGAAAACGGAACCATCACGATTTCCGGCAACTTTAAGAAAGCCAAGGAGTGTGAACGTGGTATGGCTTCCTTCGCAGAAGCCGTCATCCACAAGGAAGAACTCGCACTACTTGGGGCGGATTCAGACAACTCCATGCCCAAGCCAAAGATTGATGTCAAGAAGACCTTTGAAGCTTCGGAAGACACCAAAAAGGCGGACCTCATCCCAGGTGACAAGTCTAAGCAAGTCGTCATCGGCTCCAACCTTGACAGCAAATAGGAAGGCGTGCTCGTCGAGTTCCTCCGTGAGAATCGTGACATCTTTGCATGGTCGCCATCCGACATGCCTGGTGTACCGAGGGAACTTGCCGAGCACTCACTCAACGTCATAAAAGGATCTAAGCCGGTGAAGCAAGGTACAAGATGCTTTGGAGATGAGAGACGTAAGGCTGTAGGAAAGGAGATAAATAGGTTGAAGGCCGCCAATTTCATAAAAGAAGTTGTACACACCGATTGGGTGGCAAATCCTGTACTTGTTCCAAAGAAGAATAAAGAGCTGAGGATGTGTATCGACTATACCGGTGTTAACAAGTGTTGCCCAAATGATCCCTTTGCGTTGCCTAGAATTGACCAAGTCGTAGACTCCACAGCAGGCTCCGAGCTACTTTGTTTTTTGGACGCCTACTCAGGATACCACCAAATCAAGATGAGGGTGTCAGATCAATTGAAAACATCTTTCACCACTCCATACGGGACTTTCTGCTACATCACGATGCCTTTTGGCATGAAGAATGCAGGGGCAACATACCAGCGATGTATGCAAAAATGCCTGCACGAACAGATCGGCCGCAATGTTCACGTCTACGTAGACGACATTGCGGTGATGTCGAAAAAGAAGGCGGATCTCCTAGAGGATCTGGAAGAAACTTTTCAAAATCTCTGAAGGTACCAGATGAAACTCAATCCCGCCAAGTGTGTTTTCGGTGTTCCAGCCGGCAAACTACTTGGATTTATCGTCTCGGAACGAGGGATCGAGGTTAATCCGGAGAAGATCAAAGCCATCCAAAGCATATCCAGACCTACTTGTCTGAAGGACGTGCAACGCCTAGCCGGATCGGCGGCGGCCGTCAGTCGCTTCATAAGTTGCCTAGGGGAAAAGGCAATGCCTCTCTATCGACTATTGAAGAAATCCGACAACTTTGAGTGGACAGCAGAGGCAGATGCCGCCTTACAACAACTTAAGGAGGCCCTCATATCCGCTCCGATATTGGCAGCACCTCGATCACAGGAACCGATGCTGCTGTACATCGCGGCAACAGGAGCTGTTGTCAGCGTTGTCTTGGCTGTGGAAAGAAAGGAGAACGAAGCCGCGACGTATGAAGAACGACCGGTCTACTTCATCAGTGAAGTATTCTCCGCCTCCAAGCAGAGGTATCCGCATTACCAAAAGCTGGCTTATGGTGTATTCTTCGCCGCCAAAAAGCTTAGGCATTATTTTCAGGAGCACACAGTGACAGTAGTCAGCAAGGCACCGTTGGGAGACATAATCAACAATGCAGAGGCAACAGGTCGAGTTGCCAAATGGGGCATCGAGCTTGCCGCCTTTGATATAGTCTATAAACCACGGACCGCCATTAAGTCTCAAGCGCTTGCAGATTTTGTCGCCGACTGGACAGAAGCCATGGAGGCAACAACACTCCCCGAGTCAGAATATTGGGTCATGCACTTTGACGGATCAAAGATGCTCAAAGGCTCGGGGGCTGGAGTCGTTCTACGCACGCCTAAAGGTGACAAGCTTAGCTACGTGTTGCAAATTCACTTTACAGCAACCAACAACGTTGCCGAGTACGAAGCTTTGCTTCATGGGTTACACGTGGCAAACGACCTCGGCGTCAAAAGAATCCTCTGTTATGGCGACTCAGATTTGGCCGCTCAACAAGTAAGCGGAACATGGGATGCGAAAAGCGCAACAATGGCGGCATACAGAGCCAAAGTTGACGAATTCGCAAAAAACTTCGCGGGCTACGAAGTCCGGCATGTTCCAAGAGCTGAGAACGAGGCGGCAGACACACTTGCAACACAAGAACCAGAACACAAAAAGGTACCAAAAGATATTTTCCTGGAACATTTGCACAAGCCATCCATTAAAGGCGCCGATTTGACGGACCCTGATGCAGAAGAACCGGTAGAAGCGGCAAGTCTCGCTGTCTACTCGATACAGCCGGATTGGACTGTCCCATATCTCGATTTTCTAATCGACAGCAAGTTGCCGGAGGACGATGAGGTGCTAAAAAGGCATATGATAAGGCGAGTCAAGGCATTCACGATAATAAAAGGCGAGCTATATAAGCGAAGCACGTGCGGCATCTATCATCGGTGCATACAGCCAGAAGAAGGCCATGAAATTCTGAAAGACATACATATTGGCACCTGCGAGCATCACGCTTCCGCCAGATCCATCGTGTCCAAATCTTTCCGCCAAGGTTTCTACTGGCTTACCGCCGAAGAAGACGCGAGAACATCGTAAAAACATGCAAAGGCTGCCAGTTGTACGCTCGTCAACCTTACCGGCACAAGAACTCAGGACAATTCCAATCACCTGGCCGTTCGCGGTCTGGGGCTTAGACATGGTGGGTCCCTTCAAGAAGGCGAGTGGTGGGTATACCCACCTATTGGTCGTTGTCGACAAGTTCACCAAATGGGTCGAGGCTAAGCCGATCAGCAAACTTGACGCACGAACAGCCGCCAATTTCCTCTGGGGAATTATCTCTCGTTTTGGAGTTCCACACAACATTATCACTGATAATGGCAGCAACCTATCTCAAGGCGACATAGAAGAATACTGCAGTGATCTGGGTATCCGGCTTGATTTGGCATCCGTGTCACACCTCAATCTAATGGACAAGTAGAGCGTACAAACGGCCTAGTCTTATCAGGACTTAAGCCTCGTCTCGAAGCTCCATTACACAGGGCAGCCGACGCTTGAGCAGATGAGTTACAGTCGGTACTATGGAGTTTGCGCACAACGCCAAACAGGTCTACCGGCTACACTCCTTTCTTCTTAGTATATGCCGCTGAGGCGGTGCTACCTACCGACATGAAATACGATTCCCCAAGGGTTCAAGCCTACATCGAGCAAGACGTAGAAGGTGCAAGACAGGATAGACTAGACCTGCTAGACGAAGAAAGAGACGTCGCTCTACATCGCTCCGCCTTGTACCAGCAACAATTTTGCCGCTATCATAGCCGGAGAGTGCGGAAGCGAAGCTTCAGAACAGGTGACCTGGTTCTCCGCCTAATTCAAGACAGAAAAGGCTTGCACAAGTTATCTCCGCCATGGGAAGGACCGTTTATAGTCACAAAGGCGCTGCTCAATGATTCCTACTATCTGGCCGACATCCGCGACGAAGAAGAAAAGAAGAGGCGCAAGAAGGCGGCAGGAAAAAGGGGAACCAAGCGCAAAAGAGGCATTGACGATCCGTTCGAACAAACAAGACGGCCTTGGAATATTGAGCAGCTACGTCCTTTCTACACTTAGCAATTTATAATTGTAATAAGTTATATATGATTATGAAATAAAAGTCTATGGTTCCTCATCTGTGTTGAGAAGCATGCCATCTTTTGTCTTTTCTTGCAATCATATTTCCCCTATGTATCTAAGTTACCTATTTTTCTAGCTCCGTGCAAAGGTTCAAACTGGTAGATACTTGCAGCTTTCGAGCCAACCTAAAACAAAAATAAACTTTTTGCGCCGCCTAATTCCTTTACCTCTGATTACTTATATGTGGTTCGCCTAGTAGTATGTCTTTGACACCAACATATTGGCTTTGGTTTCTGATCCTAAACGCATGGCTTAGCCCTGGTTGTTTCAGCTAAAGTTACCGGCTGAGGTTCGTCAACATACAAAAAGTCAAACATATAGGTCAGGGTAAAATTAAGGCGGGCCATATAAATAAGGCAAAATAAAACTTGTGAGCTAGTTTCTCGCCTAGCAGAGCAACAACAAAAGTATATACAAATATTACAAGTTAAAGTTGCATTGTTTCAGGGGCTGGCAAATCATGTCAGAAGGAGGCAAGGAAAGGAAACTACGGCTCGGGGGGCGTCTACATCAGGCTTGGGGGCTGACAAATTCAGCCCCAGAACTGTCACTCCCCTCCGCCTCGGCCGTGCCGGCAGCTCCAGCTTCCCCTGCGGCAGGCACATGATGGCGCCGGTAGAAGATCGAAGTATCCACCATGTCGGCAACACGCGTGGCGTAGCCGGCAACGCTGTCCAGAACAGCGGCCGGCTCGACCTCGTTGCCGTCTTCATATGTAGACGGCATGCCTTCGGTGACGGCTTCTATCTCCGCCTCGGGGTAGTGCGCCATGAATAGTTCAAGCGCAGTCTTGGCACCACCCCGCGCCACCGACTTCAGCGAGCTCTTGTGTAGCTTGGTAGCCTGCTCAAACATGTTGGGCGCGTCGCTGAATTCGGTCGGTTCCTGGCTGCCGGAGGAGATGAAGAACTTGGCGGCAAACCGCTTGGACGCTGCCAAAGTCTCGGTGATCAGCTCGCCTAGACGCGCAAGGCGATCCAGGCGGGGGCTGACAACCTTGTCGTCGCCTAAACCGGCGGGAACTGTATCAAAAATGAAACCATCAGTTTGGCTCAGGCTAAGCAAAATGGCAAAATCAAATAAGGAGTGAGAAATTACCAAGGGCCGAGTTATGGAAAGCGGACAGCTCAATCATATGAGCCGCCAACGCGTCCTCAGCAATTTGGGCGCGAGAAGTCTGCTTGGAGATTTCCTCGGCAGCCGTCTTCTCCGCCTCCGCCAACTTTTTGCGCACGCTATCCAGCTCACCAGTAAGCTGGCTAGATTCCTGCGCAAATTTCAGCTGTTGGGCCTCCATCTCCTTCTGGTGCTCCTCCTTCATCGCCAAGTTGGCGGCCGCCAAATTGGAAGCTTCATTCATAAGAGCTTGCATATCAGTGGACGCCTTCAGTATATCCTGGGCATGGTCTAGCAGTTCTACAAATATGGATTCGCTAAGTAAATGATTGACGTCAACATAAGTTGAAAAGATGGCTGAAAGCAAAAAAGATCAACTCTACCTTCATCTTTTTTGCGGGCCGCCTCCAACTCGGCAATCCGCAGGTCCTTGGCCTCGCAATCCTTCTTCAGATCGCGGCACCGCTAGTTTATCTCGAATCGGGAGGAGATAAGCTCAACGTTGGCGGACAAGAGGCCCTGCAGGAAAAGGCAAAGGCATAAAACATATTGTCGAATAACCACTAAGCCGACAACCAATATTTTTGGACCTGCCATCTAAGTGCTCGGGGGAAAGACTATGTATATGCCAGAGTTATAAAAACTTACAGACAGGTCGCCCTCCAAGTCGGCGAAGGCCTGGGAGGTGAAGTTGACAAAAGTCAAGGCTGACTCCTTGGCCTCCTTAAAGGTGGACCAAGGGTCCCTAACTTTGCCGCCTCCTGCAGTCGGGGCTGCCCTCTGGGACCCGCCGGCAGCCACCTCCAGCAACTCCTCCTTGGCGGCACGCGATTGGACGGCTTCATCGGCCGTAGCCTCAGCCAAAAGAAGGGGAGTCTTGGGTGTGCGGTCAGCGGAGAAGGTCCTTGGCGGCGCGCCAGAAGCCGGAGTCTGGGGCTGGCGACGAGCATCGCCCATAAAGCTGCCGGCCCGGGGCTGGGGAGTTGGCGGCATGGTAGCAGGCGAGCTGCCTTGAGACCGCTTACCCCTGGAAAGGAGCCTGGTCGGCAACCGGGAAGTTGCGACCCTTTCCCTGTCAATAAACAACAAGCACAGTCAGTGTGGTGCCAGTATTAAAGAAACTCGTCGACTATTAAAGGCAGAATTGAGTACCTTCGGGGGATGTTAATCCCCGTGTTCTCGTCAAGGTTGACGAGAACCGGCTCGGTAGCCGTTGCGATCCGTTTCTTCCTCTCGCGATCGCCGTAGAGGAAGCGGCGCCGGATGCCTTGTGCTTCTTGGTCTTCCCGGCTTCCGACTCGTAGAAGTCGAGAGCCAGGTCATCCTCCCCCAAGTCGGAGATCTGAGAAAGAAGAAAAGTATTAATGGAACTCAAGTTAGCTGGCGAAGCTGTCAAAAAGGGGCAAGAAGCAAGATGTCTACCTCGATGGGAGGGTTGTCGTGGGTGTGCATGTGCACGCCCTCCACCGCCTTCACCAGCCCCGCCTTGACGAGGCTGTGGAGCCGGAACGCCAGGTCGGCGACCGGCAACCTCTCTTCGCTTACGCGGAGAGAGGCTGTGGCAGTAGACGAATACTGACACATTTTGTGCGGGCTGTACCGCAGGGGGAGAATCTGCCGGCCGAGCCAGCAGATGACGGTGTCCACCCCGTCCAGCAGGGGGGGAGCCATCGTCCGGTTGAGGAATTCAATCTGCCTTTGGAAAAGGCGGAGTTCCTCCGTCAACTTGGGCACCGCCTCGTCCCAGCATGGCCTGGGCATAGGCGGCGCGTTGACAAAGTCCGGGACGCCAAATTGACGGCCCGGAGCTGCCATATCTTGGCAGTAGAAGAATGTGGAGGTCCAGCCCTTGACGGATTCAAGGTATGGTATCTTAGGATACCATTGGCGGCCCTGGCGGCAGTTAAAAGTGACACTGCCACAGGTTGCCAGCCCGCCGTCTGGCACGGTCTGATGCCGGCAACGAAAATGCTATTGGGCGCTACATTGTGGGGCTGGAGCCCATAATGATCTAGCACCTCGCTAAAGAAAGCAGAAGGCGGAAGCGCCATTCCCCTAACTAGGTGGGAGGTGAGGATTACCCGTTCCCCGGCTTTCGGAGCCGGGATGACGTCTCCCAAGGCGGGTCTCCACCGGCAATCCTCCCGAGTTGGGAGGTAGCCAACGGCCTCCAGGTCTTGGAGGGTCTCCTCGTCGACGATGGAGGGAAGCCAGTAGTGTGACCCGAGGTCCGCCGCTTCCTCTTCCTCGTCGGCCGGAGCGCCTCTCGCCGCCGTCGCCGCGGCTAAGGGTGGAGGAGCCGAAGAGACCGCCGCCGGCGTGCGCGCGGCGGGAATGTGAGAAGCGACGGCGGCGACATTGCCCGTCGCCACCGTCGCAAGACGCGACGCCGCGCCGCCCATCGCCGCCGCGGACGAGGTGTCGGATGTAGGACCGCCGGACGCCGCGGAGGGGATGTTTTGACCGGTGGACATCGCCGTGAGCGGAGGTCACCGGAGGAGGACGCTCGCCGGAGTTCGCTGGGAGAAAGGTGCGGGAGAGCGGGAGAGCAAGGGGTCGAGGAGTGCAGGAGCTGGGGTGCCGAAATGGACCGCTCGACTCCCTATTTATAGAGCCGGGCGTAGCTTCCTGTGCAACGGTGTTTTTAGTCGGACACGTGTCCAACATCCACTGCAGCGCATGATCGCACGATCTCCACGCCTCCCCTTTTCCCGCGATTTTGTGATCATGGCGAGATTTTCGCTTAGGCCAGTTTCAAACTGTCGTGAGCCGCCTAGCGATATCCGTCAATAAATATTCCGGCGAACTATCGGTTAGCCGTCTTTTCCCATGTTGGATAAAGGCGGCCGTGTGCCAACTTCAAGACACACTTGCCCCCTTTTTTGATTTTCAGAATGGTTCAAGTCCTGCAGCCGCCAACATTGGCAGATGAAGTATCAAGAAGAAGCCGGCGCCTGGAGAACTTCAACATTTCTGGGGGCTAATGTTGGGGATATATCAACTAGGGGTATCTCCAACATGGATCAATCCGGCTAGTCCAGGGTGTCCCAAGGGTGGTAAGGCTGAAGCCTACCGGGCGGCCCAGATAGCTGACGTACAAGGAAGTAGGCGGACGGTCCAAGAAGGCGTAAGGCTGAAGCCCATCAAGCCACCAAGCCCAAGACGGAAGGCGGCAACTAAGTCGGCTATGTCTAGGACTCTGATTACTTGCCGGACAAGTACTTGCCTTGTATCCTGGGGTCTGGCCGCCTATATAAGCCGGCCACCAGGAAGCCTTTAGGGCAAGCTTCGATAAACAATCAATAGAGATCACATCCATTGTAACCTGTTCACGGCTATTGCCTCATAGTGACTTATAGCAGCACGTAGGATCTCGCCACCGCTGCGGGATCTGAAGCTGGGTAAACTCGCCGTGTTCAATCCCGTCCTCGACGACACCAACCTTCTTCTCCACAATCCATACTTAGGCTAGAGGACCCCCGTCTCCTATCAATTATGCGGATACCACGATAGACAAGCGTCATGACGGAATACTTGGCAAAATGTTGAGTGTGCATCAATCCCCTAGTGACAAGAGTGGACTTGGATTCAACTCCACTAACAAGAACAAGTCCAAGAGCAATAAGAATAAGGGTCAAGAAAAAGCCAAGAATTTGGCCAAGATCATTTGCTTCAAGTGCAAGGTTGAAGGGCATCTAGATCTTGCCCAATGAAGAAGAAGCATTTGAGTGAGAAGCAAAAAGGGAAGCAACCACTAACTCAAGACAAACTCCAACCACAAGTTGGAGAAAGGCAACTTCCCAAGAAGATTCAAGCTAATGCTCCCCAAGTCAAGAAATCACAGAATAAAGGCAAGGGGAGCACTTCTAGCTATTTATGTCGTGAGAAGGGACACTTTGCTTCATCATGTTCTAACGGTACCTTAGCAAACCCTATCATTGTTGATGATAATTACCATCTTATTAAGGATAAGGGTGGAAATGTGTTTGCCAAGTTTGTTGGGACTCAAAGTGGGTTCAAGAAAAGAACCATTTGGGTTTCCAAGCCTATTGTGACTAACTTGTTAGAACCCAACTTGGTTGGGCACCAACAAGCTAAAACTTGATCAATAGGTGATGGAGGAGGGCATTTGAGACTTGGCTACATCATGAAGAATTAAGGTATCTTCATCAAATATATTTTCTCAAGCCAAGTCATTTGGATTATGGTGTCTCTATCACATATCTGATGTTCCTCCTTGCGGTAACTTGCATTTCAACCATATATATAGATTGAAAGTTGATTTCCCCTTTGCATGTGTTGGTTTTGTACCTTGCATATGTTTGTCCATGTTGTGCTCTCTATTTACTTAGCTTGAGTAATCAAATATGTGTATTTTGGTTTGCACACCATGTACGTGTGAGGTTGTATTAGGCCTTGTATTGCACCATGTTTCTATCTTAGTTGGATCTTTTGGGATATTAATGGTCTATATCATTTTGGGGGAGTCATTTTCTCTTTGGCAATTCACTATCCTAAAATGAGTATTCATGAGGAATACCACTTAGTGATGATATATCAATATTATTTACTCTCTTTGTGGTATGTCTTGCTCATGAGTAATTCAAATTTTAATATTCATTAATTATCTCTTGTTGGACTATTTTTACATCTTGTTAAGAAGAATGGATTATCACATTATGGTGAGTAATAAGCTATGTGCATATTACAAGCCAAGAAAATGTGAACATGTGAGATATTCCCACTTTAGAATTGATATTGTTAATTATCTAGTTTCTATATAAGCATGTTTTTAAACTCTTATCTTTTGCCACATGCTTATATGTTTTGTGAATATGATCTTGAATAAATATATCTCATGTACCACCGAGAAATATCTCCATACATTCATTGTCTTTGACAAGTGATAATTATATTTGTGGTAAATTTATTGATCATATTTACATTGGCTATTGTTCATTAATTGTCTTACTTATTGCCAAGGATTTGTTTCGGTCTAATACCCTTTTTGTCTTCCTTGCATCTTTTGAATCCTATGTGCTCTACTCAAATATTTGTTTTGTGCTTTCTTGTGTTAGGAGAAGCAAGGATCCCATTCACGTGCATTTACATTCAAAGTCTTACTTCTAGATAGTGCACTATTATTGGGGGAGCTATTCTACATTGAGTAGAACATCATCTTTTAAAATTGATATTGTATTTTATTTTAACATGACTAGTTCTTAACAATATATATGGAGAGTGATGAAACCATTTGTGTGCATTTTGTATTCAAAAACAAGATCATAAATAATGCATGAATCTTGGGGGAGCAATCCTATATGCGTTTGAACATTCGTTGTCTTCAGTTGGCATTTGATCCTATTATTTTGGTGCTGGGTCCCTATGACGTGTCTCTTTGGAAGACAAACATTTTTTGTCTTGATACTTTGTGCCATCATGAAAGTGTAGAGGGTTTGTTTTATTCATTGTAACATTTCTCTTCTTTGTAGAGTTGGCTATCTCATCCCATGTTTAATAGTGTATGTTCGTGGATGAGATAAACCATTGAGCATGTTTGTTTGATTTATCTCTGATGCTCATTGGTGTTTCCTTGACCTTGTTTTCATTTGATATCTTTTCAAATTGGTTTCTCCAATCTTGGGTTGACTCTAGTCTTTGATATAATATGGACAAATCTTTCTCTTTCCATAATTTTCTGTAGCTTCTTGATTTAATTGGTGTTTTGTCCAAATTGTATCTTGTTTGATTATTGAAAGTTTTGTGCATGCATATTTACTATATGTATATCTTATGGTATGCTTATTTTTGTTGATCCAATATGTAGGATAGACTCCATCAAATCCTAAACGGCTAAGATGTGCATGAAATTCTATTTCATATCAATATGCACATAATTATGTGGAGTTTGTCCTATGTATTGTAGTTGACCTAACTACTTTGGACCCAATTAGTTTGGGTACCATATTGTACTTGAATTTGTTTTAGGTACATGAGAGATGCATTGGAGCGCTGTCTTATTTTCAAAGAAGGTGTTGTCACCATGAGCTTATTGGAGCCAAGCTTGGATCGATGATTGTGAACTCTCATCTTCTACACCGTCAATGTTATCTCGGTAACAAGTATCTACCTCATGCATACATATCTAGTTTTCAACCTTGTGTAGGTTGTATCTTGGCATGAATACCTTTTGTTGCAATTGATGTGGTTCTTGTAAAAGATCTTATAAAAAACATATTTATTGCAAATGTGAGTAAGCCGGGATGATTACATATCAAATGGAATATAATGAATCATATTCATGACTCACCGATCCCCAATATGTTAATCTAGCAAATTCTTTTCAAAGTCTCTCATGTGCAATATTTAAGAATTTTCAAAATCATTTGCCCTATGTGAGAATTGTTACCTTTCTCGAAGCATCCCAACTATCACTAATCCTATGTGGGTATTTGTGATACTTTAAGAATTTTGTGTTGAAAGTTCATCTATACCCTTTAATATTAAATTGAGCTTTGTCCTTCACATTTTAAGCAAAAATCATATTGGTGTAATTATGACTTGTTTCTTGGATATCGTGGTATCTCCTTTCAAAGTAATTACCTTGTGTGTGCATGTTTCTTTGTGGATTCTTCATCCTTATGTTTGTTCACTTAGAACCTTATACACATGAGAGAGTTATTATCTCGCCTCGATATTCTCGTTCTTAGCATACCATATTTCTTGTTTGTTTGGTTTTGGTGGTTTCCAAAATAATTTGATTCATGAGTGCTTGTTTTACTTGATTACATCTTCGTGCACTCATATTTTTGTGGATACATTTTGGACCAAAGTTTATCTTGATAAACTTATTATTACTTATCTATATCATCTCCAAAATATATTCTTTGGATCCTTATGGTTTCTTTGCTTCTTAAGTTGATGCCGCTCTTATATCATCTTGTTGCATTTTTGGGTCCTCGATATGGTTTGAATTCCTCCAATTATTCATCCTTGGATAAGTTCACTGAATTACACTCATTTTATGAGTTGTGCGCATCTTGGGGAGGTTCTCATACTATGTTGGCTCTCTAGATTTTTCGCCTATTTCGGAAATTGTTGACAATGGGGGAGAAGTTTAGAGGGTTTAAGGGAAATGCTTTTATGCTTAACGTAGGTTTGTTCTTAAGCGTTTGCCTTTCATGCATATATATCTTTGATTGATGTTTTGCATGGTTTAATATATAGTGTAAACTCATCCAAAGGTTAATCTTCCTAACATATGCAATGAAATTCAAGTTCATCACACATGCATATATTGTGGGGGAGTTTGCTCTATATATTGTGATTCTACTCTCATCACCTTCTTTGGTAGTAGGTGATATGAGTACAATCGATTTTGCTACAGTCAAGTATTTTTGTGATACTTGACCATATCAATTACAACCTTGTGTGTATGCAATTTATTCTCGAATAAGTTGCATACTTGTTTTCAATATTCATTATATAAACCCTCTTTTTGAGATTGTCATCAATTACCAAAATGGGGGAGATTGAAAGTGCATGGAGCCCCCATGTGTGGTTTTGGTAATTAATGACAATCCATATGGACTAATGGATGGTTTCATTGAGTCATATTTGAAGGATTTTCCATAGGTAATTATGAAGTCAATGTGTTGGATTCAAGGTTGGATGCCATGAGGATAAATATATAGGTTGGATAATGGCATCAAGATCATCGATGTGAAAATATGAATATGATATGATCAAGAAGAAGAAATGGTGATGGAGTTCATGCATGGAACTCAAATAAGTCATGCTCTAACTTATGTGTTAAGCCATGAAGAATCAAGATCTCGAGTGTTGGATTTAAAGAAAAGATTTCAACATATGGCGCTAAGTCAAGGTCATGATGGACTCATGTGTTGAGTCCTAGTTGACCAAGACTTTAAGCATGCAAGCAAGTGAAGAATTCTTTATGTATCTCAAGCTTTTGTGATAGAGCATGAAAATATTAAGTGATGACCAAATGTGCTCCGAAGAATGGTCATGTGAGAGTTGTGCGCTTGGCAAGTGTGTCTTGAAGAATGAAGATTGTTTGAGCATTCATGTTTATATTCAAGGCACAATCATAATGAAGTTAGAAGGGAAGATATGAGGTTGATCAAGACAAAGTATAAATATTGGATTCAAGTTGATCAACTCGCAAAGCATATATATGGTGTACCATGTGAGATCAAGTGATCTCGTGGTATGGTAAGTAATTGTTAATTGTTCTTTGTGAACTAACCAATGATATATGCGTTTGGTGTTTATGTATGTGGTTAGGTACCTTTCCATGGGCTTGCGTCAAAAGCAAGATTTCATGTAGCCCATGAGAGTATGACATCAAGTGTTGATTGTCACCAAGGTTAAGAAGTGCAAGTTCAATATGAGCATCTCGAAGATCACATGCTTGAATCTTGTCGTCCATTCTTGTGTAATGCACATGGGAATATATTTCTACATGAGGCTTTCCCATAGTGGAGTATGGGGGAGAAATTTGCAAGTCTTCAACAAGCAAATGGAATCAAGAAAGTTGCTCCATCTTGAGGCGGGCATGATCGTCCTCATCGAAGTCAAGTGGAGTGCGCAAGTCAAAGATATAACCTTGATAGGTTGTCTATTTTGCCGGTCTCAAGGTTTTGTTGGGAGACCGGGTTATAGGTTAGATAGCCGTAGTATCAAGAGGGGTTCTCGGGTTAGCAACTTGTCCGCATCGTTCGTAGAGAGCTCAAACCATTGCATATTTGACAGCATCTTTCTTGGTTCTTATTTGTCTTTTCTCTGGTTGAGGCTTTAGAACTTGTTGTGATGTTCATGATGTGTTTAAGATTACCAAAAACGGTTTTGGTATGAAAAACTTGTTACTCTTTTGGTGTTAGAGGTTTTACCGGTTCTTCATTTATAGAGAGGTTAAATCTCTCCCCTTTTGGTTCTACCCTCATTTGGTTTTATTTGGTGTTTATGTGCATGAGGAGATATAACTTGTTGTTACGTTCAAAACAAGCCCAAGTTCATCGAAAACGGATTCCGTATGCAAAAGATATTACGTTTTCCGTATAAGTGGTTTTCATGTTTTGCAATCCGGTTTTAAACCCAGAATTTACCGGGTGTCATACCAGGTCCATCCAGAATTAATACCGGGCT
The DNA here is from genome assembly GCA_026929855.1 of Poa annua. NCBI lineage: Eukaryota > Viridiplantae > Streptophyta > Magnoliopsida > Poales > Poaceae > Poa > Poa annua. The sequence continues at coordinate 75,470,768 of CM049430.1, read as the reverse complement.
TAAACCGGGCGAGTCCAGGGACTGCCCGGTATGCCCCCCGGAATCCATACCGGATCCATCCAGCGCCCAGTCTGGTGCATACCGGGATCCATACCGAGTGAACCGTTTTTTCTGCACAACGGTCAGAATTTTAAGGGACAAGTATATAAGCCATCCTCTTCTTCTCAAAGAGGCAAGCAACCAGCTCCCAACACGAAAAGGCATAGCTCTCTCACCTCCATTTTTGACCTTGAAGAAACCTTGCTTCCTCTCCATCCCTCCTATGATTCTTACACCCTTTTGAGGGAAAAGAGAGAGGATATCTGGATCCACATCCTCACCAATCAAGTTCCCTTCTTAGTGAGGGGAACCCCTTGGGATTTAGATCTTGGAGTCATGGTTGACCTCCTCCATTGTTCTTCCTCTCCTATTCCTCCCTTGCACTTGTTGCTTTGGTGGAATTGGATAGAGAAGGATTTTAGCACCTCATGTGTTCTTGTTTTGCATTTGTTGCATAGTCTTGATCTCTCCGGTTCGATTCGTTCGAGTGAGAGCCCGTGTGATTTATACTCTTGGAGGGTGATCTCCTAGACGGTTTGGTGCTTGTGACCTCTTCGTGGAAGATTGTGAAGAGGCCCGAGTCTTCTCCTCCGTGGGGATTGTGAAGTGGTTGTGGAGCTTGCCATCTCCGGAGTGGATAGTAAGGAAAAGGCCCTTGCTTCGTGTGGGGATTGGAGAAGAAGGTGAGCCTTCGTGGCGTACGGGTGTCCTTCATGGTATCCCGCACCTCTCCAACGGTGACTACCTTTCTTCGTGGAAGGGAACATCGGGATATATCTTTGTCTCGGCGTGCCTCAGTTATTTCTATACCCGAGTTTACTTCCTTGTGATAGCCTTCGTACTTGAAATTATATATATATATTGTTTATCACTTGTCATATATCTCTTGTGCTTATCTTGTTTAGCTTAAGTTGTTGGTGCACTTAGTTGAGCCTAGCATAATTAGGATTTGTGATTGAAAACTAAACGATAGTTTATTTCCGCATTCTTTCAAGCCAAATCCGTAATTGATTTTAAAAACGCCTATTCACCCCCCTCTAGGCGACATCTTGATCTTTCACTCCCATCACTAGTTTGCAGCTAAGCCGGGGTGTCTCCCACTAGTTGGCAGCTGTTAAGCTGGGGTGTCTCCCACTAACATGCACCAGAGTAATGGGGGGTGTGCGGAGATGGTGGAAAGACGCAGTGATTGGTTTGGATTACTGACTGGGCCCCACACCAAGGAAGTATAGACGGGAAGATCGCCTGGTTGTGCAACAAGGTCTTGATCTCTTATGATAAAGCAGTGCACCTCTGCAGAGTGTATGAATGTGACATGTTACTCCACGTTCCAGGACGGAACAACGAACGCAGCAGGAAAGGAGGCTCCTCAAAGCCCTAGCCCTGTGACTCCTGACGAGCATAGTCTTCAGAATAAAAGCAACCTTTTGAAGAAATGTTTTGAAAAACTTATATTAGCCTACGACAATCCATTGTCTGTGGCTATATTTATGCATAAAACTTCCCACCTTACATAATGAATTTGCTGGGTAACGCTGTTACTCACCCTTGCCTCCTAAACCCCTGCTAGACATGAAGAACCTCAACAAGGCAACACTTTAAGCTATGAAGACTCCGATGGCGGATAAACTCAAGATACCAAAGAAGGAAACTACAACGAGTTGAAGCAATCCAAAGAAGATGGAGGACAAATGAAAGCATTATGTTAGAGGATAGATTCCTAGTCATAGAACCTATCTTTGTAGGCGTTGCTATAGCGCAATCGCAAGCCTAGCAGTATTAGCAGTAGGCTTAGTATAGGTTAGTTCCTCCGAGATTTTTCATTTGATCTTCTTTTATTAGGGCCTTGCCTCATTGTTTCGAGGACGTTCTAAAGATCTGTTGTTTTGGATCTTCTGTTTGTAATCAATAGTCAGGCCTTGGACCTGCGATGTTTCTGTTGTACCACTCCGATGACGTAACACTGGTGGACGGTGATCCATTGGTGCTATCAACGACTATAGCATACTACACCATGTAGTGGTATGCCGGGTCACCAAAGTAACCTTCCTCATGAACAAGTTGATTTAGGTCAAAACCACGAAGAATGGTGTCCGCAGCAAAACCCCGCACAAGATTTTTTTGTGTTAGTATTGCAACATTAGGTTTGCTCTACAAACTTCCAATATTAACAATGGAACAAAAATATAATATCATAGCATGTTTTTTTAGCTTTTACTTTGTGCTACAACAAGTAACTTGTTTTGCTCCAAGAGTCTTTTCTACACTTTGCTCCATTAGGTGTACACAATTGCTGCAACTCCTATGTTTCTATGCACAACTGACAGAGATGCCAAAATGTATCACAACTTTTTCCAGTTAAAACTACAAACATGTTGGTGTGCAGCATTGGAGCAACACAACAATGGAGCAAGATCACCTAAAAAACAGAAACATATTTTTGTGCAGCAACTAACACTATCGTGGTGAGAAACAATCGTGGAGGGGGAGAGTGTGCACGAATCTGGATTTGGGGAGCACGAACCGATGCTGCAGGGTGATTGATCTCTGGATCTTCGCCGAACACTACGCTGGGGTTCATGAGATCCTCGAGGAAGCCGCGCATGAAGCTTGGTCCGCCGCCACCATTGGGAGCTGCACACCGTTGCCGTGGATTGGGGTTCGAGCTCGTGCTCGAGGCAAGAATGGTGGGCGGGTTCTGGTGGCGTGGATGGCCGGGCGGAGGATTGGCGATGGGGTGACGAAGGTGGTTCATTGCGGAAGCAATCGTCGGAGCAAATCAGGGCGCCGCCGAGCCTTCCTACCTCGCCTCCGGAGATCGCGAGATCCTGCCCCAATTCCGGTTACGCCGTTTTTTGCTGCGCAGAGCTCCTGGTTTAATTGCGGTAGGTGGGCCACGCGCGTCGTGAGTAAAGCAGATCGGGTGGGTCACGCTATGATGGGCCTCGCGCATCGGACGGCTAGCGATCCGGAGGATCGCTCCCACCGATCCACCGGGTGTAACATCCCAAATTTCTCAAAAATTTAAAACTTTGCATTCATGCATCATGCATCATATAGGCATGGCATTGAAATCACATAAAGAATAATTCAAATTTTAATTATAAGTTTAAATAAATTTGTTTTCCATAAAAAGGTCTAATTGAGCTCCTTATAACAATCTGTATTTTATTAGATTATTTATTTAGCAAAATGATATCAAAAAATTCTAAATTAAATTAGCTTTTCAAAACATATTTTTATGATTTTTTCTGAAATGTTTTGATAAGATTTAAAAATCAAATTGTATTGAAAAGTTTTAAAACAGAAAAAGTGTTTAAATAAAAAGAATTCTTAACGAGCCAAACGGGCCGGCCGATCCCTATCTACCGCCCGCGCAGCTTCCATCGGCCCACGAGCAGCCCGCACCTCGCCTCTCCTCTCACTGACACGCGGGGCCCGCACGCTGACGGCGTGTCATCCTCAACCTCCCGACGATTTCTTTGGCGCCGAACTCATCTCAAACTTGAGATTGATTCGGATCGTTAGAAACGATTTTAATCCGTGCCCTCGCCCCCTATTTATACCCCGCAATCCCGCCGCTCGATTTCGCCCAAAACCCTAGCTCCATCGCCGCAGGGCTGCCCACAAACGGAGCTCGCATCTCGCCGGTTCCGCCGCCGTCGAGCTCGACGTACGGGACCCTACGACCACCCCGCGCTCCCTCGTCTCCTTCCCTCACCTCCTCTCGTCCTTGCGCATCGTTTTGACGTGGTCTCGTGTCTAGATTTGCAGACCAGCGACGCCTCCGTCCGCGACCGTCGACGCCGTCCGCTACTCCAACTCCGGCGAGCTTTAGGGGAGGGATTGGACCACCGCGAACGCCTCTGCCGCGCCATCGAGACCGCCTCGTCATCACGCATCGATCGGTGAGCATCCGTCCCCGTCGTTCTTTGTTTCGCGAATTGTAGAGCTTTTCCGGCGATGGCGCTGCCGCGGTCGGAGGAATTCCGGCGGACCGCGCCGCCCGTCCGTGTCCTTGCGTCCGGGCCGTCGGATCTAGATCCAATGGATCTAGATCGGATTGATCTGGAGCGTCCACGTTAATTAGATCAGACGGTTAGCAATAGCGATGAGAGCGAAGCGGTATCAGCCAATCAGATGGCGCCGCGTGGCTTTTTCTTTTCTATTTTCGGCTGGATTTTATAATTAAAAATAGAAAAACAATACAAACTTGCAAAATTCATAACTTTCGACCTGTTCATTCAAATTTGATGAATTTTATATCCACGTAAAGCTCTGCTCGTGTAGTTTAGTATGGTTTCATTAGTTTGTCTTTTTAGTGTATTTTAAATTGCGGAATTTAATTGTTTAGATTTTCGGCTATTAAATCTATAACTTAATTAATAAAAATGCTTTCCAAATAAATCCAATTGTTTTAGAATTTTATTAATGCCCTCTGTCCAGAGAGTGCAACTTGAGTTTTATTTTAAAATTTTCATAATAGAATTAAAGAATTGGTTTTAGGGCTTAAAACTTCTATGTTATGCTCAATATTTTAAATGATTAAATAAAATATTAAAATATTGATCATTGCATTTCATGCATTAATAACAGAGGAAATAAAATTGTAATTATTTTGTCTTGTTAAGTTCATTGCATATCAAACATGCATACATATTTTTGTCTTGATATTTTAAGTGTTGTGTTTGTGTGTTTATTATTTTATGTATTGTTTGTCTCTAGATTGTGAAGAGGAAGAAGGCCTTTCTTGTGATTCTTGTTCTTGCTATGCTTGTTCCTCTTGTTACCAAGGCAAGTGACATTCATAATCTACCCAATAGTTTCTATATGCATTATTAGTATATTTTTGAGTAGTATGCATGATAGGGATTTTTGAACTATCTTATAATGCTAAGTTAGTTTACACTTTGAAAATATCCTAGTAGTGTGTAGCCATCCCTTCCCATGCAGCCATCAAAAGTTTTTATTAGATGCTTAGCTATGCTATAAAAAGTGTTTACGTACCATGTTATAGAAATATTGCTAAGTGTTAAACTCTAAATGCACACATGGGTGGAATTGGTGGTATGGTTTATGTTGAGTGGCTTTTGGGACTATGCTTGTGGTTGTCGTTGCCTAGGATGAATGTCTATTCTACTTAGGGCCATGAGCATGGTGGTTGTCACCCAGAAGCGCAATTGTGGACGACCACCCAGGAACAAAGAGATTTCTAAGTCCCTCCAAGTTTAGAAGCTTCCCGTGCAGCCTTTTGACAATGGGCTCTGTCTAGAATTATTAAGTTGTGAGAGTGCAACCTGTCAGCTTGACAAGCAGATGTAGAGTCGGTAGGTGGAACTGGTCTTGCTAGTATGATTGCATTCTTCTTCTGAAAGTTCTTGTCTCAATTCTCTCCTTTCCTTAATGCACTCCGCGTGTATAGGATGTTTGGGTTAATTGAGTTTAAAGGTGAAAGTGCACAACCTCTGCAGAGTCGACAATCTGAGTACTCAGCCGTGTCCCCGGTGATGGACTACTTCGAGCAACTGGACAAGGATGGACGGAAGAATCTCATCATAGTTTTCATAAAGTAAAAATTTGACCAAGAAAAGAATTGTTGGTGCACTTGGGCTTCATCCCTTGGTGTCAAGTCTTTGAGAAACAAAATTGTTTTACAAAAGATAGGAGAAAACTGACTTTCTGCAAAATAGCCTACAAGTCCACAAGCCAAATATGCATATAGAATTAGACTTGTCATAAATTATCCACCATAGTCACTTGCCAATACTTCATTGTATTGACCTCCTTCGGGGGCTGCATATTCAAATGTGCAGGTAATTCTGATGAGAAATGAGTTTGGACTCGAGTCTACACCCAACATGTCTGCCTGTGGCGCATGCTTAAAGAAGAGACTCATTGCTATTACTTTCGTTGTGAACTCTGAATATTTTAGCTAGCCTTCATGACTATGCACTTTGTAATAATGCTATACTTAGCTATTTTTGAATCTCGTTGTAGTAATTTGATACTTATGCAATGATATATATATTTTGTACTGTGGTGCTGGCAGTGATCCACGGACTAGCACATAACACAGGTGTTCCATCTTTATTTAAAAGATATGACGCTACACCGGGGCACACTCAACACTCCCCCCTTGTGTTGCCCTACTTTGGCGATAGTCTTTATTCACGACATAATGGTTTTGGACTTATTTGTTAGAATGTTCATGTTGGTTTGATACTAAGGCTTATTGCTCTGAAGTTTGCTAGATATCTATTATGAGAATTTGATCTGCTCCCGCCGCGACAGTCGCCACCCTAGTTTATCTCCTAGTAGTCCTCACTTTATTTGGCTAAGCTGTATGCCGCAGCAGTTGTATTTGGCGAAGCTGTATGCCGCAACATTGTATCGACCTTTCCTGCTATGTTAACTCAAAGTCGGGCCTGTGCATTTTATCTAAAAAGAACTTGATTTGCTACTAATATCTATCTTTACAAGATTGGTTGTTTAGGCATTAAATAGATGGATTTGACTCGAGGTGGTACAAAGAAAAGTGCATAGAATACCGTAAGCTCTACACTCCGGGTGGGCTATCTGTGCCAAGCTAGATTTTCTCATGTTTATATAGACACAAAGTATAACCCCCAACACTCGTGTCTAGTGAGAGACAAACTATGGCTACTATTTGAGAGCAACCCTACATAATGGAGAAAATTGCATTCCCACGAAGGAACATTGTTAGAAAAAAAATACCCCAGATGAAGGTAGGTGACACGTAGGCAGCAAGCCTCTTGCGAGGTGAAATAGTGGAAAGGAGATTATGTTTTTGCTAGTCTTATGCTTATCTCTATAAAAAAAATCATCCGCTTGTCATGACTAACGTATGTTTGTTGTAGTATTTGGATTCATAATTACCATTGGATAAGCCATAACTAAAATGTGTAGGAAGTAATCTGTACAGATGGCTAAAATGCTTTATACTAAATCAACAACGTTTATTACTCCCCAAAATAAGTGTCTCAAGTCAGACACTTATTTTGGACGGAGAGAATATTACAGATTGGAGGGAGTACATTATCTACAGTTTGGGTGGACGGTTTCATTTGAGGTTCTCCAATTTAATTTAATTTTATGTTTGTACAATTCTCTTGCACAGTACATTTATAACAGAACACTCTAAAAATACATAAACATATGCATTAAAGTCCTATTATTTTTCGTAAAAGAATAAGACATCTATCTGACCATCTCGTCGGAGAATCGAAATTGTTTTTCTCCACGTTTATCCAGCGCACCGCAGCTCTCCACTCGATTACACAGCCCAAGAGCCCAAAGCCCTCCACTCCACAGTCAGTCCAGTCCAATTCTCCATTTCCCCTCCCGCCTATATAGCCCACCCGATCTATTTCAAAATTCGAAATCGGAACCCCAATTCTCAATTTCTCACCGACCCCGCGACCCGTCGCCATGGCGCCGCCCCTCGACGACTACGGTAAGCTACCCCAAACCCTAATCCGAACGCCACCCAAGCGCGGGCTAACCCTAACCACAGCTCCGCTCGTCCGTACGTGCAGCCACCGCCGCTCTGCGCGTGCAGCTCCTCCAGGCGGCCGAAGCCGGCGACCTGCGCCTCTTCAAGAGTACGTGCGCTCTAGGCTGCCTACTTCCTCCTATTCTTCTCTCCCTTCCGCCCCTGAACTCACTACGACGCTCATTAATTTGGGGGTGTTTCGTTCCCGTGCGGCAGAGACGGCGAAGGCGCTGGACGGCGGGAAGGGTCGCCTGAGGGAGGCGGTGGAGGGCGCGACCGCGAGTGAGTGAGGCGCCGGGGCTCTGCACGTCGCCGCCAGTCACGGGATCATACCCGTGTGCGCCTACCTGGTCGAGGAACTCCAGTTTAATGTCGACGCCATCGACGACGCAGGTTGTCTCTTCTCTCCTCTTCCATCCCCTGCTAAAGCAAAACCCTTACGCTTTCGGAAAAGCAATGTCTAGTCGTGTTGACAAATGTGGGTGACTGAGCAGCACTACATCCGCACATAGTTTGTACCTTACCTGTAGGTATAGGACAGCATGCCTTTCCGTGTTTGGGATCTTTCTCATTGTTCGATTTGGCCTACCCCATATAACGTTTCTCACTAGATAAGTTTGTGCAGGGAAATCAAATAGCTTACTATAATATCTGATGGATGGATGGATGGCTGGATCGTCTAGTAATTTTGGTTAACTCGTACTTTATTTAGAGTTTTTTTTAATCTTACTGTAATGTATGTGATGGCTCAACGAACTAGTATTTTTTTTTGCGGGTGTACTAGTAATAGTTAATTTGTAGTTGCTTCTTACTGTAACATGTGAGGAGTCGATCCACTGGTTCATGCATGCTTCTAATCAAGCCAGAATAACTGCATGAAGTAAATTGCTCGCTTGATCAAATTTAGTTTAATCTCATTTGTATGTTGCATGATTGTAAAGAACCGTTTCCCTATGTAATCATATCTCTTAAGTCCTGATATCATGTACTACTGCATTTGCATTGGCTGCTTCCTAGGATTTATCTTATTGGATTAAAAATAATGGTTGTATCTGTAAGCTCAGCCTATATCACAATGTTAACTCACATATCTGTCAAGTATCCTCCACGCTTGTTGATCTTTGTATTCAAAAGGGGAGGTAGTTTGATTTCATTATTTCATTTATGGTCTGTGTCATGAACAAGGGCTTTAGCTTTACTTAGGGGAAAATGGTCTTGATTCGGAAGCATAAAGGAATTAACAACAATAAACTTATGGTACAGATTATGTACACGTAGAGCTGTTTTGTTAGAAAGCCCATTGGCCACAAATTAAGCACCAACTATTTCTCCTTTCAAAAAGCCTCTACCCACTCGCCGTCCACTCTATGCTTCAGATTGCTTTTCCAAAGAAGAAAATGATTTATAACTTGATCCTCTTTTTTGCACATTCCATATTTTATTCTTAGTTCAGTAAGCAACCACAGCGTTATGGCGTATCAACTTTGAACTGCACAATTATTTATTTACATATGCTTGGTTGAGTCAACCTGGGTGTTAATTAAGAAGTTAGATTCTTCTTGCTTTACTGCAACATCTGAACATAATGCTGCCCATGCCAATTCTTCAGCTGAATCATGCAAAAATTATTATGCGTATCGAGTAACATCTCTATCCTTGTTTTGTGTTAATATTTTTATTGCACTCTCTTGGTTCTTATCATGTCAAAATCAGCACTATACACTTATCGAGTAACATCTCTATTCTCAATGAAGTATGTTTGTGCCATGTGTCGATACTCAAAGTAGTTTTAATGTATTATAGCATAACAGAAGTTCTTTGCTGTAAAAATCTCAGTTTTGGTAGGCTAATTTTTTTGATGATTATGATAGGAGACACACCTGTGAGTTATGCAGTTGTTACTGGAACTGTCAACACTTTGCGGTATCTTCTTGATCATGGTGCCAATCCAGATAAGCCTGCTGGTGATCTAAGCCCTAATCCTCTCCATCTCGCAGTTGGACAAGGTCAGTACTGCACTTGTATCTTGAGATCTCCCCATGATGAATGAGTTGGGTGGGGTGGTGATTTTGATGATTTCTTCTTCCTGTTTGTGCAAGTAAATGGTGTTTTGCAGTATAAACATAGTAGATAACATCTGACTGTTCATTGACCTAAGCAGTGAGCATTCAAACTTTAAAAGAGACACCAACTGATCATCCTGTAGTTCCAACACTTCTCCATATGAATTGTAATTATGCTAAGATTGGTTCTTAACAAGAAACTGTCAAACCTCTGCAATCAGACCATTATTAGTTCAATTAAATTTTGTGTTTAAATTTTCAAATTAAACTACCCAGGAGGAAACTATTTGCTGTCGATATCAACCAGGAAAATTTGCTATTCATGGTCCAGAATTCCCGTAACCCCTTTCTAAGTCCTTGTTAGGTAGTATAGGAATTCCTGATTACGTGAGCTGAATATGATAATATATTTACCTGTATAGAAAACAGTCCATTCCTACTTAAGGTTAATAATAGTATATATATTTAGACATCTATGAGGAAAAGAAAACATAATCTAAATTTGATTGCGGCTATTATTCCAAACAATTTTGACCATTTACTCATGCAATCTCTATAATGGTTTCTGTCATATACGTCCTTTGACCATTTGGCTCCTCGTCTGGATTTGTTAGTCCTCGTTAGTGTTGTAGTTACTACCAAAGTTACAACCAAACAGGACTACATTTTCCAGATTCGATGTTAGCATGTGCACATGTGCCTCTTAACATTTGAGATGGTACAAGCACATTCAGACGACTAGAAGGTCTTTTGTTCCTTTCAGGCACATAATAAGATAGATGCAAGTTTTTTTTTGGCTGGAGAACTGTCTATTCATAAAGAGGAACATAATTCAATTTTACGTTCTAGATATGCTCCACTATCATACTTTTCTATAACAGTGAAAACTATGAAATACTAACGATATTGACCTATTGAATGGTTTGTATGTCTATTTCAGGATACTGTGAAATAGTAAAGGTCTTGCTCTCAAAAGGAGCTGATGTCAATTTTTGTTCCAACCAGGGGACGCCACTGTACATTGCTGCTCTATTGGGGTTAGATGATATTATGAAGATTTTGTTGGACCACCATGCAGATGTAAGTCTCACTAGATTAATTCAGTTGGAGGTGTCTGCAATAACTGATTGGTCAAATTGTGTTCGACTGAAGTCATTAGTTTGGTCAATTATATACTGAACATAGCCTCAGCACAAAAAAATAATGGTCACATTGGATGGAACGGTAAATTGATATTACTTTAAACTGTGGGAAAACTAAATGCCACCCTATTCATCTGTTCTATTAGGTGGTTTACTGCTTTAATTTTGGAACCATGAGAACTTTAACAAGTGTGGGTCCTGTGATGGTAACCTAGCCCTCAGATAACATTTTTCTGTGGATTGATTGGAGGGGAGTGCTTGAAATAACTTGAGTATAATAACGAATTTGGGCTGCATTACCGTCAAAGGAAATTATTTCTAAACTCATTAGCTGCTTATGGTTTGACAAATTAATATCATGTGTTCACTAACAATCTGTATATGTTTGCACCAATTATGAAATTACAAATCTGCAACCGTGTTCTGGCAATGTGATTATATTTGTGTTTCTGTTAATACCACTTCCTTTATTTGCTGCATGTGTGCTAAAGTCAATCATATAAGGGTGCTATGTGACCACATAGTTCTAATCGTGTTCTGCCAGTACGATTCTACTAGTTCATATTTTGAGTATACCTCTTTTTTTGTTCTCGACATCTTCCAACTTTAACATGCACAGATGCTAATTTTCTTAATCTGCCTTGTCAGTGTAACAAAGCAGAATGGATTGCCAATACACCTCTCATCATTGCTCTCCGAGCTCACAGGCATAAATGTGTGAAGCTTCTGATTAAGGTGGTATGCGTTGTTCTTGCAAACAACTGAAAGTAATGACACTCTTATTTAGAGGTATCTGCAACATTTTCTGTGTAGGCTGGTGCTGATCTGAAGGGTGTTGGTAGTGCTGATCCCGTAATAGTTGCTATAACTGAGGGCTTAACTGACTGTCTCAAGTGCTTGTTAGAGGCTGGCGCTGATCCTAACGTCCTCGATGATGTAAGTTTTAGCCTTTGTAGCGTATGTTCCTCACAAATAGAAATTGAACCGGAAAAATACTTACTATACTCAGATTTCTTAAACATGTTCAGATGGGAATGTATTTTGCTATGATCTGGGAGGGCAGCAATTGCTCAACGAGAGGAGAGAATATGAGTAGATCCTCTTCGTACCCTTATCCTAGGAGAAGGATGTGCGCTAGGCCTAGACCTTTATATCGGCAATTCCCTTGTAACTAGCCATACGACTCAAACTAGGGCTGTTACAAATTACAAGATTTGGACTCAAACTCTGATGCATTGTTGTGTCTTCCTTCTGCATACCTTCCTGCGTCATCCTCCCGCCCAGGGCATCGGTAGTATTGTACACACTAGAAAACATCTCTACCTCTCTTGATTTATAACTTGTCAGAGAGCTGGAGGGTAGGATAGAGATCCTGGAGTGCTGGAACATACTGATGTTTTAGTGGTTTGGAAACCTTGCTGAACTTGAGAACTCCCATACATCCGGTAAAGTTGGGTGTGCTCAGTCCTTGTTGGCCTTGGGTGATAGTCTGGAGACCTTCCAACATGACATAGTTGAGTTGGCCACGTAATCTTATCCTCGCTGCATTTGGCAATGAATCAAGCATTTTGATGATATATTAATTGCTTTGGCAAGGTGGATCCAGTTGTAGAAAAGGCGTGAGCTAGGGATATGTACGGTCATGTAATCAGGAGAGGATAGTGGCAGCGCTCCAAGTGGTTGTGAGGACAACCAAAATCTCAAAGTTAATGAATGGCATTTGACATGCATTAGTATAGGTCGGTGCTCTATTAGATACTATTCCCTGCATGCACAAATGTGGGTTCTTAAGTGCTCACGGCCTCCGATGCAAAATTTAACTATGATTTCCAGTCACATTATACCAGGAAAAGTAATAACACACTGTTATCAAAAGATTTTTGCGCGAAAAATCTGATTACATTATTTCAAAACAAGATATATATATTTTTCATAAAAGAAGAACAATGGCTCAGGGTATCCCTTACTGACCTTTAGTTTTGGATGCTGGGAGTAATTACAAGAGTGTATAGTTGAAATTTTTGTTATTGTTGAGCTCTAGCCAGATGTTTTATGCCACTTATGGCTCCAATGTTAAGATGATCCTGTGATACTGTCCTAACAGTGGCGGGTGCTTTCACCGTTTGAACTGGAATACTTTGTGTTTGTTTATTTCTGTACTATTTTTATATTGTTTTCCATTGCAACTAAAATATGTCTGTATTTCTCTTAACAGTTTGGACGCCTGCCAATTGAAGTTGCTGCATCTCACAATAGCCGAGCAGCCGTTAAGATCCTATTTCCACTAACTTCTCGTATTCCATCTGTGCGTAATTGGAGCATCAATGGGATAATTGCTTATGTAAAATCAACAGAGGAGGTACGAACTAGAGCACAGTTGCCACATTTCAGATTTGCTGTCTGGTCTTGACAATCTAACATTGACAAGTTCCAGTAAAGCATTTCCTATTATATAGATTCTTCAGTGTGTTCCCTGACTTGAAAGCAAGTATTTCTTGCCCAAAATCGTTTCCAATCGTTTTAATTCCTCAACCCAGGCCCTGAATTAAATGTTGAAAGCACATATACAAAAGTCGGGGAGCATTCCATCTTATCTTTATGGAAGGCATGAATGAAGTTTGTTTGCTATGAATTATGCATTAGTAAATTTATAAGTAAAAGTGTCTAGTAGCAGGAATAGTAAGTACTATTGATTTGATGCTTTCTATCAGTATTTAATTATATTACATTCCGTAGTTGCAATTATGAACTACTTGTCTCATTTTTTGGGGAACACTTTAGGGGGCTTTTTAAAACTTTATCTAGTTATGTCACCCCAGACTCCCTTGATTTTAGTATGCTCATACCTCATTCAATTGTTTCACTGCAAACTTTGAAGTTTGCACGATAGCACTTAAATCTTACTGAATAATAAATTTTTTCCATCCCATGTTTATGTGGTAATTCTTAAGTTGTGAAAATTTCTGATACTGCTCCTGGGCGGAGTACCAGCATCAGGTTAACATAGTTCTTTTCATTGGTTTGAAGTAGTTGTGGATGCTTTTTGTATGTTGGCAGTTTGTGTGTGGTTGGTCCGTGGAGGATATGTATAAATAAACACTTAATTAACATAGGTCCAACTAATATCAAGTTGGCTGATTAAATCTGCTACCTTCCAATAAGTATGTATCTTATATATTTCAATGATACAGGATGATCCTATTTTGAACATGAATCCAGCTAATATGAGGTTAGAAGGAAACAAAGCATACAAGAGAAAAGATTATATTACTGCAGCAAGGCTCTACAACACGGTATCTTTTCCATGATGCTCTCTTATAACTCCTAGTTTACAATTGTGCCATTGTTTTTAAAAAGGTATCTAGTTCCAGGAGAAGTATTACTTTGATTTGTCCGCAATTGTATGGCTTACATGTCTATTCATGTCATGTGTCAAAAAATAATAATGCAATCAATTGATTGGTTTGTATCGAAAGCCATTGTCATCGTGATAAGTGGAAAGTCTGTTCAGTGGTAGGGACGCTGTTTGAGAACTGAGCTCTAGCTCAGTGGTAGGGACGCTGTGTGATCCAGGCCAGCCGGGTTCGACCACTTGTGGGCGAATATCAACTGAATTTCTCATGTCTCCTACAAAAAGGGCCGCAGGATTTCTCTCCCTTTGGTCTAGTTCTTAAACGGAAAATCAGTTCCTGTCACTTAAAAGTTTGTGCTCAGATCAATCGATTGGTTTGTATCGAAAGCCATTGTCATCGTGATAAGTGGAAAGTCTGTTCAGTGGTAGGGACGCTGTTTGAGAACTGAGCTCTAGCTCAGTGGTAGGGACGCTGTGTGATCCAGGCCAGCCGGGTTCGACCCCTTGTGGGCGAATATCAACTGAATTTCTCATGTGGTCTAGTTCTTAAACGGAAAATCAGTTCCTGTCACTTACAAGTTTGTGCTCAGATCAATTGATTGGTTTGTATCGAAAGCCATTGTCATCGTGATAAGTGGAAAGTCTGTTCAGTGGTAGGGACGCTGTTTGAGAACTGAGCTCTAGCTCAGTGGTAGGGACGCTGTGTGATCCAGGCCAGCCGGGTTCGACCCCTTGTGGGCGAATATCAACTGAATTTCTCATGTCTCCTAAAAAAAAGGCCGCAGGATTTCTCTCCCTTTGGTCTAGTTCTTAAACGGAAAATCAGTTCCTGTCACTTAAAAGTTTGTTCTCAGCATCTCATACTTCATGTTGCTTCTGCTGCTGCTGCAGATTTACTTGTTCTTTTAGTCACTACTGTCAATTACCGGGCAGGTTGTCCTGGTATGGAACAGTAGCAAAGCTACCCTTCTACATTTTCTTGTTCTTTGCTTAAAAAAAGGAAATATTAGTAGCCATTGTTATGGCCTGGTACGATCCTCATAACCCTCCTCAGGCCACATGGATGTTTCACCCAGCTTTCCTATAAGTTATCCAGTGCATTGGCATGTACCAAATTGGAAGTTTGTGTTCTGATAGATTAGAAAGGTTGCAATTTGCATGCCTTAAGTCTTAACCTATTAAAATGTCTATCCTGTCCAATCGTAAAATGGGTTTGCCAGTGTTGTACTCGTACAACTGCTCCAAATAATTTCTTGTGTAAGTGTATCAAGTAGCTAATGTGACCATTGCTGGTTTGGTTTGTTGGTGTAGGCGCTGAGTTACTACGGAGAGGATAAACATTGATTTCAAATAGGAGCCTTTGCTGGCTTAAGATGGGTGAAGGGGACAAAGCTTTGCGCGATGCTCAAGTTTGCAGAGCATACCACCCTGATTGGCCAAAGGCTTGCTACCGGGAAGGGTCTGCTCATATGCTATTAAAGGTATTTTTTATATACGACTGTCTTTGAGTGTATTTTCTCCTGGAAAATCCTTTCTTGATGATTCTCTGGTCCTTGTGTCTTCAGGACTATGAAAAGGCACGTGATGCATTTGTTGATGGCCTCAAGTTAGACCCAGGGAACACTGAGATTGAGAATGCAATAAGGTAGGGAGCCTATTTTTTTGTGTGTGTTAAAGTAATAGTTTGGAAGCACAAACGTCACTGTATCTCGCGCTCACTATAATTGAATGAAAAAATATGTCTTATGTGTAGCTGTCATATAGAAAGTTAGAAACACATGTATTGACTAGCCTGGTAAACGAAATCAGCTAAAATAATTATATTTATGTGTGAAGAAATATGCATCTAGCCCATAGTTTGTGGATGATTTTAAGTCATGTAATTTAGAATGAGATATTACAATTTCTAGAACTTCTGCTAGACCTGAACGTCTACTATTGTATTCATGTATACCGAATAGTGGTTGGATCCCAAAGAGCATTACCGAAGTGTTATACACTTATACTAGTATCATGCTTTTGTATACATAAGTAGTAATTATCCAAGTCAGGTTATGCAGGGAGGCTTTACATTGCCTGGAGATATCATGAGATGCCAAGAAAGACCACTGAAGTGCCATCTCCGAAAAGAAATTGTGCAGGAGCAACACTACCTTGGCTGATTCCTCTTTTTGGTGACGACATATTCAGTTGGGAAGATCCACAAGTCTACTATGTTTATGAGTTCATCCCAAGATGAACAATGGGTCTCAGGTTCTGGCACTGCAGGACTTCTCCCGCACGCAGGCATATGACATATTGTACTTACTATGGGTCTGTGCGCCTACTCGTGACATCTAATGGTTGCTCATTGCTAGCTAAGGAGTAAATCTCATTGCTTGCGTCGTGTTACTCTGCTAGCATGATCGGTTGGAGATTCTAGATCATGGCTTCAGTCTCTATTTTATAGTCTTATTAGAGCATCTCCAACCGAGGCCTCTAAAGGACCCCCTAAAGGCCCTTGGGGGGACAGAAAAAACGTACACCAGCGACACCTCTAAAGTCTCGCCTCAAGCGATTTTATGTCCGGCACCTCCTATCAAGTCTCTATACTCGGAGGCTCTTCTATGATGTCGGACATCGATTCGGCAATCGCCCTAACAGAGCTGGCCCGTCCGTCATACACATATCGCACCATCGCTGCCACTCTCGGCGCTCCCCATTTCAAACAATTTAACAATTTAAATTTATGATGAATTTAGTAAACTTCATAGAAATTTGTAGATAGTTCAGCGATTACACTAAATTTTGCATAAATTTAAAAATATGTAAACTAAAACTGGCCCCGGCCTAGTCTGAGTCCTAGTTGTACGCGTCCTAGTCCTTGGTAGAGGAAGACACCGGCTTGGACGACAGATCGTTCCAGCGCGGGTCGTTCGGTGGGATTGTCGGCTTCTCCACCTGCGTGGCGATGAACTGCCGCCGCTCCTTGTCATAACGGCGATCCCAACGGTTATCCGACCTATTTCTCTTTTTATCTTCAGCTTTATCTTCAAACTCCGTCTGCGTTGTCGTGTTGCCCCATGGACGGAGCGCTAGTATCGGCGCCGCTCCTCGTCCTCCTCGGCTATCTCGAGGCGTCGCTGCTCGGCGCGGTGGCGCCGCCGCTCGTCGGAGTAGTTCAGGTGTGGCTCAAGTGCCCGTTCATCTCCTCGTGAGGAAGACCGAGGCGCCACGCCGCGACATCGTATGCGCGGGTGGCTGGGCTGCGCTGTGTCAAAGCGGCCGAGGAAGAAGCACCGTCTGCGGGCGTGCAACACGGCGGAGAAGGTGCCGTTGAGGTGCTCCCGGACGTCGACATAGTCGGTGCTTCCATGGCGCGGCGGCATCTTGGCTGGAAGAGAGAGCGCGGTGGATTGTGTGTGGAGGACGGCGATGAGCACGGTTTTTATAGCAGGGAGGGTAGGCTGGGGGCGGTGGCCGCATTAATGCCGACGATACGCGTCAGTTGCTGCGGCCGTCCGCCTGACCAATGCCGCGCAGTCGCCCAACGGCGTGCATGTCATTAATGCGGCGTGGAAGGCGAGGACAAAGACGATGGATGGGTCTAACGGAGCGAACGCAACCTGAAACTAAAACACAGCGGTTGCTGGTTGCTGACGGCGGTTCATGCGCCCGCAAGGTGTTCAAAAATTTGCGCACGAATAGGGTGGGCCTTTGGGGAGTGGTGTTATGGATGGACTCTAAATGTGACCGGACACATGTCCAACGGCCTCAAAGGATGCCTAATTAAGAGGTACCGGATACATATTTAGAGGCGTTCGGTCTCACACCCGTCATCTGCTATTTTTCATCTTTCTCCTCTTTACTCATGCCCGATTGGATCGGTAGGATGCCTAATTAAGAGGTGCCGGATACATATTTAGAGGCGCTCGGTCTCACACCCGTCATCTGCTATTTTTCATCTTTCTCCTCTTTACTCATGCCCGATTGGATCGGTGGAAGCTAGGCCTCAGCAATTTCTTGTCAGTTGATACCTGAGTTCTTTAACCAACAAAATAACAAATGGACGTTAAGAGCCTGCGCTGCGTCGTGCTGCCATCCTTGCGCTGCGTTGGAGCCATCCTTGCGCTGCATTGATGACAGTCCATGGGAGCCTGCGCTACGTTGGAGCACTCAACACGACATGTATAATTTAATCGTTGTCACCGGTATTCCACGAATCCATTTTCAAAAATGATCAACATCATAACCTTGCAAAACCGGTCTGCCGTCAACATCGTCACGATGCCAGACAGTGCCACCATGAGCGAGTCAATCAACCCGAAGTCGAGACCCCGTAGCGCCATGCTGCCGAGACTCACCGACATCGACGTGGTAAATGAAACACCTTCCACGAGTCCCTTCGGCATAGTGCAAACTTGCGGAGAGATATGGATGCTTCACCTCGATGATGCCTTCGGCAAGGAGACAACGCACCAGGAATCGCCATCACTGACTCCGACAAACGGAGACAAGTTTTCGCCCGGATCAGCCAATCACCTCTAAACCGCATTAATTACACTAGCACGATCCACCTAGCCACCATCATCCATTCGACGCTGCTCCACAGACAATGCCCCCAAGAGGGAACACAACACCATAGGGTCGCTATTGTCCGATCCGTAGATCCTAGGGTTTCCCCGAAGCATTGCAAGCGAGAAGACGTGAGCTGCTAGGACGATGCCTTCACCAAGGTAACAACGTTAAGACGTCGCCATCGCCCGCCAAAAGGCCAGTTTTCACCGGCATCCGCGCCTCCGAACTCGCCGTCGGTACTAGACATAGGATCCAATATCCAATACATCCAGTCTAGCCGATCCCTCCGACGGAGGTGGAAACCGCCACCAACCATGCTCAAGGCAGGAGCCCCAGCTTCCTCGTGACGCTTGCCAAGCCTGAGGATGAGTGCCAGACGGTGACAAAGAAGATTCAGATTCGGCCCCGGAAGCCATGGGCCACGGGAGCGCCTCCTCCACCTCTGCCGTTGTCGCTGCCTTCACACAACTATCGGCCGTCGGTGACCCGCGACACCGCCAGAGTGGCCGTCCGAGGCGAGGTGCCTCCGCCCCGGTCCGACCTCCGGCCGAGGAAGAACGCCGCCACGCCACACGGGCTCTGCCCTGCGACGCCTATGGAGACGGCGGCGGGAAGGGTGGCGTGAGGTTGGGGAGGAAGAGCGACAGGTGGGAGGGACTCCCCGGTGCGGCAGCCGCCGCTGCACGGGAGAGGGAGACGGTTAGGTTAGATCCTTTACTAGCTCTTCTGATTTTCTTGACAATATAGCGCTACAATGTCTGTCTGCAAATACATGTTCCATTGAATACTCTATCGTCCCAAGCTCTCCATAGGTTGAGAGTATAGGCTGCGAAGCAGACCGACCATTGTCTCAATTAGCTGAACTGGCCGCTTGCATGAACTGGGTGATAGTGTTTGATGCGGCCGCTAGATCGACGAGTCCAACTTTCTCCCAAACCTAGATTGAAGATCTACAATGCAGCACGATGTGATCAACTGTTTCTAACGCGGGGCACAGATCACAGCTCGCCTCGGTGCACCACATTTTCTTGATCATATTGTCCCTTGAATTCAAACGTCCACGGAACGCAAGCCAGAGGAAAATCCTACTTCAATCTGTGCCCCCTGCCCCGAAGTATGTTTTTTTGGAACCGCCGGCTGCCATACCCATTCGGCTTCCCTCCATCTGGTACCATGATCGGCAAACAAGCTGTGTGAACCCTTAGTCGTTGTTGCTTTCCCGCTAGTGATCAACGTCTGTTTGTCGGACGTGGCTTCGTGCTGACTATGAACTAGCTGTAGGTTTTGCAGTAGGCATTGGCGCTCCAGATTGGCAGTGAAAGATAACGGCTGTAGCAGCTTTATTTCCCAACGCCCTTCCATGTATTGTGAAGCAACCGAGCACCCTGATTCGACTGCAAATGAGAACATGATCAGAAGCTGAACGGCCAGCCTCACCATTGGCAGCCACGTATCGTGCCAGAAGGACACTAGCTTCCCAGCTCCAAGATTGCACATGGTTACCTTTTGAACAAGTGACACTTGCTTAAGAAGTGACCTCCAGAAGGGTATATCAGCAGCGCTAACCTCCAAAAGGATCTGGATCGAGGGAAAAGAACGGGACGCTCCCCAGGCGTCACCGGGGGCGAAAACACCGCCGCGCCCGGCCGTCGCTGCCGCCGACCCCTGCCGCGGTGGCGGCGGCCCCCCTGCTGCCACAAAGGTTGCTGGGGATGTCCTGCTCATCTTGCCCTCGACGTCGCGTCGTGGGCCGGTCAACTCTGCTGGGGAGCGGGGGCTGCGTCGTCGGCGTCTGGAAGCCAGGGTGGCCGCCCTGGAAATGGCGGAGCTGGCGTCTGTGATGGCTGCGTGGGCGGTGCCATGGTCGCGACGGCGAATCCGCGGGCTCGGTGCGGGCCTGATCTAGGTCCTCCCGGGCTCGATCTGGGCCTTGCGGACCCGAGCTACCAGGGAGTTGGTCGTCGTCGATGCGTCACTCATCGAGGCCACAACCCGGTTGCGTCCGGGGAGGAATGTCGCTTTTGCGGCATCAAACTCTTCAGATCAACCGCGACGAGGCAGCACTCGCTTTGGCTGTCGTTCCCTCACAGGCAGGCTGCTAGGGTGACGTTGGAGTGCTGTGGTGGTCAGATCCAGGGATCCAAACCCTGGCTGGCGGGTGGGCTGCTCGGTAGTGCGTTGGGGACCAGACCCCACTTGGTTTTCGACGTTGAGATCTTCGGCAGGCGGTTGGCGACAGAACCAGGCCACTCTGCTTGCTGCTCTCTGACCCAAGCCCTCTGGCTTGGCGGTCGGGATCGTTTCTCCGGGTCCTGGGGTGTCGTTCTCCTTCTTGCGCTGTTTTGGAGCAACGATCCTCTACCGGGCGCGACTCGATAAGGCTCTCCAGGTGAAAACCTAAACTCCTCTGGAGTGGGCGGTGGCGGCGCACTCGCCGCTACCTTCTTGGAGGCGCCACCTTGGAGTGTCTTATCCCTCGTGGAGCTTCGGGTTTGCAGCGGTCGTGTGGGGTGGCTATGAAGCCTGGGAGGTGGAGGCCGGGGCGGCGGCCCGGGATGGTGGATGTGCGCCGAGGCGGCAGCCTCGGGAGGCTTTGCGACCATGGCTCGACGAGGCGGGGTCATGGTTCCGCATCGTTGGGCTGTCGAAAGAGTCACGAGGGTGGCTAGTTTGTCACTCCGTTTTTTTTTTGCTCGCCTCCGGACGTAATTTCGTTTGGGGCGACATCTGTGTACTCTGTGTACGGTTTCCCTCTGCTAATATATTGAAGCCAACAATTGCTGGACCTTTCACAAAAAAAGGATCTTGATCATGTAGGCGCGTCTATTATGAATGTAGATGTATAAGAAACTATATTTTTCTCTAAAGAATTTGAAAAGGATTATGAACTTAGTTGAAACTGGTTTGCTGGACTGTATTTATATGATCAAAATGTGGATGGAATTTGCGTTAGTATGGATGAGCCCCAAATTAAGTGGTACAAGCAAAGCTGAGCTCCAAGCAAAAGTTCCCGCCTATGAGAGCATATAGAAATGCGGATTAGCCCAACACACAACCTAGGTATGGTTCATTGTATTTGGCCCGTGTTCTTCAGAAAACAACGACCGAATCGAACCTTATGTTTCTCCGCTTGCTCTCTCGCTCATTCTGCATGTCGACTTGCTATAGACATCAACCAGGCGTCGACACGCTATCTCCGTTGTGAGCAGCAGCCGGGAAACAATACCTCGTTATCCTCCACCGCAGCTCCACGCATTTGCCGGTCCGGTCTCTGCTTCTCAGCTCGGCTGTTGCGCCATGTTGCCGCCTCAGCTGGCATGTCCCGTGTCCCCTCCGCCGGATGGACGGATGGCGCAACAGTTTGATGCGGCTCTCATGAACGAGTGGACTGGCAAAAAGCCGCTCAACCCAGAGGGTGGTTCTTCATGCTTCTTACTTCACAAAAATGTTGGCTCCGGTGAATGGGTGTACTGAAAAAGGATTATTGGATGAAAGGAGGATTCGTAGTTTTCTAATGGATGGGCAATACAGTCGATTCAGATCCATCGAGGGGGTAGGCTGGCTCTGGTTCATGCTATGTTTGGTGGGGAATGATTTTTTTTTTGCGTGAGCTTCCATGTGGGTTTTAATGTTAAACAGCCGCGAATGCACCATAAAACACCAATTTGATGGGCAGAGCAGCGTCCCCCGGGGACAATTGGCCTATTGCACTAGTGTAAGGGGATCTTTTTTTGCAAAAGCTTCCATGTGGTTTTAATATTAAACAACCCCGAATGCGCCATAAAACGCCAATTTGATGGACATAGCAGCGTGAAGCGGTTCTGAGGTAGAAAACAATAATTTTTCTAGCGTATGAACATCAAACTAGTCAGGATCTATCTATCTAGTACATGCGATAACGGTGACGTAACTGGTCACATACCTCTTGTAGACCGATAGTGGGGATTACTCTCCCGCACAAGCGTTGCCGATGAAGTCGTACATAGCCGACCTCAAGGTCGCGGAGAACTTGGCGTGACGAAGTAGACGATGACGCGGCAATGTCGACGATGACCTGCGTCGATGGGTGTCCAACGGAAGGGGGCGTGGCACCGGCGGCTGGGGGTGGGGGGGGGGGTGGTGCCGGCGACAGGGCAGCTGGAGGGCTGCGGTGGTGGCAACACGATGTTGCCCAGGCTCTTCAAATGTGGCGCCTCCGAGAACTCACAAGCATACGGAGCTTAACAACAACCCCCGGTCACTCAGATCCAGCTGAGATCGCAGGAGTAGAACTTTTCTGGAATCCCACAGGGCAACGACACCCAACGGTATACCTTTGGTGGAGAGAGAAAGCCAAACGGGCGGAGAAGCAACTCGGCCGACCCGATACAAATTTAATTGTATTTTTGATGATTTAATCCAATTAATATGCCTTGCTATATAAAGGAGGGAGGGGGTGTGCAAGCACCTTGCCTGCCCCATGTGGGACTAAAGGAAAAGGAGGGAGGAGGGGTTCGGCCGGCTCTCCTAGTCCGAATTGGACTAGGGGCCTTGCCCCCTTCCTCAAGGTTTGGTGTGTCTCCCCTTAATGGGCCACTCTTGGCCCATTTAGGTGGGATGCTTATATATTATTTAATCTCCCGTGACTCCGAAACATTTTCCGGACCACCCGAACATCTTTCGGACATTCCCGGAACCATTCCAGACCTTCCCGGAACTCCTTCCGGACCACCGAAACTCTTTCCGGATTATTTCTCTCTCTCCATCAACTTCCTATATTATTCCAAAACATTCTCCTAGTGTCGTTAAGACCTTAAGTCTTGTTACGCTACGGTTCGAGAACACTCCAGACATGGTCGAGACCCTTCTCTTGCCAATGACTGCCAGGGATAACTGGACGCATATGACGGTCCCTGTGCATTCTACGAATATCGTCGTTGAACCATAAACATGATATTCATTCCCTTTATTTCTATGATACTACCTTGTCCGGGATATGATCGTAGACATCTGATGCCCTGTTGTATCTCGTTACCTACAAAGCTTATTAACTCGTCTGTGATATTACATCTCCATGACCTAGTCATCAGTTGCGCAGCTATATAGATGTAATCTCACCGAGTGGGCCTAGAGTATCTTTCTATTACACGAATGAACAAATCCCGCTCTTGATCCGTACGTCTCAACATACTCTTTCGGGATACCCAAGATGGACACCGTTATTGTCATGCAATATAAGACACAACGTTTGATGCTCTCAAAGTATCGTTACGAAGTAGCAATAAATACGATCTCACGGTCTAAGGAATAAGCTACCATATTACTTCCTATTGCAAATGACCAACATCGTAATACAATCTTATTGCAATACTTTGCGTATGTCCATCACCTTATTCTACCAATAAGATGACCCCATTGTCAACCGACGTCATTGTCCATGATCGGGAATCTCTATCAACTGTTGCCCAACGGATTAGTTTATATAGAGTCTTACTAGGGACTCTGGTTTGTCTATGTATCACACGTGTATTAATTTTTCTGATTAATACAGTTATAGCGTAATACAAAAAATATTATAAACTTATGAGATAATGCGATAAATACTATATATTTATTTTCTCTAGGGCATATCTCTTCCAGTCTCCCACTTGCACTAGAGTACAAATAAACCAGCTGCATTTTACTTCATCATAACCCCTTATCAAATAAGCGTAATATGATAATACTTGCTTGTGGAAGAGTGTTACTTCAATAATATGTACAATACACAATTGTTTGTTCTTTGTGATTTATTGACATCAACTTGTTTGATATCACCATGTTATCTAATAGCATATATACAAACACCGTCACTAAGTGAGACTGCTGTTTCCCAACGCTTACTCTGATTCTGTTAACCAGCCAATTGTTTTGCAAACACACTCAGTCATAGAGAACTCTTTGTACCATTTACAATCTCGCGATATCTTATACTTTCATACCTATGTAGAAGACTTGACATTCTAATGTCAATCTAATGCCTAATGCATTTTTACTTCCGATAAATTCTAAATTTATTTTGATAACTGTTTTTCTTCTAAGAACATGGGTCACATTTTATCGAGCATATAATATGGTTCCTATACGATGTATAATCTACCTATATATAAAGGACGAACGGATTCGCGTCCTAACAGCGCTCCACGTCGCCCCTAATTCCCGCATTGTCCGATCGCCGAAATCGACGGCCCAGGCGCGGCCACGTCGCCCCAGACCATTCGTGTAGTGTTCATGGGCTATTTTTAGCCAATGGGAACTCGCCACGCGTCCCGGTAGTCAGCTGGTGGCAGCCCGTCGCGCCGGTTACCGCACCATTTTACACAAAAGCATCCAACTGATCGAAAGCTCAACCCGCGTCCCAAATTTTAGCACGTCGAGGGACCTCTCCGCGAATCAGGAAACTTCACGGGTGTTTTCGCAGAAGAACCCCCAAGAAACCCCTTCTTCCTCCTCTTCTCCTCTCCCGCGACCGCGCGGCCCCCGCCGCCGCCGCCGCAGCCCTCCGACCGAATGCGAGCACACCGGGAGCTCCGCCGCCTTCTCCTCTGCCTCCTCGCCGGAAGAATCACGCCCAGACGGCCGGAGACGTCACCGCTCC
Source organism: Poa annua (assembly GCA_026929855.1). Classification (NCBI taxonomy): domain Eukaryota; kingdom Viridiplantae; phylum Streptophyta; class Magnoliopsida; order Poales; family Poaceae; genus Poa; species Poa annua. The sequence goes on along the minus strand of CM049430.1, from coordinate 75,445,486 downwards.
ACCGAAGTTCGCCGCGCGCTTTTTCTGTCCACCGCCGCGGGAATGGTTGCCGGCGCCGACTCCGGCAACCATTTGGCGCGCCGCGCCTCCGGTTCGCCGCGCCTCGCTGCGCTCCACCGGATTCACGCCTCCACGACCAGAGCCCGTGCACCGTTGCGCCGCAGCGGGCCGAGCGCCGTCGCCCACAACCGCCGCCCTCGGGCGTCTAGGGCTGATGTCAGCGCGGGTGGCTGACGCGCGGGCCCGCCTGTCAGTTTTGTTTATTACAGAAATAGAAAAAAATCGCAAAATCATATCTTTTGATGTAGAACTCAGAAAAATATAAATAAAATACCAAAAAATTCAGGAAAAAAACATCTTGACAGCTAACAGATTTCCATGCATGTTTACATGACTTTTTAAAAAACACAATTACAATAAAAATTACAAGTTTCCACATTAATTGCGAAATTTAGAAAATTAATATACTTTAAATATGACTACACGAAAATATGAAAAAACTATCAACATAATCACAAAAAAAATTAAGGCACACTTCAACACCGTTTCGAAGTTTCAATTTGCTGTTAATTTAAACAAGAAACAAAAAGTTTATATTTTATTTACTAATAATGCAAACTTTCAAACCTACGAGATTGAGAATATTTACGCTACCAAGTTTAAATTCCATTTACAACACGGGTGCGGCCTCGCCGCGCCAGATCCACTAGTATCGCATAATAGACCAACACATCTTATAACCACTACTATCGTGTATCATTACTCTTAATGATTAATTGGATTTCCAAGGACCATTCCTTCGGTTTTAATCTATTGACTCTTCAGAATCAATCCAAAACAACTCGACTCTATATTTAAAATTCTTGTTCTATTCCAAAATAGACACTAACTTTTAAATAGTTTCACAACTTCATCTTTCTAATTAATTCTACCGGTACTATTCTTGATATGTCATTTACATATGATGAATTCGACTCCCACTCAAATTATGTCACCTACACATTTGAGGACATGAGCTCCCACTCAAAATATGTCATCCACACATATGAGGGTCTAAGCTCCCACTCAAAAATATGTCTCTTACATATTCTACTTGAAAAAACTAACTCCCACTTAATTTAGTAAATTCATAATTCCTTTTGATATTTTGGTCAAACCAAAATCATGATCATATATCAATTCGAACTTAATACGACCTGTAGTATTCTACTAATACATATCCCATAGACTTTTCAAGCTTGCCTACACTATATATAGTCAACAAATTTGATTTTGTCTAAGACACTTTTCTTTGACAAAATATGTTTTCATATCTTTCTTATAGTTGCATTTCTCATATAACACTTTATATGATGATTAAGTAATCTTATTCCTCTAATTATATTTATAATAACTTTTACTATTTTAATCCTTCTAAATGTAACTTCGGTTTTCAGACTCAAAAGCCTCTGTTTGTATTCTGACATTTTCTCAACTTTCTTTGTATTCATAAGGTGTACCTTGATCTGTCAACAAGATCTAGAATGCTTAATATTAAACTGTGACCTGACAGCAAATATTAATATAACACCTTATTTAAAAGCTTCTTGTATGAAAATACTATGATCTATTTGAAGAGGATTGCATGGTGAAAACAATTTTCAAGTCTCCTTCACTCTTATCATTAAATTTTCATTTGTAGACATACTCTTTTCGGAACAAATTCCAATATTCTACTTTCATGAATATAGGTCTAATACCTTGTTTCAAGCTTTTAATTTTATTCCATTAACCATAATTCGAAAATCACATTTTCCTTGGAATTACACAGACATCAACACAAGTTTTGCTTCTGTTGGGTTTTGGAATACACTCTCATCCAATGTGAGTATTCTACAAAGAACTATTCGTGTATATTTTGAATTATCGTATAATCATCTATATTACGACACTATTGTCGATCACACGAATTACCGTTGAAAATTATCTATTTTCTAAAGTGGACATCGACTATAATGTTTCGAATATATTAAGAAATTCTAAAAGAGATTCTGAAAGACCACACTTTATCTAAAATAGAGTATGATTATAATATTTCACATATCAGTATATCCAATATTATAATTTTGTAAAATAAATTTCCACAAGTCTTTTGTGTTGAAACCATAATTCAAAAATATTGTCCCTTTTGATCCAATCTTGCGAATACAATATTTACTAATCTTTCTTCTGAAAATCCCTTTGATCTTTTATCAAATTATTTTCAGACTCATGATTTATTATGCAAATACTTTTATTTACTAATAATCATAGAAGAATTTGAATTGATGAACTTTACCACTTATTTAATTCAATAATCATATAGCATGACTTTCAATTAATTTCCTTGCATATTGACACTTCAATATCCAATTTTAACTTTAATCAATTTGGCACTTGCAACATTTAAATAGATCAAAGTATCTTATATTTCTTACATTGCTGTTATGATCAAATTTGGTGGTGTTTGTTCTTGCAACAAAATCATACAATTCTTGGACACATAATTTTATCATTCCCGCTTCTATAAATGTACATCATACTAGTAATGTAATTGAGATGTGATTGCATATAATTTACTCGTAATATAAAACAACTGCTTTGTTCCATAACATAAAACAACTGATTTGTTCTATTACATATATGAATAACTATGTCTTGTAACATTCAAGACACTAAACTAAATCACACTCTCACTATTACAAAAAAGTCTTATAAAAAACTATTGATGATAACTAATATGATATCTTGAGGACGTGAGCATCACTGGCCATCAACTCTCTTGCTTGCCATCACTTGCGCAATGTCACATCATTCACCTCCTCATATATGTGATAATCAGGACCTGTTTCATAAATAGAATAAGTATCAAATACTATTTATCAAATATCATGAGAAGAATACACTCATAACTTTGTATATCAATTATACCTGTAGCGTCAAAGAGCTCTCCTTCGATGGAATCAACCTTTAGAGATTTGAACTTGTTCACGAACGTGAAGAAGCTCATCGTGTCTCTCTTTATAGCATATTCACGCACATGCTCTTCATAGCTAGGAGGTAGAGATATCAGCGCATTCTCTATTGCACTAGAGTCCGCTATCCAGAAATCATAGACATTCGTAAGTTTGAAGTAGATGTCATACAATTTCTTCAAATGCGTCTCCAGACAGGTATGTTCCTCCATGTGAAGGGTCTGGAACTTTCTTAACTGTCTGAACTGCTCAAGCTTCATTTCATCTTTGAAGTGCGTCTTGATGGCATCAATCATGACATAAGGTTCCATGTGTCAAAACATCATTTTCAACTCTGGTGGTAGGATTACGGTCATGACGGACTCCACTTCTATGAAAATGTCACGACGCTGACGGAACTCCTCATCTTCCTCCTCGCTAGCAGAATCATCTGGTCTATCTCCTAACTTTTGTCCTAGGACATATAGGATGTTGTTGTGTATGAGAATTGATACGTCTCCAACGTATCCATAATTTCTTATGTTCCATGCTATGTTATATCTTGTTATTACATGTTTTATATGCATTTTATATAGTTTTATGCCTTTTTTGAGACTAACCTATTAACAAGATGCTGATACGTCCAAAACATATCTACTTTCCCACAAAAATTTGCTATTGTTTTACCTCTAATTTGTGTGTTTTGGATGCAACTAACACGGACTAACGCTGTTTTCAGCTGAATTACCCTGGTGTCTCCTTTTTGTGCAGAAATATCAACTTCGGGGAAAAAACCCAAAAGACATCCAGGAAATATTTTTCATCCGAGGTGAACCTAGAACCACGAAGAGCAAACGGAGAAGAGGCTCGAGGGGCCCACACCACCCCGTGGCGCGGGGCCCATCTGGCCGCGCCAGGAGGTGGTGTGGCCGCCTCGGCCACCACCTCGCAACCCCCTCGCGGCTATAAGACTCTCCTGAGCTAAAAACGTTCGGGGGATATCCACTTTCCAAAGAACACCACCATACGCCGCCGCCATCGCGAATCCTAGTTCGGGGACCAGAAGTCTCTGTCCCGGCACCCTGCCGGGACGGGGAATCGAAGGGGATCATCGCCATCATCATCGCCAACGCCTCTCCATCAACCCTCCATGTTTTTCCCATCCACGAGTGAGTAATTCACAGCTGTAGGCTTGAGAGGATGGTGGGGATTGGATGAGACCAATCATGTAATAGCTGTAAGATTGTTAGGGCATAGTGCCTAGTATCTGTTATCGGTGTTTTACGTCATTGTTCCAACTTGTTATGCTTAATGCTTGACACGAGGGCCCGAGTGCCATGATTTCAGATCTGAACATGTTATTGTATCATGATAATAATCATTGTTTTGGATCATATCTATGAGTTGTATACACATATTATTGTCCGGAACCGATGGCCCCAAAGTGACATCAATTGGGATAACCGGAGGGAATGGCTATGATGTGAGGATCACATGTATTTATGGAGTGTTAATACTTTGGTCTGGTACTTTATTAAAAGGAGTACCTTAATTGCCAGTAGTTTCCCTAGAGGCCCCTCAGCAAATGGGCTGGCAGGACAAAAGATGATGTGCAAGTTTCTCATTGCGAGCACGCACAACTAAATTGGAATACATGCTTATGATTAGTTAATACTTGGATACTTTATATTATTTATCTGCAAATGCCTATGCTATGTTATTACATGAATTATCTTATCCATGCAACGCCCGTACATCCGTCCCTATGCCTATAGTATTTTATGCCTGCTGTCTACATCAATCATAATCGCTGTCTTAATGCTCCTGCTACTGTTATTTCACTACTGTCTCTGCTATAAAACTGTTGCTACTAATATTCCATCTCGAGCAAGTCTATTCACAGGTGTAGCTTATCTGACAAATCATCTGTTAAACCTTATAAATATTCTTTGGCTCTCCTTGTGTCGAATCAATAAATTTGGGTTTTACTTCCCTCGAAGACTGTTGCGATCCCCTATACTTGTGGGGTCATCAAGACTATTTTCTGTCACCGTTGCCGGGGAGCACAACTTTATTTGTAAGCCCACCTGAGTGTGATAGTGTTCGTTGGAATTTATTCATCATGGGAAGAAATGCTGATAAGAAGTTTCCCATCGTGCCATCCACTACAAGGAAAGGTACAACTCTGAACTCTACTGCTGCGCTTGATTCTCCGTCTGTGTTGAGTAAGCTTGTTACACCATCACAACCTGCATTTTCTGTTACTACTACTGAATCTGAAGTTACGTATGATGATGCTTCTACTGTTCTCGATGAAACTGGTTCATTAGGTCCCTTTTTTGATGCTACTATTGCTAAATCTAAACAAACAGAAAATGCTGAAACTCTTAATGAAAATGCTGAAACATCTGTTAATTCACCTGAATTTACATGTGATATACTAATGATGAGTGTGATGATATATATGTGGATCTTGATGATGCTCTTATTAAAGAAATTAATAATATGAAAGATGCTAGCGCCTTTAAAAAACTTGTTGGAAAACGTGCTGTTAAATATAAATTATCTTCTGATGCTAAATTTGCTACATCTCCTATAAACATAAAAGATAAGTATTATGATTTCTCTCTTGATTTGGATCATATAGATATTGTTGAAAGAGAACCTTTTTGTGGAACTGAAAATGAAAGTGTTGTAGAACACATGAATGTATTGTCTGATTTGAGTGGAATATTTGTTGAGGACATTAAAAGACGCACTTAATTTCTTGCTAAAATATTTCCTTTATCATTAAAAGGAGAAGCTAAAACTTGGTATAATAATTTATCTCCTGGTTCCATCACTAGTCCTAAGGGTTTGCTTGATGCTTTCTTTCAAAAATATTTCCCTGCTAGTGCTCAACATGATGCTTTGTTAAAAATCTATAATTTTAATCAAGATGAAGGTGAGAAATTGCCTAAGGCCTGGACACGCTTTTGTTGCATATTAAGAGGCCAGCCGAACCATGATTTGGAGAAAAATGATCTACTTGATATATTTTATAGTGGACTAACTGCTGAATCTAGGACATACCTGGATAGTTTTGCTAGTTGTGTTTTCAGGAAAAGGACTCTCGAAGAAGCTGAAGAATTATTGGCTACAATATGTAAGAATAATGATTATTGGGATATTCCTGAACCAACTCCAACACCTCCACCAACACAGAAGAAGAGAGGTATGATTGAATTAAATGAAGAAAGATGAGGGAAGCTAAAAGATCTCTTCAAGAAAGTGGTATTAAATCTGAAGATGTGAAGTATTTACCTCCTATTGAAGAATTATGTAAGCCTATTCCCCCTCCAACCGTTATTGACGTACACTCTCCAAAGGTTTGATGATATTGATTTCTCTTACTCTAAACCTCCAGCTCAGTGTTTTGATGAATTTGATGATATTATTGTTAAGCAATGCAATTTTAATACAAAAATAGATAATCATTTAATGGAAAATTCTCATGCTATCACTGATCTACATGATATTGTTGATAGAACTACTAATGACGTTAAATTGCTCATTAAACACTTTCATATGGTTGAAACTCAAATAGATCAACTCACTAAAGTGCAAAAAGAATTGCTAGTAAACAACTCTATTGCTATAGAAAAACTTCTTTGTGAAGTAACAACTAGAGGTGGTAAATCAACTCAAGACCCCTTGTATCCTGAAGGACATTATAAAAGAATTGAACAAGATTCTCAACGAGTTAATGAACCTAGTACTTCTTGTAGGAAAGAGAAAAAGAAACATAAAACTATTGTAAAATCCTCTGAGCCTGTTAATGATCCTAATAGTATATCTGTTTCTGATGCTGAAATTGAAAGTGGTAATGAACACAACAATAATAATGCTAATAACAATGATAAAGATAAAAATGCCAATTCAGATCAGGAAGAAATAGAAGAAGAACCTGAAAAACATGATAAAAATAAAAAGTACACTAAAGAATATTTTATTGCTAAGAAACATGGTAATGAAAGAGAACCTTGTGTCCAAATACCAATGCCTATTCCTGCTAAACAACTTAAATCTAAAGAGGAAGAACATTATAATAAATTTTGTGATTGGATGAAACCATTGTTCTTGCAAATTCCTTTGACTGATGCTATTAAGTTGCCTCCTTATTCTAAATATATGAAAGATATTGTGACTAACAATAGAAAAATTACTAATGAGGAAATATCTACTATGCTTGCTAATTACTCTTTTAATGGCAAGGTTCCAAAGAAGCTTGTGTGATCCAGGTATACCAACTATTCCTTACTCTATCAAAAATAATTATGTTAAAACTGCTCTATGTGATTTGGGAGCTGGAGTTAGTGTTATGCCTTTCTCTCTTTACAAGAGACTTTATCTTGATAAGCTGATACCTACTGATATATATTTGCAAATGGCTGATAAATCTACTGTTGTTCCTTTTGAAATTTCTGAGGATGTTCCTGTCCAAATAACTACCAATTGCTTGATTATGATTGACTTTGTTGTTCTTGAAATGCCTGAAGATGATAATATGTCTATTATTCTTGGAAGACCTTTTCTAAATACTGCATGGGCTGTTATTGATTGCAATAAAGGAAACGTTAGTTTTAATGTTCATGACAAGGAGCATACTGTCTATTTTCCCAATAAAGTTGATAGAATGCCTGGAGTTAATATAATTACCAATTTGAGGTCTATTAGAGTGGAAAGTATTGATTGCCCATATAAAGAAGAATACAAACTCTCAAGATTGGATCCATACCAATTCATTATAAGGTAACATGAGTGTCTCATATGGTTTAAAATCTTTCATGTCGTATAAAATTCATTTGGTGGCAAGACTGAAGGGGATCGTGGGCAGAAAACAATAATTTTCCTAGCAACGATATCCTTAAACCAGCCAAGATCTATTCTATGCAGATATAGTAGTACGAACGGAGATCGGAATACATACCCTTGTAGACCGAAAGCGGGGATTACGTTCCCGCACAAACGTTGTCGATGAAGACCGACGAAGCCGACCTCAAGGTCGTGTAGAGGAAGCAGGCCTCCGAGTACCGCTAGCGCAGCACCTCGCAGGGAGTCGCACACGTACGGTGGAGACGACGCCTCCGAAGCTCCAGTCCAGGACGAGCAGCGGAAGACTTGGACCGGAACACCAGCAGCGCGGCAGCGGGCTATGGTGGAGGAGATCCCCGACTCCTCTTGCTCGGCGCGGCTCCAACTTGGGAACCACGAGATCGAGAGAGAAATCAGGAATTAATTGGTGAATTAAAAGGCTGGGGGTGCCCCTTCTTATATAGGCTCCCAAGGGGAGCCAACCTTGCTAGCCAAGCCATGTGGGACTATTCCCACATGGCTGGTTCGGCCAAGGGGGGGCGCCGGCCCCCTGGTGGGCCCCTTGTGGCCCACCTAGGCCGGCCCCTAGGCTCCCACCGAATTCCCCAAGGGGGTTTCCCCCCTCTTGGGCCTTCTTTCGTCCGGAAGGCCCATTTAGGGAAATCTGCCTTAATAAATTCGAAAATAAATATATAAAATCATATTTGCATATTAATAACACTAATTAATATCAAACATAATATATAAAATATTTCCTAGCTCCGAAAACTCTTTCGGCGCTGCCCGATCTCCATCGGACCTCTCTCGGGACTGTCCCGGTGATCTCCTTCCTTTCCGGTTGTCTTGTCGAAACCCCTTAAGTGTGTTACCCTAGCGGTTCGATATAATATCAGGTATGATCAAGACTCCTCAATGATCAACGACTAACTCGTAGGCCTGGACCCCCTGAATTAATCCCTGAGATATAACGAATGACTTTCATCTATCAAACCTGAACGTGAAGTCTTAGACCTTTTGCCATAGCGATACTTAGCACGTCCGAGTGTCGTTCCATAGATATCTCCATACCTAATCCCGACCTCGTTACCGACGATGCTATCTTCTACTCGTTCATGATCTCACGTCTTCGTGACCTAGTCACATGCTTGCAAGCTCATTAGACATGATCTCACCGAGTGGGCCCGAGAGTATCTATCCTGCTACGCGGACTGGCAAATCCCGCTCTTGACCCCTCGTCTCAATACTCCTTTCCAATACCCAAAAGTATCACCGTTATTGTCATACTAAATAAGATACGACGTTTGGTGCAATCAAAGTATCTTCGGGGAATATCGATAAGAGTTGATCTCACTGTCAAAGGTGTAATGACTATGTTCTCCAAAACTGGGTATGTCCATCACATCACTCTCCAGCGATATGACTCTCATTGCCGACCGGCGCCATGCCCCATGACCGGGAAACCTCGATCATCAATCGCGCAACGAAACTAGTCTTAGTAGAGGCTACTAGGGACCTGGTTGTTTACGTATCACACCCGCATTAATGTTTCCGCTTAATACGGTTCCAGCATGACACAAAAACCTATTATGAACAAACGAGATATGATAAAGAATACACTTTATTAATTGCCTCTAGGGCATATCTCCTTCAGTCTCCCACTTGCACTAGAGTACAAATTAATCTAGATGACAACTTGGTAAAAGCCTAACACCCATAGCTAACTGGTGTTGTTCATGCTTATCAAGCGGGAGAGGCTTCGTCAGCGGATCTGCCACATTCAGATCCGTATGCACTTTGCAAATCTTCACATCGCCTTCCTGTACGTATTGACGTATCACGTGGAAGCGTCGGAGAATGTGTTTGGCGGTGGAGTGAGTCCTTGGCTCCTTGGCGTTCGCAATGGCACCCGTATTGTCGCAGAAGAGGACCACGGGGTCCTGCACGCTCGGGAACACTCCAAGTTCGACGACGAACTTCCTCAGCCACACAGCTTCATTCGCGGCCTCGCAGGCAGCAATGTACTCCGACTCCATTGTAGATTGTGCGACTATGGGTTGCTTCCCACTTCTCCAGCACACGGCGCCTCCATTCACCTTGAACACGTAACCTGTCTGTGACTTACAGTCATCGGGGTCTGAGCAGAAACTTGCATCTACGTAACCCGTTACGCCAAGTTCCTCATCGCAGCCACCATACACAAGGAACATTTCCTTTGTCTTATTGAGATACTTAAGAATGCTCTTAACAACTATCCAATGCGGCATTCCAGGATTACTCTGGAACCGGCTTGTCAAACTTAGAGCTAATGCCACATCTGGTCTAGTACTCAACATTGCATACATGATCGATCCTATGGCTGAAGCATAAGGATGTTTCGTCATTTCGGCCTTACCCAGTTCCGTCACCGGACACTGCGCCTTACGCAATATCTTATTCTTGATAACCGGCAGAGAACCCTTCTTTGCCTTCTCCATATGAAAACGCTTCAATATTTTATCAAGATAAGTACTCTGACTTAGTGCTAATAGGCGCCTTGATCTATCACGGTAGATCTTTATGCCTAAAACATACGCAGCTTCTCCTAAGTCCTTCATGGAAAACTTACTGTTTAAATATTCCTTCACGCTATTCAGAAGTTCCACATCATTCCCTATTAGCAATATGTCGTCAACATACAGTGCTAAGAACACAACCGAGCTCCCACTCATTTTCTTGTAAATACAGGTCTCTTCCACATTCTGGATAAATCCAAAACCTTTGATTACCTCATCAAAGCGAAGATTCCAGCTCCGAGATGCCTGCTTCAATCCATAGATGGATCGCTGAAGGTTGCACACCTTGTTAGCACTTCCTGGATCGACAAAACCTTCCGGCTGTACCATGTACAACTCTTCCTCAATGTTTCCATTCAGGAAGGCCGTTTTGACGTCCATCTGCCAGATTTCATAATCATAGTAGGCAGCTACCGCTAACAAAATCCGAATAGACTTAAGCATCGCTACCGGTGAAAAGGTTTCATCGTAGTCAATTCCATGAACTTGTCGGAAACCCTTTGCGACAAGCCGAGCTTTATAGACGGTCACATTACCATCAGCATCAGTCTTCTTCTTAAAGATCCACTTATTCTCGACGGCCTTGCGCCCTTCGGGAATATCCACCAAGGTCCACACTTGGTTATCATACATGGATCCTATTTCGGATTTCATGGCTTCAAGCCATTTCTCGGACTCTAGACTCTCCATCGCCTCCTTGTAGTTCGTAGGTTCGTCTTGCTCAACTAGCATGACGGTGCAAACCATATTGCCATACCATTCTGGTGCGATCCGAGATCTACCAGACCTACGAGGTAGACCATCTTCCTCGACAGTTTCTCCCACTCCTTCCACGGAGGACGTTTCCGGAATTGCTTCCGTTGCGCCACTCGGAATCTCGAGTTCAGGATCAACGATTTCATCGAGGTCTACCTTCCTCCCACTTACTCCTTTCGCGAGAAATTCCTTCTCTAGAAATGCACCGGTCTTCGCGACAAAAGTTTTGCCCTCAGCTTGGTTGTAGAAGGTGTACCCAACGGTTTCCCGTGGATACCCTACAAAGACGACTTTCTCTGACTTCGGTTCGAGTTTGTCGGGCTGTAGTTTCTTAACGTACGCCTCACAACCCCAAACCTTCAGAAACGATAACTTAGGCTTGTGGCCATACCATAATTCATACGGTGTCGTTTCAACGGACTTGGACGGAGCCCTATTTAAAATGAATGCGGCTGTTTCTAACGCATAACCCCAGAAGGACACTGGCAGATCAGTAAGAGACATCATAGATCGGACACTATCCACTAGAGTACGATTACGTCGCTCGGACACACCGTTACGCTGCGGAGTTCCGGCGGGCGTAAGTTGGGGCACTATGCCACAACTCTTCAGATGTGTGCCAAACTCAAAACTCAAGTACTCTCCACCGCGATCGGACCGGAGATGCTTGATTTTCCTATTAAGCTGATTCTCAACTTCACTCTGGAATTCTTTGAACTTTTCAAACGTTTCAGACTTGTGTTTCATCAAATAGATATAACCGTATCTACTCAAGTCATCAGTGAAGGTGACGAAGTAACGATAACCATTGCGTGTCGAAACGCTCATTGGTCCACATACGTCTGTATGTATGATCCCCAACAAATCCGACGCCCGTTCAACGAAACCTTTGAACGGTGTCCTGGTCATTTTGCCCATGAGGCATGGTTCACATGTATCGAGGGATCCGAAATCCAACGAGTCCAAGAGTCCATCGGAGTGGAGTCGCTTCATGCGCTTTATACCAATATGACCAAGACGGCAATGCCATAAAAACATGGCGGTATCGTCACTACACTTAATTCGTTTGGCCTCTATGTTATGGATGTGAGTACTACGATCGAGATTCAACAAGAATAAACCGTTATTCTCGGGAGCATCAACATAAAAGATATCATTCATATAAATAGCACAATTGCTTGACACTGATTTAAATGAATAACCGTCTTGTAACAGGCAAGACCCACTTATAATGTTTACACTCAAGGATGGCACAAAATAACATTTATTTAAAACCAAAACTAATCCCGATGGTAGATGCAGAGGGAGCGTGCCGACAGCCACCACATCGACTCTCGATCCGTTGCCGACGCGCATCGTCACCTCATCCTTCGCCAGCCGCCTTCTATTCCGTAACTCCTCCTGAGAGTTACATATATGAGCAACAGAACCAGTATCAAATACCCACGTGCTGCTCCGGGCGGATGTAAGGTACACATCTATAACATGTATATCAAATATACCTTTCTCTTTGTCGACCGTCTTGCCAGACTTCCTATCCTCCAGATACTTGGGGCAGTTGCGCTTCCAGTGACCCTTCCCCTTGCAGTAGAAACACTCCACGCTAGCTCTGGGACCAGATTTGTTAGTCCTGGACTTGGCAGCCGACTTGGCCTCCCTCCGGGACTTCCAGCTCTGCTTTCCCTTGCCACCGGACTTCTTGAAATCAACGGTCTTGTTGACCATCAACAGAGTGTGCTCCTTCTTAATCTCTACCTCAGCAGTCTTGAGCATCACGAACACTTCACCCAGGGACTTAGCCATGCCCTACATGTTATAGTTCATGACGAAGCCTTTGTAGCTTGGCGGCAACGATTGCAACACCCTGTCAATCGCCAGCTCATCGGGAATCTGACACTCCAGAGCATTCAGGCGTTGAACGTAGCCAGACATCTTGACTACATGCTCGCTCACACTGCTATGCTCTTCCATCTTGGCTGAGAAGAAAAGCTCAGAAGCCTCATATCTCTCAGCCTTAGCCTGCGGCGCGAAGACAGCCTTAAGATCCGAAATGATCTCTAAGGCGCTCATCTTCTCAAAGCGCTTCTGCAGGTCGGCTTCCATGGCGTAGAGCATGCCACTCTGGACAAAGGCAGAATCCTCCGATCGGGTCTGGAAGACCTTCTTCTCATCCTCAGAGGCATCATCTGCAGGAGGGTCACCTATGGCGGCCTCAATGACGTAGGCCACCCTATGGGGAGTGAGGAGGATCCTCAGGTTGCGGAACCAGGCCATGAAGTTTGACCCATTGGTCTTAAGATTTTCTTTCTCAAGGAACAGACCTAGGTTAAACGAGGGGCGAGACATCTACAATGGAATTTGCAACAACATAAGACTTTGTTCATAATAATTTTGAGTTATAGTATTTTAAGAAAATAACTGACATAACTCCCACTCAAACGAACATCCCTCCTGGTCGTTTAAGCGATTACACGACCCCCATCCATTGCACCGCCCCTCATCATCAAAGCCGGCGGCACAACTTCAAGAGTAGACAAAATCGTCCGTCACACCAATTTTGTGACTCGTGCTCGGCCTTTCGGCCTTCCTGTTCCGAGGCCATACTTCTGAGTATGCTAGGCTCGCCACCAAAGACCTCCACGCTGACGCTTGTGCAACATGGCTTACACGCACCGTATGCGAACGAAGATATGTCTGACACCCGATCATCACGGCCTGCCTCATAACGTAGAACTTTATTGGTGGTGCGCGTTGGAGGGAGAACACTAGTGGTATTTTGAAGGGATCATCTTATTCAACTACCGCCGTGTAACACACAATCACACACAAAATAAGATGCACACAAAACATCAAATGTAATGCAATGTGATATAGTCCATCACGCCATTGTCTTCTTGGCGCCCGCAGTTTATAAACAATTTAATAAACCTACCTTGACCATATCACATAGCCCCTGCAAAATAAAGTTAGACGCTTCTACTTTATCTTTTGCATATTTTACGTGGCTTGGGGCTTTCGTAAATAGAACCGCTTCATACCTACGAATCTTATGACCACAACAACGATCCAATAATTGCATGTTTAAGCATCCCTTTCGGGCCCTCCATTGAAAATGCGAAGACCAACTAAAGAGAGAGAAACCGTCACCCGCCAGCCACAGATACGGTACAAGCCGTATGTCAGTAGTGGAACCAGTCTCGCGTAAGCGTACGCGTAAAGTCGGTCCGGGCCGCTTCATCAACTCAATGCCGCTGGAATTTGCAAGTGCACGCTAGAGGGTAGCAAATAACAGGAACGGTGCCCCCGTGCAGAGCACGGGTTCTAACAGCGTACAGCTATATCTTACGATAGATCGGCTCTGATACCACTGAAGGGGATCGTGGGCAGAAAACAATAATTTTCCTAGCAACGATATCCTTAAACCAGCCAAGATCTATTCTATGCAGATATAGTAGTACGAACGAAGATCGGAATACATACCCTTGTAGACCGAAAGCGGGGATTACGTTCCCGCACAAACGTTGTCGATGAAGACCGACGAAGCCGACCTCAAGGTCGTGTAGAGGAAGCAGGCCTCTGAGTACCGCTAGCGCAGCACCTCGCAGGGAGTCGCACACGTACGGTGGAGACGACGCCTCCGAAGCTCCAGTCCAGGACGAGCAGCGGAAGACTTGGACCGGAACACCAGCAGCGCGGCAGCGGGCTATGGTGGAGGAGATCCCCGACTCCTCTTGCTCGGCGCGGCTCCAACTTGGGAACCACGAGATCGAGAGAGAAATCAGGAATTAATTGGTGAATTAAAAGGCTGGGGGTGCCCCTTCTTATATAGGCTCCCAAGGGGAGCCAACCTTGCTAGCCAAGCCATGTGGGACTATTCCCACATGGCTGGTTCGGCCAAGGGGGGGCGCCGGCCCCCTGGTGGGCCCCTTGTGGCCCACCTAGGCCGGCCCCTAGGCTCCCACCGAATTCCCCAAGGGGGTTTCCCCCCTCTTGGGCCTTCTTTCGTCCGGAAGGCCCATTTAGGGAAATCTGCCTTAATAAATTCGAAAATAAATATATAAAATCATATTTGCATATTAATAACACTAATTAATATCAAACATAATATATAAAATATTTCCTAGCTCCGAAAACTCTTTCGGCGCTGCCCGATCTCCATCGGACCTCTCTCGGGACTGTCCCGGTGATCTCCTTCCTTTCCGGTTGTCTTGTCGAAACCCCTTAAGTGTGTTACCCTAGCGGTTCGATATAATATCAGGTATGATCAAGACTCCTCAATGATCAACGACTAACTCGTAGGCCTGGACCCCCTGAATTAATCCCTGAGATATAACGAATGACTTTCATCTATCAAACCTGAACGTGAAGTCTTAGACCTTTTGCCATAGCGATACTTAGCACGTCCGAGTGTCGTTCCATAGATATCTCCATACCTAATCCCGACCTCGTTACCGACGATGCTATCTTCTACTCGTTCATGATCTCACGTCTTCGTGACCTAGTCACATGCTTGCAAGCTCATTAGACATGATCTCACCGAGTGGGCCCGAGAGTATCTATCCTGCTACGCGGACTGGCAAATCCCGCTCTTGACCCCTCGTCTCAATACTCCTTTCCAATACCCAAAAGTATCACCGTTATTGTCATACTAAATAAGATACGACGTTTGGTGCAATCAAAGTATCTTCGGGGAATATCGATAAGAGTTGATCTCACGGTCAAAGGTGTAATGACTATGTTCTCCAAAACTGGGTATGTCCATCACATCACTCTCTAGCGATATGACTCTCATTGCCGACCGGCGCCATGCCCCATGACCGGGAAACCTCGATCATCAATCGCGCAACGAAACTAGTCTTAGTAGAGGCTACTAGGGACCTGGTTGTTTACGTATCACACCCGCATTAATGTTTCCGCTTAATACGGTTCCAGCATGACACAAAAACCTATTATGAACAAACGAGATATGATAAAGAATACACTTTATTAATTGCCTCTAGGGCATATCTCCTTCAAAGACTAGATCATCCTTGTTAACAAATGCATTTTAAATGCACAAAGAGGCTAAACAATTTTTCTTTCTCTCATCCTTGTTATACCTACTGTAATGTTACTTAGTTTGCAATTTTTAGTTGAATTTTTTGTTAGAAAATAATTTTTCAGTATTGAATTTAATAATGCAAAATACCAGAAAATGAAAAAAATAAAGTTTCTCAGAAAATTAAAATTTTTATATGAAAAATCATATTTTTCGAGGAGGCTCCTGAAAGCGCCAGAGAGCCACCAGGGGACCCCCTGGGCCACCTCACCACTTGGTGGCGCGACTGGCATCTGGCCGCGCCAGCTATTGGTGTGGGGCCCATAGGCCCCCCCCACTTGCTCTCTCTCCTTCCCCTTCCTCCTTCTTGCCCAAAAAATCACTCCTGGATATTTCAAACCTGTGTTCTTGCTGCTCATCTCCTGAGATTTCGATCTCCACATTCAACCAATTTCTGTTGCTGAAATTTGGTGCATCTCCTCTCCGTTATGTGACTCCTCCGAATGTCCAAGTAGAATTTTGTTTAATGGTGTATATATGAAGTATTTTTTTGCTGTCGATATCTTGTTTAGTGAGTTTTAATGCTTCTTCTAAGTTGAAATAACTAGTTTTGATGCATGCTTAAGCCTCTAGCAAGTCACTATAGTGGTTTCCCTTCATTTAGTTGGCTAAAAATCGATTTTTATGATGTTTGTTGAAAATTTCAGAACATGGAAGGAAATGCATTTGCACTAGATCCTAGTGAGATAGTGTTGGATGGGAAGTTCAAGGTGCATAGAGAGGAAGGAGTATACCCATCCGTCTACCCGTGCTCACAATTCATGGAATTCGTGGGGATTACGCAAGATTTTCATTCTCTAATGTCAAATGCAGGATTGAAACATTTTCTTGATGATCCACCTTTCCAATATGCTATTTTGTCTATTGATGAGAGTTCCACATGGAGGATCATTGGAGAAGCGAAGGGGAACCCAAGGCTATTGATGGATGTGTATGAAGAGATTTGTTATGGGAGGAGCTTCTCTAAGGAACACAGTAAAATCAGGAGTATTCATCTCCCTTCCATTCGTTATTTCGCATACTTCATTGCTATGTGTATGCTAGATAGGAAATCAGCTGGTAAATTAGGCTTGCCTGATTTTGCTTTTTTAGCTGCTGCTTTGCGTCGTGATAGGACTTATAACTTGGGTGCTATGATTGCTCACCGTTTCGCTACTAACCGTGAGAAGGGAGGAATTTGTGGAGGACTAGTTGCTTCACGATTATTAGTCTTTGCTGGCTGTTATGTTTTTAGTTTCCAAATCCGAAAACCCAACAATATTTGCTGTTTCACTTTGCTTTTGTATAGTTTGTTTCAGAGGTCATTATCTTCAATTACTCCATGGAGCTTGGTTATTATCTCATATCTTTCAAGCACACAAGTGATAAGGCAATTATGATGATCTATGACAATTACGAGTTAGGTAAGAGGCTGGTAATAAACTCTATTTGTTTCTCATTTTTGTATCATGTGAGCATGCTTACATGGTTCGCATAAGGTATATGTCGATTGGTGGATGCTTAGTAGTTCGTGTTCTCTTATGATCGTTTCCAATTTATTTATGATGGATGTCATGTCTTTTTGGATATTTGCTTGCATTGCTTTGCTCATAATAGAATATGACACTGTGGTATCCTCCTCTGAACAATTCATTCGAATTGACTTGGCACATGCTTACACATGTTATGACTGAAAACAAAAAGTCAATTAAGCCTTGATGACATATTTTGACTCAGAGTTCTTGTATCTTTATTATGCCTCTTTAATTCTATTTCGTCGCAAGCATGATTATGACAGTTATTGCTCTCTTGAATTGTCGCTTTCCCATCTTTTGCTAGCCTCCACTTGTACTAAGCTGAGATAATGCTTGTGCTTCCAAATCCTTGAAAACCAAGTTATTCCAAAGAGTACACCATAAATACCTATGCATGGCAATTTCAAACCATTCAAGTAAATTCGCATGTGCTACCTTTAAAACCTTCAAACACTTCTTAATTTGTGCCACTGTTTTGAGCTCATGAGGAAGTGGTAGTTGGTCTTGTTATCTTCCATACTAATTAAGTATTTGACTTGCATGCTACATCTGCTCGTCACTAATTTTGTAATGGGATGGTCAGACCATTATAATATCAAAAATGGATTTGAGAAAATAAAAATAAAGACTCCTCCAGGGTTTGAGATTGTTTAGTGGGAACCCGAGGATTCGGTTAGCCATGGTATTGTTAGCAAGATGGGGAGGTGTGTCAAGCTATCAAAATGAATATAAAGATGCATATTATAAGTGCTTTGTTTTAAAAATAATCGGAACCGCTCTCAACTTGCTTAGTATGGAAGATAACAAGAACTCTATTGCCAGTCGTTGACCTAACAACGACCACTCAAAAACAATTTTACCTCTGTTTCAAAATGATACGAAGCTCTAGCACATGTTCAATCCCTACTTCCCTCAATGCAGGACATATCTTTTACTTTACTGTTGAGTCACCATCCTTCTTTGAGCACCTTCTCGAGAGCATAACTGTCATTCTTAGTGTAATGTGCTTGTCCCTTAATATGTTAACCGCGGTGTAATCTAGATGCTTTTATCTTTGATATCTTTATCTCTAGTCTTCTCTTGAAACTCAGAGGTGCCTGGGCATTTATGTTTTGCTGTTACATTCGGGCAAGCGAGATACCACTTTATCATACTTTCTTATGATCTTTGCAATTCTGTGAATTGATATGTTTCATGTTATTTATCATCGGTGTAATTGGCATCTTTTCATGGTTTACATAACTATTGGGTGACACTGTTTATATATGTCTTATTATGAATAGTCTAAGCATCTGTCCTCACAATGAGAATATTTACATCACATGAGCAAATGAGTTCGCGAAAGTTCTTTGATCGCACTCAGTTGTTAACTGAATTGCTTGATGACAAGCAATAAGCTAAGCTTGGGGGGAGTTGATTCGTCCAAAACGTATCTACTTTCCCGAACACTTTTGCTATTGTTTTACCTCTAATTTGTGTGTTTTGGATGCAACTAACGCGGACTAACGATGTTTTCAGCAAAATTATCCTGGTGTCTCCCTTTTGTGCAGAAATATCAACTTCCCCGGAAAAAGCCCAAAAGACATCTAGGAAATATTTTTCATCCGAGGGAAACCAAGAAGCACGAAGAACAAACGGAGAAGAGGCTCGAGGGGCCCACACCACCCTGTGGCGCGGGGCCCATCTGGCAGCGCCAGGAGGTGGTGTGACCGCCTCGGCCACCACCTCGCGACCCCCTCGCGGCTATAAGACCCTCCTGACCTAAAAAGGTTCAGGGGATATCCACTTTTCCAGAGAATACCACCATACGTCGCCGCCATCGCGGACCCTAGTTCAGGGACCAGAAGTCTCTGTTCCGGCACCCTGCCGGGACGGGGAATCGAAGGGGATCATCGCCATCGTCATCGCCAACACCTCCCCACCAACCATCCATGTTTCCCCCATCTATGAGTTAGTAATTAACCGATGTAGGATTGAGGGGATGGTAGGGATTGGATGAGATCACTCATGTAATAGCTGTAAGATTGTTAAGGCATAGTGCCTAGTATCGGTTATCGGTGTTTTACGTCATTGTTGCAACTTGTTATGCTTAATGCTTGACACTAGGGCCCGAGTGCCATGATTTCAGATATGAACTTGTTATTGTATAATGATAAGAATCATTGTTTTGGATCATATCTATGAGTTTTTTTAACACCATTACCTTAGGGAAAACCCCCTACGGTTAATTTTCCATTATAAATGCCTCAACAATTACAAAGAGTGTATCAAGGGGGTTGGAAAGTGAGGAAAAGATACATGGTATTCAAAAAATCTAGGCAAGGTTGTCAATCCATAGCAAACGTGTGGGTATCATACCGTCTTTAATCCTAAATTGACGAAGAGCTAAATCAGAAAGGAATCTATTTTTCCATCGGCTAAAAGATATATCCATTCTATTGAAGATGATGTCATTTCTTGTCTTCCAAAGGTTCCATGCGGCATTGGCCAGAGTTTCCATGAAGCAAGGACCTGTAAAACTGTTTCGGGCTGAGCACATATTGGTCATCAGTGAGCAGTTTGTTTGCCAAGAGATACCAATGGAGTTCCAACAAGCAACTGCGAATGGACACTCAAAAAATAGATGATCTCTTGTATCGAGCACCGCTCTGTTACATAGGACGCAATTGATGCCATCATACAAGTGCCACTGTTTCCGAGTCATAAGATCTTTGGTATTTAGCTTGTCAAGGAATAACAACCATAGGAAAACCTTCAACTTGGGGAGACACTTAGATTTCCATATAGCTTGGATATGAGGTTCGCATTCCAAATGGGAGAACATGAAGTTGTAAATTCTTGCCGAAGAGTATGAGCTATTTCCCCAAACAAATATCTTGCTATTAGGTTGCTGGTTTGCCGGATCATACGCAGGTAGCAGGTTGTGAATCTGTTGGAATTCATCGTACGCCTCCACAGATAATGGAAGAGCAAAACTGTCTCTAGGGCCATTAGTTTGAAGCATAGCGGCCACATATTTATCTTCCTCCAATGCAAACGAGTAAAGACGTGGCATCTCATCGCACAACAGTTTATCTTGGTACCAAAAATCTTTCCAAAAGAGTGTGTCCTCTCCACTATTAACCGAGCTGCGAGTGATGCTACGGTAAAGGCCGATGAGGCTAAAAACATCTTTCCACCAAAATAATCCGCGAGAAGATTGGGAATTTGGAGGACCTTCATCATCATAGAGAGATGAAACGAGACGGACCCAAGGTGTGTCTGCTCGGGAGAAGAATTTATGCAAGTGTTTAATCAACAAAGCTTTGTTTTGTAGTTCAAGATTCATCACCCCCAAACCCCCAGATTGCTTCGGACGGCAAACCATATGCCAGGCGGCCAATGAGTGTGGGGTAGCATTGCGGTCCTCCTTAGACCATAGGCAGTGTCGACGAGCACGATCAAATTGTTTGATGAATCCCTTGGGAAGCTTAAGAGAGCTGACATTGTGAGTAGGGAGTGAGGATAGGACTGATTGAACCAGGGTTAGCCGGCCCCCATGGTCCAGAAACCTCGCGCATGCATTCATACGTCTCTCCACTTGATCACAAAGCGGCGCAAGCTCAAGAATTGTGGGTCGTGTGGTGCCAAGAGGAAGACCAAGATAGGGGAACGACATTGTGCCCGTGACACATCCGAAGACTGTAGCCAGTTCTCCTAATCTTTCACTTGAAATATTGATCGGCATCATGCATGTTTTCTCGTAATTAACCGATAGTCCCGTCATAGATGCAAAAGTTTGAAGTAGAGTTTTCAATTCTTGCATCTGAGTTGGGCATGTGTAGCGTACCTGCACTTTAATGGAATAACTCTATAGCCTATATGCATATTTGGCTGGTGGAGTTCAAGGCTAATTTGCATAAAGACAATTTTTCCTACTCTTTTGAAAACACTTTTCTTGAAATCAAGACGAGTATGGCATAAAAACCATAATCTCATCTTCCCTTGTTCACCCATCAAATTTAACTTAGAAATTGGAATGATAGGATCCTCCGTTGACGTCCTTGATCAGTTGCTCAAAATTGTCCGTAACCAAGGACACGGCTAAGTACTTAGTTTTACACTCTGCAGAGGTTGTGCACTTTCACCATTAGACCCAACAAACCCAAACTATCCTCAAGCACTCAAATTGTGCTAAGGAAAAGGAGAGAGTTGAGACGAGACTTTTCAGAAGCATTTTCCCACCCCATAACGGCCTGACGCGCTCCACCTACAAAACCTCTACCACCAGCTGTCAGGCCGGGGCGAGTACACGCAACTTAATCCATCTAGCCAGAGCCCATTGACTAATGGTTGCACTAGAAGCAATCTTCACTTGGAGTTCTTCAGATCCTTTTGTTCCCTGGGTGGCCATCCACAAGTGGCCATCTCTTAGAGGTCACCCCTAAGAGACAACAGTCAACAAAAACCACATACAACCAATTCCACCCAGGAGTTTCATTCTTAACTTAGTAGAAATTAACTTTTCATAAAACAACTTTTGCATAGCATCAATATTTCTACCAAGTTACCAATAGGATTCTAGACACAACTAGTGTAAGGGATATAGTAGTTTCATCATAGCAATACTATCCAACACATGCATATAAGAAATACACTAAGTAATGCATATAAAATACTTAGGAAATTTATGAGGGTGTGCCACTTGCCTTGGCAACAGGGAGAACAGGAGTATCAGTTGCAAAAGCCTTCGTTTCTCTCCGAAATTTCTAACAAGTCAAACAAGCCACAAATAAACAGGCAAGCATAAATGCAACACTTAGAAAAATATGACATGCATGATATGAAAAAATATTCTTAAGGACTAGAGATGCATGTCATGCCATGAAATTATTCTAAGTTAATGCGGGGCAAGTGTGTTAGTCAAAATTACTAAGTACCAAGGTCATAGGTTGGACAGAATAACTTGGCTATAAATCAACTTGAATATGTTGTAATGCTGCTGCAAGTCTTCACATGCTTGGTCTTGAAATCTTCAACACCCTTGTAATTTTCTTCATCTTCAACTAGCATTCTGACTTGGTCATAATCACTATGGACTTGGTCATAATCACTAAGGACTTGGTTTATGCCCAAAGTGAAAGAAGAATAGGATGGCGGAAAAAGATAAAGAAAAGATGTAGTTTTTCTTCTAGACTTCATCTCCAGACTTGTAACTTTCTCCGATGTCTTCATTGAATCATGTAGACTTGATGGTTCTTCAGACTTGATGATTTGTATATCACCCGGGCTGGTCTTGGATATACCTTAGCCACCACGAGGTCTAAGAGAGAAGAAAAGAAAAGAGAGAAAGACTTAGAGAAATAAAGGGGGATGGTCTTCTTGCATTTCCTCTTGATTTTCTTCTAAGTGTTTTTTGCTTCTTGGAGATGCCTTTGGAGTTTTGTTTTTCTTGGCTAAGTCTTCATTGGCCTTCTAGTCTTCATGTTAAAAATCTCAAGTGTCTAAGTGCATAGCACTTTACCAAAACACTATGTTGAAAAATAGTAACTTAGAGAAAAACAATAACTATACAATAAATATGCCATGCATGCAATGCAATTTATTTCTAAGGACAACACTTAACAAAATAAAACAACTAAGTTTTCTAGATGCTAAAATTTTCTAAGGAAAAGATTTAGCATCTTTAAGATGTTGAAATTTTTCTAAGGAAGAGTGTTGTAAAAAAAATAGTTATCAAATATTTACTAAGGAAGAATTTTTTTTTAAAGAGGCAAAATATTTCTAAGTACATTTTAATACCAAAGTGGTCATAATATGACTAAGTAATTTATAATTCGAATAGATGATAAATTTTTAATCAACTTTAATCATTAAAACAACACTTAAAAGTATTTAATCAATATTAATTATAAAATCATAGAAAATTATTCTACAAAAATTAGTAGAAAAATACTACTGCCAAAAATTAGACATTCAAATTTATAGCAAAAGAGTTTGACAAGTTTTAAATTTCAAATTTGAAGTTATGTTCAATTTACCATTAATGCCACTTTTGAATTTCAACAAATTTTAATTTGACAAAACATAAAAGTAATGATGCAAAAAGTTTCTACGTGTCATAAGCTTTCCAAAAATATTTTATTTGTAAAATTTTACCAAACCAATAAAAAGTAGTGATATATTTAAAATTTATGATTTTTCTGCAAAACTGCCGGTCTTCGGTTGACTGTTGACTTTGACCGCTGACGTGGGAATTGACTCGCTGACGTGGCAGGCTGACTGGGATTTGACTACGAATTTGACCAAAAATAAAGTTGATTGGATGGAAAAATACTCTTAACGAAAGTTGTAGAGAATTACGTGCTCTTTCGAATTATCACAATTATAACATAAGTGGATGAATAGATTGGTCACAAAT
Organism: Poa annua; assembly: GCA_026929855.1. Taxonomy (NCBI): domain Eukaryota; kingdom Viridiplantae; phylum Streptophyta; class Magnoliopsida; order Poales; family Poaceae; genus Poa; species Poa annua. Next base: position 75,421,340 of record CM049430.1, on the reverse strand, counting down.
CTCAAAATACCTTTCTGGTCTGAAACTTCAAACGCGGATATCTCTCAGCTCGCTAAACCAAAAGAGGTGAGGTTTGGGGCAAAAGAAAGGTCTTAATCAGGGGAACAACTTTCGTATTGTCGTTCCAAACTTTTGAGATGGTTTGGTTACTCGAACAATATCAAACACGATCTGTATTATACAGAAAATTACGTACGTTAAAATAAAAAGTTGTCAACAGGAAAGTTGTACTTATAGAGTAGATCTACATTTTCACCGGAGGACGATTTGGCGTAACGAGCGCGAAGAGATCTGAGAAATACGACTTCAGATCTGATGGATGACGATTCAAAATTCTTCCTCCACGCTTGATAAAAAGAGTTGAGGCTTATTGGGATGGAAAGGTATCGACGAGATCTACAACAATGATTAAGGCCCCGTCGCGATTGGAGATGGTTTTGTTCGTCAAACGAACGAAATACTATTTCGCTGATTAGGGTTTCGGTAGAACGTAAAGAGTAAAAGAGATACCGGCGGCTACAAGGGTTTATATAGGCGGAGGGATGGTGGAATAGATAGGACTCGGAGTTGTGAACGCGCAGGATCAAGCGGATCCGGATTTGGAGTTATATTTCTCAAGATAAACGTGTTTGAATGAAAGGTGGTTGGAAAAACGAATTTTCAGAATTTGAGTTGGATACGATGCAAACACTCGGTTCGGTTCGTACTAGTTTGGGCCGGCCGGCTGGGCCCGATTCGTTTTTTTTTCTTATTTCTTTCATAACTTTTGTTTTAGAACCCCGAATTAAGTGAAATTAATTTCTAAAAATTTCTAAAAATCATATCTTTATTTTAAAACATTTATGAACATGTTTTGACCACTTTTTTAAAATATTAATTTTGAATATTTGATTTAATGCAAATTTGACACGTTTGCCAAATTTGGAAATAGAAATTCAATTAATTTATTTATGGCTAAATAAAATTTGGTACCACAATTGTGAACATATGAAAATAATTATTTCTAATAATTACAATCAAAATATTAAAGTAAAATAAGATAAATAGCATAATCATTATTTTGTTTTTAATATTTTCTCAGATAGATTTTCAACTGGAAATAGTATTTCAACCATTGTAATTTCAAATCTAAACAATGCAAGAAAATGATGAATGCATGCATGAATTTTGTTTTCAAATCGACATACAAATAGTATTAAAAAAGTTTTTAATTTTTCTGATTTTTCAGAAATTGAAAAATTCTAGGATGTTACAGACTACCACCCTTAAAAGGAATCTCGTCCTCGAGATTCGAGAAGGCTAGCAAAAGGTTGTGAGTGGATATCTGGGTGGGCTACCACCCTTAAAAGGAATCTTTGGTGGTAGTGAAAACTTGGATATGAAAACTTGATTCAAAATGTACCGTTCACTTCTTCCATAGTGATATGGTTCACATATCCTTTATCAAAAGGATTTGACTTGGCAGCTTCTTCGGCCTTCTTCTTTGCTCGGCACTCGTTGGCGTAATGGCCATTGCTCTTGCACTTGTTGCAAATGATCTCGTTTAATCTCCGCTTCTTCTTTGGTGCTTCCAAGGCTAAAAATTCTTCTAAATCTTGCTCATCATATTTTATCCCAATGGACGAAGTTCTGTCTCGTTTGATGGGGCAATTTCGAGCTAAATGACCTCCTTCACATTTATAGCAGCACTTGGAGTTACGTTTGGATGTCTTCGGAAGTGACCTTACTCTTATATCATTTTTCACCTTAGTTTGATCCACAATCTCATTTTGATAATGATTTTGTTCAGTATCCTGACCAATCTTCTTCTGTTTGCATCCCCATGAATAATGTTCTCGTCCTCTACGAGTAACATATGTTATACGACTAGTATCTCTTTTGCGTTCCTCCTTGTGTTCTTGTACTTCCACATATTTCCTGAGTTTCTGTTGCATTCCCTCTTTGACTTGCTGACTGACTTCTTGCACCATGGGATAGAGTTGACATTTAGTCGGGACGTGATTTGTTGCTTAACACAAAAAGCAAGTAACCATGGTTGTGGGGCATCCGTCGGTTGGATAGTTGGAGACACCATGGGGCCACTCATCATGACATTCCTTGGATGTGTGTCCTATTTCTCCACACGTTTTACAGGCTTGAGATTTTGTCAAACTACTTCCTTTGACATCCTTGTTACCAATGTCCATCTGGGGTGGGTTGATATTACTGTTGGTCATGTTGTGACGCATCATCTGCACAATGTGGGTCTGGTTATCCAACAGTTGTTGCATTCCATGAGGTAACTCTTTGTTGTGATTGTGGACTTGATTCTGTACCATGAGTTGCATCAACTGACTCTGAGCTTCTAATAGTTGAATTGCAACTGTCATCTCATCGTTGGTGCTTGGGCGAGACATCTGTTTGGGCTTAGCATAGATGAGTAAAAGATAGAAGGATACTAGGGAAAATTTCTACCCCAAACTCAACAAACCGAGGTAAATCATCTTACAAACAATATCTAACAAACTTCGAGCAACAAGTTTCAACACAAATAAGCAATCTAGTACTGTCGTACCACACTGAGTTGGCATGATCAATACACTATCATGGTGTCGTTGTTCTAATTAAATGGTGGTCTCTTGTCTATCTCCTTGTTGAGTGCTTCAAGTTCTTCTTTCTTCAAAATCTTCTAAGTGTTTGAGCTATGAATCTGGGTTCTTCAGTGTCCTTCCATGCAGGTAGTGCTTCATGTGGACTTGTAGAATTTCATATGCAGTATCGAACTCAGACTTTACGAACATGGTCAGCTAGAAAAAGATAAGATATTTTCAGAAGTTTGATATTAGACGAGAGTATAAGATAGGATAAAATGAAAAGTTATGTTTTGAGATAACTGAATGAAAATAGATTTTCAATCCTATGGCCAAATCCTATTTCTATCCAGACTTAGGGGTTTCGAACCTACAGGAAACATAGTGCTCTGATACCATCTGTAGCGTACCTGCACTTGAAAATATGGCAGGTACTTGTGTATAGTGCAAACCCCTGGATCAAATCATTTGCACACACAGTTTACGATGTAATATCACAACAAAGTATCAATTTTGTTACATCGATGATCCAGACTTACAAAATATTCTTTACAAATTGCATAGCATAAAACTAGCTTTGAAAGAGTAAACAACGGAAATAAGACAGCAATGAGTCTCCATCTTCATGTTGCCACAGGCGAAAACATGTTGGTTGCAGACTCGAAATCCCTTAACGAAAACCTCACTCGTCATCTGAATAACCTGTAACAAATAAAATTTTGCAACAGAGTGGGTCAGATTCCATTAGAAATGGAATATGGCAAGTGACACTATGGTGGACACTTAATGGAATAACTCTACAGCCTATATGCATATTTGGCTGGTGGAGTTCAAGGCTAATTTGCATAAAGCCAATTTTTCCTACTCTTTTGAAAACACTTTTCTTGAAATCAAGACGAGTATGGCATAAAAACCATAATCTCATCTTCCCTTGTTCACCCATCAAATTTTAACTTAGAAATTGGAATGATAGGATCCTCCGTTGACGTCCTTGATCAGTTGCTCAAAATTGTCCGTAACCGAGGACACGGCTAAGTACTTAGTTTTACACTCTGTAGAGGTTGTGCACTTTCACCATTAGACTCAGCAAACCCAAACTATCCTCAAGCACTCAAATTGTGCTAAGGAAAAGGAGAGAGTTGAGACGAGACTTCTCAGAAGCATTTTCCCACCCCATAACGGCCTGACGCGCTCCACCTACAAAACCTCTACCACCACCTGTCAGGCCGGGGCGAGTCCACGCAACTTAATCCATCTAGCCAGAGCCCATTGACTAATGGTTGCACTTGAAGCAATCTTCACTTGGAGTTCTTCAGATCCTTTTGTTCCCTGGGTGGCCATCCACAAGTGACCATCTCTTAGAGGTCACCCCTAAGAGACAACACTCAACAAAAACCACATACAACCAATTCCACCCAGGAGTTTCATTCTTAACTTAGTAGAGATTAACTTTTCATAAAACAACTTTTGCATAGCATCAATATTTCTACCAAGTTACCAATAGGATTCTAGACACAACTAGTGTAAGGGATATAGTAGTTTCAGCATAGCAATACTATCCAACACATGCATATAAGAAATACACTAAGTAATGCATAGAAAATACTTAGGAAATTTATGAGGGTGTGCCACTTGCCTTGGCAACAGGGAGAACAAGAGTATCAGTTGCAAAAGCCTTCGTTTCTTTCCGAAATTTCTAACAAGTCAAACAAGCCACAAATAAACAGACAAGCATAAATGCAACACTTAGAAAAATATGACATGCATGATATGAAAAAATATTCTTAAGGACTAGAGATGCATGTCATGCCATGAAATTATTCTAAGTTAATGCGGGGCAAGTGTGTTAGTCAAAATTACTAAGTACCAAGGTCATAGGTTGGACATAATAACTTGGCTATAAATCAACTTGAATAAGTTGTAATGCTGCTGCAAGTCTTCACATGCTTGGTCTTGAAATCTTCAACTCCTTTGTAATTTTCTTCATCTTCAACTAGCATTCTGACTTGGTCATAATCACTATGGACTTGGTCATAATCACTAAGGACTTGGTTTATGCCCAAAGTGAAAGAAGAATAGGATGGCGGAAAAAGATAAAGAAAAGATGTAGTTTTTCTTCTAGGCTTCATCTCTAGACTTGTAACTTTCTCCGATGGCTTCATTGAATCATGTAGACTTGATGGTTCTTCAGACTTGATGATTTGTATATCACCCGGGCTGGTCTTGGATATACCTTAGCCACCACGAGGTCTAAGAGAGAAGAAAAGAAAAGAGAGAAAGACTTAGAGAAATAAAGGGGGATGGTCTTCTTGCATTTCCTCTTGATTTTCTTCTAAGTGTTTTTTGCTTCTTGGAGATGCCTTCGGAGTTTTGTTTTTCTTGGCTAAGTCTTCATTGGCCTTCTAGTCTTCATGTTAAGAATCTCAAGTGTCTAAGTGCATAGCACTTTACCAAAACACTATGTTGAAAAATAGTAACTTAGAGAAAAACAATAACTATACAATAAATATGCCATGCATGCAATGCAATTTATTTCTAAGGACAACACTTAACAAAATAAAACAACTAAGTTTTCTAGATGCTAAAATTTTCTAAGAAAAAGATTTAGCATCTTTAAGATGTTGAAATTTTTCTAAGGAAGAGTGTTGTAAGAAAAAATAGTTATCAAATATTTACTAAGGAAGAATTTATTTTGTTTAAAGAGGCAAAATATTTCTAAGTACATTTTAATACCAAAGTGGTCATAATATGACTAAGTACTTTATAATTCGAATAGATGATAAATTTTTAATCAATTTTAATCATTAAAACAACACTTAAAAGTATTTAATCAATATTAATTATAAAATCATAGAAAATTATTCTACAAAAATTAGTAGAAAAATACTACTGCCAAAAATTAGACATTCAAATTTATAGCAAAAGAGTTTGACAAGTTTTAAATTTCAAATTTGAAGTTATTTTCAATTTACCATTAATGCCACTTTTGAATTTCAACAAATTTTATTTTGACAAAACATAAAAGTAATGATGCCAAAAGTTTCTACATGTCATAAGCTTTCCAAAAATATTTTATTTGTAAAATTTGACCAAACCAATAAAAAGTAGTGATAGATTTAAAATTTAGGATTTTTCTGCAAAACTGTCGGTCTTCGGTTGACTGTTGACTTTGACCGCTGACGTGGGAATTGACTCGCGTGGCAGGCTGACTGGGATTTGACTACGAATTTGACCAAAAATAAAGTTGCTTGGATTGAAAAATACTCTTAACGAAAGTTGTAGAGAATTACGTGCTCTTTCTAATTATCACAATTATAACATAAGTGGATGAATAGATTGGTCACAAATCTCAAAATACCTTTCTGGTCTGAAACTTCAAACGCGAATATCTCTCAGCTCGCTGAACCAAAAGAGATGAGGCTTGGGGAAAAAGAAAGGTCTTGATAAGGGGAACAACTTTCGTATTGTCGTCCCAAACTTTTGAGATGGTTTGGTTACTCGAACAACATCAAACACGATCTGTATTATACAGAAAATTACGTACGTTAAAATAAAAAGTTGTCAATAGGAAAGTTGTACTTATAGAGTAGATCTACCTTTTCACCGGAGGACGATTTGGCGCAACGAGCGCGAAGAGATCTGAGAAATACGACTTCAGATCTGATGGATGACGATTCAAAATTCTTCCTCCACGCTTGATAAAAAGAGTTGAGGCTTATTGGGATGGAAAGGTATCGACGAGATCTACAACAATGATTAAGGCCCCGTCACGATTGGAGATGGTTTTGTTCGTCAAACGAACGAAATACTATTTCGCTGATTAGGGTTTCGGTGGAACGAAAAGAGTAAAAGAGATACCAGCGGCTACAGGGGTTTATATAGGCGGAGGGATGGTGGAATAGATAGGACTCGGAGTTGTGAACGCGTAGGATCAAGCGGATCCGGATTTGGAGTTATATTTCTCAAGAAAAAAAGGTGGTTGGAAAAATGAATTTTCAGAATTTGAGTTGGATACGATGCAAACACTCGATTCGGCTCGGCCCAGTTTGGGCCGGCCGGCTGGGCCCGATTCGTTTTTTTTTCTTATTTCTTTCATAACTTTTGTTTTAGAACCCCGAATTAAGTGAAATTAATTTCTAAAAATTTCTAAAAATCATATCTTTATTTTAAAACATTTATGAATATGTTTTGACCACTTTTTTTAAAATATTAATTTTGAATATTTGATTTAATGCAAATTTGACAGTTTTGTCAAATTTGGAAATAGAAATTTAATTAATTTATTTATGGCTACATAAAATTTGGTACCACAATTTTGAACATATGAAAATAATTATTTCTAATAATTACAATCAAAATATTAAAGTAAAATAAGATAAATAGCATAATCATTATTTTGTTTTTAATATTTCCTCGGATAGATTTTCAACTGGAAATAGTATTTCAACCATTGTAATTTCAAATCTAAACAATGCAAGAAAATGATGAATGCATGCATGAATTTTGTTTTTAAATCGACATACAAATAGTTTTCAAAAAGTTTTTAATTTTTCTGATTTTTCAGAATTAAAAAAATCCTAGGATGTTACAGCATGCTTGCATAATAAGTGTGTCATCCGCATATTGCACTATCGGAAAGTCTGTGTTGGGTATCGGCAGCGGATCAGTGAATGTACCTCTAGCAGCCAAAAGGTTAATCATGGATTATAACAGATCCGCGCCTTCCACAAATAATAGTGGTGACAGGGGGTCGCCTTGTCGAACGCCTCGATGACATGCATATTTCTTACCGGGGACTCCATTTAGAAGAACCGATGATGTGCCAGTGTTGAAGATATCTGAGATCCATCCAATCCATCTATCATCAAACCCAGAAGACCTAAGAATGCTGAGAACGGCCTGATGCTCTATCATGTCAAATGCCTTAGCAAAATCCAGTTTTAAGATAATGGCAGCTTGGTCAGTTTGCTTAACCTGATGAATGTACTCATATGCCCAAGCAACATAGTCTTGTATCGTAAGATTCTTTAGAAATACATATTGGTTCTCCATGAACAATACTCCAGATCTTGGATTGTAGCCGGTTAGCTAGCAACTTAGTGAGTAGTTTGAAACAAGAATTAAGAAGTGATATTGGCATGTAATCATTAGGTATTTCCGGGGCCTGGGTCTTCGGAATAAGGGTAATAAACACATCATTGATGCTCTCAAGATTTAGGGAACCATTCCAGAATTCTGAGCACAGCCGGTTAAAATCAATGATGATTGCCCAACAGGTTTTGATAAAATGTCCATTGAATCCGTCCGGCCCCGGAGCTTTATCGGAGGGTAACTCAGCCACAACCCTATCAATCTAATCACAGGTGAATGGTCTAGACAGTTCATCTAAATTAGCATTATGTGGCAAGTACTCACTGAAATTGAAAGTAGTGTCAACCGGGACTAAAGTACCGAGTCTCTCCTGAAAAACTTGCCTAAGAAGATTGGCTTTTTCCGGGTGATTGGTGACCACTGTGTCATCCATAGTAGTGAGTGAGCCAATAGAGTTATTTCTGTATCATATTGTCACCGTTGAGTGGAAATAAGCTGTGTTTTCGCTACGAAATCTTGCCCACTTTGCAGTACATCTTTTGCGCCAGTATTCTTGTTTAAATTTAAGGAGGTGCACCAGCTTGTATTTGACAATGTTACGAAAGTTCCATTCCGTGATGTGTAGGGACCTTAGCTCTTCAATAGCATCCAGGTTAAAAGTAATAGAGTTACAGTTCTCAATCAGTTTGTATATCGTACTCCACTTCTTAACTCCTTTACGCAGCGGTTTAAATTTGGCAGACAAATTCTTAGCAGCATCACCCGGGCATTGAATTTGCCAAATGGATTGTACCACTTCCATGAATCCAGGCATGCGTGTCCAATGATTTTCAAATCGGAAAACTTGCGCCTTGGGTATGTCAGTGCCTATGGAGATCACACATGACGTATGATCGGATGTAGGTCTAGCCAAAGGGTTAACCACCATGTTTGGGAATTTAACTGTGCAAGCAACATAAGTAAAGAACCAATCTAGCTGAGTTAATAACGGATCAGTTTGCATATTGCTCGAGGTGAACACACGACCTTTGATAGGTAATTCTATTAGGCCGAGATAACTGATCACTTCTTTGAAAGTCTCAATGTCCTCCATATTGGCATCTGGTCTGTTACGGCTGTCAGAGTAGTGATAGAAATTAAAGTCACCAATAATCAACCAATGATCATCTATGTTAAAATCCAGACTAAATAGCCAGGCTATGAAATTCTCCCGAGCGACACCTTCATAGGGTCCATACACATTAACTAGCGTGAATTTATCCAGGGTGGCTTTGACAGTGAATTCAATACCAAGACCAAAAATCTCCTGATGTATAACTCGACCAGTAAATTGATTGCTGGCCCAAATGGTGAGGAAGCCCCCAGATGCTCCATTAGATGGCACATATGCAAAACTGTCAAATCTTTTGGGCACAAATTTCTGAATAAATTGTTGGTCAATATCACCTATTTTGGTTTCCTGGAAGCAAAGAAGACAGGCCATAATTTCCTCGATCTTGTTAAAAATGAGGTGCCATTTATCAGAACTGTTAAGTCCTCTGATGTTCCAGCATAATATCTTCTATAAACGATTCAGACTCAACATATTAATATAATGTGATGGTATGGCTGATACAAAATGACAGCCCGAATAGACCAAGTACCAGATACAATGATAAGAACCATCCTGACCAAGATAATAATTTTAACAAAACCTCTCAAACGTGCTGGGGTACAAACAAAATAACAGAGTTCCATTGAAACACTACTATTTTGTGTGTTTGCGACGCAGCTTCTCTTCAGTTATTTCTTCAGGCGCAATGTTGCAAAACTCCACGCCTAGCCGCTGCATCTCTCGAACTTGCATCACGGCCGGAGGGACTGCACATGGAACAGATGAGCTGCGCCGCCTTATCTATGAGTTGTATACACATATTATTGTCCGAAACCGATGGCGCCAAAATGACAGCAATAGGGATAACCGGAGGGAATGGCTATGATGTGAGGATCACATGTATTCACGGTGTGTTAATGCTTTGCTCCGGTACTTTATTGAAAGGAGTACCTTAATTGACAATAGTTTATCTAGAGGCCCCGCTGTAAACGGGCTAACAGGAAAAAAAAATGATGTGCAATTTTCTCATTGCGAGCACGCACAACTAAATTGGAATACATGCTTATGCAAAAATAGCAAATAGACCTTATAATTTGGATTAAAAAAAAATTATACACCTTATATCAAGGAACGGAGGGAGTAACATTTAGTGTTGGTGTGGAATGGCTATAGAAAACCAAATAACCAGTTTATTATAATCTGATAAGTTAGTGATAATAATTCAATACTCCCTCTGTTCCTGAATGTAAGAGCTATAGTTTTCTGCACGGATATTAAGACATGAGTATTTGACATACTATGGACTCATTTGTTTTAGAAAAAATTTAGAAGACACAACTCCCTAATAGACAACAAATGAAAACAATCCATAAATTCACTCCGTTCAAGAATGAAACTCACTTTTTCATCTGTAAATTCATCCAAAACTAATTGTAAACCATATATTTTGGAATTTTTCTCAAAAAACTATAACTCTTACATTCTGGAATGGAGGGAGTAATATTTTTCTCAAAACATGGTAATATCTACCCAATTTCCTAAACCTCGTCTCGACTAAGCCAAAGACTAAAACAAACTTTTAATCGGATTATCTGTTTGAGAGATAATCAACTTCGTCACTGCATGCATGCATAATAGGAACAACGAGTGGATTAGTTCTCTGCAAATATTAGTCTTCTACGAACGCGTCAGACCTAATATATAATGGCTGAACTCCTCCCCCTCAGACAATCAGCCACGTCACCCGCATTCCTCCTTGCCGTCTGACAAGGTTATACCGAACGGGTACCCCTTCGTGTGGGTACATGGTGCACGTAATGACTAAATCCTAATTGTCAATAGACTGAAGAAGTCCAACAAGCGAAGCCAAGTCGAAGACTTCTACCATAAATAGCATAGTCGGTAGTACTTTCCATATTTGTAGTCCTAGTCGGTTACTACCCGAGACCTGTACCACTATATAAAGGACAGGAGGGTGGCCGAACAAGGACACGCCTAATCATAATCACCAAACCCTAGCAAGATCGACATCTTGCTAGACCCTTGTACTCGCCGCATATTCACAATCAATAACAAACAAGCAAGACGTAAGGGTGTTACCTCACTCGAGGGCCCCGAACCTGGGTAAATCCCGCTTGTCAGTCGACGAATCTACCAACACTACACGTTCTCTACCTCATAACTCTTACCCTAGGCTAGTAACCATGGGTATTGATGGGGGCATCCCTCGTCAATTGGCGTCGTCTGTGGGAATAGGTAGTGTTGGATCTACAGATTTTTCGGTCCAGATCGCAAACGGCAACTCGCTGACTTCTTCAAAGGGATGCACATCAGCAAACCCAGATCACATCCAGCTCATAGGCGACCACTCGCCGAAACCAACGTCACCAACCAGGATCAGGACATACTCACCCGAAGCTTAGGGGATCTACTCCAATCTTAGTTCAGGTTTTGGTTTAACCATCAGGGAACATAACTTTTTTGTTGATCTGCTTGGTGTGCAGGATCTAGCCGAACAAATCGCAACTGAGCCACTCCAGGAGAGATCGACTGTGATCACATCTTCAACGGACAAGGAGGATGCCCCGTCACAGCTCAATCTGATCTCGCCACCAAAATCTCCCACAGAGTCAATGTCATCGGCAGAATTCAACAAATTCATGGCAGATGAATTCCATAAATCGAAGGACAGTCGGCTATCTCAGCCGAAGATATAGTTATATCGATGGCTTCAGCTGAAAGCGAGTAGCTACAACATCATAGAGCGATCCGATCTCATTATCTGGATCCATGTCCACACAAGAATTCAACGAGTTCATGACACAAAACCAGCTAGAAGAAGAAGTACCGTTGAATCTTCAGATCAACCCAGTCGAGGATCATTTGCAGATCGACACTCCAGAAGAGAGCTTCCACCTCTCCGAGTATGATGAACCCACAAAAGATAGCATACGTCTGACCGACTTCGCCGATCTAGAAATCCAATCTCCACATAATGTTGTCGTCGACTACGGCGAACAAACACAACAAACAGGGGATGGCAAAAATAGCAAAAATAAAAACGCAGGGCAAATCGGGATAACGACACTGAAGCAACGCTTGATGTCAGCGGAACTTACATATATCCTTCTCACATACCCCGGCAGGTTTGCGTTGCAACAACCGCAGAAACGTCAACAACACCAGCCAATTGGAGGCCAGTCGAATATCCCTGCACAGTTACCTTGCCAGATTGCACAACCACTCTGGTCATCACAGCAGAGATGGCTGCAAAGGTAACAATGGTCATCGAAGACGGCATAATGATGCCAGCAGACGCAACTCCAGATGAGTTAACAACTTACAACTACTTCAACTGGCAAGAATCACAGCGCCTAAAGCAATAAAGGGCAACACTCGAAGAAAGAAGGAATCATGCAAGCATATCAAGTGCTCGCAGACGACAACTGTCTATCAACTCTACAGGGGCAACGGAAGGACGCGGCAGATCCAGGTTCCAAAGAATCCCCGAAGAGGAAAGGGCAAGAGTCACTCGAAACCTAGACCACTCATTCCTGACACTCGACTCGGGAGGCATACTCCTACCCAAGACGGCCAAAGGTGCGCTCATATCCTTAGGAGCATACCTCCAAGCAGGAAAACCACCGGCAGGTGACCCAGCTGAGGGGATGTACCTCCAACAGATGAAGGCTCTGGAAATCGCAGCAAAGGAACTAGTAGATGGAGGAAGACGAGGAGGAAGCAGAAGCCACTCGCAAGGACGTCACAGTCGTAGTCCTCCGCGAAGCAGCACTAGAAGGAGTTCTGGCCACCGTAGATCAAGAAGCCGCTTAAGGAGCAGGTCCAGAAGGTCAAATAGTCGCGAATCACCTGACAATCACGACATAGGTCCATGCAAAGCACAATGTATTACTCGACGGATTCAAGAAGCAAAGCTACCTAAGAAGTTTGGCTTGCCCGCCATGCCAAAATTCAATTCCAAGCAAGAACCCTCAGGCTGGCTCGAGGACTATAAGCTGACAGTCATCTGCCAACGAGGAACAACCACAACTGTAACATCCCAATTTTCAGAAAAATTTAAAACTTTTGTATCCATGCATCATCATCATTAAACTTGTCATATGAATCACATAAAATTTGAATTTAATTATTTAAATATGTTTTAATTGACTTTATGTCCTTAAAATTGTTATTTTGAATTTATAATAATGTTCCTTTTATTCTATTTTTACTTTAGTCAAAAATAATGTCAAAAGAATCTATTTTTCAAAAGCTTTTCAAATTATATTTTTATGAATTTTTCTGAGAAGTTTTAATATAGTTTTGAATTTGTTTTATACTCAAAGATTTAAAAACAGAAAAGAATTTTCAAAAAGGAAAAATAGAGTCGGGCCAGCCAGTGGGCCGAAGCCCACTAGCTATCTACCGCGCGCGCGACGCAATCCAGCCCGCCAGCGGCCCGTCCCCGCCCACGCGCGCGCGCTCACTCGCTGGCAGGTGGGCCCCACCTGTCATCCCTCCCGCTGCAATGGCTCGCCCCAAATCACGCCCACGACCTAGCCGAGAAACGGCCGAATCAATTCGATTGATTCCCGGCGATTTACTCACTCATTTACGTCGCCGATTCTTGCTATAAGATCCCCTCGATCCCCTCTCTCTTTTGCCCCAAGCACCACCTCCCGAGAGCCACCAGGCCGCCCACGAGCACCCCCCGAGCCCCGCCGTTACCGACGGCGAGTTCGACGAACTCCGGTGAGCCGCGTCCCTCTCAATCCCTCTCTCCACTTCCTTCTGGTCTATCTTGACCTCGCGCATCATTTTGACAAGTTTTTGCGTCTTCTCGGGCAGCAGAACATCGTCTCCATCCACGCCCGAAGAGGACCGCCGCCGAGCACGACTCCGATGAGCAAATTCCGGCGCGACAGAGCACTCCATCGTCGACCACCTCGCCATCGTCCCCGCCTCGACCTCCTCCACGCACGGGTATGACTCGTTCGTCCTCGTAGGCAGTAGGGCGTGCGAAGAGAGCAACTCCGGCGATGGCACCGCCGCGGGCACGCCTCGGGCTAGGGTTCCGGTCGGCCGCGCCGCTCACTTCTGGTCGTTTTAATCTAGACCGTTAGATCTCCCGTGTACGGCTAGGATTAGATCACTTAAAACTCCGAACCGGTACGCCGCGTCAGCGCCATGTCAGATTTTATTTTCTGAATTTTTATTAAATCATTTAATTTGGCAGTTTTGCAGAAAACCCCCTGCACACTGTTTTCATCATTATTATTTTTCTGTTTAACCAAATTTAAATATTTTTATATATTTGAAATCCTTAGAACCAGTAGAACACTTTGACTTCATTAGTTTTCTGTTTTGACACATACAAAATTTTCAAATATTTTTGAGAGTAGTTTAAGTGTTTATGACATAACTTTAGTTAGAAAATTTATTTTTGAGTAAATCAAATTGCTAACAACTTTTTTAGATGCCCTCTGCCCAAATGTCATTTTTACAAAATTTGATTTGAAATTTTATTTAAGTGAACTAAAGTCCTTGTCATTACCCCTTTATTCATGATTAAATAATAGAAACAAATCAAAAATTTATTTATGCATATATCATGAAAATCCAAAGGGATACTTTTATTAGTTTCTAGACGTTGGAAATAAATTGTTGCATCTCATCTCATGCATAGCATATATTTTTCTTTGTATGAACCTTTGCTTGTGTGTTTATGTGTGGCTCTTTATTTCTTTGTCAGACTATTCGGAGGGAAACGAGAATCTTTGCAACTGTAACTGCTGCACTCCCGGTTGCCAAGGCAAGTGGCACACCCCCATAAAAGTCCTATTATTTCTATGCATGAGTAGAGTATTTTCTATAAGCATGTGTAGGATAGCATTGCTATGCAAGCCATGATAGACCTCTTTATTCCAGTGTCTAGGTTCCTATGAAATTACTTAGTAGAATAGTGATGCTATGCAAAAAATATTTTGATGAAAAAGATAAAGTCTACTAAGTTTTAATCAAACACCTGGGTGGAAATTGGTTGCTTGGCTGTATGAGTTGAGTGTTGTTCCCAGGGGATTTACCTGTGGAATATTCACTTGTGGAAGGCCACCCAGGAGCAAAGGAATCTGAAGAACTCCAAGTGAAGATTGCTTCTCGTGCAGCCATTGCCAATATGGGCTCTGGCTTGATCAACTAAGCTGCGTGGACTCTTCCCGGCCTGACAGGTGGTGGTAGAGGATTTGTAGGTGGAGCGCGTCAGGCCAGAGTGGGAGGGAAAATGTTTCTGAAAGATCTCGTCTCATTCTTCTCCTTACCTTATCACAGATGGTGTGTAAAGGGTAAATTGGGTGGAATGGGTACAATGGCGAACGTGCACAACCTCTGCAGAGTTAAAAATCTAAGTACTTAGCCGTGTCCCCGGAAACGGACAATTGAGCAGCTGAACGAGGACGTCAACGGAGGATTCCATCATTCCAACTTCAGAAATAAAACTTGATGGGTGAACAAGGGAAGATGAGATTTATGGTTTTCATGCCATACTTGTCTTGATTTGAAGAAAGTGTTTTCCAAAAAGATAGGAAAAATTGGCTTTATTGAAAATAGGCTTGAACTCCACCAGCCAAATATGCATATAGGCTTTAGTGTTATTCCATTAAGTGTCCACCATAGTGTCACTTGCCAGACTCCATTTTTAATGGAATCTGACCCACGTTGTTGCAATATTTTTCTTATTGCAGATTGTTCAGATGACGAGTGAGTTTTCGTTTATAGGTTTCGAGTCTACAACCAACATGTTTTCGCCTGTGGCAACATGAAGTTGTTGGAGACCCACTGCTATTGTATTTCCGCTGTGTACTTTTTCAATGCTAGCTTTATGCTATGCAACTTGTATCGATTTTTTTGTAATTCTGGATCATCGATGTAATAAAAATTGACGCTTTGTTGTGATATTACATCGTAAACTGTGTGTGCAAATGAATCGATCCAGTGATTTGCACTATACACAGGTATCTGCCTTATTTAAAGTGCATGTACGCTACAACAACAGCTTTGCAATACCTGCAGCTAATGCTTGAAGGCACATCCCGCGACTGGCTCAAATCGCTACCCGAAGGAACCTACGACTCCTGGGACCACTTCAAAGAAGACTACATAAAATACTTCGATCCTCTCTGCGAAAGGCCAAAGACATTCAAGGAGCTACGGGCATGCAGGCAAAAGTCAGACGAAGCACTCATGGCGTATATCAGAAGATGGATCGCCATTCGAAACTCTGTTAGTGCAATATCAGAAGACAGAGCTATGGACGCCTTCACAAATGGAGTCTATAGAAAAAATTTCAGAGAAGCACTTGGATGAAAAAAGCGAAAAAACATGGCAAAACTCTTGAAACGGGCAACCGAGTGGGCAGATGGTGAAGATGTAGTCCAAAGTAAAACTCCGCACTCACCACAATGACATCATGACCGACGAGACAATCGCGACCATCGAGACAGCCGAGATCGCTGAGACAGAGACGACAAACAAAGAAGGCGCGACTATGATCGCGGAAGCAAAGACAAGGTCAAATTCGTAGCAGCTGGATTCTCACATGATAATTGTAATCAAGACGACAGAAAACAAGATGACCGGTGTAACAGCCGATAGGATGATCGTAGAGACACGCGGAGTAACAACTACCAACACGACAGACCAGTCAACCTACGTGACAACAGAAGTCGTGACCACCGTGGAAGCTACAGAAGACAAGACTGGCAAAGACGCTCAGACCCTAGGATCGAGAAATCATTTCAATAAAAATGGAGGATGAGTGCAGACTCCCTATGTTCAAAGACCCAGCAATTGGTCGACTGACATCACATCACACAATGGGGCAATGCCGGGAATTCGAGCAAATGGCAGGAGATTACATGAAACGACTCATGAAGGACCAGCCAACAAACGCTCCATCAGCATACGCATCACGATCACAGCCAGTCGCGGCCCTACTACCACATGACACAAACAACCAAATGGCAGGCGCCATACATCATATACTACACAACGTAGACAATCAGTACCCGCAACCCAAGGGGCAGATGTACATGATCCAAAAAGGGCGTACTTTGAATAGGCAGCAAAAACAACACACCCGTGATACGTCTCCAACGTATCTATAATTTCTTATGTTCCATGCTAGGTTATATCATGTTTTATATGCATTTTATATAGTTTTATGCATTTTCTGGGACTAACCTATTAACAAGATGTCAAAGTGTCAGTTCCCTGTTTTCTGCTCTTTTTTGTTCAGAAAAGTACTTAAGGAAATATTCTCGGAATTCGAAAATAAACATCCTGGAATTATTTTTGGAAAATGAAGGTTCCAGAAGACCGAAGACTTGACGAAGTGGACGACTGAGGGGCCGTTACCACGTTATGGCGCCACCAGCATGGGGCCCGCGCGAGCACGTGGTGACGTGGCCTCGGGCCTCCACAGAACCTCGCCCTTTCGCCAATAAGTACCCCCCAAAAACCTAAAAATCACACGGTGTTCATTATTTCCTCCACGGGTCCCGAGCCGCCGCCGTCGTCAACACCAATTCGGGAGAGATCATAACTGCTCCCCGGCACCCTGCCGGGAGGAGGAATCGTCCCTGGAGGCCTCTACGTCGCCATGACCGCCTCCGGACTGATGCGTAAGTAGTCTACCCTTGGACTACGGGTCGATTACAGTAGCTAGATGGTTGTCTTCTCCTCTTGTGTTATCATGTTTAGATCTTGTGAGCTGCCTATCATGATCAAGATCATCTTTATGTAATTCTTCATGTTGTGTTTGCTGGGATCCGATGAATATTGAGTACTAAATTTATTGCTTCATAATATATCATGTGTGTGCTATTTAATGATCTTGCATCCTCTCCGTTACTCGTGTGTGCTTTGGCCAAGTAGATGCTTGTAACTCCAAGAGGGGGTATTTATGCTCGATAGTGGGTTCATGTCTCTATTAAATCTGGGCACTGACAGAAAGCTCTAAGGTTGTAGATGCTACTAGGGATAAAACAATAGAACTTTATCTAAGGATGATGTTACTTACTTACTTTACACACAGTGTTTAAGGCGATAATCTGTTGCATGCAACTTAATAATGAAAGGGGTGCAGACGCTAACCGGAAGGTGGATTATTACTCATAGATACGGTTGGAACGGTCTATGTATATTGTTGTAATGCCCGGATGAATCTCACACTAGACATCATAACGTTAGTATATGCAATGGTTTGCTCATCATTATTCTTTCAATTGCCCAGCTGTAATTTGCTTACCACACATGAATGAATGTTATTATTATTTATGGAGAGACACCACTAGTGGACTGTGGACCCCGGTCCTTCTCTTTAATCTGATAAAACCACAACTGCAAACCTGTTACTTTCTGCAAACAAATATCTTTCTTCCACACATTCGTTTAACCCTTTTGTTACAGCAAGCCAGTGGGATTGACACTGACAAGGTTATACCAAACGGGTACCCCTTCGTGTGGGTACCTGGTTCATGTAATGACTAAATCCCAATTGTTAATAGGTTGAAGAAGCCCAACAAGCGAAGCCCAAGTCAAAGAATTCTACCATAAATAGCATAGTCGGTATTACTTTCCATAAATGTAGTCCTAGTCGGTTACGACCCGAGGCCTGTACCCCTATATAAAGGACAGGAGGAAGACCGATCAAAGACACGCCCAACCAGAATCACCAAACCCTAGCAAGATCAACATCTTGCTAGACCTCTGTACTCGCCGCATATACGCAATCAATAACAGACAAGCAGGAGTAAGGGTTTTACCTCACTCGAGGGTCCCGAACCTGGGTAATTCCCGCTTGTCAGCCGACGAATCTACCAACACTACGTGTTCTCTACCTCATAACTCTTACCCTAGGCTAGTAACCATGGGTATTGATGGGGACATCACTCGTCAATTGGCGCCGTCTGTGGGAATAGGTAGTGTTGGATCTACGGATTTTTCGGTCCAAATTTCAAACGGCGATCCGCCGACTTCTTCAAAGGGATACACATCAGCAATAGCAGATCACATCCAGACCACAGGTGATCACTCGCCAAAAGCAGCATCACCAGCAAGGATCAGGCCATACTCAACCGAAACTCAGGAGATTTACTCCAATCTCAAATCAGTTTTTGATCTAACTATCGGGGAACATAACTTTTTTGTTGATCAGCTTGGTGTGCAGGACCTAGCCAAACAGGCTGCAACTAAGCCACTTTAGGAGGGATCGACTGAGAGTACATCTTCGACATACAAGGATGATACCTCATCACAGCTTGATCTGATTCCGCCACCAAAATTCCCAATGGATTCGATGTCATCTGGGGAGTTCAACAAGTTCATGACAGAAGAGTTCCCTGAAAAGGAAGAACCATCGTTTACCTCAGTCGACGACATGATCATATCGATAACTTCGGCTGGAAGCACTGGAGCGGCAGCATCACAGATCGATCCGATCTCATCCATAGCAGGGTCCATGTCCACCAGGGAATTCAACGAGTTCATGATGCAAAACGAGATGGAAGAAGAAGTGCAATCGACCCTGCATATCAACCAAGTCGACGATCATATGCAGATCGACGTTTCAGAAGAAAGCTTCCACCTCTCCGAGTATGATGAGCGTGCAGAAGACAACATACGTCTGACCGATTACGCCAACTCAGAGATCCAGGCTCCACATCACGTTGCCGTCGACTACAATGAGCATATGCAGCAAACAGAAGATGGCGAAAACAACAAAAACAAAAACAAAAGCATAGAGTGGGATAGCGACATCGAAGCAGCATATGAAGAACACTCAGACTACACATATCCTTACCACATACCCCAGCAGGTTTACGTGGCAACAGCTGCAGAAACATCAGAAAACGCAAACAATCGCCAACCAGTCGAATACCCTCGGACGGTCACTTTACCAGATGGTACTACCACTCTGGATATCATGGCAGAGATGGCCGCAAAGGTGACAAAGGTCATTGAAGAGGGCACAATGATGCCAACAGACGCAACTCCAGATGAGTTGGCAACATACAACTACTTCAACTGGCAGGAATCGCAGCACCTGAAAAAATACAGAGCAACACTCGAGGAGCGAAGAAGGCAAGCAAGCATATCAAGCGCACACAGACGACAACTATCTATGAGTTCTACATGAGCAACCGAGGCACGCCGTAGATCCAGATTCGAGAGAATCCCTGAACACGAAAGGGCAAAAGTCACTCGAAACCTGGACAACTCGTTCCTAACCGTCGACTCTAACGGCATAATCCAACCCAAAACAGCAGACGAAGCCCTCATGTCCATAGGAGCATACCTGCAAGCAGGAAAGCCACCTGAAGGTGATCCTGCTGAAGCAAGGTACCTCCAGCAAATGAAGGGCCTGGAAATCACAGCAAAAGAACTGGTAGACAGAGGAAGGAGAGGACGTAGCAGAAGTCACTCAAGAGGACGTTGTAGTCGCAGTCCTCAGCGAAACAACGGCAGAAAAAGCTCAAGCCATCGCAGGTCGAGAAGCCGCTCAAGGAGCAGGTCTAGGAGATCAAGCAGTCGCGAGTCACTCGACAATTGCAACGCAGGACCATGCGGAGCACAATGCTTCACTCGGCGGATCCAAGAAACCAAGTTGCCACAAAAGTTTGGCCTACCAACCATGCCAAAGTTCAACTCAAAACAAGAACCCTCGGGCTGGCTTGAAGATTACAAACTGGCAGTCATATGCCAACGAGGAACAAAACCGACGACACTATAATATCTACAGCTGATGCTTGAAGGAACTGCACACGACTGGCTCAAATCCTTACCTGAAGGAACCTATGATTCTTGGGACCAGTTCAAGGAAGACTTCATAAAATACTTCGACCCTCTCTGCGAAAGGTCAAAAACATCCGAGGAATTAAGAGCATGCCGGCAAAAGACAGACGAGACGCTCAGGTCTTACATTAGAAGGTGGGCCTCCATCAGGAACTCCGTGGGCGCAATATCAGAAGACAGAGCAATGGACGCCTTCACAAATGGAGTTTACATAAGAGATTTCAGGGAAGCACTCAGACGGCAAAAACCAAAAAACATGGCTGAGCTCATTAAGCTAGCAACCGAGTGGGAAGATGGCGAAGATGCAGTCCATAGCAAAAATCCACACTCACCACATCGACATCATGATCGACAAAAATATCACGACCACCGGGACAGCCGAGATCGCCGGGATAGAGACGACAAACGAAGAAGGCGCGACTACGATCACCGCGGCAAAGACAAGGTCAAATTTGTAGCAGCTGGATTCTCGAGGACAACCGGAATCAAGGTGATAGATAGCAAGATGACCGGCGAAGTAACCGGCAAGACGATCGTCGGGACACACGAAGTGATAACTATAGACGAGATAGGACAGTCGACAGACGCGACGACCGAGGTCAAGACCAGCAAAGAAGCTATAGAAGAAAAGACTGGCAGAAGCGCTCAAAGTCAAGAATCGAGAAATAATTTCAAGAAAAGATGGAGGACGAGTGCAGACTCCATATGTTCAAAGACCCGGCGACTGGACGGTTAACATCGCATCACACAATGGGAAGCTGTCGCAAATTCGGGCAAATGGCGATGGATTACATAAATCAGATGAAGAGAGAACAACCACAAGCTACCCCAGCGGCATACATAGCACCTCCACAAATAGTCACAGCATTACCGCCACCACCGCAACGCGATGCGAATAACCACATGGCAGGCGCCATACATCACATACCGCACAATATGGACACTCAATATCCGCAGCCAAAAGGGCAGATGTACATGATCCGGAAGGGATGCACCTCCAACAGAAAACAAAAGCGCCACACCAGAAACGTCGATATGGCAGTATTAGCTCCACCCCCAGTAACAATTTTTTTGCAAGGGTCATACATAACAATCGCTTTTGATCAAGAGGATCACCCGCCCCATCTATCGACCAGGACACACCGCTCTCGTACTCGAAGGACAGATTGGACGATATGCTATGACCAAAATATTCATGGACGGAGGCAGTGGCGTCAACATAATATTCACAGCCACGCTCCAAAGAATGAACAGGTCAGTCGAGAATCTCTCAAAATCTACAAACACCTTCCACGGTATTGTACCAGGCAAAGCTGTGCGGCTAGAAGGGAAGATCCAACATGACGTCACATTCGGGGATGCAACCCACTTCAGAAGCGAACTCATCGATTTCGACGTTGTCGACTGGAAACCACAATACCACGCCATATTGGGACGGTCGGCATTCGCAAGGTTCATGGCAGTACCGCACTATGCATACCTCAAGCTCAAAATGTCAGGTCCAAAAGGCGTCATCACAACCAATGGAAACTTCCAAAAGGCAGACGACTGCGACAAAGACTTTTGCAGGATCTCAGAGGCATTTGGAGAAGAGCAAACCTCAAACAAGGCGCAAGTCGAGAGGGAAGTGGCAACAGAGCTAGTGCGTGAGAGACGAGCAACCATAACCGCATCACATGAGGTAAACGCCATATAGACAGTTGACTCTACAAAAGAAGAAGACACACAAGCCAAACGATGGACAATACACTTCGATGGGTCCAAAAACGGCAGAGGCACAGCCGCAGGTATGATACTCATAAACCCCAACAGGGAGCAAGTAAGATATGTGCTGCAGATAAACTTTCCGTCTCCATCAAAGGTCGAACCGACTACGAAGCCTGTTCCAAGGCATGCGACTAGCAAGAGCGTCAGGAGCACAAAACATCATCATCCGAGGGAGCTCATGCTTAGTCACGCAAAACGCGGCAAGCGCAAGCAGAATGAACATGGACAACATGGCTAGATATCAGGATTACTTCGATATGTGGTAAAGAAGATTTCACAGCTGCCTGCTACAACATACATTGCGCACGCGCAACAAACAAGCCAACATGCTAGCAAACATTGGAGCAACAAAGGCGTAGGTACCGATAGGTGTTTTCTTCAGTCACATAAACCACAGGTCAATCAGAAGGTGACACCCACATGCCACTCGAGAAGTTAAAATCTTCGGGCAAAGACCAGACCAAGAGGATCCTCTAAGCAAAACAAATCAAGCCAGGACCAATAAAGTGAGGTCAGGCACAAGCAGGTTGGCAAACCCAAACCACATCACTACTATCTTCAGCCAAGGAATGCCAAACTGTGTCATCATAAGTGACAGTCACAAAATGAAAGAGCGAGACGCAAAGGGTGCGATGCCACTCGGAAGTTTTACTGCTATGCGCATCACACTACCACGGAAGGACGCATTTCACGCGGAACCCCTGACATTTTGACTGCAAGAGCCAAAGAGGTCATACGAGAGAAAGTACAAGCCAAAGATGCTACGGCACCAAGAGGAAGCATACAGCTCGAAGATGAAGGAGATATGCCCTAGAGGCAAATAAATAAGTAGTATTTATTGCATTATCTCATAAGTTTATAATATGTCTTTTTATTATGCTTTAACTGTATTAATCGGAATTATTAATACACGCGTGATACAACCAGAGTCCCTAGTGAGGCTCTATATAAACTAGTCCATTGGGCAATAGTTGATCGAGATTCCCGATCAAGGACAACGATGTCGGTTGACAATGAAGTCATCTTATTAGTAGAATAAGGTGATGGACATACGCAAAGTATTACAATAAGATCGTATTATGATGTTTGTCATTTGCAATAGATAAGTAATATGATAGCTTATTCGTTAGACCGTGAGACCGTACTTATTGCTACTCCGTAGGGTGCTTTGAGAGCATCATACGTTGTGTCTTATATAGCATGACAATAACGGTGTCCATCTTCGATATCCTGAAAGAGTATGTTGAGACGTAAGAATGAAGAGCGGAATTTGTTCATTCTTGTAATGGAAAGATACTCTGAGCCTACTCGGTGAGATTGCATCTATATAGTTGTGCAGCTTATTACTAGGTCATGGAGATGTAATATCACAGACGAGTTAATAACCTTTTTCGGTAACGAGATACAACAAGGACATCGGATGTCTGCGATCATATCTCGGACAAGGTAGTATCGTCGAAACAAAGGGAATGAATGTCATGTTTATGGTTCAACGAGATTTCGAACATTCTTACTCTAAAGCCACCTTACTAGTACCATCTTTCCAAGTGCAAAATCTCGTGGGTGTTCAGTCTACCGTTCAAACCTGTTTCTTTTCAGTCTCGCTCAGGCCTTCCAATCGCGACGTGGATCCTTCTTCTATAGAAATTGGAAACAGAAATCCCTGTTATAGCTTAGGTTATATTCCACTTCTGAAACGATCTCATTAATGCATAAATAGTAATAGGTGACGATATTCGTAGAATGCACAGGGACCGTCATATGCGTCCAGGTATCCCTGGCGGTCATTGGCGAGCGAAGGGTCTCGACCATGTCTGGAGTGTTCTCGAACCGTAGCGTAACAAACTTAAGGTCTTAACGACACCTAGAGAAGGTTCTGGAATATTATAGGATTTTATTGGAGAGAGAGAAATGATACGGAAAGAGTTCCAGTGGTCCGGAAGGAGTTTCGGGAAGGTCTGGAATGGTTCCGGGAATGTCCGAAATATGTTCGAGTGGTTCCGAAAATGTTTCGAAGTCACGGGATATTAAATAGTATTTAAATATATTAATTATGAATTAATTATATTTTATATTAATTTAATATTAATTAAATAAAGGAAAAAGGAGCAACTCACCTAAATGGACCAAGAGAGGCCCATGTGGGGGGGGGGGGGGGGAGCCGCACCAAGGAGGCAAAGGAGCCCATGGAGGGTACGGCCCTTCCTTGGCCGACCGAACCCCCCCCCCCCCCCACACCTCCTCCTTTGTTTAGTCCCACATGGGGAGGCAAGGTGTTTGCACACCCCCTCCCCCCTTATATAGCAAGGCATATTAATTGGAATAATTACAGAAAAATACAATTAATTGTATAACAGGCCGGCTGAGCTGTTTCTCCGCCTGTTTTGCCTCCTCTCTCCACCAAAGCTATACCGCCGGGCGCCCTTTCCCTGTGGGATTCCAGAAAAGTTCTACCCCTGCGATCTCGGCTGGATCTGAGTGACCGGGTGTTGTTGTTAAGCTCCGTATGTTTGTGAGTGCTCGGAGGTGCCATATTTGAGGAGACTGGGCGACGTTGTTTCACCCATCCTGCAGCCCTGCCGCTGCCTGCCGCCGACGCCACCCCCCCAGTCGCCGGCGCCACGCCATCTTCCACCCGACGCCGTCGACGCAAGTAATCGTCGACACCCCGGCGTCATCGTCTACATCATCGCGGCAAGTTCTCCGTGACCTCGAGGTCGGCTACGTACGACTTCATCGTCAACGCTTGTGAAGGAGCGTAATCCTCGCTATCGGTATACATGGAGGTAATGTGACCCGTTCCGCCACCGTTATCGCATGTACTAGATAGATAGATCCTGGCTAGTTAGGGCGTTCTTACGCTAGAAAAATTATTGTTTTCTGCACCGGAACCCCTTCAGTGGTATCAGAGCCGATCTATGCGTAGTACTGCTGGTACGGTTAGAACTCATGTTGAATGAGGACGTCTTTCTTATATTTGCTACCCTCTAGCGTGCACTTGTGATGCCTTCGGTATTTAGTTGACGAAGCGGCCCAGACCGACTTTACGCGTACGCTTACGGGAGACTGGTTCCACTACTGACATACGGCTTGCACCGTATCTGTGGCTGGTGGGTGTCTGTTTCTTTCTCTTTAGTCGGCAAAGCATTTTCAATGGAGGGCCCGAAAGAGATGCTTAAACATGCAACTATACGATCGACGTTGTGGTACAAAGTTCGAAGGTAGGGAAACGGTTCTCTTACGAATAAGACTATATGCCACGTAAAACTTGCAAAACTAAA
The DNA here is from genome assembly GCA_026929855.1 of Poa annua. Lineage (NCBI taxonomy): Eukaryota > Viridiplantae > Streptophyta > Magnoliopsida > Poales > Poaceae > Poa > Poa annua. Next base: position 75,395,688 of record CM049430.1, on the reverse strand, counting down.
TAAAGGTACAGGCGTCTAACTTTGTTTTGCAGAAGCATTATTTTATGTGACATGGTTACGGTAAGTTTGATATTACTCATACTGTTGGAGGCAATGGAGGGCACCGTAGACTCGGAGCCATGCCGATGCGCCGGGTCCAAGGTTCATGGCGCCGTGGAGGTCCAGGCGCGACGACCATGTCACATCGCACTTCATTACTTTATGTTGATAATGTGTTGTCGTGTGTGCATTCTGTTGATTGCTTATATGTTAGATATACAACGGTAACATCTTAAATAGGATGATCCCTAACAAATACCAAAAGTGTGTTCTCCCTCATTGCGCACCACCAAGAAAGTTCTACTTTATGAGGCAGGCCGTGACGATCGGGTATCAGACATATCATTGTTCGCATACAGTGGGTGTAAGCCATGTTGCACGCGCAGGGTCTTCGAGTTTTGGTTGGCGAGCCTAGCATATGCAGATATGACCTCGGAACACGGGAAGATCGAAAGATCGAGCATGAGTCACAGAGTTGTTGTGATCAACATTTTATGTCCACCTTTGAAGCTGTGCCGCCGGCCGTGACGATTGGGGGTGGTATAGTAGATGGGGGTCGTGTAATCGCTATTATTATTTTAGGGATAATAATTTTAGTGGAGTGTGTTTGATAATATGATTATAAATTTAAACTCACATATGTTATAAACTTTACCTTACCTCTTTTGCAATCATATCTGTAGACTACGGAACTATACTTCGGTTACTTCCTTAAGAGCCCCGATTCTACCTTAGAAGCCGACGGGTCCAACTTCATCAGCTGGTACATTGGTTTTAGAAACATTCTCCAACACAACAACATCCTATATGTCCTCAATGAAGCATTAGTAGAAAGACCAGATGATTCTGCTAGCGAGGAGGAGGAAGATGAATTCCGTAGGCGTCGAGACATATTCATAGAAGTGGAGATCACCATGACCGTATGCCTAGCACCTGAGTTGAAAGAGTTGTTTCGACATAAGGAGCCATATGTCATGATTGATGCGATAAAGACACACTTCAAAGATGAATTGAGGCGTGAGCAATTCAGGCAGCTTAGAAAGTTCCAGACCATTCATATGGAGGAGCATACCTGTCTGAAAACTCATTTGAAGAGATTGTATGACATCTACTTCCAGCTAACAAATCTTTTCGATTAGTGGATGGCGGATTCATGTGCCATTCATACTGTCCTGATATCTCTGCCTCCAAGCTATGAGAATCATGTGCGCGAGTACATTTTGAAGGCCGACAATATGAACTTCTACAAGTTTATGTCCGAGTTCAAATCTCTGGAAGTTTATTCCATCGAAATAGAAATCTTCGACGCTACAGGTATATATTTGATATATACATAATTATGAATATATTCGCCTATTTATATAAGATAAAGTATTTGATACTTGTTCTGTTTGTGAAACATGTCCTGATTATCACTTATATGCGGCGAAATATGATGTGACCTGGCGCTAAAGATGGTGATCAAGGAAGTTGATGGCCATTGGTGTTCACGTCCTCAAGTTATCATAGTTATCATTAATAGTTTTTGATAAGTTATTTTTGTAATAGTGAGAAAGTGTGAGTGTCTTGATTGTTACAAGACAAAGTTATTCATATATGTAATAAGACAAGTTCAGTTGTTTTATGTTATGGAACAAGCCAGTTGTTTTATATTATGAATAAAGTTTTCCCATCTCAAAATTACACCACTTGTATGATAACATTCATAATAGCGGGAATGATAAAATTATGTGTCCAAAGAATAAAAGCTTTTGTTACTAGAACAAACACCATCAAATTTAATCATACTTTGATCTATTTAAGTATTACATGTGCCGAATTGATTGAGTTTAAAAATTAGTATTGAAGTGTCAATACGAAAGGAAATTAATTAAGAGTCATTTCGAATGATTATTAAATTGCTTGTATGGTGAATTTTACTTGATCCGAATTCTTCTATGATTATTGGTAAATAAGTGTATTTGCATAATAAATCATGAGTCTGAAATTAATTTGATAAAAGATCAAATGGGGTTTTTCAGAAGAAAGACTTGTGAATATTGTATTCGCAAGATTCGATCAAAGGACAATATTTTTGAATTATGGTTTCAACACAAAAGACTTGTGGAAATTCGTTTCACAATATTATAATATCAGATATAGTGATATGTGAAATATTATAATCATACTCTATTTTAGATAAAGTGTGGTCTTTCAGAATCTATCTTAGAATCTCTTAATATGTTCAAAACATTATAGTCGATGTCCACTTTAGAAAATAGATGTTTTTCCAACGGTAATTCCTGTGATCGACAATAGTGTCGTTATATAGATAATTATACGATAATTCAGAATATACACGAATAGTTCTTTGTAGATTACTCACATTGGATGAGAGTGTATTCCAAAACCCAATAGAAACAAAACTTGTGTTGTTGTCTATGTAATTCCAATGAAAATATGATTTTTCGAATTATGGTTAATGGAATAAAATTAGATGCTTGAAACAAATGTCAGACCTATATTCATAAAAGTCGAATATTGGAAAGTGTTCCAAAAGGTATATGTCTACAAATGAAAATTTAATGATTAAGAGTGAAGGAGACTAGAAAAATATTTTCTGCTTGCAATCCTCTTCGTAAAGATCATAATATTTTCATGAAAGAAGCTTCTAATTAAAGTGTTGTTATATTTAATATTGTTGTCAGGTCAGAGCTTAATGTTAAGTTTTTCAGATCTTGTTGACAGATCAAGGTGCACCTTATGAATACCACGAAAGTTGAGAAAATATCAGAATACGAACAAAGCTTTTGAACCTGAAAATCCAAGTTACATTTAGAAGGATTAAAACAGTAAATGTTACTATAATTCCTTTTTGGAGAAAAAAGATTTCTTGATCATCATAAAAAGTGTTATGTGAGAAATGTAACTATAAGAAAGACGTGAAAGCATAATGAAGAGGTGTTAACTCGACAAGTCACAGGGTTGTGCACCCCGGGTTGATTGATGGGGAGAGAGAGAGAGGTGTTGGTGATCACGACGGCTGGCAAGCAAGGTTTTACCCAGGTTGAGGCTCCCGGAGGATAACACCCTAATCCTGCTTGTCTGATTATTGATGAGGGTAGCGATTACAATGGCGAGATTGCGATCTCACTAGGGTTTGTGGCGGTAGCTATGAGCGTGTCCTTTGGGACGAGCAACCCTCCTGGCTTTATAGGTAGCCAGGTCTCGGGTGGTCGATGCCGATGGCAACTACATATATGGCAGGTTATGCAACCTAACCGACTTGGACTAGGTTACATGGTACCCCGCGTGGGCCTTCTGTGGGCCTCCATGTCCTTGGCGCGGCCCAGGTAGCCTTATCGTGGGCTTCCCGAAAGGCAGCCCCACGTCAGTAGCCCCCGAGTGCTTGGTCGAAGCGTAGAGTCGGGCAAAGGACTTCTTCCTCCTGGACGCGCCATTGGATTGCTTGATCTTGAGCTTGAACTCGATTTCTTCAGTCGAACCGGCCTCTCCCGATGGGAGTAACCTTTGCAGTCGAATTACTTTGCCTTGGTCTTCTTGTGAAGCTTGCTTCTATTCGGCCTGTTGGCTTACTTGTAGATGGATTCGGCTGCTCGAGCTTACTCGGTTTTTCTTTGCCACCCGAATGATTCCTTCGGGTTCTCGGATCAGCAGTCGATCCTACTTTGTTGGTTTCAGCTAAGAAGCTTACTACTCGAATCACTCTGTCGAGCTGTTTCAGTTGTTTTTGGAGCCGTTGGCTTGATGACGTCATTGGTGACGATCCATTGCACGCCTCTGCGCCCGATGGGACGTGACGTGGCGGGCCCCACTGTCAGAGCTGACCGCGGTCAGCAGTTGTCACGTCTCCGAACTGGGCGCGAAATTTGCGCGGCATGATGATGACGCCTCGGTTTTCGTGCGTAGTGGACGAAGTGGGCGGCGACGGTTGGTTTCTTCGTGCGACACGTGGACGGCTGGATGTGTCTGCTTGGAACCCTTGTTCTGTGGACGGTTGAGATGAAACGTTTTCGAGGCATAAGTACTGCGTTTTGACGCGAGGGCCTTCATCTTCTCCAATCGTCCTGGCCTCCTTTTCCTCTGCGCTCTACCATTTTCGCCGCCATCCAGAGCTCCGTGCTTTTTGTCCGTGCACCTTGCGCTGTCTCGCGGCGCCATGGGTAAGCCGAAGAGCGCCGTTGGTTCCTCCGCCGCCGCCAACGAAGCCGGGCTGATGAAGAAGCCCGACGGCGACTGGCAGAGGTCATCGGTGAAGAAGGCAGAGGTCGAATTCCTCCGCGCTCAAGGTCTTCTTCCACCTGCTGATCAAGTCTAGGTACGTGCTCCTGGCAAAGAGGTTTTCCCCACACCCCGGGATGGGGAACGCGTTTGCTTCGTGGATTTCCTTCCGCGGGGCTTCGGGTTCCCCATGCACGATTTTGTGCGCGGTCTCCTGTATGCCTATGGGGTTCAGATCCACGATCTGACCCCCAATGGCGTCTTGAGCATCGCGGGCTTCATTGTGCTTTGCGAGTGCTTTCTGGGTGTCGCGCCCCACTGGGCACTGTGGAAGTCGCTCTTACTCGTTCGCAAGAACGTTGGAAAGAGCGGGTTGCCCTTCCCCGTGGGCAGCTTCGGAATCCAAGTGCGCGGTGACACCGCGTACTTCCAGATGAAGAAGTCGGACTCCGTCCAGGGGTGGCACAAGGGATGGTTCTACGTCCAGTCGAGCCAGGACGGCCTGGTGGCATTCGACAGCGGACGTGGGTTGCGGAAGACGCAAGCCTGGACGCACCCGCTGACTGCTGGGGAGAAGGAAGTCGTGCGGCGTCTGCTGGGCCTGCTGCGCGATCTCACCAAAACCCTTGGGCGTGAGGCGGGTGGCGTCTTCTTGATGGCCACCTTCTTCCGTCTTCGGGTGCAGCCGCTCAGCGCTCGGCCCCACCCGATGTGGGCCGTCGAGGGCGTCAGCACCGAGCCACTTGACGATGAGGAGGTGGAAACCAAAGTAAGGTCTATCACCAACCTCCGAGTCGCGGATACATGCAACGTCAAGTGCCCGGTTGCTGCTTACGGGGCATCGAACCCCGTTCCTGAGGTGAGTTCTTGACTTGTTTTCCTTGTGTCTTGATTCGACTTGCGTCTATTTGCTTCTTGATTCGACTTGCGTCTACTTGCTTCAGGGTCGGTCCCTGCTGATCAGCCTTCCTCCTCTTCCCGAGAACGGGCCCGACGACGAGTCGAAATTTGTCGAGGAGGAGGACGACGACGATGAGATTCCTTCCCCTCATTCTCCCCACGAAGAGGTGGAGGACGAAGATGAAGAGGAGGAACCCGTACGGAAGAAGGGGAAGCTCCCGAGTGGTGGCGATTCTGCTACTGCGTCGTCACCCGCTAGGGATGCCGACGTTGCTCTGGAGGAGGCTGTCGCGACGTCGTCGGGTGCGTGGTCCTTGGGTGGCTGGAACGAGCCCTTAGTTGTTCCTCCAGTCAGCTCCGCGGCTCCTCGTTCGTTTGCGCGGATGGCGTCGCCCTCCCTGGGGAGTTACGATGACCTTGAAACCACCAGGTGAACTTCTTGGTTCTTTATTTTCTTCGAGTTGTGTTTTGTAGCTCCGACCTTTGAGCTGACCAGTGTGCTCGTCTTTGCTGCAGCCATCGTTATGGCGATGTTAGCTCCCCCCTTCGGGACGTGGAGCATACATCCGCTCCTTCGACTGAATTGGTGACTCAGGTGGTGGTGGAGGAGGTGCGCGCGCAGCCCGCTGGCATTGCCTCGTCGAGTCGCGCTCCTCCTTCGGCTTCAGAGGACCCTGACCTCCTGGACCACGTAAGCCCTTTACACTTGTACTTGTACTCTTGAGTTTTCATCGGGTGCGCGATCAGCGCTCCCGATGGGAGTAGCCCCCAAAGGTGTGGGTGACTAGTATAGTCGCCCGCAACTTTATTAATATCTTGCTTTTGTTTCAGCCGTAATACCGCCAGCAGCTTGACGCAGCCGCGGCCTATGTTCGCCTGGAGAAGGAGAGGGACCAGCTGCGTGCTTCTTTGGACCAGGCTACCGGGCGGGTTGCTGAGCTTGAGAAGGCTCTGCATAAGTCTCGAGAGCGGGAGCTGGCGCGGGTCGCCCAAGAGAAGACTCAAGTCGACCCTCTCCTCTCACTCGCCGGTGTTCTTGGGGGTAAGTTTCGGCTTAATGCCTACTGTGTCTTGATCTTTTCTTTGTCTGACCTTGAATCCCTTGCGCAGAGATTTGTGGTGGAGCTCCCCCGGAAGACACGTCGAGTGACGCGGTTGATTTGGCGACTGCTGTCGGCTTCCTCGGCCGGGTCTGCGCCTATGCGTCCGACGCGCTGAAGAAGTCCACAACCGCGCTGAAGAAGTCGACTGGAGCCCTTACTGTGGTGCACCGGAGCATCTTCCCGAGCGACCAGCCGCCGTGGACGCCCTTGCTGCGCCGTTTGAGGACGCGACCACCATCGCCGACTTCACGCGGTCGCAGACGGTACGCGGCTCCGAGCTCACCTTCCAGCTCCTCTTAGGACATCAGGTTCCGGGTGATTTTGAGAAGGTCGTCAGCGGCTTTCCTCGAAGACCCGATGGCCGAATCGCGTCGCTGGGTGGTTTGAAGGAGCGTGCTACTCAGCTGGCCGTGCAGCTTGTGGCACTCTTTGAGAGGGCCCTTGCTAAGGCGACTGAGGCGGCTGCTACTCGGAAGAGTCGTTCCCGGTCGCAGTCTGCGGCCTTAGAGTAGATGTAGCATAGGAATTCGGCAGTCGCCGTGGTCTGTATCTTTAAACTTTTGGCTCTGTAATGACTATTGTCCTGCCAGGTCTTTTGGCCTTCAACAATGCTTTTGCTAGAACTGAATTTCTTTCTGCCGAGTTTATCTTTGCTGCACAGTCGTATGATTGTATTGACTCTGCGTATTTGTGGCAGACTGTCGTGCGCGGTGGTGCTTCTTTTTCTCCTGCGACTCAGCCGAGTGGCGAGGCTTCTTCTTCGGGTGCTCACCGTCGTCGGGCGGCGCCGGCTCCTCCACGTAGTGCAAATGATCAGCGGATAATCACGTACCTGAAGAATAAGGTGGTTGAGCTTGAGGCGACCCTGAAGAATACTGAGCTGCTGCTGCACCGCTCCAGGTTGCATCCTACTGCAGAAATTCTCACGGCGTGAGGATTTTTTGCTTGGGGAGATCGATCTGATCAGTCGACAGCTACAAGGTTGGTATCCTTTTGGCGGCTGCTTTCTTTGTTGAAACTTGCCTGTTCTGACTTGTAATTTGCGCGTGCAGATGTGAACCCGGATAGGCAGGCTGAGCGGGATCGCGTTGAGGAGCGAGTCGCCCGAGAAGCGTCCGGCGACTCCTATGAAGCTCGCCAATTCTGGGTGAACAAGTCGAGAGGGCGCGCCCTTGCCACTATGCTTGATCGTACATGGCGTGCGGCTTTTCTTCTGGAGAATTGCCGGAAGACACTCTGGCATATCAATCGTGTGTACTTCCCGTATAATGCTCAGCCGAACGGGCTGTCCGCCTTGCTGGAGAGGTTTTGCGACGGTGAGGGCTGAAGGAGGTCGTCCACGCCCAACTTGTGGCTGGGGCGAATGCGGCGTTGGCATACGTCCGGATGCATCGGCCACATCTTCCGCTCGATAAGGTGCTGGATGGCCTGCCTGGTGATGACGACTTCGCCGAGACCTTGGCGGCTGCACGCCAGATTATCGGGCAGGTTCAGGGGCTAAGTGAGCGCCTTGTAGGTCCACTCGATGCGCCGAAGGTCGAGCCTGCAGTTTAGAGTAGCTGTCGTCTGTTGTACAGGGTTAGCTATAGATGGCAAATGTGCCTGTGAAAATCGCAATGTACTAGATTAAAAATACTTGCGAGTAATGAGAATTGAACTACTTGCTCGGAAGTGTAAATGCCTGTTTTGATTTTCGACCTGTGTGGCGCAGTCCCCTAGTATGTTAGGCGACAGCCTAGGTTTTTCCAAGTGTGACCTGTATGTTGAGGTCTCTAACTTTATCAGGTGGCGACTTATGATTTTTGTAACTTGACCTGTATGGCGCAACCCCCGAGTTGTTCGAGTGGCGGCCTAGGATTTTTGCTAAGTCCTGTATGGCGTAGCCCCCGAGTAGGTCGAGTGGCAGCCTAGGATTACAAATGTTACCTGTTTGGCGCAGCCTCCGAGTATGTCGGGTGGCGACCTAGGATTTTGAACTTGACATGTACAGCGCAGCCCCCGAGTGGGTTCGAGTGGCGGCTGAGGATTTTCTGATAAGGCCTGTATGGCGTAGCCCCCGAGTGAGTTGAGTGGCAGCCTAGGATTACAAGTGTTACCTGTTTGGCGCAGGCCCCGAGTATGTCGGGTGGCGACCTAGGATTTGTAACTTGACCTGCATGGCGGAGCCCCCGAGTGGTTCAGGTGGCGGCCTAGGATTTTTTGATTTATGCTTGTATGGCACAGCCCCCGAGTAGTTCGGGTAGCGGCCGAAGCTTTTCTTTCAACCTGTGTGGCGCAGCCCCCGATTGGTTCGAGTGGCGGCCTATGATTTTAGCTTCCCCTGTGTGAAAGGTAAAGGAGACAGATTTTCTTCAAATCACTTTATTGATTCTTGCAAACAGGCCGCCTCATTAAAACCCTTCCAGTCCCCTTAGGTGCCCTGGTGAGGGAAAGAGTGCGTCTGAAACCTGCCGCGCTGATTTTTCTTGTACAATGATTGGGTCGAACTAGGCGTAGAACCGGCAAAGTTGTGCCACGTTCCATGGGTTGCTGCAGTCTGCTCCCGTCTTTGAGTCCTTCAGGCGGTAAGCTCCGTTGCCGATTGCTTCTGTCACGATGTATGGGCCCTCCCATGGGGAAGCGAGCTTGTGCACCTTCTTCTGCTTGAGTCGATGAACCAAGTCGCCTGCAGCGAACGCTCTTGGTCGCAGCCTCCGAGTATGATAGTTGCGTAGGTCTTGTTGATACACGGCTGATCGTGACAGGGCGATGTCGCGTGCTTCATCCAGGGTATCCATGCTGTCTTCGAGTGCCTCTTCCGCATCCGACTCGTCGTAGGCGACCACTCTCGGTGCGTCGAATTTGATGTCGCAGGGGAGAACCGCCTCTGCGCCATATACCATGAAGAATGGAGTGTATTGGGTGGATCTATTTGGCGTTGTTCGTAGGCTCCAAAGGACTGACGGTAGTTCTTCCACCCATGCGCCCGCTGCGCGTTTTAGTGGCACGCGCAGTCGCTTCTTGATGCCGCTGCAGACGAGGCCATTGGCTTTCTCCACTTGCCCATTGGATTGCGGGTGCGAGACGGATGCATAGCTGAGTTTGATACCTTGCTCTGAGCAGAAGTCTTTGAATTCTTCGGCTGTGAAGTTCGAGCCGTTGTCGGGGATGATCCCGTTCGGCACTCCGAATCTGAAGATGATTGACCTGATGAAGTTGACTGTTGTGGATGCAGTCGAACTTGTGATGGGCACGGCTTCGATCCACTTTGTGAACTTATCGACTGCAACCAGGAGGTGAGTGTGACCTCCGGGTGAGGATTTCTTCAGCGGGCCCACCATGTCCATACCCCATTGGGCGAAGGGCCAGGCTAGTGGTATTGTCTTAAGTTCTGACGCTGGCGCGTGTGGCTTGTTGGCAAACTCCTGGCACCCTGTGCATTTCCTTACTAGTTCCTCGGCGTCCTGCATGGCTGTCAACCAGTAGAACCCGGCTCGTAGTGCTTTGGCCACCAATGCTCGACTGCTGGCATGATGCCCGCAGATACCCGCATGGATGTCGAGTAAGATGGCCTGACCGTCGACTGGATCTACGCACCTTTGCAGGATTCCTGAGATGCTTCTTTTGTAGAGTTCTCCGTTGATGACGGTGAAACTTTTGGAGCGCCTGATGATGCGCTTTGCTTCGACTGGGTCGGCTGGCAGCTTCTGATGCAGTATGTATGGCAGGTACGGTCCTGTCCATGTAGCTTCGACTAGCATGACCTCCATGGGGACCTTGTCTTGGCTTGGCGGGTTAGCATCGCCTTTTGTTGTTGCAGTGCTTGCTGTGTTTTGAGTCTTGATGGATCTCTGCGTGATGCGCTCGAGGAAGACGCCGGGTGGAACTGGAACCCTGTCTGATCCTATGTTAGCGAGGACGTCGGCTTCTTCGTTGCTTTCGCGGCCGATGTGCCGCAACTCGCAGTCGTCGAAGTTGCCTTCCAACTGGTTGTAAAGGTCTCTGTAGGCGATCATGTTGTCGGCGATGGCGTCGCAGGACTTCATGGTTTGCTGTACCGATTCGGGTGACGCCGCCACGCGTAGCGCGGTAGCCGTAGACCTGAGTATGCCACGACTATCGATGCAGCAGTATATGGAGCTGAAGGTGATGTGTATACCTTTGTCCAGATCGGCGTACACCGAGCGGTGGGCCGGCGGGTGGAGGACATACTCGAAGGAGCCGAAGCGGATCAACTCCCTGGCGGCGGACACGCCGATCTTCATTGCGGATGGAGCCGGAGCGACCATGATTCCAACACTTGTTTGACGTTCCCATAGTCGGCGCCAATTGACGAGGTGTTAACTCGACAAGTCCCAGGGTTGTGCACCCCGGGTTGATTGATGGGGAGAGAGAGAGGTGTTGGTGATCACGACGGCTGACAATCAAGGTTTTACCCAGGTTCAGGCTCCCGGAGGATAACACCCTACTCCTGCTTGTCTGATTATTGATGAGGGTAGCGATTATAATGGCGAGATTGTGATCTTGCTAGGGTTTGTGGCGGTAGCTATGAGCGTGTCCTTTGGGACGAGCAACCCTCCTGGATTTATAGGTAGCCAGGTCTCGGGTGGTCGATGCCGATGGCAACTACAGATATGGCAGGTTATGCGACCTAACCGACTTGGACTAAGTTACATGGTACCCCGCGTGGGCCTTCTGTGGGCCTCCATGTCCTTGGCGCGGCCCAGGTAGCCTTATCGTGGGCTACCCGAAAGGCAGCCCCACGTCACATACTTTGTCAAGAAATGTATCTTGGACAAGATCAAATTTGTTGACTACATAAATGTAGATATGCTTGAGGTCTGTGGGTTTGTATTAATAGAATACTGCAGTTCGTGTTGAGTTCGAATTGATAGGAGATCAATGATTTTGGTTTCACCAAAATGTCGAAATAAATTATGAATTTACGTGGGAGTCAAAGTCATTTACTCAGGTAAAATATGTAAAGGACATATTTTTGAGTAGGAGCTTAGAACCTCATATGTGTGGATGACACAATTTTGATGGGAGCTCGTGTTCTCAAATGTATGGAGACATAATTTGAGTGGGAGTTGAATTCATCTTGTGTAAATGACACATTGTGAATTGTACCGGTAGGAAAGATAAATGTCCGGGATGTAATCCCCGGGATCCTTGAAAGCGGGGCAGTCGGTATGGAGATTTCCTGGTGGCTATTTGATTTTTAAGTTTATGCGCGATTCTATGAATCCCCCATAAACTCGGGGACTAGTGTCGGGGATGTACTTCCCCGGTACCCTGAAGGTATGGGGTTGTTACCTTAATGTTGCAGGTATAAACATATTTAAATGATGAAGGCGTAAAGGAAAAAGAGGAAAGAGGAGTCCTAGGGCCGCAGTTAATGCTCTCGGTGTAACTTTGGGCTGGCCCATCTCCTACTCGGATCAACCGAGGTGCCCAAGTCGGTGGGACAACAGCCCAACACAATCCTCGACTCGGTCAACCACCGATACGCCTCATCCCCATCTCCTCCATCGCGCCCCGCTCCACTCCGGTATCAACAGCAACTGCCTCGACCCACGACCGCCACTCCCTCGTCCCCGACCTCGCTTGCGCCTCGCCGGCCGTCTCCCCGAATTCGCCGCCCCCTGCATCTCCCTCGACTCCGGCGTCCTCGACACGGGTCGCCTCCGACACCCTCGGCCGCGCCCCAGACAGCCTCCTCCCCGGCATCTCCCTCGGCCCCGACCTCGGCGCTCCCGTCCACCCCTCCGACCTCGGGAATGGCCACCGCCACGCCGCCGGGCTGCCTCGACCTCGGGCGACCACGTCCGAGCCTCCTTCGACTTCGGCCCCGCGCCCCTCGACCTCGACCGTGCCGCCGGGCTTCCTCGACTTCGCGCGACCACGCCCGACCTCCCCGACTCCGGCGCTGCATCAGCATCTCCTCGAGCCCATCTCGGGCCGCCCCCGCATCCAGACGCCACCCGAGCTCCTCTCCGGCATCTTCCCCGCCGCGGACATGGCCGACATCGCCGCCTCCTCGCCCGGGCACGCCCTGGCGTCGCCCTCAACCTCGGCCCGCGCCCCCGGCATCACGCCGTCCTCGCCCGCGCGCCCGACGACGTCACCACAGACTTGCTGCGTGGCTCCTCGACCTCATCCCGCCGCTCCTCGGCCTCGCGCAGCGACGCCTCGCCCTCGTCTCGGTGGTTGCCGCGCTCGGTATCTCTCCCCTGCCCCAAGTCACGGCCCTGCTCACACCGGGATCCTTCCTGCTACTCGGTTGGACGGGGTATCCTCCGACATATCGGCAGGGATGGTTCAACGACGATATTCGTAGAATGCACAGGGACCGCCATATGCGTACAGGTATCCCTGGCGGTCATTGGTGAGCGAAGGGTCTCGACCATGTCTGGAGTGTTCTCGAACCGTAGCGTAACAAACTTAAGGTCTTAACGACACATGGCGAAGGTTCTGGAATATTATATGATTTTATTGGAGAGAGTGAAATGATCCGGAAAGAGTTTCGGTGGTCTGGTAGGAGTTCCGAGAAGGTCTAGAATGGTTCCGGGATTGTCCGAAATATTTTCGGGTGGTTCGGAAAATGTTTCGGAGTCACGGGATATTAAATAGTATTTAAATATATTAATTATGAATTAATTATATTTTATATTAATTTCATATTAATTAAATAAAGGAAAAATGAGCAGCTCACCTAAATGGGCCAAGAGAGGCCCATGTGGTAGGGAGCTGCACCAAGGAGGCAAAGGAGCCCATGGAGGGTTCGGCGCTTCCTTGGCCGGCGAACCCCCCCCCCCCCCACCTCCTCCTTTGTTTAGTCCCACATGGGGGAGGCAAGGTGTTTGCACACCCCTCCCCCCTTTATATAGCAAGGCATAGTTTGGGGGAATGATAACCCGGTAGGCCCATGAAGAGGGAAGCGTAACCCGGCAGGAAGAAGGCCTGGGCGAGGTTACCATGCACTCCACATGAGATGGGTTACACTTGGGTCGGAGAGCTCATTTCATAACCCGGCAGAATTATAGCCCGGCAGAATCATAACCCGACAGTATCATAACCCGGCCAGGAAGCTACCCCGGATCTGGGTAAGGTGTCAGGCGAAACCCGGATTTGGGTGTCAGGTGAAACGCGGATTTGGGTGTCAGGCGTAACCCGGATTTGGAAGACGTTTCAGGAAGACCTAGAGAAGGAAGGCTCTAGAAGACTCAGAGGCAATATTCATCACGGAGCACAAGACTTGGAGGATAAGAAAGACAAGACGAGATAGAGTAGAACTCCAAGTAGTCTTACCATGTAAACCAGGAGACAAGGCGCCCATATAAGCCGGCTCCTAGGTCATAGAAAGATAAGCTATGAGAGGCTACGATAAGTCATAGTCAAGCTAAATAAGATAGACAAAATAGAGAGAGCTCCCAAGAGAGATCTCCCACGCCGGAGTCATCGAAACCCGGCGATCGCCATTGTGTAGCACCCCAACTTTTATTAAAGTTGGAACACCTGTGTTATGTGCTAGTCCCTGGATCACTGCTAGCACCACAGTACAATATATATAGTATCATTGCATAAGTATTAAATTACTACAACGTGATCCAAAAATAATAGCCAAAATGGCTTTATTACAAATTGCATAGCCATGAAGGCTAGCTAAAGTTCAGAGTTCACAGCGAAAGAAAAAGTAACATTGAGCCTCATCTTCAAGCATGCGCCACATGCAGTCATGTTGGGTGTAGACTCGAGCCAATCATTCCGCATCAGAAATTCCTGCACATTGGAATATGCAGCCCCCGAAGGAGGTCAATACAATGATGTATTGGCAAGTGACTATGGTGGATAAATATACTGGCAAGTCTAACATCTATATGCATATTTGGCTTGGTGGGATTGAAGGCTATTTGCAGAAAGCAAGTTTTCTCCTATCATTTTGTAAAACACTTTTATTTCTCGAAGACTTGGCACCGTGGGACAAAGCCCAAGTGCACCAACAATTCATTCCTTAGTCAAATTTTACTTTATGAAAACAGTGTTGAGATTCTTCTGCCCATCCTTGTCCAGTTGCTCGAAGTAGTCCATATCCGGGGACACGGCTGAGAACTCAGATTGTCGACTCTGCAGAGGTTGTGCACTTTCACCTTTAGACTCAATTTGTCCGAGAAATCCTATACACGTGGAGTGTATTATGGAAAGGAGAGAATTGAGACAAGAACTTTCAGAAGAAGAATGCAACCATACTAGCAAGACCCGTTCCACCTATCAACTCTACATCTGCTTGTCAAGCCGACAGGTTGCACTCCCACAACTTATTCATTCTAGACAGAGCCCATTGTCAAAAGGTTGCACGGGAAGCTTCTAAACTTGGAGGGACTTGGTAATCTCTTCGTTCCTGGGTGGCCATCCACAAGTGTACTTCTGGGTAACAACCACCATACTCATGGCCCTAGGTAGAATAGACATTCATCCTAGGCGATGACAACCACAAGCATAGTCCCAAAAGCCACTCAACATAAACCATAACAACCAATTCCACCCAGAAGTGCATTTTAGATTTTAACACTTAGAAACAATTCCATAACATGGCAACATTTTTATAGCATGGCTAAGCAACTAATAAAATCTTTTCATGGCTGCTTAGGGAAAAAGGGTGGCTACATACTACTAGGATATTTGGAAAATACCAACTAACTTAGCATTAATAAAATAAATCAAAATCCCTATCATGCACACTACTCAAAACATCCTACTTATGCATATAGAAAATATGGGATATTGTATGAATGTCACTTGCCTTGGTAACAGGAGGAACAAGCACAGCAGGAATAACAATCACAAGCAAGTCCTTCCTCTTCTTCACAATCTAGCACAAACAATGAATCACATAATACCAACACCATATCATCACAGCACTAAACAAAATCATGTATGCATGAATGATATGCTATGATGATTTGACACACTTATTTATAGTTCTTACTTTCTGTCATTAATAAATGAATTATAGTGTCTAGGTATTTCTTATTTTATTAAGTAATTTGAAATGATATAGTAAACTTTGATTTCCATAATTACAACTTTTATTGTTTTTATGACATCTTTAATTTGGACATTTATTAATATTGCTGGACAGAGGGAAATTATACAATCTTAAAACAATTACATTTATTTCTAAATAATTTTTATTATTTAAGTTATTATTTTAATGGCCGAAATACTCCTCTGAAAATTATTCAATTTATAATTTGTCAAAGGGGAAAACAAATGATGTAGAATTAAACTACATGAACAGAGCTTTCCAATGACATAAAGTTTATTAAATTTAGACTTACAGATCAAAAGTTATGAATTTTGCAAGTTTTATCTATTTTCTGTTTTATTTATAAAATTTCCTGCGAAATAGAAATTAGCTAGGCTACGTGGCGCAATCCTATTGGTCGATACCGTTTCGGCGCGGATCGGCTGCGAGAGCCGTCCGATCTAACTTGAAATGGACGCGCGAGATCTAATCGATCTAGATCCATTGGATCTAGATCTAACGGTCCACGGTGCATTGACCAAAAACGGGCGGCGCGGTCACCGGAGACGCGCGGTGCGCGGCGGAGCCATGGCCGGCGTTCACGCCCGAGGTGTGCTACGACGCTAAGAGGAAAACGGAGCTCACCAGGAGATGCGCGACGTCGTGGGGAGGGCGATGGCGCGGTGCTGAAGATCGGAGCGTCCTCGTCTTCCCGGAAGAGCTCGCCGGAGTTGCGCACGGCGTCGGTTTCTCTCGGTCGTGGACGGAGGTGAGGTTTCGCTGCAAAAACAAACGCTCCACTATGTCAAATCGATGCGCACGGCTCACAGGGGGCGAGGGGAGGTGGAATGGAGGTCCGAGGTGGCCGGAGTTGCTCGGACGGTGAAGTTCTTACCGACGGCGACAGCGGGATGGCGCGAGCTCGTGCGGGCAGCCTATGGGCTCTCGGGAGGTGAGGTTTGGGGCAATCGGACGAGAGCGAGGAGGGCTATTAGTAGGGGGTGGAGGCGAGGTAAGGGGAGGAGTAATGCGCTCGTAATCGTGCGAATCAAATCTGCCGTTTCCGGTCGGGGTCGTGGCGTGATTTGGGGAAGAACGTTGGCGCGGGGGTGATGACAGGTGGGTCCCACCTGTCAGCGTCTGCTGGCGGGCGCGCGGGGCGCTGGGCCGCTGGCGGGCTGCTCGGCTACGCGCGCGCGGTAGATAGTTACGGGCCACGGCCCACTTGCTCCGAAATTCCAATAATTTTATTTAAATCCTTTTCTGTTTTTAAATACTGATTTCAAATATGATTTTTAAACTTATTCAAAACATTTCAGAAAAATTCATAAAAATATGTTTTGGAAATGTTATTAAAAATGGAACTTTTTAACATTACTCTTGCCCATATATAATTTGGTAAAATTTTATTTATTAAAGGAGTTTTAAGTAAACACTTTATGGAATTTGTAGATTATTTATATTTAGAATTTGAAGTTTTATTTAATATTTTTGGTGATGTATTCTTATGCTCATGATGCATGATGTTTGAATGCAAGTTTTAAATTTTTGCAAAATTTGGGATGTTACAGACTAACCCCCTTAAGAGGAAGCTCGCCCTCGAGCTTCGGAAGGATTAGCAAATAGGTGTGGATGGTCCTCTCGGAGGTCATCCTCTCGTTCCCAGGTGGCTTCTTCCTCAGTGTGATGGTTCCATTGGACTTTACAGAACTTGATGGTTTTGGTACGGGTGACCCTTTCTGCGGTCTGCAATATCTTGATGGGTTTCTCTTCGTAGGTCAGATCACTCTCCAATTGTACTTCTTCAAGGGGTACAATATCCTTCAGAGGAATTCCCATCATTTCGGGGTGACATTTCTTCAGCTGACTGACATGGAATACATTATGTACCGGAGACAGAGTTTCGGGTAACTCCAACTCATATGCCACCTCACCCTTACGGGACAGGATCTTAAAAGGTCCAATAAACCGAGGTGCTAACTTTCCTTTAATTCCAAACCTCTTCACACCCCTGAGTGGCGACACTCTAAGATAGGTTCTATCACCCACCTCGTAGGCGACTTCCCTACGTTTAGAATCCGCATAGCTTTTCTGGCGGGACTGTGCTACCTTCAATCTATCCTTAATTAATCTGACTTTCTCTTCAGCCTCTTGGATTATATCAGGTCCAAAGAAACTTCGTTCTCCTACACCACTCCACAACAATGGGGTTGTGCATTTCTTCCCATATAAAGCCTCAAAAGGTGCCATCTCGATGCTAGCTTGATAACTGTTATTGTAAGAGAACTCGGCATAGGGTAGGTTGTCATCCCAACTAGACCCATAATCGAGCGCGCACGCTCTTAACATATCTTCTAGAATCTGGTTTACTCTTTCGGTCTGACCATCCGTTTGCGGATGAAATGTTGTACTGAACTCCAATCTAGTTCCCAGTGACTCGTGCAACTGCTTCCAAAAATGGGAAGTGAACTGGGTCCCTCTATCAGACACGATACTCTTGGGGACGCCGTGTAAGCACACAATCCTCCTCATGTAAATATCAGCTAGCTTTGCGCTGGTATAGGTGGTCTTCACGGGTATAAAGTGAGCTATTTTGGTTAAGCGACAAATAATAACCCAAATAGAATCATACCCTGATCTGGTCCTTGGTAACCCGGTGATGAAATCCATCCCAATAGAATCCCACTTCCAGTCCGGTACCTTCAAAGGTTGCAAAAGTCCTGCTGGTTTCTGATGCTCAGCCTTTACTCGACTACATACATCGCATTTAGCTATATATTTCGCTATTTCTCTTTTCAGATTGTTCCACCAAAATCTCTCCTTCACATCCATATACATTTTGGTATTTCCTGGATGAATGGAGTAAGGTGTTTCATGGGCTTCTTGAAAAATTAACTTCCTAAGATCAGGATCATTTGCCACACATACACGTTTTTCAAACCACAGGGTTCCTTGCTCATCTTCATGAAATCCCTTGGCTTTTCCTGCTCTCAAATTGGCTTTGATTTCTTCAATATCCTTGTCTCCCTTCTGAGCTTCACGTATATTGTCCATCAAATTTGGTTGTACTACCAACGAAGCTACAAAACCTTCTGGTACCACTTCCAATCGGAGGTCCTTGAATGCCTTGCATAAATCCTCAGGTATTTCTCCTGCCGTGAGGCCATTCAAGTAAACCTTACGACTCAGGGCATCTGCTACTACATTAGCCTTTCCAGGATGATATTGAAGACTTAGGTCATAATCCTTGATAAGTTCTAACCATCTTCTCTGCCTCATGTTCAATTCTTTCTGTGTGAAAATATACTTCAAACTTTTGTGGTCAGTGAACACTTCACATCTTTTACCCATTAGGTAGGGTCTCCAAGTCTTTATGGCATGTACTACCGAGGCTAACTCGAGATCATGAGTGGGGTAATTTGTTTCATGCTTCTTGAGCTGTCTAGAGGCATAAGACGCCACTCTGCCTTCTTGCATCAGCACACTTCCCAGGCCTTGGCGTGAAGCATCACAGTATACTTGGAATTCTTTCTCTAAATCAGGTAAACACAGGACTGGGGCTGAAACTAGTCGTTTCTTTAATTCCTGAAAACCGGCTTCGCATGCGTCAGTCCATTCATATTTCTTCTCCTTCTTTTATAATTCTGTCAGTGCCTTGGCGATTTTGGAAAAGTTTTCTATAAATCTTCGGTAGTATCCTGCTAGACCGAGAAAACTTCGTAATTCTCCAACATTCTTTGGTGGTTCCCAATTGGTTACAGCTGAAACCTTTTCAGGATCCACTGCTATACCCTCCTTGGATACTATGTGTCCTAGGAATGCGACTTGTTCCAACCAAAATTCACACTTGCTGAATTTGGCATATAACTTATGTTCACGTAGTCTCTGCAATGCTAGGCGCAAATGCTCTTCATGTTCTTGGTGACTCTCGGAGTAGATCAGAATGTCATCTATGAACACTACCACAAACTTGTCCAGAAAATCCATGAACACTTTATTCATCATATTCATGAAATAAGCTGGAGCATTGGTTAATCCAAATGGCATTACAGTATACTCATAAGAACCATATCTTGTAACAAACGCTGTTTTTGGTATATCCATCTCTCTAACCTTCATTTGGAGATATCCTGATCGAAGATCAATCTTGGAAAACACACATGCACCTTTCAATTGATCAAATAATTCATTTATCTTGGGTAACGGATACTTGTTCTTGATGGTGTGTTCATTTATATCTCTGTAGTCCGTGACTAATCTCTGGGTTTGATCCTTCTTTTTGACAAAAAGAACTGGCGCTCCCCAGGGCGAAGAACTTGGACGGATAAATCCTTTCAAAAGGTGTTCCTCCAGTTGCTTCTTGAGTTCTTTTAGTTCATCGACGGCCATTGGGTAAGGTCTTTTGGCTATTGGTCCGGTACCCGGTTTTAGTTCAATGAGAAATTCCACATCTATATCAGGCGGCATTCCCGGTAATTCTTCTGGGAATACATCTGGGTACTCTTGGACAATCTGGGTACCAAGGCTAACCCCCTTAAGAGAATTTAGCCTAACTTTCTTAAGTTCGAAAGTTGATCTGAATTTAATCTTTTGTTTTTCTGGGGTGGTGAGGGTGATAGCTCTGTTTGCACAGTCTATGATTCCTTCAAAACGGGTCATCCAATCCATTCCGATAATAACATCCAAACCTTGGGTTTCTAGGATGACTAAGTCTGCTGGAAAAAGATATTTTCCAATCCTTAATTCTAACTGCCTACAGCCTGAATTTACTATCATCTCACCCCCAGGTGAACTCACTCTAATAGGTTTTCCTAAGCTTTCCTCGGCTAGCCCATGTTTGTTTACAAAAGCTCTTGATATGAATGAATGCGATGCTCCAGTATCAAATAAGACCAATGCTGGAAAAGAATTTAGCAGGAACTTACCAATCATAGCGTCAGGTTCATCATGAACTTCTTCCACGTTGAGGTGATTCACTTGTCCCTTCTGGAAAGGATTGGGCTTGGAATTTTCATCGGCCTTTCTCTCTGGGCAATCAGTAGCATAGTGTCCCGTCTTCTTGCACTTGAAGCAAGTCACATTAGACAGGTCCTTCTTCCCTTCAGTGTTAGGACGAGGATTTCCATTTCCATGATTATGGCCATGGTGATGGTTTCCCTTGAACCCACCATTATTTCCTTTATACCCTCCATTGTGGTTATGACCATGATACTTTTGGCCACTACCATTGTTGGAGTAGTTCCAGGTTTTATGGCCACTGACTTCTGAGGCGTGTGGTTTCTTGTGAGCCACCTCAGTGTTACCCTTACTTGTACCAAACTTCCTCTTCCTATTCTCTTCTTTTCTGATGTTATTGTCCAGGGTGATTGCTTGATCTAGCAGAATCTGATAGTTAGGAGCATATGCCACAGACAGAGGTATCTTTAGTTCTCCCCGAAGTCCATTTAGAAATTTGTCCTTCCTTTTTGCATCAGTGTCGATGTCTTCTGGTGCGTACCTTGATAGCGTACAGAAGTCATCTATATACTCCTTCAGAGTTCTACCTCCCTGTCTCAAGCTACGAAACTCCTCCTTCTTCAGGTTCATTATGCTAGAGGAGATGTGAGCATTGCGGAAACCATCCTTGAATGCATCCCAAGTCATGCCATCCAAAAGATGGGTCACTTGATAGGTTTCCCACCACATGGCAGCAGGTCCTTCCAACAGGTGAGCAGTGAACCTCACCTTTTCTGCCTCAGAACATTCACAGGTTATTAAGTCCTTGTTGACTGAACGGAGCCAGTCATCCGCCACTATGGGTTCAGTAGCAGAGGAGAACTTATTAGGTCTAAGCCTGAGAAATCTTGCAAGTCTGTCCACCGGAGGTGGGGGTGGTGGTGGATGATTGTTATTGTTGTTGTTGTTGTTGTTGTTGTTGTTGGTTGCTGCAATGAACTGGGTCATCATGGTCATCAGTTGGGCTTGAGCTGCCATCAGCTGTTGCATAGTTTCGCTGTTGTCGGGATCACGACGTGGAGGCATCTGTGGGGTTTTTGCATGGATGAGTAAAAGATAGATAGATCTATAAGGAGAAACCTTTCCCATGCACAAAACAAACCAGTCAAGCACACCATCAATCAACACACCACTCATAAAACAATTAGCAAAATAGTTCAAAACCTTTTGTTTTAGGAAAACGATATGAAAGATTGGAAAACTACTCGCGAGGTTCCGAAGATACAAGGGAAGGTACTGCCTTACCACAAGTTGGTAGGTCAATACAAGATCAAGACATTGTGGTGTATGATGAATGGTAGTCTCACTAACTAACTACTCGACCATATCCTCTTCCTCCTCTTCAATTTCCTGTATCTCGATTCCTTCATTGGCGAGTACATCCTTGAGTTCCTTTACTTCTTTCTCCAGAGCAAGATTCTTTGCTTGCAGCTCTCTCTTCTCGGTACGAAGCCTTTTTATCAAGTCACTATCAGCCTCGAACTCGACTTCATTGCTCTCGAGTTCTGCCTTTTGTTCCCTGATGATCTTGTTCTTCTCTTGAACTCTTTTCTCTTGTCTCCTGTACTTCTCCTCTTGTGCAGCGAATCTCTCTTCCTGTGCCTTAGTTACTTCCTCCTGAACCTTCACCTTCTCTTCGTTCTCCTTAAGTAAGGCACATAACTCATCGTTCTTCAGGAGCTCGGTGCGTCGATCTTCATATAGTTCGGTGACAAGGATTTCCAGCTCCTGGAAATAAAGGCTAAGGGGTTTTGCCTTGCCTCTTTCTCCGACATCATACAGGTAAGGTTCTCCGTCTTCGTTTCTTCTTCCAAAGAAAATGGAGTAGTGGCCCCTCAACTCTAGGCTGTAGCGTCCACAGAGGCGCCCAATCAAATCTTGCATGACTAGATTGAGCCCTTTGTCTTTGGAGTCACTAACCATTTTGATCTCTAGTGGGGACTCCTCTCCACGTCCTGGTTGTGTTGCTTTTAAGCCCCAACAACCTTCTTTGTTAAACTTCTTCAGAATGAAGCCTATTATTTGGGGTAGTGGTAACCCTATCTTCTCGCCGATGTCGAGGAGGTAACAGCCAAAACGGGTGTTCTCGAAGTCCTCCGCAGTGGTGAAGTGAAAGCTCGTCATCCTTTAAGTGGGAAGGAAGGGAAATTAGAACAAGAATTGCATAAGATAAGGAAGTACTGGTTATGGAGCGTATTATTACTTTTAGGGGGAAACTAAGTCAAAAACCTAAGGTGATCAACATATATTAACAACTCTTCGTAAATTGGAATTTTCACTATAGTGAGAGAGACAGACACCCGGCCAGCCACTTATATTGTGGAACAGGTCTCATGTACGTGGACATGTAAAGTTTGTCCCGGGCCGCTTCATCCCACCATGCCGTTAGAATTCAACATACTTCAAAGATGGTAACATTATGACCAAAAAGGGCTTAACCAATCCTAGGGGCTCGAACCTACATGCAACACTTTGCTCTGATACCATTTTGTAGCACCCCAACTTTTATTAAAGTTGGAACACCTGTGTTATGTGCTAGTCCCTGGATCACTGCTAGCACCACAGTACAAAATATATAGTATCATTGCATAAGTATTAAATTACTACAACGTGATCCAAAAATAATAGCCAAAATGGCTTTATTACAAATTGCATAGCCATGAAGGCTAGCTAAAGTTCAGAGTTCACAGCGAAAGCAAAAGTAACATTGAGCCTCATCTTCAAGCATGCGCCACAGGCAGTCATGTTGGGTGTAGACTCGAGCCAATCATTCAGCATCAGAACTTCCTGCACATTGGAATATGCAGCCCCCGAAGGAGGTCAATACAATGATGTATTGGCAAGTGACTATGGTGGATAAATATTGTAACATCCCAACATTTTATAATGTTCAAAAATCACTAAAATTTAAAACTTTTCTTTTTATTAAAATAAAATATTAAATGCATGAGGAAACCAACTATAAAAGACTTCAAAGTTTAATATTTCAAATGTCACAGTTTAAAACATTTTATTATCCCATGTAATTAAAAATCTTAAAATATAATTTGACAAATATTTTACCAACTACAATCCATTTTATTTTAAGTAAATAGTTTACTTATAAGTATTTGAATTAAACCACTTAGCCATATCTATTCATAAATATAAGATTATTCAAAATGGTATATAATTACTAAATGGTTTGCTTTCCTTTAACTAAGTTCAAAATATAGTTTGGAAATTATAAGCCTATAGTGTATAACCTTACATTTTCATAGAATTTAAATTACTGAATTAGCCAAATAAACATTTCTTTTGCTTAAAGGAATTTCATCTATTTTCAAAGCATGAAAGGATTAATATATTCTAAATAAGAATAGAATTAAAACAAAAATCCTTTCCAAAGTTGTTATAAAGTTTTCAAATGAATTAATTAAAATATAATGTTGCACAAATTATTTTTAATTAAAAATGAATACCCTATATTTCACTTTTCCTAAAACATTGTTATATGTGTTCTTTAAGATCATGCCAAAATAAAGATGAATGATTTCAACAAAATAAGTTTAAATAACTTAAATCCAAACATATTGAAATGTGGGTATTTTTACAAATTTATTTCAGCCAAAAGAAAATTTAAAGGAGAAAGAAATTCAAATTTGACTTTAAGTGTCAAATTTGTAATTTAGCAATAATTCAAAATATTAATTTTCTAAAATATTCAAAACATGCCCACAACTGGTTTAACAGCAAGATATTATTTTTACAAATTTTTAGAAATTAATTTGACATCATTTGGAGTTATAAATCAAAAGATATGAATAAAAGAAATAAAATCAGAAAAAGAAAATAGTCGCTGACGTCAGCAGTGACGTCAGCTGTTCATCTCCTACCTTAACCGAACGAGCGCAGATTTTGGAGATCGAATCGAGGACGATTTCCTCTCCGATTCGTACGGGATTCGTTCTCCTGCAGCCCCTATTTAAACCCCGGACACCGCCGCATCTTTTCCCCCTTGGAACCCTAACTAAATCACGCCGGAAAGCTCGCCGGAGTCCACCGTGTCCGCCGCCGTTTTCCACGTATTTCGCGTCGAGGTGAGCTCCTCCCCGCCCGAGACCGCGCTCCTCGTCTCTCCTGTTGCGTTGCGCACCTCCTCATGCCTTAGGGCCAATTTCTGTGCAGCCGAACGTCACAACCGAGCTCGCCGGAACCTCGCCTCTCCGCCCGCGCCTCCTCGTCGCTGCACGGCAGCCGAGCCTACGCCGCCACCTCCATCGCCCTCCCCGCGACGCGCCGCGCTCGGGGCTACCCTCCGTTCATCCGGGGAGGTACAGGAACGACCGGAGCGTCGTCGACCGAGGCAGCACTGCCGTCCCCTCCATCGCCGGCCACCGGAGCGCCGCCCGGTATGGTCCTCCGTTCCCCACCGTTCGATCTAATTTTTACGGTGCAGATTAGATATTTTAAAACGAAGCGGTACGCTCCGATCTGGACCGTCAGATCCAGATCTGACGGCCCAGATCAGATGACTTATCCACGTCAGCGCCACGTGGCATGCCCCGTCAGCGCACAGTCAGCTGCCACGTGTATAATCAATTTCGTAATTAATTTTAATCGGCAGTTTTGCAGAAACACCCCTGTCACTTAGATCTCTCACAACTTTTCAATCACAACTCCAAATTTAATAATTTTTATATTTTTGGAAAGCTCTGGATGTGTAGAATAATTTGGATCAGACAAAATTCAAATTTGACTTAGTATAAAATATTCAAAATTCAAAATGGAAATTTGAGTATATTTGTAATAACTTTAAATCTATAAATCCAAAAATTGCAAATAAATATGTTTTAGAAACTTTGGAATATTTGTAAATTAATACCACTGCTATGAAATATTCTTGAGTAATTTTTGAATGATTTCATAGTTGTGTGTTTAATTTGAATAGTTTGACTAATTTTGAAATAACTTTTAATAGAAACATTAATTTTGATTAAATCCAATTGCAATAGATTTAATTAAATGCTCTCTGTCTATTAACACTAATTATAAAATCTTGTTATAAAAAATTAATCATAGGAAACTTTAATCTTATAATTATTCCTTTTATTATATTTTCCAAAACTAGAAAATTTATTAAAAATTGCATTTATAAATTCATGCATATTTATATAGAAATCACAAAAGTTATTTTTATGTGTCTTGTGGTTTAAAATTTCATTTCATTCATAGCATATTTTATATTGTAGATATAATTCTCAAAGGAAAACCCCTCTTCAATAGTTTTCTCTAAGTTAGGATTATTTTCAAACTTAGTATTTTGTGAAAAGTGCTATGCACTAGACACTTAGTAGTTTTCAAGATGGAGCCAGAAGGATAATGAAGGACTTAGCCAAAATCAAGACTTCAGAAGTATCTTCAAGGAGAAGAAACACTTAGAAGAAAATCAAGAAGAAGATCATGAAGACCAACCAGAAATATTTACTAAGTCTTGCTCTCTCTCTCTTTCTTTTCTCTGAGACATAAAGAAGGACTTAGAAGAAAACAGACTCTGGAAGCATCCCAAGATGTCAAGCACTTAGAAGAAAAGTGAGAAGAAGTTCAAGAAGGCCAACCCCCTTTCTATTCTCTAAGTCTTTCTCTCTGTCCTTTCTTCTCCCCTGAGATTTCATGAAGACTAAGTAAATCCAAGACCAGCCTCGAGGATTCAAGAATCATCAAGTCTGAAGATTCATCAAGACTACTAAGAGTTCAATCAAGACATCATCCAGAAGAAAGTTACAAGTCTGGAGATGAAGCCTGGAGGACAACTACATTTTTCTTTCTATCTTTCCCTCTTTCCTAATCTTGTTTTTTAGACTTAAATAAATTTTGATCATGATGTTATCATCTTGAAGTTGTTGGATCCTAGCAGCATAGTGGGATGAAGCGGCCTGGAAACAAACCTTACATGTCCACGTACATGAGACCTGTTCCACAATTTAAGTGGCTGGTCGGGTGTCTGTCTCTCTCACTATAGTGAATGTCCAACTTACAAAGAGTTGATAATAATTGTGATCATCTTGAACAAATGACTTAGTATTTTTCTCTAAGTATTTTGCACATCATGGCTAAGCCATTTGAGTGTTTGTTTCAAGAAGTTATAAAACAAAGTATGAGTATCCAACTTAAGACTTTAGTCCTTAGTCCTTTTGGACCAACACATTTGCCTTACATTAACTTAAAAGATTTTCCATGGCTTGAAAAAGCATTTCTAGCCTTAGGAATATTTTGCACATCATGCATAAACATATTTTCCTTAGAAAGTTTTATAAAACTTATTTATTCATCTAGTATGTGTTTGTTTGCATTGTGGATTTGTGCTTGCTGTTGATTGTTGTATTGTTGCTTATACTGTTAGATTGAACGGAGAGTAAACGTTCGTGTGAAAAGAGTTTGTGAACAACGACAACATTCAAAGGCAAGTGGCACACCTCATAAACTTCCAATTTTTATGCATTCCTTAGTGTATTTTTATATGCATGTGTTACTATGCTAAACCTGTAGAATCCCTTATTCCTGTGTCTAGGTTCCTATGCAATACTTAGTAGAATTATTGTTGCTATGTAAATGTTGTTTTGTGAAAATCTAAATTCTACTAAGTTAAGAATGAAACACCTGGGTGGTAATTGGTCGGATGGTTTATGTTGAGTGGCTACTCAGGTCCATTTCTATGGCGAGTATGTACACTTGAGAACGGCCACCCAGGAACAGAGGAATCTGAAGGAACTCCAAGTGACGATTGCTTCCAGTGCAGCCTTTTGACAATGGGCTCTGTCTAGAATAATTAAGTTGTGAGGGTGCAACCTGTCAGCTTGACAAGCAGATGTAGAGGGATGATAGGTGGAACGGGTCTTGCTAGTATGGTTGCATTCTTCTTCTGAAAGTTCTTGTCTCAATTCTCTCCTTTCCTTAATACACTCCGCGTGTATAGGATTTCTCGGACAAATTGAGTCTAAAGGTGAAAGTGCACAACCTCTGCAGAGTGTAAAACTAAGTACTTAGCCATGTCCCCGGTTACGGACAATTTTGAGCAGCTGATCAAGGACGTCAACGGAGGATTCCATCATTCCAACTTCAAAAGTAAAACTTGATGGGTGAACAAGGGAAGACGAGATTTATGGTTTTCATGCCATACTCGTCGATTTCAAGATAAGTGTTTTCAAAAGAGTAGGAAAAACTGGCTTTATGCAAATTAGCCTTGAACTCCACCAGCCAAATATTCATATAGGCTTTAGAGTTATTCCTTAAGTGTCCACCATAGTGTCACTTGCTAGACTCCATTTTTAATGGAATCTGACCCACGTTGTTGCAATATTTTTCTTATTGCAGATTTGATCAGATGACGAGTGAGGTTTCGTAAAGGTTTCGAGTCTACAACCAACATGTTTTCGCCTGTGGCAGCATGAAAGTTATAGAGACTCACTGCTATTGTTTTCCGCTGTGTACTTTTCAAAGCTAGCTTTATGCTATGCAATTTGTAAAGAATATTTTGTAATTATGGATCATCGATGTAATAAAATTGACCTTTGTTGTGATATTACATCGTAAACTGTGTGTGCAAATGAAACGATCCAGGGATTTGCACTATACACAGGTATCTGCCTTATTTTGAGAGCAGGTACGCTACAGATGGTATCAGAGCACTGTGTTGCCTGTAGGTTCGAAACCCCTAGGATTGGACTAAGACCCCAAAAGTTAAATAGTTAACTAAACTAGGTTCCCAAAACATGAGTAAAATTTGAACATTCCCTTAATATGGTTTTACTTTATCTTTTCTTGCATCTTTCCCTTTCTCTTAAGTTCTAATACTCTTACCTGTTCAAAATTCTCAAGATGGGAGAATACACTGAGACTGCGTATGCTGGAGTTTTGTCGGATTTCATCTTTGGGAGGCAGCTGTCTAGATTGACAAGTGTATTGAAGCTACCACCACCCTATTTCCGAGGAAGGAAGGAGGAGACCAACATACCCCATGGGATACGTTGGGAAATACGCACCATCATGACCCCGGATCCTACGATGCCAGACTTCGAGCCCGTGGACTATGTCACCTACTACCCAGAGTGGATTGAGGGAGTGAACATAGCTATGGTGGACTTAATGGCTTGTTTGTGTTACAAGTATCGATTCAAGCTAGCACCAGGATCGCCCTTCCGTGCCTTTGGGAAGAGGAATGCACATGGTCTCTCGATGGCTCACACAGGAAATCGCCTGGACGTGCCCCTTGCTAACAAGACGTTTGAAGACTTGGATTATCTCATCAACTGTCTGACCAGGAGAGTCCAACAGACTCAGGACGTCGCAGATCATGCACAAGCCGTCATAGACGCAAAAACCCAAGAACTCCAGGCTTCTGAAAATCTTATTGGTCAGTTGGAGGAACTCATCCATGACCTACATTTGGAGAACCTTGGGAAGGATCAGCAAATTGCCATGCTTGAGGCACAACTCATTCCACCTCCACCACCGCCAGTAGCTGAAGGAGGTGACCAAGGCACTGGAAATGTGACTGTATCTGCAGCTACGAAGAAGGAAGGACCAGTGGAAGAAGACCCCGAAGAAGTGCTGTTTGAAGAGTCAACTGAGGGAGAAGTCACGCCTATGGCAAATAACCACGCAATAAAACGCAAGCGTAGTATTTAGGAAGGATAAGTGTAGCAATCAAAACCATGTTAGAGGGACCACCATTTATCCTTTAGCTTATCGTATCAATTTAGTGTATTGACCTATCAAATTGTGGTATGGCAGTACTATTGCTTTTGTATTTCCCCGACCTTTCATTCGATAAACGATTAGTTCGATTCCTCAAAAGAAGTTTGAAATTTTACGTATGTGTTGCTTGTGTTTGTTTGATGTTTGTAGTGGATTATCTTGATTGTTGGTTGTGCATTAGGATGTTGAATTATCAACAAAACTTTTCTTTTAAGGGTGGTAGCCACCTAGAAAATTCAAACACAGTCACTTAAACCCAGAAAAATCAAACTATCTTTCCTTTCATCTTTCTAATCAGAAAAACCATTCACTGTCAGTTTCAAGTTTCATCTCCGAAATTTCATTTCTCAGAACATCTCGAGTTATCAGAATCATTCAAGCCTTGCTTTCTTTTCTAGCTTCTCCGAATCTCGAGGACGAGATTCTTTTTAAGGGTGGTAGTCTGTAACATCCCAACATTTTATAATGTTCAAAAATCACTAAAATTTAAAACTTTTCTTTTTATTAAAATAAAATATTAAATGCATGAGGAAACCAACTATAAAAGACTTCAAAGTTTAATATTTCAAATGTCACAGTTTAAAACATTTTATTATCCCATGTAATTAAAAATCTTAAAATATAATTTGACAAATATTTTACCAACTACAATCCATTTTATTTTAAGTAAATAGTTTACTTATAAGTATTTGAATTAAACCACTTAGCCATATCTATTCATAAATATAAGATTATTCAAAATGGTATATAATTACTAAATGGTTTGCTTTCCTTTAACTAAGTTCAAAATATAGTTTGGAAATTATAAGCCTATAGTGTATAACCTTACAACTTCATAGAATTTAAATTACTGAATTAGCCAAATAAACATTTCTTTTGCTTAAAGGAATTTCATCTATTTTCAAAGCATGAAAGGATTAATATATTCTAAATAAGAATAGAATTAAAACAAAAATCCTTTCCAAAGTTGTTATAAAGTTTTCAAATGAATTAATTAAAATATAATGTTGCACAAATTATTTTTAATTAAAAATGAATACCCTATATTTCACTTTTCCTAAAACATTGTTATATGTGTTCTTTAAGATCATGCCAAAATAAAGATGAATGATTTCAACAAAATAAGTTTAAATAACTTAAATCCAAACATATTGAAATGTGGGTATTTTTACAAATTTATTTCAGCCAAAAGAAAATTTAAAGGAGAAAGAAATTCAAATTTGACTTTAAGTGTCAAATTTGTAATTTAGCAATAATTCAAAATATTAATTTTCTAAAATATTCAAAACATGCCCACAACTGGTTTAACAGCAAGATATTATTTTTACAAATTTTTAGAAATTAATTTGACATCATTTGGAGTTATAAATCAAAAGATATGAATAAAAGAAATAAAATCAGAAAAAGAAAATAGTCGCTGACGTCAGCAGTGACGTCAGCTGTTCATCTCCTACCTTAACCGAACGAGCGCAGATTTTGGAGATCGAATCGAGGACGATTTCCTCTCCGATTCGTACGGGATTCGTTCTCCTGCAGCCCCTATTTAAACCCCGGACACCGCCGCATCTTTTCCCCCTTGGAACCCTAACTAAATCACGCCGGAAAGCTCGCCGGAGTCCACCGTGTCCGCCGCCGTTTTCCACGTATTTCGCGTCGAGGTGAGCTCCTCCCCGCCCGAGACCGCGCTCCTCGTCTCTCCTGTTGCGTTGCGCACCTCCTCATGCCTTAGGGCCAATTTCTGTGCAGCCGAACGTCACAACCGAGCTCGCCGGAACCTCGCCTCTCCGCCCGCGCCTCCTCGTCGCTGCACGGCAGCCGAGCCTACGCCGCCACCTCCATCGCCCTCCCCGCGACGCGCCGCGCTCGGGGCTACCCTCCGTTCATCCGGGGAGGTACAGGAACGACCAGAGCGTTGTCGACCGAGGCAGCACCGCCGTCCCCTCCATCGCCGGCCACCGGAGCGCCGCCCGGTATGGTCCTCCGTTCCCCACCGTTCGATCTAATTTTTACGGTGCAGATTAGATATTTTAAAACGAAGCGGTACGCTCCGATCTGGACCGTCAGATCCAGATCTGACGGCCCAGATCAGATGACTTATCCACGTCAGCGCCACGTGGCATGCCCCGTCAGCGCACAGTCAGCTGCCACGTGTATAATCAATTTCGTAATTAATTTTAATCGGCAGTTTTGCAGAAACACCCCTGTCACTTAGATCTCTCACAACTTTTCAATCACAACTCCAAATTTAATAATTTTTATATTTTTGGAAAGCTCTGGATGTGTAGAATAATTTGGATCAGACAAAATTCAAATTTGACTTAGTATAAAATATTCAAAATTCAAAATGGAAATTTGAGTATATTTGTAATAACTTTAAATCTATAAATCCAAAAATTGCAAATAAATATGTTTTAGAAACTTTGGAATATTTGTAAATTAATACCACTGCTATGAAATATTCTTGAGTAATTTTTGAATGATTTCATAGTTGTGTGTTTAATTTGAATAGTTTGACTAATTTTGAAATAACTTTTAATAGAAACATTAATTTTGATTAAATCCAATTGCAATAGATTTAATTAAATGCTCTCTGTCTATTAACACTAATTATAAAATCTTGTTATAAAAAATTAATCATAGGAAACTTTAATCTTATAATTATTCCTTTTATTATATTTTCCAAAACTAGAAAATTTATTAAAAATTGCATTTATAAATTCATGCATATTTATATAGAAATCACAAAAGTTATTTTTATGTGTCTTGTGGTTTAAAATTTCATTTCATTCATAGCATATTTTATATTGTAGATATAATTCTCAAAGGAAAACCCCTCTTCAATAGTTTTCTCTAAGTTAGGATTATTTTCAAACTTAGTATTTTGTGAAAAGTGCTATGCACTAGACACTTAGTAGTTTTCAAGATGGAGCCAGAAGGATAATGAAGGACTTAGCCAAAATCAAGACTTCAGAAGTATCTTCAAGGAGAAGAAACACTTAGAAGAAAATCAAGAAGAAGATCATGAAGACCAACCAGAAATATTTACTAAGTCTTGCTCTCTCTCTCTTTCTTTTCTCTGAGACATAAAGAAGGACTTAGAAGAAAACAGACTCTGGAAGCATCCCAAGATGTCAAGCACTTAGAAGAAAAGTGAGAAGAAGTTCAAGAAGGCCAACCCCCTTTCTATTCTCTAAGTCTTTCTCTCTGTCCTTTCTTCTCCCCTGAGATTTCATGAAGACTAAGTAAATCCAAGACCAGCCTCGAGGATTCAAGAATCATCAAGTCTGAAGATTCATCAAGACTACTAAGAGTTCAATCAAGACATCATCCAGAAGAAAGTTACAAGTCTGGAGATGAAGCCTGGAGGACAACTACATTTTTCTTTCTATCTTTCCCTCTTTCCTAATCTTGTTTTTTAGACTTAAATAAATTTTGATCATGATGTTATCATCTTGAAGTTGTTGGATCCTAGCAGCATAGTGGGATGAAGCGGCCTGGAAACAAACCTTACATGTCCACGTACATGAGACCTGTTCCACAATTTAAGTGGCTGGTCGGGTGTCTGTCTCTCTCACTATAGTGAATGTCCAACTTACAAAGAGTTGATAATAATTGTGATCATCTTGAACAAATGACTTAGTATTTTTCTCTAAGTATTTTGCACATCATGGCTAAGCCATTTGAGTGTTTGTTTCAAGAAGTTATAAAACAAAGTATGAGTATCCAACTTAAGACTTTAGTCCTTAGTCCTTTTGGACCAACACATTTGCCTTACATTAACTTAAAAGATTTTCCATGGCTTGAAAAAGCATTTCTAGCCTTAGGAATATTTTGCACATCATGCATAAACATATTTTCCTTAGAAAGTTTTATAAAACTTATTTATTCATCTAGTATGTGTTTGTTTGCATTGTGGATTTGTGCTTGCTGTTGATTGTTGTATTGTTGCTTATACTGTTAGATTGAACGGAGAGTAAACGTTCGTGTGAAAAGAGTTTGTGAACAACGACAACATTCAAAGGCAAGTGGCACACCTCATAAACTTCCAATTTTTATGCATTCCTTAGTGTATTTTTATATGCATGTGTTACTATGCTAAACCTGTAGAATCCCTTATTCCTGTGTCTAGGTTCCTATGCAATACTTAGTAGAATTATTGTTGCTATGTAAATGTTGTTTTGTGAAAATCTAAATTCTACTAAGTTAAGAATGAAACACCTGGGTGGTAATTGGTCGGATGGTTTATGTTGAGTGGCTACTCAGGTCCATTTCTATGGCGAGTATGTACACTTGAGAACGGCCACCCAGGAACAGAGGAATTTGAAGGAACTCCAAGTGACGATTGCTTCCAGTGCAGCCTTTTGACAATGGGCTCTGTCTAGAATAATTAAGTTGTGAGGGTGCAACCTGTCAGCTTGACAAGCAGATGTAGAGGGATGATAGGTGGAACGGGTCTTGCTAGTATGGTTGCATTCTTCTTCTGAAAGTTCTTGTCTCAATTCTCTCCTTTCCTTAATACACTCCGCGTGTATAGGATTTCTCGGACAAATTGAGTCTAAAGGTGAAAGTGCACAACCTCTGCAGAGTGTAAAACTAAGTACTTAGCCATGTCCCCGGTTACGGACAATTTTGAGCAGCTGATCAAGGACGTCAACGGAGGATTCCATCATTCCAACTTCAAAAGTAAAACTTGATGGGTGAACAAGGGAAGACGAGATTTATGGTTTTCATGCCATACTCGTCGATTTCAAGATAAGTGTTTTCAAAAGAGTAGGAAAAACTGGCTTTATGCAAATTAGCCTTGAACTCCACCAGCCAAATATTCATATAGGCTTTAGAGTTATTCCTTAAGTGTCCACCATAGTGTCACTTGCCAGACTCCATTTTTAATGGAATCTGACCCACGTTGTTGCAATATTTTTCTTATTGCAGATTTGATCAGATGACGAGTGAGGTTTCGTAAAGGTTTCGAGTCTACAACCAACATGTTTTCGCCTGTGGCAGCATGAAAGTTATAGAGACTCACTGCTATTGTTTTCCGCTGTGTACTTTTCAAAGCTAGCTTTATGCTATGCAATTTGTAAAGAATATTTTGTAATTATGGATCATCGATGTAATAAAATTGAACTTTGTTGTGATATTACATCGTAAACTGTGTGTGCAAATGAAACGATCCAGGGATTTGCACTATACACAGGTATCTGCCTTATTTTGAGAGCAGGTACGCTACAAATATACTGGCAAGTCTAACATCTATATGCATATTTGGCTTGGTGGGGTTGAAGGCTATTTGCAGAAAGCAAGTTTTCTCCTATCATTTTGTAAAACACTTTTATTTCTCGAAGACTTGGCACCGTGGGACAAAGCCCAAGTGCACCAACAATTCATTCCTTAGTCAAATTTTACTTTATGAAAACAGTGTTGAGATTCTTCTGCCCATCCTTGTCCAGTTGCTTGAAGTAGTCCATATCCGGGGACACGGCTGAGAACTCAGATTGTCGACTCTGCAGAGGTTGTGCACTTTCACCTTTAGACTCAATTTGTCCGAGAAATCCTATACACGCGGAGTGTATTATGGAAAGGAGAGAATTGAGACAAGAACTTTCAGAAGAAGAATGCAACCATACTAGCAAGACCCGTTCCACCTATCAACTCTACATCTGCTTGTCAAGCCGACAGGTTGCACTCCCACAACTTATTCATTCTAGACAGAGCCCATTGTCAAAAGGTTGCACGGGAAGCTTCTAAACTTGGAGGGACTTGGTAATCTCTTCGTTCCTGGGTGGCCTGTAACATCCCAAATTTCCAAAAAAATTAAAACTTTCATTTTTGCATCCATAGAATGCATCATATAATTGCATTTTTCATTTGCATCATTGTGATAAATATTGAATGAATCAAAATCTATGATTTATAAAAATATTACAAAATGCTTTCAAAATATTTATTTTGGTAAAGTTTAGTTCTACAAATTATTACAAATTTATTTGAATCCATTTGGAGTTATGAATCAAAGTCTAGGAAATTTCAGAAAAAAAAGAACAAAAAAAAAGAAAGAAGAGAGAATCCACCGAGCCGTCCTGCTTCGGCCCGCTTAACTTTTTCTTCCCTCCCGCGCGTTCGGCCCAGCCCACCTCCCCTTTCTTTCCATCGTGCGCGCGGCACGGCCCAGCTCACCTCTCCTCCCACCGACACCCGGGTCCCACCTCTGACGGATCGTATCATCATCAACCTCCGAAACAAACTTCGGTTAGAATCCTCCATCGATCCGGAGATCGATCCCGTGACGTTTTCGAACGAAATTCTATCTCTTCCCCGCCCCCATATATACCCCGACCCGCAGCGTCTCTACGGCACCCCAAAAATACCAGAAATTGCCACCGGGCTGCCCTAAAATCGAGCCGCCATCGTCGCCATTGCCGCCGCCGTGCTCTTCAAAATACGGTGAGAAAAGGGTATCCTCGAAGCCTCTCGTCCCTCTCAAACGAATCACTGTGTCCGTGCGATCGTCTGAGACATCCTCTCGGCAATTTTTCTGCAGCAGTTCGAGCCGCTCGTCGTCGCCCGAGGACCACCACGGCGACCTTCATCTCCGGCGAGGGAGCAAGGGAGGAGAGAAGAACACCGACACCGAGCGCTACGCCATCGACTTCGTCTCGACGCCACGCTTCTCCAAGTGCTGTCCCAATCCCCGTAGCGTAATTTCTTCGAACTCCGGTCATGGAGCCACCGTGGGGAAGCAGCTCCGGCCGAACTCCGGCGCTGGCGCCGCCACCTTTTGGCCCTTTCATCCTACGCCGTTAGATCTGCTACGGACGCGCTAGATTAAAACACTTCGCGAAGGGGTACGAGCCAATGGAAAAACGCCACTTTCCAAGCCACTTCTGTCCGCGCCGCGCCGCGCCGCCCGGGCCCACTTGTCCCGCATCGCCAGGAGCGCACCAGGAGCCGCCACGTCACCGAGGACCTCTGCGCGAAGATTTCCTTGCTGTTTATCACAGATCAGTCCCTGCAAATTGTTTCTATCATTAATTTTTACTCCTTTATCCAAAAATTATAACAAAAATTGTTTTGGAAAGCTTATAAAGTATAGAAACTTTTGGCATCATTACATTTGTATTTTATTGAATAAATTTTGTTTAAAAACAGAAGTGGCATTAATGGTAAATTAAGCATAACAACAAATATAAAATTTATTTTGCATCAAACTAATTTGCTATGAATTTGTAAGGCCAAGTACTACTGCAGAAATTTTTCCAATAATTTTTGTTAGAATATTTTATGAGCTTTTGTGTAAATATTGTGATTAAAAGCTTTTAGATATAATATAATAAAGAAAATTAGATATAAAGATTGTTTTCTTCATGTTTTCGAAATATAAAGGTATATATTGTATTATAGAACCTTTACCACCCAAAATACTTAGGAATTAAATGAGAGTTTTATTTGGTAAGAGGTACTAATTTTTCTCTAAGTGTTGTCCTTAGAAAATTATTGGAAACTCCTAAGTCCTTAGTAAAATGTTGGACCCCAACACTTGCCTCGCATTAACTTACATATTTCATCGCACGGCATGCATCTAGTCCTTAGAAATATTTTGCTCATCATACATGGCATATCTTCCTTAGTGTTTTTAAGAAAACTTGTTTGTTTATGTTGTACTGTTTGTTGTGATAGAATCTTCGGAGAGGAACGAGAACTGCAGTTGTTGTTGCTGTTCTGCTTGTTGCCAAGGCAAGTGGCACACCCCATAAATTTCCTAAGTATTTTCTATGCATTACCTAGAGTATTTTCTACATGCATGTGTTGGACTTATTAGTTTGCTATGCAAAACCTTAGAACTCTCCACCCCTTGAGTCTAGGAACCTATATAATGACTTGGTAGAATTATTGAAGCTTTGCACAAGTTGCTTTATGGAAAAGTAAATTTTACTAAGTTAATGTAACACCTGGGTGGATTTTGGTGTTGATTGGTTTGTGTTGAGTGTTATTCCTTAGGGGTGACCTCTAAGGAATAGTCACTTGTGGATGGCCACCCAGGGTAATAAAGGGACCAATGTTTTCTCTAAGTGAAGATTGCTTCTCGTGCAACCATTAGTCAATGGGCTCTGGCTAGATGGAGTAAGCTGCGTGGACTCGGCCCGACTTGACAGGTGGTGGTAGATGGTTAGCTTGGAGCGCGTCAAGTCTGCAAGGGACGGGAAAATGCTTCTTAAAAGTCTCGTCTCAACTCTCTCCTTTTCCTTAGCACAAATGGTGTGCTTGAGGATAGTTTGGGTTTGTTGGGTCTAATGGTGAAAGTGCACAACCTCTACAGAGTTAAAACTAAGTACTTAGCCGTGTCCTCGGTTACGGACAATTTTGAGCAGCTGATCAAGGATTCAACGGAGGCTCCCCTCATTCCAATTTCTAAGTTAAAATTTGATGGGTGAACAGGGGATGATGAGATTATGGTTTTCATGCCATACTTGTCTTGAATTCAAGAAAATGTTTTCAAAAGAGTAGGAAAAATTGGCTTTATGCAAATTAGCCTTAAACTCCACCAGCCAAATATGCATATAGGCTATAGAGTTATTCCAAAGCGTCCACCATAGTGTCACTTGCCAGACTCCATTTTATATGGAATCTGACCCACTCTGTTGCAAATTATTATTTATTGCAGAAGTTTCTGACAAAGAGTAAGGATTTCGTTTTGGGTTCGAGTCTGCACCAACATGTTATCGCCTGTGGCGTGTCATGAAGATGGAGGCTCATTGAAGTTTATTTCCGCTGCTTTACTGTTTTGAGCTAGCTTTATGCTATGCAAAGATGTATCGAACTATTTATTTTACTAAGTCTGGATTATTCGTGTAATAATGATACAAGGTTGTGATATTTATCGTAAACTGTGTGTGTAAATGATTCGATCCAGGGGTTTGCACTATACACAGGTACCTGCCATTTTTTTTTAAGTGCAGGTACATTACAGATGGTATCAGAGCCTTGTGTTGCCTGTAGGATCGAACCCTAGGTTTGGTTAGAAATAGGTTGGCCAAAAACTTAATTTTACCAAGTATAAAACCTCTATAAAATATTCTTGCTTTCCTTCTGGTACTTTTCTGTTCCCTTATTTTTTTTATCTCATATCTTTCCTTCATACCTTAAGGATGAAGAGATTCGAGTACACCTGCGAGGAAGACTACCCGGTGTCTCGTTTTGGCAGCATCTTGTTCGACATACTCAAGCATCTGAAGCTACCAACACCCAGGATCAAGGGATGCATACTAAAGAAGTTCAAGAGAGAAGACCTTTGGGGAATCAGCATTTGTCAACAAGGACGTGAAGGCGAAGCGCCCATTGAGACAAGGATAATGGGAGTCTCCATAGAGAGAGGAATAGACGTCATCATGCAATACACAATAGGTCGCCTTTGTGGACGCTACTTCAAGGAACTGGAAGGACACTACTCCCTCCCTTTCGGAAGACGTAATGAAGATGGATACCCTTGCTGCTATGGCACCGAGGACTTGGGCAAGGATGAGTTCGTGAGCGATTACCTCCAAGGCTTAGAACTCTTAGTCTATGAACTCTATTTTGATTCCTTTGAAGAGCTCTACAAAAATGATGAGATGTGCGCCCAAGTCAAGGAGAATGAAGAAAAGATGA
Source organism: Poa annua (assembly GCA_026929855.1). Taxonomy (NCBI): domain Eukaryota; kingdom Viridiplantae; phylum Streptophyta; class Magnoliopsida; order Poales; family Poaceae; genus Poa; species Poa annua. The sequence continues at coordinate 75,357,042 of CM049430.1, read as the reverse complement.
AGGAACAAGAAGAGAAGGCCAAGGAACTAGAGGAGAAATTCCAGCTACAAGAGAAGAAATTTCTGAGTCAAGAAAAGAGGGTCAAGCAAAGAAACAAGCAAATAAGGGAGTTGAAGGTAGAACTTTCCACCAATGAGGTTGAGCTTGAAGCTGATAGCGACTTGATCAAGCGTCTTCGTTCTGAGAAGAAGTACCTCCAAGATCAGAACCTAGAGTTGGAAAAGGAAGTGGCAGACCTCAGAAACATGCTAACCCGTGAAGGCTATGAGATTGAAGACGTTGTAGAAGAAGTGGATGAAGAAGTTTTCATGATTGAAGGCTAGGATAGTTAGAGAGACTACCATTTTTATTTACACGCATTTAGATTTTCGAATTTTTCTAAGCTTAGGATTTACCAATTGTGTAGTAAGAGAACTATCTCGTTTTGCTTCTTGTTATTGGACCAAGAGTAGTAAAAGTTTGAATTGATTGTCATTTATTGCTTGATTGTTGTGTTTGCATGGGTAGAATTGTTTCCCTTAGACCTTTCTATCTTTACTCATCTATGCTTAAACAACAGATGCCTCCCCGTCGAGCTCCCGAAAACAACAACAACAATGATGCTATGCAGCAGTTGATGGCCGCCCAAGCCCAACTGATGACCATGATGACTCAATTCATTGCAGCAACCAACAACAACAATAACAACAACAATCCACCACCACCCCCTCCTCTAGTGGATAGACTTGCCAGGTTCCTTAGACTTAGGACAAATAAGTTTTCAAGTTCAACTGAGCCACTGGTGGCTGATGACTGGCTGCGTTCGGTGCAAAAGGATCTGGTGACATCTGAATGTAATGATGCTGAGAAGGTGAGGTTCACCGCACATCTGTTAGAAGGACCAGCTGCACAATGGTGGGAGACTTATCAGGTTACTCACCCACTGGATACCTTAACCTGGGAGGACTTCAAAGATGGCTTCCGTAATGCTCATATTTCCACGGGCATTATGAATCTGAAGCAGGAAGAGTTTCGCAATCTGCGTCAGGGAAACAGAAGCCTTAAGGAGTATATGGATGACTTTCATGCCTTGTCACGATATGCTCCTGAGGACATTGACACAGATGCAAAGAGGAAGGCAAAATTTCTCAAAGGACTCAGTGACGAGCTGAAGATACCTCTGACTGTTGCTTATGCCCCAAACTATCAGATACTCCTTGATCAAGCTATCACCCTTGAGGATAGCATAAAGAAAGCTGAAAACAGGAAAAGGAAGATGAACAAACATTCCTCTGAACCTTCATTCAAGAAACACTTTGTTCATGATGGGAACCAGGGTTCCAAACATGGAAACCACACTGGGGGTAACTTCCACAAACATGGACACAATCATAATGGAGGATTCAAGGGAAACAATGGAGGATCCAATGGAGGGCACAAAGGGAATGGAAATCCTGGAAATAATCATAACAACGGTCAGCAACTCCCAAATTTTGAAAAGAAGGATCTCAGTCAAGTGCTATGCTACAAGTGCAACAACAAGGGACATTATGCTAATGAATGTCCTGAGAAGAGGGTGGACACTCCTACCAAGCCCAACCCTTTCAACAAGGTACATGTGAACCACATTAATGTTGAAGAAGTCCTTGATGAACCTGATGCTGTGATTGGTACGTTCCTAATCAATTCTTTTCCAGCATTAGTTTTATTTGATACTGGAGCATCTCATTCATTCATATCAAGAGCATTTGTTAACAAACATGGGCTAGCAACCGAAAATTTGGGGTGTCCTATTAGAGTCAGTTCCCCGGGAGGAGAAATGTTAGTATCATCTGGGTGTAGACAACTTAGCCTTGAGATTGGAAAACATGAGTTTCCAGCGGACTTAATCATCCTGGAAACCCAAGGTCTGGATGTCATTTTAGGGATGGATTGGATGACTCGATTTGAAGGAATCATAGACTGTGCAAACAGAGCAATCACCCTCACCACTCCAGGAAACAAGAAGATCAGATTCAAGTCGAAGTTTGAAATGAAGAAAGTTAGGCTTAATTCTCTTAAGGGGGTTAGCCTTGGCGATGTACTCATAGTAAGAGAATACCCAGATGTGTTTCCTGAAGAACTACCGGGAATGCCACCCGATAGAGATGTTGAGTTTCTTATTGAGCTTAAACCGGGTACAGGGCCCATAGCTAAGAGGCCATACCCAATGGCAACAGATGAACTGAAGGAACTCAAGAAACAGTTAGAAGAACAGTTGGAGAAAGGATTCATCCGTCCAAGTTCTTCACCTTGGGGAGCACCAATCTTGTTTGTTCAGAAGAAAGATAGTACTCAGAGGCTAGTCACAGACTATAGAGCTTTGAACGAAGTAACCATCAAGAATAAATACTCACTTCCTAGAATCAATGACCTCTTCGACCAATTGAAGGGAGCATGTGTGTTCTCAAAAATTGATCTCAGATCTGGATACTTTCAGATGAAGGTTAGGGAGTTGGACATACCAAAAACTGCTTTCACCACCCGTTACGGTCTTTACGAGTACACAGTTTTGCCCTTTGGCTTAACCAATGCGCCAGCATACTTCATGAATATGATGAATAAAGTGTTCATGGATTTCTTAGATAAGTTTGTCGTTGTATTCATCGATGACATCTTAATCTACTCCAAAAGCCATGATGAACATAAGGAACATCTACATCAAATTTTGCAAAGGCTTAGAGAGCACAAGTTATATGGCAAGTTCAGCAAATGTGAGTTTTGGTTGGATCAAGTGGGATTCTTAGGACACATCGTATCTAAGGATGGAATAGCAGTAGACCCAGAAAAGGTTTCAGCTGTCACCAACTGGGAGTCACCTAAGAATGTGGGAGAAATTCGTAGCTTTCTGGGACTAGCAGGATATTATAGGAGATTCATTGAAAATTCCTCCAAGATTGCTAAGGCCTTAACAGAATTGCTACAAAAGGATAAGAAGTTTGTGTGGACTGAAGAGTGTGAAACTAGTTTTCAAGAGTTGAAGAAACGCTTAGTATCAGCACCTATTTTACGTTTGCCTGATCTAGAGAAGGATTTCCAAGTTTACTGCGATGCCTCGCATCGGGGACTCGGAGGTGTGTTGATGCAAGAAGGCAAAGTGGTGTCATATGCCTCAAGGCAACTTAAGAAGCATTAAATGAACTACCCCACACATGACTTAGAATTAGCAGCTGTAGTACATGCACTGAAGACATGGAGACCATATCTTTGGGGAAAACGTTGTGAAGTTTTCACAGATCACAAAAGCCTTAAATACTTTTTCACGCAGAAGGAAATGAACATGCGTCAAAGGAGATGGCTGGAATTGATTAAGGACTACGACTTAAGTTTGCAGTATCATCCAGGAAAGGCTAATGTGGTAGCAGATGCTCTGAGCCGTAAAACTTATGTTAACGGACTCACGGCAGGGGAATTGCCAGAAGACCTATGCAAAGGACTCAAAGATCTGAGACTAGAGGTAGTACCGGAAGGTTATGTTTCCTCTCTTGAAGTGCAACCTCTTTTGATGGACAAAATCAAAGAAGGTCAGAAGAAAGACAAAACGATGGAAGAAATCAGGAAGAACTTAAGTGAAGGCAAGGCCAAAGGTTTTCGATTGGATGAAAGAGGCACAGTGTGGTTCAAGGAACGAATTTGCGTTCCAGAAGATGCTGATCTCAGAAAGTTGATACTCCAGGAGGCTCATGACTCACCCTACTCCATACACCCGGGTAATACTAAGATGTATATGGATGTGAAGGAAAGGTTCTGGTGGAACTATTTGAAGAGGGATATCGCAGAGTATATTGCTAAGTGTGATGTGTGTAGCCGTGTGAAGGCTGAACATCAGAAGCCAGCAGGTTTACTTCAACCGCTACCAGTACCCGACTGGAAATGGGATCAGATTGGGATGGACTTCATCACAGGTCTACCTAGAACCAAGTCTGGTTATGATTCCATATGGGTTATTGTTGATCGTTTGACCAAGGTAGCTCATTTCGTGCCGGTAAAGACGACTTACACCAGTGCCAAGCTAGCAGATATTTACATGAAGAGAATAGTATGTTTGCATGGAGTCCCTAAGAAGATTGTGTCAGATAGGGGCACTCAATTCACTTCTCATTTTTGGAAACAGCTGCATGAAGTCCTGGGAACTAGGCTCGAGTTCAGCACAGCCTTTCACCCACAAACGGATGGGCAGACTGAAAGAGTAAATCAAATTTTGGAGGACATGTTGAGAGCATGTGCCTTAGACTATAAGTCTAGTTGGGATGACAATCTTCCCTATGCTGAGTTCTCTTATAATAATAGTTATCAAGCCAGCATAGAAATGGCACCATTTGAAACATTGTATGGAAGAAAGTGTACTACCCCACTTTTGTGGAGTGGAGTAGGGGAGAGGAGTCTGTTTGGTCCGGATATAATTGAAGAAGCTGAAGAAAAGGTCAGGTTGATTAAAGACAGACTGAAGACAGCTCAATCCCGACAGAAAAGTTATGCCGATTCCAAACGAAGAGAAGTCACCTTCGATATTGAAGATAGAGCCTATCTTAGAGTCTCACCCCTGCGAGGAGTGAAGAGGTTTGGAATCAAGGGAAAACTGTCACCAAGATTCATTGGACCCTATAAAGTTTTGTCACGTAAAGGAGAAGTGGCATGTGAGTTGGAACTACCAGAAGCACTTTCCGCAGTTCACAATGTTTTTCACGTTAGTCAGCTGAAAAAGTGTCACCCGGGAATGGCAGAAACTCCGTTGAGGGATACAGTGCCACTAGAGAAAGTTCAGCTTGAAAGCGATCTCACCTATGAGGAAAAGCCCATAAAAATTTTGGAGACAGCAGAGAGAGTTACTAGAACTAAGACCATCAAGTTTTGCAAAGTACAATGGAATCACCATTCAGAAGAAGAGGCGACTTGGGAAAGACAAGATGATCTCAAGGAAGAACATCCTCACCTATTTGCTAGCCAATCCGAATCTCGAGGGCGAGATTCATCTTAAGGGGGTTAGTCTGTAACATCCCAAATTTCCAAAAAAATTAAAACTTTCATTTTTGCATCCATAGCATGCATCATATAATTGCATTTTTCATTTGCATCATTGTGATAAATATTGAATGAATCAAAATCTATGATTTATAAAAATATTACAAAATGCTTTCAAAATATTTATTTTGGTAAAGTTTAATTCTACAAATTATTACAAATTTATTTGAATCCATTTGGAGTTATGAATCAAAGTCTAGGAAATTTTAGAAAAAAAAGAACAAAAAAAAAAGAAAGAAGATAGAATCCACAGAGCCGGCCTGCTTCGGCCCGCTTAACTTTTTCTTCCCTCCCGCGCGTTCGGCCCAGCCCACCTCCCCTTTCTTTCCATCGCGCGCGCGGCACGGCCCAGCTCACCTCTCCTCCCACCGACACCCGGGTCCCACCTCTGACGGATCGTATCATCATCAACCTCCGAAACAAACTTCGGTTAGAATCCTCCATCGATCCGGAGATCGATCCCGTGACGTTTTGGAACGAAATTCTATCTCTTCCCCGCCCCCATATATACCCCGACCCGCAGCGTCTCTACGGCACCCCAAAAATACCAGAAATCGCCACCGGGCTGCCCTAAAATCGAGCCGCCATCGTCGCCATTGCCGCCGCCGTGCTCTTCAAAATACGGTGAGAAAAGGGTATCCTCGAAGCCTCTCGTCCCTCTCAAACGAATCACTGCGTCCGTGCGATCGTCTGAGACATCCTCTCAGCAATTTTTCTGCAGCAGTTCGAGCCGCTCGTCGTCGCCCGAGGACCACCGCCGCGACCTTCATCTCCGGCGAGGGAGCAAGGGAGGAGAGAAGAACACCGACACCGAGCGCTACGCCATCGACTTCGTCTCGACGCCACGCTTCTCCAGGTGCTGTCCCAATCCCCGTAGCGTAATTTCTTCGAACTCCGGTCATGGAGCCACCGTGGGGAAGCAGCTCCGGCCGAACTCCGGCGCTGGCGCCGCCACCTTTTGGCCCTTTCATCCTACGCCGTTAGATCTGCTACGGACGCGCTAGATTAAAACACTTCGGGAAGGGGTACGAGCCAATGGAAAAACGCCACGTCACAAGCCACTTCTGTCCGCGCCGCGCCGCGCCGTCCGCGCCCACTTGTCCCGCATCGCCAGGAGCGCACCAGGAGCCGCCACGTCACCGAGGACCTCTGCGCGAAGATTTCCTTGCTGTTTATCACAGATCAGTCCCTGCAAATTGTTTCTATCATTAATTTTTACTCCTTTATCCAAAAATTATAACAAAAATTGTTTTGGAAAGCTTATAAAGTATAGAAACTTTTGGCATCATTACATTTGTATTTTATTGAATAAATTTTGTTTAAAAACAGAAGTGGCATTAATGGTAAATTAAGCATAACAACAAATATAAAATTTATTTTGCATCAAACTAATTTGCTATGAATTTGTAAGGCCAAGTACTACTGCAGACATTTTTCCAATAATTTTTGTTAGAATATTTTATGAGCTTTTGTGTAAATATTGTGATTAAAAGCTTTTAGATATAATATAATAAAGAAAATTAGATATAAAGATTGTTTTCTTCATGTTTTCGAAATATAAAGGTATATATTGTATTATAGAACCTTTACCACCCAAAATACTTAGGAATTAAATGAGAGTTTTATTTGGTAAGAGGTACTAATTTTTCTCTAAGTGTTGTCCTTAGAAAATTATTGGAAACTCCTAAGTCCTTAGTAAAATGTTGGACCCCAAAACTTGCCTCGCATTAACTTACATATTTCATCGCACGGCATGCATCTAGTCCTTAGAAATATTTTGCTCATCATACATGGCATATCTTCCTTAGTGTTTTTAAGAAAACTTGTTTGTTTATGTTGTACTGTTTGTTGTGATAGAATCTTCGGAGAGGAACGAGAACTGCAGTTGTTGTTGCTGTTCTGCTTGTTACGAAGGCAAGTGGCACACCCCATAAATTTCCTAAGTATTTTCTATGCATTACCTAGAGTATTTTCTACATGCATGTGTTGGACTTATTAGTTTGCTATGCAAAACCTTAGAACTCTCCACCCCTTGAGTCTAGGAACCTATATAATGACTTGGTAGAATTATTGAAGCTTTGCACAAGTTGCTTTATGGAAAAGTAAATTTTACTAAGTTAATGTAACACCTGGGTGGATTTTGGTGTTGATTGGTTTGTGTTGAGTGTTATTCCTTAGGGGTGACCTCTAAGGAATAGTCACTTGTGGATGGCCACCCAGGGTAATAAAGGGACCAATGTTTTCTCTAAGTGAAGATTGCTTCTCGTGCAACCATTAGTCAATGGGCTCTGGCTAGATGGAGTAAGCTGCGTGGACTCGGCCCGACTTGACAGGTGGTGGTAGATGGTTAGCTTGGAGCGCGTCAAGTCTGCAAGGGACGGGAAAATGCTTCTGAAAAGTCTCGTCTCAACTCTCTCCTTTTCCTTAGCACAAATGGTGTGCTTGAGGATAGTTTGGGTTTGTTGGGTCTAATGGTGAAAGTGCACAACCTCTGCAGAGTTAAAACTAAGTACTTAGCCGTGTCCTCGGTTACGGACAATTTTGAGCAGCTGATCAAGGATTCAACGGAGGCTCCCATCATTCCAATTTCTAAGTTAAAATTTGATGGGTGAACAGGGGATGATGAGATTATGGTTTTCATGCCATACTTGTCTTGAATTCAAGAAAATGTTTTCAAAAGAGTAGGAAAAATTGGCTTTATGCAAATTAGCCTTAAACTCCACCAGCCAAATATGCATATAGGCTATAGAGTTATTCCAAAGCGTCCACCATAGTGTCACTTGCCAGACTCCATTTTATATGGAATCTGACCCACTCTGTTGCCAATTATTATTTATTGCAGAAGTTTCTGACGAAGAGTAAGGATTTCGTTTTGGGTTCGAGTCTGCACCAACATGTTATCGCCTGTGGCGTGTCATGAAGATGGAGGCTCATTGAAGTTTATTTCCGCTGCTTTACTGTTTTGAGCTAGCCTTATGCTATGCAAAGATGTATCGAACTATTTATTTTACTAAGTCTGGATTATTCGTGTAATAATGATACAAGGTTGTGATATTTATCGTAAACTGTGTGTGCAAATGATTCGATCCAGGGGTTTGCACTATACACAGGTACCTGCCATTTTTTTTTAAGTGCAGGTACATTACATGGCCGTCCACAAGTGTACTTCTGGGTAACAACCACCATACTCATGGCCCTAGGTAGAATAGACATTCATCCTAGGCGATGACAACCACAAGCATAGTCCCAAAAGCCACTCAACATAAACCATAACAACCAATTCCACCCAGAAGTGCATTTTAGATTTTAACACTTAGAAACAATTCCATAACATGGCAACATTTTTATAGCATGGCTAAGCAACTAATAAAATCTTTTCATGGCTGCTTAGGGAAAAAGGGTGGCTACATACTACTAGGATATTTGCAAAATACCAACTAACTTAGCATTAATAAAATAAATCAAAATCCCTATCATGCACACTACTCAAAACATCCTACTTATGCATATAGAAAATATGGGATATTGTATGAATGTCACTTGCCTTGGTAACAGGAGGAACAAGCACAGCAGGAATAACAATCACAAGCAAGTCCTTCCTCTTCTTCACAATCTAGCACAAACAATGAATCACATAAATACCAACACCATATCATCACAGCACTAAACAAAATCATGTATGCATGAATGATATGCTATGATGATTTGACACACTTATTAATAGTTCTTACTTTCTGTCATTAATAAATGAATTATAGTGTCTAGGTATTTCTTATTTTATTTATTAAGTAATTTGAAATGATATAGTAAACTTTGATTTCCATAATTACAACTTTTATTGTTTTTATGACATCTTTAATTTGGACATTTATTAATATTGCTGGACAGAGGGAAATTATACAATCTTAAAACAATTACATTTATTTCTAAATAATTTTTATTATTTAAGTTATTATTTTAATGGCCGAAATACTTCTCTGAAAATTATTCAATTTATAATTTGTCAAAGGGGAAAAAATGATGTATAATTAAACTACATGAACAGAGCTTTCCAATGACATAAAGTTTATTAAATTTGGACTTACAGATCAAAAGTTATGAATTTTGCAAGTTTTATCTATTTTCTGTTTTATTTATAAAATTTCCTGCGAAATAGAAATTAGCTGGGCTACGTGGCGCAATCCTATTGGTCGATACCGTTTCGGCGCGGATCGGCTGCGAGAGCCGTCCGATCTAACTTGAAATGGACGCGCGAGATCTAATCGATCTAGATCCATTGGATCTAGATCTAACAGTCCACGGTGCATTGACCAAAAACGGGCGGCGCGGTGACCGGAGACGCGCGGTGCGCGGCGGAGCCATGGCCGGCGTTCACGCCCGAGGTGTGCTACGACGCTAAGAGGAAAACGGAGCTCACCAGGAGATGCGCGACGTCGTGGGGAGGGCGATGGCGCGGTGCTGAAGATCGGAGCGTCCTCGTCTTCCCGGAAGAGCTCGCCGGAGTTGCGCACGGCGTCGGTTTCTCTCGGTCGTGGACGGAGGTGAGGTTTCGCTGCAAAAACAAACGCTCCACTATGTCAACTCGATGCGCACGGCTCACAGGGGGCGAGGGGAGGTGGAATGGAGGTCCGAGGTGGCCGGAGTTGCTCGGACGGTGAAGTTCTTACCGACGGCGACGGCGGGATGGCGCGAGCTCGTGCGGGCAGCCTATGTGCTCTCGGGAGGTGAGGTTTGGGGCAATCGGACGAGAGCGAGGAGGGCTATTAGTAGGGGGTGGAGGCGAGGTAAGGGAGCAGTAATTCGCTCGTAATCGTGCGAATCAAATCTGCCGTTTCCGGTCGGGGTCGTGGCGTGATTTGGGGAAGAACGTTGCCGCGGGGGTGATGATAGGTGGGTCCCACCTGTCAGCGTCTGCTGGCGGGCGCGCGGGGCGCTGGGCCGCTGGCGGGCTGCTCGGCTACGCGCGCGCGGTAGATAGTTACGGGCCACGGCCCACTTGCTCCGAAATTCAAATAATTTTATTTAAATCCTTTTCTGTTTTTAAATACTGATTTCAAATATGATTTTTAAACTTATTCAAAACATTTCAGAAAAATTCATAAAAATATGTTTTGGAAAGGTTATTAAAAATGGAACTTTTTAACATTACTCTTGCCCATATATAATTTGGTAAATTTTTATTTATTAAAGGAGTTTTAAGTAAACACTTTATGGAATTTGTAGATTATTTATATTTAGAATTTGAAGTTTTATTTAATATTTTTGGTGATGTATTCTTATGCTCATGATGCATGATGTTTGAATGCAAGTTTTAAATTTTTGCAAAATTTGGGATGTTACACATTGACGCACCATGTAACATATTATCATATTAGTGATTTATAGCAAGACGTATAGATCCTCCACCGAGTGGAACCGAACTTGGGTAAAAAATATTTTCTTCCCCGTAGAGTTAGACAATCTCCTGAGCACCAGAGTCGCCTTGCCCCTCATCTTCAAGTTATCTCCGGATAACATCTGCCGAGACAATCCCACGACAATTGGCGCCCACCGTGAGGCCTGCGACCAGATTTGTGCTCATCAAGGAAGAAGCGTTACAAGGATAAAGGAGATCGCCGCCGACAAGATCATTAACAGCCAGCCAGGAGATAGCGTCGTCCATGATTTCGGGTCCAAACCCGGAAGTAGATTCGCTGAAAAAGATAGAAGAGTCGGCCTTGAGAAATCAGAAACTGGTCGTCGAAAGAGCCGGTATCAGGAGCCGCGGTTGAGAAAAGAGCCGGTATCATGAGCCGCAGTTGAGAAAGACAGCGATTAAGAGGTTTACTGGATCACTCATCCGGTGAAATTAGGGAAAAAAGAAAAGATTCATGTCCAGACGACGGCAACATCAAAATCACGTCAATCACGGCCGGTCACCGGGTCCTGCATTAGTGTGGAATTGGATACGAGTCGGGATGCCATCTGATCTATACATACAAGGAAAGAAAAAGGCTAGTTGCCTTCCGCGTGCAGGCAGGTCACGAAAAAAGAGATCAATGATGACCCGGTTGTACACCGGCTTCAAGCAGCAGCAGTCGATTAGCTGGTCGCGGGCCGGCTTCAAACAAGGGATGAGAAGACTAGAAAGAAGAAAAACAATCGTGTGCTATTAGCATCCACGATCGTGAACATAAGAAAAGGAGTACATACCTGGGCTACTAGTACTCCAGAGGATCAAACAAACAAGTCCACGTGCAGCCCGGTTCCGAAGGCTTCCAAAGAAAAAAAGGAATTGAGCACTGCATGCTCACGAGAATTAATTCAATTTAGATGTAGCTCGGTTTCAAAAAGCCAGGAAAGAGAACAAGATGACGACCTGGCCGGACACCCGCTTCAAGCAGCAACGAGAGAGTGACCCGGCCATGATTGATTGCAGCCTATAGATGAGAGAAATTTTGGAGCAGATCATAGAAAAGCCAGACAGACAGAAGCGGATGTTGGAAGAGTCGGAGGAGCCGGCCGTAGCTAAGCTGGCCTGGAGGAGGACACACAAGTCGTACCGAGCGACCCGCAAAAAAAAAAGTCGTACCGAGCTGAACAACAAATACGCAGTCAGCCAGAAGACGCTGATTCACTTCGCGCGGGCGTGCGTACAAGACCGTTTCAGTTTCCAGCCCGGCTAGCAGCAAGATCAGATTAGATAGATCAAGTATCAAGGAGACATATATCGACACAGACAGATGCTTTGTTTGACATGGGAAGTACTACTACTCACATGGATAGAATCATGAGTGGTCTGGTTTCCAAGATAAATAAAGGAAAGAGAAAGAAAAGCAAGTGCAAACCGAGTGCTAGCAGTACTCACATGATCAATCAATTCAAATGCAGCACGATTTAGAGATTACCATGGTCGAGCAAGCCGGCAGGATAAAGAAGGAAAAAGCAGAAGCCGTCGTCAGATATTGTGTCCAGCTTGAAGACCAGATCAATATTTGACTTGCACGTAAAGCGAAGAGGGCAGACGATGTGAAGGCCAGCGACAATATTTAAAGGACAAGCAGCAGCGCATGTGGTCGTGCATGCGATCGAAGCAGGTCACGCGAGGCAGCGAGTTAGCTAGCTTGGCTCCGGTCCATGGATCAGAGTCACGCCCGGCTTCGAAAAATCAAATCTGATCAGAGTGAAAAATCCAAAAAGGACCAGAATCAGCAGCTTGGAGTTAGAGTTCTAAACAGATTCGATCAGGCTATGAGCACCAGTACATGGGAAAAGGATGGTAATATAACTGACAGGAGGAAAGGACATAGACAGGGTGCAATTAACACACCAGAGGATACAAGTCCGTATGAAGGCCGGCTTTTAAGGTCAAAGAAAAAGAAAAAGGAGGGGATCCGCTTTCAACTCGTTCTTGTTGCCGGTTCTCATATGCAGTAAAACCCAAACAGCTAAGTCATGTTCATGATCAAAGTTTTATATCATTCAGGGAGATCGATGTGTTGAAGACATTGATCATAACGCTTAAAAGACACGTGTGCTGACGTTCAGGTTACAAACACTGAACCCCACAAGTGAAACATATTTGAGGACGATCAACATCTCAGCCTTTACGTTGCTTCGCAAGCATTACAGAGTATTTATATGATCAGTGGATTTATCAAACTCGGGCTGTAGAATTCCCGCAAAGTATTTATCAAAGTCGGGCCATCGAATTCCCGCAAATGGAATTTTCAAAGTCGGGCTATCGAATTCCCGCAAACAGATTTATCAAAGTCGAGTTATATATCACTCGCAATGGATTTCTTAATAGCAAGATCGCTGGTAAAGCGCCATCATCATGCTCTGGCTCTATAGCCGTAGCCAATTGCCGTAATCCGGCTTATGCATTATCAGCACCAAGAGTGATTCGCCATATGACAAATCAGGGGTCTTGGGGGCTTATTAACTAAAAGTTATAAGTTGAAAATTCAAGACTCGGCAGAGACGCCACAAAATTCAGCTCATCATCTTTCATATGAAAAGGGGTCTTGGGGGCTTGTTAACTATCAGTTGCAAGTTGAAAACTCAAGACCCGGCCGAGACGCCACAATATTCTTGGTTATACTTGCGTGCTAGCTCGATGTTATTCTCACCCGACAAAGACGCCACAATGACCTGATGTAAAAAATCCGGCTTTCAATCTGACTATGATGCCCATGAGGACTTAGCAGACCCTGATCGTCCTAGAGTTTTATGCACGAAAGATGTCACGAGAAAACCGGCTATGCAGAGAGCTAAAGAAACCAAAAGGGTCATCTAAACCAAAAGGATTTGCAGAACGACAAGATAACGTTCGACAAATAGCGCAAATTCTCATGGTGCATGGACACCATCAGAAAAGTAACTCGGTATTATGAATTTCAGAGAGCCCCGAGTAGCTGCAGGCAGCAGACCCGACGCTTGGGGGCTACTCATCAGAAAAGTAAGTTATGCTCAAATTGCTATAAGTCCCAGGTTGTCGCAGGCTGGAACCCGGCACTTGGGGGCTACCCAGTTTGAAGCTCAAAGTTCTCAAAGAAGACCCGGAATGCAGCAAGCTGTAGATCCGGCTCTTGGGGGCAACTCAGTTTGAAGCTCAAAATCTATTGAAGTAAGAAACTTGAAAGTCCCAGGTTGCTGCGAGCAACAACCCGACACTTGGGGGCTAGAGTCGGGAAGTAAGATTCCCCGAGGTGAAGAATCAAAATCAAATTCGGGTCTCAAAATTAAGCCGAAGTTTTTGCGCGAGGTCATCAAACCCGGATTATAAATATCTGGAGCATCCTTCAGCATAGCCTCTGTATGAGCCGGCTTAATCCGGGTCAGATGAAACCCGGCTAAAGAAAACATGGTTATATGAGGCGGAACACAAAGAAGAGCCGGCCCAATGATTTAATAGTGTAACCCGGACTTTTAGTCCACAAGTATTTATCTTATTTCAGGAGATTAACCCGGATTTGAGCTGGCAGGCTTCACATGAAACAGGATGATCAAGATCAAGGTCAAAATGAAGAGCAAGCCAAGATCATATCCAAATTAATCTTGGGGGCTACTGTTGGGGGAATGATAACCCGGTAGGCCCATGAAGAGGGGAGCGTAACCCGGCAGGCAGGAGGCCTGGGCGAGGTTATCATGCACTCCACATGAGCAGGGCTACACTTGGGTCGGAGAGCTCATTTCAAAACCCGGCAGAATTATAGCCCAGCAGAATCATAACCCGGCAGTATCATAACCCGACCAGGAAGCTACCCCGGATCTGGGTGAGGTGTCAGGCGAAACCCGGATTTGGGTGTCAGGTGAAACCCCGATTTGGGTGTTAGGCGTAACCCGGATTTGGAAGAGGTTTCAGGAAGACCCAGAAAAGTAAGGCTCTAGAAGACTCAGAGGCAATATTCATCACGGAGCCCAAGACTTGGAGGATAAGAAAGACAAGACGAGATAGAGTAGAACTCCAAGTAGTCTTACCATGTAAACCAGGAGACAAGGTGCCCATATAAGCCGGCTCCTAGGTCATAGAAAGATAAGCTATGAGAGGCTACGATAAGCCATAGTCAAGCCAAATAAGATAGACAAAATAGAGAGAGCTCTCAAGAGAGATCTCCCACGCTGGAGTCATCGAAACCCGGCGATCGCCATTGGCGCACCATGTAACATATTATCATATAAGTGATTTATAGCAAGACGTAGGGATCATCCACCGAGGGGACCCGAACTTGGGTAAAAAACATCTTCTTCCCCGCAGAGCTAGACAATCTCCTGAGCACCAGAGTCGCCTTGCCCCTCATCTTCAAGTTATCTCCGGATAACATCTGCCGTGACAATCCCACGACAGCATATTAATTGGATTAATTACAGAAAAATACAATTAATTGTATAGCAGGCCGACAAAGCTGTTTCTCCGCCCGTTTTGGCTCCTCTCTCCACCAAAGCTATAACACCGGGCGCCGTTGCCCTGCGGTATTCCAGAAAAGTTCTACCCCTACGATCTCAGCTGGATCTGAGTGACCGGGGGTTGTTGTTAAGCTCCGTATGTTTGCGAGTGCTCGGAGCCGCCACATTTGAGGAGCCAGGGCGACGTCGTCTCGCCCACCCAGCAGCCATGCCGCTGCCCTACCGCCGGCGCCACCCCCAGTCGCCGACGCCACGCAATCTGACGCCCGTCGACGCAGGTCATCGTCGACACCCCGGAGTCATCGTCTACATAATCGCGACAAGTTCTCCGCGACCTCGAGGTCGGCTACGTACGACTTCATCGTCAACGCTTGTGCGGGAGCGTAATCCCTGCTATCGGTCTACATGGAGGTAATGTGACCCGGTACGCCACCGTTATCGCATGTACTAGATAGATAGATCCTGACAAGATAGGGCGTTCTTATGCTAGAAAAATTATTGTTTTCTGCACCGGAACCCCTTCAGAAGAGTATGGCCGATTAGGGTCATCATCATTTAGCAAAAACATCTAGTCGATGTAGCAAAAAGCTCATGTATCCAAAAGACCAGCAGGTTCCAGACGTTGTCTTTTCCTTACCAGGGTACCTAAGGGGACTGGAAGGTTTTTAATGAGGCGGCTTGCTGGTCAACATTTATAAAGAAAATAAATTATCCATACTTTCCCTGCATAATTTATCGTCACAACAAAAAACGGCCTCTCGATACACTCGGGGGCTGCACAACAAAGGACAAAACGCGCAAAAGCAACTACTCGACATGCTCGGGGACTGCGTATGTATCAAAGAACAAAAATGCAAACATCTCAATAAACTTGAGAGCCACACAAAAGAAAATACTCGCTACACTCGGAGCCCACGCATCCAATAGAGATTGCAAAGGAAGCACCTCGGAACCATGAGTAATGGACTTCTATCATAAGCAAGCATACAAACAAAATCCCACTCGCTATACTCGGGGCTGAGTCCCTATACTATACATCATGCCCAGCACAAAAACTTATAAAGACAGAGGCTAAGCATCTTCGTCCTTCAACGGTAAGTTGGAGTCGATTAGTTGCTTACACGCCCGTCTTATCAACCTCTCAGCAGGAGCAAGAGTCCGCTCCATATCTTCGCTCGATAGTCGAAGCTCCGACCGAGATGAAGAAGAAGAGGAACGCCCGGAGTCTTGACACTTCATATATGCGAACACGGCATTAGCACCAAGTACAACCCGATGGGTCACAGCCTCGCGAATGGGTTCATGAGCACGAAATAAGTCGACTAGAGCATGGATCCTTCGAGGTTGGGGACCCTCAGGGAATAGATAATGATTCGCCCGCATAAGTGCCGCCCGACAGCGCTCCAGCAGAATTGCACCATGCCACACGCGGTCCTTTAGGGTGGCAAGGATATTGGCATGATATGCATCAAGCCAGAAGTGTTGCGGACCAGTGACAGGCGTCCAAGTGGCATCTTCCAGACGTTCCGCCACACGAGCAACTTCAGCCTGGGAATCATCTACAAGAACTGAAGACAGAGGAACATGACAAGACATTAGGCGCAAAACACACACACAAGAAGCAAAGTCGACACACTAAATACTTTCGAGTTGCCTGTTTGAGTCCTCCATCTTATAAAGAACATACTTCTCTCTCTGGGTGGAAAGAGAAGGCCTCCCTCGAAGAATCGCAATGTCAGTTCGAGCTGATTTAAACTCCTGCTCCAGTTGAACAACCTTCTTCTTGGCGTACTCAAGAACCCGGGCGTCATTCCTCAGCTGCGCAGCCAAGCGGAACTCTCCTTCCGCAGGAACATCCTTCTGAACGGTGGAGAAGCCCGACTGGGACACAATCGCTCAGTCTCAAACAAGATACAATTCAAAAACAAAAAGAAGGCACATAAATACATAACAAGGACCAAACAGAAGCTCTATTTCCCAAAAGATGTCACAAGTGGCAAAATGTACATTGCATATTACAAAACTAGACAACAATTTCTAACAAAAGTCGCCTACGAGTGGGCAGGGGGCTCAAACACATCTTTTCGGACAGCGACAACGGTTGCCGAACGACGCTCCATAGTCGCAATGCTAGACTTAGCAAGGCGGGAGACGTGGGTGCTATATTTGTTGAGACTCGAAGGCCTCCCATCTGACTTCTTGTGAAAGTCAGACAGGACGGACTCATAGTCAGCATCCATGCCACGACTAAGGAGAACCTTGAGGGTGGAGTCTGAGCCGCGTACCATCAGCTCCTACGCGTAGTCCTTTAAAGTCTTTGACTCAGGGTCCAGCTGCGCAGCAAAACCCACAATAGTCGACGGGACCTCAGTCGAAGGCAACACCTCCTTGAAAACAGCACCAAGCGTCTGGACAGAGGTCTCCAGAGACTTCCTGGCATGCTGTATGGTCACCCCAACCTGATCAATGGCTTGGTCAAGTGACAAAGTGTCACTCGTTACACCACTAGAGGTAGAAGAGGGACCTGCAAAACAAAAAAAAAACGAGTCAGAAATTCTGGAAAAAGCCAATAGCAAATTCTCACACAAAAAGCTAACTGTCCGCAACTGCAAGAGAATGCGCAAAGCCAAGTAATCGCTTAACCCGCTCTCACTTAGAAGAACGAAGAGCATCCAACTCTTCCTTGGCAGTCGATTGCTGGGATATGGTTTTTTCCACATCAGCCAATCGGGACTCCAGAATATCCTTCTCCCCTGAGCAAAATGCAAAAACCCCAGTCACAGAGAAGAACAACAAACATGAATAGACAAAATCAGGGGAGCATAGGTACTCACGGTTCAGCTGGTTCAGTCGAGAGTAGAGAGCATCCCGTTCCTCCTCCGACTGCGCAAAGGCCTCACCAAAAGAAGCAAGGCCACTTAAGGCCGGCTGCGGACTCAATGGGTATATCACACACAAATGTCAAAGATAAAAAACACTATACAGATGCAAAGAAGGTATCTTACATGACTTAGCCATGAGGACAGGGAAGAAGACAAGGGCGGGGCAGTCGAAGCGGCCACAGTGGGCGCCACAACCTCCCGCGGAGAAACAAAAGGAGAAGAAGGTGCGACTACCTTCTCCGTAGCAGGAGACGAGGTGGTAGTCGTTGCACGGGCAGCTGGAGGACTGGCTACCCGATCATCGCTAAGTTAAGGAAGACACAGAAGAAGGGTTGTTACAAGGACAACATAAAAGCAGGACAACAAACAAAATATGAATACATACAACAGAAGTTACCTTTGCTCATCCTCCTCCGAAGACAAGTCGTCGTCAAAGAGCCAGACTGGCGAGGGGAAGGTGGCGACGACCTCCGAGCCAGGGGAGACACATCCCACACAGGCGAAGAAGCACTGGAATCCGCCGTCCCTTCGTCCACACCCGAACGCATCAATTGATGGCGCTTGAGGACGGGCTCAATGGTGGGCTCAGCCTCAAACTGCCCTACACCTTTTCCATCCACTTCGGTTTTATCCGAAGAAGAGGATTCGGCCTCGGGCAGGGAGTCGTAGACTTCTCAGTCTCCTTCAGCACAGTCGTCTCCTCGATGGGCCCAGCCTCAGGAAGAGGAGGAAGTGAGGACTCAGTCGAGTGCCCCTGCAAGAGACAAAGCAAAAAGAATAACAAATGGGCAAAGGATATCAGGACCCAGTAGACAAAAACAAGAAAGGACAGAGAAGGGAAGTATTTACCTCAGGAAGAGGGTGCTCATAGCCGAAGGGAGCTGTGGGGAAGGCATAGTCGATGATGTCTTCAGCTTTGAAGCTAGTCACCGACTTCACAAGAGCGTCGAGCTCATTATCCGACAGCTCCACGTCACTCACCCTGGTGACGTCGTGTGTGCCCTCGTACGCCCACATCGGGTGAGCACGTTGCTGGAGGGGACACACACGCCGCTTCAGAAAGGTGTAGATCAACTGCACACCTGGAACGGTATGCACCAATCCTTCGACCTTCTCCAGGAGAGGGGCAGCCTTGCTCTCTTCGGCTGGTGAAAGAGCGTGCACCCAGGCCTTCGTCTTCGAGGGAGCAGCGCCAGTCGAGAATGCGGGGCGGACGTCTTGGCCCACAGGGACGTAGAACCACTTGGTTCTCCACCATTGAGCAGACTCGACTTCCTTCAAAGTGAAGTACTTGCAGTCGGCCTTGACCTGGAAGCCGACACCTCCGACGGGGTTGATACGGCCATTATGGGCCATGGGGCGCACTAGGAAGATCGACTTCCATAGTGCCCAGCTAGGGGATATCCCCAAAAAGCACTCGCACATTACCATAAAACACGCAATTTGCAAAACACTGTTGGGGACCAGATCATGGATCTGTATCCTGTAAGCAAAAAGGAGACCACGCACAAAATCATGCAGCGGGAAGCCGAAACCGCGAGGAAGATACTCGACAAAACATACCCGCTCTCCAAGAAGGGGCGCGGGGAAGTTCTCCTTGCCGGGAGCCCGAACGGCGAGCTTCTCGGATGGAGGAAGAAGTCCCTCCTTGCAAAGGGCCACCAGCCGTTTGTCCGTCATGATTGACGAAGTCCAGCCGCCTGACTCTTTCTTAAGAGCGGCAGGGACGGCGGCGGAAGTTGGCTCTTTCCTCTTCTTGCCAGTGGCAGCAGCGGCAGCGGAGGACACCGAGCTCTTCTTAGGTGCCATGATGAGCAGTGGGAATGCAGGAGTAAAGAAGATGGAGCGGGCGCGAAAAAGGACGGAAACGCGAAAGCAGAGCGGCGGCGGGCGCGAGAAGGAAGATGAAGGAGAAGAGAACAGGAAGCAAATGGTAGGGTAAAACAAATAATAACGGAGAAACCCGTACTTATGGTAAAAACCAGAGGTTCATCGTGGCCGTCCAAACAAAAATACTGCGACACGTGGCACAATCGGAGGACAATCGTCGCAGGCCACGCCGCCCACTACGCGCGCAAAACGAGGAGATCATCGTCACGTCTGCAAAAATCTCGCCACATCAGGTCAAATCGGAACTGAACCGACATCCACAACGGTCAAAGAGAGGGACCCACTATGTCATGTCCCATCAGAGTGCTATTCGCACGCCAAGGATATTACGCATGACATCATTCCAGACGAACAAACGCAAAAGGCGTCATACCACGACTGACAAAAAGGAAAAGCTCCTTACAACTCGAAAGCAAAATTGCAATAACAAAGGTAAAGAAGGGTCGAGTGGGAAACTCCCATCGGGAGAAGGCAAAAAGTATTCGACTGACAAAACGCAAATTGAGATTATCCTCTACTGCAAGCAATAAAGCACAATCTCGGGGGCTACTCCCATCGGGAGCACTGTCGTGCAGCCGATAGAATCGAAAAAAACATTCAAAGCATAAGAATTCCCGAGTGAAAATTAGTCGATAAAATACCTCGGATGTTGTATACGAAAAGTATAAAGGTAAGACCCGTCGATCAATCGAATGGGCCGATGATCACTCCAGTAGTGTTTTAATCCTAGGAATTTCCGTATCAACAGATACGATGAAAATCCCGGCGAACGAGCTGGGTAGTAAATCGAAACTGCAGAACAATATCAGTAAGTCCAGTGACCAGCCTGAGGTGAGTCTGTTCAGTATGTTCCAGGTTTGAGCCCAATGACTCGAAGCCTGGTTGAAGGCTAGTAAGGTTTTGCCCAAGTGCAGTATAACATCCCAATATTTTGGAATGTTAAAAAATCACTAAAATTTAAAACTTTTATTTTGATTAAAATAAAATATTAAAATGCATAAGAAAACTAACTATAAAAGACTTCAACCAATTTTGAAAAAGTCTATTATTTCAAAATTCCCAATGTGTCATTATTTTCAAAAGTTATTTCCAATTAAACATTACATTATCCATTGTATTTCAAAAACCTTCATATGTAATTTGAAGAATGTTTTATGAAGTACAAACCATTTTATTTTAAGTAAATAGTTTACTTATAAATAATTGATTTCAACCACTTAGCCTTAGCTATAAATTAATTAAAATAATAATTACAAGTGTTATTTTAAACTATTGAAAACATTGTCTATTTGCCAAAAGATTATTATTCATTTACCTGAGTTCAAAACATAGTTTGGATATTACAAGTCTATATCATATAACTTTAAAACCTCATAGATTCTATAACTACTTAACAACCCAAATAAACATTTCATTAGCTTAAATGATTTTCATTTATTTTCAAAACATTAAATGACTTTCATGAATATATTTTCTATATAAGAAATGATTAAATCAAAAATCTTTTCCAAAGTTGTTATAAGGTTTTCAAATGAATTATCATAATATAAAATATAATGGTGCACAAATTATTTTCAATTAAAAATACATTCATTATATTCCCCTTTTCATTGTGAATAGTGGTGTTATGTTATTTAACGTTGTACTAAAGACAAAAATGATTTAATGTTGGAAAATGAGTTTAAATAACTTAATTTTAAACTTATATAAGTGTTGTATTTTTATAAATTTTATTTAGCCAAAAACGAAATTATTTAAGCCATGTTTTCAAATTTGACATTAAGTGGCAAATTTGTAATTAATCAATAATGCAAAAGTTTGATTTTTGAAAAGTGTTCAAAATATTCCCACAACTGGTTTAACACAAAGATATTATTTTTACAAATTTTTAGAAATTTATTTGACTTGATTTGGAGTCTTAAATCAAAAGTTATGAAAGAAATAAGAAAAATCAGAAAAAGAAAAAGAAAAAATGCTGACGTCATGATGACGTCAGCGTCGTCTTCAAGCTCCAGAACCAGGAAACGCAAAATCAGCTCCCGTGCAAACTTTCCGAATTGATTCCCGTTGATTTAGAGCCCCAAATGACGCACCGTTTGTTTCTAATTAAAGTCCTTAATGTCCTCTTTCATTAACGCATAAAAGACCTCTCTTAAATGCCCTAAATTGCTCTAATTTATTCCGCCATTAAACATGGACGTTTTTGGTCGAAATTAATGTCCGATTGATTGCGGGTAAATTACTGCACCAAATCAAGCATCGTCGGGTTCTATATAAAGCCCTCGACCTCCTCCTCCATTCTCCCCCAAAAGCCCTCTCCAATACGCCACTAGGCCGACGAATTTGCTCGCCGGAGTTCTTCACATCCACAGACGATTTCATTGATTCCGGCGAGGTGAGGCGACCTCCGAGCACCAAGACCACCTCCATTCCGTCCGCCTTGCCCGTGCGCACCCCCTCGACCCATCCTCGCCTCTCCTCCACGACCAAAACGCTCGGGGCAACCACGCCGAAGCTCGCCGACGCCCGACGCACTCCGGCCGCTCCTCCGCGCCGCATCGAGCCACGCCGCTCAACGTCGAAGCCACCATCCTCTCCGTCGCGACGCACCGCATACGCGGAACCCCTCTACACGTCCGGAGAACCACGGGAACGTCGTCTCCGACCTCCACCCGACGCCGGCGCCGCCGTCTCCCTCAACTCCGGTGAACTGCGCCGCCACCTCCAGACCATCTCGCTGTAATCCCTTACATCTTGATCCAGCGGTGTAGATTAGATGACTTGTTTGATACAATAGCATCGCGCCGCGTGACTGTTGTGTTAGCTATTTTCCATTTCCGTTTTTCTGACTAGACATATCTTCCAAAATTCATATTAAATCGACCGTAACTCCGTTTTTGATGTTTTTGTAGTGTATGGAATCGTATGAACGTGTAGAAAATAGTGGTATAATAAAAACTTGTATTTTAGTCGTGCACTAACTTGGTATTTATAGAAACATGTAAAACATTATTTTAATTATAGTTTTAATTCTGTAAGGTCAAAATTTGTTAATAAAATATCTTTGAAAAGCCCATGACCTATAGATTGTGCTAGTTATGTTACTTTCCAACCTTGACTAGTTTAAACTCGTTCAAATGTTCAAATGCATGATTTAAGTAAATTGGACATAGATATTATTGTGTATGTCCAAGAAATTTTTAAATGAAATATTTTTGGAATCATTAAGATGTAGAATAAGTATTCGATTATACATTATATTGACCAACCTTAAAATGATTTAGCGTACAAATTTGATTTTAAAACTTGATGCCAACTTAAATAACTAGAATATTAATTCATTGATATGAACTCTTAAGTTTGGTTTTAAAATGATTTGTTATGTTACTTTAATGAAACTTGAAATTTAAATTAGGTTAAAACCTTTACCAAGGTTAATGTGTGATCATTTGAACAAGTTTAACAATGTCTCATTAAATCAATTTTGAAACATAGACTTGTGTATTTGTATTTAAATATGCTGGATAACTTAAATTGCGAACCTTGCTTTTAAATTGTTTTCAAACCATCTCGGCATTCATTGGTGTAAATCTTTTCAAGACCATCCCCTGACCAAAATGGCAAACCCTTAACTCAATCACATTAATTCTTTTTGCATATCAAATTATGTGATACCCTTGACCAAACCATGTGCTAAGCCTTTTTACGCTTGTTTGTTTTAAATTGTTATGTGCTTGTTGAATTGCTTGTTCATTGTATGTCTGTTTACTTTATAGATTGAACGGAGTGCAACGTTCGTTGTCGACAATGAGTGAGTGAGAAACGACAACATTCATCAGGCAAGTGACTTCATAAAACACCTACTATTTTATTCTATTTCATATCTAGTGTTTTCAAACAGTATTTGCAAAAGTAGTATGCATGATAGGTTTTGGGAGATTGTAGTATGCTATGCAAACCTCTTAGGTTTCCCCTTAGAAATTCCAGATTAGACCCCTATTATAATTTAGTGGAAGCACCTGCTGCAAAAATGATTGTTTTATGGTTATTGTGATAAATGAAAATTTCCACTAAATTAATTTAACGCCTGGGTGGATTGGGTCGATCGAGGAGGTTTCAAGTTGAGTGGCTTCTCAGGGCCAAGTTTCATGGTTGTCTTCGCCCAGTATAGTTTCTACTTACTTGGGGCCATGATATGCGGTGTTAACCTGAGTTGCTCACTTGTGGTAGGCCACCCAGGGCTATGAGATTTAAGTTTACACTGAGTCTAGTTGCTTATCGTGCAACCATTGGTCAATATGGGCTCTGTCTTGATGGAGTAAGTTGATGTGGACCTGGGTCAAGAGATTGATGGTGGTAGAGTTGATAGGATGGTGGTAATCTCTTAGTATGATCATGGGAAAGCAACTTCTGAAAAGTCTCGTCTTGATCTTCTCATTTTCCTTCTCACTAAAGGAGTGTAGAGGATAGTTTGGGTTGATTGAGTCTAATGGTGAAAGTGCACACCCTCTCGAGAGTTAAAACCTAAGATCTTAGCCGTGTCCCCGGCATCGGACAAATTGAGTATCTACACAAGGCTGTGTTCTGAAAATCTCCTCATCTCAAATTTCTTAATAAAACTTTGTTGGGTAAACATGGGTAGGAGACATGGACTTGTCTCGAGATTTGTCTCTGAAGGAGAAGATATTGATTTAAGAAAATTGTTTATCAAAAGTAGGAGAAAATTTGCTTTGCGCAATAGCCTTGAGCTCCACCAGCCAAATAAGCATATAGATATAGCTTAGTAGAATATTAGCTTTCAAAAGTCACTTGCCACCACAATTCAATTGTGCTGACCCTTTATAGCTGGGCTGCAACTAAACCTTGCAGATTTGACAGACGACGAGTGAGCATTCGATAGGATTTCGAGTCTACAACCAACATGCTTTGCCTGTGGCACATGAAGATGATGAGGCTCATTGTATCTACTGTTTTCCGCTGCCGCTCTTTGAATTTTGCTAGCCTTTTCAGGTTATGCAAGTTGTAAGAGATATTTGTAACTCTGGAACATGCGATTTAATAAAGTATTTGACACTTTTGCATGATATACATCTTAAACTGTGGTGCTAGCATTTGATCCAGGGACTAGCACATTTACACAGGGACTTCCACCTTATAATAAAAGGTGAGGTCACTACATGCAGTTAGCTGGTTTCGACTAATCAAGTAATCCCAGGACTAATCAGTCGAAATTCTTCGTCATAATTCATAAATCAGAAAGAAAAAAAATATCATATCAAAGGCATAAAACATGAGACGTGCACCATGTAGTGAGTCTATGACTTATTCTCCGAATTAGCCAAGCACTCGGGGGTAATGACAAGGTTATACCAAATGGGTACCCCTTCGTGTGGGTACATGGTGCACGTAATGACTAAAGCCCAATAGTCAATAGGTTGAAAAGCCCAACAAGCGAAGCCCAAGTCAAAGACTTCTACTATAAATAGCATAGTCGGTATTACTTTCCATAAATGTAGTCCTAGTCGGTTACGACCCGAGACCTGTACCCCTATATAAAGGACAGGAGGGAGACCGATCAAGGACACGCCCAACCAGAATCACCAAACCCTAGCAAGATCAACATCTTGCTAGACCTCTGTACTAGACCTCTGTACTCGCCACATCTTACAAGCAGGAGTAAGGGTTTTACCTCACTCGAGGGCCCCGAACCTTGGTAATTCCCGCTTGTCAGCCGACGAATCTACCAACACTACGAGTTTTCTACCTCATAACTCTTACCCAAGGCTAGTAACCATGGGTATTGATGGGGACATCCCTCGTCAGACACCCTCACCGTTGAGATGGGACAAAATACTTTGATTGTGTTGTGTGCAGATTCCACGTCTTCTACGTCGCACCAAGGATTTCTGGCGCCATTGACACCTCGGGGGAATTCTCATCTCCTACTGGTTCAATAACCTTGGTTTCATAACTGAGTGAAATCTTGCGGTTGCACTACTTCACACCTTCCTCTTCGGGTTCACCAACCACACGCTTGCAAGCATCAACCCGTTGCGTCAATAAGGCAGTTCTGGCGCCACCCGTTGTATCTGAGTTCCTGCAGGGGTCAGAAACAACAATCGCCTTCAACCAAGAGGATCATCCTGCATCTATCTATCGGCCAGGACATGCAGCTTTTGTCATCGAAGCTCAAATTGGCGGTTACGCCATGAAAAAAATATTCATGGATGGAGGCAGCATCGTTAATATAATATTCGTCGGCACACTCCGCGGGATGAACAGGTCAATCGAAAACATATCACAGTCTACAAATACTTTCCACGGTATTGTGCCAGGTAAAGCAATAAGACTAGAAGGAACAATCCAACTCGATGGCACGTTCAGAGACGCAATGCACTTCAAGAGTGAACTAATCAACTTTGAAGTCGTCAACTGGAAGTCGCAATACCACGCCATACTTGGGCGACCGACATTCGCAAGATTCATGGCCGTACCACATTACGCGTATCTCAAACTCAAAATGTCAGGGCCAAAAGGAGTAATCATAGTCAATGGAAACTTTCAGAAATCAGATGACTGCGACAGAGACTTCTGCAAAATCTCGAAGGCATTCAGAACAGAACAACTCTCACGCGGGTTATAGGTCGAGAGAGAAACCATAACAGAGCCAGAGCGTAAGAAGCGGGCAGTCGTAGACACGGCGCATCAAGTAAATGTCATATGAACAGTTGAACCTGCAGAAGAGGAAATCACACACACCAACTCCTGGACAATACACTTTGATGGGTCAAAAGGGGGCAGAGGTGCAGGCGCATGTATAATACTCATAACACCCAACAGGGAACGAGTAAACTATGTACCACAAATAGACTTCCCATCTCCATCAAAAGTTGAAGTCGATTACAAAGGCATGTTCCAAGGCATGCGACTAGCAAAATCATCCGGAGCACAAGACATCATGATTCGGGGAAGCTCAAGCGTAATCACGCAAAACACGGCAGGAGCAAGTAGGATGAATATGGACAAGCTGGCCAGATATCAAGACTACTTCGACACATTGCAAAAAAAAGGTTTCGTAGCTGCGAACTACAACATATAGCACGCACTCGCAACAAACAGGCGAACAAGTTGTCTAACATCGGGGAAGCAAAGGCGCAAGTACCGCCAGGTGTTTTCTTCAGGCGAGTGAACTACAGATCAATCAAAAGATGGCACCCGTAGACCACTCGAGCAATAACAGTCATCAGCAAAGAACCAGACAAAGATGATCCTCCGCCCAAAGCAGTTACAGCCACAACCAACATGGCGATGTCAAGCAAAAACAAGATGATAAGCGCAGTATATTACTACTATCTTCAGTCAAGGAATACCAAACTGCGTCATCATAAACAGCTCGAACAGCAAGCACAAGCCAGAGGAGCAGGACACAAAGACTTCACCACCTCTCGAAACTTCTTCCGCAAGACATATTGTACTGTCACGAATAGACTCCTTCCACGAAGAGTGCATGGTACTTTGACTACAACAGCTAAAGAAACCCTTGGCAAGGAGGTACAAGTCAAAGATGTTGCAGCGCCAAGAAGAAACATACAACTCGAAGAGTGTGACCACGTAAGGTCACCAGTATTTAGCAAACACATCCAGTCGATGTAGCATACGCTCATGTATCAAAAAAGACCAGCAGGTTTCAGACACGCTCTTTTCCTTACCAGGGTACCTAAGGGGTATGGAAGGTTTTTAATGAGGCGGCTTGCTGGTCAACATTTATACAGAGAAAGTTTTACCCGTACCTTTCTTGCATAATTTATCGTTACAACGAGACAGAAAAACCCCACTCGATACACTCGGGGGCTGCGCATTGCCCAAAACACAAGCAAATAGCCCGAACGCAATGGAAACTGCAAAGACTAAAACTCATACACATAAAGAACAAAAAAAACGGCCACTCGATACACTCGGGGGCTGCGGCTCAATTGCGGAACACATAGCAAGCGTCCAACAAATGCGGAGGATGGATTTCTATCATAAGCATGCATACAAGCAAAACCCCACTCGATACATTCAGGGGCTAAATCCATATACTATACATCATTTACATCCATGCCAGATGAAGACCTATAAAAACAAAAAGCTAAACCTCTTCATCCTTCAACGGCAGGTTGGAGTCGACCAGTTGCTTATGCACTCGACCTATCAATCTCTCAGCCGGAGCAAGAGTTCGCTTCATGTCTTGGCTTTTTAGTCGAAGCTCTAATCGAGATGAAGAAGCAGAGGCACGCCCAGAATCTTGACTCCGCATATATGCGAATGCAGCATTGGCTCCAAGGATAACTCGCCGGGTCACAGCCTCTCGAATTGGTTCAGAAGCACGAAACAACTCGACTAGAGCGTGAATCCTTTGAGGCGGTGGACCTTCAGGGAACAGGTAATGATTCACTCGCATAAGTGCTGCCCTGCAACGCTCGAGCATAATAGCACCACGCCACACGCGATCCTTCAGAGCGGCAAGTATGGTGGCATGGTATGTATCAAGCCAGAAATGCTGCGGGCCAGTAACAGTGTCCCGAGTCGCGCCTTTCACACGCTCCGCCACACGAGCAACCTCAACTTTGGCATCTACAAAAACTGCAGACAGAGCAAAGTGACCAGGCATCAAGAGCAACTCACACATACGCAAAAAACAAGTCGACATATTTTGTACCTTCAAGCTGCCTGTTCGAGTCATCCATCTCAGAGAGAACATACACTTCTCTCTGGGTGGAAAGGGAAGGCCTCCCCTGGAGAATTTTTATGTCAGCTTGGGCTGCTTTTAACTCCTGCTCTAGACAAGCAACCCTCTTCTTGACATAATCCAGAACCCTGGCATCATTCTGCAACTGTGCAGCCGAGCGAGAATTCTCTCCCACATGAACATCCTTCTGAGTGGCGGAGACGCTCGACTGAGATACAATCACAATATCTCAAACGAGAGAAGTAGAAGGAAAAAGGAACACGAACACACAACAAGGATAAACAAAAGCTCTATTTCCAATGGACAATCATAGTGGCAAAATATACATCACATATTACAAAATAAAACAAAAATCTAAAGCAAAAGCTGCCTAGGATTGAGCAGCGGACTCGGGCCCATCCCTACGAGCAGCAGCAATGGCTGCCGAAAGACGCTCCATAGCAATGCTAGCATCAGCAAGGACGGATACGCGCGACCCGAACTTCTTCAAATTCGAAGACTTCCCATCTTACTTCTTAGGGAAGTCAGACAGGACGGATTCGCAGTCGGCAGCCACGCCGTGACCTAGAAGGAGCTTGAGGGTGGAGTCCGAGCCGCGTACCATTAGCTCATGCGCAAAAGCCTTCAAAGTCTTGGACTTCGGGCCCAGCTGCGCAGCATACCCCGCGATGGTCGAAGGATCTTCGACTGAAGGCAGCAATTCCTTGAACACAGCTCCAAGAGTCTGAGTTGAAATCTCCAGAGAGCTCTTGGCATGCTGTATGGCCACCCCAACTTGATCAATGGCTTGGTCAAGTGACAAAGCGTCACTCGCCGCACCACTGGAGCTTGAAGAGGGACTTGCGAAACAAAAAAGAGCGTTCATATTAACAGCCGAAAAAGAAAATGCAAATTCTGACACGAGAAGCATACTGTCCTTACCTTCAAGAGAATGCACTAAACCAAGCAGTCGCTCGGCACACTCTCCCTCATAAGCGTGAAGAGCATCAAGCTCCTCCTGGTCAGTCGACTGCTGGGAGAGGGCCTTCTCCACATCATGCAGCCGGGACTCAAGAATATCCTTATCCCCTGAAAAAAACAGAAAAACTCAAGTCGCAGAAGAGAACAAATACAAGAATAAGCACATACAAGGGAAAACAAGTACTTACGGCTTAGCTGGTCCAGTCGAGAGCGAAGAGCACCTCGCTCCTCCTCCGGCTGCACGAAGGCTTGGAGAAAAGCAGCAAGGCCACTTACGGTCGGCTGCAGACACAACACACGTATCACACACAAATGAAGGGGTTACGGTAAAGAAAACACTAATTTTTCTAGCGTATGAAACCCTAACTAGTCAGGATCTATCTATCTAGTACATGCGATAACGGTGGCGGAACGGGTTACATTACCTCCATGTAGACCAACAGCGGGGATTCCGCTCCCGCACAAAGCGTTATGATGAAGTCGTACGTAGCCGACCTCGAGGTTGCGGAGAAGTTGCCGCGATGATGTAGACGATGACGCCGAGGTGTCGACGATAACCTGCGTCGACGGGCGTCGGGCGGAAAATGGCGTGGCGCCGGCAGCTGGGGGGGTGCGCCGGCGGCAGCGGAGCAGCGGCTGGGCTGCAGGTGGGCGAGACGACGTCGCCCAGGCTCCTCAAAAGTGGTGCCTCCGAGCACTCGCAAACATACGGAGCTTAACAACAACCCCCGATCATTCAGATCCAACTGAAATCGCAGGGGTAGATCTTTTCTGGAATCCCGCAGGGCAACAACGCCCAACGGTATAGCTTAGGTGGAGAGAGGGGGCAAAACGGGCGGAGAAGCAACTCGGCCGGCCTGCTATACAATTAATTGTATTTTTCTGTAATTAATCTAATTAATATGCCTTGCTATATAAAGGGGGGAGGGGGTGTGCAAACACCTTGCCTCCCCCATGTGGGACTAAAGGAAAAGGAGGGGGAGGGGGGTTCGGCCGGCTCTCCTAGTCCGAGTTGGACTAGGGGCCCAAGCCCTCTTCCTCCTTGGTAGTGCGGCTCCCCCTCTTGGGCCGTCTTAGGGCCCATGTAGGTGGGAGGCCCCCTTTTTCCTTTATTATTTAATAATTAAATAATATAAAATATAATTAATTCATAATTAATATATTTAAATAGTATTTAATATCCCGTGACTCCGAAACATTTTCCGAACCACCCGAACAACTTTTGGACATTCCTGGAACCCTTCCAGACCTTCCCGGAACTCCTTCCGGACCACCGGAACTCTTTCCGGATCATTTCTCTCTCTCCAACAAAATTTTATATTATTCCAGAACCTATCTCCCGGTGTCGTTAAGACCTTAAGTTTGTTACGCTACGGTTCGAGAACACTCCAGACATGGTCGAGACACTCCGCTCACCAATGACCGTCAGGGATACCTGGATGTATATGACGGCCCCTGTGCATTCTACGAATATCGTCGTTGAACCTTAAATATGATATTCATTCCCTTTGTTTCTGTGATACTACCTTGTCCGAGATATGATCGTAGACATCCGATGTCTTTGTTGTATCTCGTTACCGACAAAGGTTATTAACTCGTCTGTGATATTACATCTCCATGACCTAGTCATAAGCTGCGCAGCTATATAGATGTAATCTCACCGAGTGGGCTCAGAGTATCTTTCCATTACAAGAATGAAAAAATCCCGCTCTTGTTCCTTACGTCTTAATACTCTTTCTGGATACCCAAGATGGATACCGTTATTGTCATGCTAAATAAGACAGCACGTTTGATGCTCTCAAAGTACCCCTACGAAGCATCAATAAGTACGGTCTCACGGTCTAAGGAATAAGCTATCATATTCTTATCTATTGTAAATGACAAACATCGTAATACGATCTTATTGCAATACTTTGCGTATGTCCATCACCTTATTCAACTAATAAGATGACCCCATTATCAACCGACGTCATTGTCCTTGATCGGGACTCTCGATCAACTGTTGCCCAATGGACTAGTTCATATAGAGGCTTACTAGGGACCCTGGTTGTCTATGTATCACACGTGTATTAATAATTCCGATTAATACAGTTATAGCATAATACACAAACCTATTATAAACTTATGAGATAATGCAATAAATACTACTTATTTATTTACCTCTAGGGCATATGTCCTTCAGTCTCCCACTTGCAATAGAGTACAAATAAACTAGCTGCATTTTACTTCATCAAAATCCCTTATCAAATAAGCGACATATGATAATGTTTGCTTGTGGAAGAGTGTTACTCTGACAATCTGTAAAATACATAATTGTGCGTTCTTTTGTGATTCATTGATATCAACTTCCTTGATAACACCATGTTATCCAATAACATATATGCAAATACTGTAACTAAGTGAGACTTCTGTTTCCCAGCGCTTACTCTGATTATGCTAACCAGATAACTGCCTTGAAAACACACTCAGTCATAGAGAGCCCCTTGTAACAATTACAAACTCGCGATATCTATATACTTTCACACCTATGTAGAAAACTGGACATTCCAATGTCAATCTAATAACTAATGCACTTCTACTTCCAGTAAATTCTAAATTTACTTTTATAATTGTTCTTCTTCTAAGAACATCGGTCATATTTCATCGAGCAGATAATATGGTTTCTGTAAGATGTCTAACAATAGACGAACATGTCATACAACCACTATTACCGTGTATCATTACTCTTAATGATTAATTGGATTTCCAAGGACCATCCTTTTGATTCTATTCTGACTCCTCGGATATAATCCAAAACAACTCGACTAACTATTTAAAATTCCCGTTCTATACCAAATATACACTGACTTTCAAATAGTTCCACAACTTCATCCTTCTCATCTATTCTACTAGTACAATTTCACAATGTGTCATTTACACAAGATGAATTCGGCTCCCACTCAAATTATGTCTCCACACATTTGAGAACACGAGCTCCCACTCAAAATATGTCTCCACACATTTGAGGTCTAAGCTCCCACTCAAAAATATATCCTTTACATATTCTACCCGAGTGAACTAACTTTGATTCCCACTTAAAATCGACATTTTGTTCAAACCAAAATCATTGATCTCTTATCAATTCGAATTCAATACAAACTACAGTATTACATTAATACAAATCCCTCAGACTTCAAGCATATCTACATAAATGTGGTCAACAAATTTGATCTTGTCCAAGACACATTTCTTGACAAAACATGCTTCCACGTCTTTCTTATAGTCACATTTCTCATATAACACTTTATATGATGATTAAACAATCTTATTCCTCTAATAAGAATTGTAGCAACAATTACTATTTTAATCTTTTCAAATGTAACTTGGATTTTCAGGCTGAAACAGCCTTTGTTCTTTTTCTGATATTTTCTCAACTTTCTTTGTATTCATAAAGTGCACCTTGATCTGTCAACAAGATCTGAAACACTTAATATTGTGCTGTGACATGACAGCTGTTGGGGTATCGTAACCCGGTAGGCCCACCGACATAGAAGATAAGCCGGTCTGACAGGAGGTTGGGCCGGATCAAGTATAAAGACATGGGTCGGGTGATACTTAAGCCGGTGCGCGACGTATGCCTTGGCCCGCACGCAAGAAGGATCCAGAAGGCTGGAGAACCAGTTCAAGACGCAGTCCTGCTAAGGAAAGGAGAGGCTTAGAGGACTTAGAGTAGAGTCCGGGTATGATAGTAACCCGGATCCGGCCTTGTACCTCCAGCGAGACCCACCACCTATATAAGGGGGTCTCCTGGTTCCTAGAGAGGCGGGTTTAATCGACACAAGTCATAGGAAAGACACATTGTAATCTCGAGACCCAGAAACTAAGGCGCCGAGTCCAGAAACCCTAATCAGTAAAGCCGAAGCAGGAAGTAGGTCTTTACCTCAAGACGAAGGGCCGAACCTGGGTAAATTCTTGTTTCCCCACGTTGCGCTAGACAAGCTCCTGATGTCGTAAGCCGCCATGCCCCATATCTCAAGTTACCTCCAGGTAACATCTGCCGTGACAATCCCACGACAGTTGGCACCCACCGTGGGGCCTGCGGCCAAGAGCATCACTTTTTCAGGAGAAGCGCTGCGAGGTATGGAAAACCTAGCTATCGGCCAGATCCACACGCTCCCAGGAGGGGAGCGGATCGTGGACGACTCCGGCTAGACAGAAGAAGCGGATTTTTTGGAGACTGGATCTATGTTCATCTTTGGACAGATCGATGTTTTCGTAGGCGTGATTCGGTCCAAGGGAGCCGACACGGAGCAGTATGAGCCGGAGTTCGAGTCCGATTCCGGGTCAGCCACCATGACCCAGACAGATGGAGAAGAGTCAGTCGGATCACCAGAAGAGGGAGAATCGATGAGCCGGGTCAGCGAGGATCCCATCATTACCCCAATTAACATGTCAGATCTGGATACAGACACGGAGTCGATCTTACCGTTGTTCGATGATCGTTTTGGAGACGGGTTCGCGGACGAAGATCACTCGGCACCGTTGGGACCTACGCGTCACATGACGGTTCACGTGGTAACCCGGGCACCCCCGGCCGACGGAGCATCAGTTTCCGTAAGTGACGAAACAAGTGCTGAGGCGTTAGCAAGGCAGAACAGAGAAAACTGGGATCAACATCAAGCTCCACCGGCAGCAAACTACGCACCCCCTAATCCAGCAGTGGGAGGAATCTTAACGACTTTCAGTTCGTTAGCTCATATGCAGACTCCAGCCGCGAGAGTCCCCCTTGGGAACCCGATACTCGCTGCAAGCCCGACCAACTTGATCAGACCTCCGCCGCAGCAGCAAGCGCTCGCAGGAACCTCAGCAAGCCCGGCGCAAGGTGAAGTAACGAATAATAGCACGGCCATGATTAGAGAGTTAGAAGAACTGAGGCAGGCGGTGGCAAGGGCAAACCAAGAGCGTGCAGCCGAGCACCGGCGTATCCAGGAAAGGGAACATCTTGTGATCCAGCGAGAGCAAGACCTGTTGGAAGAGAGAAGCACCCTCCAGAGAAGAAGGGACGAGTTAACCGCTGTCCAGAACAGAAGGCGCGGAAGCCGGCATTCACCTCCCAACTGGAACAAACACCATAGCACCCGTGGCCTTGGAGTTCCAAACACCAAACCCGGTGCCAGTAGCAACACCGGTCGCGATAACTAACCTGGCGCCAGCAGCTGTCCTGCGAGGAGCACCAGCAAGAAACGCGGCAGAAGCCGAAGCAGCAATCGTCGAGCAACTACCACCACTACCACCCAGGTTTGATCCCCCTCCGGGTCATTACAATAACCCAGTTGACAATATTTTTGCAGCAACGCACGCCCTAGAGCGGATACCATTCGATAATTCACCGGCCGGCTAGAAGCAAGGAGAGTCGTGGATCTGCTAATGACGTCTGTGGTCCAACAGAACAAAAACCCACGAGGTTCACAAGCTTTCAACTCAGAGCCGGCAAGGACCCGTACCAGAACCCGGCAGCCAGAGCCGGTGGCAGCAAGATCAGTCCAAAACAGGCTAGGACCGGTAAACCGGCCAGCCCCACAACCAGCTCAACAGCAGCAGCAGCAGCAGGTGCACGTACCACGAAGGATGGCCGCGCCTGCCGCTTCCGCCGCCCAGTCCATAGTAGATAGTTCAAGAGCAAGACGCGCGGCGGCTGTGGTAGCCACACCTGAAGCCGGAGCAAGAGTCGGAGCCACGGTCCAACCCAGCCCCGTCGTAATTTCGCCTGCGCCGGGTCAAGGAGGAGGCTCGGCTGCAAACTTAACATGACCCAAGTGTTTGTCAGACGCGATCAGATCAAAACCTTTCCCAGAAAAATTCAAAGAACCGAGTAAGGTTGTTAACTATGAGCCGAACATGAACTCATAGACATGGTTGAGTGGGTACAACATGGCCATGGACATGAAGAACGCTACACCAAACCTCTGTGCAAGATTTCTATATCTGATGATGGCGGAAGGAGCACCCAAAATTTGGCTGGACCGGCTCCCACCAAACAGCATCCAGTCATCGGAGGAACTTAAGACGGCATTTATCGCAAATTTTGCCGGGACATGCAAGAAGCAATACACCGAGGCGGACCTAGATTGATGTGTCATGAGAAAAACCGAGTCAGCAAGACAGTGGGTAGCACGGATCACAGAGATTCTGCAATCGTCAATCAATATTTCAGCTCACACGGCAATAACCACGATGGAGAAAAATTGTGCTTTCGATTCTTTAACACACAAGTTGGGACGTATGAGAGAAGACCCGGCTCGCCAAGACATCACCATCGGAGAGGTGGTCTCAATTGCTTACAAATATGCTGCCACAGACAAAAGAGCAGGCGAAACAGAGGAGCAACAGAAGAGCAACCGGGTTAGCGCAGCACGTAACCCGGCGCCAAGCCAGAACAATGGAAATCAAAACAATAAAAGACCCTATGAGGGAGGAAACTCAGAGTTTGTCGGAACCACCCAAGCCTCAGGCTACAGAGGACCAAGACCCGGCGGAAACTTCAGAGCCGGTCCCCCAAGAGGGCCAAACATTAGAGAAATCTACAACATGCCGTGTCCTAGGCATGCCAGGAACGGTAAACCAGCCAGTCACACGTTGGCACAATGTGCCGACATGAGGGCATGGAGAAAACACGAACAATCCTTGGAACAGAACCAAGGGAACTTCAATGGAAACAGCGGTAATCAAGGAAATCTTGGCAACAACGGTAACCAGGGCAACCAGGGTACATGATCCGGGTCTCAGGCACCGCCAAATAACAACGCCGGGTCAGGTAAGCACCAAGGCGGAGGCTATCAACAAACACCAAAAGAACTACACAGTCAAGGCCAATATCATGTGTTTACCACCAACACATGCAGGAGAGAGCAAAAGTTGAAAGACAGAGAGGTCAATACAGTAGCAACAGCTTTGCCAAAGTACCTGAAGTGGTCAGAACAACAAGTAACTTGGAGTAGAGAAGATCACCCGGATAGAGTCGAGCACCCGGGCCTCCTAGCATTGGTGGTAGCACCACAAGTGGACGGTTTTCGTCTGAACAAGGTTCTAATGGACGGAGGGAGCAGCATCAATATCTTATACCTGGACACTTTTCAAAGGATGGGTTTGTCTGAAAACCGGCTAACGCCAACGTCAACAATCTTCCATGGAATAGTACCTGGAAAGTCGGCTCACCCAATCGGCAAGATTAGACTGGAGGTAGCTTTCGGGGTAAGCAAGACGCAGTACATGGCAGAATACTTGACATTCGAGGTGGTTGACCTTAAGAGCCCATACCACGCCTTATTCGGAAGGCCGGCTTATGCCAAGTTCATGGCGAGACCATGTTATGTTTATCTCAAATTAAAGATACCGGGTCCCCAGGGGATCATCACCATTGAGGGGAGCAAAGACATGGCAATCGAGTGTGACCGAGGTGACGCCATCATGGCAGACCAGGCCTGCTTGGAAGAAGAATTGAAGTACTACAAGTCTAAGGTAGACCCGGCTGACAAGCGTGTGCTGGATAAGCCGGCCCACGAGGAAGAAAAGAAGAAATTCAAATCGGCCCAAGACACCAAGATGGTCGACTTCGTGGAAGGAGATTCCTCCAAGCAGTTCTTGATCGGGTCTCATATGGACCCAAAATAGGAAAGCGCGCTCGTCGAGTTCATCCGTGAGCATCGTGACATTTTTGCATGGTCCCCTTCGGACATGCCGGGTGTCCCGAGAGAACTCGCCGAGCATAGCTTACATGTTGATCCAACAGCAAAACCAGTAAAACAAGGTCTGCGTCGCTTCAATGCAGACATGGAAAAAGTCATTGGAGAAGAGATAGCCCGCCTTCTAGCGGCCGGCTTTATCATGGAGGTGTATCACCCAAAGTGGTTGGCTAACCCGGTACTAGTGCTAAAGAAGAACGGAGAGTGGATAATGTGTGTCGATTACACAAGCTCGAACAAAGTCTGTCCAAAGGATCCTTTTGCGCTACCTCGGATAGACCAGATAATTGATGCCACAGCCGGCAGTAAACTACTGTGTTTTTTGGATGCCTACTCCGGGTATCACCAGATCAAGCTCAAAGAAGAAGACCAAGAGAAGACATCATTTATCACACCCTTTGGGGCTTTTTGCTACAAAACAATGTCCTTCGGCCTCAAGAATGCAGGGGCAACATACCAGAGATGTATCCAGAAGTGCTTTGAAGATCAAATTGGACGCAACGTCCATGCTTATGTTGATGATGTCGTGATCAAGTCCCAGAAAGCCGGGTCACTACTCGATGACCTAAAAGAGACCTTTACCCAGCTCCGCAAGTATCAGATGAAGCTTAACCCGACCAAGTGCGTATTCGGGGTCCCAGCAGGCATGTTACTCGGCTTCATAGTTTCAGAAAGAGGAATTGAGGCGAACCCGGCAAAAATCAAGGCAATCATGAACCTCAAGAAGCCAGAGTGCGTAAATGATGTCCATAAGTTGACGGGCTGCATCACAGCCCTAAGCCGGTTTAGCAAGGATGGGAGAGAAAGCACTCCCATTGTACAAATTATTGAAGAAATCAGACAAGTTCATATGGGACCAAGAAGCAGATGATGCCTTTGAAGATTTGAAGAAAACACTGTCCACGGCACCGGTATTGGCAGCTCCTACAAGTAAGGAGCCAATGTTGCTATACGTCTCCGCCAACTCACGAGCCGTCAGCGCCGTGGTTGTTGTAGAGAGGAAAGAAGAAGGTAAAGAATACCCGGTTCAGCGGCCAGTCTACTACGTCAGTGAGGCCCTAACCGAGTCAAAATAGAGATACCCACAATGGTAGAAGCTGGTCTTTGGAGTCTTCATGGCAAGCCGGAAAATGCCACACTACTTCCAGGAACACCCCATAACAGTGGTGAGCTCAGCTCCCCTAGCAGAAATAATCAGAAACAGGGAGGCGACAGGAAGAGTAGCAAAGTGGGCCATCGAGATGGGCCCCTATCACATAAACTATGAGCCAAGAACAACAATCAAATCTCAAGCCTTAGCTGACATCATCATTGACTGGACCGAGTTTGACCCCCTGCCTCCAGCACCGAGTGTCAAACATTGGGTCATGCACTTTGACGGGTCTAAACTATTCGGAGGATCTGGAGCCGGCGTGGTCTTAACCTCACCAAAAGGAGACAAGCTGAGTTATGTCTTACAGATACACTTCGAGCCCTGCACGAACAACATTGCCGAGTATGAGGCTCGGTTACACGGCCTAAAAGTCGCCAAGGAGATGGGCATCAAGAGGATCATGTGCTATGGGGACTCAGATTTAGTGGCGCAGCAAGTATCAGGGACCTGGGATCGAAAGGACGCCAATATGGCAGCTTACAGAAGAGAGGTTGACAGAGCAGCCGGGTTCTTTTCCGGGTATCAAGTGGAACACATTGACAGGAGAAAGAATGAGGCGGTAGACGCTCTATCAAGAATCGGCTCCAGGAGAGACCCGATACCACCCAATGTATTCAAGGCCGAGTTATATAACCCATCAGTCAAGCTGCCGACTGAGGAAAAACTCGCAATTCCTGATGACCCGGAGTCCCAGCTAGTCGCCGCCCTACATCAGACACCGTCATGGACAGAGCCGTACATAGCTTATCTACTCAGAGAGGAGTTACCACGGAATGAAGTTCTAGCAAGACAAATTGTGCGCCGAGCTAAGGCCTACGTCATCATCAACGGCGAGTTACACAAGAAGAGCACGTCAGGAGTTTTTCTGCGATGTGTCTCACCAGAGGAAGGCCGGAAAATCCTACAGGAGATCCACTCAGGAGATTGTGGACACCACGCATCACAAGATCAATGGTAGCCAAGGCATTTAGACATGGATTCTTTTGGCTGACGGCTTTGGCTGACGCAGAGAGCATAGCCCGGGTTTGCGATGGATGCCAAAGATATGCAAGGCGGATTCACGTGCCGGCTCAGGACCTGAGGACAATACCAATCACATGGCCTTTTGCAGTTTGGGGTATGGACATGGTTGGACCTTTCCAACCGTCATCCGGCAAGAAAACTCACCTCCTAGTAGCAGTGGATAAATTCACAAAGTGGGTTGAGGTACAAGCCGTCAGCAGTTGCTCAGCGGCTACATCAGTCAAATTTCTGAAGAGAATCATATTCAGATTCGGGTATCACCACAGCATCATCACAGACAATGGGACAAACTTCTCACTCGCAGAGATGCAGAAATTCTGTGGAGACAACGGAATCCGGCTCGACCTGGCGTCGGTGTCGCATCCTCAGTCAAACGGCCAAGTCGAAAGGACAAACCAGCAGCTACTAAGGGGGATAAAACCAAGGCTCCGGGTCCCACTGATCCGAGCAGCCGGAGCCTGGGAAGAAGAACTGCCATCGGTCGTCTCGAGCATCAATACAACCCCAAATAGATCCACAAATTTCACTCCTTTCTTCATGGTATATGGAGCTGAAGCGGTCCTGCCCAGTGATATTATCCATGACTCGCCAAGGGTTGCAAATTACGTGGAGACCGAAAATGAGAAAGCCCGACTCACATCAGTAGATTTACTGGAAGAGGCAAGGGAGCTAGCCCTGGAAAGATCAGCTATATATCGGCAAGACTTGAGACGGTATCACAGCCGCCGGGTTAGATCAAGGACTTTCCAGGAAGGAGATTTGGTCCTCAGACTGGCTCAGAACAGAGCCGGCTTTCATAAGCTTACTCCCCCATGGGAAGGACCTTTCGTGATAAGCAGAAATCTACACAATGGATCCTACTATCTGGTGGACCTAAGGGAAGAAAACACAGTAACAGGACCAAACACAGATCACACAAGATACCCAATGACAGAGAACGACAGGCCATGGAACATAGCAGAGCTTAGACCATACTACACATAGGCAGAGGAAACCCGGCAAGAACGGCTTCCTACAGTTTTTTGTTTTTACTACTGAGAAAGCAGCAGGTTTCAGACGCGCTCTTTTCCTTACCAGGGTACCTAAGGGGACTGGAAGGTTTTTAATGAGGCGGCTTGCTAGCTATGTACATATCTTATGATAAATAAATAGAAACTTCTCTGAAGAAAAGAGTTTGTTGACAAAAGTGCCCAGATATTACACAATTAAGGGTCTTGGGGGCTTACTAACCACAGGTTAGAAGTTGAAAACTCAAGACTCGGCAGAGACACCACCAAACTTATACTCTTACTCCTTTCAAGGGTCTTGGGGGCTTACTAACTAAAAGTTAGAAGTTGAAAACTCAAGACTCGGCACAGACGCCAATTTTTCTCAAAAAGGTCTTGGGGGCTTGACAACTATCAGTTGCAAGTTGAAAACCCAAAACCCGGCATAGACGCCACAGTTTCTTGGTTATACTTGCCTGCCAGCTCGATGTTAATCTAACCCGGCAAAGAAGCCACAGCGACCAGATGTTGCAAACCGGGATTTCAATCTGACTATGATGCCCTTGGGACTTAGCAGACCCTGATTGACCTCGAGTTTCTAACACAAGAAGTCAAAAAGAAAGCCGGCTGTGCAGACGCAAAGGAAACCAAAAGGGTCATCAACACCAAACATATGCTTGCAAAGTGCGGCTGAGGTCGAGTATAAAAATTAAAGCAAGTATATCAGGCACACGAAGGCGCATCAGCACAGGCATAGCCTCAGAGTTAAAACTAACCTATTACAGGTTATACAGGCCAAAAGAATACGAGTTCCCAAAGTGCAAAGACAGATAAAAATTACAAGCCGGTTCATGCCGCCGGGCCAGATTCAGTAGGAACGGCTGGGGTCACGGGAGCTAAGCCGAAGAGCCAGAGGCGGCAGACTTCTTTTTGGACTTCCTCTTCGCCAAGCCCTCAGCATCCTCCCAGGAAATCTCGAAAACGCTCGAGAAGGGGCCAGAGGCCGGGCGAGGAGGAGCCGGCACATCGTATAACCCGGACGCAGGAGCCACTTCCGGCTGAGTTGGCAGAGGAGCGCGGTAGCTCGGATCAAGACCCGTCAAGGCCGGCTCTTTGGGAGAAAGCTTGGCTCCCTCAGCCGAGTACCCCACCTGGAAAGTGCTAAGACTGAGGTTATCAGTCAGCACTGTCGCATGGTGCCGGGTCTTCACATCTATGGCCTTGATGTCCTCCTTGGTAAGAGGAGTACCGTCACTCTTTCAGGGCCACCCCTTGGTGAGAAGCTCCGTGTCAACATCCGGGTAATGCGCCTTGGTCAGGGCCAAGATGCGCATTGAGGCACGCCGGGCCGCAGACCTCCTCCAGTTATCTAGCCAAGCCGGTAGAACATTCAGTTGTTGGAGGAATTTGGCCTGCGTCGTGGGCGGCTTCTCCCATCCGTGACAGACCATCAACGCCTTGCCAGCTCCATAGTAGAGCTGCTGCACAAGCGTGTAGACGGCCTTGAGCTTTCCCTCCGGCTCAAGCTTGCAGATAGGGTTCCAAGACCCTGGAAAGAGAAAGCCAGAGGTGTCAGGCGGCAGTACAAGCAAAGATGTGTGACAGTCAAAATTAGAGCCGGCTTACCAAAGAGCGCGGTGGTCATCTCAGCAAGAAACGCAACAAGCTTTGCGTATTTGGCATTGGAGGCATTCAGATCCTCTTGAAGCTTGTCACGCTACTCCGTCCAGTTAGTATCATGTTCCTCCATCTCTCGACGGAGGAGAGAGTTCTCTTCAGCAGCCTCGCCGAGCTTCTTCTCAAGCTCGGCAATCTTATTCTCAAGACCGGCACGGAGGCCGGCTTCCGTCCTCAACTCCCCCTTGACAACGT
Organism: Poa annua; assembly: GCA_026929855.1. Lineage (NCBI taxonomy): Eukaryota > Viridiplantae > Streptophyta > Magnoliopsida > Poales > Poaceae > Poa > Poa annua. The sequence goes on along the minus strand of CM049430.1, from coordinate 75,314,896 downwards.
CAAGGGCATGGTCCTGCTGGCGGGTCTGGTCCTGAAACAAGAAACAAAAACACATGGTCAGGATGCGGCGAACAAAAGTAAAGCCCGAATTGTTATAAGTCCCAGGTGGCGCAGGCTGAAACCCGACACTTGGGGGCTACTCAATTGCGGGCTCAAGATCAAAAAGTAAGCGAAGACCCGGAACACTGCAAGCAGTCATCCCGACTCTTGGGGACTACTCAGTTGAAACCAAAAGACAAACAGAGCAAGTAAAGACCCGGAACACTGCAAGCAGTTATTCCAACTCTTGGGGACTACTCAACAAAGAACATCATAGACCAAAACAAGACAAATTGGAAGTCCCGGGTCATCGCAGGCTGATAACTCAGCACTTGGGGACTAGGATAGATATACATGCATACCTCAAATTTTTCCTGGAGCTCAGCCAAGACGCTGTCCTCCGCCTGGCGCGACTCCCCAACACGCCTGTGAAGCTCCCCGAAGAGAGCTGTCAAGTCCAAATCCTTTTAGGACTGGAAGCCGGGGGCCTTGCCGGTAGAAGATTTGGAGGTGGCGACACCCGGCGTGGCGGTCTTGGTGATGCGGGAGTCGAGAGGCTTCTCACCCTTGGCAGAGCCGGTGATCTCCACATCCGGCAAGCCAGATTTCTGAGGAGAAGCCGGGTGCAGCGGCGACTTATCGGCCCCTCCCTCAGTGCGGAGGGGCGAAGTAACAACAGCATCATCCACAGACGGAGAAGGCGTGGGCATAGTACGAACTCTGTGCAAAAGAAAGAGGTTTACGATAAAGACAGAGAAAAAGAAAAGGGTGCGAGAAAGTCGGCGTACCCTTCATTGACAGCAAAGCCGCCAAAGAGATCATCCCTCGAATCTGAAGACACTGAGAGAGACCGCCGCTCAGTCCCGGCTAGTGGATAAAGAACGAAAGGGCGTGTCTGCAGAGGCCTGACCCGGCGAGGAGTCGGGTTATGGGAAATACCTTCAAAAAGTGGCTCGTCAGAGTCGGAAGATCGAAGCCGGCGCTTCTGGCGACGAGCTTCCTTTTCCTCCTGAAACAAGACAAGTCCAGTAAGGCCAAAGTAAGAATAAGCAAAGCAAGATAAACCCAGGCACGGCGAAGTTACCTCGGCGGAGTCTGAACGAAGCCTCCTTTTGGAAGCCGGCGGGGCCGGGTCTGAAGACGGAAGAACCGTATCTGACATATTGGCCTCATCAATAGAAGGGGACCGGGTTTCCCGAATTTCGGTGTCCATTAATTCAAGGAAAAGTCGGGTGATGGAGTTTAACTCACCTTCTGCTTCTTCCTCCACGCCGGCCTCGGAGCCGGCCTCTTCAACGTCGTTACCCGACTCATCGGCAAAGTCGGGCGAAGAAAGCAGTGCGGCGGACGACCAGGTATCGTCCGCCAAAAGAATTAAAGGTTAGCAACTTGGAGAAACTTCTGAAACATGAAGAAAAAGACAAAGGAAACAGAAAGTACCGGCTTCAGCGGATTGGCGGCGCAGAAGGGAGGAAGGCCGGCGCTCGCTAGAGAATCCGGTGATTCATTGATGATTTTCCGGATAACCCGGACCAGCGCCTCCTCCGATTGACTGCTTCGGTTGAAGCGCATCGGGTCGTCCGGAGACCCGGAATATTGGCAGATGAGGCCCGGCCGAATGCCAAGTGGCATGATGCGCCACCCAACCCAGCAACGGACCAAGTCCGCGCCAGTCAGGCCATGGGCCAGCAGGGCGCAAACCCGGCCAACCAGTGGCTTGATAGCCTCCCGATCAGCCGGGGAGGCAAAGGAGTTCATATTCTCGTGGAGGGTGAGCCTATCAGCACGAAATCCGGGAAGGGCCGGCTCATCCTCAGGAGTGAGTGACTGGCAGTAGAACCAAGTCTTCTGCCAGTCCTTCTGGTGTGAGTGGAGAACCACACCCGGAAAGATGATGTTGCGGCGGCGCTGGATGGTAACGCCACCGCAGGAGACAAGAGGCCCCCCCGGGTATTCTCGTTGGGGCTTGCAGCAGTAGAACTCGAGGAAAAGAGGAAGGCTGGGAGCGATGCCGAGATAGGCTTCATAGAGGACGACAAAATGAGTGATGTTTAGCACCGAGTTTGGTGCTATGTCTTGTGGACGGATATGGAAGTAATCGAGGATCTGGCGGAAGAAAAGGGAACCCGGGGGCTTGAAACCCCGGGGGATGTGATCGGCAAAAAGAACTACCTCGCCGGGTCCTGGCTGCGGCAGGGTCTCTTCTTCGTCCGGGGCGCGCCAGTGGGCCTCTGACTGAGGCGGAAGCATGCCGAGATTCACCAGCGTTTCGAGCCGGCTATCCCGGACATTGGATTTGCCCCAGTTACACCCGGCCCGGCGTTTGGATTTCTCAGCGGCGATTGTGCCGGAAGACCCGGCGCCGGATGTGCCCTTGACCTTCTTGGGGCCGCGTTGAGCAGCGGACTTGACCGGCATTTTGGTGATTGAAAGCCGGAGATCTACAAACAAGGAGTAGCAGAGATAAAGGGTTATAATGGATCTACGGGATTACGAGAAATAACGGAAAAAGGGAGATCAAGAGACAGAGCAGTTCATCGGCAAGAACAAACAGCAAGCAACGAACAGGGCAAGTTAGAACAGATCTGCATAGTCTGGGAAATTAAGATTAAAGTAGGATAATCAAGAAGTATGAAGAACGTAGGCAAGCTCATCCGATGCAATGCAAAGTGGAACGAAGAACTCCATGAACTCATCCGAAGAACTCCACGAGCACGAGAAACTAAAAGCATAAAGTTGGGATAAAAGTTTACTGAGAAAAGAAGGAAGGAGAAGATCGGGATCTTTTGCGTGTGGAGGAAAGCGCGAAGTTCTTCACTCAGATCTTGCCGATGAAGATCTTGGCAAAAGCTTGAGATCCGGGGAGATGAACTGCGGCGGGAAGCTCGGAAAGCTCGGTCGCGGGTGGCTCGAGGAGACGAGACGTTGAACTCGAGGAAGAAGATGAAGGGAGTGCGCGTGGGGGAGAGTGAGCCACTGCTCACCACGGCCCTCCTATTTATAGAGCCTGGACGTTGACCTAGGGGCAGAAATGGAAAGATAAAAGGATAATGATAATCTCGGGGGACAAGATCTGGTAGGTGAGAGATATTCCCTGACAAGATCTTTGTTTCCCCGAGGTGGTTATTGTCTCCTCGATTCCCGCGCTTGGATAGACATTAAATATGTCGTTGACTCGGAAGTTTGACCGAAAGACGAGAGAAAGACCAAAGAAAGGAGAAAGTCAAGGGCCAAGAGAGTGGAAGCCGGAAAGTGGTGGCCGGGTTACGAGCCGTTGACCAAGCATCAAGCCGGCTGAGTAAGTAACCCGAGAGCCTGCTTGCTTAATGAGTTGTTTATTGTTTTTCAGATAACCCAAACAAAAGGACTGACGGCTTCCCCCAAAAACATGCTCCAAAGTGCAAAGGTGAAGCAAGCCCAGTCTGATGTCCAAGTTATCCTGGGGGCTACTGTTGGGGGATCGTAACCCGGTAGGCCCACCGACATAGAAGATAAGCCGGTCTGACAGGAGGTTGGGCCGGATCAAGTATAAAGACATGGGCCGGGTGATACGTAAGCCGGTGCGCGACGTATGCCTTGGCCCGCACACAAGAAGGATCCAGAAGGCTGGAGAACCAGTACAAGACGGAGTCCTGCTAAGGAAAGGAGACGCTTAGAGGACTTAGAGTAGAGTCCGGGTATGATAGGAACCCGGATCCGGCCTTGTACCTCCAGCGAGACCCACCACCTATATAAGGGGGTCTCCTGGTTCCTAGAGAGGCGGGTTCAATCGACACAAGTCATAGGAAAGACACATTGTAATCTCGAGACCCGGAAGCTAAGGCGTGGAGTCCCGAAACCTTAATCAGTAAAGCCGAAGCAGGAAGTAGGTCTTTACCTCAAGATGAGGGGCCGAACCTGGGTAAATCCTTGTTTCCCCACGTTGCGCTAGACAAGCTCCTGATGTCGGAAGCCGCCATGCGCCATATCTCAAGTTACCTCCGGGTAACATCTGCCGTGACAATCCCACGACAACAGCAATATTAAATATAATAGCACTTTATCCAGAAGCTTCTTTCCTGAAAATATTATGATCTTTATGAAGAGGATTGCAAGCAGAAAACAATTTTCTGGTCTCCCACACTCTTAATCACCAAATTTTCATTTGTAGACAAATACCCTTTGGAACACCTTCCAATATTCTACTTTTATGAATATAGGTCTGACACCTTATTTCAAGCTTCTAATTCCAATCCATAAACCATAATTCGAAAAATCATATTTTCCTCGGAATTACATAGACAACAAACCAAGTTTTGTTTCTATTTTGTTTTGGAATACACTCCCATCCAATGTGAGAAATCTACAAAGAACTATTCATGTATATTCCGAATTATCGTATAATCATATACATGACGACACTATTGTCGATCACACGAATTCTCGTTGAGAGAAATATCTATTTTCTAAAGTGCACATCGACTATAATGTTTCGAACATATTAAGAGATTCTAAGACAGATTCAGACAGACCACACTTTATTTAAAATAGAGTATGATTATAATACCTTACATATCACCATATATGATATTATAATATTGTGAAACGAATTTCCACAAGTCTTTTGTGTTGAAACCTTAATTCAAAAATATTGTCCTTTGATCGAATCTTGTGAATACAATATTCACTAATCTTTCTTCTAAAAAAACCCCATTTGATCTGTTATCAAATTAATTTCAGACTCATGATTTATCAGGCAAATACACTTATTCACCAATAATCATAGAAGAATTTGGATCAAACAAAAACACCATTAATTAATTTAATAATCATTTGAAATGACTCTTAATTAATTTCCTCTCGTATTGACACTTCAATACTATATTTCAAACTTAATCAATTCGGCACTCGAAATACTTAAATGGACCAAAATATCCATTACTTCTTTCATTGCCTTTATGACTAAATTCGATGGTGTTTCTTCTAGTAACAGAACTTTTATTCATTGGACACGCTATTTTATCATTTCTACAATTATGAACGTTATCATACAATTGATGTAATTGAGATGTGAAACCTTTATTCATAATATAAAACAACTGGCTTGTTCCATAACATAAAACAACTGAACTTGTCTTATTACATGAATAACTTTGTCTTGTAACAATCAAGACACTGAACACACTTTCTCACTATTACAAAAGATCTTATCAAAAACTATTAATGATAACTATGATAACTTGAGGACGTGAACACCAATGGCCATCAACTCCTTTATCACCATCTTCAGCGCCAGGTCACGACAAACTTCGCCGCATATAGGTGATAATCAGGACATGTTTCATAAACAGAACAAGTATCAAATACTTTATCATATATCAAGAGGCGAATTCATAATTCTGTATATATCAATATACCTATAGCATCGAAGATTTCTCCTTCGATGGAATCAACTTTCAGAGATTTGAATTCGGACACGAACTTGTAGAAGTTCATATTGTCGGCCTCCAAAATGTACTTGCGCACATGCTTCTCATAGCTTGGAGGCAGAGATATCAGGACAGTCTGAATGACACAGGAATCTACCATCCAGTAATCGAAGACCATCGTCAGCTGGAAGTAGATGTCATACAATCTCTTCAAATGAGTCTCCAGACAGGTATGCTCCTCCATATGGATGGTCTGGAACATTCTAAGCTGCCTGAATTGCTCACGCTTCAATTCATCTCGGAAGTGTGTCTTTATCACATCAATCATGACGCATGGCTCCTTGCGTCAAAACAACTCTTTCAACTCAGGTGCTAGGCATACTGTCATGGTGATCTCCACTTCGATGAATATGTCTCGACACATATGGAAATCATCTTCCTCCTCCTCGCTTGCAGAATCTTCTGGTCTTTCTCCTAACGCCTCATCGAGAACATACAAGATGTTGTTGTGTTTGAGGATGTTTCTAAAACCCTTGTACCAGCTGATGAAGTTGGACACGTCGGCTCCTAAGGTAGAATCCGGGCTCTTGAGGAAGTAACCGAAGTATAGTTGCGTAGTCTACAGATGTGATCGCAAAAGAGGTAAGGTAAAGTTTATAATATAGGTGAGTTTTAGTTTATAATCATATTATCAAACACACCCCACCAAAATTATTATCCCTAAAATAATAATGGCGATTACACGACCCTCATCCACCATACCACCCCCGATCGTCACGGCCGGCAACACAGCTTCAAAGGTGGACATAAAATGTCGATCACAACAACTCTGTGACTCATGCTCGATCTTTTGATCTTCCCGTGTTCCGAGGCCATATCTTCATATGCTAGGCTCGCCAATCAAACCTCGAAGACCCTGCGCGTGCAACATGGCTTACACTCACTGTATGCGAACGATGATATGTCTGACACCCGATCATCACGGTCTGCCTCATAACGTAGAACTTTCTTGGTGGTGTGCAACGAGGGAGAACACAATTTTGGTATTTATTAGGGATCATCCTATTCATGATGCTACCGTTGTATATCTAGTATATAAGCAATCAATAGGATGCACACACAACATCACACAATCAAATGATGCAATGAAGTGCGATGTGACATGGTCGATGCGCCTGGACCTTCATGGCGCCATGTGCCTGGCCCCTGGCGCCCCAGCATGGCTCCGAGTCTACGGAGCCCTCCATTGCCTCCGACAGTACGAGTAATATCAAACTTACTGTAACCATTCCACATAAAATAACACCTCTGCAAAACAAAGTTAGACGCCTCTATCTTTATTTAGTTTTGCAAGTTTTACGTGGCATATAGGCTTATTCGTAAGAGAATCGCTTCCCTACCTACGAACTTTGTACCACAACGTCGATCGTATAAGTGCATGTTTAAGCATCCCTTTCGGGCCCTCCATTGAAAATGCTTTGCCGACTAGAGAGAGAGAAACATACACCCGCCAGCCACAGATACGGTGCAAGCCGTATGTCAGTAGTGGAACCAGTCTCGTGTAAGCGTACGCGTAAAGTCGATCCGGGTCGCTTCATCAACTCAATACCGAAGGCATTGCAAGTGCACGCTAGAGGGTAGCAAATATAAGAAAGACGTCCTCATTCAACATGAGTTCTAACCGTACCAGGAGTACTACGCATAGATCGGCTCTCATACCACTGAAGGGGTTACGGTGCAGAAAACAATAATTTTTCTAGCGTATAAAACCCTAACTAGGCAGGATCTATCTATCTAGTACATGCGATAACGGTGGCGGAACGGGTTACATTACCTCCATGTAGACCGATAGCGGGGATTACACTCCCGCACAAGCGTTGACGATGAAGTCGTACGTAGCTGACCTCGAGGTCGCGGAGAACTTCCCGCGATGACGTAGACGATGACGCTGGGGTGTCGACGATGACCTGCGTCGACGGGCGTCGAGCGGAAGATGGCGTGGCGCCGGCAGCTGGGGGGGTGCGCCGGCGGCAGGGGAGCAGCGGCTGGGCTGCAGGTGGGCGAGACGACGTCGCCCAGGCTCCTCAAAAGTGGTGCCTCCGAGCACTCACAAACATACGGAGCTTAACAACAACCCCCGGTCATTCAGATCCAGCTGAAATCGCAGGGGTAGAACTTTTCTGGAATTCCGCAGGGCAACAGCGCCCGGCGGTATAGCTTAGGTGGAGAGAGGGGGCAAAACGGGCGGAGAAGCAACTCGGCCGGCCTGCTATACAATTAATTGTATTTTTCTGTAATTAATCCAATTAATATGCCTTGCTATATAAAGGGGGGAGGGGGTGTGCAAACACCTTGCCTCCCCCATGTGGGACTAAAGGAAAAGGAGGGGGAGGGGGGTTCGGCCGGCTCTCCTAGTCCGAGTTGGACTAGGGGCCCAAGCCTCTTCCTCCTTGGTAGTGCGGCTCCCCCTCTTGGGCCCATGTAGGTGGGAGGCCCCCTTTTTCCTTTATTATTTAATAATTAAATTAATATAAAATATAATTAATTCATAATTAATATATTTAAATACTACTTAATATCCCGTGACTCCGAAACATTATCCGAACCACCCGAACAACTTTTGGAAATTCCTGGAACCCTTCCAGACCTTCCCGGAACTCCTTCCGGACCACCGGAACTCTTTCCGGATCATTTCTCTCTCTCCAACAAAATTCTATATTATTCAGAACCTATCTTCTGGCGTCGTTAAGACCTTAAGTTTGTTACGCTACGGTTCGAGAACACTCCAGACATGGTCGAGACACTCCGCTCACCAATGACCGTCAGGGATACCTGGATGTATATGCCCTGTGCATTCTACGAATATCGTCGTTGAACCATAAATATGATATTCATTCCCTTTGTTGCTGCGATATTACCTTGTCCGAGATATGATCGTAGACATCCGATATCTCTGTTGTATCTCGTTACCGACAAAGGTTATTAACTCGTCTGTGATATTACATCTCCATGACCTAGTCATAAGCTACGCAGCTATATAGATGTAATCTCACCGAGTGGGCCCAGAGTATCTTTCCATTACAAGAATGAACAATTCCCGCTCTTGATCCTTACGTCTCAATACTCTTTCGGAATACCCAAGATGGACAACGTTATTGTCATGCTAAATAAGACACAATGTTTGATGCTCTCAAAGTACCCCTACGAAGCATCAATAAGTACGGTCTCACGGTCTAAGGAATAAGTTATCATATTCTTATCTATTGCAAATGACAAACATCGTAATACGATCTTATTGCAATATTTTGCGTATGTCCATCACCTTATTCAACTAAATAAGATGACCCCATTGTCAACCGACGTTATTGTCCTTGATCGGGAATCTCGATCAACTGTTGCCCAATGGACTAGTTCATATAGAGGCTTACTAGGGACCCTGGTTGTCTATGTATCATACATGTATTAATAATTCTGATTAATACAGTTATAGCATAATACACAAACCTATTATAAACTTATGAGATAATGCAATAAATACTACTTATTTATTTGCCTCTAGGGCATATCTCCTTCAACAAAGGTCAAAGTAAAAGAAGACTGTAACACAACGAAGGAGACTAACATGATCTAGCTAGGAAGGCATGGAAGAAGATGAGGGCGCGGCAGTCGAAGCAGCCGCAATTGGCGCTGCAACCTCCAGCGCAAGAGCAGCAAGCGGAGAGGGCGCGACTACCGCCTCTACAGCAGGAGAGGAGGTCGCAGTCGTCATTGGAGCAGTTGGGGGAATGACCACCCGGTCATCGCTGGATTAAGAAGGACACAAGAAAGGGGAAATTATAAGACCAGCATAAACAGAACAACAGACAAAGCATATATATACGTATACATACGACAGGAACTACCTCTGCTCGTCTTCATCCAAATACAAGTTATCATCAAAGCGAGGGCCGCCAAAGCCAGACTAGCGGGTAGAGAGTGGTGGCGACCGCTGGGCCAGAGGCGGCACATCCCTCACAGGCGAAGAAGCGCCAGAATCCGCCGTCCCCTCGCCCTCACCTGTGCGTAGAAGACATTGACGTTTGAGGACGGGTTCAACTGCAGGCTCAGCCTCTGATTGCCCTACAGCTTTTCCATCCACTTCAGATTTCTCCGAAGAGGAGGATTCGGCCTCGGGCAAGGAGTCCGTCGACTTCTCGCTTTCCTTAAGCACAGTCGTCTCCTCGATAGGACCAGCTTCAGGAAGGGGAGGGAGTGAGGACACAGTCGAGTGCCCCTACAAAAGACAAAGCAAAAGGAAGAGCAGATAAGCAAAATATAACAAGATCCACTCAACAAAGGTAAATATGCATAGACAAGTGAAGAACTTACTTCAGGAAGAGGATGCTCTAAGCTAAAGAGAGTTGTGGGGAATGCATAGTCGATACTATCTTCAGCTTTGAAGCTGGTTACCGACTTCACAAGTGCGTCGAGCTCGTTAGCCGACAGCTCAACGGCACTCACCCTAGTGGCACCATGTGCACCCTCGTACTCCCACATCGGGTGAGCACCTTGCTGGAGGGGACACACACGACACTTTAGGAAGGTGTAGATCAGTTGCACACCTGGAATGGTGTTCACCAACCTTTCGACCTTCTTCAAAAGAGGGGCAGACTTTTGCTCTTCGGCTAGCGAGAGAGCATGCGCCTAGGCGTTCGTCTTCTCAGGGGCGGCTCCAGTCGAAAAGACTGGGATGACCACCTGACCCAGGGACGTAGAACCACTTGGTTCTCCACCCCTGAGCAAAGTCGACTGCCCTCAAAGTGAAGTACTTGCAACCGCTCTTGACCTGGAAGCCAACGCCTCCAACTGGATTCACACGGCCATTGCGGGCCATGGGACGCACTATGAAGATGGACTTCCATAGTGCCCAGCTGGGGGATATCCCCAAAAAGCACTCGCACGTTAACATAAAACATGCAATCCGCAAGACGCCATTGGGGACCAGATCATGGATCTGTATCCCATAGGCGAACAAGAGACCGCGCACGAAGTCGTGCAACGGGAAGCCAAAACCACGAGGGAGTAATTTGGCATAACATACCCGCACTCCAAGAAGTGGCGCGGGGAAGTTCTCCTTGCCGGGAGCACGAACGACGAGCTCCGTAGCGGGAGGAAGCAGCCCGTCCTTGTGAAGGGCCGGCAGCCTTTTTTCCTTCATGATTGAAGAAGTCCAGCCACCCGACTCCTTCTTGAGATCGGCGGGCACGGCGGCAACATATGCATCTTTCCTCTTCTTGCTAGTCACGGCAGCAGCAGCGGAGGCAGAGGACGCGGAGTTTTCTTGGGCGCCATGGCGAAGAGTGGAGTTCAAACGCACAAAGAAAAGGGATGGCGTGAAGGTGCAAGAACAGAGCAGCGGCGGGTGCGAGGAAGAAGATGAAGCAGAGGAAACAGGAGGCAAATGGCAGGGTAAAACAATTCGCAGTGGAGAAACCAATATTTATGGTAAAACCATAAGCTCATCGCAACCGTTCAATCAAACCTACCGCGACACATGGCGCAATCGGAGGGCAACCGTCGCACGCTGTTGGGGATATATCAACTAGGGGTATCACCAACATGGATCAATCCGGCTAGTCCAGGGTGGCCCAAGGGTGGTAAGGCTGAAGCCTGCCGGGCGGCCCAGATAGCTGACGTACAAGGAAGTAGGCGGACGGTCCAAGGAAGGAGGAAGGCCGAAGCCCATCAAGTCACCAAGACCAAGACGGAAGGCGGCAACTAAGCCGGCTAGGTCTAGGACTCTGTTTACTTGCCGGACAAGTACTTGCCTTGTACCCTGGGGTCTGGCCGCCTATATAAGCCGGCCACCAGGGAGCCTTTAGGGCACGCTTGGATACGCATCATACACATTGTAACATGTTCACGGCTATTGCCTCATAGTGAATTATAGCAGCACGTAGGATCTCGCCACCGCCGTGGGATCCGAAGCTGGGTAAACTCGCCGTGTTCAATCCCGTCCTCGACGACACCAACCTTCTTCCCCACAATCCATACGTAGGCTAGAGGACCCCCGTCTCCTATCAATTATGCCGATACCACGACAGTTGGCGCACACCGTGGGGCATAAGGTTCCTGGCGTCACGTTCCAGGCGGGAACACTTGGCGGCGTGGGCAAGCAGATCGCCGTAGGCCTCGTCACAAGGTATGGCGGCCACAGCTACGTCAACTCGGATGAGTCCTGGCTCCCGGCGGACGACTACCTTATCGGATGCGCAATCGTACCGATCGGAGGGATCGACGTCTTCATCGGATATACGCCAGAGGCGTGGCCTACCGCGCTTCTACAACCCCACCCACCAACCCTTCGACCAAGCAGTCGACCGACAAGATGGATCTGAATCCGCCTTCTCCCAGGAGTCGGCCGAATCTGATTTCCACTTCGTCGGAGTTGTCAGACTGGGATCAGACTCCTAGACGGAAAACAACGATCCTGAGTCAATCCTCCCTGCTCTCCAGGAGGATGCGATGTCAGATGCCGGATCCAGATCTACCGTTCAAGTCAACGTAGACTCTGACTCTGATAATGATGCTAGTCTCTTCGAAGAGAAGATCAAAACCCGCTTTTCCAGTGGTAATCCGGCTCCTTCAGAGGGCACATCGGATACTGACATGCCTGACAAGCTGGCTATGATGGTTGTTGTCGGTCACGAGACAACCCCAGTTGCTTCAGAAGCGCAAAACAAGCCGGTGGAAGACGCCGGCGACACCACTGCCGGTCAACTCATTGAAAGTTCCGACAAGGTGCGCGCAAAGAAGAAAACTGGCCTCGAGAAGTAGACGAGATCCTGAATACTCCGGTGAATAAAGACACCCCACTCGACGAAGTGGAAGAGCTTAGGCTTAACATGCTTAAGCACTCTGACTTCCTGCGAAAAACAGAGGAGCACGTTGAGAGCCTTGCGAAGAAGATCGAGAAAGAACAGGAGAAGATGTCGGCCAAAACAAGCCGGCAACTCTTTGAGGAAAAAAGGTCATCAAAAAACCGCCGTGGCAAGGAGCCGCCAACACGCGCAACGACAGCGGCTCAAGATCTCGGGTTCGACTGGCGTACGACACCTCAGCGTGTGGACAGAAGGGGAGATGTTGTCTTCTGCACCCCCGTCCTCAACGCGGCTGCCGCGCTAGATACCCTGGACGACAACACTTACACGGCGGAAGAAAAGCTGGCCAATGCAAGACACTTCGTGAGCAAGGCCCTAGAACAACAAGCTCGCGCTGATTCCTACGGCCACATGGCGGATGCTCGCGGGGGAGACCTAGAGTCTAAGTCAGGAAAGTGCAAAGCTGCACCTGGCGGCGACCCCGAAGGCCCGTCTGGCTCCAGTAGCCATGGTGACAAAAGGAAGGCAACGCCACCTCCAAAGAAGACGCCACCGCCAAAGCCAAGGCGGGACGAGAATTCAAGGACAGGAAGCAGGGGAGACCTGCCACCTCCATCCCAGCCAAGACGCGACAATGGCGATAGCCGGAACAATAGGCTGCCGCCTAGGAAAGATGCCGGTAACGACCGTCCCAGGAGAGGTCGAAGCCGGTCTCCGCAGCGTAGCACCGGCAGCAAGAGGAAAGAGGAGGCAGAAGGACCCAGGCGCAGCATAAGCCGGGCAGCGCAGGACGAGCCAGACGCAAACAGAGGCGTACGGCAGCTCGATCCAAAAGACGCACGACACCGCCTACAAGACATAGCAAGAGGAAAGGAGCCGATGTATTCTGGACCAAAGTGCTTCGGTGACGCTATCCGCAGAGAGTCGTTCCCTAAGGACATGACATCAGTGTAAAAAAACTGTTCTAGGTACAACGGCCTCGTTAAGCCGGATTCATGGCTATCCGACTATGCCATGGCCATAGAAATTGCCGGCGGGAGCAGCTATATTGCCGTCCGTTACCTACCTCTCATGTTGGAAGGCACGGCAAGAGCTTGGATCGACAACCTTCCTGAAAAGTCTATCCATAGCTGGTACGACATGGAAAAGGTTTTCTCCCAGCACTTACAAGGAACATACAAGCGTCCAAATACCTACACGGATTTGCAACGCTGTATCCAAAAGCCGGACGAAACCATGACAGACTTTGTCAGTCGTTCGATATCCGAAAAAGCCAACTGTCATGGTGTTTCGGACGCACAGGCTATCCACGCCTTCTACACGGGCCTGCAGAAGAAGTCCTTGCTCCGTCATCGACTCGTCCGCGAGCAAATCACGGACCTTGGTGAGATGCTCAACTTAGCCGCCCAATACGCGGCGACGGATGACGACGCCCGGGACGATGACCCAGACGTCAACATCATACCAAAACGGAACAACAAGCGCAAGCAGGCGGCGGATGACAAAGCCGGACCTTCCAACGAGGTAGCTGTCGCATTCCAAGGGAATGCCGACAAAAAGAAGTGGAAAAATAAGAAAGATAGTCGCGACGCCGGCTCAGGGCCTAAGGTGGCGCGAATCACTTATGATCAGGAAAAACTTTTGCCGTGCCCCATCCACGCCTCACTTGGCAAGGTTAACCATATGCTTGGCGAGTGTCGTTTCATGGACGACATCAAAAAGGACCCCATAGTCGGCTGGAAGTCAAAGAAGTCAAAGAAGAACGACAAGGAAGACAACAAGGAGGATGAGGATGACGACGACATGTCTGTCTCAAGCGAGGATGACGCGGCCGCCAAGAAAAAGAAACCATATCCGAAGGTCAAAGAATCTCTTGTATGCTTTGTCGGCACACCTTCGGCTAAGGCGGATAAGGCGGAGATGCGTGACGAAGCTCAATGCGACAATGCCGGACGTCCCTCAGTATTTGAACTGGTCGGAAGCAACGATCACTTGGGACCGGTCCGACCACCCTGATCATGTTCCTCACCCAGGCAAGTACGCCCTCGTCGTCGATCCCATTGTCGACAACTTCAGACTCACAAAGGTACTCATGGATGGCGGCATCAGCCTCAACATCCTGTACTACGACACACTAAGCCGCATGAACTTGTCAGAGGATCAGCTGGACCACAGCAACCTCACTTTTCACGGCATAGTGCCCGGCGGGCAAGCAAAGTCAATGGGGAGCATTAGGCTGAAGGTAACTTTCGGACCAAAAGAGAACTACCGCTCAGAGTTCCTCCGGTTCGAAGTTGTCCCCTTCAAAAGCGCCTATCATGCAATCTTCGGACGACCGGCTTTCGCCAAATTTATGGCAAGGCCGTGCTACATATACAGCAAGCTTAAAATGCCGGGGGAAAACGGAACCATCACGATTTTCGGCAACCTCAAGAAAGCCAAGGAGTGTGAGCGTGGCATGGCCGCCTTCGCAGAAGCCGTCATCCACAAGGAAGAACTCGCGCTGCTCGGGGCGGATTCAGACAACTCCATGCCTAAGCCAAAAACTGATGTCAATAAGACCTTTGAAGCTTCAGAAGACACCAAAAAGGTGGACCTCATCCCAGGCGACAAGTCCAAGCAAGTCGTCATCGGCTCCAACCTTGACAGCAAATAGGAAGGCGCGCTCGTCGAGTTCCTCCGTGAGAATCGTGACATCTTCGCATGGTTGCCTTCCGACATGCCTGGTGTACCAAGGGAACTTGCCGAGCACTCACTCAACGTCATAAAAGGATCCAAGCCGGTGAAGTAAGCAACAAGACACTTTGGAGATGAGAGACGCAAGGCTATATGAAAGGAGATAAATAGGCTGAAGGCCGCCAATTTCATAAAAGAAGTTGTACACACTGATTGGGTGGCAAATCCTGTACTTGTTCCAAAGAAGAATAAAGAGCTGAGGATGTGTATTGACTATACCGGTGTTAACAAGTGCTGCCTGCACGAAATTGCCTGCACGAACAGATCGGCCGCAATGTTCACGTCTACGTAGACGACATCGCGGTGATGTCAAAAAAGAAGGCAGATCTCCTAGAGGATTTGGAAGAAACTTTTCGGAATCTCCGGAGATATCAGATGAAACTCAATCCCGCCAAGTGTGTTTTCGGCGTTCCAGCCGGCAAGCTGCTCGGGTTTATCGTCTCAGAGCGAGGGATCGAGGTTAATCTGGAGAAGATCAAGGCCATCCAAAACATATCCAGACCTACTTGTCTGAAGGAAGTGTGTCGTGGTGGTGTCACGGCAGATGCCATAGGATGGCTAATGTGTGGGGCCGATGGACGTTGGTGGATCCGGGGAGGGATAGCGAGCTGAATAGCCCACGCGAGGAGGATCCCGGTGTAACCGAGATATCCCAAGAACGAGAAACAAGATCAAAGTGCGAGGGGGAAGATCTAACAAACAAGAACAAATGCACGAAGGCACACAACACACACATGATATACCCAGGTTCAGGGCCCTCGTGAGGAGGTAACACCCCTACTCCTGCCTTTCCTCTCTATATAATTGTGGTACAAGGGCTACAACTTGCTGTTAGATCTCTCAAAGGGAAGAACACGAAGAACTAGATGAACTCAAGGTGTGAAGAAGTAAATGCTCTAGGAGTAAATGCAACTATAGCTTTGGCTCCCAAGTTGGTCCTCCCCCCACAGAAGCAGTTATGGCGCCTTTTATAGGGTTCCGGCCAGGAGAGCCGGAAACCCTAAACCAGCTTGGCCCCACCGGACAGGTCTAACCGGCACGTCGTCACCGGCTAGTGCGACCTAGTCGCCGCGCTAGCCGGCATAGCCCCTTCGTCATCATCTCGATAAGGACATCAGGCGCCGTCCTGAACCATCATTGTCTCCCTGTCAGAGACAGGACATGTCTTTGCCCATCCCGGATAGCCTTTTCCGGATTGCCGGGCTAGGCATGTCAGGTCTTGTCGTACCGTTGTCGTACCAGCTGACGCGCTCCCATGTCAGGCGGGAGGTGACCATGCTTCCGTGTCAGGCGGGAGGTGACCATGCTTCCGTGTCAGGCGGAATGGTACTCCCCCCCGCAATAGACAGGAAAGCCTGCTATAGACCGTTGACGGCCTTCCGGGGTCCCTCGTGCCGGCTACCTCCTCGCTTGCCACCGTGAGCCTCTCCTACATAAGATCAAGACCCAGATATATACTTTGGTTAGCACTTACCCGGACGATCTATCCGGTAAAACCGAGTACACCTCCTTCCGGGAGTCTCCTCGGAGCCCGAGATCCGAGATCCTTTCCGGAGGTGCCCGAGCTCGTCCGTGGATGCGCATCTCTAGGCCTAGCCTCCCGAAGATGTCTTGGCCTACCAGCTAAGACATCTTCGAGAAGCTAGTTCTTAGAGGAACCATCCGCTGAAGCTTGTGCTGCTATTGTGAAGGCTGGGGGTGTCTATTTATAGTTGCTAGAGCTGACCCTTGCGCCTGCTAGGAGACACTTTGCACTCTACCAGCGCTCAAGGGTCAAGTTGCCCCTTCAGCACCCCAAGAGGTGTCCCTTGCTCTCGCCAAAGGTCAAGTACAGCTGGCACATTACTGAATTATTCCAGGATCTGCCCCTACCCGGGGGGCAGCCCCCCGACACTAGTCCCCGAAGCTGGTGCTGCGAAGCGACCTCGGATGATATGCGGGATCAGCTTTTGATAACAACTATCTTCTGAGAACACATGACATCATCCTTCGATTACTTGCCGAGATCGGTTCTTCCCGAGATCTTCTTACCGAGACTGTTTTAACCGGGAGACGAAGCCTGCAACCGGATAGTGCAGTCTCAGTGAATCTTGACCGTTGGCTCCGTATTGAACTCGAGATCTCGAGCTGGGTCCCATCCGACGTCCCGTCCGACCAGAAATGCACTCGAGTGCCTCTGTCCGAGCACGCCGTCGCTTGGGTTCGCGCGCCGGGCGCCGCAGCCGATCCAAAGCCCAACCGTTGGGGCCGTGTGGCCCTCGGTGTGGCCGGATCGGGCGCTCCGGCTAGCGCCACGTGCCGCGCTGCACAAAATAGATCCCACCCACGATCGTGGAGATCGTGGGCGGGAAAACTGGAAACCGCTCCGGAATCCCCCCCATAAATAGGGGACCGGAACGGTCTCCTCTTCTTCTTCCTCTCCTTCACTTCTCCACCACCGTCGTCTCGAGCGCACCGCTGCAGTCGTGTCTGTAGCCCGAACTTCGCCTCCCTCGCCGTTCGCCGGAGCCCGAACGCCGCCGTTCCTCTTGCGCGTCATCGACCTCCTCTTCTCCGGTGAGTTGCTCTCTCCGCCCCGATGATCTTCTTTAGTAGAATAATACTTTGCCTTCGGCCGTGCCCTAACACACGTGCGGTTGCGCCGCTGCCGGCGAGCACAACTCGAGCGGCGCGCACGGGGTGCGCGGCGGGGATGCACAGTTGCGGTAGGACTTAGATCTTTCGTTCGCATTGTGCCCTGTTCGAGTTTAGCCCGAGCTTATTTTCCTCACTTTAGTTGCGATTTATCAGCACACGGTAGATCTTACTTGCGCTGAACTCGGTTGTGTTTAGGAGTTTGCGATCCGACATCTTAGCTCCCGATAGACTAACCCCGACTAACTGCCACTGCGCCTGCAGAGTAGCCCGGATACCTCTGCGGACTCCTCCGGCATGGGTGAAGAAAGTATCCGGGGGTGCTGGGATGGATCCGAGACCAAATAGTCGGACCTGGACTGGCTCTACCGGACTCACCGGATACCGCCAGAAGTTGAGAGCCGTCTTCCGGAGGACGAGGTTCAACCAGAACCCCAACCCGGGGAATACGCTGTATTCCTTACGCACTTCGAGCGCGGGTTTGGGCTTCCGGCTAGCCCCTTCTTCCGCGACTTCCTCGACACCTACAGCCTCCAACCCCATCATCTCCCAGCCAACGCCATCATGATGCTTTCAGTCTTCACCACCTATTCGGAAGCATATCTCGGTGTATGGCCCTTCCTGGACCTCTGGGCCAGGTACTTCATACTTCGTCGCCAAGTCATCCCCAATCCGGACCAGAAAATAAAAGATTTGGTCGACTGCGGAGCTGCCACCGTTATCCCCCGTGCTGACTCCGGATTCCCAATAGTCAAGGGACTAGAGTCCTGCCGGAAGTGGCAGCGCAGCTTCTTCTATGTGAAGAGCCGGGCGAGCTCGGGCGATGCTCTGGGATCCTCGAATCCGGACTTCATCAACCTGCCGGAGTTTGTCATTGGTCCTCCTCGCAAATTCAACCTCTGGAAACGATTCCCCGACACCGAAGAGGTCAAGTGCATGCACGACGTTCTGAACGTGCTGACCGACACGATGACCGGCGATGATCTCCTGCGTTGCTTCATCATTCGCCGCGTCTGCCCCCTCCAAACCCGAGTACACAAGATGTGCCACATGGCCGGGAACTTAGACCCTACCCGGACCAGTATTTTTGGGTTAGACCATGCTGCGGTCGTCCGACGCGTTCGAGCCATTGCTCGGACGAAGATGACGGATGACTATTCCTGGGGTGCCATCGGGGGATCCCGGAAAAAGCCCCTGAAACAGGTGCTCCTGTCTGCCTTTCGTAAACTTGCATTCGCACCCGGGTTCTGCTGGAAACCGACATGGGTATCATGTGGTGATTTATTTGCACAGTTATTCGAGCGGCAAACCGAGGAAGACGCTATCCACGCCAACGGGAATTTCGCGCCGAACTTCCCAGCACCGAAAGAGATGCCGAGGGAAGATCCCGATGGTGAGGAGCACATTGCCGTTCCTCTGGTGAAAGCTGCCGCCCCGGGTAACCCTTTAATCTCAGAGGCAGTTTCCATTTCTTCGGATGATGAGGATGAGATTGACTGCCAAATTCTTGATGTGATTGACGCTCTCCCTCTCAACTGGGCCTCAGCAGTGGTTCCGAAGCCGACGGTCGTGACCAAACGCGCCGAGAGCCGGAAGCGTGCGGCTTCCGACACCGGCGCTACCGATAACTCCGGCAACCCCCCAAGAGGAGCAAGCCGAACAAGCAAACGGCCGAGAAGCCTCCTCGGCGCCGGCAGAAGGGTCCTCCCACTGTGGATTCCGGGTACATTTTCTTTGCCTTATGCTACATGACTTTGCCTTCTCCATAAATTGTTACTGAGATATTTTCTCTCAGGGACGCACTCGACCTCCCGTCACCCGTTGTTCCTCCTCCTCCCGGAACTCGGACTCCCAGCCCGGTTCGGGCTGCCTCTTCTCCACCTCGCCCTTCTACTCGAGGAAGCGAGCATGCTGCTTCCGGTATCGCACCGGCTACCGTTGTGAACCCGGATGCATGCCCGGTGATCGATGAGACCCCGGTGCAAGCCACGACCACCTCAGGAGACATTCTTCTTCCGGAGAGTCCGCGCCGGGTGCCCGGGCTTGAGGCAGAGATCCTGAGCCCTCCCCGGCAGCTCGTGCCCAGCGGTCCCTCCCGGCAAGCCGCCAACAAGACTGCCCCGGAGAAACGTCCCGCAGCCCCCTCCCGGCCAGCCGATCAACTTGCTGTGAAGTCGCGCGGCAAGGTTGCCGGGCAGAAAACAACCTCTGCCAAACCTACTGCTGCTCCGACATCCTCGGCCCAAGACTTGGCGCTGCGCACGGGTAAGTTTTCACCGTTACCACCGCCTCCTGCCGAGATCCCTACTGCCGCCATGCGGATGTTGCGAGCAACCGTAAGCTCCTTTGTGCCTCCAGGATCTCGGGACGTTGCTGCTATTCGCGCGCCCGGCGGCTCCGGCATACGCGTTGTTGATGAATACAACCAGGCCTGGCTTGCCGCCGACGCCTCCGAGACCGTGGGAGACTTGCACGCTGCAGGCCCAAGCCGCAACGCTCAAGCTTTGCACGCTCTCCAGGTGGCCGCGCTGGATGTTACTCGGGTGACCGAGGTAAGTTTGTTTCCTTTCTTTCTCCAATAAGCATTTGTTCCTTCCCCACTAGTCCCCGAGATTGGTGCTTAGTGCTCTAGATTCCACCGAATAGCAGACCGCTAGGCTCCAATCTTAGAGAAAACTTTTAGGACTCGGACATCGAGTCCCCGAGATCCTCCCAACCGGGTAACTTGTTTCAAAATTTGCTCCATCACCACTAGTCCCCGAGATTGGTGCTTAGTGCTCTAGATTCCACCGAATAGCAGACCACTAGGCTCCAATCTTAGAGAAAATTTTAGGACTCGGGCACCGAGTCCCCGAGATCCTCCCCACCGGGTAACTTGTTTCAAAATTTGCTCCATCACCACTAGTCCCCGAGATTGGTGCTTAGTGCTCTAGATTCCACCGAATAGCAGACCACTAGGCTCCAATCTTAGAGAAAATTTTAGGACTCGGGCACCGAGTCCCCGAGATCCTCCCCACCGGGTAACTTGTTTCAAAATTTGCTCCATCACCACTAGTCCCCGAGATTGGTGCTTAGTGCTCTAGATTCCACCGAATAGCAGACCACTAGGCTCCAATCTTAGAGAAAATTTTAGGACTCGGGCACCGAGTCCCCGAGATCCTCCCCACCGGGTAACTTGTTTCAAAATTTGCTCCATCACCACTAGTCCCCGAGATTGGTGCTTAGTGCTCTAGATTCCACCGAACAGCAGACCACTAGGCTCCAATCTTAGAGAAAATTTTAGGACTCGGACACCGAGTCCCCGAGATCCTCCCAACCGGTTAGCCATTACTTGCTTTTGATCTCGGAATCTCCCGATTTCCTTACATCTTCTCCCGGATTGATCTCATCCTTCTTTGTTTTGATTTCAGGAGTGCAGCAAGAAACGCTGCAGCATCTTCAACCGAGTTCTTGCTGACCTCGGTCAGTCCAAGAAGTGCGAGGGGCGCCTCCGGGAGGAGCGGGATGCTGCGCGCAAGATCTCGACAGATCAGAAGGCTGCACTCGCTACCGCGCAAGCCGAGATCGCGCGACTCAACGGCGAGCTTGAAAAGGCCAAGGCTGCTGCGACCGAGATGAAGACGCGCTTCGTTGAGGCGACGAAGAAACAAAGGGAAACCTTGGATCAGTCCGAGGAGCGCGCGCATCTCGCGGAGACCGGGTTGGCTCTTCTCCGGTCACGGTCCGATAGTTGGCTCTCCGAGCTAACTGTACTGAACCGGGACCTTAACAGTAAGTGGACCGACATCCCCCATGCTTTCCTTGCTCTCTTTTTTTTTGTTGTAGTTCTTCTTATGCTCTAGTCGCTTGACAGCTCTTCTTTTTAAAGGGGAATTCGAGCACTCCCGGGAGGCTGCTGTTCTTGCCGTTGCTGCTGCTCAGGAGAAGCGTGCCGGGAAGGGTGATGTCTCGGATGCCTGGGATATTGAGGACCACCTCACCGCCCTGAAGGCCCGGATAGTGCCTCTCCGGTCGATCGGGACGGAGCTGCTCAGTGCTGCGATCCACGTCCATGGCGCGCTGTGGCCGAGTATCCGCGCGACGCTCTCGGTCGCCGAACTCGCGAGCGCACTCCGGTGTGCCGGGAGGCGCATCCATGCTTGGAAGCGCTCCGGTGCGCGGGCTGGTGCCGACCAGGTCTTGACCCAAGTACTTAGCTGGTACGAAGGTCTCGACCTAGACGCGATCCAGCGCCTGCGGACGATCTCGCCGTAGTGCAGCGATCCGGCTAAGGTCCAGCGGCGACAAGAGGTGGTGCACCGCATCGCCTCGTGGTCCAGCATCCACGCCTTCACCGCCAGCGTCATTCCTTCTGACTCTGAATCCGACTATGAGGATGATGAAGAAACTGGCGCAACCAGCGACGCGGATGACGAGATCCCGGAAGAAGATGATGCTGCCTCTGGTGCTGCGCCCGAGACCGTGGTTCCCCGGGATGCTACCAACTTCGCCGAGACCCGAGGCCTCCCAGGCCGAGGTGCTCCCCAATGCCCCGAGTACCGCCGCCGGAACTGAAGTTGATGCTGCTCCTGCTGCTGCTCCCGAGATCACTGCTCCCGCTGATGTCTCCGCCGAGAAACCGGCTTCCCTTACCATCTAGAAAAAATCTTAAGAGTAGAATTGTTAAATCCCCGGGATGCCGGGTGCAAGATGTAACATACACTATCTAATATTCTCTTTTCGTACTGAGCTATCTATTCGAACAAGTTATGCCGATTTATTCTGTTATGAGTTCCCGAGTTGCTTTTCATGTTTACCGTACTTAGATAATTTCTGCTCTTGTCTACCATTTCGGCGTTCGACAGTCGAGTCACAAAACTCCACATACGGCATACATTACTTAAGACAATCCGAGTTCCGGCTAACCAAATTCCCGACATAAAAAATAATTGGGTTAGCAAAAAATAGGTATGCTGGATAAGTTCCTTCTCCGAGTCCCCGAGACCATTTTCGTGTTCCCCACATTTGACTCTCTTTGCTCTTGACTACCATTTCGGCGTGCGTCAGTCGAGTCACAAGATGATTTCACATGACATACATTACTCTGACTTTGAGAATCGAACTCGGAACTTTCCCGGCATACAACTAATACAGAAGACAGCTACCCGGCAGTCCCCGGGTTCCTTCCCGAGATGCCGGTATAAAACAACAAATGAACTTGACAAAAATAAAAACAAAATAGGCACAAAACCAGGCAGTCCCCGGGTTCCTCCCGGGGTGCCTTACTTTCATTAATACTGAAAACTGAAATACAACATACACTGAGCCCTTTATGTGTAGAAGGGTCGAAGTAGTGCTACATTTCATGGACGCTTGGTTTCCTCACCGGATTTGTCCATTACACCTTTCCTAGCCTCCTGTGCATCTACAAGGTAATAAGAGTCATTGTGCAATGCCCTGCTTATAACAAAAGGTCCCTCCCATGGAGGTGACAATTTATGCATTCCGACCGTGCGTTGGATGAGCCTTAGCACAAGATCCCCTTCTCGGAACACCCTCGGGTGCACTTTCCGGCTATGATAGCGACGGAGATTTTGTTGATAAATTGCAGACCGAGACAGTGCCAATTCCCTTGCCTCTTCGAGTAAATCAACATCATCTTCTCGGGCCTCCTTTGTCTCGGTCTCGGTGAACATTGTCACTCTCGGGGAATCATATTGTATGTCGGTCGGGAGTACTGACTCGGCACCGTATACCATGAAAAATGGCGTGTACCCGGTAGATCTATTCGGTGTAGTCCGGAGACCCCATAAAACCGCCGGTAACTCCTCTATCCAGCATCCCGGAGTTCCCATCAGTGGTTCGATCAAACGAGCTTTGATGCCGGCTAAGACTAAGGCATTTGCTCTTTCGACTTGCCCGTTTGCTTCCGGGTGTGCAACTGATGCTACATCCAGCCGGATTCCCTTCTCAGCACAAAATCGAGCGAATTCCCCCACAGCAAAGTTGGTGCCATTATCTGTGATAATGCTGTGCGGGTACCCGTATCTCAAGATGATGTCTTTCAGGAATTGCACAGCGGTGTGTCCATCACACTTCCGGATTGGCTTGACCTCTATCCACTTGGTGAATTTGTCCACCATAACCAGTATATGTGTCATATTGCCTCTTGCCGGCTTGAACTGCCCGACCATATCCAAACACCATACTGCGAATGGCCAAGTGATAGGGATTGTCTTCAGTGCTGACGCCGGCATATGTATCCGGTGAGTAAACCTCTGGCATCCTCCACACTTCCGGACAATATCTTCTGCTTGCTGTAATGCAGTGGGCCAGTAGAACCCATGCCGGAACACTTTCGCCACCAGGGCCCGGGATGATGCATGATGTCCACACTCCCCCTGATGTATTTCCAGGAGCATCTCTTGTCCTTCTACCGGTTCTACACACCTCTGGAGTACCTCAGTGACACTCCTCTTGTACAACTCTTGATTGATGACGGTGTATGCTTTTGACCTTCGCATTATCTGTCGGGCTTCCACTTCATTCTCCGGGAGGGTTCCTTCCAAGATATAAGCCATAATGGGTTGTGCCCATCCCGGGACAGGTCGAACCGGGAACACGGGAGCGTCTATGTCCATTGGCTCTGCCGACATCACCTCCATCATCATCTTTCTCTGCCTCTTTGAGCACTGTACCGCAGTCCCCGGGTTCGATGTTATGCTCCCGACATCTACTTCCATGGGTACGGCATCTGAACCAGGCTCCTTGGGGATGAAAATAGAATCTGACTCGGGTGAGGGTTGAATAGATGGCTTCCTCAAATGCTCCAGAGCTATCCCGGGTGGGATGGCATCCCGAGATGACCCTAGCTTGGACAAGACGTCCGCTGCCTCGTTTTCTCCTCTGGGTATGTGCTTGAACTCGCATCCTTCGAAAAAACCGGATATTTTCTGCACATGAAACCTGTATAAGGCCATGTTTGCATCAAGGGCATCCCAATTCCCCGACACCTGCTGCACTACGAGGTCGGAGTCACCGAAACACTCTATCCGGCGGATGCCGATCTCCTTGGCGACATTCAGTCTATGAACCAAGGCCTCATATTCCGCGACATTGTTAGATGCCCGAAAATGGATTTGCAGAACATACTTCAGTACATCCTGTTTCGGGGAAGTGAGGACCACTCCGGCACCCAATCCGATCTTAGCCTTTGAGCCATCGAAATGCATCCTCCAGCAATTGTAATCCAGCATCGGAGGTTCATACTGCATCTCGGCCCAGTCTACCAAAAAGTCCGGCAGCGCCTGCGACTTGATGGCATCTCGTCTCTCATACGCCGGAGCATATGGAGAAATTTGGATGGCCCATTTGGCTACCCGGCCGCTAGCGTCCTTGCAACTGATGATCTCGGCCAGAGGAGCTTCGCATACCACTGTGATCGGGTGTTCCTGAAAGTAGTGCTTGAGCTTGGTTACTGCCATGTACACCCCATACGCCATTTTCTGGTAGTGTGGGTAGTTCTGTTTGGATTCCGAGATCACCTCACTGTGGTAATACACCGACCTCTGTATCAGCTTGCCCCCTTCTTCCCTTTCTACCACCATTGCCACACTGACTACCCGGTTGGTTGCAGCGATATATAGCAGCATAGGTTCCTTGGGTAATGGTGATGCCAATACGGGTGCTGTTGAGAGCATCCTCTTCAAATCGTTGAACGCCGCGTCAGCCTGCGGGGTCCAAACAAATGTTTTGCTTTTCTTCATCAATTGGTACAAGGGCAAGGCCTTCTCCCCAAGTCGACTGACGAACCGACTTAGGGATGCAAGACAACCAGTGAACTTCTGCACATCTTTGAGACGTACGGGCAATTTCATGCTCTCGATAGCACGAATTTTACCCGGGTTGACCTCGATTCCCCGGCTTGAGATGAGGAAACCGAGTAATTTCCCCGCCGGAACACCAAATGTGTATTTATCCGGGTTCAATTTCATCCGGAATTTTCTTAAGTTCTTGAATATTTCCCTCAGATCATCTATTAGTGAGGCTTTTTCTTTTGTCTTTATGACTATGTCATCGACATAGACCTCGGCATTCCGGCCTATCTGGTCATGCAAACATTTCTGCATGCACCTCTGGTATGTAGCACCAGCATTCCTCAAACCGAAATTCATGACACGATAACAATAAGCCCCATAAGGGGTAATAAAAGCAGTTTTCAATTGATCATCCGGATTCAAAGGTATCTGGTGAAAACCAGAATATGCATCTAAAAATGTCAAAAGCTCACTCCCGGCAGTGGAATCTATCACGTGATCTATCCGGGGCAGTGGAAAGGGGTCCTTCGGGCATGCCTTATTGAGGTTGGTGAAGTCGATGCACATGCGCCACACCTTAAGCAGGAGGGGATCATCCTTCTTCTTCTCTACCAAGACCGGATTCGATATCCAATCCGGGTGCAGCACTTCCATTATGAATCCCGCAGCCAGCAGTATAGCCAGATGCTCCATGACGGCGGCTCTTCTTTCATCCGAGAGACGCCTAGTTGGTTGCTTCACCGGCTTCGCATCCGGTCGAACAAACAGAGAGTGCTCAGCCAACTCCCTCGGGACACCTTGCGGATCGTCACTCGACCACGCAAAGGCATCCCGATTCTCACGGAGGAATTCGACGAGCTCACCTTCCTATTTGCTGTCCAGGTTGCTGCCAATAATAACTTGGCGCTCCGGGTTGCTGGGTGTAACGCCCCGGGATTTATCCCCTTTTAATTTGGTGTGTTTTCTTTTTTGCATCGACATGACATTGCATTTCATCTCATCATTTTAATTTGTTGCTTTTAAATCATTTTTCCCACGATTAAATTTAAATGCATTTCCAATTAATTAAAAATGTGTTACTTTCAAATCTTTTAAAAATGTTAAAAATTAGTTTATTAAATTGTCTATGCAAAACTAAAAATATGTTGTAAAGGTTTCGTCTTCAAATTCGTTTTCTATTTTGTTTTAAAAATATAAAACCGAAAAGAATAAAAGGGAGAGAAATAAAGCCCAAAAGCCCACCTAAGCAAACCCTAGGGTTTCCCCCTGGAAAATTCTTTCCCACCCCCTGACTTTTTGCAGCCACCCTCCTCCTTTTTCTGACTTTTGAAAAATAATCTTCCACCCCTTCTTTTTCTTTTTCCCCCCTCCTTTTTCTTTTTTCCTTTTTCTTTTTCTTCTTTTCTTTTTCTTTCCTTCTCTTCCTTCTTCCTTCCATCGCTCCCGAGCCCGCACGGGAGAATCCTCCAGGGCCGTGCGCTCGAGCTCATCCCGCACGTCACCGCAGCGCACCCCCGTGCCTCCCCACCCCGGACGCCTCCTGCCCGGCCGCCGCGCGGCCACGCCGTGCCGCGCGTGCGCCCCTTGCGTTCCCCGCCGCCGGCCCGCCGTGCGCCGCCAGCGCCGCCTCGCCCGCGCGCCGGCCGTCTCGCCCTGCCGCGCCGCCCGTCCGCCACGCGCCGCCGCGCTAGTCGCCGCGCCCGCAGGCGCCGCGCGCGCCCCGCGCACCCCCTGCTCCGGCTCGCCGCCGCGCCTCCCCGTCCCCGTCGCGCCATGGCCGCCGGCCGCCCCCTGCTCCGCTCCGGTCGTCGCCGTGCCGCCGCCGGCCGCCCTCCTCTCTCCCCCTGCGCCCTTCTCCGCGCCCGCGCCCTCCGGCCACCACACGCCGTCGCGGCCCGCACCGCAGCCAGCGCTGCGCCGCGCCTCCGTCCCGTCTCCTTCACCGCCGCCGCCGGCTGCTCCCCGCCGCGCGCGCCCTCTCCACGGCCGCCCGACGCCTCCCCTGCTCCGGCCCCTCACGCCCGCGCTCCCCCGGCCGCCCGCGCCTCCAGCGACGCCGCCCGCCGCCGCCGTGCGCTCTGCCCCGCGCACCGCAGCGCGCCGCCGCCCCGCACGCGCTCGTCCGCTCCGCAGCGCGCCGTCCCCGCTGCCTCCTCGTCTGGCCGCGCGCACGCCGTCTCCGTCCGGTGGCGTCCCCGCATCCGCCGCCCGCAAGGTGTTCGACACAATGCCCGCAAGAACTTCAGCGTCATCTTTTGTGTCCGAGTTGTCCACCCTTCGAGGTGTTGCTACATGCGCGTGCGCGTGACTTCTTTCGATGCCGCATTGCCGTGACCGTCGTGTTCGTGTCGCGGTGCCCACCCGTGCGCGCTTTCTTTCCGGTGTCCGATTGCCGTGCTACTCCGTGCCCGCGCCCGTCAACGAGAATGACCGAGTACGACTACTTCCCCGACCACTTCCACGACACCGACAAACGACGATGCCCCGGTTCCGCGACGGCTACTTCACCGACGTCGACTACTTCCTCTACGCACCGAAGACGTCGGCTTCGAACCGTATCTCTCCCGATCCAACGTGCGAACCCAAACCCTAACCCTGCCTATTTTATAAAATGCCATCTATCTTGTGCATATCGCATTATAATTGCATTTGTTGCATCTCTTGGGTTTGCGGGTGTATCAAATCACCTAAATAATAAATATGGAATGTGTGGGGCAAATCACTATGTGTATTGCCCAATTCCATTTAATTTGACTAGAACACCTTTGCCATGTCTTGCCACATTAATGAACATTTAACTTTGATGGGTAGATAAATAACTCGAACATAAACATTAATTGTCGGAATCCCGGTTCCGCTTAATTTGGATTAAGTGCATCTCGCAATGCATCTTGCCATGCCATGCATCATTCTTCTATGATCATGCTGGATCTTTTGCCGTAGTTGTAAAATGCATCTTTTACGCTTTCCAGTGTTTGTTGCTTCTTCGCGGATACGACGTTGAGATGTGTGAGCAACGACAAGATCTGCTTCCATGCGGGATTCCAGGCAAGCAAAGTTTGCTTGTTTACCTATACATTGTCTTTCATTCCTGCCGTTGATCTCTGCTACCCTAGTTATCGATTCTTGAACTGCGATCCCATCACATGTTTATCCTGCAGCCCATACAGCTTTATCCCCACAACCTAATACCCGTTGCATGTTTATCTGTTGGCCTTGCGAGTCGTAGCGCATGCTTAGAGTTGTTTGTGCGAGTCATTTGTTGGTCTTATGTTTCATCTGCTTAGTATGATAGATTATTCTACCTTAATAAAATGTTATCTTATATTGGGGTATTATAATTAAAAGATAAGGCACCAGGCAGAAGGCCTTGCGAGGTGCTTTGTTCTGCTCAGTGTCGACCTAGGAACTGAGATTTTGTCCTCGGATCCAATTTTGAGCGCACTAACCACTTGTGGGAGGCCCAATGGAGCCCCCCTTGACTTTGAACGGATCCTCAGCTCGTCCATGTGCCGCAAGTAGTTCGGGTTTTCCATTCGCTCATATGCATGTGCATGATGATGATGATCGATGAGAGGTTACTGGATACGGGGGGTCATATAGGGGTGGTGCTCACGTAGCGGACAGTTCCTACTGTGGTTTGAGCCGCATGGTGAGCAGACACAAACTAATGAGTCCGCAATTGAGATTCGGCCGAACTCCTGACACGGGTAACAACTCATATGGGTGGCACTTGGACTTGCTGTAGTGAAGGAATGAGTCGTGTTGAGAGGCCCTAACGGGTTGATCATGCGAGTATGGGTACTGTAGTGCACCCCTGCAGGGTATAATCTTATCGATGAGCCGTGTCCACGGTTATGGACGACTTTGGTGATGATGCTGGCTAACAAGATCTAGACAACTTGCACCTAATTAAAGTTAATTAATTTGACTAGTAATATAGAATTACTTTCACAATAAATTATAATTAAAACTGTTTAACGTGTGAGTTTCCCGAATTGCTTCCTCATATTTGGTTGAGGGTTAATTCGAGAATGGGTTATGTTTGGTGTTAGTAGTAGTTGGCTACTTTATGCGCTCTCTTATCCCTCTCTGATTAGACGGAAGTTGTAGCGTGTCTCTTTAGGTTGCTAGTGTTGCTGCCGCTAAGTCCACCTCCCCTATATTTTGGGAGATGGTGTAGAAAGTAGGCAAGTCGGTTTTGCTTGCCAGGGAGTGCCCTGACCCTCTTTTGGGATGTGCTTTATGTGCAGTCAACAGGTTTGAAGTCCGACGACGTTAGCTTGGGAATCCCTCCGGCTTGGCTGGGCAGGGATATGGCGCCATTGCTTATCTTCAGGACTCTTAGTCCAATTTGCATCTTATCCGTAGTCGGATACTATTCTGCTTCCGCTGTCATTTGTATCTTTGTATTATATCATTTGTATCTTGACTCGTTCGAGTCGTTGTTGTAATTTTATCTTCTGTTGTATTTGTGGATGTATCGGAACTGTTGCAATGTTATCACAATTCCACCCACATAATGCGCATGTTTCGGCGTGCACATTATGTCTGGTGGGCGACCTAAAATCGTTATTGTGCGGATTTCGGCGGGAACGCTTAAATCTACATAGTACCGATTTTAGGGCGTCACACTGGGGTCCACACCCACCTTCTTGGTCTCTTTGGGGGGCTGAAATGACGCACCCTGCTCCGGGTTCACCATCCCGGGCATTCCGAGTTGGGAGGTATTGGCCATTGCCACCACCTGCTGGATCCTCTTCTTTTCTTCTGCGATCACCAGGGATTCAGCTAAGCATGACCCCGCCGAGGCACACTCCATGGAGCGCTTGTGGTCTCCCGAGATGGTGATCACGCCGTTAGGTCCTGGCATCTTCATCTTCAAGTAGCCCATGTGAGTTGAGATCATGAACTTGGCCAAGGCCGGCCTGCCGATCAGTGCGTGGTACGGGCTCTCGAGGTCCACGACTTCAAACTCCAAGCTCTCGGTTCGGCAGTTCTCCCGAGTTCCGAACAGCACTTCAACCCAGATTTTTCCCATGGACGAGCAAGAGACTCCGGGCACAATGCCGTGGAAGGTCGTCTCGGTAGGCAGCAAGGTGTTCATGGACACCCCCAGCTTCAGCATCGTGTCCTTGTACATGATGTTAATGGCACTGCCATTGTCGATCAGAACTCGGCTGAAGCGGACATTGAGGTTGGGTCCGACCAAGGTTGGGTCCACCACCAAGGCATACGCTCCCGGCTTGGGCATAACCCTGGGGTGATCCTTCCGGTTCCATGTGATCTCCATCTCGGACCAGTGCAAGAACTTGGGCACCGCTGGGATCACGGCATTCACCTCCAGGGCACGCTGCCGCACACTTCTCCGGTCAGTGGGTTCGGTCACGAAGACCACATAACTTTGATGTGCCTCCCGGTAGTTACCCTACTGATGTCCGGTTTGGTTACTGGGGCCTGCACCGTTGTCGTTCCGGGTGTGCACCATATTCACTGGCCGAGGTGGGGGTCCTCGCGGAGGCGGGTTGACTCGGATAGCGTTGGCCCCCGACGTCGGAGGAGGGGGTCTCGGAATGTTGGGCCGAGATGCCGGAGCACTCGGCCGAACAGCTCCCGAGCTGCCTTCCTGCAATGTGCGTTGGTACCAACTGCACTGCCGAGTAGAGTGGTTTGCTGGCTTGTTGGCCTCCAGAGTATGGTAGCAGCATGGCTTGTTCAGCATCTCCTCATATGTCAGGGGCTTCTTTTGTTCCACCCAGGTCTTTTGCACCTCCTGACTCTGACCCCAAGTCGGGCCACTTGTCTTCTGACGTTGGCTGTTGCCGGCATCCTCTTGCTCCCGGGTCACCGCTGCGACGTGCTGTGCGGCATGGTGGTACTCGGGGTGATTTCTTTTCTAGCCAAAATCCTGGCGATCATGGCTCCTGCTCGGTCCCGAACGCTGAGGTCCCGCATTCCTCCTATTGGAGTCACCGACATCCACTAGGGGTTGCATGGGATCTCCAAGCGTGTAGGTATCGGCGATGCGCATGGTCTCTGCCAAGGTCGTCGGCATCTTTCTCTGCAACTTCTACCACAGCATTGAGCCATGCCGGCATCCTTGTGCAAACCAGGAGATGGCCTGTGCCTCTGCTACTCCTTCGCAAGAATTGCGAATATTGCTCCACCGGGTGAGATACTCCCGGTCAGTCTCGTTACTCCTTTGCCTACAGATGGCGAGTTGCTGAGGCCTGTTTGGCCTTTTGTACGTGTTGGTGAAGTTGCGGATGAATGCCTCCTCAAAGTCTAACCAGCAGTCTATGCTGCCAGTTCTCAGGTTGTTCAACCAGATCCGGGCAGGTCCTTTCAACATCTGCGATACGTACCGTACCGCCCATCGTCTGTTTCCACCGGCTATGCTCACTGCAGTTACATAGTCGGTTAGCCAGTCCTCCGGCTTCTTGCTGCCGTCATAGGTCTTGGCACCCCTGTTGAGCTGAAAATTCCGAACAGGTGGTTCCCGCATGATCCGGGGTCCAAAGCAGGCAGGTCCCGGAGGCCCTTGCTCTTCTACTAGCTCGGATTGGTGAATCCGGTCGAGCCGGAATCTGGCATCTGCCGGATTCAGCTGCCTGGTTCCTATCCGAGATCCCAAAGGGTTCTCGTCTGGCTGATATCCGAGCTGTTGCAGTCTCGAGTTGCCATCGTTGATCCTGTTCTGCGCCGGGATCACAGCCTGCTGTGGAACAGAGGCGACCTCCCTTTGTGGGTTTCCCTGAACATGCGGAGGATTCCGGGGTGGATTACCACGGCCGACCGGGTTATTGTTTCCTACACCCAGGTTACCGTCCTCACGGGTACTTCCCGCCTGCCCCGAGTTACGCTGCCCGGCTTGCTGGATACCGGCGAAGGCCGGATCATAGGTCTGTAGCTACTTGTTCTTCCCGGAACCTCGACTCCGGCTCCGGCTCTTGCTTTTGCTCTTGCTTTTGCTCGGATGCGGGGAAGATGCCTCCCCGTCCGATTTCTGGCTATTGGGTCTAGCTGAGTGCACTTGGGATCCTGCCCCGGGGTTCTTCTTCTTGAATGCCTGATTCTGACGGTTGGCCTCGATTACCAACTCGTTTACTCGCTCCTGCTGCTTGCGTAGGGCCTCACCAGATAACCCTACCAACTCTGCCATGGCGGCCTCGGCAGCCCTAAGGGTTTTTGCCGGTGAGCTGTACACCGGCTTCCCCGCTGAGATCCGGCTTCCCGTGTGACTGGTGGTGGCTCCACCTGCCAGCTCGTCATTCACCATTCTTCCTTTCTTGCGTAGCTCCGCGATGCGCTTGTCCCGGGAGTCTACCTTAAGGGATCCGTGAGCTGCATTGTACTCCCGGAGACTGGCATTGAGTTCGCGTCGGATCTCGGCGATCTCCTGTGCTTCAGCGAGTAGCAACCTCCGCTGCTCCTCCAACTCAGCCGAAGTGGCATGGGTATTCGCTTCAGCGGCCACAGGTACAGCCAACTTGGCCACCAGACCCGAGAGGGGATCCGGGCGACGTCGTGGCTGGGATGGTTGTGGATCGCCATCCCGGGCCGCACCTCTTTCCTGAGGAGGTTTGGCCAAACGGATGTGGCCGCTCCCGGCATCGCCGTCAGCGTCCTGATACTCCTCCTCGGTTGCCCCGACCATCATCACCGCAACGGAACTCGGGGGGCGACCGGCACGCAGACCCCGAGCAGCGCAGAGCATGGGAGGGTCCTCAGCTTCCAGGACCACGTCCGGGTAGCTACAGATAACCTCGGTGGCGACGTAGGTGGTGAAACCACCAAAGTCAATGAGACATCCGTTCACCCGAAAAGGTCTGTTCCGGAAGCATCCTGCGTTGTTGCTGACGAAGTCCATCTCCCCTAGCCTTACGACCAGGCCAGAGAGAACCCGAATGTCGAAATGAACGGGGGAGCCCGTCCGGATGTGTACACCAGCCAACGCCTCTGTCTGCCCCACGGTGGGCGCCAACTGTCGTGGTGGTGTCACGGCAGATGCCATAGGATGGCTAATGTGTGGGGCCGATGGACGTTGGTGGATCCGGGGAGGGATAGCGAGCTGAATAGCCCACGCGAGGAGGATCCCGGTGTAACCGAGATCTCCCAAGAACGAGAAACAAGATCAAAGTGCGAGGGGGAAGATCTAACTAACAAGAACAAATGCACGAAGGCACACAACACACACACGATATACCCAGGTTCAGGGCCCTCGTGAGGAGGTAACACCCCTACTCCTGCCTTTCCTCTCTATATAATTGTGGTACAAGGGCTACAACTTGCTGTTAGATCTCTCAAAGGGAAGAACACGAAGAACTAGATGAACTCAAGGTGTGAAGAAGTAAATGCTCTAGGATTAAATGCAACTATAGCTTTGGCTCCCAAGTTGGTCCTCCCCCCACAGAAGCAGTTATGGCGCCTTTTATAGGGTTCCGGCCAGGAGAGCCGGAAACCCTAAACCAGCTTGGCCCCACCGGACAGGTCTAACCGGCATGTCGTCACCGGCTAGTGCGACCTAGTCGCCGCGCTATCCGGCATAGCCCCTTCGTCATCATCTCGATAAGGACAGCAGGCGCCGTCCTGAACCATCATTGTCTCCCTGTCAGAGACAGGACATGTCTTTGCCCATCCCGGATAGCCTTTTCCGGATTGCTGGGCTAGGCATGTCAGGTCTTGTCGTACCGTTGTCGTACCAGCTGACGCGCTCCCGTGTCAGGCGGGAGGTGACCATGCTTCCGTGTCAGGCGGAATGGTACTTCCCCCCGCAACAGACGGGAAAGCCTGCTATAGACCGTTGACGACCTTCCGGGGTCCCTCGTGCCGGCTACCTCCTCGCTTGCCACCGTGAGCCTCTCCTACATAAGATCAAGACCGAGATATATACTCCGGTTAGCACTTACCCGGACCATCTATCCGGTAAAACCGAGTACACCTCCTTCCGGGAGTCTCCTCGGAGCCCGAGATCCGAGATCCTTTCCGGAGGTGCCCGAGCTCGTCCGTGGATGCGCATCTCTAGGCCTAGCCTCCCGAAGATGTCTTGGCCTACCAGCTAAGACATCTTAGAGAAGCTAGTTCTTAGAGGAACCATCCGCTGAAGCTTGTGCTGCTATTGTGAAGGCTGGGGTGTCTATTTATAGTTGCTAGAGCTGACCCTTGCGCCTGCCAGGAGGCACTTTGCACTCTACCAGCGCTCAAGGGTCAAGTTGCCCCTTCAGCACCCCAAGAGGTGTCCCTTGCTCTCGCCAAAGGTCAAGTACAGCTGGCACATTACTGAATTATTCCGGGATCTGCCCCTACCCGGGGGGCAGCCCCCCGACAAAGTGCAACGCCTAGCCGGATCGGCGGCGGCAGTCAGTCGTTTCATAAGCCGCCTAGGGGAAAAGGCAATGCCTCTCTACCGACTATTGAAGAAATCCAACAACTTTGAGTGGATAGCAGAGGCAGATGCCGCCTTACAACAACTTAAGGAGGCCCTCATATCCGCTCCGATATTGGCAGCACCTCGATCACAGGAACCAATGCTGCTATACATCGCGGCAACAGGAGCTGTTGTCAGCGTTGTCTTGGCTGTGGAAAGAAAGGAGAACGAAGCCGCGACGTGTGAGCAACGACCGGTCTACTTCATCAGTGAAGTATTCTCCGCCTCCAAGCAGAGGTATCCACATTACCAAAAGCTGGCTTATGGTGTATTCTTCGCCGCCAGAAAGCTTAGGCATTATTTTCAGGAGCACACAGTGACAGTAGTCAGCAAGGCACCGTTGGGAGACATAATCAACAATGCAGAGGCAACAGGTCGAGTTGCCAAATGGGGCATCGAACTTGCCGCCTTTGACATAGTCTATAAGCCACGGACCGCCATTAAGTCTCAAGCGCTTGCAGATTTTGTCGCCGACTGGACAGAAGCCATGGAGGAAACGTCACTCCCCGAATCAGAATATTGGGTCATGCACTTTGACGGATCAAAGATGCTCAAAGGCTCGGGGGCTAGAGTCGTTCTACGCACGCCTAAAGGTGACATGCTTAGCTACGTGTTGCAAATCCACTTCACAGCAACAAACAACGTTGCCGAGTACGAAGCTTTGCTTCATGGGTTACACGTGGCAAACGACCTAGGCGTCAAAAGAATCCTCTGTTATGGCGACTCAGATCTGGTCGCTTAGCAAGTAAGCGGAACATGGGATGCGAAAAGCGCAACAATGGCGGCATACAGAGCCAAAGTTGACGAATTCGCAAAAAACTTCGCGGGCTACGATGTCCGGCATGTTCCAAGAGCTGAGAACGAGGCGGCAGACACACTTGCAAGACTAGGGTCGGAACGCAAAAAGGTACCAAAATATATTTTCTTGGAACATTTGCACAAGCCATCCATTAAAGGCGCCGATTTGATGGACCCCGATGCAGAAGAACCGGTAGAAGAGGCAAGTCTCGTTGTCTACTTGACACAGCCGGATTGGACAGTCCCATATCTCGATTTTCTAATCGACAGAAAGTTGCCGGAGGACGATGAGGTGCTAAAAAGGCAGATCATAAGTCGAGCCAAGGCATTCACGATAATAAAAGGCGAGCTATATAAGCGAAGCACGTGCGGCATCTATCAGCGGTGCATACAGCCGGAAGAAGGCCGGGAAATTCTGAAGGACATACATATTGGCACCTGCGGGCATCATGCTTCCGCCAGGTCCATTGTATCCAAAGCTTTCCGCCAAGGTTTCTACTGGCTTACCGCCAAAGAAGACGCCGAGAACATCGTAAAGACATGCAAAGGCTGCCAGTTGTACGCTCGTCAACCTCACTTGCCGGCACAATAACTAAGGACGATTCCAATCACATGGCCGTTCGCGGTCTGGGGCTTAGACATGGTGGGTCCCTTCAAGAAGGCGCGTGGTGGGTATACCCACCTATTGGTCGTTGTCGACGAGTTCACCAAATGGGTCGAGGCTAAACCGATCAGCAAACTTGACGCACGAACAGCCACCAATTTCCTCTGGGGAATTATCTCTCGGTTTGGAGTTCCGCACAGCATTATCACTGATAATGGCAGCAACCTATCTCAAGACGACATAGAAGAATACTGCAGCGATCTGGGTATCCGGCTTGATTTGGCATCCGTGTCACACCCTCAATCCAATGGACAAGTAGAGCGTACAAACGGCCTAGTCTTATCAGGACTTAAGCCTCGTCTCGAAGCTCCATTACACAGGGCAGCCGACGCTTGGGCAGATGAGTTACAGTCGGCGCTATGGAGTTTGCGCACAACGCCAAACAGATCTACCGGCTACACTCCTTTCTTCTTAGTATATGGCGCTGAGGCGGTGCTACCTACCGACATGAAATACGATTCCCCAAGAGTTCAAGCCTACATCGAGCAAGACGTAGAAGGTGCAAGACAGGATAGCCTAGACCTGCTAGACGAAGAAAGAGACGTCGCTCTACATCGCTCCGCCTTGTACCAGCAACAACTTCGCCGCTATCATAGCCGGAGAGTGCGGAAGCGAAGCTTCAGAACAGGTGACCTGGTTCTCCGCCTAGTTCAAGACAGAAAAGGCTTGCACAAGTTATCCCCGCCATGGGAAGGACCGTTTATAGTCACGAAGGCGCTGCTCAATGGTTCCTACTACCTGGCCGACATCCGCGACGAAGACGAAAAGAAGAGGCGCAAGAAGGCGGCAGGAAAAAGGGGAACCAAGCGCAAAAGAGGCATTGACGATCCGTTCGAACAAACAAGGCGGCCTTGGAATATTGAGCAGCTACGTCCTTTCTACACTTAGCAATTTATAATTGTAATAAGTTAAATATGATTATGAAATAAAAGTCTATGGTTCCTCATCTGTGTTGAGAAGCATGCCATCTTTTGTCTTTTCTTGCAATCATATTTCCCCTATGTATCTAAGTTACCTATTTTTCTAGCTCCGTGCAAAGGTTCAAACTGGTAGATACTTGCAGCTTTCGAGCCAACCTAAAGAAAAATAAACTTTTTGCGCCGCCTAATTCCTTTACCTCTGATTACTTATATGTGGTTCGCCTAGTAGTATGTATTTGACACCAACATGTTGGCTTTGGTCTCTGATCCTAAACGCATGGTTTAGCCCTGATTGTTTCAGCTAAAGTTACCGGCTGAGGTTTGTCAACATACAAAAATTCAAACATATAGGTCAGGGTAAAATTAAGGCGGGCCATATAAATAAGACAAAATAAAACTTGTCAGCTAGTTTCCGCCTAGCAGAGCAACAACAAAAGTATATACAAATATTACAAGTCAAAGTTGCATTGTTTCAGGGGATGACAAATCATGCTAGAAGGAGGCAAGGAAAGAAAGCTATGGCTCGGGGGAGCGTCTACATCAGGCTTGGGGGCTGAAAACTTCAGCCCCGGAACTGTCACTCCCCTCCGCCTCGGCCGTGCCGGCAGCTCCAGCTTCCCCTCCGGCAGGCACAGGATGGCGCCGGTAGAAGATTGAAGTATCCACCATATCGGCAACACGCGTGGCGTAGCCGGCAACGCTGTCCAGAACAGCGGCCGGCTCGACCTCGCTGCCGTCTTCATATGTAGACGGCATGCCTTCGGTGACGGCTTCTATCTCCGCCTCGGGGTAGTGCGCCATGAATAGTCCAAGTGCAGTCTTGGCACCACCCCGCGTCGCCAACTTCAGCGAGCTCTTGTGCAGCTTGGTAGCCTGATCCAACATAGTGGGCACGTCGCTGAATTCGGTCGGTTCCTGGCTGCCAGAGGAGATGAAGAACTTGGCGGCAAACCGCTTGGACGCCGCCAAAGTCTCGGTGATCAGCTCGCATAGACGCGCAAGGCGATCCAGGCGGGGGCTGACAACCTTGTCGTCGCCCAAACCGGCGGGAACTATATCAAAAATAAAACCATCAGTTTGGCTCAGGCTAAGCAAAATGGCAAATCAAAGTAAGGAGTGAAAATTTACCAAGGACCGAGTTATGGAAAGCGGACAGCTCCACCATATGAGCCGCCAACGCATCCTCAGCAGTTTGGGCGCGAGAAGTCTGCTTGGAGATTTCCTCGGCAGCCGTCTTCTCCGCCTCCGCCAACTTCTTGCGCAGGCTTTCCAGCTCACCAGTGAGCTGGCTAGATTCCCGCGCAAATTTGAGATGATGGGCCTCCATCTCCTTCCGGTGATCCTCCTTCATCGCCAAGTTGGCGGCTGCCAAATCGGAAGCTTCATTCATAAGAGCTTGCATATCAGTGGACGCCTTCAGTATATCCTGGGCATGGTCTAGCAGTTCTACAAATATGGATTCGCTAACTAAATGATTGACGGCAACATAAGTCGAAAATATAGCTGAAGGCAAAAAGGATCAACCCTACCTTCATCTTTTTGGCGGGCCGCTTCCAACTCGGCAATCCGCAGGTCCTTGGCCTCGCAATCCTTCTTCAGGTCGCGGCACCGCTGGTTTATCTCGACTCGGGAGGAGACAAGCTCAACGTTGGCGGACACAAGGCCTTGCAGGAAAAATCAAAGGCATAAAACATATTGTCGAATAACCACTAAGCCGGCAGTCAATTTTTTTTGACCTGCCATCTAAGTTCTCGGGGGAAAGACTATGTATATGCCAGAGTTGTAAAAACTTACAGACAGGTCGCCCTCCAAGTCGGCGAAGGCCTAGGAGGTGAAGTTGGCAAAGGCTAAGGCTGACTCCTTGGCCTTCGTGAAGGTGGACCAAGGGTCCCTAACTTTGCCGCCTCCTGCAGTCGGGGCTGCCCTCTGGGACCCGCCGACAGCCGCGTCCAGCAACCCTTCCTTGGCGGCGCGCGATTGAGCGGCTTCATCGGCCGTAGCCTCAGCCAAAAGGAGGGGAGTCGTGGGTGCGCGGTCAGCAGAGGAAATCCTTGGCGGCGCGCCAGGAGCCGGAGCCGGGGGCTGGCGACGAGCATCGCCCATAAAGTTGCCGGCACGGGGCTGGGGAGTTGGCGGCACGGTAGCAGGCGAGCTGCCTTGGGGCCGCTTACCCTTGGAAAGGAGCCTGATCGTCAACCGGGAAGTTGCGACCCTTTCCCTGTCAATAAAAAGCAAGCACAGTCAATTGGGTGTCAGTATTACAGAAGCTCGTCGTCAACAGTTAAAAGCAAAATTGAGTACCTTCGGGGGATGTTAATCCCCGCGATCTCGTCAATGTTGACGAGAGTCGGCTCGGTAGCCGTTGCGATCCGTTTCTTCCTCTCGGCGATCGCCGTGGAGGAAGCGGCGCCGGATGCCTTGCGCTTCTTAGTCTTCCCGGCTTCCGACTCGTAGAAGTCGGGAGCCAGGTCATCCTCCCCCAAGTCGGAGAGCTGAAAAAGAAGACAAGTGTTAATGGAACTCAAGATTAGCCGGCGAAGCTGTCAAAAAGGGGCAAGGAGCAAGATATCTACCTCGAGGGGAGGGTTGTCGTGGGTGTGCATGGGCACGCCCTCCACCACCTTCACCAGCCCCGCCTTGACGAGGCTGCGGAGCCGGAACGCCAGGTCGGCAACCGGCAACCTCTCTTCGCTTACGCGGAGAGAGGCCGTGGCAGTAGGCGAATACTGACACATTTTGTGCGGGCTGTACCGCAGGGGGAGAATCTGCCGGCCGAGCCAGCAGATGACGGTGTCGACCCCGTCCAGCAGAGGGGGAGCCATCGTCCATGTGAGGAATTCAATCCGCATTTGAAAAAGGCGGAGTTCCTCCGTCAGCTTGGGCACCGCCTCGTCCCAGCATGGCCTGGGCATAGGCGCGTTGACGAATTCCGGGATGCCAAATTGGCGGCCCGGAGCTGCCATATCTTGGCAGTAAAAGAATGTGGAGGTCCAGCCCTTGACGGATTCAAGATATGGTATCTTAGGATACCATTGGCGGCCCTGGCGGCAGTTGAAAGTGACACTGCCGCAGGTTGCCAGCCCGTTGTCCGGCACAGTCTGACGCCGGCAACGGAAACAGTATCTGAAGAAGTCTAAGCTAGGCCTAATACCTAGGTAGCCCTCGAACAGAGCTGTGAAGCCGGCTAAGACTAAGATGCTATTGGGCGCTATGTTGTGGGGCTGGAGCCCATAGTGATCTAAGACCTCGCTGAAAAAGGCGGAAGGCGGCAGAGCCATTCCCCTAACTAGATGGGAGGTGAGGATTACCCGTTCCCCGGCTTTCGGAGCCGGGATGACGTCTCCCAAGGCGGATCTCCATTGGCAGTCTTCCCGAGTGGAGAGATAGCCGACGGCCTCCAAGTCTTGGAGGGCGTCTTCGTCGACTATGGAGGGAAGCCAGTAACGAGACCCGAGGTCCGCCGCTTCCTCTTCCTCGTTGACGGGAGCGCCTCTCGCCGTCGTCGCCACGGTGGAAGATGGAGGAGCCAAGGAGACAGCCGCCGACGCGTGCGCGGTAGGAATCCGAGAGGCGGCGGTGGTGACATTGCCCGTCGCCGCCGTGCGGGGCGAGATATCGCGCCGCCCATCGCCGCCACGGGTGCGGTTTCGGTTGCCGGACTGCTGGACGCCGTGGAGGGAATGTCTTGGCCGGTGGACATCGCCGTGCGCGGAGGTCGTCGGAGGAGAGTGCTCGCCGGAGTTCGCTCGGAAGCAAGAAGCGGAGAAGTGGAAGGGCAAGAGGTCGAGGAGAGCAAAGGCAGGGGTGCAAAAATGAACCGTTCGGTTCCCTATTTATAGGTCCAGGCGTTGCTCCCTGTGCAAACGGCATTTTTAGTCGGACACGTGTCCAGCATCCGCTGCGGCACATGATCGCACGATCTCCATGCCTCCTCTTTTCCCGCGATTCGTGATCATGGCGAGATTCCCGCCTAGGCCGTTTTCAAACTGTCGTGAGCCGGCTAAGTGGAATCCGTCAAGAAGAATGCTCGGTGGGATGGCGAAGTAGCCGTCTTTTTCCCATGTTGGATAAAGGCGGCCGCGTGTCAATATCAAGACATGCAAGCCTCGTCAATTTTCAGAATGGTTCAAGTCCTGCAGCCGCCAACATTTGCAGATGAAGAATCAAGAAGAATCCGGCGCCTGGAGAACTTCAACCTTTCTGGGGGCTAATGTTGGGGATATATCAACTAGGGGTATCACCAACATGGATCAATCCGGCTAGTCCAGGGTGGCCCAAGGGTGGTAAGGCTGAAGCCTGCCGGGCGGCCCAGATAGCTGACGTACAAGGAAGTAGGCGGACGGTCCAAGGAAGGCGGAAGGCCGAAGCCCATCAAGCCACCAAGCCCAAGACGGAAGGCGGCAACTAAGCCGGCTAGGTCTAGGACTTTGTTTACTTGCCGGACAAGTACTTGCCTTGTACCCTGGGGTCTGGCCGCCTATATAAGCCGGCCACCAGGGAGCCTTTAGGGCACGCTTGGATACGCATCATACACATTGTAACATGTTCACGGCTATTGCCTCATAGTGAATTATAGCAGCACGTAGGATCTCGCCACCGCCGTGGGATCCGAATCTGGGTAAACTCGCCGTGTTCAATCCCGTCCTCGACGACACCAACCTTCTTCCCCACAATCCATACGTAGGCTAGAGGACCCCGTCTCCTATCATTTATGCCGATACCACGACACACGGCACGCCGCCCACTACGCACGCAAACCGAGGAAATCATCATCACGCATGTGAAAATGTCGCCACGTCAAGTCAAATCAGAACTGAACCGGCGTCCACCGTGGTCAAAGGGATGAGCCCACCATGACATGTCCTATCAACATATTCACACGCCAAAGATGTCACGTGTGACACCATTCGTCTAGCAGACGAACCAAACGCATAAAAGAAATGAGTGTTACTCTCGACTGGCAAAAGAAAAAGTCCTTGCGACTGAGAGAGACAACAACGCATATGCATAAAAGATGGCCAAGTGTAAACTGCCATCGGGAGAGAGTAAAAATCTTCGACTGATAAAAAACAAAAATTGAGATTATCCTCTATCACAAGCAATAAAGGACAATCTCGAGGGCTACTCCCATCGGGAGCACTATCGTGCACCCGATAGAATCAAAAGCATAAAAACATAAAGATTCCCGAGTGAAAATCAGTCTATGATATCTCGGATGTTGAATGCAGGAAATGCAAAGGTAAGACCCATCGATCAGTCGGCCGAGAACCACTCCGGCAGTGTTTTAAATTCTTGATATTTCGGTATCAACAGATGCGATGAAAATCCCGGCGGACGCGCTGGGTAGCAAACTGAAATTGCAAAACGATACAGTAAGTCCATCGACTGGCCTGAGGCGAGTCTGTCCAGTATGTTCCGGGATCAAGCCCGAGGACCCGAAACCTGATTGAAGACAAGCATGGTTTTGCCTAAGTGCAGTTAACTGGTTTCGACTTATCGAATAAATCCAGACTTACTGAGTCGAAATCCTTTGGCATAATTCATAGTCGAAAGACAAAACACAAAAATATCTTATCAAAAGCATAAACATGAGGCGTGCACTATGTAGTGAATACATGACTGATTCTCCAAATTAGCCAAGCACTCGGTGGCTAATGACGAGGTTATACCAAACAGGTACCCCTTCGTGTGGGTATTTGGTACACGTAATGACTAAAACCCAATTGTCAATAGACTTAAAAAACCTAACAAGTGAAGCCCAAGTCGAAGACTTCTACCATAAATAGCATAGTCGGTAGTACTTTCCATATTTATAGTCCTAGTCGGTTACTACCCGAGACCTGTACCACTATATAAAGGACAGGAGGGTGGCCGATCAAGGACACGCCCAATCAGAATCATCACCCTAGCAAGATCAACATCTTGCTAGACCCTTGTACTCACCGCATATTCACAATCAATAACAGACAAACAGGAGGTAAGAGTGTTACATCACTTGAGGGCCCCGAAACTGGGTAAATCCCGCTTGTCAGCCGATGAAT
Source organism: Poa annua (assembly GCA_026929855.1). Lineage (NCBI taxonomy): Eukaryota > Viridiplantae > Streptophyta > Magnoliopsida > Poales > Poaceae > Poa > Poa annua. The sequence goes on along the minus strand of CM049430.1, from coordinate 75,271,573 downwards.
CTAGCAACACTACGCTTTCTCTACCTCATAACTTTTATCCTAGCCTAGTAACCATCGGTATTGATGGGGGCATCCCTCGTCACCGTCCGATCTCTGAAATGGACGGTCCAAATGAGCCCACGTCGCCCCCTAAATCGCGGACACTATTCATTCGTAGTATCTACCAATGAGAGGGTGACACGCGTCCTGATCGCCATCCGGTCGGAGCCCATCACGCCGGTCACCCTGCCTATTTTGCAGAAAAGTATCCGGAAAAACAAACCTGTGCCCCGCGGTCCAAAGGTTAACACGTCGAGGAACCGTTTCGCTAATAGGGAAAACTTGGATGACTATTTTGTAAAAATCACCCGCAGATCCCTCTCCCTCTCTTCCTCCTCCCACGACTCTGAGATCGTTGGCGCCGCCGCCGCGCGGCGCCGCTGTTCCCCGCCTCCCCGTCAGATCGAAGGGGGCGGGGCAGTGTGACGCCGCTCCCCGCTGCTCCTCGCGGAGTTTCCGTGCCGGGATGCCTAGTCCTGGCGGGAGTCTCTGCCGCCGCGCTCGAGCTTCGCCGACGTGTCCGCGCGCTTCTAGCCACGCTCCGGCAAAGTTTGGTGACCATAACGCAGCGGCGCCGCCGCAGCAGGGTGTTGCGCATCCACGCGCGCCCACCGCGGCTAGCCACGTGAGCTGGTTCGCCGGAATTCGGGCCGGCTCCGCCATCGTCCCCGTGGGCAGTGCGCCCGCCGCTGACATCATCATGACGTCATGTTGGGGCCCATCTGTCAGCGTGAAAAGTTTTTTCCCGGAAACGAAAATTCCAGAAAATGAATAATATTGCAAAATTCATATCTTAAGATTTATACATCAGAAAAATACAAAAAAATATCAAAATGATCGCATTAAAATAATCTAATTACTTATGTTAAAATGGAAAGATGTTTGCTTTCTCCCATGAGGTGAATATTTACAAAAAATTCTAAATTCGTTCCACCATATTACAAATTAAAATTAATAATTGCTCCCATATTGTGTTCCATCCGAATATGTCGAGACGGTCTAAAATAATCTAATTACTTATGTTAAAATGGAAAGATGTTTGCTTTTTCCCATGAGATGAATATTTACAAAACATTCTAGATTTGTTCCACCATATTACAAATTGAAATTAATAATTGCTCACGTATTGTGTTCCATCTGAATATGTCGAGACAGTCACAATTAATGCTTACTCATATTAGAAACGCGAAATAAATTCAATTTACAGAATGTCCTAAATTAATCAATTTTGAAAATCCGAAAAGATTCGTATGAACTTGATTGATTTCCAACCCTACATCAATTCCAAATACATAAACTTCCAAAAATTAATTTTAATTGTTACACGGGTGCACCGTATGCCGCGTCAAGTCCCCTAGTCTCTACTATATAATATTGCGTAAGGTGAGGATGGTACGTCATTTTTTTATTTTGATTATACCCCTACACTTACGAGAAATTACCCACCACTGTCACCGCTAAGTTGAAAAAAAACGTTTCAAGTGGTTTGTTTCTTATCCGCCGTTGGAGATCCGCCATGCCACCATGCACAGGCCACCGTAGTAAGGGCCAGATCTCGCCGGAGCCGCCCGGCCGACCACGCGGGCGGCGGCGCGCTTGCACCAGGGCTCTGGACTTGGCCGTCTTCTTGGACGACCAGCTGCTGGCGTACGGGTGGCTGGCGGCCACGGCCGCGGCGATGCAGTCGTCGCTGCTGGGCAAGCTCGGCCAGCCGGAGCTGCAGTGGATGGGTATCTGCGGCCTCGACGGCGCCTTCTGCAGGCAGGTCGACATCTCCATCGCCTGCGCCATCGTCGCTGTACTCGCCACCGCACTCCTCGCCTCCTCTTCCCCTGGGCCCGCCCCGCCGCTCTGCCCCGCCCCCCCGTGCCGCTCCTACACGCTCCAAGACGCCGCAGCCTTCGCCGCCACGGCCGGAAACGACACCATCGTCCTCGCTGCCGTCTCCGGGCCTTACCTCCCTTCCTCTCCATCTGGCTCATCAGCGTCCGCCGCGCCGGCCGCGCTGACCAGGTGGTCGTCAGCGCCAAGGACTAGGAGACCCTCGAGCGCATCAATGCCGCATGGCCCGGCCACGCCGTCCTCGTGCCCCCCGCGCCCGACACCCAAGCCGCTCACAAGTTCGGATCCCAGGTGAAAGGAGAAATTTTAGCTTAATCCCCGAGCTGTTCGATGAAATGTCCATGTGCGTGACTTCCCCGCCTGCCCCATGTGTGAATGTGTGCAGGGGTTCTTTAACTTCACCTCCCGGCGGCCGCGACACCTGCTGCAGATTCTTGAGCTGGGGTACGCTGTCATGTACAACTACGTCGACATGGTGTGGCTTGCCGACCCGTGACTGATGTACGTATCATACCAATGTTGTCTTTCTCATTGTGGCTGTTGGAAGATTATCTGATGATGTGGGAATTCTGGGTGCAGGTGAAGTCACTAGATCATTCACATGCGCTATCCCCGCCAGGTAAGAAGGGGCGGCCATACATTTGCAGATGTATGATCTTCCTGCAGCCAACAGAAGGTGCAAAGCTGTTGATGAGGAAGTGGATCGAGGAGCTGAAGGAGCAGCCCTGGTCGAAGAAAGTCAAATCCAATGATCAGCCATCATTCAACTGGGCTTTGCTAAAGACCAAAGGAGAGGTTAGATACACCTAAATATTTCTTGTTGCATACAAGCAGCGAACTTTGTTTCTGTTGCATTTGGTTGAACTGAGTGTATGCATCTGTCTCTTTACTTTAACAAACGAGCAACATGTGGTTACCTTGTCAATTTGCTTAGGCCTGCTTAAAATTTCAATTGGTTTTGCTGTATGCTTTGTAGTCTAGGTCAGTTGAAGAACCAATAAACTCAAATGTTGGTATCAATCCTGATATTAGCGTACCAGCTGACATTGATAATCTACAACCCCTCAAATATCGATATGTGACATCTTTCGGCGCCACTATGTCGCTACCATCTCCTTTCCGTCTCTGACTTCAAATCCTCACACTCCGACCTCCATCCAGCTTTTGTAACCTTTTTCTCCCACACCCACCCCCATCTTCTTTTCGGCCTCCTTAATTGACCTAACTTGTCACATGTGCCTCATTTGTTTAGTTTGCTTTAGCTCAAATTAAGTAGGTAGCTATGTGATAGGGATTCCCATTTATATAGATCGTGATTTTATGATTGTCGATGAAATGTTCACATATCACAAGTGCATCCTCCCGAAGGTATAACGAGCATAAAAATATTAATTACCATATAAAGTATTCCTACATAGCGAGTTATATTACCAATAAAGTCGATTCCCGTTACAACGCAGGGTCATTTTACTAGTATATATAAAGCCTCTAGTTCTGTAAGGCTGCCGGCCGCATAACTGCGCCAGCCGGAGGAAATCACACTGCGCGTTGAATGAAGGGACGGCCGCTAGTTCAACGAATATTTGAGCTAGTCACCATGCGTGTGGATTCATGGTAAGCAGCATTGCAAACTGCAGGCTGCGTCCGCTGAGGCCTGACGTACGGCTGCCTACATATAAAAGCTGGTGTCCCAGATATCACCTAATAACTTGGATAGGCTGATGGCGTCAACGTTAATTCCACCTGGGAGAGACAACAGAGAACGTACATGGATCTGACTTTCTAAAGTGCGAAGGGGATGCAGAAGCCAGCTTCTCGTTGACCCAGTCGATTTCTTGTCGCCGTCGCAGAGTGGCCAGCTGCTAATTAAGAACACGCTTTGGACCTTTTCCTGATTACCCACAGAGTATATATACTAGTGAAGACCAATTCTTTCATATTCTGTTATGTGTATGGCTTGCGTTTGAAACGGGCAAACACTAACGGAGATGCTCTTCCTCCCTCTATATATTGGTCTTCTCCAACCCATAGAATCATCACTCGGCATCATCATCATCAGCATCACACACGAACTAGCACTACTCACTCTACAGGCAGAAACCTGATTATTCCTTTTTCAAACTCACTTGATTTAGCGAGTACGTTCACATCCAGATGGCATCACAATTCTTTCTCCTCGCCCTTTTGGTTGCATCGGTTTCTCAAGCCTTTGCCTCCGACCCAAGTATGCTCCAGGACTTCTGCGTCGCCGACAAGATGTCGCAAGGTATGTCAAAGTGCACAACCACCCATATGGTAACTATTATTACGGATTTGCATGTATGTGTGCAGTTCATATTCTTCAGCCTGGCCTTTTCTTTTCTGAATCTGTATGTGTATGTGTGCAGTTCTAGTCAACGGATTTGCATGCAAGGACCCGAAAGCAGTCACCGCTGAAGACTTCTTCTTCTCCGGCCTCCACATGGCCGGCAACACGAGCAACAAGCAGGGCTCCGCCGTGACGGGGGTCAACGTCGCGCAGATCGCCGGGCTGAACACCCTGGGCGTCTCGCTGGCCCGCGTCGACTACGCGCCCTACGGCCAAAACCCGCCGCACATCCACCCGCGCGCCACCGAGATCCTGACGGTGCTGGAGGGCTCGCTCTACGTCGGCTTCGTCACCTCCAACCCGGGCAACAAGCTCTTCGCCAAGGTTCTCTACAAAGGCGACGTCTTCGTCTTCCCGCAGGGGTCCGTCCACTTCCAGTTCAACTATGGGACCAACAACGCCGTGGCCCTTGCGGCGCTCAGCAGCATGAACCCCGGCGTCATCACCATAGCCAATGCCGTCTTCGGATCAAAGCCCAACATCTCAGGCGATATCCTTGCCAAGGCCCTTCAGGTGGACAAGATGGTTGTAGACCGCATTCAAGCTCAGTTCTGAAGTATCTAACTAGAGATTTATTTGTTAACGTACGAGCATGATTTAGGATTCTTTCGTTCTTTGTATTCACTCTATTTATTTTAGCGGGGTAAAAAGTGAAATTAAATCTATTTATAATTGTACACACATACTATTATTGAGAAATTATCACCTGTTATTGTGTTGATCTACCTCTCATGAATTCTTTGTCAAACCAATATAATACTGTTACGTACGTTATGGAAGGACTGAAAGCACAAATGTCTGGGGAGGCCAAAACACTCGCATGCAAGTCCTTAAAAAATCCTTCAATCATTAGCTCCGCCTGATCTGTAAAATAAGGGTTTTGCCCACGTTATAAATAAAGCTAAACAGACGAACCGATACAATATGGTGAGTAGCTCCGCCTGATCTGTAAAATAGGTTTTTGGCCACGTTATAAATAAAGCTAAACAGCCGAACCGATACAATATGGTGAGGAAAAACTCTTTCAAAGCAGGTCAAAGATCAAAAGAAAAACAATGGAGAAGTCGCAGGCATCGCCGCCTAGAGCCCACCAAGGTATAGCTAAAAAGGGCCGCCATCCCTCTCACTCCGGGCCATGCAACGCCGATCTTACTAGCAACATCGAGGACCGGGATCGGAGACAACTAAGTCGCCTATAAAGGATAGGATGCCGTAGAGAACGCCCCCGCCTAGGCCAAAGAGCATCAAGATAGGACCCGAACATGTCTGCCGATGCCAACATGGCGGGACCAAAAAGAACCAAAACTCCACGACGACACCCCAAGAGGGTGACGACACTACGCGTCGTTGTCATCAAGACCAAAGCGGTCAGGTTTTCACGTGGAGCTCTGGTATAGGGAATGTACCACAAACGACACCCCCAAGAGGGTCACGACACCCTCAGGCATCACCACCGCTGGCGCCGAAATGCTAGCCTTTTGCCCGAACCTCCACTGCACACCACCGACCCGCGGACCGCCCGCTGCAACAAGTCAGACCCCCCAAGTCATGATCTAGGTGCCACCACTGCCAAAGCACCGCGAACAACAGGACTTTCCGCCGCCTGGCCTCCACCATCCATATGGCCAAAGAGACACGCCACCACAACCGCTACGCTACCCGCCAAAGAGCCATCCGCGCGGTCTACCTTCTAGAGCCGCTGCCTAGGCATCCACGGTCTCTCCACCTCGAGGCAAAAGATACCACCACGATGAACCCAACCGACATAGACGGGGAGGTCGGCGCCAGGTCCAGACCCGCCTGGTCTTGAACCATCGGGCACTCGAGGGAGCTCGATGGCCACCCGATCTAGGCCTGCTTGGCCCAAATCTGACGCCCCCAACCACCAGTAGACAGAATGGTCAAGTTGTGTCCCGCTGCCGACAGCAAATCACGTACAACGGTCAAAGCACGTTCACGCCAGATAAGGCCTTGATGGCCCATATCTGGGCCGCGAGATCCGACTTCCCTGGACACCGCCGCGAATACCCAAGTCTGCACCTTCATCAACGCACCATGCAACCGTCGGTGATGGCGGGGACGCCACTGTCACGCCCTCACGCCGACCACTGGGAAGAGAACTGCCCACAACGGCACACCACCACATGGCTACAGCATCTCGCGCCGCCAGCCGCGCGAGTGGGGAGAGGAGAGCCTGCCACCGCCACCGGCAACATGCGGGCTCGCCTGCGGCAGGGGAGGAGAGGAGGAGAAAGGTGGGCGGAAATGAAGAGGAGTGGGTCGCCTGGCCGAGAGCGACCGAACGACGAATGGCTTTATCCCTTGATCCTGCTATCAATATGCAAAATCTTGCCATGTTTGAAGTCTAGTTGTAATAAAATTAAAATGGGTGCCTATTTCTAACAGATTTTTTTTTCTTAAATCTCAGTCAATTCAGAAAAATGTACACTTTTCTAACAGATTAGTGTAACTGGACCACACCGAATCAGATGCACTTTTCTGGACAGTAATTGCATATTTCTATCTCTTCTCTACTATCTAATACGGCTTCACCACGTGGTGATGATTGGCGATGGTACGTTCGAAGAAAAATACCGATTCGTTCTGTCTAGCCCAGAGCAAAGGTAGAAAATCAGCTGCCCATGGCAACGTGCTCGTGAATCCTCGAACAGAGCACGTCATACATATGAGTTCCAAGTTGTACTACGCAACAATGGCAGAATCGATCCATATCGTGTACGGCAAATGTTGCAATCTTCCATCAAGGAGCTCTTTGTTAGAATTGGGGCCATTACTGGGCCAATAAGTAATTTCAGAAATCTCAAAGGCCCAATTTAATGGCAGCACATGTGAGTGGAGTAGGAGCTAAGTTTAGTCCATACTGCTAGTGGAAGAGGAGTAGCAATAACTTATATAGTGGAGTGTGTTGCTACTTGATAACCTTGTGAGAACATGAGTCTCTCTCACGCGCTTCTCCTCCTCCGCCGCCGCTCGCACGTAGCCGACCTAAATGTGTGCGACGTGGACTTGACGCATGTTGTACCGGTTAGGGTTTTTCCCAAGCCGCGCTATATAAAGTCGGGCACTGTGTGCGCTGCAAACACACTCAAACCAATCTAGGCTTTGCCACCTCGTGCCTTACGTCGCCACCGTAGTCTACCCCATCCCGAGCGCCGACGTGCACCGGCGAACGGGACAGCATGTCTCCGGAACCCTCGTACTTGTGATCATGTACGGGAGAGGGCGAATAAGGTTTTTGGGAAGCGCTCAGCGCGACTGCTCTCAAGCTCTTCATCACGGGTCGCCTTCCTGTACGCTCGCCGGACTCGCGGGCTGCTCGTCAACAACGTCGCCATCACCTTCAGGAAGTTGTTGTCGTCGCTGCTGCTGCAACAACTACGACTACTACTACTACTTCATCTACAGTTGTTCGGTACGTTCATTACGTGCCGATTTGCCGATTGAGTATGTCTATGTCTGTAGACGGTTTGTTGTTGTTCATGTTAATTTATACATCTAGTATTTGCGAGATTAACATGCTAGTAGTTGTTGTAGTAATGTTTAATATACTGGAATTAATCATGGAAATTGTTCCTAATATTCCAACAATCCAAAAACCTTATTTGTATTATAGGCAATTTCCTGAATTAAAAATGAGACATCTATCTGATTCGTTGAGGCCGGACAAGTTGACAGGTGCGGATTTTAAGAGATGGCAGATCAAAACCACGTTGTGGTTGCGAGCTCTAAAAGTGTTCGAGGCTAGTGAGTGTTTACGTGAAGGAACTATATCTGACGAGGATCAGAACAAGTTCAAGGATACCAACACTGTCTTTGTGGGACTCGTTCTGAGTGTTCTTAGCAACAAGTTATTTGATGTGTACATGCACATTTTAGATAGCAAAGAGCTCTGTGAGGCACTGAACGCTAAGTTCGGTGTAGCAGATGCTGGCAGTGAACTGTACATCATTGAGAGCTTCCATGATTATAGGATGGTTAACAATCGTTCTGTAGTCGAACAAGCTCATGAGATACAGTGCATTGCGAAGGAGCTTGAGCACGCTAAGTGTGCCTTACCTGACAAGTTTGTGGCAGGGTGCATTATTGCAAAGTTGCCTTCTTCATGGAGGAACTTCGCCACAACTCTCAAACACAAGAGACAGGAGATATCGGTTGAAAACCTGATAGCGTCTCTTGATGTTGAGGAGAAGGCTCGTGCTAAGGACACTGCTGAGAGAGGTGGTGAAGGTCATTCTAGCGCCAACATGGTGCAAAAGAACCATAACCACGGCAAGAACAAAGTAAAGAACAAGTCTGCTTTCAATGTACCTGCCAAGACTAATTCTTTCAAGAAGAAGAAGAAGATGATGAACAAGTCTGATCTAGGTTGATATACCTATGGAGAGCTCGGCCACTTCTCAGTAGACTGCCCAGATCGTGCAGACAAGAAAGGGAAGAAGGCCAAGACTGCCAACGTCGTGGCCGCTAGCAATACTGATGGGTATGGTAATTTACCATTTGTGCTTTCAGTATTTCATTCTCCATGTTGGTGGATTGATACGGGTGCTAACGTTCATGTGTGCACTGACATCTCTTTGTTCACTTCTTATCAGGTCGCCCGGGATTCTTCCATCCTAATGGGGAATGGATCACATGCTACTGTTCGTGGTGTTGGCACGGTAGATCTGAAGTTTACTTCGGGGAAGATCGTGCAGCTGAGAAACGTGCAGCATGTCCCTGCTATGAACAAGAATCTCGTTAGCGGTTCTCTTCTATGCAGAGATGGGTTTAAGTTAGTTTTGGAGTCCAATAAATTTGTAGTGTCAAAGTTTGGACAATTTATTGGTAAAGGTTATGAGTGCGGAGGCTTGTTCCGTTTTTCACTTTCCGATTTCTGTAATAAATCAGTAAACCATATTTGTGGCGGTGTTTCCGATGATACCAGTGTTTGGCATTCTCGTTTATGTTACATTAATTTTGGTTTGATGTCTCAGTTGTCCAGTATTAGTTTAGTTCCGAATTTCACTATTGCCAAAGGTTCCAAGTGCCATAGTTGTGTGCAATCAAAGAAACCTCGAAAGCCTCACAAGGTAGCCGAGGAGAGACACTTAGCACCGCTGGAACTCGTACATTCGGATCTGTGTGAGATGAATGGCGTGTTGACAAAAGCTGGAAATAAATATTTCATGACTTTAATTGATGATGCTACTAGGTTTTGTTATATAAATTTGTTGCAAACTAAACATGAAGGTTTAGACTACTTTAAAATTTACAAAGCCGAAGTAGAAAATCAACTAGAGAGAAAGATCAAACGTCTTAGGTCGGATCGTGGTGTTTCTCCAAAATATTTGATGTTTTCTGTGAGGAACATGGTATTATTCATGAGAGGACGCCTCCCTATTCTCCCCAATCAAACGGGGTTGCCGAGAGTTAGAACCCTACGTTGACCGACTTGGTGAACGCCATGTTGGACACTGCTGGTTTATCTAAGGCATGGTGGGGGGAAGCTTTATTGACTTCGTGTCATGTCCTGAAAAGAGTTCCTAACAAGAATAAAGAGAAGACGCCTTACGAGGAGTGGTCTGGGAGAAAACCATCACTTTCTTATTTACGCACTTGGGGGTGCTTGGCGAAAGTCAATGTTCCAATTCCTAAGAAACGTAAACTCGGACCAAAGACAGTGGATTGTGTCTTTCTAGGTTATGCTCAGCGGAGCATCGGATATAGATTTTTAGTAGTTAAATTTGAGGTACCTGATATGCATGTTGATAGTATGGAATCTCGTGGTGCAACATTTTTTGAGAACATGTTTCCTATGATGGATATGCATAGCACTGCTAGGATTTCTTCTGAGATATTTACTGAATCTAGTACATCTGTTGATTATTCTGAACAACCACATGTTGAGGAAGTCCTTGAGAAGGATGACAATGAAGCTCCCAAAAGGAGCAAGAGACAGAGGATTGAAAAATCATTTGGTGATGATTTCATTGTGTACCTTGTGGATAATACCCCTAGTTACATTGCAGAGGCATTCGCATCTCCTGGTGTGGATGACTGTCCATAATTAGATGGACTCGATTCTTTGTAATGGAACTTGAGAATTATCTGAACGACCCTACGGTTGCAAACCTGTGGGTTGTAAGTGGGTGTTCAAGAAAAATCTACGGCCTGATGGTACTATTGAGAAGTACAAGGCACGGCTTGTAGCCAAGGGTTACAATCAGCGTGAAGGCGAAGATTACTTTGAAACCTATTCACCTGTCGCTAGACTGACCACCATTCGTGTACTAATTTCCATGAATGCCTCCTATGGTCTGATCGTTCATCAAATGGACGTAAAGACAGCTTTCCTTAACGGAGAGTTGGAAGAGGAAATCTATATGGATCAGCCTGATGGATTTGTAGTAAAAGGTGAAGAGAGAAAGGTGTGCAAATTGTTAAAATCTTTGTATGGGCTGAAGCAAGCACCTAAGCAATGGCATGAGAAGTTTGACAGAACGTTAACGTCCGCAGGCTTTGCCATTAATGAGACTGATAGGTGTGTGTACTATCGCCATGGTGGGGGCGATAGTGTCATATTATGCTTGTATGTTCACGACATACTATTTTCGGTACAAGCATGATAGTGATAAATGAGGGCAAGTCTTTCTTGTCAAAGAGCTTTGATATGAAAGATCTGGGACAAGCTGATGTGATTCTGAACATCAAGCTGATTAGGGATGAGAGTGGGATTACGTTAACGCAATCACACGATGTTGAGAAGGTCTTGAGCCGATTCGGCTTTATAGACAGCAAGCCTTCTCCAACATCCTATGATCCCAGCGTGACCACTCATAAAAAACAAGAAAGAGACGAGTGATCAATTAAGATACTCTCAAGTGGTCGGTTCACTCATGTACCTTGCGAGCGCGACGAGGCCTGATATCTCTTTTGCTGTGAGAAAATTGAGCAGGTTCATGTCTAACCCGGGTACTGATCATTGGCATGCACTTGAAAGGGTCATGCGCTATCTGAACGGTACAATGAGTTACGGGATTCATTATTCAGGACACCCTGCTGTGCTTGAGGGATATTGTGATTCGAACTGAATCAGATGTTGATGAGCTCTACGCCATAAGTGGATATGCGTTTATTCTTGGTGGTGGCGCAGTATCATGGAGGTCTTGCAAACAGACCATATTGATGAGGTCAACCATGGAAGCAGAACTTACTGCTTTAAATACAGCTTCTGTTGAGGCAGAATGGCTGCGTGAGCTCTTGATGGACTTGCCGGTGGTTGAGCAACCATTACCGGCCATCCTTATGAACTGTGACAACCAAACGATTATTGTCAGAGTGAACAGTGCTAAGGATGACGCGAAGTCATCAAGACACGTTAAAAGACGTTTGAAGTCTGTCAGGAAATTGAGAAACTCCGGAGTAATATCTGTTTCGTATATTCAAACAGACAAAAACCTGGCAGATCCCTTTACGAAGGGACTATCATGTAATGTGATAGAAAGTGCATCGAGGGAGATGGGGTTGAGACCCGTGAGCGTTACTCCATAGTGGTAACCCAAGCTATGTGATCGGAGATCCCGTGAATTAGGACCTGGGAAGAACAAGCTAGTGGTGTGACAGAGGAGAGTTATTACCTAACCCTCTCTATGTGAAGATGCACAACTCTCAATATTTGTAAGGCAGGTTGGCTACATGTCTTAATGTGGTTCTGTTGGCTATTCATTGCAAAGATGTTGTTCTACAGAGCATTCTTGAAAGAACACACCTATATGAGTCAAATTGTTAAACGTCACAATTTATGAGATTTGGGTGATCTCTAGTAAACTCATGAAGAGACCAGGTAGTATGACGCATATGCTACACCTGCGGGGTAGTCTACTGGCAGCCAAGTACCAGTTATGATTTTGTGTGAAATCTAGAAGCACCAAACTTGCAATTCAAGGTTCGTCCATTGTTCATGTTGCCGATAGACGTAGCTCAAGGTTCTAGGCAGAAGTTCAACTTAACAGTCTCTGCTGAAACATTGGTATATAAATAAGACTCGAGGTCTGCCAAATATCTCTAAATGGGGATTTGAGATCTGGTGGGGGATTGTTAGAATTGGACCCATTAGTGGGGCAGGCCAATAAGCAATTTCAGAAATCTCAAAGGCCCAATTTAGTGGCAGCACATGTGAGTGGAGTGGGAGCTAAGTTTAGTCTCATATGGCTAGTGGAAGAGGAGTAGCACCAACTTATATAGTGGAGTGTGTTGCTACTTGGTAAGCTTGTGAGAACATGAGGCTCTCTCACGCGCTCCTCCTCCTCCGCCGCCGCTCGCACGCACCGCCCGCCCGTCTCGTCACGACGCGCCGCGGGTTGCGGGAATCTCGCCGAGCCGAGTTTTATTTTTACAGTTTGGGAAAACGGTTTGGACGGACGTGTCACAGATAATCAGTTCGGGTCGCTCCCGGATCGTGGGCTACTGTAACCGACCTAAACGTGCGCGACGTGGACTTGGACCATGTTGTACCGGTTAGGGTTTTTCCCTAGCCGCGCTATACAAAGTCGGGCACTGCGTGCGCTGCAAACAATCCGAACCAATCTAGGCTTTGCCACCTCGTGCCTTGCACCGCCACCGTAGTCTACCCCATCCCGAGCGCCGGCGTGCATCGGCGACCGGTACAGCAGGTCTCCGGAACCCTCGTCCTTGTGATCCTGTACGGGAGAGGGCGAATAAGCTTTTGGGGAAGCGTTCCGCGCGACTGCTCTCAAGCTATTCATCCCGGCTCGCCTTCCTGTACGCTCGCCGGACTCGCGGGCTGCTCGTCAACAATGTCGCCATCGCCTTTAGGAAGCTGATGTCGTCGCTGCTGCTGCAACAACTACGACTACTATGACTACTTCATCTACAGTTGTTCGGTACGTTCATTACGTGTCGATGTGCCGATTGAGTATGTCTATGTGTGTAGACGGTTTGTTGTTGTTCATGTTAATTAATACATCTAGTATTTGCGAGATTAACATGCTAGTAGTTGTTATAGTAATGTTTAATATCTGAAATTAATTATGAAAATTGTGCCTAATAGTCGAACACTCTTTGCCTCGGTGTCGGCCCTGTAGGAGAAACGGTCGTCGTCTCCTCATCGGAGCGCGTATGGTGGTGGAGGAGCTCTTGGCCTCAGTGTCGGCCCTACAGGAGAAATGACCGTCGTCGTCTCGTCGGAGAGGATGTTGGTGGCCGGGAAAGCATGGCCGCGGCAGTGCCACCCTTGCGATCGGATGCCCGTGCACATGCCTAGGTCGGGACACTTGACATCTGTGGGCTCACTGTATCGAGGATCACAGCGGCGGAAACAACGACGATGAGTGCCTTGCGCCATCGATCGATCTCGCGTGCATCTAGAGGCTGTTGCCCTACTGGCCGGGGCGGGGTCAATGCTAGCGCTGGTCAAGCTATTCATGTGCTGCTTCTGAGTTCTATCGACCATGAGTGTACATGTTCAACGCCAACACCAAAAAAATTCAAAACAAGTTTTGAAGGAATTCGAATTCCACAATTATCAAAAGAACAGTACCATCCTATTACATTCCATTATACCTATATTTATGGAAGGTCGTGTCAAGTGCATATGCGCATGCCGGTGTTGGAGGGAACGAGGGATCAAATAGGTGTATTCCGACTCCTCCAAGAACGATTTATTTGTATTAATTTGCTACCTCTACTTCTCGACCCGGCTAATGTGAAAGGCTTCTGTGGAGTGGGGTGAGGTGCTGATGGAGGCGCATGACTCTGTTACGCTGAAACATCGTGGTGGTGGCACACCTGAGCACGATACATTTTTTCCCTATGCGTATAGGAGTAGGAGTCTGTATGGGTCTGTATGTCGACTTAGGATATATGTACTGCTGGGTTTGATTGTTTTACTATCCAAATGGACGAAAGCTTCCACTTCTGATTATCATTTTTCATCTGAACTTTTTTTTGATACGTTTTTATCTGAACTTGATCAACATATAAGACGAGATATTAGTTTATGATAGAGTGAGATGAGTCATCAGTGTGTGTGATGGGTCATTTCTTTCGTCCGTAGCAACACATGGGTATTTTGCTAGTTTTTATAAACTGTGATTGCACTTTTTGAAAAGTTATTAAGACTTAAGAAAAAATCAGCTGACACTTAGCAAATTCGAAATTCAAAAGAAGCAAATGCATTAGAGTCGAGTCTCGAGAGAGGCCGGTAGAAAATCCGGACCGGGGCGTGCCTGGCCAACAAGCAAATACCGTGCTCCGTGGTGATCTCGAGCGGTGCTCCTAATTAACTGTATGCACCACGTCAGGGTTAATCAGATCGACTCGCACTGACCTACGAGGAGAAACGATAACGGCTATATAAATATAAATACACCTCCCAGAGATTCCTCGGCCTCCTCAAGAAATTTCCACGATATCTCTCCCGTCCTCCAATCGCCAAAACCCTAGTCGACCACCCTCGATAAGGAAAAGGAACCCTAACCGACGTTGAAAAGGTATAACCAAGTAATCCTCCCTCGATCGCTAAATCGTTTTCTTGTGTTGTGCATCCTGGTATGATCAGGTCGATCGGAAATTCGGAATCAGACACGGAGTTTATCTTGTTGGGTCGCTGTTATTGTAGGGTTATTGCCTCTTGATCTTTGCTTCGTAGTCCGGCTGTTATGAAACTTGTGCTCCTTTGATCGTTGAGTCTGATTGGTATAGCTTGATTTTATTGTGATTAAACATTGCTCTCTAGATTGTTTCAATGAAAAATATTGCTCTCTAGTTTGCTGCTCAGGATGAAGGCGTACTCGTTGGAGTATGCATGCTACATACAACTATTCTTACAACTATGTAGTCAAATCAATATGATCATGAACAGTACACCGTACATGCATGATGATGTAGTTGTTTTACCTATCTGTATGTCGTCGTTAAAACTCATGTTTATTTCGTGCAGTTATTTTTTGTCCTGTACAGCGGATGTTATTTGCATGACCAACTAGTTTTTGTAGCTAACTAGTGTTAGCCCCTACACCAGTTTTCTAGGAATAGGATAATGCATGCTTACCTTTGGATACATGTTTGTGCTAGTCCGTTGAGAGCGGATTTCCCACAACTAGGTTGGGCCGCCTGGCTTATCTGGGATGTTTATTTTTGATCCAACGATCGTTATGTTTTCTTACAAAAAAGTCCCTGCATTTTAATCACAACGATTCGGTCCAGTTGTAAAATTAGCATAACACTTCATTATGTCTAACGTTTGTGAAAATGTAAATAAATTGTGATTTTTTTGCTTTATTACTGGTCCTGAATTTATTTTAGGTTCCTGACAATTTTTTGTATTACAAAGATTTTTAGTTCCTTCCAATATTTTCCGTGTTAACAAGATTTGCAGTTTGGATCTGGACAAATCGATGGATCTGGATCTGGACAAATCGATGGTATTTTTTAGTAATCAGATTGGATCTGTCGATGGACATTATCTAAAAACAAGAAACGAATCTGGAGAAATCATATGTATTAAGAAAGAAAAATCTTCATGGAACCATGCACAACAAGTTTTTACCATGTATTTACGAACGAAAATCAGATCTGAAGCATGTACATGAACCAAAAAAATGCATCCAGAGCATGCATATGAACAAAACAATTACATGCATCCAACCTGGAGCTATCCAACCTGGAGCTTCACGAATCGATCGATGTAAAAAAATACAGCCTGATTCTCCGACCTGGAGCTTTGAGAACCCAACAAATCGAGCAACCCCTTCCCAAAAAACCAGGAAGAACTCCACCAGATATATATTACTTCCGGATCAAAAAGTTCAGCGATCCAAGAACAGATCACGCATTAAAATAAGTACAATCTACTTCCGGATCTGAGCTTCACGTATGAAACAAAAAAGATAGTACATGCGCCAGCGTTGGTGAAACAATTCAAGGACCCAAATCCAGATCCGTGTGTGGAGGTGGAGCTCGAGGTGGCTCCCCCGGGTGGTTGCTCCAGATCCCGCCGTATCCGGTGGTCGAGCTGGAAGTAGGTCGCCAGCGCCCCCATGGCTGGATTCAAGTTTTCCACCTCCAGATCCACGCCGGAGGTAGCCTGCACGTCGGGCAGCGCGGAGAAGGCGGGGCGCGGGAGGAGCGCGGCGAGCTCTGGTATCCGGCGGCGACGCTCGGTGCTGGAAGGAGATGCGGCGCCGGAAGAATGCCGCCGGCGGCTACGTGCGCACCCTGGAAGGTGGAGGTCGGGCTGGTGGAGAGAAAATGATTAGGATTAGAGGAACTGGGGCAGTTATGCCCAATTTAAAGGATGGGGTAAGTCGTTTGTTTGAAATACATGGGCCTTTTTACAAATCGGAGGGCGCATTCTGCAAAAACCTAGCATGAATCTTAAAGCGTATTAATGGCCAGGATAGGCCGGATACCCCAACCTAGTTGTGGGAAGAGCTTTTCGTAGTCCGGAGTGACTTTTTTGTTTCTGGACAATATAATGCTAAACTCTGCCTATTGAGTTGAACGCTTCACGTACGAAATTTCCATCGATCCTAACGTTGTTGTGCTGTCTTCAGATGCAGATTTTCGTGAAGACCCTTGCGGGCAAGACTATCACGCTTGAGGTGGAGTCGTCTGACACAATTGACAATGTCAAGGCAAAGATTCAAGGAGGGCATTCCCCCGGACCAGCAACGTCTTATCTTTGCCGGCTAGCAGCTTGAGGATGGACGCACCTTGGCAGACTACAACATACAGAAAGAGTCCACCCTGCACCTCGTGCTCCGTCTACGTGGTGGCACGCAGATCTTCGTGAAGACGCTTACCGGCAAGACCATGTCTTTGGAGGTCGAGTCTTCAGACACGATTGACAACGTCAAGGCAAAGATTCAAGACAAGGAGGGCATTCCCCCGGACCAGCAGCGCCTCATCTTTGCAGGAAAGCAGCTTGAAGATGGCCGCACTTTAGCAGATTGCAACATTCAGAAGGAGTCGACCCTGCACCTCGTGCTCCGGCTACGCGGTGGTCTCTGAGTCTGCTTTCAGCCTTTGTGATGGTCTTATAAATCTATGTAGTTTGTCCGTAACTATCTTGTGCTCTTGTAAACAAATGTTCTGTTATATTGCATCGAATCAAGGTTGCTTAAACTTTGCTCATTTATAAATTTTCTCCTATGCTGTTGAAGTTTAGCAAAGCATGCTCTTACTGCATGCCTCTCAGCTTCAAATAAAACACCAAAATAATGAAATACAACGCAATACGCGATATGATATGCAGCTGCAAGGAGAGACTCGCCATCGCAGAGATCATGTAGTCAAGTGTCAGCTCTGTACAATTTAAACTCAAAGGTAGCGAAAATTTATACTCAATGGACATCACAATATCCTGGTAGTAACAAGTCCAGAAGCCCCGTATAATCTCTGTGCGATAGCTTTAGGTCTAAACACAGAAAAACAACATAGCATGATCCACCTGAAGCATAAACACCCAAAAGCACGAGCATCGCCTTCTGCAGCACAGGTCTGGAGAAAAAATATATGCAGAAATACAGACATAGCAGGGTACGCTGCGAGATTATGTCCAGCATGGGAAACCAATGGACAAGTTAGTAAGTTGTCTTCGCAATACATCCTATGTTAGAACAACCAATGTACGAGGCGCAGACTTCTTCCAATTAAAAGCGCGCTGTAACATAGCATGTAGCCGGCCTGCAAAAATTATTGGTGATCATTATCACTAGTTGGCAAACATGAACTAAGTGGCATTTCTATGCAGCTGAACTATTTTAATTGATTGTGCAAACTAGCCACAGCTTGAACATCTTCCACTAAGAGTTGCTCAATACAGAAAACATGCTATTTCATACCTATAACATAAGATAAAAGGAAAAATATGATGGCTTATCGACAAAGCAGTTTCTACCCAATTCTTTTGCAAGCTTAAAAAATAATCTTCACCAGCTTCTCCCATAAGCCGCCTAGCTTATTACTCGAGGCTTCCAGTTTAGTTATGGCATAGCTAGTTTAAAGCCCAAAGTAATAAGCTGGATGGCTTATGAGAAAAGCTGGGGAGGGGCGACTTATTTTTTAAGCTGGCAAAAGAATTGTTAAATGCAACAGAATACACATGTCTCAGTTTGAAAGTAGTACTCATCCTATTGATCTGCTACGTTATATTTCTTCACAAACTGCGAAATAGGAATGAATTGGTGTTGTGACAGTCAAAAGAACATACTTGTCTAGCTACTACAGTACTACTAAGACAACATGCAAGTGTAACATTCTAACTATGAGATTTTTTAACTTCCAAAGGTGTCTATGAAGGTTCTCTTACGAGTTAAGATGAAAAATTAAGCTCTAGTTCAAGAAAATACGCATGTGCTTCATTCCATAGGGACTCAAAGAAACCAACAACTACTTAAACAGAACAGCCAAAATGCAGGACTTACCAGCCTATCTACTCCAATCACGGGTACACACAAGTGCTTCAATCGTCTTGATGTTTAATGTGCTCCATTGCTTAGGAATTACCGGGTTACCGCTTCTGAATGCTGCCTCACAATGAACAGAAGACGATGGCATTGACAATACATCCTGCGCCATAATTGAGAGGGTTGGATACTTTGCAGAATGACTCATCCACCAGTTTAGAATATCAAAATCATCCTTCCGTGGAACAAGGCCATCTTCAAGGTAGTTGTCGAGCTCTGACAATAGTTGACTCCTTGTCTGTGCAGTAATATGCTGGTCCCAATCTTCCAATGAATCACTGTCAAATCCATACATTTCAACATCATGAGCTTGAAGATTTGAGGTCTGAGTATTTGACTGATCCATAGGGGTGCAGTACTCATGAAACAATTCCCTTGTTACATCGGTTACATCATTTACATAGTTCGAGGCATCAGCGCCAAAAGCTCGTTTAAGACGGAAGTCGATAAAAGTAATTTTGAACCTTGGATCCAGAACAACAGGCACTGACAACCACAAGTAAGAACTTTGCCAATATTCATCGAATGCTTCCTGCATCTCCCTAACCATGCTAGCAACATCAGCATGTTCAGTAGATGCTTCTTCTTGCAAAATCGTCCTAACTTTCCATACTTCATGGAAGTACATGTTTGCTGTCAGGCAAACAGAACCAGAAATTACTTCAATGGCTCGATAAAAAACCCTCAAAATCTTGCACATAGGTTCAGCAATTTTCATTTCATCCACGGACACCAATTCTTCAGAGGGAATTGCCTTCTTGAAATGCAGAAGTACCTCAAGTCTAAAGTAAATTTTGTGCCACCATTTCGCATCTTCATGTGGGCATTTCATACCAACATGACCAACAACTTCCAGAAGTTGCTGCCGAGTCAGCGATGAAGATGCATGTGCTTGGATGAATCTCTCTAGCATATCGCCGACAAGGTAAAGCATTTGTTGCCCTTTTGAAACAATGCTGTTAAGCACATCATCAACACAAACAATATTGTACAGCTGACCTCTAATAGGAAGACAGTTCTTCTGTATGAGCATGTCCTTCAGCTTTGAGATACTTTCGTCTGTTCTTATTTCGCTGACAGATGTCAAGCAGAAAAGCTTCCGGTCAAGATTCCAATCTCTTATAGCTTCCCATATGACGTTATATGCCCCACTCTCAGATTCTAGCACACAAGCTTCCTTGTAGTGTATCATCCTTTCCAAATTAGAAGGTGGGAAACAAAGCACGCCAAACTTGATTATTCTCCTCTGAAGCTTCCAGTCCGCATCAATAAAATGTGCTGTCAAACATAGGTACTTTATTGTGGGCTCAGCTCCATGAGGAACCCACACACTTGCTGATAACGAAACTCGCCGTGACAAAAGTACTATTTTCTCCTTAAGGTCAGACTTTTCTTTCTGAAACAGAAGAGTTGAATATTCTTCAATATCTAGGCTTGAAGCCATGTTAAACATAGGATTGAGGCCCTTCGCAAATTTTTTCATTTCTTCATGCTCCACAATTGATAGGGGATAACCATGCATTACTATCATCCTAGTTAGATCTTGATAAGATGCTTCTTTATCTAATTTCCTGGTATGAGCAGACGAGTTACTTGGTTCTGTTGGGGTCATGTTGTGTGCTGGTAAAGCTAGAATGTGCTGATTCTGATAGGTTCTGTCACCAGGGCTATAACCCATGAGGAGCCTGTTAGCATATTCTGCAATCTGAACCTTACCATTTGTCAAGGCAGGTGAAAGCTCGCCCTTCACCCGAGATTGTACACTGATTCCAACCCGTGCTGAGCAAGTCTGAGTGTGCCGGTTCAAATGGCTTCTACCTTCTGCACTAAATCGCTTGTGGCAATGAACACAGTCAGCACCCTGGACTCTCCCATCAACATAGACAGGCGTAAAGTCCATCCACACCTTTGATCTGAATCTGATGTTCTCACTAAGATTTACTGAGTTTATGTCATCGAGTGACTCTAGAAGAATCTGGTTGATCGGATCAATGTCATTCACACCTACTACACATAAAATACATATACATTAGTTAAATATTCCTCTAAGATAAAAGAGGTAAGTCAGCATGAAAAAAACTGCCGCTTGCACCATGAATTTACACTAGACCGTCAAATAACAATATCTCTAGCCTGATGATAAATGTCCAAGCATTCCAATTCTAACTGACAAAACTACTAGAAATTTCCACAAAATCTATCTAATCTTAAGATGGCACAAAAAAAACATAGAATACTCTAAAGTTCCATTATGCAGGATCTACAATTGCAACCTTTCTATAAGAATTTCTCCTCTTGCTTTAGAGTTATCATGAAAAAAGAATCTTATGTGTAATCAAATTGTAATTTGTAACTTGTAAACAGTGATCATGTGTATGAAGAATGTGTCAGGTAACTCGAATGGAACCACCATGCATTATTTTTTCACATTAACAAGTGTCGCACGAAGGATATAGCATTTTTTTTACATTAACATAGTGAAAAAGACATTTGTTAGCTGAACGCTATTTTACACTATGTTGCACCGACTGTAACAAAGCATGTAAGCAAAGGGTAAAGTATGCAAAAGTGGCTCTATCCAATGGGATTATTATAAAAAACCAAATGGAACCTAAAGAAGCATAAATTTTACAAGCAGCAAAGTATGCAAAGTGGTTCTATCCAATGGGATTATCATAATCTACCTGAGCGCAAACAGAACCTAAAACAGAGAAACACATGCAAATTATTAAACCTACACATGACAAGCATGTGCAGACAAATGGAAAATCGGCTGCTCAGTACCAAAAGTACAACACATGTAAGAAACAAAATGAACACACCATATCGAATGTCTGTATCTTGTAGCTCGCTCAGATCAAATCCTTCTTTTACTCGACAAATTTTATGATGCCGCCACAAATGGCTGGTCCCATTGGAACGTCCTTCAGCACCTTTGCAACTCATGAGAGTATGGCAGTAGCGGCATTCTGCACTTTGAATCCCTCCGTTCATATATATGGGTGTGTACTCTTCCCACACCTTCGACCTCTTCTTCCTGAACGTGGATGCGGCGTCAGAATCTAGCCCAATTGGCAGATCATCGTCACTGTCATGCTCATGCTCATGCTCACCATGCTCCATAGCTGCAGTTGACAGTCAATTTTCAGCATAGCACATGATTAAACTGCAGAGTGGATACATACGAATAAAGTACAATAAGCAACCTCGCCTACAGACATAACTCTTAACCCCTCCAAAAAGGCTACAACTCCCTCCGTCCCAAAATAAGTGTCTCAAATTTGATAAAAAGTGGATGTATGTAGACATGTTTATGTCTACATACATCCATTTTCGATCAAAGTTGTGACACTTATTTTGGGACGGAGGGAGTACAAAACTTGTATAAGCATGATTTCGTAGAGACAAATAGTAGGTGCAAACGTGAAGCACAAAGGGCAGCAGTAAAATGCCAAGCGGGTCAGCATGAACTTTTAGTATGTTACAGATCAACAGTTCAGTATGTTAACAGTTTCCCCTTACACCAACACCTACTTATATCCTCACTTACTTCACGCAAAAAAACAAGTCACAGTAGAACATATGAACAAAAACTAGCACACGTTTTTTAACGGGAAAAAAACTAGCACACGTTCACAGCAGCAAACAGGAGCCGACAGCTACAGAATTTGGATCCGAAAACAAAGGAACGGGGATCGCGTCGCTTACTTCTCCTGCGAAGCTCAAAATTCCACCAGAAATGGAGCCGCAATCCAAGTGAGGATCCCCGAGTCGGAGCAGACCCGGGCAGCCGGGGATCGAGGCCGGCGACGCGGCGGAAGCGGAAGCGCCAGCAGCGGCGGAGAGAGGGATTCGGGTAGGGTTAGGGTGTGGAGCTGGATATGGATCTGTGGGCAGTTGGGCTCGTGGGTAGCCAGCTCCAGCCCGACCCAATTTCCGGATATGGGCTGATCGGCGGTGACCCAATTACGCCTGAAGACTGCAGCCTCGTGGGCCAGCTAAAGTGATGTTTACTTTTTCGTTTTTCTTTCTTCTTTTTTCTCCTGTTTTCTCTTTCTTGTTACATCTTTCGGTTTCTTTTTCGTTTTTATCTGAGAGAAAGCTGAGAAAAATGGTGACATCGATAAAAAATAATATTTCAAAATTTTATAAGAAAATATTTTCAACTATTTCAAAAAGATTGTTCATGAATTTTCATAAAAAGGTTCGTACGAAATAATTGTTCACGAGAGTCAAAAGGTTCACCTACATATGAGTTTCCAAAAAGTCAAGATGTAAGAAAAAAAGTTCATAGTCAAACATGAATGAAAATTTGAAAAAACAGAGAACAAATAAAGGAAATGGGAAAACGAAAGGAACAGATTTTCAAAGCAAAATTAATGGAAAATCTTACCTGGGTCCGGACGACTCCACGTGTGGGCGTCATTACTTTACTCTATATATTATGGCGCGAGTTTTTCTCACCCTCTCATGCTTCGATTTACTGTTCATGGTGAACAGTTATGAACAGTACCCCACGCAGTTTTTAGAAAAGCCCCTCCGTTTTCCATATATCACGAACTGTACCCAGGCAAAAAACACTGCTAGCCGAATAACCTCCATGACGCCCCCGCCGCCCAGCTCCTGGGTCCCGCCCGCCCTCCAGCCCGGCCGTCAGCGCTACCTCCAGCCCGGGCCCACGCCGCTCTCCACCCACGGCCACCCGGGCTGCCCTCCAGCTCGGCCGCCGGCGCCATCGCGCCTCCGGTCCAGCCCCTTGCCTCGACGTCCCTCTCCTCTTCCACCTGCTGCAAAAGCCAGGCCGGGAGAGTCTATGGGCGGCACCACCTTGCATCGGGCGGAGCGGGCTGAGGACGGGAGGCCAGTGCCCGCGATTGCGCATTGACGGGAGGCTGGTGGCAGTGAGGGTCTATCCACGAGCGCAGCGGCGAGGGCGCACCGACGAGCTCGCTTTGCAACCGCGCCGTCGTGGGAGGCGCACAAGAAGGACGACGGGAAGGAGCAGCCTCACCGGCTCGGCGCCGACGAATTCCTTCTTCATTGATATGCAGGAGATATGCCCTAAAGTCAAATAAATATATAGTATTTATCTCATAACTTTATAATATGTTTTTGTATTATATTATAATTGTATTAATTGGAATTGTTAATACACGTGTGATACATAGACAAACCAGAGTCCCTAGTAAGCCTCTATATAAACTAGTCTAAGCAACAGTTGATCGAGATTCCCGATCATGGACAATGACGTCGGTTGACAATGGGGTCATCTTATTGGTAAAATGAGGTGATGGACATACGCAAAGTATTGCAATAAGATTGTATTACGATGTTTGTCATATGCAATAGAGAGTAATACGATAGCTTATTCCTTAGACCGTGAGATCGTATTTATTGTTGCTCCGTAGAGGTACTTTGAGTGCATCAAACGTTGTGTCTTATATAGCATGACAATAAAGGTGTCTATCTTGGGTATCTCGGAAGAGTATGTTGAGACGTATGGATCAAGAGGGGGATTTTTTTCATTCGTATAATGAAAAGATACTCTGGTCCCACTCGGTGAGATTACGTCTATATAGTTGCGCAGCTTATGACTGTCATGGAGATGTAATGTCACAAACGAGTTATTAACATTTGTCGGTAACGAGATACAACAGGGCATCGCGATCATATCTCGGACAAGGTAGTATCATAAAAACAAAGGGAATGAATATCATGTTTATGGTTCAACGACGATATTCGTAGAATGCACAGGGGCCGTCACAGGTATCCATGTCTCACTAGCGGTCATTGGCGAGTGAAGGGTCTCGACCATGTCTGGAGTGTTCTCCAACCGTAGTGTAACAAGACTTACGGTCTTAACGACACTTGGAGAAAGTTTTGGAATAATATAGGGAGTGAATGGAGAGAGAGAAATAATCCGAAAAGTGTTCCAGTGATCCGGAAGGTGTTCCGGGAAGGTCTGGAATGGTTTCGGAAATGTCTGAAAGATGTTCGGGTGGTCCGGAAAATGTTTCGGGGTCACGGGAGATTAAATAATATGTAAATATATTAATTATGAATTAATTATATTTTATAATAATTTAATATTAATTAAAAGAAGGAAAAAGTGGGTAGCCCACTGATGCACATGGTGAGTGTGTTGTTGGGAGACCCTAATAGGAAGGTGTGAATTAGTGCAGCAGCAAGTTTCCTTCAGTATGAAACCAAGGTTATCGAACCAGTAGGAGATGAAGGATTCCCTTGAGGTGTCAAGGCGCCAGCAAAATGTTGCTGCTAAGTTGACGTAGAGCCTACACACAAACAATCAAGATACTTTGCCCCAACTTAATAGTAAGGTTGTCAATCTCACCGGCTTACTGTAATAAAGGATTAAACGTATGTGTGGAAAAAATAGTGATATTTCAGAAAGTAACATGTTTACAGTTATGGTTTTATCAGATTAATGAGAAGGACCGGGGTCCACAGTTCACTAGTGGTGTCTCTCCGTAAATAATAATAACATTCATCCATGCGTGATAAACAAAGTATAGCTAGGCAACTGACAAAATAATGATAAGCAACCCAATGCATATACTAATGATATGGTGTCTAGTGTGAGATTCATTCGGGCATTACATCAATATACATAGACCGTTCCAACCGCATCTATGACTAATAATCCACCTTCCGGTTAGCGTCCGCACCCCTTTCAGTATTAAGTTGCATGCAACAGATTATCACCTTAAGCACTGTGTGTAAAGTAAGTAAGTAACATCATCCTTAGACAAAGTACTACTGTTTTATCCCTAGTAGAAACAGTACATCTACAACCTTAGAGCTTTCTGTCACTGCCCCAGATTAAATAGAGACATGAACATACTATCGAGCATAAATACCCCCTCTTGGAGTTACAAGCATCTACTTGGTCAGAGCATATACAAGTAACGGAGA
Source organism: Poa annua (assembly GCA_026929855.1). Classification (NCBI taxonomy): domain Eukaryota; kingdom Viridiplantae; phylum Streptophyta; class Magnoliopsida; order Poales; family Poaceae; genus Poa; species Poa annua. The sequence goes on along the minus strand of CM049430.1, from coordinate 75,245,902 downwards.
GCATGCAAGATCATTAAATAGCACACACATGATATATTATGAAGCAATAACTTTAGTACTCAATATTCATCGGATCCAGCAAACACAACATGGAGAATTACATAAAGATGATCTTGATCGTGATAGGCAGCTCACAAGATCTAAACATGATAGCACAATAGGAGAAGACAACCATCTAGCTACTTCTATGGACCCGTAGTTCAAGGTAGACTACTCACGCATCAGCCCGGAGGCGGTCATGGCGATGTAGAAGCCTCCGGGGACGATTCCCCCTCCCGGCAGGGTGCCGGGGAGCAGTTCTGATCTCTCCCGAAGTGGTGACGGCGACAGCGGTGGCTCGGGACCCGTGGAGGAAAAGGTGATTAACCGTCTGGAGTTTTTAGGTCAGGGGGGTTTATATGGGAAAAAGACCTAGGTCGGTGGGCGCCCGAGGGCGCCACACCACCTCCCGGCGCGACTGGCTTCTAGCCCGCGCCACGAGGCGATGTGGGCCCCTCGGGGTCCGTCTTCGTCTCGTCTTCGGTTCTTCTGGTCACAAATATTCCAAAAATAAATACTGGTTGGCTCGTTTTCAATTTTGCGGATATTTCCTTAAGAGCTTTTCTGAAACCAAAACCAGCAGAAAACAGGGAAGTGGCACTGTGGCATCTTGTTAATAGGTTAGTCCCAAAAATGCATAAAACTATATAAAATGCATATAAAACATGTAATAACATGATATAGCATAGCATGGAACACAAGAAATTATGGATACATTAGAGACGTATCAACATCCCCAAGCTTAGTTCTACTCGTCCCGAGTAGGTAAGAACGATAAAAGAAGAATAATTTCTGAAGTGACATGCTTAAACAAAATCTTGATCATGTAATTCATTGTAAGACATGTAAACTGAAATCAAATGAATAAGGGTTGTATTTTATATTGATATCAAACGAGTAATGGATAAACAAGTAGGTGAAGCAAGCAAAGCTTTCAATGATATAGTACTAGATAGCAACCAACCGTGCAAAGTAGATATTAAATATGATTTAAGTTTCAAGCACAACAATATAATCATCTAGTGCTTCCAACAAACATGACAACTACGAAAGGATCAAGTCAAGTAATAGAAATATGTGAAATGCTTTTATACATGCACTAACGGGTGTGGGAGCTATCATGTCCCTTGACATCATGCACCCTGCTTTGAGATCCGTATAAGTTAGGAAGGACATAAATGTTTCGAAATGTTTTTCAGGATTTTTTCATCTTTTACCAACAGTACGTATCCTGTGCTAGATTTTACAGAAACATGGGCAGTGGCCCGGAAACCGCTGCTGTGCTAGCCCAGGATTCGCGGAAGGCACTATCCATTATTCTTTCCCCACTTGCTAAATAAGATCATCTTCTTCTGCGGCGACCAACGCGCCTGGCATCCGGTGTGGGTCGCGCAAAGGTGGAGGTTGTTGGAGTTGACAAAGGAGCGCGAGGTCTTGGCGCCGACGTCGGCGAAGAAGCCGGCGACGCGGGATGACAAGCTCGGTTATCTTCGATCCGCAAGATCGGCAGCAGCGAGCTGAAGGAGAAGGCCAGCAGGCGGAGCAGCCAGACGCACTTGGTGAATCGTCAAGAAAAGACGCACTTGGTGGCCACGAAAAAGCACTGCAGCAGCTGCTCGGGCCACGGCCAGGACCAGCCAAGCGCGGCCACGACGCAGCTCATCTATTGGTCGCAGAACCGGCTCAGGTCCTCGCTATAGTACCTGGTGCCCTTCCTCAGCACCTCGTTCCAGCTTAGATTGCGCAGCGCCACGAACGAGTCGAAGCTCTCCCGGCGGTCCTGCTTCGAGTCGAGGTGCCTCGGCGCGCCGTTCCTATGGAAGCTGCAGTTCTCGAAGTCTTGGTACAGAGACTGGTTCATGATCGCCTCCAGATGGTACAGAATGGCCTTGGAGTAGTGCTGGCCGCCGGTGATCGCGAGCCGGTACGGCTGCAGGAGCAGGTTCAACTTCTATGAGAGGCCGTTTTCGGGCTCTCCGGCCTGCTGGATCAGGGACTTGCAGAGTTGTTTCACCGACAGGCGAGCCTCCGAGGCGATCTGCATGAATCCTTCCACCATGGCCACTCAGTTCACCGGCATGCTGCTGGTGCCAGGGAGCTCTCGGCTTGCCCCGACTGACCTCGACGATGACGAGAGGCTGCATCGGCGAGCTCGGCGATGAGGATGGAACGCAACGGAGGGTCGCCGAGGGCGCTGAGAAGACGAACGCGATCTGGACGTCCAGAGGGCCCCTCCGCACAGGTCTCCTCTCCGCGCCGATGCGGGTCGTCTCGGCGACCACGTCCCCGGCTGCAAGAAGAGCTCCGCGGTCGTGGCCGGCATGGCTGTGGTCAACGACGTGTTCGTCATGCGCCTGTAAGGAGAGCTCCGTCGTTGTGGGCGACGTAGCCGTGGTCAACGACGCGTTCTTCATGCGCATGCAAGGAGCGCTCTGCGCTCCACGGTCGTGGCCGCGTGGCTGTGGTCAACACCACGCGTTCGGCCGGGGTGGAGGAGGAGGCGGTCGAGGGAGGCGGCGGCGCAGAGCAGGGGAAGAGGAGGAGGACGGTCGCGCGAGGAGGAAGGGTCGCCCGACCGTAGGGCTGCCAGCGGCGGCCTTGCCTGCACTCGGGAGGAGGGAGAGGAGGAGCAGGGGAGGAAGACGGAATCTCGAAAGGGAATAAGAGAGAGAAAGAAAGTGGAGAATGAGATGACTGTAAATGTACAGTTTGATTGGACCTTTTTACTATGTACCGACGGGACAGAATGAAACTGAAAAGTGTGGCCTTTTCTTTGGGCACGAATCTCGATAACAGAATGTGTGGCTTTGATATGTCCTATACCTAGTAGTGCATGTATAAAATCCATTCTTGCTATGCACGTAGAAGGTCAATATATTATTTGTTCAAAAGAAACAAGCAAGAGTTCAACGTTGGTTCCTGGCACCAGGATGCTATGGCTAAGAGAATGTTAACGGAGGTTTGGAAGGCCAACGGAAGAAAGACTCACAAAGCTATAGATGATCATTAGATAAGAGAAAGTCATACAATCGAAACTATGCAAGGAGTAGTGATTGCCATACAACGGATGCACAATGAGCTATAAGTATATGAAAGCTCTCCAATGGAACTAGTGGGGGTGCATCCAACTTGCTTGCTCACGAAGAACTAGAGCACGTTTGAGGAGGCTCATCATTAGAATATACAAGCCAAGTTCTATAGTGTAAAGTTCCCCACATAGTTATGCAACTAAGACATGAAAACTGAGTAAATGTGCTAAACATGAGCACAAATGATGATCATAAATGATATGGTGCTATAACATGAGCACAAGTGATGACTATAAATGATATGGTGGTGTAACATAAGCACAAGTGTGTGATAAAGAGTAGTATTGATGCCCCCTTTTTATTCTTTCTTTCTTTTTGTTTCTTTTTTTTTCTTTTTTTTTCTTTTTATGTTTCTCTTTTCGACGGCCTCCATGTCTCTTTTCACTTTTAGGGGCAAGCATCCTAATATGATACATGATGTATGACAACACACTAATGATGATAAAACAACATACTGATATAAGTAACTAATATGAGTGTGCCATAAGAATACATATGACAACGGTGCCTCTACCAGTGTAAAAGGTTATGCAATGCTCTAGCGTAACATGGGTAAAACCACACATCAGTTTTATAGAAACACGCAAAGCAATAAATAAGTAATGAATGACAACAAGTCATGTAATGTAAGATGGATGTTGCATGGCAATATATCTCGGAACAACTATGAAAATGATGTAGTAGGTAGGTATGGTGGTTGTTTTGAGGAAGATGGTTGGCTTATGTGTAGGAGAAGAAGATGAAGATCTCCCACGAGTTTGGATGTACCCACGAAAAATGCACCAACTCTCAATGAGATAAAGGGCAAAGCAAAGTACCGAAGAGGCTAGCAATATGGTGGTGGAAGTGTATGAAAACCGCAGGTTTAGAACTCACAAGTAAAAAGATTCCAAATAAATATATGATCATGCAAGGCATAATAAAAATTACTCCTAGGGGTGCTGTGGCAAATGAACAAGTCGCTGTTGGGGACCCGACCGTAGCGCATAACATAAAGCCATTACGGTTGCCTTAGGCAAAAAGAAGTCATATACCATTATGCAATCAACTGGAAATTTAAGTGTGCCACAGTTTTCAAGTTTCTCTAGACCAACCATTTAATCATTCCACTTTACTAGAACATCATGTTTACCATTAAGCAAATTAATATCTCAAAACAACATCAATGATTCAAGTGACACAATTTAATGATCTATAAGATTAATATATCATTTTAATTATACCATCTACCATATTTATCATTTTCTGTTCTCAACCAAACACCAATCAACTTATTTAAAATATAAACTCTCCAAGTAATTAAACAATGAGATATGAGAGTATGATATAACAAAGCTAACAGCTCTACAAGAGATGCATGAAAAACAAGAGCTAGAGAGAAAATGATAACAAAAGACGGATACTTAACGAATATAAGTGAAAAATACGAGTATTCACATGAAAAAGAGGAGCATGTCTCCCTCCCACACAAAAGAATGCTAGGATCCATATTTATTCAGAGAATGAAAATAACAAAAAAAAAACAAAAAACAAACATACGCTTCAAGATAAGCACATAAGATGTGACGGAATTAAAATATAGTTTCACTAGAAAGGGCCTGATAGTTTAACGATGAAGAAGGGGGTGCCTTAGGCATCACCAAGATTTGACGCTTGAGTCTTCTTGAATTGTATTGTGGTGAACCATTGGGGCATCCCCAAGCTTTGGCTTTACTCTCCTCTTGATCACATTGTATCATCCTCTTCTCTTGATTCTTTAAAACTTCCTACACACCAAACTTAGAGTAACTTCATTAAAGGTTTAGTGCACAAATAATTATGATATTCTGTAGGAACACAATTGCTACCATTGCTACTGGACATTAGCTACAGGCACTGATACTTAAAAGGATAAAAAGATCCAATCAAAATAGCAAAAAATGCATTGCAAAAGAAAATGGCAGAATCTGTCAAAAACAGAATAGTCCGTATAGACTAATTTCTTCGAGGCACTTAACTTGCTCAGATCAGAAAACTCAAAACTAACGACAGTTGCGTATACATCTTAGAATAATGCACAAAAAGGGCATATTTTTCTGACGTTCCAATGAATTGATATAATTTTTACGGTGGACAGCAGAAATCTGTTTCAGCATAGGAATTGAATTTTAACATCAACTTTCGACTAGAGGCTTAACTTGACACAACATTGCAATAAAAATAAGATACAAAGGAATTGCTACAGAGGTAGGCATGTTCCTTGACACAAGCAAAACAAATTAAAATAACTGCAATAAAAGTGGGTTGTCTCCCATAAGCGCTTTTGTTTAACGCCTTTGAGCTAGGCACAAAGTGAAACTTAAGTATTATCAAGATCAAGAATAGAAACCCTTTCAACTATGCATTGTATTTTATCTATATAAGGTTCAGAGGTGCCCCTTTTATTTATTTTATGCATCCTACTTTCATCAAATGGGTTTTGAGGGACAATCCAATCAAAATTTTCCTCCAAAACTTCATGCATAGCTACAAGTTTACCAGGTATTGGCACATTCATTTCCTCCCCCTTTATGTGTTCGGTTTCATCTAATTTTTCAAGTGCATTAATAACATCTACGCATGAGGCTAGCATATTAAATTGATCAAAATCTTTCCTAGCTTCTATGGCAACATCACCAAATTCTTTAAGCAAGGTTTACATGATGAAATCTTTCTTTTCAGCATTTTTAACATTTTGGAGATCAAGAAACATTTGTTGCATTATGGGATGAAGGTTAACAAACCTAGTTTCTAGCATATGTGAACTAAGGAAGTTGTAGCAGTTTCATAGTTTAGGGCATGTTCTGATATGGATTTCTCCTCAATTTCACTATTCTTACTAATATGATTAAAGAACTCTCCAATATTTTCTTTTCCAATTATAGAACCACTAACTACTGACAGATCCTCAAAAGTGTACTTAGGAAGCAACATTCTAATAAAGGTAGAGTTAAAACCGAAATAAACAAAGCAAGAAAAAATTACCAAACCGAAATAACAAAGTAACAAAAACTGAAAATAAATGACAAACCAAAATAAGAAAAGTAATGCAAGTAACTAATTTTTTTCGTATTTTTTAAATTAAGCAAATAAAATAGTAATAAAAATAAACTAAGCAAGACAATAACAAAATAAAAAGATTTGAAGTGCGAAAACTCCCCTCGTGAAGGAATGCTTGTCTCGCCGGCAACGGCGCCAGAAAAATGCTTGATACACACGGTGGGTGTGTTGTTGGGAGACCCCAAGAGGAAGGTGAAGGAGATATGCCCTAGAGGCAATTAATAAAGTGTATTCTTAATCATATCTCGTTTGTTCATAATAGGTTTTTGTGTCATGCTAGAACCGTTTTAAGCGGAAACATTAATACGGGTGTGATACGTAAACAACCAGGTCCCTAGTAGCCTCTACTAAGACTAGTTTCGTTGCACGATTGATGATCAAGGTTTCCCGGTCATGGGGCATGGCGCCGGTCGCAATGGGAGTCATATCGTTGGAGAACGATGTGATGGACATACCCAAATTTGGAGGACGTAGTCGTTACGCCTTTGACCGTGAGATCAACTCTTATTGTTATTCCTGGAAGATACTTTGATCGCACCAAACGTCGTATCTTATATAGTATGAGAATAACGGTGATACTTTTGGGCATCGGAAAGGAGTAGTTGAGACGAGGGGTCAAGAGCGGGATTTGCCAGTCCGCATAGCAGGATAGATACTCTCGGGCCCACTCGGTGAGATCATGTCTAATGAGCTTGCAAGCATGTGACTAGGTCACGGAGACATGAGATCATGGACGAGTAGAAGATAGCGTTGTCGGTAACGAGGTCAAGATTAGGTATGGAGATATCTATGGAACGACGCTCGGACATGCTAAGTATCGCTATGGCAAAAGGTTTAAGACTTTGCGTTCAGGTTTGATAGATGAAAGTCATTCGTTATATCACAGGGATTAATTCATGGGGTCCAGGCCTACGAGTTAGTCGTTGATAATAGAGGAGTCTTGGTCATACCTGTTATTATATCGAACCGCTAGGGTAACACACTTAAGGGGTTTCGACAAGACAACCGGAAAGGAAAGAGACCACCGGGAGCGTCCTGGGAGGGGTCCGATGGAGATCGGGCAGCGCCGAAAGAGTTTTCTGAGCTAGGAAAAATTATATATATTATATTTGATATTAATTAGTGTAATTAATATGCAAATATGATTTTATATATTTATTTTCGAATTTATTTAGGCTGATTTCCCTAAATGGGCCTTCTAGGCGAAAGAAGGCCCAAGAGGGGGGAATCCCCTTGGGGATTCGGTGGGGGCCAGGAGGGGCCGACCCAAGTGGGCCAAGGGCCCACTAGGGGGCCGGCGCACCCTCCCTAGCCGCACCAGGCATGTGGGGGTTAGTCCCACGTTGCCTGGTTAGCAAGTTGGCTCCCCCTGGGAGCCTATATAAGAAGGGGCAGCCCTGGCCTTCTAATTCACCAATTAATTCTCAATTTCTCTCTCGATCTCGTGGTTCCCTTGTCGGAGCCGCGCCGAGCTGAGGAGGGGGATCTCTTCCACCATAGCCCGCTGCCGCGCTGCTGGTGTTCCGGTCCAAGTCTTCCGCTGCTCGTCCTGGACTGGAGCTTCGGAGGCCGTCGTCTCCACCGTACGTGTGTGATGCCCTGCGAGGTGCGGCGCTAGCGGTACTCGGAGGTCTGCTTCCTCTACACGACCTTGAGGTCGGCTTCGTCGGTCTTCATCGACAACGTTTGTGCGGGAACGTAATCCCCGCTTTCGGTCTACAAGGGTACGTATTCCGATCTCCGTTTGTACTACTATATCTGCATAGAATAGATCTTGGCATGCTTTTAGGATATTGTTGGTAGGATTTTTTTTTGTTTTCTGCACACGATCCCCTTCAATGGTATCAGAGCCGATCTATCGTAGATATAGCTGTACGCTGTTAGAACCCGTGTTCTGCACGGGGGCACCGTTCCTGTTATTTGCTACCCTCTAGCGTGCACTTGTGTATTCCAGCGGCATTGAATTGATGAAGCGGCCCGGACCGACTTTACGCGTACGCTTACGCGAGACTGGTTCCACTACTGACATACAGCTCATACCGTATATGTGGCTGGCGGGTGTCAGTTTCTCTCTCTTTAGTTGGTCTTCGCATTTTCAATGGAGGGCCCGAAAGGGATTCTTAAATATGCAATTATTGGATCGTTGTTGTGGTCATAAGATTCGTAGGTATGAAGCGGTTCTATTTACGAAAGCCCCAAGCCACGTAAAATATGCAAAAGATAAAGTAGAAGCGTCTAACTTTATTTTGCAGGGGCTATGTGATATGGTCAAGGTAGGTTTATTAAATTGTTTATAAACTGCGGGCGCCAAGAAGACCATGGCGCAATGGACTATATCACATTGCATTACATTTGATGTTTTGTGTGCATCTTATATTGTGTGATTGTGTGTATAGTATACATTAGTTACACGGCGGTAGCTATATAAGATGATCCCTTCAAAATACCACTAGTGTTCTCCCTCCAACGCGCACCACCAAGAAAGTTCTACGTTATGAGGCAGGCCGTGATGATCAGGTGTCAGACATCTCGTCGTTCGCATACAGTGGGTGTAAGCCATGTTGCACAAGCGTCAGCGTGGAGGTCTTTGGTGGCGAGCCTAGCATATTCAGAAATATGGCCTCGGAACAGGAAGACCGAAAGGTCGAGCACGAGTCACAAAATTGGTGTGGCGGACTTTTTGTCTACTCTTGAAGTTGTGCCGCCGGCTCTGATGATGAGGTGTGGTGCAATGGATGGGGGTCGTGTAATCGCTTAAACGACCAGGAGGGATGTTCGTTTGAGTGGGAGTTATGTTAGTTATTTTCTAAAATACTATAACTCAAAATTATTATGAACAAAGTCTTATGTTGTTGCAAATTCCATTGTAGATGTCTCACCCCTCCTTTAACCTAAACATGTTCATTGAGAAAGAGAAGCTTAAGACCGATGGGTCTAACTTCGTGTCTTGGTTCTGCTACCTGAAGTCCATCCTTGAAACCCACAAGGTGGCCTGCATCCTTGATGCCCCCTTAGGTGATCTTCCAAACACCGCCCCGGAAATCGAAAGGATTGTCCATGAGGTGAAGGCGGAGATTTCTTCTTATGTCCAGAGTGGCATGCTCTTTTCCATGGAGGCTGACCTGCAAAACCGCTTCATGAACAAGGGTGCTTATGATATAGTCACTGAACTCATGATTGTTTTTGCACGACAAGTCAAGGCTGAGAGGTACGAAGCATCTGTGCTTTTCTTCTCAGACCAGATGGAAGAGCACGGCAATATTAGTGAGCACTTGGGCAAGTTGTTTGGTTGCGCTCAGCTTCTGAGTGATCTGGGAAGTGTGATCCCAGAAGAGGTGGTTATTGATAGGGCGCTGATTTCTCTGCCCCCTAGCTATAAGAACGCCATCGTGGACTACGGCATGAAAGGGACGTCAAAACCCCTGTCAGAAATCCTGAAGATGCTCGAAGTGGCCGAATTAGAAATCAAGCTGAAGAAGATGGTGGTGACCATCGGATCACCTGAGCGCAACTGCCCCAAGTACCTGCAGGATAGGAAGTCTGGCAAGACGGTCGACAAAGCGCAAGGTATATTTGATATACATGTTATAGATGTGTACCTTACATCCGCCCGGAGCAACACGTGGGTATTTGATACTGGTTCTGTTGCTCATATATGTAACTCTCAGGAGGAGTTACGGAATAGACGGCGGCTGGCGAAGGATGAGGTGAAGATGCGCGTCGGCAACGGATCGAGAGTCGACGTGGTGGCTGTCGGCACGCTCCCTCTGCATCTACCATCGGGATTAGTTTTGGTTTTAAATAAGTGTTATTTTGTGCCATCCTTAAGTGTAAACATTATAAGTGGGTCTTGCCTGTTACAAGACGGTTATTCATTTAAATCGGTGTCAAGCAATTGTGCTATTTATATGAATGATATCTTTTATGTTGATGCTCCCGAGAATAACGGTTTATTCTTGTTGAATCTCGATCGTAGTACTCACATCCATAACATAGAAGCCAAACGGATTAAGTGTAGTGATGATACCGCCATGTATATGTGGCATTGCCGTCTTGGTCATATTGGTGTAAAGCGCATGAAGCAACTCCACTCCGATGGACTTTTGGAATCGTTGGATTTCGGATCCCTCGATACATGCAAACCATGCCTCATGGGCAAAATGACCAAGACACCGTTCAAAGGTTTCGTTGAACGGGCGTCGGATTTGTTGGGGATCATACATACAGATGTGTGTGGACCGATGAGCGTTTCGACACGCAGTGGTTATCGTTACTTCGTCACCTTCACTGATGACTCGAGTAGATATGGTTATATCTATTTGATGAAACACAAGTACGAAACTTTTGAAAAGTTCAAAGAATTCCAAAGTGAAGTTGAGTACCAGTTAATAGGAAAATCAAGCACCTCCGATCCGATCGCGGTGGAGAGTACTTGAGTTTTGAGTTTGGCACACATCTGAAGAGTTGTGGCATAGTACCCCAACTTACGCCAGCCGGAACACCGCAGCGTAACGGTGTGTCCGAGCGACGTAATCATACTCTACTGGATAGTGTTCGATCTATGATGTCTCTTACCGATTTGCCAGTGTCCTTTTGGGGTTATGCGTTAGAAACAGCCGCATTCATTTTAAATAGGGCTTCGTCCAAATCCGTTGAAACGACACCGTATGAATTATGGTATGGCCAAAAGCCTAAGTTATCGTTTCTGAAGGTTTGGGGTTGTGAGGCGTACGTTAAGAAACTACAGCCCGACAAACTTGAACCGAAGTCGGAGAAAGTCGTCTTTGTAGGATATCCGCGGGGAAACCGTTGGGTACACCTTCTACAACTAAGCTGAGGGCAAGACTTTTGTCGCGAAGACAGGTACCTTTCTAGAGAAGGAGTTTCTCGCGAAAGGAGTAAGTGGGAGGAAGGTAGACCTCGATGAGATCGTTGATCCTGAACTCGAGATTCCGAGTAGCGCAACGGAAGCAATTCCGGAAACGTCCTCCGTGGAAGGAGTGGGAGAAACTGTCGAGGAAGGTATTCTACCTCATAGGTATGGTAGATCTCGGATCGCACCAGAATGGTATGGCAACATGGTTTGCACCGTCATGTTAGTTGAAGAAGACGAACCTACGAACTACAAGGAGGCGATGGCGAGTCTAGAGTCCGAGAAATGGCTTGAAGCCATGAAATCCGAAATAGGATCCATGTATGATAACAAAGTGTGTACTTTGATGGATATTCCCGAAGGGCGCAAGGCCGTCGAGAATAAATGGATCTTTAATAAGAAGACTGATGCTGATGGTAATGTGACCGTCTATAAAGCTCGGCTTGTCGCAAAGGGTTTCCGACAAGTTCATGGAATTGACTACGATGAAACTTTTTCACCGGTAGCAATGCTTAAGTCTATTCGGATTTTGTTAGCAGTAGCTGCCTATTATGATTATGAAATCTGGCAGATGGACGTCAAAACAGCCTTCCTAAATGGAAACATTGAGGAAGAGTTGTACATGGTACAGCCGGAAGGTTTTGTCGATCCAGGAAATGCTGACAAGGTGTGCAAGATTCAGCGATCCATCTATGGATTGAAGCAGGCATCTCGGAGCTGGAATCTTCGTTTTGATGAGGTAATCAAAGGTTTTGGATTTATCCAAAATTTGGAAGAGACCTGCATTTACAAGAAAATGAGTGGGAGCTCGGTTGTGTTCTTAGTACTGTATGTAGACGACATATTGCTGATTGGGAATGATGTGGAACTTCTGAATAGCGTGAAGGAATATTTAAACAGTAAATTTTCCATGAAGGACTTAGGAGAAGCTGCGTATGTTTTAGGCATAAAAATCTATCGTGATAGATCAAGGCGCCTATTAGCACTGAGTCAGAGTACTTATCTTGATAAAATACTGAAGCGTTTCGGTATGGAGAAGGCAAAGAAGGGTTCGCTGCCGGTTATCAAGAATAAGATATTGCGGAAGGCACAGTGTCCGGTAACGGAACTAGATAAGGCCGATATGACTAAACATCCTTATGCTTCAGCCATAGGATCGATCATGTATGCAATGTTGAGTACTAGGCCGGATGTGGCATTAGCTCTAAGTTTGACAAGCCGGTTCCTGAGTAATCCTGTAATGCCGCATTGGATAGCTGTTAAGAGCATTCTTAAGTATCTCAATAAGACAAAGGAAATGTTCCTTGTGTATGGTGGCTGCGATGAAGAACTTGGCGTAACGGGTTACGTAGATGCAAGTTTCTGCTCAGACCCCGATGACTCTAAGTCACAGACAGGTTATGTGTTCAAGGTGAATGGAGGCGCCGTGTGCTGGAGAAGTGGGAAGCAACCCATAGTCGCACAATCTACAATGGAGTCGGAGTATATCGCTGCTTGTGAAGCCGCGAATGAAGCTGTGTGGATGAGGAAGTTCGTCATCGAACTTGGAGTGTTGCCGAGCGTGCAAGACCCCGTGATCCTCTTCTGCGACAATACGGGTACCATTGCGAACGCCAAGGAGCCAAGGTCTCACTCCACCGCCAAACACATTCTCCGACGCTTCCATGTGATACGTCAGTACGTACAAGGAGGCGATGTGAAGATTTGCAAAGTGCATACGGATCTGAATGTGGCAGATCCGCTGACGAAGCCTCTCCCGCTTGATAAGCATGAAAAGCACCAGTTAGCTATGGGTGTTAGGCTTTTACCAAGTTGTAATCTAGATTAATTTGTACTCTAGTGCAAGTGGGAGACTGAAGGAGATATGCCCTAGAGGCAATTAATAAAGTGTATTCTTTATCATATCTCGTTTGTTCATAATAGATTTATGTGTCATGCTAGAACCGTATTAAGCGGAAACATTAATACGGGTGTGATACGTAAACAACCAGGTCCCTAGTAGCCTCTACTAAGACTAGTTTCGTTGCGCGATTGATGATCGAGGTTTCCCTGTCATGGGGCATGGCGCCGGTCGGCAATGGGAGTCATATCGTTGGAGAACGATGTGATGGACATACCCAGATTTGGAGGACGTAGTCGTTACGCCTTTGACCGTGAGATCAACTCTTATTGTTATTCCTGGAAGATACTTTGATCGCACCAAACGTCGTACCTTATATAGTATGACAATAACGGTGATACTTTTGGGTATCGGAAAGGAGTAGTTGAGACAAGGGGTCAAGAACGGGATTTGCCAGTCCGCATAGCAGGATAGATACTCTCGGGCCCACTCGGTGAGATCATGTCTAATGAGCTTGCAAGCATGTAACTAGGTCACGGAGACATGAGATCATGGACAATTAGAAGATAGCGTTGTCGGTAACGAGGTCGAGATTAGGTATGGAGATATTTATGGAACGACGCTCGGACATGCTAAGTATCGCTATGGCAAAAGGTTTAAGACTTTGCGTTCAGGTTGATAGATGAAAGTCATTCGTTATATCACATGGATTAATTCATGGGGTCCAGGCCTACGAGTTAGTTGTTGATCATAGAGGAGTCTTGGTCATACCTGTTATTATATCGAACCGCTAGGGTAACACACTTAAGGGGTTTCGACAAGACAACCGGAAAGGAAAGAGATCATCGGGAGCGTCCCGGGAGGGGTCCGATGGAGATCGGGCAGCGCCGAAAGAGTTTTCGGAGCTAGGAAAAATTATATATATTATGTTTGATATTATTTAGTGTAATTAATATGCAAATATGATTATATATTTTTATTTTCGAATTTATTTAGGCTGATTTCCCTAAATGGGCCTTCTGGTCGAAAGAAGGCCCAAGAGGGGGAAAATCCCCAAGGGGATTCGGTGGGAGCCTAGGGGGGCCGACGCACCCTCCCTAGCTGCACCAGGCATGTGGTGATAGTCCCACATTGCCTGGTGAGGAGGTTGGCTCCCCCCTGGGAGCCTATATATAGAGGGGCACCCTGGCCTTTTAATTCACCAATTAATTCCCAATTTCTCTCTCGATCTCGTGGTTCCCTTGTCGGAGCCGCGCCGAGCTGAGGAGGGGGATCTCTTCCACCATAGTCCACTGCCGCGTTGCTGGTGTTCCGGTCCAAGTCTTCCGCTGCTCGTCCTGGACTAGAGCTTTGGAGGCCGTCGTCTCCACCGTACGTGTGTGACGCCCTGCGAGGTGCTGCGCTAGCGGTACTCGGAGGTCTGCTTCCTCTACACGACCTTGAGGTCGGCTTCGTCGGTCTTCATCGACAACGTTTGTGCGGGAACGTAATCCCCGCTTTCGGTCTACAAGGGTACGTATTCCGATCTCCGTTCGTACTACTATATCTGCATACAATAGATCTTGGCATGCTTTTAGGATATCGTTGGTAGGATTTTTTTTTGTTTTCTGCACATGATGCCCTTCAGAAGGTGTGAAGTAGTGCAGCAGCAAGTTTCGCTCAGTATGAAACCAAGGTTATCGAACCAGTAGGAGATGAAGGATTCCCTTGAGGTGTCAAGGCGCCAGAAAAATGCTGATGCTAAATTGACGTGGAGCCTGCACACAAACAATCAAGATGCTTTGCCCCAACTTAACAGTGAGGATGTCAATCTCACCGGCTAGCTGTAACAAAGGATTAAACGTATGTGTGGAAGAAAGAGTGATGTTTGCAGAAAGTAACAGGTTTGCAGTTATGGTTTTATCAGATTAATGAGAAGGGCCAGGGTCCACAGTTCACTAGTGGTGTCTCTCCATAAATAATAATAACATTCATCCATGTGTGGTAAACAAATTACAGCTAGGCAATTGACAGAATAATGATAAGCAACCCAATGCATATACTAATGATATGGTGTCTAGTGTGAGATTCATTCGGGCATTACAACAATATACATAGACCGTTCCAACCGCATCTATGACTAATAATCCACCTTCCGGTTAGCGTCCGCACCCCTTTCAGTATTAAGTTGCATGCAACAGATTATCGCCTTAAGCATTGTGTATAAAGTAAGTAAGTAACATCATCCTTAGACAAAGTACTATTGTTTTATCCCTAGAAGCAAAAGTACATCTACAACGTTAGAGCTTTCTTTCACTGCCCCAGATTAAATACATACATGAACCTACTATCGAGTATAAATACCCCCTCTTGGAGTTACGAGCATCTACTTGGCAAGAGCAAGCACAAGTAACGGAGAGCATGCAAGATCATTAAATAACACACACATGATATATTATGAAGCAATAACTTTAGTACTCAATATTCATCGGATCCCAGCAAACACAACATGGAGAATTACATAAAGATGACCTTGATCATGATAGGAAGCTCACAAGATCTAAACATGATAGCACAAGAGGAAAAGACAACCATCTAGCTACTGCTATGGACCCGTAGTCCAAGGTAGACTACTCACGCATCATTCTGGAGGCGGTCATGGCGACGTAGAAGCCTCCGGGGACGATTCCCCCTCCCGTGTGACGGCGATGGCGGCGGCTCGGGACCCGTGGACGAAAAAGTGATTAACCGTCTGGAGTTTTTAGGTCAGGGGGTTTATATGGGCGAAAGACCTAGGTCGGTGGGCGCCCGAGGGTGCCACACCACCTCCCGGTGCGGCTGGCTTCTGGCCCGCGCCACGAGACGATGTGGGCCCCTCGGGGTCCGTCTTCATCTCGTCTTCGGTTCTTTCTGGTCGCAAATATTCCAAAAATAAATACTGGTTGGCTCCTTTCCAATTTGGCAGATATTTCATTAAGATATTTTCTAAAACCAAAAACAGTAGAAAAGAGGGAACTGACACTGTGGCATCTTATTAATAGGTTAGTCCCAGATAGGGCTGGAATTCGAGCCGAGCCGAGCAAGCTCGGCTCGACTCGCTCAAACTCGGTCATGTAACAAGCTACTCGAACTCGGCTCATTTCAACAGTCGAGTCCGAAAACAAAACTCGGCTCGGCTCGGTGAACTCACGAGCTACTCGCGAGTAGCTCGGTAATGCAGACAAACATTTAATTGTATGACTTTATGATGTAAATTTTCCTAATAATATGGACATGATCTCGCTGCAATCACATCAATATTACAACATTAAAGTAGACAAACAATAACAACTTATAACGTATCATAATTCAGAAGTTTCGTGTAGGGATGTGTTGCGCGCCTGCGCCGCGCCAAGGATTAGAGGAAAGCGAAGCAGCAGGGTTAACCCCTAATCGTGCCTCCTAAAGTTCTAATGGTGCCTCCTAATGGTCTTAGCTGCTAGGTGGGCCATTTTGCTAGTTGGGCTGGGCTAGAATATCACAGATTGCGCCTTTTTTTGTTTTCTTCCGAGCCAAACGAGCTTACCGAGTAACTCGGTAACTCGCTCGAAAAGCTTGAAACTCGAATAGTCAATAATATTGAAACTCGGCTTGGCTCGTCACATTTCGAGTTCGAGTTGAGTCGAGTCGAGTAGCGAGTTACTCGTTTAACTCGCGAGTTTCGAGTTTTAATTCCAGCCCTAGTCCCAGAAAATGCATAAAACTATATAAAATGCATACAAAACAGGTAATAACATGATATAACATAGCATGGAACACAAGAAATTATGGATACGTTGGAGACGTATCACCCACCTAAATGGGCCAAGAAAGGCCCATGTGGGGGGAGCCTCACCAAGGAGGGAAAGGAGCCTATGGTGCGTTCGGCCCTTCCTTGGCCTGTCGATCACCCCACCTCCTCCTTTGTTTAGTCCCACATGGGGGAGTGTTGGGGATATATCAACTAGGGGTATCTCCAACATGGATCAATCCGGCTAGTCCAGGGTGGCCCAAGGGTGGTAAGGCTAGAGCCTGCCGGGCGGCCCAGATAGCTGACGTACAAGGAAGTAGGCGGACGGTCCAAGGAAGGCGGAAGGCCGAAGCCCATCAAGCCACCAAGCCTGAGACGGAAGGCGGTAATTAAGCCGGCTAGGTCTAGGACTCTGATTACTTGCCGGACAAGTACTTGCCTTGTATCCTGGGGTCTGGCCGCCTATATAAGCCGGCCACCAGGAAGCCTTTAGGGCACGCTTCAATACGCATCGTACACATTGTAACCTGTTCACAGCTTTTGCCTCATAGTGAATTATAGCAACACGTAGGATCTCGCCACCGCTGCGGGATCTGAAGCTGGGTAAACTCGTCGTGTTCAATCCCGTCCTCGACGACACCAACCTTCATCCCCACAATCCATACGTAGGCTAGAGGACCCCCGTCTCCTATCAATTATGCCGATACCACGACAGTTGGCGCCCACCGTGGGGCATAAGGTTCCTGGCGTCACGTTCCAGGCGGGAACACTTGGCGGCGTAGGCAAGCAGATCGCCGTCGGCCGCGT
Organism: Poa annua; assembly: GCA_026929855.1. Taxonomy (NCBI): domain Eukaryota; kingdom Viridiplantae; phylum Streptophyta; class Magnoliopsida; order Poales; family Poaceae; genus Poa; species Poa annua. The sequence continues at coordinate 75,228,428 of CM049430.1, read as the reverse complement.
CACAAGGTATGGCGGCCACAGCTACGTCCACTCGGACGAGTCCTGGCTCCCGGCGGGCGACTACCTTATCAGATGCACAATCGTACCGATTGGAGGGATCGACGTCTTCATCGGGTACACGCCAGAGGCGTACGGCCTACCGCGTTTCTACAACCCCGCCCACCAACCCTTCGACCAAGCAGTCGACCGACAAGATGGATCTGAATCGGCCTTCTCCCAAGAGTCGGCCGAATCTGATTTCCACTTCGTCGGAGTTGTCGGACTGGGATCCGACTCCGAGCCGGAAAACAACGATACTGAATCAATCCTTCCTGCTCTCCAGGAGGATGCGATGTCAGATGCCGGATCCAGATCTACCGTTCAAGTCAACATAGACTCTGACTCTGATGATGATGCTAGTCTCTTCGAAGAGAAGATCAAAAGCCGCTTTTCCAGTGATAATCCGGCTCCTTCAGAGGGCACAGCGGATACTGATATGCCTGACAAGCTGGCTATGATGGTTGTCGTTGGTCACGAGTCAACCCCAGTTGCTTCTGAAACGCAAAACAAGCCGGTGGAAGATGCCGGCGACACCACTGCCGGTCAACTCATCGAAAGTTCCGACAAGGTGCGCGCAAAGAAGAAAACTGGCCTCGAGAAAAGCGGCAGCAGAAAACCCACGGATTTGATCTCCGTCATCAAGGAAGTAGAAGAGGTTATGCACACTCCGGTGAACAAGGATACCCCACTCGACGAAGTGGAAGAGCTTAGGATCAACATGCTTAAGCACTCTGACTTCCTGCGCAAAAGAGAGGAGCATGTTGAGAGCCTTGCAAAGAAGATTGAGAAAGAACAGGAAAAGATGTCGGCTAAAACAAGCCGGCAGCTCTTCGAGGAAAAAAGGCCATCTAAAAACCGCCGTGATAAGGAGCCGCCAACACGTGCAACAACAGCGGCTCGGGATCTTGGGTTCGACTAGCGCACGACACCACAACGCGTAGACAGAAGGGGGGATGTTGTCTTCTGCACCCCCATCCTTAACGCCGCCGCCGTGCTAGATACCCTAGACGACAAAACTTACACAGCGGAGGAAAAGCTGGCCAATGCAAGACACTTCGTGAGCAAGACCCTCGAACAACAAGCTCGCGCTGACTCCTATGGCCACATGGCGGATGCCCGCGGGGGAGACCTAGAATCCATGTCAGGAAAGTGCAAAGGCGCACCTGGCGCTGACCCCGAAGGCCCGTCCGGCTCCAGTAGCCATGGCGACAAAAGGAAAGCAACGCCACCTCCAAAGAAGACGCCGCCACCAAAACTAAGGCGGGACGAGAATTCAAGGACAGGAGGCAGAGGAGACCTGCCACCTCTAGCCCAGCCAAGGCGCGACAATGGCGGTAGCCAAGATAATGGACAGCCGCCTAGAAAAGTTGCCGATAACGACCCTCCCAGGAGAGGTCGAAGCCGGTCTCCGCAGCGTAGCACCGGCAGCAAGAGGAAGGAGGCGGCAGAAGGGCCCAGGCGCAGCGTAAGCTGGGCAGCGCAAGACGAGCCAAGCGCAAACAGAGGCGTACAGCAGCTCGATCCAAAAGACGCGCGACACCGCCTACAAGACATAGCACGAGGAAAGGAGCCGCTATATTCTGGACCAAAGTGCTTTGGCGACGCGATCCGCAGAGAGCCGTTCCCTAAGGACATGACATCAGTGTCTAAAAATTGTTCTAGGTACAACGGCCTCGTTAAGTCGGATTCATGGCTAGGGAGTTATGCCATGGCCATAGAAATTGCCGGCGGAAGCAGTTATATTACCGTCCGTTACCTACCTCTCATGTTGGAAGGCACGGCAAGGGCTTGGATTGACAACCTTCCGGAAAAGTCTATCCATAGCTGGTACGAAATGGAAAAAGGTTTTCTCCCAGCACTTCCAAGGAACATACAAGCGTCCAAATACCTACACGGATTTGCAACGCTGTATCCAAAAGCCGGACGAAACCATGACAGACTTTGTCAGCCGTTGGATCTCCAAAAAGGCCAACTGTCATGGTGTTTCGGACGCACAGGCTATCCATGCCTTCTACACGGGCCTGCAGAAGAAGTCCTTGCTCCGTCATCGGCTCGTCCGCGAGCAAATCACGGACCTTGGCGAGATGCTTAACCTAGCCGCCCAATACGCGGCGGCGGATGACGACGCACGCGACGATGATCCAGACGTCAGCATCGTGCCAAAACGGAACAACAAACGCAAGCAGGCGACGGATGACAAAGCCGGACCTTCCAACGAGGTAGCTATCGCGTTCCAAGGGAATGTCGGCAAAAAGAAGTGGAAGAATAAGAAAGACAATCGCGACGCCGGCTCAGGCCCTAAGGCGGCGCGTATCACTTACGAATAGGCAAAACTTTTTCCATGCCCTATCCACGCCTCACTTGGCAAGGTCAACCATATGCTTGGCGAGTGTCGTTTCATGGACGACTTCAAAAAGGACCCCACAGTTGGCTGGAAGTCAAAGAAGTCAAAGAAGTACGACAAGAAAGACAACAAGGACGACGAGGATGACGACGACATGTCAATCTCAAGCGAGGATGACGCGGCCGCCAAGAAAAAGAAACCATATCCGAAGGTCAAAGAATCTCTCGTGTGTTTTGTTGGCACGCCTTCGGCTAAGGTGGAAAAGGCGGAGATGCGCGAACTTAACGCGACAATGTCGCACGTCCCTCAGTATTTGAACTGGTCTGAGGCGGCCATAACCTGGGATCGGTCCGACCACCCTCATCACGTTCCTCACCCAGGCAAGTACGCCCTTGTCGTCGATCCCATTGTCGACAACTTCAGACTCACAAAGGTACTCATGGATGGCGGCAGCAGCCTCAACATCCTGTACTATGACACACTAAGCCGCATGAACCTGTCAGAGGATCAGCTTGATCACAGCAATCTCACTTTTCATGGCATAGTGCCCGGCAGGCAAGCAAAGTCAATGGGGAGCATTAGGTTGAAGGTAACTTTTGGACCAAAGGAGAACTACCGCTCAGAGTTCCTCCGGTTCGAAGTTGTCCCCTTCAAAAGCGCCTATCATGCAATCTTCAGACGACCGCCTTTCGCCAAATTCATGGCAAGGCCGTGCTACATATACAGCAAGCTCAAAATGCAGGGGGAAAACGGAACCATCACGATTTACGGCAACTTCAAGAAAGCCAAGGAGTGTGAGCGTGGCATGGCCGCCTTCGCAGAAGCCGTCATTCACAAGGAAGAACTCACACTACTTGAGGCGGACCCAGACAACTCCATGTCAAAGCCAAAGATGGATGTCAAGAAGACCTTTGAAGCTTCAGAAGACACCAAAAAGGCGGACCTCATCCCAGGCGATAAGTCTAAGCAAGTCGTCATCGGCTCCAACCTTGACAGCAAATAGGAAGGCGCGCTCGTCGAGTTCCTCCATGAGAATCGTGACATCTTTGCATGATCGCCTTCCGACATGCCTGGTGTACCGAGGGAACTTGCCGAGCACTCACTCAACGTCATAAAAGGATCCAAGCCGGGGAAGCAAGCAACAAGACGCTTTGGAGACGAGAGACGCAAGGCTATAGGAAAGGAGATAAATAGGCTGAAGGCCGCCAATTTCATAAAAGAAGTTGTACACACTGATTGGGTGGCAAATCCTGTACTAGTTCCAAAGAAGAATAAAGAGTTGAGGATGTGTATTGACTATACCGGTGTTAACAAGTGCTTCCCAAAGGATCCCTTTGCGCTGCCTAGAATCGACCAAGTCGTAGACTCCACAGCAGGCTCCGAGCTTCTTGGTTTTTTCGACGCCTACTCAGGATACCATCAAATCAAGATGAGAGAGTCGGATCAGCTGAAAACATCTTTCACCACTCCATACGGGACTTTCTGCTACTTCACGGTGCCTTTTGGCCTGAAGAATGCAGGGGCAACATACCAGCGATGTATGCAAAATTACCTGCACGAACAGATCGGCCACAATGTTCACGTCTACGTAGACGACATTGCGGTGATGTCGAAAAAGAAGGCATATTCCTAGAGGATCTGGAAGAAACTTTTCAGAATCTCCGGAGGTACCAGATGAAACTCAATCCCGCCAAGTGTGTTTTTGGCGTTCCAGCCGGCAAGCTACTCGGATTTATCGTCTCAGAACGAGGGATCGAGGTTAATCCGGAGAAGATCAAGGCCATCCAAAACATATCCATACCTACTTGTCTGAAGGACGTGCAGCGCCTGGCCGGATCGGCGGCGGCCGTCAGTCGTTTCATAAGCCGCCTAGGGGAAAAGGCAATGCCTCTCTACCGGCTATTGAAGAAATCCGACAACTTTGAGTGGACAGCAGAGGCAGATGCCGCCTTACAGCAACTTAAGGAGTCCCTCATATCCGCTCCGATATTAGCAGCACCTCGATCTCAGGAACCAATGCTGCTCTACATCACGGCAACTGGAACAGTTGTCAGCGTTGTCTTGGCTGTGGAAAGAAAGGAGAACGAAGCCGCGACGTCTGAGCAACGACCGGTTTACTTCATCAGTGAAGTCTTCTCCGCCTCCAAGCAGAGGTATCCACATTACCAAAAGCTGGCTTATGGTGTATTCTTCGCTGCCAGAAAGCTTAGGCATTATTTCCAGGAGCACATAGTGACAGTAGTCAGCAAGGCACCGTTGGGAGACATAATCAACAATGCAGAGGCAACAGGTCGAGTCGCCAAATGGGGCATCGAACTTGCCGCCTTTGATATAGTCTATAAACCACGGACCGCCATTAAGTCTCAAGCGCTTGCAGATTTTGTTGCCGACTGGACAGAAGCCATGGAGGAAACGGTACTCCCCGAGTCAGAATATTGGGTCATGCACTTTGACGGATCAAATATGCTCAAAGGCTCGGGGGCTGGAGTCGTTCTACGCACACCCAAAGGCGACAAGCTCAGCTACGTGTTGCAAGTTCATTTTACAGCAACCAATAATGTCGCCGAGTATGAAGCTTTGCTTCACGGGTTGCACGTGGCAAACGACCTCGGCGTCAAGAGAATCCTCTGTTATGGTGACTCAGATTTGGTCGCACAACAAGTGAGCGGAACATGGGATGCTGTCGTCGTGGCGAACAGACAGATGCCTACAGGTAGGCTAATTTGTGGGGCCAATGGACGCTAGGGGATCTCGGGGAGGGATTGCGCGATGAACTCGCGCGCAGGTAAACTCTACCGACACGGGGACACAAGGATTTACCCTGCTTCGGGGCTCTCGGGAAGAGATCAAACCCCTACTGCAGCATCTAGCCTACTTGGTGTATTTCTCCTCTCAGTATCCGGGCTACAATATGCTCCGAGAGCTGCTAGGCAAGCCTCCACGAAGTTTTGGGAGCAAATGGAAAGGGGGGAAATGAAGTGGTGGGAGGTTGGCCTCTCCTCTCCCCCTCCCCCTGGTGCCCTTTATATAGTAGAGCCCAGGGGACTAGGAGACACGAATCACTGTTCACGGTACACTGTAGCTGAGATGACTACTGGGGTCTTGTCAGTACTGTTCACGACGTCACGTGCAGTGTACTGTTGTCACATCCCGGGCACTGTAGCGTCACTGTAGCCACTCGTATTTGTCATGATCCTCCTGTTTACGCATCTTCTCGTCCTCTTCTTATCTTCTTTTTCTGCTTATCCTCCATGTGTCCTGGTTCACCCGAGTTGGAGAAGAACCCGGTCTGCCGGTGTGGATGGACCCCGGGAGCGAGGGGATGTGGGGCTGGGACGCGTACGTAGGCGAGGACGGCCGGGACGCGGGCGGCCGAGGTCGACGCGGGGCCGTGCCGGCCCTGCCCGAGGTCGGGGGCGGTGCATCCGAGGTGGGGGGATGCCGGAGGAGACGTGGGCGAGTCCGGGCGCCGCGGTGATGTCGGAGGAGCCTGCCGGGGCGCGGCCGAGAGCGCCGAGGAGGAAGACGTCGGGGCCGTGGCGCCCAACACGGATGGAGGACGCCCTCGGGAGAGGCTCAGCCGAGGTGATGATGCCGGTGGTGGTCCCTCCTCTGCCGAGATCGACGCCGAGCGGTCGGGGACGAGCTCGGGATGGGGAAGTCAGGGGCGAGCCGAGGGGACACGCCGAAGTGCGCCGGGATGCCGGGCAGAGGCGCGGACGGCCGTCGGGGGCGAGCTCGGGTGTGGGTGTTGCCGCGGCGGTTGAGGTGGAGCAGGGCTGGGCGTGACATCCCCGAGCCGAGGTCGCTGAGGCCGGGGAAGAGGCGAGGTCGGGGCGGCGCTGCGGTGATGTCGGAGGCGGCCGGCGTCGACAACAGGGCCGAGGTGCATCCGTGCTTGGGGGAGAGCTCGGTGCGATGCGGTTGAGGGAGAGCTCGGTGGAGATGGGGATCGTGGCGATGGGGGTTGCTGGGGATGACCGAGGTGCCCGACTCGGTTTGACCGAGATGCAGATCTCGGGCCAGGCCTGAGAGCACTCGGCCCAGTTAGGGGGATGTCGGGCTGGGCACTGCCCGAAACTTGCCCGAGATACCTTCTCCTCCTTTTTCTTTATTCCTCTCCTATTTAAATGTAAATATACCTGCAACATTAAGACAACACCCCCATACCTTCAGGGTACCGGGGAAGTACATCCCCGACACTAGTCCCCGAGTTTATGGGGGATTCACAGAATCGCGCATAAACTTAAAAATCAAATAGTTACAGGAATTTTCCATACCGAAAGCCTTGTTATTAGAGGTCTCGGGGATCACATCCCCGACACTAGTCCCCGAGGCTGCGGGGGACTCGCAGAGTCGCGCGCAGACTCAGAAAAGATCCAACATCACCGTTTTCACTTTCTCCACCGGGTACCTGCAAAAGTACAATCGTATGCCGGTTTCTTAGCCACTCCGGGCGTTTTACCGACATAGATGTCTTCGGCTACCGTCGGTCGGCCATAAACACATAACACATGCCGGCGTTTAGCCACTCTGGGCGTATACCGACACGGACGCCTCATGTGCCGGCGTTTAGCCACTCTGGGCGTATACCGACACAGAGTCTCATGTGCCGGCGTTTAGCCACTCTGGGCGTATACCGACACAGACGCCTACACACACAATGTCACACAGGTATCTCGGTATGTCGGTATGTCGGCCACTCTGGGCATATCACACATATATCGGTATCTCGGCCACTCCGGGCGTATCACAGGTGTCTCGGTATCTCGGCCACTCTGGGCATATCACAGGTGTTTCGGTATCTCAGACGTTGCCTTTGGCGAACTTTGATACACCGAGATAAACGACGATTTGGAAATATTGCCCGATGCCATGATACATTGGCGAACCGAAATAAACGGGGATCTGGAGATATGGTATGATGCCACGATATGTCGGCGAACCGACATACATAGCGATCTGGAGATATCGCAGTATGCCATGATATATTGGCGAACCGAAATAAACGGGGATCTGGAAATTTTGCGTGATGCCGCGATATATGGGCCAACTGATACCCCAGACCATATGCAATATATCTTGAGAAAATAACCAAGCATAAGATGGATCCAAGATAACCAGTATAACAATCGGTACCCCCAGAATGCTTGAGATGAATATTCTCTCGATAAGGCGGTTTATCCAACATGGGTACCATCCCGGTAAAACCAACATCCCCTTTTAATGTTAGCACAGATAGATATGTATACCAAATATTTGATGCTAGTGAAAACTTTAAACGACATGCCCAAGAGAATTTAACGCGAGATAGAAGAATACAACTAGCCGTCGAGTCAGGCATGGGGATACCGGTTTCACCGAGTCCCCGGGTAAATTTTCAGATGCAGCAGGAAGACAAAGGAGCACGGCAGTCCCCGAGTCCAGTTTCAGGATGCCGGCTCACAAATGACACAGAAAGAAGCAAGATACAACAAGCATATAAATAGATATAAAGCGAGTTACTCTACCGACTAAGCATGCCAGGCAGAACTAAACAGCAAGCCAGTCCCCGGGTCAAGACATCTTGCTCTCGGGGAAAAACACATAGATGACAAACAGGTGAAACAGGGCAGTCCCCGGGTTACGACATCTCGTTCCCAGGTAAACAATTAAACTAAGCATGCATGGGCAGTTCCCGAATAAATCTAAGATAACATAGTTGCAAGGTACAGATGACGATACTCACGGAGCACAGGAGCGGTTGGGGATGTCGGAGGCGACATAACCCGGGTAACTGGTGTGCAACTGCCAGGGGTCCGTTGATGATGAGTGTCGGGGCAGACGCCGGCGGCTGGTGCCCGCGATGCAGGGATGCCGGTTTGGGATGTCGACGACCGGTTTTCGCGATGCGGGGACGTCGATGACCTCCACCCGCGGTGCAGGGATGTCGGTGACCTGTACCCACGGCGCAGGGATGTCGGCGGCCTCAACCCGCGGCGCAGGGATGCCGGCGACCTCAACCCGCCGCGCAGGGATGTCAGCGACCTCCACCCGCGGCGCAGGGACGTCAATGACCACTGCCCGCAGCGTAGGGATCCCGGATTTAGGATCCCGGATTTTGGGATGCCGGTGACCGCTACCCGCGGCGCAGGATGTCAGTGACCACTGCCCGCAGCGTAGGGATCCCGGTTTGGAGATGCCGGCGACCGCTACCCGCGGCGCAGGATGTCGGTGACCACTGCCCGCAGCGTAGGAATCCCGGATTTAGGATCCCGGATTTTGGGATGCCGGCGACCGCTACCCGCGGCGCAGGATGTCGGTGACCACTGCCCGCAGCGTAGGGATCCCGGATTTAGGATCCCGGATTTTGGGATGTCGGGTCCCGTCCGAAATTGTTCCCGCAAGCGCCACTCTGCCCCACGGTGGGCGCCAACTGTCGTCGTGGAGGCGGTCGGCGTCGACAACGGGGCCGAGGTGCATCCGCGCTTAGGGGAGAGCTCGGTGCGATGCGGTTGAGGGAGAGCTCGGTGGAGATGGGGATCGTGGCGATGGGGGTTGCTGGGGATGACCGAGGTGCCCGACTTGGTTTGACCGAGATGCAGATCTCGGGCCAGGCCTGAGAGCACTCGGCCTAGGTAGGGGGATGTCGGGCTGGGCACTGCCCAAAACTGGCCCGAGATACCTTCTCCTCCTTTTTCTTTATTCCTCTCCTATTTAAATGTAAATATACCTGCAACATTAAGACAACACCCACATACCTTCAGGGTACCGGGGAAGTACATCCCCGACACTAGTCCCCGAGTTTATGGGGGATTCACAGAATCGCGCATCAACTTAAAATTCAAATAGTTACAGGAATTTTCCATACCGAAAGCCTTGTTATTAGAGGTCTCGGGGATCACATCCCCGACAGATGCGAAAAGCGCAACAATGGCGTCATACATGGCCAAAGTTGATGAATTCACAAAAAACTTCGCGGGCTACGAAGTCCGGCATGTTCCAAGAGCTGAGAACGAGGCGGCAGACACACTTGCCAGACTAGGGTCAGAACGCAAAAAGCTACCAACGGATATTTTCCTGGAACATTTGCACAAGCCGTCCATTAAGGGCGCCGACTTGTTGGACCCCAATGTAGAAGAGCCGGTAGAAGCGGCAAGTCTCGCTGTCTACTCGGTACAGTCGGATTGGACTACCCCATACCTCGATTTTCTAATCGACAACAAGTTGCCGGAGGACGATGAGGTGCTAAAAAGGCAGATCATAAGGCGAGCCAAGGCATTCACAATAATAAAAGGCGAGCTATATAAGCGAAGCACGTGTGGTATCTATCTACGGTGCATACAGCCAGAAGAAGTCCAGGAAATTCTGAAAGACATACATGTTGGTACCTGCGGGCATCACGCTTCCGCCAGGTCCATCGTGTCCAAAGCTTTCCGCCAAGGCTTCTACTGGCACATCGTGAAAACATGCAAAGGCTGCCAATTGTACGTCCGCCAACCCCACATGCCGGCACAAGAGCTCAGGACAATTCCAATCACCTGGCCGTTCGCGGTCTGGGTCTTAGACATGGTTGGTCCCTTCAATAAGGCACGTGGTGGGTATACCCACCTATTGGTCGCTGTCGACAAGTTCGCCAAATGGGTCGAAGCCAAGCCGATCAGCAAACTTGACGCGCGAACAGCCACCAATTTTCTCTGGGGAATTATCTCTCGGTTTGGAGTTCCACACAACATTATCACTGATAATGGCAGCAACCTATCTCAAGGCGACATAGAAGAATACTGCACTCATCTAGGTATCCGGCTTGATTTGGCATCCGTGTCACACCCACAATCTAATGGACAAGTAGAGCGTACAAACGGCCTAGTCCTCTCAGGACTTAAGCCTCGTCTCGAAGCTCCGTTACATAGGGCAGCCGGCGCTTGGGCAAAAGAGCTACAGTTCGTACTCTGGAGTTTGCGCACAACGCCAAACAGATCTACCGGCTACACTCCTTTCTTCTTAGTATATGGCGTGGAGGCGGTGCTACCTACCGACATGAAATACGATTCCCCAAGGGTTCAAGCCTACATCGAGCAAGACGTAGAAGGTGCAAGACAGGATAGCCTAGACTTGCAAGACGAAGAAAGAGACGTTGCTCTACATCGCTCCGCCTTGTACCAGCAACAACTACGTCGCTATCACAGCCGGAGAGTGCGGAAGCGAAGCTTCAGAACAGGTGACCTGGTTCTCCGCCTAATTCAAGACAGAAAAGGCTTGCACAAGTTATCCCCGCCATGGGAAGGACCGTTTATAGTCACAAAGGCGTTGCTCAATGGTTCCTACTACCTAGCCGACATCCGCGACGAAGAGGAAAAGAAAAGGCGCAAGAAGGCGGCAGGAAGGAGGGGAACCAAGCGCAAAAGATTCATTGACGACCTGTTCGAACAAACAAGACGGCCTTGGAATATTGAGCAGCTACGTCCTTTCTACACTTAGCAATTCATAATTGTAATAATTTAAATATGATTATGAAAGAAAAGTCTATGGTTCCTCATCTGTGTTGAGACGCATGCCATCTTTTGTCCTTTCTTACAGTCATATATCCCCTATGTATCTAAGTTACCTATTTTCTAGCTCCGTGCAAAGGTTCAGACTGGTAGATACTTGCAGCTTTCGAGCCAACCCAAAGCAAATATCAACTTTTTGCGCCGCCTAATTCCTTTACCTCTGATTACTTATATGTCGTTCGCTTAGTAGTGTGTCTTTGGCACCAACATGTCGGCTTTGGTTTCTGATTCTAAACACATGGTTTAGCCCTGGTTGTTTCAGCTAAAGTTCTCGGCTGAGGTCCGCCAACATACAAACAGTCAAGCATATAGGTCAGGGTAAAATTCAGGCGGGCCATATAAAATAAGGCAAAATAAAACTTGTCAGCTAGCTTCCCGCCTAGCAGAGCATATCCAAAAGTATATACAAATATTACAAGTTGAGTTTGTACTGTTTCAGAGGCAGGAAAGGGCTGGCCATCAAGTCGGAAAGGAGAACAGGCAAAGGAAACTACAGCTCGGGGGGCGCCTATATCAGGCTTGGGGGCTGACAACTTCAGCCCCAGAGCAGTCACTCCCCTCCACCTCGGCCGTACCGGCAGCTCCAGCTTCTCCAGCAGCAGGCACAGGATGGTGCCGGTAGAAGATCGAAGTATCAACCATGTCGGCAACACGCCTGGTGTAGCCGGCAACGTTGTCCAGCACAGCGGCCGGATCGACCTCGCTGACGTCTTCATAAGTAGACGGCATGCCTTCGGTGACGGCTTCTATCTCCGCCTCGGGGTAGTGCGCCATGAATAGTCCACGCGCAGTCTTGGCACCACCCCGCGCCTCCGATTTCAGCGAGCTCTTGTGTAGCTTCGTAGCTTGCTCTAGCATGCTGGACACATCGCTGAACTCGGACGGCTCCTGTCTGCCGGAAGAGATGAAGAACTTGGCGGCAAACCGCTTGGACGCCGCCAATGTCTCGGTGATCAGCTCACCCAGACGCGTAAGGCGATCTAGGCGGGGGCTGACATCCTTGTCGTCGCCTAAGCCGGCAACAACTGTATCAAAAATAAAAGCGTCAGTTTGGCTCAGGCTAAGCAAAATGATGAAAGCAAATGAAGAGTGAGAAATTACCAAGGGCCGAGTTATGGAAGGCGGACAACTCAATCATATGAGCTGCCACCGTGTCCTCAGCAGTTTGTGTAGCGTACCTGCACTTTAAATAAGGCAGATACCTGTGTATAGTGCAAACCCCTGGATCGATTCATTTGCACACATAGTTTACGGTGAATATCACAACATTGTATCAATATTACACGAATAATCTAGACTTGGCAAAATAAATAGTTCGATACAACTTTGCATAGCTTAAAGCTAGCTCAAAACAATAAAGCAGCGGAAATAAATCTTCAATGAGCCCCCATCTTCATGATACGCCACAGGCGAAAACATGTTGGTGCAGACTCGAAACCCAAACGTATTCCTTACTCTTCGTCAGATATTTCTGCAACAAATAATAATTTGCAATAGAGTGGGTCAGATTCCATTAAAAATGGAGTCTGGCAAGTGACACTATGGTGGACACTCAATGGAAATAACTCTAAAGCATGTATGCATATTTGGCTGGTGGAGTTCAAGGCTATTTTGCATAAAGCCAGTTTTGCCTAACTCTTTGTAAAACAAACTTATTAACAGTATAATTGGCAACACTGGTTAACCCAGGTGAGCCAAAAGATATCACGTCCTTAAGTGCACCCTCAGGTGAAAACCCCCACATTCAATGGTCCTAAGCATAGTGGAAACTATATTAGGTGAAAACCCCCATGAACATGGTCCTGAGTAGTTCACTGTTGTTTATCAAAATTTTATTAAGAAATTAGAATGTTGGGATTTATCCATGTTCCTTGATCAGCTGTAGTCTTTACTTGAAATACTTCTCCTTGAGTTCTTCACGTTCTTCTCCATTTATTCCTCACATCCCTTTGTTCCTGGGTGGCCTTCCACAAGTGTGCTCTCGGGTGAAAACCCCCACGTTCACGATCCTAAGTATAGTAGAAACTATCTTAGGTGAAAACCCTCATGGACATGGTCCTGAGTAGCCACTCAACATAAACCAAACAACCAATCCACCCAGATGATTCATTAACTTAGTGATGTGCACTCCCAGGTGAAAACCCCCACATACTATGATCCTAAGTATAGTAAAGACTATCTCAGGTGAAAACCCTCATAGACATGGTCCTGAGTAGCCACTTAAGATTTCGTAAAACCTTTCATCAATTGCATAGCATCAAAATTCTACTAAGTCATCTCATAGGTACCTAGACACAATGGAATAGGGAATTCTAAAGTCTTGCATAGCAATTCTACTAAGCTCTACTCATGCATAGGAAAATAACTAAGTTATGCATAGAAAATACTTAGGAACTTTATGAGGTGTGCCACTTGCCTTGGCAACAAGAAGAATAGCAACATCAACTGCAACTGTTGTCGTTTCCCTCCGAGATTTCTAACACATCAAACAAAACACACATAAATATACTAACAAGTAACAATACAAGAATATGTTATGCATGATGTGCAAAATACTTAGAGAAAATACTAAGTCTATTCTTCAAGGTGATCGATCATCATTATCAACTCTTTGTAAATTGGATATTGATCCAACAAACTTCAAGATGGTAATAACATGATCAAAAATTGTTTTAAGTCAAGATTAGGAAAGATAGAAGAAAATGATGTAGGTTATCTTCCAGGCTTCATCTCCAGACTTGTAGTATTCTCCTTAGTGATGTCTTGGTCACCATGTCTTAGTGAGAAGAAAAGAGAAAGAGAAAGAAAGACTTAGAGAATAGAGGGGGTTGGTCTTCTTGGACTTCCTCTTGATTTTTCTTCTAAGTGCTTCTACTCCTTGGTGATTATTCTGGAGTCTTGATTTGGCTAATTCCTTCATTGGTCTTCTAGCTCCAGGTTGAAAATCCTAAGTGTCTAAGTGCATAGCACTTAACCAAAAATGCTAAGTTGAAGATATTCCTAACTTAGAGAAAATAATGGAGGAGTTTTCCTATGAGGAGAATTACTATATAATAAAATATGTTATGCATGCAATGCTCTTTTTAATCATAATAAACATCATACAAAAATTTGTGATATTTTATAAAGTATGCATTAGGCTATAAATGGAATTTAATTAATTTCTTTTTTTGCAAAATATCATAAGAGGAATAAATATAATATTAAGTTTTTATGTGATTAAACTTTTATAAAAATAATTTATAAATGGTGTTAATAGACAGAGGGCATTTAATTAAATTTATAGCAATTTGATTAAATCAAAATTAATGTTTCTATTAATAGTTATGTCAAAAATAGTCAAACTATTCAATTTAAAACATACAACTATTAAATCATGAAAATAATACTCAAAAATATTTTATAACAGAGGCATCAAGTTACAAATATTCTAAAGTTTCTAGAACAATTTTATTTGCAATTTTTGGATTTACAGATTTAAAGTTATGACAAAGATACTCAAATTCACCATCTGAAATTTGAATATTTTAAACTAAGTCAAATTTGAATTTTGGCAGATCTAAAATATTCTACATGTCAAGGGCTTTCCAAATATATGAAATTTATCAAATTTGGATAAGTGGTTAAAAAGATATGATAGATCTAAGTTGCAGGGTCTTTTCTGTAAAAATGCCATTTTAATTCTATTCGGAAAATTATTTCCACGCTGGCGCTGACGTGTCGCTGACGCGGCGCTGACTGTGCACGCTGAGTCAGTGTAACGATTCGTTTAAAGAAGATCTAATCCTAGCCGTACGAACGAGATCCAACGGCTGAAATCAAAAACCGAGCGGCGGCCGGCCGGAGAACTCCGGTGACCTCACCGAGGCGGCGCCATCACCGGCGACACGCGTTCTACGCATTTCAGGACGAGCGGGGATGAATGGGTCATACCTTACGCGCGGGAGGTCGAGGCGGACGTTTTGGCGAGGTGCACGGCGCCGGGGTGCTCTCCTTCTCTCGGAAACGCTCGCCGGAGTTGGTGAAGGCGGCGGTTGTCCTCGGGTGTGGACGCGGGCGTCGATTTGCTGCAAGAAAAATTGCGCGACTTTGTCAAAAATGTGCGCATGGATTAAAGAAGAAGAAAGGAAGAGATGGGAGGGCTCGGGATTCACGGACTGTCGCCGGAGTCGAGTTTTTCGTCGGCGGCAACGGCGGGGCTCCGGGGACGCTTGTGGACGGCCTGGTGGCTCTCGGGCTGTGATTTTTGGGGAAAAAGAGAGAGGGTGGAGAGGGCTAGTTGAAGGAGCAAGCGGAGGAGGGAATCACGGCCTTAATCGCCGGGATTTAAGAGAGGAAACGGCCGGCTGTTTTCGGGCGTGAAATCCGGCTGGAGCTTGAAGACGATGACGTCACACTGACGTCATAAGTTTTCTTTTTCTTTTGTAATTTTTCTTTTAATTCATATCTTTTGATTTAAGTGTCCAAATGAAGTCAAATAAATTTCTAAATTTTTTAAAAACAATATCTTTGTGTTAAACCAGTTGTGGGCATGTTTTGAACAATTCTCAAAATTAATAATTTTGAAATATTGATTAAATACAAATTTGATACTTAATATCAATTTTGAAATTATAATTTAATTAAATTTTCTTTTGGTTAAATAAAATTTGTAAAATACCCATATTCAAATATGTTTGGATTTAGATTATTAAACTTATTTTGCTGAAATCAGTCACCTTTATTTTGGCATAAAAGTAGAATAATAGAATATAAACATTTTTAGAGTAATATGAAATATAATGGATTTTTAATTTAAACATTTTGTGATTTAATCAGATGATGAATGATGAGATGCATGTATGCATGAATGCAATGTTTAAATTTTCTTTTCCAAAGCAAAATACTTAAATGTTTTCAAAAGTTTTAAATTTTAGTGATTTTTAAACATTCCAAAATATAGGGATGTTACAGTTTGGGCGCGAGAAGTCTGCTTGGATATCTCCTCGGCAGCCGCCTCCGCCAATTTCTTGCGCAGGCTATCCAGCTCCCCAGTAAGCTGGCTAGATTCCTGCGCAAATTTCAGCTGCTGGGCCTCCATCTTCTTCTGGTGCTCCTCCTTCATCGCCAAGTTGGCGGCCGCCAGATCGGAAGCTTCACTCATAACAGCTTGCATATCAGTGGACGCCTTCAGTATATCCTGTGCGTGATCTAGCAGTTCTACAATATGGATTCCCTAGCTAAAAGATTGGCGGCAGCACAAATTGAAAGATGACAGAAGGCAGAAAGAATAATTCTACCTTCGTCTTTTTTGCGGGCCGCTTCCAACTCGGCAATCCGCAAGTCCTTGGCCTCGCAATCCTTCTTCAGATCGCGGCACCGCTGGTTTATCTCAAACCGGGAGGAGATAAGCTCAATGTTGGCGGACAGGAGGCCCTGCAGGCAAGGACAAAGGCATATTGCATATCGTCTAAAAACCACTAAGTCGACAGTCAATGTTCTCGACTTGCCATCTAAATGCTCGGGGGGGGGGGGGGGGGGGGGGAAGACTATGTATATGCCACAAAGTTAGAAAAACTTACATACATGTCGCCCTCCAAGTCGGCAAAGGCATGAGAGGCGAAGTTGGCAAAAGCCAGAGTGGACTCCTTGGCCGCCTTAAAGGTGGACCAAGGATCCCTAAATCGGCCGCCTCCTGCAGCCGGGGCTGCCCTCTGCGTCCCGCCGGCAACCACCTCCAGCAGCTCCTCCTTGGCGACACAAGATTGGACGGCTTCATTGGCCGTAGCCTCAGCCGATGGAAGGGGCGTACTGGTGGCGCAGCCAGCAAAGGAAGTCTTTGGCGGCGGACTGGAAGCCGGAGCCTGGGGCTGGCGACGAGCATCGCTCATAAAGCCGCCCGCCCGGGGCTGGGCAGTTGGCGGCATGGTAGCGGGCGAGCTACCTTGGGGCCGTTTTCCCCTGGAAAGAAGCCTGGTCGGCAACCTGGAAGTTGCCGCCCGTTCCCTGACAATAAAGCAAGCACAGCTAGATGAATGCCAGTATTAGAGGAATTCGATGACTACTTAGGGCGGAAATGAGTACCTTCGGGGGATGTTAATCCCCGCGTTCTCGTCGAGATCGACGAGCACCGGCTCGGCAGCCGCTGCGGTCCGTTTCTTCCTCTCGGCGTTCACCGTAGAGGAAGCAGCGCCGGACGCCTTACGCTTCTTGGTCTTCCCGGCTTCCGACTCGTAGAAGTCGGGAGTCAGGTCATCCTCGCCCAGGGCAGAGAGCTGAGAAAGAAGGCGAGTGTTAATAGGACTCCAGTAAACCGGCAAGGCCGTCAAAGAGGGGCAATAAGTAGGGTATCTACCTCAAGGGGAGGGTTGTCGTGGGTGTGCATGGGCACGCCTTCCGCCACCTTCACCAGCCCTGCTTTGACAAGGCTGCGAAGTCAGAACGCCAGGTCGGCGGCTGGCAACCCCTCTTTGCTTACGCGAAGAGAGGCTGTGGCAGTAGGAGAATACTGACACATCTTGTGCGGGCTGTACCGCAGGGGCAGTATCTGTCGGCTAAGCCAGCAGATGACGGTGTCCACCCCATCCAGCAAGGGGGGAGCCATCGTGCGGGTGAGGAACTTGATCCGCCTTTGAATAAGGCGGAGCTCCTCCGTCAACTTGGGAACCGCCTCGTCCCAGCATTGTCTGGGCATAGGCGGCGCGTTGACAAAGTCCGGAACGCCAAATTGACGCCCCGGTGTTGCCATGTTTTGGCAGTAGAAGAAGGTGGACGTCCAGCCCTTGACGGACTCAATGTATGGCCAAGATACCATTGGCGTCCTTGGCGGCAGTTGAAAGTGACACTGCCGCAGGTCGCCAGTCCGCCAACAGAGATGTGAAGCCGGCTAAGACTAGAATGCTATTGGGCGCTATATTATGGGGCTGGAGCCCGTAGTGATCTAACACCTCGCTAAAGAAGGCGGAAGGCGGCAGTGCCATTCCCCTAACTAAATGGGAGGTGAGGATTACCCGCTCCCCGGCTTTCGGAGCCGGGACGACGTCCCCGAAGGCGGATCTCTATTGGCAGTCCTCCCGAGTCGGGAGCTAGCCGACGGCCTCCAAGTCTTGGAGTACGTCTTCGTCGACGATGGAGGGAAGCCAATAGCGCGACCCAAGGTCGTCTGCTTCCTCCTCCTCGTCGGCGGGTGCGCTTCTCGCCGTCGTCGCCGCGGCGGAAGATGAAGGAGCGGAGGAGACCGCCGCCTGGGCGCGTGCGGTGGGAGTCTGAGAGGCGACGGTGGCGACATTGCCCGTCGCCGCCGTCGCGAGGCGTGATGTTGCGCCGCCCATCGCCGCCGCGGAGGTGGCTTCGGTCGCCGGGCCGCCGGACGCCGCGGAAGAAATATTCTGGCCGGTGGACATCGCCGTACGCGAAGGTCGTCGGAGGAGAATGCTCACCGGAGTTCGCTCGGAGAAAGGAGCGGGAGAGCAAGGTGCCGAGGAGAGCAGGAGCAGAAGTGAAAAATGAACCGTTCGGCTCCCTATTTATAGGCCCAGGCGTTATTTCATGTGCAACGGCGCTGCTAGTCGGACACGTGTCCAACATCCGCTGCAACGCATGATCGCACGATCTCCACGCCTCCTCTTTTCCCGCGATTTGCAATCATGGCGTGATTTTCGTTTCGGCCGGTTTCAAACTGTCGTGAGCCGCCTGGCGATGTCCGTCAAGAAATATGTTTGGCGAAGCTTCGTTTACCCGTCTTTTTCCATGGTGTATAAAGGCGGCCGTGTGCCAACATCGGGGTACACGTGCCCCCATTGTTTTTCAGAATGGTTCAAGTCCTGCAGCCGCCAACATTGACGAATGAAGTATCAAGAAGAAGCCGGCGCCTGGAGAACTTCAACCCTTCTGGATGCTAATGTTGGGGATATATCAACTAGGGGTATCTCCAACATGGATCAATCCGGCTAGTCCAGGGTGGCCCAAGGGTGGTAAGGCTGAAGCCTGCCGGGCGGCCCAGATAGCTGACGTACAAGGAAGTAGGCGGACGGTCCAAGGAAGGCGGAAGGCCGAAGCCCATCAAGCCACCAAGCCCGAGACGGAAGGCGGCAATTAAGCCGGCTAGGTCTAGGACTCTGATTACTTGTCGGACAAGTACTTGCCTTGTATCCTGGGGTCTGGACGCCTATATAAGCCGGCCACCAGGAAGCCTTTAGGGCACGCTTCAATACGCATCGTACACATTGTAACCTGTTCACGGCTTTTGCCTCATAGTGAATTATAGCAGCACGTAGGATCTCGCCACCGCTGCGGGATCTGAAGCTGGGTAAACTCGTTGTGTTCAATCCCGTCCTCGACGACACCAACCTTCTTCCCCACAATCCATATGTAGGCTAGAGGACCCCCGTCTCCTATCAATTATGTCGATACCACGACAGGGAGCTAATGAGTTTGCACGCCCCCTTCCCCCTTTATATAGAAAGGCATATTAATTGGATTAAAGACATCTAAAATACAATTAATGTTGTATCCGCCGGCTTGAGTTAATTCTCCTCGCGCTTTGATTTCTCTCTCCCACGAAGCTATATCGCTGGACGACGTTGTCCTGCGGGATTCCAGAAAAGTTCTACTCCTGCGATCTCGGCGGGATCTGAGTGACCGGGGGTTGCTGTTAAGCTCTGTATGCTTGTGAGTACTCGTAGGCGCCACATTTGAGCTTCGTGGGCGACGTCGTCTTGCCACCGCCACAGCCCTGCCCCCCCCCCTCTGGTGTGCCCTGCTCCCGTTGACCCCACGTCTTCGTCGACATCACCGTGTCATCGTCTACTTCGTCGCGCAAAGTTCTCCGCGACCTTGAGGTCGGCTACTGAAGGGGATCGTAGGCATAAAACAAAAAAAATCCTAGCAACGATATCCTTAAACTAGCCATGATCTACACTATGCAGATATAGAAGTACAACGTAGATCGGAATACATACCCTTGTAGATCGAAAGCGGAGATTATGCTCCCGCACAAGCGTTGACGACGAAGACGACGTAGCCGACCTCTAGGTCGCGAAGAACTCGCCGCGATGAAGACGACGAAGATGACCTCGAGGTTGGGTGGAGGAAGTAGGCCTCCGAGCACCGCTAGCGCCGCACCTCGCAGGGCTTTACACACATACGGTGGAGACGACGACCTCCGAAGCTCCAGTCCAGGACGAGCAGCGGAAGACTTGGACCGGAACACCAGCAGCGCGGCAACGGACTATGGTGGAGAGACCCCCTCTCTTCTCGGCACAACTCCGACAAAGGGAATCACGTTATCGAGAGAGAAAAGAGAAATTAATTGGTGAATTAAAAGGCCAGGGGTGCCCTTCTTTATATAGGCTCACGTGGGGAGCCAACCTTGCCAGCCAGGCAATGTGGGACAATCCCACATGCCTGGTACGGCTCTCCTTGATGCGTCGGCCCTAGGTGGGCCCCATTTGGCCCACCTAGGCCGGCCAAGCCCCCCCCCCCCCACCGAATTCCCTTGAGGGTCCCCCCCATGGGCCTTCTTTCCACCAGTATGCCCATTTAGGGAAATCAGCCTAAATAAATTAGAAAATAAATATATAATATCATATTGATACATTAATTACAGAAATTAATATTAAACATATTATATATAATTTATTCTAGCTCCGAAAACTATTTCGTTGCTGCCCGATCTCCATCGGACCATTCTCGGGATGCTCCCGGTGATCTCTTTCCTTTCCGGTTGTCTTGTCGAAACCCCTTAAGTGTGTTACCCTAGCGGTTTGATAAAATAACAGACATGATCGAGACTCCTCTCCGATCAATGATTAACTCGTAGGCCTGGACCCCCTGAATTAACCCCTGTGATAAAATGAATGACTTTAATCTATCAAACCTGAACGTTTAAGTTTTAAACCTTTTGTCATAGCGATACTTAGTGTGTCCGAGCATCGTTCATAGATATCTCCATACCTAGCATGATCTCGTTACCGACAACACTATCTTCTACTCGTCTATGATATTATGTCAGCTGGTGACCTAGTCACATGTTTCCAAACTCATTTGACATAATCTCACCGAGTGGGCCGTAGAGTATCTATCCGACTATACAGACTGACAAATCCCACTCTTGACCCCTCATCTCAACTACTCCCTTCCGATACCCAAAAGTATCACCTATTATTGTCACACTATATAAGATATGACGTTTTGG
This sequence comes from Poa annua, assembly GCA_026929855.1. Lineage (NCBI taxonomy): Eukaryota > Viridiplantae > Streptophyta > Magnoliopsida > Poales > Poaceae > Poa > Poa annua. The sequence goes on along the minus strand of CM049430.1, from coordinate 75,207,340 downwards.
TGCGATCAAAGTATCTTCCAGGAATAACAATAAGAGTTGATCTCACGGTCGAAGGCGTAATGACTACGTCCTACAAATTATGGGTGAGTCCATCACATCGTTCTACCTAACGATATGACTCCATTGCCAACAGATGCCATGTCTCATGGTCGGGAAACCTCGATCATCAATCGCGCAATGAAACTAGTCTTAGTAGAGGCTACTAGGGACCTGGTTGTTTATCTACCACACGTGTATTAATGTTTCCGCTTACTACAGTTATAGCATGGTATAAAACATATAATGAACAATTGGAATATCCTATCTTTGTTAAGTGCCTCTAGGGAATATTCCCTTCAGTCTCCCACTTGCACTAGAGTAACACTTAATCTAGTTTACAACTTGGTAAAAGCTCAACACCCATAGCATCTTGGTGCATGCTCGTCTCGTGGAAGAGGAATACAGTCAATAGATCTCACACATTGAGACCTATATGTGTTGTGCAACACTTCTATGTCACCTAGTTTGACATCATCCCATATCTTACGATTACGGTGAAATATATCCTAGTGGATGGAGTGAGACAGTCCAAACACACTTGCTACTTCTGAAGTTGCCATATATTTCTATACCTACGTAGATTATGCGACAGTGCATTCATATGCGACTTCGCAAACTAACCATGTATTTCTTCAAAACAAAGGACATCTCCTATATGAGATTTCTAGTCGTATGGGTCAGTGTCACAACTTGCATCATCGTAACAATTTTACGGCAAGTTGTCTTTCTCACTCTTACCCTTTTACTAGAAAACATACCTTCAGTTCTCACAGACACTGAAGAATATACTTAACATTTGTTCATTGATCCACACAAGGATCACTCTAGAACCCGCTCTTCAACCAAGAACTCGGGTCACACCAAGTCGACCTTTCAGTCTGATAGAATCTATGTCTTCTTCGCTTGTTCTATTCTGAAACACTTCAGAATCTTAACTTAGGAAATATTCCGACCTAATGTTATTAAGCCCCTTACGATCTATATAATTATAGATTGGATGCCTAATACTCCTAACTTCATTCATAGAAAATTAAATCACTTAAACAATCCTTTACACTCTACTAGAGGATCTATGCCATTCAATATGCCGTAACATACAAAATCACGAATGACACCTAGCTCCCATTCAAATATGCCTTCCCTATATAAGATCAAGGAAAGCTACTTATCTCCCACTCAAATATGCCTTCCGCATATAAGATCAAGAAAAACTACTTTGCTCCCACTCACTTCTTTGCAAATGCAAGTTTCTTCAACTGTTTTGGACAACTCCAAAATCCTTTGATCACATCATCAAAGTGAAGATTCCAGCTCCGATATGCTTGCTTCAGCCCATGAATGGACAACTGAAGTTTGCATACATGTTTAGCATCCTCGGGATCACCAAACCATTATTGTACTGATTACAACTCTTTCTTAATGACACTATTAAGAAACATTGTTTTCTTATCCATCTATCAATTTCTCATTCAAAATTATATTAATTTCTAAACGACCCAGAATAGATTTAGGCTTCGCCACTTGAGACAAAATCTCGTTGTGGTCAACTTTTGAATCTGTCGGAACTGTTTTACGACAAATCGATCCTTATCAGTATCTACTCTCTCATAAAATTCCATATTCTATTAACAGCCTAGATGCCATCAAGAAAATCTCCTCATTACCTGGTAATCGTACATGGATTTTTATCTTGGATCATATATGACTCATAGCCATTTCTCGGACTTAGGTCTACCATCTCTTCTTCATAGTTCGTAAGTCTATCATACTCCATTAGCATGACCTTCATAACAAGATTGTCGTAACACATAGTGTGGAACACAACGTCGTACGCCTATGTTCTTAGTATGAGCTCAGAGCATCATGATCTTGTATCATCAGATTCTTTCAAGATGTGGAGCATGACACCGAAACCAATTTCGGTTGTACCACTCTGATGTCTGGAGAGAAAGTTCATCAACTTTTCCTTACTCTACTTTCTTTCCCACTTATACCCTTCGACAAGAAACTATTTCTTTCGCACGTTATATTCCGGCAACGATTTTGCCTATGTCATGAGACATGTACCCAAAGATTAATCCATTTTAGCTTTGATCACATCGAAACACTAAATTGTTGAAACGACAATCTAGGCTAAAAGACATGCCATCACTCATATGGTGTTGTCTCCATGGATTTAAATGGTTTCACTATTATCTAACGTGAATGTTACGTTTCTACCATACGACTCTAATGATCACAGTAATTTGATAAGATATTTATTTAGCACACACTATCCGGTAGGGTGCGATTACGACGTCCTAACATACCATAACACTATGGTGTTCCATGCGACGTAATTTGTGGAACTCCTCTCACAAGTCTTCCAATGATGTGCCAACATTATAACTCAAATCTTTATTTCCTCGATCTGCGATACAGGAATTTGATTTTCTTGTTAAATTCATTTTCTACTTCATTCTGAACTTGTTTGATCGAATCAAAATTTCCAGACTAACATTCCCTGAGTGGATATCCATATATCTACTCGGAATATTCATGAAGTCTATGAAATAAAGACTTCCACTATACGTTAAAGTACTTCATTGATTCACATACACCCATATGCACGGTTCTCAACAAGTTATACTCAAACGTTCAGTCAAGTTTATGAAATAAAGGTCTCCACTACACGTCAATTGCTTCATTGATCCACATACATCTATATGCATGATTATCAATAAGTTATATGCCCGTTTTTTTTAAAACGGTGCCTTAGTTATTTGCAAGTGTCAAAAGATCAAATCTAAGAACTTGTAGATCCATCCGTTATGGAGCTAATTCATTGACTATAACATTGACATGAATTAAACGGTAGTGCCACATATATGTGGTGTCTTTATTAAGTTTGTATCCTTTGGCATTAATATTATGAATGTGGGAGCTTCTACCATCTAAATTCAAATCGGCATATGATCATTACTTGATAAATATAGGACAACGAATTTGTCTCTAACATATATGAACAATTGTCTCGCTAGAGGAGACACACTTATAGCGATCATACTAATAGGCGATCATAAAATAATTTATTCAAATGGTAGATCTAGAGGGAGAGTGTCTATGGCCATCACAACAATTTGGCTGCCATGATCAACACGCAATGTCGCCTCATCCTTCCAAGTTACTCAAGTAGTAAATCTGGTTTTCATAAAACATGACTAGCATCAAAAACTTAGTCACTACTACGAGTACTTGCGTAGGTAAAAATTCATAACGTGTATATCATATACACACCATCGTCATCTATGACTTCCCGGCGATTTGTTTCATCTTCTTTATACTTGCAACGTAATCAAGAAACATGAAGGTGAACGATTCCCCTTCATGACATAGTCTATGACAAAGCATTTGCACTTGGCAACGACGTCTGTCATCCAGTGATCGAGCTGAGCGAGGCGTCTCAATGTTCATCAAGTATGACCATATGTCATCAAGTATGACCAATGTCATCAAGTATGACTAGTGTCATCAAGTATGACTGCCACGTGCTCCTTCAATGTGTATATTCTCTTCCATCTTGGTTGAGAAGAAGAACAGTCAACGTACTGATAATCTACATCAACCCAATTTTAAGGTGTATCCCGAGTTTAGCGATCATCTCATATGTTCGCGATCTAATAACTCGTACCCACATTTAGTTCTCTATGGCAGAGGTCATAGCATACACTGGACTATGATGCTATCATCCGCACAAAACTTGATAATCCAAATTATCCTTTTGTTAGCGGAATCTCCGGGTTTATCTCCTAGCGGATATTGTATCACAAAGAGCTAACGGTTCAAACAAGGAGTATCCTCAAGCTAAAGTATAAAACTATGAAGTTTGGACCCAACCTTTTAAGTTTCTCAATCGTAGGATTGCGCCTAATTTTAAAGAAGCTATCACAATGGTTAATGTCTACAAATGTTTTGCAAAACAGACTTTTTTCATTATATTTTGAGTTCTAGTATTTTAGAAAATAACTATCAGAACTCCAACTCAAACAAACATCCCTCATGTTCGTTTCAGCGATTACACGACCCCCATCCATTGCGCAACCCCTCATCGTCAGAGCCGGCAACACAACTTCAAGGGTGGACAAAGAATAGTCGATCACAACAACTCTGTGACTCATGCTCGACCTTTCGGTCTCCATCTTTGAGGCCATATCTGTATATGCTAGGCTCTCCACAATAACGTTCAACGAATGTGCGTTCAACATGGCTTACACCCACTGTATGCGAACAACAATATGTCTGGCACCCGATCGTCACGGCCTGCCTCATAACGTAGAACTTTCTTGGTGGTGCACGTCGAAGGAAGAACACTCGTGGTATTTTGAAGGGATCATCTTATATTTCTACTATCGTGTAACTAATATATTCTAATATATAATCACACAATATAAGATGCACACAATAACATCACATGAAATGCGACGTGATATGGTCCATGCGCCATGGTCTTCATGGCGCCCACAGTTCATAAACAATTTAATAAACCTACCTTGACCATATCACATTGCCCCTGCAAAATAAAGTTAGACGCGTTCTACTTTATCTTTTGCATATATTACGTGGCTTGGGCTGTCATAAATAGAACCGCTTCATACCTACGAACCTCTGACCACAACAACGATCCAATAATTGCATGTTTAAGCATCCCTTTCAGGCCCTCCATTGAAAATGCAAAGCAAGCTAAAGAGAGAGAGAGACAGACACCCGCCAGCCACAAATTCGGTACAAGCCATATGTCAGTAGTGGAACCAGTCTCGCGTAAGCGTACGCGTAAAGTCGGTCCGGACCACTTCATCAACTCAATACTGCCGGAATCACAAGTGCACACTAGATGGTAGCAAATTGAAGGGGATCGGGTGAAGAAAACAAAAAAATTCCTAGCAACGATATCCCTAAAACATGCCAAGATACATTCTATGCAGATATAGTAGTACGTACGGAGATCGGAATACATACCCTTGTAGACCAAAAGCGGGGATTACGTTCCCGCACAAACATTGTCGATGAAGACCGACAAAGTCGACCTCAAGGTCGTGTAGAGAAAGCAGACCTCTGAGTACCGCTAGCGCAGCAGCTCGCGGGGCGTTACACACGTACGGTGGAAACGACGGCCTCCGAAGCTCCAGTCCAGGACGAGCAGCGGAAGACTCGGACCGGAAGACCAGCAGCGCGGCAGCGGGCTATGGTGGAAGAGATTCCCCTCTCAACTCGGCGCAACTTCGACAAAGGGAACCACGAAATCGAGAGAGAATTGGGGAATTAATTTGTGAATTAAAAGGCCAGGGGTGCCCCTTCTTATATAGGCTCCCAGGGGGGAGCCAACCTGCTCACCAGGCAATGTGGGACTATCCCCACATGCGTTGGTGCGGCATGGCTGGTGTGCCGGCCCTGGTGGGCCCCTTTTTGCCCACCTAGGATGGACTCCAAGCCCCCCACCAAATTCCCTAGGGAATTTTCCCCTCTTTGGCCTTCTTTCGACCAGAAGGCCCATTTAGTGAAATCAGTCTAAATAAATTCGAAAATAAATATATAAAATCATATTTAGACATTAATTACACTAATTAATATCAAACATATTATATATAATTTATTCTAGCTCCGAAAACTCTTTCGTCGCTGCCCGATCTCCATCGGACCTCTCCCGGGACGTTCCCGGTGATCTCTTTCCTTTCCGGTTGTCTTGTCGAAACCCCTTAAGTGTGTTACCCTAGCGGTTTAATATAATAACAGGTATGATAAAGACTCCTCTATGATCAACGACTAACTCGTAGGCCTGGATCCCATGAATTAATCACTGTGATATAACAAATGACTTTCATCTATCAAACCTGAACGTAAAGTTTTAAACCTTTTGCCATGGCGATACTTAGCGTGGTCGAGCGTCATTCCATAGATATCTCCATACCTAGCTTGACCTCGTTACCGACAATGCTATCTTCTACTCGTCTATGATTTCATGTCTCCGTGACCTAGTCACATGCTTGCAAGCTCATTAGACATGATCTCACCGAGTGGGCCCTAGAGTATCTATCCTGCTATGCGGACTGGCAAATCCCGCTCTTGACCCCTCGTCTCAACTACTCCTTTCTGATACCCAAACGTATCACCGTTATTGTCATACTAAATAAGATACGACGTTTGGTGCGATCAAAGTATCTTCCAGGAATAACAATAAGAGTTGGTCTCACGGTAAAAGGCGTGACGACTACGTCCTCCAAATCTGGGTATGTCCATCACATCCTTCTCCAACGATATGACTTCCATTGTCGACCGGCGCCATGCCCTATGATCGGGAAACCTCGATCATCGATCGCGCAACGAAACTAGTCTTAGTAGAGGCTACTAGGGACCTGGTTGTTTACGCATCACACCTGTATTAATGTTTCCGCTTAGTACGGTTATAGCATGACACAAAAACCTATTATGAACAAACGAGATATGATAAAGAATACACTTTATTAATTGCCTCTAGGGCATATCTCCTTCAGTCTCCCACTTGCACTAGAGTACAAATTAATCTAGATTACAACTTGGTAAAAGCTTAACACCCATAGCTAACTGGTGTTTTCATGCTTGTCAAGCGGGAGAGGCTTCGTCAGCGGATCTGCCACATTCAGATCCGTATGCACTTTGCAAATCTTCACATCGCCTCCTTGTACGTACTGACGTATCACATGAAAGCGTCGGAGATTGTGTTTGGCGGTGGAGTGAGATCTTGGCTCCTTGGCGTTAGCAATGGCACCCGTATTGTCACAGGATCACGGGGTCTTGCATGCTCGGGAACACTCCAAGTTCAGTGACGAACTTTCTTAGCCACACAGCTTCATTCGCGGCTTTGCAAGAAGCAATGTGCTCCGACTCCATTGTAGATTGTGCGACAATGGGTTGCTTCCCACTTCTCCAGCACACGGCGCCTCCATTCACCTTGAACACATAACCTATTTGTGACTTAGAGTCATCGGGGTCTGAGCAGAAACTTGCATCCACGTAACCTGTTACGCCAAGTTCTTCATCGCAGCCACCATAGACAAGGAACATTTCCTTTGTCTCATTGAGATACTTAAGAATGCTCTTAACAGCAATCCAATGCGCCATTCCAGGATTACTCTGGACCCGGCTTGTCAAACTTAGAGCTAATGGCACATCAGGTCTAGAACTCAACATTGCATACATAATCGATCCTATGGCTGAAGCATAAGGATGTTTAGTCATATCGGCCTTATCCAGTTCCGTTACCGGACACTGTGCCTTCCGCAATGTTTTATTCTTGATAACCGGCAGAGAACCCTTTTTTGCCTTCTCCATACCGAAACGCTTCAGTATTTTATCAAGATAAGTACTCTGACTCAACGCTAATAGACGTCTTGATCTATCGCGATAGATTTTAATGCCTAATACGTATGCAGCTTCTCCTAAGTCCTTCATGGAAAATTTACTGTTTAAATATTCATTCACGCTATTCAGAAGTTCCACATCATTCCCAATCAGCAATATGTCATCTACATATAGTGCTAAGAATACAACCGACCTACCACTCATTTTCTTGTAAATGCAAGTCTCTTCCAAATTTTGGACAAATCTAAAACCTTTGATTACCTCATCAAAGCGAAGATTCCAGCTCCGAGATGCTTGCTTTAATCCATAGATGGATCGCTGAAGCTTGCATACCTTGTTAGCATTTCCTGGATCGACAAAACCTTCCGGTTGTACCATCACTCTTCCTCAATGTTTCCATTTAGGAAGGTTGTTTTGACGTCCATCTGCCAGATTTCATAATCGTAATAGGCAGCAACTGCTAAAAAAATTCGAATAGACTTAAGCATCGCTACCGGTGAAAAAGTTTCATCGTAGTCAATCCCATGAACTTGTCGGAAACCTTTTGCGACAAGCCGAGCTTTATAGACGGTCACATTACCATCAGCATCAGTCTTCTTCTTAAAGATCCATTTATTCTCGACGGCCTTGCGCCTTTCGGGAATATCCATCAAAGTCCACACTTTGTTATCATACATGGATCCTATTTCGGATTTCATGGCTTCTAGCCATTTCTCAGACTCTAGACTCGTCATTGCCTCCTTGTAGTTCGTAGGTTTGTCTTGTTCAATTAACATGACGGTGCAAACCATGTTGCCATACCATTCTGGTGCGATCCGAGATCTACCAGACCTACGAGGTAGAATACTTTCCTGGATAGTTTCTCCCACTCCATCCACGGAGGACGTTTCTGGAATTGCTTCCGTTGCGCCACTCGGAATCTCGAGTTCAGGATCAACGATCTCATCGAGGTCTACCTTCCTCCCACTTACTCCTTTCGCGAGAAACTCCTTCTCTAGAAAGGTACATGTCTTCGCGACAAACGTTTTGCCCTCAGCTTGGTTGAAGAAGGTGTACCCAACGGTTTCCCGCGGATATCCTACAAAGACGACTTTCTCCGACTTTGGTTCGAGTTTGTCGGGCTGTAGTTTCTTAACATACGCCTCACAACCCCAAACCTTCAGAAACGATAACTTAGGCTTCTTGCCATACCATAATTCATACGGTGTCGTTTCAACGGATTTGGACAGAGCCCTATTTAAAATGAATGCGGCTGTTTCTAACACATAACTCCAGAAGGACACGGGCAAATCGGTAAGAGACATCATAGATCGGACACTATCCAGTAGAGTACGATTACGTCGCTCGGACACGCCGTTACGTTACAGTGTTCCAGCAGGCGTAAGTTGGGCTACGATGCCACAACTCTTCAGATGTGTGCCAAACTCAAAACTCAAATACTCGCCACCACGATCGGATCGGAGGTGCTTGATTTTCTTGTTAAGCTGATTCTCAACTTCACTTTGAAATTCTTTGAACTTTTCAAAAGTCTCAGACTTGTGTTTCATCTAATAGATATAACCGTATCTACTCAAGTCATCAGTGAAGGTGACGAAGTAACGATAACCATTGCGTGTCGAAACGCTCATCGGTCCACACACATATGTATGTATGATCCCCAATAAATTTGACACCCGTTTAATGAAACCTTTGAACGGTGTCTTGGTTATTTTGCCCATAAGGCATGATTCGCATGTATTGAGGGATCCAAAATCCAATGAGTCCAAAATTCCATCGGAATGGAGTTTCTTCATGCACTTTACACCAATATGACCAAGACGGCAATGCCACATATACATGGCGGTATCATCACTACACTTAATCCGTTTGGCTTCTATGTTATGGATGTGAGTACTACGATTGAGATTCAACAAGAATAAACCATTATTCTCGGGAGCATCAACATAAAAGATATCATTCATATAAATAGCACAATTGCTTGATACTGATTTAAATGAATAACCGTCTTGTAACAGGCAAGACCCACTTATAATGCTTACACTCAAGGATGGTACAAAATAACACTTATTTAAAACCAAAACTAATCCCGATGGTAGATGTAGAGGGAGCGTGCCGACAGCCACCACGTCGACTCTCGATCGTTGCCGACGCGCATCGTCACCTCATCCTTAGCCAGCCGCCGTTTATTCTGTTACTCCCCCTGAGAGTTATATATATGAGCAATAGAACCAGTATCAAATACCCACGTGTTGCTCCGGGCGGATGTAAGGTACACATCTATAGCATGTACATCAAATATACCTTGCTTTTTGTAGACTGTCTTGCCAGACTTCCTATCCTCCAGGTACTTGGGGCAGTTGCGCTTCCAGTGACCTTTTCCCTTGCAGTAGAAGCACTCCACGCTAGATCTGGGACCAGATCTGTTAGTCTTGGGCTTGGCAATCATCTTGCCCTCCCTCCTGGACTTCCAGCTCTGCTTTCCCTTGCCACCAGATTTCTTAAAATCGACGGTCTTGCTGACCATCAACAGTGTTTGCTCCTTCTTAATCTCCACCCCAGCAGTCTTGAGCATCACGAGCACTTCATCCAGGGACTTAGCCATGCCCTGCATGTTGTAGTTCATGGCGAAGCCTTTATAGCTAGGGGCAACGATTGCAACACCCTATCAATCGCCAACTCATCGGGAATCTTGCATTCCAGAGCATTCATGCGTTGAACGTAGCCAGACATCTTGACCACATGCTAGCTCACACTGCTATGCTCCTCCATCTTGGCCGAGAACAAAAGCTCAGAAGCTTCATATCTCTCAGCCTTAGCCTGCGGCGCGAAGACAGCCTTGAGATCAGAAATAATCTCAAAGGTGCTCATCTTCTCGAAGCGCTTCTGCAGGTCGGCTTACATGGCGTAGAGCATGCCACTCTGGACAAAGGCAGAATCCTCCGATCTGGTCTGGAAAACCTTCTTCTCATCCTCAGAGGCTTCATCTGCGGGAGGGTCACCTATGACAGCCTTAATGACGTAGGCCACCCTATGGGGAGTGATGAGGATCCTCAGGTTGCGGAACCAAGCCATGAAGTTTGACCCATTGGTCTTAAACTTTTCTTTCTCAAGGAATAGACCTAGGTTAAACGAGGAGCGAGACATCTACAATGGAATTTGCAACAACATAATACTTTTTTCATAATAATTTTGAGTTATAGTATTTTTAGAAAATAACTAACATTACTCCCACTCAAACGAACATCCCTGCTGGTCGTTTAAGCGATTACACGACCCCCATCCATTGCACCACCCCTCATCGTCAGAGCTGGCGGCACAACTTCAAGGGTAGACAAATGTCCGTCACACAGATTTTGTGACTCGTGCTTGACCTTTCGGTCTCCGTGTTCCGAGGCCATATCTGTATATGCTAGGCTCGCCACTATAACCTCCACGCTGACGCTTGTGCAACATGGCTTACACCCATCGTATGCGAACGACGATATGTCTGACACCCGATCGTCATGGCCTGCCTCATAACGTAGAACTTTCTTGGTGGTGCGCGTTGGAGGAAGAACACAAGTGGTATTTTTTAAGGGATCATCTTACGTAATTACCGCCGCGTAACTAATATATACTAATATATATAATCACACAATATAAGATGCACACAAAACATCAAATGTAATGCAATGTGATATAGTCCATTGCGTCATGGTCTTCTTGGCGACCGCTGTTTATAAACAATTTAATAAACCTACCTTGACCATATCACATAGCCCCTGCAAAATAAAGTTAGACGCTTCTACTTTATCTTTTGCATATTTTACATGGCTTGGGGCTTTCGTAAATAGAAACGCTTCATACCTACGAACCTTATGAACACAACAACGATCCAATAATTGCATGTTTAAGCATCCCTTTCGGGCCCTCCAATGAAAATGCGAAGACCAACTAAAGAGAGAGAAACTGACATCCGCCAGCCACAGATACGGTACAAGCCCTATGTCAGTAGTGGAACCAGTCTCGCGTAAGAGTATGCGTAAAGTCGGTCTGGGCCGCTTCATCAACTCGATACCGCTGGAATCACAAGTGCACGCTAGAGGGTTGCAAATAACAGGAACGGTGCCCCCGTGTAGAACACGGGTTCTAACAGCGTACAACTATATCTATGATAGATCGGCTCTGATACCACTGAAGGGGATCGGGTGCAGAAAACAAAAAAAATCCTAGCAACGATATCCCTAAAATATGCCAAGATCTATTCTATACAGATATAGTAGTACGAAGGGAGATCGGAATACATACCCTTGAAGACCGAAAGCGGGGATTACATTCCCGCACAAACGTTTTCGATGAAGACCGACGAAGCCGACCTCAAGGTCGTGTAGAGGAAGCAGACCTCCGAGTACCGCTAGCGCAGCACCTTGCAGGGCGTTACACACGTACGGTGGAAACGACGGCCTCCGAAGCTCCAGTCCAGGACGAGCAGCGGAAGACTCGGACCGGAACACCAGCAGCGAGGCAGCGGGCTATGGTGGAAGAGATACCCCTCTCAACTCGGCGCAACTCCGACAAAGGGAATCACGAAATCGAGAGAGAATTGGGGAATTAATTGGTGAATTAAAAGGCCAGGGGTGTCCCTTCTTATATAGGCTCCAAGGGGGGAGCCAACCTGCTCACCAGGCAATGTGGGACTATCCCCACATGCCTTGGTACGGCATGGCTGGTGCGCCGGCCCTGGTGGGCCCTATTTGGCCCACCTAGGCTGGCCTCCAAGCCCCCCACCGAATTCCCTAAGGAATTTCCCCCTCTTGGGCCTTCTTTCGACCAGAAGGCCCATTTCGGCAAATCAGACTAAATAAATTCGAAAATAAATATATAAAATCATATTTATACATTAATTACAATAATTAATATCAAACATATTATATATAATTTATTCTAGCTCCGAAAACTCTTTCGTCGCTGCCCGATCTCCATCGGACCTCTCCCGGGACGTTCCCGGTGATCTCTTTCCTTTCCGGTTGTCTTGTCGAAACCCCTAAAGTGTGTTACCCTAGCGGTTCGATATAATAACAGGTATGATCAAGACTCCTCTATGATCAACGACTAACTCGTAGGCCTGGACCCCATGAATTAATCCCTGATATATAACGAATGACTTTCATCTATCAAACCTGAACGTAAAGTCTTAAACCTTTTTCCATGGCGATACTTAGCGTGTCCGAGCGTCATTCCATAGATATCTCCATACCTAGCTTGACCTCGCTACCGACAACGCTATCTTCTACTCGTCTATGATTTCATGTCTCCGTGACCTAGTCACATGCTTGCAAGCTCATTAGACATGATCTCACCAAGTGGGCCCTAGAGTATCTATCCTGCTATGCGGACTGGCAAATCCCGCTCTTGACCCCTCCTCTCAACTAATCCTTTCCGATACCCAAAAGTATCACCGTTATTGTCATACTAAATAAGATACGACGTTTGGTGCGATCAAAGTATCTTCTAGGAATAACAATAAGAGTTGGTCTCACGGTCAAGGGCGTAACGACTACGTCCTCCAAATCTGGGTATGTCCATCACATCGTTCTCCAACGATATGACTTCCATTGCCGACCGGCGCCATGCCCTATGATCGGGAAACCTCGATCATCGATCGCGCAATGAAACTAGTCTTAGTAGAGACTACTACGGACCTGGTTGTTTACGCATCACACCCGTATTAATGTTTCCGCTTAATATGGTTATAGCATGACACAAAAACCTATTATGAACAAACGAGATATGATAAAGAATACACTTTATTAATTGCCTCTAGGGAATATCTCCTTCAAAAATAATAGGAACGGTGCCCCCTGTAGAACACGGGTTCTAACAGCGTACAACTATATTTACGCATAAACCTGGCTCTGATACCACTGAACGGGATCGCAGGCAGAAAACAAAAAAAATTCCTAGCAACGATATCCTTAAACTAGCCAAGATCTACACTATGCAGATATGTAAGTACAACGGAGATCGGAATACATACCCTTGTATACCGAAAGCGGGGATTACGCTCCCGCACAAGCGTTGACGACGAAGACGACGTAGGCGACCTCTAGGTCGCGAAGAACTCGGCGCGACGAAGACGATGAAGATGACCTCGAGGTCGGGTGGAGGAAGTAGACCTCCAAGCACCGCTAGCACAACACCTCGCAAGGCGTTACACACATACGGTGGAGACGACGACCTCCGAAGCTCCAGTCCAGGACGAGCAGCAGAAGACTTGAACCGGAACACCAGCAGCGCGACAACGGGCTATGGTGGATAAACCCCCTCTATTCTCGGTGCAACTCCGACAAAGGGAATCACGTTATCGAGAGAGAAAAGAGAAATTAATTGGTGAATTAAAAGGTCACGGGTGCCCTTCTTTATATAGGCTCTCGGGGGGAGCCAACCTTGCCAGTCAGGCAATGTGGGACAATCCCACATGCCTGGTGCGGCTCTCCTTGATGCGCCGGCCCTAGGTGGGCCCCATTTGGCCCACCTAGGCCGGCCCAGCCCCCCCCCCCCACCGAATTCCCTTGAGGGTTTTTCCCCCCATGGGTCTTCTTTCGACCAGAAGGCCCATTTAGGGAAATCAGCCTAAATAAATTTGAAAATAAATATATGAAATCTTATTTAAACATTAGTTACACTAATTAATATCAAACATATTATATATAATTTATTCTAACTCCGAAAATTATTTCATCGCTTCCCGATCTCCATCGGACCATTCCCGGGACGTTCCCGGTGATCTCTTTCCTTTCCGGTTGTCTTGTCGAAACCCCTTAAGTGTGTTACCCTAGCGGTTCGATATAATAATAGACATGATCGAGACTCCTCTCCGATCAATGATTAACTCGTAGGCCTGGACCCCATGAATTAACCCATGTGATATAACGAATGACTTTCATCTATCAAACCTGAACATTAAGTTTTAAACCTTTTGTCATAGCGATACTTAGTGTGTCCGAGCATCGTTCATAGATATCTCCATACCTAGCATGATCTCGTTACCGAAAACACTATCTTCTACTCGTCTATGATATTATGTCAGCTGGTGACCTAGTCACATGTTTGCAAACTCATTTGACATAATCTCACCGAGTGGGCCCTAGTGAACGGATAGACGTCGCCTAGAGGGGGGGGGTGAATAGGCGATTTAAAACTTTTTCTGAGGAGCCGGAATATCCGGTCCAAGAATGACCCGAAAATTTCGGTATGCTTGATATAGGCGGAATAAACCTAGAGGTTTACTTTAACAAGCATACAACCTAGATATAAATCCTAGGCTCACCTATGTGCACCAACAACTTATGCTAAGAAATACAAGTAACAAGGTGATAGCAAGATATATGACTTCAAGCACGAAGGCTATCACAATGTAAAGTGCATAACTAAAGAGCTCGGGTATAGAAATAACCGAGGCACGCAGAGACGAGGATGTATTCCCGAGATCCATCCAAAGGGTGTACGTCTCGTTTGGAGAGGTGTGCGCAACCACAACAGGTTAGCCGCAACGCCACAAAGGCTCACCTTCTTCTCCTGATGAACTCAACCACAAAAGGTTGCGAGTTCACCTTCCACTATTGATCTCCTTTGGGGCGAAGATAGAATCCCGTACAACTCTTGAGACACACACACACAACTTAATTGGGGGCTCTCAAGTGACCACAAAAGGTTTTGACCACAAAAGGTCTTGGCCACAAAAGACGTCTAGGGTCCAAAGACCCAAGATTAACAAACTCACAAGTATCACCACCACGAATCCTCGTGGAGGGCTCAAACCGATGCAAATGCAATGGCAAGAGCACACGAAGTGCTCAAATCCTTCACTCTTAAATTCCAACACAACAACAAATGTGAATGGGAGAATAAGAGAGGAAGAACAAAGGAAACCACAAAGGAGTCAAATCCCACCAAAAGCAACTAATGTTTATGGGGGGAGAAGAGAGGAAGAACAAAGAAGAAGAACCACAAAGGAACTCCAAGAACTAAATCCACTAGGTTCCCCTCACTTAGAGGAGAGAATGATTGGTAGGATTGTAGATCTAGATCTCCTCTCAACTTTCCCTAAAGAATATGGAAGAATCAATGGAGGGATTGAGAGGAATCAAGCTTTCCAAGGTCAACAATGGAGGAAGAGAGAGAGGAAATTCGTGCTACCTTAGTTTGGCAAGGGAAGAAGAAGGGGGGAGGGGGGTATTTATACCCCCCCCCCCCCCCCCCCCAGAAAATAGAACCGTTGCACCCACAATGTAACATCCCAAATTTTGCAAAAATTTAAAACTTTGCATTCAAGCATCATGCAACATTGAGCATAAGAATACATCACAAAAATATTAAATAAGACTTCAATTTATAAATATAAATAATCTATACATTTCATAAAGTGTTTATTTAAAACTCCTTTAACAAATAAATTTTTTACAATTTATATATGAGCAAGAATAATGTTAAAAGGTTCCATTTTCAATAACTTTCCAAAACATATTTTTATGAATTTTTCTGAAATGTTTTGAATAGGTTTAAAAATCATAATTGAAATCAATATTTAAAAACAGAAAAAGGTTTTAAATAAAAATAATCGAATTTCGGAGTCGAGTGGGCCGTGGCCCGTAGCTATCTGCCGCGCGCGCGTAGTCGAGCAGCCCGCCAGCGGCCCAGCACCCCGCGCGCTCGCTCGCAGTCGCTGACAGGTGGGACCCACCTGTCATCACCCCCGCGGAAACGTTCTTCCCCAAATCACGCCCCCGACAGGAAACGGCGGATTTGATTCGCACGATTACGAGCGATTTACTGCTCCCCTTACCTCCCCTCCTCCCCCTACTAATTCCCCTCTCCGTTCTCGTCCGATTGCCCCAAACCTCACCTCCCGAGAGCCCATAGTCTGCCCGCACGAGCTCGCGCAATCCCGCCGTCGCCGTCGGTAAGAACTCCACCGCCCGAGCAACTCCGGCCACCTCGGACCTCCTTTCCACCTCCCTTCGCTCCCTGTGAGCCGTGCGCATCGAGTTGACATGGTGGAGTGTGTGTTTTTGCAGCAAAACCCCGCCTCCGTCCACGACCGAGAGAAACCGACGCCGTGCGCAACTCCGGCGAGCTCTTCCGGGAAGACGAGGACGCTCCGGTCATCACCACCGCGCCATCGCCCTCCCCACGACGTCGCGCATCTCCTGGTGAGCTCCGTTTCCTCCTAGCATCGTAGCACGCCTCGGGCGCAAACGCCGGCCATGGCTCCGCCGCGCACCGCGCGTCTCCGGTGACCGCGCCGCCCGTTTTTGGTCAACGGATCGTGGACCGTTAGATCTAGATCCAATGGATCTAGATCGATTAGATCTCGCGCATCCATTTTAATTTAGATCGGACGGCTCTCGCAGCCAATCCGCGCCGAAACGGTATCGACCAATAGGATCGCGCCACGTAGCTCTGTTAATTTCTTTTTCGCAGGAAATTTTATAAATAAAACAGAAAATAGATAAAACTTGCAAAATTCATAACTTTTGATCTGTAAGTCCAAATTTAATAAACTTTATGTCATTGGAAAGCTCTGCTCATGTAGTTTAATTCTACATCATTTGTTTTTCCCTTTGACAAATTATAATTTGTATAATTATCAGAGGAGTATTTCGGCCATTAAAATAATAACTTAAATAATAAAAATGATTTAGAAATAAAAGTAATTGTTCTAAGATTGTATAATTTCCCTCTGTCCAGCAATATTAATAAATGTCCAAATTGAAGATGTCATAAAAACAATAAAAGTTGTAATTATAGAAATCAAAGTTTTACTATATTATTTTAAATTATCTAATTGATAAATAAAATAAGAAATACCTAAACATCATATTCATTTATTAATGACAGAAAATGAGAATTATTAATAAGTGTGTCTTATCATCATAGCATATCATTCATGCATACATGATTATGTTTAGTGTTGTGATGATATGGTGTTGGTATTTATGTTATTCATTGTTTGTGCTAGATTGTGAAGAAGAGGAAGGACTTGCTTGTGATTGTTATTCTTGCTGTGCTTGTTCCTTCTGTTACCAAGGCAAGTGACCTTCATACAATATCCCATATTTTCTATATGCATAAGTAGTATGTTTTGAGTAGTGTGCATGATAGGGATTTTGATTTATTTTATAATGCTAAGTTAGTTGGTATTTTACAAATATCCTAGTAGTGTGTAGCCACCCTTTTTCCCTAAGCAGCCATGAAAAGATTTTTTTTGTTGCTTAGCCGTGCTATAAAAACGTTGCTATGTTATGGAAATGTTTCTAAGTGTTAAAATTCTAAAATACACATCTGGGTGGAATTGGTTGATATGGTTTATGTTGAGTGGCTTTTGGGACTATGCTTGTGGTTGTCTTCGCCTAGGATGAATGTCTATTCTACTTAGGGCCATGAGTATGGTGGTTGTTACCCAGAAGTACACTTGTAGATGGCCACCCAGGAACGAAGAGATTACCAAGTCCCTCCAAGTTTAGAAGCTTCCCGTGCAGCCTTTTGACAATGGGCTCTGTCTAGAACGAATAAGTTGTGAGAGTGCAACCTGTCAGCTTGACAAGCAGATGTAGAGATGATAGGTGGAACGGGTCTTGCTAGTATGGTTGCATTCTTCTTCTGAAAGTTCTTGTCTCAATTCTCTCCTTTCCATAATACACTCCGCGTGTATAGGATTTCCCGGACAAATTGAGTCTAAAGGTGAAAGTGCACAACCTCTGCAGAGTCGACAATCTGAGATCTCAGCCGTGTCCCCGGAAATGGACTACTTCGAGCAACTGGACAAGGATGGGCAGAAGAATCTCAACACTGTTTTTCATAAAGTAAAATTTGACCAAGGAAAGAATTTTGGGTGCACTTGGGCTTTGTCCCTCGGTGCCAAGTCTTCGAGAAATGAAAGTGTTTTACAAAATGATAGGAGAAAACTAGCTTTCTGCAAATAGCCTTCAACCCCACCAAGCCAAATATGCATATAGATGTTAGACTTGCCAGAATATTTATCTACCATAGTCACTTGCCAATACATCATTGTATTGACCTCCTTCGGGGGCTGCATATTCCAATGTGCAGGAAATTCTGATGCTGAATGATTGGCTCGAGTCTACACCCAACATGACTGCCTGTGGCGCATGCTTGAAGATGAGGCTCAATGTTATTTTGCTTTCGCTGTGAACTTTGAACTTTAGCTAGCCTTCATGGCTATGCAATTTGTAATAAAGCCATATTGGCTATTATTTTTGGATCTCGTTGTAGTAATTTAATACTTATGCAATGATACTTTATATTTTGTACTGTGGTGCTGGCAGTGATCCAGGGACTAGCACATAACACAGGTGTTCCAACTTTAATAAAAGTTGGGGTGCTACAAAATGGTATCAGAGCAAAGTGTTGCCTGTAGGTTCGAGCCCATAGGATTGGTTAAGCCCCTTTTGGTCATAATGTTACCATCTTTAAAGTATGTTGGATTCTAACGGCATGGTGGGATGAAGTGGCCCGGGACAAACTTTACATGTCCACGTACATGAGACCTGTTCCACAATATAAGTGGCTGGCCGGGTGTCTGTCTCTCTCACTATAGTGAAAAATCCAATTTACGAAGAGTTGTTAATATCTGTTGATCACCTTAGGATTTTGACTTAGTTTTCCCCTTAATTTAATAATACACTCCATAACTAGTACTTCCTTATCTTATGCAATTCTTGTTTTAATTTCCTTTCTTCCTACCTAAAGGATGACGAGCTTTCACTTCACCACTGCGGAGGACTTCGAGAACACCCGTTTTGGCTGTTACCTCCTCGACATCGACGAGAAAATAGGGTTACCACTACCCCAAGTACAGGGCTTCATTCTGAAGAAGTTTAACAAAGAGGGTTGCTGGGGAATAAAAGCAACACAACCAGGACGTGGAGAGGAGCCACCACTGGAGATCAAAATGGTTAGTGACTCCAAAGACAAAGGGCTCAATCTAGTCATGCAAGATTTGATTGGGCGCCTCTGCGGACGCTACAGCCTAGAGTTGAGGGGCCACTACTCCATTTTCTTTGGAAGAAGAAACGAAGATGGAGAACCTTACCTGTATGATGTCGGAGAAAGAGGCAAGGAAAAACCCCTTAGCCTTTATTTCCAGGAGCTGGAAATCCTTGTCACCGAACTATATGAAGATCGACGCACCGAGCTCCTGAAGAACGATGAGTTATGTGCCTTACTTAAGGAGAACGAAGAGAAGGTGAAGGTTCAGGAGGAAGTGACTAAGGCACAGGAAGAGAGATTCGCTGCACAAGAGGAGAAGTACAGGAGACAAGAGAAAAGAGTTCAAGAGAAGAACAAGATCATCAGGGAACAAAAGGCAGAACTCGAGAGCAATGAAGTCGAGTTCGAGGCAGATAGTGACCTGATAAAAAGGCTTCGTACTGAGAAGAGAGTGCTGCAAGAAAATAATCTTGCCCTGGAGAAAGAAGTAAAGGAACTCAAGGATGTACTCGCCAATGAAGGAATCGAGATACAGGAAATTGAAGAGAAGGAAGAGGATATGGTCGAATAGTTAGTTAGTGAGACTACCATTTTTCATACACCACATTGTCTTGATCTTGTATTGACCTACAAACTTGTGGTAAGGCAGTACCTTCCCTTGTATCCTCGGAACCTCGCGATTTATTTTCCCAACTTTTATATCGTTTTCCTAAAACCAAAGGTTTTGGATTGTTTGCTGATTGTTTTATGAGTGGTGTGTTGATTGATGGTGTGCTTGACTGGATTGTTTTGTGCATGGGAAAGGTTCCTCCTTATAGATCTATCTATCTTTTACTTATCCATGCAAAAACCCCACAGATGCCTCCACGACGCGATCCCGACAATAGCGAAACTATGCAACAGCTGATGGCAGCTCAAGCCCAACTGATGACCATGATAACCCAGTTCATTGCAGCAACCAACAGCAACAACAACAATAACAACCATCCACCACCACCCCCACCTCCGGTGGACAGACTTGCAAGATTTCTCAGGCTTAGACCTAATAAGTTCTCCTCTGCTACTGAACCCATAGTGGCGGATGACTGGCTCCGTTCCGTCAACAAGGACTTAGTAACTTGTGAGTGTTCTGAGGCAGAAAAGGTGAGGTTCACTGCTCACCTATTGGAAGGACCTGCTGCCATGTGGTGGGAGACCTATCAAGTGACCCATCCCTTGGATGGCATGACTTGGGATGCGTTCAAGGATGGTTTCCGCAATGCTCACATCTCCTCTGGCATAATGAACCTGAAGAAGGAGGAGTTTCGTAGCTTGAGACAGGGAGGTAGAACTCTGAAGGAGTATATAGATGACTTCTGTACGCTGTCAAGGTACGCACAAGAAGAAATCGACACTGATGCAAAAAGGAAGGACAAATTCCTAAATGGACTTCGGGGAGAACTAAAGATACCTATGTCTGTGGCATATGCTCCTAACTATCAGATTCTGCTAGATCAGGCAATCACCCTGGACAATAACATCAGAAAGGAAGAGAGTAGGAAGAGGAAGTTTGGTGCAAGTAAGGGTAACACTGAAGTGACTCACAAGAAACCACACACCTCAGAAGTCAGTGGCCATAAACCCTAGAACTACTCCAACAATGGTAGTGGCCAAAAGTATCATGGTCATAACCACAATGGAGGGTATAAAGGAAATAATGGTGGGTTCAAGGGAAACCATCACCATGGCCATAATCATGGAAATGGAAATCCTCGTCCTAACACTGAAGGGAAGAAAGACCTGTCTAATGTGACTTGCTTCAAGTGCAAGAAGACGGGACACTATGCTACTGATTGCCCAGAGAGAAAGGCCGATGAAAATTCCAAGCCCAATCCTTTCCAGAAGGGACAAGTAAATCACCTCAACGTGGAAGAAGTTCATGATGAACCTGACGCTGTGATTGGTAAGTTCCTGCTCAATTCTTTTCCAGCATTGGTCTTATTTGATACTGGAGCATCGCATTCATTCATATCAAGAGCTTTTGTAAACAAACATGGGCTAGCCGAGGAAAGCTTAGGAAAACCTATTAGAGTGAGTTCACCTGGGGGTGAGATGATAGTAAATTCAGGCTGTAGACAGTTAGAATTAAGGATTGGAAAATACCTTTTTCCAGCAGACTTAGTCATCCTAGAAACCCAAGGTTTGGATGTTATTATCGGAATGGATTGGATGACCCGTTTTGAAGGAATCATAGACTGTGCAAACATAGCTATCACCCTCACCACCCCCGAAAAACAAAAGATTAAATTCAGATCAACTTTCGAACTTAAGAAAGTTAGGCTAAATTCCCTTAAGGGGGTTAGCCTTGGTGATGTGCTGATTGTCCAAGAGTACCCAGATGTATTCCCAGAAGAATTACCGGGAATGCCACCTGATAGATATGTAGAATTTCTCATTGAATTAAAACCGGGTACCGGACCAATAGCCAAGAGACCTTACCCAATGGCTGTCGATGAACTGAAAGAACTCAAGAAGCAGCTAGAGGAACACCTTCTGAAAGGATTTATCCGTCCAAGTTCTTCGCCCTGGGGAGCGCCAGTTCTTTTTGTCAAAAAGAAAGATCAAACCCAGAGACTAGTCACGGACTACAGAGATATAAATGAACACACCATCAAGAACAAGTATCCGTTACCCAAGATAAATGAATTATTTGATCAATTGAAAGGTGCATGTGTGTTCTCCAAGATTGATCTTCGATCAGGATATCTACAAATGAAGGTTAGAGAGATGGATATACCAAAAACAGCGTTTGTTACAAGATATGGCTCTTATGAGTATACAGTAATGCCATTTGGATTAACCAATGCCCCAGCTTATTTCATGAATATGATGAATAAAGTGTTCATGGATTTTCTGGACAAGTTTGTGGTAGTGTTCATAGATGACATTCTTATCTACTCCGAGAGTCACAAAGAACATGAAGAGCATTTGCGCCTAGTATTGCAGAGACTGCGTGAACATAAGATATATGCCAAATTCAGCAAGTGTGAATTTTGGTTGGAACAAGTCGCATTCCTAGGACACATAGTATCCAAGGAGGGTATAGCAGTGGATCCTGAAAAGGTTTCAGCTGTAACCAATTGGGAACCACCAAAGAATGTTGGAGAATTACGAAGTTTTCTTGGTCTAGCAGGATACTACCGAAGATTTATAGAAAACTTTTCCAAAATCGCCAAGGCACTGACGGAATTATTAAAGAAGGAGAAGAAATTTGAGTGGACTGACGCATGCGAAGCCAATTTTCAGGAATTAAAGAAACGACTAGTTTCAGCCCCAGTTCTGTGTTTACCTGATTTAGAGAAAGAATTCCAAGTATACTGTGATGCTTTACGCCAAGGCCTGGGAAGTGTGCTGATGCAAGAAGGCAGAGTGGCATCTTATGCCTCTAGACAGCTCAAGAAGCATGAAACAAATTATCCCACTCATGATCTCGAGTTAGCCTCAGTAGTACATGCCCTAAAAACTTGGAGACCCTACCTAATGGGAAAAAGATGTGAAGTGTTCACTGACCACAAAAGTTTGAAGTATATTTTCACACAGAAAGAATTGAACATGAGGCAGAGAAGATGGTTAGAACTTATCAAGGATTATGACCTAAGTCTTCAATATCATCCTGGAAAGGCTAACGTAGTAGCTGATGCCCTGAGTCGTAAGGTTTACTTGAATGGTCTCACGGCAGGAGAAATACCTGAGGATTTATGCAAGGCATTCAAGGACCTCCGATTGGAAGTGGTACCATAAGGTTTTGTAGCTTCGTTGGTAGTACAACCAAATTTGATGGACAATATACGTGAACCTCAGAAGGGAGACAAGGATATTGAAGAAATCAAAGCCAATTTGAGAGCAGGAAAAGCCAAGGGATTTCATGAAGATGAGCAAGGAACCTTGTGGTTTGAAAAACGTGTATGTGTGACAAATGATCCTGATCTTAGGAAGTTAATTCTGCAAGAAGCCCATGAAACACCTTACTCCATTCATCCAGGAAATACCAAAATGTATATGGATGTGAAGGAGAGATTTTGGTGGAACAATCTGAAAAGAGAAATAGCAGAATATATAGCTAAATGCGATGTATGCAGTCGAGTAAAGGCTGAGCATCAGAAACCAGCAGGACTTTTGTAACCATTGAAGGTACCGGACTGGAAGTGGGATTCTATTGGGATGGATTTCATCACCGGGTTACCAAGGACCAGATCTGGGTATGATTCTATTTGGGTTATTGTTTGTCGCTTAACCAAAATAGCTCACTTTATACCCGTGAAGACCACCTATACCAGCGCAAAGCTAGCTGATATATACATGAAGAGGATTGTGTGTTTACACGGCGTCCCCAAGAGTATCGTGTCCGATAGAGGGACCCAGTTCACTTCCCACTTTTGGAAGCAGTTGCATGAGTCACTGGGAACTAGGTTGGAGTTCAGTACGGCATTCCACCCGCAAACGGATGGTCAGACCGAAAGAGTAAACCAGATTCTAGAAGATATGTTAAGAGCGTGTGCGCTTGATTATGGGTCTAGTTGGGATGACAATCTACCCTATGCCGAGTTCTCCTACAATAACAGTTATCAAGCTAGCATTGAGATGGCCCCATTTGAGGCTTTATATGGGAAGAAATACACAACCCCATTATTGTGGAGTGGTGTAGGAGAACGAAGTTTCTTTGGACCTGATATAATCCAAGAAGCTGAAGAGAAGGTCAGATTAATTAAAGATAGATTGAAGATAGCACAGTCACGCCAGAAAAGCTACGCGGATTCTAAACGTAGAGAAATCGCCTACGAGGTGGGTGATAGAACCTATCTTAGAGTGTCGCGACTCAGGGGTGTAAAGAGGTTTGGAATTAAAGGAAAATTAGCACCTCGGTTTATTGGACCTTTTAAGATCCTGTCCCGTAAGGGTGAGGTGGCATATGAGTTAGAATTACCCGAAACTCTGTCTGCGGTACATAATGTGTTCCATGTCAGTCAGCTGAAGAAATGTCACCCCGAAATGACGGGAGTTCCTTTGAAGGATACTGTACCCCTTGAAGAAGTACAATTGGAGAGTGACCTGACCTACGAAGAGAAACCCATCAAGATATTGCAGACCGCAGAAAGAGTCACCCGTACCAAAACCATCAAGTTTTGTAAAGTCCAATGGAACCATCACACCGAAGAAGAAGCCACCTGGGAACGAGAGGATGACCTCCGAGAAGACCATCCACACCTATTTGCTGATCTTTCCGAAGCTCGAGGGCGAGCTTCCACTTAAGGGGGTTAGTCTGTAACATCCCAAATTTTGCAAAAAATTAAAACTTTGCATTCAAGCATCATGCAACATTGAGCATAAGAATACATCACAAAAATATTAAATAAGACTTCAATTTATAAATATAAATAATCTATACATTTCATAAAGTGTTTATTTAAAACTCCTTTAACAAATAAATTTTTTCCAATTTATATATGAGCAAGAATAATGTTAAAAGGTTCCATTTTCAATAACCTTTCCAAAACATATTTTTATGAATTTTTCTGAAATGTTTTGAATAGGTTTAAAAATCATAATTGAAATCAGTATTTAAAAACAGAAAAAGGTTTTAAATAAAAATAATCGAATTTCGGAGTCGAGTGGGCCGTGGGCCGTAGCTATCTGCCGCGCGCGCGTAGTTGAGCAGCCCGCCAGCGGCCCAGCACCCCGCGCGCTCGCTCGCAGTCGCTGACAGGTGGGACCCACCTGTCATCACCCCCGCGGAAACGTTCTTCCCCAAATCACGCCCCCGACCCCGATAGGAAACGGCGGATTTGATTCGCACGATTACGAGCGATTTACTGCTCCCCTTACCTCGCCTCCTCCCCCTACTAATTCCCCTCTCTGCTCTCGTCCGATTGCCCCAAACCTCACCTCCCGAGAGCCCATAGTCTGCCCGCACGAGCTCGCGCAATCCCGTTGTCGCCGTCGGTAAGAACTCCACCGCCCGAGCAACTCCGGCCACCTCGGACCTCCTTTCCACCTCCCTTCGCTCCCTGTGAGCCGTGCGCATCGAGTTGACATGGTGGAGCGTGTGTTTTTGCAGCGAAACCCCGCCTCCGTCCACGACCGAGAGAAACCGACGCCGTGCGCAACTCCGGCGAGCTCTTCCGGGAAGACGAGGACGCTCCGGTCATCACCACCGCGCCATCGCCCTCCCCACGACGTCGCGCATCTCCTGGTGAGCTCCGTTTCCTCCTAGCATCGTAGCACGCCTCGGGCGCAAACGCCGGCCATGGCTCCGTCGCGCACCGCGCGTCTCCGGTGACCGCGCCGCCCGTTTTTGGTCAACGGATCGTGGACCGTTAGATCTAGATCCAATGGATCTAGATCGATTAGATCTCGCGCGTCCATTTTAATTTAGATCGGACGGCTCTCGCAGCCGATCCGCGCCGAAACGGTGTCGACCAATAGGATCGCGCCACGTAGCCCTGTTAATTTCTTTTTCGCAGGAAATTTTAAAAATAAAACAGAAAATAGATAAAACTTGCAAAATTCATAACTTTTGATCTGTAAGTCCAAATTTAATAAACTTTATGTCATTGGAAAGCTCTGCTCATGTAGTTTAATTCTACACCATTTGTTTTTCCCTTTGACAAATTATAATTTGTATAATTATCAGAGGAGTATTTCGGCCATTAAAATAATAACTTAAATAATAAAAATGATTTAGAAATAAAAGTAATTGTTCTAAGATTGTATAATTTCCCTCTGTCCAGCAATATTAATAAATGTCCAAATTGAAGATGTCATAAAAACAATAAAAGTTGTAATTATAGAAATCAAAGTTTTACTATATTATTTTAAATTATCTAATTGATAAATAAAATAAGAAATACCTAAACATCATATTCATTTATTAATGACAGAAAATGAGAATTATTAATAAGTGTGTCTTATCATCATAGCATATCATTCATGCATACATGATTATGTTTAGTGTTGTGATGATATGGTGTTGGTATTTATGTTATTCATTGTTTGTGCTAGATTGTGAAGAAGAGGAAGGACTTGCTTGTGATTGTTATTCTTGCTGTGCTTGTTCCTCCTGTTACCAAGGCAAGTGACCTTCATACAATATCCCATATTTTCTATATGCATAAGTAGTATGTTTTGAGTAGTGTGCATGATAGGGATTTTGATTTATTTTATAATGCTAAGTTAGTTGGTATTTTACAAATATCCTAGTAGTGTGTAGCCACCCTTTTTCCCTAAGCAGCCATGAAAAGATTTTTTTTGTTGCTTAGCCGTGCTATAAAAACGTTGCTATGTTATGGAAATGTTTCTAAGTGTTAAAATTCTAAAATACACATCTGGGTGGAATTGGTTGATATGGTTTATGTTGAGTGGCTTTTGGGACTATGCTTGTGGTTGTCTTCGCCTAGGATGAATGTCTATTCTACTTAGGGCCATGAGTATGGTGGTTGTTACCCAGAAGTACACTTGTAGATGGCCACCCAGGAACGAAGAGATTACCAAGTCCCTCCAAGTTTAGAAGCTTCCCGTGCAGCCTTTTGACAATGGGCTCTGTCTAGAACGAATAAGTTGTGAGAGTGCAACCTGTCAGCTTGACAAGCAGATGTAGAGATGATAGGTGGAACGGGTCTTGCTAGTATGGTTGCATTCTTCTTTTGAAAGTTCTTGTCTCAATTCTCTCCTTTCCATAATACACTCCGCGTGTATAGGATTTCCCGGACAAATTGAGTCTAAAGGTGAAAGTGCACAACCTCTGCAGAGTCGACAATCTGAGATCTCAGCCGTGTCCCCGGAAATGGACTACTTCGAGCAACTGGACAAGGATGGGCAGAAGAATCTCAACACTGTTTTTCATAAAGTAAAATTTGACCAAGGAAAGAATTTTGGGTGCACTTGGGCTTTGTCCCTCGGTGCCAAGTCTTCGAGAAATGAAAGTGTTTTACAAAATGATAGGAGAAAACTAGCTTTCTGCAAATAGCCTTCAACCCCACCAAGCCAAATATGCATATAGATGTTAGACTTGCCAGAATATTTATCTACCATAGTCACTTGCCAATACATCATTGTATTGACCTCCTTCGGGGGCTGCATATTCCAATGTGCAGGAAATTCTGATGCTGAATGATTGGCTCGAGTCTACACCCAACATGACTGCCTGTGGCGCATGCTTGAAGATGAGGCTCAATGTTATTTTGCTTTCGCTGTGAACTTTGAACTTTAGCTAGCCTTCATGGCTATGCAATTTGTAATAAAGCCATATTGGCTATTATTTTTGGATCTCGTTGTAGTAATTTAATACTTATGCAATGATACTTTATATTTTGTACTGTGGTGCTGGCAGTGATTCAGGGACTAGCACATAACACAGGTGTTCCAACTTTAATAAAAGTTGGGGTGCTACACACAATTTAGACCGGAAATTCCGCCCAAAAGTGAAATTTCCGAGCTGATTTTCCGGTTCCGATCAGTGCCTCTTTTTCGAGAAAAACAGCGAGAATCGGATATTCCGGTTCAGTCGAGAATCGGATATTCCGAGACTGAAAACTGACAGAAACAGCAAAATCAAAACTGCAATATTTTTTCCATCCGGACTCCGTTTTCGATGATTTTTGGCTCGTTGGAATCGTTACAACGAGCTCTACTTGAATATTCATAGAAACATCATAGTCCATCATGTTAGGATAAAACCAAATGGGGAAAGGTTTAACTTTCCTAAAACATGTAAACCTCCAATATCAAAAACGTAACAAGATATTCGTACGAAATCCGTTTTTGATGAACTAGAGCTTAGTATGGAGATAAACCAAGCTCTAAATCCTCACATGGATGAAAGCCAACAAGTTTTCTAAAGTAAGACCGTTTCTATGAACAAGAGCTTGACATGGAGATGAACCAAGCTCTTGTTCCTCACCACCATAAAACCCAAATAAGAACCAAGAAATATGATATGCCAAGTATGCAAAGGTTTGAGCTCTCCACAACGATGCGATTCAAGTTACTAACTTGAGAGCCCCTCTTGATAGTACGCCTATCTATCATATAGCCCTATCAAGATCATATCTTTGCCTTGAGCATTCCACTTGAGTTGGATGAAGACTATCTTGATCTCTTCAAGTGGTTCATCTTTTTTTGATTGCGCGTCCAAGCACATGCTTGATGAAGACTTCACCAAATACTCCACCATGCACACAATGGGAGAGTCTCGCTTAGCTCCGTCTTCAAGTATCCATTGCAAGCACCAAGCATAGGATCTCTTCAAGAAGCTTCTCTTGGTATTGCACATCTCACCTTGATGACGATCACCACATGACGTCATCCTCCATGAGCTATATGAAATCTTCATTTGATGCAAGCCCATGGGAAGATACCTAACCTCATAAAAATATACCACACACACATATATCATGGGTTAGTTCACAAAGCTATGCGGACAAGTGTTTACCGTCCCAAGAGATACATGATCGCTCTTGGTACATCTTGTAGCTTTGTGTGTTGATCAACATCTTGATCAACCTTGTATTTTCCAACATTTCTTCACTAATATGATGTCTTGAATGTCTTGAATCCTTCAAGACATAATTGCAATAAGCTTCACTCAACACATAAGCTTCAAGAGTCCAACACATGAACTCCACAATTCCAGGGACAAGATCTATAAGGATATCTTAATGCAAACATTAGTCCATAGAGATTGTCATTCAATTACCAAAACCACACATGAGGGAAAATGCTCTTTCAATCTCCCCCATTTTGGTAATTGATGACAATCTCTTTTGAGAGGGTTTATAATATGGAATTTAACGAACAAGAATGGTTGCACTAACATCAAATACTACAAAGGTATGTGATGTTAGTCCATCCACATATATAGAGCAAACTCCCCCATAATTCATGCACGTGTGTATGAACATGAATTCATTGCATATATTATCGACCATTACTGATGGTGGAGTTTCCACTATATATATAAAACCAAGCAACGAATGCAAAGGCAAGGAAGGCAAAGACTTAAAAGGATACCAAAGTACAAAGCCAATTCCATACAACCCTCCAAAACTTCTCCCCCATTGGCAATGATTGCCGAAATGGGCGAAAAGCTTTGGAAAGGTAACATAATAAGATCTCCTTCATGATTTATGCATTTCTCATGATATGAGTGAAATCAAATGCACTTATCCAATGACGAATAGATGGAGGGGATCAAACTATATTGAGGATCCAAAAATTGCACAAGAAATATATCAATTGCAATCCACTGGAAGGATACCAATTGCAAAGGGGGAAAGCATTCACAAAGAAGCAAGCAATCAAGGGATCCATGTAGTGTACATGCACTTAAAAATATGGCAGGTACCTGTGTATAGTACAAACCCCTGGATCGATTCATTTGCACACACAGTTTACGATGAATATCACAACATTGTATCAATATTACACGAATAATCCAGACTTGGTTAAATAAATAGTTCGATACATCTTTGCATAGCTTAAAGCTAGCTCAAAACAATAAAGCAGCGGAAATAAATCTTCAATGAGCCTCCATCTTCATGATACGCCACAGGCAAAAACATTTTGGTGCAGACTCGAAACCCAAAACGTAATCCTTACTCTTCGTCAGATATTTCTGCAACAAATAATAATTTGCAACAGAGTGGGTCAGATTCCATTAAAAATGGAGTCTGGCAAGTGAAACTATGGTGGACACTCAATGGAAATAACTCTAAAGCCTGTATGCATATTTGGCTGGTGGAGTTCAAGGCTATTTTGCATAAAGCCAGTTTTGCCTAACTCTTTGTAAAACAAACTTATTAACATCATAATTGGCAACACTGGCAAGTTCCAGTGAACCAAAAGATATCACGTCCTTAGGTGTACCACAGGTGAAAACCCTCACATTCAATGGTCCTAAGTATAGTAGAAACTATCTTAGGTGAAAACCCCCATAAACATGGTCCTGAGTAGTCCACTGTTGTTTATCAAAATTTTATTAAGGAATTAGAATGTTGGGATTCCTCCATGTTCCTTGATCAGCTGTAGTCTTTACTTGGAATACTTCTCCTTGCGTCCTTCACAATCTTCTCCATTTATTCCTCACATCCCTTTGTTCCTGGGTGGCCTTCCACAAGTGTGCTCTCAGGTGAAAACCCCCACGTTCACGATCCTAAGTATAGTAGAAACTATCTTAGGTGTAAACCCTCATGCACATGGTCCTGAGTAGCCACTCAACATAAACCAAACAACCAATCCACCCAGATGATTCATTAAATTAGTGGATGTGCACTCCCAGGTGAAAACCCCCACATACTATGATCCTAAGTATAGTAGAGTCTATCTCAGGTGAAAACCCTCATAGACATGTTCCTGAGTAGCCACTTAAGATTTTGTAAAACCTTTCTTCAATTGCATAGCATCAAAATTCTACTAAATCATTTCATAGGTACCTAGACACAATGCAATAGGGAATTCTAAAGTCTTGCATAGCAAATCTACTAAGTAGTACACATGCATAGGAAAATAACTAAGTCATGCATAAAAATACTTAGGAATTTTATGGGGGTGTGCCACTTGCCTTGGCAACAAGAAGAATAGTAACAGCAACTGCAACTGTTGTCGTTTCCCTCCGAGATTTCTAACACATCAAACAAAACACACATAAACATACTAACAAGTAACAATACAAAAATATGTTATGCATGGTGTGCAAAATACTTAGAGAAAACACTAAGTCTATTCTTCAAGGTGATCGACAATTATCAACAACTCTTTGTAAATTGGATATTCACTATAGTGAGAGATATAGACACCCGGCCAGCCACTTAAGTTTGTGGAACAGGTCTCATGTACGTGGACATGTAAGGTTAGTTTCCAGGCCGCTTCATCTCACTATGCCGCTAGGATCCAACAAACTTCAAGATGGCAATAACATGATCAAAAATTGTTTTAAGTCAAGATTAGGAAAGATAGAAGAAAATGATGTAGGTTATCTTCCAGGCTTCGTCTCCAGACTTGTAGTACTCTCCTTAGTGATATCTTAATCACCATGTCTTAGACAGCAGAAAGAAAAAGAGAAAGAAAGACTTAGAGAATAGAGGGGGTTGGTCTTCTTGGACTTTTTCTTGAATTTTTCTTCTAAGTGCTTCTGCTTCTTGGAGATTCTTCTGGAGTCTTGTTTTGGCTAAGTCCTTCATTGGTCTTCTAGCTCCATGTTAAAAATCCTAAGTGTCTAGTGCATAGCACTTTTACCAAAATACTAAATTTGGAAAATATTCCTAACTTAGAGAAAAATAATGAAGAGACTTCCTATGGGAAATATATCTATATGTGAAAATAAGTTATGCATGCAATGCACTTTTAAATCCTAACAAATATCATACAAAATTTGTGATATTTATAGAGTATGCATTTGGCTATAAATGCAATCTAATTAATTTCTATTTTTGGAGAATATAATAAAAGGAATAATTATAATAATAAAGTTTTCTATAATTAAATTTTTATAGCAAAAATTTGTAATTAGTGTTAATAGATAGGGCGCATTTAATTAAATTTATAGCAATTTGATTTAATCAAAAATAATATTTCTATTATTGGTTATGTTGAAAATACTCAAACTATTCAAATTAACTATATAACTATGAATTCATTCAAATATTACTCAAAATATTTTATAGCAGTGGCATCACATTACGAATATTCCAATGTCTCTAAAACAATTTTATTTGCAATTTTTGAATTTACAGATTTCAAGTTATGAAAAAATACTCAAATTCACCATTTGAAATTTGAATATTTTAAACTAAGTCAAATTTGAATTTTGGCAGATCCAAAACAATCTACATGTCAAGGGCTTTCCAAATATATAAAAATATTTAAATTTGGATGTGTGAGCAAAAGCTTATAACAATTCGAAGTGACAGGGGCTTTTCTGCAAAATTGCCATTTAATTAAATCGAGAGAAATCATTTTACACTGGGCGCTGACTGTGCGCTGACGAGGCACGACGTGGCGCTGACTGGATTAAGTGATTCGATCTGGGCCGTCAGATCTGGATCTGGCGGTCCAGATCAAATCGGACCGGTTCGCTTTAAAAACCTAATCTCAACCGTTGAACGCCAATCGGACGGCAGAGGAGAGACGTTCACCGTGGCGGCGCGGCGTGGTCGCCGGAGACGGGGCAGACGGCGGCGGCGGCTCGGCCGTGGACGCTCTGGTCGCTACGGCGCCTCCCCGGATGAACGGAGGGCTGCTCCGGGCGCGACGTGACGCGGGGAGGGCGATGGTGGCGTCGGTGTCGAGCGGCGCGTCTCGGTGCGGCGCGGAGGAGCGGCCGGAGTGCGTCGGGCGTCGGCGAGCTTCGGCGTGCTTGCCCCGAGCGTTTTGGTCGTGGAGGAGAGGCGAGGATGGGTCAAAGGGGTGCGCACAGGCAAGGCAGAAAGGATGGAGGTGGTCTCGGTGCTTGGGGTGGGTTATCTCGCCGCGGACGGAAGAATTACGGCAGCGGCTACGCGGAACTCCGGCGAGTTTTTTGCGCAGCCTCACGGCACGAAACAGTGGGGAACGAGAGGGGAAATGGAGAGGGTTGCGAGGGGGTTAAAAGGGCGTGGTTGGGGCGAAGAATCCGTGTCTTAATCGCGCGAATCAACGCGATTAATCGCCGGCGGTTTCGGGCGTGGTCTCCGGCCGGAGATTGAAGACGATGACGTCACGCTGACGTCATCATTTTTTCTTTTTCTTTTCTGATTTTTCTTTTAATTCATATCTTCTGATTTAAGTGTCCAAATGAAGTAAAATAAATTTCTAAAAATTTGTAAAAACAATATCTTTGTGTTAAACCAGTTGTGGGCATGTTTTGAACAATTTTCAAAATTAATAATTTTGAAATATTGATTAAATACAAATTTGATACTTAATATCAATCTTGAAATTATAACCTAATTAAATTTTCTTTTGGTTAAATAAAATTTGTAAAATACTCATATTCAATTATGTTTGAATTTAGATTATTAAACTTATTTTGCTGAAATCACTCACCTTTATTTTGGCATAAAAGTAGAATAATGGAGTATAAATATTTTTAGAGTAATATGAAATATAATGGATATTTAATTTAAACCTTTTGTGATTTAATCAGATGATGAATGATGAGATGCATGTATGCATGAATGCAATTGCTTAAATTTTCTTTTCAAAGCAAAAATACATAAATGTTTTCAAAAAGTTTTAAATTTTAGTGATTTTTTTAACATTCCAAAATATAGGGATGTTACAATCCAAAACCAATTGCGCACAATAGGATATTATGATAAGATCAACCAAGTGTTCTAAAAATCAAGAGGGAACTCCCCAAGGTACATGCACAATGAAGGATTTGCATTTCATTGTAGTGTGCACAACATGGAATCATCACTCCCTCCTAGATGCTTTCGAACACAGAAAGGTGCAAGATTGTATAGTTAAGAAAATAACAATACCTTGCAACAAACAAATGTTGAGCAAAAAGAGAAGTGGAAAATAACGACTTGCTCAACCGGGAAGGGATGGGTGTGACATGGAAATACAATTTAGGAGACTAAACAAGGATGAGCCTAAGCAACACCATAGTCTTTCAAATTATGAGGCACATAGTGCATATCATGTATTTTGCATGCAAGCACACCAAATAGGATACATCAAATAGGATCACAAGCTTATCAAGAGGCAATGTGTCACCAATAGAAAAACAAAACTTGTGCCTTTTAGAGATCACCAAAGAATCGAGAAAGTAATAAAAGGTGATCACTAAAGATTTTGGATACCAATTAAATATGTAACTACCCTCATGTGTATAAGTTTCTAAGTGGACACTAAGTCCACAAAGAAACATGCACACACAATGTAGGTACAGGGTAAAGCACATGGTATCCAAGAGGAAGTCATAAATACACCGATAAGATTTTTGCTTAAACGCAAAGCACATAGCTCATATTATTCTTAGAGGGTATAGATGAACTTCCAACACCAAGTTCTCAAAGAATCACAAGTACCCACATAGGATAAGTGATAGTTGGGATACTTTGAGACACAAAACAAATATCACATAAGGCAAATGATTTATGAGAATTCATCAATATTGCATATGAGAGACTTTGAAATGAATTTGCTAGATTAACATATTGGGGATCCGAGAATCATGAAAATGATTATATATAAATATATATTCCCCTTGATGTTTAATCATCCCGGCTAACTCACATTTGCAATTAAGATGTTTTGAAAGAAACTTTGCAAAAACCATATAAAATGCAACTTAGAGAAACTCATGCCAAAGAACAACCTACACAAGGTTGAGAGCTAGAAGTATATGCATGAGTTAGATACTTTTTACCGAGATAGCATTGACGGTGTAGAAGATGAGAGTTCACAATCATCCAAGCTTGGCTCCAAGAAGCACATGGTGAAGACATCTTCTTTAAATAGAGGCAAGCTTCCAATGCATCTCTCATGTACCTAAAACAAATCAAGTACACTATGGCACCCAAACTAATTGGGTCCAAAGTAGTTAGACCAACTACAATACATAGGACAAACTCCACATAAATATGTGCATATTGATGTGAAATAGAATTTCATACACATCTTAGCCATTTAGGATTTGATGGAGTTTATCCTATATATTGGATCAACGAAAGTAAGCATGTCATAAGATATACATATAGTAAATATGAATGCACAAAACTTTTAAGAACCAAACGAGATACAATTTGGACAACACACCAAATAAATCAAGAAGCTACACAAGAGTGTGGCAAGAGAAAGATATGTCCATATTATATCAAAGACTCAAATCAACACATGATTGGAGAAACCAATTTGAAAAGATATCAAATGAAAACAAGGTCAAGGCTACACCAATGAGCATAAGAAATAAATCAAACAAGCATGCTCGAAGGTTTATCTCATCCAAAAGGTAGTTTAGGAACCATGGGATGAGATAGCCAACTCCACAAAGAAGAGTAAGGTTTCAACAAATAAACCAATCCATTTACACTTTTCATGATGGCACAAAGTACCAAAGACGAAAAATGTTTGTCTTTCAAAGAGACATGTCATCGGGATCAAAAACCAATTCAAGACAACTAATATTCAATATCATATAGGGTTGCTCCCCCAAGATTAGTGCATCACTTATGATCTTGTATTTGAATACAAAATGCACACAAATGAGATCATTACTCTCCATATACATTGTTAAAACATTAGTCATGTTCAAGAAGAGTAATAAGATACCAAACCAATTTAAAGAGTAGTGTTCTAAAGAGTATAGAGTAGCTCCCCCATGATTAGTGCATTTTTAAGATCTTGTATGTAAATACAAAATGCACACAAGTGGGATCATTACCCTCCATATATCTTTTTGAACGCAAAGTTCAAGAAAATCAATAAGACCCGATAAAAATTAAAAGAATGATGTTCTACTCAATGTAGGATAGCTCCCCCAAGAATTGTGCATTACTTAGAATTAAGTCTTCGAATGTAAATGCACAACAATGGTATCCTTGCTTTTCCTAACTCAAGAAAGTACAACACAAATTATGAGTAGAGCAACAAAAGGATCCAAATGAAGCAAAGAAGACAAAAGGATGGTTAAACCAAAGAAAACTTGGCGATAGAAAAATACAACTTAAGAACAATAGCCAATGTGAATATGATCAATAAATTTACCACAAATATATTTATCACTTGTCAAAGACAATGATTGTAGAGAGATATTTCTCGGTGGTACATGACATGCATATATTAAAGATCATGTTCACAAAACATAAGCATGTGGCAAAAGATAAGAATTGAAAAACATGTTTATATAGAGATTCTTGATGACTTCACATATTCAATGATCATACTTAAGCATCAAGAAACTCTCTCACAAACAAGATACCAAAAGATGGGAGAACAAAATGCATTTAAGCAAATATGGAACTTGTTTGAGTACCATGCCACCTAGGAACAAGATAATCAACAATATCAACTCTAGGTGACACTACCTCTCATGTTCACATTTTCTAGACTTGTAATATGCACATAGCTTATTACTCCCCCATAATGTGATAATCCATTCTTTTTAACAAGAGGCGAGAGAAATCCAACAAGAGATAATTAATAGACATTAGAATTTAAATTTCTCATGAGTAAGACATACCACAAAGAGAGTAGATAACATTGACATATCACCACTAAGTGGTAGTCCTCATGAATACACATTTTAGGATAGTGTGTTACCAAAAAGCACAACACTCGCCCAAAATGGGATAGTCCATTAATATCCTTAAAAGAGCCAATTAAGATGAAAGCAAATATACAAGAGGCTCAAAACATACATGGTGTGCAAACCAACATACACAAGCTTGATTACTCAATAAAAAGTAAGTAGAGTGCACAACACATATAAAACACTAGTAAGGTACAAAACCAAACACATGCAAGGGTGCAAGTAACTTTCAATGCATACATATGATTTAAATACAAGTTACGGCAAGGAGGAGCATTGGATATATGCTAAGACAATATAATCCAATTGACTTGACTTGAGAGAATATGATTGATGAAGATCCCTTAATTCTTCATGATGTAGTCAAGTCTCCAATGTCCTCCGCTTACACCTATTGATCAAGTTTTAGTTTGTTGGTCCCCAACCAAGTTGGGTCCTAAGAGGTTAGTCACAATAGGCTTGGCAACCCAAATGGTTCTTTTCTTTACACCACTTTGAGTACCAATAACTTTGGCAAACACATTGTCAACCTTATCCTTCCGAAGAGAATGAAAATTATCAATAATAGTGGGGTTGGATAAGTTACCATGAGTGCATGAAGAAGAAAAGTGATCCTTCCCACGACATTTGTAGCAAAGGCGGCTTTTACCTTTCTTCTTGGGAAGGGAAGGTTCTTCAACTTGGGAAGCTTGAGTTTGGACTTGAAGTTGCTTCCCTTGTTGCTTCTCACTAAGAGGCTTCTTCTTCAAAGGGCAAGATCTAACATGGTGACCTTCAACCTTGCACTTGAAGCACACAATCTTGGCCAAATCAATAACTTGTTCTTGGCCCTTCTTCTTGATGAACTTGTGCTTCTTCTTAACATTGGACTTGTTCTTGTTATTGGAGTTGAATCCAAGTCCACTCTTGTCATGAGGAAGTTGTTGCACTCTCAACATGTTGTAGAGGGTGGACTTCCCTTCATGACACTTCTTCAAGTCTTTCTTCAATGAAGTGACTTGTGCCTTGAGTTCTTTGAGTTCCTCTACATGGTTAGTTTCAACACAAATACTAGAGAAAGTAGATGCTACATTGTTAGAGCAACAAGGCAAGGAATGTAATTCATCACAAGATTTAGCAATGGTATGTGATGTAGAATTACTAGTACTAGCACATTGCAATAAAGCATTAGTCGTAGAAGTTGTGCTAGTGTCCATAAGAGGCTCACAAGATGTTACCTTAGTAGTGACCGCCTCATGAGATAACTTTAGCCTAGCATGGGATGCTAGAAGATCCTCATTAGAGCTAAAAAGCTTTTCATGAGTTTCTTCCAAATTACCATACTTACTAGTTAGCAAATCAAGTTGAGCCCTTAGCTCAACATTCTCCTTCAAAATAGATGCTTCACACAAAGTGGAGTTAGTAGCACAAGCATCATTAATATTAGAAATGGAAGGAGACAACATGACAAGATCATTATTTAACTTAGCATTTTCTTTACTAAGCACATTACATTTAGCAATAGCGAGGTCATGTAAAGGAGTGGAGGTGCTAGAATTCTCAAGGTTTGATAACCGAGTTTGAAGTTGATCGTGAGACTTGATAAGAAGATCATGTTCACTTTTCAATGCCTTGTGAGCATTGTCAAGTGACTCAAGGTCTTCAACAAGTCTAGCATGAGCAGCCACAAATTTGGTCTTTTCATTTTGCACAATTTTACATTTAGCAAAATGAAGATCACACTCCTTAGTTAGCTTAGCAATTTTGGAGTTATGAGACTCCATGATAGTTTCAAGTTGCTCTTAAAGGTGAGCATTTGTTTCTTGTTAATATTCTAGAGATGATTGAAGAGATGCCTTTTCATAGGCATCTTCTCTCTCAGTCTCACCTTTTAACTCAAGAACATCCTCAAGCTCACCTATACGGCTCATAAGAGAGCCAAAGTGTTTCTTGCCAACTCCTTGCAAGTTAGTCATGAAATGATCAAAAGCAATAATTTCTTGTTTGATTTCAAGACTAGTATCATCATCAACATCATCATCACCATGAGATATATTGGAGTCCACGGTAGGAGATACCTTAAACTCCTTAGCCATAAGACAAAGGTGAGTAGTGGATGAAGACGATGAAGAGTTACTTGAAACACCAATGGAGTCCATGACTTGTTCCAACAATTGTTGGGATTCCTCTACATTGTTAGCCAAACAAGTACTAGAGGAAGTAGAAACATTTTGATCATGGCAACAAGACAAGGAAAGCATATCATCATGGGATTTAGTTAAGCAACTACTACATGATATGCAAGGACTATCAACACTAGCATGTATGACATTTGGAGTGCTAGAGGTGTTTAAGTCCAAAGATAGAGCATTGCAATAAGATGAGTGAGAAGTATAGTCAATAGTAGATTCACCATCAAAAATAAAATTTCTATCACCACTCACCATAACATTACCTTTTGGCAAACCACATGTCGGTGAAGTGGAAGAATACGTGAGCTCATCACGACCGGATGTGGACGGAGGACACCTCATATATATCTTGAAGTTTTGTCCATAATTCATGAGTGCTCCGAAAAGGCATGATTGACGTAAGGACTACATCTCTCAAAGCACATATTAGAGCATTAGATGCTAGAGTATCGAGCTAAGAGTTTTTCTCATCCTCTAAAGATAATTCTTGTGAATCCTTTGGAGGAGAAAAAACCATATATACAATACTCTATAAATTTGAACCCATGTCTCTAAAAATATTAAGCATGCGAATTTTCCAAACATCATAATTTGTGCCATCGAATCTATAAGTGGGATTGTGCACTAGATCTCTAAACGACATCTTTATCTCTAGGCGGTTAGTACTAATAATGAGATAACCTGGCTCTGATACCAATTGAACGGATAGACGTCGCCTAGAGGGGGGGTAATAGGCGATTTAAAACTTTTTCCGAGGGGCCGGAATATCCAGCCCAATAATGACCCGGAAATTCCGGTATGCTTGATATAGGCGGAATAAAACTAGAGGTTTACTTTAACAAGCATACAACCTAGATATAAATACTAGGCTCACCTATGTGCGCCAACAACTTATGCTAAGAAATACAAGAAACAAGGTGATAGCAAGATATATGACTTCAATCACGAAGGCTATCACAATGTAAAGTGCATAACTAAAGAGCTCGGGTATAGAAATAACCGAGGCACGCGGAGACGAGGATCTATTCCCGAGTTCCACCCAAAGGGTGTACGTCTCGTTTGGAGAGGTGTGCGCAACCACAACAGGTTAGCCGCAACGCCACAAAGGCTCACCTTCTTCTCCTGATGAACTCAACCACAAAAGGTTGCGAGTTCACCTTCCACTATTGATCTCCTTTGGGGCGGAGATCGAATCCCGTACAACTCTTGAGACACACACCCACAACTTAATTGGGGGCTCTCAAGTGACCACAAAAGGTTTTGACCACAAAAGGTCTTGGACACAAAAGACGTCTAGCGTCCAAAGACCAAAGAGTAACAAACTCACAAGTATCACCACCACGAATCCTCGTGGAGGGCTCAAACCGATGCAAATGCAATGGCAAGAGCACACGAAGTGCTCAAATCCTTCACTCTCAAATTCCAACACAACAACAAATGTTAATGGGGGAATAAGAGAGGAAGAACAAAGGAAACCACAAAGGATTCAAATCCCACCGAAAACAACTAATGCTTATGTTGGGAGAAGAGAGGAAGAACAAAGAAGAAGAACCACAAAGGAACTCCAAGAACTAAATCCACTAGGTTCCCCTCACTTAGAGGAGAGAATGATTGGTAGGATTGTAGATCTAGATCTCCTCTCAACTTTCCCTAAAGAATATGGAAGAATCAATGGAGGGATTGAGAGGAATCAAGCTTTCCAAAGTCAACAATGGAGTACGCCTATCTATCATATAGCCCTATCAAGATAATACCTTTGCCTTGAGCATTCCACTTGAGTTGGATGAAGACTATCTTGATCTCTTCAAGTGGTTCATCTTTTCTTAATTGCGCGTCCAAGCACATGCTTGATGAAGACTTCTCCAAATACTCCCCCATGCTCACAATGGGAGAGTCTCGCTTAGCTCCGTCGTCATGTATCCATTGCAAGCACCAAGCATAGGATCTCTTCAAGAAGCTTCTTTTGGTATTGCACATCTCACCTTGATGACGATCACCACATGACGTCATCCTCCATGAGCTATATGAAATCTTCATTTGATGCAAGCCCATGGGAAGATACCTAACCTCATAAAAAGATACCACACACACATATATCATGGGTTAGTTTACAAAGCTATGCGGACAAGTGTTTACCATCCCAAGAGATACATGATCGCTCTTGGTACATCTTGTAGCTTTGTGTGTTGATCAACATCTTGATCAACCTTGTATTTTCCAACATTTCTTCACTAATATGATGTCTTGAATGTCTTGAATCCTTCAATACATACTTGCAATAAGCTTCACTCAACACATAAGCTTCAAGAGTCCAACACATGAACTCCACAATTCCATGGACAAGATCTATAAGGATATCTTAATGCAAACATTAGTCCATAGAGATTGTCATTCAATTACCAAAACCACACATGAGGGAAAATGCTCTTTCACCTAGAGTATCTATACGGACTGACAAATCCCGCTCTTGACCCCTCGTCTCAACTACTCCCTTCCGATACCCAAAAGTATCACCTATCATTGTCACACTATATAAGATATGACGTTTGGTGCGATCAAAGTATCTTTCAGGAATAACAATAAGAGTTGATCTCACGGTCGAAGGCGTAATGACTACGTCCTACAAATTATGGTAAGTCCATCACATCGTTCTACCTAACGATATGACTCCATTGCCAACAGATGCCATGTCTCATGATCGGGAAACCTCGATCATCAATCGCGCAATAAAACTAGTCTTAATAGAGGCTACTAGGGACCTGATTGTTTATCTACCACACGTGTATTAATGTTTCCGCTTAATACTGTTCTAGCATGGTATAAAACATATAATGAACAACTGGAATAACTTTCTTTATTAAGTGCCTCTAGGGCATATTCCCTTCAGCGTACGGCTTCATCGGCAACGCTTGTGCGGGAGCGTAATCTCCGTTATTCGGTCTACAAGAGGAAAGTAACCAGTTTCCGCCACCGTTATCGCATGTACTAGATAGATAGATCCTGGCTAGTTTCGGTGTTCATACGCTAGAAAATTATTCTTTTCTGCCTTGGAACCCCTTCAGGATAAGCCTCTCATCTTCCCTCTTTCATGTCTCTCTCTCACTTCCTCTCGCCGTCCCTAGATTGAGCCGCTAGGGGAGTGGTTATGTGACAGGGCTTCTTTGTCAGATCGATAATATATGACTATTTGGAATTCTTAATCGATATAGCCAGTTTGTTATTTAGATCGCCTAATTTTCTCCCCTTTTTCAGTTCAAGTTTCCTTCATGTTTGTGTGTCTCTTTCCTTTTTTGTTCTGTTGGTCGTTTTGCTTGATCTGATTTAGAGTTTCGGTTGATTGTTGTTAGTTACAGGGGTAAATGCATGGAGTTGGATCTCAATTGCTCGCCGATGTCACTGGAGCCGTCAGTCCTACAGGACCATCGCCTCAAGCTGGCCATGCTCCGTGAAGAACACACCTTCCATCATCGGGTGATTTATTTCCTTACCATAGAAAACGGTTTTGCTAGTTCTAAGTCGCATGAGAACTCACGAGTTCTCAGTCACGTCCACCACCATTCGATCATGCGTGCGTTTTTTTTTCATTTATTTTTCACGTTTTTTCCAGTTGCATGCGACCTATAACTGAGATTTTCTGATTACAAACGGTTTGCAACTGAATTTTTTCCAGTTGCAAGTTGGTCGAAACTGATTTTGCTTTAGTTACAAGTGGGTTGTAACTGGATTTTTCGGTTGCAAGTGTGTTGCAACTGAATTGTTTCGGGACAACTTTTGAATTTGAACATTTTTGGGCCAGAATTCATGCGTACGTCATGCTTACGTCAGCCGACTGAGAACTCACGAGTTCTAAGTCGACTGAGCTCTAGGCACGCCCCATAGAAAATGTCCTTTTAAATGCTATCTGTTTACCAAATTCTTTATACCGTATTTTATTTACGGTTTTATAGTCTCATTTTTCCTTAGCTGCTCAAATTTAGTAGTCATTATCAGAGAAAAAGAAAGTCTCATTATTTGCAGCATGGTCTAATTTATTACATTAATAGTCTGTATCTACTGTTTTACAGTCTCACTTTACTTAGCCAATAAATTGGCCCTGACTTTGTTTCTTCCGTATGTAGTTTTAGTTTTGCACTTGCTATAGGCATTCAACTTTATCTATTTACGAAATAAGTCAGATGATCTACCTTTTGCAGAGGCCGAACACTCCCCTGCCATGGATAGAAGCACTGTTAGTTTAGGGAATATGAATAACCAACAATAATCGAAATTTGTCCAGTTTTAACAATCGATCCATGTGACCTACCTTTTGTTCAGATAGCTTACTGGATACGATTATCTCTCATGCCCTCAATGTTGTTTTCCTTAACTCATTTTATCAGTTTCCAAGAATCAAGACATAAAGATAATGCCTAGCCTGAAGAACCATATGGATAATAGCTATGATAATCTTGTAATTATCCAGAACGAAGGGCAGCATATTTTCCAAACTTACGGATTGATCCCTTTTTCTCATCGTTTATCAGTCAGCTTAATTAAGTTCCATCTGACCCACTTTTGGTTCAGTCAGCTTACTTGATATATTGGAATTGAGCTCATATTAATTATTAGATTGCACATTGGATGAATAATTACGGTGTTTTTTATGCCTATCTCTTATGGTGTAGGAGATTTCATCACTGTTATTGACTAGATTATGACTTGCGATGTTCCAAATTCGCTGCACTTATGTTGATTCTAACCCCTTTTGATGTACTACAGCGGAGGAGTTGGGGCTTCCCTTCGTGTCTATATACCTTGAGGCAGCGTTGGCCTCAGCAACATTGGCGGAATGATACAAGGTGTCAACTATGCATCCGCAGCAGGCGGCATTCTCTCCAGCAGTGCTTCTGAGCTTGTGTGCCCTCCCAACTCTCCCAATATGTTTTAAAACAATGTCGTGCTATTGCTGAGCGATCATGTTTATTGTACTATCAGTTTGTGCCTTCTTCACTTCACTTTGATGTTGAATCGGTGGTGTTCTTGACGGGTTTTTTCCGGTTGTAGGGGATGCATGTCTCGATGACCCAGCAGGTGCAACAGGTTGAGGACACATATGAGCAGCTGACACTAGCGTTGATGCAGCGAGGCAGGAAATCGAGGTGTGCCTCTTGCTCCTCAGTTTGTTATACCATTGTTCACCTTCTTTTTTTCATTATCAGTGTGCTGTGTACTGTCTCTTAAGGCTGCAGAATTGGTTTTTATTACTTTAGTTTCACCATGCACCAGTGTGTGGATCTCTGTAACTATGAGTTGCATTTTGGAGAAAATGTATTAAATTATCTGGACATGCTAGAATTTTTTTGTCTGGCAAAGTTAACACATGAAATCGATTGAAATAAATGTATTGTTTTGAGTAGAGGCCTTTTTGTATCATTTAGCCAGGTATAAGTTTGCTTCATAGTATATATGCCCCTCGCTTGAGTAATTCTTACACATATTAGCATGTTCAATACCTTATTTATCGATTGAAAATAAGCTATTGCTCTGAAGATTGAGGATATTCTAGTAGTAGATTAGTAGCCAAAGTTTTAAGCCTCAAATAGAGATTGCCCTAACTCCGTCTTCGATAGTTCCCTCCATTGGATGAGACTATAAACGTACCGGGCCAAATCCTAGGGTGATTTTTTTTTAAAACAAAATACTGGACTAGGATTGATCCCATTTACTAGTCTTTAATCCAGGCTACTACATTGATAATGTCA
This sequence comes from Poa annua, assembly GCA_026929855.1. Taxonomy (NCBI): domain Eukaryota; kingdom Viridiplantae; phylum Streptophyta; class Magnoliopsida; order Poales; family Poaceae; genus Poa; species Poa annua. The sequence continues at coordinate 75,162,755 of CM049430.1, read as the reverse complement.
CTTGAAATGTACTACCTTTGTTCCTAATTATAACACGTTTTGACAACCTACAGGGCGTGTTATGATCGGGGATAGAGGTGGTAGTAAGTAAGAATCGCCTCCAAGATTTCATTTCTCCATTTACACAGGGAGAACAATCTAGTCGCAAAAGCTGCTCGCCTGCTCCTGCAAGGTCGTGTCTATACGCTAGAATCAATTTGTTGTAATACTTTTTGTTCCATAATTATTGTCGTGATTTTAATTCAACCAAGACAAGAATATGGAACGGAGGGATCACCTTGGAAGCTTGCTACCGTCGACATGTCTCGCAGCAACTGGCTCCATAGCCTCAAACCATATAACATCCAATGCAATATCAGTGATAGCCTCAAGCCATATAACATCCAATGCAATATCAGTTAAATATAGTCCCGGGGGGCTTTGGTGCTTCAGAAAGAAGAAAAAAGGGTAAATGTTTCTCCTAGCTTATTACATGACAGGCACACCATACCACACACACATGAAGAAAAAATAGTTACATGTGCAACCATGGACTAAACCTTTACACATACTCAGACTCCGAGATCTACTGATTTATGGTTTGTTATACTCCACATCTTTGCAGAGACACCCCGCAAAACCGGAACTGTGTGATACTATGGCTACTAGCATCAAAGGAATCAGGACCAAGAAATCATCCCCTTTTTTGCGCTCATTACTTTTTAGGAATTTGTTGGCTCCATGACCGGACGATGCAACGCTTCCAACAGTTCTATCTGAGTTTGTAAGGGAGAACCCGGCACTCAACGGAGAAGCATTTCTGCCTATTTTGTGCTGGACTTTTCCGGTGTTAAGATCCTGTCAATTCCACTTCCTGCAGGAAGCAGAGTACATGAATGTTACACCAGGTGAAACAGAGTGCGATAGATATGAAAACGTATACGCGTGTCACGAGAGAATACCAAGGCTGGCAAGCTGGTCAATTGCAGCCTGACCAAGCAACCCATCGAGCTCAAGCAAACGCATAACCCCCGTGGCAATTCTTCCAAAAGAATCGGCTTCTGACCTAAAGAGAGTGCCGAGGTACTCCTGTTCTTCTTCCGTTGCAGCAGCGCCAGTCTGCATCGTTTGAATAACACAGAGGAAAAATAAACCGGTGCCGTTCGTTAAAGGAAGGGACGGAATATATAGAATTGTCTACAGGATTCATACCACGAGATCTTCAACTGAAAACCTGGTTTTATCCACAGTCCACATGGATACTCCGTTATTGTCTTGTGAGGTGACGATGGTAGCTTCAACATCAGTGCCTTGGTGATCAGTGCTGTCTGCTGCACTGCCTGCATGTTGCCCTTGTCTTGTTCCATTTCCGGTGGCTGGATTCCTCAAATGAGGCCTTATCGCCCGCAAACCTTCGACGCGAGCCTGACAAAGTTCATAACACTAATGTCTTAGGTGCGCAAAACATATTGCAAAGAAAATACAAATCATGCGCATAGCTAGGAGGTAAAAGAGAGAAAATACACATGTGACAGTTATGTGCGTGTTGTACCGTGAAACATTCGAATGGCCATTCTGTTTCCTGGGAGGCCTTCTCGGTGCTGTTTAATTTGGTCCGACCACTGTTTTTTCGTCGTAGATGTAAGTTGCGAATGGCTGCCTGCCAAAACTTCACTTCTCGTGGAATGTGATTGCCTGTGCGACTGCACATCCAATCCCCTATTTCTTCAGTTCCTTCGAGAGCAAATATACAGTCCCTTAGCTCCACTGAAACATCGATCATGTATGGCATCCCCATGCCAAACTCTGATTTATCATCTTCTTTTGAGCTTCCATCTAAGGTTTTCAGAACAGGAGAAAGAGTATTCAAAACAAAACTCTCTGAAAAAACAAAATTCCTTTATTTCCCAAACTATGGACAGCCAAAACATAGCTAGGGAAATCACTAATCATTTGATATTGCTTGAAACTAAAGCCATAATCGGCACAGCGGTGAAAGTTAATTGCCAAAAGCTGAGATATCAGGTTCGTGATCATAGGAGAATGAACAGCCCATATCATTACCCGCTGCTTAGCTACTACAGCAGTGATGTCACATTCACAATCCAGTAATAAGCCTAGGAGTTACGAAGAGGATGCAACACTAGGCATAAGAACTTACCATCCTTATCAATAAAGCTTTTTAATATCAGAAGCTTTGCGAGTGGACCAGAAATTGAATTGATCATCCCTTTCAAGAGACCCTTCCCAGGATGCCCATCAAGCTCTATACCAAGACGTTGCAGCTCAGATTCAGTATACCTCATCCCACCTCCAAGACGCACGCCTGATATCTTAGCAGAAAACTTTAGCTTAGACCACTCCAAATCCTGCGCGCTATCTGGAGTTACATAAGCTATGGTAATGTCAAGAAACTGAGCTTGATTGTCCTGGGAGTTAGCCCAAAACATAGGTTTCTTCCTGTGGAGTTCCTCTTCTGCAAAAATGTCATAACCTCCAACCGATCCGATGCCGCCCTCATGATCACTGGGTCTTTCTAGATCGGAACAGTGCACTGTTGCTTCTTTCCACTGCAAGCTAGTTGTGACTGCAAGGGTGCTACCTAGAGTACGATGAGAGACTTCAAGGAACAGGAGGGATCCACCAAGGTGAACAAGCTGTGAAATTCGAGAATAGACTGGCGAAGATTCCAAAATGTGGAAGTCTAGATAATCCAGACAGAAGTTGATAACTGTATCACTGGGCCATCCTTTTGCCAGCTTCCCAACCGAGGACTCACGGCTTGTCCCCAACAAGCTGCTTCTGTTTACCTTCGAGATTTGGTCTAATAGTTTCTCAAAGTAAGTACAGAGATCTAACAGAAAGAAAAATTCCCCAATCATTATGTTAGATATGAAATGATGAAAATGGATGCTGATCCTGGCAACACTTTGTGGAGGTGACTCGCGCGACAACGGGTAGCCATCCGCGGTAGCCATGGTAACCTCAAGCACTGGATGTTGTATCATGATGCATCTCCGTCTATTTCCAAACGCTTTATTCACCATTTCCAGCTCTTCCAAAGTGGTAAAGGTCTCAAGTGTAACATATGACGCTCGAGCAACCCACTTTCTCTTACTAGCATGAATAGGTTGGTGTTTCCAGAGAAGGGAACATGTGCACTCTTTCTCAAGACTCAGCAGAGTACAGTTTGCTGCCGGTGAATGGCAGAAGTATAGGTTCTCCACATGAAGTCTTACAACTGAAAATGGTTGGGGACAACTGCTTTCTGGTCTGTAGCAGTTAGAAATTTCTTCAAGAGTAAGACTTGCAGAAAGATCAAACTCTTGGACAGAAAAGGTCAATCTATGGACGGAAGACTCGGGTGATAGGGTACAATTTTTCACCACTCTATTTGCCATGAATGATGCAATTCTTAAGCAAGACTTTTCCTGAAAAATCATCTAGGCACGCACAACAAAAAAGTATTTTTATATGTACAGGAAAAAGGTATCAACCTTGTAACCAAGAAATGATGTTTTGTGCACATACCGTAAGAGGGTTGCATGTGACGACCGTTTCAACAGGGAACTTAGGAGGCAATGGTGAGGATGTTCTTTGAAGAGAATAAACTGAGAGCAAAGGAAATCCATTTGTAGAATCCAGTAGTTCGTTGCCAAAAGGATAGACTGAACAAAAACTTTGACCTGATTCAATTGATATGATCCATTATAGAAAACTGTACAATAGTTCGCAAAAAAAATAGCAAACTGTACAAGTCAGGTACAGCAATTAATGCCGAAGGGATCAATCAGTAAAATATTTACCAAAGTTTGGAACAGTCGAAGATTCTCTTCGAACGACTGTCTTAGATGGTTCTATCAATGTGCAGAACGGCTCAACAAATGTGTCCCTGCAGAAAATAAGTTACTCATATTAGAGTTGAAGGCAACTTCCTGACAGGTTCACAATTCAAATGATGATTTACTTTGTTTATGCAATTCTACAGTATATTAGAATATCCTTTTTTTACATTCGGAATCCCTAGGTTAAGCTAGTAATCGTTCTAACGTTACATTTCATTTAGTCTCACTCAACGTAAATAGCAATATGTAGTAAACGAAACTTCAACTCAACATGAATAGTACAATGTAGTAGTAAACAAAACTTCATACCTCAAAATAAGCTCACCAACCTTCATGCATGATAAGACTTTGCAATTATCTCCATCTGGTACACTTGCCTGCAAAATATTATAGCTTCTCATAAGCTCATTGAAAACAAAACAAAAAAGTGTTACATGTGCAAGAAATGGATATATTAGAAAATGTTAGAGAGATGATTCAGTTAAATCGTGGTTTACAAAAAAACAACTGATATGTTGAATCAATATAAGAAAACAACTGATATGTTGAATCAAATGAGTGAATGCCAGTTTTTACCTCCTAATTTGATATTTTTGACAATAATTATCCCAATTAACAAATTTTCATCCGTGTTACCCCATTCAACAAATTTTTTGCCAGTTTTTACCCTCCTAAGGTTTTACACGTGATCTTTCATGTGGGTCCCAATCGGTAATTTTCCTCCTGTTATTTGGCTTCAAAAAGATCTTTAATAGAAACAAAATCTGTCCAAAACCAACATTTTTTAGAAAATAATCATGATCATTAGGTGCATGTCTGTGTGTGTGCCCGAGTTGAGTTAGATCCATCACTCTAAAAAATATCAGGGCTCAGGACCCCTCATTTCTCTTCTCAATCAAGAAAGAGATATCGGACAGATTCGGGCGTGGAAAAGACGTCAGGTAAACAACAGAAACGTCGTCCGCCACTTGTACCTGCCAGACGGGACCCACCTTGCAAATCACTCTCAAATTTTAGAAGGGGTAAAACATGGCAAAACATTCGTTAAATGGGGTAGTATGGATGAAAATTTGTTAAATAGGGTAATTAGTGTCAGAATTAACAAACTATATGGTAAAAAATGGAGTTTACTCTAAGAAAATATACTAATTGTTATCAAAGTATTTACTCAAAATGAGTTCAACAGATTTACAGCAAAAAAAATATCTCAGGTAACAAATAACTCAATTCCTCAAGTAAGGTTCAATAGATTTCCTACAAACAGAATAGGGCCCTAACAGAATATAATAGGTATAGAATAATTTCACCCGTGAGAAGAAGAGTGACTTCATCAGAAGTTCAAGTTGAAGCTCTGTAAATGTAAGAAGTTGGATCACCAAGTTACTGTAGCATGGCTTTTACTGTTTACATATATGCATTACATCCATTGACTTACTAGGAAAAGATCTGTAGGATTCGTACGTACCTGTATCTTTGATGCAGAAATGTAAATGGTCTACCATGATGGATGTAGAGAAAGATCTTGCTGCTTCCGGGTGCTATGACAATAAAACAAGACTGAAGACAGTTATGTCTTTGTAATAAGTTCAGCCATGGAGATAACTTGAGTATTGATAATATCATTTTCTTTTGCACGTGATTACAAATGCTGGAAGACAAAAGGTCATACCGTATGTTCTGGATCTGCAACTCGTCTGCTTAGGGTAGCACATAACGATGTAATGAAGCTAAGAAGTTTGTGTAAACCTACGCCACAATTCAAAGTTATCCAAATTTAACTACAGGGGGGTCAAATCGTAAATTCAAGTTGATTTTCTGGAAACAGGCATTACCATGTTCGCCCAAAGCAGGAGAGAGAGCCTCAATAATATGGACCTGAAACTCCAACTCGACAAGATTTTTTTGTGCTGTTCTCTGAATAGTGATCTGGAATTTCACGTGGAATGGAAATCAACATTTCTAGGTAAAATCAATAGGAATGTGAACTAAAAAACAAACATGGACTATGTACCATATATTTGGATGGACATAACTAACTGGATGCACTCACATTAACCTCCCCATATTTTCCTTCAAAAACTCTCTCACCAACGTAGGGCATTTGGGTCGAACCACCATCGTCTTGCGTGTTACATTGACCAATCACAGAATTAAGAGGCAATTCGGCAAAGTTGTTGACATTGGGTTTCAAGTCAATTGTTAGTGATTTCCATTCCATTTTCTGTGAATTTGCAAGAAAAAAAAAATAGATGAAACGTTTCGAGGTAATTTAATCCATGTTAGTTTATAAGAACAGAGAACTCAACAGGAGAATCTGATTTCCATTATGAAATATTAACAGAAGAAAAGAGCATAAACCTTGAAAACATAAATCAATTCTCTGTCATCAGAAAAATTCCTAGCCTCTTTTAAACTGACAACCTGCACAGACGAAACTTTCAATGAAATAAAAGGATGACCAGTTTGGGAAATTCACTGTATCAATTCAACAATCAAGGATACCTGCCACTTTTCATTTGTTGTGTGCAACATAAGGTTATGTACTGTGATGGCTCCTACAGGCGTTGGCCTGACAAGAAACAAGGGAAAAGTACAGTAATTAAGGAAGACAAATCAAAGAACTTCGGTTCCCAAATAAAAGCTGATGGTAAAAAACAATATTATTGTTTGCAGTGCATTTTTTAAAAGACAGATAAAAGTGAATACCCTGTGACACCTCCTTCACAAGGAGCAACCCCATGAGTTTTTATCAGTAGGTTCATTATACCTACTTTCACGGTCATTCCATCAGCGATCTAGAACAACAAATACATATCGGATTAGGTCTCCGAAAATACTCACGTTGTCGATTCATACATAATGATAAAACCTATTGAAGAAGTCCCCTTTGTAAATAAAGAGCAAAGTACAAAAAATGCTTATGATGTAGGCACTACAGCAATGATAGGAATTTTCTGCACTTCGAAAATGGCATGTATTTATGGTTTACAGCATATATACTTGAAAAGATATGTAAACAAACCTCATCAGCATACTTGTGTTTAGTAGAAGATGTCAATGGAAGATTACTATGAGTGAAAAAAGTAAACAATAAAAAATTAAGAACACAAGTACTAAATTGTGGACCAAAAAAAATAATCACAATCTGAACAAGTGTTATTTCCAATATAGAAAAGTAAAAGTACCTGTTAGGGCTGGAATGACTTTCCATTTCGTCATTTCCTTCAAGAATGATGTCAAGTCTATCGATGTTCACGACAGTCCGCTCTACTTGCATTTTCAATATGGACGGCAGCTGTGACAAAGAATGAAAAATCAGAGACACACGAGATTCGGATAGATTCAAAAATCTCTACTATATAATATTGCTTGGGGGCACCGGTCGTACGTCGTGGCTATTTTGCGTTTTAGTCCCTAAGAAACTACAAAATCAAACCTGCAGTCCAATAGTAAGTTAAAGATGCTTGCGTTTTAGCCCCTGGTACCTCTTCGACAGGAGCGACAACAGTCCAGCCCCAAATCGCCCCAAATCCTCCATCGCCGTGAGGCCCGCGAGGCGGTTGTCGGTGGCGCTGGATTCAGGTGGTGGGGAGGTCGTCTGTCTGCGCATGGAAAAGGTGGTCCGCGCCGCTCAATCCGGTGGAGGGGATGCCGAGGAGGCGTGCTCCAGTGGAGGTTGGGCCCAATGGCGGCTAATGGCGGCCATGGAACTCGGGCTGGTGGAGGACCGGGGCAGGCGAGGTGTGGACCTCCCGTCTCCGCCCGTCGCCCTCTTCGTTGCCAATGGCATCGCGGGCGGCAACGTCGCCAACCATGTCATCGTGCGCCTCCAGCCCAGATGCGTGGCCCGGATGGTACCTTTGCAACCCTTATTCGGCGGCGTGGCGCCGACCGTGCCCAGCAGCATCCTCCAGCGAAGAAGCTCCATGTCGTACCCAAATTCCCCAACCGACTCCCGTCGGATCACGGAGCCGCCGTCGGGGAGAGGGCCAAGGAGGTGTTCAGGAAGATGGAGGAGGCCAGGGCGTGGCCTCCCTTCGCGGTCCGGATCAGGTTTCGGAGCTCACGCTTGCTGGTCTACGCGGTGTGCCTCTCGATCGCTTGCCGCGCTACGTGCGTCGCTTCGACGAGCTTGGAAGCGGAGGCGGCACGGCGGTTGGAGGCGGGCGCCATCGACGTGCGGCATAACGCGGACTCCCTTGCGTCCGGCGTCGTCTGCCGGCTACTCGAGCGCGCTGGTGGTAGGAGGCCCGGTCAAGGATGTGCAGGAAGTTGTGCCGCCATGACAGTCTGCTCTTCGTCTGATGGATGAACGTGCTACCATTGCCTCTTGACTGCAATTTGGTATTGTTCCCGTCAGTGTTGGAAACTATACAGGTCTTAGCGACGATTTATGAATGGCAAGCATAAATATCTTTCAGAAGCACTGAATCAACATTGTCTGTTACAGAGGCAAGTGGAAATAGATAGCATCCTTGGAACCACTCTGGACAATCCATGTACAATCACAAGGATTGCTCGGCAGAGCGTTCAACTTCCAGTGTCCAAGCTGAAACAATCTACAAGGATTGCTCTGGTGCAGTAGTGCTGTTAGTTTCACAAGGCTTTCGTGGCATGTCACTCAGCTTAGCATTGTAATGAACAAGAGGACACATATAAGACATCACCCTGGGAACGGCTGTGGACAATTCCTGTACAAATTGGGCACATCGCGCAGCCCGTGTCAAAGTTGAAACAATCTACTACAATGATTGCTCTGTTGCTTAGGGATGTAAAAAGGAAGACAAAATATGGAAAATGTTCTTATTGTTGGTGTACAAATTACACCAGGCTTTCTTGGCACTGTATGTAATCTGCTTAGTATGGAAAAGATTGCAGTTCTACCAAATTGCTTTGTGTAAAAAAAATAACACGACACAAGAAAAAGGTAATTTCACCATTCTCAGTAGTTAATTTTGGTCTGACTTCTATTAATGTTTCTAAAATGCAATGAGTTGGCATACCTACACTTGCTAGATTGCTTGAGTTTTCAGATTGTTTAGTTTTTTCACAGGTTTCATTACTTGTTATAAACTGATAGAATTAGTCTCAATCTTCATTTATCGAATACATTAATTCTTATAATACTTAGACTATTTATTCTTACATAGCAAATACATTTTCTTGTTGTATGGGTGTTATCTTTTCATATTGTTATCTTATTTATCATTTTCATTTTGTCGTTATTAGATTAAAAAAACTTGTTGCTGCTAATACTTGCAGTAGCCCACTGTCAAACTGAATAAAGGAAAAACTCATGTTCGTTGCAAGATCAATGAGGGGAAGGTTGGACATAAGTTTGGAGAGTACACGGAGACGAAGACCCCATCAAACAACTATAGCAAAGGGCAAACAAGTAGAGGGCAAGAAGTAAAAAGAGGAATGGGAATGAACGGTAAGGTTCTAACATCACAAGAGATGAATTTAGACATCCGCAGATATCGCATGAAGTTGCCTGGCTTCTAAGAGTCCTGCAATATCCTGATTTTTTTTCGTCAAAATGTGTGTTGAAAAAACCTTCAATTAGTGCTAATTTGGGCTTTGTGCCACAGTAATCAGGGTTGTTTGTATGTGTAGATTTATTTCGCAAAGATTAGTATGCGAAGATTGGCTGGGTCAACCAAAACTAATGGCAATCTTTTGCCCTTCCTATGCTTTAGTACTCTGTTATGATGTACAATTTCCTCGTCCATCTATGTTGCAGAATGCATATGCAGAGTGCAAGTATTGAAAAGATCGCTGTGTGTAGATATTAAGCACAATTTGTAACCTTATCTCCTGGTGTCCGCATTTTTGTTTATCTCACTCTTTTGATAACAATTTTTCAGGGTGATTCCATTGTTTACAGTATAATAAGCAGGTTTAAGCCATGGGTTCGCTTAATTGTTTCTTCCTATTTTGAGGTAGAGCATGACGTGGGACCACCAATCGTAAGTTCAAATTAGCGTAACATGAAACCTATTAGTGCAAAAGCCCCATGCAGACGAGGTGAATACAAAACCAAAAAGAACATTTACCTAATTAATTTCTGAATTCTATGTTAGATGGGAAATCTAACACATGCACGCGTAACTACTGCCATGTATAGTAATGTAGGCCCGTTTGTAGAATGATGTGTTTGGTATCCATTGTAAATAACATTCTCCATGTATAATTGTTAATTTGTTTTTCTTCGGTCACATGCCTTGTGATCTGTCATCGGTGGTCAGTGCAGGTTACCTGTGTTAGGAAGAATGAGGTAGCTTAGATCAATTCTTAGTTATTGGTCTACCTTCTTGTTATGCACTACTTCTTGTTTGTTTGCTTGACTTGCTTTATTTTTCTAATCAATGGTGGATGTAGTTGATTGTTATTTTGGTTTGTTGTGATGCTTCCTAATTCTGGTGCAAGTTTTTTTGTAAAGGGTGAAGAAAACCAAAATTGCATCCTTCAAAATGAATATCGCAACATAACTGAACACATAAGATGACTACGGATTTCATGTACCTAATTCATATTCGTTATTAATAACATTTTTTGTTTCTCAACCACACTAGCCAGGAGTTTTCATTGTGATGTTGCATGGCAGACATGTCAGTTTAATGTGTTCCCATGCGTTCCCCTACTTCAGAAGCAATGCTAGAAGCCGGAAGTCTAATTATCTTTAGCTTGTTCCAAGTGAAAGAGTAACAATTCTCCCTTCCTTTGTGTGTGGTATCCACATCATATTGCCAAGGTCTTCCAAGAAGAACATGGCTTGCATCCATATCAACCACATCACACAATATATTCGAGCGATAATATTTACCCAAGGAAAGGGGTAAGTTGCATTGCTTTGTGATTCATAGTTTTGCTCCTTTGTGTGAGACTATGAAGAACAACAAGGGTACTTTCTGGTTGGTGCATGAGTGCCACTATCAAATATAATTGGGTAGATTAACCAAACCAGGTAACAAATTATGATAAAAAAATAGAACATATTCCATCATTCTTATTTTGTAGTCCGCATAAGACCCAATATTTTCTTCTGATATATACCCAAGTGTCTATTTTAATTTATCAAATTGCCATCAGTTATTTGTATTATCTGTTCAGTGAATACCACCTTCTAACTAATGTTCCGACTACACCAAAAGGAATTTACGGGCATTTTACTAGTATCTCTACTATATAATATGGCTTGGGGACACCGGTCGTACGTCACGGTTATTTTGCGTTTTAGCCCTCTGGGAAAGAGAAAATCAACCCGCACTCCCGTATAAGAAATCGGTCAACGCCTCGCCCAGATCCTCCAGCGGAGGAGGCTCCAGCCGCGCGCCGCCCACCTCTCTGATTCCTCGCCTCGTTTGGTAGACTCCCGTCGGCTCACGGAGCTGGCGACGCCGCGCCCGATGCATCTCTGCATCTCGTATGAACAACCACATGAACGCGGCGGCTGTCCGCGGCAAGTCAAGCTCGGACGAGGAGGAGGAGGACCGCCACAAGTCCCGTTCAAAGAAGGGGGCGGGGGCGGCCCCCGGCAAGTCCAGCTCGGCGCGGGCCACCATGGCGCCCCCAGCAAGCCGAGCGCGGCGGCGTTCCGCGGCAAGTCAAGCTCGGCGAGTTCCGCGGCGCGCGTCAGGTCGTCCAGCTCGTCGTCTGCGCGGCCCGCTGCCGGCAGGTCCCGCTGGGCCGAGGTGGGCGTCGCCCCGTTCCAGGACGGGCAGTACGTGCAGCTCTTCAACCGCGGCCGCGGCGGCTACCTCTTCGCGGACGAGACGGGGCAGGGCGTGCCCGTGGACGCGCGCCGCGGGATGGTCAACACGGCATGGGCCGTGCGGGTCCTCGAGACCCGACACCAACTACCACGTCCTGCTCCGCGGCGCCTACGGCCGCCACCTCGCCGTCACCACCGCCCATGCGGCCCCCGGACACGTCGGCTGCGACGCTGCGAAGTGCGCGTTCGACGACCCCGATGAGGACGCGCACGTCATGTGGTGGACCACCCCGAGGAAAGACGGCACCGTCGTGCTGCTCCACGGCACGTCCGCCAACCTCAGGGCGCTCCGGGCCAACGGCCGGTTCCGACGCTAGAACAGGTGCGTCACCGTCGAGGCCATCAACCGCTCCCGCGTCACCTCGATGATGGAGTGGGAGGTTCAGGTCATTTCCCTCACGGTTGAGAGGCCACCGTACCAGCTGCGACCTGCAGGAGGCGTCGATACTGTAAGCTCGATCATCACCTGCGATCCTTCCTTCCTGCTCAATTCATGGAGATTCTGATCGGACTTTGTGGCTTAGAGTGCTTGAGCCTTAGGCTATGGATCGTTTCTGACAATGTTGCAACAGGTGCTGTTTGCACTACTTGTTGTGCGAATTATTGGACGCGGAAAATCCACAACTAGGAGGACCCGCTCCTATTCTAAAAACCGTTCATGTTGCATCAAGATGCGTGCGGTACATTTTGTAGTCAACACCCTGAATTTTGAACATTTGTCTTCATGAACCACTCATGACATCATTTGTTTTCATCATCAAAGAGTAAATTTTTGATTACGAATGAACATAATTTTCTGATTAATATGTGTTAACATAATTTCCAAAAAACACAAACTCGTGAATACAAATATTTTAGATAGTTTTTATTGACTCATAATTTGTGGATATGTGTGTATTCATCAAAATTCAGGAAATGGTTTTATTTTCGTTAAAATATGTGAATATGTATGTTTATGAAAACTTATTTTTGTACTAATAAACTTAACCAACATTTTAAAAAAATGTAAGCATATTTTTTTAACAATATTAATCAATATTTCGTTTTTATATACCATGGTGCATTGTGGTCTGATTTGTAAGAGTGCAGGGTTTGTTTTGCAAAATAATAGTCAACCAAACATCACGAATCTTGATGCAAGATCGACGGTTTTTTGAACTAGGAGGGGGTCCTCTTAGTTGCGGTTTTGCATTTTCGCGAATTATTGGCACTGTTTGCTCAACCACTCGTAGAACAATGCATTTTTTGCTGATTACTACTGTAGAACATCGGTCTCCATCATAACCTTTCAGTCTGTGCTGCATGCTAGGTACTTTGGGGGCGTTCCCTGCTTAATTATTACTGTACTTGTTCCTTCCTTAAATCTTATTATTGGATACTTTGATGACAGCTAATATTGTACTTGGCACTGTCAAAAATCGGATTCAGTTTTGATTGCTCTGTAAATGCTTCAAATCGATCTTCGCAACTGAACAACCACAGCTCGAAATCGCGAGCCGCCTCGCCAACCCAAGGTACGGGTACAACTCTTCCTTCCCCTTTATTTTTTCTCATAATTTGTTTGCAATTTTGGTGTTGTTGGTCGTAGGTTACAGCTTGTTCAGCATCTCGAGTCAGGGCAAGAGTGCACACCTTAGGTGTCATCTGCTGTTTATGATTACAATAGAGTGTTCATGATTTTGTAGAAAGGTCGTGAAATTCACAGGGTTGTGTTCTAACACTTTCAGAGAATTACTTACGATTCTGAGGAGCTAAGAACCCGATTGTGCCTTTCCTCAAAACATAGTATTTTGTTCCAGAGCATGAGCAAACTTGCACAGCTCGCTGCTCTCTTTTGGCCACAGGTTCTGCTGCCTTCATCGACCGCAGGCATGAAGAACTGAAGTTTGCGTGTACTACTACTGGGAAGAGCTGAATGTTAATCAAACTGCAATGAGTCAAGGGGTTGTGTGTGCTTTACCTGTTGCTACCAAGGCACCGGAAGGTTCCGTCTCGGTAAATGTAGACGCTAGCTTTCAAGTGGATTAAAACTAATTGACCTGAACTGAAATTGATGTGGGAATTGTGCAGAACAGCTGAATCTGCGCATTCATGATTGCACTGACTGAAAAGAGAAGAAAAGATAGGAGGGACGAAGTCACAGAGAACTGAAGGCTGCGTGTACTTCTACTCTCTGGCAATTCTCAGCGCCCGTACGCTGGTGGCCAGCCTCCGCAATCAGTCCAGCAATACAGTGATTTAGGTACGAGAGCAATCCTCTCGCTCTTGTGCAATTTTAGCCACTAATGTTCTGATTGCTTTTCCCCTCAACATTGATTAATTCTAAGTCATGGGACGCACACTGAAATGCTGAAAGATGCCATTTCATACAATCAGCATGTGGCTATTTTGGTGCTCAAACATTGAGGTGGCTATTCTAAACACATATTCGTTATGAGCACTTCTGAGTACAGCCGGGAAGTGTACATGGTAATCAGCTAAATCAGTAAGAACAAGACGCCTTTAGTGAGGCCTGGTGATATAGGAGAGGTGATATAGGAGAGATGCACGACGTGCTCTTAATGTTTGTAACTTACACGATTTGTGTCCAGTATTCTATCTTGCAACGCTGACAATTTAGAGTATATAAATATAGAAGATCTTGTAAACCTGGTTCACAAGATCTGAAGAGATTTATTCTTCAAATTCATCACGAACATGGCAGGAAATATGTTTGACATAATTACTACATGATGAGTTTCGTAAACGTAAAAGGATTTTCAAAATTTCAATTTGGTAAGTGCAGGAGAAGAGAAGGGAGGCGGCGCCTGGTCAGCTATGCGCGTCAGGCTGTCATAGAGCTTGTGGATGAGGAGGTGGAATGGGCCGTGCTGACCTCGGCCGCCATGCCCGTTACCACAAGCAAGATTCGTTGTTCTCTACTTTGCCTAGCCCTGCTAGATCTGGCTCTGAAGTATGGCATAATGAAGTAGCATTATGTTTCACACATTTTGTAGCATACTTTTGAGTTCATTCATCATACATTAAAAAGAAACAAAACTGATTTTAGAATAGGTAAAAAATCCGGAATGTTTGATGTCTGCTACGGCCGGAGTGAGGCATGTCCTGCTGAGCTTGGCGACTTTGAACCTAGCTCTAAGCTCTCGCCTACCCTCTCTTGGACAACTGGATACTAATTTTCTCATAAGATTATGAAGTTGCAGATACGCCTGAACAACTTACTAGGCAGTTTAGAAAGAATCTAAAAGATTGGTCACGGATTTGAATATGTCACTATTGCTCTTCAGTCATTATCCAGTGTATATACATCGATCAATTACGGAGTAAGAAGCAAGTCTAAATGCTATGTATGAGGCTGAATATGTATATGCGAATGCAGAAAATTTCCAGTCGCCCGTTGCAACGCACGGACATTTTACTGGTAATAATAATACCATAATTTTATGGTTCCCTTGCATCTTCAGCAACAAACCATAGTAAATCTTTTCCGGTCTGGCATGACCTTATGGTTTACTTGCATTTTCAGCAGCAACAAAATAAATGTACAGAGTGCGGCAACGTTTACCGTGATCGCGAGCTCCTGGATGCGGGCGGCGGCTACGGCGAGCGACCGCGGCAGCCCCAGACCGGCGTGCAGCGCCTCCCCGTCGATCTCTGCACCAGCATGCATTACGGAAAAGACCCAGACCCACGTAGCGTAGGGTTAACCAACCATCGCTTCATCCATTACGTGCAAGGAGCTTACCAACATTGTACAGCTTTGCAATGCGGCCGCGGAGGCTGAGCTGCTCGCGGGAGAAGGACTTGATCCAGTACCCGAGCTTGTCCTCCAGCGCCCATGCCATGGCCGACTCCATTGCCCCCTTCAGAATGAGCCCCTGCCTTCTGGGCGGCCGTCGCCGTGGATGGATGGGGACAGCACGTCCAGATGGCATGGAGAGGAGGGAGGAAGATGAAGACCGAAGCGAAATAGTTGACTTAAGGAACCACTATCTATATGCGCAAGCTGCTACTACTAACACGAGCTATCACATGGTTGCCAGGAGAGTGTCTGCAGTACCGAAAGAACAATATATGGGAGTATCTTCCAACACGTGATGGCCGATGTGGGGGGAGGCTGCTGCTTGATGAGCCTCCAGCTCTGATCAGCCGGGGACAGTTGTTCGTTGCAGCAGCAAGCCAGGCAGCCAGCACCAAGATTAAGCAATAGAACATCCGGTACAAAATGGGAGAGAGTGGAATACAAATTATCCCGCACAATTTCAGTATAAACCAGCAACTAGAAGCAAGAGTAGGATGTTGACCACGGATACACTGCATTTGCTTCCTCTAAAAACAACTACGGTAGCAGTAATTGTATTTTAGCTCTGAAGTTTCATGGCCCTTACTAGTAGTTACAATATCTATGATACTGACAGCAGTAACGAACATGCCACACATGAAACGCGACGGAACAGAAACAACAAGTCCCAGATATTGGAGCGACTGTATCAATGTTTTGACGCAGCTGAGGAAGGGAATGAAGAGAAAAACTGTATGATGTACGCATGACTGATATTATCTACAATTGTGCAAAGCTTCTTCTGCCATGAGTCCATGAATTCTGCAGCAAGGTTGATTTGGAGACGGGCATGCACCTGTTTCAGGGAATACATACAAGATTCAGCTAGGTAATGGTTACCACAAGAAAGAGTGACAACTATGTAAGCGAAGCCAAACAAGAAGGTGGCTATCAGTGTATAAAAGTAAACATAAATAGCACATGATTTGCATACATAGGGTCTTGTCAGGCCGGGAATATCCCCTTTCTGAAAAACAAATACATATGGTCTTGTTTAAAGGGAAGGCGGTAAGGAGAAGCGATCAATGATGATAGTTCTTGGAGAAATTAAAGTGTGTAAATAGCACAAACAAATTTACATAAAGAGAATTTCCTATATAGCGACGTTTTGTTAGGAGAAGCAATCAATGATGATAGTTCTTGAAGAAATTTCCTATCTCTATGTGTGTTGTAGATAGTTTATTTAGCCAACAAATTTACATAAAGAGAATTTATTCCAATATAGCGACGTTTTGTACATATGAATTAAACCCAAGTAATTTAATATGAATAGATCAATTTTTGGATCACTTTTTTCGTGGTTAATCTGACCTTCTTTCCGTTTTTTAGGGCTTATGCCACGTCGCATTCTAGATTATCCAGATGCTTACGAGGTACCATGAACAGGTACAGCCAACAACCTAAAATGTATAGTAGCACCAGCAAAAGAGACACGGAAGAATTTTATCTTACTAGGCTCCAGTGCTGTCTAATCCGTGATACAGGTACCATGAAACCCAATAACCCATGATACAGCATTCTATACGTGCACATGGATTCTCACTTACTAATAAGTCACATGATACCCATTACACGGGCCAGAATTTGTTCTAAATAATAAGACTAAATCCAAGCGCACATCAATACACATGTGAAGATATGATCATCTAGGCTCCAGTGATGTCTAATCCGTGCTTGATACTCCCTTGGGTCATTAATGTAAGGCATCCTACCTAGTATTTCAATATTGACTACATAAGTACTAAAATGAGTGAACATATGTACAAAATAAGTCTAGAAACATTTGAATCAAGAAAAAGCTAATATTCCTTACATTAGTGAACGGAGGGAGTCACTATCTGTACTATAACTTCTTAAACAATGAAGTACAGAAACTTATAACATGTCAAATGTTATGACAATACGCTCATATATTCATGAAAAGTTACTGAACATAACCAACCAACTAGCTCCTGTTGAGAACCCAGGAGTGATTACCTGCTCAGGAAGGTACGGCGGCAGAAACAGCCTGCACTGCAAGCTAAGCTACCGTAGCCGGGATGTTGTAGCGAGTGCGCAGGCCATCAATAGCTCTCTCAACAGACTTTGCCATCTCAGGGATGGTCACCTTGCAGACTGACATTAGGCAACCAACAAGTCAATACAATACACCATCAGTAGCTTGAACAACATTTTGAACTGAACTAAAGTAGAGAGAGATTTCGATCTGCTGTCTGTCTGTCTGCAGTACCACGAGACGTCGACGACTGCACCTCTGCCACGAACTTCTTGTACGATGCCTGGAATTCACAGGAAGCGTCACGAATTTCAGAATCGAAACCAACAATTGAGCAGTGATACAGTCTTGCGCCTCACGATGAACACTCAATCAAACAGCGAACCGACCGAAACTTGTATCGGTGTACTACCTTCATCTCCTCGGCGCGCCCGGAGATCTTCTCGACCATCTTCTTCTGCTCCTTGTCCGCCTCCTCCGCCCGCTGCACGCAGCTCTGCGTCTGCATCTGAACAGCACACACGGACACGGGTCGGGACAGAACAGAAGGCGATCAAACACCACATCACAATCATATCACAGGGTGGCGGAAAACCTACTGACCGACCGTCGTAAGGACGG
This sequence comes from Poa annua, assembly GCA_026929855.1. Classification (NCBI taxonomy): domain Eukaryota; kingdom Viridiplantae; phylum Streptophyta; class Magnoliopsida; order Poales; family Poaceae; genus Poa; species Poa annua. Next base: position 75,144,699 of record CM049430.1, on the reverse strand, counting down.
CAAAGGGAGGGGAGCGGAATGGATCGTAGATCACCTTGATGCGCTTGGAGATGCGGGTGTGTGAGGCCTCGAGGTCACGGACGGAGTCCCCGTGGAGCGCATCGAGGCGGCGCTTGAGCGAGTCGAGGCTGGACGAGGCGAGGCCCCTCAGGTCGCCGACGGTGGAGATGGAAACGGGGGTGGGCACGGGGAAGGGGGATGCCGACGCGGAGAGAGGGGACCTGGCCTTGGGCGTCACCGGCGAGGCGGGCTGGAGGAAGCCGCGGCCGACGGCCACGGGAGACGGCGACGCGTCGCTGCCGGACGGGGAAGGGGACGGCGACGAGGTGTCGGAGAGGGAGGCGGGGCTGGGCTTCGCCTTGGGCTTGGCCCTCGCCCTCGCCCTAGGCTTGGGCTTCGAGGCGGCTGCCGGGGCGGCTGCTCTCGCCTTCCTCATGGCTGCCTCTGGTCTGGTGGGTGTGAGATTTTGAATTTTGAACGCGAAGTATTGTGGGAGCGAGAAGAAGCAAGGAACGAAATTTATAAGGAGACGAGTACCATAGAAGCTCCAGTGCTCCACACGGCGAGACGGTTCAGGCACCGGCAAGAACGGCAAATGCGATATCAGCCCTAGCGTTGAATTATACAAGAGCAAAAAAGAAGAAGGCGGGGGTGGAACGTCATGGATGGGTAAAACCAAAGGAGGATTTTGTTAAATTAAATATTGATGCTGGTTTTGATATTAATTCAGGTACAGACTCGGTGGGAGCTATTATTCGAGATGATCGGGGCTCATTCTTATCGAAAACTGCAGAGGCATCCCGTTCGTGTCGGATCCGACGACGGCGGAAGCCCACGCGCTCCGTGACGGGCTGGTTCTGACGGGACAACTTGGTTGTAACAGAATAGAGGTGAATTCCGATTGTGTGGAGGTTATTGAGGTGATGAACAACGGAGGGAACTCTCTTGGTGTGGCAGCAGCTATCTATGAGGAGTGCACTTTACTTTGTCGTAATTTTGTAGTTGTGATGTTTTCTTATGCTCCGAGAGAAACTAATAGGGTTGCTCATATTTTAGCTAGACATGCAGAAGGATCTTTGTCACTAGTTTGGCGTGAGGAACCTCCTGACTTTCTTATTAGCACTCTAGCGGATGATGTAACTGTGATTGATGCTTAAAAGACGGTAACTTTCAGACACACTCTTTTTCTAACCAGGGTACTGAAAGAGACTGGCAGGATTTTAATGAGGTAGCTTGCTGACCTAATATATGTGGTGGAAAATTTCAAAAAAAATAAGAAGAAGAAGAGGCTCCAAGGCTCGCGCGAGGGTGACACGTCACTAGTTAGTGGGTCCTGCTCCCCACGGGCCCACATAGCATCGAGAATCTCTACTTTATAATACGGCTTACCGTGAGGATGGTACGTCGTGGTTGTTTTGTGTTTTGGTCCCTAAAACACTGGAAAATCAACCCACAGTCCAATGAATAAATCATCACTTTACATTCTAACCCATCAATCCTATCCGGCCACCTCCCCAATTACTTTTTCCTTTGAGCGGCAGCGACCGGCGGGGAGCCAGGGTTGATCCGTGATGCGTGCGGCATCGGGCGACATGGCAGGCACGAGCACGGCGGTGCGCAGAGGGCGTGGGCGCGGCTCGTGACCGCATGGGGCGGCGGTGCAGGGCGCGAGCTTGCCCCGGGGACTAGCAGGACCGGGCAGCGACGGGCATGAGGGCCAATGTTCACTCTCAGCACCCATGAGAGTCTCTGCCCTAGAGCCACGGGCTGCTGGCCAACGTCGCGACGAAACCTCTAACGAGAGTGATGTCATGTGACTCCCAGCCTCCCGTTGATGTGTTTCTTTTCTCTTCAGCTCCTTTCGTCCTCATGTGCACTGGATTTGGCATGAATTGCTCCCTGCGTTGAGGATTTCTTGAGATCTACGGACAGTTTGGTTTGAACTCGAGGGGATTTCGAGATTTGATGGATTACTTTCTCAGTGGGAGAACATGGAAAGGGGAAAGTTGAGATGGATCTAAGCCTGCATCAACACCCCTTTCTCCGCCGCCACCGTGACGACGAGGACGCCAGGATCTTGAGCCGGCCGGAAGGAGTGTCTAGCCGTAGGACACTTCTTTTGGGCTTCTAGAGCTGCTTCTAGGTCCCAGGAAACGGAAGCCAAAAGAAGTCTCCAGATTCCAAATTGCTTATTTCCACCGAGAAGCAAAGCGTTGTGTATTTTGAGAAGCCAGCACCGAGCTGATTCTGAACAGATTCCCGAGCTTCTGCCGAACCGGTGCGAGAAAAAGACATGTCGGTACACGAATTTACATCCAAATGCCACCGTCTTCTCTCGTCGCTTCCCACCGGTCTCACGTAACCTTCCCCGCGCCTCTCCACCGTGGACTCGCCCCCCACCCCCGAGTCTCGACCCTGGACTCGCCTGCCGGCGCCGCTCGTCCACGCCTGCCGCCACCGTCACGCGCCGCCGTTAGATCTCACCATCCGCCTCCGGGATTTGCCGGCCCTCGTGCTCCGTCCAGATGCCATGGCCAAGCTCCATCCCGGCCAAGCTCTCCGTCAGAGGCCTCAGCTGTCGCTCGCCCACCACCTCTCCCTTCAGATCCCGCTTCTCCATCACCGGATCCTGCTGCTCTGGCCCGGCCCCGATGCTCTGCGACGCCCGAACACCTCTGCTCCGCTCGGCCCCGAGGCTCTGCTCTCCTTCGTCGACGCTTCCACCGCCGTCTGCCGTGACGCTCAGCGGCGCCCAGGCGCCTCTGCTCCGGCCGGCCCCGAGACTCGACTCTCCTTCCTCAGCAGTCCCTACAGCTTGGCCGGACCGCAGCGGCGACGACCTCAAGCTCAAATCCCATCTTTTTTTTAATGAATCTGATGGTGTTGTGCACTTTGCTTCTGAATTTATTTCAAATGTTGCTAGTAATTTATGGATGTGATGATGTTGGAATTTTAGTATATTTTACCTGATGGAGGTAATTGATATGAATTGATGTTAATATTATGTGCCCTGATGGTGGTCTATTGCAATTTGTTGTGATTGATGCTTGTATTATTTTATTTTATGCTAATAATATTTTTATTTTATTTCTAACTCCTTTTCTACTAAAAACTAACTTATGTAAGATATTATTGCTTTGTTTAGTCTTATTAAGTAGACATACCAAATCTAGGGGTATGTTGGACATCTCACAACTAAACAAAGGAAATAAGCAAAATCTGTAGAAGCCCAAAAGAAGTGTCCAGACAGTTTCTAGGAGCTTCTAAGTTCTAACCACAACAGTTTCTCCCCACCAAAATCCAGAAGCAGGCTTCTGCATAAGTAGGAGCCCAAAAGAAGTGTCCCTGAGCATGCCGCATGCACAAACAGTTCTGCTCTGCTTTACACCAGTACATGCTGGTGTATAATCAGTTTTGCTCTGCTCTCCGTTATTACCCGAGAGAGATTTTGATGTCTTCCTCCTAAGTTTTTCAAAAATCTTGCTTAAAACAGTCCTCGATCTTTTACACGTTTTGATGAATCCTTCTATTTTAAAATATCACTGATGACGCTCCTCATAACACTGACGAACAGCATGGTGATGTGTCCAGTTCAGAGCCAGCATGATAAAGAGTACAACAGAAGCAACGTTGGAAGGCCGCGGGATAGCGATTTCAGCTCTAATGGTAGCTTGATGAGATTACTTTCAGTAAAACGAATCTTCATTTCATCGAGTTTCCTACAAGAAAGCCTGATTTGATTGAGCGATGTCACTGCTCTGCAGCTAGGAGAAAACGCCTCAACTGCTCTGTGTGAGAGATTGAGAGGACGGATTAGGCGGACATATTGGTGTGGCTATGTGTGTTTTGCTGCTACTGCTGTGCTAGCTCTCTGTTTGTGTTGTGCTGATAATTTCCTGCCGCTGTTGATTGCTTACCTGTTTGCTTTGATATTTTTTGTGTAATCTTGTTGATTGCTAGCTGCAGATGATAATTGTATTGTCAGGATGTACGATTTTTTCTTCATAGAGTTGATGAACAAGGAAAACAACAATATGATTGTTGTGTTGTATCAACAAATATTAAATTTTATCAAATGTTTGAAATGTTTGAGTTTGAGAGAGTGAAAGAGATGGTTGTTATAAATAATATAGTATATGTGAGCCTAATGTACAAAGTCAGTTTTGCCGACGCAAATCAAAGAACTGTTTTACAAAACTCTACAAATGGACATATAGAGTAAAATATGAGAATTTTGTTGGACTTTTGGTCTAAGGCGGTGTCAAGAATGAGATGTCATGGAGAGCCCCTCGCCATAGGGAAAAGTTTCGGGAGAGGACATCCTCATCTGACATGGCTTTGGACGAAGCGCATGAGGCGGCCATGCGTTCATTACCATGGATGACGTGCACATGGTCGCCGTCGACCACACCATTGATGTGTTCTTCACTATTAGGTTTGTTGTCAATGATATTGTTTTCGTAGAACCCTCGGGTGTTAACACATAAATCAATATTTGTAAAAAGGAAAAATCTCTCCCGTGACAACGCACGGATATTTTGCTACTAGTACTATTATTTATTTATTTGAAACTACAAAACCCTCTAGCACTCGACAACTAGAGTTACAGGAATATTCAATCCACCTGGTGGCTCCAAGAACCACACATGCCTACCCACCGACAGCGAAGACGCAAATCTCACCAATCTGTGAGCCACCTGTCCTTGATCTCCAACAGAATGCTCCCAAAAACTCCACGGTGCTCACCCTGCAAGTCACCCTGCAAGCCATTGATGACCTCTAGGCAATCCGAGGCAACGGTAATCGACCCCAGAAGCATGTCTGCTGCCATGTCTAGAGCCTCCCTGCACGCTAGGGCTTCCAAACTTCCCGGATGGGTAATGCCCTCATAAACAGTGGCCGAGTCACCCAAAAACCTCCCATCCCGTGATCTGCACACTGCACCCACAGACCCCCGCATAGCCGTCTTCACCACAGCTGTGTCGATGTTTATTTTGTCTCGGCCCACCGGCGGCGCGATCCAGGCCGTACCCATAGCATGTGTTGGTTTCTTCCCTCGGTGAGAACCAGTTTGTCCACTACTCATCTCTAGGTCCTCAAGGAACCTATTCATGAAGGAGATTGTCACCATCGGACTCTGAAATACTCCTCATGAATAGCCTTTCTCTTCGCATGCCATATCGCCCACAGCGTGACCGACAAGCGGATAAGCTCGTCATTCTTCAGAGAATGGATCATCGTGAATATCCATTGGGCTGCCGCTGGTACCGTCGTCATCGAGATGTGTTCCGTAATTCCCTCATCGACTAGAGCCCACACGCAGCGCGCCATGTTGCACAATTAGGGAGTGCCTCCATGAATCCTCCTGCCCACAGATTGAGCACGCCACTGACGGCGCCATATGTCTATGGTTCCGGACATCACCTGTTGGTAGCGAGTGCTTGGCAAGCCTCCAAAGGAAAATTTGTACCTTAGAAGGGACACCAATCTTCCAAAGTCGCAGCCACATCTTCCCATCATCAGTAGAGCTAGATGATGCTGGTCTTTCTTCCATCCAGTCCTCGCGCGTCCTCTTTACGCCCGCCAACGCCCGATAGCAGGACCGTACCGAAAACACTCTTGTGCGCTCAATATGCCAAGCCCATAAATCATCTTGAATTCGGGTACACAGAGGAATATTTCTAATCACATCAACGTCCATTGGAAGGAAAAACTCTTCCAATTTCACAACATTCCAGCTCGCCGAATGCTGGTCAATGTAATCTCCAACCATGATCGGCGCTCCCTCCTTCCGAGGAGCAACAGGGCTTAGTCGCTCATCTTTAGGGAGCCAGTTCTGCGTCCATCGCTAATTCTCCGGATCAGACCGATCTTCAGCGCATCCCGGCCCTCTAAGATCGATCTCCACACTTGAGATGGATGATTTCCCTTTTCAGCTGAAAGAATATTTCCGTTGGAAAGTAACCTTTAGGATCCTTGCACTCAGAGATTCTGGAACTTGTAAGATGCGAGAATAGTATTAAAAGTGGTCAGAATGTTTAGCGGCCCACATCACCAATTTTGACATAGGATATGTCTGGCCCGAGAAAACCGTTACACGCTTTTGTTACCTTTTGGCAGGCCTACGCCCCATAAAAACTATCTACCTGAGACTGTGCCTTGGCCCATGAGTCTGACACAAGGTTAGAATCCGAGCTCTTCCAGAGTGGCCCAGTTTAACTTCCTCTGTACAAGGCCCCCGTTTGAAACAGAGAAGTAAAGCGTAGGAATAGTAAAAACATATAAATTAAGGTGTCATGTTTTCTAAATTCCTACCAGAACTAAAATCGCAATAAATATTTTAAAATATCGTTTGGATGTCACATAAAATAAAAATAAAAATTATAGACATTGGAAGATTAAAACATGAGGTGAGACCTTATGTTTGTTTTCCTTCAAAATTCTTATGAAATATCCCATAGAAATTTTAAAGGAATCGTACTTTTCTATTCCTTTGTAACAAACAGGGTCTAACTTTATATCAATTTTGCTCAACAAAAATACTACTCTCTTCGTCCACAAATAAGGTATAGTGAGTATACTGATAGATACATCTGAGGGAGTAGTAGTTCTATGTCATGAAATCCTATTTGAAATACTTTCCGAACCAATGATATGATTTTGATGACATACTTCCTCCGTCATCTAACTTTTGTACTAAGTCAATGTTTAAAATTTTGACCAAGTTTATATAGAAAGATAGCAATATGTATGACATCAAATTGATATATTTTGAAACTTCATTTCAAGACGAATGTAGCGATACTAATTAAGTGTCATAAATATTGATATATTTTTCCATAAAGTTGGTCAAATATTAATAAGTTTGATTTACCACAAAAGGTAAGTACACTCTTTAAAAGACGGAGAGGGTATAATTAGTCAAGTAAGGTAAAAATAAATCTCGAAATATGTGCAGAACCATGTAAACCAGGAAGGTGGGAGCAGGAAGACGCAACATAGACCGAACCAGAACAGTGACACTATACATATGGATTTCCTGTCATCACAGGTCACAGAGCACAACAGAATTCTCCTACAAGCTGGGGTATGTCAGTTATACTAGACATCTCCCTCGGGAACATAAGTTACACTAGACAGGCTAGCTGGCCCTCCGACGATCGACCGGAGCATGACAAAACTGGATCACCGGCGGGGCAGGGAAGGACATAGGGTCCTCCCACTGTACCTCACTTCGAAATAGATTACAAGCTATAAATACATGCCGTGACCGCTTCGCAACATGAATCATCCCTCCTAGTCATATCCTAAACAGATACCTCAGATCTTCTACAGTAAGCCGACTGGCGTGGCCACCCGATTTGTCTTCACCAAAAGCAGAGTTGACCATGGCTCTCTTTTCCTCCTGTTAACAGATGCAGGAACATAGTCAGACAGGCAACATCCAATTGCAAGCAATGGCGGCTCCGTGGCAAAATAATCTCTACATCAGCTTCAAATATTTAGGTAATGCTATTTCAAGTTTGTTTGTCCCCCATGCCGAAGTTCGGCAGTAAACCTCAGTAGAGCTGCCCGCCTAGCTTTCCGAGCACAGGTAACAATGTTCCTAACAATGTCATGTTTCTATACTACACTTAGATTTGTTGGATGCCCTGCTTCATTTGTTAAACATGACATTACAATATGCCAAACCAGATATGAATTTTGATCCCCTATCAAACAGTTCTCTCACAAGAAAGATTAGACAACTATCTATCATAAGACGATCACTGACATGATATAATTTCAGTAAATATTCATATATTGCATAATATTCATGCCCTGGAGTTCAAAGTGCTCGCTGATTCACAGCAAGTGTGAGACAGATTATTACCTGCAGAGCCAAAATACGATCTTCGACCGTATCATTAATGGTTAGACGAGAGACAGTGACAGCACGAGTCTGCCCAATTCTATGTGCTCTATCAATTGCCTGGTCCTCAGCATAAGGATTCCACCAAAGATCAAGGAGAATTACATGGCAAGCAGCAACCATGTTGAGACCAAGATTGCCCGCTTTCAATGACATTATCATAACTCTAACCTGAAAGAAGAAGACATTGATCAGAATAGTGCCAGATGATGGTCCACAAGTAGTAAAAGAGACAAGGTAGGAAAAAAAGACCTCTGGGTCGGTGTTAAAATCCTTCACTGCCTTATCTCTTGAATTGAGGGACATTGTTCCATCCAGTCTCCTGTACTGTATAAGATTGCTGTTCAGTGAAAACTCCAGCAAATCCAACATTCCAGTCCACTGAGAGAAGACGATGGCTTTAACCGGAGCTACTCGGCTTGGATTTGATTCAGTAGTATCACTGTCTGTAAGGGCATGTGTGTTAATGATCGAATTCAGTATATCGATGGTTGCTTGTATCTTTGAGGAGATGTAACTGCTTTGACTGATAGAAGATGACTCATTATCTGCTGATGAATTTGCTGTTGCATTAGTACCGGTCTTGCCTGACATACAAATCTTTAATGTCCCTGATGAAAATACTGATTCAGTACTTAATGTGTTTTTGCAATTAGGGGAGGGGCACATGTTTTCATCAGTTGTTATCCGCTCATATATACATTGATAGCAGAAAATATGACCACACATAGTCACAACAGCATCATCAGGTGTGTCCTGCAAAAAGCATAAGTTGCGCCATTAGAATAAGAGAAAAACAATAAGCATTCCTTCACAACATTAATCAGTCAAGTTACTGCATTTTTGTATACACTTTGTATAAGAAAGAGCGTGGCAAAATGTGTGCGACCTGGCCCAGGTTTCCAGCTGGGCTCGGCATTTAACACTGGATTAGAGACCCGCATGATGAGCAAGGCCCATCTTGGTTTTGCATTATCCCATTAAACATGAAGAGTTAAGCCAGTTCATGTGTTCAGCAATGATTCTTATTATTGGTTCATGTCCTAAGCGACTCCATGATATGAGAATATATAATACCAAGGGCATGAAATAAGAGAGGGTAGGCATATCTTAGTGCAAATCGTGGTTGCGTCTAATCATGGTAACTTCCCAGATAGGTCATCCAATGAGATTCATAGGGGAATGGATCATATAAGTGATAACTTTCTAGAATAAACCATAAATGTTGAGGAAGTAAGCGAAAAGAGAACAGGTGAACTTCTAAGTAGTGACAAAAGACACGATTACTTACACGGCATACAGCACAAAGTGTTGATACTTCCAGCCTTGCAAACAAATCTATCACCTTTTCCTTTGGAAGTTGCTTCGCAATCTCTATAGAACCATCACCTTTAAATGCTGATTGATGCCCCTTCACAAGAAGAGGATGATCACATGCCTGCCTAAGCCGCAACAACAATAGAAGGATATTGGCATAATTTTGTTTGAGGGTTCCAGCAGCAGCATATTCCTGAAATGGATAGAGCACACAACCAGTCATAAATTTCACTTCCAACATTTCTAGTTTCCATCATAGTTTTAAAAAGGGGACAGGACCCTGGTTCAACTGAGAAAACCGGAATCAAAGCCTCTACCAGTTCTGTAAGCGCACTGGACCGGAAGCGCCAGCGGGCCAGAATAAACCGGGTAAGGTCGGACCGGTTTTCGCACCAAACCGGGCCATCTGGTCTGATCGGTTCAGTCGTCAGAATGTTGGAAGTTATATGCGCGCGTGGGGTTCGAACCACACACCTATTACTGGTTGCGAGCATCAGACACATGCACTAACCAGTTGAGCTGCAATTGCTTTACGTATTAACTAGAGACAGCTTATTATTCTACTATTATTTAAACGGCAGCACAAAAAAGTTTACTAGTCCAGTACCTAACAGCTTTGTTTTAGGTCCCATTTGGAACAAAGGAAAAGCGTAGGGATTTCGGAAGATAGGATTACTGCAGGAAACCTTCCTATGGTCAGTGGCGGAGCTAGAGAATTGAAGATATGGGTGCACGGTGGTGCCCCAGCTGTAAAATAGCTTGTTTTACGGGTGTCACACATGGTGAAAAATAGCAATTTTACAAAGAAATCAATAGCTCCACATGGATCCGCCGCTGCCTATGGTACTGTTTGGAACAAAGGAACTCAGATTCCTTTGAAATTACTATTACATAAGCTATTCCATAGGAATTTTGGAGGAAAACAAACATGAGATCATTCTCACCACATGTTTTCATCTTCCCATGTCTACAATTCCTGTATTTTTCCTGCGTGACAACCAAACGGTACTTTGGAAAATTCCTGTGATTTTAGTTCCTGTAGGAATTAAGTAAACATGACACCACAATTCCTACGGTTTTCCTACTCCTACATTTTTTACTTCATGTGTTCCAAACGGGGCCTTACAAACTAACACGGCCAATGCAACAGTCATAGTAGCTTCGCAATTGCTTTGTACACATAATTAGCTGACCTGCGATTGCTTTACGTACACATAGTCACATAGTAGAGACATTGTGCTGCTTTGTACCTTCCGATGCATGCAAAATGCAAAGCATTGCTCATGTTGACTACTTAATTATGTTATTATCATGCCAATTTGCTACTCTGAATTTTTTAATGCATAATTATTTATTTACATATTGCTCAATGATGGAGCTAATAGAGAGGAGATTGACCGGAAAAGGTGGCACATGCAAAATGGAAGGCAAAGCTGCGTGTGGGGCCGCCACGTATAGCTGTAGTTTCTGCTGTAGCATCGGTTATTTCCGTTATTGCTGTAGTAGCATCGGTTATTGCTCAGGCCCAATTTTTTTTATACCTATATATTATTAGCTAAGAATCCGGACTATTAGATTTACAAGTAGATATATATTAATTTGTAGCTTAAAAAAACAGACAGTGAACCAGCGGTCCGACCAGTAAAAACCTGAACCAACAGCCTCAACGGTCCGGTTTTTTAAACTATGGTTTCCATAAGGGATGCAAATGTAAAGCTGCCACTGATCTAGAGAATGCCCACCTTTCAGAAATTATTGTCCACTTCAGCTCCCTAGACTAGATGCAAAATAATGGTGTACAATGAAGAATTCTAGAAACAAGATTTCAAAAGAAAATTCTGAGGAAAGAGGTAGGAAAGCAAGAATCTCAAAATATTATGATTCTAGATCACGACGATAAAATTCTACATACATATGAGACTAGAAACAAGGAACATGCTACCAATTAAGCTAATACCTCCGGTACGCAAAGAGTGTCAGAAGCAAAGCAAGATTTTGTACTATCCTAGTATGTTTTCCATGACAATTAAAGTGGACCGGCGGGAGTATTAAATATTTGGAAAGTATAATATACCAACGAATCAAGGAAGTATATGGGCAAGCAGCAAGTCAAATATAAAGATCTAACCAACCTTGAACTGTTGACGAGAACGTTCTTCCAGCATCATATAGAAAGCCCTCTCCTCCTTTGTGAAATTCACCTTTTCCAGATTGATTACCTTTGGAGGTAAGTTTATGATCGGTTCTCCATTTATCATAGTTTCTACATAGAAAAGTAACATGAGATCAACCGAGAATATGAACAAATGGAAAATAATCATGTCAACATGTACTTAGAGATCCTCCAACAAAGTTATACAATGTCAAACCGTATGGAAGTTCTTTCTAGGTGTCGTAGTGTTTTCAAACTAGATTACAAGAAGTCACATAGCCCATTATCCTATGTGATGTCATTCGTAGCTTTTGTTCCACTGTTTGCATGGTATATCAATTGATTACTAAGTCATGGAAACCATAGAACATAAAACTCCAAAAAATGTTGTAACCAGATGCAGAAATGGACTTAAATATAACTCATCAAGTTTCCATATCAATGAAAGATATAACTCATCAAGTTTCCATACCTAGACTCCATCGAGCCATATGTAGTCCCTCTCACATAAATGGAAATATAGAATTGTACTCCCTCCGTTCTAAATTAGATGACTTCTATTTGGACAAAAGTGGATGTATCTAGATATGCTATAAGTCAAGATACATCCACTTTTTGACAAAATGAAGTCATCTAATATGGAACGGAGGGAGTAGGTATATATATGCACTAAATACACATTTTCCTCTTACCTTTCGTGCGACGCAGGAGAATTATCCTCAACACAGTTTGAAGTTTCTTGTACCCATGAACTGCATCTCTCGCGATTGGGTGCTTTATCATCGTACAAAATGAGCTATATGTAGAATATGGATCATATTTCAAGAAACGAAAATAGCTGTACAGCTCATCAATTGCATTTTGAATAGGTGTTCCTGATAAGCACCATCTCCTTTTCGCTCTTAGTCCACAACAGCCTTTAGCCACATGAGTCCGGAAATTTTTTATCGTCTGAGCTTCGTCAAGAACAACACGAAACCACCGTACCCGGGCAACTGGGCCACTGTCAATGTCAATATCTGAATCCTTAAGTTTCTTCTTCCTTTTCTTAGACTTGCTTGGTGGTTTTTTCTTATTACCGGCAGAAGATTCTTCACCATTCTTTTGATCTGGGTCATCATCAGCATTCTGTTTAGGCACTTCATTCGCAACAATTGTGTACGTAGTGACAACAACATCATATTTCGCCAGCTCAATTGGATCTTTGGTCCTCGCACCACCATGGTAGACTAAAACAGACAACTTAGCATATTTGCTAACCTTATCAGCCAATTCATTAGCCCACTGCTTAAGAACACTAGCAGGGCATACTACTAAAGTACCTGCAGCTGGTCTCGTCATGGATCGCGTGGTCGATGATGCAGATGATGTGCCTGTTTTAGTCTTCTTGTGTTCGACTTTAATTTTAGCCAATCCATCTGGAACAGTATCCATATGACTAATAGATGGTTTAACGCCACTTGTACTAGCTACTGTTGATGATAAACCAGCATCTATATCATTGCTGGGTTTGTCGTGGACGGACTGTTCCGTGTTATCAACAGTCACTGCCTCATCGTCTTCATCAAGGTTTAGTGCTTCAGATTTCAAAGGATCTGAATCAGCATGCATAAACTTATCCTGCTGAATCCTCTGTTTGAGTATAAGGGCAATTGTAGACACTGTCTTCCCAAGACCCTGTTACAAGAGAACTTTAAGAACAATAATATGATAAGAGGCAAGTAGATGAGGAAACGTTAGGAAATCAGAAATAACCTGATCATCTGCAAGAATTCCACCTGCACAATGTGAGCTATTCTCCTTCGAAACCATCCAAGCTAACGCCATTTTCTTTCAAACAGAAAAGGTACTTAAGTAACATTATATAAAGAACACGAGAAACAACTAAATAATTGAAATACATATAAGGAAATATGTTGCTACCCCCTGTGGGCTAAACCACCCCAAAATCTAGTGTCAACTCATGCTTCAATATTAGCATATTTTCAGCACCTTCGCTGTATTGCACCCTTCACTTCACACCTTAATAGTCAATAGTACAGTACTGCCATGCCTAAAACAGGGATGGTGCAGCCTAAATGCGAGTATCACTTGATCATTAATTAATTTTCAAAGTCTAACATGCATATGAATGGATTAGTGGAAGCTAATACTCCCTGCACCCATATATACAAGGTCACTTCCTTTTGTCCTAAGTCAAACTTGTTTAAGTTCGACCAAATCTATTATAAGCATCTACAACACCAAATCAATATCACAAAAGCTATCATGAAATATGTTCTCACAATATATTCTTTGGGCATTGCAGATTTTGACATATTATTTTCTAAAAATTAGGTCAAACTTAAACAGGCCTTGTACATATAGACGGAAGTAATATAGAGTATAGACTACTTCAACATATATAGTACAATGTTGCATAGTGTAGAGACATAAATATGTGAATATCAAATTGTGGTCTCACGGTAGATGGTAGAGGGCTATGGCCCACTGGAAGTAAAAAAACCTCAATCATATAAACAATGGTATACCTGGTGCTTAAGCAGAGATACTGACAAGACACCCTCAGGAAGATCATCCTCTCTTTTATCCGAACTAATATTCTACATAAGAAAATATGAAAAGCAATGTTATCAAGATATAGAATCAACGTGAGGGAGGGCACTAGATAAATAAATTAACTTGTCTCACAAAAAAAATCCCAATTGGCGGGTAAACAAGAACATGCAAATGCATATCCTCATTGGTAAGTCAAAATTAGCACATACTCCCTCCTTTCCAAATTAGATGACTTCCATTCGTCAAAAAGAGATGTCTAGATACATGCTCTTTTTGACGAATTGAAGTCATCTAATTTGGAACAGAGGGAGTACATAGGATGCTACAAAATAAGCTTAGAGAAGATTTGAAGCTCAGCAAGCAATGGTAATGTACTACAAAATTATTCTGAGTTTCTGACTAACACAAGAAATATGTAGCATTTTTTACATAATTTTCATATTTACTCATTAAAATGATTAACACAGTATGCTCAAGGATAATCTTTAAGAATGGAGGCTGTTCTAGCATATTTGCAGAGTACCAGACAACTTCATAAATAGAGATAGACAAGTAGATATGAATGAATTATTGGACGGACTTAACTTTCACTCGAGAAAGTGTAAAGCACCAAGAAGTGCACTGAATGATTCAATGAGTATCATAACAAAGGAGAGATAAATATCAGCATGTACATTGTACAATACCATGCAAACTCAAATAAGGAAAAACCTGTATTTTTCTCGACAAAGATAGTTTCAGAAATAATGTCAAATGTTACAAAACATCTTACCACAGAGTATGATTGTGAGTTTTGACAAACTGGGATTATACATAACAAATAAATGATAGATAATATCAATTGTCTTCTAATTGTCAAGCCAAGTCAGCAATGCAATTCACATAGCTCATAGTGTCCTATGAATAGCTGGGCAGGAAATGTCTGTGGTTTATTTCTCAATGGACCAAAGATGCATACCTGAAGAGCCTCTTGATATACTGCTCTCTCGTCAGAATCCAAAAACCTATTTTCTATGTTTGGACGAGCTTGCATGTCATTGATCTTAGCAGGTTCAGTGTTATTAGCAACGTTATGGCCTCTAAGAGATGAAGGCAGCACCCTATGTGAACTGGGACCTTCACATACAATGACATCATCTGGCAATTTAGAACAGGGAAAAAAACATTAGTGCCTCTAGAGAAATACTGCATATATTTCCAATGTATGATTGAATTAAATTAATTTGAGACTAGCTATACAAACCATCATCAACCTCCGTGGTAACCTTCTGGGCGTTACTCACAGAAGAGCTTTGGCTTGGGAACCTTGAAGATGAAGGCTGCCGAAATCCATTGGCATCATTTATTCCCATCCTGTTATCACCCAGTATTTGTGAATTTCCATTTGTAAAACGTGCTGGGAGCATACGGCTCTCACTTGCAACATTTGGATGTGTAGATTTTGATGTGCTCCCATTAGAAAAAGCTGGAGGAAGAATCCTCTTGTTCTTGTCCTTTGCATCCGCAGCCAAACCTGCACTATCAAGTCTGCTGGAAGAGAGAGTGGCCCTTTTAGAATCATGCCTTGGCCCCACACTCAAATTTGAATGTGGATGAGTCCTATCCCCTGAACCCCGTGTATAACGGGCTCTCTCAATATCAATCCCACTTGCAAATGTAGGTGGCAGAATTCTGTATTCATCATTACTGGTTTTGACAGGTCTAGAAGAAGATGGAGTGCCCCTCAACAAATCTTCGTCCTGAAACCTGACTAATTGTCCTTCACCATTCTCGCCAGATGTGACATTTGTAGAAGGAGGATCATCAGAGTCAAAGTCAAAATCAAAATCATCATCACTATCCGATATCTCAATGATCTTATCATTATCGTTATTCATACTGCCAGCAAGCATGTGCACCGCGTCCGTGTTTTCAGGACTCCGCTGTCCTTAGCATTACAAACCGATAACGCATCAACAAGGTCAGATCACAGCATGTTAACCGGCCGTTCGACCCTCAGAGTCAAAACAAACCCAGCTTCCAAATCTATGTGGACAAATGGCAAGCCAAACACATTAACACGCCACACGGTTTGCATAAAAAAGCTGCTCGAGTTCTTCTCACTTGACCTGCAAGTGAATCACATAAAATTGCAGCTGAGTACATATCATGCAATGAGGCACGGCACATGAATAACAAACAGCGCACAGATATTTCGTAATAAATATAGGAAGAAAAGGTACCAGATGTTTTCTAATAGAAAAACATTAATTGAAAACTATATAGTAACCTAAAATCAGAAGACCGTTCACTGGAGAGACATGGCCGATCGGTTCAGCTCTAAAAAAAGGATAATCAAACCCTACGTGCACTCTAACGATATAAACGAGGGTTAGGTATACACTTAGAACCAGAGTGGAGTGAGTATGCCATTTCAACACAAGAAAGCGTGCAACCGGGCCGAATCCTGCAGCGGAAGCAGCCCTGCTCGAGGGGATCAACCAATCTCCCGCCTCGGGGACACCGAACCCCGCGGACTACCAGGACTAGAGGGGAGCTCCCACCGGCCGCAACCCGATCCGAGACCGCCAAGCTTCCAAACCAGGGACGACCAAATATACATACTTGCGGCGTGGAGTTCATTCAACCCGAATAAGAAGAGCCACCCTAGTGGCGGTGAGGGAGCCCCCAGCAGCAACACAACACGCACCTCTCGGGAACGGGCGAAAATCCGCAGGATCGGTCCTGGCGGCGCGCGATTCGGCGGCGGTGGAGGCCCGGTGGGTGTCGTGTCGGGCTGGGAGGCGGCGGCGGGGAGGCCGCCGCGGAGGGGAAGGGGGGAGACGGGACGGACAGGTGGAGGAGGCGGAGGAATGAAGCTGTTGGTTTGGTCCTGGTCGGATCTTTTTCCCCTCTCCGGCTGTGCCTGCCTGTGCGTCAACACTCAACAGGGGAAGAAGATGGACGGACGGTCGCACCGATGGAAACGCCGTTTTTATCTTGTTTTATTTATAATAAAAAAAAGGCAATTGCACCCCGGAGTACACGAACTTGCTACGTGAGAACAAATTCATACACAAAGTTTAAACATGCAATCACACGATCCTTAAACTTGGTTTGCGGGTTCGTTTTCTCCAAAACGTATCACGTTAGCTAAAAGGGTGAGTTTTTGTGGGTTTAATTCAGCCAATCTTGGGGTATTTGATCCGAGGGCTTGCTGATTTTTTTTTACAACAGTTTGATGATCTGCCGCAAATAGAGTATGATCTGTACTCCAATGGATTTGAGCGGAACAACAATGAGAGGTGCGGCCATTTAGCTTATCCTGCTCTCGGAGTATGCCGTGAAGGTTCAGACCTAATTGACTTGAAACACACTAAAATGGAAGGGGAGGGGAAGATCGATACTTGGGCAGCTTGCCGAGTAGAACAACAAGTTGAAGTTGGATGAGCAGAGCAATAAGAGGAGGGGAATGATGCAAAAGGCAGAACTGAAAACCTTGCACCAACATTGCAAAATTGACCACTCTGTTTCAACGGTGGCATTTCATCAAAACCAGTAAAAGAAACCCAACTTTCTAAAAAAAATCTACTAAATAAAGTTTGTACACTATAGAAAATTTTCCCGAGTCCCGTTCATCGCTTCGCCGTGGAGATCCTCATCATCCGTGGCCATGGTCGGCATCGACATCTCCGCCTCCATTCCAAGAGACGAAACACTTTTGGGAAGGAGCGCAATAGACGATTGGGAGTGTGCCACGGTCTTGTTTGGAAAAACTACATTGCTCTCTGTGTGCTTCCCTCCTCACGTGTGTCCCGTGCGAGACCTCTCAGTTGACGTCGTGTGCCACGGGAGGCGCGTTTTATTTAACCAAATACGTTTTGGGGTAAAATGAACTTGCAAGCCAAGTTTAGGGATCGCGTGGTTACATTTTTGAACTTTATATATGAATTTGGCCCCACGTGGCAAGTTCGTGTATTCCGGGTGCAATTGCCTCTTTAAAAAACTAGCTAATATGCCCATGTGTTGTAACGGATGAGAAAAATAAATGTTCTAGATGGTTACAAAGTAAATGTTCAACTTCACCAACGAACACTGATGACGTCGAAGCCTCGAATTTTCAATCTAATTAGAGGCATGCCGTTCAACTTTATAAAAATCATTGTCGTAAGATAAAAAGTATTGATAATATAAATTAAAAGATGTTATTCGGTCGAATTAGATCTGAAATCAAGTATTTCAAATATAAGAGTGTATCCTTTTGGAGAAAAATATTTGCCATGTACACCATGTGATTTTTCTCACGGGACATTTAACCTTCATTGTGCACAAATTAACATATATTCCTAATAGAAGATATTAGAAAAACATCAAGTGCATGGTAGTGATGACCCTGTATAAGTATCTGATTCAAAATCTAAATGTTTAGTTGACCATACACAACTCAATGAAATGCATCACTCTTTCGTCCCCTTGGTGATAGGAACCAATTCCTCACTCACAATCCATAATCAGAATGCAGCGGAAGTTTCAACCTCTCTTCACATCTCTATCACTCCCAATCTTCCTTCCTCCAGCGCCATCAAATCTCACACTCCTGCGGATGCAGCCTTTCGATGCCGCGATGAATTTGATGTCGGTTGAGTGTGGCGAAAAGGGCTGTTATGCTTGCTTCTGATAGCTCTCAACCAGAATTCCACATTTTAGCTGGATATTTAACATAAGTGGACTGAAACAATATATTCAAAACATCTACACTTTAGTGGGTTAGCATGTTCTTCACATAATTGAATCAGTAAATCATAACAAAAAGATTTAAGGCGAAGCATATGAGCAAAAGATTCCAAACGTGTGATGCCTAAATACACTGAACGGAAAAAATATAAATCTTCGCC
Source organism: Poa annua (assembly GCA_026929855.1). Lineage (NCBI taxonomy): Eukaryota > Viridiplantae > Streptophyta > Magnoliopsida > Poales > Poaceae > Poa > Poa annua. Next base: position 75,125,885 of record CM049430.1, on the reverse strand, counting down.
GAGCAACATCTAATCACATCCATATGACCAAATTAGCTACATCCAAGAAAAGCCAAAATGACATGTCATCACGGACGAGCTATTTTAAGTTTTTAACCAAGATGTTGCTAAAACATGAAACAAGTACCAACGGAAGCTCCCCACAGAAAAAAAAAGTACCAATAAGCTACAGAAGTTACATACACGGCCAGATACACACCACATCAGGCTGCTTCACTGGGTTAAAAACGACCCAGTCATGGTGCCTTTTCTTCAATCTGGATGGTAAAGATTCAGAGCTCCACAGCTCATACGAAGAAAAAGACATGAGCTAGCTAATTAACCTACTAAACAAGCCTAGTCCTCCTCCTAAAACTTGAGGTTCTGCAACTTGGAATCCAGCCCACCTTCCTCATCCTCCACATCCTCCCCTTCCTCGTCATCATCTCCAGGCTCCCCTTCAAGGTCATTCTCATCCAGCGAGCCAAGCACACCAAGCGAGTTCTTACCTCCCTTCAGAATCTCTTTGACACCATCAATCCCTTCATCAGGGATGAAGTTTCCATTGATATTGAGCTGCAGAAAGCCTGACTTGTTTGTGATTGCCTGGGCACAGCACCGAGCTCCAGCTCTCCGCAACATATTTGTGCTCACATCAAGCTCTTTCAGATCTGGGTGGCCGTCTTCCAATGATTTTGCAATCACCATGGCACCATCGTCCCCGAGCTCATTCTCGGCCAAAGTCAGCTTCTTGAGCGACTGCATCGCTGTTAGACATTCTGCTAAAGCCTTGGTCGCTTTAGCAGTTATTTCATTCCCAGCCATTTCAAGGACCTCCAACCTAGGCGCTGCCTGTTTGAGGACATTAGCAATTGCTATTGTACCTGTATTCTCGAGATTGAGGTCACTGAGATATAGCTCCACGAGATCAGGAAACTTTAAAAGGGTTTTGCTTAGAGCGATCCCTGCCTCAACACCAAACAAGTTGTCCCTGAGGTCAAGTTTCTTCAGGTGAGTACATGTCCCTAATGCCTCGGCCAGTGCCACTCCACCATCAGATCCTATCCTTGTTGCCGAGCACCTAAAACTCTCTAGGTTTGGCGAACGATTAACCATATCAGCAATTGACATAGCACCTTCATCACCAGTCATATTGTTGTGAAAGTGGAGAACCTTGAGCTTCTCAGTTGAAGGAATAAGGTCAGAGAGAGCTTTTGCGGCTTCCTCTGATATACCATTGTTCATCGCATAGAATTCTTCCAGGTTGCGCTGTGACTTCAGGAGCTCTTCAAATGCCCTGACACCCTTCTCACCTAAAGCATTATCAGAGATGTTCAGATATCTCAGTACAGACCCCTGTAAGGCTTTGGAGAATATATGCATCACATCAAGGGCTTCATCCTCAGGTCTTCCTGCGACAAAATCTGAGATATCTACTTCTGTAAGCTGCTTTTTGATGGATTCAAGAATTGGCCCAGCAACATTGGCAGCACCAATACCAAAGCTCCTGTTGCTAAAGCAAATCCTTCTGTACGAATTTCCTGGTTTGGTAAGTGGACTCAAGAGTTCCTTTGCTTCGTCCGCCTCAATAAAAGCACGTGTGCTACCAGATATATCAAACACAGTATCAGCAGGGTCGAGAGGTGTATCAACAGCAGGTGCTTCCGGTTCTGCGGTTGTCGTATGGCCTCTTTTCAGAACCTCCATCATCAGCCTGCTAGTTTCTTTAGCGTATAACTGGACAGCAGAACACCCGTCACCATCAGGCTGCTCCTTGAAATGCTCATGCGCAGAAGCAAAGCATGTCTCTTCAATCCTTTTAGCGTTCCCATGAGCTTCTTCTTTGCCCAAACAGCCATACTTGCGAGAGAAGATGGAGTCGGAGTCGGCAGACAGGTTCTTGGCCATCCTCTCTACAAGCATTAGACGAGTGGTTTCGCTCGGCGGCCACAGTTTGATGGAGAATGTCCGGGCCCCAGAATCTGGTGCCGGTGAACCCATCTGGAAGTGTAGCACTTGACACGGCAACCTTAAGGAAGATAAAATCACCAGGCATTAACATTTCTGTGGTTGCAGAAGATGAGGAAGCATCTAAATAGTGCAATATATTATAGAGATATCCCTAAAATCCCAAGTATATCAAGTCTACACTGCACTAAGTTAGAAACCCCAACATCAATTCTTCCAGACAGATGCATTTGACTCAAAGCGATTCGCTCACAATTCCTCCACATATGCCGCAAGGAATGAGACCACGTACCCAGATCAAAGAACTCGCCGCGAGATATCTGGAAGGAGGATTGAACCGACTGTGAAGATAGAATCCCCCTGCTATTCCGCGTCCGAGGGCCCACGCGGCAGCGAAGAACGGGCTCCGACGGTCGGTGAGCTGGAGGAGGGAGAGCGGCGGCTTGATTTTTGGAGTGCGGGAGGAGGACATCTTCGAATGGTGGATTGGAAGAGTTAGGTTAGGATAATGGGCTGGGCTAGTACGGAGTTACGGAGGTCTAGACTGGACCACTCAGGGAAATTCTCGCGGCTGCGGCCTGCGGGAACCATCGCCAGGTTCGGAGAATCACGCGCCTGAGCGATTTTTTTTTCGCACGCCTGAGCGATTTAGGTTGTGTTTGGTTTAGAAACGAGGGGGAATGGAACGGCTTTGCACCTGCGGTTGGTTATAGTGTTTGGTTTAAATTGTTTCTCCGAAGAGAATATGCTGTCGGAATACACCTGTTCGACCGATTCAAAAAGATGTAATAACTTTTTCACATTGAAAAGTAAAATAATGCTAACCCCAAGGGGAAAGAATATATAAAAGTAGGATTATCATAACTAATTGATGAAACATGTAATCATAGTTTAAAAAAATCTTAGAGAAATCATGTGTGAAGAAATAGGTAGATCCTAACAGTTTGACTTAAGGTTTACCATATACATATTTCTACAATGTGCATCTTCAATTATTGATGCTTACGGGCTATATGGATATATGAAAAAACAACTACATATAACAATAGAAAAATCTAATGACCGCAATTTCTGGAGATTGTTATGAGGAAATTAGGCTTTGCGAAAAAATTCATTAGTTGGATTTTGGAGTGTGTTAAAACAGTGAGGTTTTCTGTTTGGTTTAATGGGAAGTTGCTCAAGAAATTTAAACCATCTAGAGGTTTCCACCAAGGGGACCCTTTATCTCCGATCTTATTCCTCTTTGTGGCTGAAGGTTTGACCGCTCTTATCCATCAAAACATTATGGATGGTATTATTCAAGTGTAACATCCCAAAAATTGCAAAAATTTATAACTTTGCATTCATGCATCATTCATCATTTAGACATAACATTACAGCACATAAGTACTAAATAAAAATTCAATTATAAGTTTAAATAATTTATAATTCCATAAAGTTGATTATTTAAACTTCATTAATAAATATATTTTTTCAAATTATTTTATGTGCAAGAATAATACTAAAAAGTTCTAAATTTAATAATCTTTTCAAAACATATTTTTATGAATTTTTCTAAAAATATTTTGACTGAGTTTAAAATTCATTTTTGAATAAATTATGAAAACAAATTTTTAAATTGAGAAAAGAAAATAGAAAAAGGAAACGGGCCGGCCTCTCTATCTGTCACGCGCGTGCAGAGCCCAGCAGCCCAGCAGAAGCCCGGTAACAGCCCACCCGGCCTCTCTTCCCTCTCTCACGCTGACCTGCGGGACCCACGGTGACATCATCGCTGATGTCACGTCTTCAACCTCCAGCGAGATCTTCCCGTCGAAGAACTCTATCCGAACCCGATTCAAATCGAAGCCGTGCGTGGCACGAATTCATCCTCGAGTTGCCCTTTATAAACCCCACCTCCGCCGCCTTCTCCCGAACCCCAAAACCCTAAGAAAATCGCCCCCAGGCTGCTCGGAAACAAGCCGCCGTCGTCAGCCGTGGCCGCCGCCGCTAATCTCCCCGCCCCGGTGAGTACAGCGCCCCGAGCACCTTCCAAACCCTCTCTGCGACTCCTTGTTCTCGTGCGCACCTAACGGGCTCGCTCTTGCCTCTTCGTGTGCACCAGATTGACGCCTCCGTCCACGACCTGACGCCGTCGTCCGCCGCTCTACTCCGGTGAGCTACCAGGGGGAGAAGTGGACCACCGCAACAGCCCCTGCCGCGCCATCGAGATCGCCACGTCGTCCCGCATCGAGTGGTGAGCAAACCCCCTCCGTTCTTGTTCCGATTAACTGTAGGACTCAACGCCGGCGATGGCGCCGCCGCGGTCGGATGAGCTCCGGCGAACCGCGCCGCCCGTTTTTGGTCCTTGTGTCGTGGGCCGTTAGATCTAGATCCAACGGATCTAGATCGATCTAATCTCACGCGTCCGGTTCTAATTAAATCGGACGGCTCGCGCCCGCAATCCGCGTGAATCGGTACCGCCACGTAGCCCCCTTTATTTGTTTTCGCTGGAATTTGTATAAATAAAACAAAAAATATGCAAAACTTAGAAAATTCATAACTTTTGATCTGTAAGTCCAAATTTGATAAATTTTATATCCACGGATAGCCCTGCTAGTGTAGTTTAATTCCACATCATTTGTTTTCTATTTTGATGAATTATATGTTGTGCAATTTTCCGGGGAGTATTTCGGCTATTAAATACATAACTTAAATAATAAAAATACTTTTATAATAAATTTAATTGTTTTAGTGTTGTATTATTGCCCTCTGTCCAGAAATATTAATACGTGTTTTATTTAAAAACTTTCATAAAACAATAAAAGTTTTAGTTGTAGAATTCAAATTTTGCTATATTTTTTCAATTATTTAATTATAAGTTAAATAAGAAATTCCTAGAAATTGCACTTCATACATTTAATAACAGAAGTTATAAATAATTAATAAGTGTGTCTTGTTATACTCATGGCATATCATGCATGCATGCTTATTTATGTTTGGTGTTGTGTGATATTGTGTGGGTATTTATTTTATGAATTGCTTGTGCTAGATTGTGAAGAAGAGGAAGGATTTGCTTGTGATTGCTATTCTTGTTGTGCTTGCTCCTCCTGCTACCAAGGCAAGTGACATTCATGATATACCCAATATTTCCTAAATGCATTACTAGTATATTTTGAGTAGTATGCATGATAGGAAATTTTGAACTATTTTATAATGCTAAGTTAGTTTATACTTTGCAAATATCGTAGTAGTGTGTAGCCACCCTTTTCCCATGCAGCCATTAAAAAGTTTTATTAGATGCTTAGCTATGCTATAAAAGTGTTTACATACCTGCTATGTGTCGTGGTGGTGTCACGGCAGATGCCATAGGATGGCTAATGTGTGGGGCCGATGGACGTTGGTGGATCCGGGGAGGGATAGCGAGCTGTAGAGCTCACAGGGGGAGGATCCCGGTGTAACCGAGATCTCCCAAGAACAAGAAACAAGATCAAAGCACAAGGCAAACGCGAAAAAATGCACGAAGGCACACAACACACACACGATGTACCCAGGTTCGGGGCCCTCGTGGGGAGGTAACACCCCTACTCCTGCCTTTCCTCTCAATATAAGTGTGGAACAAGGGCTACAACTTGCTCTTAGAGCTCTTGAGGTGAAGAACACGAAGAACTAGATGAACTAGAGGGAGGAGGAAGTAAATGCTCTAGGAGTAAATGAGACTAGAGTTTTTGCTCCCAAGTTGGTCTCTGCTTCACAGGAGCAGTTATGGCGCCTTTTATAGAGTTCCGGCCAGGAGGGCCGGAAACCCTAATCCGGCTTGGCCCCACCGGACAGGCCTAACCGTTATGTTGACACCGGCTAGTGCGACCTAGTCGCTGCGCTATCCGGCGTAGCTCCTTCGTCATCATTCCGGCAAGGACGGCAGGCGCCGTCCTGGAACATCATTGTCCCCCTGTCAGAGACAGGACATGTCTTTGCCCATCCCGGGTAGCCTTTTCCGGATTGCCGGGCTAGGCATGTCCGGTCTTGTCGTACCGTTGTCGTACCGGCTGACGCGCTCCCGTGTCAGGCGGGAGGTGACCATGCTTCCGTGTCAGGCGGGAGGTGACCATGCTTCCGTGTCAAAGGGGATGGTACTTCCCTCCGCATCAGGCGGAAAAGCCTGCTCCAGACCGTTGACGGCCTACCGGCATCCCTCATGCCGGTCACCTCCTTGCTCGACCTTGCGAGTCCTTCCTGCACATATCCAGTAACCTGATAGGACCGAGATAAACGTTCCGGTTAGCACTTACCCGGATTGCCTATCCGGTACCTCCGAGTACTTCTCCTTCCGGGAGTCTATTTGGAGCCACAAGGTCCGAGCTCTCTCCCGGATGCACCCGAGTTCCTCTTAGGATGAGTATCTCTAGGCCTAGCCTCTCGAAGATGTCTTAGCCTACCAGCAAAGACATCTTCGAGAAGCTAGTTCTTAGAGGAACCACCCGCTGATGCTTGTGCTGTTATGAGGGCTCGGGGTGGCTATTTATAGCCACCAGGGATGACCCTTGCGGCTGCCAGGAGGCACCTTGCACTCTACCACCTCCGAAAGGTCAAGTTGCCCCTTCAGCGCACCAGGGGGTGACCCATGCTCTCGCCAAAAGTCAAGTAATGTTGCCACACTGTTGAATTGCGTTGGGATCTGCCCTACCCGGGGGGTAGCCCCCCGACACTAGTCCCCGAAGCTGGTGCTGCGCAGCGACCCCGGATGATGTGCGGGATCAGCTTTAATAACAACAATCACCCAAGGAAACATGAGACGATCCTTTGATTTGATGCCGAGATGATTTTTACCAAGATCCCCGCACCGAGATCCTTTCGACCGGGAGGCCATGCTCCCAACCGGATAGTGCCACGTCAGTGAATATAACTGCTCGCGCCGGATTGAATTCCAAATCTTGGGTTGGGTCCCACCAAGGTCTTGTCGAGTCATAAACGCACTCGAGTGCTTCTGACCGAGCACGCCGCTGCTCGGGTTCGCGCGCCGGGAGCCACAGCCGATCCGAAGTCCAACCGTTGGGGCTCTGTGACCCGCGGTGTGGCCGGATCGGGCGCTCCTGGGGACGCCACGTCCCGCGCGGCACAAAACTGATCCCACCCACGATCGGAGAGATCGTGGGCGGGAAACCCGGAAACCGCTCCGGATCCCCCCCATAAATAGGGGACCGGAACGGTCACTTCTTCCTCTTCCCCAACTCCTCATTTCTCCCATCACCGTCTCGAGCACCTCGCCGTAGCCGCGCCCGGAGCTCAAGCACCGCCGTTGCCGTTCGTCGCCAGAGCGCTTCGCCTCCACCATCGGGCCGCGCTACTCTCGCTCGTCATCGGCCTCCTTCCCTCCGGTGAGTTCTTCCACCCGCCACGGCGAGCTTCACCACGACGGCGATGCTACGCGATCGGCCGTGAAACCACGCATCCGTGGGTTGCGCCGCCGCCGGCGAGCGCTAGCCGCGCGGTGTTGACGAGGCTGCCTTCCACACCTTACCCTTCACCCGCATTAGGCCATCTTCGTATCTCGTCCGAGTATATTTGCGTCGATTAAGTTTCGATTTATTCACGCGTGCTAGATCTCATTTGCTAGGAACCCGGTTGCTTTTAGGAGTTTGTGATCCGGAGTCTTAGCTCCCGGTAGACTAACTCGACTAACCGCCGTTCCGCCTGCAGAATAGCCCGGACACATCCGCAGGTCCCTCCGACATGGGTGAAGAGAGTGTTCGGGGGTGTTGGGATGGGTCCGAGACCATCCAGAAGGATCTCGAGTGGTTGTACCGGACGCACCGGATTCCGCCAGAAGTCGAGAGTCGACTTCCGGAAGGCGAGGTCCAATCGGAACCCCAACCCGGGGAATACGTTGTATTCCTCACGCATTTTGAGCGTGGGTTCAGGCTTCCGGCTAGCCCCTTCTTCCGTGACTTCCTCGACACCTACGGCCTCCAACCTCATCATCTCCCAGCCAACGCAATAATGATGCTCTCGGTCTTCACCACCTACGCGGAAGCGTATCTCGGCGTATGGCCTTTCTTGGACCTCTGGGCCAAGTACTTCATCCTCCGCCGCCAAGTCATCCCCAACCCGGATAAGAAGGTCAAAGACTTAGTCGACTGCGGTGCGGCCACTATAATTCCCCACGCTGACTCCGGATTCCCCAAAGTCCAGGGGCTAGAATCTTGCCGGAAGTGGCAGCGTAGCTTCTTCTACGTGAAGAATCGGGAGGTTTCGGGAGATGGTCCGGGATCCTCGAACCCGGATTTCATCAATCTGCCGGAGTTCGCCATTGGTCCTCCCCGCGAATTCGACCTCTGGAACCGGCTCCCGGATACCGAGGAGGTCAGATGCATGCACGACGTCCTCAATGTGCTGACGGATAAAATGACTGGCGACGACCTCCTCCGTTGCTTTATCATTCGCCGCGTCTGCCCCCTACAGACCCGAGTGCACAAGATGTGCCATATGGACGGGATATTAGATCACACCAGGACCAGCATCTTCGGGTTGGACCATTCCGCAGTCACCCGGCGCGTTCGAGCTATTGCTCGAACGAAGATGCCGGATGACTATACTTGGGGTCTTGTCGGGGGTTCCCGGAAAAAACCACTGCGGCAGGTGCTTGTGTCTGTCTTTCGCCAACTTACATTTGCACCTAGATTCTGCTGGAAACCGACATGGTTGTCATGCAATGACTTGTTCGTGCAGTTATTCGAGCGGCAGACCGAAGAGGACGCGGTGCATGCCGGTGGGAAGTTCGCGCCGAACGTCCCGGCACCGGATAAGATGCCGAGAGAGGATCCCGACGGCGAGGACCACCTTGCCATTCCTCTAGCTCGTGCTGCTGCTCCGGGTAACCCTTCAACCTCAGAGGCTATTTCCATTTCATCAGATGATGAGGATGAGATTGATTGTCAAATACTCGATGTGATTGACGCTCTTCCCCTCAACTGGGCTTCGCTAGTGGCTCCGAGACCCACGGCCGTGACGAAGCGCGCCGAGACCCGCAAGCGTGCGGCTTCCGACACCACCCCTGCCGGTGCTCCCGGCATCACCTCCAAGAAGAGCCGGCCGAACAAGCAAACGGCCGAGAAGCCTCCACGCCGAAGGAGAGGTCCTCGCACCGTCGATTCCGGGTAAGACCTTTTTGCTTTGAATTACATGGTTTTGTCTTCTCCCGATGTCTTTTCTGATATACTTTTTTCAGAGATGCACTTGACGTTCCGGCATCCGCGGGTTCCCAACCTCCGGGATCCCGCACTCCTAGCCCGCCTCGGGCTGCTCCTTCTCCATCTCGCCCTTCCGCAGCAGACAGCGAGCACTCTGCCCCTGGTGCCGCGCAGACCGCCGCTGCGACTCCGGATACTCGTCCCGTGGTGGACGAGATTCCGGCCCAGGCTACCGCCGCCTCCGAAGACATCCTCCTCCCGGATTACCCGCGCAGGGTGTCCGAACTGGAGCCGGAGATCGCAAGTCCTCCCCGGCAGGTCGTGCCGGTAGCCTCCTCCCGGCAAGCCCCGGGCAAGATTCCTCCGCCGAAACAGGCCACGGCTCCTTCCCGGCAATCTGACCATCCTTCTGGGAAATCGCGCAGCAAGGTCGCCGGGCAGAAAACAGCCTCCGCGAAACCTACTGCTCCTCCGACATCTTCGGCCCAAGACTTGGCCCTAAGCACGGGTAAGTTTTCGCGATTACCGCTACCTCCAGCCGAGATCCCCACTGCCGCCCTGCAGACGCTGCGAGCAACCGTAAGCTCCTTTATGCCTTCAGGATCCCGGGAGGTCGTCGCTGCTCGGTTCCGGCGTGCGTGTTGTCGAAGAATACAACAAATCCTGGATCGCCGCCGATGCCTCCGAGATTGTGGAGGATTTGCACGCTGCCGGCCCTAGCCGCAGCGCCCAAGCTCTACACGCTCTCCAGGTGGCCGCACTGGACGTCACTCGGGTGGTTGAAGTAAGTTTGTTCCCTTTACCTTTTCCAAAACTTAATTGTTCCATCCCCACTAGTCCCCGAGATTGGTGCTTAGTGCTCTAGATTCCACCGAATAGCAGACCACTAGGCTCCAATCTTTAGAAAACTTCACAAGCCTTTGAACACGATTCCTCGAGATCCTCCCTACCGAGTAGTTTTAACTGACACCGATCCCGGAACACACCGAGTCCCCGGGATCCTTCCCGAGATTGACATTGTTCTCCCTGTTTGGATCCAGGATTGCGGCAAGAAACGCGGCAGCATCTTCCACCGGCTTCTTGCTGACTTTGGTCAGTCCAAGAAGTGTGAGGGGCGCCTCCGGGAGGAGCGGGATGCCGCGCGCAAAGTCTCGGTGGAACAAAAGTTTGCGCTTGCCGCGACCCAGTCCGAGATCGCGCGGCTAAGCGCCGAGATCGAGAAGGCCAAACTCGCCGCGACCGACATGAAGACGTGCTTCGTGGAGGCGTCGAAGAAGCAGAAGGAGACCTTGGATCAATCCGAGGCGCGCGCGCACCACGCCGAGACAGAGCTGGCGCTCCTCCGGTCCAAGGCAGATACCTGGCTCTCCGAGCTGACCGGGTTGAACCGGGACCTTAATAGTAAGTTTACCGAGATCTTTTTCTCCTGCTCTCTTTCTTTACTGCTACCATCCTCATGACCTGGCCGCTTGACAGCTCTTCTTTTTAAAGGGCAATTTGAGGACTCCCGCGACGCTGCCAATCTTGCAGTCGCTGTCGCCCGGGAGAAGCGTGCTGGGAAGGGCCCTGTCTCGGACTCCTGGGACATTGAGGATCACCTCACTGCTCTGAAGGCCCGGATAGTGCCTCTCCGGTCGATCGGGACCGAGCTGATCAGTGCGGCCGTCCATGTCCATGGAGCACTGTGGCCTGGCGTCAGCGCAACCCTCTCGGTTAGTGAATTGGCGACCGCGCTCCGCGATGCCGGCAAGCGACTTCACGCTTGGAAGCGCTCCGGTGCGCGGGCTGGCGCCGACCAAGTCTTGACCCACGTGCTTAGCTGGTACGAGGGTCTCGATCTTGATGTGATCCAGCGCCTGCGCACCATCTCGCCGTGGTGCGTCGATCCGGTTAAGATCCAGCGGCGCCAGGAGGTGGCGCATCGCATCGCTTCCTGGTCCGACATCGGCGTCTTCACCACCAGCCTCATCACCTCTGACTCCGAGTCAGATTATGAGGATGACGGCGAACTGGTGCAACCGGCGACGCGGAGGCCGAGATCCCGGTGGAAGACGATGCCGCGTCCGGTGCCGCTACCGAGACCGTGGTCTCCCGGGATGCTTCTACTCCATCGCCACCCGAGGCCTCTCAGGCCGAGGCGCAACCGGATGCTCCGAGTACCGCTGTTGGCGCGGAGGAGACTGTCACCGCCGTTCCTGCTGCTGCTACCACCGAGAAGCCGGCTTCCCCTATCCCCTAGAAACACTTAAGTGTAGAATCGTTAAATCCGCGGGATGCCGGGTGCAACATGTAATATATACTCTTTAAATTCGTATTTCGCACTATGTTATATATAAAAATGAGCTATGTTGGTTTACTCTGCAACGAGTCCCCGAGTTCATTTCCATGTCTACCGTACTTAGGCAATCTCTGCTCTTGTCTACCATTTCGGCGTTCGACAGTCGAGTCACAAAATTCCATGCACGGCATACATTACTTATGAACATCCGAGTTCTAGTTAGCCGAATTCCCGACATAAAAATAACCGGGTTAGTAAAACAGATATGCCGGATAAGTTCCAGCTCCGAGTCCCCGAGACCGTTTTCGTGTTCCCCACATTTGATGCTCTCTGCTCTTGACTACCATTTCGGCGTTCGTCAGTCGAGTCACAAGATTATTTCACATGACATACATTACTTTGACTTGAGAATCGATCTCGGAACTTTCCCGGCATATAGAGAACATAAAAAATAGGTACCAGGCAGTCCCCGGGTTCCTTCCCGGGTTGCCGACATGAAATAATAAATAAATGGAACAAAGTAAATGGGCACAGAACGAGGCAGTCCCCGGGTTCCTCACGGGGTGCCGAACTTTCATTGACATATAGAAATCAAAATACATATGCTGCGCCCTTTATGTGTAAAAGGGTCGAAGCAGGGCTACATTCCATGGACGCTTGGTTTCCTCACCGGATTTGTCCATTACACCTTTCCTAGCCTCCTGTGCATCTACAAGGTAATAAGAATCATTGTGCAATGCCCTGCTTATCAAAAAAGGTCCCTCCCATGGAGGTGACAGCCTATGCATTCTGGCCGTGCGTTGGATGAGCCTCAGCACAAGATCTCCTTCTCGGAACACTCTTGGGTGCACCTTCCGGCTATGATAGCGACGGGGATTTTGCTGATAAATTGCAGACCGAGATAATGCCAATTCTCTTGCCTCTTCAAGTAAGTCAACATCATCTTCTCGGGCCTCTTTTGCCTCGGTCTCGGTGAACATTGTCACTCTCGGGGAATCATACTGTATGTCGGTCGGGAGTACTGCCTCGGCACCATACACCATGAAGAATGGCGTATACCCGGTAGATCTATTCGGTGTGGTCCGGAGACCCCATAATACTGCCGGTAACTCCTCTATCCAGCATCCCGGAGTTCTCAAGTGGTTCGATCAAGCGGCTTTGATGCCGGCCAAGACCAATGCATTTGCCCTCTCAACTTGCCCGTTTGCTTCTGGGTGTGCGACTGATGCCACATCCAACCAGATTCCCTTCTCAGCATAAAATCGAGCGAATTCCCCCACGGCAAAATTTGTGCCATTATCCGTGATGATGCTGTGTGGGTATCCGTACCTCAAGATGATTTATTTCAGGAATTGCACGGCGGTGTGTCCGTCACACTTCCGGATTGGCTTGACCTCTATCCACTTGGTGAACTTGTCCACCATGACCAGTATGTGTGTCATATTGCCTCCTGCCGGCTTGAACTTCCCGAGCATGTCCAAACACCATACCGCGAATGGCCAAGTGATAGGGATTGTCTTCAGTGCCGATGCCGGCATATGTATTCGGTGAGCAAACCTCTGGCACCCTCCACACTTACGGAAAATGTCTTCTGCCTGCTGCAACGCAGTAGGCCAGTAGAACCCATGCCGGAACACTTTCGCCACCAGGGCCCGGGATGATGCATGATGTCCACATTCTCCCTGGTGTATTTCCAATAGCATCTCTTGGCCTTCTTCCGGTTCCACACACCTCTGGAGTACCTCGGTGACACTCCTTTTGTATAGCTCTTGATTGATGACGGTGTATGCTTTTGACCTCCGCACTACCTGCCGGGCTTCCACTTCGCTTTCCGGGAGGGTTCCTTCCAAGATGTAAACCATAATGGGTTGTGCCCATCCCGGGACAGGTCGAACCGGGAACACGGGAATATCTATGTCCATTTGTTCTGCCGACATCACCTCCATCATCATCTTTCTTTGCCTCTCTGAGCACTGTGGTGTAGTCCCCGGGTTCGATGCGATGCTCCCGACTTCTACTTCCATGGGTACAGCTTCCGAACCAGGCTCCTTTGGGATGAAGATAGAATCCGACTCAGGTGAGGGCTGAATAAATGGTTTCCTCAAGTGTTCGAGAGCGATCCCGGGATGGATGGCATCCCGAGATGATCCCAGCTTGGACAATACATCTGCTGCCTCGTTTTCTCCTCTGGGTATGTGCTTGAACTCGCATCCCTCGAAAAATCCGGATATTTTCTGCACATGAAACCGATACAAGGCCATGTTGGCATCCAGTGCGTCCCAGTTCCCCGACACCTGCTGCACCACGAGGTCGGAATCGCCGAAACACTCTATCCGGCGGATGCCGATCTCCTTGGCGACATTCAGTCCATGAACCAAGGCCTCGTACTCAGCGACATTGTTAGATGCCCGGAAATGGATTTGCAGGACATACTTCAGTACATCTTGTTTTGGTGAAGTGAGAACCACTCCGGCACCCAACCCGATCTTGGCCTTGGAGCCATCAAAATGCATCCTCCAGAAATTATAATCCGGCATCGGAGGTTCGTACTGCATCTCGGCCCAGTCTACCAAAAAGTCCGGCAGCGCCTGCGACTTGATGGCATCTCATCTCTCGTATGCCGGAGCGTACGGAGACAACTGGATGGCCCATTTGGCAACCCGACCGCTAGCATCCTTGCAACCGATGATCTCGGCGAGGGGAGCCTCGCACACCACTGTGATTGGGTGCTCTTGGAAGTAGTGCTTGAGCTTGGTCACTCCCATGTACACTCCATATGCCATCTTCTGGTAGTGCGGGTAGTTCTGCTTGGATTCCGAGATCACCTCGCTGAGGTAGTACACCGGTCTCTGTATCAGCTTGTCCCCTTCTTCCCTCTCTACCACAATGGCTACACTGACTACCCGGTTAGTGGCAGAAATATACAGCAGCATAGGTTCCTTGGGCAACGGGGACGCCAACACGGGTGTTGTTGAGAGCATTCTCTTCAAATCGTTGAACGCCGCATCGGCCTGTGGGGTCCAAACGAATGTTTTGCTCTTTTTCATCAATTGGTATAGGGGCAAGGCCTTCTCACCTAGTCGGCTCACAAACCGACTTAGGGATGCAAGACAACCAGTGAACTTATGCACATCTTTGAGACGTACGGGCAATTTCATGCTCTCGATAGCACGTATTTTACCCGGGTTGACTTCAATTCCCCGGCTTGAGATGAGGAATCCGAGTAGTTTTCCTGCCGGAACGCCGAATGTGCACTTATCCGGATTCAACTTCATCTGGAATCTTCTTAAATTCTTAAATGTTTCCCTCAGATCATCGATCAATGAGGCTTTTTCTTTTGTTTTTATGACTATGTCATCGACATAGACCTCGGCATTCCGGCCTATCTGGTCATGCAAAAATTTCTGCATGCACCTCTGGTACGTAGCACCAGCATTTCTCAAACCGAAAGTCATGACACGATAGCAATAAGCCCCATATGGGGTAATAAAAGCAGTTTTCAATTGATCATCCGGATTCAAAGGTATCTGGTGAAAACCAGAGTAGGCATCTAAAAAAGTTAAGAGTTCACTCCCGGCAGTGGAATCGATCACTTGATCTATCCGGGGAAGTGGAAATGGGTCCTTTGGGCATGCCTTGTTGAGGTTGGTGAAGTCGATGCACATGCGCCACACCTTAAGCAGGAGGGATCATCTTTCTTCTTCTCTACCAGGACCAGATTCGATATCCAATCCGGGTGCAGCACTTCCATCACGAATCCGGCAGCCAGCAGTATAGCAAGATGCTCCATGATGGCAGGTCTTCTTTCATCCGAGAGGCGCCTAGTCGGTTGCTTCACCGGCTTCGCATCCGGTCTAACAAACAGAGAGTGCTCAGCCAACTCCCTCGGAACACCTTGCAGATCGTCACTCGACCACGCAAAACCATCCCGATTCTCACGGAGGAAGTCGACGAGCTCGCCTTCCTATTTGCTGTCCAGGTTGCTGCCAATGATGACCTGGCGCTCCGGGTTGCTGGGGTCCACCCCCACCTTCTTCGTCTCCTTTGGTGGCTGGAACGACGCGCTTTGCTCTGGGTTCTCCATCCCGGGCATCCCGAGTTGGGATGTCTTGGCCAGCACCACCAATTGCTGGATCCTCTTCTTTTCCTCAGCTATCACCAGGGACTCAGCTAAACACGAACCGGCCGAAGCACACTCCATGGAGCGCTTGTGGTCCCCCGAGATGGTGATTATGCCGTTAGGACCCGGCATCTTCATCTTCAGGTAGCCCATGTGAGTTGAGATCATGAACTTGGCCAGGGCTGTCCTGCCGATCAGTGCGTGGTACGGGCTTTCGAGGTCCACGACCTCGAATTCCAAGCTCT
Source organism: Poa annua (assembly GCA_026929855.1). Classification (NCBI taxonomy): domain Eukaryota; kingdom Viridiplantae; phylum Streptophyta; class Magnoliopsida; order Poales; family Poaceae; genus Poa; species Poa annua. The sequence continues at coordinate 75,110,129 of CM049430.1, read as the reverse complement.
CGGTTCGGCAGTTTTCCCGGGTTCCGAATAACACCTCAACCCAGATTTTACCCATGGGTGAGCAAGAGACTCCGGGCACAATGCCATGAAAGGTCGTCTCGGTAGGTAGCAAGGTGTTCATGGACACCCCCAGCTTCAGCATCATATCCTTGTACATGATGTTAATGGCGCTGCCATTGTCTATCAGAACCCGACTGAAGCGGACGTTGAGGCTTGGTGTGACGCCCTAAAATCGGTACTATGTAGATTTAAGCGATCCCGCCGAAATCCGCATAATAACGATTTTAGGTCGCCCACCAGACATAATGTGCACGCCGAAACATGCGCATTATGTGGGTGGAATTGTGATAACATTACAACAGTTCCGATACATCCACAAATACAACAGAAGATAAATTACAACAACGACTCGAACGAGTCAAGATACAAATGATACAATACAAAGATTCAAATGACAGCGGAAGCAAAATAGTATCCGACTACGGATAAGATGCAAATTGGACTAAGAGTCCTAAAGATAAGCGATGGCGCCATATCCCTGCCCAGCCAAGCCGGAGGGATTCCCAAGCTAACGTCGTCTGACTTCAAACCTGTTGACTGCACATAAAGCACATCCCAAAAGAGGGTCAGGGCACTCCCTGGCAAGCAAAACCGACTTGCCTACTTTCTACACCATCTCCCAAAATATAGGGGAGGTGGACTTAGCGGCAGCGGCACTAGCAACCTAAAGAGACACGCTACAACTTCCGTCTAATCAGAGAGGGATAAGAGAGCGCATAAGGTAACCATCTACAACTAACACCAAACATAACCCATTCTCGAATTAACCCCCTCAACCAAATATGAGGAAGCAATTCGGGAAACTCACACGTTGAACAGTTTTAATTATAATTTATTGTGAAAATAATTCTATATTACTAGTAAAATTAATTAACATTAATTAGGTGCAAGTTGTCTAGATCTTGTTAGCCAGCATCATCACCAAAGTCGTCCATAACCGTGGACACGGCTCATCGATAAGATTATACCCTACAGGGGTGCACTACTGTACCCATACTCGCATGATCAACCCAAGCAAGCATCAGGGCTTCTCAACACGACTCATTCCTTCACTACAGCAAGTCCAAGTGCCACCCATATGAGTTGTTACCCGCGTCAGGAGTCCGGCCGAATCTCAATTGCGGACTCATTAGTTTGTGCCTACGCGCCATGCGGCTCAAACCACAGTAGGATCTGTCCGCTACGCGCGCACCACCCCTATATGACCCCCCGTATCACATACCCTCTCATCATCATCATCATCATCATCATCATGCACATGCATATGAGCAAATGGAAAACCCGAACTAGTTGCGGCACATGGACAAGCTGTAGATCCGTTCAAAGTCGAGGGGGGCTCCATAGGGCCTCCCAGAAGTGGTTAGTGCGCTCAAAATTGGATCCGAGGACAAAATCTCAGTTCCTAGGTCGACACTGAGCAGAACAAAGCACCTCGCAAGGCCTTCCGCCTGGTGCCTTATCTTTTAATTATAATACCTCAATATAATCTAAATAAGCACTGGGAGCGGTTCCAGATGCACTTTCAGGTGAAGTCACATCAGACGTTTTCGATAAATACACCATTTTATTAAGGTAGAAAGATCTTTCATACTAAGCAGATGAAACATAAGACCAACAGACGACTCGCACAAACAACTCTAAGCATGCGTTACGACTCGCAAGGCCAATAGATAAACAAACAACATGTGATGGGATGTTGGGATAAAGCTGTATGGGCTGCAGGATAAACATGTGATGGGATCGCGATAAGAATCGATAACTAGGGTAGCAGAGATCAACGGCAGGACTGGAAGACAATGTATAGGTAAACAAGCAAATTTTGCTTGCCTGGAATCCCGCATGGAAGCAGATCTTGTCGTTGCTCACACATCTCAACGTCTTATCCGCGAAGAAGAAACAAGCACTGGAAGCGTAAAAGATGCATTTTACAACTACGGCAAAAGATCCAGCATGATCATATGAGAATGATGCATGGCATGGCAAGACGCAATATAAATGCAATTAATTCAAATTAAGCAGAACCGGGATTCCGACCATTAATATTAATGTTAAAGTTATTTATCTACACATCAAATTAAATGTTCATTAACATGGCAAGACATGGCAAAGATGATCTAGTCAAATTAAATGGAATGGGGTAATACATATATTGATTTGCCCCACACATTCCATATTTATTATTTAGGTGATTTGCTACACCCACAAACCCAAGAGATGCAACAAATGCAATTATGATGCGATATGCACAAGATAGATGACATTTAATAAAATAGGTTTTTAGGGTTAGGGTTTGGGTTCGCACGTTGGATCGGGAGAGATAGGGTTCGAAACCGACGTCTTCGCTCCGTAGAGGAAGTAGTCGACGTCGGGGAAGTAGCCGTCGCGGAACCGGGGCATCGCCGTTTGTCGGTGTCGTGGAAGTGGGCGGGAAGTAGTCGTACTCGGTCATCCTCTTTGACGGGCGCGGGCACGTAGGAGCACGACAACGGACACCGGAAGGAGGCGCACACGGGGCGTGCACCGCAACACGGACACGGGCGGTCACGGAAACGCGGCACCGGAAGAGGACGCGCACGCGCATGTAGCAACACCTCGATTGGTGGACAACTCGGACAAAATTGGCGACGCCGGGGTCTTGCGGGCATTTCACCGAGCACCTTGCGGGCGGCGGACGCGGGGACGCCACCGGACGGAGACGACGTGCACGCGGCCGGAAGAGGAGGCAGCGGCGACACGTGCGTGCGGAAGGCGGCGGCGCGGGGCGGATGCGCACGGCGGCGGGCGCGCACGCGGGCGGAGCAGCGGACGGCGCGGCGAGGGCGGCGGACGACGCGCTGATTGCGCATGGCGCGCTGCTGCGGGGTTGCGCGGGGGCGTGGCGGCGGCAGGGCGCACACGGGCGGCGGCGCGCGGCGGCAGGGCGCACACGGGCGGCGGCGTGCGGCGGGGAGAGGCGGCGCGGGCGTCGGCCGGAGGGCGCGCAGCGGGGAGCGGATCTCGGCCGGAAGGCGGGGCGGCGGCAGGGCCGGTGCACGGCGCGGCGGCGGCGTGGCCAGGTAGGGGTGGCGGCGCGCGGCGAGCTTGGGGAGCGGCGTCGCTGGGAGGAGCAGGGGCGCGGCCATGGCGCGGCGCGCGGCGGCGACGGCGCGGGCGACGTCAGCCGGCGTCGCGCGGGCGTGGCGCGGACCGGAGGCGGCGGCGGGTGCGTGGAAGCGGCGAGGGAGGCGGGCCGGCGAGCGGCGGGCGCGGCGGCGCGGCTGAAGGCGGGGCCGGGCACGGGGAGCGGCCGGGGCGCTCGGGCCGGCGGCTCGGGAGGAAGCGCTGGTGCCGGCTCGGGAGTTGGTGCGTGCGGGATGGGAAGGAAGGAGAAGAGAAGAGAAAAAAAAAAGAGGAAAAAGAAAAAGAAATAGAAAGGAGGGGTGAAAAAGAGAAAAAGAGAGGTGGGAGGAAGTCTTGCAAAATTCCAGAAAAAGGAGGAGGGTGGCTGCAAAAAGTCAGGGGGTGGGAAAGAATTTTCCAGGGGGAAACCCTAGGGTTTGCTTAGGTGGGCTTTTGGGCTTTATTTCTCACCCATTTAATTGTTTTTGTTTTATATTTTTAAAACAAAATAGAAAAAGAATTTGAACACGAAACCTTTACAAAATATTTTTAGTTTTGAATAGACAATTTAATAAACTAGTTTTTTTACATTTGCAAAAGATTTGAAAACAACACATTTTTAATTAATTCAAAATGCATTTGAATTTAATTGTGGAAAATAAATTTAAATGCAACCGATTAAATTAATGCGATGCAATGCGATGCCATGTCGATGCAAAAAAAGAAAACTCACAAAACAAAAAGGGGATAAATCCCGGGGCGTTACAATCGACACCACTAACAAGGGATCGCGTCCCGCGATCCACGCCGAGACCACAAGAAGAGAGGGATAACTATCGAGTCTTCACGCTCCGGAATGAACTTCTCGACACCACTAACAAGGTATTGTTGCCCCACCTTGAAATTCTCGACACCACTAACAAGGGATTGTTGCTCACGACGAAGACGACTCCGAAAGATCGAACCTAATAGGGTAAAAGGCAAGAAATTGTCCACCCACACGTAGGATCTTAAACTTTGAAAGTTGGATAAGAGAAGAGACTCCAAAACAAATAAGGTAAGAGGAGAAATAGAATAGAGGTAAGGAGTAAAAAGAAACCTATTGAGATATTTTTCAAAATAATTTAAGTCAAATAGTTTTCGACACACTAGAGACAACGATCGTTAGCGAGGTTATCCTACATGCTTTTGCGGACCCGTTGCTTCGATAACCATTCGTATCGAAACAACAAGAAGATCGAAACCAAGGCTCTGATACCACTTTGTGACGCCCTAAAATCGGTACTATGTAGATTTAAGCGATCCCGCCGAAATCCGCATAATAACGATTTTAGGTCGCCCACCAGACATAATGTGCACGCCGAAACATGCGCATTATGTGGGTGGAATTGTGATAACATTACAACAGTTCCGATACATCCACAAATACAACAGAAGATAAATTACAACAACGACTCGAACGAGTCAAGATACAAATGATACAATACAAAGATTCAAATGACAGCGGAAGCAAAATAGTATCAGACTACGGATAAGATGCAAATTGGACTAAGAGTCCTGAAGATAAGCGATGGCGCCATATCCCTGCCCAGCCAAGCCGGAGGGATTCCCAAGCTAACGTCGTCTGACTTCAAACCTGTTGACTGCACATAAAGCACATCCCAAAAGAGGGTCAGGACACTCCCTGGCAAGCAAAACCGACTTGCCTACTTTCTACACCATCTCCCAAAATATAGGGGAGGTGGACTTAGCGGCAGCGGCACTAGCAACCTAAAGAGACACGCTACAACTTCCGTCTAATCAGAGAGGGATAAGAGAGCGCATAAGGTAACCATCTACAACTAACACCAAACATAACCCATTCTCGAATTAACCCCCTCAACCAAATATGAGGAAGCAATTCGGGAAACTCACACGTTGAACAGTTTTAATTATAATTTATTGTGAAAATAATTCTATATTACTAGTCAAATTAATTAACATTAATTAGGTGCAAGTTGTCTAGATCTTGTTAGCCAGCATCATCACCAAAGTCGTCCATAACCGTGGACACGGCTCATCGATAAGATTATACCCTGCAGGGGTGCACTACTGTACCCATACTCGCGTGATCAACCCAAGCAAGCATCAGGGCTTCTCAACACGACTCATTCCTTCACTACAGCAAGTCCAAGTGCCACCCATATGAGTTGTTATCCGCGTCAGGAGTCCGGCCGAATCTCAATTGCGGACTCATTAGTTTGTGCCTACGCGCCATGCGGCTCAAACCACAGTAGGAACTGTCCGCTACGCGCGCACCACCTCTATATGACCCCCCGTATCACATACCCTCTCATCATCATCATCATCATCATCATGCACATGCATATGAGCAAATGGAAAACCCGAACTAGTTGCGGCACATGGACAAGCTGTAGATCCGTTCAAAGTCGAGGGGGGCTCCATAGGGCCTCCCACAAGTGGTTAGTGCGCTCAAAATTGGATCCGAGGACAAAATCTCAGTTCCTAGGTCGACACTGAGCAGAACAAAGCACCTCGCAAGGCCTTCCGCCTGGTGCCTTATCTTTTAATTATAATACCCCAATATAATACACCATTTTATTAAGGTAGAAAGATCTATCATACTAAGCAGATGAAACATAAGACCAACAGACGACTCGCACAAACAACTCTAAGCATGCGTTACGACTCGCAAGGCCAACAGATAAACAAACAACAAGTGATGGGATGTGGGGATAAAGCTGTATGGGCTGCAGGATAAACATGTGATGGGACCGCGATAAGAATCGATAACTAGGGTAGCAGCGATCAACGGCAGGAATGAAAGACAATGTATAGGTAAACAAGCAAATTTTGCTTGCCTGGAATCCCGCATGGAAGCAGATCTTGTCGTTGCTCACACATCTCAACGTCTTATCCGCGAAGAAGCAACAAACACTGGAAGCGTAAAAGATGCATTTTACAACTACGGCAAAAGATCCAGCATGATCATATGAGAATGATGCATGGCATGGCAAGACGCAATATAAATGCAATTAATTCAAATTAAGCAGAACCGGGATTCCGACCATTAATATTAATGTTAAAGTTATTTATCTACACATCAAATTAAATGTTCATTAACATGGCAAGACATGGCAAAAATGATCTAGTCAAATTAAATGGAATGGGGTAATACATATATTGATTTGCCCCACACATTCCATATTTATTATTTAGGTGATTTGCTACACCCACAAACCCAAGAGATGCAACAAATGCAATTATGATGCGATATGCACAAGATAGATGACATTTAATAAAATAGGTTTTTAGGGTTAGGGTTTGGGTTCGCACGTTGGATCGGGAGAGATAGGGTTCGAAAACGACGTCTTCGGTCCGTAGAGGAAGTAGTCGACGTCGGGGAAGTAGCCGTCGCGGAACCGGGGCATCGTCGTTTGTCGGTGTCGTGGAAGTGGGCGGGAAGTAGTCGTACTCGGTCATCCTCTTTGACGGGCGCGGGCACGTAGGAGCACGGCAACGGACACCGGAAGGAGGCGCACACGGGGCGTGCACCGCAACACGGACACGGGCGGTCACGGAAACACGGCACCGGAAGAGGACGCGCACGCGCATGTAGCAACACCTCGAAGGGTGGACAACTCGGACAAAATTGGCGACGCCGGGGTCTTGCGGGCATTTCACCGAGCACCATGCGAACGGCGGACGTGGGGACGCCACCGGACGGAGACGACGTGCACGCGGCCGGAAGAGGAGGCAGCGGCGACACGTGCGTGCGGAAGGCGGCGGCGTGGGGCGGATGCGCACGGCGGCGGGCGCGCACGCGGGCGGAGCAGCGGACAGCGCGGCGAGGGCGGCGGACGACGCGCTGATTGCGCATGGCGCGCTGCTGCGGGGTTGCGCGGGGGCGTGGCGGCGGCAGGGCGCACACGGGCGGCGGCGCGCGGCGGCAGGGCGCACACGGGCGGCGGCGTGCGGCGGGGAGAGGCGGCGCGGGCGTTGGCCGGAGGGCGCGCGGCGGGGAGCGGAGCTCGGCCGGAAGGCGGGGCGGCAGGCGCGGTGGCGGCAGGGCCGGTGCACGGCGCGGCGGCGGCGTGGCCAGGTAGGGGTGGCGGCGCACGGCGAGCTTGGGGAGCGGCGTCGCTGGGAGGAGCAGGGGCGCGGCCATGGCGCGTGCGGGCCGAGGCGCGGCGCGCGGCGCAGCGAGCGCATGCGGCGGCGACGGCGCGGGCGACGTCGGCCGGCGGCGCGCGGGCGTGGCGCGGACCGGAGGCGGCGGCAGGTGCGTGGAAGCGGCGAGGGAGGCGGGCCGGCGAGCGGCGGGCGCGGCGGCGCGGCTGAAGGCGGGGCCGGGTGCGGGGAGCGGCCGGGGCGCTCGGGCCGGCGGCTCGGGAGGAAGCGCTGGTGCGGGCTCGGGAGTTGGTGCGTGCGGGATGGGAAGGAAGGAGAAGAGAAGAGAAAAAAAAAGAAAAGAGGAAAAAGAAAAAGAAATAGAAAGGAGGGGTGAAAAAGAGAAAAAGAGAGGTGGGAGGAAGTCTTGCAAAATTCCAGAAGGAGGGTGGCTGCAAAAAGTCAGGGGGTGAGAAAGAATTTTTCAGGGGGAAACCCTAGGGTTTGCTTAGGTGGGCTTTTGGGCTTTATTTCTCACCCATTTAATTGTTTTTGTTTTATATTTTTAAAACAAAATAGAAAAAGAATTTGAACACGAAACCTTTACAAAATATTTTTAGTTTTGAATAGACAATTTAATAAACTAGTTTTTTACATTTGCAAAAGATTTGAAAACAACACATTTTTAATTAATTCAAAATGCATTTGAATTTAATTGTGGAAAATAAATTTAAATGCAACCGATTAAATTAATGCGATGCAATGCGATGCCATGTCGATGCAAAAAAAGAAAACTCACAAAACAAAAAGGGGATAAATCCCGGGGCGTTACACTTGGTCCGACAAAGGTTGGGTCTACCACCAAGGCATACGCCCCCGGCTTAGGCATAACTCTGGGATGATCCTTCCGGCTCCACGTGATCTCCATCTCGGACCAGTGCAAGAACTTGGGCACCGCCGGAATCACAGCGTTCACTTCCAGGGCGCGCTGCCGCACACTCTTCCGGTCAGTGGGCTCGGTCATGAAGACCACATAGCTCTGATGTGCCTCCCGGTAGTTACCTTGCTGATGTCCGGGTTGATTACTCGGGCCTGCACCATTGTCGTTCCGGCTGTGCACCACGTTCACCGGTCGGGGTGGGGGTCCTCGGTGAGGTTGATTAATCCGGATCGCGTTGGCTCCGGAAGCCGGAGTGGGAGGTCTCGGAATGTTGGGTCGAGATGCCGGAGCACTCGGCCGAGTAGCCCCCGTGCTGCCCTCCTGCAACGTGCGCTGATACCAGCTGCACTGCCCAGTGGAGTGGTTCGCCGGCTTGTTGGCCTCCAGGGTATGGTAACAACATGGCTTGTTCAACATCTCTTCATACGTCAGGGGCTTCTTCTGGTCCACCCAAGTTTTCTGTACTTCGTGACTCTGACCCCAAGCCGGGCCACTTGTTTTCTGACGCTGACAGTTGCCGGCATCTTCTTGATCTCGGGTCACAGCTGCGACATGCTGTGCGGCATGGTGGTACTCTGGCTGATTCCTCTTCTGGCCAAAATCTTGGCGATCATGGCTTCTGCTCGATCCCGAACGCTGAGGTCCCGCATTCGTCCCGTTGGAGTCACCGACATCCACCAGGGGTTGCATGGGATCTCCAAGCGTGTAGGTATCAGCGATGCGCATGGTCTCTGCCAAGGTCGTCGGCATCTTCCTTTGCAATTTCTGCCAAAGCATTGAGCCGTGCCGACATCCTTGCGCAAACCAGGAGATGGCCTGTGCCTCTACCACTCCTTCGCAAGAATTGCGAATGTTGCTCCACCGGGTAAGGTACTCCCGCTCGGTTTCGTTGCTCCTTTGCCTACAGATGGCGAGCTGTTGAGGTCTGTTAGGCCTTTTGTACGTGCTGGTGAAGTTGCTGATGAACGCCTCCTCGAAATCTAACCAGCAGTCTATGCTGCCGGTTCTCAAGTTGTTCAGCCAGATTCTGGCAGGTCCTTCCAACATCTGCGGCACATAACGTACCGCCCAATGTCTGTTTCCACCGGCTATGCTTACTGCAGTTACATAGTCGGTCAACCAGTCCTCCGGCTTCTTGCTGCCGTCATAGGTCTTCGCACCTCGGTTGAGCTGGAAGTTCCGGACAGGCGGCTCCCGCATGATTCGGGGTCCAAAGCAGGCAGGTCCCGGAGGTCCTTGCTCTTCCACTAGCTCGGATTGGTGAATCCGGTCGACCCGGATTCTGGCATCGGCCGGATCCAGTTCTCTGGTTCCTATCCGAGATCCCAAAGGATTCTCATTGGGTTGGTACCCAAGCTGGTGCAACCTTGAGTTGCCATCGTTGTGCCGGTCTTGTATCGGGATCACAGCTTGCTGCGGGACAGAGGCGGCCTCCCTTCGTTGGTTTCCCTGAACGTGTGGCGGATTCCGGGGTGGATTACCACGGCTAGCCGGGTTATTGTTTCCTACACCCCGGTCGCCACCACCACGAGTCGAATTTTGCTGCCCGGCTTGCTGGATACCGGCATAGGCCGGGTCATAAGTTTGCAACTGCTTGTTTTTCCCGGAGCCCCGACTTCGGCTCCGGCTCTTGCTCTTGCTCTTGCTTCTGCTCGGATGTGGGGAGGAGGTCTCTCCGCCCGATCTCTGGCTGTCAGCCCTAGCTGAATGCACTTGTGATCCTGCCCCGGGATTCTTTTTCTTGAAGGCCTGGTTCTGCCGGTTGGCCTCGACGACCAACTCATTCACCCGCTCCTGCTGCTTGCGTAGAGCCTCACCGGATAGCCCAGCCAGCTCCGCCATGGCGGCTTCGGCAGCCCTAAGAGTTTTTGCCGGCGAGTTGTATACCGGTTTCCCAGCCGAGATCATGCTAACCGCATGACTGGTTGCGGCCCCACCGGCCAGCTCATCATTCACCATTCTGCCTTTTTTGCGCAGATCCGCGATACGCTTGTCCCGGGAGTCTATCTTAAGGAACCCGTGAGCTGCATTGTACTCCCGGAGGCTAGCATTGAGCTCACGCCGAATCTCGGCGATCTCTTGCGCTTCGGCGAGCAGCAACCTACGTTGCTCATCCATGTCAGCCGAAGTGGCTTGGGTGTCTGCCTCAGCTGTCAAGGGGACAACCAACTTGGCCACCAGACCCGAGAGGGGATCCGGGCGACGACGGGGCTGGGACGGCTGCGGATCGCCGTCTCGGGCCGTACCTCTCTCCTGAGGAGGTTTGGCCAAGCGAACATGGCCGCTACCGGCATCGCTGTCGGCGTCCTGGTATTCCTCCTCGGTTGCCCCGACCATCATGACCGCGACGGAGCTCGTGGTGCGACTGGCACACGGACCCCGATTGGCGCAGAGCATGGGAGGGTCCTCAGCTTCCAGGACATCGTCCGGGTAGCTGCAGATAACCTCGGTGGCGACGTAGGTGGTGAAGCCACCGAAGTCGATGAGGCATCCGTTCACCGGGAAGGGTTTGTTCCGAAAACACCCGGCGTTGTCGCTGACGAAATCCATCTCGCCCAGCCTGACGACAAGGCCAGAGAGAATCTGGACGCCGAAGTGAACGGGGGAACCCGTCCGGATGTGTATACCAGCCAACGCCTCTGTCAGCCCCACGGTGGGCGCCAACTGTCGTGGTGGTGTCACGGCAGATGCAATATGATGGCTAATGTGTGGGGCCGATGGACGTTGGTGGATCCGGGGAGGGATAGCGAGCTGTAGAGCTCACACGGGGAGGATCCCGGTGTAACCGAGATCTCCCAAGAACAAGAAAGAAGATCAAAGCACAAGGGGAAAGATCTAGCAAACGCGAACAAATGCACGAAGGCACACAACACACACACGATGTACCCAGGTTCGGGGCCCTCGTGGGGAGGTAACACCCCTACTCCTGCCTTTCCTCTCAATATAAGTGTGGAACAAGGGCTACAACTTGCTCTTAGAGCTCTTGAGGTGAAGAACACGAAGAACTAGATGAACTAGAGGGAGGAGGAAGTAAATGCTCTAGGAGTATATGAGACTAGAGTTTTTGCTCCCAAGTTGGTCTCTGCTTCACAGGAGCAGTTATGGCGCCTTTTATAGAGTTCCGGCCAGGAGGGCCGGAAACCCTAATCCGGCTTGGCCCCACCGGACAGGCCTAACCGTTATGTCGACACCGGCTAGTGCGACCTAGTCGCTACGCTATCCGGCGTAGCTCCTTCGTCATCATTCCGGCAAGGACGGCAGGCGCCGTCCTGGAACATCATTGTCCCCCTGTCAGAGACAGGACATGTCTTTGCCCATCCCGGGTAGCCTTTTCCGGATTGCCGGGCTAGGCATGTCCGGTCTTGTCGTACCGGCTGACGCGCTCCCGTGTCAGGCGGGAGGTGACCATGCTTCCGTGTCAGGCGGGAGGTGACCATGCTTCCGTGTCAGGGGGGATGGTACTTCCCTCCGCATCAGGCGGAAAAGCCTGCTCCAGACCGTTGACGGCCTACCGGCATCCCTCATGCCGATCACCTCCTTGCTCGACCTTGCGAGTCCTTCCTGCACATATCCAGTAACCTGATAGGACCGAGATAAACGTTCCGGTTAGTACTTACCTGGATTGCCTATCCGGTACCTCCGAGTACTTCTCCTTCCGGGAGTCTATTCGGAGCCACAAGGTCCGAGCTCTCTCCCGGATGCACCCGAGTTCCTCTTAGGATGAGTATCTCTAGGCCTAGCCTCTCGAAGATGTCTTAGCCTACCAGCAAAGACATCTTCGAGAAGCTAGTTCTTAGAGGAACCACCCGCTGATGCTTGTGCTGTTATGAGGGCTCGGGGTGGCTATTTATAGCCACCCGGGATGACCCTTGCGGCTGCCAGGAGGCACCTTGCACTCTACCACCTCCGAAAGGTCAAGTTGCCCCTTCAGCGCACCAGGGGGTGACCCTTGCTCTCGCCAAAAGTCAAGTACTGTTGCCACACTGTTGAATTGCACCGGGATCTGCCCTACCCGGGGGGTAGCCCCCCGACACTATGGAAATATGCTAAGTGTTAAACTTAAAATGCACACCTGGGTGGAATTGGTTGGTTTGGTTTATGTTGAGTGGCTATTTGGGACTATGCTTGTGGTTGTCGTTGCCTAGGATGAATGTCTATTCTACTTAGGGCCATGAGCATGGTGGTTGTCACCCAAAAGTGCACTTGTGGACGGCCACCCAGGAACAAAGAGATTACTAAGTCCCTCCAAGTTTAGAAGCTTCCCGTGCAGCCTTTTGACAATGGTCTCTGTCTAGAATTATTAAGTTGTGAGAGTGCAACCTGTCAGCTTGACAAGCAGATGTAGAGTTGGAAGGTGGAACGGGTCTTTCTAGTATGGTTGCATTCTTCTTCTGAAAGTTCTTGTCTCAATTTTCTCCTTTCCTTAATGCACTCTGCGTGTATAGGATGTTTGGGTTAATTGAGTCTAAAGGTGAAAGTGCACAACCTCTGCAGAGTCGATAATCTGAGTACTTAGTCGTGTCCCCGGTGATGGACTACTTCGAGCAGCTGGACAAGGATGGACGGAAGAATCTCAACACTGTTTTCATAAAGTAAAATTTGACTAAGGAAAGAATTTGTTGGTGCACTTGGGCTTCATCCCTTGGTGCCAAGTACTTGGGAAACAAAAGTGTTTTACAAAAGATAGGAGAAAACTTGCTTTCTACAAAATAGCCTACAACTCCACCAAGCCAAATATGCATATAGAATTAGACTTGTCGTAAATTATCCACCATAGTCACTTACCAATACTCCATTGTACTGACCTCCTTCGGGGGCTGCATATTCAAATGTGCAGGTACTTCAGATGATGATTAAGTTTGGACTCGAGTCTACACCCAACATGTCTGCCTGTGGCGCATGCTTGAAGATGAGGCTCATTGCTATTTGCTTTTATTGTGAACTCTAAATATTTTAGCTAATCTTCATGACTATGCACTTTGTAATAAAGCTATACTTAGCTATTTTTGGATCTCGTTGTAGTATTATGATACTTCTGCAATGATACTTTATATTTTGTACTGTGGTGCTGTCAGTGATCCAGGGACTAGCACTTAACACAGGTGTTCCATCTTTATATAAAAGATGGGGCGCTACATCAAGACTTAAAAATCTGTAGAAGAGCTCCGGGTATTTCTCACCTTCTGTTCACTGATGACAGTCTGTTGTTTTTTAATGCAAATGAAGATCAAGCTAAAAAGATTAATGCTATTCTCAGAGCTTATGAGGTTAGTACGGGTCAACTTCTTAGCCCGGCTAAATGTTCTATCTTGCTCGGACAACATGTTTCGAAGGAAGTGGGGGCTAGTGTTACTACTATTTTGAATGTTCAAAATACTACGTTTGAAGAGAAATATCTTGGTCTCCCTAACCCAGAAGGAAGAATGAAAGATGACAAGTTTCAATCTATTAAAGACTGACTTCGGAAAAAATGTTCTGACTAGTCGGAGAAGTATATGGCAAGTGCTGCAAAAGAAACTCTCATCAAAGTAGTGGCCCAGGCTATCCCTACTCATTCTATGAGTATTTTCAAGTTTTCAGCTGGGCTGAGTGATGACTTGGCTCAGATCATTAGGAATTTTTGGGGGCTGATGAAGTAGCTAAAAGGAAAGTTCACTGGATGTCTTGGGACAGAATGACAAAACCAAAATCACAAGGCGGTATTGGTTTTAGAGATTTGAAAGCTTTCAACCAAGCTTTACTTGCAAAGCAGGCTTGGCGTTTGATTGAGTACCCGGACAACCTGCTCAACTTCTAAAAGCTAAATACTTTCCGTCTACAAATCTGATTGATACAGCTTTTATTCAAAATACTTCACCGTCTTGGCAAGGTATTGTTCATGGGCTTGAGTTATTAAAACATGGCATGGTTTGGAGAATCAATTCTAGCATGCAGGTTAAGATCTGGCGGGATATTTAGATTCCAAGAGGGAACCTCAAAACAATTGGAAAAGCTTCCCCAAACAGATGAAAATGGGTGTCTGGTCTTATTGATCCAGCAACAAAACGTTGGAAAGAAGATCGAGTCAGATCTAGTTAGAAAAATCTTTTTCACCTCGGATGTTGAACATATCCTTAGGATCAAATATCCCTCCTCTTCTGGTGAGGATTTCCTAGCTTGGCATTTTGAGAATTCGGGTATGTTTACAGTGAAGGTGCTTATAACCTTGCAATGGATATTAGGGATATTATAACTGAGTCAAATAGGAGCTCCCTCAGGCCACCTCACTTTTGGACCGTTAGATTCGCCTCAGCTCACAATCCAGACCATTCGATTTCTATGTGCAGGCTAAGTGGGCCAAATGTCCCTGGGGGACGCTGCTCTGGGCGTCAAAACGGAAATTCTGGTGCGTTGTGGCCCGTTAAATGAAAATCCCACGCACGTCACGTAAAAAAAAACCTACTTCTTTCCCTCGAGCCGAGCGCACGAAAGTCAACAGACTCCTCGCTCTACAGCGCCTTGCCTTCCCGTCGATCTCTCCCCTCGATCCACCGCGCCCGCGCCGCCCCGCCGATCGTCGCCTGGCCCGCAAGGCCCGTCCGCTCTGCCTTCCTCCCCTGCCTCTAGATGCAGCACTCGTCTCCATTCCGCGTCACCCGACATAGAGAAAGCTCTCCCCGGTAGCATCCCTCTGCCGCTGATCCATCTGTCGCGAGCGCCAAGCGAGCCGGCCTCACGCCGCCCACCCAGCCGGACGCGCCCCATGCCACCTGCTCTTGATCCGATCAAAGACAAGCAGACGTGCCCCATGCCACTTGCTCTAGATCCGATCGAAGGCAAGCAGATGTGCAACTGCGATCCATCTGCCGCGAGCGCTGAGCGGCCCAGCCGCACACGATCCATGGTAGCAGCAGTAGCGCAGGTCCTATTCAGGCCTCCAGTTCGTGCAGTTGGAAAAAGGTCACGAGCCCCAACTCCGTTCTCTCACCAATCCCTTTCTATTAGACCTCTAAATATCTCCAGCTTTCAAGTTTCAACATTCGCAAAAAAAAAGCTTTCAAGTTTCAACCAGGGCCAACTCTTTCCCATGAATTAGAATTATTGAACTGGTCTAGCGATTGCTAGCATAGCTTCGGCGAGGCTGTTGACTATAGAAACTACAACATATTTGCAACGTCTATCCTCATCACACAACCACGCAGTATGATTGATCTGATCTCTAACTTTATTTTTGGTAGGGCACATGTATATCTACCGACCTTGATATGTGATCGATATACTGCAGGGAGATAGGAGGCAATCATTGTTGAGTGGTTTGCATTGCCTCCAACAGTACCAAAGGATGTTTGGAAGTGTGGCCTTGTTTTATTTTCACAGTAGGCTTAATTTGTTCATCTTTACTGATAACAGGAGGCTTAATCAACTGAATTTGTTGATTTTGATATTTTTGTGCAGAGAAAGTGAGGTACGATTCCTAAACTTCTTTATGTATCGGCATTTAACTTATACCAACTTTACATACTTGAACCACATAGGTTTTTAGTTACATAAGTACCATAATGTACGGCCAAAAACCTCCAGGTTGCTGAAACGAAAATATTTGTATAATTTTCCATGCAGTTCTGACTATAGAACCCGGGGTGAATTTTAATCTACACATTAATGTGTTTGCCTTTCTCTCTTGATGTTTTAGTTTAACACATAAGCGGATAAGTTATATTTACATAAGCCTACACCAAGTAAAGTTCAATTCATTCCAAACCAACTTTTTTTTGTTCCAGTCAATAATAAAACATACTTTCTGTGACATGTATTATGTCACACATAATTTACGTTTTAGTGAGATAGATGAATGTTGATGATTGACATGGAGGGTACACCAAGACACAGGAAGTAAATATAGGGCAAGGATATTCCAAAGATGTCCTCCTTCGTCTACTTCATATATGGTGTGTGTCATTGAGTTTTCTTCCATCCGGGCTTCACTCTCCATTATATAGCACTCATGGTTCTTGTCTTTTATGTTCTTATTTCAGGAGCTTCATGCACACCGGAGGAATTTCTCTACTTGGTATGGACATAAGATATGCTTGAACTCCATTTGTGGAAATGACTTCCAGTAATTTGAGATCACGCCTTCTTCCATTTTCAAGCACATGATTATTGGTTTTGTGAAAGTTATTTCACGAATTTCATATAAACCCAGCAATATAAGCTTGTGTCATCTTCCATTTTGAAGTCTTTACTTATCATATGTATGATGTATCCCTATTTTGTATTTGCATGTGTCTCATGTGAACATTGAATCCTTTAAATTGCAATACATTCTTCCAACACATCAGTTACAGCTCTAAGTTCATAACCTTTTTCGAGTTCTTTACAAAAAAAATATAATTTCTTATAAATCTACATTCATAATTGACGGGCGCAGCAACGCGCGGCTACATGATCTAGTAAAATCAAAGGGTGAAACTGAAGGGGATCGTGTGCAGAAAACAAAAAATTTCCTAGCAACGATATCCTTAAACTAGCCAAGATCTACACTATGTAGATATAGTAGTACGGCGGAGATCGAAATACATACCCTCGTAGACCGAATAGCGGGGATTACGCTCCCGCACAAGCGTTGACGACGAAGACGACGTAGCCGACCTCTAGGTCGCGAAGAACTTGGCGCGACGAAGACGACGAAGATGACCCCGAGGTCGGGTGGAGGAAGTAGGCCTTCGAGTACCGCTAGCACAGCACCTCGCAGGGCGTTACACACATACGGTGGAGACGACGGCCTCCAAAGCTCCAGTCCAGGAGGAGCAGCGGAAGACTTGGACCGGAACACCAGCAGCGCGGCAGCTGGCTATGGTGGAAGAGATCCCCTCATCCTCCTCGGCGCAACTCCGACAAAGGGAATCACGAGATCGAGGAGAAATAAGAGAATTAATTGGTGAATTAAAAAGGCCAGGGGTGCCCCTTCTTATATAGGCTCCAAGGGGGAGCCAACCTTGCCAGCCAGGCAATGTGGGACTATCCCCCATTGCCTGGTGCGGCCAGCCATGGTGCGCCGGCCCTAGGTGGGTGTAACGCCCCGGGATTTTATCCCCAATTAGATTTTTGTTGTTTTTCTTTTGTGCATCATCATGTCATCATTTCATCATGCATTGATCACTTCATTTAATTTATTGCATTTAAATTTAAACTCCACTTAAATTCTTTTTCTCACAATTAAATTCAAATGCTTTTGAAATTAATTAAAATGTGTATTTCAAATATTTTGCAAATATTATAAAAACTAGTTTATTAAATTGCCTATTTTAAACTAAACCTATTTTGTAAAGTTTCTTTATTAAAAATTCTTTTCTATTTTGTTTTAGAAATACAAAAACAGAAAAAAAAGAACTAAAAGAGAAATAAAATTTCAGAAAACAAATAAAAACCTCCCTGGGCCGAAACCAACTCCTGGCCCACCTCCCTCTCTCCCCAGCCCGACCCACTTCTCCCTTGTCTTCTTCCTCCCTTTCCAGCGAGGCAGAGACAGAGCCGAGCCATGGAGTCCCCACCATGTGCCCTCTCCCTCACCCACTCCCTCTCCCTACTTAGCCCCCTCCTCTCTGCCCGAAACCCTAGCTCTCCTTCCCATCGCGCCGCCGCCGCTCTCCCTCTCTCTTCTTTTCCCTCTTGTTTTCTTCTCTGTTCTTCTCCCACAAAAAGCCAACCGGAGAGCACCATGTCGATGCGCCGCCTCTCCATCGCCGTCGGAGGCCAGCAGACGGTCCCATGAGCTGCACCGTGTCGTCTTCTTCCTCCAGACCGAAGGAATCGAGTCGAGATCGCCGCTAGCCGCCGAGTTCGTCCGCGTCGTGCTCGCGGCCGACGACGCCCGCCGCCGGAATTCCTCGCCGCCGGACCTCTACGAGACGAACGACTACCCCGAGCTTATCCGCAGTGAGCCTCTCGTCCCATTCCCCCTCTCACCCGGCTCGTTTCGTCTTTGTATCATCGAGCCCGTCCTCGACCTCCTCCGTTGCGCCATGGCTGTGCCCGATGAGCTCCAAGCTCGCGGTTTGGGACTCCTTCCTTCTTCCCCGGCCTCGATCTACTCGCCCCTAGCTCCCACACACAAATCCGCACGCACGCACGCGAGCAGGGCAGCCGTGTTGAGGCGCCGGCGTCCGTTTTTCAGTCCGCCTTGCGCAACTGTCTCCGGTGATTCAGTTCTGTCAGGTTTCGGTGTATGTTAGACACGTTAAAATCAGTGCTTTGCTTAACATGACAACAAGACCCACCCGGACTCCTGGCTAGCGCAGTGATCCGCGCCGCTCGCTCGCTCGCGGGTTCGATCTCTCCCTCACGCGCATGTGGAATAAAAGCGCTGTTTTTATTTTTCCTTTCCCCCTGACACCACGGGTCCACCGATCAGCGACCGAGTGCCCCGCACCCGCGCAGTCATCGCCCGCGTGGCGCGGGTCCCGCACGTCAGTCGATGTGGCTAGACTCCCATCCGGTGCAAAAACCCAGATTCAGATCTGGATCTAAATAATTGCGTCTAGACCCCTGCAGTTCCTGTTTTTCTGCACAGAACAACACCGACACATTTTTTCTATCACGAACAAGTCCCTGTCATTTTCAGAAAACACCCCTAAACTTAATATGCTAATAACTTTAATTCTATAACTCCAAATTAAATAATCTTTATATGTATTTATATCAGAAAAATGCAAGGAACATTAATATGACATTTGTATGCCATTTTGCATCTTTTGTTTTAATTGCTTAGTATAATTTGTTAAATTGCACCTAAATAATTAAATATGGAATGTTAGGGGTAATAAATATATAATGCCCTATTCCATTTAATTTAATTAGATCACCCATGCCATGTGTTGCCATGCTAACCAACATTTAATATTGCTGGTAAATAAATAACTTGCACCTAAATATTAATTGCCGGGGTTGTTTTCCCGCTTAATTTGGATTACCTGCATTGTATTGCATCTTGCCATGTCATGCATCATTCTCACATGATCATGCTGGATCTTTGCCGTAGTTATAAAATGTATCTTTTATGCTTTCCAGTGTTTGTTGCTTCTTCGCGGATACGACGTTGAGATGTGTGAGCAACGACAAGATCTGCTTCCATGCGGGATTCCACGCAAGCAAAGTTTGCTTGTTTACCTATACATTGTCTTTCATTCCTGCCGTTGATCTCTGCTACCCTAGTTATCGATTCTTGAACTGCGATCCCATCACATGTTTATCCTGCAGCCCATATAGCTTTATCCCCACAACCTAATACCCGTTGCATGTTTATCTGTTGGCCTTGCAAGTCGTAGCGCATGCTTAGAGTTGTTTGTGCGAGTCGTCTGTTGGTCTTATGTTTCATCTGCTTAGTATGATATAATATTTCTACCTTAATAAAATGTTGTCTTATTGGGGTATTATAATTAAAAGATAAGGCACCAGGCGGAAGGCCTTGCGAGGTGCTTTGTTCTGCTCAGTGTCGACCTAGGAACTGAGATTTTGTCCTCGGATCCAATTTTGAGCGCACTAACCACTTGTGGGAGGCCCTATGGAGCCCCCCTCGACTTTGAACGGATCTACAGCTTGTCCATGTGCCGCAAGTAGTTCGGGTTTTCCATTTGCTCATATGCATGTGCATGATGATGATGATGACGATGATGATGAGAGGTTATGTGATACGGGGGGTCATATAGGTGCGGTACGACACGAAGCGGACAGTTCCTACTGTGGTTTGAGCCGCATGGTGGCGTAGTCGCAAACTAATGAGTCCGCAATTGAGATTCGACCGGACTCCTGACGCGGGTAACAACTCATATGGGTGGCACTTGGACTTGCTGTAGTGAAGGAATAAGTCGTGTTGAGAAGCCCTGATGCTTGCTTGGGTTGATCATGCGAGTATGGGTACAGTAGTGCACTCCTGCAGGGTATAATCTTATCGATGAGCCGTGTCCACGGTTATGGACGACTTTGGTGATGATGCTGGCTAACAAGATCTAGACAACTTACAACTAATTAATGTTAATTAAATTGATTAGTAATATAGAATTACTTTCACCATAAATTATAACTAAAACTGTTCAATGTGTGAGTTTCCCGAATTGCTTCCTCATATTTGGTTGAGGGGGTTAATTCGAGAATGGGTTATGTTTGGTGTTAGTGGTAGTTGTTTACTTATGCGCTCTCTTATCCCTCTCTGATTAGACGAAAGTTGTAGCGTGTCTCTCTAGGTTGCTAGTGCTGTTGCCGCTAAGTCCACCTCCCCTATATTTTTGGGAGATGGTGTAGAAAGTAGGCAAGTCGGTTTTGCTTGCCATGGAGTGCCCTGACCCTCTTTTGGGTTATGCTTTACGTGCAGTCAACAGGTTTGAAGTCAGACGACGTTAGCTTGGGAATCCCTCCGGCTTGGCTGGACAGGGATATGGCGCCATCGCTTATCTTCAGGACTCTTAGTCCAATTTGCATCTTATCCTTAGACGGATACTATTTTGCTTCCGCTGTCATTTGTATCTTTGTATTGTATCATTTGTATCTTGACTCGTTCGAGTCATTGTTGTATTATTTTATCTCCTGTTGTATTTGTGGATGTATCGAAACTGTTTTAATGTTATCACAATTCCACCCACATAATGCGCATGTTTCGGCGTGCACATTATGTCTGGTGGGCGACCTAAAATCGTTATTATGCGGATTTCGGCGGAATCGCTTAAATCAACATAGTACCGATTTTAGGGCGTCACAGTGGGCCCATTTGGCCCACCTAGGCCGGCCAAGCCCCCCCACCGAATTCCCTTGAGGGTTTTCCCCCCCATGGGTCTTCTTTCCACCAGAAGGCCCACCTAGGGAAATCAGCCTAAATAAATTCGAAAATAAGTATATAAAATCATATTTAGACATTAATTACACTAATTAATATCAAACATGTTATATATAATTTATTCTAGCTCCGAAAACTCTTTCGTCGCTGCCCAATCTCCAACGGACCATTCCCGGGACGTTCCCGGTGATCTCTTTCCTTTCCGGTTGTCTTGTCAAAACCCCTTAAGTGTGTTACCCTAGCGGTTCGATATAATAACAGGTATGATCAAGACTCCTCTATGATCAACGACTAACTCGTAGGCCTGGACCCCATGAATTAATCCCTGTGATATAACGAATGACTTTCATCTATCAAACCTGGACGTCTAGTCTTAAACCCTTTGTCATGGCGATACTTAGCGGGTCCGAGCATCATTCTCAGATATCTCCATACCTAGCATGATCTCGTTACCGACATCACTATCTTCTACTCGTCTATGATATTATGTCAGCTGGTGACCTAGTCACATGATTGCAAACTCATTTGACATAAACTCACCGAGTGGGCCCTAGAGTATCCATCAGGCTATGCGGACTGACAAATCCCGTTGTTGACCCCTCGTCTCAACTACCCCCTTCCGATACCCAAAAGTATCACCGTTATTGTCACACTATATAAGATATGACGTTTGGTGCGATCAAAGTATCTTTTAGGGATAACAATAAGAGTTGATCTCACGGTCTTAAGGCGTAATGACTATGTCCTATAAATACTGGGTATGTCCATCACATCGTTGCACCTAACGATATGACTTCCGTTGCCGACCGGCGCCATGCCCTATGATCGGAAAACCTCGATCATCAATCGCGCAACGAAACTAGTCTTAGTAGAGGCTACTAGGGACCTGGTTGTTTTATCTACCACACCTGTATTAATGTTTTTGCTTAATACAGTTATAGCATGGTATAAAACATATAATGAACGATTGGGATATTGCCAATAAACTATATTTATTAAGTGCCTCTAGGGCATATTCCCTTCAGAAACGTGTGGCACTAGTAATAAAAATCCAGGAGTGAGGGACCTGTGGAGTCTACTGTGGAAAGCAAAAGTCCCTCCGAAGGTCAGAGTTTTCAGATGGAAGCTTGCCTCTGATAGATTGGGTGTTCAAATCCATTGATGTAGGAGAAATATGGATCAGATCCCTACATGACAAATCTATGGTATGGAGCCAGAAACAAGTCCTCATGCTATGATTAATTTCACAAAAGCTAGAGCTCTTCGGTATAGCTTGAGGAATGAATGGTCTCTTCTGGATGAACACTCCTTTAGTTATACAGGTGAAGACTGGGTGCTGATGCTGCTTAGCCAAGTGAACGAGCAGATGCATGCCAAACTACTACTCCTTTGGTGGAGGACTTGGCACCTGAGAAACAATGTCATCTTTGACGATGGAAGGTGTAGGATTGATCAATCGGGTTTCTTTCTTTAGACTGTGCTAGCTTCAAATCTTGATAAAAGGGATGTTGAGACCCTAGCTGATCGGAAGGGTAAATGCCCTGCAATTTGGGAGGGAGGAAAGATTATGCCCTTGGATAATGCTCCTACGGTGGCCTGGGCAAAACCTGGGTGAGGCTGGGCAAAGTTAAACTGGGACGCTAGTTTTTGGGAGGAGGAAAACAGAGGTGGGTGGGGTGCTATCCTGCGGAATGATTCTGGTAAAGTCTTGTTAATAGCTTGGGGTAAAATCGATAACTGTAGTACTGCTGAAATGACTGAAACTTTAGCCTGTCTTCAAAGTGTCAAAGCAGTCTTGCCTAATTTTGCTGGTAGAGTTCACTTAGAGAACGAATGCTCGGCTCTTATATCTCAGCTCAAAGGAGAGGGTAGCAGCAAGTCTGTGATTGTTGGTACTGTGACGTGGGGCTGCCTTTCGGGTAGCCCACGATAAGGCTACCTGGGCCGCGCCAAGGACATGGAAGCCCACAGAAGGCCCACGCGGGGTACCATGTAACCTAGTACAAGTCGGTTAGGAAGCATAACCTGCCATATCTGTAGTTGCCATCGGCATCGACCACCCGAGACCTGGCTGCCTATAAAACCAGGAGGGTTGCTCGTCCAAAGGGACACGCTGATAGCCACCGCCACAAACCCTAGCGAGATTGCAATCTCGCCTTTGTAACCACAACTCGCATCAATAATCAGACAAGCAGGAGTAGGGTGTTATCCTCCGGGAGCCTGAACCTGGGTAAATCCTTGTTTGTCAGCCGTCGTGACCACCAGCACTAATCTCTCTCCCCATAAATCAACCCGGGGTGCACAACCCTGGGACTTGTCGAGTTAACACCTCGTCAATTGGCGCCGTCTGTGGGAACGTCAAACAAGTGCTAGGATCATGGTCGCTCCGGCTCCATCCGCAAAGAAGATCGGCGTATCCGCCGCTCGGGAGTCGATCCGATTCGGCTCCTTCGAGTACGTCCTACACCCACCGGCCCACCGCTCGGTGTACGCCGATCTGGACAAAGGTATACACATCACCTTTGGCTCCATATACTGCTGCATCGATAGTCGTGGTGTACTCAGGTCTACGACTACCGCGCTACGCGCGACGGCGCCACCCGAATCGGCAACCCCCGCGCCCGCCGAACCCGCGAAGATCGCATCGGCCGCACCCGCTGCACCCGCGAAGATTGCATCTACATCGACAACTTCGGCAACGACCGCGCGGATCGGATCCACTACCCCAACTTCGGCCGCGCGGTCGACTAAGTCAAGATCTACCTCGACTGTCGCACCCGCACAAGCAACTAGGAGCTCGCGCCCGACAACCGCGTCACGCACGCCCTCATCTTCGTGGAAGTCCCAAGTCTACCCCAAGCCAATCGCACTCGCCCCGGCGAGCGGGAACACTTGGACGATCGCGAGAAGACGCGACGGCGACTGCAGCGCGCGCCACGTTGCAGCAATTTTCGATCCCGAGCAAGACACGGACGACATAAGCAACAGCGGCAGCACCAACTCTCCGACTCAAGTCTACCCCAAGCAAGTCTTCATGGCCGGCACTGCACCACATGGCGACGACGAAGAACCCGCATATCCGCTAGAGGTGGACATGCCGGACCAGACTAAACTTGTCATCACGCGGGACATGGCGATCCAAGCCATGAAGCATGTGGACGAGGGCACGTTCCCTCCACCCAACGCACCTCGAGACGACCACCTGGCGGTCCAGTACTTGCTACGCAAGGAAGGCGAACGAATCCGCGCCGAAAAAGCAGACCTGCTCAGGCGGAAAAGGGACACGGACGCATAGAGTGCCAGGCGAGCCGCCCTCTCATTCACATCCTCTACGGAGGTCAACCAAGGAGCACGGCGAAACAGAGCCCGCATTCCCCTCATGGCGGAAGCCGATCGAACCAGGCTCACCCGCAACCTCGACTCGTCCTTCGTCACCGAAGATGAGAACGGGATACCCGTCCCAAAGACGGCGAACGCCGCCCTGATCTCAGTCGAGACATACCTCCGGCTCACGCAGCCACCGGAGGGGGACGCGCGCTCCCTTCTCCACATGCAGCAAATTGCCTCCATAAGGGCAATCGAAGAAGCACTGGCGGCCAAGGGGCCAAGCAACCGGGCGCACGAACCGACAACCTCGGGCATCCCAGCGGCACAGTGGCAACCAGTCAAGGACCTTCGCGACGTCCTAACGCAGAAGACGGTGGATCGCAACCGCAAGGAGCGCTCGGCTAGTGCGGCAAACGCGGACGACCACGCTGACCGCGACTTCGAGCCGTGCGGCGCGGCATGCTTCAGCTTTAACATCCGCGACACCCGCATGCCTAAGGGCTTAAAGTTGACAACAGGCACGCCAAAGTATGACGGGAAGCAAGACCCAAAACTGTGGCTCGAAGACTACCTTATCGCCTGCACTTGCCAAGGCGGGACGTCGACTACGGCAATGCAGTACATCCAGCTCATGCTGACGGACTCGGCACGCGGGTGGCTCAGAAGCCAACCCAAAGACTCTTTCCGAACATGGGAAGAATTCCAGGATAACTTCATCAAGAGTTTCTCGGGAACATTCGCAAAGCCAACGACCTACATCGAGTTGCAGGCCTGCAAGCAAGGAAAGGATGAGTCGCTCCGCTCCTACATCCAGCGATGGACACTACTCCGCAACACCATGGAACCCGTCTCAGAAGATCGGGTGATGGACGTCTTCATGCACGGCGTCGCTCGCCGCGACCTCCGCGAGGAATTCGGTAGGCTCCAGCCAAAGACCACAATAGAGCTCATGAAGACAGCCAACCAATGGGCCGTAGGAGAGGTCTATGTCCGCGAAACCTCCCCTAAGAAAGAGGGTGAAACAAGCAACTGGCGTGAGGCACGCCAAAAGAAGAAGCCACGTTACACCCACGATTCAATCGAGCTAGTAGTGGCGGGCTATGAAACCCCCCGTGAGGACAAACGCGACAACAGTCGACAGTACGACCAGGGTCGACAGTCTAACTCGAGTCAGTATAACCGTGGCAGCAGCAGCATCGGCCACAATGATGGAAGCCAGAAGCGCGAGTGGAAGCGCCCACTGACCCCAGCAGAGGAGCTGATGCAACCATGTAAGCATCACTCGTTCCGCAACCCGGAAACAGGCAAATGGGATTCCAGCCACCTGCTGAAGGACTGTCGCAAAGCAAGAAAAATATACCAAGCCATGCAGCAAATCATCGCTCCAGTACAAGCAATACAGGCGGCCCCGCAGCTAGCCATCCAGGCAGCACCCGCAAACAACAACCAGGTGCAGGCGGCAGGAGCATTCCCCCAGCCGCAACAACAGCAACAACAACAAGGTCAGTCGGCAGCAACCGACACGTACCCACCCGCACGGGGACAGCTGAACATGATCCAGAAGGGACCCCCGTCAAACAGGCGCCAAAAATCATCACCCGCCAAGTACTTCAGGCCATCCACAGCCCGCGCGCGGTACCAGACTACCTGCGCGGGTCGGAGACACCCATCACATTTTTTAGGGCAGATCACCCATCTGAGGTAACCCGACCTGGGCACGCCGCACTCGTGATTGAGGCCTTGATCGGCGACTACAGCTTGAAGAAGGTGTTCCTGGACGGAGGCAGCGGCATCAACATCATATTCGCCGAGACCCTGAGAAGAATGAATAGGTCGACGGAGAAATTGCCGGAATCGGAAACCACCTTCCACGGCATAGTAACAGGGCAAGCTATCACGCCCATGGGAAGAATCACACTCGACGTCATCCTCGGTACACCCGAGCACTTCAGGAAGGAGTCAATAGACTTTGAGGTCGTCGACTGGAAGTCACAATACCATGCCATCCTCGGGCGCCCAACCTTTGCCAGGTTCATGGCAGTACCCCACTACGCCTACCCGATGATAAAGCTGCCTGGGCCGAAAGGAGTAATCACCGTACGCGGCGACTTCGGGCTCTCCAACAGCTGCGACCGCGAGTTCGCCAAGATTTCCGAGTTCTTCGGAGTCGAAAAGCACTTCAAGGCCATATCAGCCGACAACGACAAGACCGTCTTCCCGGCTCGCAAGAAGCCATCTAAGGATGCAACATTCAACACGAACGACGACACCGTCACCCACCAAGTCCATCCGACTGACAGCAGAAAGACGGTCAAGGTCTCGTCAAGTCTGACCCCCACATAGGAAAGCGCGCTCGTCGAGTTCCTACGTGAGAACTGGAAGATCTTTGCATGGCAACCTTCTGACATGCCAGGGATACCCAGGGAACTCGCCGAGCACTCTCTAAAAGTCCACAAGGACGCCAGACCAGTCAAACAATCCATGCGACGCTTCTCAGGACCCAAGCGAGACGCGATCACCATGGAAGTCGATAGGCTACTGCACGCCAAGTTCATCCGAGAGATCAAGGACTCGGACTGGGTCGCCAACCCGGTCCTAGTGGAGAAAAAGAAGACGAAGAAACTACGCATGTGCGTTGACTTCACCGCAGTCAACAAATGCTGCCCCAAGGATCACTTCCCGCTCCCGCGGATAGACCAAATCATCGACTCGACAGCAGGTTGCGAGCGCATGTCCTTCCTGGATGCCTACTCAGGTTACCAGCAGATCAGGCTGAAAGTCGAGGACGAAGAGAAAACGGCCTTCATCACACCCGACGGCGTCTTTTGCTACCAGACGATGTCGTCCGGGTTAAAGAACGCAGGTGCCACGTACCAGCGGACGATGCAAGCATGCCTCAAGGGGCTAATCGGGCAGATCGTCCAAGTCTACGTCGATGACATTGTCATCACAACCCGAAAGGAAGATACCCTAGTCGACGACCTCCGCAAGGTCTTCGCCGCACTCGATGTATACCAGATCAAGCTCAACCCAGAGAAGTGTGTGTTCGGTGTGCCAGCCGGAGAGCTGCTAGGGTACCTCGTATCTGCAAGAGGAATCGAAGCGAACCCCGAGAAGGTGCAGAACATCCTCACCATGCCAGCACCATCCAAACTCCGCGAGGTGCAGCGATTAGCCGGCCGATTCGCAGCTCTCAGCCGGTTCATTAGTAAGTTGGGAGAGAAAGCCTTACCTTTCTACCAACTGATGAAGAAGACGGACAAGTTCGAGTGGACACAGGAGGCGCAGGACGCATTCGACCATCTCAAGAAAACCCTGACAACCTCTCCAGCCCTCGTGGCACCACTGGAAAATGAGACGCTATACTTATACGTCTCAGCAACAAACAGGGTGGTGAGCACGGTACTCATAGTCGAAAGGGAAGAAGAAGGGCACAGTCACCCGGTGCAGAGGCCCGTCTACTACCTCAGCGAAGTCCTCACCCTGTCCAAGCAGAACTACCCGCATTACCAGAAGCTGGCGTATGGAGTCTTCATGACCTCCAGGAAGGTCGTCCACTACTTCTCCGAGCACCCGATCACGGTGGTAAGCTCCTATGGACTAGCAGACATTCTCACAAACCAACGCGCGACAGGACGAGTCGCCAAGTGGGTTGTCGAGCTAGGACCATGGGGGCTGAAGTATGCTCACCAGAAGTCCATCAAGGCCCAAGTCCTCCCAGAATTCACCACCGAGTGGATAGAAGCCCAGCTACCAAATGTCCCCGACTTGTCCAACGCATGGACAATGTATTTTGATGGCTCCAAGAAATTCATGTCAGCCGGGGCAGGAGTCGTGCTCATCTCCCCCAAAGGCGACAAGCTCAAGTACGTCCTGCAGATGGACTTTCCGACGCCGTCCAACAACGAAGCCGAGTACGAGGCCCTGATACACGGCATGCGGATGGCCAAGAACTGCGGCGCCACACACCTCATGATATACGGCGACTCCTACCTGGTGGTACAACAAACCATGAAGTCCTGCGACGCCATCGCCGACAACATGATCGCCTACAGAGACCTCTACAATCAGTTGGAAGGCAACTTCGACGGCTGCGAGTTGCGGCACATCGGCCGTGAAAGCAACGAGGAAGCCGATGTCCTCGCTAACATGGGCTCAGACAGGGTGCTAGTCCCACCCGGCGTCTTCCTCGAGCGCATCACGCAGAGATCCATCAAAGCTCAGAACACAGCAAGCACTGCAACAACAAAAGGCGACGCTAACCCGCCAAGCCAAGACAAGGTCCCCATGGAGGTTATGCTAGTCGAAGCTACATGGACAGGACCGTACCTGGCGTACATACTGCATCAGAAGCTGCCAGCTGACCCAGTCGAAGCAAAGCGCATCATCAGGCGCTCCAAAAGTTTCACCGTCATCAACGGAGAACTCTACAAAAGAAGCATCTCAGGAATCCTGCAAAGGTGCGTAGATCCAGTCGACGGCCAAGCCATCTTACTCGACATCCACGCGGGTATCTGCGGGCATCACGCCAGCAGTCGAGCATTGGTAGCCAAAGCACTGCGAGCTGGGTTCTACTGGCTGACAGCCATGCAGGACGCCGAGGAGCTAGTAAGGAAATGCACAGGGTGCCAGGAGTTTGCCAACAAGCCACACGCGCCAGCATCAGAACTCAAGACAATACCATTAGCCTGGCCCTTCGCCCAATGGGGTCTGGACATGGTTGGCCCGCTGAATAAATCCTCACCCGGAGGCCACACTCACCTCCTGGTTGCAGTCGATAAGTTCACAAAGTGGATCGAAGCCGTGCCCATCACAAGTTTGACTGCATCCACAACAGTCAACTTCATCAGGTCAATCATCTTCAGATTCGGAGTACCGAATGGGATCATCACCGACAACGGCTCGAACTTCACAGCCGAAGAATTCAAGGACTTCTGCTCAGAGCAGGGGATCAAACTCAACTATGCGTCCGTCTCGCACCCGCAATCCAATAGGCAAGTGGAGAAGGCCAATGGCCTCGTCTGCAACGGCATCAAGAAGCGACTGCGCGTGCCACTAAAACGCGCAGCGGGCGCATGGGTGGAAGAACTACCATCGGTCCTTTGGAGTCTACGAACAACGCCAAACAGATCCACCCAATACACTCCGTTCTTTATGGTGTATGGTGCCGAAGCGGTTCTCCCCTACGACATCAAATTCGACGCACCGAGAGTAGTCACCTACGACGAGTCGGATGCAGAGGAGGCACTCGAAGACAGCATGGACACCCTGGATGAAGCACGCGACATCGCCCTGGCACGATCAGCCGTGTATCAACAGGACCTGCGCAACAATCACACTCGGAGGCTGCGACCAAGAGCGTTCGTTGCAGGCGACCTGGTCCTCCGACTCAAGCAAAAGAAGGTGCACAAGCTCGCTTCCCCATGGGAGGGCCCGTACATCGTGACAGAAGTAATCGGCAACGGAGCTTACCGCCTGAAAGACTCGAAGACGGGAGCAGACAGCAGCAACCCGTGGAACGTGGCACAACTCCGCCGGTTCTACGCCTAGTTCAACCCAATCATTGTACAAGAAAAATCAGCGCGGCAGGTTCCAGACGCACTCTTTCCCTCACCAGGGTACCTAAGGGGACTGGAAGGGTTTTAATGAGGCGGCCTGTTCGCAAGAATCAATAAAGTGATTTGAAGAAAATCTGTCTCCTTTTCCTTTCGCACAGAGGAAGCTAAAATCCTAGGCCGCCACTCGAACCACTCGGGGGCTGCGCCACACAGGTTGAAAGAAAAGCTTAGGCCGCTACCCGAACTACTCGGGGGCTGCGCCATACAAGCATAAATCGAAAAAATCCTAGGCCGTCACCCGACCCACTCGGGGGCTGCGCCATACAGGTCAAGTTCAAAATCCTAGGTCGCCACCCGACACACTCGGGGGCTGCGCCAAACAGGTAACACTTGTAATCCTAGGCTACCACTCGACCTACTCGGGGGCTACGCCATACAGGCCTTCTCAGAAAAATCCTCAGCCGCCACTCGAACTCACTCGGGGGCTGCGCTGTACAGGTCAAGTTCAAAATCCTAGGTCGCCACCCGACATACTCGGGGGCTGCGCCAAACAGGTAACACTTGTAATCCTAGGCCGCCACTCGACCTACTCGGGGGCTGCGCCACACATGTCTTAGCCAAAATCCTAGGCCACCACTCGAACAACTCGGGGGCTGCGCCATACAGGTCAAGTTACAAAAATCCTAAGTCGCCACCTGTTAAAGTCAGAGACTGCGACATACAGGTCACACTTGAAAAAACCTAGGACGTTGCCTAACATACTAGGCGACTGCGCCAAACAGGTCGCAAATCAAAACAAGCAAAAACACTTCCGAGAAAGCAGATCAATTTTCATTACTCGCAAGTATTTTTAATCTGGTACATTGCAACCTGCGCAGGCACAATTGCCCTCTATAGCTAACCCTGTACATCAGACGACAGCTACTCTAATCTGCAGGCTCGGCCTTCGGCGCATCGAGGGGACCTACAAGGCGCTCACTCAGGTCCTGAACCTGCCTGATAATTCGGCGCGCAGCCGCTAAGGTCTCGTCGAAGTCGTCATCACCAGGCAAGCCATCAAGCACCCTGTCGAGCGGAAGGTGCGGCCGATGCATTCGGACGTATGCCAACGCTGCGTTCGCCCCAGCCACAAGTTGGGCGTTGACAACCTCCTTCTGCCCCTCACCATCGCGGAACCTCTCCAGCAAGGCGGACAACCCGTTCGGCTGCGCGTTATGCGGGAAGTACACACGATTGATATGCCAGAGTGTCTTCCGACAATTCTCCAGAAGAAAAGCCGCGCGCCATGTACGGTCAAGCATGGTGCCAAGGGCGCAACCTCTCGACTTGTTCACCCAGAACTGACGAGCTTCATAGGATTCGCCAGACGCCTCTCGGGTAACTCGCTCTTCAACACGAGCCCGCTCAGCCTCCCAGTCCGGGTTCACATCTGCACGCGTAAACTGCAAGTCAGAACAAGCAAGCTTTAGCAAAGAAAGCAACCGCCAAGAGGATACTAACCTTGCAGCTGTCGACTGATCAGATCGATCTCCCCAAGCAAAAAATCTTCACGTCGTGAGAACTCCGCAGTAGGATGCAACCGAGAGCGGTGCAGCAGCAGCTCAGTATTCTTCAGGGTCGCCTCAAGCTCAACCACTTTGTTCTTCAGGTACGTGATTATCCGCTGGTCATTTGTACTACGTGGAGGAGCAGGCGCCGCCCGACGACGGCGAGCACCCGAAGAAGAAGCCTCGCCACTCGGCGCAGTCGCAGGAGAAGAAGAAGCACCACCGCGCACGACAGTCTGCCAAGAATACGCAGAGTCAATACAATCATACGACTGTGAAGCAAAGTTAAACTCGGCAGAAAGAAATTCAGTTCTAGCAAAAGCACTGTTAAAAGCCAATAGACCGGGCAGGACAATATTCATTACAGAGCCAGAAGTTCAAAAGTACAGACCACGGCGACTGCCGGATTCCTAAAGCTATGCCTACTCTAAAGCTGCAGACTGCGACCAGGAGCGACCCTTCCGAGTGGCAGCCGCCTCAGTGGCCTTAGCAAGGGCCCTCTCGAAGAGTGCCACAAGCTGCACGGCCAGCTGTGAAGCACGCTCCTTCACGCCACTCAGCGACGCGGTTGGGCCATCGGGTTTTCGGGGAAAGCCGTTGACGACCTTCTCAAAGTCACCCGGAACCTGATGCCCTAAGAGGAGCTGGAAGGTGAGCTCGGAGCCGCGTACCGTCTGCGACCGCGTGAAGTCGGCGATGGAGGTCGCGTCCTCAAACGGCGCAGCAAGGGCGTCCACGTCTGCCGGCGGTTGGTCGCCCGGGAAGATACTCTGGTGCACCACAGTAAGGGCTCCAGTCGATTTCTTCAAAGCGGCTGTGGACTTCTTCAGCGCGTCGGATGCATAGGCACATACCCGGTCGAGGAAGCCAACAGCAGTCGCCAAGTCAACCGCGTCACTCGACGCATCTTCCGGAGGAGCTCCACCGCAAGTCTCTGCGCAAAGGATTCAAGGTCAGACAAAGAAAAAGATCAAGACACAGTAGGCATTAAGCCGAAACTTACCCACAAGAACACCGGCGAGTGAGAGGAGACGACCGACTTGAGTCTTCTCCTGGGCGACCCGCGCCAGCTCCCGTTCTCGAGATTCATGCAGGGCCTTCTCAAGCTCAGTAACCCGCCCAGTAGCCTGGTCAAGAGAAGCACGCAGCTGGTCCCTCTCCTTCTCCAGGCGAACATAAGTCGCGGCTGCGTCAACCTGCTGACGGTAGTACGGCTGAAACAAAAGCAAGATGTTAATAAAGTTGCGGGCAACTATACTAGTCACCCACACCTTCGTGGGCTACTCCCATCGGGAGCGCTGATCGTGCACCCGATGAAAACTCAAGAATACAAGTACAAGCATAAAGAACTTACGTGGTCCAGGAGGTCAGGGTCCTCTGAAGCCGAAGGAGGATCGCGTCTCGACGATGCAACGCCAGCAGGCTGCGCACGCGCCTTCTCCACCACCGCCTTAGCCCCCAACAGTTGAAGGGGCGGATGTGTGCTCAACGTCCCGAAGGGGGGAGCTAACATCGCCAGAACGATGGCTGCAGCAAAAACGGGCACACTTGTCAACTCAAACGTTGCAGCTACAAAACACAACTCGAAGGAAACAAATCATCAAGAAACTCACCTAGGGGTTCCAAAGTCGTCGTAAC
This sequence comes from Poa annua, assembly GCA_026929855.1. NCBI lineage: Eukaryota > Viridiplantae > Streptophyta > Magnoliopsida > Poales > Poaceae > Poa > Poa annua. Next base: position 75,077,042 of record CM049430.1, on the reverse strand, counting down.
TCTCCAGGGAGGGCGACGCCATCCGCGCAAACAAACGAGGAGCCGCGGAGCTGACTGGAGGAACATTCAGGGGCTCATCCCAGCCACCCGAGGACCGCGCACCCGACGACGTCGCGACGGCCTCCTCCGGAGTAACGTCGGCATCCTTAGCAGGTGACGACGCACTAGCAGACTCGCCACGGCTCGGGAGCTTCCGCTTCTTCCGCATGGGTTCCTCCACTTCATCTTCATCCTCCACCTCTTCGTGGGGAGAATGTGCGGAAGGAATCTCTTCGTCGTCGTCCTCCTCCTCGACAAACTTCGACTAATCGTCGGGTCCATTCTCGGAAGAGGAGGAAGGCTGATCAACAAAGACCGACCCTGAAGCAAGTACACACAAGTCGAATCAGGAAGAAGGTAGACGCAAGTCGGGTCAAGAAAAAAGAAAAACAAGCCAAGACTCACCTCAGGAACGGGGTTCGATGCCCCGTAAGCAGCAACCGGGCACTTGACGTTGCACGTGTCTGCGACTCGGAGGCTGGTGATGGACCTTACTTTGGTTTCCACCTCCTCATCGTCAAGCGGCTCGGTGCTGACGCCCTCGGCGGCCCACATCGGGTGAGGCCGAGCGCTGAGCGGCTGCACCCGAAGACGAAAGAAGGTGGCCATCAGGAAGACGCCACCCGCCTCGCGCCCAAGGGTCTTGGTCAGATCGCGCAGCAGGCCCAGCAGGGGCCGCACAGCCTCCTTCTCCACGGCGGTCGGCGGGTGCGTCCAGGCGGCGGTCTTCCGCAGTCCACGTCCGATGTCGAATGCACCCAGGCCGTCCTGGTTCGACTGGACGTAGAACCATCTCTTGCGCCATCCTTGGACGGAGTCGCACTTCTTCATCTGGAAGTACGCGGTGTCACCGCGCACTTGGATTCCGAAGCCGCCCACGGGGAAGGGCAACCCAATCCTCCCAACGTTCTTGCGAACGAGGAAGAGCGACTTCCACAATGCCCAGTGGGGCGCGACACCCAGAAAGCACTCGCAAAGCATGATGAAGCCCGCGATGCTCAAGACGCCATTGGGGGTCAGATCATGGATCTGAACCCCATAGGCATACAGGAGACCGCGCACAAAATCGTGCATGGGGAACCCGAAGCCCCGCGGAAGGAAATCCGCGAAGCAAACACGTTCCCCATCGCGGGGAGTGGGGAAAACCTCTTTGCCAGGAGCGCGTACCTGGACTTGGTCAGCAGGTGGAAGAAGACCCTGCGCGCGGAAGAGTTCCACCTCGGCCTTCTTCACCGACGATCTCTGCCAGTCGCCATCGGGCTTCTTCATCAGCCCGACATCGTCGGCGGCGGCGGAGGAGACAGCGGTGTTCTTCGTCTTGCCCATGGCGCAGTGAGGCAGCGCAAGGTGCACGGACAGAAAAGCAAGGAGCTCTGGATGGCGGCGAAAATGGTAGAGCGCCGAGGAAAGGGAGGCCAGAACGATTGGAGAAGATGAAGTCCCTCGCATCAAAACGCAGTACTTATGCCTCGAAAAGGTTCATCTCAATCGTCCACAGAACAAGGGCTCCGAGCAGACACATCCGGCCGTACACGTGTCGCGCGAAGAAACCAAACGTCGCCGCCCACTTCGTCCACTACGCACGAAAACCGAGGCGTCATCATCATGCCCCGCCAATTTCGCGCCCACTTCGGAGACATGACAACTGCTGACCGCGGTCAGCTCTGACAGCGGGGCCCGCCACGTCACGTCCCATCGGGCGCAGAGGCGTGCAAGGGATCGTCACCAGTGACGTCATCAAGCCAACGGCTCCAAAAGCAACTGAAACAGCTCGACAGAGTGATTCGAGTAGTAAGCTACTTAGCTGAAACCAACGAAGTAGGATCGACTGATGATCCGAGAACCCGAAGAAATCATTCGGGTGGCAAGAAAAAACGAGTGAGCTCGAGCAGCTGAATCCATCAACAAATAAGCCAGCAGGTCGAGCAAAAGAAAGCTTCAAGACGAAGACACAGTAATTCGACTGCAAAGGTTACTCCCATCGGGAGCGGCCGGTTCGACTGAAGAAATCGAGTTCAAGCTCAAGATCAAGCAATCCAATGGCGCGTCCAGGAGAAAGAAGTCCTTCGCTCGACTCTACACTTCGACCAAGCACTCGGGGGCTACTGACGTGGGGTTGCCTTTCGGGTAGCCCACGATAAGGCTACCTGGGCCGCGCCAAGGACGTGGAAGCCCACAGAAGGCCCACGCGGGGTACCATGTAACCTAGTCCAAGTCGGTTATGAAGCATAACCTGCCATATCTGTAGTTGCCATCGGCATCGACCACCCGAGACCTGGCTGCCTATAAAGCCAGGAGGGTTGCTCGTCCAAAGGGACACGCTGATAGCCACCGCCACAAACCTTAGCGAGATTGCAATCTCGCCTTTGTAACCACAACTCGCATCAATAATCAGACAAGCAGGAGTAGGGTGTTATCCTCCGGGAGCCTGAACCTGGGTAAATCCTTGCTTGTCAGCCGTCGTGACCACCTGCACTCATCTCTCTCCCCATCAATCAACCAGGGGTGCACAACCCTGGGACTTGTCGAGTTAACACCTCGTCATACTGTCTCGGACATTCCTTATCTTCTGAATTCGATGCAAGATGTCAAAGTGTCCAAGGTCAATCGATCTGGTAACAATGTTGCGCATCACCTTGCCAGGTTGTGGCGTAGGGGTTTAGATGATACTGTTTTGATTGGTTCTGCGCCGCCCTGTGTGGTGAGCTTGATAGTGTCAGATTGTAATGGTTTAAACGTTTCTTGAGTTATTAAACAGAAAATAAAAAACATTTATCAAATATCCTTTATGATTCATGCGATTTCTCTCTGATTCTTATGATTTTATATTTAGAATATACCCAAGTAATCTGAGATTTATATGCTTGAAATTAAATTTGGAAAGAAATTTTGGTGGATATCATATTATATACTCTCTCGATTCCAGAATATAAGCATTGTCACCCATCAAATAAAAGCGAATATAAGGATTCTCAACGACTGATCAAATACATCATCATTATTACCGTCGTCGCCACTATTATGATTTCCCTCATCTCTATATAAAATGCGTACATGAACTTTGCACTTTATTACTTGATATTACAACTTATTGCATCACATATGGGTAATATTCACAATTCCCTATTTATTGGAATTAACCATGCAGGCCAGAAAAACCCCCTTATGTATATTTTTGAGTTTCAGGGACCAAAACGACGTCCAATTGACCCCATATTTTATGGGAGCTATTTTTTTGGAAATAAGAAAACGTACGAGCCAAGGATCCGTGAAAAAAGGAAGTCCACGGGACAAACGAGCATAGCTCACGCAGCCAGGAAGGCAGGCCGCATGAGCCATGCCCATCTGGCCCTCGGGCGTCGGATGTCATCGATCTTTCGCTCGCTGCTTAGGGTTTGACCTAAAAACGCCTATAAAAATATTATTGCGACGAGTTTCGGGAGGAACGCCCACAGAAACAAGAACACAGAGAAAAACTACCGGATTGGAGTGGGAAAACTCCAGCGGGGCGCTGCCGGTGTAGTCTCCATCTTCTCCAACGTCTCCATCTTCTCCAACGTCTCCACCATCATCAACACGATGAAGGGGAGTAATCCACATCTGAACTATGAGTTTGTGGAAAAGCTATTGTATCTCTCTTTCTCAGTCTTCATTTTATAAGCACCATATGATCTGCTTAACATGATTACGGTCATATTTGTATTACATATATAGTGGATCTTTTTATAGTTGATTTGAGATTGCAATTGTTTTGAGTATTAGATGTATGGTTAGATAGATATTATGTACCCCGTTTTTAATAACATGTTTTGATCAAGCATGTATGTGAGAGCGTGTGAGAGAGGTAACGTGTGCATTAGTTGGAGCAACGAGGGGTGGATAATAGATATCGACAAAAAACTTGTGAACCATTTGGGTTGTTACCTTACTTTAGTTGGGATAAAGAGAATTTCATGCTATCGGGTATCTATAATCTTCTATATCTAAATAGGAGAAACCCACTACATGATTTCTCTCAACATGCAGCTATGACACCTCACCAGGTCCACCTGGCTTCCAGCGTCATCCATGCATGCAAGTAATCAAAAGTGCAAGCGCCCAGGTTTTGCATCGACAATTACCAGACTTAGCTGATTGACTTCTTCCGTTGCCACCAAAAATGAATGCACATGTGACCTGTCCGTTTTCTCCTCTGCTGTTATTTCTCCTTCCCATTCTAATTTCGTAAATAAATGCAGATTGAAACTGAAGGTGTCCTAGGTGTCCATGATGGCCATAATGAGGTATACGAGTAGTCAAATTCGCCTTCTCTATATTAGGCTAAGCTTCTCAAATCACATCCATCTCATTTCCCACCCTTCTATGTCTTTAGATACCTAAGCTAATGTTTGGGTTTTTCTATGTTCATCATCTGAAGGTGACATTGCTGGATGGCTGCCCGCGCCGGCCGGCAAGAGCGTCAAATGATGTAACGTGGGCTTTCAACTTCTTTGCTTAATGAGCTTTATGTTGCTCCCAGTCTGTACAACATTCGCCATAAGTTTGTTCTATTAGCACGCCCATCATGCATTTGATTATTCATCATATCTTACATATATATTGACAAGATTTTGATTCCATGCATTTTTGTCTACTGTAGAATTCAAAAGTAGGTCCAAATCCATATTTGATGCCCTTGCATGCAACTGATGACTGGTTTCTTGGGAACATATCCGATTCACCACACAACAGGTATTCTTATACTTGATTTGCAAAAGGAAAATGTATTCTTCTACAGTTCTACTGGCCTAACCTCTCCTCCGAACCCTTCTTCCATGATTTTGTTGTTGTCCTTTTCTGTATTTTTTGGTGTCTTCAAATATTTTATTGTAGGATATGGATCAAATTACATATTATAGTGACATGCGGATCAATCATGAACGTGTCCATTTTCTCAGCAGTGTGCAAGGAGAGTTGTAGTGTTCGTTTGTTGTTATTCCTTACCAATTTCATCAGCTGATAATATTGTGATTGTTCAATACATATGTATTAACTTTTATTACATATTGGTCATTCTATGATTAATCCGGTTGTGTTTGGGAAACTAACATGAGACCTTCATTGCTTCCTTGCTTTACCCAAACGAATCTTTTATTACGGCATAATAAATTTTAGGTAAGGTCTTACATTTTTATTGCTCCCTATGTTGATAGTCTAAAGGTTTTCTCTTCGTAAGTTCTTACGCTTACTGATTTTCCCTGATCGCAACTATCACAATATCATGAACATATTACAAATTGCAATGAATCATTAGACTAGATGAACAAAATGTCGTTTTTACCTACAATTTCACTGTACTACTTCAGGTATAACATCGACTGACTGCCGTGGAGAGACGATATCATGAACATACTACAGATTGATGTGAATCATATATTGAGATGCACAAGTTGTCATAAGTTTATCCCTTAAGTTTCAGGCTACTACTGTGGGTATTACTTTCAATTGGGATCAAGAAAAAAAATCTACATAACGGACTTGCATAGTTCAAATCTTTGCAAGGTAAAGACAAATACAAGATGTTAAAGTATCATGGCCCTAGCAATCTCATTTTTTTTATACGGAGCTAACATGCTGAATTAACAGCTACTTTTGCTTCGACAAACAATGGCGTACTGCACTGAGCATTTACCATTCATATCACCTACACATAAATTTTACACTTACAATATACATAGGATAATTGAGAGACAAAAGGTGTATTATTTTCATAGTACAATGACTGCCTCCCTTTACACACATTGGCGAGGAAAGATAGATTTAAATGATAGTTGCTTATTTTATATGGATCAAATGATTTTTTTCATCCATATGTATTTTCTATTTCTAATTATTTTCCCGCAGCAACGCGCGGGGTATCATCTAGTATCTATATGGGAGCAACCCACTAGAGGTATTTCTCTCGACATGCAAGGTGTACACATCAGCAATCATGTAATTGGTCCATATCATGCCACGTCACCTCATCCTGCCAGTTGGTCTTGCATGCAGTTTCTATTTTTATCATCTGTCTGGCTCCTTTTGTTCAGTTATTTCCTAACCATAAATGATTACTGGATGCACGATCTCCTATTGGTAATCAATTCATCTTAATACCACCACGGAAACGCAGCTATATATGAAGTGCATGCATAGCTGCTCATTCGGTAATCAATTAATTGTAACTCTCTATTTTGCCTGTTCAGTTTCCGTTTGTGCCATCGTGGAGGCCATACCATTTTTTCTATTTAAATACCACCTCCTGTCACCGCTTTCCATTCTCTTCTCTTCCCATCCATCCAACCGTAAAGAACTGACCAATCGCTTGGCATCCCATGGAGCCTTTTCTTTCATCGTTTCCTCTGACCACCAGGGCATACGTCTGCACCACTCCTGAGTCTACCCCCATGTCCTAGCAGATGCCCTCTCTCACGTCCCATGAAATCTGAACCCTTCCAGGTATACAACAAGCCCTACTATTTGTGTTGTCTTCAAGCTGAAAGCGCGGACTAGCAATTGGTATTAAGTTTGCATCACGCGATTGTATATTATTTTCTTTATTTCAGGATCATACACATTGACAAGGTATGTTTTCTTTGTCGCCTTTTGGTATTGTAAATGCAGCTTCATGTGTTTGTGTATTATTTTCTTTTCAGGATCATACACATTGACAAGGTATGTTATCTTTGTCACCTTTTGGTATTCTAAATGCAGATTGAAAATTATCTATAGTACTTTTATTTTTGTATAATTAAGAATCTCAATTCGAGTATTTAACAATTTTGTGCTCATAATGCTTACATTTTCCTAGGCGTGTAATGTTTCCTGCAGTTCATTTATTTTAAAACAAGTTCATCTTTTGGATCGGATGGTAATATGGACGTCAACCTAAAACAGATCGAGCATGTTCTTTTTAGCTTATACAGTTTTGCTACAAATTTGCCTCCATGAATGGCAGCTACGTCATCGCTAAGGCCAGCTACTAGCTCATTGTTCAAACTTAATTTCTCTTTGCATAACTTGCACCTATTTGGATTTCGGTACCATTATAAATTCATCATTTACTATTTCCTTTCGATGATCCTTAGATTTTCTATGAACAGACATAAACTTATCAAACATATATACTTACGTTAAGTGATGAACTCCTATACGTACTTCTGAAATATGATCCCATGGTAAACTGAATATTTTACATAATGGTGGCGTAAATTTTAACGTCAACTATTCTATCATGTTTGTGTATTACTTAACCCCTCTCATGTGTGCAATTTGATTATCAGTCCTAAGTGTTGATACCAGTGAGCTCTTGCAAGAAACAATTGGTTGATGAATAGAACGAGAAGTAATATGCTCATTTCCATGTTATGTGTAATACTATTATGTGGCTAAACTTTGCAGTTGCCATCATCAGTGATGGTAACATACCCTTCTTCTTTATCTCCCATTTAATCTAATTTGCATACTAACGTCTCGCAGCAACGCGCGGGGTATTTTCTAGTTTAGAAGTGGCCATGCCACTTTTTCATGACCATATCTAACATGTTCATGAACTTCACGACATAGTGGCCATAGCTATGCTCTGATTTATTTCTTAATACTAGATTGCTTGGGATCCCCTTTCTAGTGAGTATAAGAGAGATGAATGACCCCTCATCTCTATTCATGGACGTGATGCCCATATAAGTACTATACATACACAAACATTACTAAAACTCGTATGGGAGGTATTTCAAACTATTTAAATTTGCCAAAATCATGCATTGCGCGTGCACCTTTATTAGAAACTAGAAAGTTGATTTAGAACTCGAGCTACATGGTTCTTTATTTTTTTTCAAAATTTAGAAATATCTTTTCGAGAATACAAATTAAATACAACATTTCAAAGATCTAAAATATTCTGAGAAAGTAATACTCCCTCCGTTCTGAATTAATTGACTCAAATTTAGTGTAAGTTGTACTAAATCTGAGTCAATTAATTTAGAATAGAGGGAGTAGATGGTAGCAACATATGATATACAAGAAATACTTTATATTTTGGGGTTAGCAAAAGAGAGAAAATGTGACAAAATTTTGGACGAATAAAATTCCTCACCATTCACACTTTTGATGTCAAATTATGTCACTTTTCTGCATATTCAAATATGGGGTATTTTGAATTGAGATTTTTTCGCATTATTAGAGTACCTTATTTTCTACTCCCTCCGTTCCTAGATGTAAGATATAAGATGCCTAAGCTTTTGGGGGAAAATCCGCAATATAGTGCGATGGTATTCTACGGTGCTTTTGAACGAAAATACGCATCATCTAAGTGCATGCAATCCCTAAAAATCGGGGCATATTTTTTTTAAGGATACGTCCCAGCAGACGTATCGGTTTCAAAAAGGAGAGGCCAAGCGGCCAGTACAACGCGTTTTTTTTTGGCACATGCGCCGTTAACGCCATCCACCGAAAAAGAAAAAAACCCGGATCACTCGCCCACCCTCCACCTCTCTACGGGTCCTAAGATACCCCTAAACAACCTTGCCGCCCTCTAAAGGTCCGCCTCTGCTACAACCATCCCGATTGCGGTCTCCACCGAAGGCGTCTGGCCTTGAAAAACCACATTGTTCCTGTGCTTCCAGAGGCTCCAACAAATTAAGGCAATCGCTGTCCACAGGTCTTTGGCATTCTTACCACCGGCCTCCTTAGATGAGAGCCACTCCACCAGTCGTCCCCCATGGGTTGGGACCCAGTCCGCCTTCCCCCATTCCCTTAGGAAGAAGGACCAAACTCCTCTCGCAAGGACGCACCCGAGTAAGAGGTGGCTAATATCTTCTTCCTCCTGGTCGCAGAAGGGGCAGGTGGCTGGGCGGGGCAGGCCTCTTCGCCCTAGGCGGTCGGCTGTCCAGCATCTGTCTCTCAATGCAAGCCAAAGAAAAACCTTGCATTTGTTCGGGGCACGCGACTGCCAAATCTGTCGAGCTCCTGGCATCTCTATCTTGCCTTCGAAAAAAGCTCGGTAGGCCGATCTAGCTGAGTACTTGTGGCTAGCCTCCCAGTTCCACCTGAGCTCATCGGCGACACCCTCATAGGGGGTGAAAGCCGCCACACTGTCTGCTAAGAACAACAATTCCCTAATATCTCTGGCGTCGAGGTCAGGTGGGACGTCCAGAAGCCAGGCACCGGTGAGGCCCTCGCTAACCAACCTCGAGTTCTTCGCGCTTTTAGGCACCTTGAGGAGGATGTTTGGTGCTAAGTCCCTCACACGCCCTCCAGGGAGCCATCTATCCGTCCAGAAGAATGTGGAAGTTCCATCCCCCACCACCGAGTTCGTTGCTGCCTCAAACAGTTGTCGAACCACTCGCGGGACCTGAATGTTGAATTCTCTCCACGGCTTCGAGCCATCTGTGCTGCTGAGCCAAAGCCATCTAGCTCTGAGCGCATGATTCATCAACCTCAGGTTCGGGACTGTAACATCCCAAGTTTGCTAAATAGAAATAAAATGTGTGTTTTGAGCATTGCATGCATCTCATTTAATTTGGACAAGAATTTGCATTTAAAACTCACAGGTTTGCTTTTGCAAGAAAGGGTTAAACTCCTGTTATTCTTGGTGAACTCAAAATATTCCAAATTTTCAAAATCCAAGACTGCCAATGGCTTCCTTGTGAAGTTCTGAATCTCCTAGTATTTTTCTGCAAATTTTTCTCTTTACAGAAAAGCCCCAAACCTTTTAAATAAGCAACCAGGGGCCTGTTTGTAAAGAAAACTGGAGATTTTTGTTTTTGTCAGGGGGTTTTCTGGAAAAGGTTGCCGTCCTCTTCCTTCTCACATCGCCGCCGTGCCGTGGCCTCTGCTCCGCCATCCCCTGCCTCCTCTGCGCCAAGATGCGCGCCGCCGCCCTCCCCTGGACTACAAGAAGCTCGCCGCCGCCCGGAGGAACCCTAAGCCAACTCCATTTCGCCCCTTCTTTCCTCAACTCGCCCGAAACCCTAGCTACGGCCGGCGAGAAACTGCTGCCGATTCCGGCCACCTCCTGCCCCGGCGAGCAGCTCAGAAGCACCGCCGTGCTCTGCTCTTCCTCCTCCTCGAGTGGTTCATCCAGGGAAGCCGCGAAGCCGCGGGAATCGTCGATTCCCTCCGCCGAGTCCGCCGCCGTCGAGCTCATTTTCCGGCTATCTCCGACCTCGCCTCGCCTCCCCGACACCTCCACGAGCTCCAGGTCGTTCCCGTGGTCCTCCCCATGCCCTCCTTCTTCTCCCTCTTCCTCTGGTTCGCCAGGCCGCCGAGCGCCGCCGTCGGCCTCCGCTCCGGCGAGCCGTATGGCGTCTCCGGTGACCATTTCCGGGCGGCGCCGCCACCGTTCGGTCCGCCTCGATCCCCTCTGGCGGTTGCCGCAAGGCAACTCGATCAATTTGCTCGGATTCGAGCAGTTCGTGATCGGCAGGAGAGATTTGAGCGTTGATGACGTCAGCTGACGTCATCATCTCTTTTTAATTTCCTAAAATCATTTATTTCTTTTCTGTACACGTTTTATTATGACATGTGGGACCATGTTGTCAGATTTTTAATCTTTTTCCATTACTATTTTCTGAAATGAATAAAAGTATGACATGTGGGGTCAACTTATTTAAATAAATTTTAAATTTGAATTAAATTGTTTAAACTTTGAAAATTCATAACTAATTCATTTTAAATCAGAAAAATATGATTTTCATATCAAAATATTCAGAAAAATAAAATCTATTTAATTACAACTTAATCATGCATATTCCATACAAGTAAAATAATGTTACTAGTCTCACATTAATAAACCCTAATTTTAATTATGGGTATGTTCTATTCACCCATTTAATTTGATGCTTGCATCTAGGGTATCCTAAAAATGACATATCATCCATGTGATTGTGCATTGCATCAATGTTGTATTGATTGTGTCATTCCTTTCCGGTATTTGGTTCTTCGCGATAGGATTTGAGCCCGAAAGTGTTTGCAACGCCTCCGAAGATCAATACCCAGCCACTGAAGAGCAAGGCAAGCATAACCTTATATCTGCACATATAAGATTTCCAAAGTATTTGATTCTTGTGTTATGCATACAGTTCAAAGATGTTTTGGTCAAGGTATAGAGTGTCACTTGCGTTGCATTGCAGCTTAGACATGCTTAGTTGTTCCTTACTCCATTCAGTTGGGAAGATTGGTTGGAATGGGTATACATGATTTATCTATTGTTAAAGACTTGGACGAGAGGCCACATCGGGATTGTGGTGGTTTGTCTCGTTCTTGTCGACACTAGGATCCGAGTTCTCGTCTTTGGAACCAAGACTATTCGTGCATCCACACGGGGCTCGGAAACCCCTCGACTCCAACTTGCCTAGCCTACTACGTGAAGACACTAGTTCGAGTGTTCCATTTGCGTGTGCGGTAAAATGGTTTGAGGAGAAAAAGTTAGGGCTTGGGTCAGGAGAGTGTGACGCTTTGATCTTGACCCTGGCAACCCGCACTAGGGATCGTTGAGATGGCGGTCTGACCTACTGCTGTGGCTCATGGACATAGGTGAAGTTTGGGAAAGGTCGTGGCCAACTCTCCAGCCGGCACTCCCAGGTAGAGTGCTAATGTCTGGCGTATCGGTTGGTTGGCGCGTGTGGGTAGTTACACCCCCTGCAGGGTAAATCTTTTCGGAAAAGCCGTGTCCACGGTTACGGACGACTTGGTACCTCATGTCTGATGATCATAGACAACTTAAAACTAATCATAAAACTGTCAACTAAGGGTGGTTAGGGTTGCTTCCTCGGGTTGAGCGAGGAGGTGACTCTTGCGGGTGGTGCAAACGATGACATCTCGGTGGCTACAGAAGATGGAGGATGAAGTCAGAGGTGTTGTTTCCTTAACCCATTTTAAAAGTCTACTGATGCGAGATTCTCTCCTTCCTCGATTTGAAAACAAAGCTGGCTTTATGCAAAGACATTCATGATTACTCTCTGAACGGGCAGATATATAGAAGGTTAAATAAGTCTTGTTGAGTACCTCCTGTACTCAGCCTTGCGCACTTTTTGGACAGGTGAAGGTTCCTACTCCTCTGCTGGTTTCTACCTGGACATCGACGAGTAGATCGGGGTTCCCGGGCAGCAGCCTGGAATCGATGGGCGGGACGTCGCTTATGTTATGGCCTCTTAGGCCTTTTGGTTCTTGTTATGTAGCATAACATAATTTGCTTTCGTTGTTTGATGTACTGTTGGGTCAGTGACCTTTGCTTGTAATATTTGCTATCTTCACTCTGCTAAGAGTTTGTATAATATTGCTTTGAGTCGTTGAGTCACTGGTGTTACCGAATGTTCAAATGTTGGCTCTCGAGATCGAGGTTAGACTTATATCAGACGGATATCTGGGATCTGTCTAGCCTGGCTCTCGGGGGTGCTACAGGTTTTGGTATCAGAGCAGGACTGCCTGTAGGAAACCCTTTTTGTTGGTCGATGTTGAGTTTAGTGTTTGTGAAAACTATTTGAAAGCTAAAACTATCTAAAAAAATCTTGATAGGGTGCTTTTTCTCCTTATCCATGAATCTATTCTTGGAGCCTCTTTTCTTGATTTGATTTCTAAAGGTTTACCATCTTATCCCATATTTCAAAATCTTAGGAATTCGAAGGATTGGTAGTGTTCTTCCGTACCTATTTTCGGTTGCGATTCTCAAAGTGTTCTATATGCTTCAACCCCGCTGAAGCATGTATTTTTCTTCCTCCAATCTTGAGTTCTACTACTTGTCCATCTCTTATCATTGTTATCATGCTACTTTTCCACATCCTTTCATCTATCCTGTTTACCGGTGGATCTAACCTTCGTGGTCTCTGTTCTATTCTATCAGGATGTCAAGTGGTACTCGTGGCCAGGGCCGTGGTGGTCGTCACCATGGTGATGATGAACTGCCGCCACCTCCCACAATGGCGCAGGTTCTTCAGAACATCGAGAACAATCGCGTGAGGACTGAACATCTCCTTGAGCGTGTGGCCCAGAACACAGAGTGTCGTCCCAATGTCTGTGCTACACTTGGAGATTTCCTTAAAGCTCAGCCACCTACCTTTGGAGAGTACAAGGAGCCCCTGGAAGCCGACGACTGGATCCGTACAATTGAGCGTAAGTTTGCTGCTCTCCATGTTCAAGCCAATGACCGTGTGAACTTCGCCACCTACCAGCTAGAGGGTGCAGCTGGCGCTTGGTGGGAAGGTTTCTTGGCGTTGCAGGCGCCAAGACATGAGGTCACTTAGGAAGAATTTCGTACTGCCTTTCGTGCTGCCTATATCCCTAAGGCAGTAATGGACATCAAGAGAAAGGAGTTCCTGGAACTGTCCCACGGAAGACTGAATATCGAGGCTTACGGGTGTGAGTTCACTCGTCTCGCTCGCTATGCCCCTCGAGATGTTACTGATGATGCGGATAAACAAGAGCTGTTCCGCAAGGGCCTAAACCCAGCACTTCGGTATGAGCTGTTACCCTTTAAGTTCCAAACCTTCCAGGATCTGTACAATCAGGCTATCACCCTTGAGAATGGAAGGAAGGAAATGGATTCTGCTATGAAGTCTGTCTCCGGGGATCCTCGTGCATCAGGCTCTGGCTTCAAGAAGCGTCGTGTGTTCATTCCATATAGCGATGTTCCAAGAGCCCCATATGCACCCAAGCCTGCTGGTTACGCTCCTCGCCCAACTGCACCCCATGCTACTTCGACCTATGGTGGTGGGCAAAGTTATCGTCCCTCAGGTGCTGCTCCAGCTGGACTTATCTGCTACACCTGTGGTCAGCCCGGACACTATGCTTGGTGATGTCCTCAAAGGAACATTGGTGGTGGAACACCTCCGCCAAAGAAGGATGCTAAACCATCTGGTGCTGGACGTGGTCGTCTGACCCATGTCACTGTTGAGGCTGCTGAAGAAGATCCAAGCGTCATTCTTGGTACGCTTCATCTCAACTCAATTCCAGCTACAGTTTTGTTTGATTCCGGAGCATCGCATTCATTCATTTCGCAAGGATTTGCTCAAAAGCATGGTATCCTCTTAGAGGAAATGTCTATCTCTATGGAGATTAACACCCCGGGATCTCGTTGGCGGGCAATCTGGACTGCCCCTGAGCCCAACATTGTTATAGGCTCTTTATCTTATCCCGTTTCTCTCATTGCCCTCCAGTCAACTGACCTTGACGTCATCTTGGGCATGGATTGGCTGGTACGGTACAAGGCCGTTATTGACTGTGCAGCCAGATCTGTAAATATGACCCATCCTTCCGGTGAAACTGTTCGGTACTGGTCTCCTTCCTCAGTACCTTCCTCGGCAACCTCTTTTCTAAGCTCAGAGTTGCGTGCCATGGACGCCTCACCTACCCTTGAAATTCAATATGTTCAGGTGGTTTGTAATTTTCCGGATGTTTTTCCTGAGGAGTTGCCTGGTATGCCACCTGATCGAAGTGTGGAGTTTGTTACTGAGTTGGTTCCTGGAACTGCTCCAGTCTCCAAAAGACCTTATCGCATGCCTAAGGAAGAGTTGGTTGAGTTAAAGAGACATCTAGAGGAGATGGAAGAAAAGGGATTTATTCAACCTAGCACCTCTTCTTGGGGATGCCCTGCACTCTTTGTTAAGAAGCGGGACACCAACATTCCTCGACTGGTAGTTGACTATCGACCGTTGAATGCGGTGACAATCAAGAACAAGTACCCTCTTCCTCGGATCAATGATCTATTTGACCAACTAACTGGTGCTACTGTCTTCTCCAAGATGGATCTGAGGTCTGGTTATCATCAAATCAAAATCCGGGAGGATGACATTCCAAAGACGGCATTTCAAACTCGTTATGGTCTCTATGAGTATACCGTGATGTCCTTTGGTCTTACCAATGCTCCAGCCACTTTTATGCGGCTGATGAACTCAGTATTCATGGAGTACCTTGACAAGTTCGTCGTGATTTACATCGATGATATACTAATCTATTCCAAAATCGAAGAAGAACACGCAGAGCATCTGCGTTTGGTGTTGACTAAGCTTCGTGAGCATCGTCTCTACGCCAAGTTCTCCAAGTGTGAATTCTGGTTGAAAGAGCTTATCTTTCTTGGCCATGTTGTGTCAGCCGATGGTGTTACCGTCATTCCGGAGAAAGTTCAAGCTGTTTTGGATTGGGAGACACCTAAGTCAGCTAAAGAGATTCGGAGTTTTCTCGGACTTGCTGGTTATTACCGTCGCTTTATTGAGAACTTCTCCAAGATTGCAAAGCCCCTGACTGATCTTCTCAAGAAAGGAAAGAAGTTTGAATGGTCAGAAAAGGAAGAAGAAAGCTTCCAGATTTTGAAAACTAAGTTGACCACTGCTCCAGTTCTTGTTCTTCCTGATACGAGCAAGGATTTCGTTGTTTTCTGTGATGCTTCTCTTCAAGGGCTCGGATGTGTGCTAATGCAAGATGGTCATGTCGTGGCCTACGCCTCTCGACAGTTGAAACCACATGAGCTAAATTATCCAACCCATGATCTAGAGTTGTCTGTTGTTGTACATGCTCTGAAGCAATGGCGGCATTATCTCTTAGGTAATCGCTGCGAGATCTATTCAGATCATCAAAGTCTGAAGTATCTATTCACCCAGCCGGATCTGAATCTCAGACAGAGAAGATGGTTGGAACTCATCAAGGACTATGATTTAGGTCTCAACTACCAACCTGGCAAAACGAATGTTGTTGCAGACGCGCTAAGTCGGAAGTCTTACTGCAACAATCTGGTACTTAAGAAAGCTCAACCCTCCCTCTATGAGGAGTTTGCACGACTCAACCTTGAAGTTGTTCCTAGTGGATCCCTGGCAAATCTAGAGGTGAAACCCTCTCTTGAACAACGGATCATAGCTGCCCAAAAGAATGATTCTGATATCACCCAGATCAAGCAGAACATTGCTGACGGAGCAGCTACATGCTTCACCATCGATGACCAAGGTACCGTTTATTTCGGCAAGCGTCCAGTGGTGCCAAAGAAACAAGATCTGAAACAGCTTATCCTTCGAGAAGCTCATGAATCACCTCTTTCTATCCATCCTGGTGGCACTAGATGTATAGGGATCTTCGTCAAAGATTCTGGTGGTCCCGGATGAAGCGAGAAATTGCTAAGTTTGTGGAAGAATGTGACGTTTGTCGTCGCGTTAAAGCTGAACATCAAAGGCCAGCTGGTACCCTTCAACCCCTTTCCATTCCTGTCTGGAAGTGGGATGAAGTTGGTATGGATTTCATCACTGGTCTTCCAAAGATTCAAAAGGGAAACAATGCTATCTGGGTAGTCGTGGACCGCCTTTCTAAGGTTGCTCACTTCCTTCCTGTTCGAGAAGATGTTACCGCTATTCAGCTAGCAGATCTGTATATCTCCCGGATAGTTGTTCTTCATGGTATTCCGAAGAAGATCATCTCTGACCGTGGAAGTCTGTTTACCTCCAAGTTCTGGGCTAGTTTTCAGCAAGCCTTGGGAACTCATATCTCTTTTAGCACAGCTTATCATCCTCAAACCGGTGGTCAGACAGAGCGAGTCAATCAGATTCTTGAGGACATGTTGAGAGCTGTGTCATATCCTTCGGAAAGAATTGGGAGAAGTGTCTTCCATTCGCTGAATTCAGTTACAACAACAGCTTCCAATCTAGCATTGGTATGGCACCCTTTGAAGCTTTGTATGGCAGGAGATGTCGTACCCCTTTGAATTGGTCCGAAACCGGTGAAAGACCACTCTTTGGGCCAGATATCATCAAAGAAGCAGAAGATCAAGTCAATATCATCCGTGAGCGTCTCAAAACAGCTCAATCTCGTCAGAAGAGCTACTATGACAGCCATCATCAAGATGTCCTCTACGAAGTTGGCGAGTATTCCTATCTCAGGGTCACTCCTCTTCGGGGTGTCCGTCGTTTCGGTATCAAAGGGAAACTGGCTCCTCGCTATGTTGGTCCCTTTCGCATTCTTGCTAAGCATGGAAAGCTTGCCTACCAATTGGAACTACCCTCAAAGTTTCCAGACGTCCATGACGTCTTCCATGTTTCCCAGTTGAAGCGTTGCTTCAAAAATCCCATTCGTGGTGTTGATCATGAGACTCTTGACCTTCAAGAGGATCTAACCTATCGTGAATATCCTTCCCGTATCCTTGATGAAGCCGAGCGTAAAACTCGTCGTCAGAGCATCAAGCTCCTCAAAGTTCAGTGGTCTCATCACTCTGAGGAGGAAGCAACCTGGGAACGCGAAGATCGTCTCCGATCTGAGTATCCCGACTTCTTTTCTAAAACCTAGGAATCTCGGGGCGAGATTCTTGTAAGGAGGGTAGATCTGTAACATCCCAAGTTTGCTAAATAGAAATAAAAGGTGTGTTTTGAGCATTGCATGCATCTCATTTAATTTGGACAAGAATTTGCATTTAAAACTCACAGGTTTGCTTTTGCAAGAAAGGGTTAAACTCCTGTTATTCTTGGTGAACTCAAAATATTCCAAATTTTCAAAATCCAAGACTGCCAATGGCTTCCTTGTGAAGTTCTGAATCTCCTAGTATTTTTCTGCAAATTTTTCTCTTTACAGAAAAGCCCCAAACCTTTTAAATAAGCAACCAGGGGCCTGTTTGTAAAGAAAACTGGAGATTTTTGTTTTTGTCAGGGGGTTTTCTGGAAAAGGTTGCCGTCCTCTTCCTTCTCACATCGCCGCCGTGCCGTGGCCTCTGCTCCGCCGTCCCCTGCCTCCTCTGCGCCAAGATGCGCGCCGCCGCCCTCCCCTGGACTACAAGAAGCTCGCCGCCGCCCGGAGGAACCCTAAGCCAACTCCATTTCGCCCCTTCTTTCCTCAACTCGCCCGAAACCCTAGCTACGGCCGGCGAGAAACTGCTGCCGATTCCGGCCACCTCCTGCCCCGGCGAGCAGCTCAGAAGCACCGCCGTGCTCTGCTCTTCCTCCTCCTCGAGTGGTTCATCCAGGGAAGCCGCGAAGCCGCGGGAATCGTCGATTCCCTCCGCCGAGTCCGCCGCCGTCGAGCTCATTTTCCGGCTATCTCCGACCTCGCCTCGCCTCCCCGACACCTCCACGAGCTCCAGGTCGTTCCCGTGGTCCTCCCCATGCCGTCCTTCTTCTCCCTCTTCCTCTGGTTCGCCAGGCCGCCGAGCGCCGCCGTCGGCCTCCGCTCCGGCGAGCCGTATGGCGTCTCCGATGACCATTTCCGGGCGGCGCCGCCACCGTTCGGTCCGCCTGAGTTGGTTCCTGGAACTGCTCCAGTCTCCAAAAGACCTTATCGCATGCCTAAGGAAGAGTTGGTTGAGTTAAAGAGACATCTAGAGGAGATGGAAGAAAAGGGATTTATTCAACCTAGCACCTCTTCTTGGGGATGCCCTGCACTCTTTGTTAAGAAGCGGGACACCAACATTCCTCGACTGGTAGTTGACTATCGACCGTTGAATGCGGTGACAATCAAGAACAAGTACCCTCTTCCTCGGATCAATGATCTATTTGACCAACTAACTGGTGCTACTGTCTTCTCCAAGATGGATCTGAGGTCTGGTTATCATCAAATCAAAATCCGGGAGGATGACATTCCAAAGACGGCATTTCAAACTCGTTATGGTCTCTATGAGTATACCGTGATGTCCTTTGGTCTTACCAATGCTCCAGCCACTTTTATGCGGCTGATGAACTCAGTATTCATGGAGTACCTTGACAAGTTCGTCGTGATTTACATCGATGATATACTAATCTATTCCAAAATCGAAGAAGAACACGCAGAGCATCTGCGTTTGGTGTTGACTAAGCTTCGTGAGCATCGTCTCTACGCCAAGTTCTCCAAGTGTGAATTCTGGTTGAAAGAGCTTATCTTTCTTGGCCATGTTGTGTCAGCCGATGGTGTTACCGTCATTCCGGAGAAAGTTCAAGCTGTTTTGGATTGGGAGACACCTAAGTCAGCTAAAGAGATTCGGAGTTTTCTCGGACTTGCTGGTTATTACCGTCGCTTTATTGAGAACTTCTCCAAGATTGCAAAGCCCCTGACTGATCTTCTCAAGAAAGGAAAGAAGTTTGAATGGTCAGAAAAGGAAGAAGAAAGCTTCCAGATTTTGAAAACTAAGTTGACCACTGCTCCAGTTCTTGTTCTTCCTGATACGAGCAAGGATTTCGTTGTTTTCTGTGATGCTTCTCTTCAAGGGCTCGGATGTGTGCTAATGCAAGATGGTCATGTCGTGGCCTACGCCTCTCGACAGTTGAAACCACATGAGCTAAATTATCCAACCCATGATCTAGAGTTGTCTGTTGTTGTACATGCTCTGAAGCAATGGCGGCATTATCTCTTAGGTAATCGCTGCGAGATCTATTCAGATCATCAAAGTCTGAAGTATCTATTCACCCAGCCGGATCTGAATCTCAGACAGAGAAGATGGTTGGAACTCATCAAGGACTATGATTTAGGTCTCAACTACCAACCTGGCAAAACGAATGTTGTTGCAGACGCGCTAAGTCGGAAGTCTTACTGCAACAATCTGGTACTTAAGAAAGCTCAACCCTCCCTCTATGAGGAGTTTGCACGACTCAACCTTGAAGTTGTTCCTAGTGGATCCCTGGCAAATCTAGAGGTGAAACCCTCTCTTGAACAACGGATCATAGCTGCCCAAAAGAATGATTCTGATATCACCCAGATCAAGCAGAACATTGCTGACGGAGCAGCTACATGCTTCACCATCGATGACCAAGGTACCGTTTATTTCGGCAAGCGTCCAGTGGTGCCAAAGAAACAAGATCTGAAACAGCTTATCCTTCGAGAAGCTCATGAATCACCTCTTTCTATCCATCCTGGTGGCACTAGATGTATAGGGATCTTCGTCAAAGATTCTGGTGGTCCCGGATGAAGCGAGAAATTGCTAAGTTTGTGGAAGAATGTGACGTTTGTCGTCGCGTTAAAGCTGAACATCAAAGGCCAGCTGGTACCCTTCAACCCCTTTCCATTCCTGTCTGGAAGTGGGATGAAGTTGGTATGGATTTCATCACTGGTCTTCCAAAGATTCAAAAGGGAAACAATGCTATCTGGGTAGTCGTGGACCGCCTTTCTAAGGTTGCTCACTTCCTTCCTGTTCGAGAAGATGTTACCGCTATTCAGCTAGCAGATCTGTATATCTCCCGGATAGTTGTTCTTCATGGTATTCCGAAGAAGATCATCTCTGACCGTGGAAGTCTGTTTACCTCCAAGTTCTGGGCTAGTTTTCAGCAAGCCTTGGGAACTCATATCTCTTTTAGCACAGCTTATCATCCTCAAACCGGTGGTCAGACAGAGCGAGTCAATCAGATTCTTGAGGACATGTTGAGAGCTGTGTCATATCCTTCGGAAAGAATTGGGAGAAGTGTCTTCCATTCGCTGAATTCAGTTACAACAACAGCTTCCAATCTAGCATTGGTATGGCACCCTTTGAAGCTTTGTATGGCAGGAGATGTCGTACCCCTTTGAATTGGTCCGAAACCGGTGAAAGACCACTCTTTGGGCCAGATATCATCAAAGAAGCAGAAGATCAAGTCAATATCATCCGTGAGCGTCTCAAAACAGCTCAATCTCGTCAGAAGAGCTACTATGACAGCCATCATCAAGATGTCCTCTACGAAGTTGGCGAGTATTCCTATCTCAGGGTCACTCCTCTTCGGGGTGTCCGTCGTTTCGGTATCAAAGGGAAACTGGCTCCTCGCTATGTTGGTCCCTTTCGCATTCTTGCTAAGCATGGAAAGCTTGCCTACCAATTGGAACTACCCTCAAAGTTTCCAGACGTCCATGACGTCTTCCATGTTTCCCAGTTGAAGCGTTGCTTCAAAAATCCCATTCGTGGTGTTGATCATGAGACTCTTGACCTTCAAGAGGATCTAACCTATCGTGAATATCCTTCCCGTATCCTTGATGAAGCCGAGCGTAAAACTCGTCGTCAGAGCATCAAGCTCCTCAAAGTTCAGTGGTCTCATCACTCTGAGGAGGAAGCAACCTGGGAACGCGAAGATCGTCTCCGATCTGAGTATCCCGACTTCTTTTCTAAAACCTAGGAATCTCGGGGCGAGATTCTTGTAAGGAGGGTAGATCTGTAACATCCCAAGTTTGCTAAATAGAAATAAAAGGTGTGTTTTGAGCATTGCATGCATCTCATTTAATTTGGACAAGAATTTGCATTTAAAACTCACAGGTTTGCTTTTGCAAGAAAGGGTTAAACTCCTGTTATTCTTGGTGAACTCAAAATATTCCAAATTTTCAAAATCCAAGACTGCCAATGGCTTCCTTGTGAAGTTCTGAATCTCCTAGTATTTTTCTGCAAATTTTTCTCTTTACAGAAAAGCCCCAAACCTTTTAAATAAGCAACCAGGGGCCTGTTTGTAAAGAAAACTGGAGATTTTTGTTTTTGTCAGGGGGTTTTCTGGAAAAGGTTGCCGTCCTCTTCCTTCTCACATCGCCGCCGTGCCGTGGCCTCTGCTCCGCCGTCCCCTGCCTCCTCTGCGCCAAGATGCGCGCCGCCGCCCTCCCCTGGACTACAAGAAGCTCGCCGCCGCCCGGAGGAACCCTAAGCCAACTCCATTTCGCCCCTTCTTTCCTCAACTCGCCCGAAACCCTAGCTACGGCCGGCGAGAAACTGCTGCCGATTCCGGCCACCTCCTGCCCCGGCGAGCAGCTCAGAAGCACCGCCGTGCTCTGCTCTTCCTCCTCCTCGAGTGGTTCATCCAGGGAAGCCGCGAAGCCGCGGGAATCGTCGATTCCCTCCGCCGAGTCCGCCGCCGTCGAGCTCATTTTCCGGCTATCTCCGACCTCGCCTCGCCTCCCCGACACCTCCACGAGCTCCAGGTCGTTCCCGTGGTCCTCCCCATGCCGTCCTTCTTCTCCCTCTTCCTCTGGTTCGCCAGGCCGCCGAGCGCCGCCGTCGGCCTCCGCTCCGGCGAGCCGTATGGCGTCTCCGATGACCATTTCCGGGCGGCGCCGCCACCGTTCGGTCCGCCTCGATCCCCTCTGGCGGTTGCCGCAAGGCAACTCGATCAATTTGCTCGGATTCGAGCAGTTCGTGATCGGCAGGAGAGATTTGAGCGTTGATGACGTCAGCTGACGTCATCATCTCTTTTTAATTTCCTAAAATCATTTATTTCTTTTCTGTACACGTTTTATTATGACATGTGGGACCATGTTGTCAGATTTTTAATCTTTTTCCATTACTATTTTCTGAAATGAATAAAAGTATGACATGTGGGGTCAACTTATTTAAATAAATTTTAAATTTGAATTAAATTGTTTAAACTTTGAAAATTCATAACTAATTCATTTTAAATCAGAAAAATATGATTTTTATATCAAAATATTCAGAAAAATAAAATCTATTTAATTACAACCTAATCATGCATATTCCATACAAGTAAAATAATGTTACTAGTCTCACATTAATAAACCCTAATTTTAATTATGGGTATGTTCTATTCACCCATTTAATTTGATGCTTGCATCTAGGGTATCCTAAAAATGACATATCATCCATGTGATTGTGCATTGCATCAATGTTGTATTGATTGTGTCATTCCTTTCCGGTATTTGGTTCTTCGCGATAGGATTTGAGCCCCAAAGTGTTTGCAACGCCTCCGAAGATCAATACCCAGCCACTGAAGAGCAAGGCAAGCATAACCTTATATCTGCACATATAAGATTTCCAAAGTATTTGATTCTTGTGTTATGCATACAGTTCAAAGATGTTTTGGTCAAGGTATAGAGTGTCACTTGCGTTGCATTACCGCTTAGACATGCTTAGTTGTTCCTTACTCCATTCAGTTGGGAAGATTGGTTGGAATGGGTATACATGATTTATCTATTGTTAAAGACTTGGACGAGAGGCCACATCGGGATTGTGGTGGTTTGTCTCGTTCTTGTCGACACTAGGATCCGAGTTCTCGTCTTTGGAACAAAGACTATTCGTGCATCCACACGGGGCTCGGAAACCCCTCGACTCCAACTTGCCTAGCCTACTACGTGAAGCCACTAGTTCAGTGTTCCATTTGCGTGTGCGGTAAAATGGTTTGAGGAGAAAAAGTTAGGGCTCGGGTCAGGAGAGTGTGACGCTCTGATCTTGACCCTGGCAACCCGCACTACGGATCGCTGAGATGGCGGTCTGACCTACTGCTGTGGCTCATGGACATAGGCGAAGTTTGGGAAAGGTCGTGGCCAACTCTCCAGCCGGCACTCCCAGGTAGAGTGCTAATGTCTGGCGTATCGGTTGGTTGGCGCGTGTGGGTAGTTACACCCCCTGCAGGGTAAATCTTTTCGGAAAAGCCGTGTCCACGGTTACGGACGACTTGGTACCTCATGTCTGATGATCATAGACAACTTAAAACTAATCATAAAACTGTCAACTAAGGGTGGTTAGGGTTGCTTCCTCGGGTTGAGCGAGGAGGTGACTCTTGCGGGTGGTGCAAACGATGACATCTCGGTGGCTACAGAAGATGGAGGATGAAGTCAGAGGTGTTGTTTCCTTAACCCATTTTAAAAGTCTACTGATGCGAGATTCTCTCCTTCCTCGATTTGAAAACAAAGCTGGCTTTATGCAAAGACATTCATGATTACTCTCTGAACGGGCAGATATATAGAAGGTTAAATAAGTCTTGTTGAGTACCTCCTGTACTCAGCCTTGCGCACTTTTTGGACAGGTGAAGGTTCCTACTCCTCTGCTGGTTTCTACCTGGACATCGACGAGTAGATCGGGGTTCCTGGGCAGCAGCCTGGAATCGATGGGCGGGACGTCGCTTATGTTATGGCCTCTTAGGCCTTTTGGTTCTTGTTATGTAGCATAACATAATTTGCTTTCGTTGTTTGATGTACTGTTGGGTCAGTGACCTTTGCTTGTAATATTTGCTATCTTCACTCTGCTAAGAGTTTGTATAATATTGCTTTGAGTCGTTGAGTCACTGGTGTTACCGAATGTTCAACTGTTGGCTCTCGAGATCGAGGTTAGACTTATATCAGACGGATATCTGGGATCTGTCTAGCCTGGCTCTCGGGGGTGCTACAGGGACACCAAGCCCCCCATGCGTTTGGGCATACAGACCCTCTCCCACGCCATTAGGCAGTGACCTCCACAGACGTCCTTACGTCCTGCCCAAAGAAAGCCCCGGATGATCTTTTCAATGGCCACCAGAGTTTGTATCGACAAGTCCAAGGACATCATGGAGATCGCCGACAGAGGGCAGATATGATTGTGTGGGCTATTTGGAAAGAGTTAGCCTTTCTTTTCTCTCTCTCTAACGTAGCTTAAATAGGAATAGTTTAGGCTCACGTAGCTTACGTAGCTTAGTTAGCTAGAGTACGATCAACCTGACCTCACGCTGCATAGTAATTCTGGCTACCGCGGGAACGATAGAACCATTTCGGTCAATGTGAATGACGTTGTACATTTCTTTGAAACTTGGATTTTCAGGGATAGTAAGCTGATCAAGCATTGACAAACAAAACCTTACTCTCGCTACCTTGTTATCATCTGTTAGTATGGACTTGATTGAATTTGTGTGACGCCTTAACAAGCCCTCCTTCAGACGGCGCCATAATGTAGTCTTTGACATGTGTAGTTCGTTTGCTAAATCCCTAAGGGTAGTTCTTTTCCTCAAATCCACTTGCTTAATAGCCTCCGGATCAAAAGCTATCCTCTTGCGCCCACAATTTTTTGCTTTGTTGTTTTCCAGCCCATGTATGCCACCGGCTTCCTTGCATATATTCCACAAGTTCTGAATTGTCCTCCTAGGTACGCCAGTTAGTGCAGACACTTCCGTCGATACTCCTCGGCTCAGTAAGCCTGCAGTGGTCCTCTCTAGAACCATCGCGTAGACGGTTTGCTTCTGATGGAGTTTATACCACCTTCTTTTCCTCAGTGTACCATTGGCACCTGCAGATTAAAATGAAGGAAATTAGTCGGATAGTCAGGACTGCAAATTCATTTCATCTACTCTTAAAAAAATTTAACTACCGACATGCAAACATTACCCGTGGCTTCTCCATTCAATTTGTCTTCCTCGTTGCTGTCTTCCTCAGGTTCAACTTCTACCTACTCCTCGGTGTCACTAAGTCCACTGCCCCCATTGGAGCCTGCAAGAAGTATTAGTAGTTGTAGGTAGTTTCACGGTGGTTCTCCATTCCTTTCACCACCGTAAAATGATTTTACCTGATGCTTCTCCATTCCTTTCGCCTGGCTCATTGCTATCTCCCTCTAGTTCAACTTGTACGTGCTCCTCAGCATCACCACGCCCACCATTCTGGTTTGAGTCTGCAGCCACAACTGGGCTTAAAAGTTAGATTATGTACACGACAAGAACTACTCTAATCAAAACGTACTACACATGAACTGCATCTAATCATAATTTCCGAATGAGAGTTCATCTTGGAGATTACCGAGTACTGGCCATTTGGTCACCGGTGCTCTTAGAGGGCTACGCCCTGTCAGTCCAAGACGAGATCGCCCACGTGCAACCACGCTGCTGCCGCTTCCCGCCTCGATGCTACGGTGGACGACAAAGCGCACCTGCTGACGAAGACAAGGGTGCCTGATGGCCGGAATGTGCAGCCCTTGACCCGCATGTCCATGAACTCCTTGCCCGATGAGTCCCACTCTTGCTCCCCGCTGGCGATCAGAAGGTTCAGCTTGATGAACATCTACCATGGAAAGAACAACATGTTATGTACACATCAAACGGGGACATGGGGAGGAAAAACAAAATCATGGTCCATGACGAACCTTGCCCGGAAACAACCCATTCATAGCCGTAGTTGAGATCGTCCGCGTCTTCATCGAACTGTTCTTCGACTACATCCCAGTTGAGCCGTGATTCCACGTGAGCCATATGGGATGGAGACCGGGAGAGAATGTGTGGGGGGAATCTACAGCAGGTAAGCTACGCAGAGAGGGCAATGGAGAACGAGGAGAAAGAACACATCAAGGGGAAGTATTTATAGGATGGTTTCGGCGGCTGAAAAATCAAAAATCGTAACAATGGCGCCATTGCCTTGCCGCCCATTGGTACGAACGCTGCTAAGCAATTCCCACCCATTGGTACGCTGCTAAGCAATTATTCTTTAAAAAAATCGCACCCAGCCTGTTTCCCGAGAGAGAGAAAAGTCAGTCGCGCAAAATTGTTTCCCGCCAGAGAGAAAGAGGCAATCGCGGAAAGAAATCAAACAAGGAAAGAGATCAGAGAAAGATCGTAATGTTCCGGCCGAGAGGGTGCAACTATTGGCAATTGTTTCGGTGGATTATTCTAGGTAGGAAGAGATTGGCAAGGATTGTTTCCTTATCTTGGCTGATACGGACTGCTCTCCTTTTAATTTTTCTTGCGCGCGGTTCGGTCCAAGTCAGACTTATACGTACAAATACGTGTGCGCTAATATTCGTGCGAAAAGCTTAGGCACCTTATATCTAGGAACGGAGGGAGTACATCCACTAATCAAAAAATGTAAAATGTTGTTTTTGAATTGTTTAAAAACCGAGCTCCGTATAGCGACCCGAAACGCTGGTTTGCTCTTCCAGGGAGATTGTCCTTCTCGCCGACGCGAGTTAATTGCAGATAACCACCACAATTGTGCCTAGGGTTTCAAAAAACCACCATGTTTTCGTTTTTTTTAGCAAAAACCACTATTTTCTGGTCTGATTGTAGCAAATAGCACTGATATTTCTTTAAGCGCGTTGTAACGACGAAACTGACCGGTGGACCCCATTGTCAGGCTGACGTGGCAAGAATCAAGACAGCGCCGTTAACGGCGCCGTTGTCTCGCCTCTGTGAATACGATAGTCGCCTCCTTCCCCGACTCAGTTGACCGCATCTGCCTCCCCGCATCTGCCTCCTCCCCGCGTCTGCCTCCCCGTGTCTGCTTCCGCCGGAGCGCCGCCGCACAGCCATGCCGTCGTGGAACGACGGCGAGACCAGCAGCAAGGAGAACATCTTTGTTGAATCCAGCCAAGTGAATCTCGATGTGAGTACTCGATCCTCTCCTCTGCTCTGTTCGAACTCCAAATCTCGATTCTTCGATTCAGTTCAGGGTTTCAATTCATAGCCGTAGTTACAAGATTATGCTTCCGTTTTAGGTGCCCGAGACACTGTATGATCCAGATTTCTGTGGCATTGAACGGGACAGTTCACTGGTGTGTGACCATTTGGGGAAACTGATGAAATATGTTGCATTTGATGGGGAGAACACTGGGAGGAAATTTCTTGGATGTGCCAAACCGGCCAGTGCTATGTTCTGTACTCCTTTATATCTGTTCACTTCTCTGCAATTTATTTTTTCATCCCAATATATGCTCGGGTTAACAAGTTCAGTGATTTATCTGCAATTTTGTAGGGAGGAGAGGTTTGTTCGACTGTCGTTTGGCTCGATCCAGAGTGGCCAGTGCATGTGAAGAAATGTTTGGTTAGGATTTGGGAAATGTATGAGTTGGAAAGTGCGGGCAAAGTTAGGGACACTTGTGAAACTGCTGAGGCATACTACAAACTGACGCAAGAGAACAGGCAGCTTGAAGAAGATAAGAAGAATTTGATGCATGAGAAGGAGGCAATCCAGCGTAGCCAGGTGGCAACTGTGTCACAGCAGCTTCTGGATCTTCATAAAATGCTTAGGCAGGAGAAGGAGCAGAAGAAAAATTTAGAGTACTATATTGCCGAGCCGTTGAAGGCAGGTGAAGTGAACAAGGATAAGTTGAAGAAAATGAAGGCCATATTGGATGAGTGATGTTGATTAAGTTGTTTTATTATGTAAGAGTGAACAAGGCTAAGTTAGTATGAGTTGTGATGTGTCGTAAGAACTGGTAATTGTGGTGTGAGACAATTTGGTTATGTGGTTGTGTTACTTTGTAATGAAATTTCAGTGTCTGACTATGTCAGTGTTATTTGTGTTGTTATTTGTGTATTTGTGAAATTTCTGTTGTTTATATGTGTAGTTGTGTTGTTATTTGTGATGTTTCCTGTTGTTTAATTTAGTTAGTTGTGATGTTATTTGTGTATTTGTGTGAGACATGACTGTTTGTGCACCATATTGATCTTCAGGATTTCTAGCAGATAACCACCAGCATTGGTACAGTTTTGCAGAAAACCATCAGGACCAAATGGTCAGTCAGTGGTAAAAATACAACAGAAATGTTAAGAATGATCAGAATATAAGTTGCACTGGCATTTCATAGTCAGCAATAAGTGGTAAGTGCATTACGGACATCAGTTTCATGGTACTATGGTTACAAACCCAACTGCAATGACGACGAGAACGTGCAAAATAGGTTTTAACATAGTAGTGTTACAACCCCAGCTGCAATTACATGCAGAACATGCAAAATAAGTTCAACACTCCATGAGCATAATGCATTCATCTGCCTTCATTCTTCCACTCCTCGACAGTTTTTTCATGAATTCTGCTGGCTGTGAAATAGCCAGCAAGTCTTCTGCTCTGCTGCTTCGATCTGACAGGCCTGGTGCTTGGACCTGCATTGTTGTTGTTTCTCCTGGGTGCAGTGAAAGGTGCAGCTCTTGGAGGTCTGCCTAGCCTGCTAGCTCTTGGTGCAGATTGAGCAGGAGCTGCTCTTGGTGGAGATGAAGCAGGAGCAGCTCTTGGTGCAGATGAAGCACTTGCTGGTGTAGATGAAGCAGCTCCAGCAGTCCTCCTGGCCGTAGGTGCAGATGAAGCTGGTGTTGTTGTCCTCCTGGCTGGTGGTGCAGATGAAGCAGATGGAGCAGGTTCAGAGCTTGCTGGTGTAGCAGTGGGTGCAGATGGAGCAGATGAAGCAGTTGCTGAAGAAGAACCTTTGTTTTCCTGTTCAAAGACCATATGCAAGTCAGTAAGTAATAGTTGAAGTTAGAACTGTAAAACAAATTGCTTAATTGCTACCTGGTGCTGATTTTTCCTCATTTGTAATTCTGGTTTCAGTGGCTGAGAGCAATTGGTGTACCTATGCCCCACTTGCTTGCAATTGCTGCAGGTGATGCTGCCCATTCTTGATGTCATCTTGGTCTGGGGCACCTCAAACTGACCCTTTCTCCTTTTGGTTTGTTGTCTGTCTGTTGAGATCTTGCAAACTGGTGGATCAATATCTGGGGTATCAGTTTTTGTCCATAGATCCTGTTGGGGAAATGTCAACTAGGGGTATCACCAACATGGATCAATCCGGCTAGTCGAGGGTGGCCCAAGGGTGGTAAGGCTGAAGCCTGCCGGGCGGCCCAGATAGCTGACGTACAAGGAAGTAGGCGGACGGTCCAAGGAAGGCGGAAGGCCGAAGCCCATCAAGCCACCACGTCCAAGACGGAAGGCGGCAACTAAGCCGGCTAGGTCTAGGACTCTGATTACTTGCCGGACAAGTACTTGCCTTGTACCCTGGGGTCTGGCCGCCTATATAAGCCGGCCACCAGGGAGCCTTTAGGGCACGCTTCAATACGCATCATACACATTGTAACCTGTTCACGGCTATTGCCTCGTAGTGAATTATAGCAGCACGTAGGATCCCGCCGCCGCTGTGGGATCCGAAGCTGTGTAAACCCGCCGTGTTCAATCCCGTCCTCGACGACACCAACCTTCTTCCCCACAATCCATACGTAGGCTAGAGGACCCCCGTCTCCTATCAATTATGCCGATACCACGACAACTGGCGCCCACCGTGGGGCATAAGGTTCCTGGCGTCACGTTCCAGACGGGAACACTTGGCGGCGTGGGCAAGCAGATCGCCGTCGGTCGCGTCACAATGTATGGCGGCCACAGCTTCGTCAACTCGGATGAGTCCTGGCTCCCGGCGGACGACTACCTTATCGGATGCGCAATCGTACCGATCGGAGGGATCGACGTCTTCATCGGGTATACGCCAGAGGCGTACGGCCTACCGCGTTTCTACAACCCCACCCACCAACCCTTCGACCAAGCAGTCGACCGACAAGATGGATCTGAATCCGCCTTCTCCCAGGAGTCGGCCGAATCTGATTTCCACTTCGTCGGAGTTGTCGGACTGGGATCAGACTCCCAGCCGGAAAACAACGATCCTGAATCAATCCTCCCTGCTCTCCAGGAGGATGCGATGTCAGATGCCGGATCCAGATCTACTGTTCAAGTCAACGTAGACTCTGACTCTGATGATGATGCTAGTCTCTTCGAAGAGAAGATCAAAACCCGCTTTTCCAGTGGCAATCCGGCTCCTTCAGAGGGCACAGCGGATACTGACATGCCTGACAAGCTGGCTATGATGGTTGTCGTCGGTCACGAGACAACCCCAGTTGCTTCGGAAGCGCAAAACAAGCCGGTGGAAGATGCCGGCAACACCACTGCCGGTCAACTCATTGAAAGTTCCGACAAGGTGCGCGCGAAGAAGAAAACTGGCCTCGAGAAAGGCGGCAGCAGCAAACCCACGGATTTGCTCTCCGTCATCAAAGAAGTAGACGAGATCATGAATACTCCGGTGAATAAAGACACCCCACTCGACGAAGTGGAAGAGCTTAGAATTAACATGCTCAAGCACTCTGACTTCCTGCGAAAAAGAGAGGAGCACGTTGAGAGCCTTGCGAAGAAGATCGAGAAAGAACAGGAGAAGATGTCGGCCAAAACAAGCCGACAACTCTTTGAGGAAAAAAGGTCATCAAAAAACCGCCGTGGCAAGGAGCCGCCAACACGCACAACGACAGCGGCTCAAGATCTCCGGTTCGACTGGCGTACGGCACCACAGCGCGTGGACGGAAGGGGAGATGTTGTTTTCTGCACCCCCATCCTCAATGCGGCTGCCGCGCTAGATACCCTGGACGACAACACTTACACGGCGGAACAAAAGCTGGCCAATGCAAGACACTTCGTGAGCAAGGCCCTAGAACAACAAGCTCGCGCTGATTCCTACGGCCACATGGCGGAGGCTCGCGGGGGAGACCTAGAGTCTAAGTCAGGAAAGTGCAAAGCTGCACCTGGCGATGACCCCGAAGGCCCGTCCGGCTCCAGTAGCCATGGCGACAAAAGGAAGGCAACGCCACCTCCAAAGAAGACGCCACCGCCAAAACCAAGGCGGGACGAGAATTCAAGGACAGGAAGCAGGGGAGACCTGCCACCTCCAGCCCAGCCAAGACGCGACAATGGCGGTAGCCGGAACAACAGACTGCCGCCTAGGAAAGATGCCGGCAACGACCCTCCCAGGAGAGGTCGAAGTCGGTCTCCGCAGTGTAGCACCGGCAGCAAGAGGAAAGAGGAGGCAGAAGGGCCCAGGCGCAGCATAAGCCGGGCAGCGCAGGACCAGCCAGACGCAAACAGAGGCGCACGGCAGCTCGATCCAAAAGACGCACGACACCGCCTACAAGACATAGCAAGAGGAAAGGAGCCGCTATATTCTGGACCAAAGTTCTTCGGCGACGCCATCCGCAGAGAGCCGTTCCCTAAGGACATGACATCAGTGTCAAAAAATTGTTCTAGGTACAACGGCCTCGTTAAGCCGGACTCATGGCTAGCCGACTATGCCATGGCCATAGAAATTGCCGGCGGGAGCAGCTTTATTGCCGTCCGTTACCTACCTCTCATGTTGGAAGGCACGGCAAGGGCTTGGATCAACAACCTTCCTGAAAAGTCTATCCATAGCTCGTACGACATGGAAAAGGTTTTCTCCCAGCACTTCCAAGGAACATACAAGCGTCCAAATACCTACACGGATTTGCAACGCTGTATCCAAAAGTCGGACGAAACCATGACAGACTTTGTCAGCCGTTGGATATCCGAAAAAGCCAACTGTCATGGTGTTTCGGATGCACAGGCTATCCACGCCTTCTACACGGGCCTGCAGAAGAAGTCCTTGCTCCGTCATCGGCTCGTCCGCGAGCAAATCACGGACCTTGGTGAGATGCTCAACCTAGCCGCCCAATACGCGGCGGCGGATGACGACGCCCGGGACGATGATCCAGACGTCAACATCATACCAAAACGGAACAACAAGCGCAAGCAGGCGGCGGATGACAAAGCCGGACCTTCAAACGAGGTAGCTGTCGCTTTCCAAGGGAATGCCGGCAAAAAGAAGTGGACGAATAAGAAAGATGGTCGCGACGCCGGCTCAGGGACTAAAGCGACGCGAATCACTTATGAGCAGGCAAAACTTTTGCCATGCCCCATCCACGCCTCACTCGGCAAGGTCAACCATATGCTTGGCGAATGTCGTTTCATGGACGACTTCAAAAAGGACCCCACAGTCGGCTGGAAGTCAAAGAAGTCAAAGAAGAACGACAAGAAAGACAACAAGGAGGATGAGGATGACGACGACATGCCTGTCTCGAGCGAGGATGACGCGGCCGCCAAGAAAAAGAAACCATATCCGAAGGTCAAAGAATCTCTCGTATGCTTTGTCGGCACACCTTCGGCTAAGGCAGATAAGGCGGAGATGCGCGAACTCAACGCGACAATGCTGGACGTCCCTCGGTATTTGAACTGGTCGGAAGCAACGATCACTTGGGACCGGTCCGACCACCCTGATCACGTTCCTCACCCAGGCAAGTACGCCCTCGTCGTCGATCCCATTGTCGACAACTTCAGACTCACAAAGTTACTCATGGATGGCGGCAGCAGCCTCAACATCCTGTACTACGACACACTAAGCCGCATGAACTTGTCAGAGGATCAGCTGGACCACATCAACCTCACCTTTCACGGCATAGTGCCCGATAGGCAAGCAAAGTCAATGGGGAGCATTAGGCTTAAGGTAACTTTCGGACCAAAAGAGAACTACCGCTCAGAGTTCCTTCGGTTCGAAGTTGTCCCCTTCAAAAGCGCCTATCATGCAATCATCGGACGACCGGCTTTCGCCAAATTTATGGCAAGGCCGTGCTACATATACAGCAAGCTTAAAATGTCGGGGGAAAACAGAACCATCACGATTTCCGGCAACTTCAAGAAAGCCAAGGAGTGCGAGCGTGGCATGGCCGCCTTCGCAGAAGCCGTCATCCACAAGGAAGAACTCGCACTGCTTGGGGCGGATTCAGACAACTCCATGCCCAAGCCAAAGATTGATGTCAAGAAGACCTTTGAAGCTTCAGAAGACACCAAAAAGGCGGACCTCATCCCAGGCGACAAGTCTAAGCAAGTCGTCATCGGCTCCAACCTTGACAGCAAATAGGAAGGCGCGCTCGTCGAGTTCCTCCGTGAGAATCGTGACATCTTTGCATGGTCGACTTCCGACATGCCTGGTGTACCGAGGGAACTTGCCGAGCACTCACTCAACGTCATAAAAGGATCCAAGCCGGTGAAGCAAGCAACAAGACGCTTTGGAAATGAGAGACGCAAGGCTATAGGAAAGGAGATAAATAGGCTGAAGGCCGCCAATTTCATAAAAGAAGTTGTACACACTGATTGGGTGGCAAATCCTGTACTTGTTCCAAAGAAGAATAAAGAGCTGAGGATGTGTATCGACTATACCGGTGTTAACAAGTGCTGCCCAAAGGATCCCTTTGCGCTGCCTAGAATTGACCAAGTCGTAGACTCCACAGCAGGCTCCGAGCTGCTTTGTTTTTTGGACGCCTACTCAGGATACCATCAAATCAAGATGAGAGAGTCGGATCAGCTGAAAACATCTTTCACCACTCCATACGGGACTTTCTGCTACATCACGATGCCTTTTGTCCTGAAGAATGCAGGGGCAACATACCAGCGCTGTATGCAAAATTGCCTGCACGAACATATCGGCCGCAATGTTCACGTCTACGTAGACGACATCGCGGTGATGTCAAAAAAGAAGGCAGATCTCCTAGAGGATTTGGAAGAAACTTTTCAGAATCTCCGGAGGTATCAGATGAAACTCAATCCCGCCAAATGTGTTTTCGGCGTTCCAGCCGGCAAACTGCTCGGGTTTATCGTCTCAGAACGAGGGGTCGAGGTTAATCCGGAGAAGATCAAGGCCATCGAAAACATATCCAGACCTACTTGTCTGAAGGACGTGCAACGTCTAGCCGGATCGGCAGCGGCCGTCAGTCGTTTCATAAGCCGCCTAGCGGAAAAGGCAATGCCTCTCTACCGGCTATTGAAGAAATCCGACAACTTTGAGTGGACAGCAGAGGCAGATGCCGCCTTACAACAACTTAAGGAGGCCCTCATATCCGCTCCAATATTGGCAGCACCTCGATCACAGGAACCAATGCTGCTATACATCGCGGCAACAGGAGCAGTTGTCAGCGTTGTCTTGGTTGTGGAAAGAAAGGAGAACGAAGCCGCGACGTATGAGCAACGACCGGTCTACTTCATCAGTGAAGTATTCTCCGCCTCCAAGCAGAGGTATCCGCATTACCAAAAGCTGGCTTATGGTGTATTCTTCGCCGCCAGAAAGCTTAGGCATTATTTCCAGGAGCACAAAGTGACAGTAGTCAGCAAGGCACCGTTGGGAGACATAATCAACAATGCAGAGGCAACAGGTCGAGTTGCCAAATGGGGCATCGAACTTGTCGCCTTTGATATAGTCTATAAGCCACGGACCGCCATTAAGTCTCAAGCACTTGCAGATTTCGTCGCCGACTGGACAGAAGCCATGGAGGAAACGACACTCCCCGAATCAGAATATTGGGTCATGCACTTTGACGGATCAAAGATGCTCAAAGGCTCGGGGGCTGGAGTTGTTCTACGCACGCCTAAAGGTGATAAGCTTAGCTACGTGTTGCAAATCCACTTCACAGCAACCAACAACGTTGCCGAGTACGAAGCTTTGCTTCATGGGTTACATGTGGCAAACGACCTAGGTGTCAAAAGAATCCTCTGTTATGGCGACTCAGATTTGGTCGCGCAGCAAGTAAGCGGAACATGGGATGCAAAAAGCGCAACAATGGCGGCATACAGAGCCAAAGTTGACGAATTCGCAAAAAACTTCGCGGGCTACGAAGTCCGGCATGTTCCAAGAGCTGAGAACGAGGCGGCAGACACCCTTGCCAGACTAGGGTCAGAACGAAAAAAGGTACCAAAAGATATTTTCCTGGAACATTTGCACAAGCCATCCATTAAAGGCGCCGATTTGATGGACCCCGATGCAGAAGAACCGGTAGAAGCGGCAAGTCTCGTTGTCTACTTGACACAGCCGGATTGGACTGCCCCATATCTCGATTTTCTAATCGACAAAAAGTTGCCGGAAGACGATGAGGTGCTAAAAAGGCAGATCATAAGGCGAGCCAAGGCATTCACGATAATAAAAGGTGAGCTATACAAGCGAAGCACGTGCGGCATCTATCAGCGGTGCATACAACCAGAAGAAGGCCGGGAAATTCTGAAAGACATATATATTGGCACCTGCGGGCATCATGCTTCCGCCAGGTCTATTGTATCCAAAGCTTTCCGCCAAGGTTTCTACTGGCTTACCGCCAAAGAAGACGCCGAGAACATCGTGAAAACATGCAAAGGCTGCCAGTTGTACGCTCGTCAACCTCACTTACCGGCGCAAGAACTAAGGACAATTCCAATCACCTGGCCGTTCGCGGTCTGGGGCTTAGACATGGTGGGTCCCTTCAAGAAGGCGTGTGGTGGGTATACCCACCTATTGGTCGCTGTCGACAAGTTCACCAAATGGGTCGAGGCTAAGCCGATCAGCAAACTTGACGCACGAACAGACACCAATTTCCTCTGGGGAATCATCTCTCGGTTTGGAGTTCCACACAGCATTATCACTGATAATGGCAGCAACCTATCTCAAGGCGACATAGAAGAATACTGCAGTGATCTGGGTATCCGGCTTGATTTGGCATCCATGTCACACCCTCAATCAAATGGACAAGTAGAGCGTACAAACGGCATAGTCTTATCAGGACTTAAGCCTCGTCTCGAAGCTCCATTACACAGGGCAGACGGTGCTTGGGTAGATGAGTTACAGCCGCCTAATTCAAGACAGAAAAGGCTTGCACAAGTTATCCCCGCCATGGGAAGGACCGTTTATAGTCACAAAGGCGCTGCTCAATGGTTCCTACTACCTGGCCGACATCCGCGACGAAGACGAAAAGAAGAGACGCAAGAAGGCGGCAGGAAAAAGGGGAACCAAGCGCAAAAGAGGCATTGACGATCCGTTCGAACAAACAAGACGGCCTTGGAATATTGAGCAGCTACGTCCTTTCTACACTTTGCAATTTATAATTGTAATAAGTTATATATGATTATGAAATAAAAGTCTATGGTTCCTCATTTGTGTTGAGAAGCATGCCATCTTTCGTCTTTTCTTGCAATCATATTTCCCCTATGTATCTAAGTTACCTATTTTTCTAGCTCCGTGCAAAGGTTTAAACTGGTAGATACTTGCAGCTTTCGAGCCAACCTAAAGCAAAAATAAACTTTTTGCGCCGCCTAATTCCTTTACCTCTGATTACTTATGTGTGGTTCGCCTAGTAGTATGTCTTTGGCACCAACATGTTGGCTTTGGTCTCTGATCCTAAACGCATGGTTTAGCCCTGGTTGTTTCAGCTAAAGTTACCGGCTGAGGTTTCGTCAACATACAAAAAGTCAAACATATAAGTCAGGGTAAAATTAAGGCGGGCCATATAAATAAGGCAAAATAAAAACTTGTCAGCTAGTTTCTCGCCTAGCAGAGCAGCAACAAAAGTATATACAAATATTACAAGTTAAAGTTGCATTGTTTCAGGGGCTGGCAAAATATGTCAGAAGAAGGCAAGGACACTACGGCTCGGGGGAGTGTCTACATCAGACTTGGGGGCTGACAACTTCAGCCCCAGAACTGTCACTCCCCTCCGCCTCGGCCATGCCGGCAGCTCCAGCTTCCCCTCCGGCAGGCACAGGATGGCGTCGATAGAAGATGGAAGTATCCACCATGTCGGCAACACGCGTGGCGTAGCCGGCAACGCTGTCCAGAACAGCAGCCGGCTCGACCTCGCTGTCGTCTTCATACGTAGATGGCATGCCTTCGGTGACGGCTTCTATCTCCGCCTCGGGATAGTGCGCCATGAATAGTCCAACTGCAGTCTTGGCACCACCCCGCGCCGCCGACTTCAGCGAGCTCTTGTGCAACTTGGTAGCTTGATCCAACATAGTGGGCACGTCGCTGAATTCGGTCGGTTCCTGGCTGCCAGAGGAGATGAAGAACTTGGCGGCTAACCGCTTGGATGCTGCCAAAGTCTCGGTGATTAGCTCGCATAGACGCGCAAGGCGATCCAGGCGGGGGCTGACAACCTTGTCGTCGCCCAAACCGGAGGGAACTGCATCAAAAGTAAAACCATCAGTTTGGCTCAGGCTAAGCAAAACGGCAAAATCAAAGTAAGGAGTGAGAAATTACCAAGGGCCGAGTTATGGAAAGCAGACAGCTCAACCATATGAGCCGCCAACGCATCCTCAGCAGTTTGGGCGCGAGAAGTATGCTTGGAGATTTCCTCGGCAGCCGTCTTCTCCGCCTCCGCCAACTTCTTGCGCAGGCTTTCCAGCTCACCAGTGAGCTGGCTAGATTCCTGCGCAAACTTCAGCTGCTGGGCCTCCATCTCCTTCCGGTGATCCTCCTTCATCGCCAAGTTGGCGGCTGCCAAATCGGAAGCTTCATTCATAAGAGCTTGCATATCAGTAGACGCCTTCAGTATATCCTAGGCATGGTCTAGCAGTTCTACAAATATGGATTCGCTAACTAAATGATTGACGGCAACATAAGTCGAAAATATAGCTGAAGGCAAAAAGGATCAACCCTACCTTCATCTTTTTGGCGGGCCGCCTCCAACTCGGCAATCCGCAGGTCCTTGGCCTCGCAATCCTTCTTCAGGTCGCGGCACCGCTGGTTTATCTCGACTTGGGAGGAAACAAGCTCAACGTTGGCGGACACAAGGCCCTGCAGGAAAAAGCAAAGGCATAAAACATATTGTCGAATAACCACTAAGACGACAGCCAATTTTTTTTTGACTTGCCATCTAAGTGTTTGGGGGAAAGACTATGTATATGCCGGAGTTATACAAACTTACAGACAGGTCGCCCTCCAAATCGACGAAGGCCTGGGAAGTGAAGTTGGCAAAAGCCAAGGCTGACTCCTTGGCCTTCGTGAAGGTGGACCAAGGGTCCCTAACCTTGCCGCCTAGTCGGGGCTGCTCTCTGGGACCCGCTGGCAGCCGCCTCTAGTAACTCCCCCTTTGCGGCGCGTGATTGAGCGGCTTCATCGGCCGCAGCCTCAGCCAAAAGGACGGGAGTCCTGGGTGCGCGGTCAGTGGAGGAGGTCCTTGGCGGCACGCCAGAAGCCGGGGCCGGGGGTTGGCGATGAGCGTCGCCCATAAAGTTGCCGGCCTGGGGCTGGGGAGTTGGCAGCACAGTAGCAGGCGAGCTGCCTTGAGGCCGCTTACCCTTGGTAAGAAGCCTGGTCGTCAACCGGGAAGTTGCGACCCTTTCCCTGTCAATAAACAACAAGCACAATCAATTGGGTGCTAGTATTAAAGAAGCTCGTCGTCTATTAAAGGAAGAATTGAGTACCTTCGGGGGATATTAATCCCCGCGTTCTCGTCAATGTTGACGAGAGCCGGCTCGGTAGCCGTTGCGATCCGTTTCTTCCTCTCGGCGATCGCCGTGGAGGAAGAGGCGCCGGATGCCTTGTGCTTCTTAGTCTTCCCGGCTTCCGACTCGTAAAAGTCGGGAGCCAGGTCATCCTCCCCCAAGTCGGAGAGCTGAAAAAGAAGACAAGTATTAATGGAACTCAAGATTAGCCGGCGAAGATGTCAAGAAGGGGCAATGGCAAGATATCTACCTCGATGGGAGGGTTGTCGTGGGTGTGCATGGGCACGCCCTCCACCGCCTTCACCAGCCCCGCCTTGACGAGGCTGCGGAGCCGGAACGCCAAGACGGCAACCGGCAACCTCTCTTCGCTTACGCGGAGAGAGGCCGTGGCAGTAGGCGAGTACTGACACATTTTATGCGGGCTGTACCGCAGGGGGAGAATCTGCCGGCCGAGCCAGCAGATGACGGTGTCGACCCCGTCCAGCAGAGGGGGAGCCATCGTCCGGGTGAGGAATTCAATCCGCCTTTGGAAAAGGCGGAGTTCCTCCATCAGCTTGGGCACCGCCTCGTCCCAGCATGGCCTTGGCATAGGCGGCGTGTTGACAAATTCTGGGATGCCAAATTGGCGCTCCGGCGCTGCCATGTCTTGACAGTAGAAGAAGGTGGACGTCCAGCCCTTGACGGACTCGAGGTATGGTATCTTAGGATACCATTGGCGGCCCTGGCGGCAGTTAAAAGTAACACTGCCGCAGGTTGCCAGCCCGCCGTCCGGCACGGTCTGACGCCAGCAACGAAAACAGTATCTGAAGAAGTCTAAACTAGGCCTAATATGTAGGTAGCCCTCGAACAGAGCTGTGAAGCCGGCTAAGACTAAAATGCTATTGGGCGCTATGTTGTGGGGCTGGAGCCCATAGTGATCTAAGACCTCGCTAAAAAAGGCGGAAGGCGGCAGAGCCATTCCCCTAACTAGATGGGAGGTGAGGATTACCCGTTCCCCGGCTTTCGGAGCCGGGATGACGTCTCCTAAGGCGGATCTCCATTGGCAATCTTCCCGAGTGGGGAGATAGCCGACGGCCTCCAAGTCTTGGAGGGCGTCTTCGTCGACTATGGAGGGGAGCCAGTAGCGGGACCCGAGGTCCGCCGCTTCCTCTTCCTCGTCGATGGGAGCGCTTCTCGCCGCCGTCGCCGCGGTGGAAGATGGAGGAGCCGAGGAGACCGCCGCCGACACGCGCGCGGTAGGAATCCGAGAGGCGACGGTGGCGACATTGCCCGTCGCCGCCGTCGCGGGGCGAGATATCGCGCCGCCCATCGCTGCCGCGGGCGCGGTTTCGGTCGCCGGACCGCTGGACGCCGTGGAAGGAATGTCTTGGCCGGTGGACATCGCCGTGCACGGAGGACGTCGGAGGAGAGTGCTCGCCGGAGTTCGCTCGGAAGCAAGAAACGGAGAAGTGGAAGGGCAAGAGGTCGAGGAGAGCAAAGGCAGGGGTGCAAAAATGAACCGTTCGGTTCCCTATTTATAGGTCCAGGCGTTGCTCCCTGTGCAAATGGCGTTTTTAGTCGGACACGTGTCTAGCATCCGCTGCGGCGCATGATCGCACGATCTCCACGCCTCCTCTTTTCCCGTGATTCGTGATCATGACGAGATTCCCGCCTAGGCCGTTTTCAAACTATCGTGAGCCGGCTAAGTGGAATCCGTCGAGAAGAACGAAGTAGTCGTCTTTTCCCATGTTGGATAAAGGCGGCCGCGCGCGAATATCAAGACGCGCATGCCTCGTTGATTTTCAGAATGGTTCAAGTCCTGCAGCCGCCAACATTGGCAAATGAAGAATCAAGAAGAAGCCGGTGCCTGGAGAACTCCAACCTTTCTGGGGGCTAATGTTGGGGATATGTCAACTAGGGGTATCACCAACATGGATCAATCCGGCTAGTCCAGGGTGGCCCAAGGGTGGTAAGGCTGAAGCCTGCCGGGCGGCCCAGATAGCTGACGTACAAGGAAGTAGGCGGACGGTCCAAGGAAGGCGGAAGGCCGAAGCCCATCAAGCCACCACGTCCAAGACGGAAGGCGGCAACTAAGCCGGCTAGGTGTAGGACTCTGATTACTTGCCGGACAAGTACTTGCCTTGTACCCTGGGGTCTGGCCGCCTATATAAGCCGGCCACCAAGAAGCCTTTAGGGCACGCTTCAATACGCATCATACACATTGTAACCTGTTCACAGTTATTGCCTCATAGTGAATTATAGCAGCACGTAGGATCCCGCCGCCGCTGTGGGATCCGAAGCTGGGT
The DNA here is from genome assembly GCA_026929855.1 of Poa annua. Lineage (NCBI taxonomy): Eukaryota > Viridiplantae > Streptophyta > Magnoliopsida > Poales > Poaceae > Poa > Poa annua. Next base: position 75,036,306 of record CM049430.1, on the reverse strand, counting down.
AAACTCGCCGTGTTCAATCCCGTCCTCGACGACACCAACCTTCTTCCCCACAATCCATACGTAGGCTAGAGGACCCCCGTCTCCTATCAATTATGCCGATACCACGACAGATTCTCTCCAGGAACAGGATAAATAGGAGGGTTGTATGCTTCCTTGTACATTGGCAGCTTAAAGAAATCATGGACAAAATCTTCAGGGAATTGTTTTGATTTATAAATTGCTGAAATGGCATGATGGCAGGGCACTCCTGTCATATCCCATTTTCTGCAGCCACATGTCCTCTTCTCCAAGTCAACTGCATATGTACTGTCCAAGGAGCTTGTTACTTGCCACAAATCACCAACAGATTTAACAGCTTTGCAAGGCCTTGCCTATTTCTTTGATTCTTCTAACCTCTCAGAGTAAGTAGGTGTGATCTGCCACCTAGCACTTGCTGCACCTGTTTTGTTCTTCTCATATTTCATCATTAGCTTTGTCCTGATACCCTCAAACATTGTTCTTACTGGTTTCATTCTGTTGAACACCTCACTCAAGTTGTTCACAACCATATCAGTTTTACATGTGTGATCCATTGCATACCTAGCCCAGGTTTCAACATGAATCTTGCTTAACCATGCCCAAGCTTCTTCAGATTCATCTTTAAGATTTTGCATGGCAATGTCATGTCCACTTTTAGTGAAGGAGTAGCTAGCATTGTCCATATATTTTTTTAACTCTTCTCCCCTATAACCAGCTGACTGGAAATTTGCATATATGTGCCTAAGGCAGTATCTTTGTGGGCAGTTGGGGAAAATATGGCTTACTGCATTTAATAATCCCTGTGAACAACATCTAGTCATATACGCATAGTTGTCGAGATATGAAATGCATCTACTCATATACACATAGTTGTCGAGATATGAAATGCATCTACTCATATACACATAGTTGTCGAGATATGAAATGCATACCTTTTGCCTGTCAGAGATGATTGTGTAGTTGCCAAACTACCCAGACTCTCCACCCAATGCATACTTCAATTGTGTCAGAAACAAACACCAACTAGCTTTATCCTCCTTGTCGACAAGACCAAAAGCAATTGGGTAGATGTTGTTGTTACCATCCCTACTGTGGCAGCAAGGATCTGCTGTCCTGTAGGAACCTTGATAAAACAACCATCTAAACCTGCATGTTTAAAAGAAATTAAAGATTACTGCCAACAATCTGAAAACCTACATGTTTAACTTAGCAAAAATAGATGGTTTGCTCACCAATAAATGGTCTGCAGCCCTTCAAAAAACCTTGTATTGATCCACCCAAAGCAATAAAAAGCCCATGAAATCTAGGATTGGGGCTGGGATGCTCAGCAAGTACTTTTGTGGTGACTATGCATCGACTGCCAGGATTTGTATCAATGACTGTTTGCAGATAGTCTCTGAGCCTCTTATATTGCTTTAACTCATCACCAATAACAGTCCTCAATGCCTCTTTCCTTGCCCTATAGGCCATCACCTTGCACACTTTGACTCCATACTTTTCTTTTGCATTATTTATCAAAGTTTCAATCTTTGTTGTAGGATCTGTTCTGAATGCTTGTTCAGATGCTTGGGCAACCCATTTGCAGTCCACTCTAGTAGCCTCACCAGCTGGTGCACATGTGTGCTCATTTTGCAACTTTCTAATACAAGAAGTTGCCTCACCTGCTATCTTGCTCCCAACAATGTAAAAAGGGCACCACTTCTGTTCTGGATCTTCTAATTCATCTGGGGTCTCTGGGCTATGTTTGCACTTAGCAATAACCCTGTCTTTACAGTTTCTGTGGAGCTTGTAGTTCCTCAGCTGGGCTATGTGCATCTGCTTTAAAGCCCTTCTAAACTGATACACATCTGTGAAACACAATTTCAAACAGATTTGTTCTTCAGGTGAAGCACTGCCCTCATCATACCACAACCTAGCTTGCATCTTCTTAGCCCTTGTTTTTCTCCCACATGGCAGTATACGGGCTAGCTCAGGGAAACAGTCATCTGAATCCTCCTCTTCCACAAATCCTTCATCAGGTATATAATCAGGAAGTGGTTTGCTTGCTTGACTACAGTGTGATCTAGTTGTGGGGCCTCTTTTTACTGGTAGCTTCTTCAATGTCTAAATTGGCATACAATCATCTGAAGAAGTATCAGATAAAACAAACAGTTCTTCATTTTCTGAATCATTGTCACTGATCAACATCTTCTTCTTCTTCAAATTAATGATCATCTCAATCAGTTCAGCCTCATCTGCCCTCCTTTTCCTCTCATTTTCTGCAGGTCTGGACTCCCCATTGTAAAAGCAAACCTCTGCCTCAGAACCATCCTCTTCATCTACAGAACCACCAGAAACATCTTCTTCTTCAGTACCAGCTGTGTCATCATCCCATATATCTGCTACCCTGTTTTCACTCGCATAGCAACTGTCAGCTGGTGCTATCTCTTTGCCTTTTGCCAAACTGGTTGTGTTGCTCTGTTGAGTGCATTGATACAAATATTCAGAATCTACTTGACTTTGCTGAGTCTGAAATATAACTCCACCTTCATCCACTGAATATACAACATGAACTCTAACCTCTGAAATGGGAATTTGTTCTTCGACAGATATGGAATTAACACCAGCAGGTAATTCAGAATTTTCACGCACAACTGTGATGAATATACATTGCTTAAGCTCATATTTCAGTACCATCTCATCCACCACTGACATGGAATCAACCAATGCCATGCCAGCCAATCCAATGTCTTCTTCTTTCACATAATACATTTTGTCTCTGAACCCATACCCCACTGTCTCTATCAGTGCAACTAAATTCAGATAAGTGATATCATGGCGGCATATTTTTCTTTCCATATTATCGAGGCCTTCAAAATGTAACCTAACATCCCAGACCTCATCATTCAAGCTACAGACAAATAAAAACAACTAATTTAGCTAAATGGTGGAATAAAAACCCTAGATAAGCAAGTTGAACAATACCTAGACTAGGGAGGGGAGGGGAAACTTACTAGACTCCACCGAACGAAGACATGTAGCAATGACTAGACTCGGGATTGGCTTTCCAGACCTCCGCCAATGCCCTCGCCGCCGCATTGGGGGCGACGTCGTACTTCGTCGCGGGGAAGGAGAGGTTAGAGCTGCCGCAGACCTCCTCCACATTCTCCAATGCTCGGGTTTCCGCAGAACCGCTCCCGCCGCCAGGATCTAAGCCGCCGCCGCACAGATCTCCACCGCCGCCGCCTAGATTTAAGGCGCCTCTGGTCAGATCGCCGCTGCCGCCGCCACCGGGATCCATGGCGCCTTCGGGGAGTGCGAGGGAGTGGAGTGAGGAGTGAGAGGCGAGACCGCGAGCTGGTCCGGTCGAGACAGCCGCGTAAAACCTAGCGTCGTTAACGTCGCCGTCATGATTCTTGTCACGTCACCCTGACAATGGGGTCCACCGGTCAGTTTCGTCGTTACAACGCGCTTAAAGAAATATCAGTGTTATTTGCGACAATCAGATCAGAAAATAGTGGTTTTTGCTAAGAAAACGAAGACACGGTGGTTTTTTGAAACCTAGTCACGTGGTTATTTGCAATTTTCTCCGCCGACGCCTCCGCCGCGCCGCAGCCTGCCCTCATCGCCGCCTCCGGAAGCTTCCAGGTGTCCAAGGAAACAAGCGAGCGGCTACGCCATGGAGCCGCCGTTCCTCTACAGCCGCCCCTCCGAGGACGACGACGCGGGTACGTCGAGCCCTCGCTCCCCGCCCCCCACCCCCACCCACCCAGTTCGTTCCCCTGTTTGCCTGTGGTTTCTAATGGGGTCGTGCGCGCGCATGTGCAGTTGAGAAGACTCTCGTGAAGACGGCCCTCGACGGGAACCTCCGCCAACTCAAAGGTATAACCTTCTCCCCTTCTCAACCTGTATATTTCCCCACTTCGATTTAATCCGTATAGTATTGCTATCCTGCTTGGATTCGCGTTTATTTTTCCGCTCCGTGAAATCCGGCCGGATCGTATCGTTAATTTACGGAGGGTCGGATGTCCGTGAAATATTCCCCGTCAGGTACGGCCCAAAAACCTGCCTTCCAAGCGGGGTAGTTTTTTTATGCTCTAGGAAATTTAGATGAGCAGGTCTTTTATCTAGGCCCTGAAATTTAGATGTGAAAGTCTGTAATGTTTCCTCCCGCATGCTCCATATTTACAGCCGGAACTTTAATGCTCCGTGATTTTTCCTGGACGGTTTGGCTAGTCCAACCGGGGTAATTAGTCAAGTCTAATTTTGGCATATTTAGTGATGTTCCAATTTACAGTCAAATTTGCAATATTGTATCTACTTTTAAGCTGATATATGGTGTCACTTTCAACGTTTCCACTATTTAATTGTTCCTACTTATTTTGTTTTCATCTTGTAATTTAGCTGTTCGTTCATGTTTAATTTTGTTTTCATCCTGGATGTGGAGCGTGATGCTTTAGGTCTATCTCTTTTGTCGATGTTTGCCAATATGAGACATCATCTGTTGATGACGTTCTTTTTATTGTAGGCGTGACTCCATTTGTGTCATGTGCTCATTTTGCTAAGGAAGATGATATAATGGAAGCAGATGACAAAAGACAAACATTTCCCTACCATGCTAAGGCTACAGGTGCTTCCCCTCTCACACCAACTCTTAATTTCGTCATTTGCACTATTAATTATTAATTTTTTCCATTCTTTGTCACTACTTGACTTATGGAATGGACTCGTTCGCCACAGAGTTTGTGCTTTCCAAAGGAGTTTCAGTTGACATAGACTGTTCCTGTGGAGCCTCACTAATAATGGCTGCTACAAATGACCAGCACAAGACATGCAAATTTATTTTGGACCATCACAGAAAGGTATATGACCTTCAATGTTTCTTATCTTTTCTGATTAGAGTTACCTTGGATAGTTTTCTGTGGACAAATATGACTTAAACTCGGGTGTTCTGGTTACTTGTACTGAAGCATCCTTAGATTGTTGCACTGAACAATAAGAATAATTTTCTAGGTTTATGACATTCATTAGACATCATTTGTTTGACGGGTTAGCCCATTCCAGTTATCAAACCAACCACCACCAATTGTGTTAGATCAGGAAAAGGTTTGGATGATCCACTTAATTACCATCAGATCCCTTGAATCACTAAACAGTAAGCACTCTAATAGAATAGTAGGTTATAAGATGTCTTGCTTTTTAATTAGCATATCCTTGTTTATCTAAAAAGAAAATGTTGAGTTCATCATTTCAAATGTGTTTCTTAATACACAACATACTACAATGGTTTCAGCCTGCTTAACGGATTAACACAACACTTCCTTGTGGGTTTGTGGCTCTTACAGGCAGGCATTCTGGGAGGTGGGAAGAGAAAGAATGTGGGAGCGGAGGATACGGCTGAGATACTGCAGAAAGCTCCACGCCTAGACCTTCCTATGGACCATCTTGCAGGATCCAATGCCGCAGCGCTGCTGGAGTTAAGTAGCAACTCCGAAGGTAAAAAATGCAACCACGTGAAAATGGGAATTGTCGACATAAATGAGATCCATGACGAGATATTGTCTACTAAGGAACCCCCAATATGCGAGGAGTCCTACGTTGGGATCCCCAGGACCAACTATGTGAGCTGTGTCGGCGGGGATATCATGGTGTGCACAGAGTGCAATGGCCATTTCTGTGCTGGGTTGTCGGCAAAAAGTGATCCACAGGGACACGCCCTGAGTCACGCAAATCAAGACAACCATTGGGTTGGTCTTTTGTACAATGATCCGTTTGATGGATATTGTTTCATCTGTAAATGCACTTTGAACTTTCGCTGGAGTGATGCAGAGCACAAGGGAAATTATGAGGTCAGTGATGATGCAGGTGTTCATGTGTCTGAGTTTGCGAATGGAAATGGCTATACTATCAGAGGAATGCCGAACCTTGGTCTCACGTGCTACATGAACGCATTGGTGCAGTGCCTCCTTGCACTTGGTAACATGAGAACGAACTTGTTACTAGATGCTCCGCCAGGGCCCCTTGGTGCTTGTCTAAAGGATCTGTTTGTAGAGACAAGTACAAGAAGTCATGGGAGTGAAATGATGATGCTGAAAACACAGTCTCTGTTGAATGCGATACGGAATATGGATGCAAGTTTTAGAGGCGTGCAAGACAGCCATGAGCTCTTCATGTCTATGTGTCGTTACTTCCATGATGAGGATCAAAAGAAGCTTCGTTGCATGGAAGCTGGTGCTCCCAGGCCAGTGTATCAGAGAATTACCACTTCAATTTTTAGCGTTCAGCTGTGTGTCGGCAGACTCTGCAGACACTGCCAAAATAAAGCAGTTTGATATGAACATTTCTATAATCTCTCTGCATCAATGCCATCAGAAGGCCATCCAGAAGTTCCAGGGAAAACCAACTCCCTTGCATCGATCGAGATGTGCCTGAATTCCCATCATTTTGATGAAGAGGAGCTAAGTGACTGGACCTGTGAGAACTGCAGAAGTACTGAAGGAGTTAGAACAACTGTTATTAGCAAGCTGCCACCCGTATTGATTGTTCAGGTGATTAGGCATGAAACAGGCAAGAAACTGAGGGGCCACATCTTGTTTGAAGAGACTCTTGACGTTGGACCATTCATGGACCCAAGGTACTGTTTACTGACCCTTTTATTGCAATATCTAATACATTCCATGCCAGTTCCAGTAAGTTTATGATTTGCAGTAATGTGTATTTTACAAAGACTGTCTATTTCCCATGTTGTGTTTGTGTGGATTATTCTATAATAGGTGCACATTAATTTTTTGTATATCCAGTTCACGAGTAGAATTCTAAAGTAAGCAGGGTGTCATATTGCGAAAAAGAAATTGATCATAAACAACAAATAGAGTGTGGCACCTCCTGCTAGGTCAGCTAATTATTCCTCTTGAGCATTGAGTTATGTTAGGGCAGCTCTAGTGTTGCTTCTCATTTGCAGATTAACATAATCTCGATGTAGGAAATACGAACAAACTAAACCAGATTATGGTTATGAGGGGAACGTTTGGAATTTAAATCTGGAATATGTTGTGTTCACTGAACGACTGCAACGATGTAGCAGTAAAGTGAATAGACATTCTAAAGCTGCAGCAGTTTAAATTGTATGCCCTCAATTGAAACGTTTGTGTAAAACAGCATATGCTGCTAGTTTTGTGCCTTTTAATACGAATAGCCCGTTTAGCTTTAAAATCCAGCACTCACTTTTATTTTCGCCAAGTTTGCGATATAGATTGCTTATGCTGGTGCAGTGCTAGAAGTATGGTCATTTGAGTTCTCTATTGTATCACTTTATCTCATGCTACATGGAGTTTTGTTTTTCCTCAAAAGAAGATTGAAACCCCCAGCCTCTGCATGCTATGTGTAGCTGCTCCAAGGGTTCAAATCTTTGTATAAGATCGTATGTAGAAAATGATATTACTGCTGGCTATTAACAGGATAAAAAGTGCTGCTGCATTGTAAAGTTTATATAATGAAATGATTGCTAGATACAGGAAACTGGAGTTCATACAGAAGTGTTTATAAATTTGCCAGATAACAAGAATCCATACAAATGGATAGAGTAATTTTTTTATGATCAGTCTGCATTTTTAGTATTACATTTTCGTTCTTGGGCAAAGATTTAATGAATAAAAGTGTATAAGGAAAGCTGTATTCCCCATATTCGAGAAATAAGTCTTGTACATGTAAAAAAGAGAGCTGTATATCAACTAATTTGAGAGTTGATTAAAAGTCTGTTTTGGATGTGTGCCTTCAATCGGACTCTAGGCTTTTTATACAACTTCACATCATATTTAAATACACATTATCTGTTTATTCATCGTAGCTGTGTATCAATAACTATACGGTGGATATATTTCTAAAAAAGTATTCATCTCCTAATCTCGCATTGTCTTGTAGTTCTGTACAGTTTTTCTTTGTAGGTGGATAGATGCCTTGAATGCCTAACAGTATAACTCTGGTATTTATATTTCCATATTAGATGGATAAATAAACCAACATCATTCAGTCATCCGTTCAAATAGTTGTAGAATCCTTTTATTTTGTTGGAATTTTGGATTGTGACATGGTAGTTCTGTACAGTTTTTCTTTGTAGGTGGATAGATGCCTTGAATGCCTAACAGTATAACTCTGGTATTTATATTTCCATATTAGATGGATAAATAAACCAACATCATTCAGTCATCCGTTCAAATAGTTGTAGAATCCTTTTATTTTGTTGGAATTTTGGATTGTGACATGGTTTTTTTTGTTTGAATTTGACATGGTTATTCTTTTAATCTGCATCACATTTGTTTTTTTATCCTACAGAGGTCTCTTTTAACAGAACTCAGTTACTAGCAAGAAAAATTTGTGGCATCTATTTGATGGTTTTAATTGGCTAATTTTCAGATCCGAAGAAAAAAACAAATCCAGATATCGGCTAGTTGGTGTCATTGAGCATGATGGCCCCAACTCAGCTGATGGGCACTACACTGCTTATGTCAGAGCAGGTGAGAGGCAGCAGAGTAGTGGCACTTTCTCCTGGTGCTGCGCAGATGATCTGATAATCAAAGAAGTCTCCGTAGAAGACGTTTTCAGGTGTGAGGCTTACGTCCTGTTCTACGAGAGAAAAGAAGATTAGGATAGCTGTCTGGATTTCTAGCAACATCTGAAGTTTTTTTTTACGGAAGCAACATCTGTACTCTAGATTGCCCATATTACTAGCAAAAGATTAGGCATCTCGAATGATTGTACCGGGTGATCTTAGTGCTGTCTATTGATGATGTTTTTTAAAATTTAAGGATATGCCCTGCAATGCATGTATGGAGAGAAATGCTCCGGTGCTTTCTGGGAAAACATAGAAAAACATGTTGTATGGGTGATGTGGAGAACACAAGCTGTTTGGGCTGTCACAACCGAAGTAGCAACATTTGAACTCTAGACTAGATGGTGTTGAATATACTAGAAGATGTCCATCCTAATATGAACGATGATAGGTAAAGAAATATTTTGAACGAAACATACTTATAAAACAATATTAATGATAAAAAATAGTACAACTTGATCACTACATGAAAATATTAATGATGAAAAAATAGTGCAACTTGATCACAACATGAAAGTAGCGAAGGGATATAATTATTTAGTTGTAATGTCATTAAATTTAAATTGTGTACATAGTTCTATAATGATTTGATCAAATTTCCGAGAATCTAAAGACATTGTATGGTGAATATTACAAACTCAAAGAGACAGATTGAGCATCGAGGTCATATAGTGATGGTCATTGATTTTAGTATAATGAAATTAAATATATTTTCCGACATAAATTATCCCAAAATCAATAATAGTTGGCATAATTATGTCCTAACATATTTAAATAAATTGCATTGAATACGGCCGGTACTATATAAAAACAGAGAAACATTTCACCAATAAATACTAAATAATTCACAAAAAATATAGAGCGAACTAAGAGATTAAATTGTTACATATATGCAATATTAATATGTGCATTAGATCTAGATTGTATAAAATAAATTATAAAAAATTAAATGGTATGAAATACCACCAACCATTATATATTAAATTGCAGAAATACACTTCTTTTGACATATAGTATGAGCGCACGTAGCATGCAAGTTACCAATGTACTTGAGGGCGATATTAGAATTGGAGAGTCAACCACTATTACTAATAGCAACGTTGATAGCGGTGGCCGGTGTGGGAGGCGACATGAGTGTTCTCATGCAACTACTATGAGGATCGTAGAAGTCAGATCAATGACATGTTTTCGATACAATACGACTCAAAACAGGCGGAGGGAGAGAAATGGTGTCACGTGGCATCAGGGATGAGGTGTCAAGTAGTTCCAAGTGCTTGACGAAGCCAGAGATGTGCGGAGAGAAGGGCAAACTTTGGATAGAGGTGTGTGGAGAGAAAGGCAAACTTTACGTATGGACGGTTGTTTTCGGTACAATACGACTCGAGGGAGGCGGAGGGAGAGAAACGGTGTCGTGTAGCACAAGCGGCATGACGCTATGTTGAACGCTAGGCAAAGATAAGAGAGAGGGTTATCGAATATCTCTCTGGTAGGTTCAAACTCACCGCGTGTCGTTTTTGAAAAACCAAAACGACATGATTAGTTTTCAATTTTTTGAAAGTGCACATATTCTACGAACTCTAGGATTTTTTTATATTTTTTCTACATAAAATGAAATTTTGAAGGGAAATGAAGCTGTTTTTTTGTTTTTAAGATAGTAATCTCTTCTTATTTCACAAATATTTAGTAGATAAATACAAACGTATGTATATATAATATATCCAATAGAATATTTATTCAACTAAATTTAAAATTGTGAACTATAACTAAATATAAATTAAAATATGGGTGGAGTCCACCATGATGTGAACATGTTGGAGAAGGAAAAAACTCTATTCCTAGGGAAGGATAGGACTTGGACGTCACATGTCTCCCGCTCAATAACAAGATGTCCCAGCTAGTGCTGTCTCCTACACCTACACGGAAGGATTTGATGCTCCAAAGAAAAGAAGTAGTCTAGACGTGGTGAGGCGGTGGAGGTAGCTCATCCCCTTGCGTTGTTCTCAAGGTGAGCTCGCGCTGACGAAATCCGTGGAGAGAGGCAGCAAGGTTGGACATGAATTCTTTCAGTAGATGAGGGCAGCTCTTACTGAGATGGTCGAAGTCATCGGTTGCCATGACCGACTCAAGCGTGGTGGAGGACTCGAGCAGGAAGTCGAAGCATGCCTGCTTGAGCCCGCTGCAGCGGTGTTGGTCTGCCAGCATCAGCGTGGTCACTGCCGTGCTCGCATCAATGTGCTCGCACAACCTTCCCTCGCAGAGTAGCTTCAGCCTCTCCATGCCGTACCGATCAGCGGCTTCCATGAGATGCTGAGCCATAGCAGTACCACCACCGTCTTCTTCTAACACGGGTGGCAGTTCCTCCGTATAAGCGAACAGCAGAAGATTCCTGAAGACCTCGGCCCTGATCCCCTCGATCTCTACGCATGTGGCGGCGGCGCTCTCTTTCATCACGCCATAGAGCTCTGCCTTGAAGACAGGCGACCGCGCGGCCAGCACGCAGCGGTGCGCGGCCAAAGTCACCCCGCCGACTCGGAACCTCACGTCCGCGCCCTGCCCGCTCTGCAATAGATCACCAAAGTCACGAGGCCAATCAGGCGGTGGCATGCCGGCGGCGGGCCGCGCAGGTGGTGGTCGAGCGCCGGCGTCGAACTCGATGACCGTGATGCTGCACCGGACCGAGAAACAGTCTTCCTTGAGGAGGAATTTTTCGACTTGCTCCTTCTGGATGAAATCTTCGTAGCCCCAAAGGGCGCCCACGCATGGAAAATTACGTACTTCCCCTCCGTCGCTTCTACTATAGCGCAGCACCGGCTCTCCGGTGGTGTGGTCGAGGACGTCGAAACTGATCACGGCCTTGACGGCGAGGTAGGCAGCATCAAGGAAAGCGTAGACGGATACGAAATCGGTCGTCTCGTCCGGGAGATCACCGTTGCCGTTGGGGTAAAACAAGATGTGCCAGCTAGTGCTGTCTCCAACACGGAAGGATTTGGACCGAAGCCCCTTGCCGTTGTTCAACCCCTTGCTCATCCATGAATATCCTTGGATCTTCAGTACGTGATGTACGGTCGTCGTGCGGGCGCGGAGGGTGGATTCGTTAACGGCGACGAGGTGCTGATCAGACGATTGTCCGGAGGCCATTGCATGCAGATTGCAGAACAATATACCAATTACCAAGCGGCGGCGGCGGCGGGCCTATCAAATATGTGGTGGCGTGGACGCTAAAGCGAATCGTTTTTGGAGACCAAGTACGTATCTGGTTCAGATTCTTAGGGCATCTCCAATCGCCCCCAACGTCCTCGGAGTCCTTTTGTCCACCAGCCGCCCCCTCGGAAGCCAATTAGTGCCGTTTCGGCGGAAAATAGCGCCCGGCGCCCCCATGCGAAACCCAGCCCACTGGGTTCGGCCTGGGGGGGACGAAATGGCGCGAAACGCGGGAGAAACTGGCGTCAACAGTAACCGCCCGTGCTCGTCTTGTCGGCTCCCGCGTCGGTCAAAGGCTGCCGGACTAATGGCGTGGCGGGCGGCTAGTGAGCTCCCCCAGTCAAAAGCTGTCGGAGTTAATGGCGTGGCGCGTTCACACGACGCAGAGTAATGGCCACCCACCGCCGTCGCTTCGCCTGGCCGCGGGGCGCTATAAAATCCCCCGACTCTCGCCGCCCATCGCCAGTCCTCTCTCGCCGCTTCTGCCTCACACTTCTCTCCTCTCCTCCACCACCGCGACCTAGCCATGGCCTACAACCCCGCTGACGCCGCCGCCGTGGACGGCTGGGGCCAACGCCACCTCCACAAGGAGGAGGCATGGGCACCGTACCACGCGGGCTACCCATGCCGCTGGACATGCGGGTCCCAAGCGCCTCAGCTGGGCACGGGGGGGGGGGGGGGGGGGGGGGGGTGGCAGATCAGTGCAGGAGGCGTCCCCGTGCCCCCTGGTCCTGCCGGCGAGCAGTTCAGGGCGGCGATCGCTGAGGTCCGCGGCACCCTCAGTCCGCACCAGGCAGACGACAATGATGGGTTTTGGTCCGAGTACTTCCGGCGCCGCCACGACGAGGACGTCGCCGACCGCGGCAACAACGGACCAGTGGAGGGCCACTGCAACTCGACCGGGCGCAAGCGGTGGTGGGGCGGCGAGCACCGCACTCTGCCGTGGGTGCTCGACTACTTCGAGCGCGGCAACGAGCCCCGACTAACGATGCTGCCGCGCTCGTGGATGCCGCGCCGGATGGGCGCGGGCTCCTCGTCCTCCTCCTCCTCCGGCGCTGCGACCGCACCGACACTGGCGGGCACCAGGTACGCCTCACTCTCTCCTCCACTGGCGGGGACGAGGTACGCCTCGCTGATGACCCACAAGTATAGGGGATCGCAACAGTCTTCGAGGAAAGTAAAACCCAAATTTATTGATTCGACACAAGGGGAGCCAAAAAATATTTATAAGCTTTAACAGATGATTTGTCAGATCAGTTGCACCTGTGAATAGACTTGCTCGAGGAAGATTATCAGTAGCAATAGTTTTATAGCAGAGACAGTAATGAAATAACAGTAATAGGAGAATTAAGACAGCGATTGTGATTGAAGTAGACAGCATGATTAAAATATTGTAGGCACATCGACGGATGTACGGGCGTTGCATGTACAAGATAATTCATGTAATAACATAGCATAGACATTTGCAGATAAATGATATAAACCATCCAAGTATTAACTAATCATAAGCATGAATTCTAATTTAGTTGTGCGTACTCGCAATGAGAAACTTTCCGTCATCTTTTGTCCTGGCAGCCCGTTTGCACTCAAGGAAAACTACTGGCAATTAAGTTACTCGTTTTAATAAAGTACCGGAGCAAATCATTAACACTCTGTGAATACATGTGATCCTCAAATCATAGACATTCCCTCCGGTTATCCCAATTGTTGTCACTTTGGGGCCATCGGTTCCGGACAATAACGTGTGTATACAACTAATAGATATGATTCAAAACAATAATTATCATCATAATTCAATAACATGTTCAGATCTGAAATCATGGCACTCGGGCCCTAGTGTCAAGCGACAACGAGAAACTTGCACATCATCTTTTGTACTGCCAGCCCGTTTGCAGCGGGGCCTCAATGGAAACTACTGGCAATTAAGGTACTCATTTTAATAAAGTACCGGAGCAAAACATTAACACTTCGTGAATACATGTGATCCTCACATCATAGCAATTCCCTCCGGTTATCCCAATTGTTGTCACTTTGGGGCGATCGGTTCCGGACAATAACGTGTGTATACAACTCATAGATATGATCCAAAACAATAATTATCATCATAATTCAATAACATTTTCAGATCTGAAATCATGGCACTTAGGTCCTAGTGTCAAGCATTAAGCATAACAAGTTGCAACAATGACGTAAAACACCGATAACGGATACTAGGCACTATGCCCTAACAATCTTACAACTATTACATGATTGATCTCATCCAATCAGTACCATCCCCTCAAGCCTACAGCGGTGAATTACTCACTCATGGATGGGGGAAACATGGATGGTTGATGGAGAGGTGGTGGAGATGACGATGGCGACGATCCTCTTTGATTCCCCGTCCCGACAGGGTGTCAGAACAGAGACTTCTAGTCCCCGAACTAGGGTTCGCGATGGCGGCGTTGCACGGTTGTTGTCGTGGGATTGGCACGACAGATGTTTCCGGGTGGAAACTTGAGATGAGGGGCTTGGCGGCTTCCGACATCAGGAGCTTGTCTAGCGTGGCGTGGGGAACAAGAGTTTACCCAGGTTCGGCCCCTCGTCTTGAGGTAAAGACCTACTTCCAGCTTCGGCTTTATTGATTAGGGTTTCGAAGACTCGGCGCCTTAGCTTCCGGGTCTCGAGATTACAATGGTGTCTCTCCTATGACTTGTGTCGATTGAACTTAGATCTCTAGGAACCAGGAGACCCCCTTATATAGGCGACGGGTCTCGTTGGAAGTACAAGGCCGGGTCTGGGTTCCTATCATACCCAGACTCTGCTCTAAGTCCTCTAAACCTTTTCTTTCGTTAGCAGGACTCCGTCTTGTATTTGGTCTCCAGCCTTCTGGATCCTTCTTGCTTGCGGGCCAAGTTACACCTTGCGCGCCGGCCTACGTGTCACCCGACCATGTCTTTATGCTCGATCCGGCCCAGGCTCCTGCCAGGCCGGCTTATCTTCTATGTCGGTGGGCCTACCGGGTTATGATCCCCCCAACAGTAGCCCCTAGGATAACTTGGACATCAGACTGGACTTGCTTCACCTTTGCGCCTTGGAGCATGTTTCTGGGGGAAGTCGTCAGTCCTTTTACCCGGGTTATCTGAAAAAAAAATAAACAACTTATTAAGCAAGCAGGCTCTCGAGTGTCTCGCTCAGCCGGCCTGATGCTTGGTCAACTGCTCGTAACTGAAAGGGCATGTGCCCTCACGTATGGTTTTGGTAATTAATGACAATCCCTAAGGACTAATGTGTGTTTTGAGCATATTGCAAGTATGGCTTGAAGTTGTCAAGGCATCACCTATATGAAGAAAGGTGGTATCTTCCATGGGCTTGCAACAAGAAGACCAATTAATATAGCTCATGGAGGATGATGTCATGCCATGATCGTCATCAAGGTTGACTAGTGCAAGACAAGGGAAGCTGCCGGAGACATGAAGACGAAGCTAAGCGAGACTCTCCCATAATGGAGTATGGGGGAGTATATGGAGGAGTCTTCATCAAGCATGTGCTAGCAAGCGCAATCAAGAAAGGTGGTCCACTTGAAGAGATCAAGATCGTCATCATCTAGCTCAAGTGGATAGCTCAAGGCAAAGGTATGATCTTGATATGGCTATATGATAGATAGGCGTACTATCAAGAGGGGCTCTCGAGTGAATAACTTGATCGTATCTTTGTGGAGAGCTCAAACTTTTGCATGCTTGGCATATCATCTTTCTTGGTTCTTATTTGGCTTTTCTCCTTGTTGGTTTTTTGGTTCTTGTCGTGATCTTCATGACAAGACCAAGTTCTTCGAAAACGGTTTTAGTTTGGAAAACTCGTTGCGTTTTCGGTGTGGAAATATTACCGGTTCAACCTTGAGGAAAGTTCCACACCTTCACATGTGTGGGGACTTTGCTCTATTTATGGTTTGCAATATTTCCGGACCTGGTTCGGATATTTCCGGCCCTGGTTCGGATATTTCCGGACAACAAGTTGCAGTTTTCGCCAAGTCTTATTTGCCTTCAGCACTGATCTTTTCTCAGCTCGCGTCGGAATTCCTACCGGAGATTTCCGGGGTCCTGAAATCTCTGGACCTCAGTTCGGAAATTTCCGGACTGGAGATTCCCAACGGCTAGAAATCAGGGAGGGGCTACAAATACCTCTCCCCTTCTTCTTCCTCAGGTTGACGACTTTCCCCTCTCTCTCTTGCCATTGTTGACCTTGGGAAAGCTTGCCCCCTCTCAAATCCTCCCATGATTCTTGCATATCTTTGAGGGAAAAGTGAGAGGAGATCTAGATCTACAATTCTACCAATCCATCTCTCCTCTAAGTGAAGGGAACATAGTGGATCTAGATCTTTGAGTTCCTTTGTGGTTCTCCCCCTTTGTTCTTGCTCTCTCTTATCCCCCCATAAGCATTAGTTGCTTGTGGTGGGATTTGGGAGTGTAGGATTTGTCTCCTTTGTGGTTTCTTGGTTCTTCCTCTCTTATTAAGCATTTGTTGCTTTGTTGGAATTTGAGAGTGAAGGACTTGAGCACTTTGTGTGTTCTTGCCATTGCATCTTGCATCGGTTTGAGCCTTCCACGAGGATTCGTGGTGGTGAAATTCGTGAGCTTGTTACTCTTGGGTCTTGGACCCTAGACGCCTTAGTGGCCGCCTTTGTGGCATAGGACCTTTTGTGGTCAAGGCCTTTGTGGCTAGTTGGGACCTTTGTGGTCAAGACCTCTTGTGGTCATTTGGGAGCCCCCAATTCGGTTGTGGGTGTGTGCCCCAAGGTTGTTGTACGGGATTGTTCTCCGCCCCAAAGGAGTTCATAGTGGAAGGTGGACTCGGACCTTTGTGGTCGAGTTCATCGGAGAAGAAGGTGAAGCCTTTGTGGCGTTGAGCAAACCTGTTGTGGTTGCTCACACCTCTCCAACGAGACGTACACCTTTTGTGGTGGAACTCGGGAATACATCCTCGTCTCCGCGTGCCTCGGTTATCCCTATACCCGAGCTCTTTACTTATGCACTTTACTTTGTGATAGCCATCGGGCTTGAAGTTCTTTACCTTGCTATCCCTTTTTCGTTTGTCTTGCATAGCATAAGTTGTTGGTGCACATAGGCGAACCTAGTATATTTAGGTTGTGTCATTGATAAGTTAAACGCTAAGTTTTATTCCGCTTTTATCAAGCCTAAATTGTAAAAAGTGTTCCTCGCCTATTCACCCCCCCCCTCTAGTCGACGTCTTTCCTTTCAGTAACCCGACCACCACTTGCCGGCTTTCACTTCTCTAAGACTTTGACTTTCTTTATCCCTTCTCTTGTCTCCCGGTCAACCTTCTTGGTCAACGACATATTTAATGTCCATCCATGCGCGGGAATCGAGGAGACAATAACCACCTCGGGGGAACAAAGATCTTGTTAGGAATATCTCATGCCGGTCAAATATTGTCCCCCAAAGTCATCATTATCCTTCCACTTTTACCATCCTGCCCCTAGGTCAAACCCTGGAGGCCTATAAATAAAGTGGCCCGGGGGAAGCTAACAACTCATTCTCCCCCGAGCGCATCAACTTCATCTTCCTCCCCGAGCTCAACGTCCCGAGCTCTCCGCCTGCCTTCTCTCTCCTCGCGCGTGAGCTCCTCCGATCCGTTCGTCCTCTCGCGTCCCGAGATCTACGCGCGATAACTTGATCCGCGCCCCACTGCTTCTCCATATGGTAAGCATCCTCACCGATTTGTCTTTCTTATTCCTCCTATTCTTTTGGGATGAACTCATGTTCTTTCCTTCTATGTTCTTCGTGTTCTTGATATCCCCGCATCTCTGCACATTTATCTTGGTTTTTTACCACGGATTAGATCCATTTTGGCGCACATTACTCCTTCCTCGTGATTTCTTCTTTTTTTACATCCGGGCACTTCGTTCTTTCTTGAGCTCGTTCTGACGAACCCGCACGCGCTCTTTGCAACTCTTCAGACTTTCTCCCTTAATCTTTATTTTCCGAGGTGATGTAGATCCATTTCGACTCTCACTGTTCATTGCTTTTCCTGTTTCTTCTTGTTTTATCGTTGGATATTTATCTTCCCGTGTTGTTCATCAGTGAACTACACTACTGCCCTTTGATCTTCTTTTTCTGCCACATTCTTGTGAATATTTTGATCCATCCTAATCTTCCTTTTCTGTTATCTCTTGTCGTAGGTTTCCGGTTTTCATCCATCACTATGCCTGTCAAGTCCGCTGCCCAATGCGTCCCGAAGAAGGTGAAGAGGACACCCGGCGCCGGGTCTTCCGGGACAGTCGTCGTGGAGAAAATGAAACGCAAGGCGGGGTGCAGCTGGGGCAAGTCCACCATCCGGGAAAGCCGGCTCCAGGTACTGGCCAAACTTGGTATGCTTCCGCCTCAGTCGGAGGCCCACTGGAGGGTCCAATATGAAGAAGAAACCATGCCGCAATCCGGACCCGACGAGGTAGTTCTCTTCGCCGATCACATCACCCGGGGTTTCAAACCCCCGGGTTCTCTTTTCTTCCGCCAGATCCTTGATTATTTCCAAATCCGTCTACAAGACATAGCGCCAAACTCGGTGCTTAACATCTCCCACTTGGTCGTTCTTTGCGAAGCCTATCTCGGCATCGCGCCCAATCTTTCTCTCTTCCTTGAATTCTACTACTGCAAGCCCCAACGGGAACACCCGGACGGGCCTCTTCTTTCCTGCAGCGGGGTGACGATCCAGCGCCGCCGCAATCTCGTTTTTCCGGGTGTGGTTCTTCACTCACACCCGAAGGACTGACATAAAATTTGGTTCTAGTGCCAGTCATCTACTCCTGAGGGTGAGCCAGCTCTTCCCGGCTTTCGCGCCGAGAGGCTCACCCTTAATGATAACATGAACTCCTTCGCCTCCCCCAAAGACAGGGAGGCGATTACTCCTCTTGTTGGCCGGGTTTGCGCCCTGATGGCCCACGGGCTCACCGGCGCAGACTTGGTCAAGTGCTGGATGGGATGGCACATCATGCCACTCGGCATCAGGTCGGGTTTGATGTGTCAATATTCCGGGTCCCTTGATGACCCGTTGCGCTTCAACAAGAACCAGCACACGGAGGAGGCGCTGGTCCGGATCACCCAGAAGATTGTCAACGAATCTCTGGAGGCTTTGAGAAACACCGGCCTTCCGCCTTTCAGTGCTGCCAAACCCTTGAAGCCGGTAGTTTTTGAATCCTCTGTCTTTTTCCTTATGCTGAAGTTTTCTCTAAGCTGTAACTCTGAATCTCTCAGGCGGACGACACTTGGTGGTTCGCGGCTTTGCCCTACTTGCCAGACTCTGCCGATGAGTCTGGTAATGTTGAGGAGGCCGGCTTCGAAGCCGGCGTAGAAGAAGAAGAGGAAGGTGAGTTAAACTCCATCACCCGGCTCTTCCTTGACTTAATGGACGACGACCTTCGGGAAAGCCGGTCTTCCCCTAATGTTGAGACAAATCTATCACATACGGTCCTTCCGTCCACGGACCCGGCTCCTCCGGCTACCAAGAGGAGGCTTCGTTCAGACTCCGCCGAGGTAACTTCATTCTACTGGAATTTGTCTTGCTCTCGTACTTTGCTCTAGTTATTTGCTGAACTTGTCTTGTGTTTGTCACGAGGAAAAGGAAGCTCGTCGCAAAAAGCGCCGGTTCGGTCTTCCGATTCTGACGAGCCGCTCTTTGAAGGTATTTCCCACAACCCGACTCCTCGCCGGGTTAAGCCTCCACAGAAGCGCCCTTCTGTTATTTATCCTTTAGCCGAGACTGAACGGACGTCTAAGTCTCGATCTCTAGCAGTTTCTTCAGATTCAAGCGATGATCTCTTTGGCGGCTTTGCCGTCAATAAGGGGTAAGCTTCTTTCCTCTTTCACTTTTCTTGTCACTATTTTGTCTGTTATAACCATCTTTCTTTTGTGCAGAGCTCGCACTACTCCATCCTCTCCCCCGACTGTCAATGAGACAGTCGCTACCTCGCTCCTCCGTGCCGAAGGAGGGGCTGCTAAGTCGACGACACACCCGGCTTCTCCCAAAACGTCCGGCTTACCGGATGTGGAGATTACCGGCTCTGCCATGGGGGATAAGACCGTCGACTCCCGCATCTAAGACCACCGCGCCGGGTGCCACCACGTCCAAATCTTCAACCGGCAAGGCGCCCGGCTTCCAGTCCTACAAGGACTTGGACTTGTCAGCTCTCTTCAGGGAGGTCCATAGGCGCGTGGGCGAGAAGCGTCAGGAGGAGGACAACGTCCTCGCCGAGCTCCGGGAAAAGTTTGAGGTATGCACATATAGCTCCTCTAGTCCCCAAGTGTCGGTTTATCATCTTGCGATGACTCGGGACTTACAATATGACTTTTTCTTTGTTTTTATAGTGTAGCCTTTGTTGAGTAGTCCCCAAGAGTTGCAATGACTGCTTGCAGTATTCCGGGTCTTCATTTGCATGCTTGCTTTTACTTTCAACTGAGTAGTCCCCAAGGGCCGGGTTATCGCTTGCGATACTTCAGGTCTTCTTGTTGAACTTACTTTCTGAGCCCATAATTGAGTAGCCCCCAAGTGTTGGGTCCTAGCCTGCACGACCTGGGACTTATAACAATTTGGGCTTTTTTATTCTCACTCGCCATTTCATGACCCTTTTCTTTGTTTCTTGTTTCAGGACCAAACCCGCCAGCAAGGCCATGCCCTTGACGTTGTCAAGGGGGAGTTGGAGTCAGAAGCCATCCACCGTGGCAAGCTTGAGAAGAAGGTCGCCGAGCTTGGGAAGAAGCTCGACGAAATTGCTGAAGAGAACTCCCACCTCCAACAAGAGATGGAGGAGCATGAGACTAGCTGGACGGAGCAGCGTGACACGTTGCAGGAGGATCTGAATGCCTCCAACGCCAAATATGAAAAACTTGTCTCGTTTCTCTCTGAGATAATGGCCTCACTCTTTGGTAAGCCGGCTTTGTCTTTGAATTCCTTTGTCTTTTTGCTTTAGTTTGGTCTTTCAGCTTATACTTCTGTCTTTTCTTGTCTCAGGGTCTTGGAACCTGATATGTCAGCTTGAGCCGGAGGGGAAGATGAAAGTCGTCTATACCCTAGCGCAGCAGCTGTACTATGGTGCAGGCAAGGCTTTGATGGTGTGTCACGGCTGGGAGAAGCCACCGACGTAGCAGGCCAAATTTCTCCAACAACTGAACGTCCTGCCGGCTTGGCTCGACACCTGGAGGAGGTCTGCAGCTCGCCGTGTTGCTATGCGCATCTTGGCTTTGACCAAGGCACATTACCCGGCCGTTGACACGGAGCTGCTGACCCGGGGGTGGCCTTCCAAAAGTGACGGGTCTCCTCTTACCAAGGAGGACATCAAGGTTATCGACGAGAAGACCCGACACCATGCGACACTTCTTACAGATACCTTGAGCTTGAGCCACTTCCAAACCGGCTTTTCAGCTGACGGCGCCAAGTTGTATCCAAAGGAGCCGGTGACTACGAAGTTGGACCCGAGCTACATGGCTCCTATTCCGACTCAGCCAGAGACTACTCCTTCGTCCGGGACTCCCGTTGTGCCGGCTCCTCCTCGTCCGGCTTTTCCTTCAAGTCCCTTCCCGAGTGTCTTTGAGATATCTTGGGAGGATGCTGAGTGTTTGGCCAAGAGGAAAGACAAAAAGAAGTTTGCCGCCTCCGGTTCCTCCGGCTTAGCCCCCAGCTGCTCCAACTGAGACTGGCCCGGCAGTATAATCCGGCTTGTAATTTTTGTCTTGAACTTTTCCTGTTGAAACTCGTATTCTCTTGGCATGTACGTCATGTAATAGGTTAGCTTAAACTTATGGAGCTATACCTGTTCTGATGCGCCTTCGTGCGCCTGAAAACTTGCTTTGAAATGATAGCCGGTTTTGGCCGGATTTGCAAGTTTGAATTTGGTGTCAATGACCCTTTTGGTTTCCTTTGCTTCTACCTAGCCGGCTTTCGTGTGACATCTTGTGCATAAAACTCTAGGTCAGTCAGGGTCTGCTAAGTCCCGAAGGGCATCATAGTCAGATTGAAAGCCAGATTTTTAGCATCGGGTCAGAGTGGCATCAATGCCGGGTTAGAATAACATCAAGCTAGCAGGCAAGAATAACCAAGAAAACGGTGGCGTCTCTGCCGGATCTTGATGTTTCAACTTGCAATTGATAGTTAGCAAGCCCCCCAAGACCCCTTTAAAAAATAAGGATATGAACTTTGTGGCGTCTCTGCCGAGTCTTGAGTTTTCAACTTCTAACTTTTAGTTAGTAAGCCCCCAAGACCCCTTTCAAAACATAAATATCTGAATATAACGGCGTCTCTGCCGAGTCTTGAGTTTTTAAATTCTAACTTTTAGTTAGTAAGCCCCCAAGACCCCTTTCTGTATGACAACTGAATATCTGTATAAACAAACTCTTTTCTTCAGAGAAGTTCTCTTTTATTTATCATAAGATATGTACATAGCTAGCAAGCCGCCTCATTAAAAACCTTCCAGTCCCCTTAGGTACCCTGGTAAGGAAAAGAGCGCGTCTGAAACCTGTCAAACTGAAAAAATACAAAAAAGGGGTGGAACCCGTCTTATCCGGGTCTTCTTCTGTCTAAGTGTAGTATGGCCTAAGCTCTGCTATATTCCAGGGCCTGTCATTCTCTGTCATTGGGTATCTCGTGTGATCTGTGTTGGGTCCTGTCAGCTCGGTTTCTTCTCTGAGGTCCACCAAGTAGTAGGATCCATTGTGTAGGTTTCTGCTTATCACGAAAGGTCCTTCCCATGGAGGAGTAAGCTTATGAAAGCCGTCTCTGTTCTGAGTAGTCTTAGGACCAAATCTCCTTCCTGGAAAGTCCTTGATCTAACCCCGCGACTATGGTATCGCCTGAGGTCTTGCTGATATATGGCTGATCTTGCCAGGGCTAGTTCTCTTGCTTCCTCTAGTAATTCCACTGAGGTCAGCCGGGCTTGCTCGTTTTCTGTCTCCACATAGTTTGCGACTCTTGGAGAATCATGGAGGATATCACTGGGCAACACGGCCTCCGCCCCATAAACCATGAAGAAGGGGTGAAGTCTGTTGACCTGTTTGGGGTTATGTTGATGCTCCAAACAACTGATGACAATTCTTCTCCCCAAGCTCCGGCTGCCCTGATCAGTGGAACCCGGAGTCTTGGTTTTACTTCTCTGAGCAGCTCCTGGTTTGTTCTTTCAACTTGGCCGTTTGATTGGGAATGTGAAACTGAAGCAAGGTCAAGCCGGATCCGGTTGTCTCCACAGAACTTCTGCATCTCTCCGAGTGAAAAGTTTGTCCTATTGTATGTAATGATACTGTGAGGGTATCCGAATCTGAATATAATTTTCTTCAAGAACTTGACTGCAGTTGTTGCTGAGCAACTATTGACGGCTTGAACCTCGACCCACTTTGTGAATTTGTCCACTGCTACCAGGAGGTGTGTTTTCTTGCCGACTGATGGCTGGAAAGGTCCAACCATGTCCATACCCCATACTGCGAAGGGCCATATGATTGGGATGGTTCTTAAGTCTTGAGCCAGCACATGTATCTGCCTTGCATATCGCTGACATCCATCGCAAACCCGGGCTATGTTCTCCGCGTCTGCCAAAGCCGTCAGCCAGAAGAAACCGTGTATGTACGCTTTGGCTACCATTGATCTTGTTGATGCATGATGTCCGCAATCTCCTGAGTGGATCTCCTGTAATATTTTCCGGCCTTCTTCTAGTGAGACACATCGCAAGAAAACTCCTGATGTGCTCCTCTTGTGTAACTCGCCATTGATGATGACCTACGCCTTGGCTCGGCGCACGATTTGTCTTGCAAGAACTTCGTCTTGCGGTAACTCTTCTCTTAACAGATAAGCCAGATATGGCTCTGTCCATGATGGGGTTTGGTGTAAGGCGGCAACCAACTGAGATTCCGGGTCATCTGGAACTGCGAGCTCCTCTTATGTTGGAAGCTTGACTAACGGGGGATATAACTTGGCCTTGAACACATTGGGTGGTATCGGGTCTCTCCTAGAGCCGATTCTTGATAAGGCATCTGATGCCTCGTTCTTTCTTCTATCGATGTGCTCCACTTGATACCCGGAAAAGAAACCGGCTACCCTGTCGACTTCTCTTCTGTATGCTGCCATATTGGCATCCTTTCGATCCCAAGTCCCTGATACTTGCTGTGCCACTAGGTCCGAGTCACCGTAGCACATGATCCTCTTGATGTCCATCTCCTTGGCGACTCTCAGGCCGTGTAACAAAGCTTAATACTCGGCGATGTTGTTTGTGCATGGCTCGAAGTGTATGTGTAAGACGTAACTCAGCTTGTCTCCTTTTGGCGAAGTCAGAACGACGCCGGCTCCCGATCCTCCGAATAGCTTAGACCCGTCAAAGTGCATGACCCAATGCTTGATACTCGGCGCGGGAGGTAAGGGGTCAAACTCGGTCCAATCGTTGATGAAATCAGCTAAGGCTTGAGACCTGATTGCTGTCCTTGGCTCATAATTGATGTGATAAGGCCCCATCTCGATGGCCCATTTTGCTACTCTGCCCGTTGCCTCTATGTTTCTGATTATTTCTGCTAAGGGAGCCGCGCTCACCACTGTTATGGGGTGTTCCTGGAAGTAATGTGGCATTTTCCGGCTTGCCATGAAGACTCTAAAGACCAACTTCTGCCACCGTGGGTATCTTTGTTTTGACTCGGTCAGGGCCTCACTGACATAGTAAACCGGCCTCTGAACCGGGTATTCTTTGTCTTCCTCTTTCCTCTCCACGACAACCACGACACTAACAGCTCGTGAATTGGTAGAGACATATAGCAACATTGGCTCCTTGCTTGTGGGAGCCGCTAAGACTGGCGATGTGGATAGTGTTTTCTTCAAATCCTCAAAGGCGTCATCAGCTTCCTGATCCCACACGAACTTGTCTGATTTCTTCAACAACTTGTAAAGTGGAAGTGCTTTTTCTCCCATCCTTGCTATGAATCGACTCTGGGTTGTGAGGCACCCTGTCAATTTCTGGACATCATTTACGCATTCCGGCTTCTTAAGGTTCATGATCGCCTTAATTTTGGCCGGGTTTGCCTCTATTCCTCTTTCTGAGACTATGAAACCCATCAACATGCCTGCTGGTACCCCGAACACGCACTTGGTCGGGTTTAGCTTCATATGATACTTGCGGAGATTGGTGAAGGTCTCCTTCAGGTCATCTAAGAGTGACCCGGCTTTCTGTGACTTGATCACAACATCATCAACATAAGCATGAACGTTGCGCCCGATCGGATCCTCAAAACACTTATGAATACACCTCTGGTACGTTGCCCCTACGTTCTTAAGGCCGAAGGACATTGTCTTGTAACAAAAGGCTCCAAAGTGTGTGATGAATGATGTCTTCTCTTGGTCTTCTACTTTGAGCTTGATCTGGTGATACCCGGAATAAGCATCCAGGAAACACAACAACTCGCTGCCGGCTGTGGCAACGATTATCTGGTCTATCTGAGGTAGCGCAAAAGGATCCTTTGGACATACTTTGTTCAAACTTGTGTAATCAACACATATTCTCCACTCTCCATTCTTTTTCAACACGAGGACTAGGTTAGCCAGCCACTTTGGGTGATACACTTCCATGATAAATCCGGCCCCTAGAAGGCGGGCTATCTCCTCTCCGATGATCTTTTTCCTCTCTGCATTGAAACGGCGCAGTCCTTGCTTTACTGGCTTTGCTGCTGGATCAACATGTAAGCTATGCTCAGCGAGTTCGCTCGGTACACCCGGCATGTCTGAGGGGGACCATGCCAAGATATCCCGACTCTCACGGATGAACTCGACGAGCACGCTTTCCTATTTCGGCTCCATGTGAGACCCGATCGAGAACTGCTTGGATGAATCTCCTTCCACGAAATCAACCATCTTGGTATCCTGGGCGGATTTGAACTTTATCTTCTCTTCTTCGTGAGCCGGTTTATCCAGGACACGCTCTTCAGTCGGGTCTACCTGAGACTTGTATTACTTCAGCTCCTCTTCTAAACAGGCCTGATCTGCCATGATGGCATCACCTCGATCACACTTGATTGCCATGTCTTTGCTTACTTCAACAATTATGGTTCCCTGGGGACCCGGTATCTTCAATTTGAGGTAAACATAACACGGTCTTGCCATGAATTTGGCGTAAGCCGGCCTTCCGAATAAAGCTTGATATGGGATCTTTAAATCTACCACCTCAAATGACAGGAACTCTGATATGTACTACGCCTTGCTTACTCCAAAGGCTACCTCCAAGCTGATTTTGCCGATCGGGTGAGCCGACTTTCCTGGTACTATGCCGTGGAAAACTTTTGATGTTGGTGTTAGCCGGCTCTCAGATAGACCCATCCTTTGAAATGTGTCCAGGTATAAGATGTTGATACTGCTTTCTCCATCCATCAAGACCTTGTTCAAACGAAATCCATCGACCTGTGGTGCTACCACCAGGGCTAGGAGACCCGGGTGATCTTCTCTACTCCATGTGACTGGTTGTTCTGAGCACCTCAGATATCTTGGTATGGTTGTTGCTACGGCATTGGCCTCTCTTTCCTTCAACTTTTGCTCTCTTCTAGATGTGCTAGTGGTGAACACATGATACTGCCCCTGACTATGAAGCTCTTTCAGAGTTTGTTGATAAGCTCCCCCCTGATTTTGATTTGACCCGGCATTGTTGTTTGGTGGTCCCTGAGACCCGGACCCTTGCCCTTGGTTGGCCGAGTTACCGTTGTTTCCATGGTTCCCATGATTGCCAATGTTCCCGTTTTTTCAATTGAAGTTGCCTTCGTTCTGCTCTAAAGACTGCTCGTGTCTCCTCTATGCTCTCATGTCAGCACATTGTGCTAACGTGTGACTAGCTGGTTTACCGTTCTTGGCGTGCCTAGGGAACGGCATATTGTATATCTCGCTGATATTTGGCCCTCTTGCAGGACCGCCTCTGAAGTTTCCACCGGGTCTCGGTCCTCTGTAACCTGTGGCTTGGGTGGTTCCAACAAACTCTGAATTTCCTCCCTCATAGAGTCTTTTGTTGTTGTTTTGATTTCCGCTGTTCTGGTTTGGCGCCGGGTTACGCGCTGCGTTGACCCGGTTATTCTTTTGCTGCTCTTCCGTCTCGCCCACTCTTTTGTCTGTTGCTGCATACTTGTAAGCAATTGAAACTACTTCACCTATGGTGATGTCCCGGCGAGCCGGATCTTCCCTCATACGTCCGAGTTTGTGCGTTAAAGAATCAAACGCGTAGTTGAGCCGAGATATTGATTGATGACTGTAAGATCTCTGTTATCCGGGCTACCCATTGCCTTGCTGACTCGGTCTTCCTCATGACGCACCGATCAAGATCTGCCTCGGTGTACTGTTTCTTGCATGCTCCGACAAAATTTGAGATAAATGTCGTCTTGAGTTCTTCCCATGAATGGATGATGTTCGGCGGAAGCCGGTCAAGCCAGATCTTGGGTGCTCCTTCTGCCATCATCAGATACAGGTATCGCGCACACAAGTTTGCTGTTGCGTTCTTCATGTCCATGGCCATGCTATAACCACTCAGCCACGTCTCCGGGTTCATGTTTGGCTCATAGTTGACAATCTTGCTCGGCTCTTTGAATTTTTCTGTAAAAGGTTCTGATCTGATTGCATCTGATAAACACTAGGGCCCTGTCAGGTTTGCTGACGAGCCTCCTCCCGGACCCGGTGCTGGTGAATTCACGACGAGTCTGGGGTGAGCCGTAGCTCCAACTCCCACTCCGGCTTCTGGTGCGGCAAGTCCGGCTGCCGCACGTCTTGCTCTTGAACTGTCTACTATGGACTGGGCAGCAGAGGTGGCCGGCGCGGTCACCCTCCGTGGTGCAGGCGCTTGCTACTGTTGTTGTGGCCGTGGTGTAGTTGATGTACTTCAGGTTGCGGTGCTGGCCGGTTTACCGGTCCCAACCTGTTTTGATTTGATCTTGCTGCTACCGGCTCTGGATGTCGGGTTCTGGTACGGCTCCTCACCGGCTCTGAGTTGAAAGCTTGTGAACCTCGTGGGTTATTGTTTTGCTGGACCACGGCTGTCCGTAGTAGATCTACAACTCTCCTTGCCTCTAAGCCGGCCGGTGAGTTGTCGAAGGGTATTTGCTCTAGGGCGTGTGTCGCTGCAAAAATATTGTCAACTGGGTTATTGTAATGACCCGGAGGAGGATCACACCTGGGTGGTGGTGGTGGCGGTTGCTCGATGACTGCAACTCCGGCTCCTGCTGAGTTTCTAGCTGGTGCTCCTGGTAACCTGGCTGGGGGCGCGCCTGCCCCTGGCGCCGGGTTAACCGTTGCCACTGGTACTGGTGCAGGCACCGCGTTTGGTGTTGTCTGATACTCCAAAATCCGAGGTGCTATGGTGTTTGTCCTGGTTGGTAGATGAAGCCGGCTTCCACTTCTCCTATTCTGGATAGCAGTTAGCTCGTCTCTTCTTCTCTAGAGGGTGTTCCTTTCTTCCAGTAAGCTCTGCTCTTGCTGAATCACCAACCGCTCTCTATCCTGTATGCGCCGGATCTCGTCCGCGTTCTCTTGATTTTCCCTTGCCACTGCTTGCCTTAGGTCTTCTAACTCTCTCACCATGGCCGTATTGTTGTTTGTTATGTCTCCCTGATGTTGCGCCGGGCTTGCTGATGTTCCCGCAAGTACGTGCTGTTGCAAAAGCGGTGGTCTGACCAAGTTGGTCGGGTTTGATGCTGGCATGGGTGTTTGTGCTAATATTGGGTTTCCAAGGGGAATCCCGTACAGGTCCCAACGGTGCCGGGTAATCTTTATCTGCAAGCCCATCTCCATAACGATCCTCAAACAAAGGTAACATTAATTCTGTGTCTGTATCCAGATCTGACATATTGGCGGGGGTGACGATGGAATCCTGCATGACCCGGATCGCCGACTCTCTCTCTCTCTTCTGGTGATCCAACTGATCCTTCTATGTCCGTCTGGGCCATCGTGGCTGACCCGGACTCTGATTTGAACTCCGGCTCGTACTGCTCTCTGTCGGCTCCGCTAGATCGGATCACACCGACGAAAACATCGATCTGCCCAAAGATGAGCATAGATACGGTTTCCAAGAAATCTGCCTCTTCTGTCCAGCCAGAGTCATCCACGATCCGCTCCCCTCCTGGAAGCGTGTGGATCTGGCCGATAGCTAGGTTTTCCATAGCTCGCCGCGCTTCTCCCGAAAAAGTGATGCTCTTGGCCACATGCCCCACGGTGGGCGCCAACTGTCGTGGGATTGTCACGACAGATGTTTCCGGGTGGAAACTTGAGATGAGGGGCATGGCGGCCTCCGACATCAGGAGCTTGTCTAGCGTCGCGTGGGGAAACAAGGGTTTACCCAGGTTCGGCCCCTCGTCTTGAGGTAAAGAGCTACTTCCTGCTTCGGCTTTATTGATTAGGGTTTCGATGACTCAGCGCCTTAGCTTCCGGGTCTCGAGATTACAATGGTGTCTCTCCTATGACTTGTGTCGATTGAACTTAGATCTCTAGGAACCAGGAGACCCCCTTATATAGGCCGTGGGTCTCGTTGGAAGTACTAGGCCGGGTCCGGGTTCCTATCATACCCGGACTCTACTCTAAGTCCTCTAAGCCTCTTCTTTCCTTAGCAGAACTCCGTCTTGTATTTGGTCTCCAGCCTTCTGGATCCTTCTTGCTTGTGGGACAAGGCACACGTTGCGCGCCGGCTTACGTGTCACCCGACCCATGTATTTATGCTCGATCTGGCCCAGGCTCCTGCCAGGCCGGCTTATCTTCTATGTTGGTGGGCCTACCGGGTTATGATCCCCCCAACAGTTGTGTTCTCTAGAAAAGTATCTATCCCGTTGGGTTTTTAGGTCTCGAGGGTTAAGTAGCTGCGAGGGGGTCACGAGGAGGCAGGCCCGTGGGCCACACCACCCCCTGGCGCGGCCAGAAGGCTGCCGCGCCACCAGGTGGTGTGGTGCCCTCGTGGCTCCCCTCTGGTTGGTCTTCGTGGTTCCTGGTCCCTCTCGGATGGAAAATAACTTCTGTTTGGATTTTGGGGTTTTTCTCCGAAGTTGATATTTCTGCACAAAAACAAGACACCAAGGTAATTCTGCTGAAAACAGCCTTAGTTGCATCCAAAACACACAAATTAGAGGTAAAACAATAGCAAAAGTGTTCGGGAAAGTTGATACGTTTTGGACGTATCACTCGCTCACCCCTCCACTCCTGAACTCCGGGCGCCCTGCGCCTCGCAGCGGCGCCCTCCGCATCGGCGAGGCCCGCACCACCACGGCACGCCAGCAAGCATCTCCACCGCGCCGCGTCAAGCCGAAGTGTGAGCCGAAGGAGGAGCAGGAGGAGGAGTGGCCCGGCCTAAAGGCGGCCCAAGAAGCCTCCTTCAACACCGTACAGCCGGCGGACCTGACGTTCGCCGAGAAACGGAGTCTCGGCGAGTACACGCAGCAAGAGATGGAGCGCCAGCGCCAGCTCCTTGCCGAGGCGGAGGCGAACCGCGCTCGCGTCGCCGCATTCCTCCCCCCCCCCCCCCGGCCCCCCCTCCCCCCCCCCCCCCCCCCCGCGCCGGTCCCCTACGTAATCCTCGACCCCGATAGCGAGGAAGAGGAGCCGCAACGGACCCAGCAGCAGAGCAGGTGGTACCGCGACGACGGCGAAGGCTCGAGTGGGTGGGGCGACGCCGGCGAAGGCCCGAGCGGGTGGTGCAAGGACGACGACAGCTCCGACGACGGCGGCGGCGATTCCGACTACAGCCAGGCGATCGCCGCCAGTCTCGGCATGCTCCAATAGTTTTTAGTTTACTTTTATGTCTAAATTTCTGTAATCGGCGAGTTTGAATGAAATTTAAATGAAATCGCCTGGCTTTGAATGAAATTTCGGCTCTTTTCTGCTCGGCGTTTTTTTGAATCCCATGGGCCGAAACTTGGGCTGTGGACGATTGGGAACCGCGCTCCCCCAAGTTTCAGATTAGCGTCGTTTGGCGCCGCGGCGGCAGGAAAACAGCGGCGTTTTAGGTCCTGGAGGGCGACTGGAGATGCCCTTACGTGCGTATTCTTTTTTGGAAGCGACTACGTACATTGGCGTCGTGCCTGACTGAATCATATCTTTGTCCTCTTATTGTGACCACTTAGTGTCACGGATAATACACTTAATGGTCAATTTGTCATTGAAGGAATAACACACAGTTCTCTGAGTTTTGGGGTAACTATTAGGGAAAAAATCTCATGTCTTCGACAGCATGTTCCTAGTGCCTTCTACTTTCTTTCTTTTATAGAAAACTCATATAGCTCAATCGTAATGAAGACCTTTACTGCCAAGAAAAAAACATCTTTTTCCTCACTTCAAAGTAGTTTCTAGTATTGCTCACTTGAGATTCAGCTAATATGTCAATCTACTGAGAGAAATAGAGGGTCTTATACCAGTGCAGACCAGTCAATGGTTGGTGCTTTTTGTACTTCTTCAAAACACCATCTTTATCTCTCCCTGGTTTAACATTCTTTTCTGAAACCTCCATTGTCACAGTACCTTTAGGACAAGAACCAAAGATACAATATAAGAACAAAAAATAATAGTAATTAGTCAGAACAACCTTCATCTATTTATATTCCCGAAAAGCCTCATCTGAGACAGACAAATGAAAACCATCAGACAAACATGACATATCATGAATTCCTTGACGGAAGACCACTTATGTTTAGCTTAGGAAAAGAGCCTTGGGAATTTGGTGCCCAACACATGCCCCTTCCACAAATTCTCACAAATTAGAAGTGAGAAAGCATCACCAACTTTTGTAAAAAAATATGGTACACTACCCCAAGTAGGACGTCTAGTGATATGAATTGTTGCCAAATCTCTGGGCTGGATCTAGCGGTGTTGTGAGTAGAAAGTTTTCTTTTACGAGCTCTCAGCTTGTAGCCCATATACATGAATGCAATTTCATCGCAAGATTTCACAACATAGGAATAGTACTCACACTCCACCGGCGGACGACTTTGGGCTCCTCTCCCTCCGTTGCTGCTTTGCTGGCTGGAGCAAGAGTTACCCGTCTTCTCCGTTTTTGGATAGTTCTGCCATGCCGTGTCGTTTGGGTGGTGGGAGCAACGCTCAGACAAATAAATTTGTCTCAACTCTACTCCCACACCGATGTTCTCCTTCATGACGACGTCTCATAATTGGTGGCATCGTGTGCTTGCCGATCTTTCAGATCGGTGCTTTAGGATTCATTGATGGGGTCGGCGAGGCGGTGGCGGTGACCCTATCAGGTGTGTCTCTCCTTCTGCTCTGTCCCCGTTGTTGTGACGTCGTCTCCAACGTCACAGTGAAGTAGGGAGGACATGTCGTCCATGAGTACGTTGAGAAGGTTGTCTGCCCAGGTGACAACTGGAATATAGTGTATCATGTGTTAGGTTTGTGGTTGGAGGCTGACAATTTTGGTTTTCTCGCTCGACGTCATAGTCGTGCGGGAGTATCAGATCTGGAGCTCGATGGCGTGTCAGGGGACATGTTGCCCCGGCCGTCGCGCCTCCAGTCGGTGGCCCGTTCGAGAGGGAGACATCCGCACGGACGGCGACGCCGCAACCCGGAGCCGCAGCACAGGACGCCCGGGTCCATGGGAGCCTCGTCGTCGACCTTAGGGGAAACGAAGAAAACAGAGGAAGCGCTGCAAGGAGAGAGCACTACAAGCAACGAAGGGAAACGAGGGAGAGGCTTCGCCTTGTGCATGCGACCGCCCCGACCGAGGCGGCGCCCTCCGGGAGCACGACGCCAGCTTCGGTGGAGGTTGGAGCGGCCAGGAGCCCCATGATGACCAACCTGGAGCGCCGGTTGGAGGGGAACAAGACGAGCCGGCCGTCGCGCCTCCAGTCGGTGGCCCGTTCGAGAGGGAGACATCCGCACGGACGGCGACGCCGCAACCCGGAGCCGCAGCACAGGACGCCCGGGTCCATGGGAGCCTCGTCGTCGACCTTAGGGGAAACGAAGAAAACAGAGGAAGCGCTGCAAGGAGAGAGCACCTCAAGCAACGAAGGGAAACGAGGGAGAGGCTTCGCCTTGTGCATGCGACCGCCCCGACCGAGGCGGCGCCCTCCGGGAGCACGACGCCAGCTTCGGTGGAGGTTGGAGCGGCCAGGAACCCCATGATGACCAACCTGGAGCGCCGGTTGGAGGGGAACAAGACGAAGATCGCAGGGCCGATGGCCAACCTCGAGGGACAGAAGACGGCCGTCGCGACCAGCGTCAAGCTTCCAGTCGGTGGCCAGCGCTCGTCCGCATCTTCTACGGTTCTACCCCACCCATGCCTGCTGCGTTGGAGGGCGGCCAGCTCCCGGCGCACACGGCCTGCCATTCCAGGCAAGGCGAGCTGATCCTTCGTCCCCTCCATTTCTGCGTATGTATGTCCTGCTTTCTTGTGGATGGGAGCAACTCCTGCAGGTGTTGCATCCTGGAGAGGCAACTGAGATGAAATTTGATCCACAATCTAAATTTCCACTTAGCATTGTATATTCCTGCATCAAGGAAAAAGTAAGATTCAAGAAAGTTTTGCACTTGCCATCCTTAATTAGGTGGCCAGTATGTTGTTTCGGTCTGTAAATTCCATTAGACTCATAAATTTGATGGGTTTGCTATTACTTTGTCATGTTCTATGGATTGTTACCCGGAGAGCATTCGATTGATTTTCACGATTTTGCTTTAGTTGAATTCTGTTTGATTTAAACTGTTATTTTTCTATAAAAACAAGTAATTTATTGATCATATTGAAGTCACATACAAACCAAGTACCAACAGATGGATAGGCTAATCTAGGAAAAATACATCCGGTAGCTAGTTAGCCTAGTCCTCCTGCACAACCTGACCCTCATGTCATCCACTTGATGATCATCTCCAGGCTCCTCTTCAGGATCATCGCATATAATTCTTCTGATATACGGCTTGTATCGTTCATCGCATAGAATTCTTCCAGGCTGTGCTGTGACTTCAGGAG
This sequence comes from Poa annua, assembly GCA_026929855.1. Taxonomy (NCBI): domain Eukaryota; kingdom Viridiplantae; phylum Streptophyta; class Magnoliopsida; order Poales; family Poaceae; genus Poa; species Poa annua. The sequence continues at coordinate 75,002,563 of CM049430.1, read as the reverse complement.
CTCTTCAAATGCCCTGACACCCTTCTCACCTAAAGCATTATCAGAGATGTTCAGATATCTCAGTACAGTCCCCTGTAAGGCTTTGGAGAATATGCACATCACATCAAGGGCTTCATCGTCAGGTCTTCCTGCAACAAAATCTGATATATCAACTTCAGTAAGCTGCTTTTTGATCGATTCAAAAATTGGCCCAGCAACATTGGCAGCACCAATACCAAAGCTCCTGTTGCTAAAGCAAATCCTTCTGTACGATTCCTGGTTTGGTAAGTGGACTCAGGAGTTACTTTGCTTCGTCCGTCTCAATAAAAGCATGCGTGTTACCAGATATATCAAAAACAGTATCAGCAGGCTCGAGAGGTGTATCAACATAAGGTGCTTCTGGTTCTGCGGTTGTCGTATGGCCTCTTTTCAGAACCTCCATCATCATTCTGCTAGTTTCTTAAGCGTATAACTGGACAGCAGAACATCGTCACCTTCAGGCTGCTCCTTGAAATGCTCATCCGCAGAAGCAAAGCATGTCTCTTCAATCCTTTTAGCGTTCCCATGAGCTTCTTCTTTGCCCAAACAGCCATACTTGCGAGAGAAGATGGAGTCGGAGTCGGCAGACAGGTTCTTGGCCATCCTCTCTACAAGCATTAGACGAGTGGTTTCGCTCGGCGGCCACAGTTTGATGGAGAATGTCCAGGCCTCAGAATCTGGTGCCGGTGAACCCATCTGGAAGTGTAGTACTTGACACGGCAACCTAAAGGAAGATAAAAGCACCAGGCATTAACATTTCTGTGGTTGAAGGAGATGAGGCAACATCTAAATAGTGCAATATATTGTAGATTTATCCCTAAAGTCCCAAGTATCAAGTCTACACTGCACTAAGTTAGCAGCCGTAACATCAATCCTTCTAGACAGATGCATTTGAATCAAATCCAACTATCTCCTTCACTCCTTCCGTACAATCATGAGGTTTCTGAAAAAAAAATCGCTCACAATCCAACTATCTCCCTCACTCATTCAGACTCCGCCACAGATGCCGCAAGGAATGAGACCACGTACCCAGATCAAAGAACTCGCCGCGAGATATCTGGAAGGAGGATTGAACCGACTGCGAAGATGGAATCCCCCTGCAATTCCGCGTCCGAGGGCCCACGCGGCAGCGAAGAACGGGCTCCGACGGTCGGCGAGCTGGAGGAGGGAGAGCGGCGGCTTGATTTTTGGAGTGCGGGAGGAGGGTTTCTTCGAATGGTGGATTGGAAGAGTTAGGGTTAGGATAATGGGCTGGGCCATTACGGAGGTCTAGACTGGACCACTCGGCGGGTACAACATGCAGACTTGCACTCTCCCAAGACACACGCAGTTAAGACGGAGAATTCCCGAAACACACGCAGTTAAAATGGAGAAAATCTTGTCGAAAAATACAAAAATAAAATGTAGACCAACATGGTTGTCTTTCTGGAAAAAATAGGACCCAGGGCACCCGTGCTCGTTTAGCAATATTCAAATTTTCTGGCGCTACATAGGCTCTTCCAGCACTAGCACGAGAAGAGAAATATGTCAGGTTCATCCAGCAAACTTTGTACACAGGTCATTTTCCTGTTTAGTACAATTACTCAAGCAAACAGCACAACTGAGCCAGAGAAACGTAACACAGCCTAGCTGTAACACATTACTGAGTTTAAGATTGCAACTGTTTTGCATTTACACATAAGTACATTCCATAAACAGGCAAGAAATTCTACGCGATGGGAAAAGGCGCTACATCAAATCAATGATGACTATGATCTATCAGTTATTAATGGAATACATCTCTACAAGCTATGGAGGGAGGGAGGGAGAGGTGACTGTACAAATGTGGAAGAAGATGAGACTGTTACCCTGCCATCTAAAAGCTATCTCCCATGATTAGGTAGGTAAGGTGAGTAGAAAAATGAATGATGTTGACTAAAATCTCCGAAGAGAAAAACCAGTGTCCTCTGCCTACAATCCTTTTGACTACCCTAGGAAAACGTTTGATCTTGTCTTGAGCCAATGCACCATCTCCTTATCAAGAGGAAAACTATTATTCAACACAGCATCCATCATTGGGGTGCCAAAGAATCTTGGGTCGTTCTTGAACACCCATATCCTGTCCTTCGGCCATGGACGTTGGGCCTGTTTCTCCTGTGTTCAACCATAAAAAATGCCATTAGATTTGTGACAGTAAATAAGCCAGACCACAACAGTCAGAAAACACGGCATCAAGCAAATAATTAACCACATCAAGATGACGAATACCCATGAAAATAAGGATATTACTAAGCTTTGCAGAAAAAACATATTCCTACTCGTGTCCTATGTACAGAGTCTACAACTTAGCAACTTTAGCGATCCAACATTTTCTAGAATTATTTAGTTTTATTATATCTGTAAGATAGTGAAATTTTACTATTTAATCATCTTCTTAAATTTTCTTTCTTGAATTCAACACAACATCCATAATTGGGTAATCTCAGCTTCTGAAGTAGCACTTACCATGCGTGATAGCATGAATCTCACAGTTCTGGTGCCATAGACTCGCTCCTGTGTTGGCTTTACAGACTTTACATAGAAGGAGGAGACATCTGGTAACGACATACAACCCTTTCTAGCTCTTGTCAGTCTAGACTCGGGTTCTGCATTCTGGCTGTACCAATAGATAAGCTGGGCTAAGCAATAGTTCTCCGGGTACGTCTTGCTGTACTCTTGGAAACCCGGTCCCAGTTTATCAGCATATTTGGGACCTAAATCAAGAGGACTAATATGAACTGGAGGAGATTTTACTGTCTTGTAGTCCTGCATGTGGTGTTACTTGAGTCAGCATATAGTTCAGATAAAGAAAATCACAACAATTTGTTTCACAATAAGAGAGCTTTCACTTACTCGGACTCTGAAAAAACACTTTGTATAAGCATACATGTGAATCAGATCAGCAGCGGCATCATGACGGCACTTGTATGTGCATGAAAGAGTCCGCAACTCATCACGCAACCTACAGAAGGGAGTCAGAATCCAAATTCGGATAATTGTAGGTGAGAGTGTAAGATTCCAAACATACCATAACAGAGAATTTCGGATGTCTCCCTCGATGTCTTCAGAATCAGATGGATCATGAACACGAATCTTGTCCTTGAGGTCAGTGAGTACATCTTCCTCAACGTGAGGTTCAATTGACTGAAGGAGCTCGTCAACTAATGAGCCTTCCCCTTTCCAAACGGCAGACACTAGACTTCTCCCAGTAAGCCTCACAAGAGGTGGAGGGGCATTCTTGGCGTCCCCGAATATGCACCTCATAACATATCTTACCTAGAGATAACATTTCGTCCAGAAGTCAATAGAAAGATCAAGCAAACAGAATCTTTTTTTAGTATACCGAAGGTACATTTGCCATTGCTGAAAAATCTCAAGTCATGGATAAAAATTGCTCACCTTGTCGAGTGTATGAGTTAAATTCTGTAATCTTGAATTTAATACACCCTCAGCCTGCGTGTAGAGACAGAATGAGATCAAATCATGTCAAAGGGAAACAGAAGGCGAAACCAATCCATCGGCATCTACCTGAACCTCAGCATCATTCTTCTCAGAATCCACGTTTATATCTGTAAAAAACTGGCGCTTCTCTTCCACGTTGTGCTTAAAGATCGCATCAGGAAGTTTCTGCCTCTCGAAGAATATAAACCGCACCTTTACATGAAAATTTGCCATGAGTGCTCACGAAAACTGGTCAAATCGCGTCAAAAGAGAAATTGAACAAAAAGGTAACCAAAAATTACCAGGTGGGCTGTGTAAGCAACAAGCCATCCAGGCAAACCAGCAAGCAAACAGGTACCAAGACCAGCTCTACCCAAGTCAATTAAGTCTTGTTGGGAGACGGTGTTTGCTTCGCAAGCATGTAGTAGCAAGCTGTGTCGGTCAAGTACACCGTGGAATTCCATCAACACCTGGTTGATGATGAAGTTAGTGGATGAGGTAATATCATAATGATGCAAAAGAAAAAAAGGAAGTGCTTGAGATTTAGATAAACCACAAACTCATCCTTGAACCGTTGACCAGAATGCTTATAAATTTTACCTTCTCAAAAGCTCCTTCCCCTGAAAAATTTAAATAGCTGCCGCGGCATACTTGACTCCCACAGAGGCAAACCGATGCTTCATGCTCTTCCTTACTCTACCAGAACAAGAATGTAAATGTAAGATGTGTAATTTAAAACATAACTTATGCATGAACATGATGTGATGCGCACCTCAGTTACAGAGTTATAATCAAAAGTGATTTCCTCGCCTTCTGCAATCGGCCGAACAGTGTAGACTCCAATTTGGTATTGACCATCCACAGCCGTCACTCTGGAAAGAAATAAAGGGGCAGTAATTAGTATAAGTCTGAGGAAAAAATAGCTGCAAAAACTTAAGGCATGGTAAATACTACTGATCATGGTCCGATTGCAAACAAACTATCGGATGTCCCACACACCGTCGATCTCGTCTAGATCGAGCGATTGGCTTTGCATCTGATTCCCCCTCCCGTCACATTAATTACACTCCCCTAATCTAGGAAACGCATAATCTCTCCCTGCATCTACTCGCACCGCATCTCGTCATTGCCCCCACCACAGAAATCACCACGAATACCGCCCGCCGGCACGAACAGCGACACCGCAGCCTAACCAGGGCGTGCTCCTCGGTGTCATATGCGGATGAAACCTCTCCCTACGCTGCTTACGTCTGTGCTCACGAACTGCCTGTGCGCTGAGGTTTCCGGCCACAACGCCAGAGGCGCTCAGCCATGGCTGAAAAGGTTTCGATCCGGCCAAAGCAATTGGTCGTTGGCTGCTGCTACTGCTCACTGCAGGAGCCGCCTCGATCCCTCCAAGGACAACACGATCAGCACAAGGTAATAGCAACTGAACATACAAATTTTCCTGCATCTTTCAGAGATTAAATCCATGTATATTTCTTAGTGTATGCGGTTTTGAAATTGAATTTCTGCTGTAGGAAGCACGACCACGATCTGTACGAAGCACAATTACCATCTGATGAAGCCACCAGCCCACGACCATCAACGAAGTATGGTCGAATTTGGCTAGTGCTCTCAAGTAGCAGAATAATAGCATGAAGAAAGCACGACCGTACTGGCGTTCAAAAGTAGCACGACAATCGTATGAAGGAAGCACGACTACCGCCGGAGGGATGCATGCTGCACTTCGAATGAAGCACGACTTCCATCAGAAGGAAGAATATCGTCACCATCACCGGTGGTGTGTGCATTATGGATAGACGACACAAATCTAGACCTCGATGCCACTATTTGTTGTATGGAAGCAAACAAAGAGAGTAGGAAGCAAGCATCATTGTACATGGAAATATTTTTCACTACATGTCTTCTAAAAGATTTAATTCTTGGAGGGCGGAGGCATGCGTAGAAGCACCGTGTTAGTCCAGAAAGAAAGTAGACATTTTTCTGTTACTGATCATTTGTAAAACATGTAATTTCAAATTAATTTGTGCATGAAGAAAATCTTCATTTGATAGAAGCAAATGTATGTTTCTTTAGAAGCACCTCCCAGTTCATTTGAAGCATGGATAATTATGAAAATGAAAATACTTGTGTTAGCACCGCAATATCCAATATATATTCATGTCATGTTGGAAGCACAAGTTTTGATACATGAAAGGGTTACTATGATGCTTCTGAAACTTTTTTGTTTTGCATTCATCATGGATTCACAGTTGTAACGTGATTTGTTTGATCTAAGAAAAAATCTTGATCTTATTGATGCACCTTTCAATCTCACAGGAAGCAAAATTTAATAGTGTTGGAAACAAATTTGCTTGCCTATGTATCGGAATAAATATAGAGTAAATATCGGAAGCATGATACATACTACGTGAAATTAGCCAGAGTAATTTGATATTCTTAAAATTCTGAAATAGTTTCCTAAATATCAGAACAAATAGGGAGTAAATACTAACAAATTCCACTTCATTAGTGTTTGCAATTAAATCCGACGTGATTTAGGGAGTAGTTTTAGGAAGCATATCATGCAAACCGTGGCAACCCATGCACATGCTTCAGTGGGCCAGATCGCTCGGCTCAGATTGGAAGGATCTTACGGTCCTAGTCTGGTCCGATGGGAAGCTAGAAATCAGCATCCGATTCCTAGTGCTTGCCTAAACATAGGATATAATGTGTGTGTGTTTTAATTATGATTTTATTAGAAATGAGAAACATAACCAGGCCAAAAAAATCCCTAACTTGTCAGAATAAATTCATAACAGCACTGGTGAATCAAATAGAATGGAGTTTTTTTACAGGAAAGTCATATTTGCTCATTCACCACTACCAATGCACATGCCTCAATCACCACAGGACAAACCAATGATGAATTCACATAAGTTTTTGAAGAATGAAGGAATGCCAACTCAGCTGTATAAAGGACAGGACAAGATCTCTCATGTGCAGATTTTGCACAACAGCAAGTTGAGCTCCTATCAATGTTGTTGATTTAAAAAGTATATGTTTGCGTTTTGGATACGTGAAACATTTTAACAAATGAAGGAAAACAAAATTCAGGTGAGCACTAAAACGAGTAATATAGAATCATTAAGTGGTGAAACATGAAATCATTGCAGTGTAAAATCTGAATCTTAAAGGAGCTTACTTTGCTTCACAGTTGGGGCTACATGAATGACAGATTCTGCTCGCGTAGTTAGCCTTGTGCATAGCATCAACAAAGACCAGGTCATATCCATCACGGTCCCCCTTTCATAAAAAAGCAAAAGATCAGTAATCTGTTGTGCTTGTGGTGTCTCCACTCAGGTTAGATACTTAGATGGCATCTAACATTTGTGAACAAACAATACCTTTGGTCTTTCCAGCATAATATTGTAAAACTCAGGAGCCTGATCTTCGCTGTTGTTCTGTATATGCTTAATACCATCTTGTTTTTCATACCATCTCCAAGAGGGGTAAACCTGCAAAGGTTGCAAATTAATAAATTCATTCTCATTCTATATTGTGGATTCATTCTAGAACTCTAGGCTTAGCAGAAACACACCTCCCCAAAGAACTCAATAACAAAGTCGTCTGTACCAAATCCACCCTTCTTGTTGCAAACAACTCCAAGACCCTGAACGACCATAAAGATAGTTAAGGTTGATCCGGTTAATAATGATGGTAGACGAGAAGAGGACATTTATGAATTATTAGGTGTTGCTGAATACATGCCTTTCTATAAGCAACATAGTTATGTTCAGGGCGGCTTCTCATGGCCTTCAGCATTAGAAAGCACATCTTTGCATTTCGTTTGTCACCACTCTCCTCTGCAGATTTTTGGATTTCTTCGATGACAGGTTTAAGGGGGTAAACCATAGGAGTATTTCCAGAACCAGTGAAATCCCTAACTTGCTTATTCAAGGTATTCAGAAGAAGCTGCAATCATGAAATTTGGGTAAGTTCAAAGCATCACAGCATGTTAACTAAAATGGAAAAAAAATGTTACTTTCAGGTACAATACCTCCTCAATAAAGGTATTTTTGTCAGCAGATGACCAGACAAGGTCAGCAGACATAATATCATGCAGGAGATTATGTGTGTATGGATCTATGCCATATACTTCTTGCTCAAGGACTTCATCCCCTGGTACCTTTCTACGTTGATAATCCTTAACCTCTGGAATCTCCAAATTTTCAGTACCGTTCTTCTGTGAGAGCAGTTTCTCAGAGTAGTCATCAGGTAAAGCAACCCGCATTTTTCTTTGTACTTCCTCCTCGTCTGCTACAATAAGGTACTTCTCAATAACTTCGTACTTCCTAGTAACAGGAGGGACAAGGCTTGCTTTTGTCATGCGAGCACCCCATCCACGATCATCCGTCACAGAGTCGGCAGACTCAAACAACTTCATACCATTTACCTTCAAATCCCATGCTGCAGAACTGAAGTCGAGGTCACTCTCTGTATCAGAAACAGTAGTTTCACTCTCAGTTTCATCACCTTCAGAGTATCCATCGTCATCATCAGATGTCTCACTCCCAGAATCAACATCCCTTTTCTTTAATTTCGAGAGATTTCTTTTGATTTCGCGGTCAAATGCGCGGGATGAAGCATCTGCACCAGCAGATGGAGTAGTCCAATTCGCTGACCTTCTTTCCCCTGTAGTTTTGTTTTGTTTCTTTTTTAGTTTTGTGTCTGAAGAATACTGACTTGTGTCAGAAATGTCCTTCTGGGCTGCTGCTCCATCTCTCTCAGAAGTCAATCGCGGGTTACCCAGTCTCTTTGCTAACTGGATGAAGGACACAACGATTTGCTTCATATCTCCTAAATCACTTCCGCGTTTATATCTGTAGTAGCAAATCAAATGTGAGAAAATGCAATATCATAATTTTTTACTAAATCTTGGACTTGGTTAGACTGAGCAACTTTACCTCAGTGCATCTCGGCACATAGATCGGATGTCATTCTTGAGAGAACTAAAGCCATGACGAGCATAATATCCACTTTTCAACCTGCCTTCAATTTTTGCAACCTGTAAAGTAAAGGTATGGTTTGAAAATGTCAAGAAGATACAACCAGCTAAATTACCTAGTGCATTTGACTAAAAATGCTGTCGCAGATATCCTGGAAGGTACTATGTTGAATAGTCAATTCATGTCCATGGTGGAAAGGATATTGAAGACAATATTCATGTTGGTGCTAGAAGTTGCTCAAGATTAACCTGCAAGATATATTTTATCATGCTCTTCTCGGTCAATGTTTATTTGATGCATGTGATACAATGTGCCCCAGCATGCCTACTACATAGTACACCGGTCAGTGAGAGCTCTCATAGCAACAGGTAGAAACTGAGGACGAGTTCATTTGAAGAGGAGGGTGCGGCATGCAGCATGCCTAGAACACCGGTACCAACTAGCAGCAGTACTACTAAGGTCTAGTGCACATAAAGCGGTTTTCACAAGAGCGTGGAAACGGATGGTACCGATGCCAAGGTCACAGTGCAACTGAAGTAAAGGATGGAAGCACAATCGATATGGCGGTCAGTGGACAAGATGAGCAGGGAGATAATGGAGTTAGATGAGGAATTGATAGTCAAGTATGATAAATGGTGGAGAGTATAATGAAGAGAAGTTTTCTGGATGGAGCAATGGCACTCAAGAAACACCAAGAGGGCTCACGAAGTAGAGGAGATGAGGAAAGCCAAGGATGATTTGTGTGATACAGAACCAGATCACAGCTTTAGAGCAGGAATATAAGAGTTTGTTGACATGCTGGGGACATATATATAGAAGTCTAATTATTTCTACCATTTAATTTCAATGTTAGCTCTCCCTGCCTACAACGCTTCCTTCTCTCCAGTCTTGAGAATGAGAATGTTATACTACATTTTTCAGCCTCCCTCTTTCTGTATCCTTGATGATCATTGGTTCACTTTTTAATATTTTACATGCCATACCGTGAGGGTTTAATGAAGTACAAGAGTTTTCTTACCCTCTAGGTTAGCTACAACTTTTAGTAGGCTCAAATTTAATGATTGCAGATATTGTATGACTAACGACATGAGCAAGCCATGTACCTTTGGAATGAAGAAATCAAATCTGCTGCTCTTCATGATTTCTCTCAATCTATTCATAACAAACTCTTCCATCTTCCGGTAGCTATTCTCTGCCTTCCTCTGCATCAGACGCCTTAGTTGTGCATCCTTCGACATAACGGCAGACGACTTTCTAGCATCAAGCCATTTTGATCGCTTATAGAACCCTTGCCCAAAAGAAAGACTGGCATTTTCTCTATTTGAGATATCAGCAAAATAGCCATCAAGCTCATCAGAATCACCCAGCTGACTGGTCAAGTTCCTCGCAATTTTGGATGGGTAATTGTTTCCATCATCTATCTGCTTCAGGCCTTTAATTTTCTGGACTGACTCAGGTTGCAAAGAGCTCTTAATCCATTTTACATGCTGAAATCTGCTTTTCATATCCCATAGCTGACTGCAACCTTGAATGTGCACATAAGATATGTGCGGAAGCTGCACAAGCACTTCTCCGAGGGCGAGTGAGCTCAGATTTGAACACCCAACTAAAATAAGTGTTTTTATATTTTGCTTTTCATAACCAGCCTGAAAGGGAGATAAATGATTTCAGTCAGAAGTTAGAACTTATAAGATGACAAAAGTAACATCTCAGAGTTTAAACAGAAAAAAGAGTCATACCATAATACCAAGAAACACAGAGTCAGTGCATTGACGGCCAACGGAAGACAAATCCACGAATCTACATGTGTTCCTGTAATACTTAGCAGCGGTGTTCCAGCGCCTACAGGTAGCTGCAGAAGAAATCAGTGATTTCATGTCCGCCCTCAGAAAATGGAAGATTCTTGCTAACACGTGACCATTCAGTAAACCCCAGCTTTCAGTTTCTGCTATTGTATTAGTAGAATTCTCTTCAAGAAGAGCAGCCTCGTGACATAAGTCTTCAAAACAGCAGTCATCCATCTTACTGGCAAGGATGTCCTCATACATATCGATATCTTCAACAGTTTGATTAGGTAGCAGCCTTGCCCTTTTTGCAGACCCAGCATCTTCTGCAGAATGCCAATAAAGGAAAATTTTGCAAAGATCCACATAACAGAAGCATGAATTTAACATAGAAATAAGGTGCAGTACTGTGCAACTAGGAGACAAGACAACATAGGGAAAGAGACCAATGTCACATGTTGGCTGCATGATAATAAGCTAGAGCGAAAACAATACTACCTCCGATCAATAATGAGTGTCATAGTTTTGAACTAACCTCAGTTTAAAACTGAGGCACTATTTTGCATCGGAGGGAGTAGCAGAAAATGGAAAAAAATCATGCATGTTGACAGTACCTGGAAGGAATTTCCTTGAAGCTAAGTTGTTAGAAAATAATGTTTCTATTTCCTTTTTGGGCTGCTTTGCTGCTATCCATGGATCCAAGACTTCATTTATAGCTAAAGTAAGTTCCCTGCTCTTGAAATACTTCATGACTAATTCATGTAGCTTACCACATGCATAACCGACAAACTGTGGGTGCAACTCATGGAAGTTACCAGATGCATGGTTCACAACAACATTGGACTGGTCCACAGGAACGTAAGTAGAATTTACATTTCCTGACCCTCCATTGCGAGCAGAAGGGTCAAATTTCATATCCTTAACAACTGGAAGCCATGTGTTATCAATCTTTCGGAACACACTGCTCCGTTCCAGAATAGTGCCCTTTTTTACTAACTTTTGCAACTCAGAGTAAGAAAAGGGTCCATGCTCATGACCAGTTCCATCCAGGTAGTACCAATCACCCAGTTTGACTGACAATTCTTCAACAGTGCAAACATGGTCCTCTGGAATATTTGGAACAGACTTGGACTTGTGCAGACTTTGTGAATCATAGTCATGGTGTCTCTTGGAGTGAGACAAACCTTCATGGACAGAACTCCTATCAGTTCCAATTGAGTGGGAGCGTGAAGATCTAGAAAGTGACCGATCAGTTCCTCTGGGCTTTATGCATGGTTCAACAGACAATTGGTCCTTGACAACACGAGCATTTTTCCTAACAACTGGAAGTGTCAACCCTTTCACTCCCTTAGGAGGTTGTCTCTGACTAGATCTTCCAGGTATAACAGCACATTTACTGGCGTCATCAACACTATCGGTGTCATCTTCTGTTGATGAGAATGCCCACAAAGGGAGATCAAGCTTTTTAGTAGGAACATGGTAGTAAAGGTCATCCTTGCAGTGCCAGCGAGGATCCTCATGGTTGCCTTTTGGCATCTGACAAAGAGCATAGCCTTCATTCAGGACAAGCTTCTTCCTAGAAGGCTTATCTTGACTGAACTCATCGTTCCTCTTCCAGTCACCACCTTTGCAAGACCATCCACCAGAAAACCACTCGCTGGATTCAACATTATGGTAAAGCTTTTCCCTCTCAACAGGACCAACACCATAAATACCTATGGCACTGCTGTCAACGGATCCAATGCCTCTGTTGATTCCATCATCTCTTGCAGGTTGCGCCTGGAACCTCAGAAAATCTGGCATATGAATACAGAAACCTCAATAAGTTACTGACAACAACAAAAATTAAAGGGCAATCAAAGAATTAAATGGTGGTGCAATGCCACCGTGTAGATGTTGTAAAGGATTAAGCTTCAAAGTAAGAAACAGATAAATAAAGTGTCCCCATCTAGAGGATGAGTAACAACATCTGGAGAAGTAAAGCACAACATACAATAGCTTTCAGAAATTAAATGTGCGGGGGTAAAGATTCTAAGTATAAACAAAGACAGAATTGATCCAATACCTTCAGAGTGACTACTCCTTTCCCAGTCAACAGGCTCAAAACGTGCATCCAAAGCCTCTGCAGTTTCCAAATGAGGAAGAAAACAGATAAGTATAACAATGAAGTGTAACTGCTGGAACACATGAGTTACAGCTCTGAAAACCAAAGCCAAACAACAAAGAGAGAGCAATAGATTCTGCTTGAAGGCGTGTGCATGTGGAAGCTCTGCATTTGTATTTACACCCCTCCAAAGATTATATTTACAGAATCACGTAATCCAAGTTCAAAATTTAAAATTAACATCCACACCAACTATCTGTTTTTTATCTGCTTTGAGAAAAAGTGTAAAGACACCTGATCCGAAGGATAGTTATTTTCCCAAATAAATAACTTTAAATACAGAACTACCCAAGGGTAGTTGTGGAAATTGAAAAAAATATGGCAGACGGATGAAAAACGGGAATCGTGGGGATACAAATGTAAATCGAAAAATGCAACAAAAATCAAAGAAAACTCTAGGTCAAGGCTAAGATTTTGCAACAGAAAAATCAGCATTCAAAAGAGGACCATGAATGCAATCTTATTAGGCCCGAGCCCAAACCCAAACCCAGACCCAGCCACGTGGACTTTATAAAAGTTCCAAGATTCGTGCAAACTGCAAGAGCACAACCAAAGCAACAAAGTCGCGGGGCCTGAAATTTGTAACCCAAATGGATATTTCAAAAAATCCCCACCTCACCCCCCAAAAAAGCTCAGCCCAGCCCACTATCTTCAAATAAATTGAATCTTCAGCTCGAAAAAAAAAAAGCGTTTTTACCTCCAATAATCTCAAGCTCGTGTCCATCCACCAGAATAGATCCACACATCAGTGCCTCAACCCTATTCTCAATGTAGAGACCTTCCTTCTGTTCTTCAGAAGCTTCCTCCTGTTCATACACAGCACCTGATGCCAACAGAGCTGCCTCCTCTCGAGCTTCGTCAAGCAGATTTCCTGGGGCTTCTGGCGGGCTAACCCTCTGGGTTGAAACATCCGAATACACTGAGGAGATATTAGATGAAACCAGTGGTGAAGCGGCATTCTCAACAGTCACCCACCTATTGCCGTCAGCGTGCTTTATAAGATGATCAGAAAGAAGATATCCATCCTCCACCAGTTTCTTCAAGTCAGATAGCTTGGAAGGTCCTTGCTCAGCACCGAATTGGTCAAGATAAAACCACCTCCCCATGATAGTAGTGGGTTCAGAACTGGGTTCAGGTGCTTCACTGGTGTGAGGTGGGGTGTCACAGATATCCATGTCTTCTTCCATTGAGGCATCTTCAGCAAGAAGATCATTCAGCTGCATTGAGGCATCTTCAGCAAGAACATCATTCAGCTGCACTGAGGCATCTTCAGCAAGAACATCATTCAGCTGCAACTCATTCAGCTGCTCAGGTACTGGTGGTGGGGGCAACGGTGGGGGCATAGTAGGTGGTAAAGGTGGAGGTGGAGGCGGAGGAGGCAGTGGCGGTGGCGGTAATGGAGGCGGTGGCGGTAACTCAGTGTGCTGAATGCTCTCAGTTGCCTTTTCCTTGGAGATCCTCTCCTCACTCTTTCTGTTGCTATCACTCTTACTCTTAGTTGATTGCTTCGTTGATTTATTTTTGTGCTGCACATTTTCTAGGTTGTTGCTCTCAAGCTTAGCGGCCCTGCTCTTCTTGCTTGACTCATGGCCACGTTCAGATGGCGATTTATCACGAGATAGCAGGGTTCGGTCTTTGATGTCATCATGCTGAGTCCTCCCACGAGGGGAATGATCAATGCGGCTCGGTGTGCTATCCCTGTGATGGGGCTGGCGTCCTCTGTGTAGTGGTGAAATGTATGGGCTACGGTCTCTGTTATCATAGTGGCGACCACGGTCTCGTGGGGAGCGGTCCATGCGGCCCGGGCTCCTGTCATGCTTGTCATGGCGAATGCGGTCATGAGGAGGAAAGCGGTCATGAGGAAAGCGTCCCAAGATGCCCGGGCTCCTCTCGGGCCTATCATGCCGATCCCGTATTGGCGGCGAGATGTCATGATTTCTTCCAGAAAAATGCTTACCAGCAGAAGAACTCTTTGGCTCTCCCTTCCTGCGACTCTTTGAGCCTGATTGGCTGCATGCCTCAGCTTGGTGCTTGCGGAGGAGGTTGCTCTCAGGAGGTTCTACTGCATGGGTCTTCCTAGCACTGCCGCTGCAGCTGCTCTCTGGCTTAATCTCACCTGGCTCCTCGTCAGAATCCCGTGAAGAGGCTTTGTGAGCTGACGAACTCAGCTTCCTGCTGCTGTGATCCCGGTCCTTTTTCTTCTCCGGTAGTACTGGAGTAACCTCACCAGGTTCCAAGTTTGACTTCCTCCCAATCTTATCTGATTTATTATCCTTGCTCTGCCTGGCAGGCAGAGGCTCCCGCTTGTCAAGCTCCCCGTTCCTCCTAGCCTTCCTCGGTGGCGCGCCCCCAATCTCCCCGGGCTCCAGCTCCGGAGCTGGTGGCGCGGGCAGCAGCTTGCGCCATTTCTTGGGAGGCATGGTCCTCTCCAAGTCCCTCGCGGCGGCGTCCGCTGCCTCTCCATTGAGCAGTAGCTCCCCTTCCTCCAGGTCGGCAGCTGACTTGTGGTGGTGGTGGCGGTGCGTAGTCTTGTCCTCCTTGTCAGGCATGGTGGCGGTCTCTCCCCCTCCTCCTCCTGCTCTCCTCACGAGGGCGCCGGCGCAGAAGCCCTCCACTGCACGCTGCTGAACCGGCGGGACGGCGCACGCGACCCCTCCATCTCCCATGGAGAGCCTGCTTGGAGGTTGTCGGGGTCGGGGCCGCTCCAGCGCAGCGGTGTGGCGTTGAGGAAACCCTAGCTCCCTCCTCCGGGGCTCTCCACGCTCATCTCCCGCGCCGCGGCGCGCAAAACCCTAATTTCACAACAGAGCAGAGAGCAACAGAGGATTTCGTCAGGGGCAGGAAATCGAGAGCAATGGGAACGAATTCGAGCGGGTCCGGAGCTGCCCCCCGGATCGAGGCGCGCACGTACTTGCGGGGAATCGAGGCGCGGGTCCTCAGATCGGGAGATCCGCGGCGGCGACCGGCGGTGGCGTAGTCGCGAGCTTCCCTCCTCCGCGGGAGGTATCCCGGCGGGGATGGCGGCGGCTCCCTTCCCGCGTCGTCGCCTGTGGCCTCGCGGGCGGGCGCGCGCGAGGGAGCGCTCGCTATCGCCTAGGTGGGGGTGGTCGTGTCTGGGTGTTCCCTTCGCTAATGGCCTGTTTGTTCGTAAAGCCTCGGCTTGGCTTCGGTCTTATGGGAGAAGACGGGAGACGGGGAACGAGACGGGGTTGGTTGTTATCCTTCCTCGACGAGTTTTTATTTACCCGCGGCCTCCCGCTGACGTCTTCTTTTCTCTTTCCTGCCCCGGGTGCCTGCCGTATTTGTAAAGGACTCCTTTGTCTCTTTTCTTGAGAGTACCCTAGTCCCGTACCGTACTCAACAGAAGAAAAAAAAGAAAACTAGTACTCCCCGTTCACAAATAGGTGTTAAGTTTGTCAAAAAGAAGATGTATCTGATATAATTTTATCTAGATACATCTTCTTTTTTACAAACGTGGGACACTTATTTATGTACGTATCTCGGGGGAATATAAGCTACTCCCTCTCCTCTCCTCTCCTCCCCTCCTAGCTAGAATCAAGAGACACAGCTCGTCGAGAATGATCTCCACAAGCCTAGGGGCCTGAAATTGCTTGCTAGTATCGTTGAAGCACCACACATTTCGGTTTTTTCATAGCGTAAAACCTCATATGCACACAAGCATGTCAAATACCCTTCTTGTTCTTCTTCGCGTTAGTTTTCTCCTCTCTCCCTCCCACCAAGCTCTCAAGGTGCTCCTCGGACTCGGTAGGCCAATGTTCAAATTTAGACTTGAAAGGCACATGAACCAGCCCCTCACGTGCACACCCGCACTGCACAAGGATATGCTCTGATGTGTCCTCCTCCTAGGCGCAGGCATGGCAACTCGAGGTTGCATCATGTAGGCCATCTGGAACTAGGGTGTATCCCCTGTTAGTTTAGGACTTTTAAGATAGGTCGGTTAGTCTTTCCTTGTAAGATAAGGCACGACGCCTATATAAGCCGGCCTCCTGATCCCCTCAAGGGACACGCCTTACAAATTACATCGTAACATGTACACATATTCGCATCTAGTGAATTATAGCAGCACGTAGGATCTTGCCACCGCTGCAAGGTCCGAAGCTGGGTAAACCCTTGTGTGCAATCCCGTTCCTAGAAGCCACCATGCCTTATGAAAGGGCATGTGCCCTAATGTTTGGTTTTGGTAATTAATGACAATCCCTATGGACTAATGTTTGTGTTGAGCATATTGCAAGTATGTCTTGAAGATGGCAAGACATCACCTATATGAAGATAGATGGGATGATACGAGATTGATCAAGATATTGATCAACACACAAAGATACAAGATGTACCAAGTGGATCATGTATCTCTTGGGATGGTAAGCTCTTGTCCATATAGCTTTGTGAACTAACCCAAGTGTGTGTGCGTATCTATATGTGGGGTTAGGTATCTTCCCATGGGCTTGCAACAATAAGATCAATTCATATAGCTCATGGAGGATGACGTCATGTCGTGATCGTCATCAAGATTGACAAGTGCAAGACCAAGAGAAGCTTGTCGGAGATATCTTATGCTTGGAGTAAGAAATGGAGACATGAAGACGAAGCTAAGCGAGGCTCTCCCATAATGGAGTATGGGGGAGCATTTGGAGGAGTCTTCATCAAACATGTGCTAGCAAGCACAATCAAAAGAGTTGGTCCACTTGAAGAGATAAAGATCGTCATCATCTAGCTTAAGTGGATTGCTCAAGGCAAAGGTATGACCTTAATAGGGATATAGGATAGATAGGCGTACTATCAAGAGGGGCTCTCGAGTGAGTAACTTGATCGCACCTTTGTGGAGAGCTCAAACCTTTACATGCTTGGCATATCATCTTTCTTGGTTCTTATTTGGCTTTTCTCCTTGTTGGAATTTGGTGTTTGTCTCGTGGTCTTCATGACAATCACAAGTGCTTCGAAAATGTTTTACTTTGGAAAGCTTGTTGTGGTTTATCTATGTGACGATTTAGAGCTTAGTATGAACCGATTTAGAGCTTAGTACATCTTCATACTAAGCTCTAGTTCATCAAAAACGGATTTCATATGAATATCTTGTTAAGTTTTTGATATTGGAGGTTTTACCGGTTTACATGTTATATGAAAGTTCAACATTTCCCCATTTGGTTTTATGCTCGCATGATGTACTATCATTTTTATCTGCATGATCTTATAGAGCTCTTTGTTGTGATTCCAACGAGCCAAAAATCATAAAAAACGGAGTTCGGATGGTCAAGTTATCATCGTTTTTGTTTGGGTGTTCCTGCAGTTTTTTTTCCAGCGGTAGTACCGCTCCGGTACCGCCCGGTACCGCTAGGATACCAGGAACTATCACGTTTTGGGCGTCCAGAATCACCCGGGGCAGTAGTACTGCTACCGGGGCGGTAGTACCGCTGAGGGGTCACGTTTTTAACATAACGGTCAGTTTTTGGGGGTCCTATTTAAGGGGTCTTCTTCCCCATTGACCCTAAGCTCTTGAGCACGAAAATCTCCTCCATTGTTGACCTTCCTGAGCTTGCCTATCTCTCAATCCCTTCTTGCATATCTTTGACGGAAAAGAGAGAGGTGATCTAGATCTACAATTCCACCAATCCATATCCTTTCTAAGTGAGGTGAACCTAGTGGATTTAGATCTTGGAGTTCATTTGTGGGTCTCCTCCTTTGTTCTTCCTCTCTTCTCCCCCCATAAGCATTGGTAGCTTTTAGTGGGATTTGGGAGTGAAGGATTTGACTCCTTTGTGATTTCTTTGCTCTTCCTCTCTTATTCCCCCGTTAGCATTTGTTGCTTTGTTGGAATTTGAAAGTGAAGGTCTTGAGCACTTTGTGTGCTCTTGTCATTGCATCTTGCATCGGTTTGAGCCCTCCACGAGGATTCGTGGTGGTGAAATTCGTGAGCTTGTTACTCTTGGGTCTTGGACCCTAGACGCCTTAGTGGCCGCCTTTGTGGCATAAGACCTTTTGTGGGCAAGGCCTTTGTGGCTAGTTGGGACCTTTGTGGTCAAGACCTCTTGTGGTCATTTGGGAGCCCCCAATTCGGTTGTGGGTGTGTGCCCCAAGGTACGTTGTACGGGATTGTTCTCCACCCCAAAGGAGTTCATAGTGGAAGGTGGACTCGGACCTTTGTGGTCGAGTTCATCGGAGAAGAAGGTGAGGCCTTTGTGGCGTTGAGCAAACCTGTTGTGGTTGCTCACACCTCTCCAACGAGACGTACACCTTTTGTGGTGGAACTCGGAAATAAATCCCCGTCTCCGCGTTCCTCGGTTATTCCTATACCCGATCTCTTTACTTATGCACTTTACTTTGTGATAGCCATCGTGCTTGAAGTCCTTTACCTTGCTATCAGTTTGTTGTTTGTCTTGCGTAGCATAAGTTGTTGGTGCACATAGGTGAACCTAGTATATTTAGGTTGTGTCATTGATAAGTTAAACACTAAGTTTTATTCCGCATTTATTAAGCCTAAATTGTAAAAAGTGTTACTCGCCTTGTAACACCCCAACTTTTAATAAAGTTGGAACACTTGTGTTATGTGCTAGTCCCTGGATCACTGCCAGCACCACAGTACAAAATATAAAGTACCATTGCATAAGTATTAAAATTGCTACACGAGATCCAAAGTAATAGCCAAATATGGCTTTATTACAATTTGCATAGCCATGAAGGCTAGCTAAACTTCAAAGTTCACAGCGAAAGCAAAATAACAATGAGCCTCATCTTCAAGCATGCGCCACAGGCAGTCATGTTGGGTGTAGACTCGAGCCAAAATCATTCTGCATCAGAATTACCTGCACATTGGAATATGCAGCCCCCGAAGGAGGTCAATACAATGATGTATTGGCAAGTGACTATGGTGGATATATACTGGCAAGTCTAACATCTATATGCATATTTGGCTTGGTGGGGTTGAAGGCTATTTGCAGAAAGCAAGTTTTCTCCTATCATTTTGTAAAACACTTTTATTTCTCGAAGACTTGGCACCGAGGGATAAAGCCCAAGTGCACCAACAATTCTTTCCTTAGTCAAAATTTTACTTTATGAAAACAGTGTTGAGATTCTTCTGCCCATCCTTGTCCAGTTGCTCGAAGTAGTCCATTTCCGGGGACACGGCTGAGAACTCAGATTGTCGACTCTGCAGAGGTTGTGCACTTTCACCTTTAGACTCAATTTGTCCGAGAAATCCTATACACACGGAGTGTATTATGAAAAGGAGAGAATTGAGACAAGAACTTTCAGAAGAAGAATGCAACCATACTAGCAAGACCCGTTCCACCTATCATCTCTACATCTGCTTGTCAAGCTGACAGGTTGCACTCCCACAACTTACTCATTCTAGACAGAGCCCATTGTCAAAAGGTTGCACGGGAAGCTTCTAAACTTGGAGGGACTTGGTAATCTCTTCGTTTCTGGGTGGCCATCCACAAGTGTACTTCTGGGTAACAACCTGTAACATCCTAGAATTTTTCAAATATTGAAAAATCAGAAAAATTTAAAACTTCTGAAAACTATTATGTATTTTGCTTTGAAAAGAAAAATCAAGCATTGCATTCATGCATTCATGCATCAATATCATTTCATCCTGTGGCTTGAAATACATAAGAGTTTGAATTTGAAATTTATTTATATGTTTAAATAGGATTTAATTCCATAAATATGTTATTTGTACCTTTTATAATTTCCATATTTTTAATTTTATTTTTGGGCAAGAATCTTACCAAAAAGTTCTAAATTAAATAAGCTTTTCAAAACATATTTTTATGAATTTTTCTGAAATGTTTTGGTTAAGTTTAAAAATCAAATTTGAATGGAAAGTCTTAAAACAGAAAATGTTTTATCAAAAAAA
Source organism: Poa annua (assembly GCA_026929855.1). NCBI lineage: Eukaryota > Viridiplantae > Streptophyta > Magnoliopsida > Poales > Poaceae > Poa > Poa annua. The sequence continues at coordinate 74,982,274 of CM049430.1, read as the reverse complement.
AAGGGGGAAAGGAACCTGCCGAGCCATCTGGGCCGAAGCAAAACAGCTATCTACCGCTCGCGCAGCCGCCAGAAGCCCAGCAGAAGCCCACCTATCCTCTCTGTCGCCGACATGTGGACCCCACATGTCATATTCTTCATCAAATTGTATCCCAACCAAACCTCTACCGGAGGAGTTCAATCCGATTACGGTTGAAATCGGGCGCCGATTCTTGCGCAATAAGTCTCCCCGTGCGCCCCATATATACCCCAGATCCCGCCGCCTTTTCCCCTCTCCAAACCTAGCTCGAGCGCCCCCAGGCCGCCCAAATTAGCTCACCGGAGTCCACGGCCGCCGCCGCCATTGCTCTTTGATTCCGGCGAGGTTAGTGCATGTTCAGAACCGAGACCCACTCCACCTGACTCGCCGTGGCCGCGCGTATCGTCCTGACCCCTCCTCCGATTTCTGTTGCTACCAGAACGTCAAGCACGACCAGGAGCCGAAGCTCGCCGGCGTCCGCACTTCTTCATCCGCCCGAGGCCGCCACACCGAGACGAACGACACGGCACCGACCTCTCCATCGCCTCCGCCTTGCCCAGCCGCACCTCTACGTCACCTCCACGAGCCCGGGGAGGAACCGAAACGACGAGAGCGTCCACGCCTGACCGCAGCGCCGCCGTCGTCGCCATCTCCGGTGAACTCCGCCGCCACGGTATGGTCCAAGTCCCAGCGCCGTCCGATTGAAATCCTTCGGTCCAGATTAGATCGGATAGCATTAGACGTAGGCCTTTAGATCTCGATCCGACGGCTGGAATAGGATGACTTAAACGAAGGGGTATCGGCGAATCAGGGAAGGACACGTCATGCCCCGTCAGCGCCTCGTCAGCATCCGCGTCAGCGCCAGCGTGTAAATCATTTTCTATTTTAATTTTAATTGGAAGTTTTGCAGATTAGTCCCTGTAATTAAAACATCTATAACTTTTTAAACACAACTCCAAATTTAATAATTTTTATATAATTGGAAAGCTCTTGACATGTAGATTATTTTAGATCGGCCAAAATTCAAATTTGACTTAGTATAAAATATTCAAATTTCAAATGGTGAATTTGAGTATATTTGTAATAACTTTAAATCTATAAATCCAAAAATTGCAAATAAAATTGTTTTAGAAACTTTAGAATATTTGTAAATTAATGCCACTGCTATAAAATATTTTTGAGTAATTTTTGAATGAATTCATATTTATATATTTAATTTGAATGGTTTGACTATTTTCAACATAAGTATTAATATTATTGATTAAAGTAAATTTCTATAAATTTAATTAAAATACCCCTGTCTATTAACACTATTTATTAAATTATATTATAAAATTTTAATCATAGAAAAATGTAATCTTATAATTATTCCTTTTATTATATTTTTCCAAAATTAGAAATTAATTAAATTGCATTTATAAATTCATGCTTATTTATAAAGAAATCACAAAAGTTATTTTTATGTTTCTTGTGATTTAAAATTTCATTTCATTCATAGCATATTTTATTCTCATAGGAAAACCCCTCTTCATTAGTTTTCTCTAAGTTAGAAATAATTTCAACTTAGCATTTTTGTGAAGTGCTACACTTAGACACTTAGTAATTTTCAACATGGATCTGGAAGACCAATGAAGGACTTAGCCAAACGAGACTCCAGAAGAATCTCCAAGGAGTGGAAGCACTTAGAAGAAGACCAAGAAGAAGTGCATGAAGACCAACCAGAAATATTTTCTAAGTCTTTCTCCCTCTTTCTTCTTTCTCCCTCCTTCTTCTGTTAGACTTCATGATGACTAAGTAAATCCAAGACCAGCCCCGAGGATACAAGAACCACCAAGTCTGAAGATCTATCAAGTCTATCAAAACTTCAATCAAGACATCATCAAGGAGAATATTACAAGCCTGGAGGACAACTACATCTTTCTTCTATCTTTTCCCTCTTTCTAATCTTGTCCTTCACATTTGACATAAACAATCTTTGATCATGATATTATCGTCTTGAAGTTTGTTGGATCCTAGCGGCATAGTGAGATGAAGCGGCCTGGAAACAAACCTTACATGTCCACGTACATGAGACATGTTCCACAATTTAAGTGGCTGGCCGGGTGTCTGTCTCTCTCACTATAGTGAATGTCCAATTTACAAAGAGTTGATAATAATTGTTGATCATCTTGAACAAAAGACTTAGTATTTACTCTAAATATTTCTACACATCAAGACTAAGCCATTAGAGGGCTTATTCAAGTTGATATAAAACAAAATATTTTACTCAACTTATGACCTTAGCCCATAGTCCTTTTGGACCACCCTAATTGCCTTGCATTAACTTAAAAGATTTTCATGGCATGAAAAAGCATTTCTAGCCTTGGGAATATTTTGCACATCATGCATAAACATATTTTCCTTAGAAAGTTTTATAAAACCTATTTATTCATCTAGTATGTGTTTGTATGCATTGTGGAGTTGTGCTTGCTGTTGATTGTTGTATTGTTGCTTGTCTATACTGTTAGATTGAACGGAGAGTCCCGAGTATCGTTGAAAAGAGTTGTGAACAACGACAACATTCAAAGGCAAGTGGCACACCTCATAAACTCCCTATTATTTTCTATATGCATTACTTAGTGTATTTTTATATGCATGTGTAAGATAGTATTGCTATGCTAAACCTGTGTAGAATTCCCTTACTCCGGTGTCTAGGTTTCTATATCATATTTAGCAGAAATATTGATGCTATGCAATGGATGAAAAGTTTTACAAAATGATAAGTGACTACTCAGGGCTGTGCTCATGGTTGTCGTCGCCTAGGATGAATTTCTATTCTACTTAGGGCCGTGATCATGGTGGTTGTCAACCTGGGCGTACACATCCACTAAGTTAATGAAACACCTGGGTGGTAAGTGGTTGTATGGTTTATGTTGAGTGGCTACTCAGGTCCATGTCTATGGTTCCCGTAGTATGTACACTTGTGAATGGCCACCCAGGAACCGAGGAATCTGAAGAACTCCAAGTGACGATTGCTTCCAGTGCAGCCATTGCCATATGGGCTCTGGCTTGATCAATTATGTTGCGTGGACTCTCTCCGGCTTGACAAGCAGATGTAGAGGATGTTAGGTGGAACGGGTCAAGCCAGAGTGGGAGGGAAAATGCTTCTAAAAGATCTCGTCTCATTCTCTCCTTTCCTTATCACAAATGGTGTGTAAAGGATAATTTTGGTTGAATGGGTACAATGGTGAACGTGCACAACCTCTGCAGAGTGTAAAACTAAGTACTTAGCCGTGTCCCCGGTACGGACAATTTGAGCAGCTGATCGCGGACGTCAACGGAGGATTCCACCATTCCAACTTCAGAAATAAAACTTGATGGGTGAACAAGGGAAGATGAGATTTATGGTTTTCATGCCATACTCGTCTTGATTTCCAGAAAAGTGTTTTCAAAAGAGTAGGAAAAATTGGCTTTATGCAAATTAGCCTTGAACTCCACCAGCCAAATATGCATATAGGCTTTAGAGTTATTCCATTAAGTGTCCACCATAGTGTCACTTGCCAGACTCCATTTTTTATGGAATCTGACCCACTATGTTGCAAAATTTTATTTGTTACAGGTTATTCAAAGGACGAGTGAGGTTTCGTTAAGGGATTTCGAGTCTGCAACCAACATGTTTTCGCCTGTGGCAACACGAAAGTTATAGAGACTCACTGCTATTGTATTTCCGATGTGTACTTTTTCAATGCTAGCTTTATGCTATGCAACTTGTATTAAATACTTTGTAATTTTGGATCATCGATGTAATAAAATTGACGCTTTGTTGTGATATTACATCGTAAACTGTGTGTGCAAATGAATCGATCCGGGGATTTGCACTATACTCATGGCACTAAGTAGAATAGACATTCATCCTAGGCGATGACAACCACAAGCATAGTCCCAAAAGCCACTCAACATAAACCATATCAACCAATTCCACCCAGATGTGTATTTTAGATTTTAATACTTAGAAACATTTCCATAACATGGTAAACAGTTTTATAGCATGGCTAAGCAACTAATAAAATCTTTTCATGGCTGCTTAGGAAAAGGGTGGCTACACACTACTAGGATAATTGTAAAACACAAACTAACTTAGCATTATAAAATAAATCAAAAAAGCCCTATCATGCACACTACTCAAAATATACTACTTATGCATATAGAAATTATGGGATATTGTATGAATGTCACTTGCCTTGGTAACAGGAGGAACAAGCACAGCAAGAATAACAATCACAAGTGTCGTGGTGGTGTCACGACAGATGCCATAGGATGGCTAATGTGTGGGGCCGATGGACGTTGGTGGATCCGGGGAGGGATAGCGAGCTGAACAGCCCACACGAGGAGGATCCCGGTATAACCGAGATCTCCCAAGAACTGGAAACAACAACAAGACGATATTGGGAAGATCCAACAAACACGAACAAATGCACGAAGGCACACAACACACACACGATATACCCAGGTTCAGGGCCCTCGTGAGGAGGTAACACCCCTACTCCTGCCTTTCCTCTCTATATAAGTGTGGTAGAAGAGCTACAACTTGCTGCTAGATCTATCAAAGGGAGGAGTACAAAGAACTAGATGAACTCAAGGTATGAGGAAGTAAAAGCTCTAGGAGTAAATACAACTATCACTTTGGCTCCCAAGTTGGTCCTCTCTTTCACAAAGGCAGTTATGGCGCCTTTTATAGAGTTCCGGCCAGGAGGGCTGGAAACCCTAAATCGGCTTGGCCCCACCGGACAGGCCTAACCGGCATGTCGTCACCGGCTAGCGTGAGCTAGTCGCCGCGCTATCCGGCATAGCCCCTGCGTCATCATCTCGATAAGGACAACAGGCGCCGTCATGAACCATCATTGTCCCCCTGCCAGAGACAAGACATGTCTTGGCCCATCCCGGATAGCCTTTTCCGGATTGCCGGGCTAGGTATGTCAGGTCTTGTCGTACCGCGGTCGTACCGGCTGACGCGCTCCCGTGTCAGGCGGGAGGTGACCATGCTTCCGTGTCAGGCGGGAGGTGACCATGCTTCCGTGTCAGTCGGAATGGTACTTACCCCCGCAACAGACGGGAAAGCCTGCTATAGACCCTTGACGGCCTACCGGGAGCCCTCACGCCGGCTACCTCCTCGCTTGCCACTGTGAGCCTCTCCTACATAAGATCAAGACCGAGACATACACTCCGGTTAGTACCTATCCGGACCACCTATCCGGTAAAGCCGAGAACACCTCCTTCCGGGAGTTTCCTCGGAGCCCGAGATCCGGGATCCTTTCCGGAGGCGTCCGAGCTCGTCTCAGGATGAGTATCTCTAGGCCTAGCCTCCCGAAGATGTCTTAGCCTATCAGCAAAGACATCTTCGAGAAGCTAGTTCTCAGAGGAACCACCCGCTTATGCTTGTGCTGCCATTGAGAAGGCCGGGGGTGTCTATTTATAGTTGCCAGAGCTGACCCTTGCGCCTGCCAGGAGGCACTTTGCCCTCTACCAGTGCTCAAGGGTCAAGTTGCCCTTTCAGCACACCAGGGGGTGTCCCTCGCTCTCGCCAAAGGTCAAGTACTGTTGGCACCTTACTGAATTATACCGGGATCTGCCCCTACCCGGGGGGCAGCCCCCCGACACTAGTCCCCGAAGCTGGTGCTGCACAGCGACCTCGGATGATGTGCGGGATCAGCTTTTAAATGACAACTATTTTCCGAGAACGCCTGACATCATCCTTCGTTTACTTGCCGAGATCGATTCTTCCCGAGATCTTCTTATCGATAATGTTTTAACCGGGAGACGAAGCCTGCAACCGGATAATGTTGTCTCAGTGACTCTTGACCGTTGGCTCCGTATCGAACTCGAGATCTCCAGCTGGGCCCCATCCGACGTCCCGTCTGACCAGAAATGCACTCGAGTGCCTCTGCCCGAGCACGCCGTCGCTTGGGTTCGTGCGCCGGGAGCCGCAGCCGATCCGGAGCCCAACCGTTGGGGCCGTGTGACCCTCGGTGTGGCCGGATCGGGCGCTCCGGCTAGCGCCACGTGCCGCACTGCACAAAATGGATCCCACCTACGATCGTGGAGATCGTGGGCGGGAAAATTGGAAACCGCTCTGGAATCCCCCCCATAAATAGGGGACCAGAACGGTCTCCACTTCTTCTTCCTCTCCTTCGCTTCTCCTCCACCGTCGTCTTTGAGCGCCTCGCCTCCGCTGTGTTCGCCGCCCGAACGCCGCCGCCCTCGCTGTTCGCCGGAGTACGAACGCCGCCGTTCCTCTTGCACGTCACCGACCTCCTTTATTCCGGTGAGTTGCTTTCTCCGCTCCGATGATCTCCTTTAGTAGAATAAGCCCTCGCCTCCGGCCGTGCCCTAATACATGCGCGGTTGAGCCGCCGCCGGTGAGCATGACTCGAGAGGCGCGCACGGGGTGCATGGCGGTGACGCACCGTTGCGGTAGGCTGTAGATCTTTTGCTCGCATTGTGCCTCGCTTGAGTTTAGCCCGACCATATTTTCCTCACTTTAGTTTTGATTTATCAGCACACGGTAGATCTTACTCGCCCTGAACTCGGTTGTGTTTAGGAGTTTGCGATCCGGCATCTCAGCTCCCGATAGACTAACCCCGACTAACTGCCACTACGCCTGCAGAGTAGCCCGGATACGTCTGCGGACTTCTCCGGCATGGGTGAAGAACGTATCCGGGGATGCTGGGATGGATCGGAGACCACCCAGGAAGACTTGCACTGGGTGTATCGGACCCACCGGATTCCTCCGCAAGTTGAGAGCCGTCTCCCGGAGGACGAGGTTCAACCGGAACCCCAACCCGGGGAATACGTTGTATTCCTCACGCATTTCGAGCGCGGGTTTGGGCTTCCGGCCAGCCCCTTCTTCCGCGACTTCCTCGACACCTACAGCCTCCAACCCCATCATCTCCCGGCTAATGCCATTATGATGCTTTCGGTCTTCACCACCTACGCGGAAGCATATCTCGACGTATGGCCATTTCTGGATCTTTGGGCCAAGTACTTCATCCTTCGTCGCCAAGCCATCCCCAACCCGGATCAGAAGATAAAAGACTTGGTTGACTGCGGAGCTTCCACTATCATCCCCCGCGCTGACTCCGGATTCCCAATAGTCAAAGGACTAGAGTCCTGCCGGAAGTGGCAGCGCAACTTCTTCTATGTGAAGAACCGGGAAAGCTCGGGAGACGCTCCGGGATCCTCGAATCCGTATTTCATTAATCTGCCGGAGTTCGCCATTGGTCCTCCGCGCAAATTCAACCTCTGGACACGGCTCCCCGACACCGAGGAAGTTAGGTGCATGCACGACGTTCTGAACGTGCTGAACGACACGATGACCGGCGATGATCTCCTGCGTTGCTTCATCATTCGCCGCGTCTGCCCCCTCCAAACCCGAGTGCACAAGATGTGCCATATGGTCGGGAATTTAGACCCTACCCGGACCAGTATCTTTGGGCTAGACCACGCTGCGGTCGTCCGCCGCGTTCGAGCTATTGCTCGGACGAAGATGACGGATGACTACTCTTTGGGTGCCATCGGGGGATCCCGGAAAAAACCTTTGAAACAGGTGCTCATATCTGCCTTTCGCAAACTTCCCTTCGCGCCCGGGTTCTGCTGGAAACCGACATGGGTAACATGTGGTGATTTATTTGCGCAGTTATTCGAGCGGCAAATTGAGGAAGACGCTATCCACGCCAACGGGAATTACGCGCCGAACCTCCCAACACCGGAGGAGATGCCGAGGGAGGACCCCGACGGCGAGGACCATCTCGCCATTCCTCTAGTCAAAGCTGCTGCCCCGGGTAACCCTTCCACCTCAGAGGCTATTTCAATTTCTTCGGATGAAGAGGAGGAGATTGACTGTCAAATTCTCGATGTGATTGACGCTCTCCCCCTCAATTGGGCTTCAGCAGTGGTTCCGAAACCTTCAGCGGCGACCAAACGCGCTGAGAGCCGGAAGCGTGTGGCTTCCGACACCGACGCTGCTGATGAGTCCGCCCCCCCCCCCCCCAAGAGGAGCAAGCCGAACAAACAAACGGCCGAGAAGCCTCCTCGGCGCCGACAGAGGGGTCCTCCCACTGTGGACTCCGGGTACATTTTCTTTGTCTTATGGTATCTGACTTTGCTTTCTCCATAAACTATTACTGAGATACTTTCTTTCAGGGACGCACTCGACCTCCCGTCACCTGTTGTTCCTCCCCCTCCCGGAACTCGAACTACCAGCCCGGCTCGGGCTTCCCCTTCTCCACCTCGCCCTTCTACACGAGGAAACGAGGCTGCTGCCTCTGGTGCTGCACCGGCTACCGTTGTGACTCCGGATGCACGCCCGGTGGTCGACGAGATCCCGGTGCAGGCCACGACCACCTCGGGAGATATTCTTCTTCCGGAGAGTCCGCGCCGGGTGCCCGGGCTTGAGGTAGAGATTCTGAGCCCTCGCCGGCAGCTCGCGGCAAGCGGCCCCTCCTGGCAAGCCGCGACCAAGACCGCCCCGGAGAAATGGCCCGCAGCCTCCTCCCGGCCAGCTGATCAACCTCCCGCGAAGTCGCGCGCCAAGGTTGCTGGGCAGAAAACAACTTCGGCCAAACCTGCCGCTGCCCCGACATCCTCGGCCCAAGATTTGGTGCTGCGCACGGGTACGTTTTCACCGTTACCACCGCCTCCTGCCGAGATCCCTACTGCCGCCCTGCGGATGTTGCGAGCAACCGTAAGCTCCTTTGTGCCTTCAGGATCTCGGGACGTTGCTGCTATTCGCGCGCCCGGCGGCTCCGGCATACGCGTTGTTGATGAATACAACCAGGCCTGGCTTGCCGCCGACGCCTCCGAGACCGCGGGAGACTTGCACGCTGCGGGCCCAAGCCGTAACGCTCAAGCCTTGCACGCTCTCCAGGTGGCCGCGCTAGATGTTACTCGGGTGACCGAGGTAAGCTTGTTTCCTTTCTTTTTCCCATAAACATATGTTCCTTCCCCACTAGTCCCCGAGATTGGTGCTTAGTGCTCTAGATTCCACTGAATAGCAGACCACTAGGCTCCAATCTTAGAGAAACTTTCAGGACTCGGGCACCGAGTCCCCGAGATCCTCCCCACCGGGTAACCTGTTTCAAAATTTGCTCCATCACCACTAGTCCCCGAGATTGGTGCTTAGTGCTCTAGATTCCACCGAATAGCATACCACTAGGCTCCAATCTTAGAGAAACTTCTAGGACTCGGGCACCGAGTCCCCGAGATCCTCCCCACCGGGTTAGGCATTACTTGCTACTGATCTCGTAATTTTCCGAACTGGTCTCATCCTTCTTTTGTTTTGATTTCAGGAGTGCAGCAAGAAATGCTGCAGCATCTTCAACCGAGTTCTTGCTGACCTCGGTCAGTCCAAGAAGTGCGAGGGGCGCCTCCGGGAGGAGCGGGATGCTGCACGCAAGGTCTCGGTAGATCAGAAGGCCGCACTTGCTACTGCGCAAGCCGAGATATATCGCCTCGTGGTCCAGCATCCGCTCCTTCACCGTCAGGGTCATCCCTTCCGACTCTGAATCTGATTACGAGGATGACGAAGAAACCGTTGCGACCGGTGATGCGGATGTTGAGATTCCGGAGGAAGACGACGCTGCCTCTGGCGCTGCTGCTGAGAGCGCGGTTCCCCGGGAAGTTGCCACCTCTCCGACACCCGAGGCCTCTCAGGCCGAGGTGCGCCCTGATGCCCCGAGTACCGCCGTTGGAACCGAAGCCACTGCTGCTCCTGCTGCTGCTGCTCCCGAGGTCGCTGCTCCTGCTGATGTCCCCGTCGAGAAGCCGACATCTCCTATCACTTGAAATACTTAAGAGTAGATTCGTTAAATCCCCGGGATGCCGGGTGCAAGATGTAACATACACTTATATTATTCTCGTTTCGTACTGAATTATCTATCCGAATAACTTATGTCAATTTATTCTGTTATGAGTCCCCGAGTTGCTTTTCATGTTTACCGTACTTAGGTAATTTCTGCTCTTGTCTACCATTTCGGCGTTCGACAGTCGAGTCACAAAACTCCACATACGGCATACATTACTTAAAACAATCCGAGTTCCGGCTAACCGAATTCCCGACATAAAAAATAATTGAGCTAGTAAAAAACAGGTATGTCGGACCAGTTCCTGATCCGAGTCCCCGAGACCATTTTCGTGTTCCCCACATTTGATTCTCTTTGCTCTTGACTACCATTTCGGCGTGCGTCAGTCGAGTCACAAGATGATTTCACATGACATACATTACTTTGACTTTGAGAATCGAACTCGGAACTTTCCGGCATACAAATAATATAAAAGATAGCTACCCGGCAGTCCCCGGGTTCCTTCCCGAGATGCCGGTATAAGACAATAAATGAACTTGACAAAACAAAAGTAAAACGGTCACAGAACTAGGCAGTCCCCGGGTTACTCGCGGGGTGCCTTACTTCCATTAATACTGAAAACTGAAATACATCATTCACTGAGCCCTTTATGTGTAAAAGGGTCGAAGTAGAGCTACATTCCATGGACGCTTGGTTTCCTCACCGGATTTGTCCATTACACCTTTCTTAGCCTCCTGTGCATCTACAAGGTAATAAGAGTCATTGTGCAATGCCCTGCTTATCACAAAAGGTCCCTCCCATGGAGGTGACAATTTATGCATTCCGGCCGTGCGTTGGATGAGCCTCAGCACCAGATCCCCTTCCCGGAACACCCTCGGGTGTACTTTCCGGCTATGATAGCGGCGGATATTTTGTTGATAAATTGCAGACCGAGATAGTGCCAATTCTCTTGCCTCTTCGAGTAAATCTACATCATCTTCTCGGGCCTCCCTTGCCTCGGTCTCGGTGAACATTGTCACTCTCGGGGAATCATGCTGTACGTCGGTCGGGAGTACTGCCTCGGCACCGTATACCATGAAGAATGGCGTGTACCCGGTAGATCTATTCGGTGTAGTCCGGAGACCCCATAACACCGCCGGTAACTCCTCTATCCAGCATCCCGGAGTTCTCAATAGTGGCTCGATCAAACGAGCTTTGATGCCGGCTAAGACTAAGGCATTTGCTCTTTCTACTTGCCCATTTGCTTCCAGGTGTGCGACTGATGCTACATCCAGCCGGATTCCCTTCTCAGCACAAAATCGAGCGAATTCCCCCACAACAAAGTTGGTGCCATTATCCGTGATAATGCTGTGCGGGTACCCGTATCTCAAGATGATGTCTTTCAGGAATTGCACAGCGGTGTGTCCATCGCACTTCCGGATTGGCTTGACCTCTATCCACTTGGTGAATTTGTCCACCATAACCAGTATATGCGTCATATTGCCTCTTGCCGGCTTGAACTGCCCGACCATATCCAAACACCATACTGTGAATGGCCAAGTGATAGGGATTGTCTTCAGTGCTGACGCCGGCATGTGTATCCGGTGAGCAAACCTCTGGCATCCTCCACACTTCCGGACAATATCTTCTGCTTGCTGTAATGCAGTGGGCCAGTAGAACCCATGCCGGAACACTTTCGCCACCAGGGCCCGGGATGATGCATGATGCCCACACTCCCCCTGATGTATCTCCAGGAGCATCTCTTGTCCTTCTTCCGGTTCTACACACCTCTGGAGTACCTCAGTGACACTCCTCTTGTACAACTCTTGATTGATGACGGTGTATGCATTTGACCTTCGCATTATCTGCCGGGCTTCCACTTCATTCTCCGGGAGGGTTCCTTCCAAGAGATAAGTCATAATGGGCTGTGCCCATCCTGGGACAGGTCGAACCGGGAACACGGGAGCGTCTATGTCCATTGGCTCTGCCGACATCACCTCCATCATCATTTTTCTCTGCCTCTCTGAGCACTGTACCGCAGTCCCCGGGTTCGATGTTATGCTCCCGACATCTACTTCCATGGGTACGACATCTGAACCAGGCTCCTTGGGGATGAAGATAGAATCCGACTCGGGTGAGGGTTGAATAGATGGCTTCCTCAAATGCTCCAGAGCTATCCCGGGTGGGATGGCATCCCGAGATGATCCTAGCTTGGACAAGACATCTGCTGCCTCGTTTTCTCCTCTGGGTATATGCTTGAACTCGCATCCTTCAAAAAATCCGGATATTTTCTGCACATGAAACCTGTATAAGGCCATGTTTGCATCGAGGGCATCCCAATTCCCCGACACCTGTTGCACTACGAGGTCGGAGTCACCGAAACACTCTATCCGGCGGATGCCGATCTCCTTGGCGACGTTCAGTCCATGAACCAAGGCCTCATATTCCGCGACATTGTTGGATGCCCGAAAATGGATTTGCAGCACACACTTCAGTATATCTTGTTTCGGGGAAGTGAGTACCACTCCGGCCCCCAATCCGATCTTAGCCTTTGAGCCATCGAAATGCATCCTCCAGAAATTGTAATCCGGCATCGGAGGTTCATATTGCATCTCGGCCAAGTCTACCAAAAAGTCCGGCAGCGCCTGCGACTTGATGGCATCTCGTCTCTCATATGCCGGAGCATATGGAGACAACTGGACGGCCCATTTGGCTACCCGGCCTCTAGCGTCCTTGCAACCGATGATCTCGGCCAGAGCAGCCTCGCACACCACTGTGATCGGGTGTTCCTGAAAGTAGTGCTTGAGTTTGGTTACTACCATGTACACCCCATACGCCATTTTCTGGTAGTGTGGGTAGTTCTGTTTAGATTCCGAGATCACCTCACTGAGGTAATACACCGGCCTTTGTATCAGCTTGCCCCCTTCTTCCCTTTCTACCACCATTGCCACACTGACTACCCGGTTGGTTGCAGCGATGTATAGCAGCATCGGTTCCTTGGGTAATGGTGATGCCAACACGGGTGCTGTTGAGAGCATCCTCTTCAAATCATTGAACGCCGCGTCAGCCTGCGGGGTCCAAATAAATGTTTTGCTTTTCTTCATCAATTGGTACAAGGGCAAGGCCTTCTCCCCAAGTCGACTCACAAACCGACTCAGGGATGCAAGACACCCAGTGAATTTCTGCACATCCTTGAGACGCACGGGCAATTTCATGCTCTCGATAGCACGAATTTTACCCGGGTTGACCTCGATTCCCCGGCTTGAGATGAGGAAACCGAGTAACTTCCCCGCCGGAACACCAAATGCGCATTTATCCGGGTTCAATTTCATCCGGAACCTTCTTAAGTTTTTGAATGTTTCCCTCAGATCATCTATTAGTGAGGCTTTTTCTTTTGTTTTTATGACTATGTCATCGACATAGACCTCGGCATTCCGGCCTATTTGGTCATGCAAACATTTCTGCATACACCTCTGGTATGTAGCACCAGTATTCCTCAAACCGAAAGTCATGACACGATAGCAATAAGCCCCATAAGGGGTAATAAAAGCAGTTTTCAATTGATCATCCGGATTTAAAGGTATCTGGTGAAAACCCGAATATGCATCTAAAAACGTCAAAAGCTCACTCCCGGCAGTGGAATCTATCACTTGATCTATCCGGGGCAGTGGAAAGGGGTCCTTCGGGCATGCTTTGTTGAGGTTGGTGAAGTCGATGCACATGCGCCACACCTTAAGCAGGAGGGGATCATCCTTCTTCTTCTCTACCAAGACCGGATTCGATATCCAATCCGGGTGCAGCACCTCCATTATGAATCCCGCAGCCAGCAGTATAGCCAGATGCTCCATGACCGTGGCTCTTCTTTCATCCGAGAGGCGCCTAGTTGGTTGCTTCACCGGCTTCGCATCCGGTCGGACAAACAGAGAGTGCTCAGCCAACTCCCTCGGGACACCTTGCAGATCGTCACTCGACCACGCAAAAGCATCCCGATTCTCACGGAGGAACTCGACGAGCTCGCCTTCCTATTTGCTGTCCAGGTTGCTGCCAATGATTACTTGGCGCTCCGGGTTGCTGGGGTCCACACACACCTTCTTGGTCTCCTTGGGGGGCTGAAATGATGCACCCTGCTCCGGGTTCACCATCCCGGGCATTCCGAGTTGGGAGGTCTTGGCCATTGCCACCACATGCTGGATTCTCTTCTTCTCTTCTGCGATCACCAGGGATTCAGCTAAGCATGACCCCGCCGAGGCACACTCCATGGAGCGCTTGTGGTCTCCCGAGATGGTGATCACGCCGTTAGGTCCCGGCATCTTCATCTTCAGGTAGCCCATGTGAGTTGAGATCATGAACTTGGCCAGGGCCGGTCTGCCGATCAGCGCGTGATACGGGCTCTCGAGGTCCACGACCTCGAACTCCAAGCTCTCGGTTCGGCAGTTCTCCCGAGTTCCGAATAGCACTTCAACCCAGATTTTTCCCATGGGTGATCAAGAGACTCCGGGCACAATGCCGTGGAAGGTCGTCTCGGTAGGCAGCAAGGTGTTCATGGACACCCCTAGCTTCAGCATCGTGTCCTTATACATGATGTTAATGGCACTGCCATTGTCGATCAGAACTCGGCTGAAGCGGACATTGAGGCTGGGTCCGACAAAGGTTGGGTCTACCACCAAGGCATACGCTCCCGGCTTGGGCATAACCCTTGGGTGATCCTTCCGGTTCCATGTGATCTCCATCTCGGACCAGTGCAAGAACTTGGGCACTGCTGGGATCACGGCATTCACCTCCAGGGCACGCTGCCGCACACTTCTCCGGTCAGTGGGTTCGGTTACGAAAACCACATAACTTTGATGTGCCTCCCGGTAGTTGCCCTGCTGCTGTCCGGCTTGGCTACTGGGGCCTGCACCGTTGTCATTCCGGGTGTGCACCGTATTCACTAGCCGAGGCGGAGGTCCTCGCGGTGGGTTGATTCGGATAGCATTGGCCCCCGACATCGGAGGAGGGGGTCTCGGAATGTTGGGCCGAGATGCCGGAGCACTTGGCCGAACAGCTCCCGAGCTGCCTTCCTGCAATGTGCGCTGGTACCAACTGCATTGCCGAGTAGAGTGGTTTGCAGGCTTGTTGGCCTCCAGAGTATGATAGCAGCATGGTTTGTTCAGCATTTCTTCGTATGTCAGGGGCTTCTTTTGTTCCACCCAGGTTTTCTGCACCTCCTGACTCTGACCCCAAGTCGGGCCACTTGTCTTTTGACGCTGGTTGTTGACGGCATCCTCTGGCTCCCGGGTCACCGCTGCGACGTGCTGTGCTGCATGGTGGTACTCGGGGTGATTCCTTTTCTGGCCAAAATCTTGGCGATCATAGCTCCTGCTCGGCCCCGAACGCTGAGGTCCCGCATTCCTCCTGCTGGAGTCACCGACATCCACTAGGGGTTGCATGGGATCTCCAAGCGTGTAGGTATCGGCGATGCGCATGGTTTCTGCCAAGGTTGTTGGCATCTTTCTCTGCAACTTTTGCCACAGCATTGAGCCATGCCGGCATCCTTGTGCAAACCAGGAGATGGCCTGCGCCTCTACCACCCCTTCGCAAGAATTGCGAATATTGCTCCACCGGGTAAGATACTCCCGGTCAGTCTCGTTACTCCTTTGCCTACAGATGGCGAGCTGCTGAGGCCTGTTTGGCCTTTTATATGTGCTGGTGAAGTTGCTGATGAATGCCTCCTCAAAGTCTAACCAGCTGTCTATGCTGCCAGTTCTCAGGTTGTTCAACCAGATTCGGGCAGGTCCTTCCAACATATGCGGTACGTATCGTACCGCCCATTGTCTGTTTCCACCGGCTATGCTTACTGCAGTTACATAATCGGTTAGCCAGTCCTCCGGCTTCTTGCTGCCGTCATAGGTCTTGGCACCCCTGTTGAGCTGAAAATTCCGAACAGGTGGTTCCCGCATGATCCGGGGTCCAAAGCAGGCAGGTCCCGGAGGCCCTTGCTCTTCCACCATCTCGGATTGATGAATCCGGTTGAGCCGGAATCTGGCGTCTGCTGGATTCGGCTGTCTGGTTCCTATCCGAGATCCCAAAGGGTTCTCGTCTGGCTGATATCCAAGCTGCTGCAGTCTCGAGTTGCCATCGTTGAGCCTGTTCTGCGCCGGGATCATGGCCTGCTGGGGAACTGAAGCGATCTCCCTTTGTGGGTTTCCCTGAACATGAGGAGGGTTCCGGGGTGGATTACCACGGCCGACCGGGTTATTGTTTCCTACACCCAGGCTACCACCCTCACGGGTACTTCCCGCCTGCCCCGAGTTACGCTGCCCGGCTTGCCCGGCTTGCTGGATACCGGCGAAGGCCGGATCATAAGTCTGTAGCTGCTTGTTCTTCCCGAAACCTCGACTCCGGCTCCGGCTCTTGCTCTTGCTCTTGCTTCTGCTCGGATGCGGGGAAGAGGCCTCCCCGTCCGACTTCTGGCTATTGGGTCTGGCTGAGTGCACTTGGGACCCTGACCCGGGGTTCTTCTTCTTGAAGGCCTGATTCTGACGGTTGGCCTCAATCACCAACTCGTTTACCCGCTCCTGCTGCTTGCGCAGGGCCTCACCGGATAACCCCACCAACTCGGCCATGGCGGCTTCGGCGGCCCTAAGAGTTTTTGCCGGGGAGCTGTACACCGGCTTCCCCGCTGAAATCCGGCTTCCCGTGTGACTGGTTGCGGCTCCACCTGCCAGCTCCTCATTCACCATTCTTCCTTTCTTGCGTAGATCCGCGACGCGCTTGTCCCGGGAGTCTATCTTAAGGAACCCGTGAGCTGCATTGAACTCCCGGAGGCTAGCATTGAGCTCGCGACGGATCTCGGCGATCTCCTGCGCTTCAGCGAGTAGCAACCTCCGCTGCTCCTCCAAGTCAGCCGAGGTGGCCTGGGTATCCGCTTCAGCAGCCACAGGTACAGTCAACTTGGCCACCAGCCCCGAGAGGGAATCCGGGCGACGTCGCGGCTGGGACGGTTGTGGATCGCCATCCCGGGCCGCACCCCTTTCCTGGGGAGGCTTGGCCAATCGGATGTGGCCGCTGCCGGTATCGCCGTCAGCGTCCTGGTATTCCTCCTCGGTTGCCCCGACCATCATCACCGCGACGGAACTCGGGGGGCGACCAGCACGCAGACCCCGAGCAGCGCAGAGCATGGGAGGGTCCTCAGCTTCCAGGACCATGTCCGGGTAGCTACAGACAACCTCGGTGGCGACATAGGTGGTGAGACCACCAAAGTCAATGAAACATCCGTTCACCGGAAAGGACCTGTTCCGGAAGCATCCTGCGTTGTCGCTGACGAAGTCCATCTCCCCTAGCCTTACGACCAGGCCAGAGAGAACCCGAATGTCGAAATGAACGGGGGAACCCGTCCGGATGTGTACACCAGCCAACGCCTCCGTCTGCCCCACGGTGGGCGCCAACTGTCGTGGTGGTGTCACGGCAGATGCCATAGGATGGCTAATGTGTGGGGCCGATGGACGTTGGTGGATCCGGGGAGGGATAGCGAGCTGAATAGCCCACACGAGGAGGATCCCGGTATAACCGAGATCTCCCAAGAACTGGAAACAACAACAAGACGATATTGGGAAGATCCAACAAACACGAACAAATGCACGAAGGCACACAACACACACACGATATACCCAGGTTCAGGGCCCTCGTGAGGAGGTAACACCCATACTCCTGCCTTTCCTCTCTATATAAGTGTGGTAGAAGAGCTACAACTTGCTGCTAGATCTATCAAAGGGAGGAGTACAAAGAACTAGATGAACTCAAGGTATGAGGAAGTAAAAGCTCTAGGAGTACAGGCGCCGTCATGAACCATCATGAACCATCATGAACTCCTGCGTCATCATCTCGATAAGGACAACAGGCGCCGTCATGAACCATCATTGTCCCCCTGCCAGAGACAAGACATGTCTTGGCCCATCCCGGATAGCCTTTTCCGGATTGCCGGGCTAGGTATGTCAGGTCTTGTCGTACCGCGGTCGTACCGGCTGACGCGCTCCCGTGTCAGGCGGGAGGTGACCATGCTTCCGTGTCAGGCGGGAGGTGACCATGCTTCCGTGTCAGGCGGAATGGTACTTCCCCCCGCAACAGACGGGAAAGCCTGCTATAGACCGTTGACGGCCTACCGGGAGCCCTCACGCCGGCTACCTCCTCGCTTGCCACTGTGAGCCTCTCCTACATAAGATCAAGACCGAGACATACACTCCGTTTAGTACCTATCCGGACCACCTATCCGGTAAAGCCGAGTACACCTCCTTCCAGGAGTTTCCTCGGAGCCCGAGATCCGGGATCCTTTTCGGAGGCGTCCGAGCTCGTCTCAGGATGAGTATCTCTAGGCCTAGCCTCCCGAAGATGTCTTAGCCTATCAGCAAAGACATCTTCGAGAAGCTAGTTCTTAGAGGAACCACCTGCTGATGCTTGTGCTGCCATTGAGAAGGCCGGGGGTGTCTATTTATAGTTGCCAGAGCTGACCCTTGCGCCTGCCAGGAGGCACTTTGCCCTCTACCAGTGCTCAAGGGTCAAGTTGCCCTTTCAGCACACCAGGGGGTGTCCCTCGCTCTCGCCAAAGGTCAAGTACTGTTGGCACCTTACTGAATTATACCGGGATCTGCCCCTACCCGGGCAACAAGCAATTCCTTCCTCTTCTTCACAATCTAGCACAAACAATGAATAAAATAAATACCAACACAATACCATCACAACACTAAACAAAATCATGTATGCATGAATGATATGCTATGATAATAGGACACACTTATTAATAATTTTTATTTTCTGTCATTAAGTGAATGAAATATAATTTCTAGGTATTTCTTATTTTATTTATCAATTAAATAATTTTAAAATAATATAGTAAAACTTTGATTTCTATAATTACAACTTTTATTGTTTCATGAAATCTTCAATTAAGCCATTTATTAATATTGCTGGACAGAGGGAGATAATACAATCCTAAAACAATTAAATTTATTTCTAAATCATTTTTATTATTTAAGGTATGATTTTAATGGCCGAAATACTCCTCTGATAATTATACAATTTATAATTTGTCAAAGGGAAAAACAAATGATGTAGAAATAAACTACATGAGCAGGGCTTTCCAATGACATAAAGTTTATCCATTTTGGACTTACAGATTAAAAGTTATGAATTTTGCAAGTTTTAATAGTTTTCTGTTTTAATTTCTAAATTTTATTCGAAATAGAAAAAGAATCGGCCACGCGGCGCGATCTGATTCGTCCGTACCGATTCGACGCGGATCGGCAGCGTGGCCGTCTGATCTCCTTAATAACGAGCGCTCGGGATTAAATGGATCTAGATCCGTTGGATCTAGATTCAACGGTCCGAAAACGGAGACCACGCGCGGGCGGCGCTGTTCGCCGGAAAAACTTCCGACCGTGGCGGCGCCACGGCCGGCAATGCACGCGCCTGCATCCTAGGGATCTACGGGATGGATGGGTCTTACCGAGACGTGGAGAAGATCGATGCGGGGACGGTGGCGAGGTGGCGGTCTCCGGCGTGAACTCCTCCTCGCGTAATCGCTCGCCGGAGTAGCACGAGGCGGCGTCTCTCCTCGGGCGAGCACGGACACGGCGTTGCGCTGCGGAAATGAGTTCAAAACCGTGTCAAAAAGCTTCGCAAGGAAAAGTTAAAGCGAGAGGGAGCAACGATACGGCACGGGGTGGTTAGGTTTGCGCGCACGGCGAGGTTCTCACCGACGGCGACGGCGGAAGAGCGGGGTCTCTAGCGGCCAGCCCAGGGGCTCTTTGGAGGAGGTGTTTGGGGCAAAACACGGAGGAGCTCGGGGGCTTTTAGTAGGGGAAAACAGCGAGGTAAATGGAGTAGTAAATCGCCGCATTTAAACGAAATCAAATCGGGCGTTTTCGGTCGGAGACGTGGGCGTGATTTGGGGACGAACGGCTCCGCGGGGGAGATGACAGGTGGGTCCCACCTGTCAGTGACAGCGAGAGAGAGAGAAAGAGAACTGGGCCGCTGGCGGGCTGCAGTGCTACGCGTGTGCGACGGATAGATACGGGCCACGGCCCACTCGACTCAGAAATCCAAATATTTTTATTTAAATCCTTTTCTGTTTTTAAATACTGATTTCAAATATGATTTTTAAACCTATTCAAAACATTTCAGAAAAAATCATAAAAATATGTTTTGGAAAGTTTATAAAAAATGAAACTTTTTAACATTATACTTGCCCATATATAAATTGGTAAATTTTTATTTATTAAAGGAGTTTTAAATAAACACTTTATGGAATTATAGATTATTTATATTTATAATTTGAAGTTTTATTTAATATTTTTGTGATGTAGTTTTATGCCCAATGATGAATGATGCTTGAATGCAATTTTTAAATTTTTGCAAAATTTGGGATGTTACAGACTAACCCCCTTAAGAGGAAGCTCGCCCTCGAGCTTCGGAAAGATCAGCAAATAGGTGTGGATGGTCTTCTCGGAGGTCGTCCTCTCGTTCCCAGGTGGCTTCTTCCTCAGTGTGATGGTTCCATTGGACTTTACAAAACTTGATGGTTTTGGTACGGGTGACTCTTTCTGCGGTCTGCAATATCTTGATGGGTTTCTCCTCGTAGGTCAGGCCACTCTCCAATTGTACTTCTTCGAGGGGTACAGTATCCTTTAAAGGAACTCCCATCATTTCGGGGTGACATTTCTTCAGCTGACTGACATGGAACACATTATGAACCGCAGACAGAGCTTCTGCTAGTTCTAACTCATATGCCACCTCACCCTTACGAGACAGAATTTTAAAAGGTCCAATAAACCGAGGTGCTAATTTTCCTTTAATTCCAAACCTCTTCACACCCCTGAGTGGCGACACTCTAAGATAGGTTCTATCGCCCACCTCGTAGGCGACTTCTCTACGTTTAGAATCCGCGTAGCTTTTCTGGCGTGACTGTGCTACCTTCAACCTATCTTTAATTAATCTGACCTTCTCTTCAGCTTCTTGGATTATATCAGGTCCAAAGAAACTTCGTTCTCCTACACCACTCCACAACAATGGGGTTGTGCATTTCTTCCCATATAAAGCCTCAAATGGTGCCATCTCAATGCTAGCTTGATAACTGTTATTGTAGGAGAACTCGGCATAGGGTAGATTGTCATCCCAACTAGACCCATAATCAAGCGCACAAGCTCTTAACATATCTTCTAAAATCTGGTTTACTCTTTCAGTCTGACCATCCGTTTGCGGGTGAAATGCCGTACTGAACTCCAATCTAGTTCCCAGTGATTCATGCAACTGCTTCCAAAAATGGGATGTGAACTGGGTCCCTCTATCGGACACGATACTCTTGGGGACGCCGTGTAAGCACACAATCCTCTTCATGTAAATATCAGCTAGCTTTGCGCTGGTATAGGTGGTCTTCACGGGTATAAAGTGAGCTATTTTGGTTAAGCGACAAACAATAACCCAAATAGAATCATACCCTGATCTGGTCCTTGGTAACCCGGTGATGAAATCCATCCCAATAGAATCCCACTTCCAGTCCGGTACCTTCAAAGGTTGCAATAGTCCTGCTGGTTTCTGATGCTCAGCCTTTACTCGACTGCATACATCGCACTTAGCTATATATTCTGCTATTTCTCTTTTCAGATTGTTCCACCAAAATCTCTCCTTCACATCCATATACATTTTGGTATTTCCTGGATGAATGGAGTAAGGTGTTTCATGGGCTTCTTGCAGAATTAACTTCCTGAGACCAGGATCATTTGCCACACATACACGTTTTTCAAACCACAAGGTCCCTTGCTCATCTTCATGAAATCCCTTGGCTTTTCCTGCTCTCAAATTGGCTTTGATTTCTTCAATATCTTTGTCTCCCTTCTGAGCTTCACGTATATTATCCATCAAATTTGGTTGTACTACCATCGAGGCTACAAAACCATCTGGTACCACTTCCAATCGGAGGTCCTTGAATGCCTTGCATAAATCCTCAGGTATTTCTCCTGCCGTGAGGCCATTCAAATAAACCTTACGACTCAGGGCATCAGCTACTACATTAGCCTTTCCAGGATGGTATTGGAGACTTAGGTCATAATCCTTGATAAGTTCTAACCATCTTCTCTGCCTCATGTTCAATTCTTTCTGTGTGAAAATATACTTCAAACTTTTGTGGTCAGTGAACACTTCACATCTTTTTCCCATTAGGTAGGGTCTCCAAGTTTTTAGGGCATGTACTACTGAGGCTAACTCGAGATCATGAGTGGGATAATTTGTTTCATGCTTCTTGAGCTGTCTAGAGGCATAAGATGCCACTCTGCCTTCTTGCATCAACACACTTCCCAGGCCTTGGCGTGAAGCATCACAGTATACTTGGAATTCTTTCTCTAAGTCAGGTAAGCATAGAACTGGGGCTGAAACTAGTCGTTTCTTTAATTCCTGAAAACTGGCTTCGCATGCGTCAGTCCACTCAAATTTCTTCTCCTTCTTTAATAATTCCGTCAGTGCCTTGGCGATTTTGGAAAAGTTTTCTATAAATCTTCGGTAGTATCCTGCTAGACCAAGAAAACTTTGTAATTCTCCAACATTCTTTGGTGGTTCCCAATTGGTTACAGCTGAAACCTTTTCAGGATCCACTGCTATACCCTCCTTGGATACTATGTGTCCTAGGAATGCGACTTGTTCCAACCAAAATTCACACTTGCTGAATTTGGCATATATCTTATGTTCACGCAGTCTCTGCAATACTAGGCGCAAATGCTCTTCATGTTCTTTGTGACTCTCGGAGTAGATAAGAATGTCATCTATGAACACTACCACAAACTTGTCCAGAAAATCCATGAACACTTTATTCATCATATTCATGAAATAAGCTGGGGCATTGGTTAATCCAAATGGCATTACTGTATACTCATAAGAGCCATATCTTGTAACAAACGTTGTTTTTGGTATATCCATCTCTCTAACCTTCATTTGTAGATATCCTGATCGAAGATCAATCTTGGAGAACACACATGCACCTTTCAATTGATCAAATAATTCATTTATCTTGGGTAACGGATACTTGTTCTTGATGGTGTGTTCATTTATATCTCTGTAGTCCGTGACTAGTCTCTGGGTTTGATCTTTCTTTTTGACAAAAAGAACTGGCGCTCCCCAGGGCGAAGAACTTGGACGGATAAATCCTTTCAGAAGGTGTTCCTCTAGCTGCTTCTTGAGTTCTTTCAGTTCATCGACGGCCATTGGGTAAGGTCTCTTGGCTATTGGTCCGGTACCCGGTTTTAATTCAATGAGAAATTCTACATCTCTATCAGGTGGCATTCCCGTTAATTCTTCTGGGAATACATCTGGGTACTCTTGGACAATCAGCACATCACCAAGGCTAACCCCCTTAAGGGAATTTAGCCTAACTTTCTTAAGTTCGAAAGTTGATCTGAATTTAATCTTTTGTTTTTCTGGGGTGGTGAGGGTGATAGCTCTGTTTGCACAGTCTATGATTCCTTCAAAACGGGTCATCCAATCCATTCCGATGATAACATCCAGACCTTGGGTTTCTAGGATGACTAAGTCTGCTGGAAAAAGATATTTTCCAATCCTTAATTCTAACTGCCTACAGCCTGAATTAACTATCATCTCACCCCCAGGTGAACTCACTCTAATAGGTTTTCCTAAGCTTTCCTCGGCTAGACCATGTTTGTTTACAAAAGCTCTTGATATGAATGAATGCGATGCTCCAGTATCAAATAAGACCAATGCTGGAAAAGAATTGAGCAGGATCTTACCAATCACAGCATCAGGTTCATCATGAACTTCTTCCACGTTGAGGTGATTTACTTGTCCCTTCTGGAAAGGATTGGGCTTGGAATTTTCATCGGCCTTTCTCTCTGGGAAATCAGTAGCATAGTGTCCTGTCTTCTTGCACTTGAAGCAAGTCACATTAGACAAGTCTTTCTTCCCTTCAGTGTTAGGACGGGGATTACCATTTCCATGATTATGGCCATGGTGATGGTTTCCCTTGAATCCACCATTATTTCCTTTGTACCCTCCATTGTGGTTGTGACCATGATGCTTTTGGCCACTACCATTGTTGGAGTAGTTCCAGGGTTTATGGCCACTGACTTCTGAGGTGTGTGGTTTCTTGTGAGCCCCTTCAGTGTTAGCTTTACTTGCACCAAACTTCCTCTTCCTATTCTCTTCCTTTCTGATGTTATTGTCCAGGGTGATTGCCTGATCCAGCAGAATCTGATAGTTAGGAGCATATGCCACAGACAAAGGTATCTTTAGTTCTCCCCGAAGTCCATTAAGGAATTTGTCCTTCCTCTTAGCATCAGTGCCGATGTCTTCTGGTGCGTACCTTGATAGCGTACAGAAGTCATCTATATACTCCTTCAGAGTTCTACCTCCCTGTCTCAAGCTACGAAACTCCTCCTTCTTCAGATTCATTATGCCATAGGAGATGTGAGCATTGCGGAAACCATCCTTGAACGCATCCCAAGTCATACCATCCAAGGGATGGGTCACTTGATAGGTCTCCCACCACATGGCAGCAGGTCCTTCCAATAGGTGAGCAGTGAACCTCACCTTTTCTGCCTCAGAACACTCACAGGTTACTAAGTCCTTGTTGACTGAACGAAGCCAGTCATCCGCCACTATGGGTTCAGTAGCAGAGGAGAACTTATTAGGTCTAAGCCTGAGAAATCTTGCAAGTCTGTCCACAGGAGGTGGGGGTGGTGGTGGATGGTTGTTATTGTTGTTGTTGTTGTTGTTGTTGTTGTTGTTGTTGTTGTTGTTGTTGTTGTTGTTGTTGTTGTTGTTGTTGTTGTTGTTGTTGTTGTTGTTGTTGTTGTTGTTGTTGTTGTTGTTGTTGTTGTTGTTGTTGTTGTTGTTGTTGTTGTTGTTGTTGTTGTTGTTGTTGTTGTTGTTGTTGTTGGTTGCTGCAATGAACTGGGTCATCATAGTCATCAGTTGGGCTTGAGCTGCCATCAGCTGTTGCATAGCTTCGCTGTTGTCGGTATCACGACGTGGAGGCATCTGTGGGGTTTTTGCAGGGATGAGTAAAAGATAGATAGATCTATAAGGAGGAATCCTACCCATGCACAAAACAATCCAGTCAAGCACACCATCAACAACACACCACTTATAAAAACAATCAGCAAACAAATCAAAACCTTTGGTTTAAGGAAAGCGATATAAAAGTTTGGAAAATAAACTCGCGAGGTTCCGAGGATACAAGGGAATGTACTGCCTTACCACAAGTTGGTAGGTCAATACAAGTCCAAGACAATGTGGTGTATGATAAATGGTAGTCTCACTAACTAACTACTCGACCATGTCCTCTTCCTCCTCTTCAATTTCCTGAATCTCGATTCCTTCATTGGCGAGTACATCCTTGAGTTCCTTTACTTCTTTCTCCAGGGCAAGGTTCTTCTCTTGCAGCTCTCTCTTCTCAGTACGAAGCCTTTTGATCAAGTCACTATCAGCCTCGAACTCGACTTCATTGCTCTCGAGTTCTGCCTTTTGTTCCCTGATAGTCTTATTCTTCTCTTGAACTATTTTCTCTTGTCTCCTGTACTTCTCCTCTTGTGCAGCGAATCTCTCTTCCTGTGCCTTAGTCACTTCCTCTTGAACCTTCACCTTCTCTTCGTTCTCCTTAAGTAAGGCACATAATTCATCGATCTTCACGAGCTCGGTGCGTCGATCTTCATATAGTTCGGTGACAAGGATTTCTAGCTCCTGGAAATAAAGGCTAAGGGGTTTTGCCTTGCCTCTTTCTCCGACATCATACAGGTAAGGTTCGCCATCCTCGTTTCTCCTTCCAAAGAAAATGGAGTAGTGGCCCCTCAACTCTATGCTGTAGCGTCCGCAGAGGCGCCCAATCAAATCTTGCATGACTAGATTGAGTCCCTTGTCTTTGGAGTCACTAACCATTTTGATCTCCAGTGGGGGCTCCTCTCCACGTCCTGGCTGTGTTGCTTTTATTCCCCAGCAACCCTCTTTGTTAAACTTCTTCCGAATGAAGCCCTTTACTTGGGGTAGTGGTAACCCTATCTTCTCGCCGATGTCGAGAAGGTAACAGCCAAAACGGGTGTTCTCGAAGTCCTCCGCGGTGGTGAAGTGAAAGCTCGTCATCCTTTAGGTAGGAAGGAAAGGAAATTAAAAACAAGAATTGCAAAAGATAAGGAAGTACTAATCATGGTGTGTTTTATTAATTTAGAAGGATACTAAGTCAAAAATCCTAAGGTGATCAACTGATATTAACAACTCTTCGTAAATTGGATTTTTCACTATAGTAAGAGAGACAGACACCCGGCCAGCCACTTATATTGTGGAACAGGTCTCATGTACGTGGACATGTAAAGTTTGTCCCGGGCCGCTTCATCCCACCATGCCGTTAGAATCCAACATACTTCAAAGATGGTAACATTATGACCAAAAAGGGCTTAACCAATCCTAGGGGCTCGAACCTACATGCAACACTTTGCTCTGATACCATTTTGTAGCACCCCAACTTTTAATAAAGTTGGAACACCTGTGTTATGTGCTAGTCCCTGGATCACTGTCAGCACCACAGTACAAAATATAAAGTACCATTGCATAAGTATTAAAATTGCTACACGAGATCCAAAATAATAGCCAAATATGGCTTTATTACAATTTGCATAGCCATGAAGGCTAGCTAAAGTTCAAAGTTCACAGCGAAAGCAAAATAACAATGAGCCTCATCTTCAAGCATGCGCCACAGGCAGTCATGTTGGGTGTAGACTCGAGCCAAAATCATTCTGCATCAGAATTACCTGCACATTGGAATATGCAGCCCCCGAAGGAGGTCAATACAATGATGTATTGGCAAGTGACTATGGTGGATATATACTGGCAATTCTAACATCTATATGCATATTTGGCTTGGTGGGGTTGAAGGCTATTTGCAGAAAGCAAGTTTTCTCTTATCATTTTGTAAAACACTTTTATTTCTCGAAGACTTGGCACCGAGGGATAAAGCCCAAGTGCACCAACAATTCTTTCCTTAGTCAAATTTTTACTTTATGAAAACAGTGTTGAGATTCTTCTGCCTATCCTTGTCCAGTTGCTCGAAGTAGTCCATTTCCGGGGACACGGCTGAGAACTCAGATTGTCGACTCTGCAGAGGTTGTGCACTTTCACCTTTAGACTCAATTTGTCCGAGAAATCCTATACACACGGAGTGTATTATGGAAATGAGAGAATTGAGACAAGAACTTTCAGAAGAAGAATGCAACCATACTAGCAAGACCCGTTCCACCTATCATCTCTACATCTGCTTGTCAAGCTGACAGGTTGCACTCCCACAACTTACTCATTCTAGACAGAGCCCATTGTCAAAAGGTTGCACGGGAAGCTTCTAAACTTGGAGGGACTTGGTAATCTCTTCGTTTCTGGGTGGCCATCCACAAGTGTACTTCTGGGTAACAACCACCATACTCATGGCACTAAGTAGAATAGACATTCATCCTAGGCGATGACAACCATAAGCATAGTCCCAAAAGCCACTCAACATAAACCATATCAACCAATTCCACCCAGATGTGTATTTTAGATTTTAATACTTAGAAACATTTCCATAACATGGTAAACATTTTTATAGCATGGCTAAGCAACTAATAAAATCTTTTCATGGCTGCTTAGGAAAAGGGTGGCTACACACTACTAGGATAATTGTAAAACACAAACTAACTTAGCATTATAAAATAAATCAAAAAATCCCTATCATGCACACTACTCAAAATATACTACTTATGCATATAGAAATTATGGGATATTGTATGAATGTCACTTGCCTTGGTAACAGGAGGAACAAGCACAGCAAGAATAACAATCACAAGCAATTCCTTCCTCTTCTTCACAATCTAGCACAAAAAATGAACAAAATAAATACCAACACAATACCATCACAACACTAAACAAAATCATGTATGCATGAATGATATGCTATGATAATAGGACACACTTATTAATAATTTTTATTTTCTGTCATTAAGTGAATGAAATATAATTTCTAGGTATTTCTTATTTTATTTATCAATTACATAATTTTAAAATAATATAGTAAAACTTTGATTTCTATAATTACAACTTTTATTGTTTTATGAAATCTTCAATTAAGCCATTTATTAATATTGCTGGACAGAGGGAGATAATACAATCCTAAAACAATTAAATTTATTTCTAAATCATTTTTATTATTTAAGGTATTATTTTAATGGCCGAAATACTCCTCTGATAATTATACAATATATAATTTGTCAAAGGGAAAAACAAATGATGTAGAAATAAACTACATGAGCAGGGCTTTCCAATGACATAAAGTTTATCCATTTTGGACTTACGGATTAAAAGTTATGAATTTTGCAAGTTTTAATAGTTTTCTGTTTTAATTTCTAAATTTTATTCGAAATAGAAAAATAATCGGCCACGCGGCGCGATCTGATTCGTCCGTAACGATTCGACGCGGATCGGCAGCGTGGGCCGTCCGATCTCCTTAATAACGAGCGCTCGGGATTAAATGGATCTAGATGATCTAGATCCAACGGTCCGAAAACGGAGACCACGCGCGGGCGGCGCGGTTCGCCGGAAAAACTTCCGACCGTGGCGGCGCCACGGCCGGCAATGCACGCGCTCGCATCCTAGGGATCTACGGGATGGATGGGTCTTACCGAGACGTGGAGAAGATCGATGCGGGGACGGTGGCGAGGTGGCGGTCTCCGGCGTGAACTCCTCCTCGCGTAATCGCTCGCCGGAGTAGCACCAGGCGGCGGTTCTCCTCGGGCGAGCACGGACACGGCGTTGCGCTGCGGAAATGAGTTCAAAACCGTGTCAAAAAGCTTCGCAAGGAAAAGTTAAAGCGAGATGGAGCAACGATACGGCACAGGGTGGTTAGGTTTGCGCGCACGGCGAGGTTCTCACCGACGGCGACGGCGGAAGAGCGGGGTCTCTAGCGGCCAGCCCAGGGGCTCTTTGGAGGAGGTGTTTGGGGGCAAAACACGGAGGAGCTCGGGGGCTTTTAGTAGGGGAAAACAGCGAGGTAAATGGAGTAGTAAATCGCCGCATTCAAACGAAATCAAATCGGGCGTTTTCGGTCGGAGACGTGGGCGTGATTTGGGGACGAACGGCTCCGCGGGGGAGATGACAGGTGGGTCCCACCTGTCAGTGACAGCGAGAGAGAGAAAGAGAACTGGGCCGCTGGCGGGCTGCAGTGCTACGCGTGTGCGACGGATAGATACGGGCCACGGCCCACTCGACTCAGAAATCCAAATATTTTTATTTAAATCCTTTTCTGTTTTTAAATACTGATTTCAAATATGATTTTTAAACCTATTCAAAACATTTCAGAAAAATTCATAAAAATATGTTTTGGAAAGGTTATTAAAAATGAAACTTTTTAACATTATACTTTCCCATATATAAATTGGTAAATTTTTATTTATTAAAGGAGTTTTAAATAAACACTTTATGGAATTATAGATTATTTATATTTATAATTTGAAGTTTTATTTAATATTTTTGTGATGAAGTTTTATGCCCAATGATGAATGATGCTTGAATGCAAGTTTTAAATTTTTGCAAAATTTGGGATGTTACACGCCTATTCACCCCCCCTCTAGGCGACGTCTTTCCTTTCACCTTCCCCCTCTCTACAACATTGGAGCATGGCACCTCCTTACGTGCCCAAGAATCCAATAACCTGACAGTTGAAGCCCACCGTGGGGCCTAAGGCTTCAGGTGTCACCTTCCAGGCGGGAGCTCTAGGCGAGATCAGAAGATCTATGGCGGTAAGTCGCGCCAATCTGAATGGCGATGTCGGCTTCGTGGATGCGGAAATATGGACTCTAGTAGACGATGAACTCGTCTCCAACTTCATCATCCCCATCGGCGACATCAACATCTTCACCGACTTTACGGCCGCCGCGTACGGATTCCCCAGGGGATATGGAAAATTCTTCCCCGCCCACCACTCAGAAGACGGATCGCATCCAGCATCACCTAAGGGTTTTAAAGTTTACGATCTAGATTCACAAAGCGAAACTGGCTCCAGCTTCTCAGAAGGCTACATGGAGTCCGACTTTCACTTTGTGGGTACAATCGCAACCACCGGCGATCAGCCGACAAGTTCCGATCCCGAGTCCATTATCTCGGCTTTACAAGTTGGTCCGGACTTAGAAGCCGGATCTGAGAACACAACCCCAATGGCAGATAACTCAGATGCCAAAAGCACAGACAACGACTTTGCTACAAAGGTTGCCTCTTTCTGAAGGGAATATGTCCTAGAGGCACTTAATAAACATAGTTTATTGGCAATTTCCCAATCGTTCATTATATGTTTTATACCATGCTATAAATGTATTAAGCGAAAACATTAATACAGGTGTGGTAGATAAACAACCAGGTCCCTAGTAGCCTCTACTAAGACTAGTTTCGTTGCGCGATTGATGATCGAGGTTTTCCGATCATAGGGCATGGCGCCGGCCGGCAATGGAAGTCATATCGTTAGGTGTAACGATGTGATGAACATACCCAGTATTTATAGGACATAGTCATTACGCCTTAAGACCGTGAGATCAACTCTTATTGTTATCCCTGAAAGATACTTTGATCGCACCAAACGTCATATCTTATATAGTGTGACAATAACGGTGATACTTTTGGGTATCGGAAGGGGGTAGTTGAGACGAGGGGTCAACAGCAGGATTTGTCAGTCCGCATAGCCGGATAGATACTCTAGGGCCCACTCGGTGAGATTATGTCAAATGAGTTTACAAACATGTGACTAGGTCACCAGCTGACATAATATCATACGAGTAGAAGATAGCGATGTCGGTAACGAGATCATACTAGGTATGGCGATATCTGAGAATGATGCTCGGACACGCTAAGTATCGCCATGACAAAGGGTTTAAGACTAGACGTCCAGGTTTGATATATGAAAGTCATTCGTTATATCACATGGATTAATTCATGGGGTCCAGGCCTACGAGTTAGTCGTTGATTATAGAGGAGTCTTGATCATACCTGTTATTATATCAAACCGCTAGGGTAACACACTTAAGGGGTTTCGACAAGACAACTGGAAAGGAAAGAGATCACCGAGAACGTCCCGGGAATGGTCCGATGGAGATCGGGCA
This sequence comes from Poa annua, assembly GCA_026929855.1. NCBI lineage: Eukaryota > Viridiplantae > Streptophyta > Magnoliopsida > Poales > Poaceae > Poa > Poa annua. Next base: position 74,951,301 of record CM049430.1, on the reverse strand, counting down.
GCGACGAAAGAGTTTTCGGAGCTAGAATAAATTATATATAATATGTTTGATATTAATTAGTGTAATTAATGTCTAAATATGATTTTATATATTTATTTTCGAATTTATTTAGGCTGATTTCCCTAAATGGGCCTTCTGGTCGAAAGAAGGCCCAAGAGGGGGAAATTTCCTAGGGGAATTCGGTGGGGAGCTTGGGGGGTGATCCAAGTGGGCCAAGGGGCCCACTAGGGGCCCGGCGCACCCTCCCTAGCCGCACCAAGGCTGTGGGATAGTCCCACATTGCCTGGCTAGGGAGGTTGGCACCCCCCGGGAGCCTATATAAGAAGGGGCACCCCTGGCCTTTTAATTCACCAATTAATTCTCTTATTTCTCCTCGATCTCGTGATTCCCTTTGTCGGAGTCGCGCCGAGGAGGATGAGGGGATCTCTTCCACCATAGCCCGCTGCCGCGTTGCTGGTGTTCCGGTCCAAGTCTTCCGCTGCTCGTCCTGGACTGGAGCTTCGGAGGCCGTCGTCTCCACCGTATGTGTGTGACGCCCTGCGAGGTGCTGCGCTAGCGGTACTCGGAGGCCTACTTCCTCCACCCGACCTTGAGGTCATCTTTGTCGTCTTCGTCACGCCGAGTTCTCCGTGACCTAGAGGTCGGCTACGTCGTCTTCATCGTCAACGCTTGTGCGGGAGCGTAATCCCCGCTATTCGGTCTACGAGGGTATGTATTCCGGTCTCCGCCGTACTACTATATCTGCATAGTGTAGATCTTGGCTAGTTTAAGGATATAGTTGCTAGGAATTTTTTTGTTTTCTTCACACGATCCCCTTCAGTGGTATCAGAGCTGATCTATCGTAGATATAGATGTACGATGTTAGAACCAGTGTTCTACACGGGGGCACCGTTCCTGTTATTTGCAACCCTCTAGCGTGAACTTGTGTTTTCCAGCGGCATTGAGTTGATGAAGCGGCCCAGACCGACTTTACGCGTACGCTTACGCGAGACTGGTTCCACTACTGACATACGGCTTGTACCGTATCTGTGGCTGGCGGGTACCAGTTTCTCTCTCTTTAGTTGGTCTTCGCATTTTCAATGGAGGGCCCGAAAGGGATGCTTAAACATGCAATTATTGGATTGTTGTTGTGGTCATAAGGTTCGTAGGTATGAAGCGGTTCTATTTACGAAAGCCCCAAGCTACGGAATATATGCAAAAGATAAACTAGAAGCGTCTAACTTTATTTTGCAGGGGCTATGTGATATGGTCAAGGTAGGTTTATTAAATTGTTTATAAACTGCGGGCGCCAAGAAGACCATGGCGCAATGGACTATATCACATTGCATTACATTTGATGTTTTGTGTGCATCTTATATTGTGTGATTGTATATATAGTATATATTAGTTACACGTCGGTAGCTATATAAGATGATCCCTTCAAAATACCACTAGTGTTCTCCCTCCAACGCGCACCACCAAGAAAGTTCTACGTTATGAGGCAGGCCGTGATGATCGGGTGTCAGACATCTCGTCGTTCGCATACAGTGGGTGTAAGCCATGTTGCACAAGCGTCAGCGTGGAGGTTTTTGGTGGCGAGCCTAGCATATTCAGAAATATGGCCTCGGAACAGGGAGACCAAAAGGTCGAGCACGAGTCACAAAATTGGTGTGACGGACAATTGTCTACTCTTGAAGTTGTGCCGCCGACTCTGATGATGAGGGGTGGTGCAATGGATGGGGGTCGTGTAATCGCTTAAACGACCAGGAGGGATGTTCGTTTGAGTGGGAGTTCGGATAGTTATTTTCTAAAATACTATAACTCGGAATATAATGAACAAAGTATGTTTTGCAAACCTTTGTAGATATTAACCTTTGTTATAGCATCTTTTCAAATTAGGCGCATTCCTGCGATTGAGAAACTTAAAAGGTTGGGTCCAAACTTCATAGTTTTATGCTTTAGCTTGAGGATACTCCTTGTTTAAACCGTTAGCTCTTTGTGTTACAATACCCGCTAGGAGATAACCCCGGAGATTCCGCTGACAAAAGATAATTTGGATTATCAGATTTTGTGCGGATGATATCATCATAGTCCGGTGTATGCTATGATCTCTGCCATAGAGAACCAACGGTGGGTACGAGTTTTTAGATCACGAACATATGATATGGTCGCTAAACTCGGGGTACCCCAAATGTTGGATTGATGAAATTTATTAGTACGTTGACTGATTGTCTTCTCAACCAAGATGGAAGAGAATACACACATTGAGGGAGCACGTGGCGGTCATACTTAATGACATATGTTCATACTTAATGAACATTGAGACGCCTCGCTCAGCTCAATCACTTGATGACAGACATCGTTGCCAAGTGCAAATCCTTTGTCATAGACCATGTCATGCAAGGGGAATCGTTCACCTTCATGGTTCTTGATTACGGTGGAAGTATCAAGAAAATGAAACAGATCACCGGAAGTCATCAATGATGATGGTGTATATATGATATACATGTTATGATTTTGTTAGCTAAGCAAGTACTCGCAATAGTGACTAAGTTTTGAACTAGTCATGTTTTGTGAAAACCAGGTTTACTGCTTGAGTAGCTTGAAAGGATGAGGTGACATTGCGTGTTGATAATGGCAGTCAAGTTGTTGTGATGGCCATAGGCACTCTCCCTCTAGATCTACCATTTGAATAAATTCTTTATGATCGCCTGTTAGTATGATCGTTACAAGTGTGTCTCCTCTAGCGAGACACTTGTTCATACATGATAGTGACAAATTTGGTGTCCTATATTTATGAAGTAATGATCATATGCCGATTTGACTTTAGATGGTAGAAGCTCCCATATCCATAATATTAATGCCAAAGGATACAAACTTAATAAAGACACCACATATGTGTGGCACTACCGTTTAGTCATGTCAATTTATAGTCAATGCATTAGCTCCATACCGGATGGATCTACAAGTCCTAAGGTTTGATCTTTTGACACTTGCAAAATAACTGTGACACCGTTTTCGGAAAGCGGGCATATAACTTATTGATAGTCATACATAGAGATGTATGTGGTTCAATGAAGTAATTGACAGGTAGTGGAGACCTTTATTTCGTGAACTTCATTGAACGTTTTGAGTATAGCTTGTTGAGAATCGTGCATATGGGTGTATGTGAATCAATGAAGTACTTTAACGTGTAGTGGAAGTCTTTATTTCATAGGCTTCATGAATATTCCGAGTAGATATATGGATATCCACTCCGAGGAATGTTAGTCTAAAATTTTGATTCGATCAAACAAAGTTCAGAATGAAGTAGGAAATAAACTTAACAAGAAAATCAAATTCCCGCGATGCAGATCGAGGAAATAAAGATTTGAGTTATAATGTTGGCACATCATTGAAAGACTTGTGAGAAGAGTTCCACAAATTACGTCGCATGGAACACCATAGTGTTATGGTGTGTTAGGACGTCGTAATTGCACACTATCGGATAGTGTGTGCTAAATAAATCTCTTACCGAATTATTGTGATCGTTAGAGTCATATGGTAGAAACGTAAACACTCACGTTAGCAAATAGGGAAACCATTTGAATCCATGGAGAAAATACCATACGAGTGATGGCATGGCTTTTAGCCTGGATTGTCGTTTCAGCAATTTAGTGTTTCGATGTGATCAAACCTAAAATGGATTAATCTTTGTAGTATACCCTACCTAAAGAGTTAGTTGTGTACATGTCTCACGACATAGGCAAAAGAGTTGCCGGGATATACCTTGCAAAAGAAATAGTTTCTTGTCCAAGGGTATAAGTGAGAAAGAAAGTAGAGCAAGACGAAGTTGGTGAACTTCCTCTCCAGACATCAGAGTGGCGCAACCGAAAGTGTTTTCGGTGTCAGGCTCCATAGCTTGAAAAAGCTGATGATTCAAGATCATGATGTTCTGAGCTCATACTAAGAGCGTAGGCATACGAGGTTGTGTTCCACACTGTGTGTTACGACAATCTTGTTATGAAGGTCATATTAATGGAATATGATAGACCTACGAACTACGAAGAAGAGATGGTGGACCTAAGTCCGAGAAATGGCTATGAGTCATTTATGATCCAAAATAAAATCCATATACGATTACCAGGTAATGACTTGGGAGATCTTCTTGATGGCATCTAGGATGTTAATAGTATATGAAATTTTATGAGAGAATAGACATTGAGAAGGATCGATTTGTCGTGAAACAGTTCCGACATATTCAAAAGTTGACCACATGAGAGTTTGTCTCAAGTGGCGAAGCCTAAATCTATTCTGGGTCATTTAGCAATTACTATAATTTCGAATGAGAAATTGATAGATGGATAAGGAAACCATTTTCTTAATAGTGTCATTAAGAAAGAGTTGGTGATCCTAAGGATGTTAAACATGTATGCAAACTTCAGTGGTCCATTCATGGGCTGAAGCAAGCATATCGGAGCTGGAATCTTCACTTTGATAATGTGATCAAAGGATTTTGGAGTTGTACAAAATAGTTGAAGAAACCTACATTTGCAAAGAAGTGAGTGGGAGCAAAGTAGCTTTCCTTGATCTTATATGCGGAAGGCATATTTGAGTGGGAGCTAAGTAGCTTTTCCTTGATCTTATATGCGGAAGGCATATTTGAGTGGGAGCTAGGTGTCATTCGTGATTTTGTATGTAACGACATATTGAATGACACAGATCCTCTAGCAGAGTGTAAAGGATTATTTAAGTGATTAAATTTTCTATGAAATGAAGTTAGGAGTATTCGGCATCCGATTTATAATTATATAGATCGTAAGGGGCTTAATAACATTAAGTCGAAATATTTCCTTAGTCAAGATTATGAAGTGTTTCAGAATAGGACAAGCAAAGAAAGAGGTTCTTACTTGTATGACTAGGTAAAATATTAAGTTTATCTTGGCATTTTCAGTTATAGCAAATGATGTTCGACATTATCTATGTATCAGTCATAGATGCTATCACATTGAAAGCTCGACTTAGTGTGACCCAAGTTCTTGGTTGAAGAACAGGTTCTAGAGTGATCCTTGTGTGGATCAATGAACAAACGTTAAGTTTATTCTTCAGTGTCTATGAGAACTGAAGATAGGTTTTCCAGTAAAAGGGTAAGAGTGGAAAGACAACTTGCCGTAAAGCGGTTACGATGATGCAAGTTATGACACTGACCCATACGACTAGAAATCTCATATAGGAGATGTCCTTTATTTGAAGATAGACATTGTTAGTTTGCGAAGTCGCATATGAATGCACTGTTGCATAATCTACATAGGTATAGAAATATATCGCGACTTCAGAAGTAGCAAGTGTGATTGGACTGAGCAGTTTTCAGGGCGTATGTGGTCTCCTTAATAGATCTCTTAGAGTTTTAAGGCCCAAGCTACGCGAATGCTCGAGTCTCACTCCATCCACTAGGATATATTTCACCGTCATCGTAAGATACGGGATGATGTCAAACTAGATGACATAGAAGTGTTGCAAAGCACATATAGGTCTCAATGTGTGAGATCTATTTACTGTATTCCTCTTTCACAAGGCGAGCAGGCACCAAGATGCTATGGGTGTTGAGCTTTTACCAAGTTGTAAACTAGATTAAGTGTTACTCTAGTGCAAGTGGGAGACTGAAGGGAATATGCCCTAGAGGCACTTAATAAACATAGTTTATTGACAATATCCCAATCATTCATTATATGTTTTATACCATGCTATAACTGTATTAAGCGAAAACATTAATACAGGTGTGGTAGATAAACAACCAGGTCCCTAGTAGCCTCTACTAAGACTAGTTTCGTTGCGCGATTGATGATCGAGGTTTTCCGATCATAGGGCATGGCGCCGGTCGGCAATGGAAGGCATATCGTTAGGTGTAACGATGTGATGGACATACCCAGTATTTATAGGACATAGTCATTACGCCTTAAGAGCGTGAGATCAACTCTTATTGTTATCCCTGAAAGATACTTTGATCGCACCAAACGTCATATCTTATATAGTGTGACAATAACGGTGATACTTTTAGGTATCGGAAGGGGGTAGTTGAGACGAGGGGTCAACAGCGGGATTTGTCAGTCCGCATAGCCGGATAGATACTCTAGGGCCCACTCGGTGAGATTATGTCAAATGAGTTTGCAAACATGTGACTAGGTCACCAGCTGACATAATATCATAGACGACTAGAAGATAGCGATGTCGGTAACGAGATCATGCTAGGTATGGAGATATCTGAGAATGATGCTCGGACACGCTAAGTATTGCCATGACAAAGGGTTTAAGACTAGACGTCCAGGTTTGATAGATGAAAGTCATTCGTTATATCACAGGGGTTAATTCATGGGGTCCAGGCTTACGAGTTAGTCGTTGATGAAAGAGCATTTTCCCTCATGTGTGGTTTTGGTAATTGAATGACAATCTCTATGGACTAATGTTTGCTTTTGAGATATCATTATAGATCATGTCCATGGAATTGTGGAGTTCATGTGTTGGACTCTTGAAGCTTATGGCAAGTATGTCTTGAAGATTCAAGACATCATCTTAGTGAAGAAAAGATGAGTTGTGCAAGACCAAGAGAAGCTTTCTCGAAAAGATCCCATGCTTGGTGCTTCCAATGGATACATGAAGACGAAGCTTAGCGAGTCTCTCCCATTGTGAGCATGGGGGAGTATTTGGAGAAGTCTTCATCAAGCAAGTGTTTGGACGCGCAATCAAGAAAGATGATCCACTTGAAGAAATCAAGATAGTCATCATCCAACTCAAGTGTAATGCTCAAGGCAAAGGTATGATCTTGATAGGGCTATAGGATAGATAGACGTACTATCAAGAGGGGCTCTCAAGTTAGTAACTTGATCGCATTCTTGTGGAGAGCTCAAACCTTTGCATACTTGGCATATCATATTTCTTGGTTCTTATTTGGCTTTTATGTTGGTGAGGAATTAGAGCTTGGTTCATCTCCATGTCAAGCTCTAGTTCATCGAAATCGGTTTTACTTTGGACAACTTGTTGCGTTTTCGGTGGCGGAAATATTGCCGGTTCTACCTTGAGGAAAGTCCCACACCTTGCCATGTGTGGAGATTTTACTCTATTTTTGTTGGGTAGTCATCGTCGCTATCTTTCCAACAAAATTGGTCTCACCTCATTTGGAGTTCATTTGCAAAAGTTATAGCAGTTTTCGTTTCGGTGTTCTGCTGATTCGGATTATTGGGGTCGGATATTCCGCCCTACCGGAATTTCCGGTTCCCCAGCTCATCCAAGAAAACGGCTAAGGAAAGGAGAAAAAGGGTTCTGACTCCAGTCGGAAATTGTGCTCGGAAATTTCCATATACCGGAATATCCGAGTGCCCCCAGAAAAGTCCTCCAGAAATGGCTAAGGAAAAGTTTGGTTTTGCTTCTGACTCCAGCCGGAATTTCCGAGCTCTCTTAGACCGGAATTTCCGGGTGACCGGAATTTCCGAGTCTCTCTAGACCGGAATTTCCGGATGACCGGAATTTCCGAGTCTCACTTATACCGGAATTTCCGAGTGTCGAAACAGCCAACGGCTATATTTCCTGGAGGGGTATAAATTCCTCTCCCCTTCTTCTTCCCCAGTAAATCCAAGGCAGCACGACTTTCCCCTCTCTCCTACTCCATTGTTGACCTTGGAAAGCTCACTTCCCTCTCAATCCCTCCACTGAATCTTCCATATTCTTTAGGGAAAGTTGAGAGGAGATCTAGATCTACAATCCTACCAATCATCTCTCCTCTAAGTGAGGGGAACTTAGTGGATCTAGTTCTTGGAGTTCCTTTGTGGTTCTTCTTCTTTGTTCTTCCTCTCTTCTCCCCCCATAAGCATTAGTTGCTTTTGGTGGGATTTGGGAGTGAAGGAGTTGACTCCTTTGTGGTTTCCTTTGTTCTTCCTCTCTTATTCCCCCATAAACATTTGTTGTTGTGTTGGAATTTGAGAGTGAAGGACTTGAGCACTTCGTGTGCTCTTGCCATTGCATTTGCATTGGTTTGAGCCCTCCACGAGGATTCGTGGTGGTGATACTTGTGAGCTTGTTACTCTTGGGTCTTTGGACCCTAGACGCCTTTTGTGGCCGGCCTTTTGTGGCCAAGACCTTTTGTGGTCAAGACCTTTTGTGGTCACTTGAGAGCCCCCAATTAAGTTGTGGGTGTGTGCCTCAAGACTTGGGAGCCCCCAATTAAGTTGTGGGTGTGTGCCTCAAGAGTTGTACGGGATTTGATCTCCGCCCCAAAGGAGATCAATAGTGGAAGGTGAACTCGAACCTTTTGTGGTTGAGTTCATCAGGAGAAGAAGGTGAGCCTTTGTGGCGTTGCGGCTAACCTGTTGTGGTTGCGCACACCTCTCCAAACGAGACATACACCTTTGGGTGGAACTCGGGAATACATCCTCGTCTCCGCGTGCCTCGGTTATTTCTATACCCGAGCTCTTTACTTATGCACTTTACATTGTGATAGCCTTCGTGCTTGAAGTCATTTATCTTGCTATCATCTTGTTACTAGTATTGCTTAGCTTAAGTTGTTGGTGCACATAGGTGAGCCTAGTTTATATATCTAGGTTGTATACTTGTTTAAGTAAACCTCTAGTTTTATTCCGCCTTTATCAAGCATACCGGAATTTCCGGGTCACTCGTGTACCGGATATTCCGGCTACTCGGAATTTCCGGTCACTATTGGACCGGATATTCCGGCTCCTCGAAAAAGTTTTAAATCGCCTATTCACCCCCCCCTCTAGGCGACGTCTATCCGTTCAGTTGATCATAGAGGAGTCTTGATCATACCTGTTATTATATCGAACCGCTAGGGTAACACACTTAAGGGGTTTCGACAAGACAACCGGAGAGGAAAGAGATCACCGAGAACGTCCCGGGAATGGTCCGATGGAGATCGGGCAGCGACGAAAGAGTTTTCGGAGCAAGAATAAATTATATATAATATGTTTGATATTAATTAGTGTAATTAATGTCTAAATATGATTTTATATATTTATTTTCGAATTTATTTAGGCTGATTTTCCTAAATGGGCCTTCTGGTCGAAAGAAGGCCCAAGAGGGGGAAATTCCCTAGGGGAATTTGGTGGGGGGCTTGGGTGCCGACCCAAGTGGGCCAAGGGGTCCACTAGGGGGCCGACGCACCCTCCCTAGCCGCACCAAGGCTGTGGGATAGTCCCACATTGCCTGGCTAGGGAGGTTGGCTCCCCCCGGGAGCCTATATAAGAAGGGGCACCCCTGGCCTTTTAATTCAGCAATTAATTCTCTTATTTCCCCTCGACCTCGTGATTCCCTTTGTCGGAGTCGCCCGAGGAGGATGAGGGGATCTCTTCCACCATAACCCGCTGCCGCGCTGCTGGTGTTCCGGTCCAAGTCTTCCGCTGCTCGTCCTGGACTGGAGCTTCGGAGGCCGTCGTCTCCACCGTATGTGTGTGACGCCCTGCGAGGTGCTGCGCTAGCGGTACTCGGAGGCCTACTTCCTCCACCCGACCTTGAGGTCATCTTCGTCGTCTTTGTCGCGCCGAGTTCTCCGTGACCTAGAGGTCGGCTACGGCGTCTTCATCGTCAACGCTTGTGCGGGAGCGTAATCCCCGCTATTCAGTCTACGAGGGTATGTATTCCGATCTCCGCCGTACTACTATATCTGCTTAGTGTAGATCTTGGCTAGTTTAAGGATATCGTTGCTAGGAATTTTTTTGTTTTCTGCACACGATCCTTTCACTTTCCACATAGGAGGTCCAAAAGAAGTCATGATGTCAGGACCAACTCCTATGGAAACGTATGCAGTACCTGACAAGCCTACAGATGGGTCGAAGTCACCTTCTAAATCTGCTAGCCTGGAGTCACAGGTCGACATCCAAACAACAAAAACGTTCGCGAACAAGCCAAAAGGCAACTTGTCCTTTGAAGTAGACCTTGACAAAGATCTGGAGGCCGAGCTAACATCCGCAGCGCGCAAAAAAGCACTTGACATACTCAAGACGTCGCTCAGTCCTAATGCAACCCCAGAGGAACTCGAAGAAAGGCGCCAGTACCTCCTTCGTGAGTCAGAGTTAGGCATACGCCATAACTTGGTTGTGCAAAACAGGGAAAAGACCCTCAAGGCTATGGCTCAGGACAAAGAAGATCTTCGCCGCCACACGGAAAGAGAAAAATTCCGGCGCGTGAAAGACACTCACAACCCTCTCCTCCATAGGGATCTTACAAAGAACTTCGATCGACCGTCCATCCAATAGAAGAAGGTGTGGCAGAGATACCCTTACACCATAGACAAAGACGGTTTGATATACTTCAACACACCAGCAAAAAACATGGAAGCAACATGGGAGATAATGGAAGACGAAGAAATCCCCACGGATGAGAAAGTGTTTTACTCAAAATCCCCAAGAAGGCGGAAGAACTACATGAAGTAGCTACCTCAAGATGTCGCCTTGCTGATGACACCATCCTATGCAAAGTAGGAGCCGGTGCAGGGCCACCCAATGACCCATCTAAGTCCAGCAGCCACGGCAAAGGTAAACAACCTGAAAAGCCGGCTAGACGACGGGATGATGCATCAGGCACTGGATCCAACAGGCACCGAGAGGAGCGTCAGAACGACAAAGCAGACAAGGCCGCCAGGAAAGAAAGAAGGCGTGACAAAAGTCGTGACAAAAATCACGACAAAGAAGCTGCCCCAGAACAAGATGGCGATTGGCTTAACATGCCTCAACCTCTTCACAGGAGAGATGACGAGAACAATGCAGACAGAGACCGCCAACGCAGGCGCTCAAGGTCCCGATCACCACATCGTCTAGACGGAAACCGACTAGGCGACGCTGCAAAGGACAAGACCTAGGTGTCAGATGCCCGCACTCGCCTAAATAAAATCAGAGCCGCAAGGGAAGAAACCTACCTAGGTCCCAAATGCTTTGGTCCAGCAATCCACAAGGTGTAGCTCCCGGAGGCGCTAGGCAATGTCAAAAAGATTGTCAACAAGTACAACGGCGTGGATAATCCTGAAACATGGTTGCCTGACTACCTCAACACAGTGGGAATATATAACGGAGGCTATGACGCCGCAGTCCGCTTTTTACCCCTGATGTTAGAAGGTTTTGCACGCCTTTGGATCGACACTTTGCCGGAAAAAAGTATTCACAACTGGCAAGACATGAATCGCTGCTTCACACAACACTTCTCCTACACGTACAAGCGTCCAAAGGCTTATCCAGAGCTCTTACGCTGTACTCAGGAGGCGAACGAGTCCAGTCGTGATTTCATCGCACGATGGACAGAAACAAAAAACAATTGCGTAGGAGTCTCCGAGACACAAGCTATTCATGGCTTCATGCACAGCTTGAAGAAAGGAAACATGATGCGCTACATCTTGTCAAGCCAAAGAATCACCACCCTTGAAGATCTGCTCGACGACGCAAATAACCTCGCAATTGCAGAAGACGACGCTCGTGATGACGATGGGATGCAAAGCTCGATATCTCCATCAACAACAACGAAAGAAGGGGCAAGTCTAACAAGAAGAAAGCGCAGCCTAACGATAACACAGGGCCCTCCAATGAAGTAGCTTTCGCCTTCGGCAAAGGCGAACAAAGCAAAAGAGGAGGCCCGTGGATGCCGAACAGTGATAGTCAAGGTGGAAAGCAGATCAAGATCACGTATGATGACATCAAGGATCTCCCCTGCACTTATCACAGCAAGTTTGGCAAATGCACCCACACTAACAGGAAGTGCCGGATCAACGACGACATGAAAAAAGACCCTGAAGCTGGATACAGTGTGACGAGGGATGCCCCCATCAATACCCATGGTTACTAGGCTAGGGTAAGAGTTATGAGGTAGAGAATACGTAGTGTTGGTAGATTTTGTCGGCTAACAAGTGGGATTTACCCAGGTTTGGGGCCCTCGAGTGAGGTAACACCCTTACGTCCTGCTTGTCTGTTATTGATTGTGAATATGCAGCGAGTACAGGGGTCTAGCAAGATGTCGATCTTGCTAGAGTTTGGTGATTATGGTTGGGTGTGTCCTTGATCGGCCACCCTCCTGTCCTTTGTATAGTGGTACAGGTCTCGGGTAGTAACTGACTAGTATTACAATTATGATAAGTAGTACCGACTATGCTATTTATGGTAGAAGTCTTCGACTTAGGCTTCTCTTGTTGGGTTTCTTCAGCCTATTGACAACTGGGATTTAGTCATTACGTGCACCAGGTACCCATACGAAGGGGTACCCGTTTGGTATAACCTCGTCATTAGCCCCCGAGTGCTTGGCTAATTCGTAAAATCAGTCATGGACTCATTTCATAGTGCACGTCTCATGTTTATGCTTTTTGCTAAGATATGGTTATGTCTTTATCTTTCGACTATGATTTATGTCTAAGGATTTCGACTGAGTAGGCCTGGAATTATTCGATAAGTCGAAACCAGTTAACTGCACTTGGGCAAAACCATACTAGTCTTCAATCAGGTTTCGAGCCCTCGGGCCCGATCCTGGAACATACTGGACAGACTCGCCTCAGGCCAGTTGATGGACTTATTGATATCGTTCTGCAGTTTTTAATTTGCCACCCAGCGCGTCCGCTAGGATTTCCATCGTATATATTGATACGAAAACATCTAAGATTAAGCACTGTTGGAGTGATCCTCGACCCGTTCGACTGATCGATGGGTCTTACCTTTGCATTTCCTGTATACAATATCCGAGATATCATAGACTGATTTTCACTCGGGAATCTTTATGGTTTTGTGCTTTTGATTCTATCGGGTGCATGACAGTGCTCCCGATGGGAGTAGCCCCCGAGATTGTGCTTTATTGCTTGTAATAAAGGATAATCTCAATTTTGTTTTCATCAGTCGAAGGCTTTTTTTTCTCTCCCGATGGGAGTTTCCACTCGACCATCTTTATGCATATGATTTTACGTTTTTTCTTTGTAGTCATAATGATTTTTTTGTTTGTCAGTCGTAAGTGACGCTCCTTTTGTTTTATGCATTTTGTTCGTCTGCCAGGCGAATGATGTCATACATGACCTCTTTGGCGTGCGGATAGCACTTTGATCGACGGCTATGATGATCTTCTGGGTTTTACCATAAGTACGGGTTTCTTCGCTACGATTGGTTTTACCCTGCCATCTGCCTCCCGTTTTCCCTCTGCTTCATCATATTCCTTGCGCCCGCCGCTGCTCTGTTTTCGGGTTCCAATCCCATCTCCTCCTTCGTGTGCGCTCCTCTTTCTTTGCTCTTGCATTCCACTGTCTGCCATGGCGCCCAAGAAGACCTCGACATCCTCTGCATCCATTGCTGCTGTGGCGATTGGCAAAAAGAGGAAGGGGTCGTCTGCTGCCACCGTCCCTGCCGTCCTTAAGAAGGAGTCTGGCGGCTGGACTTCGTCTACTGTGACGGAGAAAAAGCTGGCGGCTCTTCGCAAGGATGGTCTACTCCCTCCACCCGAGAAGCTCGCCGTTCGCACTCCTGGCAAGGAGAACTTCCTCACGCCACTTCTTGGAGAGCGGGTATGTTTTGCCGAATTCCTTCCTCGTGGTTTCGGCTTCCCGCTGCACGATTTTGTGCGCGGTCTCCTTTATTCTTACGGGATACAGATCCATGATCTGGTCCCCAATGGCGTTTTGCACATTGCCTGTTTTGTGGTAATGTGTGAGTGCTTTTTGGGGATATCCCCCAGATGGGCGCTATGGAAGTCGATCTTCCTGGTGCGCCCCATGGCCCGCAATGGCCGCACCAATCCAGTCGGAGGCGTCGGCTTCCAGGTCAAGGCCGGCTGCAAGTACTTCTCTTTGAAGGCAGTCGAGTCTGCTCAGGGGTGGAGAACCAAGTGGTTCTACGTCCCTGTGAGCCAAGAAATCCGCCCAGCCTTCTCGGTTGGAGCCGCCCCTGCGAAGACGAAAGCCTGGGCGCACGCTCTTTCGCCAGCCGAAGAGAGCGAGGTTGCCCCTCTCCTGGAGAAGGTCGAAGGATTGGTGAACATCGTTCAAGGTGTACAGCTGATCTACACCTTCCTGAAACGTCGTGTGTGTCCCCTTCAGCAACGTGCTCACCCGATGTGGGCGTACGAGGGTGCACACGACGCCACCAGGGTGAGTGTCGTGAAGCTGTTGGCTAACGAGCCCGACGCGCTTGTGAAGTCGATAACCAGCTACAAAGCTGAGGATACTATCGACTATGCATTCGCCACAACTCGCTTTAGCTTAGAGAAGCCCCTTCCTGAAGTAAGTATTTCGCTTTATGCACCTTTGTTTTTGTCGAGTGGATCTCGTTATCTTTTGCTCATATGTTTTTCCGTTTTTCTTTGTCTTGTGTAGGGGCACTCGACTATGTCCTCACTTCCTCCCCTTCCTGAAGTTGGGCCTGTCGAGGAGACGACTGTGCTGAAGGAGAGCGAGAAGTCGGCGGACTCCTTGCCCGAGGCCGAATCCTCCTCTTCGGAGAAATCTGAAGTGGATGGAAATGGTGTAGAGCAGTCTGAGGCTGAGCCTGCCGTTTAACCCGTCCTCAAACGTCACCGTCCGATGCACACAGGCGAGGGCGAGGGGACGACGGACTCTGGCGCTTCTTCGTTGTAAGGGATGTGCCGCCTCTGGCCCAGCGATCACTGCCCCCTTCCACTCGCCAGTCTGGCTTTGGCGGCCCTCGCTTTGATGATGACTTGTCTTCGGATGAAGACGAGCAAAGGTAACTTTTGTCGTATGTATATGTACATATATTTTGCCTGTTTGTTCTGTTTATGCTGGTCTTGTAATATCCCTTTTTTTGTCCTTCTTAATCTAGCGACGACCTGGTGGCCAATCCTCCAACTGCTCCAGCGACGACATCCTCTCCTGCCGCGGAGGCAGTAGTTGCGCCTTCTCCGCCTTCTGTTCCTGTGTCGGAGATTGCAACGCCCATCGCGGCTGCTTCAACTGCCACGCCCTCGTCTTCTTCGCCTTCCTGGCTGGAGCATGTTAGTCTCCTTCCCTGTGTTGTAATATGCTTTTTCTTTTACCTTTGTGTGTGACATGTGCCTTGCATCTGCAGCCGGCCGTAAGTGGCCTTGCTACTTTTGGCCAAGCCGTCGCTCAGTCGGAGGAGGAGCGGGGTGCTCTCCGCACTCAACTGGACCAGCTTAGCCGTGAGTATTCGTTTTCCTTTGTATTTGCTTATTCCTGTTTTTGTTCTTCTTTGTGACTGGAGTTCTTCCATTTTGCTTAGGGGAGAAAGATATTTTGGAGTCCCGGCTGGCTGATGTAGAAAAGGTCCTCTCCCAGCAATCAACTGCAAAGGAAGATCTTGATGCTCTTCGTGCTTCTTAGGGAGAGTGTGCCAAGCGACTGCTTGGCTTTGCGCATTATCTTGAAGGTGAGGGTTGCATGTCTTTCGTGTGAGAACTTGTCTTTTTCTTTTTCGGCTACTGACATGGACATTTGTTTTTGCTTTGCATGTCCCTCTTCCAGCTCAAGTGGTACGGCGAGTGACGCTTTGTCACTTGACCAAGCCATTGACCAGGTTGGGGTGGCCATACAACATGCCAAGGAGTCTCTGGAGGTTTTCACCCAGACTCTTGGAGCTGTTTTCAGGGAAGTGCTGCCTACAGCCGAGGTCCCTTCGACTATCGAGGGGTATGCAGCGCAAATGGGCCCCAACTCGAAGACCTTGAAGGCTTATGCGCAGGAGCTTATGGTACGCAGCTGAGACACCACCTTCAAGCTCCTTATAGGTCATGGCGTGGCTACCGATTATGAATCCTTTCTGTCTGACTTCCCTAAGAAGTCAGACGGGAAGCCTTCGAATCTGAAGAAGTACGTGCCGCGCGTATCCCTCCTCGCTAATGCTAGCATTGCGACTATGGAGCGTCGCTCGGCAACCATTGCTGCTGCTCGTAAGGATGGGTCTGAGTCTGTTGTTCAGTCGTAGGCAGCATTTGTTTTTAGAGTTATGCCTCCTTTTGTAATATGTTATGTATATTATACCACTTATGATGTCCCTTGGGAATGGAGTTTTTGTTGATCCTTGTTGTGTGCTTTGTGTCTCTTTTTACTTCTACTTGTTTCTCGTCTGAGATATTTGTGATTGTGTCTCAGTTGAGCGTCTCAACCACTCAGAAGGATGTTCATGTGGGAGGGGAGTTTCGCTCAGCTGCGCAGCTGAAGAATGATGACCGGGTTCTTGATTATGCTAAGAAGAAGGTTGCTCAACTAGAGCAGGAGCTCAAAGCAGCTCGAACTAACATAGAAATTCTTCGGGGAAGGCCTTCTCTTTCTACCCAGAGAGAAATATGTTCTCTATGAGATGGACGACTCGAACAGGCAATTTGAAGGTATTGAGTATGTCGACTTGCTTCTTGCATATGTGTGAGTTGCCCTTAATGTCTGGTCACTTTGCTATGTATGCAGCCTTTGTGGATGATTCCAAAGCTGAAACTGCCCACGTGGCGGAACGTCTGGAAGATGCTACTCTGACGACCGTCACCGGTCCTCAACACTTCTGGCTTGACACGTACCACGCCACCATTCTTGACACTCTGAAGGATCGCATGTGGCATGGTGCTATTTTGCTGGAGCGTTGCCGAGCAGCATTCATGCGGGTCAACCATTACTCTGGGCCGAAGGGCCTCAACCGTAAAGGATTCACTCCCTAATCGATTTGTTTCGTGCTTCTGAGCCGATTCGAGAGGTTGTGACCCGTCGGGTTGTACTTGGAGCCAATGTTGCATTCGCGCATATGCGGAGCCAAGACTCTGGGCGTGCCTCCGCATCCTCAAGTCGATCCAAGCTTCGACTATCAAGCAAAGATATGGAGCGGACTCTTGCTCCTACCGAGAGGTTGATAAGCCGTGCGTATAAACAACTGATCGACTCCAACCTGTCGTTGAAGGATGGAGATGCTTAGCTTTTTTGTCTTTATAGTTTTTTTGCTGTATATGATGCTCTCTATAGGAGTCTAGCCCCCGAGTGTATTCGAGTGGGGTTTTTCTTGTATGTATGCTTATGGTAGAAATCCACCCTCCGCCTTTGTTGGACGCTTGCTATGTGCTCTTTACTTGGGACGTAGCCCCCGAGTGTACTGATCGGGGTTTTAGATTGTATGTATGCTTATGATAGAGCTCCACCCTCCGCCTTTGTTGGACGCTTTCTATGTGCTCTGTAATCAGGACGCAGCCCCCGAGTGTGTCGAGTGGTCGTTTTGTTGTTCTTGACGTATGATACGTCTCCAACGTATCCATAATTTCTTATGTTCCATGCTATGTTATATCATATTATTACATGTGTTATATGCATTTTATATAGTTTTATGCATTTTCTGGGACTAACCTATTATCAAGGTGCCACAGTGCTAGTTCCCTGTTTTCTGTTGTTTTTGGTTTCAGAAAAGCTCTTAAGGAAATATCCGCCAAATTAGAAACGAGTCAAGCAGGAATTATTTTTGGAATATTTGCGTCCAGGAAAACCCAAGACGAGACGAAGAGGGGCCGCGAGGCGGCCTCATCGCCTGGTGGCGCGGCCCAACTACCAGCCACGCCAGAAGGTGAGAAGGCCCCCTCGGGCGCCCACCGGCCTATGTCTTTCGCCCATGTAAACCCCCTGACCTAAAAACATAGCACGGTTAATCACTTTTTCCTCCACGGGTCCCGAGCGCCACCGCCATCGAAGACAAAATTCGGGAGATAGAAGTCTCTGTTCCGGCACCCTGCCGAGATGGGGAATTGCCCCCGGAGCCATCTCCATCGCCGTTGCTGACTCCTACAATGAGGAGTGAGTAGTTCTCCCCCGGGGCTACGGGATCTTCGGAAACCACGTGGTTTATCTCTCTCTCCCATGATGTGATCTTTATGTGATCATGAGCTTTGTAATCTAGTTGAATATGTGATGCTACTCTTTGTCTATTATGCACTCTAGATGTTACTTTAATATGAACTCCGGGGTTATCACGTGTGTAATGGTGGCTGTGTGTGCACCGTGTGTGATTCCCTTTATGACATTGTTGGTGTTGGTTTACTCTGACTTTGAGGGTGCTCTTGTAGCCCTACACAATGAATGGTGTTTGTTATCCAACATGAGAGTGTTTGAGAGTAGTGTTTACTTATTTAACTTTGATGTCATTGTTGAGAATGTCCACTGGTGAAAGTAGGATCCCTATGCCTTATTTCTAAGCATTAAAACACCGTTTCCAACAAGTTCTGCTACATGTTTGCTTGCTGCCATTTTTATTACAGATTGCAATTGCTACTTATAATCATGCATATTATTTGTATTTCACTATCTCTTCGCATAACTAGTGCACCTATACATCTGAAAAGTGTATTGGGTGTGTTGGGGACACAAGAGACTTCTCGTATCTTAATTGCAGGGTTGCTTGAGAGGAATATCTTTGACCTCTACCTCCCCGAGTTCGATATACCTTGGGTGATCCACTTAAGGGAAACTTGCTGCTGTTCTAAAAACCTCCGCTCTTGGAGGTCCAACACTGTCTACAAGAATAGAAGTGTGTGTAGACATCAAGCTATTTTCTGGCGCCGTTGCCGGGGAGGTAAGGTAAGTGACACTCACATCCCGTCAACGAAGCTATTTTGTGGTGCCGTTGCCGGGGTGGTGAGCGCTTGAAGGTATCTCCTTTAGAGTTTGTAGTTATTACTTTTTGCTTCTTGTTTTTATTTTCACTAGTTAGGCTTAATGGAAAACAACAAAAATATTAGAGAGCTTTATAGTATTTATCTTGAGTTAGGACATGAAGTGTTTGAAGAGAAAATTTAAAAACCTATGGAACTTTATATGCATGCTAGTAGCAATGTTATTAGTATGCATTCTTTGAACACAATTATTGCTAATGTTATGGAAAAGTCTAAGCTTGGGGAAGTTGGTTTTGATGAGGATGATATTTTTTGTCCCCCAAGCAAGGAGGAGAAAATTTTCTTTGATGATACCTTGCCTCTAATATATGATAATTATAATCATTTTGATATTTTCGGTCCACCTACTGTTGAGGATGTATTTTATGTTGATTATAATATGCCTCCTATACTTGATGATTATGGCGATGAGAATAATAATGATAGCTATTTTGTTGAATTTGCTCCCACTACAATTAATAAGAATGAATATGCTTATGTGGAGAGTATTAATTCTTTTATGCATGTGGCTCATGATAAGAATGTTTTATGTGATAGTTATATTGTTAATTTTATTCATGATGCTACTAATGAACTTATTAATGATAATGAGGAATGTTGCTTAAATATGCTATATGATAATGCTTTTATATGATGGTCCTATTCTTATTGATAATTCTCTATGTTTAAAAGTTGAGGATGAAAATGATATAATTGCTTCTTGTGATGGTACTCTTACTCATGAGAGTGCTACTTTGTTCTTGAATTCACCTAATTACACCATGGAGGAGAAAATTTCTTATGTTGAGAAATACTTATGTAGTTTGCAATTTTCTCTAGTTCCAAATTTTTGTTGCCCCATGATCTTAAACTTGATATTGATTTTAGTAACTATTTTGAAAGAGAGAAGCATGCTAATGAATTCCAAAATAAATTTAATGATCCTATTTATGTGCCTATGTTAACTAAGTTGAATGATTCTTGTGGTTATATGGTTGAATTTATTTCTACTACTAAAAGTTATTATGAGAGAGGAAAACACGGTTGTAAAAGTTTTCAAGTCGCTAAAACACCTCTCTTTATGTTGGAAGTTTTGAAGTTTCAGATATTTCATCTTTTTGTGATAGTTGCTTTATGTTTCAATAATTTATTCTACCACAAGACTCCTTTGCATAGGAAGTGGGTTAGACTTAAATATGTTTTATGTTTACCTCTTGATGCTCTCCTATATTTTTCAACTCTCATCTCTATGAGAGCATCATACGAATCACTGTGCCTAGTTCAAAGGCGTTAAACAAAAGCGCTTTGGGAGACAACCCACTTTTATTTCCTGTTATTTTATTTTGTTAGCGTCAAGGACTTGTCCTACCTCTGTAGAAATTCCTTTGTATCTTTATTTTATTGCATTGTTGTGTCAAGTTAATACTCTACTTGAAAGTTGATACTAAATTTAATTCCTGCGCATAAACCGATTTCTGTTGTTCACCGTTAAATTCATAACTCTTCACCGAAACGTCAGCAACATCTGCCCTTTTTTGTGCCTAATCCTCAGATGTATAAGCAACGTTCATTAGTTTTGAGTTTTCTGATCTGAACAAGTTAACTGCCTCAAAAAAATTCGTCTTTACGGATTGTTCTGTTTTTGACAGATTCTGCCATTTTCTTTTGCAATGCCTCTTTTGCTATTTTGGTTGGATCGTTTTATCCTATTAAGTACCAGTGGATGTAGCTAATGTCCAGTAGCATTGGTAGAAATTGTGTTCCTACATAATATCATAATTTTTTGTGCACTAACCCTCTAATGAAGTTACTCTAAGTTTGATGTGGAGAAAGTTTTTAAGGATCAAGAGAAAAGGATGATATAATATGATCAAGAGGATAGTAAAGCCAAAGCTTGGGGATGCCCCGGTGGTTCACCCCAATATAATTCAAGAAGACTCAAGCTTCAAAGCTTGGGGATGCCCAAGGCATCCCCTTCTTCATCGACAAACTATCAGGTCGTTTCTAATGAAACTATATTTTAATTACGTCACATCTTATATACTTATCTTGAAGCGTCTGTTTGTTTTTGTTTTTATTTTTGTTTTTTCATTCTATGAATAAAATGGATCCTAGCATTATTTTTGTGTGGGAGAGAGACACGCTCCGCTTTTTCATATGAATACTCGTATTCTTCACTTATATTCGTTGAGTATTCGTCTTTTGTTCTCGTTTGCTCTTTAACTCTTGTTTTTCATGCATCTCTTGTTAGAGCTGTTAGATTTGTTATATTATACTCTCATATCTCATTGTTTAATTACTTGTAGAGTTTATCTTTTAAAGAAGTTGATTGGTGTTTGGTTGAGAACAGAAAATGCCAAATGTGGTAGATGGTATAATTAAATGATACATTAATCTTATAGATCATTAAATTATGTCACTTGAATCATTGATGTTATTTTGAGATATGAATTTGCTTAATGGTAAACATGATGGTCTAGTAAAGTGAAATGATTAAATGGTTGGTCTAGAGAAACTTGAAAAATGTGCCACACTTAAATTTCCAGAGTATTGCATAATGGTATGTGACTTCTATTTCCCTAAAGCAACCTTAATGACTTTATGTTATGTGCTACGGTCGGGGAAGCCAACGGTGACTTTGTCATTCGCGATGATCCCTCTAGGAGTAATTTTCATTATGCATTGCATGATCATATTTTTATTTGGAATCTTTTTACTCGTGAGTTCTAAAACTGCGGTTTTCATGGCACTTCCACCACCATATTGCTAGCCTCTTCGGTACTTTGCTTTGCCCTTTCTCACATTGAGAGTTGGTGCATTTTTTGCGGGTACATCCAAACTCGTGGGAGATCTTCATCTTGTTCTCCTACACATAAGCCAAATATCTTCCTCAAAACATCCACCATACCTAGCTACTACAACATTTCTATAGTTGTTCAGAGATATATTGCCATGCAACATCCATGTTACAGTACATGACTTGTTGTCATTCATTACTTATTTATTGCTCTGCGTGTTTCTATAAACCTGATGTGTGGTTTACCCATGTTACGCTAGAGCACTGCATAGCCTGCTACACTGGCAGAGGCACCGTTTTCATATGTATTCTTATGGCATATTCATATTAGTTACTTGTATCATCAGTATGTCGTTTTATCACCATTAGTGTGCTGTCATATATCATATATCATATTAGGATTCTTACCCCTATTAGTGAAAAGAGCCTGAAGGCCATCGAAAAGAGAAATAGAAAAAAGAAAAAAAAAGAAAAAAAATATAAAAAAGAAAAAAGAAAGAAAGAAATAAAAAAGGGGGCAACATTACTATTCTTTATCACATACTTGTGCTTATGTTATAGCACCATATCATTTATAGTCATCACTTGTGCTCATGTTTAGCACCTTTACTCCATATGAGATACTTTTCATGTCTTAGTTGCATAACTATGTGGGGAACTTTACACTATAGAACTTGGCTTGTATATTTCAATGATGAGCCTCCTCAAAAGTGCTCTAGGTCTTCGTGAGCAAGCAAGTTGGATGCACCCCCACTAGTTCCATTGGAGAGCTTTCATATACTTATAGCTCATTGTGCATCCGTTGTATGGCAATCACTACTCCTTGCATAGCTTTGATTGTATGACTTTCTCTTGTCTAATGATCATCTACAGCTTTGTGAGCCTTTCTTCCGTTGGACTTCCAAACCTCCGTAAACACTCTCTTAGCCATAACATTCTGGTGCCAGGAACCAACGTTGAACGCTTGCTTGTTTCATTTGAACAAATAATATACTGATCTTCTATGTGCATATTGCTATTACTTGACTTGATCATTTCATTAAGTTGTCATGTTTGTTGGAAGCATTAGATGATTCTATTGTTGTGCTTGAAGCTTAAATCATCTCTAATATCTACCTTGCATGCTTGATTTCTATCTTGTACTATATCATTAACAACTTTGCTTGCTTCACCTACTTGTTTATCCATTACTCGTTTGATATCAATATAAACTACATCCCTTATTCATTTGATCTCAGTTTACATGCGTTACATTATTACATGATCAAGATTGTGTTTAAGCATGTCACTTCAGAAATTATTCTTGTTTTATCGTTCTTGCCTACTCGGGACGAGTAGAACTAAACTTGTGGATGTTGATACGTCTCCAACGTATCCATAATATATTATGTTCCATGCTATGTTATATCATATTATTACATGTTTTATATAGTTTTATGCATTTCCTGGGACTAACCTATTAACAAGATGCCACAGTGCCAGTTCCATGTTTTCTGTTGTTTTTGGTTTCAGAAAAGCTCTGAAGGAAATATCCGCCAAATTGGAAATGAGTCAACTAGCAATTATTTTTGGAATATTTGCGTCCAGGAAAACCGAAGACGAGACGAAGAGGGGACGCGAGGCGGCCTCATCGCCTGGTGGTGCGGTCCCACTGCCAGCCGCGCCAGGAGGTGAGGAGGCCCCCTCGGGCGCCAACCGACTTAGGTCTTTCGCCCATATAACCCCTCTGACCAAAAAACAGAGCACGGTTAATCACTTTTTCCTCCACGGGTCCCGAGCGCCACCGCCATCGAAGACAGATTCCGGGGACATAAGTCTCTGTTCCGGTACCCTGCCGGGATGGGGAATTGCCCCCGGAGCCATCTCCATCGACTCCATCGCCATCTCCATCTCCGTTGTTGACTCCTAAGATGAGGAGTGAGTAGTTCTCCCCCGGGGCTGTGGGATCTACGGCAGCCGTGTGGTTTATCTCTCTCCCATGATGTGATCTTTATGTGATCATGAGCTTTGTAATCTAGTTGAATATGTGATGCTACTCTTTGTCTATTATGCACTCTATAGGTTATTTTAATATGAACTCCAGAGTTATTCACGTGTGTAATGGTGACAGTGTGTGTACCGTGTGTGATTCCCTTTATGACATTGTTGGTGTTGGTTTACTCTGACTTTGAGGGTGCTCTTGTAGCCCTACACAATGAATGGTGTTTGTTATCCAACATGAGAGTGTTTGAGAGTAGTGTTTACTTATTTAACTTTGATGTCATTGTTGAGAATGTCCACTGGTGAAAGTAGGATCCCTATGCCTTGTTTCTAAGCACTAAAACACCGTTTCCAACAAGTTCTGCTACATGTTTGCTTGCTGCCATTTTTATTACAGATTGCATATGCTACTTATAATCATCCATATTACTTGTATTTCACTATCTCTTCGCATAACTAGTGCACCTATACATCTGACAAGTGTATTGGGTGTGTTGTGGACACAATAGACTTCTCGTATCTTAATTGCAGGGTTGCTTAAGAGGAATATCTTTGACCTCTACCGCACTGAGTTCGATATACCTTGGGTGATCCACTTAAGGGAAACTTGCTGCTATTCTACAAACCTCTGCTCTTGGAGACCCAACACTGTCTACAAGAATAGAAGCATGCGTAGACATCAACGTATATGAATTGCTAGTCTTTGTAGCCTCCATAGCGTTCAGGCTATTTTGCTTGTGTTTTGGGTAATGCGCAACCCCCGAGTGTATCGAGTGGGGTTTCTGCGCCTCGTTGTAACGATAAATTATGTAAGAAAGTTATGGGTAACAATTTGTCTTTATAAATGTTGACCAGCAAGCCGCCTCATTAAAAACCTTCCAGCCCCTTAGGTACCCTGGTAAGGAAAAGAGCGCGTCTGAAACCTGCTGGCCTTTTTGATACATGGGCTTTTGCTACATCGACTAGATGTTTTTGCTAAATGTTGGTGACCCTAGTTGGTCACATCCTTCTTCGAGCCGTATGCTTCTTCCTGGTGATGTAGCATCTTTGACTTGTATCCCTCCTCGGAAGGTCTTTTTGCTTGTTGTTGTCGAAGTATCAGGGACTCCCCATAGACTGAGTCTATTTGTGATAGTATGATATGCCTTGCGGCAAGGGCTTCGAGTGGTGGTGAAGGCCTTGTGTCTTGCTCCTCCGTCTTGTATCTATTACTTATGACGACGCAGTTTGGTATTCCTTGACTGAAGATAATAGTGACGTGTTTTGCGCTTGTCATCTTGCTTTTTTCTTGACGTCGCCCTATCAGTCGTGGATGTAACTGTTCTGAGTGGAGGATCATCCTTGTCTGTTTTTTTGCTGAGGACTTCTATTGTTCGAGTGGCATGTGGGTGCCATCTTCTGATTGATCTATGGTTTATTCGCTTGAAGAAAACGTCTGGCGGTACCTGCGCCTTTGCTGCTCCGATGTTTGCGAACTTGTTCGCTTGTTTGTTGCGAGTACGCGCTACATGTTGTAGCCCACAGCTTTGGAATCTCCTTTGCAACGTGTCGAAGTAGTCCTGATATCTGGCCAGTTTGTCCATATTCATCCTACTTGCACCTGCCGCGTTTTGTGTGATTATGCATGAGCTTCCTCGAATAATGATGTCTTGCGCTCCGGACGATCTTGCTAGTCGCATGCCTTGGAATAGGCCTTCGTAGTCGACCTCAACTTTTGATGGAGATGGAAAGTCTATCTGTAGCACATAGTTTACTCCTTCCCTGTTGGGTGTTATGAGTATCATACATGCGCCTGCGCCTCTGCCCCCTTTTGACATGTCAAAGTGTATTGTCAAAGGTTTGCCGCGTGTGTTTTCTTCTTCTACAGGTTCGACTGTCCATATGGCGTTTACTTCATGTGTTGTGGCCATGACTGCCCGCTTCTTACGTCCTGGCTCTGTTGCAGTTTCCCTCTCTATTTGCATCCAGTCTGAGGACTGTTCTGTTCTGAATGTCTCCGAGATTTTGCAAAAGTCTCTGTCACAGTCATCTGATTTCTGAAAATTTCCATTGACTGTAATGACTCCTTTTGGACCTGACATTTTGAGCTTGAGATATGCATAGTGTGGCACTGTGATACATCTCCAACGTATTCATAATTTCTTATGTTCCATGCTATGTTATATCATATTATTACATATTTTATATGCATTTTATATAGTTTTATGCATTTTCTGGGACTAACCTATTAACAAGATGCCACAATGCCATTCCCTGTTTTCTGTTGTTTTTGGTTTCAGAAAAGCTCTTAAGGAAATATCCGCCAAATTGGAAACGAGCCAACCAGGATTTATTTTTTGGAATATTTGCGTCTAGGAAAACCGAAGACGAGACGAAGAGGGGCCGCGAGGCAGTCTCCTCACCTGGTGGCGCGGCCCCACTGCCTGCCGTGCCAGAAGGCGAGGAGGGCCCCTTGGGCGCCCACCGACCTAGGTCTTTCGCCCATATAAACCCCCCTGACCTAAAAACAGAGCACGGTTGAATACTTTTTCCTCCACGGGTCCCGAGCCACCGCCGTCGTCACCACCACTTCGGGAGAGATCCAAACTGCTCCCCGACACCTTGCCGGGAGGGGGAATCGTCCCCGGAGGCCTCTACGTCGCCATGACCGCCTCCAGACTGATGCGTGAGTAGTCTACCTTGGACTACGGGTCCATACAGTAGCTAGATGGTTGTCTTCTCCTCTTGTGCTATCATGTTTAGATCTTGTTAGCTGCCTATCATGATCAAGATCATCTTTATGTAATTCTCCATGTTTTCTTTGCTGGTATCCGATGAATATTGAGTACTAAAGTTATTGCTTCATAATTTATCATGTGTGTGCTATTTAATGATCTTGCATGCTCTCCGTTACTTGTGTGTTCTTTGGCCAAGTAGATGCTCGTAACTCCAAGAGTGGGTATTTATGCTCGATAGTAGGTTCATGTCTCTATTTAATCTGAGACAGTGACAGAAAGCTCTAAGGTTGTAGATGTACTGTTGCTACTAGGGATAAAACAATAGTACTTTGTCTAAGGATGATCTTACTTACTTAGTTTACACGCAGTGCTTAAGGCGATAATCTATTGCATGCAACTTAATACTGAACGGGGTGCAGACGCTAACCGGAAGGTGGATTATTAGTCATATATGCGGTTGGAACGGTCTTAGTATATTGTTGTAATGCCCGAATGAATCTCACACTAGACACCATATCATTAGTATATGCATTGGGTTGCTCATCATTATTCTGTCAATTGCCTAGCTGTAATTTGTTTACCACACATGGATGAATGTTATTATTATTTATGGAGAGACACGACTAGTGAACTGTGGACCCCGGTCCTTCTCATTAATCTGATAAAACCACAACTGCAAACCTATTACTTTCTGCAAACATCACTCTTTCTTCCACACATACGTTTAATCCTTTTGTTACAGCGAGCCGGTGGGATTGACACCCTCACCGTTGAGTTGGGGCAAAATACTTTGATTATGTTGTGTGTAGATTCCACGTCAACTACGTCAAGCTCTTTTCTGGCGCCGTTGATACCTCGAGTGAATTCTTCATCTCCTACTGGTTCGATAACCTTGGTTTCATACTGAAGGAAATTTGCTGCTGCACTACTTCATAGCTTTCTCTTGGGGTCTCCCAACAACACACCCACTGTGTGCATCAAGTTCTTTTCTGGCGCCTTTGCTAGGGATTTGAAGATTCTTCACGGGGGGAGTTTTCGCACTTCCAATCTTTTTATTTTGTTATTGTCTTGCTTAATTTATTTTTATTACTGGCTTATTTGCTTAATATAAAAAAATACAAAAACAATTAGTTACTTGCATTACCTTTTATATTTGGTTTGCTATTTTATTTTCAGTTTTGTTGCTTTGTTTATTTCGGTTTGCCATTATTTTATGAATATTGTTATTTCGGTTTGTTAAGTAATTTGCTAAAATGAGTTCCGCTAAAAGTACTAAGTTGTGTGACTTTACAAGCACCAACAATAATGATTTTATATGCACACCTATTGCTCCACCTGCATCTAAAGCCGAGTTCTTTGAAATTAAACCTGCTTTATTGAACCTTGTTATGAGAGAGCAATTCTCTGGTGTTAGTTCTGATGATGCTGATGGCCATCTAAATAACTTTGTTGAATTATGTGAAATGCAAAAATATAAGGATATAGATAGTGATATTATAAAACTGAAACTATTTCCTTTCTCCTTGAGAGGAAGAGCTAAAGAATGGTTGCTTTCATTGCCTAGGAATAGTATTGATTCATGGATTAAATGCAAAGATGCTTTCATTGGAAAATACTATCCTCCTTCTAAGATTATTTCTCTAATAAGTAGCATCATGAATTTTAAACAACTTGATAATGAACATATTGCTCAAGCTTGGGGAAGAATGAAATATATGATAAGGAATTGTCCAACCCATGGACCGACTGCTTGGATGATCATCCAAACCTTTTATGCAGGAATAAATTTTTCTTCAAGAAACTTATTGGATTCAGCTGCTGGAGGTACCTTTATGTCCATCACTTTGGAGGCTGAAACAAAACTCTTGGATGATATGATGGTGAATTATTCTGAATGGCATACGGAGAGGACACCTCAAGGTAAGAAGGTAAATTATGTTGAAGAAACCTCCTCTTTGAGTGAAAAGATTGATATTATTATGTCTATGCTTGCTAGTGGTAAATCCCATATTGATCCCAATAATGTTCCCTTAGCTTCTTTAGTTGCACAAGAAGAGCATGTTGATGTCAATTTCATTAAAAGAAACAATTTTAACAACAATGCATATAGGAACAACTATGGTAATAACAACTGTAAGCCATATCCTCCTAATAATGGCAACTCTTATGGTAATTCTTATAACAACAATAGGACTACCACCTCTCAACTTGAAACCGTGTGAAAAGATTTTATCACTACACAAACTTTGTTTAATAAAACTGTTGAGGAAAAGCTTGAAAAAATTGATATTCTTGCGTCTTAAGTTGATAGTCTGGTCCTTGATGTTGATCTTTTCAAATCTAAAATCATGCCTACTGAAAATAAGGAGAATAATCCCTTTGCTAAAATTAATGCCATCCAAGTTCAAATGGATGAAACTGTTAGATTAATGGCTCAATTACGTGCTAGATGGGAAAGAGAGAGAGAACTAGAGAAAGAGGCTAATATTGTTAAAGTTTTTACTATTACTACCTCTGAAAATAATGGTGTTTCACATGTTAGTAAGCCTCCTACTATCCATGGTAGCATAGTTGGTGTTGAAAATGTCTCCTCTACTTCCTCCAAAAATTTAAAATTGTCTAAAACTGTTGAAACTAGTGTTGACAAAAGTGCTGAATTTTTTAAGAACGTGAGAGAATGTGGTTCGGTTTGCTTTGATGATAACAATTTTGATTTTGTTAATTGTAATATCTCTGAAGTTATTAAGTTCTTGCAAAAATTGGCCACAAGTCCTAATGCTAGCTCTCTTAATTTTGCTTTTACTGCTCATAATACAAATGCTCTCATTAAAGCTAGGGAAGATAAATTAAAACTTGAAACTTCTATCCCTAGGAAGTTAGAAGATGGTTGAGAGCCCATCATTAAAATGAAAGTAGATAAATTTGATTGCAATTGTTTGTGTGACCTTGGTGCAAGTATTTCTGTTATAACTAAAAATCTCTATGGTATGTTTGATTTGCCACCATTGGAACATTACTATTTGGATGCTTTTCTTGCTGATAATTCTTTGAAGAAACCTTTGGGGAGGATCAATGATACTCCTATTATGGTTAATAATAACCTGGTCCCCGTTTATTTTATTGTCTTGGACATTGAATGCAATCCGTCTTGTCCAATTGTGTTGGGAAGACCCTTTCTGAGAACTGTGTTGCTATTATTGATATGAAAGAAGGTACCATCAAGTACCAATTCCCACTCAAGAAATGTATGGAGCACTTCCCTAGGAAAAGAATGAAGCTACCTTTTGATTCTATTGTTCGTTCAAATTATGGTGTTGCTGCTTCATCTCTTGATAATACTTGAGTTTTACTTTGTGCCTAGCTCAAAGGTGTTAAACAAAAGCGCTTATGGGAGACAACCCAAGTTAAGCCTCTAGTTGAAAGTTGATGTTTAAATTCAATTTCTGTACTGAAACAGATTTCCACCGTCCACCGTAAAATTCATATCTCCCTACAAGAACGTCGGAAAAATCTTCTTTTTTGTGTGCGCAATACTCAGATGTATACCGAACTATCATTAGATTTGTGTTTTCTGATCTGAGCAAGTTACGTGCCTCGAAAAATTCGTCTTTACGGACTTTTCTGTTTTTGACAGATTCTGTCATTTTCTTTTGCAATGCCTCTTTTGCTATTTTGAATGGATCTTTTTATCCTATTAAGTATCAGGGGATGCAGGTAATGCCCAGTACATTGGTAGAAATTGTGTTCTTACAGAATATCATAATTTTTTGTGCACTAACCCTCTGATGAAGTTACTCTAAGTTTGGTGTGGAGGAAGTTTTTAAGAATCAAGAGAGAAGGATGATATAATGTGATCAAGAGGATAGTAACGCCAAAGCTTGGGGATGCCCCGGTGGTTCACCCCAATATAATTCAAAAAGACTCAAGCTTCAAAGCTTGTGGATGCCCAAGGCATCCCCTTCTTCATCGACAAACTATCAGGTCCTTTCTAGTGAAACTATATTTTAATTCTGTCACATCTTATATGCTTATCTTGAAGCATATGTTTGTTTTTATTTTTTTTATTTTCATTCTCTGAATAAAATGGATCATATCATTCTATTGTGTGGGAGATAGACACGCTCCACTTTTTCATATGAATACTCGTATTCTTCACTTATATTCGTTGAGTATTCGTCTTTTGCTATCGTTTGCTCTCTAGCTCTTGTTTTTCATGCATCTCTTGTTAGAGCTGTTAGATTTGTTATGTTATACTCTCATATCTCATTGTTTAATTACTAGAAGAGTTTATCTTTTAAATAAGATGATTGGTGTTTGGCTGAGAACAGAAAATGCTAAATGTGGTAGATGGTATAATTAAATGATACAATAATCTTGTAGATCATTAAATTGTGTCACTTGAATCATTGATATTGTTTTGAGATATTAATTTGCTTAATGGTAAACATGATAGTCTAGTAAAGTGGAATGATTAAAGGGTTGGTCTAGAGAAAGTTGAAAACTGTGACACACTTAAATTTCGAGTTAATTGCATAATGGTATATCAATTCTACTTACCTAAAGCAACCTTAATGACTTTATGTTATGCGCTACGGTCGGGAAAGCCAACGGTGACTTTGTCATTCGCCATGATCCCTCTAGGAGTAATTTTCATTATGCCTTGTATGATCATATTTTTATTTGGAATCTTTTTACTTGTGAGTTCTAAAACTGCGGTTTTCAAGGCACTTCCACCACCATATTGCTAGCTTCTTCGATACTTTGCTTTGCTCTTTCTCACATTGGGAGTTGGTGCATTTTTCGCGGGTTCATCCAAACTCGTGGGAGATCTTCATCTTGTTCTCCTACACATAAGCCAAATATCTTCCTCAAAACATCCACCATGCCTACCTACTACAGCATTTCCATAGCTGTTCTGAGATATATTGTCATGCAACATCCATCTTACATTACATGACTTGTTGTCATTCATTACTTATTTATTGCTTTGCGTGTTTCTATAAAGCTGATGTGTGGTTTTACCCATGTTACGCTAGAGCACTACATAACCTGCTACACTGGCAGAGGCATCGTTGTCATATGAATTCTTATGGCACATTCATATTAGTTACTTGTTTCATCAGTATGTTGTTTTATCATCATTACTGTGTTGTCATATATCATATATAACACTCGGATGCTTGCCCCTAAAAGTGAAAAGAGCCATGGAGGCCATCAAAAAGAGAAACGGAAAGAAAAAAATAGAAATAGAGAAAAAGAAAAGAAAAAGAAAGAAAGAAAGGAGGAAATAAAAAAGGGGGCAACATTACTATTGTTTATCACACACTTGTGTTTATGTTATAGCACCATATCATTTATAGGCATCACTTGTGCTCCTATTATAGCACCATATCATTTGTGATCATCATTTGTGCTCATGTTTACCACCTTTACTCCATATGAGAGAGTTTTCATGTCTTAGTTGCAAAACTATGTGGGGAACTTTACACTTTAGAACTTGGCTTGTATAATCCATTTATGAGCCTCCTCAAAAGTGCTCTAGTTCTTCGTGAGCAAGCTGAAAGAGATATGCCCTAGAGGCAATTAATAAAGTGTATTTCTTTATCATATCTCGTTTGTTCATAATATGTTTTTGTGTGATGCTGTAACCGTATTAAGCGGAAACATTAATACGGGTGTGATGCGTAAACAACCATGTGTAACATCCCAATTTTCAGAAAAATTTAAAAGCCTGCATTCATGCATCATCATCATTTAAACTTGTCATTCAAATCACATATGATTTAAATTAAATTACTTTTATATGTTTAAATTGATTTTAAGCCCACAAATTTGTTATTTGAAATTATAATAATCTTCCTTTTTTTTTCTTTAGACAAAAATACTAGCAAAAGGTTTTATTTTTAATAAGCTCTTCAAATTATATTTTTATGAATTTTTCTGAGAAGTTTTGATATAGTTTTGAAATTGTTTTGTATTCACAAGAATTAAAATAGAAAATTTATTGTATAATTTTTTTTGAGTCGGGCCAGCCTTCCAAGCCAAGTGGGCCGAAGCCCTACCCCATCTACCGCGCGCGCGTCGCTTCCAGCCCACCAGCAGGCCAGCGCCACCTCTCTCCCTCTCTCTGTCACCGACAGGTGGGTCCCACCTGTCATCACCCCCGCAGCAACGTCTCCTTCCCCAAATCGCGCCCACGACCTCGCCGAGAAACGGCCGAATCAATTCGATTGATTCCTGGCGATTTACTCCTCCTTTTACCACGCCGTTTCCTCCTATAAGACCCCCTCGGTCCCCTCTCTCATTTTCCCCAAACCTCTGCGCCCGAGAGCCTCGAGGCTGTCCGCACGAGACCCCGCCATTCCGCCACTGCCGTCGGCGAAAAGCTCCCCGTACGGTGAACTCCGGCCACCCCGGACCCTCTCACCTCCCCCTTTAGTTGTGTTTTGTTGTTGCGCACCGTTGTGACAAGGTTTCGTATTTTTGCGCGTAGCAAATCGACGCGTTCGTCCACACCCGAAACACGCCGCCGCCTCCGTCCACTCCGGCGAGCAACCGAGGACGAAACAAGACGCTCCGGTCGCCTCCACCTCGCCATCGTCACCGCGTTGACCTCCTCTTTTCTCGGGTAAGCTCCGTTCGTCCCCTAGGCCTTAGGTGCGCCATGTTCGTGAACTCCGGCGAGGGCACCACCCTGGTTAGGTCACCGGAGACGACTCCGGCGGGCCGCGCCGCTCGTTTTAGATACTTTAGATCTCGGCCGTTAGATCTTGATCCTACGGTCGCTTTTTATTTTCTTTTTAATTCGAATCGGTACGGTGAGTCAGCACCGCGTCAACGCCACATCAGCGCCACGTCGGAAAAAGAAATTCGGCGATTTTCCTAAATTGATTTAATTGGCAGTTTTGCAGAAAACACCCTGCATACTGTTTTTATCATTACTTTTTATCTGTTTAGCCAAATTCAAATATTTTTATATATTTGGAATCCTTAGAACCAGTAGAATCTTCTGGCTTCATTAGTTTTCTGTTTTGACACATTCAAAAATTTCAAATATTCATGTGAGTCGTTTAAGTGTTTTTGACATAACTTTAGTTAGAAAAATTATTTTTGAGTAAATCAAATTGCTAAAAAATTGTTTAGATGCCCTCTCTCCAATACCCCTTTTTACAAATTTTGGTTATAGAAATTTTATTACAGTAAACTAAAATTCTTGAGTTACCCTTTTTATTCAACGTCTAAATAATTGAAAATAAATAAAAAATGTCATCATGCATACTTCATAAAAATTCTAAGAGATAAAAATATTAGTTTCTTGAAATTAAATTATTGCATCTCATGCATAGCATATTTTTGTATGGTTATGTTGCGTGTGTGTTTATGTATGGTATTTTATTTTGTTAGACTATTCGGAGGGAAACGAGAGTCTTTGCAACTGTAACTGTTGCACTCCTGGTTGCCAAGGCAAGTGGCACACCTCATAAAAGTCCTAGTATTTTTCTATGCATGAGTAGATTATTTTTCTATAAGTATGTGTAGGATAGTATTGCTATGCAAGCCATGTTTAGACTTCCTTATTCCTGTGTCTAGGTTCCTATGAAAATACTTAGTAGAATTGTGATGCTATGCAAAACTATTTTGATAAAATGTTAAATGCTACTAAGTTATAATCAAACACCTGGGTGGAATTGGTTACTTGGATGTATGAGTTGAGTGTTGTCCCCAAAGGTTTTACCTGTGGGATATTCACTTGTTGATGGCCACCCAGGAAGAAAGGGATCTGAAGAACTCCGAGTGAAGATTGCTTCCCGTGCAGCCATTGCCAATATGGGCTCTGGCTTGATCAATTAAGTTACATGGACTCGCCCTGACTTGACAGGTGGTGGTAGAGGAATGTAGGTGGAATGTGTCAGGCCGACAATGGGAGGGAATATGCTTCTCAAAGATCTCGTCTCATTCCTCTCCTTTTCCTTAACACTTCCAGAGTGTATAGGATAGTTTGGGTTGAATGGGTACAATGGTGAACGTGCACAACCTCTGCAGAGTTAAAATCTAAGTACTTAGCCGTGTCCCCGGTACGGACAAGTTGAGCAGCTGAACGAGGACGTCAACGGAGGATTCCACCATTCCAACTTCTAAATTTAAAACTTCAGGGGTGAACAAGGGTAGAATGAGACTATGGCTTTCATACCATATTTGTATCCACTAGGTAAAGTTGTTTCAAAGAGTTAAGGAAAAACTTGCTTTCTGCAAAATAGCCTTGAGCTCCACCAGCCAAATAAGCATATAGGTTATAGAGTTATGCCTTTAAGTGTCCACCATAGTGTCACTTGCCAGTTCCATTTTTAAATGGTTCTGACCCACGTTGTTGCAATATTTTTCGTATTGCAGACTATTCTGATGACGAGTGAGATTTTTGCTAAGGGTTTCGAGTCTTCAACCAACATGCTCGTCTGTGGCACATGCTGATGATGGGGACTCCATGAAGAATAATTTTCCTTTGTTTACTCTGTTCACTGCTAGCTTTACGCTATGCAAGTTGTAATGAATATTTTCTAAGTCTGGATCAACGTTGTAATAAATTGATACTTTGTTGTGATATTACATTGTAAACTGTGTGTGCAAACGAGTCGATCCAGGGATTTGCACTATACACAGGTACCTGCCATATTTTAAGTGCAGATACACTACAGATGGTATCAGAGCACTGTGTTGCCTGTAGGTTCGAACCCTTAGGATTGGATAAACCCTTTTGATCATAGTATTATCTCCTTGAGTATTTTGGATCCTAGCGGCATAGTGAGATGAAGCGGCCTGGAGACTAACCTTTCATGTCCATGTACATGAGATGTGTTCCACAATCATAAGTGGCTGGCCGGGTGTCTGTCTCTCTCACTATAGTGAACATCCAATTTATAAAGAGTTGTTAATATTTGTTGATCACCTTAAGATTTTGACTTTGTATTTTCCTGTAGCGTACCTGCACTTTAAATAAGGCAGATACCTGTGTATAGATCAAATCCCTGGATCGATTCATTTGCACACACAGTTTACGATGTAATATCACACCAAAGAGTCTATTTTATTACATCGATGATCCAGAATTACAAAATATTTGATACAAGTTGCATAGCATAAAGCTAGCATTGAAAAAGTACACAGCGGAAATACAATAACAGTGGGTCTCCAACAACTTCATGTTGCCACAGGAGAAAACATGTTGGTTGTAGACTCGAAACCTATAAACGAAACCTCACTCGTCATCTGATCAATCTGCAATAAGAAAAGTATTGCAACAACGTGGGTCAGATTCCATTAAAAAAATGGAGTCTGGCAAGTGACACTATGGTGGACACTTAATGGAATAACTCTAAAGCCTATATGCATATTTGGCTGGTGGAGTTTCAAGGCTATTTTCCATAAAGCCAATTTTTCCTATCTTTTTGGAAAACACTTTTCTTCTATTCGAGACATCCGTGGCATGAAATCCACTGTCTCATTCTACCCTTGTTCACCCATCAAGTTTTATAATTTTGAAGTTGGAATGGTGGAATCCTCCGTTGACATCCTCGTTCAGCTGCTCAATTGTCCGTTTCCGGGGACACGGCTAAGTACTTAGATTTTAAACTCTGCAGAGGTTGTGCACGTTCACCATTATACCCATTCAACCCAAATTACCCTTTACACACCATTTGTGATAAGGAAAGGAAAGAATGAGACGAGATCTTTCAGAAGCATTTTCCCTCCCACTCTGGCCTGACGCGCTCCACCTACAAATCCTCTACAACCACCTGTCAGGCCGGGGAGAGTCCACGCAGCTTAGTTGATCAAGCCGGAGCCCATATTGGCAATGGCTGCACGAGAAGCAATCTTCACTTGGAGTTCTTCAGATTCCTTTGCTCCTGGGTGGCCTTCCACAAGTGAATATTCTACAGGTAACACCCCTGGGAACAACACTCAACTCATACAGCCAAGCAACCAATTTCCACCCAGGTGTTTGATTAAAACTTAGTAGACTTATCTTTTCATCAAAATATTTTTGCATAGCATCACTATTCTACTAAGTAATTTCATAGGAACCTTGACACAGGAATAAAGAGATCTATCATGGCTTGCATAGCAATGCTATCCTACACATGCTTATAGAAAATACTCTACTCATGCATAGAAATAATAGGACTTTTATGGGGGTGTGCCACTTACCTTTGAATGTTTTCGTTGTTCACAACTCTTTTCAACGATACTCGGGACTCTCCGTTCAATCTAACAGTATAGACAAACAACAATACAACAATCAACAGCAAGCACAACTCCACAATACACACAAAACACATACTAGATGAATAAATAAGTTTTATAAAACTTTCTAAGGAAATATGTTTATGCATGATGTGCAAAATATTCCTAAGGGCTAGAAATGCTTTTTCATGCCATGAAAATCTTTTAAGTTAATGCAAGGCAAATAGGTTGGTCCAAAAGGACTAAGGGCTAAGGTCATAAGTTGAATAAAATATTTTGTTTTATATCATCCTGAATAAGCACTCTAATGGCTTAGTCTTGATGTGCAAAATACTTAGAGAAAATTACTAGCTCTATTCTTCGAGGTGATCAACAATTATTATCAACTCTTTGTAAATTGGATATTCACTAAAGTGAGAGAGACAGACACCCGGCCAGCCACTTAAATTGTGGAACAGGTCTCATGTACGTGGACATGTAAGGTTTGTTTCCAGGCCGCTTCATCCCACTATGCTGCTAGGATCCAACAACTTCAAGATGATAACATCATGCTCAAAAATTGTTTAAGTAAAATGTGAAAGACAAGATTAGAAAGGAGGGGAAAAGATAGAAAGAGAGATGTAGTTGTCCTCCAGGCTTCATCTCCAGACTTGGTGGTTCTTGTATCCTCGAGGCTGGTCTTGGATTTACTTAGTCATCATGAAGTCTAACAGAAGAAGGAGGGAGAAAGAAGAAAGAGGGAGAAAGACTTAGAAAATATTTCTGGTTGGTCTTCATGAACTTCTTCTTGATCTTTCTTCTAAGTGCTCCCACTCCTTGGAGATTCTTCTGGAGTCTCGTTTGGCTAAGTCCTTCATTGGTCTTCCAGCTCCATGTTAAAAATTACTAAGTGTCTAAGTGTAGCACTTCACAAAAATGCTAAGTTTGAAAATAAACCTAACTTAGGGAAAATGGGGAGGAGGTTTCCTTATGGGAAAATATAACTACAAAATAATTATGCTATGCATGACATGCAATTTTAAATCATAATACTAATTATTGTGATATTTATAAAGTATGCATAAATTTATAATTGCAATTTAATTAGTTTATAATTTTTGGAAAGTATAATAAAAGGAATAATTATCAGATTAAAGTTTTCTATGATTAATATTTCTATAACAAATTTTATAAATAGTGTTAATAGACAGGGGTATTTTAATTAAATTTATAGCAATTTACTTTAATCAAAATAATATTTTTATTAATAGTTATGTTGAAAATAGTCAAACTATTCAAATTAATTATATATAACTATGAATTCATTCAAAAATTACTCAAAAATATTTTATAGCAGTGGCATCAATTTACAAATACTCTAAAGTTTCTAAAACAATTTTATTTGTAATTTTTGGATTTATAGATTTAAAGTTATGACAAAAATACTTACATTCACCATTTGAAATTTGAATATTTTAAACTAAGTCAAATTTGAAATCTAACAGATCTAAAATATTCTACATGTCGAGGGCTTTCCAAATATGTAAAAATATTTGAATTTGGATAAGTGGTTAAAAAGTTATGACAGATCTAAGTGCAGGGTTTTTTCTGTAAAACTGTCAAATTAAATAAATCGAGAAAAAGATTTTACACGTCAGTGCTGACTGGGCGCTGACTGTGTTGTTGACGTGGCGAGCTCTGATTGGCTCGGATCTAGGGTTAACCTGGGCCGTAGGATCTTAAGGGGATTGGACGGATCAGATCGTGGAATACCTCTTCGGGGCCGATCTAATCTCGGCCTTAGGAAGCAGATCTGACGGTCCTGGGCGAGTTGACCAGAACGGGGCGGCGCACCTCGCCGGACTTGAAGAAGACCGCGGCGCGGCTCTGGTCGAGGACGGATTTCTCACTCCGCTGGCCTCTTTTCTCCGAGGAGGTGAAGGTGAGAAGCGGGAGGCCGCAATGACGACGATGGGCAAGGTGGTGGTGCCGTTTGCATCCGGCGAGCTTCTTGCGTAGCTCCAACAGCTACGTGAAGAAGCAAAGGAGGGGGTCAAGGAGGTGCGTGAGGACTTGGGGAAGCGCATGGGGAGGTCTTGGGCTCGGGAGCGTACTTACCTCACCGGGGACAGAGGAAATACGGCGGCGGACCGGTGGAGCTCCGGTGAGTTATTTCACCGGCCTGGGGGCACCGTTTCGAGCGAGATGAGAGGGGAAATGGGGAGGACAGGCAGGGCTACAAATACGTGGTCTCGAGGAGTTGATTGAGGCTCTTAAACACGAGGATTTAAGAGGATTAAACGACGGCCGTTTCTTGACTCGGGGCGTGATTCATGGCTAGAGGTTGAAGACGACCTCTCCCTCTGACAGGTGGGTCCCGCCTGTCAGGGATTTTTCTTTTTCTTTTTCTGATTTTCTATTTTCTTAATAACTTTTGATTTATAACTCCAAATGAAGTCAAACAAATTTCTAAAAATTTGTACAATTATTATCTTTGTGTTAAACCAGTTGTGGGAGTGTTTTGAACACTTTTTTTAAAAAAAAAATTCGAAATATTGATTAAATGCAAAATTGACACTTTATGTTTAATTTAAAACTAGGGTTTAATAAATTTTAATTTGGTTAAAATAAATTCTATGAAATACCCAAATTCAAAATGTTTGATTTTTAAGTAATTTAAACTCATATTCCAAAATTAAATAAATTTTAGCTCTAATAGATTATTAAATATCACATTACAACTATTTGAAATGGAAAGAGAAAATGTAATGTAATCATTTTAAATTTAAATTATTTGTGCACCATTATATTTTATATTAAGATAAATTATTTGAAAACTTCATAAACAACTTTGGAAAAGATTTTAGATTTAATTCATTTCTTATATAGAATATATTAATCAGTTCATGCTTTGAAAATAAATGAAATTCATGTAAGCAAATGAAATGTTTATTTGGGTAATTCATTATTTTTAATTTATGAAGTTTTAAGGTTATAAACTATAGGCTTATAATTTCCAAACTATATTTTGAACTTAGTTAGATGAATAATAATCTTTTGGCAAATAGACAATGTTTTCAATAGTTTAAAATAACATTTGTAATTATTATTTTAATTTATTTATAGATAAGGCTAAGTGGTCGAATTCAATTATTTATAAGTAAACTATTTACTTAAAATAAAATGGTTTGTGCTTTATAAAACATTTGTCAAATTACATATTAAGGTTTTTGAAATACAATGGATAATGTAATGTTTAATTGGAAATAACTTTTGAAAATAATGACACATTGGGAATTTTAAACAATAGACTTTTTCGAATTGGTTGAAGTCTTTTATAGTTAGTTTTATTATGCATTTTAATATTTTATTTTAATCAAAACAAAAGTTTTAAATTTTAGTGATTTTTGAAACATTCCAAAATGTTGGGATGTTACATTTCCAAAATAATAATGCACATCATGACTAGTACTTCTTTACCTTATGCATTTCCTGTTTTAATTCTTTTCCTTTCTACCTAAAGGATGACGAGCTTCCACTTCACCACCGCGGAGGACTTCGAGAACACCCGTTTTGGCTGCTACCTCCTCGACATCGGCGAGAGGATAGGGTTACCGTTACCTCAGATCAAGGGTTTCATCTTGAAGAAGTTTAACAAAGAGGGTTGTTGGGGAATAAAAGCAACTCAGCCAGGACGTGGAGAAGAGTCCCCGTTAGAGATTAAAATTGTTAGTGACTCCAAAGATAAAGGAATCAATCTAGTCATGCAAGACCTGATTGGGCGCCTCTGCGGATGCTACAACACAGAGTTGAGGGGCCACGACTCCATTTTCTTTGGCAGAAGAAACGAGGACGGAGAACCTTACCTTTTTTAGATCGGAGATAGAGGCAAAGCAAAGCCCCTTAGTCTTTATTTCCGCGAGTTGGAAATCCTCGTCGCAGAGCTTTATGAGGATAGGCGCACTGAACTCCTGAAGAACGATGAGCTATGTGTCTTACTCAAGGAGAACGAGTAGAAGGTGAAGGCTCAAGAGGAAGTGACTAAGGCCCAAGAAGAGAGATTTGCTGCACAAGAGGAGAGGTACAAGAGATAGGAAAAAAGGGTTCAAGAGAAGAACAAGACTATCAGAGAACAGAAAGCAGAACTCGAGAGCAATGAAGTCGAGTTTGAGGATGATAGTGACTTGATCAAACGGCTTCGTACCGAGAAGAGGGAGCTGCAAGAAAAGAACTCTGCCCTGCAGAAAGAAGTGAAGGAACTCAAGGAGGTGCTCGACAATGAAGGAATCGAGATTCAAGAAATTGAAGAAGAAGAAGAAGAAGATGACATGGTCGAGTATTTAGTTAGTGAGACTACCAATTACCCCTCACCTCATCGTTATCTTTAGTTTTGTATTGACCTACCAACTTGTGGTAAGGCCGTACTTTCCCTTGTATCCTCAGAACCTCGCGAGTTTATTTTCCAAACTTCTATATCGTTTTTAATCCAAAGGAATTTGTTTTGTGTGTTGGTTGTTTTTATAAGTTGTTTGTTTGTTGGGGTAGATTTTTTTTACCTTAGTTCTTTCCATCTAAACTCATCTATGCTAAAAACCACAAATGCCTCCCCGCCGTGCGCCCGATAACAACAACAACAACAATGATGCTATACAACAGTTGATGGCCGCTCAAGCTCAGCTAATGACTATGATGACACAGTTCATTGCGGCAACCAACAACAATAACCACAACCCACCACCGCCACCACCTGCCCAACTGGATAGACTTACCAGATTTCTGAGGCTCCGGCCTAACAAGTTCTCCAATGCAACTGAGCCAATTGTGGCTGATGACTGGCTGTGCTCAGTGGACAGAGATTTAGTAACATGTGAATGTACCGACGTTGAAAAGGTGAGATTCACTACTCATCTGTTGGAGGGACCAACAATTCAGTGGTGGGAAACTTATCAGATCACTCACCCACTGGAAACCCTCACTTGGGAAAACTTCAAGGAAGGTTTTCGTAATGCCCATATCTCTTCGGGCATTATGAACTTAAAGCGGGAAGAATTTAGGAACCTGAGGCAAGGAAACAGGAGCCTTAAAGAGTACATGAATGATTTTCATGCCCTGTCTCGATATGCTCCTGAAGACATCAACACTGAGGCTAAGAGGAAAGCAAAATTTCTCAATGGGCTGAGTGACGAACTGAAGATTCCTCTGACAGTCGCATATGCCCCAAATTATCAGACCCTCCTAGATCAGGCTATCAGACTTGAAGATAACATCAAGAAGGCTGAAAGCAGGAAGAGGAAGCTAAATATCAATAAACACCATTCTGAACCTTCATTCAAAAGGCACTTTCCTCATGATGCAAACCATGGTCATAAACATGGGAACTATCCTAGTGGAGGAAGCAACCACAAACATTATGGTCACAACCATAGTGGTGGGTTCAAGGGAAACAATGGAAGTCACAAAGGAAATGGACATGTTGGCCATAACCATAACCATGGACAGCATCGCCCAAATCCTGAATATAAGAAAGATATCAGCCAAATATTATGCTTCAAATGCAATAACAAGGGCCACTATGCCACTGACTGCCCCGAGAAGAAGGCTACAGAAGCTGCCAAGCCCAATCCTTGCCAGAAGGGACATGTAAACCACATCAATGTGG
Source organism: Poa annua (assembly GCA_026929855.1). Classification (NCBI taxonomy): domain Eukaryota; kingdom Viridiplantae; phylum Streptophyta; class Magnoliopsida; order Poales; family Poaceae; genus Poa; species Poa annua. Next base: position 74,909,360 of record CM049430.1, on the reverse strand, counting down.
GAGAAGTGTACGATGAACCTGATGCTGTCATTGGTAGGTTCTTGCTAAATTCATGTACAAATTTAGTTTTATTTGATACCGGAGCATCACATTCTTTCATTTCAAGAGCTTTTGTAAACAAACATGGGTTAGAGGTTGAAAGTACGGGAAATCCTGTTAGAGTAAGTTCTCCTGGCGGAGAAATGTTAGTAACCTCAGGTTGTAGACAGTTGAGTCTGAAGATTGGAAAGCATAAGTTTCCTACGGACCTAATCATCCTAGAAACACAAGGCTTGGATGTTATCATAGGAATGGATTGGATGTCCCGTTTTGAAGGAATCATAGACTGCGCAAATAGAACCATCACTCTCACCACTCCATTAGGATTGACAATCAAGTTCAGATCATAGTCAAAAGTCTAGACTGTCATGGACTGAACATTGACAAGACGTGACCTTAGGCTAACGAGGAATCTTTTCTTCATTCATCGGTAGACAAATCATTTCGGCTTCTGTACTGATAAAGTGCAACGGTCGTTTCGGCTTATCAAAAAGCTGTACCCTCATTTATATAAGGAATGGCTCGAGCTCTGCAGCAGTTCATCAAGAAGACGAAGACGAAAGTTTCGCAGTGAAGAACACGACGAACAAGCTGGAGTGCTCAGACCTTTCCGGGGACTACTGTGGAGGATATGCCGAACGGGTATACCGACCACGTGGACTAAACCAGCCTACCAGGGTGGTCGAAGAGGTGATAAGTTATTTGGCTTATCGGGCGACCCAGTGGGCTGAAGCGCAAGAGGAAGCCTGCAAGCCGGCCAGGATCCAGACAAACCGACGTTCACCTTAGAGAACAAGTTAGGGTTTATCCCGTGTTAGTCTAGTACTCCTAAGATAGGTCGGTTAGCCTTTTCTTGTAGGAGAAGGCACGACGGCTATATAAGCCGGCCTCCTGATCCCCTCAAGGGACACGCCTTACAACCTACATTGTAACCTGTACACATATTCGCATCTAGTGAATTATAGCAGCATGTAGGATCTTGCCATCGCTGCAAGGTCCGAAACTGGGTAAACCCTTGTGTGCAATCCCGTTCCTAGAAGCCACCATGCCTTTCGCTTCTCTACACCATTGGAGCATGGCACCTCCTTACGTGCCCAAGAATCCAATAACCCGACACCCCCCTCCATCTATCTCTCCATAACAAGGTTTGGTGCCCATCGTCTGGCACTATCTGAACGAAGTTGTCAAACACCTCACGTGCACCGGTATCCTTCATCGTCGGTAGCCCTTGTCATGGCCTAGACTGGTCTGTGTGCGCAGCCATTCCCAATGTAAGGTTTTTCACTCAAAGGCCTCATAGCTCCTTAGGTCGGCAGACTTGGTTCCAAGCAACAAGACACTGTCCTGCATTCACCTTTTCCTTACCAGCCCAAAAAAACTACAAACATTTTTATCCACCTCCTCAACAAGCCAGACAGGGCCTCCGCCACCAATAGTTGATGGATTGGTCGCGCTGCCATGACTGCACCCACAAGAACCAGCCTTCCTGGCCGAGAAATCATACCCCTTTGCCAAGTCGGACCAGTGTGGATTGTTGCATCTAACATGGGTTGCCACTGTTCTTTAGTGAGTGGCTTGAGCGCCAGTTGCATCCCAAGATAGCGAGTCGGAAATCATTGTCGGAGAGGTTTTATTGTACTTCACCTTCACTCCCGAGGATCCTCGAAAAACTCACAGTACCTCCCGGATGGTAACTAGGTACTGGATTCCAGGCTTGACAAATACAACCACATCGTCAGCGAAAATTGACATGCGCTGGGTTGGCGAGCAGTTGCCGATTTGCGCCATCAGCTGGCGAGGGGGCCGGGGGGTCACCCTGCCGCAGGTCTCTAGCATGATATATGCGCTTCCTGAGGACAACATTCATGGCCACACGCGTGCTGACAGTGCGCAAACTAATTGCAATCCAATTGAGCCTGAAGTCCGGGACCCCAATTGCTTCGTGATCTCAAGCAGGAACGCCCAAAAAAGAGAATCGAACGCCCGAGTGATATTGATGATGGTGACACGCCTTCTTGTTGGGACTCAAAGAGCAGAGTGTTGTAGCATAGGCGTTTTCCCCACGAGGTTCACTTGAGGTTAATATCGAACTCTCGTGGAATTGTACACGGAGATTGCATTTTTCTTCCTTCTTCGAGCAACCTATAAAATAAGATATATTTTTTCTTGTGCTGACGTGGGGCTACCTTTCGACTAGCCCACGATAAGGATACCTGGGCCGCGCCAAGATCATGAAGGCCCACAGAAGGCCCACTAGGGGTACCGTGTAACTTGTCCAAGTCGGTTAGGTCTCATAACCTGCCATATCTGTAATTGCCATCGGCACCAACCACCCGAGACCTGGCTACCTATAAAGCCAGGAGGGTTGCTCATCCCAGAAGACACGCCAATAGCCACCACCACAAACCCTAGCGAGATCGCAATCTCGCCGCCATTGTAATCTCAACTCGCCATCAATAACAGACAAGCAAGAGTAGGGTGTTACCCTCCGGGAGCCTGAACCTGGGTAAAATCCCCGCTTGTCAGCCGTCGTGATCACCAACGCTCTCCTCTCTCCCCCTCAATCAACCCGGGGTGCACAACCCTGGAATTTGTCGAGTTACACCCTCGTTAATTGGCGCCGTATGTCGGAAAGATATCAAGCGTTGGAATCATGGTCGCACCGGCTCCATCCGCAATGAAGATCGAGGTCTGCATCACCCGGGAGCCCATCCGCTTCGGCTTCTTCGAGTACGCCTTCCACCCGCCGGCCCACCGCTCGGTGTACGCTGATCTGCGTAAAGGTATACATATCACCTTCGGCTCCATATACTGTTTCGTCGACAGTCGTGACATATTCAGGTCTGCGACAACCGCGCCACGCGTGGCGGCGACACCTGCATCGGCCACCCGCGCGCCACAGTCGACATCACCCGCCGCGGGAGCCGCACCTGCCACACCTACGAAGATCGTACATGCATCAACTACATCAGCAACCTCGGCAACAGCCGCGCAGATCGAGTCTACTCCAACCATCTCGGTCGCACGGCCGACAAGGTCAAGGTCAACCTCAACTACGACTGTACCCGCGCGTGCGACCAATGGCGTGCCGTCGACTGCCGCGTCGCACGCATCTTCGTGGGACCAACAAGTCTACCCCAAGCCAATCGCACTCGCCCCTGCGACTGCGAGATCTCCGTCCGCGACCACGGTGACGATCCTGCGAAGACACAACAGCGACTGCGTTGCCCACCACGTAGCAGCAATTTTCGATCCAGAGCAAGATTCAGATCAAGGAAGTAGCAGCGGCAGCGTAAACAGTCCTACTCAGGTTTACCCCCAGCAAGTCTTCATGGCCAACACAGAGCCCCCAGAAGGCAACGAGGAACCCGCATATCCACTGGAGGTGGTCATGCCTGACCAGACACGACTCACCATCGCGCGTGACATGGGGATCAGGGCTCTGAAGCATGTCGACGATGGCACTTTCCCTGCACCCGACGCGCCTAGAGAAGACCACCTGGCGGTCCAGTACTTGCTACGCAAGGAGGGCGAACGACTTCGTGCCGAAAAGGCCGAGCTGCTCAGGCGCAAGAGGGATGCAGATGCATCGAGTACCAGACGGGCTGCCATCTCGTTTACTTCCTCCACAGAAGTTAACCAAGGAGGACGGCGACACAGAGCTCGTGTTCCCCACATGACAGACGCGGATCGAGCAAGGGTCACCCGCAATCTCGACTCATCCTTCGTCACCGAGGACGAGAATGGGATACCTGTCCCAAAAACGGCGAACGTCGCTATCATGTCAGTCGAGACATATCTTCGACTCACGCAGCCGCCGGAGGGAGATCCACGCGCACTTCTCCACAAGAAGCAGATCATGTCCATGAAGGCAATCGAGGAAGCCCTGGCGACTGGGGCACCAAACAACCGGGCACTTGAAGAAAGAGAGCACCAAACCCGCGAGCCAGCAACATCACGGGCCCCGGCAGTGCAGCCACTAAGACAAGCCCAACCAAGCGAAGATCTTCGCAACGTCATCACACAAAGGACGGTGGACCGAAACCGCAGCCAGCGTTCGGCCGACGCGATGAACCTAGACGACCCGGTCGATCGCAATTTCGAGCCATGCGGCGCCGCATGCTTCAGCTTCAACATCCGCGACACCCGCATGCCTAAGGCTTTCAAGCTGACAGCAGGAACCCCCAAGTACGATGGAAAGCAAGACCCGCGCCTGTGGCTCGAGGACTACCTCATCGCCTGCACCTGCCAAGGCGGGACGTCGACTACGGCAATGCAATACATCCAGCTCATGCTCACGGACTCAGCCCGCGGGTGGCTCACCAGCCAGCCCAAGGACTCCTTCAAAACCTGGGAAGAATTCCAAGATACTTTCATCAAGAGTTTCTCTGGAACATTCGCAAGGCCGACTACCTACATCGAGTTGCAAGCCTGCAAACAAGGGAGAGACGAGTCACTCCGCGCATACATCCAGCGGTGTACGCTTCTCCGGAATACCATGGAACCCGTCTTACAAGACGGGCTGATGGATGCTTTCATGCACGGCGTCGCTCGCCGCGACCTCCGCGAGGAATTCGGTAGGCTCCAGCCGAAAACTACAATCGAGCTCATGAAGGTAGCCAACCAGTGGGCCGGAGGAGAGGATTACGTCTGCGACACCTCCCCAAAGAAGGAAGCCGAAACAAGTAACTGGCGAGACGGGCGCCAAAAGAAGAAGCAACGTTTCACCAACTCAGACACCATCGAGCTAGTAGTGGCGGGATATCAAACCCCCCGTGATGACACACGAGATAACAATCGACAATATGATCAGAGTCGACAGTCCAGCTCGGGGCAGTACAACCGCAGCAGCGGCAGCATTAGTCACAACGACGGAAGCCAGAAACGCGAGTGGAAGCGTCCGCTGACCCCAGCCGAAGAACTGATGCAACCTTGCAAGCATCACTCATTCCGCAACCCGGAGACAGGCAAGTGGGGCGCCAACCACCTGTTGAAGGATTGTCACAAGGCGCGAAAGATTTACCAGGCTATGCAGCAGATCATTACTCACGTGCAAGCACTGACGGCGACTCCACAACTCGCTATTTAGGCATCACCCGCAAACAACAACACAACACAAGCGGCTGGAACCTTCCCCCAGCAGCAGCCGCAACATGACGTCCAGACGCATACCCGACTGCGCGAGGACAGATCAACATGATCCAAAAAGGACACCCTTCGAACAGGACCCAGAAGCTCATCACCCGCCAAGTACTCCAGGCTACCACCAGCCCGCGCGCAGTACCAGACTACCTGAGAGGGTCAGAGACACCAATCACATTCTCAAGGGCAGACCACCCGTCGGAGGTGCCGCGACCCGGTCACGCCGCTCTGGTTATCGAAGCCCTAATTGGCGACTACAGCCTGGAGAAAGTATTCATGGACGGAGGTAGCGGCATCAACATCATATTCGCCGATACCCTGAGAAGGATGAACAAGTCGACAGAGAAGTTGCCAGAGTCGGAGACCACCTTCCACGGCATAGTACCAGGGCAAGCAATCACGCCTATGGGAACAATCACACTCAACGTCATCCTCGGCACGCCTGAGCACTTCAGGAAAGAGTCGATCGACTTCGAAGTTGTCGACTGGAAATCATAGTACCACGCCATACTTGGGCGACCAACTTTTGCCAGGTTCATGGCAGTGCCTCACTACGCCTACCTGATGATCAAGTTGCCTGGACCCAAAGGAGTAATCATTGTGCACGGCGACTTCCACCGCTCCAACAGTTGCGACAGAGAGTTCAGCAAGATCTCTGAGTTCTTTGGGGTCGAAGAGCACTTCAAGGCCATATCAGCCGACAACGACAAGACCATCTTTCCACCGCGCAAGAAGCCAGCCAAGGACGCCGCCTTCAACACAAACGACGACACCGTCACCCACCAAGTCCATCCGACCGACAGCAACAAGACGGTCAAAGTATCGTCAAGCTTGAACCCCGCATAGGAAGGCCCGCTCGTCGAGTTCCTGCGTGAGAACTGGAAAATCTTTGCATGGCAACCCTCTGACATGCCAGGAATACCCAGGGAACTCGCCGAGCACTCTTTAAAAGTCCACAAGGATGCAAGACCAGTCAAACAAGCCATGCGACGCTTCTCAGGTCCCAAACGGGACGCAATCACCGCAGAAATCGACCGACTGCTGCACGCCAAGTTCGTCCGAGAAATCAAGGACTCGGACTGGGTCGCCAACCCTGTCCTGGTGGAAAAGAAGAACACGAAGAAACTACGGATGTGTGTAGACTTTACCGCAGTCAACAAATGTTGTCCAAAGGATCACTTCCCGCTCCCGCAGATAGACCAGATCGTCGACTCGACAGCAGGCTGCGAGCGCCTATCTTTCCTGGACGCCTTCTCAGTTTACCAGCTGTCGTGGTGGTGTCACGGCAGATGCCATAGGATGGCTAAAGTGTGGGGCCGATGGACGTTGGTGGATCCGGGGAGGGATAGCGAGCTGAAGAGCTCACACGGGGAGGATCCCGGTGTGACCGAGATCTCCGAAGAACAAGAAACAAGATCAAAGTGCGAGGGTAAAGATCTAGAAAACACGAACAAATGCAAGAATACACACAACACACACACCCCTACTCCTGCCTTTCCTCTCAATATAAGTGTGGAACAAGGGTTACAACTTGCTCTTAGAGCTCTTGAGGAGAAGAACACAAAGAACTAGACGAACTCGAGGGAGGATGAAATAAATGCTCTAGGAGTAAATGAGACTAGAGTTTTGGCTCCCAGGTTGGTCTCTCTTTGACAGGAGCAGTTATGGCGCCTTTTATAGAGTTCCGGGCAGGAGGGCCGGAAACCCTAATCCGGCTTGGCCCCACCGGACAGGCCTAACGGTTATGTCGACACCGGCTAGTGCGACCTAGCCGCCGTGCTATCCGGCGTAGCCCCTTCGTCATCATTCCGGCAAGGACAGCAGGCGCCGTCCTGGAACCTCATTGTCCCCCTGTTAGAGACAGGACATGTCTTTGCCCATCCCGGGTAGCCTTTTCCGGATTGCCGGGCTAGGCATGTCCGGTCTTGTCGTACCGTTGTCGTACCGGCTGACGCGCTCCCGTGTCAGGCGGGAGGTGACCATGCTTCCGTGTCAGGGGGAACGGTACTTCCCCCGCATCAGGCGGGAAAGCCTGCTCCAGACCGTTGACGGCCTTCCGGCATCCCTCATGCCGGTCACCTCCTTGCTCGACATTGCGAGTCCTTCCTGCACATACCTTGTAACCTGCTAGGACGGAGATAAACGTTCCAGTTAGCACTTACCCGGATTGCCTATCCGGTACGTCCGAGTACTTCTCCTTCCGGGGGTCTTACTCGGAGCCATCAGGCCCGAGGTCTCTCCCGGACGCACCTGAGTTCCTCTTAGGATGAGTATCTTTAGGCCTAGCCTCCCGAAGATGTCTTAGCCTACCAGCAAAGACATCTTCGAGAAGCTAGTTCTTAGAGGAACCACCCGCTGATGCTTGTGCCGTTATGAGGGCTCGGGGTGGCTATTTATAGCCGCCAGGGATGACCCTTGCGCCTGCCAGGAGGCACCTTGCACTCTACCAGCTCCGAAAGGTCAAGTTGCCCCTTCAGCGCACTAGGGGGTGGCCCTTGCTCTCGCCAAAGGTCAAGCATTGTTGCCACACTGTCGAATTGCGCCGGGATCTGCCCTACCCGGGGGGGCAGCCCCCCGACACTTGTCCCCGAAGCTGGTGCTGCGCAGCGACCCCGGATGATGTGCGGGATCAACTTTAATAACAACAATCACCCCAGGAAACATGAGACGATCCTTTGATTTGATGCCGAGATGAGTTTTACCGAGATCCCCGCACCTAGATCCTTTCGAACGGAAGGCCATGCTCCTAACCGGATAGTGCCACATCAGTGAATATTATCGTTGGCTCCGGATTGAATTCCAAATCCTAGGCTGGGTCCCACCCGATGTCTTGTCGAGTCAGAAATGCACTCGAGTGCTTCTGACCGAGCACGCCGCTGCTCGGGTTCGCGCGCTGGGAGCCGCAGCCGATCCGAAGTCCAACCGTTGGGGCTCTGTGGCCCGTGGTGTGGCCGGATCGGGCGCTCCTGGGGACGCCACGTGCCGCGCGGCACAAAACTGATCCCACCCACGATCGGAGAGATCGTGGGCGGGAATCTCGGAAACCGCTCCGGACCCCCCCCCCCCCCATAAATAGGGGACCAGAACGGTCACTTCTTCCTCTTCCCCAACCCCTCATTTCTCCGGCCACCGTCTCGAGCACCTCGCCGTCGCCGCGCCCGGAGCAAAAGCACCGCCGTTGCCGTTCGTCGCCGGAGCGCTTCGCCTCCACCATCGAGCCGCGCTACTCTCGCTCGTCCTCGTTTTCATTTCCTCCGGTGAGTTCTTCCACCCGCTCCGGCGAAATTCGCCACGACGACGATGCTTCACGCTCGGCCGTGAAACCACTCCACCGCGGGTTGCGCCGCCGCCGGCGAGCACGAGCCGCGCGGCGTTGACGAGGATGCGTTCCACAGTTTACCTTTCGTTTGCATTAGGCCATCTTCGTATCTCACCCGAGTATATTTGCGTCGATTAAGTTTTGATTTATTCGCGCGCGGTAGATCTCATTTGCTAGGAACCCGGTCGTTTTTAGGAGTTTGTGATCCGGAGTCTTAGCTCCTGGTAGACTAACTCGACTAACCACCGTTCCGCCTGCAGAATAACCCGGATACATCCTCAGGTCCTTCCGACATGGGTGAAGAGAGTGTTCGGGGGTGTTGGGATGGGTCCGAGACCATCCAGAAGGATCTCGACTGGCTGTACCGGACGCACCGGATTCCGGCAGAAGTTGAGTCGACTTCCGGAGGGCGAGGTCCAACCGGAACCCCAACCCGGGGAATACGTTGTATTCCTCACGCATTTTGAGCGTGGGTTCGGGCTTCCGGCTTGCCCCTTCTTCCGCGACTTCCTCGACACCTACGGCCTCCAACCTCATCATCTCCCAGCCAACACAATAATGATGCTCTCGGTCTTCACCACCTACGCGGAAGCGTATCTCGGCGTGTGGCCTTTCTTGGACCTCTGGGCCAAGTACTTCATCCTCCGCCGCCAAGTCATCCCCAACCCGGATAAGAAGGTCAAAGATTTATCGACTGCGGGGCGGCCACTATAATTCCCCGCGCTGACTCCGGATTCCCTAAAGTCCAGGGGCTAGAATCTTGCCGGAAGTGGCAGCGTAGCTTCTTCTACGTGAAGAACCGGGCGGTTTCGGGAGATGGTCCGGGATCCTCGAACCCGGATTTCATCAATCTGCCGGAGTTCGCCATTGGTCCTCCCCGCGAATTCGACCTCTGGAACCGGCTCCCGGATACCGAGGAGGTCAGATGCATGCACGACGTCCTCAATGTACTGATGGACAAAATGACTGGCGACGACCTCCTGCGCTGCTTTATCATTCGCCGCGTCTGCCCCCTACAGACCCGAGTGCACAAGATGTGCCACATGGACGGGATATTAGATCCCACCAGGACCAGCATCTTCAGGTTGGACCATTCCGCAGTCGCCCGGCGCGTTCGAGCTATTGCTCGAACGAAGATGTCGGATGACTATACTTGGGGTCTTGTCGGGGGTTCCCGGAAAAAACCACTGCGGCAGGTGCTTGTGTCTATCTTTCGCCAACTTACATTTGCACCTGGATTCTGCTGGAAACCGACATGGTTGTCATGCAATGACTTGTTCGTGCAGTTATTCGAGCGGCATACCGAAGAGGACGCGATGCATGCCGGTGGGAAGTTCGCGCCGAACGTCCCGGCACCGGATAAGATGCCGAGAGAGGATCCCGACGGCGAGGACCACCTTGCCATTCCTCTAGCTCGTGCTGCTGCTCCGGGTAACCCTTCAACCTCAGAGGCTATTTCCGTTTCGTCAGATGATGAGGATGAGATTGATTGTCAAATACTCGATGTGATTGACGCTCTTCCCCTCAACTGGGCTTCGCCAGTGGCTCCGAGACCCACGGCCGTGACGAAGCGCGCCGAGACCCGCAAGCGTGCGGCTTCCGACACCACCCCTGTCGGTGCACCCGGCGGCACCCCCAAGAAGAGCAGGCCGAACAAGCAAACGACCGAGAAGCCTCCACGCCGAAGGAGAGGTCCTCCCACCGTCGATTCCGGGTAAGATCTTTTTGCTTTGAGTTACATGGTTTTGTCTTCTCCCGAAGTCTTTTCTGATATACTTCTTTCAGAGATGCACTTGACATCCCGGCATCCGCGGCTTCCCAACCTCCGGGATCCCGCACTCCTAGCCCGCCCCGGGCTGCTCCTTCAACATCTCGCCCTTCCATACGAGAGAGCGAGCATCCTACTCCTGGTGCCGCGCAGACTGCCGCCGCGACTCCGGATGCTCGTCCCGTGGTGGACGAGATTCCGGCCCAGGCTACCACCGCATCGGAAGACATCTTCCTTCCGGACAGCCCGCGCAGGGTGCCTGGGCTTGAGACGGACATCGCAAGTCCTCCTCGGCAGGTCGTGCCGGGAGCCTCCTCCCGGCAGGCCCCGGGCAAGATTCCTCCGCCGAAACAGCCCACGACCCCTTCCCGGCAATCTGACCATCCTGTCGGGAAATCACACAGCAAGGCCACCGGGCAGAAAACAGCCTCCGCCAAACCTACTGCTCCTCCGACATCTTCGGCCCAAGACTTGGCCCTAAGCACGGGTAAGTTTTCGCGATTACCGCCACCTCCTGCCGAGATCCCCATTGCCGCCCTGCAGATGCTGCGAGCAACCGTAAGCTCCTTTATGCCTTCAGGATCCCGGGAGGTCGTTGCTGCTAGCGCGCCTGGCGGTTCCGGCGTGCGTGTTGTTGAAGAATACAACAAAGCCTGGATTGCCGCCGATGCCTCCGAGATCGTGGAGGACTTGCACGCTGCCGGCCCTAGCAGCAGCGCCCAAGCTCTACATGCTCTCCAGGTGGCCGCGCTGGACGTTACTCGGGTGGTCAAAGTAAGTTTGTTCCCTTTACCTTTTCCAAAATTTAATTGTTCCATCCCCACTAGTCCCCGAGATTGGTGCTTAGTGCTCTAGATTCCACCGAATAGTAGACCACTAGGCTCCAATCTTTAGAAACAATAACAAGACTTTGAACACGAGTCCCCGAGATTCTCCCTACCGAGTAGTTTAATTGACAAAGATCCCGGAACACCCCGAGTCCCCGGGATCCTTCCCGAGATTGACATTGCTCTCCCTGTTTGGATCCAGGATTGCGGCAAGAAACGCGGCAGCATCTTCCACCGGCTTCTTGCTGACTTTGGTCAGTCCAAGAAGTGTGAGGGGCGCCTCCGGGAGGAGCGGGATGCCGCGCGTAAAGTCTCGGTGGAGCAAAAGTCTGCACTTGTCGCGACCTAGGCCGAGATCGCACGGCTAAGTGCCGAGCTCGAAAAGGCCAAATCTGCCGCGATCGACATGAAGGCGCGCTTCGTGGAGGCGTCGAAGAAGCAGAAGGAGATCTTGGATCAATCCGAGGCGCGCGCGCACCACGCCGAGACCGGGCTGGCGCTTCTCCGGTCACATGCCGATACTTGGCTCTCTAAGCTAACCGGGTTGAACCGGGATATGAACAGTAAGTTTACCGACATCCTTTTCTCCTGCTCTCTTTCTTTACTGCTACCATCCTCATGACCTAGTCGCTTGACAGCTCTTCTTTTTAAAGGGCAATTTGAGCACTCCCGCGATGCTGCCAATCTTGCAGTCGCTGCCGCCCGGGAGAAGCGTGCCGGGAAGGGCCCTGTCTCGGACTCCTGGGATATTGAGGATCACCTTACTGCCCTGAAGGCCCGGATAGTGCCTCTTCGGTCGATCGGGACCGACCTGATCAGAGCGGCGGTCCATGTCCATGGAGCACTATGGCCAGGCGTCAGCGCTACCCTCTCGGTCAGCGAATTGGCGACTGCGCTCTGAGATGCCGGCAAGCGACTCCACATTTGGAAGCGGTCCGGTGCGCGGGCTGGCGCCGATCAAGTCTTGACCCATGTGCTTAGCTGGTACGAGGGTCTCAACCTTGATGTGGTCCAGCGCCTGCGCACCATCTCGCCGTGGTGCACCGATCCGTCCAAGGTCCAGCGGGGCCAAGAGGTGGCGCATCGCATCGCCTCCTGGTCCGATATCGGCGTCTTCACCACTAGCCTCATCACCTCTGACTCCGAGTCAGATTATGAGGATGACGGCGAGACCGGTGCAACCGGTGACGCGGAGGCCGAGATCCCGGAGGAAGACGATGCTGCTTCCGGTGCCGCCACCGAGATCGTGGATTCCCGGCATGCTACCACTCCATCGCCACCCGAGGCCTCTTAGGCCGAGGCGCATCCGGATGCCTTGAGTACCGCTGCTGGCGCGGAGGATACAGTCACCGCCGTTCCTGCTGCTGCTACCACCGAGAAGCCGGCGTCTCCTATCCCCTAGAAACACTTAAGTGTAGAATCGTTAAATCCCCGGGATGCCGGGTGCAACATGTAATATATACTCTTTAAATTCGTATTTCGCATTATGTTATATATAACAACGAGCTATGTTGGTTTACTCTGCAACGAGTCCCCGAGTTCATTTCCATGTCTACCGTACTTAGGCAATCTCTGCTCTTGTCTACCATTTCGGCGTTCGACAGTCGAGTCACAAAATTCCATGCACGGCATACATTACTTATGAATATCCGAGTTCTAGTTAGCCGAATTCCCGACATAAAAATAACCGGGTTAGTAAAACGGATATGCCGGATAAGTTCCTGCTCCGAGTCCCCGAGATCGTTTTCGTGTTCCCCACATTTGATGCTCTTTGCTCTTGACTACCATTTCGGCGTTCGTCAGTCGAGTCACAAGATTATTTCACATGACATACATTACTTTGACTTGAGAATCGATCTCGGAACTTTCCCGGCATATAGAGAACATAAAAAATAGGTACCAGGCAGTCCCCGGGTTCCTTCCCGGGATGCCGACATGAAATAATAAATAAATGGAACAGAGTAAAGGGGCACACAACGAGGCAGTCCCCGGGTTCCTCCCGGGGTGCCGAACTTTCATTGATAGATAAAAATCGAAATACAACATACACTGTACCCTTTACGTGTAAAAGGGTCGAAGCAGTGCTACATTCCATGGACGCTTGGTTTCCTCACCGGATTTGTCCATTACACCTTTCCTAGCCTGTTGTGCATCTACAAGGTAATAAGAATCATTGTGCAATGCCCTGCTTATCACAAAAGGTCCCTCCCATGGAGGCGACAGCTTATGCATTCCGGTCGTGCGTTGGATGAGCCTCAGCACAAGATCTCCTTCTCGGAATACCCTCGGGTGCACTTTCCGGCTATGACAGCGACGGAGATTTTGCTGATAAATTGCAGACCGAGATAATGCCAATTCTCTTGCCTCTTCAAGTAAGTCAACATCATCTTCTCGGGCCTCTTTTGCCTCGGTCTCGGTGAACATCGTCACTCTCGGGGAATCATATTGTATGTCGGTCGGGAGTACTGCCTCGACACCATACACCATGAAGAATGGCGTATACCCGGTAGATCTATTCGGTGTGGTCCGGAGACCCCATAATACTGCCGGTAACTCCTCTATCCAGCATCCCGGAGTTCTCAACAGTGGTTCGATCAAGCGGGCTTTGATGCCGGACAAGACCAATGCATTTGCCCTCTCAACTTGCCCGTTTGCTTCCGGGTGTGCGACTGATGCCACATCCAACCGGATTCCCTTCTCAGCACAAAATCGAGCGAATTCCCCCACGGAAAAATTTGTGCCATTATCCGTGATGATGCTGTGTGGGTATCCGTACCTCAAGATGATGTCTTTCAGGAATTGCACGGCGGTGTGTCCGTCACACTTCCGGATGGCTTGACCTCTATCCACTTGGTGAACTTGTCCACCATGACCAATATGTGTGTCATATTGCCTCTTGCCGGCTTGAACTGCCCGACCATGTCCAAACACCATACCGCGAATGGCCAAGTGATAGGGATTGTCTTCAGTGCCGATGCCGGCATATGTATTCGGTGAGCAAACCTCTGGCATCCTCCACACTTATGGACAATGTCTTCTGCCTGCTGTAACGCAGTAGGCCAGTAGAACCCATGCCGGAACACTTTCTCCACCAGGGCCCGGGATGATGCATGATGTCCACATTCCCCCTGATGTATTTCCAGCAGCATCTCTTGGCCTTCTTCCGGTTCCACACACCTCTGGAGTACCTCGGTGACACTCCTCTTATATAGCTCTTGACTGATGACGGTGTATGCTTTTGACCTTCGCACTATCTGCCGGGCTTCCACTTCGTTCTCCGGGAGGGTTCCTTCCAAGATGTAAACCATAATGGGTTGTGCCCATCCCGGGACAGGTCGAACCGGGAACACGGGAATATCTTTGTCCATTGGTTCTGCCGACATCACCTCCATCATCATCTTTCTTTGCCTCTCTGAGCACTGTGGTGCAGTCCCCGGGTTCGATGCGATGCTCCCGACTTCCACTTCCATGGGTACAGCTTCCGAACCAGGCTCCTTGGGGATGAAGATAGAATCCGACTCGGGTGAGGGCTGAATAGATGGCTTCCTCAAGTGTTCGAGAGCGATCCCGGGAGGGATGGCGTCTCGAGATGACCACAGATTGGACAATACATTGCTGCCTCGTTTTCTCCTCTGGTTATGTGCTTGAACTCGCATCGCTCGAAAAATCCGGATATTTTCTGCACATGAAACCGATACAAGGCCATGTTGGCATCCAGTGCATCCCAGTTCCCCGACACCTGCTGCACCACGAGGTCAAAATCGCCGAAACACTCTATCCGGCGGATGCCGATCTCCTTGGCGACACTCAGTCCATGAACCAAGGCCTCGTACTCAGCGACATTATTAGATGCCCGGAAATGAATTTGCAGGACATACTTCAGCACATCTTGTTTTGGTGAGGTGAGAACCACTCCGGCGCCCAACCCGATCTTGGCCTTGGAGCCATCGAAATGCATCCTCCAGAAATTGTAATCCGACATCGGAGGTTCATACTGCATCTCGGCCCAGTCTACCAAAAAGTCCGGCAGCGCCTGCGACTTGATGGCATCTCGTCTCTCGTATGCCGGAGCGTACGGAGACAACTGGATGGCCCATTTGGCAATCCGGCCGCGAGCATCCTTGCAACCGATGATCTCGGCGAGGGGAGCCTCGCACACCACTGTGATTGGGTGCTCTTGGAAGTAGTGCTTGAGCTTGGTCACCGCCATGTACACTCCATACGCCATCTTCTGGTAGTGCGGGTAGTTCTATTTGAATTCCGAGATCACCTCGCTGAGGTAATACACCGGTCTCTGTATCAGCTTGTCTCCTTCTTCCCTCTCTACCACAATGGCTACACTGACACGGTTAGTGGCAGCGATATACAGCAGCATAGGCTCCTTGGGCAACGGGGACGCCAACACGGGTGCTGTTGAAAGCATTCTCTTCAAATTTTTGAACGCCGCATCGGCCTGCGGGGTCCAAACGAATGTTTTGCTCTTCTTCATCAACTGGTATAGGGGCAAGGCCTTCTCACCTAGTCGGCTCACAAACCGACTTAGGGATGCAAGACAACCAGTGAACTTCTGCACATCTTTCAGACGTACGGGCAATTTCATGCTCTCGATAGCACGTATTTTACCCGGGTTGACTTCAATTCCCCGGCTTGAGATGAGGAAACCGAGTAATTTTCCTGCCGGAACGCCGAATGTGCACTTATCCGGATTCAACTTCATCCGTAACCTTCTTAAGTTCTTAAATGTTTCCTTCAGATCATCGATTAATGAGGCTTTTTCTTTTGTTTTTATGACTATGTCATCGACATAGACCTCGGCATTCCGGCCTATCTGGTCATGCAAACATTTCTGCATGCACCTCTGGTACGTAGCACCAGCATTTCTCAAACCGAAAGTCATGACACGATAGCAATAAGCCCCATATGGGGTAATAAAAGCAGTTTTCAATTGATCATCCGGATTCAAAGGTATCTGGTGAAAACCAGAATAGGCATCTAAAAAAGTTAAGAGCTCACTCCCGGCAGTGGAATCGATCACTTGATCTATCCGGGGAAGTGGAAAGGGGTCCTTCGGACATGCCTTGTTGAGGTTGGTGAAGTCGGTGCACATGCGCCACACCTTAAGCAGGAGGGGATCATCTTTCTTCTTCTCTACCAGGACCGGATTCGATATCCAATCCGGGTGCAGCACTTCCATCACGAATCCGGCAACCAGCAGTATAGCAAGATGCTCCATGATGGCAGCTCTTCTTTCATCCGAGAGGCGCCTAGTCGGTTGCTTCACCGGCTTCGCATCCGGTCTAACAAACAGAGAGTGCTCAGCCAACTCCCTCGGAACACCTTGCAGATCCTCACTCGACCACGCAAAAGCATCCCGATTCTCACGGAGGAAGTCGACGAGCTCGCCTTCCTATTTGCTGTCCAGGTTACTGTCAATGATGACTTGGCGCTCCGGGTTGCTGGGGTCCACCCCCACCTTCTTCGTCTCCTTAGGTGGCTGGAATGATGCGCCCTGCTCCGGGTTCACCATCCCGGGCATTCCGAGTTGGGAGGTCTTGGCCAGCGCCACCACTTGCTGGATCATCTTCTTTTCCTCAGCTATCACCAGGGACTCAGCTAAACACGAGCCGGCCGAAGCACACTCCATGGAGCGCTTGTGGTCCCCTGAGATGGTGATTATGCCATTAGGACACGGCATCTTCATCTTCAGGTAGCCCATGTGAGTAGAGATCATGAACTTGGCCAGGGCTGGCCTGCCGATCAGTGCGTGGTACGGGCTTTCGAGGTCTGCGGCCTCGAATTCCAAGCTCTCGGTTCGGCAGTTTTCCCGGGTTCCGAATAACACCTCAACCCAGATTTTACCCATGGGTGAGCAAGAGACCCCGGGCACAATGCCATGAAAGGTCGTCTCGGTAGGTAGCAAGGTGTTCATGAACACCCCCAGCTTCAGCATCGTATCCTTGTACATGATGTTAATGGCGCTGCCATTGTCAATCAGAACTCGACTGAAGCGGACATTGAGGCTTGGTCCGACAAAGGTTGGGTCTACCACCAAGGCGTACGCCCCCGTCTTAGGCATAACTCTGGGATGATCCTTCCGGCTCCACGTGATCTCCATCTCGGACCAGTGCAAGAACTTGGGCACCGCCGGAATCACAGCGTTCACTTCCAGGGCGCGCTGTCGCACACACTTCCGGTCAGTGGGCTCGGTCACGAAGACCACATAGCTCTGATGTGCCTCCCGGTAGCTGCCTTGCTGATGTCCGGGTTGATTACTTGGGCCTGCACCATTGTCGTTCCGGGTGTGCACCATGTTCACCGGCCGAGGTGGGGGTCGTCGGTGAGGTTGATTAATCCGGATCGCGTTGGCTCCTGAAGCCGGAGTGGGAGGTCTTGGAATGTTGGGTCGAGATGCCGGAGCACTCCGCCGAGTAGCCCCCGTGCTGCCCTCCTGCAATGTGCGCTGATACCAGCTGCACTGCCGAGTGGAGTGGTTCGCCAGCTTGTTGGCCTCCAGGGTATGGTAACAGCATGGCTTGTTCAGCATCTCTTCAAACGTCAGGGGCTTCTTCTGGTCCACCCAAGTCTTCTGTACTTCCTGGCTCTGACCCCAAGCCGGGCCACTTGTTTTCTGACGCTGACTGTTGCCGGCATCTTCTTGATCTCGGGTCACAGCTGCGACATGCTGTGCGGCATGGTGGTATTCGGGCTGATTCCTCTTCTGGCCAAAATCTTGGCGATCATGGCTTCTGCTCGATCCCGAACGATGAGGTCCCGCATTCCTCCTGTTGGAGTCACCGACATCCACCAGGGGTTGCATGGGATTTCCAAGCGTGTAGGTATCGGCGATGCGCATGGTCTCTGCCAAGCTCGTCGGCATCTTCCTTTGCAATTTCTGCCAAAGCATTGAGCCGTGCCGACATCCTTGCGCAAACCAGGAGATGGCATGTGCCTCTACCACTCCTTCGCAAGAATTGCGAATGTTGCTCCACCGGGTAAGGTACTCCCGGTCGGTTTCGTTGCTCCCTTGCCTACAGATGGCGAGCTGTTGAGGTCTGTTGGGCCTTTTGTATGTGCTGGTGAAGTTGCTGATGAACGCCTCCTCGAAATCTAACCAGCAGTCTATGCTGCCGGTTCTCAAGTTGTTCAGCCAGATCCTGGCAGGTCCTTCCAACATCTGTGGCACATAACGTACCGCCCATCGTCTGTTTCCACCGGCTATGCTTACTGCAGTTACATAGTCGGTCAACCAGTCCTCCGGCTTCTTGCTGCCGTCATAAGTCTTAGCACCCCGGTTGAGCTGGAAGTTCCGGACAGGCGGCTCCCGCATGATCCGGGGTCCAAAAGCAGGCAGGTCCCGGAGGTCCTTGCTCTTCCACTAGCTCGGATTGGTGAATCCGGTCGAGCCGGATTCGGGCATCAGCCGGATCCAGTTGTCTGGTTCCTATCCGAGATCCCAAAGGATTCTCATTGGGTTGGTACCCAAGCTGCTGCAACCTTGAGTTGCCATCGTTGTGCCTGTCTTGTACCGGGATCACAGCTTGCTGCGGGACAGAGGCGGCCTCCCTTCGTTGGTTTCCTTGAACATGTGGCGGATTCCGGGGTGGATTACCGCGGCTAGCCGGGTTATTGTTTCCTACACCCCGGTCGCCACCACCACGAGTACTCTCTGCCTGCCCCGAATTATGCTGCCCGGCCTGCTGGATACCGGCAAAGGCCGGGTCATAAGTCTGCAACTGCTTGTTTTTCCCGGAGCCCCGACTTCGGCTCCGGCTCTTGCTCTTGCTCTTGCTTCTGCTCGGATGCGGGGAGGAGGCCTCTCCGCCCGATCTCTGGCTGTCAGCCCTAGCTGAATGCACTTGTGATCCCGCCCCGGGGTTCTTTTTCTTGAAGGCCTGGTTCTGCCGGTTGGCCTCGACGACCAACTAATTCACCCGCTCCTGCTGCTTGCGCAGAGCCTCACAGGATAGCCCAGCCAGCTCCGCCATGGCGGCTTGGGCAGCCCTAAGAGTTTTTGCCGGCGAGCTGTATACCGGTTTCCCAGCCGAGATCATGCTACCCGTATGACTGGTTGCGGCCCCACCGGCCAGCTCGTCATTCACCATTCTGCCTTTCTTGCGCAGATCCGCGATGCGCTTGTCCCGGGAGTCTATCTTAAGGAACCCGTGAGCTGCATTGTACTCCCGGAGGTTAGCACTGAGCTCACGCCGGATCTCGGCGATCTCTTGCGCTTCGGCGAGCAGCAACCTACGTTGCTCATCCAAGTCAGCCGAAGTGGCTTGGGTGTCTGCCTCAGTTGTCAAGGGGACAACCAACTTGGCCACCAGACCCGAGAGGGGATCCGGGCGACGACGGGGCTGGGATGGCTGCGGATCGCCGTCTCGGGCCGTACCTCTCTCCTGAGGAGGTTTGGCCAAGCGAACATGGCCGCTACCGGCATCACCGTCGGCGTCCTGGTATTCCTCCTCGGTTTCCCCGACCATCATGACCGCGACGGAGCCTGTGGTGCGATTGGCACACGGACCCCGATTGGCGCAGAGCATGGGAGGATCCTCAGCTTCCAGGACATCGTCCTGGTAGCTGCAGATAACCTCGGTGGCGACGTAGGTGGTGAAGCCACCGAAGTCGATGATGCATCCGTTCACCGGGAAGGGTTCGTTCCGGAAGCACCCTGCGTTGTCGCTGATGAAATCCATCTCGCCCAGCCTGACGACAAGGCCAGAGAGAACCCGGACGCCGAAGTGAATGGGGGAACCCGTCCGGATGTGTACACCAGCCAACGCCTCGGTCAGACCCACGGTGGGCGCCAACTGTCGTGGTGGTGTCACGGCAGATGCCATAGGATGACTAAAGTGTGGGGCCGATGGACGTTGGTGGATCCGGGGAGGGATAGCGAGCTAAAGAGCTCACACGGGGAGGATCCCGGTGTGACCGATATCTCCCAAGAACAAGAAACAAGATCAAAGTGCGAGGGTAAAGATCTAGCAAACACGAACAAATGCACGAAGGCACACAACACACACACGATGTACCCAGGTTCGGGGCCCTCGTGAGGAGGTAACACCCCTACTCCTGCCTTTCCTCTCAATATAAGTGTGGAACAAGGGCTACAACTTGCTCTTAGAGCTCTTGAGGAGAAGAACACGAAGAACTAGATGAACTCGAGGGAGGATGAAATAAATGCTCTAGGAGTAAATGAGACTAGAGTTTTGGCTCCCAGGTTGGTCTCTCTTTGACAGGAGCAGTTATGGCGCCTTTTATAGAGTTCCGTCCAGGAGGGCCGGAAATCCTAATCCGGCTTGGCCCCACCAGACAGGCCTAACGGTTATGTCGACACCGGCTAGTGCGACCTAGCCGCCGTGCTATCCAGCGTAGCCCCTTCGTCATCATTCCGGCAAGGACAGCAGGCGCCGTCCTGGAACCTCATTGTCCCCCTGTCAGAGACAGGACATGTCTTTGCCCATCCCGGGTAGCCTTTTCCGGATTGCCGGGCTAGGCATGTCCGGTCTTGTTGTACCGTTGTCGTACCGGCTGACACGCTCCCATGTCAGGCGGGAGGTGACCATGCTTCCGTGTCAGGCGGGAGGTGACCATGCTTCCGTGTCAGGGGGGACGATACTTCCCCCCGCATCAGGCGGGAAAGCCTGCTCCAGACCGTTGACGGCCTTCCGGCATCCCTCATGCCGGTCACCTCCTTGCTCGACCTTGCGAGTCCTTCCTGCACATACCTTGTAACCTGCAAGGACGGAGATAAACGTTCCAGTTAGCACTTACCCGGATTGCCTATCCGATAACGTCCGAGTACTTCTCCTTCCGGGGGTCTTACTCGGAGCCATGAGGTCCGAGGTCTCTCCCGGACGCACCCGAGTTCCTCTTAGGATGAGTATCTCTAGGGCTAGCCTCCCGAAGATGTCTTAGCCTACCAGCAAAGACATCTTTGAGAAGCTAGTTCTTAGAGGAACCATCCGCTGATGCTTGTGCCGTTATGAGGGCTCTGGGTGGCTATTTATAGCCGCCAGGGATGACCCTTGCGCCTGCCAGGAGGCACCTTGCACTCTACCAGCTCCGAAAGGTCAAGTTGCCCCTTCAGCGCACTAGAGGGTGGCCCTTGCTCTCGCCAAAGGTCAAGCACTGTTGCCACACTGTCAAATTGCGCCGGGATCTGCCCTACCCGGGGGGCAGCCCCCCGACACCAGCAGATCTGGCTGAAAGTCGAAGACGAAGAGAAAACGGCATTCATCACACCCGACGGCGTCTTTTGCTACCAGACGATGCCCTTCGGGTTGAAGAATGCTGGCGCCACATATCAGCGCACCATGCAGGCATGCCTTAAAGGGATTATCGGGCAAATTGTCCAAGTCTACGTCGATGACATCGTTGTCACGACCCGGAAAGAGGACACCCTAGTCGACGACCTTTGCAAGGTCTTCGCAGCACTAGACGCATATCAGATCAAGCTCAACCCAGAAAAGTGTGTATTCGGCGTGCCAACCGGAGAGTTACTGGGGTACCTTGTCTCCGCAAGAGGAATCGAAGCAAATCCCGAGAAGGTGCAGAACATACTCACGATGTCAGCACCCACCAAACTCCGGGAAGTGCAACGATTAGCCGGCTGAGTCGCAGCTCTCAGCCGGTTCATAAGTAAGTTGGGTGAGAAGGCCTTGCCTTTCTACCAACTGATGAAGAAGACAGACAAATTCAAATGGACATAGGAGGCGCAAGAGGCGTTCGACCAGCTCAAGAAGACCATGACGACTTCCCTAGTCTTGGTAGCACCACTGGAGAACGAGCCGCTATACCTATACGTCTCAGCGACAAACAGGGTGGTGAGCACGGTACTCGTGATTGAGCGAGAAGAAGAAGGGCATACTCATCCTGTCGAGAGGCCAGTTTACTACCTCGGCGAAGTTCTAACACTGTCCAAACAAAACTACCCGCACTACCAGAAGCTGGCGTACGGGGTCTTCATGACTTCAAGGAAAGTTGTCCATTACTTCTCCGAGCACCTGATCACAGTGGTAAGCTCCTCCGGCCTAGCAGACATCCTCACCAATCAGTGCGCGACAGGACGAGTCGCCAAGTGGGTTGTCGAGCTAGGACCCTAGGGGCTGAAATATGCGCACCCGAAGTCTATCAAGGCCCAAGTCCTTCCGGAATTCACTACCGAGTGGATAGAAGCTCAGCTACCAAACTGTAACATCCTAGGATTTTTCAAATTCTGAAAAATCAGAAAAATTAAAAACTTTTTGAAAACTATTTGTATGTCGATTTGAAAACAAAATTCATGCATGCATTCATCATTTTCTTGCATTGTTTATATTTGAAATTACAATGGTTGAAATATTATTTCCACTTGAAAATCTATTTGAGAAAATATTAAAAACAAATCGATTATGCTATTTATCTTATTTTACTTTAATATTTTGATTGTAATTATTAGAAATAATTATTTTCATATGTTCACAATTGTGGTACCTAATTTTATTTAGCCATAAGTAAATTGACTAAATTTCTATTTTCAAATTTGACAAAAGTGTCAAATTTGCATAAAATCAAATATTCAAAATTAATATTTTTAAAAAGTGATCAAAACATGTCCACAAATGTTTTAAAATAAAGATATGATTTTTAGAAATTTTTAGAAATCAATTTCACTTAATTCGGAGTACTAAAACAAAAGATATGAAAGAAATAAGAAAAAAAACAAAAGAAAAACGAATCGGGCCAAGCCGGCCGGCCCAATAATGGCTGAACCGAACCGAGTTGTATCCAATTCAAACTCCGAAAATTCGTTTTTCCAACCACCTTTCATTCAAACACGTTTATCTCGAGAAATATAACTCCAAATCCGGATCCGCTTGATCCTATGCGTTCACAACTCCGAGCCCTATCTATTCCACCATCACTCCGCCTATATAAACCCCTGTAGCCGCCGACATCTCTTTTACTCTTTTCGTTCCACCGAAAAGGGAAATAGTATTTCGTTCGTTTTACGAACAAAACCATCTCCAATCGCGACGGGGCCTTAATCATTTTTGTAGATCTCGTCAATACCTTTCCATCCCAATAAGACTCAACTCTTTTTATCAAGCGTGGAGGAAGAATTTCGAATCGTCATCCATCAGATCTGAAGTCATATTTCTCAGATCTCTTCGCGCTCGTTGCGTCAAATCGAAATTCCTCCGGTGAAAAGGTAGATCTACTCTATATCTACAACTTTTGTTGACAACTTTTTATTTTACGTACGTAATTTTCTGTATAATACATATCGTGTTTGATGTTGTTCGAGTAACCAAACCATTTCAAAAGTTTGGGACGACAATATGAAAGTTGTTCCCCTGATCGAGACCTTTTTTTATCCAAGATTCATCTTATTTGGTTCAGCGAGCTGAGAGATATTCACGTTTGAAGTTTCAGACCAGAAAGGTATTTTGCGATTTGTGACCAATCTATTCATCCACTTATGTTATAATTGTGATAATTAGAAAGGGCACGTAATTCTCTACAACTTTCGTTAAGAGTGTTTTTCCATCCGAGCAACTTTATTTTTGGTCAAATTCATAGTCAAATCCCAGTCAGCCTGCCACGTCAGCGAGTCAATTCCCACGTCAGCGGTCAAAGTAAACAGTCAACCGAAGACCGGCAGTTTTGCAGAAAAATGCTAAATTTAAATCTATCACTATTTTTTATTGGTTTGGTCAAATTTTACAAATAAAATATTTTTGGAAAGCTTATGACACGTAGAAACTTTTGGCATCATTATTTTTATGTTTTGTCAAATTAAAATTTGTTGAAATTCAAAAGTGGCATTAATGGTAATTTGAAGATAACTTCAAATTTGAAATTTAAAATTTATCAAACTCTTTTGCTATAAATTTGAATGTCTAAGTATTGGCAGTAGTATTTTTCTACTAATTTTTGTAGAATAATTTTCTATGATTTTGTAAATAATATTGATTTAATACTTTTAAATGATATTTTAATGAACAAAAAAACTTATTAAAAATATATTAAAATTATTTCATCATCTATTCGAATTATAAAGTACTTAGTCATATTATGAACACTTTGGTATTAAAATGTACTTAGAAATATTTTGCCTCTTTAAACAAAATAAATTCTTCCTTAGAAAATATTTGATAATTATTTTTCGACAACACTCTTCCTTAGAAAATTTTAGCATCTAGAACACTTAGTTGTTTTATTTTGATAAGTGTGGTCCTTAGAAATAAATTGCATTGCATGCATAGCATATTGTATTGTATAGTTATACTCCTTATAGGAAAACTTCTTTCTTATTTTCTCTAAGTTAGGATTATTTTGAGCATAGTGTTTTGGTAAAGTGCTATGCACTTAGACACTTGAGATTCTTAACATGAAGACTAGAAGGCCAATGAAGACGTAGCCAAGAAAAACAAAACTCCGAAGGCATCTCCAAGAAGCAAAAAAAACACTTAGAAAAAATCAAGAGGAACTGCAAGAAGACCATCCCCCTTTATTCCTCTAAGTCTTTCTCTCTTCTTATCTTTCTCTTAGACTTCATGGTGGCTAAGTTATATCCAAGACAACTCTGAAGAATCATCAAATGTGAAAAAAAACAAAGTCTACAAAAGTTCAATGAAGACATCACACCAAGGAGAAAGTTACGATGAAGCCTAGAAGAAAAATTACATCTTTTGTTTATCCTTTTCCGCCTTCCTATTCTTGTTTCACTTTGGACATAAACCAAGTCCTTAGTGATTATGACCAAGTCCTTAGAGTGCTAATTGAAGATGAAGAAAACTAAAAGGGAGTTGAAGATTTCAAGACCAAGCATGTGAAGACTTGCAGCAGCATTACAACTTATTCAGGTTGATTTATAGCAAAGTTATTATATCCAACCTATGACCTTGGTCCTTAGTAATTTTGACTAACACACTTGCCCCACATTAACTTAGAATAATTTCATGGCATGACATGCATCTCTAGTCCTTAAGAATATTTTTCATATCATGCATGTCATATTTTTCTAAGTGTTGCATTTATGCTTGTATGTTTATTTTTGGCTTGTTTGACTTGTTAGAAGTTTCGGAGAGAAACGAAGGCTTATGCAACTGATACTCCTGCTCTCCCTGTTGCCAAGGCAAGTGGCACACCCTCATAAACTTCCTAAGTATTTTTCTATGCATTACTTAGTGTATTTCTTATATGCATGTGTTGGATAGTATTGCTATGCTAAAACTACTATATCCCTTACACTAGTTGTGTCTAGAATCCCATTGATAACTTGGTAGAAATATTGATGCTATGCAAAAGTTGTTTTATGAAAAGTTAATTTCTACTAAGTTAAGAATGAAACTCCTGGGTGGAATTGGTTGTATGTGGTTTTTGTTGAGTGTTGTCTCTTAGGGGTGACCTCTAAGGGATGGTCACTTGTGGACGGCCACCCAGGGAACAAAAGGATCTGAAGAACTCCAAGTGAAGATTGCTTCTAGTGCAACCATTAGTCAATGGGCTCTGGCTAGATGGATTAAGTTGCGTGGACTCGCCCCGGCCTGACAGGTGGTGGTAGAGGTTTTGTAGGTGGAGCGCGTCAGCCCGTTATGGGGTGGAAAAATGCTTCTGAAAAGTCTCGTCTCAACTCTCTCCTTTTCCTTAGCACAAAAGGTGTGCTTGAGGATAGTTTGGGTTTGTTGGGTCTAATGGTGAAAGTGCACAACCTCTGCAGAGTGTAAAACTAAGTACTTAGTCGTGTCCTCGGTTACGGACAATTTTGAGCAGCTGATCAAGGACGTCAACGGAGGATCCTATCATTCCAATTTCTAAGTTAAAATTTGATGGGTGAACAAGGGAAGATGAGATTATGGTTTTCAAGCCATACTCGTCTTGATTTCAAGAAAAGTGTTTTCAAAAGAGTAGGAAAAATTGGCTTTATGCAAATTAGCCTTGAACTCCACCAGCCAAATATGCATATAGGCTATAGAGTTATTCAATTAAGTGTCCACCATAGTGTCACTTGCCAGACTCCATTTTTAATGGAATCTGACCCACTCTGTTTCAAAATTGTATTTGTTACAGGTTATTCAAATGACGAGTGAGGTTTCGTTAAGGGATTTCGAGTCAGCAACCAACATGTTTTCGCCTGTGGCAACATGAAGATGGAGACTCATTGCTGTCTTATTTCCGCTGTTTAGTGTTTCAAAGCTAGCTTTATGCTATGCAATTTGTAAAGAATATTTTGTAAGTCTGGATCATCGATGTAACAAAATTGATACTTTGTTGTGATATTACATCATAAACTGTGTGTGCAAATGATTTGATCCAGGGGTTTTCACTATACACAGGTATCTGCCATATTTTTAAGTGCAGGTACGCTACACAAACATCCCCGACTTATCCAATGCATGGACCATGTACTTCGATGGCTCCAAGAAATTCAGGGCGGCTGGGGCAGGAGTTGTGCTCATCTCCCCAGAAAGGTGACAAGTTGAAGTATGTCCTGCAGATGGACTTCCCAACACCCTCCAACAACGAAGCCGAATACGAAGCCCTGATCCACGGCATGCGGATGGCCAAGAATTGCGGCGTCACGCACCTCATGATCTGCGGCGACTCCTACCTGGTCGTGCAACAAACCATGAAGCCATGCGACGCCATCGCAGACAACATGATCGCCTACAGAGACCTGTACAACCAGCTAGAGGGCACCTTCGACGGCTGCGAGCTACGACACATCGGCCGCGACAGCAACGAGGAAGCCGACATCCTCGCCAACATGGGATCAGATAGGGTACCGGTACCACCCGACGTTTTTCTCGAGCGCATCACGCAAAGGTCCATCAAGACTCGATCCGCAGCAAAATCTTCCACACCGGCAACAAGCACCGCGAACCCGCCAAGCCAAGAAAAGGAGCCCATGGAAGTCATGCTAGTCGAAGCTACCTGGACGGGGCCGTACCTGACATACATACTGCACCAGAGGCTGCCAACAGACCCAGTCGAAGCAAAGCACATCATCAGGCGCTCCAAAAGTTTTACCGTTATCAACGGAGAACTCTACAAGAGAAGCATCTCAGGATCCTGCAAAGGTGCATAGATCCAGTCAACGGCCAAGCTATCCTACTCGACATCCACGCGGGCATCTGCGGGCATCACGCCAGCAGTCGAGCACTGGTGGCCAAAGCATTACGAGTCGGGTTCTACTGGCTAACAGCTATGCAAGACGCAGAAGATCTAGTAAAGAAATGTACCGGGTGCCAAGAGTTTGCCAACAAGCCGCACGCGCCGGCGTCCGAGTTAAAGACGATACCACTAGCCTGGCCCTTCACACAATGGGGACTGGACATGGTGGGCCCGCTGAAGAAATCCTCACCCGAAGGACACACTCACCTCCTGGTTGCGGTCGATAAGTTCACCAAGTGGATTGAGGCCGCACCCATCACAAGTTCGACTGCATCATCAGCGGTCAACTTCATCAGGTCCATCATCTTCAGATTCGGAGTGCCGAACGGGATCATCACGGACAATGACTCGAACTTCACAGCCGAGGAATTCAAAGACTTCTGCTCAGAACAAGGAATCAAGCTAAACTATGTGTCTGTTTCGCACCCGCAATCCAACGGGCAAGTCGAGAAAGCCAACGGCCTAGTCTGCAACGGCATCAAGAAGCGCCTGCGGGTACCTCTGAGACGCGCAACAGGCGCATGGGTGGAAGAACTACCATCAGTCCTATGGAGCTTGCGGACCACACCTAACCGATCCACCCAGTACACTCCATTCTTCATGGTGTACGGTGCAGAAGCAGTGCTACCCTGCGACATCAAGTTTGACGCACCACGGGTGGTCGCCTACGACGAGTCAGATGCAGAAGAGGCACTCGAAGACAACATGGACATACTGGACGAAGCACGCGACATCGCCCTGGCGCGATCAGCCGTATACCAGCAAGACCTGCGCAACTACCACGGATGGAGGTTAAGACCAAGAGCTTTCGTCGCAGGCAACCTGGTCCTCCACCTCAAGCAGAAGAAGGTGCACAAGCTCGCCTCCCCATGGGAAGGCCCATACATTGTGACAGAGGCAATTGGCAACGGAGCCTATCGCCTAAAGGACTCGAAGACAGGAGCAGTCTGCAGCAACCCATGGAACGTCGCACAACTCTGGTGGTTCTATGCTTAGTCGACTCGATCATTGTACCAAGGATAGCATGTCAACGCGACAGGTTTCAGACGCACTCTTTCCCTTACCAGGGTACCTAAGGGGACTGGAAGGGTTTTAATGAGGCGGCCTGTTCGCAACAATCAATAAAGTGATTTGAAGAAAATGCCGTCCACTCTACCTTCTCAGTCAAGGCAAACAAAAATCCTTGGCCGCCACTCGAATCACTTGGGGGCTGCGCCACACAGGTTGAAAGAAAAGCCTAGGCCGCTACTCGAATCACTCGGGGGCTGCGCCGTACAGGCACAATTCGCAAAATCCTAGGCCTCTACTCGATCTACTCGGGAGTTGCGCCGCACAGGTCAAGTCGGAAATCCTAGGTTGCCACCCGATGCACTCGGGGGCTGCACCTCAAAGGTCACACTTGAAAAAGCCTAGTCCGCCACTCGAACCACTTGAGGGCTGCGCCGCACAGGCACAACTCAAAAAATCCTAGGCCTCTACCTGACCTACTCGGGAGTTGCGCCACACATGTCAAGTCAAAATCCTAGGTCGCCACTCGTAAAACTCGGGGGCTGCACCTCACAGGTCACACTTGAAAATCCTTAGACCGCCACCCAAACTACTCGGGGGCTGCGTCATACAGGCGTCACTGAAAAAATCCTAGGTCGTCACCCGAGCTACTCGGGGGCTGCGCCATACAGGTCAAGTCCTAAACCCTTAGTCGCCACCCGATACACTCGGAGACTGCGACATACAGGTCTCACTTGAAATATCCTAGGACGCCACTCGAAGAACTCGGGGGCTGCGCCACACAGGTTCACAACAAAGACTTAGGCTGTAACCCAAGGTACTCGGGGGCTGCGCCACACAAGTCAAAGCCGAAACAGATAATCGATCATTACTCGAGAACTCCTTTAACCTCATACATTGTCATTTACATTGGCATATTCGCCACCTATAGCTAACCTTGTACATCAGACGACAGCTACCCCTAATCCGCAGGTTCGTCCTTCGGCGCGTCGAGTGGGCCTACAAGGCGCTCACTCAGCTTCTACACCTGCTCGATCATCTTGCGCGCAGCCGCCAAGGTATCCGCGTAGTCGTCATCACCAGGGAGGCCACCCAGCAACCTATCCTGGGGAAGGTGCGGCCGATGCAGCCGGACGTATGCCAGCGCCGCATTTGCCCCGGCAACGAGTTGGGCGTGTAGCGCATCGCCCTCGCGGAACCTCTCCAGCAAAGCGGCAAGCGCGTGCGGCTGCCCATTGTGTGGGAAGTACACACGGTGGATGTACCAAAGGGTCTTCCGGCAACCTTCAAGAAGAAAGGCAGCAAGCCAAGTACGATCAAGCATGCGCTCAAGGACTCGCCCTCTCGACTTGTTCACCCAGAATTGGCGAGCTTCGTACGAGTCGCCAGCTGCCTCCCGGGTAACTCGCTCCTCAACACGATCCTGTTCAACCTGCCAATCCGGGTTCACATCTGCATACACAAGCTAGAAGTCAGAACCAGCAAGTGTTAACAAAGAAACCAGCCGCAAAGAAACCAACCTTGAAGCTGTCGACTGATCAGATCGATCTTCCCGAGCAAAAAATCCTCACGCTGGGAGAACTCTGCACTAGGATGCGACCGGGAGCGATGCAACAACAGCTCGGTATTCTTCAGGTTCGCCTCAAGCTCAGCCACCTTATTCTTCAAGTACGTGATTATCCGCTGGTCGTTCGCGCTTCGAGGAGGAGCTGGCGTCGCTCGACGACGGCGAGCACCCGAAGAAGATCCCTCGCCTCTCGGCCCAGCCGCAAAAGCAGAAGACGTGCTGCCGCGCACGTTAGTCTGTCATGAATGTGCAGAGTCAATACAAAAAGAGGCGACTACTCAGCAAAAACAAGCATGATGGGAAGAAATACTCAATGTCGGCACAAAAAGTACTGTCCAAGGCCAGAAGACCCGACAAAATATCAGTCATTACAAGCAAAAGTTATAAGTACAAGACACTGCGACTGCGAAACCCCTACGCTACAACTACTCAGGGCCAGCAGACTCCGATCGAGAGCGGCTCTTCCGAGCAGCAGCCGCCTCAGTCGCCTTGGCAAGCGCCCTCTCAAAGGTGGCCACAAGCTTCACAGCTAGTTTTGTAGCCTGCGCCTTCACTCCGCCCAGGGACGCGGTCCGGCCATCAGGCCTCCGAGGGAAGCCGCTGACGACCTTCTCGAAATCGCCCTGAATCTGGTGGCCTAGAAGAAGCTGGAAGGTGAGCTCGGAGCCGCGTACCGTCTGCGCCCGAGTGAAGTCCGCGAGGGTGGTCGCGTCGTCCTCAAACGGAGCGGCAAGAGCGTCAACGGCAGCCGGTGGCGCATCACTCGGGAAGATGCTCCGGTGCACCGTCGTAAGCGCCCCAGTCGAGTTCTGCAGTGCAGCTGTCGACTTCCTCAACGCATTAGACGCATACGCGCAGACACGGTCAAGGAAGCCGACAGCTGTCGCCAAGTCAACGGTGTCACTCGACGAGCCCTTCGGAGGAGCTCCACCTCAGTTCTCTGCACAAAAGATCTAATGTCAGACAAAGGCAAAGCAAAAGAAACAGTAAGCGCCAAGCTGAAACTCACCCCCAAGAGCACCGACGAGTGAGAGGAGGCGGTCGACTTGAGTCTTCTCTTGGACGACCCGCACCCGCTCCCGCTCCTGGGACTCATGAAGAGCTTTCTCAAGCTCAGTCTGAGCCTGAAGCTTCAGCTCCAACTCAGCAACCCGCGTATCAGCCTGGTCCAGAGAAGCATGCAGCTGGTCCCTCTCCTTCTCCAGGCGAACGTAAGCCGCGGCTGCACCAAGCTGCTGGCGGTAGTACGGCTGAAACACAAGCAAGAAATTAATAAAGTTGTGGGCGACTATACTAGTCACCCACACCTTCGGGGGCTACTCCCATCGGGAGCGCTGATCGCGCACCCGATGAAACTGCAATGCTACAAGTACAAGCATAAAGGACTTACATGGTCCAGGAGGTCGACATCTTCAAAAGCCGAAGGAGGAGCATGACTCGACGACGCGAGGCCAGCAGGCTGCGCGCGCTCCTCGATCGCCACCCGAGTCACCAGCTCCGTCGAAGGGGCAGATGTGTGCTCCACGTCACGATGAGGGGAGCTGACTTCGCCAGAACGACGGCTGGAGCAAAACAGTACAATGATCAACTAAAAGACTGGAACTACAAAGTGCAACTCGAAGCCAACAAGGCACCAAGATACTCACCTGGTGGTCTCAAAGTCGTCGTCACTCCCCAAGGAGACAGACGCCAGCCGCGCAAACGCGCGTGGTGGCGCGGAGCTGACCGGAGGAGCGGCTCACTCCAACCACCCGGAGAATGCGCACCCGAAGACGTGGCGACGGCTTCCTCCAGATCAGCATCGGCACCCCTCGCGAGCGACGAAGCAGTTGTAGAGTCACCGCCACTTTGGCGCTTCTGTCGTGGTATCGGCCTAATTGATAGGAGACGGGGGTCCTCTAGCCTACGTATGGATTGTGGGGAAGAAGGTTGGTGTCGTCGAGGACGGGATTGAACACGGCGAGTTTACCCAGCTTCAGATCCCGCAGCGGTGGCGAGATCCTACGTGCTGCTATAATTCACTATGAGGCAATAGCCGTGAATAGGTTACAATGTGTATGATGCATATTGAAGCGTGCCCTAAAGGCTTCCTGGTGGCCGGCTTATATAGGCGGCCAGACCCCGGGATACAAGGCAAGTACTTGTCCGACAAGTAATCAGAGTCCTAGACCTAGCCGGCTTAGTTGCCGCCTTCCGTCTTGGGCTTGGTGGCTTGATGGGCTTCGGCCTTACGCCTTCTTGGACCGTTCGCCTTGTTCCTTGTACATCAGCTATCTGGGACGCCCGGCAGGCTTCAGCCTTACCACCCTTGGGCCACCCTGGACTAGCCGGATTGATCCATGTTGGAGATACCCCTAGTTGATATATCCCCAACATTAGCCCCCAGAAAGGTTGAAGTTCTCCAGGCGTCGACTTCTTCTTGATACTTCATCTGCCAATGTTGGCGGCTGCAGGACTTGAACCATTCTGAAAATCAAAAAAGGGGGCAAGTGTGTCTTCAAGTTGGCACACGGCCGCCTTTATCCAACATGGGAAAAGACGGCTAACCGATAGTTTCGCCGGGAATATTTGTTGACGGATATCGCTAGGCGGCTCACGACAGTTTGAAACTGGCCTAAGCAAAAATCTCGCCATGATCACAAAATCGCGGGAAAAGGGGAGGTGTGGAGATCGTGCGATCATGCGCTGCAGTGGATGTTGGACATGTGTCCGACTAACAACACCGTTGCACAGGAAGCTACGCCCGGCTCTATAAATAGGGAGCTGAGCGGTCCATTTCAGCACCCCAGCTCCTGCACTCCTCGACCCTTCGCTCTCCTGCTCTCCCGCACCTTTCTCCGAGCGAACTCCGGCGAGCGTCCTCCTCCGGTGACCTCCGCTCACGGCGATGTCCACCGGTCAAAACATCCCCTCCGCGACGTCCGGCGGTCCTACATCCGACACCTCGTCCGCGGCGGCGATGGGCGGCGCGGCGTCGCATCCTGCGACGGTGGCGACGGGCAATGTCGCCGCCGTCGCTTCTCACATTCCCGCCGCGCGCACGCCGGCGGCGGTCTCTTCGGCTCCTCCACCCTTAGCCGCGGCGACGGCGGCGAGAGGCGCCCCGTCCGACGAGGAAGAGGAAGCGGCGGACCTCGGGTCACGCTACTGGCTTCCCTCCATCGTCGACGAGGAGACCCTCCAAGACCTGGAGGCCGTTGGCTACCTCCCAACTCGGGAGGATTGCCGGTGGAGACCCGCCTTGGGAGACGTCATCCCGGCTCCGAAAGCCGGGGAACGGGTAATCCTCACCTCCCACCTAGTTAGGGGAATGGCGCTTCCGCCTTCCGCTTTCTTTAGCGAGGTGCTAGATCATTATGGGCTCCAGCCCCACAATATAGCGCCCAATAGCATTCTAGTCTTAGCCGGCTTCACAGCTCTGTTCGAGGGCTATCTAGGTATTAGGCCTAGTTTAGACTTCTTCATATACTGTTTTCGTTGCCGGCGTCAGACCGTGTCGGACGGCGGGCGGGCAACCTGTGGCAGTGTCACTTTTAACTGCCGCCAGGGCCGCCAATGGTATCCTAAGATACCATACCTTGAATCCGTCAAGGTCTGGACCTCCACATTCTTCTACTGCCAAGATATGGCGGCTCCGGGCCGTCAATTTGGCGTCCCGGAGTTTGTCAACGCGCCGCCTATGCCCAGGCCATGCTGGGACGAGGTGGTGCCCAAGTTGACGGAGGAACTCCGCCTTTTCCAAAGGCGGATTGAATTCCTCACCCGGACGATGGCTCCCCCCTGCTGGACGGGGTGGACACCGTCATCTGTTGGCTCGGCCGGCAGATTCTCCCCCTGCGGTACAACCCGCACAAAATGTGTCAGTATTCGCCTACTGCCACGGCCTCTCTCCACGTAAGCGAGGAGAGGTTGCCGGTCGCTGACCTGGCGTTCCGGCTCCGCAGCCTCGTCAAGGCGGGGCTGGTGAAGGCGGTGGAGGGCGTGCCCATGCACACCAGCGACAACCCTCCCATCGAGGTAGACATCTTTCTTCTTGCCCCTTTTTGACAGCTTCGCCGGCTAACTTGAGTTCCATTAATACTTGTCTTCTTTCTCAGATCTCCGACTTGGGGGAGGATGACCTGGCTCCCGACTTCTACGAGTCGGAAGCCGGGAAGACCAAGAAGCGCAAGGCATCTGGCGCCGCTTCCTCTACGGCGATCGCCGAGAGGAAGAAACAGATCGCAACGGCTACCGAGCCGGTTCTCGTCAACCTTGACGAGAACCCGGGGATTAACATCCCCCGAAGGTACTCAATTCTGCCTTTAATAGTCGACGAGCTTCTTTAATATTGGCACCCAACTGACTGTGCTTGCTGTTTATTGACAGGGAAAGGGTCGCAACTTTCCGGTTGCCGACCAGGCTCCTCTCCAAGGGTAAGCGGCCTCAAGGCAGCTCGCCTGCTACCATGCCGCCAACTCCCCAGCCCCGGGCCGGCAGCTTTATGGGTGATGCTCGTCGCCAGCCCCAGACTCCGGCTTCTGGCGCGCCGCCAAGGGCCTTCTCTGCTGACCGCGCACCCAAGACTCCCCTTCTTTTGGCTGAGGCTACGGCCGATGAAGCCGTCCATTCGCGTGCCGCCAAGGAGGAGTTGCTGGAGGTGGCTGCCGGCGGGTCCCAGAGGGCAGCCCCGACTGCAGGAGGCGGCAAAGTTAGGGACCCTTGGTCCACCTTTAAGGAGGCCAAGGAGTTAGCCTTGACTTTTGCCAACTTCACCTCCCAGGCCTTCGCCGACTTGGAGGGCGACCTGTCTGTTATAACTCTGGCATATACATAGTCTTTCCCCCGAGCACTTAGATGGCAGGTCCCATAAATTTTGGCTGCCGGCTTAGTGGTTATTCGACAATATGTTTTATGCCTTTGCTTTTTCCTGCAGGGCCTCTTGTCCGCCAACGTTGAGCTTGTCTCCTCCCGATTCGAGATAAACCGGCGGTGCCGCGATCTGAAGAAGGATTGCGAGGCCAAGGACCTGCGGATTGCCGAGTTGGAGGCGGCCCGCAAAAAAGATGAAGGTAGAGTTGATCTTTTTTGCTTTCAGCCATGTTTTCAACTTATGTTGCCGTCAATCACTTAGTTGGCGAATCCATATTTGTAGAACTGCTAGACCACGCCCAGGATATACTGAAGGCATCCACTGATATGCAAGCTCTTATGAATGAAGCTTCTGATTTGGCGGCCGCCAACTTGGCGATGAAGGAGGATCACCAGAAGGAGATGGAGGCCCAGCAGCTGAAATTTGCGCAGGAATCTAGCCAGCTTACTGGTGAGCTGGATAGCCTGCGCAAGAAGTTGGCGGAGGCGGAGAAGACGGCTGCCGAGGAAATCTCCAAGCAGACTTCTCGCGCCCAAATTGCTGAGGACGCGTTGGCGGCCCATATGATTGAGCTGTCCGCTTTCCATAACTCGGCCCTTGGTAATTTCTCACTCCTTATTTGATTTTGCCATTTTGCTTAGGCTGAAACCAAACTGATGATTTCATTTTTGATACAGTTCCCGCCGGTTTAGGCATTGACAAGGTTGTCAGCCCCCGCCTGGATCGCCTTTGCGCGTCTAGGCGAGCTGATCACCGAGACTTTGGCAGCGTCCAAGCGGTTTGCCGCCAAGTTCTTCATCTCCTCCGGCAGCCAGGAACCGACCGAATTCAGCGACGTGCCCAACATGTTGGAGCAGGCTACCAAGCTACATAAGAGCTCGCTGAAGTCGGCAACGCGGGGTGGTGCCAAGACTGCGCTTGGACTATTCATGGCGCACTACCCCGAGGCGGAGATAGAAGCCGTCACCGAAGGCATGCCGTCTACCTATGAAGACGGCAGCGAGGTCGAGCCGGCCGCTGTTCTGGACAGCGTTGCCGGCTACGCCACGCGTGTTGCCGACATGGTGGATACTTCGATCTTCTACCGGCGCCATCTTGTGCCTGCCGCAGGGGAAGCTGTAGCTGCCGGCACGGCCGAGGCGGAGGGGAGTGACAGTTCTGGGGCTGAAGTTGTCAGCCCCCAAGCCTGATGTAGACGCCCCCCCGAGCCGTAGTTTCCTTTCCTTGCCTCCTTCTGACATGATTTGCCAACCCCTGAAACAATGCAACTTTAACTTGTAATATTTGTATATACTTTTGTTGTTGCTCTGCTAGGCGGGAAACTAGCTGACAAGTTTTATTTTGCCTTATTTATATGGCCCGCCTTAATTTTACCCTGACCTATATGTTTGACTTTTTGTATGTTGACGAACCTCAGCCGGTAACTTTAGCTGAAACAACCAGGGCTAAGCCATGCGTTTAGGGTCAGAAACCAAAGCCAACATGTTGGTGTCAAAGACATACTACTAGGCGAACCACATATAAGTAATCAGAGGTAAAGGAATTAGGCGGCGCAAAAAGTTTATTTTTGCTTTAGGTTGGCTCGAAAGCTGCAAGTATCTAGCAGTTTGAACCTTTGCACGGAGCTAGAAAAATAGGTAACTTAGATACATAGGGGGAAATATGATTGCAAGAAAAGACAAAAGATGGCATGCTTCTCAACACAGATGAGGAACCATAGACTTTTATTTCATAATCATATATAACATTACAATTATAAATTGCTAAGTGTGGAAAGGACGTAGCTGCTCAATATTCCAAGGATGTCTTGTTTGTTCGAACGGATTGTCAATGCCTCTTTTGCGCTTGGTTCCCCTTTTTCATGCCGCCTTCTTGCGCCTCTTTTTTTCTTCTTCGTCACGGATGTCGGCCAGGTAGTAGGAACCATTGAGCAGCGCCTTTGTGACTATAAACGGTCCTTCCCATGGCGGGGATAACTTGTGCAAGCCTTTTCTGTCTTGAATTAGGCGGAGAACTAGGTCACCTGTTCTGAAGCTTCGCTTCCGCACTCTCCGGCTATGATAGCGGCGAAGTTGTTGCTGGTACAAGGCGGAGCGATGTAGAGCGACGTCTCTTTCTTCGTCTAGCAGGTCTAGGCTATCCTGTCTTGCACCTTCTACGTCTTGCTCGATGTAGGCTTGAACCCTTGGGGAATCGTATTTCATGTCGGTAGGTAGCACCGCCTCAGCGCCATATACTAAGAAGAAAGGAGTGTAGCCGGTAGACCTGTTTGGCGTTGTGCGCAAACTCCATAGTACCGACTGTAACTCATCTGCCCAAGCGCCGGCTGCCCTGTGTAATGGAGCTTCGAGACGAGGCTTAAGTCCTGATAAGACTAGGCCGTTTGTACGCTCTACTTGTCTATTGGATTGAGGGTGTGACACAGATGCCAAATCAAGCCGGATACCCAGATCACTGCAGTATTCTTCTATGTCGCCTTGAGATAGGTTGCTGCCATTATCAGTGATAATGCTGTGTGGAACTCCAAACCGAGAGATAATTCCCCAGAGGAAATTGGTGGTTGTTCGTACGTCAAGTTTGCTGATCGGCTTAGCCTCGACCCATTTGGTGAACTTGTCGACATCGACCAATAGGTGGGTATACCCACCACTCGCCTTCTTGAAGGGACCCACCATGTCTAAGCCCCAGACCGCGAATGGCCAGGTGATTGGTTGTCCTGAGTTCTTGTGCCGGTAAGTGAGGTTGACGAGCGTACAACTGGCAGCCTTTGCATGTTTTTACGATGTTCTCGGCGTCTTCTTTGGCGGTAAGCCAGTAGAAACCTTGGCGGAAAGCTTTGGACACGATGGACCTGGCGGAAGCGTGATGCCCGCAGGTGCCAATATGTATGTCTTTCAGAATTTCTTGGCCTTCTTCTGGCTGTATGCACCGCTGATAGATGCCGCACGTGCTTCGCTTATATAGCTCGCCTTTTATTATCGTGAATGCCTTGGCTCGCGTTACGATCTGCCTTTTTAGCACCTCATCGTCCTCCGGCAACTTGCTGTCGATTAGAAAATCGAGATATGGGACAGTCCAATCCGGCTGTATCGAGTAGACAGCGAGACTTGCCGCTTCTACCGGTTCTTCTGCATCGGGGTCCATCAAATCGGCGCCTTTAATGTATGGCTTGTGCAAATGTTCCAGGAAAATATCTTTTGGTACCTTTTTGCGTTCTGACCCTAGTCTGGCAAGTGTGTCTGCCGCCTCGTTCTTAGCTCTTGGAACATGCCGGACTTCGTAGCCCGCGAAGTTTTTTGCGAATTCGTCAACTTTGGCTCTGTATGCCGCCATTGTTCCGCTTTTCGCATCCCATGTTCCGCTTACTTGTTGCGCGACCAAATCTGAGTCGCCATAACAGAGGATTCTTTTGACGCTGAGGTCGTTTGCCACGTGTAACCCGTGAAGCAAAGCTTCGTACTCGGCAACGTTGTTGGTTGTTGTAAAGTGAATTTGCAACACGTAGCTAAGCTTGTCACCTTTAGGCGTGCGTAGAACGACTCCAGCCCCCGAGCCTTTGAGCATCTTTGATCCGTCAAAGTGCATGACCCAATATTCTGACTCGGGGAGTGTCGTTGCCTCCATGGCTTATGTCCAGTCGGCGACAAAATCTGCAAGCGCTTGAGACTTAATGGCGGTCCGTGGTTTATAGACTATATCAAAGGCGGCAAGCTCGATGTCCCATTTGGCAACTCGACATGTTGCCTCTGCATTGTTGATTATGTCTCCCAACGGTGCCTTGCTGACTACTGTCACTGTGTGCTCCTGGAAATAATGCCTAAGCTTTCCGGCGGCGAAGAATACACCATAAGCCAGCTTTTGGTAATGCGGATACCTCTGCTTGGAGGCGGAGAATACTTCACTGATGAAGTAGACCGGTCGTTGCTCATACGTCGCGGCTTCGTTCTTCTTTCTTTCCACAGCCAAGACAACACTGACAACAGCTCTTGTGTAGCACCCCCGAGAGCCAGGCTAGACAAATCCCAGATATCCTTCTGATATAAGCCTAACCTTGATCTCGAGAGCCAACAGTTGAACATTCGGTAACACAACAGTGACTCTACTACTCAAAGCAATATTATACAAACTCTTAGCAGAGTGAAGATAGCAAATATTACAAGCAGAGGTCACTGATCCAACAAAACGTCAAACAGCGAAAGCAGATTATATTATGCTACATAACAAGAACCAAAAGGCCTAAGAGGCTATAACATAAGCGACGTCCCGCCCATCGATTCCAGGCTGCTGCCCGGGAACCCCGATTTACTCGTCGATGTCCATGTAGAAACCAGCAGTGGAGTTGGATCCTTCACCTGTCCAAAAAGTGCGCAAGGCTGAGTACAGGAGGTACTCAACAAGACTTATTTAACCTATTATATATCTCCCGTTCAGAGAGTATTCATGAATGTCTTTGCATAAAGCCATCTTTGTTCTTAAATCGAGGGAGGAGAGAATCTCGCATCAGTAGACTTTTAAAATGGAATAAGGAAACAACACCTCTGACTTCATCCTCCATCTTCTGTAGTCACCGGGATGTCATCGCTTGCACCACCCTCAGGAATCACCCCCTCGCTCAATTCCGAGGAAGTAACCCTAACCACCCTTAGTTGACAGTTTTATGATTAATTTTAAGTTGTCTATGATCACCGAAATAAGGTACCAAGTCGTCCTTAACCGTGGACACGGCTTTCCGAAAAGATTTACCCTGCAGGGGGTGTAACTACCCACACGCGCCAACCAACCGATACGCCAGACATTAGCACTCTACCTGGGAGTGCCGGCTGGAGAGTTGGCCACGACCTTTCCCAAGCTTCGCCTATGTCCATGAGCCACAGCAGTAGATCTGACCACGCGCAGCGGTCTCTAGTGCGGGTTGCCAGGCGTCAAGATCAGAGCGTCACACTCTCCTGACCCGAGCCCTAAATTTTCTCCTCAAACCATTTTACCGCACACGCAGATGGAACACTCGAACTAGTGGCTTCACGTAGTAGGCTAGGCAAGTTGGAGTCGAGGGGGAAATGAATACCCCGTGTGGATGCACGAATAGTCTTGGTTCCGAACACAGGAACTCAGTTCCTAATGTCGACGAGAACGAGACAATCCACCACAATCCCAGTGTGGCCTCTCATCCAAGTCTTTTACAATAAATAAATCATGTATACTTATTCCATCCCAATCTTCTCAACTGGATGGAGAAAGGAACAACTAAGCAAGTCTAAGCGGCAATGCAACGCAGGTGACACTCTATACCTTGACCAAAACATCTTTGAACCGTATGCATAACACAAGAATCAAATACTTTGGAAATCTTATATGTGCAGATATAAGGTTATGCTTGCCTTGCTCTTCAGTAGCTGGATATTGAACTTCGGAGGCGTTGCAAACACTCTCGGGCTCAAATCCTATCGCGAAGAACCAAATACCGGAAAGGAATGACACAATCAATACAATATTGATGCAATGCGCAATCACATGAATGATATGTCATTTTTAGGATACCCTAGATGCAAGCATCAAATTTAAATGGGTGAATAAAACATACCCATAATTAAAATTAGGGTTTATTAATGTGAGACTAGTAACATTATTTTCCTTGTATGGAATATGTATGATTAAATTATATTTGAATAGATTTTATTTTTCTGAATATTTTGATATAAAGATCATATTTTTCTGATTTAAAATGAATTAGTTATGAATTTTCAAAGTTTAAACAATTTAATTTAAATTTCAAATTTATTTAAATAAATTGACCCCACATGTCATACTTTTAATCATTTCAGAAAATAGTGATGGAAAAAGATTAAAACTCTGACAACATGGTCCCACATGTCATTTAATTAAATAATTACTGAAAAGAAATAATGATTTTCAGAATTAAAAAGGAGGTCATCAACGCCCAAATCCTCTCTGCCGATCAAGAACGGCTCGAATTCGAGCAAATTGCTCGGATTGCCTTGCGGCAATCGCACGAGGGGGTCGAGGCGGACCGTTTGGTGGTGGCGCCGCCCCTCAATGGTCACCGGAGTTGCTCCGGTGCCTCGCCGGAGCGGAGGCCGACGGCGGCGCTCGGCGACCAGGCTAACCAGAGAAAGAGGGAGAGGAAGGAGGGCACGGGGAGGACTGCGGGGACGACCTGAAGCTCGTGGAGGTGTCGGGGAGGCGAGGCGAGCTCGGGAACGGCCGGAAAATGAGCTCGACGGCGGCGGGCGCGGCGGAGGGAATCGATGATTCCCGTTGACCCGTGGCTTCCTGGCACGAACAACACGAGGAGGAGGAAGAGCAGAGCACGGCGGTGCTTCTGAGCCTCTCGCCGGAGCAGGAGGTGGCCGGAAACGCCGGGGTTTCTCGCCGGCCGTAGCTAGGTTTCGGGCGAGTTGAGGGAAGAAGAGGCGAAATGGGGATGTCTTAGGGTTCCTCCGGGCGGCGGCGAGCTTCTTGTAGTCCAGGGGAGGGCGGCGGCGCGCATCGCGGCGCATCCATGGCGAGGAACGGCCGGGCGCGCGACACTGGCGCACGGGGAGGTCGGAAGGAAGAGGACGACTCGATTTTCTGGAAAACCCCCTAGAAAATTTCCTAATTGCCAGTTTTCTTTACAAACAGGCCCCTGGTTCCTGATTTAAAAGGTTTGGGGCTATTCTGTAAAGAGAAAAATTTGCAGAAAAATACTAGGAGATTCAGAATTTCACAAGGAAGCCATTGGCAGTCTTGGATTTTGGAAATTTGGGATATTTTGAGTTCACCAAGAATAACAAGAGTTTACCCCTTTCTTGCAAAAGCAAACATGTGAATTTTAAATGCAAATTCTTGTCCGAATTAAATGAGATGCATGCAATGCTCAAACACACCTTTTATTCTATTTAACAAACTTGGGATGTTACATCTTGTTGCCGCGATGTACAGCAGCATCGGTTCCTGTGATCGAGGTGCTGCCAATATCGGAGCGGATATGAGGGCCTCCTTAAGTTGTTGTAAGGCGGCATCTGCCTCTGCTGTCCACTCAAAGTTGTCGGATTTCTTCAATAGCCGGTAGAGAGGCATTGCCTTTTCCCCTAGGCGGCTTATGAAACGACTGAGGGCCGCTGCCGATCCGGCTAGGCGTTGCACGTATTCAGACAAGTAGGCCTGGATATGTTTTGGATGGCCTTGATCTTCTCCGGATTAACCTCGATCCCTCGTTCTGAGACGATAAACCCGAGCAGTTTGCCGGCTGGAACGCCGAAAACACACTTGGCGGGATTGAGTTTCATCTGGTACCTCCGGAGATTCTGAAAAGTTTCTTCCAAATCCTCTAGGAGATCTGCCTTCTATTTCGACATCACCGCGATGTCGTCTACGTAGACGTGAACATTAAGGCCGATCTGTTCGTGCAGCCAATTCTGCATACAGCGCTGGTATGTTGCCCCTGCATTCTTCAGGCCAAAAGGCATCATGATGTAGCAGAAAGTCCCGTATGGAGTGGTGAAAGATGTTTTCAGCTGATCCGACTCTCTCATCTTGATTTGATGGTATCCAGAGTAGGCGTCCAAAAAACAAAGCAGCTCGGAGCCTGCTGTGGAGTCTACGACTTGGTCAATTCTAGGCAGCGCAAAGGGATCCTTTGGGCAGCACATGTTAACACCGGTATAGTCAATACACATCCTCAGCTCTTTATTCTTCTTTGGAACAAGTACAGGATTTGCCACCCAATCAGTGTGCAGAACTTGTTTTATGAAATTGGCGGCCTTCAGCCTATTTATCTCCTTTCCTATAGCCTTGCGTCTCTCATCTCCAAAGCGTCTTGTTGCTTGCTTCACCGGCTTGGATCCTTTTATGACGTTGAGTGAGTGCTCGACAAGTTCCCTCGGTACACCAGGCATGTCGGATGGCGACCATGCAAAGATGTCACGATTCTCACGGAGGAACTCGACGAGCGTGCCTTCCTATTTGCTGTCAAGGTTGGAGCCGATGACAACTTGCTTAGACTTGTCACCTGTGATGAGGTCCGCCTTTTTGGTGTCTTCTGAAGCTTCAAAGGTCTTCTTAACATCAATCTTTGGCTTGGGCATGGAGTTGTCTGAATCCGCCCCAAGTAGTGCGAGTTCTTCCTTGTGGATGACGGCTTCTGCGAAGGCGGCCATGCCACACTCACACTCCTTGGCTTTCTTGAAGTAGCACGGCCTTGCCATAAATTTGGCGAAAGTCGGTCGTCCGAAGATTGCATGATATGCGCTTTTGAAGGGGACAACTTCGAACCGGAGGAACTCTGAGCGGTAGTTCTCTTTTGGTCCGAAAGTTACCTTCAGCCTAATGCTCCCCATTGACTTTGCTTGCCTGCCGGGCACTATGCCGTGAAAAGTGAGGTTGCTGTGGTCCATCTGATCATCTGACAGGTTCATGCGGCTTAGTGTGTCGTAGTACAGGATGTTGAGGCTGCTGCCACCATCCATGAGTACCTTTGTGAGTCTGAAGTTGTCGACAATGGGATCGACGACGAGGGCGTACTTGCCTGGGTGAGGAACGTGATCAGGGTGGTCGGACCGGTCCCAAGTGATCGTTGCTTCCGACCAGTTCAAATACCGAGGGACGTCCAGCATTGTCGCGTTGAGTTCGCGCATCTCCACCTTAT
The DNA here is from genome assembly GCA_026929855.1 of Poa annua. Taxonomy (NCBI): domain Eukaryota; kingdom Viridiplantae; phylum Streptophyta; class Magnoliopsida; order Poales; family Poaceae; genus Poa; species Poa annua. Next base: position 74,866,033 of record CM049430.1, on the reverse strand, counting down.
CTTCCTTAGCCGAAGGTGTGCCGACAAAGCATACGAGAGATTCTTTGACCTTCGGATATGGTTTCTTTTTCTTGGCGGCCGCGTCATCCTCGCTTGAGACAGACATGTTGTCGTCATCTTCATCCTCCTTGTTGTCTTTCTTGTCGTTCTTCTTTGACTTCTTTGACTTCCAGCCGACTGTGGGGTCCTTTTTGAAGTCGTCCATGAAACGACACTCGCTAAGCATATGGTTGACCTTGCCAAGTGAGGCGTGGATAGGGCATGGCAAAAGTTTTGCCTGCTCATAAATGATTCGCGCCGCCTTAGGCCCTGAGCCGGCGTCCCGATTATCTTTCTTATTCATCCACTTCTGTTTGCCGGCTTTCCCTTGGAATGCGACAGCTACCTCGTTGGAAGGTCCGGCTTTGTCATCCGCCGCCTGCTTGCGCTTTTTGTTCTGTTTTGGCATGATGTTGACGTCTGGATCATCGTCCCGGGCGTCGTCATCCGCCGCCGCATATTGGGCGGCTGGGTTGAGCATCTCGCCTAGGTCCGTGATTTGCTCGCGGACGAGCCGATGACGGAGCAAGGACTTCTTCTGCAAGCCCGTGTAGAAGGCGTGGATAGCCTGCGCGTCCGAAACACCATGGCAGTTGGCTTTTTCGGATATCCAACGGCTGACAAAGTTTGTCATGGTTTCGTCCGGCTTTTGGATACAGCGTTGCAAATCCGTGTAGGTATTTGGACGCTTGTATGTTCCTTGGAAGTGCTGGGAGAAAACCTTTTCCATGTCGTACCAGCTATGGATAGACTTTTCAGGAAGGTTGTCGATCCAAGCCCTTGTCGTGCCTTCCAACATGAGAGGTAGGTAACGGACGACAATATAGTTGCTTCCGCCGGCAATTTCTATGGCCATGGCATAGTCGGCTAGCCATGAATCCGTCTTAACGAGGCCGTTGTACCTAGAACAATTTTTTGACACTGATGTCATGTCCTTAGGGAACGGCTCTCTGCGGATGGCGTCGCCAAAGCACGAATATAGCGGCTCCTTTCCTCTTGCTATGTCTTGTAGGCGGTGTCGTGCGTCTTTTGGATCGTGCTGTCGTGCGCCTCTGTTTGCGTCTGGCTCGTCCTGCGCTGCCCGGCTTATGCTGCGCCTGGGCCCTTCTGCCGCCTCTTTCCTCTTGCTGCCGGTGCTACGCTGCGGAGACCGACTTCGACCTCTCCTGGGAGGGTCGTTACCGGCATCTTTCCTAGGCGGCAGTCCATTGCCCCGGCTACCGCCATTGTCGCGTCTTGGCTGGGCTGGAGGTGGCAGGTCTCCTCTGCTTCATGTCCTTGAATTCTCGTCCCGCCTTGGTTTTAGCGGTGGCGTCTTCTTTGGAGGTGGCGTTGCCTTCCTTTTGTCGCCATGGCTACTGGAGCCGGACGGGCCTTCGGGGTCATCGCCAGGTGCAGCTTTGCACTTTCCTGACTTAGACTCTAGGTCTCCCCCGTGAGCATCCGCCATGTGGCCGTAGGAATCAGCGCGAGCTTGTTGTTCTAGGGCCTTGCTCACGAAGTGTCTTGCGTTGGCCAGCTTTTCCTCTGCCGTGTAAGTTTTGTCGTCCAGGGTATCTTGCGCGGCAGCCGCGTTGAGGACGGGGGTGCAGAAAACAACATCTCTCCTTCTGTCCACGCGTTGTGGTGCCGTACGCCAGTCGAACCCGAGATCTTGAGCCGCTGTCGTTGTGCGTGTTGGCGGCTCCTTGTCACGGCGTTTTTTTGATGACCTTTTTTCCTCAAAGAGCTGCCGGCTTGTTTTGGCCGACATCTTCTCCTGTTCTTTCTCGATCTTCTTCGCAAGGCTCTCAACGTGCTCCTCTCTTTTTCGCAGGAAGTCAGAGTGCTTAAGCATGTTAATCCTAAGATCTTCCACTTCGTCGAGTGGGGTGTCTTTATTCACCGGAGTATTCATGATCTCGTCTACTTCTTTGATGACGGACAGCAAATCCGTGGGTTTGCTGCTGCCGGCTTTCTCGAGGCCAGTTTTCTTCTTTGCGCGCACCTTGTCGGAACTTTCAATGAGTTGACCGGCAGTGTTGTCGCCGGCATCTTCCACCGGCTTGTTTTACGCTTCCGAAGCAACTGGGGTTGTCTCGTGACCGACGACAACCATCATAGCCAGCTAGTCAGGCATGTCAGTATCCGCTGTGCCCTCTGAAGGAGCCGGATTACCACTGGAAAAGCGGGTTTTGATCTTCTCTTCGAAGAGACTAGCATCATCATCAGAGTCAGAGTCTACGTTGACTTGAACGGTAGATCTGGATCCGGCATCTGACATCGCATCCTCCTGGAGAGCAGGGAGGATTGACTCAGGATCGTTGTTTTCCGGCTGGGAGTCTGATCCCAGTCCGACAACTCCGACGAAGTGGAAATCAGATTCGACCGACCCCTAGGAGAAGGCGGATTCAGATCCATCTTGTCGGTCGACTGCTTGGTCGAAGGGTTGGTGGGTGGGGTTGTAGAAACGCGGTAGGCGGTACGCCTCTGGCGTATACCCGATGAAGACGTCGATCCCTCCGATCGGTATGATTGCGCATCCGATAAGGTAGTCGTCCGCCGGGAGCCAGGACTCATCCGAGTTGACGTAGCTGTGGCCGCCATACCTTGTGACGCGACCGACGGCGATCTGCTTGCCCACGCCGCCAAGTGTTCCCGCCTGGAACGTGACGCCGGGAACCTTATGCCCCACGGTGGGCGCCAACTGCCGTGGTATCGGCATAATTGATAGGAGACGGGGGTCCTCTAGCCTACGTATGGATTGTGGGGAAGAAGGTTGGTGTCGCCGAGGACGGGATTGAACACGGCGAGTTTACCCAGCTTCAGATCCCGCAGCGGTGGCGAGATCCTACGTGCTGCTATAATTCACTATGAGGCAATAGCCGTGAACATGTTACAATGTGTATGATGCGTATTGAAGCGTGCCCTAAAGGCTTCCTGGTGGCCGGCTTATATAGGCGGCCAGACCCCAGGATACAAGGCAATTACTTGTCCGGCAAGTAATCAGAGTCCTAGACCTAGCCGGCTTAGTTGTCGCCTTTCGTCTTGGGCTTGGTGGCTTGATGGGCTTCGGCCTTACGCCTTCTTGGACCGTCCGCCTACTTCCTTGTACGTCAGCTATCTGGCCGCCCGGCAGGCTTCAGCCTTACCACCCTTGGGCCACCCTGGACTAGCCGGATTGATCCATGTTGGAGATACCCCTAGTTGATATATCCCCAACAGCTTTTGCTTCTTCCGTGCGGGTTCCTCCTCGTCGTCTTCATCTTCCACCTCTTCGTTGGGAGAGGTAGCAGACGGAAGGTCGTCGTCGTCATCCTCCTCCCCCACAACCTTCGACTCGTCAGCGGGTCCGTTTTCAGGGAGAGGAGGAAGGCTGACCAACAGAGATCGACCCTGAAACAAGTAGACGCAAGTCGAATCAAGAAGCAGGAAATCAAGAAACGAAGCATCGAAGAAAACAAGACAAGAACTTACCTCGGGAACAGGGTTCGCTGCTCTGTACGCAGCGACTGGACATTTGACGTTGCAGAGGTCCGCGTCTCGGAGGCTGGTGATGCCCCTCACCTTTGTTTCCACCTCCTCCTCGTCGAGTGGCTCGTTGCTGACGCCCTCAGCGGCCCACATGGGTGGGGCCGAGCACCAAGCGGTTGCACGCGAAGACGGAAGAAGGTGGCCATCAGGAAGATGCCACACGACTCCCGCCCCAGGGTCTTGAGGAGGTCGCGCAGCAGGCTCATCAGCGGCCTCGTCGCTTCCCTTTCCTCCTCGGCAAGCGGGTGCGCCCAGGCGCGAGTCTTCCGCAACCCGCGCTCGCCGTCGAACTGCGCCAGGCCCCCTGGTTCCACTGGATGTAGAACCATCTCTTCCGCCACCCCTGGACGGAGTCCGACTTCTTCATCTGAAAGCACGCGGTGTCACCGCGCACCTGGATGCCGAAGCCGCCCACCGGGTACGTCAACCCGCTCTTCCCGATGTTCTTGCAAACCAGGAAGAGCGACTTCCATAGCACCCAGTGGGGTGCGATCCCCAAGAAGCACTCGCAAAGCACGATGAAGCTCGCGATGCTCAAGACGCCATTGGGGGTCAGATCGTGGATCTGAACCCCATAGGCATACAGGAGACCACGAACGAAATCGTGGAGAGGGAACCCGGAGCCCCGTGGAAGGAAATCCATGAAGCATACGCGCTCCCCCTCGCGGGGTGCGGGGGACGTATCCTTGCCAGGGGCGCGTGCCTGAGCCTGGTCTGATGGTGGCAGGAGGCCCTGCATGCGCAACACATCAAGATCCGTCCTCTTCACCGTCGACTTCTGCCAATCGCCCTCCGGTTTCTTCATCAACCCGGTGGCGGCGGTGCCAGCAGCGGTCTTCGACTTGCCCATGGTTGCAACAGATCGTAGGAGGTGGGAGGACAAAAAGCACAAAGCTCTTGTGGAAGCAAGAATGGCAGAGAGCAAAAGGAAAGGAGGCGCGGACGAATGGAGAAGATGATGCCCTCGCGCTGCGGCGCAGTAGTTAAGCCGTGCAAAATCAATCCCAGCCGTCCGCAAAAGAACTGCTACAATCAATGGCATCCAGCCATCCACGTGTCGTGCGGAGAGACTAACCGTTGCCGCCCACTTCGTCCACTACGCACGGGAATCAAGGCGTCATCATCGTGCCACGAAAATTTCGCGCCCAGTTCGAGAGACGTGACAAATGCTGACCGCAGTCAACTCTGACAGCGGGGCCCACCATGTCACGTCCTATCGAGCGCAGAGGCGTGCTACGAAGCGTCATCGCTGACGTCAGCAAGACTAAGACTGGAGAAGACAAGGAGAAACAAGGCAACTCCAACGCAAGATTCGAGTAGTAAGCTTCGCAGCTGAAACAACAAAGTAGGACAGGGTGCTGATCTGAGAACCCGAAACATTCATCCGGGTGGCAAAGAAAGTTGAGTAAGCTCAAGTAGCCGAATCAATCTACAAGTAAGCCAACGGGCCGAATAGAAGCAAACTTCACAAGAAGACCAAGACAAAGTAATTTGACTGCACAGGTTACTCCCATCGAGAGTGTCCTATTCGACTGAAGAAAGAGAGTTCAAAGAACAAGCAATCTGGCGGCGGGCCCAGGAGGAAGAAGTCGGGGGCTACTGACGTGGGGCTACGTTTCGACTAGCCCACGATAAGGCTACCTGGGCCGCGCCAAGATCATGAAGGCCCACAGAAGGCCCACTAGGGGTACCGTGTAACTTGTCCAAGTCGGTTAGGTCTCATAACCTGCCATATCTGTAATTGCCATCGGCACCAACCACCCGAGACCTGGCTACCTATAAAGCCAGGAGGGTTGCTCATCCCAGAAGACACGCCAATAGCCACCACCACAAACCCTAGCGAGATCGCAATCTCGCCGCCATTGTAATCTCAACTCGCCATCAATAACAGACAAGCAAGAGTAGGGTGTTACCCTCCGGGAGCCTGAACCTGGGTAAAATCCCCGCTTGTCAGCCGTCGTGTGGGGGGCAGCCATGTTGTTTTCCCCTTCGAGTGTCGGATGTCGTCGATCTTTGGCTATAAATTGTGTTTGATCTAAAACTGACTATAAACATAGTTTCGGGAGGAGCGCTGTAGAAACATGTAAACATTCGAACACCCAAACGGAGACATAAGCAACCGACGGGGCTTTGAAATCGATGAGAAGTCATCGGTGAGTGTTTAATTTAACCGAGGAAGAGTACTCGGAGTCGGAGAATTTTGTTTCCGGCATAAGGTCTGTATAATAGCGCACATGCTCTTGCTCGAGCCGAATCTCCACTACTATTAAACAAGAAAACTTTTCTTTCCTACAGCCACCCCAGAAATACACACAGATCACACAATCCAATACATCAAACGGCCCAGATTTCTCCACCTCACTCCGGGGTACATGTAGGAATTAATTTGGTGAAGCACAAAACGAGCGAACGATGCCTTCCTCCACATCGCCAGGAAAAAAAACAATAATGCAACATAATTATTACAAAACGTTTTGAAAGGAAAATAAATAAATATCCTGTTAGATCCTATTATTGCTTGCATCGGTAGATCAATGTATACATCATGTAGATCATGTGTGTAAGCAGTGTGAGAGAGAGGGGGTTCGAGAGATACCTTGGCTCTGTCCAGAGGAGCTCGAGGAGTCGGCCATGGTGGTCGACGGTGGCGGTTGCCGGACAGTGGTGGCGCAGTGGTCTTCCCGTGAGCACTGCGCTAATCCTAATCGGAAGGGATGTCGGTGGGGTGGTTGGCAACACGATCAACCTCGTACTGTGTGCCTTGACCCCCACCTCTATATATAGCGTAGGTCATAGGGCCCCACTGCTCCATAACAGGAAACAGACGCCCCGATTAGGGCGCAATCAAGAGGATTGATTTGACCGTTGGGCTAATCAATTCGGTATCAATCTCATTAAAAACGAGATCAATCTAACATTCTCCCCCTTGATCTCAACTTTTACTTTTTTTACTTTAACTTTACTCGTTTCAGCACGGATTAATGCATAGAGCATGTTTCATCGTCACAGCTCAATTGCCGATAGAATCAGACACCCACTATATACTTTTCTGTGTTGAAAACAGTTATGTTACTTTTGGGCCTCTGTAATCCAGAAATTATAGGCTTTCGATTAAACCCATGCCGGCTGTGTGTTCCTGGAACACACTGGGTGGTAAGCCTTTCGTTAGCGGATCCGCAAGCATATCCTTTGTCCTTATATGCTCGAGACTTATAGTTTGATCCTGGATTTTATCTTTCACAACATAATACTTCATATCTATTGCCTTTGTAGCATTACTCGACTTGCTGTTGTGAGCATAGAATACTGCGGGCTGGTTGTCACAGTACATCTTTAGTGGTTTATCAATACAATCTACCACTTTCAAGTCGGGTATAAATTTCTTTAACCATACTGCCTGCCCTGTGGCCTCATAACATGCTATAAACTCTGCATACATCGTTGACGATGCCACTAATGACTGTTTGGAGCTTTTCCACGAAATAGCCCCTCCTGCGAGAGTGAATACGTATCCAGACATGGACTTTCTATCATCTTTATCTCCCGCAAAATTTGCGTCTGAATACCCTCTTATTTCTAGGGAATCAGATCTTCTATATGTTAGCATGAGGTTTTTTGCGCCTTGCACATAACGCAAAGCTTTCTTTACCATATTCCAGTGCTCTTGGCCTGGATTTTCTTGATATCTACCGAGTACCCCGGTGATAAAAGTTAAGTCAGGGCGAGTGCACACTTGTGCATACTGTAAGCTTACAACAGCTGAAGCATATGGTACTGCTTTCATTTGATCGATCTCATATTGGTTCTTGGGACATTGAAATTTCCCAAAACTGTCGCCCCTGACTATAGGAGCAGGTGAAATACTACTTTTGTGCATATTGTACTTCTTTAGAACCTTTTCTAAATATGCCTTTTGTGATAGTCCTAACACTCCATTCTTTCTATCCCGGTGAATTTCTATGCCCAAAACATAAGAAGCTTCACCAAGATCTTTCATATCAAAATTCGAGGACAAGAATTTCTTTGTTTATAGTAGTAGACAGACATCATTGCTCGCAAGCAGAATATCATCCACATACAGAATTAGGAAAATATATTTCCCACTTTTAAAATTTTCATAAATGCAGTTGTCCTCAACATTCTCTTTAAATCCAAAACTTTTAATTGTATTGTTAAACTTTAAATACCACTGTCTAGAGGCTTGCTTTAACCCATAAATGGATTTCTGTAGGCGGCATCCCATATGTTCCTTCCGCTCCATGAAAAAACCCTTCGGTTGTTTCATGTAAACATTCTCTTCTAAATCTCCATTTAGAAATGCTGTCTTTACATCCATCTGATGTAACTCTAAATAAAAATGAGCAACTAGTGCCATGATGATTCTGAAAGAATCCTTACATGAGACCGGAGAAAAAGTCTCATTGTAATCTACTCCTTCTCTTTGCGTAAAGCCTTTTGCCACAAGTCTTGCTTTATACTTTTCTACTTTCCCATTGGAGTCATACTTTATTTTGTAGACCCCTCTTACTAGACCACATGTGCAGTGAATCGAGGGCACTCGCTGCAGCATCAGTACCACAGCGTGTAATCTCAGGTGCTTGAGAAATTATTGGTTTGGATGCTATGGGTATTCTGGTTTCTTCTTCGTGCTATTGTGTGTGAATCTTGGTTGGCTGCCCCAGTCATCCACGAGGTGCGTTTAATCTATTGTCTTCTCTTTTGTTATGAGTTGTCTTGTCTTGCAGTAGTTTGCTGTTCCAGTGCTTTATTGTTCCTCAAGTATTCAGTTCATATAGTCCTCAGTTCATGAGCAAGAGGAGTGATTCCCTTTCGGGAAGCGCTACTCAATCGAGCTGGGCCACGCAGTGCCTCTTCCGGAATAAAAGATATATGCTGGTCAGCCTACTCTTTTGGCTCCTTTAGGAATTTCCTCTAAGTCACAAACCTTGTTAGAACTCATTGATTTCATCTCATCTTCCATGGCCTCCAGCCATTTCGAAGAGTGAACACTACTCATGGCTTCTTCATATGAAGTGGGATCTCCTTCCACATGAACTGTTTCTGTGTTATAAACTTTATAATCACTAGAAATAGCTGATTTCCTGGCTCTTGTAGACCTTCTAAGAGTCTCATTCTCTGGCACATTATGTGTCTCAATTTGCGACTCTTCTTCTATATGTGGCTGTCGCTGCTCCCTTTCATGCTCAACAACGGGTTGAGTCGGCTCCTGGCGGACAGGTTCCAAATCTTGCCGCGTTGAAGTCACGGGTGGAGTTACAACAGGTGCTTGCATCACAACCTCTGGGATTGTCGGTGCATGTTGTCGGGGTTGTAATTCCCGGGATCCCTAAAAAGTGTGACCTTCGGTATGCAGATGTCTTGGTGGCTATTTATCTTTTAAGTCTAAGCGCGATTCTAACGAATCCCCCGTAGACTCGGGGACTAGTGTCGGGGATGTACTTCCTCGGTACCCTGAAGCTACGGAATTTATTGTGTTAGTATTGCAGGAATAAATAGGAGAGGTAAAGGAAAAAAGGAGAAGGAGCATCTCGGGCCAAGATGAGGAAAGTCGGGCCTATTTTCTCTGCGGGCCGAGGTCCTCGGCTCGGTCAAACCGAGTAAGCGCACCTCGGTGGGCCGAGATCATCTCCCCCACGCCTCCCGCACAACTGCATCGCCACGATCTCCTCTGCTCGGTCAAAACGAGGCGAGCGCGTCCCCAACCGCCAGCGCCCCCGACCTCGGCAACCCGAGCGCCGCAACCGCCTGGCTCAGCCTCGCCGCGCCTCGGACGGCCGCAAGCTCACGCCCACGCCCGCACTCCGGCGTCCCACGCCCGGCATCGACGACTTCGACCGCCCGAGCCCCGCCTCGGCCCGACCTCGGCGCATCTCGGCTCGGGCCCGCTCCGCCCCGACCATCTCCTACCTCGGCAGCACCCTCCCCGGCAGCGCCTCCGGCATCTTCCCCGAGCCCGGCGTTTCCCCTCCCACTTGGCCACGCCAAAGGTCGTCCCCGGCCTCCACTCGCGCGCCCCCGACATCCGGTCAACTCTAACACGGCTCCCCCGACCTCCGCCTCGACCTCGGGCATCACCGACGTCGCGCCTCTCCGACCTCTGCGCTGCCCCGCCGGCCTCCTACCTCGACACCGCCGCCAGCTCCTGCGCCCCGGCTCCGCCCCGGCAACCGTCCCGGGGCCGCACGGCCTTCGCTGCCGCGACCCCGGCATCTCCGCGCTTCCCCGACCTCCACCTCGGTCCGGCCGAGTTCCCGCGCCCCGGCGTCTCCCTCCACCTTGTTGCATCACGGCCGCATCCCGCCTCAGTCCGGATAGCACGATCTCACCTCGGCGCATCTCGCGTCCCTTTGGCCGGGTCAATTTCATCACCTCGGCTAGGGCCAGGATGGCTGAGCTCGGGTGGACCGAGATGGGCAACTCGGGTGAACCGGGACGTGTAGAAGATAAGAAGAAGAGAAGAAGAATAAGATGATAAGAGGACATACTCAGCCAGGAGCTAATAGACAAAGAAAAAGACACGGGATGCACGGGTCGCAGCTGTACGTAGTGTAGACGGCCGCTGCTACAGTACCTCCGACAAGACAACAGTACACCGCACATGACACAGTGAACAGTGTCGACAAGACCCCATCAGTCAAATCATGAACAGTGTACCGTGCATAGTGTTCTTTGTCCCCTTGTCCCTGGCTTGTCCCCTGGGCTCTCCCTATATAAAGGGCAGCAGGGGGAGAGGGAAGGGAGAGGCCAACACCCACCACTTCATTTCCCCCTTTCCATTTGCTCTGAAAACCTCATGGAGGCATGTCTAGCAGCTCACGGAGCATGTTGTAGCCCGGATATTAAGAGGAGAAATATAGCGAGTAGGCTAGATGCTGCAGTAGGGGTTTTATCTCCTCACGAGAGCCCCGAAGCAGGGTAAATCCTTGTGTCACCATGTCAGTTGAGTTTACCTGCGCGCCAGTTCATCGCGCAATCCCTCCCCGAGATCCCCTAGCGTTCATCGGCCCCACAAATTAGCCTACCTTTAGACATATGTCTGTTCGCCACGACGACACATGTACAGCAGGTAGGGCGAAAAATGGATCATCGGATAAGGTACACACACCCTCTTCTCCTCAAGATCAATTTTCTGGCCTACCATGCTCCCCCTCATCATTTCGTCCTCTAAGAAGACTGCATGTCTTGTTTCTACAAACTTTGTGTGTCTGTCTGAACAGTAGAAACGATAACCTTTTGATCTATCAGGATAGCCAATGAAATGGCAAGTCACTGTTTTGGGGTCTAACTTTGCAATATGTGGATTAAAAACTTTTGCCTCAGCTGGGCTCCCCCAGACTTTCAAGTGGCTTAGAGAAGGAACTCTCCCTGTCCACGACTCGTACGGTGTTTTGGGCACCGATTTACTTGGTACTCTGTTGAGAATGTGAATGGCGGTTTTTAACGCCTCCATCCATAATCCCAATGGCAGTGTGGAATAACTCATCATACTGCGCACCATATCCATAAGAGTACGGTTACGCCTTTCAGCTACTCCATTTTGTTGCGGTTCGCCCGGCATGGAATACTGGGCGACTATTCCATTTTCCTGTAAGAATCTTGCAAAAGGTCCAGGTACTTGACCATATGGAGTGTGCCGACCGTAGTACTCCCCCCCACGGTCGGACCTGACTATTTTAATTCTTTTATCATGCTGATTTTCAACTTCAGCTTTGAATATCTTAAATTTATCCAATGCCTCAGATCTTTCTTTAATTGGATAAATATAACCATATCGGGAATAATCATCTGTGAATGTTATGAACGAGTCATAGTCATCCATACTTTTCACCGGAAATGGTCCACAAATATCGGTGTGAATAATTTCTAGTGTAGTTGTGCTTCGGTTTGCACCCTTTTTACTTTTCTTTACGTATTTTCCTTTTATGCAGTCTATGCACTGTTCAATATCTGAGAACTCTAACGGAGGAAGAATATCATTTTTAACGAGTCTTTCTATTCTTCCCCTCGAAATATGGCCTAATCGACAGTGTCATAACTTCGATGAGTCATGAGTTCGCTTTCTTTTCTTTTGTTCTTTGTTCGACAAGGGAATTTGTTCATTCACATTGCACACAGAATACACTTTTTCACGCAAGGATAACAAATAAAGCTTATCATGAAGTAAAGCAATACCCACACAAGCATCTTTAAACCATATGGCACACTTGCCATGACCAAAATAACATTCAAAACTGTCTTTATCCAAACACGATACACTTATTAAATTTCTGTGAATGGAAGGAACAAATAACACATCTCTAAGCATAATATTAAAACCATCAGCTAGCTCCAAGGAGACGTCGCCAACAGCCTCAACTTCTGCTTGAACTCCATTCGCGACTTCAATGTGTCTTTCGCTTCTTTGCATTTGCAACATGAACAGTTGCACCTGAGTCAATCCACCAAGTAGATTTCGAAAACTGTGTATACAGGGATTTATTTACAAAAGAAACTGTATCAATACCTTTCTTTGCCATTATGCTCTTTAACCAATCAGGGCAATCTTTCTTGTAATGCCCTTTCTTCTTGCAGTGGAGGCATGTGTCTTTGTCCACTGGAAGCTGGTTCTCATACTTTTGATGCCCTTTGCCATATGGCTTATACTGATGAGGACCTTTGCCATACGGCTTTGAAGGAGAACCATTGTAACTCCTGTTCTGGTTGTCCTTCACGTAGTTCAAAGAGCCCCCATTCTGGGACTTTAGCCTTTCCTCTTCTTGAGACAACATGGCGATGGTCTTTTCAATGTCCCACTTTTCAGGTGACACATTGTAATTGACAACAAAGTTGTCAAACTGTGGTGGCAATGAAGCCATCACCAAATGAACTATCAGGGCAGGCTTGAGCTCTAGATCAGCCTCCATGGACTTGAGCTTAGCCGCCATGTTGCTCATTCGGAGAATATGCTCCCTTATGCCATGTGCACCCCCAAGATACTTTTCTGTTACCAACTGTTTTAGCAGCTGGGTAGCATAAGTCTTTGAAGAACCAGTAAACTGGCTCTTTATCTTTTGGAGATACTCTCCTACAGAGGCACACTCTGCAATTGATCCCACAATAGTGTTCTCAACTGTGTTCTTTATGAATGGCATACATTTCTTATTGGTATTCACCCACTTTTGATTATGTAGGGTGTATGACATCTCTAATGGACCATGGTCCAGCAACTTTTTCTGCCAAGCAGATTCATTATCAGTTGTCTCTCTTACTGGCTCTGCTGGCCTGACTGGCTGTGGAGCATTCACAACCCAGTCGACTTTGACGCAGACAAAAGCTAGTTCGACTTTCTTCCACCACTCAGAGTAGTTGTCACCTCTGAGCGTAGGAACATCCTGAAATCGCAAGGATGTGAGATAACAAAACCAATTGCATACATTTAATCCAACGTTGGTATAATAAAGCATACAACTGTTGTGTAATTAAAACAATATCATCGTTGGGCAATAAAAGAAATAAATGCACAATTTAACACATAATTAATAAATCATGATAATGTTATTAACAACGTTGGTCATATAATAACAAAATCACAATCATCTTTAATATCACTTTATCATATCTTTCAATTTTAATTATCACTTTATTGCTTTTAAGCAATTTCTTTTAACTATTTGCAGCGGAAATTATAAATAAAATTCATAAACTTTATACTTTTCAGAAGAATTCTATATACTTTTGTATTTCCTAAACAAATTTTCGTTGGAATATTTGAATAGGATAAAACTGGATGAAATTTGCTCAAAAAATGAACAAAAAACAATGAAAAACTGTTTCTGTAAAAATAAAACTGTGAAAATCGGCCCACATAGGGAAAACAGCCCACAGCCGGCTGGGCTGAAGAAAAAACTTCCGTCGCTCGGCCCGCGGCCTTCTCTGCCGCGCGTGCGGTCGCAAACGCCAGGGATGCGGCCCACGGCCCATTTGCTTTCGGCCCTGCAGCCCGCGGCGGCTTAGGTTTTGCTCCCTGGCCGTTCGATCCATCGGACGGACGAGCGTTTATTCCGCTCGATCAAGACGAATCGACGCGGTCAGTTCCTAACCCTAGCGCCATTCGCTCCTTTCCCGTTCCCGTGCTTCTCTTTCTCCCTCACGAAAACGGCGGCGGGGCGAGGCCGTGGCTGGCAGCAACGCCGGCGACGGCGACGACGAGGGCGAGCGCAGCGCCGCGCCGCGACGAGCTCCTCCCCCTTTTGTTTCTTTTTCCCGTTTCTTTCTGTGAGAAAAATGGCGGCGGGTGGCCGGCGACGCGCCCGTGGCGCTCAGCCCGGCGAGGAGCGGCGCCGCCGCGGCACTAGGCCACGGCGAGCTCATCCCCCTCTCTCTCTCTATCTTTCTTCTCCACCAAAACAAAAACCAAAAAACGCCTGAAGGCCATCTCGGCCGGAGAAGAACAGCGCCTCCCCTTGCCCTCTTGCCGGCCGTGCGCGCATCCTAGGGTGGGCGCACCGCCGTCAAGCGGATCAGCGAGTGGCTCCCTTTGCCGGCGACGACCATGCCGGTGAGATATTTTCCCCTTCCCCTCTTTCGGATTAGGCTTAGGGTTCTATTTTCTTTTGCTTTTCTTTTTGGGATAGGCTAGGATCTGTTCTTTGCCCCTGAGGGGGTGTGTTCTTCGTCCAGATGCCCCTTGCGGTGCGCATCTGGATCGAGAGGAACATGCGCGGCCAGATCGGCGGCGCTCTTTGCCGGCGATCCCGAGGGCATTCCGGTGTGCCTTTTCTTTTCCTTTTGAAACAACAAATTATGATCTAATTGCTCTGATACCATTGTTAGATCCTATTATTGCTTGCATCGGTAGATCAATGTATACAACATGTAGATTATGTGTGTAAGCAGTGTGAGAGAGAGGGGATTCGAGAGATACCTTGGCTCTGTCCAGAGGAGCTCGAGGAGTCGGCCATGGTGGTCGACGGTGTCGGCTGCCGGACAGTGGTGGCGCAGTGGTCTTCCCGTGAGCACTGCGCTAACCCTAATCGGAAGGGGATGTCGGTGGGGTGGTTGGCAACACGATCAACCTCGTACTGTGTGCCTTGACCTCACCTCTATATATAGCGCAGGTCACAGGGCCCCACTGCTCCATAACAGGGAACAGACGCCCCGATTAGGGCGCAATCAAGAGGATTGATTTAACCGTTGGGCTAATCAATTCGGTATCAATCTCATTAAAAACGAGATCAATCTAACATATCCATCTAACAGCTTACAATCACGGGAAAGCATGTAAGGAGGGAAATACGATCTTGTTCCACTGATTAAGCACGTCAACGATCGCCTGGCCACATGCCATGTCCGCATGCCACTGATTCAGCAACCCCACCAACGATCTGGGAAAGAAGAATCAACTTAGCAACCTAGCCCTAACATACCATCGGCGTCGCTGCACTTCACATTGCCTGTCCTGCGCCGGCAACGGCGCCGTTCTACCGCCGCCGGACAGATTGTGTGAGACGGCGTGAAGCGTACAAACAGAAAAAAAATAGGTCTGCCGAAGCCGAAACCGTGGCAATGACACCGGCTAATGACATGATGTCACATACACCAGCTACCGGACAGTCAGCTGTCACACAATTGCAGAGGACAAAATGTGCGGATGGGATAATATCAAATTCATTGGACATCAACAGATTCAACCTGGACAAGGAACATATTTATGAGGACGATGATGACCAATGGCTTCGTAGGAATGATTCTTACCAGATGCACCAAAATTCAAGACGAAATAGAGATGATCTTCAGGATTTTGGTACTGACCAACCAACAATTGCATCCGTCGTAAGCAATAACACACAAGGTAATGTCGTTTGTCCTGGGTTATGGGGTTCCAAACAGTACCACTATAATCAGCAATAACCTAACACAGGTCTACCTTTGCAACTCAATGCAGTGCCCCTCACACGGCCATCATGTCTCCACAACCCGGAAATTAGTACATTCCTCGACACATGTATCCCAGAAACCATTACTGAACAGCCCGGTTAGTTAGTACATTATTTAATTCTAATTTTGTCTAAAGTGTCAACCTCCATCAATGTTGACAGGTTGGATATATTTAATTACTAATCCGGTTTGTTTGCCCCTAATGAACTCTCTGCTTTGTTAATTCAGGTACAAATCCGGTCAACACTCATAGTGAACATCCGGGTAACCAACATAATTCTCACTATATTAACTTGGGACCGTCCCAGGTTGTGAACCAAGCTAATCAGAATCCAATAAGTACCTTTGGTATGCCTATTAATTTGTTGTAAAGATTAGTATAACATTGGTGTTGAGCTGCTACTTATACACATTATGTTCTATAATGTTACCAGGGAACGACCACGGTGAAGATGCATTTGGAATTCTGGAACCTGATGGCAACATTATAAATATTGATGGTACACAAACTAAATATGCTCAGTTTCCCAAGTAAAATTTGTGGTGATGTGTGTACTAAGCTAAATCACTTCCGTCTAGATGCGGAGACGATAACATTGGACCAACTGGAGACATGGACCCTGATGATGAAGCTAGGCTATTTGCCCAACAAGGTATATCATTGTTTTGGTAATAAATTACCAAGTTAAAATTTAATTATTTAGTGCAATTTAGGTACATAAAAATATAATTAGTGCATATCTCATTTCACAACTGCAGATGTGGAGTTTGAAACCCATAGAGTGGAACGACCCCATGTTAATAGATCTCGCACTAATGATACTCATGAAATAGTTTATATGAATCTGCCCAAAAAACACCATGTCCTGAGAAAAGCACATGATTGTTGTCACTGTGGAGCATTGCGGTTTCAATATGAAGGACCTGCATTCTGTTGTAGAAAGGGGAAAGTGGATATTGCGACTCCAGATGTGCCTGAAGACTTGAAACGGTTGTTTACAAGTCAGGTTGATGAGGATGCCAAATATTATAGAGATAATATACGGTATTTCAATTCACACTTCTCATTCACAAGTCTTGGGGTCACACTTGATCGTCGAGTCAGCACTGCAGCAGGAACCGGTGTATATACATTTCGTGCATGTGGGGGTTTGTACCATGCTCTTGATGATCTGGTGTCTGCTGATAATGGGACTCGACATTTACAACTATATATTTATGATACAGATGGAAATTTGTATCACAAAATTAAGAGGTCTCCAAATCTATGTCTAGATCTCATACGGAGGATTCTGACAATACTAGAGCGAAACCCTTATGCTCAAGTCTTTAAAAGCCTTGGTGCTGTTACAAATCTAGATGAATATAAGATTGTACTGAACACAAATATCAAACTTGATCAAAGAAGGTACAATGCCCCAACTGCTTCTCAGGTTGCAGCAATATGGGTCGAAGGGAGCGACCCACAAAATTGTTTTGATAGGACTGTTATCGTGTATGGAAAAGGTGATCGTCCACTGTACATTAGAGCATACTAAGGGTGCTACGACCCGTTGTCATATCCACTATACTTCCCGCGTGGGGAGACCGGATGGAATCGTTGGATGCCATATATTCGGGCCCTGATGGCACGACCCAGGATGAAGTGGATAATTCTGCAGAGCCAAACCAAGCCCTTGATTTACATGAAGGTAGGATGTTCATTATTTTTTGTTTTTGGACCTGAGAAATTATATGGAAACTTATCAATGTCCTCTCCTTTCAGATGATAACATTCCTATAGGCCAAGATGACCATACCGCACGAACGAGTCAATACCGCCAAGATCAGTCTATACAGCGAAACCAACCCGATGATTTCCAAACAGGTATCATGTTCAATATTTATCAACAAACTTGACATTTGTATGGAAACTCATCAATACCCCCACTTTACAGATGATAACATGACTACAAGCCAAAATGACCACAACGCACGACATGAAGACCAGACCACCTTCGAACCCCCAGGTATTATTCCTCACCGCTATTCTTTAAATACAGAAAACTGGGAATCATGTCGAACAATATTTATGTTGATAATGTTTTTTCAGATGACAATGAGGATAACCCAGATGAGGATTTTGGTGACAATGAAATGAGTGCAACACAATCTAGGAAATTTGTTAGCGCTAGGGAGTACTATTGCTTCAAGATTATGGTTCGGAAGAAGCTCTTTAACATCATATTGTTCGGAGGGCGCATTTTCCAGCAATGGGCTGTTGACATGTACATAAAGATTGAGACAATGAGATTGGACTGGTACTCAAAGCCAGAAAATCAGAAAGTGATACGTGTTGATCTCTACTAGGTAACGGCTATTACAAATAAACTTTAGCCGCCACACTTTTTTATCTCAATAATACTTTACTAACTAGCGAATTTACTCTACATTATAGGGTCTGGTTGACACTATCATTGCCGGCGAGGCACGCGGTGATCGGACTGGCAAGAGAATTGTGCTTCCACGAACGTTTCCTGGTGGTGACCATGACATGCAACGAAGGTTCCTAGATGCGATGGCAATAGTTCAGCGGTGGGGTAAACCTGATTATTTTATCACGATGACATGCAATCCCTACTGGGAGGAGATAACTGAGGAATTGTTGCCTGGTCAGCTGCCACAAGACCATCCAGACCTTGTGGCAAGAGTATACAGAGCTAAACAAGGAAGCATGATGGACTTATTGACTAAAAAGGGTAAACATTTTGGAGAAGTCGTTGCTTATGTACATGTGACCGAGTTTCAGAAACGAGGGTTGCCCCATGAGCATATACTTCTAATTATGAAAGCAAACAGCAAGTTAAGGACCCCAGATGACTATGATCGGGTGATATCTGCAGAGATACCAGACAAAGAAAAATATCATGTTCTCCATGATTTGGTAGTGAAACACATGTTACACGGACCATGTGGAGCACTCAAGAAAAGTTGCCCTTGCATGATAGATGGACAGTGTCGGTTTCATTACCCGTGAGAATTTTTTGATGTTACTTTACAAGGGAAGGACTCATATCCTATCTATAGAAGAAGGGAGGATGGGGTCACAATTAATATTAGAGGAGGAACTTTGGACAATAGATGGGTGGTGCCTTACAACCCATTTCTGCTCATGACATACAATTGTCACATTAATGTCGAAGCATGCTCAAGCATAAAGACAGTCAAGTACTTATTCAAGTACATATACAAAGGGCATGATAAGGCATCATTTGCATTTGATCAGGATATTATAAATGATGAGTGAATCATCAATGAAATCCGGCAGTATAGAGATGCACGTTTTATATCTCCTCCAGAGACTCTGTATAGGATTTTTGGTTTTAAAATGTTTGGTGTCAGTCCATCTGTGTTACAGCTCCAACTTCATTTGCCAAACATGCATACAGTCGCATTTAAGGCCTATGAAAATCTAGAAGATGTTGTCGCTCGACCATCTTCTTCCAAATCCATGCTTGCCGAGTACTTTGAGATGAACCGTAATTTTCCAAATGCACGGAAATGGTTGTACAGAGAGTTTCCAGAACACTACAAATGGATATCAGGGCAAAAGAAGTGGCAGAACAGAAAAACCAAGAGATCACAAATTGGAAGACTTGTGTATGCAAACCCTGCTGAAGGAGAGAGATACTACTTGCGGGTGCTCCTAAGTCTTGTACGATGTGCCACTTCTTTTGATGATTTAAAAGCAGTAAACGCTATGCGGTTCCTTCAGGGAAGCATGTGAGCACTTAGGCCTCATTCAGCATGACAGGACCATTGATGATTGCATGACGGAGGCAACTAGATTTCAGATGCCCTACGCCCTAAGGCGGTTGTTTGCAACTATATTGGTATTTTGCGAGGCAACGGAAATCCGACTGATGTGGGACAAACATCTTGCATCTATGTCTGAGGATTACCGTCGTAATCAATCCAATGAGGCAGTACTTGAGCAAATGGTCCTTAGAGATATCAGGGATATGTTGGAATCCATGGGGAAGGATATTAAAAGCTATGGGCTTCCGGAACTGGTTGACACCTATGGTTCTTGCAATGCTGATGACTACAGATGGGTCATACAGGAGAGGCAGGTCACCGCGGACAAAGAACATCTCGATCTATTTGGTAGTTTGAATGAAGAGCAACTGGCTGGTTTCAATGACATAATGGATCACGTGACAAGCAAAAAAAGTCAGTTATTCTTTGTTGATGGTCCAGGAGGCACCGGGAAGACGCACATGTATAAGGCATTGCTCGCAAAGGTGCGTTCGATGGGCCTAATAGCTATCGCAACTGCTACATCAGGTATATCGGCGTCGATAATGCCCGGAGGACAGACTGCACATTCCAGGTTCAAAATTCCAATAAAGCTCACCGACAACAGCATGTGCAGTTTCACAAAGCAGAGTGGCACAACAGAGTTGCTTAAACAGGCGTCCTTGATAATTTGGGACGAAGTTGCTATGACTAAGCGTCAAGCAGTTGAGACGCTTGATAGATCGCTCCAAGATATAATGGAATGCCCTCTGCCGTTTGCTGGAAAGGTTGTCGTCTTTGGGGGGGGGGGGATTTCAGGCAGGTCCTCCCAGTTGTGACACGTGGTACAAGAGCACAGATCACATATGCTACACTTTTGAAATCCTATTTGTGCGATAAGACCCGCAAGATACGCCTCAAGCGCAATATGCGGGCGCAGACTGACCCTTGGTTCTCTGAATATCTCCTAAGGATCGGTAATGGGACAGAAAAAACAATTGGCGATGACTATGTGCGTCTACCTGATGACACTTTGATTGGTTATACCGAGGATGAAGAACCAATTAACAAGCTCATTGAAGAGGTCTTCCCATCCCTACACGCCAATGCTAGGTCAAGAGAGTACATTAGCACACGTGCAATTCTCTCAACAAAGAACGAGCATGTGGATAAGCTGAATGACAAGATGATCTCCAGGTTTCCCGGCGAAGAAAAGGTATATCGTAGCTTCGACTCTATCGAGGATGACTTTCAGAATAATTACAAGATTGACTTTGTGAACTTGATCACACCAAATGAATTGCCCCCACACGTCCTGAAAGTAAAGGTCAACTGCCCAGTCATACTGCTTCGGAACCTTGACCCTTATAATGGCCTATGCAATGGAACACGGCTAATGATTAGAGCATTCTAGGATAATGCAATCGATGCAGAGATTGTTGGTGGCCAACATGCTGGAAAAAGGGTGTTCATACCTAGGATTCCTATGTCTCCCTCCGAGGATACCTCACTTCCATTCAAGCTCAAGAGGAAACAATTTCCCATCCGCCTGAGTTTTGCAATGACGATTAACAAGGCACATGGCCAAACCATCCCAAACGTCGGTATTTACCTTCCTGAACCCGTCTTCTCACATGGGCACCTATATGTTGCATTGTCCAGGGGTGTGTCAAGAAAGACGACACTCATTTTGGCAAAGCCGAACAAGGAGGTTGATAAATCCGGGAAAAGCACCAAGAGTATTGT
This sequence comes from Poa annua, assembly GCA_026929855.1. Lineage (NCBI taxonomy): Eukaryota > Viridiplantae > Streptophyta > Magnoliopsida > Poales > Poaceae > Poa > Poa annua. The sequence goes on along the minus strand of CM049430.1, from coordinate 74,845,021 downwards.
CTACAGAGATGTGTTAGAGAGTTGAGATAGGTGTGTTCTTCTTTCATGATTTTATTCCAACTAAATTAAGGTCAACAACACTTTTTGCCACTGTATTATAAATCTTAATTGATTACCACTACAGGTCTGACCAAATGGCTTTCTATTGCTACTACCAAATTTTAATCAGCCGTCGGGTATGCATTTCATATTATTAAACTGGTCTTTCAGCTCATATTTGATACCCAATATTCAATTTGATATGGAGTATTTGTTACGCACAGATCGAGACATACATGACAGGAGAAAAAATAACACCAAGAGAGCAGCAAGGGAATGCCATATTCTACAACGTCTGAAATCAATATAGGTGAAAGAAACTTGTACCTGTAGAACTGGTGTTGTAGCCAATAAATATTTGTATACTCAATTTTACTCGGTTTGTGTCGCTTTCATTACCAGCAAGAGCTGAAATTCAACAGCCCGGGTAGTAAAGCCTGCATGCACAAGATAAGGTTATAAACCAATCATATACATTCATGTGGAGCTATGTTATGCACAATCATATTTTTGCAAATGCCGGTGAATGTAAATTGTGACAAGAATTCTAAACTGCAAACAAAATTTGCAGGCTATACTTCATTGATACTAATTCTTACTTTAAGAGGAAATCGTGGTTAAGTAAATATAATGATGTTACTTATAATATTATTGTACGAAATGACTTCCAAAACTGGAATCAATGGAAATTGATATAAGGAAATGCCGATGGTAGTGGCGTCTCTTAGGTCTGACCGGCTAGAAATTTCAGTCAATACAAAATAATAATTGTCCTGTATTATTCAGTTCATTATTTATGGCATCAACACGAAAACAACAAATTACCGTGTATCACATCATGTATTGTCAAGAACTGACAAAAAGGATGAAACGTGACAGAGCATAAGGTAAGAAATATGGTCAATTCCATATTATACAAGAACGAAATATACTACATGAAAATTCATCTTATACAATTACCAAAATTTGCTACAAAATTGTACAACGAAACTAACCTATGCAAAAATTATTGATGGGTGGAGTACAAAAAAAGAATAGGAAAAGGAATCCATAATTAAATGATACAATCAGGAGAGCACAATCAGCTGGATAATAAATCAATAATATTGTCTTCCATTTATTCTTCAATCATCATCAATACCGATCTCGTTAATACTGCCTCTTCACAAGGAATTCATCTTTTTTTTCACGTGACTTGCCTCATATATTTCCCTCCCCTCCCAAACGGCCTCTCTACCACCTCTCCATTCTCACCATCTCTTCCACCTCCCCTCCATTCTCACCATCGTCATCCATGTCTAGGCCACCATCCCTTGTGGACTCTGCGGATGAATCTCAGCCCACGCAATGTACTACTGTCCCTCATATCAATATGGTAAGTATTATATCTCTATAACTTGTACAATGATAAATTGCTCATTGTCACAGATGTCACAAGCAGCCATATTAACCCATCTGCAAAGATGATCCAGATGTGATTGATGGCTATTCTATCACATGTACATGTTGTGTACCGTGTACTTGGCGCTATGGAAGTGTAATAATCCAACTAAAATTACCACACATGATACCAATATAAGGCTAAGTAATGCTAAGAAAGAAAGCAAAATTTTAATCTCCTTTTTAGACTATATTAGAACAGGGCACATACTGGTTTATGACACATGGGTCATATCAGATTGCTGGCTGTACTGCATGCTATCAGGTTGATATTAAAACATCCACACATCTGTATCTGAGTTTTGGTATTCCTGTTCTACTTAATCTTTTCACAAATTTAAAATTTCAGGCAGAACTTCCAACAGACAAATTTAGAATTCGGAAAGATGCTATTCCAGCTGAAACGGGAAGTTTTACTACTTATTGTCCTAAGTGGAATTGTGGGCTTTGAAATTATAATCCTCATGTTACAATTCTTGGTCAAGTTTGTAGTGAAAATTTTCCAAAGGCATTGCATAAGTTTGGCTTTTGTCAAACAACAATCTGATGAACATGTACAAAATTCCAGTAGGATAAGTGGGATAGATAACACAAATGATCACTTCACTCGGTAAGCTTCAAGCATGCTTTCTTAGATCAAAAGGATGTCACTTTGCACGTGCATGACTAGCAAACACGAAACCAATACTAGATTAGAACGTAATGACTGAAAAAGGGTGGATGAGAGTGAATCAATAACCTGAATGATTGCTTGAACCATAAAAGGAACTGCAGCAGAAAGGCATGATCCTTTTCATTTTTTGAAGGACTGAAGGTCCCATAACATAGGATATAACATAGCAATCAACACAATTCCGACAGCTAATATACACATAGAATTTGCTATCCCTGCCATAACATGCGGCACGTGCCTCTGCCCATTCCTGCCTGCAAAATGAATATGAGGGTTCAAAACCAGCTATTAGAGCAAATAGATTATCATATTCCTTTCAGTCAAAGCACAAAACTAATCAAATATGCTTTATTTGTATGACATTATATAGAGATATTATGTAGACTCAACAGAACAAGTGACAGCTTAAGACTGGAATTTTAGCTATGACATCTGTTGTAAATTGAAGAGCTTAAAATATGCAGATTGAAGATATTATAATGAAAGACACGGAAACATCATCCTCCATGTCTACGCCATCATCCCCTAAGGACTCTGCGTCTCAATCTCCGCCCACATTATGTACTACTGTCCATCATATAAATATGTTAATGATAAATCTGTTTAACTTCATCCTATGCAAGGTTTACTATCTAAAAGTGCTATGCTTTTGGGTTTCACGAAAATACCGACAAGGAACCAGAGAACGAGAATAAAGAAAATATGCAAATTGAAGAGATCACAATGAATGAAAATGATACACGTCACGAGCTGACAGAGGCTATACAAGAAGAATCGATAGAAAAAATCATTACGGAGGGCCAAAAAAACATGCAAATTGCAGGTGTGATAAGTGAGAAAAATGGAGATACAATCCTCGAGTCAACAAAGACGAGTTTTTTTTATGTCATTATTATTATAATTCTGACATCACAAAAGGGTTTGTAACACTTTAGTTTATATCATATCGATAATATTTTAACTCAAATCTATAATGAAATATTATTGCGAGTTCCAGTTACTAAGCGACAAAAAACCAAGTGATATGGAAGAAGGAAAGAAGCCCACGGACAGTCTACAGTTTATACCTCTTGAAGACAATACAAATGGAAAAGAGACCCCAAATTTGGAAGTGACAAAGGTGAGTTTTGTTTTCCAAAAAATCTTCAGATAATTATAATGATAATCATATCTCTACTACTATTAAACTAATGTTACCACCTCAAGACGAATTTGCACAAACACCCGGCACAGAAGGGTCGGAAACTATAGAGGATGTGCTACCAATGCCCGTGCAGATCGAGAAACCTAAGCGCATCATAACAAGCCTAAGAAGTCACAAGATTACGTGGTTGCTCCACAAGGTACGAGACAAATCATGTTATACCTGCTTTTGCAAACATCATTCTTCATTATAATCCATCTTATTACTTCCATTGTGACAGATTATGAATGCACTGACGATGATTGGTCCGTGATTAAAAAAATTAAATCTGAACCAAATGACAAGAGATATTTAGTGAGCATTGATGACTCATTCTTAAGAAGGGACCACTTACTAAGGCTTTTAACTCCAGGAGAGTTTGTTGGCGATGAAGTAAGTATATGATGTTTAATGTCAACAAGATGCTATCTGAATACTACCTATTATCTCATATATCCATTGTGTCTTCTCCAACTTTGTAGATAATATATGCATACATACATTGCATAAGTGCTACAGAGCATCTACAGGTGATGGCAGGTGGATGTGTCTTCTTAGAAAATGCAGTCATCTCTAAAATTATAAAGACCGGTAGCTACATGCAAGATGACACCATTTCCCCACCATCATGGGTATTAAAGAGAGTTAAAGCTTATTTGGAGCATGATATGGTCAGCCTCAACTCCTTACATGTTATCACTATCGACTCAATATAGGAAGAATGTTCATCTATACTGAAATAAAACTATCAAAAATCTTTTTTCAGATATTAGTCCCAGCAAACATTGAAGACACTCATTGGTACCTAGCAGATATATATGTCACTAAACGATATATCCACGTGCTTGACTAGCTAGGCACAAGAATGCACCGTAACAACCTCGATGCAATGGTATGTAATTCATATCGCTGCCCCATCTTTTGATAAAAAATATTCTATTATTCACCGCTTGTACAACTAATAATTTGTAATTTATATGGGCAACAGCTGAAAGGACTGGAAAATTTATTCAAATTTGCATCGCAACACATGGAACTGAAATCTGACAAGTGGAAAGACTTCAACGTCACAACATGGCCAAGGAAAGAGATTTTTAAAAGCAATTTGCAGAAAGACGGGTACAACTCCTAACTCAATGCTATCTATTTTATGTGTTTTTTTAATGTCCCCCTTAATAATTGAATGAAAGTGGAAGCTCTTTGGAAAAGAATAAAGTATGCATATGCACGTACCAACTGAGAATAGATGACCTCGAGTAAATGTGTCTGTCACAGGTAGATTAATCATCCCTCACGTTTAACCTTCAGAAATACCAAACCTTCACAAATGAACAATGTGCTTGCATATAGGATGGAAGCTACAATAGCACTATCATTGCTATGTGCATGTTTATTTGTTGCTTGTGAGACTCAAAATAACAACAAAAATATAAGTACTTCGGAACTCACCAAACTACTCAGCATTTGTAGTCGCATATCTTACAAAATTAACATCATCTAGGAAATTGGAACATTTCATTACAAACTTCAACTGCAGAACATAAAGCTTCGTCATCACTGCCTTCCCAAGGGTCCCTGGAATAATAGATAGATCTTTTGTAAACCCGTCCTAGATGACACTATTTGGTTCTATCATGCCATGCCACTCGCTGAAATAATATGGTTCTATCATGCCATCCACCAGCTTTTTATTCATTCCATGGTCATATAAACACTGCCTAGATGACATCTTATAGTAGCAACCATTCAAGAAACACGTGAACTGATCAGAGAAGGGAAAAAATCACCTGGATGGCCAGAATGTGGGCTGTAGTTGATTATTCGATCTGCTTCCGGATGTCGTCGGCAACCGAATCAAGCGCGGTGGCCACCGGCTTGAGGTGAGGAAGAGGAGTGGAGGGCGGCGCTGGAGGAACTGCCCACGGCGGCGGGGACGAAGGGGATGGCGCGGGCGATGGGGACGCAGGAGATGGCGCAGTCGATGGGGAAAATGGTCCCCTGATCCCGGTGGGGAGGTACTGCAAGCGGCGTCGGGGAGTAGATGTGGTGGACGCCGGCGCGGGAGGAGGGTTCACCGGTGGGGAGGCAGGGACGAGGTCTCCATCTCCGGCGGCAATGGCGGAAATAGTGGCCACGGGGTCGGGGGTGGAATGAAAAGGCACAGTGGGTGGGAAAAGAAGATTTTTTTTCTTAACCCTTTTATTAAATTTTGGTGTTTACTTACTTTATTATCAAAGGTTCTTAAATTGATATTCATTTTTCTGATTATTATTTAAGCTGAATATATTAACAATTATTATGTGCAATCGAACAGGTCATCATGTGGTTTGTGGATGTTAAATTTGATGGAGTATTGGAAGGAGACTTTTTATCTGATATTTCTCAGCAAGTATATATCTCGATATCACATGTTATATATTGTACTGTTATTTTTTTTAAACTAAATTGGATTACTATTTGACAGGTTCACATAACAAAATTTAGGATAAAATTAACTGTAATATTAGCCGACTCAGAACTGAACGATGACGCCGTAAGAAACCGTGTCTTCAAGATTGAGTAAAGCAACATAGATCCCACAGATTGTGTGATTTTGGAGCATCCCCCAAAAAATGAAACTATCGAACTCGTCGCCGAAAAGAGACTTTATAAAATCATCTTATGATGATGAGGCTCTATCGCATTCATCGATACTTTCACCATATGTCAGGCCTACAAAGGGCGACTTAATAGATGAGCTTTGCTTATACATAAACATGGCTGATGATGTCCCTTCATTGGAGTAAGTCATCTTTTTTTGTCACTTTATTTTATGTTATATATGTGTCATTGTAATCACAAATCTTTCTATTTCAGAGGAGCGAATGGGTGAAAAGCTCAAAGCCTTATCCTATTAGCTTAAATTTAAGAAAGATAAAGAACATATTAAAGATGGATGAATATATGGACGTTGATTGTTTCAACATGGCTGTGCGCATACTTGCGTCTCACGATATCAACTTCTTCCGTGACATTCCTGCTCATTATATGGATCTAAACTTTTGTGTAAGTTAATATAATTATCTACAAATTTTATCTATGTTATTACTAATATTTTTATTTTATTTCAGACAATGTCTCACATTGCACGAGACCCGACTTGTCATGGAAAAGTTGACTTTGATCAATTAGCACGGTTATTTCATTGCTGGCCTAATAGTAGAGAGTATCATATATCAGAATGTGACACGGTGAGATTATGTTCCCTGCTCATTATATTGATTAATTTTATATCAATAAGATTTATTTACTTAAAAACCTTTCATCATAGATTTTATTGCCTTACGACATTCTTGGTCTCTTCATATTATTCGTGTTGGATCACAAGAAGAAGGTTATCCATATTTTGGACCCGTTTTCAACACAAACTTGGGGGATACATATATTAAAACATATGGAAATTTATAATAAGATAAACATTGCGCTTCGACTGGCAAATCCCAAATGGAATGATGACATCTCCAAATGGGGATTCAAAGTCCCCGTTGTTCCGACAAACTCGTAGGGGTATGAAGCTTTTTTTCACTTAAATATAATCTTGCTTAATTTGTTTAACGCTCAATTTTTTACATTTTAAATATGTTCAGTGCTTTGTCTGGCTATTTGGTATTTAAGCTAATGCATTTATGGCACGATGGAGCGTCATATTCTACGTCATATTCTACTGTACACATGGTGAATATTCTCAATTATTGTCATATGTACATTTTGAGCATGAACTTTATATGATAATGTTGTATAATGCATATGTAGGATGGTCTGGAGTTGAGAAAGCGATTTTTGTTACATCTCCTGAAATACCAAAACAATGAGGCGATAAATAATATTCCTGACTTGGAACGAGGAGGATCTTCATGAATTAATAAATAGTGGATGATACTATGTTATTTTGATTTCTTAACAATCACTTCAAACAGTATTGAATTGTAATATTGGGTACTTTATGAATTTTAAACAATGTGTGTCTATTACATGTTCTTCACACTTCTTTAAATAATTTAGACATATAATTATTACTGCACTGTAAAAACGCACCTCTTTAAATAATTTAGACGTATAATTATTAATGCACTGTGCACGTGGACGGCTACTAGTCGTCCCAAGTGAAAGAAACGTCCCCACCCCACCCGAGCCGAATCGAAAACCTTCCTCCGCCCTCCCAACCCGGAAGCCCGGCGGCGATCGCCGGCAGGCAGCGATGAGCAAGCGGCCCCGCGACGAGCCCGCGTCCTCCCTCGCCTCCGTCCAAAAGCGAAAGTTCAGCCCAGGTAACCTATTGCTAACCCTGCCACCAATCCTGTGCCCGTGCGGCGGATATATCTAATTAGGGTTTGGGTTCTGCGTAGGCGGCGGCGGGTATGGGAGGTCGGAGGAGCAGGAGAACGCCCGCCATGTGGCGGACCACTACAGCGCCCGCTCGAACCAGACGCTCGAGGAGCGCGAGAACAGTCCCATCATCCACCTAAAAAAGCTCAACAACTGGGTGCGCTGCTTACCCCCATCCGCTCTTCAGATTCACCCCTTAAAACCCTTGAGAAAATATCACCTCTACGCCCTTGCTAATCCCTAAATGTCAACTTTGGCAGATAAAGAGCGTCCTGGTCCAGCTCTATGCGCGTCCAGGAGACTGCGTTCTTGATCTTGCCTGTGGCAAGGTAACCAGTCTTTTGTGAGTGTTCAGGGATTCTTCTAGTTCAACATAATGCTCATCTGTTCTGTTATGCAATGCAGGGAGGTGATTTGATTAAGTGGGATAAGGCCAGGGTTGGCTATTATGTAGGAGTTGATATTGCAGAAGGCTCGGTTAGTTCCCCATCACATGAGACATCTACATTATATATATGCATATATAACTACATAAGTTAATGTCATCATACTGTAATATGTGGTTCATAAGTTAGGTTCCTCCTTCTCTATAATATGCCTTCTGTTTGCTTTTCTGTCTAGAGCAGAGTTGTACTGTACATGCCTTTGTCTGGCAGAGTTAATTATGTAACCGGTACTGTAATCATTTGAAAAATTTAAACTAATCTCAAGTAGTGGTAATCAATATATTCAATATATATTTCACTTTATGGTCAGTTAGTTGTTGCGTCCCTGATAAAACCTGAAGATTTATAATTCCAGTCCCGGACCAGAGAAATTTGCGCATCATTTTTTAGTCCACCCCAACCTCCTGTAGGTCTCAACTAGGCAGAAACATATTCAGCACTTTAACCTGTAATCATACTGTGCCCAATTTATTTTGATGTGTTTGCATAACTTTGGAGCTTTGCACTTGCAGATAAAAGATTGCATGACCCGTTATAACGGTGACACTGATCAGCAACGTCGTAAGAAGTTCAGTTTTCCTGCACGGCTTATTTGTGCAGATTGTTTCGAGGTATAAGTAACAATAAATGGTACAAACTACCCTAGTTAACTAAAACCGAACGTGATGCTGTGCTATCTACGCTGAGCAGACAGCAAATGTTTTCGGACATAGTTCCGCAGCTTGATTCAAGTGTTGAATTCTGTATGTAGTTGTAAGACAAAGCATACCAACATATTCATAAGTTTTGCTGGCTGTAGATGATTTCTCTTTATGCTTGCACTTCACCAGGAAGAATATGCGTTATGTCAATGTGTCAGGTCTTTTATTTATGTTTCCTTGCTCATCAACAACTATGAATTCAATTGCAATGCTTCTTTTGTTTTTGTTTTTGTTTTTGTTTTTGTTTTTGTAGACTCGTCTAGATGAGTATTTATCTGATGATGGTCCATTTGACATATGCAGCTGCCAGGTGAGTGACCTAGCTTTATATTCCAGTGAATTAGTATTCCTTTTTCTTATTTTGTTGTTATTATTTGAGTAGTTCAACCGTCTATATGTATAATTTTTTTCTAAGAAGTTTATATCTCTGAATGTTTAATAAAATAAAATAACTGTGAAATAGTGCAAATTTTATTGACAGTTGTCATTCCAACAAAATCTTCCTGGAAAGGTGTTGAAACCTAAGTAGAATTGTTATGCCCACCAAATAAATGCAAGTGCAGTGATCTTTAATCTACTTTGAAGCGATAATGCACCATCAGGAGATTTAGAATGTCTGAATACTAAATGGGTATGATTGTAACAAGCTAACTGTTTGACTATTGATTTCACGTCCCATTCTGACAATCTCTTTATTTATTTAAGTTTGCAATGCATTACTCATGGTCGACTGAAGCACGTGCAAGACAAGCCCTTGCTAATATATCTGCATTGCTTCGTCCTGGGGGCACCTTCATTGGGACGATGCCTGATGCTAATGTCATCATTAAAAGGCTAAGAGAAAGTATGTAACTATCTTGAATTATAGTTTGATTGGTCTCATCAAATTGTGCTGTACTTGTCACAAGATGTGTGATACAATATTTATATCCTCAGCCGAAGCAATGGAGTTCGGGAACAGTGTTTACTGTATTACTTTTGGTGAAGAGTACACCAAAAAGGTATGTGCGCTTATTTATAGTAACTTGTATGGTTATTTTCATTGCTAACTGATTTTTTGTTTTGTTTGCTCAATGGTGTAGAAATTCCCGGCATCCAGACCTTTTGGTATCAAGTACAAGTTTCATTTAGAGGTGACAACAGGATCTACTTCTCAATAATTTATGCCTTCTATAGCTGGCTTGTTTTAGTTTTTTCAAGCGGAACACTGATGTTCACATTATGTTCCCTCAGTTCGTAACAAAGGGGAAAAAGTGAAAATGGCGATATAATTCAAATCTGATTAGAGTGCATTCTCGTGATTTTGCATGCACAGTTTCTAATAGCCTCAGTCCCTACATCGTTGAATGGAACTGAAATGGTGTACATGCACTTACATATGACCTATTTATGAAAAATTCCACACTCTTGTAGGCTAGTGATTGTTTGCAGCAACCTTTGGTGCTTCCTTACACTAGACGCTCTCCTTGCACAGTTTAGAAGTGAATGTCTTCAACATTGTCCTCGAGGAACATACGTCTGTCTTGTTACAACTTTTTGGGTGTTTATTGTCCTGACTCCTTATGCTGTAACCTAGCTGCCTACCTGTTACTTGTCTTCTTTTATGTTTATTTTATTTTCATAAAAATGATAAAATAACTTATTCGGAACAATTCGTTGGCAACATGCAGGATGCAGTTGATTGCCCGGAGTGGGTTGTTCCCTTCCATCTCTTCAAATTACTGGCAGAGGAGGTATGCAATTATTCTATTGCCCAGTCTGCTGTGATGACCTATGCATGTTTTCCTTATTTTCAACAAGTTGATTTCAATTTTTTGGAAATATATTCACGCTATTTTTCTCTATTTTTCTGTTAATGACAGATAGATGCTGATGTTATGCCCAAACCTGTGATCTTTTTGCAGTATGATCTTGAGTTGGTTCTGAGGAAAAACTTCCATGAATTTGTGAATGAGTACTTGCAAAAGTCAGAATTTGGTGATCTCATGCGGAGGCTAGGTGCTCTTGGTGATGGACGGCAGAACCAAAGTAACTACTCCCTCGGTCCCCAAATACATAGCATATAAATTTAGTTAAAAGTCAAATGCTCTCTAAGTTTCACTAATAAATATATAAAAGTGGATATCAACACCAACTATGTTGGACAAATACATTATGAAAATATATATCTTATGGTTGATCTAATGATATGATTTGTTATTGTAGATCTTCTTATTTTGGTATATACTTGTCAAACCTAATGAGCATTGACATTTTGGCTAAATTTATACACCATGTATTTTGGGAAGTGAGTAGACCAACTGTCCTTAGTAAATGTCATTTCACTACCTTAACATAAAATTTTATGCAGGTATATCACAGGATGAGTGGGAGGTATCCTATCTGTACCTTGCATTTGTATTGCGGAAGGTATTAGACACACAATTTCACCATTTCTCACACTGGTACCAACTGAAACCACATACCTATACCTTTGTGTACTGAAATGTTCTCGTTCCTCAGCGAGGCCCCCCGTCCTCTCAGCGGAGAGTCAGCAACGCTAACAGAGGGAAGACATTCCTCGACGAGGAGGACATCGAGGTTCTTACGATATGAAGCAGACTGTGCCATCCTGGAGCTTACTAACAACTTAGTGATTCTATGTTTCACATTGGTTAAAAGAAAGTTGTCTCTTTAGTGGCTCACCTGTTATTTTTCCAATCTGTTGTATAACGTGACTAAGTTTAATGTATAAAAAACATGTTCTCAGTGACTCATGATGTAATTTTGCAATCATGGATAAATATTAGGTGTAGTAAAGCTTTTGAGGTTCAATATGAACTGGAAAAAGTTTGTTAACATGTTTTCCCTTCTATGTGCTCGCATTTTGTACACCTTCAATTCCTAAAATGTTGGGCTTCAGCACTGTCCGAAGCATGTAACGGATAAATGGTTTGATGATTTAGATGGATTGCAGATTGGAAACCAGATATCCACGCATGGTGATACTGGAACTCTAGTTACAAGCAAATTCATGCAATCAGTTGTAGGATTAATGAAATATTTACTGCACTGTAGAAAAATCAGCTGCTCTCTCCGTCCAAAAATAAGTGTCTCAAGTTTGACATACATTTCTTTTTGATAAAGTTGAGACACTTATTTGTGCACGGAGTGAGTACTACATAGTTTTTTTTACCTTGAGCATTTATTACCCTAGACGATCTTAGCTGAATCGCTAGTCACCAAAACATCGACAAAGTCTGGAGCGTTCCCCATCCAAGCAATGGCAGGCTTTTGTGCTAGAAACGTAGGGCGCCGGAGGGAGCTTCAGCCACTTCATTACAAAATCTGTGACAATGATTAAAACGAAATTTAGGTGGAGACAGGACTTGATCTCCCGGATGAGAACACCATTCAGACTGTATGTCATACTTGAATTGGCTGCTTGCACTAAGTACTATCTGGATGTTTATGAATCAGATTCTGTGAGCATGGTGTCAGTACCTCCAGTCCGTCGCCCATCTAGTGCCGTATGTAGGCTGCAGCACATCTTTGTGCATGAGAGGCCCTTCCAGGGCTCCAGCTCCTACAACTTGCTGTCACTGTCTCGCACAAAGAAGCCTCAGCCAGCGACCTTCGAAGTTTTGTTAGGTGTCGTTTAAGTCAAATTCATTCTTTTCTGACACCTCCCTGGCAATGTCTAGTACTGTTTGAAATGGCCAACTGGAGTTGATTATTGCTAGTTTTTTTTTGTCTTACTAGTTACTACACCTTTGGATCAATGTCCAATCATAATCATCCACCTAATTCCAAGTGGAGTACAACACAATGACTGGAAAATACATTTGCCGGATCCTTGCAATTTCTAATACTACATCAATTTTGGGCTTAGTCATGTACTTATGTGTACTCTTGGACGACTGGGATTTACGGCAATTTCAGCCAATAGTTGATTTTTGCTAAATGTATTAATTAAGTCGTCTGTGATATTCTTATGTCTTAATCGACGCCTTGAGCCATGCGATGTTCAGACTCACGTAGGGGTAGAGCAAAACAGCAAGGTACCACAATAGTCTTCAGGACAAAATCTTCCTTTCCTCATCTAAATTGAAGATATCCATCAGCATTTCTTTTGCATTTTCGCAATTCAGCTAGAAACCTTAGTTTTTGCTTCTACCGGAATCACATTCGATCACACATCTAACGCCCATATCCATGCTTCACCCTAGCGATTGCCAATTAGCCTGGAACACAAGATACATACTGATACATGTCTTTTATTATACTGGTCTCAACTCTCAAGACTCTGAAAGCTCTGACTGACACAGTATGGCAAGACGGACGCTGTACATTACAACTGTAGTTCTTAACAACACAACAACCATAGTTCTTAACAACACGACAGACAAGTTATTTTCGACAGATTTAAGCCACAATCGGCACCAAGATGGTTTGGCCTTCCATATCTCACTCAGGCCCTCTTGAACAGAACAACTAAGATGACCGCCATAGCAAGGGCCAGGAATGATCCACCAGCCGCCAACTCGGCGAAAGAAGGGGAGCTCCCCGTTTTAGCGGATGAGAATGGTCCAGCCTCAGTTTCTGCTGGGTTGTGGAACATGTCTTGGAAAAAACTAGTTATGTTGTCAACCATCTCCATCATTGTCTTCTTCGCATTGTCCACAAAGTCCAATAGAGGTGAGCCCGTAGGTAGTTCTCCAAGGGATGCAGAGGATGCGTCTTCAGATTTCACTATTGACTCTGACTCTACTGAGCTAGTATCCTCAGGAGAAGTATTAACCAGAGCTGTGCCAAACGAGAAGATAATAATAATGGTCATAAAGTACCCTCAAAATCGGTCAGTAGTGGTCATAGAGTCCGCACAAAAAATTTAATAGAAGACGTAACTTCAAGTATAGAAAAAGGTGAATCTTACTTTGCTGGTGACTCTTGTAAAATTCCATAACCTTCTCGTTTCTCAGCACTGCGTCCCATACATTTTTATCTGATGCAAGTGAGGCAACAACGCTCTGGGTATCAAGACAAAAAACACAAGTAAAGAAGCGGGGGTATCAGAATGACTCAGCTGAACCAAATCTTACTATGCTATATATAATTGATTGCCTGGAATAAAATATCAAATGACAAGGTGCCCTACTTCTAGACATAATGCAAATAAAAAATAAAATCACATTCCATACAGAATTCATTAACATTCTGAACTAAAACTTGCTATGTTACGATATACGATTAATCAGCTGGCACAAATTATTTAATTATGACAAGGTGCCATGCTTCTGGAAACTATGCAACTTAAAAATAAAAATGAAAATACAACATCCCATACAAAATTCAGTAACACTACAACAAACAAACTAGAAGTACACGATCTACCAAAATTATCAAGGACACAGAAAAAACAATAATAACAAGCTATAAACTGATTGGTGACAACTAATGTGCTATAAACATAATCTCTTTCCAAAAGCAACTTCAATTAAAAATTATGAGTATAAAAAGCCAGTAAAGAACAATGCAATATGTGAAGATGGTATTACCAGCTGACTGAATGAAGATTAACCACAAAAGGTATTAGAGTTACAGACCTGAGCCTCCGAGCTTGATTTTAACAATGTAAAAGCCTGCACTACATGTCCTGGCATGGCAGGAATTAATGCATCAGCTCCCAGCTTGCTAAGATCTTGATCATTTTCCTTAACAACTTGTACTGGAGTCTCCGAAAAATAAACCCTACAAATAATTATTTTGTGAAAGATATTAAATAACCACCCTGAAATGATAGATTAATATGTATGCAGAAAAAACAAATATGTGCATATGCAACAGATTGTGGACAATTAAGGTAGCAAATATGTGCATACTTGAAAAAAGAAATGGTTTTGCTATTTCTCGGGCGAATATTTCCAAGTCAACGATAAGAACCATCCATTTGACCATAAAGATCCATGCAAGTCTAAAGCGATGAGAATATCTTAATTAGATGGCTATAACTGCTGTCTGAGAAACAACTATTTCTAAGTCAAACTGACAAATAGAACACAACATTTTTAAGGGATGCACAGAAAGATTTCTCCTGCAACACAGAAGGGAGAATCCGCAGGGTCCTAGGGATGTGACAATATCATATAACCTATTCAAGGGTTAGGTTGAACTGGCCAACTGGAGCAATATAAGGGAAACCAACTGGAGTAGCCTTCCTGTTGACTACTAATATATTGGGGCAGTGATCCTGGAGTTCTTAGAAACGATCGTAGAATGGAACAATGATTTTGATGACAGTTCGAAACACAAAAGGTCCGAACTTCATAGCATATTTATTATATTTTGACACTGATATTCATTTCTGATTTGATTGCACGAATTGAACAATCCTCTCAACTAAACCATAATAGATTTGAATCTGTAAACATATATGAGAATCTTCTCTTTATCCTGAAGTAAATGAAGTGAAGTCGTCACCCCCAGTTACAATAAAAAAGCACCATATTTAGGCAGCACGAATCTAATTCATAATCCTTCACAAGTCAATTAGATGTCATCAAATCAGGACGAGCATAGTACCAATAAAGCATGGTCCACACCGCCGGCAATCGCCCAAATCAATCAGAAGAACCACATACGTAATTGTCCCCAAGAATAACCAGGCATATCCGACCAATTCGCCCTCCATTCGACAAATCCGCATAAGAAACGTCCCCAAGTCTAGATTTTTCACCTGTCTATAGCGTCCCTGAGCTCAGTGGTGGCCTCCTCGGCTTCCTCCAGCGACGGCGGCGCGAACACCAGTCTCGGGCCCCCAGCCACCGCTTCATCCGCATCGGAAACCGCCGCGTCCCGCCAGTCCGCGAACTCCCAGTCATCCATCTCCCAGGAGGAAGCCCACTGCGAGCCGGCCGGCGCAAAGGCGGGGATATCCCCGGCCGCGGACACCAGCGAGGCCGCCGCGGCGGCCTCGGCGGCGGGGGCCGTCGCGAAAGCCGGGGCGACGTTGCGGAAGCGTCCTCCGGCCGCCGCCGCCGCCGCAGCGCCTCCGGCGAGGCCGACCTTCGCGGCGGTGCGCATCACGCCTCCTCCCATGGCTCCCCCGCTCCTCTCCCGGTGGCGTCTCGCCTCTCCTCTCCTCTTCTCCCTCCTCCCTTACGTCTGCGTCGTCAGAAAAAATGCAGAAGATACCCTGTACTTTTCTGATGATATGGATAAGGTATTTCTCAAGTTGAAAAAATGTAGGAAAACTGATACGTAATAAAAATAATAAAAATAAATTTGGAGGGTATTTCGTGCGAGATAAGAGCAGAGCTTGACTTCGATGCGAAGTTATCCAGACGCGGAGTAGAGAGTGACACGTGGGGCATGTGTAACCGAGTCTTCACCTGCCCCGTCAAAAAAAAAAGAGAGTCTTCACCTGCCGACAGCCCGGTTTCCCAAAACGTACTGTATTAAACTGAACTCCAAAAAAAAAAAGGATTCACCCGCCATGGGACCTAGCGCTCTCACGTTCTAGGGTTTTAGACCGCCGCCGCCTTGCGACGCAGGTTTTTTTTCTCGTCTCCAACCGCCGCGACCGTCGACGCATCGTGTTCTCGGTGTGTGGGGTCTCGCCTGCGGGTCTCTCCGTGGCTCCTGCCTAGGGAAGGTGAAGGATTGGCCATGTCAGCCTCAACGTCCAGCTCAGCGACTCACACGGATGGACCAGGGAAAAAGGCGGGGGAGGGGATCTACGATCTTCTACAACGATTAGGGATTGAAGAGGATGAGTTCGAGGACATGGTGTTTGAGGAACAGGAGGATGCGTCGAAGGATGGTCTGAAGGGGATGGCGCTGGCTAGGATACACACATCGAATTATTTCAGTACCCAAACTTTTGAACAACATATGATGATAGCTTGGAGCCGAGCTCGGGAGATCGAAATCCACCATCTGGAAGGAAATTTGTTTACAGTTCAATGCTTCTGTTTGGGAGATTGGTTGAAGGTGGAGAGAGGGGTCCGTGGCTATTCAGACAATCTGTAGTGTGCATTGAAGCTTATGATGGTTTTTCTTCTACATATAATTTGGATCTGAATTATTTTAGTACATGGATTCAAATTCACAAAGTTCCGGTGGGATATAGGAACAAAGCTCTTCTCACAAACATGACTGAAAAGAAGGTTGGAAAGGTTGAAGAGGTGGAATTAGATGTGAAGGGTGCAGGTAATTTTGTCAGGGCAAAAGTGCAGTTGGATGTCCGTGGAGTTTTGGCCCGTTTCTCTCTTTGTCTAGGGCTGGACAGAGAGAGGTGTTTCAAATAAAGTTTGAGAAAATGCCACGGTTTTGTGGTGCCTGTGGTAGAATTGGTCATGGTCACCTGGAATGTGGATCAGGTGAACATAACGAAAATGATCTGAAGTGGGGAGATTGGCTAAAAGCTGAGAGAGATACTTGGCATCGCAAAGGTTTTGCTGGAGACCGAGGTGGTGGGAGAGGATCTCGGGGTGGCCGTGGTTTTGATATGGGGGAAGAGGGCGTGGATAGCCACCTCATGCCGAGGAGGCGAACCATCAAGGCAGCTGGAGGCATAATGCCCTCCAATATAAAGATGGAAGAGCTGTGGTGGATGCTGCGCTGCTGGATACGGCGACCAGCCCGCTGAAGGACAATATGGAGTTGGATGGTAAGGAGGCTCCTAATGGTGGAGCAAAACGTGGGCTGTTGGATAAGTTTAACCTTACCAGGGTCCCCGTGGGCAATATGATTAGTCCGCCTGCTCTAACCATGTCGGAGATAAATCAGAAGGGAGGTGACCTTCCACCAATTGAAGGAGCTGGGAATGACAGAAATAAACGTTCAAAGAAGACTGGAGCTGACTCCTCTTCACTAGGATCAGCGGGTTCCCGAGAGGAGCCTGCCCGGTCGCAATGAGGATCCTCGTTTGGAACTGTCGTGGTTTGGGTAATATTGCGGCAGTCCTAGCGCTTCTTGATGTCTTGAGGCGAAATTACCCCGATGTGGTGTTCTTGTCGGAGACCCACTTGGACCGCTATCCGGCTGAGTGTTTACGTAGGAGGATGAGAATGGATTTCAGCATAATTCAACCTAGTGATGCGAGACATGGTGGGATTATTCTGATGTGGAAGCAGGAAATAAAGACCCATCAAATTTTTGCGTGTCCAAACTATATAGATGTCAAGTTTGATGAAGGGAATAATAAGGAGTGGAGGTTTACTGGGATGTATGGTGAATTTAAATGGGCGGAGAAGTACAAAACATGGGAGAGAATGACTAGTATACATCAGCAAAATACTTTGCCCTGGCTTGTGATGGGGGACCTGAATGAAATCTTGTACTGCCATGAGAAGGAGGGGGAAAATATAAGACCTGAAAGGTACAGTAAAGCTTTTCATGATGCTCTTGATGTTTGCAATCTAGAGGACATTGGGTATGTCGGAGATCCCTTTACGTGGCATAGAGGGGAAATTATAGAAAGACTGGATAGAGGCCTTGCAAATAATGAGTGGAGCATGATGCATCCGAGTGCAGCAATAATCCATCTGGAGTACAATCATTCGGACCACCGCCCCCTCTTACTGGATACCGATTTCTATGTTGTTCCGCAAGGCATAGAGGGACAAAACAACTAAATTTTGAGGCGAGATGGCTCAAGGAAGAGGGTTTTCGAGACGTTGTCCAGGAACAGTGGATGGCAGCGACGAATCACGCTCCGATCGACGTCCTCGCACGCTTGCGGGCCATGCATGCTGGGCTTCATGCATGGGATGCCCGAGTTCTGAAAAGGCCCAAAAAGCTGCTCCGGCAAGCCCAGAGAGAACTGGATAATATGATGAAAGGACCAATTACGAATATTTCGGAAAATAGGAAAGATGAGCTAGCCAGGCTTATTGAAAAGTTGCTTGAACAAGAGGAGATTAAATGGAGTCAGCGTGCTAGAGCTAATTGGTTACAGGAAAGGGATAAAAATACTAAATATTTCCACAGTTTTGCTAGCCAAAGGAGAAAAAAGAACCTGATTAAACAATTAAAAGACCCAGCGGGTCAAGTTGTGGAAGGTACAGATGCACTAGATCCAATTATCGTCCAATATTTTTCTAAACTTTTCATGTCTGATGATACAGTTCTTGATCCAGAATTTCTAGACAAGATTGTCCCAAAGGTGACAGATGAGATGAATGCAAAATTGATCGCTCCCTTCTGTGCGGAGGATGTTAAAAAAGCAGCATTCAGTATAGGTGATCTGAAAGCCCCTGGCCCCGACGGGATGCATGCCAATTTCTATAAAAAGTTTTGGCACCTCGTCGGTGATGATATTACGATGGCTGTTCTCAAGGCGATTAATGATAGGGTGATCCCAGCTGGCTGGAATGAAACTATTATTGTGCTTATTCCTAAAGTTGATAACCCGAAGGAGGTCTCACAATTTCGGCCCATATCCCTTTGTAACGTTGTTTATAAAATTATCTCCAAGGTAATGGCGGTAAGGTTGAAGGTGATTCTTCCGGATATTATTTCTCCCACTCAGAGTGCTTTTGTGCCTGGGAGATTGATCACTGATAATGTGCTGGTGTCCTATGAATGTGTTCATACTATAAAGAACAAAAGAAAGGGCAAGACTGGCCTTTGTGCGGTTAAACTGGATATGCATAAAGCCTATGATAGAGTAGAGTGGAATTTTCTGCAAAACATGATGACAAGACTCGGCTTTCACCTAGATGGATCGAGTTGGTTATGGCTTGTGTCACTTCTGTCTCTTGCTCGGTGAGATTCAATTCACATATGACTGAGGAGTTTATACCGACAAGAGGCATCCGACAAGGGGACCCTATTTCCCCTTATTTGTTTCTGTTATGTGCGGAGGGTTTATCAAGTCTTTTTGTGCACGCTGAGGAGATTGGTGGTATTGAAGGGATCAAGGTGTGCAGAAATGCACCATCAATGTCACACCTTTTATTTGCTGATGATTCTTTGATTATCTTAAAAGCAGATTTGAACAATGCAATCTCGTTGCGACAAGCTCTTGATACTGACTGTGCAAATTCAGGACAAATGGTGGGTTTGGCTAAATCTAGTATATTCTTTAGCCCGAATACCCATGTTGATGTGAAGGTGGCTATGTGCAATACTCTCAATATTGATACGGAGGCTCTCTCGGATAAATATCTGGGGTTGCCGGCTATTGTTGGTGCGGATAGGAGTGACTGTTTCTTGCATTTTGTGGAGAGAGTACTTCAAAGGATTAAGGGTTGGAAGGAGAAATTTCTATCAACTGGCGGCAAGGAAATTCTTATTAAAGCTATCATCCAAGCCATCCCAGTGTATGCTATGTCTGTCTTTCTTCTTCCCAAGAATATTTGTAAAAAAATCACGGATATTATTTCACAATTCTGGTGCGGTGATGACGATCAAGGGAAAAAAATGCATTGGTACGCATGGTGGAAGCTGTGTTTTCCAAAGAAGGATGGTGGCATGGGGTTTCGTGATTTACACTCTTTCAATTTAGCCATGCTTGCTAAACAGGTTTGGAGGCTACTTGATGATCCAACCTCTCTATGTGCTAAAGTGTTATCTGCTAAATATTATCCTAGCGGAGATATTCTTCAGGCGGGACCAAAAGCTGGAGCTTCCTTTACTTGGCAGAGCATTGTAGCAGGGATTCAAACGTTCAAAAGAGGATGCATTTGGAGAGTTGGTACTGGAGTGTCTATTGATATCTGGAAAGATCCCTGGATTGCTTGTGGTCTGAACAAGAGGGTTATAACACCAAGAGATGGCTGCTTATTAACAAAAGTTTCCGAGTTGATTGACCCTACCTCCGGAGTCTGGGATCAACAGTTGGTTACAAATATTTTCCATCCTATTGACGCAAATCGGATTTTGCAAATTCAGTTAAACCCTGATGGTTTTGATGACTTCCTAGCTTGGAACGGCACCAGAACGGGGAAGTTCACAGTCAGGTTAGCTTACCACACCGAATGGAGGCATCAGTTCAAACGGTACTTGTAGATCCCTCATTAGTGCTACCCGGCTGGATAACCCAATTTGGAAAATTCTATGGAAATTGAAGGTGTCAGCAAAGGTGAAGACTTTCTGTTGGCTTATTCTCCATGGTATTATTCCTCTAAAAGAAATTCTATCCGGGAGACACATCGGAACGGATGATCAATGCCCGGTCTGTAAATCTGATAGAGAAGATATCATGCACATGTTATTCAATTGTCAGGGGGCAGTTTCGATTTGGAGAGGACTGGATATGGAGGGCGTGATTAATAATGCCAAGATCCCAGGGAGATCGGGTGTGCATGCGTTTGAGTCTCTTATCAAACTGCAAACAGCCGCAGTCCCAGGTTTCTCTACCATTCATGTTAATAACCTTATTGCTACAGCTGCTTGGTATATATGGTGACTCAGAAGGAAGCAGTCACATGGTGAGCAAGTTCCTCCTATACATAACTATGTCACATCAATTCAGGCCATAACAGCGAATGCGGCGCGGTCGCATACTCCTTCAAATTCACTTTACAAAGTTCTTTGGACAAAACCAGCTGGCGATACAGTGAAGCTTAATGTAGATGCAGCATTCTCAGTTGAGGAAGAAGCAGGTGCAGTTGGTGCGATTCTTCGGAATAGCCAGGGGACTTTTATTGCTGCATCTTCAACTTTCATACCGCATGTGCCATCAGTTCACATGGCGGAGGCACGGTCTAACCCTTGCGAATGACTTAGGGTATATTTCAATTGATGCGGAATCGGACTCCCTTGAGGTGGTGCAGTTATGTTCGGGAGAAAATAGAATTTGAAGTGATGCAACGGCATTATATGCTGATATCTTCGCAAAGGCTGGGGCAATTGGAAAAGTCACCTTCCAACATTGCGGGAGGGAAGCCAACACAGTAGCTCATACTTTAGCTAGAAAGAATTTCATCTCTAAAATTTACTGTACTTGGGTCGATGAACCCCCAGACTTTCTCCTCCAACCTTTCTTAGATGATGTAACTATTGTTTGATAAAGGCGGCAGGTTTCAGACATACTCTTTCCCTTTCAGGGTACCTACGGGGACTGGAAGGGTTTTGATGAGGCGGCCTGCCGACCTAATATATGGTGGTTTAAATTTCAAAAAAAAAAACTGAACTCCCAAAATGTTTACTCAAAACGTAGAGTACTTTCTAACTTTTCTTGTACATATACAAGTATATAAATACTGTATGTTCTTTTATTTCAGTATGTATGTTCTTTTATTTCGGTATGTATGTTGTTTATTTATATACGTACTTCACATTCAAAACATTTGTAAATCGTTAAAGGGTAAAAACTACATAAATAGTTCTAGCACGGATCCATTTAACAGCTCTATTTAATATCCCTATTAAATAATTTTATTTCCTTATAATTAAAGACGGTATTACGAAGGTTTTCTCTTTATATGACTTACTATATTTGAGTCATAAGAATCCCGTAGTATAAAGTGGTATACTAGAGAGACACATGGCTGGATTTGTTATCACACACACAAACAACAAATACACCCTCAAAGCGCTACGATGTTGGTCGAAAGTTCACCCTCATTCTATCGGGTGCCCTTCTTTTCCAGGCTTGGTAGTATCGGCCATGGCATCGGTAGTACCACTTCATGTTGTGTATTCTACGGCCAACGCCTTGGCAGGCAGCGACAGATCCAGGTTCTCAAACTTGAATGTTAAAAAAAAATTGGCTACTCTATAAAGGGTTCAAATAGCTAAAATTTAAAAAGTTTAGAACAAATTAGAGAAGAAGTAATACACAACCATAATATCTTAAGCTTAGATTGATGTTAAGTACTTATTTTGTTCAAAACTACAACACCATTGACACATACACTATTATGTAATATATACATATGATTTGTTTGCCAAAAATTTGGGTGTGCACTTGCACACACATGCACCTATGTGGATCCATCCCTGTTGGCAGGGAGTTGTACCGGAAATCGCCTCCATTTTAGGAGCGGTACCACTGGTTGAAGTACCGCTCTAACTACTGGTCAAGGTCCTAAAGCCAGGGTTATAGTTCCTAGTTGCTCTCCTTTGATGCCCATTGTTCCAAGGTTAATCTTCAGAGGTGTCGCTGCCCATGAGTCCATGACAGTTTCTTGGGACCGACCAAGTCCCACCATCTATTTGCCACCTCGTACTAGGTATCAAGGTGGATGTGAAGGGGATCGTGTGTAGAAAACAAACATTTTCCTAGCAACGAGAACACTAAACTAGTCAAGATCTATACTATGCAGATATAGAAGTACGAACGGAGATCGGAATACATACCCTTGTAGACCGAAAGCGGGATTACGTTCCCGCACGAACGTTGACGATGAAGACCGACGAAGCCGACCTCAAGGTCGTGTAGAGGAAGTAGACCTTACAGTACCGCTAGCGCAACACCTCGCAGGATGTCACACACATACGGTGGAGACGACGGCATCCGAAGCTCCAATCCAAGACGAGCAGCGGAAGACTTGGACCGGAACACCAGCAGCGCGGCAACGGGCTATGGTGGAGAGACCCCTTCACAACTCGGTGCAACTCCGACAAAAGGAATCACAAAATCGAGAGAGAATTAGGGAATTAATTGGTGAATTAAAAGTCCAGGGGTGCCCCTTCTTATATAGGCTCCTAGGGGGGAGCCAACTTGCCAGCCAGGCAATGCGGGACTATCCCACATTCCTGGTGCGGAAGCCCTTGGTGCGTCGGCCCCATGGTGGGCCCCTTTTGGCCCACCTAGGCCGACCACCTTGCTCCCACCGAATTCCCTTGAGGATTTTCCCCCTCTGGGCCTTCTTTCAACCAGAAGGCCCATTTAGCGAAATCGGACTAAATAAATTCGAAAATAAATATATAAAATCATATTTGAACATTAATTACACTAATTAATATCAAACATATTATATATAATTTATTCTAGCTCCGAAAACTATTTCGTCGCTGCCCGATCTCCATCGGACCCTTCCCGGGACGTTCCCGGTGATCTCTTTCCTTTCCGGTTGTCTTGTCAAACCCCTTAAGTGTGTTACCCTAGCGGTTCGATATAATAACAGGTATGATCGAGACTCCTCTCTGATCAACGACTAACTCGTAGGCCTGGACCCCATGAATTAATCCCTGTAATATAACGAATGACTCTCATCTATCAAAATTGAACGTTAAGTCTTAAACCCTTTGTCATGACGATACTTAGCGTGTCTGAGCGTCGTTCTCAGATATCTCCATATCTAGCTGACCTCGTTACCGACATCGCTATCTTCTACTCGTCTATGATTTCATTTCTCCGTGACCTAGTCACATGCTTGCATGCTCATTAGACATAATCTCACCGAGTGGGCCCTAGAGTATCTATCCGGCTATACGCAATGACAAATCCCGTTGTTGACCGCTCGTCTCAACTACCCCCTTCCGATACCCAAAAGTATCACCTACCATTGTCACACTATATAAGATATGACGTTTGGTGCGATCAAAGTATCTTCCAGGGATAACAACAAGAGTTGATCTCACGGCCTTAAGGCGTAATGACTACATCCTACAAAGATGGGTATGTCCATCATATCGTTCCACCAACGACATGACTTTCATTGCCGACCGACGCTATGCCCTATGATCGGAAAACCTCGATCATCAATCGCGCAACGAAACTAGTCTTAGTAGAGGCTACTAGGGACCTGGTTGTTTATCGTATCACACATGTATTAATGTTTTCGCTTAATACAGTTATAGCATGACACAAAACGTATTATAAACAATCGAGATATGATAAAGAAATACACTTTATTAATTGTCTCTAGGGCATATCTCCTTCAGGATGGTGCGTCGTGAAGGGTAGTTCAGTTCCAGTTGTTGGTCTTTGGAGGTGATCGTGAAAGGAATATGCTCAAGAGGCAATAATAAAGTGGTTATTAACTTATTCCATGTTTATGATAAATGTTTATTTCTCATGCTAGAATTGTATTAACTAGAAACGTTAATACATGTGTGACTAATGAACAAATAAGAGTTCCTAGTAACGCCTCTCGTTTAACTAGCTCGTTGATTAACTGATGATTAAGGTTTCCTGATCATGAACATTGGATGTTGTTAATAACGGGATCACGTCATTAGGAGAATGATGTGATGAACACACACCCAAATTAAGTATAGCAATGCGATCAAGTCATTAAGTTTACAGTGTTGTACTAACCATACAAAGTAATCCTAATCTTTAGACCATGAGATCATGTCAATCACTAACACCGGAAGAATGCTTTGATAACATCAAAAGTCGCACCGTAACAGGGTGACTATCAAGGTGGCGTTGGGTATTCTTAAAGTATTGGTTGAGTCTCATGGATCAAGAAGTGGGATTTGTAATCCATATGACGGAGAGATATACTCTAAGCCCTCTCGGTGATATCACATCGACACAGCTTGCAAGCACGTGACTAGATCACAAGGATGTCGTATCTGAAGGGGATCGTGTGCAGAAAACAAAAATTTTCCTAGCAACGATATCCTTAAGCTAGCCAAGATCTACACTATGCAGATATAGTAGTACGGCGGAGATCGGAATACATACCCTCGTAGACCGAATAGCGGGGATTACGCTCCCGCACAAGCGTTGACGACGAAGACGACGTAGCCGACCTCTAGGTCGCGAAGAACTCGGCGCGAAGAAGACGACGAAGATGACCTCGAGGTCGGGTGGAGGTGAAGGGGATCGTGGGCAGAAAACAATAATTTTCCTAGCAACGATATCCTTAAACCAGCCAAGATCTATTCTATGCAGATATAGTAGTACGAACGGAGATCGGAATACATACCCTTGTAGACCGAAAGCGGGGATTACGTTCCCGCACAAACGTTGTCGATGAAGACCGACGAAGCCGACCTCAAGGTCGTGTAGAGGAAGCAGGCCTCCGAGTACCGCTAGCGCAGCACCTCGCAGGGAGTCGCACACGTACGGTGGAGACGACGCCTCCGAAGCTCCAGTCCAGGACGAGCAGCGGAAGACTTGGACCGGAACACCAGCAGCGCGGCAGCGGGCTATGGTGGAGGAGATCCCCGACTCCTCTTGCTCGGCGCGGCTCCAACTTGGGAACCACGAGATCGAGAGAGAAATCAGGAATTAATTGGTGAATTAAAAGGCTGGGGGTGCCCCTTCTTATATAGGCTCCCAAGGGGAGCCAACCTTGCTAGCCAAGCCATGTGGGACTATTCCCACATGGCTGGTTCGGCCAAGGGGGGGGCGCCGGCCCCCTGGTGGGCCCCTTGTGGCCCACCTAGGCCGGCCCCTAGGCTCCCACCGAATTCCCCAAGGGGGTTTCCCCCCTCTTGGGCCTTCTTTCGTCCGGAAGGCCCATTTAGGGAAATCTGCCTTAATAAATTCGAAAATAAATATATAAAATCATATTTGCATATTAATAACACTAATTAATATCAAACATAATATATAAAATATTTCCTAGCTCCGAAAACTCTTTCGGCGCTGCCCGATCTCCATCGGACCTCTCTCGGGACTGTCCCGGTGATCTCCTTCCTTTCCGGTTGTCTTGTCGAAACCCCTTAAGTGTGTTACCCTAGCGGTTCGATATAATATCAGGTATGATCAAGACTCCTCAATGATCAACGACTAACTCGTAGGCCTGGACCCCCTGAATTAATCCCTGAGATATAACAAATGACTTTCATCTATCAAACCTGAACGTGAAGTCTTGGACCTTTTGCCATGGCGATACTTAGCATGTCCGAGCGTCGTTCCATAGATATCTCCATACCTAATCCCGACCTCGTTACCGACGATGCCATCTTCTACTCGTTCATGATCCCATGTCTCCGTGACCTAGTCACATGCTTGCAAGCTCATTAGACATGATCTCACCGAGTGGGCCCGAGAGTATCTATCCTGCTACGCGGACTGGCAAATCCCGCTCTTGACCCCTCGTCTCAATACTCCTTTCCAATACCCAAAAGTATCACCGTTATTGCCATACTAAATAAGATACGACGTTTGGTGCAATCAAAGTATCTTCGGGGAATATCGATAAGAGTTGATCTCACGGTCAAAGGTGTAATGACTATGTTCTCCAAAACTGGGTATGTCCATCACATCACTCTCCAGCGATATGACTCTCATTGCCGACCGGCGCCATGCCCCATGACCGGGAAACCTCGATCATCAATCGCGCAACAAAACTAGTCTTAGTAGAGGCTACTAGGGACCTGGTTGTTTACGTATCACACCCGCATTAATGTTTCCGCTTAATACGGTTCCAGCATGACACAAAAACCTATTATGAACAAACGAGATATGATAAAGAATACACTTTATTAATTGCCTCTAGGGCATATCTCCTTCAGTCTCCCACTTGCACTAGAGTACAAATTAATCTAGATTACAACTTGGTAAAAGCCTAACACCCATAGCTAACTGGTGTTGTTCATGCTTATCAAGCGGGAGAGGCTTCGTCAGCGGATCTGCCACATTCAGATCCGTATGCACTTTGCAAATCTTCACATCGCCTTCCTGTACGTATTGACGTATCACGTGGAAGCGTCGGAGAATGTGTTTGGCGGTGGAGTGAGTCCTTGGCTCCTTGGCGTTCGCAATGGCACCCGTATTGTCGCAGAAGAGGACCACGGGGTCTTGCACGCTCGGGAACACTCCAAGTTCGATGAAGAACTTCCTCAGCCACACAGCTTCATTCGCGGCCTCGCAGGCAGCAATGTACTCCGACTCCATTGTAGATTGTGCGACTATGGGTTGCTTCCCACTTCTCCAGCACACGGCGCCTCCATTCACCTTGAACACGTAACCTGTCTGTGACTTACAGTCATCGGGGTCTGAGCAGAAACTTGCATCTACGTAACCCGTTACGCCAAGTTCCTCATCGCAGCCACCATACACAAGGAACATTTCCTTTTTCTTATTGAGATACTTAAGAATGCTCTTAACAGCTATCCAATGCGGCATTCCAGGATTACTCTGGAACCGGCTTGTCAAACTTAGAGCTAATGCCACATCTGGTCTAGTACTCAACATTGCATACATGATCGATCCTATGGCTGAAGCATAAGGATGTTTCGTCATTTCGGCCTTACCCAGTTCCGTTACCGGACACTGCGCCTTACGCAATACCTTATTCTTGATAACCGGCAGAGAACCCTTCTTTGCCTTCTCCATATGAAAACGCTTCAATATTTTATCAAGATAAGTACTCTGACTTAGTGCTAATAGGCGCCTTGATCTATCACGGTAGATCTTTATGCCTAAAACATACGCAGCTTCTCCTAAGTCCTTCATGGAAAACTTACTGTTTAAATATTCCTTCACGCTATTCAGAAGTTCCACATCATTCCCTATTAGCAATATGTCGTCAACATACAGTGCTAAGAACACAACCGAGCTCCCACTCATTTTCTTGTAAATACAGGTCTCTTCCACATTCTGGATAAATCCAAAACCTTTGATTACCTCATCAAAGCGAAGATTCCAGCTCCGAGATGCCTGCTTCAATCCATAGATGGATCGCTGAAGCTTGCACACCTTGTTAGCACTTCCTAGATCGACAAAACCTTCCGGCTGTACCATGTACAACTCTTCCTCAATGTTTCCATTCAGGAAGGCCGTTTTGACGTCCATCTGCCAGATTTCATAATCATAGTAGGAAGCTACCGCTAACAAAATCCGAATAGACTTAAGCATCGCTACCGGTGAAAAGGTTTCATCGTAGTCAATTCCATGAACTTGTCGGAAACCCTTTGCGACAAGCCGAGCTTTATAGACGGTCACATTACCATCAGCATCAGTCTTCTTCTTAAAGATCCACTTATTCTCGACGGCCTTGCGCCCTTCGGGAATATCCACCAAGGTCCACACTTGGTTATCATACATGGATCCTATTTCGGATTTCATGGCTTCAAGCCATTTCTCGGACTCTAGACTCTCCATCGCCTCCTTGTAGTTCGTAGGTTCGTCTTGCTCGACTAGCATGACGGTGCAAACCATATTGCCATACCATTCTGGTGCGATCCGAGATCTACCAGACCTACGAGGTAGACCATCTTCCTCGACAGTTTCTCCCACTCCTTCCACGGAGGACGTTTCCGGAATTGCTTCCGTTGCGCCACTCGGAATCTCGAGTTCAGGATCAACGATTTCATCGAGGTCTACCTTCCTCCCACTTACTCCTTTCGCGAGAAATTCCTTCTCTAGAAAGGCACCGGTCTTCGCGACAAAAGTTTTGCCCTCAGCTTGGTTGTAGAAGGTGTACCCAACGGTTTCCCGTGGATACCCTACAAAAACGACTTTCTCCGACTTCGGTTCGAGTTTGTCGGGATGTAGTTTCTTAACGTACGCCTCACAACCCCAAACCTTCAGAAACGATAACTTAGGCTTGTGGCCATACCATAATTCATACGGTGTCGTTTCAACGGACTTGGACGGATCCCAATTTAAAATGAATGCGGCTGTTTCTAACGCATAACCCCAGAAGGACACTGGCAGATCAGTAAGAGACATCATAGATCGGACACTATCCAGTAGAGTACGATTACGTCGCTCGGACACACCGTTACGCTGCGGAGTTCCGGCGGGCGTAAGTTGGGGCACTATGCCACAACTCTTCAGATGTGTGCCAAACTCAAAACTCAAGTACTCTCCACCGCGATCGGACCGGAGATGCTTGATTTTCCTATTAAGCTGATTCTCAACTTCACTCTGGAATTCTTTGAACTTTTCAAACGTTTCAGACTTGTGTTTCATCAAATAGATATAACCGTATCTACTCAAGTCATCAGTGAAGGTGACGAAGTAACGATAACCATTGCGTGTCGAAACGCTCATTGGTCCACATACGTCTGTATGTATGATCCCCAACAAATCCGACGCCCGTTCAACGAAACCTTTGAACGGTGTCATTTTGCCCATGAGGCATGGTTCATATGTATCGAGGGATCCGAAATCCAACGAGTCCAAGAGTCCATCGGAGTGGAGTCGCTTCATGCACTTTATACCAATATGACCAAGACGGCAATGCCATAAAAACATGGCGGTATCGTCACTACACTTAATTCGTTTGGCCTCTATGTTATGGATGTGAGTACTACGATCGAGATTCAACAAGAATAAACCGTTATTCTCGGGAGCATCAACATAAAAGATATCATTCATATAAATAGCACAATTGCTTGACACTGATTTAAATGAATAACCGTCTTGTAACAGGCAAGACCCACTTATAATGTTTACACTCAAGGATGGCACAAAATAACATTTATTTAAAACCAAAACTAATCCCGATGGTAGATGCAGAGGGAGCGTGCCGACAGCCACCACGTCGACTCTCGATCCGTTGCCGACGCGCATCGTCACCTCATCCTTCGCCAGCCGCCTTCTATTCCGTAACTCCTCCTGAGAGTTACATATATGAGCAACAGAACCAGTATCAAATACCCACGTGCTGCTCCGGGCGGATGTAAGGTACACATCTATAACATGTATATCAAATATACCTTTCTCTTTGTCGACCGTCTTGCCAGACTTCCTATCCTCCAGATACTTGGGGCAGTTGCGCTTCCAGTGACCCTTCCCCTTGCAGTAGAAACACTCCACGCTAGCTCTGGGACCAGATTTGTTAGTCCTGGACTTGGCAGCCGACTTGGCCTCCCTCCGGGACTTCCAGCTCTGCTTTCGCTTGCCACCGGACTTCTTGAAATCAACGGTCTTGTTGACCATCAACAGCGTGTGCTCCTTCTTAATCTCTACCTCAGCAGTCTTGAGCATCACGAACACTTCACCCAGGGACTTAGTCATGCCCTGCATGTTGTAGTTCATGACGAAGCCTTTGTAGCTTGGCGGCAACGATTGCAACACCCTGTCAATCGCCAGCTCATCGGGAATCTGACACTCCAGAGCATTCAGGCGTTGAACGTAGCCAGACATCTTGACTACATGCTCGCTCACACTGCTATGCTCTTCCATCTTGGCTGAGAAGAAAAGCTCAGAAGCCTCATATCTCTCAGCCTTAGCCTGCGGCGCGAAGACAGCCTTAAGATCCGAAATGATCTCAAAGGCGCTCATCTTCTCAAAGCGCTTCTGCAGGTCGGCTTCCATGGCGTAGAGCATGCCACTCTGGACAAAGGCAGAATCCTCCGATCGGGTCTGGAAGACCTTCTTCTCATCCTCAGAGGCATCATCTGCAGGAGGGTCACCTATGGCGGCCTCAATGACGTAGGCCACCCTATGGGGAGTGAGGAGGATCCTCAGGTTGCGGAACCAGGCCATGAAGTTTGACCCATTGGTCTTAAGCTTTTCTTTCTCAAGGAACAGACCTAGGTTAAACGAGGGGCGAGACATCTACAATGGAATTTGCAACAACATAAGACTTTGTTCATAATAATTTTGAGTTATAGTATTTTTAGAAAATAACTGACATAACTCCCACTCAAACGAACATCCCTCCTGGTCGTTTAAGCGATTACACGACCCCCATCCATTGCACCGCCCCTCATCATCAAAGCCGGCGGCACAACTTCAAGAGTAGACAAAATCGTCCGTCACACCAATTTTGTGACTCGTGCTCGGCCTTTCGGCCTTCCTGTTCCGAGGCCATACTTCTGAGTATGCTAGGCTCGCCACCAAAGACCTCCACGCTGACGCTTGTGCAACATGGCTTACACCCACCGTATGCGAACGAAGATATGTCTGACACCCGATCATCACGGCCTGCCTCATAACGTAGAACTTTATTGGTGGTGCGCGTTGGAGGGAGAACACTAGTGGTATTTTGAAGGGATCATCTTATTCAACTACCGCCGTGTAACACACAATCACACACAAAATAAGATGCACACAAAACATCAAATGTAATGCAATGTTATATAGTCCATCGCGCCATTGTCTTCTTGGCGCCCGCAGTTTATAAACAATTTAATAAACCTACCTTGACCATATCACATAGCCCCTGCAAAATAAAGTTAGACGCTTCTACTTTATCTTTTGCATATTTTACGTGGCTTGGGGCTTTCGTAAATAGAACCGCTTCATACCTACGAATCTTATGACCACAACACCGATCCAATAATTGCATGTTTAAGCATCCCTTTCGGGCCCTCCATTGAAAATGCGAAGACCAACTAAAGAGAGAGAAACCGTCACCCGCCAGCCACAGATACGGTACAAGCCGTATGTCAGTAGTGGAACCAGTCTCGCGTAAGCGTACGCGTAAAGTCGGTCCGGGCCGCTTCATCAACTCAATGCCGCTCGAATTTGCAAGTGCACGCTAGAGGGTAGCAAATAACAGGAACGGTGCCCCCGTGCAGAGCACGGGTTCTAACAGCGTACAGCTATATCTTACGATAGATCGGCTCTGATACCACTGAAGGGGATCGTGGGCAGAAAACAATAATTTTCCTAGCAACGATATCCTTAAACCAGCCAAGATCTATTCTATGCAGATATAGTAGTACGAACGGAGATCGGAATACATACCCTTGTAGACCGAAAGCGGGGATTACGTTCCCGCACAAACGTTGTCGATGAAGACCGACGAAGCCGACCTCAAGGTCGTGTAGAGGAAGCAGGCCTCCGAGTACCGCTAGCGCAGCACCTCGCAGGGAGTCGCACACGTACGGTGGAGACGACGCCTCCGAAGCTCCAGTCCAGGACGAGCAGCGGAAGACTTGGACCGGAACACCAGCAGCGCGGCAGCGGGCTATGGTGGAGGAGATCCCCGACTCCTCTTGCTCGGCGCGGCTCCAACTTGGGAACCACGAGATCGAGAGAGAAATCAGGAATTAATTGGTGAATTAAAAGGCTGGGGGTGCCCCTTCTTATATAGGCTCCCAAGGGGAGCCAACCTTGCTAGCCAAGCCATGTGGGACTATTCCCACATGGCTGGTTCGGCCAAGGGGGGGGCGCCGGCCCCCTGGTGGGCCCCTTGTGGCCCACCTAGGCCGGCCCCTAGGCTCCCACCGAATTCCCCAAGGGGGTTTCCCCCCTCTTGGGCCTTCTTTCGTCCGGAAGGCCCATTTAGGGAAATCTGCCTTAATAAATTCGAAAATAAATATATAAAATCATATTTGCATATTAATAACACTAATTAATATCAAACATAATATATAAAATATTTCCTAGCTCCGAAAACTCTTTCGGCGCTGCCCGATCTCCATCGGACCTCTCTCGGGACTGTCCCGGTGATCTCCTTCCTTTCCGGTTGTCTTGTCGAAACCCCTTAAGTGTGTTACCCTAGCGGTTCGATATAATATCAGGTATGATCAAGACTCCTCAATGATCAACGACTAACTCGTAGGCCTGGACCCCCTGAATTAATCCCTGAGATATAACGAATGACTTTCATCTATCAAACCTGAACGTGAAGTCTTGGACCTTTTGCCATGGCGATACTTAGCATGTCCGAGCGTCGTTCCATAGATATCTCCATACCTAATCCCGACCTCGTTACCGACGATGCCATCTTCTACTCGTTCATGATCCCATGTCTCCGTGACCTAGTCACATGCTTGCAAGCTCATTAGACATGATCTCACCGAGTGGGCCCGAGAGTATCTATCCTGCTACGCGGACTGGCAAATCCCGCTCTTGACCCCTCGTCTCAATACTCCTTTCCAATACCCAAAAGTATCACCGTTATTGCCATACTAAATAAGATACGACGTTTGGTGCAATCAAAGTATCTTCGGGGAATATCGATAAGAGTTGATCTCACGGTCAAAGGTGTAATGACTATGTTCTCCAAAACTGGGTATGTCCATCACATCACTCTCCAGCGATATGACTCTCATTGCCGACCGGCGCCATGCCCCATGACCGGGAAACCTCGATCATCAATCGCGCAACGAAACTAGTCTTAGTAGAGGCTACTAGGGACCTGGTTGTTTACGTATCACACCCGCATTAATGTTTCCGCTTAATACGGTTCCAGCATGACACAAAAACCTATTATGAACAAACGAGATATGATAAAGAATACACTTTATTAATTGCCTCTAGGGCATATCTCCTTCAGGAGGAAGTAGGCCTCCGAGTACCGCTAGCGCAGCACCTCGCAGAGCGTCACACACATACGGTGGAGACGACGGACTCCGAAGCTCCAGTCCAGGACGAGCAGCGGAAGACTTGGACCGGAACATCAGCAGCGCGACAGCGGGCTATGGTGGAAGAGATCCCCTCATCCTCCTCGGCGCAACTCCGACAAAGGGAATCACGAGATCGAGGAGAAATAAGAGAATTAATTGGTGAATTAAAAGGCCAGGGGTGCCCCTCTATATAAAGGCTCCCAGGGGGAGCCAACCTTGCCAGCCAGGCAATGTGGGACTATCCCCATTGCCTGGTGCGGCTAGGATGGTGCACCGGCCACCTGGTGGGCCCCTTTTGGCCCACCTAGGCGGGCCATCATGCCCCCCCACCGAATTCCCTTGAGGAATTTTCCCCTCTTGGGCCTTCTTTCGACCAGAAGGCCCATTTAGGGAAATCAGCCTAAATAAATTTGAAAATAAATATATTAAATCATATTAGGACATTAATTACACTAATTAATATCAAACATATTATACATAATTTATTCTAGCTCCGAAAAACTCTTTCGTCGCTGCCCGATCTCCATCGGACCATTCGCGGGACTTTCCGGTGATCTCTTTCCTTTCGGGTTGTCTTGTCGAAACCCCTTAAGTGTGTTACCCTAGCGGTTCGATATAATAACAGTTACGGTCAAGACTCCTCTATGATCAACGACTAACTCGTAGGCCTGAACCCCATGAATTAATCCCTGTGATATAACGAATGACTTTCATCTATCAAATCTAGACGTCTAGTCTTAAACCCTTTGTCATGTCGATACTTAGTGTCTCCAAGCATCATTCTCAGATATCTCCATACCTACCATGATCTCGTTACCGACAACACTATCTTCTACTCGTCCATGATATTATGTCAGCTGGTGACCTAGTCACATGTTTGCAAACTCATTTGACATAATCTCACCGAGTGGGCCCTAGAGTATCTATCCGGCTATGCGGACTGACAAATCCCGCTGTTGACCCCTCGTCTCAACTACCCCCTTCCGATACCCAAAAGTATCACCTATCATTGTCACACTATAAAAGATATGACGTTTGGTGCGATCAAAGTATCTTCCAGGGATAACAATAAGAGTTGATCTCACGGTCTTAAGGCGTAATGACTATGTCCTATAAATATTGGGTATGTCCATCACATCGTTACACCTAACGATATGACTCCCATTGCCGACCGGCGCCATGCCCTATGATCGGAAAACCTCGATCATCAATCGCGCAATGAAACTAGTCTTAGTAGAGGCTACTAGGGACCTGGTTGTTTATCTACCACACCTGTATTAATGTTTTCGCCTAATACAGTTATAGCATGGTATAAAACATATAATGAACGATTGGGATATTGCCAATAAACTATGTTTATTAAGTGCCTCTAGGTCATATTCCCTTCAGTATCACAGAACGAGTAAAGAGTACTTGTCGGGAACGACATCGAACTAGGTATAGATGATACCAATGATCGGATCCCGGACAAGTAAAATATCGTGAGACAAAAGGAATTGGTTATGACGTTTTGGTTCACACGACCACAAGAATCATCGTCGAATATGTAGGAGTCATTACGGATCTCTATATCCCGCTGTTGACTATTGATCGGAGAGGTGTCTCGATCATGTCTACATTATACACAAACCGTAGGGTGACACACTTAAGATTTGTCGACGCTTTTGGGTAGACACGGAATTTCGGAGAAAAGTTTGGACAACGCCGAAATTGTTTTGGGTAATATTGAAATAGTTTAATGGGTTAATTGTCAAAGGTTGCCCATTATTTCTAATAGAATTAACAAATGAAACAAGGGGATAAATGTTAATGTTTGTTAATAGAATCTTGGTAAAAGCTCAACACTCATAGCATCTTGGTGTCTGCTCGCCTCGTGGAAGAGGAATACAGTCAATAGATCTCACACATTGAGACCTATATGTGCTTTGCAACACTTCTATGTCACCTAGTTTGACATCATCCCGTATCTTACGATGACGGTGAAATATATCCCAGTGGATGGAGTGAGACTCGAGCATTCGCGTAGCATGGGACTTAAAAGTCTAAGAGATCTATTAAGGGAACCACCTACGCTCGGAAAACTGCTCAGTCCAATCACACTTGCTACTTCTAAAGTTGCGATATATTTCTATACCTATGTAGATTATACGACAGTGCATTCATATGCGACTTCGCAAACTAACCATGTCTATCTTCAAAATAAAAGGACATCTCCTATATGAGATTTCTAGTCGTATGGGTCAGTGTCATAACTTGCATCATCGTAACCGCTTTACGGCAAGTTGTCTTTCCACTCTTACCCTTTACTAGAAAACATATCTTCAGTTCTCATAGACACTGAAGAATAAACTTAACGTCTGTTCATTGATCCACACAAGGATCACTCTATAACATGTTCTTCAACCAAGAACTCGGGTCACACTAAGTCGAGCTTTCAATCTGATAGCATCTATGTCTGATACATAGATAATGTCGAACATCATTTGATATTACTGAAAAAGCCAAGATAAACTTAATATTTTACCTAGTCATACAAGCAAGAACTCTTTCTTCGTTTGTCCTACTCTGAAACACTTCAGAATCTTGACTTAGGAAATATTCCGACTTAATGTTATTAAGCCCCTTACGATCTATGCAATTATAAATCGGATGCCTAATACTCCTAACTTCATTTCATAGAAAATTTAATAACTTAAATAATCCTTTACACTCTACTAGAGGATCTGTGTCATTCAATATGTCGTTACATACAAAATCACGAATGACACCTAGCTCCCACTCAAATATGCCTTCCGCATATAAGATCAAGGAAAAGCTACATAGCTCCCACTCAAATATGCCTTCCGCATATAAGATCAAGGAAAGCTACTTTGCTCCCACTCACTTCTTTGCAAATATAGGTTTCTTCAACTATTTTGTACAACTCCAAAATCCTTTGATCACATTATCAAAGTGAAGATTCTAGATCCGATATGCTTGCTTTAGCCCATGAATGGACCACCGAAGTTTGCATACATGTTTAGCATCCTCAGGATCACCAACTCTTTCTTAATGACACTATTAAGAAACATGGTTTCCTTATTCATCTATCAATTTCTCATTCGAAATTATAGTGATTGCTAAACGACCCAGAATAGATTTAGGCTTCGCCACTTGAGACAAACTCTCATGTGGTCAACTTTTGAATCTGTCGGAACTGTTTCACGACAAATCGAATCTGCTCAATGTCTACTCTCTAATAAAATTCCATATACTATTAACATCCTAGATGCCATCAAGAAGATCTCCCAAGTCATTACCTGGTAATCGTATATGGATTTTATTTCGGATCATAAATGACTCATCTCCATTTCTCGGACTTAGGTCCACCATATCTTCTTCGTAGTTCGTAGGTCTATCATATTCCATTAATATGACCTTCATAACAAGATTGTCGTAACACACAGTGTGGAACACAACCTCGTATGCCTACGCTCTTAGTATGAGCTCAGAACATCATGATCTTGAATCATCAGCTTTTTCAACCTGTGGAGCCTGACACCGAAAACACTTTCGGTTGCGCCACTCTGATGTCTGGAGAGGAAGTTCACCAACTTC
The DNA here is from genome assembly GCA_026929855.1 of Poa annua. NCBI lineage: Eukaryota > Viridiplantae > Streptophyta > Magnoliopsida > Poales > Poaceae > Poa > Poa annua. The sequence continues at coordinate 74,807,488 of CM049430.1, read as the reverse complement.
GTCTCGCTCTACTTTCTTTCTCACTTATACCCTCAGACAAGAAACTATTTCTTTCGCAAGGTATATCCCGGCAACTGTTTTGCCTACGTCGTGAGACATGTACCCAACTAACTCTTTAGGTAGGGTATACTACAAAGATTAATCCACTTTAGGTTTGGTCACATCGAAACACTAAATTGTTGAAACGACAATCCAGGCTAAAAGCCATGCCATCACTCGTATGGTAGTGTCTCCATGGATTCAAATGGTTTCCCTATTTGCTAACGTGTGTGTTTACGTTTCTACCATATGACTCTAATGATCACAATAATTCGGTAAGAGATTTATTTAGCACACACTATCCGATAGAGTGTAATTACGACGTCCTAACACACCATGACACTATGGTGTTCCATGCGACGTAATTTGTGGAACTCTTCTCACAAGTCTTCTAATGATGTGCCAACATTATAACTCAAATCTTCATTTCCTCGATCTACATCGCGGGAATTTGATTTTCTTGTTAAATTTATTTCCTACTTCATTCTGAACTTTGTTTGATCGAATCAAAATTTCAGACTAACATTCCCCGGAGTGGATATCCATATATCTACTCGGAATATTCATGAAGTCTATGAAATAAAGACTTACACTACACGTTAAAGTACTTCATTGATTCACATACACCCATATGCACGATTCTCAACAAGCTATACTCAAAACGTTCAGTGAAATTCACAAAATAAAGGTCTCCACTACCCGTCAATTACTTCATTGAACCACATACATCTCTATGTATGACTATCAGTAAGTTATATGCCCGCTTTCCGAAAACGGTGTCACAGTTATTTTGCAAGTGTCAAGAGATCAAATCTTAGGACTTGTAGATCCATCCGTTATGGAGCTAATGCATTGACTATAACATTGACATGACTAAACGGTAGTGCCACACATATGTGGTGTCTTTATTAAGTTTGTATCCTTTGACATTAATATTATGAATGTGGGAGCTTCTACCATCTAAATTCAAACCGGGATATGATCATTACTTCATAAATATAGGACACCAAATTTGTCACTATCATGTATGAACAAGTGTCTCGCTAGAGGAGACACACTTGTAACGATCATACTAACATGCGACATAAATAATTTATTCAAATGGTAGATCTAGAGGGAGAGTGTCTATGGCCATCACAACAACTTGACTGCCATTATCAACACGCAATGTCGCCTCATCCTTTCAAGCTACTCAAGCAGTAAACCTGGTTTTCACAAAACATGACTAGTTCAAAACTTAGTCACTACTGCGAGTACTTGCTTAGCTAAAATATTCATAACATGTATATCATATATACACCATCATCATTGATGACTTCCGGCGATCTGTTTCATTTTCTTGGTACTTCCACCGTAATCAAGAACCATGAAGGTGAACGATTCCCCTTACATGACATAGTCTATGACAGAGGATTTGCACTTGGCAACGATGTCTGTCATCCAGTGATTGAGCTGAGCGAGGCGTCTCAATGTTCATTAAGTATGAACATATGTCATTAAGTATGACCGCCACGTGCTCCCTCAATATGTGTATTCTCTTCCATCTTGGTTGAGAAGACAATCAGTCAACGTACTGATAAACTTCATCAACCCAACGTTTGGGGTACCCCGAGTTTAGCGACCATATCATATGTTCACGATCTAAAAAACTCGTACCCACCGTTGGTTCTCTATGGCAGAGATCATAGCATGCACTGGACTATGATGATATCATCCGCACAAAATCTGATAATCCAAATTATCTTTTGTTAGCAGAATCTCCCTAGCGGGTATTGTAACACAAAAAGCTAATGGTTTAAAACAAGGAGTATCCTCAAGCTAAAGTATAAAACTATGAAGTTTGGACCCAATCTTTTAAGTTTCTCAATCGCAGGAATGCGCCTAATTTGAAAAGATGCTATCACAATGGTTAATATCTACAAAGGTTTGCAAAACAGACTCTGTTCATTATATTCTGAGTTCTAGTATTTTAGAAAATAACTATCCGAACTCCCACTCAAACGAACATCCCTCCTGGTCGTTTAAGCGATTACACGACCCCCATCCATTGCACCACCCCTCATCATCAGAGCCGGCGGCACAACTTCAAGAGTAGACAATTGTCCGCCACACCAATTTTGTGACTCGTGCTCGACCTTTCGGTCTCCATGTTCCGAGGCCATATTTCTGAATATGCTAGGCTCGCCACCAAAAAACTCCACGCTGACGCTTGCGCAACATGGCTTACACCCACTGTATGCGAATGACGAGATGTCTGACACCCGATCATCACGGCCTGCCTCATAACGTAGAACTTTCTTGGTGGTGCGCGTTGGAGGGAGAACACTAGTGGTATTTTGAAGGGATCATCTTATATAGCTACCGCCGTGTAACTAATATATACTATATATATAATCACACAATATAAGATGCACACAATACATCAAATGTAATGCAATATGATATAGTCCATTGCGCCATGGTCTTCTTGGCGCCCGCAGTTTATAAACAATTTAATAAACCTACCTTGACCATATCACATAGCCCCTGCAAAATAAAGTTAGACGCTTCTACTTTATTTTTTGCATATTTTACGTGGCTTGGGGCTTTCGTAAATAGAACCGCTTCATACCTACGAATCTTATGACCACAACAACGATCCAATAAGTGCATGTTTAAGCATCCCTTTCGGGCCCTCCATTGAAAATGCAAAGCCAACTAAAGAGAGAGAAACAGGCATCCGCCAGCCACAGATACGGTACAAGCCGTATGTCAGTAGTGGAACCAGTCTCGCGTAAGCGTACGCGTAAAGTCGGTCCGGGCCGCTTCATCAACTCGATGCCGCTGGAATCACAAGTGCACGCTAGAGGGTAGAAAATAACAGGAACGGTGCCCCCGTGCTGAACACGGTTCTAACAGCGTACAACTATATCTACGATAGATCGGCTCTGATACCACTGAAGGGGATCGTGTGCAGAAAACAAAAAAAATCCTAACAACGATATCCCACCGAATTCCCTTGAGGAATTTTCCCCTCTTGGGCCTTCTTTCGACCAGAAGGCCCATTTAGTGAAATCAGTCTAAATAAATTCAAAAATAAATATATAAAATCATATTTGGACATTAATTACACTAATTAATATCAAACATATTATACATAATTTATTCTAGCTCCGAAAACTCTTTCGTCGCTGCCCGATCTCCATCAGACCATTCCCGGGACGTTCCCGGTGATCTCTTTCCTTTCCGGTTGTCTTGTCGAAACCCCTTAAGTGCGTTACCCTAGCGGTTCGATATAATAACAGGTACGATCAAGACTCCTTTATGATCAACGACTAACTCGTAGGCCTGAACCCCATGAATTAATCCTTGTGATATAACGAATGACTTTCATCCATCAAACTTGGACCTCTAGTCTTAAACCCTTTGTCATGTCGATACTTAGTGTGTCCAAGCATCATTCTCAGATATCTCCATACCTAGCATGATCTCGTTACCGACAACACTATCTTCTACTCGTCCATGATATTATGTCAGCTGGTGACTTAGTCACATGTTTGCAAACTCATTTGACATAATCTCACCGAGTGGGCCCTAGAGTATCTATCCGGCTATGCGGACTGACAAATCCCGTTGTTGACCCCTCGTCTCAACTACCCCCTTCCGATACCCAAAAGTATCACCTATCATTGTCACACTATAAAAGATATGACGTTTGGTGCGATCAAAGTATCTTCCAGGGATAACAATAAGAGTTGATCTCACGGTCTTAAGGCGTAATGACTATGTCCTATAAATATTGGGTATGTCCATCACATCGTTACACCTAACGATATGACTTCCATTGCCGACCGGCGCCATGCCCTATGATCGGAAAACCTCGATCATCAATCGCGCAATGAAACTAGTCTTAGTAGAGGCTACTAGGGACCTGGTTGTTTATCTACCACACCTGTATTAATGTTTTCGCCTAATACAGTTATAGCATGGTATAAAACATATAATAAACGATTGGGATATTGCCAATAAACTATGTTTATTAAGTGCCTCTAGGTCATATTCCCTTCAGTATCACAGAACGAGTAAAGAGTACTTGTCGGGAACGACATCGAACTAGGTATAGATGATACCAATGATCGGATCCCGGACAAGTAAAATATCGTGAGACAAAAGGAATTGGTTATGACGTTTTGGTTCACACGACCACAAGAATCATCGTCGAATATGTAGGAGTCATTACGGATCTCTAGATCCCGCTGTTGACTATTGATCGGAGAGGTGTCTCGATCATGTCTACATTATACACAAACCGTAGGGTGACACACTTAAGATTTGTCGACGCTTTTGGGTAGACACGGAATTTCGGAGAAAAGTTTGGACAACACCGAAATTGTTTCGGGTAATATTGAAATAGTTTAATGGGTTAATTGTCAAAGGTTGCCCATTATTTCTAATAGAGTTAACAAATGAAACAAGGGGATAAATGTTAATATTTGTTAATAGAATTAACAAATATTAAAAACAAATGAATTTGTTTTATTTAATAAAGAAAACCCCTTGGAATTTTGAGTGGAAATTGATGAGAGAATGAGTGGGTTGAGTGGAGACTCCACTCACATGATGAGGGGAGAGGTGGGGGCACTCCAATTTCATGGCTCCCTCCCCCTCCTATATAAAGAGGGGTGTAAGCTCCCTCTCCCTACACACTTGCCTCTCTCTCCCTCCCGCTGCTCCACCTTCCAGTCATCAGCTTGGCAAAGCCATGGCCAATTAGTTTCTCCACCATAGCACGTCGTCGTGCTGCTGGAGTTTTCGGTGGTTCTACTACTTCCGCTGCCCCGCTGGATCGAGGGAACGGAGGTCGTCATCAAGCCGTACGTGTGACCGAGTACGGATGCGATGTCCGTTGCAGCGCACATCTTCACAATCTTGAGATCAGCGAGTGAACGACTACATCATCCACGAGAATTATTCTCGAAACGCTTACGGTCTTCGAGGATTAGTTCTCTTGGAATATATTCCACTCGTTACGAGCTTCTCTTAGACTAGATCTTGGCTTGTTGGTTTGTTCGCACAGTAGGAATTTTTTTATTTTCTATGCTACAAACCCATCAGATCGGTGTCGATCGAGATGCGACCATGTTGCTCAGTTTACTACAAGCTCTTTTACGTTGTAGATTTGTAGATGAAAGGTGGGGAGTTCAAAGTCGTGTGCAGCCGGAACCTTCCTCACTGCCAGTAACCTAAAGTCAATTGGCCGCATTTCTCTACCCGTATTTTTATTGTTTCAAAAATCTGTTTTTTCTATGTGCTTTTTTTCCAAATCTAGGAGCTTTTCAAAATCTATTAAAAAAATTATGTTTCAAAAATATGTTTTTTTATTTTGAATAAATTGTACACATATTTTAATTTTTGAATATTTAAAATTTAAACAATTTCAAAATTGAAAATTTTGGTTATATGTTTTTAGAATAATAAAATAAAGAAAAAAGAAAAAAAGAAAATGGAAGAAATAAAACAAAAACGAAAATGAAAATAGAAAAAAAGGAATGAAACGAAAAATAGGAAAAGCTGCCTGATGGGACGGGGTCCTTTCTAAGGATGGCAATGGACAGGATATGGGGCGGGTAGGGCATACCCGTGTAGTCAATGGGTACAAAACTCTACACATACTCGTACCCACGGGTACGAAACTTTACCTGTACCCATATCGGACGGGTACCCATACGCGTTGGATACCCAACGGTAGATCAACTAGTCCACATACTATATGTAATTTTACATTCATCGATAACACATTGATAAAAAAAATTATTTTAGTACATGATAATTATCTCAACTTAAACTGATAATTATCTCAACGCATGACGTCCACATACTATATTCGAGTACATGATAATTATCTCAACTTAAACTGATAATTGGTGACAATTTTATCATAGGTGTATAAATTCACAAGAATAAACATTATACCTCCATGGCTATGATATATAAACTGGTATGGTATAGGTATACCAACGGGTACAAGATTATCCCTGTGCCCTACTGGTGAATTAACGGTTACTACCCATGGGTATAAAATATACTCATACCCTATCCATGCGGGTACGATACCCGCGAATACGTGGTAAAATTACCATCCTTAATTCTTTCCAATGACACCTTCGTATGTGTCTTGCTCCGTTAATGGAATAATCCTTATTAAATGTCGTTAATGGGCTAGTAGTTTCTCTTCGTCATTTTTTATGAACAAGAGGTAGTAGGATTGGTCAGCTAACTGGTTATCCTATCGAGCTCAAGCGAACGGCTCAACATCGAAGATTGCAGACCTGCTGGTCTAGCTGCTTCTAAAACTTAATCTGGGAATTCCCGGCCCATCTGTTTCCAAACCTAGGCATTTTTGTTTGACAGGCAAAACCTAGGCATTTGGTGCAGCCGAGGATGACACACAGAGGATACATCATACATGGTGCGACTCCACGCGGCTGCGTTCCTCTAGCCGACCGTGCGCGCAATCGAGTGCACGCCTCGATCGCTTTTCCGCTGCACGCGTGCCCTTGTGTGGGCCCCGCGGCGTTGACATCTGACGACCGCGGTACATTCCCTGCCTAGCTGCAGCTGACCTGAGTTCGTCATAAGCATGACGTCGTCGGCGCATAAGCCGCCATCTGACGCTGCGTCCTCGGATTGCGACAAACATCCTTACCACGGGATTTATTTTACAAATGTGATCCCTGTGCAATAGATTTCTCAAAAGTAGCATCATCAAAAAAAGTTGATCAAATTTGACCATGGTGGGAGGCTAAAAATGCAAAACATGTGTCCTTCTACCGCTTCAAATTAAGTTGTCATGAAGTCATTTTGTGTCTCACGTTAAACGACATATGCACACTATTTTACTCCAACTACCCAGGTTTTGCACGCGGAATCTCGAGACGGCGGAACACCTTCTGGTTGAGTGCCCATGGTCGCTAGCTCTTTGGTGCCGAACTGCAGGTCTGCAGATAAGTCTGGCATCGACTCCCTCGCACCCGCTTCTTGGCTTCAAGGGGCGCGACGCTTCTTGATTGACTGGCTTGCTCGGCTTTTCGCCGTTGCGGCAACGCAAGTCAAGACGGCCAAGACGCTTGCCCTCTTGGTCATCTGGTGCATCTGGCGGGAGTACAATGTCAGAATCTTCCGTGATGTTTCTGTTTAGCCGGATGTGACGGCAAACGCTTTATTTCACGAGGCAGCGACTTGGTCGCTTGCCGGTTGTAGGTGCCTTCGATGCCGCGAGTAGTTCGCTTAGACTGCTAAATTTGGTGGTTCTCCACTAGGTTAAGCTTTTTTGACCTTTGTTACTGGTTCCTTGTAACTTGTTCTATAAATGAACGCAGCTCTCCTGCGCCTTTTTTTAAAAAAATACTACCCAATTTTGACGCTGGTATTTCTAATTTAGGTGGAATATTTTTTAGTGGAGGCGACATTCCCGCTGACACCGAGGCGTATGTGGTGATTTTATCAATCTCAAGACCTGACCCATCGACTCAGTCTTTCGAAAGTGCTCATAGGGATAGTGTGTGTGCGTGCGTTCATAGGTATGAGTGTTTACGCGTATGCGTTATACTGTATTTCACCAAAAAAAACTTTGAACTGTTTGCTTCATGAATGTCACTTCCGCTATTTCATTTGATGGAAGGACACATGTCATTTGCGAAGTGAGCCTGGCATAACTGATTTGGTTCCTTGTGGTGGGATCAGCCCACCCAGGTTCAAATCCCAGACTTGGTATGGGTGCTCGTATTTTCCTGAATTTTACAAAATTTAACCGGCGCTATGCTTTCAGTGGTAGGTGACGTGCCCGTAACAGCGAGACGCCCGTGGTGACTTCGTCAATATCAAGATATGCCGGACCAGTCGGAGGTGCCCATAGGGATAGGATTTGTGTGTGTAGGGTCATAGGGATGTATGTACGCGCGTGTTTGTAATCGTCTGCGTCTGTACTGCGTATCTCTAAAAAAATGAAAGACACATGTCATTTTTTAAACCTCCTACCAAAATTAGATTTGATAATTTATTTTGGGGATTATATTTGATAAATACGTTGATGAAGGGGTATATTTGTAAAAAAAAACTCGCATGTCGGCATCGTTGTCCATTTGGCCACACGCGAGCCCCACTGTCATGAAGCCATAACGTTCGATGTTTCCATGGACCGCATCTGCCAGGTGGTCTGGCACCGGTGCTCATGAACGTACGCGTGACGTACCGTCCCATGGACGACGTGAACACCTCCGCCGGCGGTCAGGCCCCGACGTGCCACGATAAGAGCTGCGGCTTGTAAAAGGTTCTAGCTACCTCCCCGAGGGCGACGGGGGCACCGCCACCTCTCCGACCCCATCACCCCTCCCCTCCTCTCCTCCTCGTCGCCGCCGCCGGCAGGGCTGCCGGGCGTTGCCTGGTTGGCGCCGGCGACGGCAGACTGACTTTCCCGACGGCGTGGAGGCGGGTTCAGGGACCAGGTCCTCCCGGCGGCGGTGCTCTCTGGGCAAGCAAGGTCGTCGCGGCGTCGGCGTTGTTCCTAGCAGCTAGCGACGGGGTGGTGCGGCGTTGGCATAGCATGGAGGGCGCCTGTGGCATCACAGCCCAGATCTGGGCGATCTGGATCTGCCGGGCCCGGTTGTGTGGGGGCGCGAGGTGCGTGCTACCCGCAGAGGGCTTCTTTCCGAGCGGCGGCGGCCACGGCCTGCCATCCAGGTCGGGCGGTTGGTGGCTGCGGATGGCTTCCTCTCCGGCAAGGCTCTCTCCATGGCAGCGTGGCGAGGGTCCAGGAAGTGTCAGCGGAGCTGAGCGCCACCTCCTCCAACGACGATGGACCCAACGGCGCAGGGCGGGGCCAGATCTGGCTGCGGCGAGCCAGGTGGGCCTGCTGCGTGTCTGGAACAGGCGTGGCCGATGCAGCGGCTCTAGTCGGGGTCGTGGTGGTGGTGGCTGTGCAGTGCGGCGACCAGGTGGTGCCATGTGTGTGCGGGCCGGATCTGGGCCAGGCGGGCCTAGTTCTGGCGACGTCCTTGTTGATGCTCCTTGGATCTTGTGGTGTGCTAGGTGCTTGGCTGTGCTCCTGTGGTGTTCCTCAGACCGATGGTGGTCCGGCATGCCCGGGTGAACACGAGGGCGACGATGCCGCTACTTGGCGGCGGGGATCTTTGTGGATCTTCTGGTAGAAGGAGTAGGGACTAGTGCTAGTTTGGCACGGATGGTAGCACCCTTACTGCAATGCGGCGACGGGGCTTCACGAGCCCATTCGGGCACGACTAGGCTAGGTTGGCCTGGTTTGACCTGTTGCTGTATCCGGTCGGCAATCGCTGGAAGGCGGTGGAGGCAGTTCCCTCCCGCGTGCTCCTGCTCTGCTAACCCTTGCCGAAGTCTCTTCCTTTCCTCTCCACCGGTCGCGCATCGTGTGTCACGGTGAGACGTGGGTGGCTGTAAGACCGTGGTGACGTATGCTGGTGGGTGGCGAGCTTGGTGGAGCAATACGAAGCGTCTGGGAGTGTGGTTTTGGAGGGGGTCGGGAGAAATCCTTTTGTTTTGACACCGTTACGATGACGCCTGTGGGTGTCATCGACCTTCTTGAAGGGTGTCGGGTGTATCTCCTTCACACCTCTCATATCGTACCGGGGAAACCCTAGGACCTGTCCAGGCAGCATCGTCGTCGTCGCTTCCCTTCTTGGAGATACTGCTTGGTACGTGACGCTTTGGAGCGCTTGGAGCGTGGCGGGATTTCTCGGAAGGGCGCCACCGTTGCGGGTCACCTTTCGTCGAGCCAATGTTGTTGGCTTTGTTTTCTCTTATTTTTCTTTTTCTCTGTTGTTTCTTTTAGGCGTTGTGCTATCTGACCCAACAGCGGTCTCAAAAGGTGGTTGGTTTATTTGTAAAGCGAGCCAAAAGCCTTTCGAGGATATTTGTAAAAAAAACTTAGGGCGGGAGCCAAAAGCCTTTCGAGGATATTTGTAAAAAAAAACTTAGGGCGGGCGATGCCATGCGTTTGGTTCGGTCCGGCACGCCCACTGTTTAGCTGGGGTCGATCGGTTCGTCGGGAGCGATACCGGCGACATGGAATCTACAAGGCACTAGCTAGTGGTATTGTCCATCTAGTGAAGTGCTAGTAAGAGATTAGGGCTATCGTTCTCAATTAGACTAGATTAGAGCGGACCACCACACACACAAAACTCGTAGCGTTAGGTGTGATTCTACTACTGTCACCAATTCACAACGCATATCTCGCCTAAATTACTCAATTGAACTTTAAACTAAACATTATGGAGAGTACACTAGCAAGACATAAAGCTCCGAGTTAATACAATGGTGCCATATGAACAAGCTAGCCGAAAAAGAAAATAAGATCTGTAGATGAAGACTTTGGCAGGGAGAGGTTCTAGGCGAGGAAGTTCAGGCACTTGGTAACGAAAGAGTTGGGTGCAAATAGCAATGCAAAGCATAGAAGATTTAGTCACTTTGAGACGAAATACATGTATCATTACATAAATATTGAAAATACAATTCAAGACTTCCAAAGAGCAACTCCTACCCGCTACTGTAAAATGGGCTGAAAACGTAACATTCCGGCGCGACATACGGGTCCGGACCAGAGCACCGATCAGAGAATGTACTCGCGGTCCAGCTCGTAAATCGTTGAGGTGGCCGTAACGAGACCTGCGCGAGCGGTATATCTACGTCTCAAGCGGTCGGAAACTCGGGACCGTATCTCCTCCGCCATGAACCCTACCCCCTCCGCCGCAACCCTTGTCAAATCCGCCGTCGCATGCCACCTTTCCAGCCAGCGAATCCGGCTGCTCCTCTGTTGCATCTTTCCCGCCGCCACCGTCATTCCCTACACCAAGGCGAGGCCCGACAACGCGTCATCCCCTCCGCGTTACGGCTCCCGCGGGCAGCGCCTCCTCTCTAGCGAGGAGCGGCGGTGCCATCGCTCGGGGGTGTGTGTGTGTGGGGGGGGGGGGGGGGGGGGGGCGAAGAGGCGGTACTGAAGTACCTGAAGTGGGAGCAGCATGTGCTGCCCTCCCACGCGCCGTACACCGTCTTCTACACTGGCAGCTGCTCTTTGGGTTCGTTGTCCTCCGTTGTCGCCCTCCCTCTCCCCCTCCGACGGACTCCAACAACAACTCATCCGGGTACCGCGGCTACGCGACGCCTGGGGACAACGACTCCTCTGACGAGAGCTGATGAGCGGCGGAGCCCGAGGTGGTCGTCATCGACTACGACTGAGCGGGGCCGCCACCAGTAGCGTGCACCACCGTCGCTGGAGGTAGCTAGTTTATATGGGCGCTAGGAGTACTTTCGTTAAATTTCTGTAAAAATCCTCTAATTTCAGACTATGATCTAACTGTCGTGTTTGCCTGAATCTTTACAATGCAACTTTTGTGTTCTCTGAATTTTGCTGGGAATGCGAAGAACACGTTAATTTTGAATGTTCAGTTTCAGATACGGTAGCTGTTCTTCACAAGCGTCTCTTGAACTGTAAAACCATTTGCCATGTACTTCTGTTTTTTACTGTTCAATGGATACATGCACAACTAGAAATAATCTAAGTCTACTACAAAAACTCCCACCAAATCCTAACCCCAAGTTCCCTCCAGCCCATCTCTTGTCACCAAAGGCACTTCTCGATTTCTTGCCCCTCCCGATCTCTGTTCCAGTCCCATATCACCCTCTTGGGTTGTCCGGTAGTGGCACTGTGTGCCAGCGTGACATGTTTATGTCGACTTATGTTCTATATTGATGGATATTTGATGTTGTAATGGAGTATCACCCAACCAAGTGTCATCTCAAAACCTTGTAGTTTCACTATTACTAATTCTGACCTTTTGTTAAAGAACTCCTCTTTAACCCGCGTCAGTCCTTTCCAGAAAGAAGAATCTATACGTTGTGCTTCGACTTGGGCTAATGTCTCACTATGAAGGTATTTAATTTGCAGCAATTCTTGCCGTAACCCTTCCTCATTTTAAAGTTCAAACGACCATTTAATGAGTAAACATTTGTTTTTCAAGTCTAGCACCTCTGCTGGTCTATAAATAATGTTACATTTAGTTATCCGATATTTTCTCTCATTCTCATCTCTTTGTCAAAAGAAGCTTGATCTATACAAATCCAGTCTTTTTTTACCTCTTTAGGTATTTCAAGAACATCATGGAAATCGGTGAGCTTGTTAATACTTAACTTATCAGGATACAACAATGTCCATAAGAGTGTATCTTACCCCTCAAGTCGACTCTCCACTGGATACCATTCAGAATTGCGAAGCTTCCTATAGTGGACAGGCACACCCATATATTAAAATACAAGTTTTATCATATTTGGTAATTTTAACGACCGTCCATCAACTCTAATCGAACGGTTATAAAATAAGAACTACCTAAAACTACTAAATTAAAAGTACCTAAAACTACCTAAAACTACCAATATTCTTTTATTTTTAATCTAAAGTAAAAGGGCATTTTGATCAATTTATGTGCATGGGCCCCGGACATATTATCTCCATCCCAATCCCACTCTCTCCGGCTCGTCTCTTTTGTCGATCTTACGGCGGCGGCCGACGCTGGAGGCGATGGCCCGCCGAGGGCCAGCGACGGCGGGGCATCAATAATGGCCACTGAAGGGCTGCCCGCGCTTGGCTTGCCGGCTCGCCTCAACCGTCGTTGCTTGCTCACGTCTCACCAGACCGGCCTCCATGGCCGCTGCCGTTGCCCCCTGCTGCTCGCCTCAACTCACCGGCCTAGCCGTTGCGCCATCGCCCGCTTCTTCTTTTCCGCGTCTCGCTCGCGGCATGGCCTCCGCGCCTCCACGGCCGCTGCTGTGTCGCCCGCCGCTCGCACATGATTCGCAGGTCGCACGTCACTGCTCACTGACCAGGTCTCGGTCGCGCTGAACATAGCTCCAGCAGGCACAACGTGCCATCCACGAACGCCCCGAGTGATATACAGCCGGCAGCCGGAACACACGCCGCCGCCTGGTCTCCCTTCTGATGTCCCGCAACCACCCGCCGCCCATTCTCCCTCGCGGCGCCGTCAGCGTATTTGTGCACGTCGCCGCGTCGTACGGTCTGCGCGGGGCGAGCGGATCGTGAGCGTGTTGGAGCACGTCATGGGCGAGCGGGCAGACGTGGGTGCGTCGTGTGCCTATAGAACTCATCTCTGTATACGGTTTGTATGGATCAGTTTGAGCTGAGGAAAAAGGATGTACGTGCGGCAAGGCGTTCGTCGCCAGAAATTACTCATATGTTGTTTTCAGCTTCTTCTTCCTCCGTCCGTAGCGAGTGAGAGAGCCAGCCAGCCCTTGGAACAACAGCCGACGCCCAGGATGATGCGCGACCCGTCGCCAGGAGGCAGCCCACCGTAGCGAGTGCTGCAACCCGCGCTACACTCGTCCACGCCGACCGGTGGAAGCGCCGCCGGCTTGAGCACATGGCCGAGCCCAAAGGCCCCGCCCCACCTTCCGCCTCTGACGCCCATGTTTTTTAGACCATGCTGCAGTTTCGTTTCTTTCTAATTAAGGTAAATCCATGATCAAAATAACGATAATACCCGGACTGATTAGACAAAAATCTGATAAATGATTGAACGGTTAATCAAGGGCTGAAATGTGTTTAGGAGGAAAGCTACCTAAAACTACCTAGGTAGTTTTCACAATCACCATAAAAGAGCTCATATTAAAAAGGTACAAAACCGGCTTCACAATCAATTTTTTTATACTGACCTTCATATGTTTTGGCTTACTAAAACAATAAATTTTACTCTTATGAAAATTTATTTTAAAACTCGATGACTGCCCGAAAATACAAAGGATGAGATTCATGTTAACCAATAATATAGCGTCATCCGTGCATATTGTAAAATAGAGATCCCTCCCTCAACTAAATGAGGAATCAGAGCACCTACGTGACCATGTTCCGTCGCCCTAGCCTAGCACATCAGCCACTACACTCCCTTCGTTCCAGTTTATAAGTCCACCGTGTATACCTAGGTCATGCACTAATTTAGCTATGTAATATAAATTATGTAACACAAAAATTATATCATTCAAAAGTATAACATTTGAATTGTAATGATATATTTTTTCTTATATATAGTTTAAATTATGGTTGTCAAATCCGCGACTGCCATATAAACTGAAACAAAAGGAGTATTAAAAAGCATAGGAGATAAAGGATCTCCTTGCCTTGGGCCTTTTGGGTTTAAAAATAATGACCTATGACACCATTCAGTCGTATACCCACACTTCCTCTTTGGAAAAATTGCGTAATCAAATTAGACCATTCTTGTTCAAACCTTTCATACGCATAGCTTACTGAAGAAAAGACCTTTTAACTTTATCATAAAACTTCTCGAAGTAAATTTCAAACAAAATATCATACATTTTATTTCTTTAAAGTTCATTTATGGTTTCATGAAGAATAACCGCCCCCTCTAAAATGTGCCTGCCATGCATAAAAGTTGGTTGGGCAGGTCGGATTATCTCTTGTGAGCAATTTCGATAACACGATTAGTACCTATTTTTGTGAAAACAGTAAAACTGACATTTAGAAGGCATATAGGTCTATATTGTTGTAGTTGGACCCCCTTTTCATTTTTGGGAAGCAAGGTAATGATACCATGCATTGTCTATGTGTATATACATATCTGAATGTGAAAAATGCCTAATCCATTTTATATTGTGAAACGGAAGGGGGCACTTGAAGACAAATCAATTTCTACTAAATTGGTGAAATCCGAGGCATGAAGAGATTTCTGGCTTTTATATCGTGTCACATGTGAATAATATCTCAGGTATTAAATTATGAAAGCCGAGACTTAAACCAAGATCTTTACTTAATCTCATGTTAAGTTTGATGCACAAACTACTAGAAAAAAATCCGAACCGATGGACAGAAAATATGCAATCTACATATATACTATACCGCAACAACAAATACGGTAGAATAATCTAATTGTATCTCCGTAAAAAGTAGGTATGACGAGCTGCAATCTTTCTCTGTTCTTCTGTAGCTATCAATCTCAGTTGTCGCGTGACCGCAAATGATGCCACCATCGATCTGCACCAAATGGCATGCGATAATGTCAAGGTCAGACTATCGACGACCTGACCAACTTTTCCTCCTGGTGTTCAGAAAACCTAAAATTCTCTTCCTCTTCTTCCTCTCCCTGCTTTCCTACCCAACGGTCTGTATAAAACCACGTCGGCCCCTCCACCTTTCCACACACTCACCTGTACTTAATCACTTCGACAAATTAGCAAATATCCTGATATTTAGTTCCTATATTGCACTACGCACTACTACGCTGTACTCATTACTCGTAGCCAGAACTCAACTCACCAACACTACCCAAGAACCAGATAGCAAAATGGAAGATCACGGGCAGGATGTAATCCGTGCTGCAGCTACGATGCCCGCGGCCATGTACAAAGGCGCCGGTACCACGAGCGGCGGGGTCCCTGTTACCCGCGGTGGCGACCCCTGGTGGAGCACGGCCGTATTGTCGACCCAGGCGCCGTCATGCTCGACACCGGAGATGCACGGGTTCAGCGCATGGTCAGCAGAGTCACCTCGATCGAACTCGCTCGCCACCGGCAGCTCCATCACATTCCAAGAACCCACCGGCGTCGCCGATCCGGCCACCATCGCTGCAGGCTGGAACCAGCCTTTCTTGTGAGTTCGCTTAATTAGTTACAACTTTCCCCATATATGCGGTACCTGCTCAGCTTTATTATCGTGAAAAGTTCATGATCGCATGGGGAATTTGTGACGATCGATTATTTGTGTTCTCGGTCGTTTTAGGGATGGATCTGGGCTTTCTGGATACATAAGCTCGAGAAGCGATCAAGATCATGCCAACGCTCCAAGTCTTGTGAGCCCCTCATCATCAAATAATAACAGCAGCATGATGCTGCAGCTACAAGATCACCACCATGACCAGAACTACCAGTTCCTGTCCACGCTCGGGTTCGAGCTACTCTCGTCGCCGGTGGCTTCTACCTACAGCGATAATCCCCGGTCGTCCTCGCTGCTGAGAAGTCTCACGGAACCGTCTGCGGCGGGAAGACCTAATTCACCAGCGGGCGTGTTCCAGCGGAACCCAGCACCGGCGACGTGCCAGGCTGCTGCAGCAAGCATCACCGGCATCAACACCCCGTTTTGGAATCCTTCCACGGAATTCGACTCTGCGGCATACGCCGCAAGCCTCGAAGCGGCTGCCGGAATACCGCCAGGGCCGCAATCTAGGTTGGCAAGCTTTGCCACAAAGGTTGGTATATGTGTGTGCACATGTACATACTGATACTTGTACCCACTCTGGTTTTAAATACAAAGACACTATATATCAAGAAATACAATTTGTGCCACTATCTTTTTCCAGGAAGAATTTATAAGATTTTTTACCTCGTAAGGATGCTGCTTAATGTAAACATTAGGAAATAGGGTAGGAAATGTTCCAAAGAAGAATTGTATAGTTACTGTTTACACAAGCTAGTATTGTGAGCGGTAATTTTCTGGATTACTTCCTACGGAAATTTAACTGTTTTATTTAATTCTACAAAAATAGCAAATTATTTTTGTGCTGAGAGGCTGAGGTTCGGAATTATCGCACATAAGATTTTGATCAATCTATAAATCCGAATAATATGGCTCTCTAATCTCAGAGCGAATCTGGTATCTAAGATTATGGACTGAAATAGGGACTTCTAGAAATTGTTTTGTGCAGTTCTCTGATTTCATTATATCTCTAGAATGCATCGGAAGGTGTAGGAGACTCATCCTCCATTCTCACCAAGAAGACGAGCGCAGCGCCAACACCGCCACTCAAGAGAAAGAGAACTGATTCACCACCATCACCTTTGCCGACCTTCAAGGTACAGTTGGTGAAACCAGCTTAGAGAAGTATTGGGGTCATTTTGTACTACAATGAGCAATATTTGTCACTAATTTGCCAAGGATTTGTATTAGATCATGATGTCAATTGACCCCACTAGTTGTACCTAGCTCCGCCCCCAACAGATACATGGTTGCTGTTGCTGGTGCTGATAAACCTAGTTAGTTAGCTCACACATAAGTTGATTTAATATGTTATTTCAGGTGAGGAAAGAGAAGCTAGGAGACCGAGTCACAGCACTCCAACAACTAGTCTCCCCATTTGGCAAGGCAAGTGGACTCATTATTTTGGTTAAGCCTGCACTTACATGCACACACATACATTGCATGTATCTAATCTTCTTCTACTCCCTCCGTTCTGAGGAAGTAGCTGAAAAGATTATAAGGATTGCTGCAGAGGAGCTACTTTTGTAAATAAGATGCACCTAATTTGTCATGATAAAAAAATCGATGGCTGAACATCGGCGCGCGTGCATGCAGACGGACACGGCATCGGTGCTCCATGAGACGATCGAGTACATCAAGTTCCTCCACGTCCAAGTTGGTGTAAGTGCGCATCTAGCTGCAGCTTAATTATTGCCCCAGCTCCTTTAATCATATACACGTAGAATGCTGATCTTACTAACTGAACACGAGGTCACCAACTCTAGGTTTCGTCTAGTTGCACTTCGTTAATTTGTGTAGTACATCATACAATTCATAGAGTAGTAAACCGAAAAATGAAAACAGCAGATAGACCACAATAGACTAATTCAAGTACGGCAGAGACCCCCAAAGTGCATATTTAAGTTACTGAACTCTAGTTTAAATTTCACACTAGGTCGCTGCCAAATTGCAATCTGACTCGTGCTAGATGGTATGCGATATATTGGTCATCCTCTACTACATCATGATGCTTCTATATCTGCAGGCACATAGCGCTCCTTACCTAAAGAATCGGCAACAGGTGCCCCACTCCAAGGTACAACCTACCACATATATATATGTCACGTGCTCTTCTTCACCTTTGCACACATATTGCTTTCATCATCCTTGAGCTTATGCCTATTCTCATATATCTTGATTCGTTTCAGAGTTCCTTGACCACGACGAACGAAGACGAGGCGGCAGCAAGAGACCTCACAGGCCGGGGGCTGTGCCTGGTCCCGATATCGAGCACCTTCGCAGTGGCCAGCGAGACACCGGTAGTTGATTTCTGGAATCCGTTCGGTGCAGCTTTCCGGTAGTTACCACACGCACATCAGAGATTTACCAGTATTTGCTCTCTACTGCAACTAGATATGGTCCTAAGCAATCAAAACCACAGCACTGGTATTCATGAGCACATATAGGTGTACCTGCATTTGGATGATTAGATGAATCTTTGGAATGAGTTCTTGAAGATTCGGATTCATTCTTCAGGTTCATTAGAGAATAAGAGGATCGCGGATAACACTGAGAGGAAGCTAAACTGAACTAATTATACACTACATAACTTGTTTGTGATAACACTGCATACCTTGTTTGTAATAACATGTGACACATATTAATTGCCGTAATTTTATCTGGATACCTTATTAACTTGTAAAAGTTCTATACCTCAATGTTGACGGCCTTTTTTCAGGTGTATATGTCATTTACCAAAATAATCGATACTCACTCCGTCTCAGACGAAGTCTACTTTCA
The DNA here is from genome assembly GCA_026929855.1 of Poa annua. Taxonomy (NCBI): domain Eukaryota; kingdom Viridiplantae; phylum Streptophyta; class Magnoliopsida; order Poales; family Poaceae; genus Poa; species Poa annua. The sequence goes on along the minus strand of CM049430.1, from coordinate 74,788,884 downwards.
GCTTTCTTGGCAGCAAGTCAAACTTTGTTAAATTAGTATTTTTTAGATTCATCATGAAATATATTTTTATCATTTACTTACTTGGTTTTCATAAATATTGGTATATTTGCGTATAAACTCGTTCAAATTTATTTTGAAATAGTTTCAGTTTAGAAGTTGACTCATCCCGGATCTATCTTTTCAACATTTTTCCATTAAAAAAAGCATTGTTCCCGTCTGTTGACTCATCCCGGATCTATCTAGGCCACTGAAAAGTTTGAGATTTTTTATGCTATAATTTGTAGAGTGCCCATTCAACTCTATTTAATCCTCACTTTTAGTCCACACCATTCTATGCAGAGCACCTTACCTTTTGTTTTTTGTATATTTACATGTTTCTTTTCTCTCAACCAACGCTGAAATTTGCAATTAATTTCAACATCCATATTAATACATCATTATCGAGAACTTGCCTGTGACAAGATGGTTAGGAGGATGGTTGTATCCTCAGCCCACCAGAGTTCAAACCCCAGGTTTGACGCTGGTGTTTCTCATTTAGTCGGAATATTCTTTCAGTGTGAGGCGACGTTCCCGTCGACAGCGAGGCGCCTGTGGTGACTTCGTCAATCTCAAGACCCGCCGGTTCAGTCTCTCGGAGGTGCTCATAGGGGTAGGGTGTGCGTGTGTGCGTTCATAGGGGTGAGTGTGTGCGCGTGTATATGAGCGCTTGCGTTGTACTGTGTTTCTCCAAAAAAATACATCATTGTCGTATTTTCCAACTACAAAATAAAGATAATGTAATCACCAAAAAACGTGCCAACTTCCATGCAAATGAATCCATAATTATTGAGTTGTTTTATGGTGCTTGTGAAAACTACCCAGGTAGTTTTAGGTAGCTTTGCTCATAAAAAATTTCAGCTGTTGTCTCCGCTGTGTCTAAATTATATTAACCGTTCAATCATTTATCAGATTTTTTTGTCTAATCAGTCCGGGGTATTATGATTATTTGATCATGAATTTACCTTAGAAAAGAAATAAACTGCAGCAGGTACAAAAAACATGGGCGTCAGGCCAGGAGGCGGGAGGTGGGGAGGGGTCGGGGGCTTCGGGCTCGGCCATGCGCTCAAGCCGGCGGCGCTTCCGCCGGTCGGCGCGGATAAGGGTGGTGCGTGATCTGCCCCGGGGGCCGGGGGCTGGAGCGCCAGAGGTAGTGAAGGTACAGGACCTCCTCCGCGAGGCGGCGATCGACGTCGACATTATGCAGCGGGTGGCAGCGCTCGCCGCGGTAGGCTGCCTCCTGGCGACGGGTCGCGTGTAGTCTCGTCCTGGGCGTCGGCTGTTGTTGCCAAAGGCTGGCCGTCTCTCTCACTCGCTACGGACGGAGGAAGAAGAAGCTGAAAACAAGAGACACTTTCTGGCGACGAACGCCTTGCTGCATGTACATCCTTTTTCCTCGGGCACCCACCTCTGTCCGCGCCCATGACGCGCTCCAACGCGCGCACGATCCGCTCGCCCCGTGCCCGTACGACGCGCACAAACACGTTGCTGCTTCCAACGGATCGCAACGGCCTCCTCCATACATGCAGCTAGCCTGCACGAACAGGTCCATGTGTGCGTCACGGCCGCGTACACACAACGGTCGCGGTTTATTTGCTGACCCATTGCTGTTTCTCTGGCGACAACGGGCGGTTGGTTTGGTAACTGGCCGCCGCGAGGGAGAATGGGCGGCGACGGCGCGTAGTTGCGGGACATCAGGAGGGAGACCAGGCAGCCGCGTGCGTTGCGGCTGCCGGCTGTATATCACTCGGGACGGGCGTGGATGGCACGCTGTGCCTGCTGGAGCTATGTTCAGCGCAGGGTGCGATACCTGGTCAGTGAGCGACGTGCGACCTGCGAATCGTGTGCGAGCGGCGGGCAACACAGCAGCAGTCGCGGAGGCCAGGCCGCGAGCGAGACGCGGAAAAGAAGAAGCTGGCGATGGCGCAGCGGCCGGGGAGTCCAGGCCGATGAGATGGGGCGAGCAGCAGCGGGCAACGGCAGCGGCCATGGAGGCCGGTCCGGCGAGACGCGAGCGACGACGACTGAGGCGAGCCGGTGAGCCAAGCGCGGGTAGGGCTGCAGCGACCATTATTGATTACCGGAGAGGATTGGGCTCGACGTCTGCCTCGCCATCGCTAGACCTCCACGGGCCATCGCCTCCAACGCTGCTTCAAGCTCGACAAACGAGACGAGCGGGAGAGTGGGATTCAGATGGAGATAATATGATTGTGGCCCCATGGAAAATTCGCCAAAATGCCCTTTTACTTTGGATTAAAATAAAAGAATATTACTAGTAGTAGTTTTAGGTAGTTTCAGGTACTTTTAATCTAGTAGTTTTAGGTAGTTCTTATTTTATCACCGTTCGATTAGAGCGGATGGACGGTCGTTAAAATTACCAAGTATGATAAAACTTGTATAATTATTAATGTCAGAAAAATATTACAAGACTATGCTGAAATATTGGGTCTTTTAGACCATTATCAATTCCTGAAAATTCCTAAGGCCCATATTATCATGGCATGTGGTGGGAGTTTAGTCCCATATGGATAGTTGGATGAGATGTGCATCAACTTATATGCTAATGAAGGGGTTACGGTGCAGAAAACAATAATTTTTCTAGCGTACGAAACCCTAACAAGTCAGGATCTATCTATCTAGTACATGTGATAACGGTGGCGGAACGGGTTACATTACCTCCATGTAGACCGATAGCGGGGATTACGCTCCCGCACAAGCGTTGACGATGAAGTCGTACGTAGCCGACCTCGAGGTCGCGGAGAACTTGCCGCGATGACGAAGACGATGATGCCGGGGTGTCGACGATGATCTGCGTCGACGGGCGTCGGGCGGAAGAAGGCGGGGCGCCGGCACCAGGGGTGGTGCGCTGGCGGCAGAGGGGGAGGTGGCGCGGCGGCTGTAGGGGCGAGACGACGTCGCCCAGGCTCCTCTAAAAGAGTTACCTCCGAGCACTCACAAACATACGGAGCTTAGCGACAACCCCCGGTCATTCAGATCCAGCTGAAATCGCAGGGGTAGATCTTATCAGGAATCCCGCAGGGCAACGGTGCCCAGCGGTATAGCTTAGGTGGAGAGAGGGGGCAAAACGGGCGGAGAAACAGCTCGGCCGGCCTGCAATACAATTAATTGTATTTTCCAATAAATTAATCCAATTAATATGCCTTGGTATATAAAGGGGGAAGGGGGTGTGCAAACTCCCTGTCTCCCCCATGTAGGACTAAAGGAGGAGAGGGGAGGGGGGGTTCGGCCGAAGCCCCCTTGGGCTTGTCCCACTCCTAGTCCAACTCGGACTAGGGGGCCCAAGCCTCCCCTTCCTTAGGTGGTGCGGCTCCCCCCTCTTGGGCCCTCTTAGGGCCCATGTAGGTGGGAGCCCCCTTTTTCCTTTTTTAATAATATTAAATTAATATGAAATCCCATTAATTCATAATTAATATATTTATATATAATTTAATATCCCATGACTCCGAAGCAATTTCGGAACCACCCGAACAACTTTCGGACATCCCTGGAACCATTCCAGACCTCCCCGGAACTCCTTCCGGACCACCGGAACTCCTTCCGGACCACCGGAACTCTTTTCGGATCATTTCTCTCTCTCCAACAAACACCTATATTATTCCAGAACTTATCTGCTAGTGTCGCTAAGACCTTAAGTTTGTTACGTTACGGTTCGAGAACACTCCAGACATGGTTGAGACACTCCGCTCACCAATGACCGCCAGGGATACCTGGAAGTATATGACGACCCCTGTGCATTCTACGAATATTGTCGTTGAACCATAAATATGATATTCATTCCCTTTGTCTCTGCGATACTACCTTGTCCGAGATATGATCGTAGACACACCGATGTCTTTGTCGTATCTCGTTACCGACGAAGGTTATTAACTCGTCTGCGATATTACATCTCCATGACCTAGTCATAAGCTGCGCAGCTATATAGATGCAATATCACCGAGTGGGCCCAGAGTATCTTTCCATTACAAGAATGAACAAATTCCGCTCTTGATCCTTACGTTTCGATGCTCTTTCGGAATACCCAAGATGGACACCGTTATTGTCATGCTATATAAGACACAACGTTTGATGCTCTCAAAGCACCCCTACGAAGCATCAATAAGTACGGTCTCACGGTCTAAAGAATAAGCTATCATATTCTTATCTATTGCAAATGACAAACATCGTAATACAATCTTATTGCAATACTTTGCGTATGTCCATCACCTTATTCAACTAACAAGATGACCCCATTGTCAACCGACGTCATTGTCCATGATCGGAATCTCGATCAACTGTTGCCCAATGGACTAGCTCATATAGAGGCTTGCTAGGGACCTGGTTGTCTATGTATCACACGTGTATCAATAATTCCGATTAATACAGTTATAGCATAATACACAAACCTATTATAAACTTATGAGATAATGTAATAAATACTACTTATTTATTTACCTCTAGGGCATATCTGCTTCAGCCTCCCACTTGCACTAGAGTACAAATAAACTAGCTGCATTTTACTTTATCAGAATCCCTTATCAAATAAGAATCATTTGATAATGCTTGCTTGTGGAAGAATGTTACTGCACAATCCATGATTGTACATGCTTTTGCGATTCACTGATACCAACTTGCTTGATATCACCATGTTGTCCAACAACATATATGCAAACACCGTAACTAAGTGAGACTTCTGTTTCCCAGCACTTACTCTGATTATACTAACCACATAACTGCCCTGGAAAAACACACTCAGCCATAGAGAGCCCATTGTAACAATTACAAACTCGCGATATCTACATACTTTCACATCAATGTAGAAAACTTGACACTCTAATATCAATCCAACAACTAACACACCTCTACTTCCAGTAAATTCTAAATTTACTTTTATAACTGCTCTTCTTCCAAAGAACATCGGTTATATTTCATCGAGCAGATAATATGGTTTCTGTATGATGTCTAATATTACATAATAGACCCACATGTCATACAATCATTACTTTCATGCATCATTACTCTTAATGATCAATTGGATTTCAAAAGACCATCCTTCTGATACTATTCTGACTCCTCAGATATAATCCAAAACAACTCGACTAACTATTTAAAATTCCCGTTCTATTTCAAAATAGACACTAACTTTTAAATAGTTTCACAACTTCATCCTATTCTATTGGTACAGTTTCACAATGTGTTAATTACACAAGATGAATTCGACTCCCACTCAAAACATGTTTCCACATATTTGAGAACACGAGCTCCCACTCAAAAACATGTTATCCACATATTTGAGTTCCTAAGATCCCACTCAAAAATATGTTCTTTACATATTCCACCTGAGTAAACTAACATTGACTCCCACTTAAATCGACATTTTGGTCAAATCAAAATCATTGATCTATTATCAATTCGAGTTTAATACAAACTACAGTATTACATTAATACAAACCCCTCAGACTTCAAGCATGTCTACACAAATGTAGTCAACAAATTTAATCTTGTCCAAGACACATTTCTTGACAAGACATGCTACCGCGTCTTTCTTATAGTCACATTTCTCATATAACACTTTATATGACGATTAAACAATCTTATTCCTCTAATAAGAATTGCAGCAACAATTACTCTCTTAATCCTTTCAAATGTAACTTGGATTTCCAGGCTAAAAAAACCTTTGTTCGTACTCTGATATTTTCTCAACTTTCTTTGTATTCATATAGTGCACCTTGATCTGTCAACAAGATCCGAAACACTTAATACAGTGCTGTGACTTGACAGCAATATTAAATATAACATCACTTTATTTAGAAGTTTCTTTCATGAAAGTGTTATGATCTTTATGAAGAGGATTGCAAGCAGAAAACAATTTTCTAGTCTCCCTCACTCTTAATCACCAAATTTTCATTAGCAGACATATACTCTTTGGAACACCTTCCAACATAGGTCTGACACCTTATCTCAATCTTCTAATTCCAAACCATAAACCAAAATTCGAAAAATCATATTTTCCTCGGAATTACATAGACAACAAACTAAGTTTTGTTTCTATTTGGTTTTGGAATGCACTCTCATCCAATGTGAGCAATCTACAAAGAACCACTCATGTATATTCCGAATTATCGCATAATCATATACATATCGACACTACTTTCAATCCTACGAATTCTCGTTGAGAAAAATATCTATTTTCTAAAGTGGACATCGACTATAATGTTTCGAACATATTAGGAGTTTCTAAGACTGATTCTGACAGACCACACTTTATTTAAAATAGAGCATGATTATAATTCCCCACATATCACTATATATGACATTATAATATTGTGAAACAAATTTCCACACGTCTTTTGTGTTGAAACCATAATTCAAAAATATTGTCCTTTGATCAAATTTTGTGAATACAATATTCACTAATCTTTCTTCTGAAAAACCCCATTTGATCTATTATCAAATTAATTTCAGACTTATGATTTGTCGGGCAAATACTCCTATTTACCAAAATCATAGAAGAATTCGGATCAAGCAATAAACACCATTAACTAATCATTAAAAATGACACTCAATTAATTTCCTCTGGTATTGTAACTTCAATACTTGATTTCAAGCTTAATCAACTCGGCACTCGAAATACTTAAATGGACCAAAAACATCCATTACTTCTTTCATTGCTTTCATGACTAAACTCGATGGTGTTTGTTCTAGTAATAGAACTCTCATTCATAGGACACGCTATTTTATCATTTCTACAATTATGAATACTTATCATGCAATCAATGTAACTGAGGTGTGGAACCTTTATTCATAATATAAAACAACTGACTTGTTCCATAACATAAAACAACTGAACTTGTCTTATTACATGAATAACTTTGTCTTGCAACAATCAAGACACACACACTCGCTCACTATTACAAAAGATCTTATCAAAAACTATTAATGATAACTACGATAACTTGAGGACGTGAACACCAAATGGCCATCAACTCCTTGATCACTAGCTTCAGCGCCAGGTCACATCAAACTGCGCCGCATATATGTGATAATTAGGACTTGTTTCACAAACAGAACAAGTATCAAATACTTCATCATATATCAAGAGGCGAATTCATAATTCTGTATATATCAAATATATACCTGTAGCATCGAAGATCTCTCCTTCGATGGAATCAACTTTCAGAGACTTGAATTCAGACACAAACTTGTAGAAGTTCATATCACCGGCCTTCAAAATGTACTTGCGCACATGTTTCTCATAGCTAGGAGGTAGAGATATCAGGACAGTCCGAATGGCACAAGAATCTGCCATCCAGTAATCGAAGACCATCGTCAGCTGGAAGTAGATGTCATACAATCTCTTCAAATGTGTCTTCAGACAGGTATGCTCCTCCATGTGAATGGTCTGGAACATTCTAAGCTGCCTGAATTGCTCATGCTTTAATTCATCCCCGAAGTGTGTCTTTATCGCATCAATCATGACGCTTGGCTCCTTGCGTAGAAATAACTCTTTCAACTCAGGTGCCAGGCATACGGTCATGGTGATCTCCACTTCAATGAATATGTCTCGACGCCTACGGAAATCATCTTCCTCCTCCTCGCTAGCAGAATCTCCTGGTCCTTCTCCTAACGGTTCATCGAGAACATATAGAATGTTGTTGTGTTCGAGAATGTTTCTAAAACCCTTGTACCATCTGATGAAGTTGGACCCGTCGGCTTCTAAGGTAGCATCCGGGCTCTTGAGGAAGTAACCGAAGTATAGTTGCGTAGTCTACAGATGTGATCGCAAAAGAGGTAAGGTAAAGTTTATAATACGTAGGTGAGTTTTAGTTTTATAATCTCATTATCTAAAACACACCACACCAAGATTATTATCCCTAAAAATAATAATGGCGATAACACGACCCTCATCCACCACACCACCCCCGATCATCACGGCCGGCAGCATAGCCTCAAAGGTGGACATAAAATGTCGATCACAACAACTCTGTGACTCGTGCTCGATCTTTCGATCTTCCCGTGTTCCGAGGCCATATTTCTGGATATGCTAGGCTCGCCAATCAAACCTCGAAGACCTTGCGCGTGCAACATGGCTTACACCCACTGGATGCGAACGACGAGATGTGTGACACCCGATCATCACGGCCTGCCTCATAACGTAGAACTTTCTTGGTGGTGCGCAACGAGGGAGAACACAATTTTGGTATTTGTTAGGGATCATCCTATTTATGATGCTACCGTTGTATATCTAGCATATAAGCAATCAATAGGATGCACACACAACATCACACAATAATGATGTAATGAAGTGCGATGTGACATGGTCGATGCGCCTGGACCTTCATGGCGCCATGTGCCTGGCCCCCGGCGCCCCGGCATGGCTCCGAGTCTACGGAGCCCTCCATTGCCTCCGACAGTACGAGTAATATCAAAACTTACCGTAACCATGTCACATAAAATAACGCCTCTGCAAAACAAAGTTAGACGCCTCTAGCTTTATTTAGTTTTGCAAGTTTTACGTGGCATATAGGCTTATTCGTAAGAGAATCGCTTCCCTACCTACGAACTTTGTACCACAACGTCGATCGTATAATTGCATGTTTAAGCATCCCTTTCGGGCCCTCCATTGAAAATGCTTTGCCTACTAGAGAGAGAGAAACAGACACCCGCCAGCCACAGATACGGTGCAAGCCGTATGTCAGTAGTGGAACCAGTATCGCGTAAGCGTACGCGTAAAGTCGGTCCGGGCCGGTTCATCAACTCAATACCGAAGGCATCGCAAGTGCACGCTAGAGGGTAGCAAATATAAGAAAGACACCCTCATTCAACATGAGTTCTAACCGTACCAGCAATACTACGCATAGATCGGCTCTGATACCACTGAAGGGGTTACGGTGCAGAAAACAATAATTTTTCTAGCGTACGAAACCCTAACTAGCCAGGATCTATCTATCTAGTACATGTGATAACGGTGGCGGAACGGGTTACATTACCTCCATGTAGACCGATAGCGGGGATTACGCTCCCGCACAAGCGTTGACGATGAAGTCGTACGTAGTCGAGGTCGCGGAGAACTTGTCGCGATGACGAAGACGATGATGCCGGGGTGTCGATGATGATCTGCGTCGACGGGCGTCGGGCGGAAGAAGGCGGGGCGCCGGCACCAGGGGTGGTGCGCCGGCGGCAGAGGGGGAGGTGGCGCGGCGGCTGTAGGGGTGAGACGACGTCGCCCATGCTCCTCAGAAAGAGTTACCTCCGAGCACTCACAAACATACGGAGCTTAGCGACAACCCCCGGTCATTCAGATCCAGCTGAAATCGCAGGGGTGGATCTTATCTGGAATCCCGCAGGGCAAAGGTGCCCAGCGGTATAGCTTAGGTGGAGAGAGGGGGCAAAACGGGCGGAGAAACAACTCGGCCGGCCTGCAATACAATTAATTGTATTTTCCAATGAATTAATCCAATTAATATGCCTTGGTATATAAAGGGGGAAGGGGGTGTGCAAACTCCCTGGCTCGAGGAGAGGGGGGGGGGGGGGGGGGGTTCGGCCGAACCCCCCTTGGGCTTGTCCCACTCCTAGTCCAACTCGGACTAGGGGGCCCAAGCCTCCCCTTCCTTAGGTGGTGCGGCTCCCCCCTCTTGGGCCCTCTTAGGGCCCATGTAGGTGGGAGCCCCCTTTTTCCTTTATTTAATTAATATAAAAATCCCATTAATTCATAATTAATATATTTATATATAATTCAATATCCCATGACTCCGAAAGAATTTCGGAACCACCCGAACAACTTCGGACATCCCTGGAACCATTCCAGACCTCCCCGGAAGTCCTTCTGGACCACCGGAACTCTTTCCAGATCATTTCTCTCTCTACAACAAACACATATATTATTCCAGAACTTATCTCCTAGTGTCGCTAAGACCTTAAGTTTGTTACGCTACGGTTCGAGAACACTCTAGACATGGTTCAGACACTCCGCTCACCAATGACCGTCAGGGATACCTGGAAGTATATGACGACCCCTGTGCATTCTACGAATATCGTCGTTGAACCATAAATATGATATTCATTCCCTTTGTCTCTGCGATACTACCTTGTCCGAGATATGATCGTAGACACACCGATGTATTTGTTGTATCTCGTTACCGACGAAGGTTATTAACTCGTCTGCGATATTACATCTCCATGACCTAGTCATAAGCTGCGCAGCTATATAGATGCAATATCACCGAGTGGGCCCAGAGTATCTTTCCATTACAAGAATGAACAAATCCCGCTCTTGATCCTTACGTTTCGATGCTCTTTCGGAATACCCAAGATGGACACCGTTATTGTCATGCTATATAAGACACAACGTTTGATGCTCTCAAAGCACCCCTACGAAGCATCAATAAGTACGGTCTCACGGTCTAAGGAATAAGCTATCATATTCTTATCTATTGCAAATGACAAACATCGTAATACGATCTTATTGCAATACTTTGCGTATGTCCATCACCTTATTCAACTAACAAGATGACCCCATTGTCAACCGACGTCATTGTCCTTGATCGGGAATCTCGATCAACTGTTGCCCAATGGACTAGCTCATATAGAGGCTTGCTAGGGACCTGGTTGTCTATGTATCACACGTGTATCAATAATTCCGATTAATACAGTTATAGCATAATACACAAACTTATTATAAACTTATGAGATAATGCAATAAATACTACTTATTTATTTTCCTCTAGGGCATATCTCCTTCAGCTGAGTCATTCTATTACTAGTATGAGTTGGTGTGAGGTATGAGGAGAATGACTGTGTACCACACGCGCACTCCTCCTCCTCCTCGGCCGCTCGCCTCGTCACGATGCGCCACGCCGCGGGTTGCGGGAATCTCGCCGAGCCGATGTAATCTTTTTGTCACGCAGAAATAAAATGTGAACGATCATGAAACATTTTTCCTTAATGGAAAATGAATACGAAATTGAAACGTCTGTCTTAAGTGCTCTTAAGTACGACCGTTTCCAAAATTCATTTGCCTTAACGAAATTAATTGCGTGCGTTTCTGTTGGACCTCTCGCCTTCTGCGCTACGTATATAAAGGAGAGGTCGCTCCTCTCTTGCGAACACCAGAAAATAGAGCCTCCTCGCTATTTCTGCCATCGTTGATCCCATCCCGTCCGCCACGTACACGGTCGACGGGAGGGCAGGCCTCCGAAACCCCGCCTCTCCGTTTCCTTTACGGGAGAGGGACGATTAGCTTTTTGGGTAGCGTCTCTTACGCGACTGCTCGCCAATCTTCATCCACTACGTCGGCTACTGATACGTCTCCAACGTATATATAATTTCTTATGTTTCATGCTATGTTATACCATGTTATTACATATTTTATATGCATTTTATATAGTTTTATGCATTTTCTGAGACTAACCTATTAACAAGATGCCAAAGTGACAGTACCCTGTTTTCTGCTGTTTTTGGTTTCAGAAAAGTACTTAAGGAAATATTCTCAAAATTGGAAAAGAAACATCCTGAAATTATTTTTGGATTATTAAGGTTCCAGAAGACTAAACACGAGACGAAGTGGGCGACCGAGGCGCTGTCACCTAGTCCTCACACGGCCAGAAGTAGGTCCGCGCGAGCACGTGGTGACACGGCCTCGGCCCTCCACCGCCTTCACCCTTTCGACTATAAGTACCCCCCAAAAACTTAAAAATCGCACGGTGTTCATTCTTTCCTCCACGGTGACGAGGTGTAGGCTCGACAAATCCCAGGGTTGTGCACCCCGGTTGATTGATGGGGAGAGAGAGAGGTGTTGGTGATCACGACGGCTGACAAGCAAGGATTTACCCAGGTTCAGGCTCCCGGAGGATAACACCCTACTCCTACTTGTCTGATTATTGATGCGAGTAGCGATTACAATGGCGAGATTGCGATCTTGCTAGGGTTTGTGGTGGTGGCTATGAGCGTGTCCTGTAGGACGGGCAACCCTCCTGGCTTTATAGGTAGCTAGGTCTCGGGCGGTTGGTACAGATATGGCAGGTTATGAAAGCTAACCGAGTTGGACTAGGATACGTGGTACCCCGAGTGGGCCTTCTGTGGGCTTCTCCATGCTTGGCGCGGCCCAGGTAGCCTCATTGTGGGCTAGTCGAAAGGTAGCCCCACGCCAGTAGCCCCGAGTGCTTGGTCGAAGCGCAGCGTCGGGCAAAGGACTTCCTCCTCCTGGACGCGCCATTGGATTGCTTGATCTTGAGCTTGTACTCGTTTTCTTCAGTCGAAGAGGACACTCCCGATGGGAGTAATACATTCAGTCGAATTTCCTTTGTCTTTTTCTTCATGTGAAGCTTGTTTCTATTCAGCCTGTTTCGGCTGCTGGAGCTTACTCAACTTTCTTTGTCACCCGAATAGATGTTTCGGGTTCCTTGACCAGCGCACTGTCTTAAGTTGTTTCAGCTTAGAAGCTTACCACTCGAATCCTGCGCTCGATTTAACACGCTGTTTCAGTTGTTTGGAGCCGTTGGCTTGATGACGTCGCTGCTGACGTTTCCTTGCACGCCTCTGCGCCCGATGGGACGTGACATGGCGGGGCCCACCGGCAGCGCTGACCACGGTCAGCAGTTGTCACGTCTCCAAACTGGGCGCGAAATTTTCGCGCACGATGATGACGCCTCGATTCTCGTGCGTAGTGGAGGAAGTTGGCGGCGACGCTTGGCCTCTTTGCTTGACACGTGGACGGCGGGATGAAGATGCTCCGAACCGCTGCGCGACAGAGGGCTGAGATTGATTTTGCTTAGGCATAAGTACTGCGCCGCAGCGCGAGGGCATCGTCTTCTCCATTCGTCCGCGCCTCCTTTCCTCTGCCTTCTGCCATTCTCGCCCTCACCAGAGCTCCGTGCTATTTCTCCACGCACCTTGCGCTGCCCCGCAAAGCCATGGGCAAGCCGAAGACTGCCGCTGGTTCCTCCGCCGCCGCCGACGAAGCCGGGCTGATGAAGAAGCCCGACGGCGACTGGCAGAGGTCGTCTATGAAGAAGGCGGAGGTCGAACTCCTCCGTGCTCAAGGTCTCCTTCCTCCTCCTGATCAAGTCTAGGTACGCGCTCCTGGCAAAGAAGTTTATCCCACACCCCGCGAGGGGGAACGCGTATGCTTCGTGGATTTCCTTCCGCGGGGCTTCGGGTTCCCCTTGCACGATTTCGTGCGCGGTCTCTTGTATGCCTATGGGGTTCAGATCCATGATCTGACCCCCAATGGCGTCTTGAGCATCGCGGGCTTTATTGTGCTCTGCGAGTGCTTTCTGGGTGTCGCGCCCCACTGGGCTCTGTGGAAGTCGCTTTTCCTCGTTCGTAAGAACGTCGGGAAGAGCGGGTTACCATTCCCCGTGGGCGTCTTCGGAATCCAAGTGCGCGATGACACCGCGTACTTCCAGATGAAGAAGTCAGACTCCGTCCAGGGGTGGCGCAAGAAGTGGTTCTACGTCCAGTCGAGCCAGGATGTCCTGGCGGCATTCGACAGTGGGCGCGGGCTGCGGAAGACTCATGCCTGGTCGCACCCGCTGGCTGCGGAGGAGAAGGAAGCCGCGCGACCGCAGCTGGGCCTGCTACGCGACCTCACCAAGACCCTTGGGCGTGAGGCGGGTGGCGTCTTCTTGATGGCCACCTTCTTCCGTCTTCGAGTGCAACCGCTCAGTGCTCGGCCCCACCCGATGTGGGCCGTCGAGGGCGTCAGCACCGAGCCACTTGACGACGAGGAGGTGGAAGCCAAGGTGAGGTCGATCACCAACCTCCGAGTCGCGGATACCTGCAATGTCAAGTGCCCGGTTGCTGCATATGGGGCGACGAACTCCGTTCCAGAGGTGATGTTCTTGACTTGTTCTCTTTGTTTCTTCTTGTTCTGAAATCTTGCTTCTTAATTCGACTTGCGTCTACTTGCTTCAGGGTCGATCTCTGCTGGTCAGCCTTCCTCCTCTCCCTGAAAATGGATCCGACGACGAGTCGAGGGTTGTGGAGGAGGATGACGACGACGACGAGCTTCCGTCCGCTGTCTCGCCCAACGACGAAGTGGAGGATGATGACGACGACGAGGAACCCGCACGGAAGAAGCAGAAGCGCCGGAGTGGCGGTGACTCTGCGACCGCTTCGTCGCCCGCAAGAGGTGCGGAAGCTGATCTAGAGGAAGTCGTCGCGACGTCGTTGGGTGTGCGGTCTCCAGGTGGCTGGATCGAACCCCTGGTTGTTCCCCCTGTCAGCTCTGCGCCACCACGCGCGGTTGGCGTCTGTCTCCTTGGGGAGTGATGATGACCTCGAGACCACCAGGTGAGTACGTTGCTGTCTTCTAGTCGTCTTTTGTAGCTCCGATCATTTAGTTGTTCATTGTACTGTTTTGCTTCAGCCGTCGTTCTGGCGATGTCCACTCTCCTCATCATGAGGTGGAGCATACGTCCGCCCCTTCGACCGAGCTGGTGACCCGGGTGGCAGTTGAGGAGCGCACGCAACCTGCCGTCATCGCGTCTTCGAGTCGCGCTCCTCCGCCGCCTTCCGTAGATGTCTACCTTCTGGACCACATAAGTCCTTTGTACTTGTACTTGTAGTCTTGAATGTTCATCGGGTGCGTGATCAGCGCTCCCGATGGGAGTAGCTACCGAAGGTGTGGGTGACTAGTAGAGTCGCCCGACTCTTTATTAAGATCCTGTTTTTGTTTCAGCCCTACTACCGCCAGCAGCTAGATGCAGCCGCGGCTTATGATCACCTGGAGAAGGAGAGGGACCAGCTGTGTGCTTCTCTGGACCAGGCTACCGCGCGGGTTGCTGAGCTAGAGCTGAAGCTCTAGGCTCAGGCTGAGCTTGACAAACCTCTGCATGAGTTCCAGGAGCGTGAGCGGGTGCGGGTTGACCAAGAGAAGACTCAAGTCGATCGCCTCCTTTCACTCGCCGATGCACTTGGGGGTAAGTTTCGGCTTGATGCCTACTGTGTTTTGCTTTGGCCTTTGTCTGATGTTTGACTTTTTTGCTCAGAGACGTGCGGTGGAGCTCCTGAGGAGGGCTCGTCGAGTGACACCGTCGACTTGGCGACAGCTGTCGGCTTCCTTGACCGTTTCTGCGCGTATGCGTCTGATGCGCTGAAGAATTCAACATATGCGCTGAAGAAGTCGACGGGAGCCCTTACGACGGTGCACCGCAACATCTTCCCAAGCGACCCGCCGCCGACTGCCGTGGACGCCCTTGCTGCTCCGTTTGAAGATGGCGCGACCACCATCGCCGACTTTACTCGGACGCAAACGGTACGCGGCTCTGAGCTCACCTTCCAGCTCCTCCTAGGCCATCAAATTCAGGGCGACTTCGATAAGGTCGTCAGCGGCTTCCCCCGGTGGCCTGATGGCCGGACCGCGTCCTTAGGCGGAGTTAAAGTGCGGGCTGCACAGCTAGCTGTGACGCTTGTGGCCACCTTCGAGAGGGCACTGGCCAAGGCGACTGGGGCGGCTGCTGCTCGGAAGAGTCGCTCGCAGTCGGAGTCTATTGCCCAGGAGTAGTTGTAGGGGCTTAGCAGTCGCAGTTTCATGTACTGATAACTTTTGCTTTGTAATTACTGTCGACTGATATTTTGTCGGGTCTTCTGGCCTTTGACAATATTTTGGCTGGGATTGAATGTTTCTTCCCATCATATTTGTCTTTGCTGAGCAGTCGTATACTGGTATTGATTTTGCACGTTCATGGCAGACTAACTTGCGCGGCGGTACGTCTTCTGCTTCTGCGGCTGGACCGAGTGGCGAGGGATCTTCTTCAGGTGCTCGCCGTCGCCAAGCTGCTCCGGCTCCTCCGCGAAGTGCGAACGACCAGCGCATAATCACTTACTTGAAGAATAAGCTGGTCGAGCTTGAGGCTACCTTGAAGAATACCGAGCTGCTCTTGCAGCGCTCCAGGTCGCACCCTACTGCAGGTTTTTCCCAGCGCGAAGATTTTCTGATCGGGGAGATCGACCTCATCAGTCGGCAACTTCAAGGTTGGTATCCTCTGCGGCTGCCTTTCCTTGTTGAAACTTGCTGGTTCTCACTTCTAGCTTGTGTATACAGACGTGAACCCGGATTGGGAGGCTGAGCGGGACAGTGTTGAAGAGCGTGTCACCCGGGAGGCGTCTGGCGACTCTCACGAGGCTCGCCAATTTTGGGTGAACAAGACGCGAGGGCGCATTCTTGCTCGCATGCTCGACCGAACCTGGCGTGTGGCTTTCCTTTTGGGGAATTGCCGGAAGACCCTGTGGCATATCCATCGCGTCTACTTCCCGTACAACGGACAGCCGCATGGGCTGGACACCTTGCTGGAGAGGTTCCGTGATGGAGATGCTCTGAAGGGGCGAATGCGGCTCTGGCGTACGTTCGGCTGCATCGGCCTAATCTTCCGTTGGAGAGGCTGATGGTTGGACTGCCTGGCGACGCCGAGTACGCCGATACCCTGGCGGTTGCGCGCCAGATGATTGAGCAGGTGCAGAAGCATAGCGAGCGGCTTGTAGGCCCACTCGGGGCGCCGAAGGCCGAGCCTGCAGACTAAGAGTAGATGTCTTCTGCTGTACAGGGTTAGTTTAATGTGGCGATTACGCCGATGTAAATGACAGTATATAAAGTTAAAAGAGTTCTCGAGTAACGAGTGACATTGTTTTCATTACTATGCGAGTATTTCCTTTGTCTTAGACTTGTGTGGCGCAGCCCCCGAGTACCTTGGGTGATGGCCTAAGCCTTTTTGTGACCCTGTGTGGCGCAGCCCCCGAGTGAGTCGTGTGGTGTCCTAGGATTCTTTCAAGTGAGACCTGTGTACCGCGGCTAGGGTTTTGGACTTGACCTGTATGGCGCAGCCCCCGAGTGGCTCGGATGGCGGCCTAGGATTTTTTCAGTGAAGCCTGTATGGCGCAGCCCTCGAGTAGTTCGAGTGGCGGCCTAGGGATTTTCAAGTGTGACCTGTGAGGTGCAGCCCCCGAGTATGTCGGGTGGCGACCTAGGATTTTGGACTTGACCTGTGCGGCGCACCTCCCGAGTAAGTCGGGTAAAGGCCTAGGATTTTTGAGTTGTGTCTGTTTGGCGCAGCCCCCGAGTGGTTCGAGTGGCGGCGTAGGCTTTTCAAGTGTGACCTGTGAGGTGCAGCCCCCGAGTGCGTCGGGTGGCGATCCAGGATTTTTGACTTGACCTGTGTGGCGCAACTCCCGAGTAGATCGAGTAGAGGCCTAGGATTTTGTGAGTTATGTCTGTATGGCGCAGCCCCCGAGTGACTCGAGTGGCAGCCTAGGCATTTATTTCAACCTGTGTGGCGCAGCCCTCGAGTGAATTGAGTGGCGGCCTAGGATTTTTTGTTTGCCTTGACTGAGAAGGTAGAGTGAACAACATTTTCTTCAAATCACTTTATTGATTGCTGCGAACAGGCCGCCTCATTAAAACCCTTCCAGTCCCCTCAGGTACCCTGGTAAGGGAAAGAGTGCGTCTGAAACCTGCCGCTTTGACATGCTATCCTTGTTACAATGGTTGATTCGACTAAGCATAGAACCGCCGGAGTTGTGCGATGTTCCACGGGTTGCTGCAGGCTGCTCCTGTCTTCGAGTCCTTTAGGCGATATGCTCCGTTGCCAATTGCTTCTGTGACAATGTACGGACCCTCCCATGGAGAGGCGAGCTTGTGCACTTTTTTCTGTTTGAGGCGAAGGACCATGTCACCAGCGACGAAAGCTCTTGGCCGCAATCTTCGTCCGTGATAGTTGCACATGTCTTGCTGGTAAACGGCTGATTACGCCAGGGCGATGTCGCGTGCTTCGTCCAATATGTCCATGCTGTCTTCGAGTGCCTCTTCTGCATCTGACTCGTCGTAGGCGACCACTCGTGGTGCGTCAAACTTGATGTCGCAGGGTAGGACTGCCTCTGCACCGTACACCTGAAGAATGGAGTGTATTGGGTGGATCTGTTAGGCGTGGTCCGCAGACTCCAGAGAACTGACGGCAGTTCTTCGACCCATGCGCCTGCTGCGCGTCTGAGTGGCACACGCAGTCGTTTCTTGATGCCGCTGCAGACTAAACCATTCACCTTCTCCACCTGTCCATTGGATTGCGGGTGCGAGACAGACGCGTAGTTGAGCTTGATACCTTGATCTGAGCAGAAGTCTTTGAATTCTTCGGCTGTGAAGTTCGAGCCGTTGTCTGTGATGATCCTGTTCGGCACTCCGAACCTGAAGATGATGGACCTGATGAAGTTGACCGCTGATGATGCAGTCGAACTTGTGATGGGTGCGGCTTCAGTCCACTTGGTGAACTTGTTGACTGCAACCAGGAGGTGAGTGTGCCCCCCGGGTGAAGATTTCTTCAGCGGGCCCACCATGTCTAGCCCCCATTGGGCGAAGGGCCAGGCTAGCGGTATTGTCTTGAGCTCTGATGCTGGCGCGTGTGGCTTGTTGGCAAACTCTTGGCACCCTGTGCATTTCCTTACTAGATTTTCGGCGTCCTGCATGGCTGTTAACCAGTAGAACCCGACTCGTAGTGCTTTGGCCACCAGTGCTCGACTGCTGGCATGATGCCCGCAGATACCCGCGTGGATGTCGATTAGGATGGCTTGGCCGTCGACTGGGTCTACGCACCTCTGCAGGATTCCCGAGATGCTTCTCTTGTAGAGCTCCCCGTTGATGACGGTGAAACTTTTGGAGCGCCTGATGATGCGCTTTTCTTCGACTGGATCCGTCGGCAGCTTCTGATGCAGTATGTACGCCAGGTATGGTCCTGTCCATGTAGCTTCGACTAGCATGACCTCCATGGAGACCTTCTCTTGGCTTGGCGGGTTTGCATCGCCTTTTGCTTTTGTTGCAGTGCTTGCTGCGGCTTGAGTCTTGATAGATCGCTGCGTGATGCGCTCGAGGAATACGCCGGGTGGAACTGGAACTCTGTCTGACCCCATGTTGGCGAGGATGTTGGCTTTTTCGTTGCTGTCACGGCCGACGTGCCGTAACTCGCAGCCATCGAAGTTGCCTTCCATCTGGTTGTATAGGTCTCGGTAGGCGATCATGTTGTCGGCGATGGCGTCGCAGGACTTCATGGTTTGCTGTACCACCAGGTAGGAGTCGCCATATATCATGAGGTGCGTGGCGCCGCAGTTCTTGGCCATCTTCATGCCGTGGATCAGGGCCTCGTACTCGGCTTCGTTGTTGGATGGCGTCGGAAAATCCATCTGTAGGACATACTTCAGCTTGTCACCCTTGGGGGAGATGAGCACAACTCCTGCCCCCGCCCGACTTGAATTTCTTGGAGCCATCGAAGTACATTGTCCATGCGTTGGACAAGTCGGGGACATTTGGTAGCTGAGCTTCTATCCACTCTGTGGTGAATTCTGGGAGGATTGGGCCTTGATGGACTTCGGGTGAGCATACTTCAGCCCCCATGGTCCTAGCTCGACAACCCACTTTGTAACATCCCAAATTTTGCAAAAATTTAAAACTTTGCATTCAAGCATCATGCAACATTGAGCATAAGAATACATCACAAAAATATTAAATAAAACTTCAATTTATAAATATAAATAGTCTATAAATTTCATAAAGTGTTTATTTAAAACTCCTTTAATAAATAAAATTTTACCAATTTATATATGGGCAAGAATAATGTTAAAAAGTTTCATTTTCAATAACCTTTCCAAAACATATTTTTATGAATTTTTCTGAAATGTTTTGAATAGGTTTAAAAATCATATTTGAAATCAGTATTTAAAAACAGAAAAGGTTTTAAATAAAATTAATCGAATTTCAGAGTAGAGTGGGCCGTGGCCCGTAGCTATCTGCCGCGCGCGCGGAGCCGAGCAGCCCGCCAGCGGCCCAGCACCCCGCGCGCTCGCTCGCCGTCGCTGACAGGTGGGACCCACCTGTCATCACCCCCGCGGAACGTTCTTCCCCAAATCACGCCCCCGACCCCGATAGGAAACGGCGGATTTGATTCGCACGATTACGAGCGATTTACTGCTCCCCTTACCTCGCCTCCTCCCCCTACTAATACCCCTCTCCGTTCTCGTCCGATTGCCCCAAACCTCACCTCCCGAGAGCCCCTAGGCTGGCCGCACGAGCTCGCGCAATCCCGCCGTCGCCGTCGGTAAGAACTCCGCCGCCCGAGCAACTCCGGCCACCTCGGACCTCCTTTCCACCTCCCTTCGCTCCCTGTGAGCCGTGCGCATCGAGTTGGCATGGTGGAGCGTGTGTTTTTGCAGCGGAACCCCGTCTTCGTCCACGACCGAGAGGAACCGTCGCCGTGCGCAACTCCGGCGAGCTCTTCTAGGAAGACGAGGATGCTCCGGTCATCACCACCGCGCCATCGCCCTCCCCACGTCGTCGCGCATCTCCTGGTGAGCCCCGTTACCTCCTAGCACCGTAGCACGCCTCGGGCGCAAACGCCGGCCATGGCTCCGCCGCGCCCCGCGCGTCTCCGGTGACCGCGTCGCCCGTTTTTGGTCAACGGATCGTGGACCGTTAGATCTAGATCCAATGGATCTAGATCGATTAGATCTCGCGCGTCCATTTTAATTTAGATCGGATGGCTCTTGCAGACGATCCGCGCCGAAGCGGTACCGACCAATAGGATCGCGCCACGTAGCCCTGTTAATTTCTTTTTCGCAGGAAATTTTATAAATAAAACAGAAAATAGATAAAACTTGCAAAATTCATAATTTTGATCTGTAATTCCAAATTTAACAAACTTTATGTCATTGGAAAGCTCTGCTCATGTAGTTTAACTCTACATCATTTGTTTTTCCCTTTGACAAATTATAAATTGTATAATTATCAGAGGAGTATTTCGGCCATTAAAATAATAACTTAAATAATAAAAAATGATTTAGAAATAAATGTAATTGTTTTAAGATTGTATAATTCCCCTCTATCCAGCAATATTAATAAAAGTCCAAATTGAAGATGTCATAAAAACAATAAAAGTTGTAATTATAGAAATCAAAGTTTTACTATACTAATTCAAATTATTTAATTGATAAATAAAATAAGAAATACCTAAACATTATATTTCATTTATTAATGACAGAAAATAAGAATTATTAAATAGTGTGTCTTATCATCATAGCATATCATTCATGCATACATGATTTTGTTTAGTGTTGTGATGATATGGTGTTGGTATTTATGTTATTCATTGTTGTGCTAGATTGTGAAGAAGAGGAAGGGCTTGCTTGTGATTGTTATTCTTGCTGTGCTTGTTCCTCCTGTTACCAAGGCAAGTGACATTCATACAATATCCCATATTTTCTATATGCATAAGTAGTATGTTTTTGAGTAGTCTGCATGATAGGAATTTTTGATATATTTTATAATGATAAGCTAGTTGGTATATTTACAAATATCCTAGTAGTATGTGGCCACCCTTTTTCCTAAGCAGCCATGAAAAGATTTTATTAGTTGCTTAGCCATGCTATAAAAATGTTGCTATGTTATGGAAATGTTTCTAAGTGTTAAAATCTAAAATGCACATCTGGGTGGAATTGGTTGTTATGGTTTATGTTGAGTGGCTCTTGGGACTATGCTTGTGGTTGTCTTCGCCTAGGATGAATGTCTATTCTACCTAGGGCCATGAGTATGGTGGTTGTTACCCAGAAGTACACTTGTGGACGGCCACCCAGGAACGAAGAGATTACCAAGTCCCTCCAAGTTTAGAAGCTTCCCGTGCAACCTTTTGACAATGGGCTCTGTCTAGAATGATTAAGTTGTGGGAGTGCAACCTGTCAGCTTGACAAGCAGATGTAGAGTTGATAGGTGGAACGGGTCTTGCTAGTATGGTTGCATTCTTCTTCTAAAAGTTCTTGTCTCAATTCTCTCCTTTCCATAATACACTCCGTGTGTATAGGATTTCTCGGACAAATTGAGTCAAAAGGTGAAAGTGCGCAACCTCTGCAGAGTCGACAATCTGAGATCTCAGCCGTGTCCCCGGAAATGGACTACTTCGAGCAACTGGACAAGGATGGGCAGAAGAATCTCAACACTGTTTTCATAAATTAAAATTTGACTAAGGAAAGAATTTTGGGTGCACTTGGGCTTTGTCCCTCTGTGCCAAGTCTTCGAGAAATAAAAGTGTTTTACAAAATGATAGGAGAAAACTTGCTTTCTGCAAATAGCCTTCAACCCCACCAAGCCAAATATGCATATAGATGTTAGACTTGCCAGTATATTTATCCACCATAGTCACTTGCCAATACATCATTGTATTGACCTCCTTCGGGGGCTGCATATTCCAATGTGTAGGAAATTCTGATGCTGAATGATTGGCTCGAGTCTACACCCAACATGACTGCATGTGGCGCATGCTTGAAGATGAGGCTCAATGTTATTTTGCTTTCGCTGTGAACTTTGAACTTTAGATAGCCTTCATGGCTATGCAATTTGTAATAAAGCCATATTGGCTATTATTTTTGGATCTCGTTGTAGTAATTTAATACTTATGCAATGATACTTTATATTTTGTACTGTGGTGCTGGCAGTGATCCAGGGACTAGCACATAACACAGGTGTTCCAACTTTAATAAAAGTTGGGGTGCTACAAAATGGTATCAGAGCAAAGTGTTGCCTGTAGGTTCGAGCCCTAGGATTGGTTAAGCCCTTTTTGGTCATAATGTTACCATCTTTGAAGTATGTTGGATTCTAACGGCATGGTGGGATGAAGCAGCCCGGGACAAACTTTACATGTCCACGTACATGAGACCTGTTCCACAATATAAGTGGCTGGCCGGGTGTCTGTCTCTCTCACTATAGTGAAAAATCCAATTTACGAAGAGTTGTTAATATCTGTTGATCACCTTAGGATTTTGACTTAGTATTCCCCCTAAAGTAATAATACACTCCATAACTAGTACTTCCTTATCTTATGTGATTCTTGTTCTAATTCCCCTTCTTTCCTACCTAAAGGATGACGAGCTTTCACTTCACCACTGCGGAGGACTTCGAGAACACCCGTTTTGGCTGTTACCTCCTCGACATCGGCGAGAAGATAGGGTTACCACTACCCCAAATAAAGGGCTTCATTCTGAAGAAGTTTAACAAAGAGGGTTGCTGGGGAATAAAAGCAACACAACCAGGACGTGGAGAGGAGCCCCCACTGGAGATCAAAATGGTTAGTGACTCCAAAGACAAAGGGCTCAATCTAGTCATGCAAGATTTGATTGGGCGCCTCTGCCGGCGCTACAGCCTAGAGTTGAGGGGCCACTACTCCATTTTCTTTGGAAGAATAAACGAAGATGGAGAACCTTACCTGTATGATGTCGGAGAAAGAGGCAAGGCAAAACCCCTTAGCCTTTATTTCCAGGAGCTGGAAATCCTTGTCACCGAACTATATGAAGATCGACGCACCGAGCTCCTGAAGAACGATGAGTTATGTGCCTTACTTAAGGAGAACGAAGAGAAGGTGAAGGTTCAGGAGGAAGTGACTAAGGCACAGGAAGAGAGATTCGCTGCACAAGAGGAGAAGTACAGGAGACAAGAGAAAAGAGTTCAAGAGAAGAACAAGATCATCAGGGAACAAAAGGCAGAACTCGAGAGCAATGAAGTCGAGTTCGAGGCTGATAGTGACCTGATCAAAAGGCTTCGTACTGAGAAGAGAGTGCTACAAGAAAATAATCTTGCCCTGGAGAAAGAAGTAAAGGAACTCAAGGATGTACTCGCCAATGAAGGAATCGAGATACAGGAAATTGAAGAGGAGGAAGAGGATATGGTCGAGTAGTTAGTTAGTGAGACTACCATTTTTCATACACCATTGTCTTGTATTGACCTACCAACTTGTGGTAAGGCAGTACTTTCCCTTGTATCCTCGGAACCTCGCGAGTTTATTTTCCAAAACTTTTATATCGTTTTCCTTAAACCAAAGGTTTTGAATTGTTTGCTGATTGTTTTATGAGTGGTGTGTTGATTGATGGTGTGCTTGACTGGATTGTTTTGTGCATGGGTAAGGTTCCTCCTTATAGATCTATCTATCTTTCACTCATCCATGCAAAAACCCCACAGATGCCTCCACGCCGTGATCCCGACAATAGCGAAGCTATGCAACAGCTGATGGCAGCTCAAGCTCAACTGATGACTATGATGACCCAGTTCATTGCAGCAACCAACAACAACAACAACAACAACAACAACAACAACAATAACAACCATCCACCACCACCCCCACCTCAGGTGGACAGACTTGCAAGATTTCTCAGGCTTAGACCTAATAAGTTCTCCTCTGCTACTGAACCCATAGTGGCGGATGACTGGCTCCGTTCAGTCAACAAGGACTTAGTAACCTGTGAGTGTTCTGAGGCAGAAAAGGTGAGGTTCACTGCTCACCTATTGGAAGGACCTGCTGCCATGTGGTGGGAGACCTATCAAGTGACCCATCCCTTGGATGGCATGACTTGGGATGCGTTCAAAGATGGTTTCCGCAATGCTCACATCTCCTCTGGCATAATGAATCTGAAGAAGGAGGAGTTTCGTAGCTTGAGACAGGGAGGTAGAACTCTGAAGGAGTATATAGATGACTTCTGTACGCTATCAAGGTACGCACCAGAAGACATCGACACTGATGCGAAAAGGAAGGACAAATTCCTAAATGGACTTCGGGGAGAACTAAAAATACCTTTGTCTGTGGCATATGCTCCTAACTATCAGATTCTGCTAGATCAGGCAATCACCCTGGACAATAATATCAGAAAGGAAGAAAATAGGAAGAGGAAGTTTGGTGCAAGTAAAGGTAACACTGAAGTGGCTCACAAGAAACCACACACCTCAGAAGTCAGTGGCCATAAACCCTGGAACTACTCCAACAATGGTATTGGCCAAAAGCATCATGGTCATAACCACAATGGAGGGTATAAAGGAAATAATGGTGGATTCAAGGGAAACCATCACCATGGCCATAATCATGGAAATGGTAATCCTCGCCCTAACACTGAAGGGAAGAAAGACCTGTCTAATGTGACTTGCTTCAAGTGCAAGAAGACGGGACACTATGCTACTGATTGCCCAGAGAGAAAGGCCGATGAAAATTCCAAGCCCAATCATTTCCAGAAGGGACAAGTAAATCACCTCAACGTGGAAGAAGTTCATGATGAACCTGACGCTGTGATTGGTAAGTTCCTGCTAAATTCTTTTCCAGCATTGGTCTTATTTGATACTGGAGCATCACATTCATTCATATCAAGAGCTTTTGTAAACAAACATGGGCTAGCCGAGGAAAGCTTAGGAAAACCTATTAGAGTGAGTTCACCTAGGGGTGAGATGATAGTAAATTCAGGCTGTAGATAGTTAGAATTAAGGATTGGAAAATACTTTTTTCCAGCAGACTTAGTCATCCTAGAAACCCAAGGTTTGGATGTTATTATCGGAATGGATTGGATGACCCGTTTTGAAGGAATCATAGACTGTGCAAACAGAGCTATCACCCTCACCACCCCCGAAAAACAAAAGATTAAATTCAGATCAACTTTCGAACTTAAGAAAGTTAGGCTAAATTCTCTTAAGGGGGTTAGCCTTGGTGATGTGCTGATTGTCCAAGAGTACCCAGATGTATTCCCAGAAGAATTACCGGGAATGCCACCTGATAGAGATGTGGAATTTCTCATTGAACTAAAACCGGGTACCAGACCAATAGCCAAGAGACCTTACCCAATGGCCGTTGATGAACTGAAAGAACTCAAAAAGCTACTGGAGGAACACCTTCTGAAAGGATTTATCCGTCCAAGTTCTTCGCCCTGGGGAGCACCAGTCCTTTTTGTCAAGAAGAAAGATCAAACCCAGAGATTAGTCACGGACTACAGAGATATAAATGAACACACCATCAAGAACAAGTATCCGTTACCCAAGATAAATGAATTATTTGATCAATTGAAAGGTGCATGTGTGTTCTCCAAGATTGATCTTCGATCAGGATATCTCCAAATGAAAGTTAGAGAGATGGATATACCAAAAACAGCGTTTGTTACAAGATATGGCTCTTATGAGTATACCGTAATGCCATTTGGTTTAACCAATGCTCCAGCTTATTTCATGAATATGATGAATAAAGTGTTCATGGATTTTCTGGACAAGTTCGTGGTAGTGTTCATAGATGACATTCTGATCTACTCCGAGAGTCACAAAGATCATGAAGAGCATTTGCGTCTAGTATTACAGAGACTACGTGAACATAAGTTATATGCCAAATTCAGCAAGTGTGAATTTTGGTTGGAACAAGTCGCATTTCTAGGACACATAGTATCCAAGGAGGGTATAGCAGTGGACCCTGAAAAGGTCTCAGCTGTAACAAATTGGGAACCACCAAAGAATGTTGGAGAATTACGAAGTTTTCTTGGTCTAGCAGGATACTACCGAAGGTTTATAGAAAACTTTTCCAAAATCGCCAAGGCACTGACAGAATTACTAAAGAAGGAGAATAAATTTGAATGGATTGACGCGTGCGAAGCCAGTTTTCAGGAATTAAAGAAACGACTAGTTTCAGCCCCAGTTCTGTGTTTACCTGATTTAGAGAAAGAATTCCAAGTATATTGTGATGCTTCACGCCAAGGCCTGGGAAGTGTGCTGATGCAAGAAGGCAGAGTGGCATCTTATGCCTCTAGACAGATCAAGAAGCATGAAACAAATTACCCCACTCATGATCTCGAGTTAGCCTCAGTAGTACATGCCCTAAAAACTTGGAGACCCTACCTAATGGGAAAGAGATGTGAAGTGTTCACTGACCACAAAAGTTTGAAGTATATTTTCACACAGAAAGAATTGAACATGAGGCAGAGAAGATGGTTAGAACTTATCAAGGATTATGACCTAAGTCTTCAATATCATCCTGGAAAGGCTAATGTAGTAGCTGATGCCCTGAGTCGTAAGGTTTACTTGAATGGCCTCACGGCAGGAGAAATACCTGAGGATTTATGCAAGGCATTCAAGGACCTTCGATTGGAAGTGGTACCAGAAGGTTTTGTAGCTTCGTTGGTAGTACAACCAAATTTGATGGACAATATACGTAAAGCTCAGAAGGGAGACAAGGATATTGAAGAAATCAAAGCCAATTTGAGAGCAGGAAAAGCCAAGGGATTTCATGAAGATGAGCAAGGAACCTTGTGGTTTGAAAAACGTGTATGTGTGGCAAATGATCCTGATCTTAGGAAGTTAATTCTGCAAGAAGCCCATGAAACACCTTACTCCATTCATCCAGGAAATACCAAAATGTATATGGATGTGAAGGAGAGATTTTGGTGGAACAATCTGAAAAGAGAAATAGCAGAATATATAGCTAAATGCGATGTATGCAGTCGAGTAAAGGCTGAGCATCAGAAACCAGCAGGACTTTTGCAACCTTTGAAGGTACCGGACTGGAAGTGGGATTCTATTGGGATGGATTTCATCACCGGGTTACCAAGGACCAGATCTGGGTATGATTCTATTTGGGTTATTGTTTGTCGCTTAACCAAAATAGCTCACTTTATACCCGTGAAGACCACCTATACCAGCGCAAAGCTAGCTGATATATACATGAAGAGGATTGTGTGTTTACACGGCGTCCCCAAGAGTATCGTGTCCGATAGAGGGACCCAGTTCACTTCCCATTTTTGGAAGCAGTTGCATGAGTCACTGGGAACTAGATTGGAGTTCAGTACGGCATTTCACCCGCAAACGGATGGTCAGACCGAAAGAGTAAACCAGATTCTAGAAGATATGTTAAGAGCGTGTGCGCTCGATTATGGGTCTAGTTTGGATGACAATCTACCCTATGCTGAGTTCTCCTACAATAACAATTATCAAGCTAGCATTGAGATGGCCCCATTTGAGGCTTTATATGGGAAGAAATGCACAACCCCATTATTGTGGAGTGGTGTGGGAGAACGAAGTTTCTTTGGACCTGATATAATCCAAGAAGCTGAAGAGAAGGTCAGATTAATTAAAGATAGATTGAAGATAGCACAGTCACGCCAGAAAAGCTACGCTGATTCTAAACGTAGAGAAATCGCCTACGAGGTGGGAGATAGAACCTATCTTAGAGTGTCGCCACTCAGGGGTGTAAAGAGGTTTGGAATTAAAGGAAAATTAGCACCTCGGTTTATTGGACCTTTTAAAATCCTGTCCCGTAAGGGTGAGGTGGCATATGAGTTAGAATTACCCGAAACTCTGTCTGCGGTACATAATGTGTTCCATGTCAGTCAGCTGAAGAAATGTCACCCCGAAATGACGGGAGTTCCTTTAAAGGATACTGTACCCCTTGAAGAAGTACAATTGGAGAGTGACTTGACCTACGAAGAGAAACCCATCAAGATATTGCAGACCGCAGAAAGAGTCACCCGTACCAAAACCATCAAGTTTTGTAAAGTCCAATGGAACCATCACACCGAGGAAGAAGCCACCTGGGAACGAGAGGATGACCTCCGAGAAGACCATCCACACCTATTTGTTGATCTTTCCGAAGCTCGAGGGCGAGCTTCCTCTTAAGGGGGTTAGTCTGTAACATCCCAAATTTTGCAAAAATTTAAAACTTTGCATTCAAGCATCATGCAACATTGAGCATAAGAATACATCACAAAATATTAAATAAAACTTCAATTTATAAATATAAATAGTCTATAAATTTCATAAAGTGTTTATTTAAAACTCCTTTAATAAATAAAATTTTACCAATTTATATATGGGCAAGAATAATGTTAAAAAGTTTCATTTTCAATAACCTTTCCAAAACATATTTTTATGAATTTTTCTGAAATGTTTTGAATAGGTTTAAAAATCATATTTGAAATCAGTATTTAAAAACAGAAAAGGTTTTAAATAAAATTAATCGAATTTCAGAGTAGAGTGGGCCGTGGCCCGTAGCTATCTGCCGCGCGCGCGGAGCCGAGCAGCCCGCCAGCGGCCCAGCACCCCGCGCGCTCGCTCGCCGTCGCTGACAGGTGGGACCCACCTGTCATCACCCCCGCGGAAACGTTCTTCCCCAAATCATGCCCCCGACCCCGACAGGAAACGGCGGATTTGATTCGCACGATTACGAGCGATTTACTGCTCCCCTTACCTCGCCTCCTCCCCCTACTAATACCCCTCTCCGTTCTCGTCCGATTGCCCCAAACATCACCTCCCGAGAGCCCCTAGGCTGGCCGCACGAGCTCGCGCAATCCCGCCGTCGCCGTCGGTAAGAACTCCGCCGCCCGAGCAACTCCGGCCACCTCGGACCTCCTTTCCACCTCCCTTCGCTCCCTGTGAGCCATGCGCATCGAGTTGGCATGGTGGAGCGTGTGTTTTTGCAGCGGAACCCCGTCTCCGTCCACGACCGAGAGGAACCGTCGCCGTGCGCAACTCCGGCGAGCTCTTCCAGGAAGACGAGGACGCTCTGGTCATCACCACCGCGCCATCGCCCTCCCCACGTCGTCGCGCATCTCCTGGTGAGCCCCGTTACCTCCTAGCACCGTAGCACGCCTCGGGCGCAAACGCCGGCCATGGCTCCGCCGCGCCCCGCGCGTCTCCGGTGACCGCGTCGCCCGTTTTTGGTCAACGGATCGTGGACCGTTAGATCTAGATCCAATGGATCTAGATCGATTAGATCTCGCGCGTCCATTTTAATTTAGATCGGACGGCTCTTGCAGACGATCCGCGCCGAAGCGGTACCGACCAATAGGATCGCGCCACGTAGCCCTGTTAATTTCTTTTTCGCAGGAAATTTTATAAATAAAACAGAAAATAGATAAAACTTGCAAAATTCATAACTTTTGATCTGTAAGTCGAAATTTAACAAACTTTATGTCATTGGAAAGCTCTGCTCATGTAGTTTAACTCTACATCATTTGTTTTTTCCTTTGACAAATTATAAATTGTATAATTATCAGAGGAGTATTTCGGCCATTAAAATAATAACTTAAATAATAAAAAATGATTTAGAAATAAATGTAATTGTTTTAAGATTGTATAATTCCCCTCTGTCCAGCAATATTAATAAAAGTCCAAATTGAAGATGTCATAAAAACAATAAAAGTTGTAATTATAGAAATCAAAGTTTTACTATACTAATTCAAATTATTTAATTGATAAATAAAATAAGAAATACCTAAACATTATATTTCATTTATTAATGACAGAAAATAAGAATTATTAAATAGTGTGTCTTATCATCATAGCATATCATTCATGCATACATGATTTTGTTTAGTGTTGTGATGATATGGTGTTGGTAGTTACGTTATTCATTGTTGTGCTAGATTGTGAAGAAGAGGAAGGACTTGCTTGTGATTGTTATTCTTGCTGTGCTTGTTCCTCCTGTTACCAAGGCAAGTGACATTCATACAATATCCCATATTTTCTATATGCATAAGTAGTATGTTTTTGAGTAGTCTGCATGATAGGAATTTTTGATATATTTTATAATGATAAGCTAGTTGGTATATTTACAAATATCCTAGTAGTATGTGGCCACCCTTTTTCCTAAGCAGCCATGAAAAGATTTTATTAGTTGCTTAGCCATGCTATAAAAATGTTGCTATGTTATGGAAATGTTTCTAAGTGTTAAAATCTAAAATGCACATCTGGGTGGAATTGGTTGTTATGGTTTATGTTGAGTGGCTTTTGGGACTATGCTTGTGGTTGTCTTCGCCTAGGATGAATGTCTATTCTACCTAGGGCCATGAGTATGGTGGTTGTTACCCAGAAGTACACTTGTGGACGGCCACCCAGGAACGAAGAGATTACCAAGTCCCTCCAAGTTTAGAAGCTTCCCGTGCAACCTTTTGACAATGGGCTCTGTCTAGAATGATTAAGTCGTGGGAGTGCAACCTGTCAGCTTGACAAGCAGATGTAGAGTTGATAGGTGGAACGGGTCTTGCTAGTATGGTTGCATTCTTCTTCTAAAAGTTCTTGTATCAATTCTCTCCTTTCCATAATACACTCCGTGTGTATAGGATTTCTCGGACAAATTGAGTCAAAAGGTGAAAGTGCGCAAC
Source organism: Poa annua (assembly GCA_026929855.1). Classification (NCBI taxonomy): domain Eukaryota; kingdom Viridiplantae; phylum Streptophyta; class Magnoliopsida; order Poales; family Poaceae; genus Poa; species Poa annua. The sequence goes on along the minus strand of CM049430.1, from coordinate 74,757,939 downwards.
CTCTGCAGAGTCGACAATCTGAGATCTCAGCCGTGTCCCCGGAAATGGACTACTTCGAGCAACTGGACAAGGATGGGCAGAAGAATCTCAACACTGTTTTCATAAATTAAAATTTGACTAAGGAAAGAATTTTGGGTGCACTTGGGCTTTGTCCCTCTGTGCCAAGTCTTCGAGAAATAAAAGTGTTTTACAAAATGATAGGAGAAAACTTGCTTTCTGCAAATAGCCTTCAACCCCACCAAGCCAAATATGCATATAGATGTTAGACTTGCCAGTATATTTATCCACCATATTCACTTGCCAATACATCATTGTATTGACCTCCTTCGGGGGCTGCATATTCCAATGTGCAGGAAATTCTGATGCTGAATGATTGGCTCGAGTCTACACCCAACATGACTGCATGTGGCGCATGCTTGAAGATGAGGCTCAATGTTATTTTGCTTTCGCTGAGAACTTTGAACTTTAGATAGCCTCCATGGCTATGCAATTTGTCATAAAGCCATATTGGCTATTATTTTTGGATCTCGTTGTAGTAATTTAATACTTATGCAATGATACTTTATATTTTGTACTGTGGTGCTGGCAGTGATCCAGGGACTAGCACATAACACAGGTGTTCCAACTTTAATAAAAGTTGGGGTGCTACACACTTGGCGACTCGTCCTGTCGCGCGTTGGTTTGTGAGAATATCTGCTAGTCCAAAGGAGCTTACCACCGTGATCGGGTGCTCGGAGAAGTAGTGGACGACCTTCCTGGAGGTCATGAAAACTCCATATGCCAGCTTCTGGTAGTGCGGGTAGTTCTGCTTGGACAGTGTGAGTACTTCGCTGAGGTAGTAGACGGGCCTTTGCACCGGGTGACTGTGCCCTTCTTCTTCCCGCTCGACTACGAGTACCGTGCTCACCACCCTGTTTGTTGCTGAGACGTATATGTATAGCGGCTCGTTTTTCAGCGGTGCCACTAGGACTGGGGAAGTTGTCAGGGTTTTCTTGAGATGGTCGAACGCATCCTGCGCCTCCTGTGTCCACTCGAACTTGTTCGTCTTCTTCATCAGTTGGTAGAAAGGTAGAGCTTTCTCTCCCAACTTACTAATGAACCGGTTGAGAGCTGCGACTCGGCCGGCTAATCGTTGCACCTCACGAAGCTTGGTTGGTGCTGGCATTGTGAGTATGTTCTGCACCTTCTCAGGGTTTGCTTCGATTCCTCTTGCGGATACGAGGTATCCTAGTAGCTCTCCGGGTGGCACGCCGAATACGCACTTCTCTGGGTTGAGCTTGATCTGGTACACATCAAGTGTAGCGAAGACTTTGCGGAGGTCGTCGACTAAGGTATCTTCCTTTCGGGTCGTGACGACGATGTCATTGACGTAGACTTGGACGATCTGCCCGATGAGCCCTTTGAGGCACGCTTGCATTGTCCGCTGGTACGTGGCACCCGCGTTCTTTAACCCGAACGGCATCGTCTGGTAGCAAAAGACGCCGTCGGGTGTGATGAAGGCCGTCTTTTCTTCGTCCTCGACTTTCAGCCTGATCTGCTGGTAACCTGAGTAGGCGTCCAGGAAGGATAGGCGCTCGCAGCCTGCTGTTGAGTCGATGATCTGGTCTATCCGCGGGAGCGGGAAGTGATCCTTCGGGCATCACTTGTTGACTGCAGTGAAGTCAACGCACATGCGCAGTTTCTTCTTCTTCTTTTTCTCCACCAGGACCGGGTTGGCGACCCAGTCCGAGTCCTTGATCTCTCGGATGAACTTGGCGTGCAGTAGTCTGTCGACTTCCATGGTGATCGCGTCTCGCTTGGGTCCTGAGAAGCGTCGCATGGATTGCTTGACTGGTCTTGCGTCCTTGTGGACTTTTAAGGAGTGCTCGGCGAGTTCCCTGGGTATTCCTGGCATGTCAGAAGGTTGCCATGCAAAGATCTTCCAGTTCTCACGCAGGAACTCGACGAGCCCACTTTCCTATGCGGGTGTCAAGCTTGACGATACTTTGACCGTCTTGCTGCTGTCAGTCGGATGGACTTGGTGGGTGACGGTATCCTCGGTTGTGTTGAATGTTGCGTCCTTAGCTGGCTTCTTGCGAGGTGGGAAGACGGTCTTGTCGTTGTCGGCTGATATGGCCTTGAAGTGCTCCTCGACCCCGAAGAACTCAGAAATCTTGGCGAACTCGTGATCGCAGCTGTTGGAGAGCCCGAAGTCGCCACGTACGGTGATTACTCCTTTCGGTCCGAGTAACTTGATCATCAGGTAGGCGTAGTGGGGTACTGCCATGAACCTGGCAAAGGTTGGGCGTCCGAGTATGGCGTGGTACTGTGACTTCCAGTCGACGACCTCGAAATCTATCGACTCCTTCCTGAAGTGCTCGGGTGTGCCGAGGATGACGTCGAGCGTGATTGTTCCCATGGGCGTGATTGCTTGCCCTAGTACTATGCCATGGAAAGTGGTTTCCGACTCCGGCAATTTCTCTGTCGACCTGTTCATTCTTCTCAGGGTATCGGCGAATATGATGTTGATGTCGCTGCCTCCGTCCATGAACACCTTCTTCAAGCTATAGTCGCCGATCAGGGCCTCAATCACTAGCGCGGCGTGTCCGGGTCGGGTTAGCTCGGATGGGTGATCTGCCCTGGAAAACGTGACCGGTGTCTCTGACCCGCGCAGGTAGTCTGGTACTGCGCGCGGGCTGTTGATGGCCTGAAGGACTTGGCGGGTGATGAGCTTTTGGCGCCTGTTTGACGGGGGTCCCTTCTGGATCATGTTCAGCTGCCCCCGGGCGGGTAGATACGTGTCGGTCGCTGCCGACTGGCCTTGTTGCTGCTGCTGCTGCTGCGGCTGGGGGAATGCTCCGGCCGCCTGCACCTGGTTGTTGTTTGCGGATGTCGCCTGAATGGTTAGCTGCGGAGCTGCCTGTATTGCTTTCACTGGAGCGATGATTTGCTGCATGGCCTGGTATATTTTCCGTGCTTTGCGACAATCCTTCAGCAGATGGCTGGAACCCCACTTGCCCGTCTCTGGGTTGCGGAACGAATGATGCTTACAAGGTTGCATCAGTTCCTCTGCCGGGGTTAGCGGGCGCTTCCATTCGCGTTTCTGGCCTCCGTCATTGTGGCTGACGCTGCCGCTGCCACGGTTGTATTGACTCGAGCTGGACTGTCGACCTTGATCGTACTGTCGACTGTTGTCGCGCTTGTCATCACGGGGGGTTTTCATATCCCGCCGCTACTAGCTCGATTGTGTCGTGGGTGTAACGTGGCTTCTTCTTTTGACGTGCCTCACGCCAGTTGTTTGTTTCGACTTCCTTCTTGGGGGAAGTATCACGGACGTTGTCCTCTCCTTCAGCCCATTGGTTGGCTGTCTTCATGAGCTCTATTGTGGTTTTCGGCTGGAGCCTACCAAATTCCTCGCGGAGGTCGCAGCGAGCAACACCGTGCATGAAGGCGTCCATCACCCGGTCTTCTGAGACGGGTTCCATGGTGTTGCGGAGGAGTGTCCACCGCTGGATGTAGGAGCGGAGCGACTAGTCCTTTCCTTGCCCGCAGGCCTGCAACTCGATGTAGGTCGTCGGCCTTGCGAATGTTCCCGATAAGCTTTTTATGAAATTATCCTGGAATTCTTCCCAGGTTCGGAAAGAGTCCTTGGGTTGGCTTGTAAGCCACCCGCGCGCCGAATCCGCCAGCATAAGCTGGATGTACTGCATTGCCGTAGTCGACGTCCCACCTTGGCAGGTGCAGGCGATGAGATAGTCCTCGAGCCACAGTCGTGGATCTTGCTCCCCGTCGTACTTTGGGGTACCTGCTGTCAGCTTGAAGCCCTTAGGCATGCGGGTGTCGCGGATGTTGAAGCTGAAGCATGCAGCACCGCACGGCTCAAAGTCGCGGTCGGCCTGGTCGTCTTGGTTCGCTGCCCCAGCCGAACGTTCTTTGCGGTTGCGGTCCACCGTCTTCTCCGTGATGACGTCGCGAAGGTTCTTGATTGGTTGTCGCTGTGCCGCTGGGACCTCCGAAGTTGCTGGCTCGCGTGCCCGATTGCTTGGTGCCTTGGCCGCCAGAGCTTCTTCGATCGCCTTTATGGAGGCGATTTGCTGCCTGTGGAGAAGGGAGCGAGCGTCCCCCTCCGGTGGCTGCGTGAGCCGGAGGTATGTCTCGACTGAGATCAGGGCGGCGTTCGCCGTCTTTGGGACGGGTATCCCGTTCTCATCCTCGGTTACGAAGGACGAGTCGAGGTTGCGGGTGACCCTGGTGCGGTCGGTGTCCGTCAGGAGGGGAACGCGGGCTCTGTTTCGCCGTGCTCCTTGGTTAACTTCTGTAGAGGAGGTAAAGGAGAGGGCAGCTCGTCTGGCACTCGAAGCATCTGCGTCCCTCTTGCGCCGGAGTAACTCGGCTTTTTCGGCGCAGAGTCGTTCGCCTTCCTTGCGTAGCAAGTACTGGACTGCCAGGTGATCCTCTCTAGGTGCGTCGGGTGGAGGGAACGTGCCATCGTTGACATGCTTCATGGCCTGGATTCCCATGTCCCGTGTGATGACGAGTTTAGTATGGTCCGGCATGACCACCTCTAGTGGGTATGCGGGTTCTTAGTTATCCTCGGGTGGCATTGTGCCCGCCATGAAGCATTGCTTGGGGTAGATTTGGGTCGAGGTGTTTGTGCTGCCACTGCTGCTTCCGTCGTCCGAGCCTTGCTCTGGATTGAAAATTGCTGCAACGTGACGCGCGGCACAGTCGCTGCTGCGTCTTCTTGCGATTGTCAACGTGCTCGGAGGTTTCGCAGTTGCCGGAGCGAGTGCGATTGGCTTGGGGTAGACTTGGCAGCCCCATGAAGACAAAGACGCGTGCGACGTGGCTGTCGGCCGTAAGCCCTTGGTCGTCCGCGCGGGTGCAGTAATTGAGGTAGATCTTGATTTAACCGACCGTCCGATCGAGATTGGTGTAGTAGACTCGATCCGCGCGGCCGTTGCTGAGGTTGTCGATGTAGTCGACGCAGATGCGATCCTCGCGGGTGCGACAGGAGCGATCTTGGCGGGTGCGACAGATGCGATCTTTGCGGGCGCGGCAGATGCGACCTTCGCGAGTCTTGGTGAGGGCGGCGGTAGATTCGCCGATGCGGGTGCCGCCGCGCGTGGCGCGGTTGCCGCGGACCTGAGTATTCCGCAACTGTCGGCGAAGCAGTAGACGGAGCCGAAGGTGATGTGTATACCTTTGTCCAGATCGGCGTACACCGAGCGGCGAGCCGAAGGGTGGAGGACGTACTCGAAGGAGCCGAAGAGGATCGACTCCCTGGCGACGTGGACGTCAGCCTTCATTGCAGATGGAGCCGGAGCGACCATGATTCCAACACTTTTTTGTCTTCCCACAGACGGCGCCAATTGACGAGGTGTAGGCTCGACAAATCCCAGGGTTGTGCACCCCGGGTTGATTGATGGGGAGAGAGAGAGGTGTTGGTGATCACGACGGCTGACAAGCAAGGATTTACCCAGGTTTAGGCTCCCGGAGGATAACACCCTACTCCTGCTTGTCTGATTATTGATGCGAGTAGCGATTACAATGGCGAGATTGTGATCTTGCTAGGGTTTGTGGTGGTAGCTATGAGCGTGTCCTCTAGGACGGGCAACCCTCCTGGCTTTATAGGTAGCCAGGTCTCGGGCGGTTGGTACAGATATGGCAGGTTATGAAACCTAACCGAGTTGGACTAGGATACGTGTTACCCCGAGTGGGCCTTCTGTGGGCTTCTCCATGCTTGGCGCAGCCCAGGTAGCCTCATTGTGGGCTAGTCGAAAGTTAGCCCCACGTCACACGGGTCCCGAGCCGCCGCCGTCGTCAACACCAATTTGGGGGAGATCAGAACTGCTACCCGCACTCTGCCGGGAGGGGGAATCGTCCCTGGAGGCCTCTACGTCGCCATGACCGCCTCCGGACTGATGCGTGAGTAGTCTACCCTTGGACTACGGGTCCATAGAAGTAGCTAGATGGTTGTCTTCTCCTCTTGTGCTATCATGTTTAGATCTTGTGAGCTGCCTATCATGATCAAGATCACTGTTATATAATTCTTGAAGGAGATATGTCCTAGAGGCAAATAAATAAGTTGTATTTATCGCATTATCTCATAAGTTTATAATATGTCTTTGTATTATGCTATAATTATGTTAATCGGATTTATTAATACACGTGTGATACGTAGACAACCAGAGTCCCTAGTAAGCCTCTATCTAAACTAGTCCACTGGGCAACAGATGATCGAGATTCCCGATCATGGACAATGACGTCGGTTGACAGTGGGGTCATCTTATTAGTAGAATAAGGTGATGGACATACGCAAAGTATTGCAATAAGATCGTATTACGATGTTTGTCATTCGTAATAGATAAGTAATATGATAGCTTATTCATTAGACCGTGAGACTGTACTTACTGCTACTTCGTAGGGGTGCTTTGAGAGCATCAAACGTTGTGTCTTATATATCATGACAATAACGGTGTCCATCTTGGGTGTCCCGAAAGAGTATGTTGAGATGTAAGGATCAAGAGCGGGATTTGTTCATTCTTGTAATGGAAAGATACTCTAGTCCCACTCGGTGAGATTGCATCTATATAGCTGCGCAACTTATGACTAGGCCATGGAGATGTAATATCACAGACGAGTTAATAACCTTTGTCGGTAACGAGATACAACAAGATATCGGATGTCTGCGATCATATCTCGGACAAGGTAGTATCGTTGAAACAAAGAAAATGAATATCATGTTTATGGTTCAACGACGATATTCGTAGTATGCACAGGGACCATCATATGCATCCAGGTATCCCTGGCGGTCATTGGCGAGCGAAGGGTCTCGACCATGTCTGGATGTTCTCGAACCGTAGCGTAACAAGTCTTAAGGTCTTAACGACACCTGAAGAAGGTTTTGGAATATTATAGGATTTGATTGGAGAGAGAGAAATGATCCGGAAAGAGTTCCGGTGGTCCGAAAGGAGATTCGGGAATGTCCGAAAGATGTTCGGGTGGTCCGTAAAATGTTTCGGAGTCACGGGAGATTAAATAATATGCAAATATATTAATTATGAATTTATATTAGTTTAATATTAATTAAATAAAGGAAAAAGTGGGCATCCCACCTAAATGGGCCAAGAGTGGCCCACTAGGGGAGCCGCACCACACAAGGAAGGGGGGAGGCCCATGGCTGGTGCGGCTAGGCCCTTGGTCGGCCGAACCCCCCACCTCTCCTTTGTTTAGTCCCACATGGGGGAGCTAGGGAGTTTGCACACCCCTCGCCCCTTTATATAGCAAGGCATATTAATTGGATTAATTCATGGAAAATACAATTAAATTTGTAGCAGGCCGGCCGAGCTGTTTCTTCGCCCGTTTTGCCTCCTCTCTCCACCAAAGCTATACCGCTGGGCGGCGTTGCCCTGCGGGATTCCAGAAAAGTTCTACCCCTGCGATCTCAGCTGGATCTGAGTGACCGGGGGTTGTTGTTAAGCTCCGTATGCTTGTGATTGCTCGGAGGCGCCACATTTGAGGAGCCTGGGTGACATCGTCTCGCCCACCGTCGCAGCCCTGCCGCCGACGCCAACCTCCCCAGTCACCGGCGCCACGCCACCTTCCGCCCGTCGACGCAGATCATCGTCGACATCGCGGCGTCATTATCTACTTCATCGCGGCAAGATCTCCGCGACATCGAGGTCGGTTACGTACGATTTCATCGTCCACGCTTGTGCGGGAGCGTATACCCGCTATTTGGTCTACATGGAGGTATGTAACCAGTTCCGCCACCGTTATCGCATGTACTAGATAGATAGACCCTGGCTAGTTAAGGTGTTCGTTCGTTAGAAAAAATATTGTTTTCTGCACCGGAACCCTTCAGTGGTATTAGAACCGATCTATGCGTAGTACTGCTGGTACGGTTAGAACTCATGTTGAATGAGGACGTCTTTCTTATATTTGCTACCCTCTAGCGTGCAATTGCGATGCCTTCGGTATTGAGTTGATGCAGCGGCCCAGACCGACTTTACACTTACGCTTACGTGAGACTGGTTCCACTACTGACATACAGCTTGCACCGTATCTGTGGCTGGCGGGTGTCTATTTCTCTCTCTTTAGTCGGCAAAGCATTTTCAATGGAGGGCCCGAAAGGGATGCTTAAACATGCAAATATATGATCGATGTTGTGGTACAAAATTCGTAGGTAGGGAAGCGGTTCTCTTACGAATAAGCTTATAAGCCACGTAAAACTTGCAAAACTAAATAAAGGTAGAGTTGTCTAACTTTATTTTGCAGAGTCGTTATTTATGTGACATGGTTACGGTATGTTTGATATTACTCATACTGTCGTAGGCAATGGAGGGCACCGTAGACTCGGAGCCATGCCGGGGCGCCCGGGGCCAAGCACATGGCGCCATGGAGGTCCAGGCGCATCGACCATGTCACATCACACTTCATTACTTTATTTTTATATTGTGTTGTTGTGTGTGCATCCTGTTGATTGCTTATATGTTAGATATACTACGGTAGCGTCATAAATAGGATGATCCCTAACAAATACCAAAATAGTGTTCTCCCTCGTTGCGCACCACCAAAAAAGTTATACGTTATGAGGCAGGCCGTGACGATCGGGTGTCATACATCTCGTCGTTCGCATACATTGAGTTTAAGCCATGTTTCACGCGCAAGGTCTTCGAGGTTTGATTGGCGAGCCTAGCATATACAGATATGGCCTCGGAACACAGGAAGATCGAAAGATCGAGCACGAGTCAAAGAGTTGTTGTGATCGACATTTTATGTCCACCTTTGAAGTTGTGTCACCGGCCGTGACAATCGGGGGTGGTATTGTGGATGGGGGTCGTGTAATCGCTAAGATTATTGAAGGACAATATTTAGTGGAGTGCGTTTAATAATTTGATTATAAACTAAAACTCACATATGTTATAATCTTTATCTTACCTCTTTTGCGATCATATCTATAGACGGAACTCTACTTCGGTTACTTCCTTAAGAGTCCGGATTCTACCTTAGAAGCCGATGGGTCCAACTTCATCAAGGGGTACAAAGGTCTTAGAAACATTCTCCTACACAACAACATCCTATATGTCATTGAAGAAGCATTAGGAGATAGACCGGATGATTCTGCTAGCAATTAGGAGGATGATGAAGTCCGTAAGCGTCGAGACATATTCATAGAAGTGGAGATCACCATGACCATATGCCTAGCACCAGAGTTGAAATAGCTGTTTCGACATATGGAGCCATATGTCATGATTGACGCGATCAAAACACACCTCAAAGATGAACTGAGGTTTGAGCAATTCAGAAAGATTAGAAAGTTCCGGACCATTCACATGGAGGAGCGTACCTGTCTGGAGACTCATTTGAAGAGGTTGTATGACATCTACTTCAAGCTTACAAATGTCTATGATTACTGGATGGCGGATTCATGTGAAATTCAGACTGTGCTGATATCTCTGCCTCCAAGCTATCAGAAGCATGTGCGCAAATATGTGAAGGCAGACAATATGAACTTCTACAAGTTCGTGTCCGAGTTCAAATCTATGGAAGTTGATTCCATCGAAAGATAAATCTTTGACGCTACAGGTATATATTTGATATACAGACTTATGAGTGTATTCGTCTCTTGATATGTGATAAAAGTATTTGATACTTGTTCTGTTTATGAAACAGGTCCTGATACTTAACTGCGGCGAGTAATGACGTGACATGGTACAAGTTATGGCTAGCAAGGAAGTTGATGGCCAGTGGTGTTTACGTCCTCAAGTTATCATAGTAGTTATCATTAATAGTTTTTGATAAGACCTTTTTAGTAATAGTGAGAGTGTGATTTTGTTTAGTGTCTTGATTGTTACAAGACAAAGTTATTCATATATGAAATAAGACAAATTTAGTTGTTTTATGTTATGGAACAAGCTAGTTGTTTTATATTATGAATAAAATTTTATGCAATCACATCTCAGTTACATTATTTGTATGATAACATGGTATACATTCATAAAAGCGGGAATGATAAAATTGTGTGTCCAAAGATTAAAAGATTTTTTTACTAGAACAAACACCATCGAATTTGATCATAAAAGCAATGTAAGAAATAATAGATATTTTGATCTATTTAAAAGTTGCATGTGCCAAATTGATTAAATTCAAAATTGATATTGAAGTGTCAATTTGTGAGGAACATAATTGAAAGTCATATCATATGATTTATAAATTAATTATATGGTGACATTTATTTGATTCAAATTCTTTTATGATTATTAGTAGAATCTCCTAATATGTTCGAAACATTATAGTCGATGTCCACTTTAGAAAATAGATGTTTTTCAACGGTAATTTGTGTGATCGACAATAGTGCCGTAATATAGATGATTATACGAAAATTCAGTATATACACGAATAGTTCTTTGTAGATTACTCACATTGGATGAGAGTGTATTCCAAAACCTAACAGAAACAAAACTTGTGTTGTTGTCTGTGCAATTCCGAGGAAAATGTGATTTTTGAATTATGTTTTATGGAATAGAATTAGAAGTTTGAAATAAGGTATCAGACCTATACTCATAAAAGTAGAATATTGGAATATGTTTCAAAAGGTATATGTCTACAAATGAAAATTTAATGATAAGAGTGAAGGAGACTTGAAAATTGTTTTCTGCTTGCAATCCTCTTCAAAAGGATCATAATATTTTCATGAAAGAAGCTTCTAAATAAGTTGTTGTTATATTTACTGTCAATTCATAGTTTAATATTAATTATTTTTTGATCTTGTTGACAGATGAAGATACACCTTATGAATACAAAGAAAGTTGAGAAAATATCAGAATACAAACAAAGGTTTTTGAGTCTGAAAATCCAAGTTAAATTTAGAAGGATTAAAACAGTAAGTGTTACAATAATTCTTATTCGAGGAATAAGACTACTTAATCATCATATAAAGTGTTATATAAGAAATGTGACTATAAGAAAGATATGGAAGCATATTTTGTCAAGAAATGTATCTTCGACAAAATCAAATTTGTTGACTACATAAATGTAGACATGCTTGAAGTCTGTGGGATATGTATTAATAGAATACTACAGTTCGTGTTAAGTTTGAATTGATGAAAGATCAATGATTTTGGTTTGACCAAAATGTCGAAATAAATTATGAATTTAAGTGGGGGTCAAAATTAGTTTACTCAGGTAGAACATGTAAAGGACATATTTTTGAGTGGGAGCTTAGACCCTCATATATATAGATGACATTTTTTGAGTGGGAGCTCATGTTCTCAAATATGTAGAGGACATAATTTGAGTGAGAGTCGGATTCACTATGTGTAAATGACACATCATGAATTGTCAGTAAAATTAATTTGAAAGATGCAGTTGTGAAACTATTTATTGGTTAGTGTCTATTTTGGAATATAACGGGAATTTTAAATATATAGTCGAGTTTTTTTGGATTGTTTCTGAAGAGTCAGAATATATTAAAACCAAAGGAATGGTTCTTGGAAATCCAATTAATCATTAAGAGCAATGATACACGATAATAGTGGTTGTATGATATGTTGGTCTATTACGTGATATTAGACATCATACAGGAACCATATTTTGTGCTCGATGAAATATGACCCATGTTCTTAGAAGAATAACAGTTATGAAAGTGAATTTGGAATTTACTGGAAGTAGAAATGTATTAGTCATTAGATTGACATTGGAGTGTCAAGTCTTCTTCATAGGTATGAAAGTATATAGATATCGCGAGATTGTAAATTTTGCATAGAATTCTCTATGACTGAGTGTGTTTGCAAAAAAATTATCTGGTTAAGAGAATCATAGTAAGTACTGGGAAACAGAAGTCTCACTTAGTTACGGTATTTGTATATATGTTATTAGATAACATGATGAGATCAAATAGGTTGATATCAATGAATCGCAAAAGAACATACAATTGTGTATTGTACAGATTGTTAGAGTAACACTCTTCCACAAGCAAGCATTATCATATAACGCTTATTTGACAAGGGGTTTTGATGAAGTAAATGCAACTAGTTTATTTGTACTCTAGTGCAAGTGGGAGACTGAAGGAGATATGCCCTAGAGGCAAATAAATAAGTACTATTTATCGCATTATCTCATAAGTTTATAATATGTCTTTGTATTATGCTATAACTGTGTTAATCGGAATTATTAATACACGTGTAATACATAGACAACCAGAGTCCCTAGTAAGCCTCTATCTAAACTAGTTCATTGGGCAACATATGATCAAGATTCCCGATCATGGACAATGACGTTGGTTGACAGTGGGGTCATCTTATTAGTAAAATAAGGTGATCGACATACGCAAAGTATTGCAATAAGATCGTATTACGATGTTTGTATTTTGCAATAGATAAGTAATATGATACCTTATTCCTTAGACCGTGAGACCATACTTATTGCTACTTCGTAGGGGTGCTTTGAGAGCATCAAACGTTGTGTCTTATATAGCATGACAACAACAGTGTCCATCTTGGGTGTCCCGAAAGAGTATGTTGAGAAGTAAGGATCAAGAGCGGGATTTGTTCATTCTTGTAAAGGAAAGATACTCTGGGCCCACTCGGTGAGATTGCATCTATATAGCTGCGCAACTTATGACTAGGCCATGGAGATGTAATATCACAGACGAGTTAATAACCTTTGTCGGTAACGAGATACAACAAGATATCGGATGTCTGCGATCATATCTCGGACAAGGTAGTATCGTTGAAACAAAGAAAATGAATATCATGTTTATGGTTCAACGACGATATTCGTAGTATGCACAGGGACCGTCATATGCATCCAGGTATCCCTGGCGGTCATTGGCGAGCGAAGGGTCTCGACCATGTCTGGATGTTCTCGAACCGTAGCGTAACAAGACTTAAGGTCTTAACGACACCTGGAGAAGGTTTTGGAATATTATAGGATTTGATTGGAGAGAGAGAAATGATCCGGAAAGTGTTCCGGTGGTCCAAATGAGTTCCGGGAAGGTCTGGAATGGTTCCGGGAATGTTCAAAAGATGTTCGGGTGGTCCATAAAATGTTTCGGAGTCACGTGAGATTAAATAATATGCAAATATATTTATTATGAATTAATAGTATTTTATATTAATTTTATATTAATTAAATAAAGAAAAAAGTGGGCAGCCCACCTAAATGGGCCAAGAGTGGCCCACTAGGTGAGCCGCACCTCACAAGGAAGGGGGGAGGCCCATGGCTGGTGCGGCTAGGCCCTTGGCCGGCCGAACCCCTCACCTCTCCTTTGTTTAGTCCCACATGGGGGAGCTAGGGAGTTTGCACACCCCCTCCCCCTTAATATAGCAAGGCATATTAATTGGATTAATTCATGGAAAATACAATTAAATTTGGAGCAGGCCGTCCGAGCTGTTTCTCCGCCCGTTTTGCCTCCTCTCTCCACCAAAGCTATACCGCTGGGCGTCGTTGCCCTGCGGGATTCCAGAAAAGTTCTACCCCTACGATCTCAGCTGGATCTGAGTGACCGGGGTTTTTTGTTAAGCTCCGTATGCTTGTGATTGCTGAGAGGCGCCACATTTGAGGAGCATGGGTGACATCGTCTCGCCCACCGTCGCAACCCTGTCGATGCCCTGCCGCCGGCGCCAGCCCCCTCAGTTGCCGGCGCCACGCCACTTTCCGCCCGACGCCCGTCGACGCAGGTCATCGTCGACATCGTGGCGTCATTGTCTACTTCATTGCGACAGGATCTCCGCGACCTCGAGGTCGGCTACGTACGACTTCATCGTCAATGCTTGTGCGGGAGCGTATACCCGCTATTCGGTCTACATGGAGGTATGTAACCAGTTCCGCCACTGTTATCGCATGTACTAGATAGATAGATCCTGGCTAGTTAGGGTGTTCGGTCGTTAGAAAAATTATTGTTTTCTGCACCGGAACCCCTTCAATGCTCCATGTTATGTTTGCAGGGATCCGATGACTATTGAGTACTAAAGTTATTGCTTCATAATATATCATGTGTGTGCTATTTAATGATCTTGCAAGCTCTCCGTTACTCGTGTGTGCTTTGGCCAAGTAGATGATTGTAACTCCAAGAGGGGCTTTTTATGCTCGATAGTAGGTTCTTGTCTCTATTTAATATGGGGCAGTGCCAAAAAGTTCTAAGGTTGTAGATGTATCGTTGCTACTAGGGATAAAACAATAGTACTTTATCTAAGTATGATGTTACTTACTTACTTTACACACAGTGCTTAAGGCGATAATTTGTTGCATGCAACTTAATACTGAAATGGGTGCGGACGCTAACCGAAGGTGGATTATTAGTCATAGATGCGGTTAGAACGGTCTATGTATATTGTTTTAATGCCCGAACGAATCTCACACTAGACATCATAACGTTAGTATATGCATTGGTTTGCTCATCATTATTCTATCAATTGCCCAATTGTAATTTGTTTACCACGCATGAATGAATGTATTTATTATCTATGGAGAGACACCACTAGTGAACGGTGGACCCCGATCTTTCTCTTTAATCTGATAAAAACACAACTGGAAACCTGTTACTTTCTGCAAACAAACATCTTTCTTCCACACATACATTTGTTATGGCAAGCCGGTGGGATTGATAACCTCACCATTGAGTTGGGACAAAACATTTTGATTGTGTTGTGTGCTGGCTCCACGTTGGTAATAAATAAACGGTGCCGGCAACAACCTCGGGGGAATTCTTATCTCCTACTAGTTCGATAACCTTGGTTTAATAACTGAGGGAAATCTTTCCGCTGCACTATTTCACACCTTCCTCTTGGGGTTTACCAACCACACTTGCTAGCATCAAGAATTTTTTACGCCGTTGCCGGGGACTTAAACATTCTTCTACGAGGGGAGTTTTCGCACTTCCAATCTTTTTTATTTTGTTATTGTCTTGCTTAGTTTATTTTATTAATGTCTTGTTTGCTTCATATCAGAATTAGAAAAAAATTAGCTAGTTGCATTACTTTTGTTATTTCGGTTTTGTCATTTATTTTCAGTTTTGTTGCTTTTGTTATTCCGGTTTAACTATTTCTCTTTGCTTTGTTTATTTCGGTTTTAGCTTTACCTTTATTGAAATGTTGCTTCCTAAGTACACTTTTGAGGATCTTTCAGTAGGTAGTAGTTCTATAATTAGAAAAGAAAATATTGGGGAATTCTTTAATCATATTAGTAAGAATAGTGATATTCAGAAGAAATCCATAGCTGAATTTGCCCCAAACTATGAAACTGCTGCAACTTCTTTAGTTCACATGCTGGAAACTAGGTTTCTTAACCTTCATCCCATAATACAACAAATGTTTTTTAATCTTCACAATGTTAAAAATGTTGAAAAGAAAGATTGTATCATGCACTACTGCAGAATAGACTACCAGTGACGGGCCCAAAATGCCCACTAGTGACGGGCAAGACGCCTGTCACTAGTAACTAGTCACTGGTAACAGGTTACTAGTGACGGGCAAATTGCCCGTCACTAGTATATATTTACTAGTGATTGTTATTCAATTGTGCCCGTCACTAGTATATATTTTGGAAAAAAAAATATTGTATTTGCACATCAGATAGCCTACTAAGATGTCAAATGCATTGTTCAACAATATTTTAGATAGCACAATAAGATGCAATGATACGTTCATGTAATCCAATATGACATAATATTTACACACACAACACAACGGCTTGCTGGAACAAACAAAATTAACAGCTATAATAAGTCATCTATTCTAAAAAAATGGCTGTAAGGAAATTGTTCATATGAAATAGATTCACCATGATGTGTCCTACAGGCTACAACTGGTAGCTCGTCGGAACTATTGCCACATCCTGAAGCTTCTTCGTCTAAGTGCACCACCACCATATTTGAAGCATGGCTATCCTACATGATTACAACGATCCAACAGAACAACAAAGATCAAGTTCACATAAAATGATTCATCAAGGATATATAAGTTGAGGAAGAGTAAGGGGCATCACAGAAAATTATGAAATGCATATTCTTTAACATCATTAATTTATATTATTCTGAAGTTCCAAGATGAACAAAATAGTGTATGGAACCTCTTAAAATAATATTTGATTGTAGCCAACAGCAAAAGTCATAAAGAAAATATGCAGTCCATAATTATGCACGAAAATTCCACAATTGACTGTATTAATAGTTTAATTCAGATAATAAGAGCCTTCGAATTTAGGACTATTAGCTACTCCAACAGTATGGTGGGCAATACAAACTCCCATACCTTTAAAAGATGCTTCCTTTTAGGTCTCTCTTGTAATGTCTGATGAAGTTTCATCATCATAAATCTGCAAACTCTACATGGTGTAGACAACCGAAGTCAATAAATCTGTATATCCCCAAAGTATTGTGGTTAGGAGATCCCTCTCTAGTTACAGTAATTTAATAGAGTTGAGGCTACGAAAGGACTAACCAATGCTTGAAGATAACTTTTTCAGATTTATCAATTTCCCTGCCCACTGTAGTCACGGAGAGATATCAGTCACGAGTTGAAACAAAATAATACATAGAAAGTAATTATCTTTGATGCGGAAACAGGAGTACAATGAAGCAAAGTTAGGATGGGGACATTAATGGGGTGTATGGAATTGTCTTGGCCCTAAAAATCTCATCTAGCCATGAGCTCGTGCTGGAGTAGCTCATGTGCGCCCGGTCTACTCCGAGATGTGATTGAATATGACAAAAATGTTTGGACACATTGCAAGAAGATCTTCCCAATAAGTTTCTAATACAGTAATAGATATTCTACGCACCTCCTGGCGTCACAGGCGGTGTCGGATTCACACCTCCATGATCTCCTCTGCGGCGAGCGACGCCGCACCAAAATGGTTCAACACTTCGCGGCGTCAGTGTCGATGGAAACATATGCTTGGTCTGGATCGAGGTCCAGCGCCGGCAGGGAGCACTCCGCGTCCGCCACGAGCGTAAGGACGACATGACGCCGCGTCACGGCTCACGGGTCCTCCGGGCACCCGACCATCAGAAGAGATCAGATCGGACTTGTTTCTGCTCCGTCTTGCTAGCTGTGGGAGAAGCATGGAGATTGGATCGATATGATGGGAGACAGGTGCGGGGCGTCGGTTGAGAGAGACCACGATCTAAGGGCGTCGTTAACGCAAGCGCTAATAGATGGCGCTATGAAATATATCCTGCTCGTCGGCAGTTAGCAGTTAAATCCTAGTGCTAGGCCAAGCGTCGGCGCAAAAGAAGCAGCGAGCGCTACACCTTTTTCTCCTTCCTGGCCCAAAGAGCTGAAGCCAAAAAAGCAGTTAGATTTAAGCAGTTACTCGGACGGCTAGCATTTGAAGTAAAGTCACTTAGGGCATGCCTATTATCGGAAGAGGATTTAATAATCTCTGGCATTTATATTTGCATCTACAAGAGCCCGCACAAGCGGCCAGCATGTACATGCCTGAGGAGCCGTTGGATACCATATTCGACGGGATACGAAGAGGAGGTGTGCGTGGTTTCTTTCCCTCGGTGCGGGATGCACAGTGTCTGGTGCAGAGAGTAGTATGCTAGCCACTTACCAGTGACAGGCTTTATACATAACTGTCACTAAATAGTTTCTCCTCTCCGAAGGTCTTTACAAATAAACACTAGTGACAGTCATTTTTATGAGGTCGTCACTAGTATTCCGTACCAGTGATGGGTTTATTGTTGCCCGTCACTGGAATAATTACTAGTGATGGGCACAGTTGTTACCCGTCACTAAGCACTTAGCGGCTATAAGCCTTTATGCAGTAGTGATGGAAACCTTGCTTAAAGAATTTGGTGATGTTGCCATAGAACCTAGGAAAGATTTTGATCGTTTCAATATGCTAGGCTCATGTGTAGATGTTATTAATGCACTTGAAAAATTATGGAAAACCAAACCTATAAAGGGGGAAGAAATGAAAGTGCCAATACCAGGAAAGTGTTAAACTTGTAGCTATGCATGAAGCTTTGGAAGAAAATTTTGATTGGATTGTCACTCAAAACCCATTTGATGAAAGTAGTAAGCCTAAAAGAAATGAAAGGGGTACCTCTGAACCTTATATAGATAAAATATAATGCATAGTTGAGAGGGTTTCTATTCTTGATCTTGATAACACTTGAGTTTTTGACTCTTTGTGCCTAGCTCAAAGACGTTAAACAAAAGCGCTTATGAGAGACAACCCACTTTTATTTCCTGTTATTTTAATTTGCTTATGTCAAGTATTTGTACAACCTCTGTAGCAATTCCTTTGTATCTTTATTTTATTACAATGTTGTGTCAAGTTAAGCCTCTAGTTGAAAGTTGATGCTAAATTTGGATTCCTGCGCATAAACAGTTTTCTGCTGTTCACCGTAAAATTCATCATTTGTCACAGAAACGACATAAAATCCTCCCTTTTTTGTGCATAATCTTCCGATGTATACGCAACTTTCATTAGTTTTGAGTTTTCTGATCTGAGCAAGTTAAGTGCCTCGAAAAAATTCGTCTTTACGGACTGTTCTGTTTTAACAGATTCTGCCATTTATTTTGCAGTGCCTCTTTTGCTATTTTGACTGGATCTTTTTATCCTATTAAGTATCAGTGGCTGTAGCTAATTTACAGTAGCAATGGTAGAAATTAAGTTTCTACAGAATATCATAATTTTTCATGCATTAACCCTCTAATGAAGTTTACTCTAAGTTTGGTGTTGGGGAAGTTTTCAAATATCAAGAGAGAAGGATGATAAAATGTAATCACGGATAGTAACGTCAAATCTTGGGGATGCCCCGGTGGTTCACCTCCAATATATTTCAAGAAGACTCAAGCGTCAAAACTTGGGGATTCCCAAGGCATCCCCTTCTTCATCGACAAACTATCAGGTCCTTTGTAGTGAAACTATATTTTAATTCCGCCACATCTTATATGCTTTTCTTGAAGCGCCTGTTTGTTTTTGTTATTGTTATTTTGATTATCTGAATAAATTGGATCCTATCATTCTTTTGTGTGGGAGAGAGACACGCTCCGCTTTTTCTTATGAATACTCGTATTCTTCACTTATATTTGTTGAGTATTCTTCTCTAGCTACTGCTATGCTTTCTAGCTCTTGTTTTTCATGCATCTCTTGCTAGAGCTGTTAGCTTTATTATATTATACTCTCATATCTCATTGTTTAATTACTTGGAGAGTTTATCTTTTAAATAAGTTGATTGGTGTTTGGTTGAGAACAAAAAATTCTAAATGTGGTAGATGGTATAATTGATACATAATCTTGTAGATCATTAAATTGTGTCACTCAAATCATTGATGTTGTTTTGAGATATTAATTTCCTTAATGGTAAACATGATGGTCTAGTAAAGTGGAATGATTAATGGTTGGTCTAGAAAAACTTGAAGCTGTGCCACACTTAAATTTCAAGTTGATTGCATCATGGTATATGACTTCTATTTGCCTAAGGCAACCGTAATGACTTTATGTTATGCGCTACGGTCGCGGAAGCCAACGGAGACTTTGTCATTCGCCACGATCCCTCTAGGAGTAATTTTCATTATTCCTTGTATAATCATATTTTTATTTGGAATCCTTTTACTTGTGAGTTCTAAAACTGCGGTTTTCATGTCACTTCCACCACCATATTGCTAGCCTCTTCGGTATTTTGCTTTTCCCTTTCTCACATTGAGAGTTGGTGCATATTTTGCGGGTACATCCAAACTCGTGGGAGATATTCATCTTGTTCTCCTACACATAATCCAAATATCTTACTCAAAACATCGACCATACCTACCTACTATAGCATTTCCATAGCTGTTCCGAGATATATTGCCATGCAACATCCATCTTACATTACATGACTTGTTGTCATTCATTACTCATATATTGCTTTACGTGATTCTATAAACCTGATGTGTGGTTTTACCCATGTAACACTAGATCATTGCATAACCTGCTACACTGGCAGAGGCACCGTTGTCATATGCATATTATGACACATTCTTATTAGTTACTTGTATCATCAGTATGTTGTCATACCATCATTAGTGTGTTGTCATATATCATATATCATATTAGGATGATTGCCCCTAAAAGTGAAAAGAGCCAGGGAGGTAAGGATGGCAATGGGCAGGATATGGGGCGGGTAGAGCAATACCCGTACCCCTGTAGTCAATGGGTACAAAATTCTACCCATACTCGTACCCACGGGTATGAACTTTTACCCATACCCATACCCAGCGGGTACCCATACCCGTTGGATACCCGATGGTAGATCAAATAGTCCACATGCTATATGTAATTTTACATTCATCAATAAGACATTGATAAAATAAAAATATATTTATTTCAACTCATTATATATATTTGAGTAAATGATAATTATCTCAACTTAAACTGGTAATTGGTGACAATTTTACCATAGGTTTATAAGCTCACCAAAATGAACATTATACCTCCATGAGTAACATATATAAATGGGTAGGGTATACCCATGGGTACGAGATTAAACCCGTGCCCTACCCATGAATTAACGGGCAGGGTACGGTTACTACCCATGGGTATAAAATTGTGCCCATACCCTACCCATGCGGGTACAGTACCCGTGAATACCCGTACCCATGGGTAAAATTGTCATCCTTACATGGAGGCCATCAAAAGAGAAACAGAAAAAAAAGAAAAAAAAAGAAAAAAAAAGAAAAAAAAAGAGAGAAATAAATAAAAAAGGGGCCAGCGTTACTATTCTTTATCACACACATTTGCTCATGTTATAGCACCATATAATTTATAGTCATCACTTGTGCTCATGTTATAGCACCGTATCATTTATGATCATCATTTGTGCTCATGTTTAGCACCTTTACTTCATATGAGAGAGTTTTCATGTCTTAGTTGCATAACTATGTGGGGAACTTTACACCATAGAACTTGGCTTGTATATTTCAATGATGAGCCTCCTCAAAAGTTCTCTAGGTCTTCGTGAGCAAGCAAGTTGGATGCACCCCCACTAGTTCCATTAGAGAGCTTCCATATACTTATAGCTCTGTGTGCATCCGTTGTGTGGCAAACTACTTCTTGCATAGCTTGGATTGTAAGTGAAGGGAATATGCCCTAGAGGCACTTAATAAACATAGTTTATTGGCAATATCTCAATCGTTCATTATATGTTTTACACCATGCTATAACTGTATTAAGCAAAAACATTAATACAGGTGTGGTAGATAAACAACCAGGTCCCTAGTAGCCTCTACTAAGACTAGTTTCGTTGCGCGATTGATGATCGAGGTTTTCCGATCATAGGGCATGGCGCCGGTCGGCAATGGAAGTCATATCGTTATGTGTAACGATGTGATGAACGTACCCAGTATTTATAGGACATAGTCATTACGCCTTAAGACCGTGAGATCAACTCTTATTGTTATCCCTGGAAGATACTTTGATCGCACCAAACGTCATATCTTATATAGTGTGACAATAACGGTGATACTTTTGGGTATCGGAAGGGGGTAGTTGAGACGAGGGGTCAACAGCGGGATTTGTCAGTCCGCATAGCCGGATAGATACTCTAGGGCCCACTCGGTGAGATTATGTCAAATGAGTTTGCAAACATGTGACTAGGTCACCAGATGGCATAATATCACGGACGAGTAGAAGATAGCGATGCCGGTAACGAGATCATGCTAGGTATGGAGATATCTGAGAATGATACTCGGACACGCTAAGTATCGCCATGACAAAGGGTTTAAGACTATACGTCCAGGTTTGATGATGAAAGTCATTCGTTATATCATAGGGATTAATGCATGGGGTCCAGGCCTACGAGTTAGTCATTGATCATAGAGGAGTCTTGATCGTACCTGTTATTATATCGAACCGCTAGGGTAACACACTTAAGGGGTTTCGACAAGACAACTGGAAAGGAAAGAGATCACCGGGAACGTCCCGGGAGGGGTCCGATGGAGATCGGGCAGCGACGAAAGAGTTTTCGGAGCTAGAATAAATTCTATAAAATATGTTTGATATTAATTAGTGTAATTAATGATTAAATATGATTTTATATATTTTTTTTCGAATTTTTAAAGGCTGGTTTCCCTAAATGGGCCTTCTGGTGGAAATAAGGCCCATGAGGGGGAAGAGTCCCCCCAGGGCTTTGGATTGAGGGAGGGCCGGACTAGGTGGGCCAAATGGGGCCCACCTAGGGCCGGCGCACTGCCTTGGCCGCACCAGGCATGTGGGGATAGTCCCACATTGCCTGGCTGGCAAGGTTGGCTCCCCCTGGGAGCCTATATAAGAAGGGGCACCCCTGGCCTTTTAATTCACCAATTAATTCCCAATTTCTCTCTCGATCTCGTGGTTCCCTTGTCGGAGCCGCGCCGAGTAGAGGAGGGGGATCTCTTCCACCATAGCCCGCTGCCGCACTGCTGGTGTTCCGGTCCAAGTCTTCCGCTGCTCGTCCTGGTTTGGAGCTTCGGAGGCCGTCGTCTCCACCGTATGTGTGTGACGCCCTGCGAGGTGCTGCGCTAGCGGTACTCGGAGGCCTACTTCCTCCACCCGACCTCGGGGTCATCTTCGTCATCTTCGTCGCGTCGAGTTCTCCGCGACCTAGAGGTCGGCTACGTCGTCTTCGTCGTCAACGCTTGTGCGGGAGCGTAATCCCCGCTATTCGGTCTACGAGGGTATGCATTCTGATCTCCGCCGTACTTCTATATCTACATAGTGTAGATCTTGGCTAGTTTAAGGATATCGTTGCTAGGAATTTTTTTTTCTGCACACGATCCCCTTCAGTGGTATCAGAGCCGATCTATCGTAGATATAGCTGTACGCTGTTAGAACCCGTGTTCTGCACGGGGGCACCGTTCCTGTTATTTGCTACCCTCTAGCGTGCACTTGTGATTCCAGCGGCATCGAGTTGATGAAGCGTCTCAGACCGACTTTACGCGTACGCTTACGCGAGACTGGTTCCACTACTAACATACGGCTTGTACCGTATCTGTGGCTGGCGGGTGCCTGTTTCTCTCTCTTTAGTTGGCTTTGCATTTTCAATGGAGAGCCCGAAAGGGATGCTTAAACATGCAATTATTGGATCGTTGTTGTGGTCATAAGGTTCGTAGGTATGAAGCGGTTCTATTTACGACAGCCCAAGCCACGTAAAATATGCAAAAGATAAAGTAGAAGCGTCTAACTTTATTTTGCAGGGACTATGTGATATGGTCAAGGTAGGTTTATTAAAATGTTTATAAACTGTGGGCGCCAAGAAGACCATGGCGCAATTGACTATATCACATTGCATTACATTTGATGTTTTGTGTGCATCTTATATTGTGTGATTGTATATATAGTATACATTAGTTACACGGCGGTTGCTATATAAGATGATCCCTTCAAAATACCACTAGTGTTCTCCCTCCAACGCGCACCACCAAGAAAGTTCTACGTTATGAGGCAGGCCGTGATGATCGGGTGTCAGACATCTCGTCGTTCGCATACAGTGGGTGTAAGCCATGTTGCACAAGCGTCAGCGTGGAGGTTTTTGGTGGCGAGCCTAGCATATTCAGAAATATGGCCTCGGAACAGGAAGACCGAAAGGTCGAGCACGAGTCACAAAATTGGTGTGGCGGACATTTGTCTACTCTTGAAGTTGTGTCCTCGGCTCTGATGATGAGAGGTGGTGCAATGGATGGGGGTCGTGTAATCGCTTAAACGACCAGGAGGGATGTTCGTTTAAGTGGGAGTTCGGATAGTTATTTTCTAAAATACTAGAACTCGGAATATAATGAACAGAGTCTGTTTTGCAAACCTTTGTAGATATTAACCATTGTAATAGCATCTTTTCAAATTAGACGCATTCCTGCGATTGAGAAACTTAAAAGGTTGGGTCCAAACTTCATAGTTTTATACTTTAGCTTGAGGATACTCCTTGTTTAAACCGTTAGCTCTTTGTGTTACAATTCCCGCTAGGAGATAGCCCCGGAGATTCCGCTGACAAAAGATAATTTGGATTATCGGATTTTGTGCGGATGATATCATCATAGTCCAGTGTATGCTATGATCTCTGCCATAAAGAACCAACGGTGGGTACGAGTTTTTTAGATCGCGAACATATGATATGATCGCTAAACTCGGGGTACCCCAAACGTTGGGTTGATGAAGTTTATCAGTACGTTGACTACTTGTCTTCTCAACCAAGATGGAAGAGAATACACACATTGAGGGAGCATGTGGCGGTCATACTTAATGACATATGTTCATACTCAATGAACACTGAGACGCCTCGCTCAGCTCAATCACTGGATGAAAGACATCGTTGCCAAGTGCAAATCCTCTGTCATAGACTATGTCATGCAAGGGGAATCGTTCAACTTCATGGTTCTTGATTACGGTGGAAGTATCAAGAAAATGAAACAGATCGCCGGAAGTCATCAATGATGATGGTGTATATATGATATACATGTTATGAATGTTTTAGCTAAGCAAGTACTCGCAGTAGTGACTAAGTTTTGAACTAGTCATGTTTTGTGAAAACCAGGTTTACTGCTTGAGTAGCTTGAAAGGATGAGGCGATATTGCGTGTTGATAATGGCAGTCAAGTTGTTGTGATGGCCATAGACACTCTCCCTCTAGATCTACCATTTGAATAAATTATTTATGATCGCCTGTTAGTATGATCATTACAAGTGTGTCTCCTCTAGCGAGACACTTATTCATACATGATAGTGACAAATTTGGTGTCCTATATTTATGAAGTAATGATCATATGCCGATTTGAATTTAGATGGTAGAACATCCCACATTCATAATATTAATGCCAAAGGATACAAACTTAATAAAGACACCACATATGTGTGGCACTACCGTTTAGTCATGTCAATGTTATATGCATTAGCTCCACACTGGATGGACCTACAAGTCCTAAGATTTGATCTTTTGACACTTGCAAAATAACTGTGACACCGTTTTCGGAAAGCGGGCATGTAACTTATTGATAGTTATACATAGAGATGTATGTGGTTCAATGAAGTAATTGACGGGTAGTGGAGACCTTTATTTCGTGAACTTCACTGAACGTTTTGAGTATAGCTTGTTGAGAATCGTGCATTTCGGTGTATGTGAATCAATGAAGTACTTTAACGTGTAGTGGAAGTCTTTATTTCATAGACTTCATGAACATTCAAATAGATATATGGATATCCACTCGGGGAATGTTGGCCTGGAAATTTTGATTCAATCAAACAAGTCCAGAATGAAGTAGGAAATAAACTTAACAAGAAAATCAAATTCCCGCGATGCATATCAAGGAAATAAAGATTTGAGTTATAATATTGGCACATCATTGGAAGACTTGTGAGAAGAGTTCCACAAATTACGTCGCATGGAACACCATAGTGTCATGGTGTGTTAGGACGTCGTAATTGCACCCTATCGGATAGTGTGTGGTAAATGAATCTCTTACCGAATTATTGTGATCATTAGAGTCATATGGTAGAAACGTAAACACTCACGTTAGCAAATAGGGAAACCATTTGAATCCATTGAGACAATACCATACGAGTGATGGCATGGCTTTTAGCCTGGAATTGTCGTTTCAGCAATTTAGTGTTTCGATGTAATCGAACCTAAAATAGATTAATCTTTGTAGTATACCCTACCTAAAGAGTTAATTGGGTACATGTCTCACGACATAGGGAAAATCTTTGTCGGGATATACCTTGCGAAAGAAATAGTTTCTTGTCCAAGGGTATAAGTGAGAAAGAAAGTAGAGCAAGACGAAGTTGGTGAACTTCCTCTCCAGACATCAGAGTGGCGCAATCGAAAGTGTTTTCGGTGTCAGGCTCCACAGCTTGAAAAAGCTGATGATTCAAGATCATGATGTTCTGAGCTCATACTAAGAGCGTAGGCATACGAGGTTGTGTTCCACACTGTGTGTTACGACAATCTTGTTATGGAGGTCATATTAATGGAATATGATAGACCTACGAACTACGAAGAAGAGATGGTGGACCTAAGTCCGAGAAATGGCTATGAGTCATTTGTGATCCGAAATAAAATCCATATACGATTACCAGGTATTGACTTGGGAGATCTTCTTGATGGCATCTAGGATGTTAATAGTATATGGAATTTTATGAGAGAGTAGACATTGAGCAGATTGGATTTGTCGTGAAACAGTTCCGACAGACCACATGAGAGTTTGTCTCAAGTGGCGAAGCCTAAATCTATTCTGGGTCGTTTAGCAATCACTATAATTTCGAATGAGAAATTGATAGATGGATAAGGAAACCATGTTTCTTAATAGTGTCATTAAGAAAGAATTGGTGATCCTGAGGATGCTAAACATGTATGCAAACTTCGGTGGTCCATTCATGGGGTGAAGCAAGCATATCGGAGCTGGAATCTTCACTTTGATAATGTGATCAAAGGATTTTGGAGTTGTCCAAAATAGTTGAAGAAACCTACATTTGCAAAGAAGTGAGTGGGAGCAAAGTAGCTTTCCTTGATCTTGTATGCGGAAGGCATATTTGAGTGGGAGCTAAGTAGCTTTTCCTTGATCTTATATGCAGAAGGCATATTTGAGTGGGAGCTAGGTGTCATTCGTGATTTGGTATGTAACAACATATTGAATGACACAGATCCTCTAGTAGAGTGTAAAGGATTATTTAAGTGATTAAATTTTCTATGAAATGAAGTTAGGAGTATTAGGCATCCGATTTATAATTGTATAGATCTGAAGGGGCTTAATAACATTAGGTCGGAATATTTACTAAGTCAAGATTCTGAAGTGTTTCAGAATAGGACAAGTGAAGAAAGAGGTTCTTGCTTGTATGACTAGGTAAAATATTAAGTTTATCTTGGCTTTTTCAGTGATAGAAAATGATGTTTGACATTCTCTATGTATCACACATAGATTCTATCAGGCTGAAAGCTCGACTTGGTGTGACCCGAGTTCTTGGTTGAAGAACGGGTTCTAGAGTGATCCTTGTGTGGATCAATGAACAAACGTTAAGTTTATTCTTCAGTGTCTATGAGAACTGAAGATAGGTTTTCTTGTAACGGGTAAGAGTGGAATGGCAACTTGCCGTAAAGCGGTTACGATGATGCAAGTTATGACACTAACCCATACGACTAGAAATCTCATATAGGACATGTCCTTTATTTTGAAGATAGACATGGTTAGTTTGCGAAGTTGCATATGAATACACTGTCGCACAATCTACATAGGTATAGAAATATATCGCGACTTTGGAAGTAGCAAGTGTGATTGGACTGGGCAGTTTTCCGAGCGTAGGTGGTCCCCTTAATAGATCTCTTAGACTTTTAAGGCGCATGCTACGCGAATGCTCGAGTCTCACTCCATCCACTGGGATATATTTCACCGTCATCGTAAGATACGGGATGAGGTTAAACTAGGTGACATAGAAGTGTTACAAAGCACATATAGGTCTCAGTGTGTGAGATCTATTGACTGTATTCCTCTTCCACGGGGCGAGCAGGCACCAAGATGCTATGGGTGTTGAGCTTTTACCAAGTCGTAAACTAGATTAAGTGTTACTCTAGTGCAAGTGGGAGACTGAAGGGAATATGCCCTAGAGGCACTTAATAAACATAGTTTATTGGCAATATCCCAATCATTCATTATATGTTTTACACCATGCTATAATTGTATTAAGCGAAAACATTAATACAGGTGAGGTAGATAAACAACCAGGTCCCTAGTAGCCTCTACTAAGACTAGTTTTGTTGCGCGATTGATGATCGAGGTTTTGCGATCATAGGGCATGGCCCCGGTCGGCAATGGAAGTCATATCGTTAGGTGTAACGATGTGATGGACGTACCCAGTATTTAAAGGACATAGTCATTACGCCTTAAGACCGTGAGATCAACTCTTATTGTTATCCCTGGAAGATACTTTGATCGCACCAAACGTCATATCTTATATAGTGTGACAATAACGGTGATACTTTTGGGTATCGGAAGGGGGTAGTTGAGACGAGGGGTCAACAACGGGATTTGTCAGTCCGCATAGCCGGATAGATACTCTAGGGCCCACTCGGTGAGATTATGTCAAATGAGTTTGCAAACATGTGACTAGGTCACCAGCTGGCATAATATCACGGACGAGTACAAGATAGCGATGCCGGTAACGAGATCATGCTAGGTATAGAGATATCTGAGAATGATGCTCGGACACGCTAAGTATCGCCATAACAAAGGGTTTAAGACTATACGTCCAGGTCTGATAGATGAAAGTCATTCGTTATATCACAGGGATTAATTAATGGGGTTCAGGCCTACGAGTTAGTCATTGATCATAGAGGAGTCTTGATTGTACCTGTTATTATATCGAACCGCTAGGGTAACACACTTAAGGGGTTTCGACAAGACAACCGAAAGGAAGAGATCACCGGGAACGTCCCGGGAGGGGTCCGATGGAGATCGGGCAGCGACGAAAGAGTTTTCGGAGCTAGATTAAATTCTATAAAAATATGTTTGATATTAATTAGTGTAATTAATGATTAAATATGATTTTATATATTTATTTTCGAATTTTTAAAGGCTGGTTTCCCTAAATGGGCCTTCTGGTGGAAAGAAGGCCCATGAGGGGGGAGAGTCCCCCCAGGGCTCTGGATTGAGGGAGGGTCGGCCTAGGTGGGCCAAATGGGGCCCACCTAGGGCCGGCGCACTGCCTTGGCCGCACCAGGCCTGTGGGGATAGTCCCACATTGCCTGGCTGGCAAGGTTGGCTCCCCGTGGGAGTCTATATAAGAAGGGGCACCCTTGGCCTTTTAATTCACCAATTAATTCCCAATTTCTCTCTCGATCTTGTGGTTCCCTTGGAGCCGCGCCGAGTAGAGGAGGGGGATCTCTTCCACCATAGCCCGCTGCCGCGCTGCTGGTGTTCCGGTCCAAGTCTTCCGCTGCTCGTCCTGGACTGGAGCTTCGGAGGCCGTCGTCTCCACCATATGTGTGTGACGCCCTGCGAGGTGCTGCGCTAGCGGTACTCGGAGGCCTACTTCCTCCACCCGACCTCGGGGTCATCTTCGTCATCTTCGTCGCGTCGAGTTCTCCGCGACCTAGAGGTAGGCTACGTCGTCTTCGTCGTCAACGCTTGTGCGGGAGCGTAATCCCCGCTATTCGGTCTCCGAGGGTATGTATTCCGATCTCCGCCGTACTTCTATATCTGCATAGTGTAGATCTTGGCTAGTTTAAGGATATCGTTGCTAGGAAAAATTTTGTTTTTCTGCACACGATCCACTTCAGTAAGACTTCCTCTTGTCTAATGATCACTTGCAGCTTTTTGAGCCTTTCTTCCGGTTGCCTTCCAAACCTCCGTTAACATTCTCTTAGCCATAACATCCTGGTGCCAGGAACCAACGTTGAATACTTGCTTGTTTCTTTTGAACAAATAAAATATTGATCTCTTACGTGCATATAGATATTGTTTGACTTGATCCTTTCATTAAGGTATCATGTTTGTTGGAAGAATTAGATGATTATATAGTTGTGCTTGAAGCTTAAATCATCTCTACTATCTATTTTGGACAGTTGATTGTTATCTAGTACTATATCATTGAAATCTTTGCTTGCTTTACCTACCTGTTTATTTATTACTCATTTGATATCAATATAAACTACAACCCTTATTCATTTAATCTCAGTTTTCATGCCTTACATTATTACGTGATCGAGATTGTATTTAAGCATGCCACTTCAGAAATTATTCTTCTTTTATCGTTCTTGCCTACTCGGGACGAGTAGAACTAAGCTTGGGGATGTTGATATGTCTCTAACGTATGTTAAATTTCTTATGTTCCATGCTATGTTATACCATGTTATTAGATGTTTTATATGCATTTTATATAATTTTATGCATTTTCTGAGACTAACCTATTAACAAGATGCCAAAGAGCCAGTTCCCTGTTTTCTGCTGTTTTTGGTTTCAGAAAAGTACTTAAGGAAATATTCGCGGAATTGGAAAAGAAACATCCTGGAATTATTTTTGGATTATGAAGGTTCCAGAAGACCGAACACGAGACGAAGTGGGCGACCGAGGCGCCTTCACCTGGTCCTCACGCGGCCAGAAGTGGGGCCACGCTTGCACGTGGTGACGCGACCTCGGCCCTCCACCGCCTTCGTCCTTTCGCCTATAAGTACCCCCCAAAAACCTAAAAATCACACGGTGTTCATTATTTCCTCCACGGGTCCCGAGCCGCCGCCGTCATCAACACCAATTTGGGAGAGATCAGAACTGCTACCCGGCACCCTGCCGGGAGGGGGAATCGTCCCCGGAGGCCTCTACGTCGCCATGACCGCCTCCGGACTGATGCGTGAGTAGTATACCGTTGGACTACGGGTCCATAGCAGTAGCTAGATGGTTGTCTCATCTTCTTGTCCTATCATGCTTAGATCTTGTGAGCTGCCTATCATGATCAAGATCACCGTTATGTAATTCTCCATGTTGTGTTTGCTGGGATCCAATGAATATTGAGTACTAAAGTTATTGCTTCATAATATATCATGTGTGTGCTATTTAATGATCTTGCATGCTCTCCGTTACTCGTGTGTGCTTAGGCCAAGTAGATGCTTGTAACTCCAAGAGGGGGTATTTATGCTCGATAGTAGGTTCTTGTCTCTATTTAATCTGGGGCAGTGACAGAAAGCTCTAAGGTTGTAGATGTACCATTGCTACTAGGGATAAAACAGTAGTACTTTATCTAAGGATGATGTTACTTACTTACTTCAAACAGTGCTTAAGGCGATAATCTTTTGCATGCAACTTAATACTGAAAGGGTGTGGATGCTAACCGGAAGGTGGATTATTAGTCATAAATGCGGTTGGAACGGTCTATGTATATTGTTTTAATGCCCGAATGAATCTCACACTAGACATCATAACGTTAGTATATGCATTAGTTTGCTCGTCCTTATTCTATCTGTTGCCCAGCTGTAATTTGTTTACGACGCATGAATGAATGTATTTATTATCTATGGAGAAACACCACTAGTGAACTGTGGACCCCAGTCCTTCTCTTTAATCTGATAAAACCACAACTGTAAACTTGTTACTTTCTGCAAACAAACATCTTTCTTCCACACATACGTTTAATCCTTTTGTTACAGCAAGCCGGTGGGATTGACAACCTCACCGTTGAGTTAGGATAAAATACTTTTATTATGTTGTGTGCAGGCTCCACGTTGCTAATCGTAAACGGCGCCGCCAACAACCTCGGGGGAATTCTCATCTCCTACTGGTTTTATAACCTTGGTTTCATAACTGAGTGAAATCTTGCTGCTTCACTACTTCCCACCTTCCTCTTGGGGTTTACCAACCACACTTACTAGCATCAGCTACTTCCTCTACTTCAACTACGTCCTCGTCGCCTTCGTCATCACCATGAGCACTGACGCTGAGATCGAGAAGGCTGCCGCTGACAAGTGGGCTGCCGACAAGAGAGCTACCGACGACGTTGTTGCTTCCGCTTCGGCCAATTGGCCAACTGCCGGGTATGATATGTTCATACCCCTCCTGATTATTTACTTGTTTGTTGTACTAGTGATTCGCATAGATGTATCTACTATATGCCTAGTACAGATTACATTGTTAAGTTTCAGCATGTCATTAGCACTATCTACTTCATGATTTTATCTTATAATTGGATTAATGTAATCAAACAATTGCTTATATTCCCAACAATCCAAAAACCTAATTTGTGTAGGCAATTTTCGGTCAATGGTTTTGCTGCTGCACTGAAACCAACCCCGTTTACGGTGACATATTTTAAGCGTTGGCAAACCAAAACCACCTTATGGCTCACTGTGATGAACGTTTTCTGGGTCGCCGGTGTCACTCCTACTGAAACAATTACTCCTGAACAGGAGAAGGCGTTTAGGGATGTCACCGTCATCTTTGTTGGAGCCGTTCTAAGCGTGATCGGAGATAAGTTGGTTGACGCATATTTACATGTGCGGGTTGCCAAGGACTTGCGGGAGGCGCTCGAATCTAAATTCGGCGCAACCGATGCTGGAAGCGATATGTATACCATTGAGCAGTTCCATGATTACAAGATGGTTGAAAATTGTCCTGTATTGGAGCAGGCTCATGAGATACAATGCATCGCAAAAGATCTTGAGCTTCTAAGGTGTGACCTACCGGGCAAATTTGTTGCGGGATGCATAATCGCTAAGCTGCCTAATTCATGGAGGAGCTTTGCCACTACTCTGAAACATCAGAGGCGTGAATTCTCTGTTGAGGATGTCATTGGTCATCTGAGTGCTGAGCAGAATTCAAGGGCAAAGGACTCACATGAAAAAGGTGGAGGTACTTTTGTTGCCAACATGGTACAGAAGAACTTCAACTCCCACAAGCACAAAGGGAAAACTAGTGTCCAACAGTATACCGACTTCAAGAAGAAGGGTAACAAACCCTTCAAGAAGGATAAGAAGAAAGGTGCATGCTACACTTGTGGTTCAGACGAACATTGGGCTCCTAAGTGCCCGAAGAAGTTCAAGAAACCAGGACAAGACTCCAAGTCTGTCAACATGATCGTGAGCAACAATGAGAACAGTGCATCCGGGTACGGTAATTTATTTACTGTATTTTTAGTTTTTCTGTCTAACGAATGGTGGATTGATACTGGTGCAAATACTCATGTGTGTGCTGACATTTCATTGTTTTCTTCTTATCAGGTCACAGGGAACAGATCCATACTGATGGGGAATGGCGCGAGTGCTTCTGTTCTTGGTGTTGGCACGGTCGATCTAAAGTTTACTTCGGGAAGGATCGTGCAGCTCAAGAACGTTCAGCATGTCCCTGCCATCAAGAAGAATCTCGTTAGTGGCTCCCTTCTCTGTATAGAAGGGTTTAAGTTGATATTCGAGTCTAATAAAGTATTTGTTACAAAATATGGATTGTTTGTTGGAAAAGGTTATGAATGTGGAGGCATGTTCCGCTTTTCTCTTGCTGATCTTTGTAATAAAG
The DNA here is from genome assembly GCA_026929855.1 of Poa annua. Taxonomy (NCBI): domain Eukaryota; kingdom Viridiplantae; phylum Streptophyta; class Magnoliopsida; order Poales; family Poaceae; genus Poa; species Poa annua. The sequence continues at coordinate 74,725,010 of CM049430.1, read as the reverse complement.
TCGTGAACAATATTCATTTGAATATTAATGAAACAGAAATTTGGCATTCACGACTTTGTCACATTGGTTTCGGTTGTATGACGCGGCTAGCAATACTAAGTTTAATCCTATCTTTCACTTTAGCCAAAGGTTCTAAATGTCTTTCGTGTGTTCAAGCAAAGCAATCTTGCAGGCCTCATAAAGCTGCGGAGAAAAGACACTTGGCACCGTTAGAGCTTATACATTCTGATCTTTGTGAGATGAATGGTGTATTGACTCTTTTTAGTTTTTCAACTCTCATTTTTATGAGAGCATCATACAAATCACTATGCCTATCTTAATGGCTATAAAGAAAGAGCATTTGGGAGACAACCCAATATCTTATTTTTGTTATTTTCTTTTATGTTGAGTTATGGACTTGTCCTACCTCTGTAGCAATTCCTTTTTATCTTTACTTTATTGCATTGTTGTGTCAAGTTAAGCCTCTAGTTAAAAGTTGATGCTAAATTTGGATTCCTGCACAGAAACATTTTTATGTTGTTCACCGTTAAATTCATAACTCTTCACAGAAAAATCCAAATGACCTGCCCTTTTTTTGCGTAATACTCAGATATATATATGCAACTTTTGTTAGTTTTGAGTTTTCTAATTTGAGCAAGTTAAGTGCCTCGAAACAATTCGTCTTTACGGACTGTTCTATTTTTGACAGATTCTGCCATTTATTTTGCAATGCCTCTTTTGCTATTTTGATTGGATCTTCTTATTCAATGAAGTATCAGTGGCTATAGCTAAGGTCCAGTAGCATTGGCAGTAATTGTGTTCCTACAGAATATCATAATTTTTCATGCCCTAACCCTCTAATGAAGTTTACTCTAAGTATGGTGTGGAGTAAGTTTTCAAGGATACAGAGAGAAGGATGATATAATGTGATCAAGAGGATAGTAACACCAAAGCTTGGGAATGCCCCGGTGGTTCACCCCCAACATATTTCAAGAATACTCAAGCGTCAAACCTTGTGGATGTCCAAGGCATCCCCTTCTTCATCAACAAACTATCAACTCCTTTCTAGTGAAACTATATTTTAATTCCGCCACATCTTATGTGTTTTTTTGAAGCGTCTATTTGTTTTTGTTATTTTAATTATCTGAATAAAATGGATCCTAGCATTCTTGTGTGGGATAGATACACGCTCCGCTTTTTCTTATGAATACTCGTATTCTTCACTTATATCTATTGAGTATTCTTCTCTAGCTACTGCTATGATTTCTAGCTCTTGTTTTTCATGCATCTCTTGCTAGATCTGTTAGCTTTGTTATATCATACTCTCATATATAATTGTTTTATTACTTGGAGAGTTTATCTTTTAAATATGTTGATTGGTGTTTGGTTGAGAAAACAAAATGCTAAATGTGGTAGATAGTATAACTAAATGATACATAATCTTGTAGATCATTAAATAGTGTCACTTGAATCATTGATGTTGTTTTGAGATATTAATTTTCTTCAAGGTAAACATGATGGTCTAGTAAAGTGGAATGATTAATGGTTGGTCTAGAAAAACTTGAAGCTATGCCACACTTAAATTTCCAGTTGATTGCATAATGATATATGACTTCTATATGCCTAAGGCAACCGTAATGAGTTTATGTTGTGCGCTACGGTCGGGGAAGCCATTATTGACTTTGTCATTTGCCACGATCCCTCTTGGAGTGAATTTCATTATTCCTTGTAAGATCATATTCTTATTTGGACTCTTTTTACTTGTGAGTTCTAAAACTGCGGTTTTCATGGCACTTCCACCACCATATTGCTAGCCTCTTCGGTATTTTGCATTGCCCTTTCTCACATTAAGAGTTAGTGCATACTTCGCGGGTACATCCAAACTCATGGGAGATCTTCATCTTGTTCTCCTACACATAATCCAAATATCTTACTCAAAACATCCACCATACCTACCTACTACAGCATTTTCATAGTTGTTCCGAGATATATTGCTGATGTGTGGTTTTACCCATGTTATGCTAGATCATTGCATAACCTGCTGCACTGGCAGAGGCACCGTTGTCATATACATATTATGTCATATTCATATTAGTTACTTGTATCATCAGTATGTTTCCATATCATTATTAGTGTGTTGTCATATCATCATATTAGGATGCTCGCCCCTAAAAGTGAAAAGAGCCATGGAGGCCATCGAAAAGAGAAACAGAAAAAGGAAAAAAAAAGAAAAAGGAAAAAAGTAAAAAAAAAGGCAGCATTACTATTCTTTATCACACATTTGTGCTCATGTTATAGCTCCATATCATTTATAGTAATCACTTTTGCTCATGTTATAGCACCATATCATTTATGATCATCATTCGTGCTCATGTTTAGCACGTTTACTCCATATGAGAGAGTTTTCATGTTTTACTTGCATAACTATGTGGGGTACTTTACACTGTAGAATTTGGCTTGTATATTCCAATGATGAGTCTACTCAAAAGTGCTCTAGGTCTTCGTGAGCAAGCAAGTTGGATGCACCCCCACTAGTTCCATTGGAGAGCTTTTGTATACTTATAGCTCTATGTGCATCCGTTGTGTGACAATCACTACTCCTTGCATAGCACCGCTAGCACGGCACCTCGCAGGGCGTTTCACATTGATGAGGTGAATTAAAAAGCCAGGGGTGTCCCTTCTTATATAGGCTCCCCGGGGGGAGCCAACTCGCCAGCCATGCAATGTGGGACTATCCCCACATGCCTGGTGCGGCTCAAGATGGTGCAGCGGACCTAGGTGGGCCCCATTTGGCCCACCTAGGCCGGCCAAGCCTCCCCCACCGAATTCCCTTGAGGGTTTCTCCACCTATGGGCCTTCTTTCCATCACAAGGCCCATTTAGAAAAATTAGCCTTAATAAATTCGAAAATAAATATATAAAATCATATTTAAACATTAATTACACTAATTAATATCAAACATATTATATATAATTTATTCTAGCTCTCTGAAAACTATTTCGTCGATGCCCGATCTCCATCGGACCATTCCCGGGACGTTCCCGGTGATCTCTTTCCTTTCCGGTTGTCTTGTCGAAACCCCTTAAGTGTGTTACCCTAGTGTTGGGGATATATCAACTAGGGGTATCACCAACATGGATCAATCCGGCTAGTCCAGGGTGGCCCAAGGGTGGTATGGCTGAAGCCTGCCGGGCGGCCCAGATAGCTGACGTACAAGGAAGTAGGCGGACGGTCCAAGGAAGGCGGAAGGCCGAAGCCCATCAAGCCACCAAGCCCAAGACGGAAGGCAAGTCAGTCAACGCCTAGCAGTTATGTCTCGTTGACCATCATATGCTATTTCTGAGATTGGTAGATTGGGATTGCCATTAGAGCCACCTGCAACTAAGCCGGCTAGGTCTAGGACTCTGATTACTTGCCGGACAAGTACTTGCCTTGTACCCTGGGGTCTGGCCGCCTATATAAGCCGGCCACCAGGGAGCCTTTAGGGCACGCTTCAATACGCATCATACACATTGTAACCTGTTCACGGCTATTGCCTCATAGTGAATTATAGCAGCACGTAGGATCTCGCCACCGCTGCGGGATCCGAAGCTGGGTAAACTCACCGTGTTCAATCCCGTCCTCGACGACACCAACCTTCTTCCCCACAATCCATACGTAGGCTAGAGGACCCCCGTCTCCTATCAATTATGCCGATACCACGACAGTTGGCGCCCACCGTGGGGCATAAGGTTCCTGGTGTCACGTTCCAGGCGGGAACACTTAGCGACGTGGGCAAGCAGATCGCCGTCGGTCGCGTCACAAGGTATGGCGGCCACAGCTATGTCAACTCGGATGAGTCCTGGCTCCCGGCGGACGACTACCTTATCGGATGCGCAATCGTACCGATCGGAGGGATCGACGTCTTCATCGGGTTACGCCAGAGGCGTACGGCCTAACGCGTTTCTACAACCCCACCCACCAACCCTTCGACCAAGCAGTCGACCGACAAGATGGATCTGAATCCGCCTTCTCCCAGGAGTCGGCCGAATCTGATTTCCACTTCGTCGGAGTTGTCGGACTGGGATCAGACTCCCAGCCGGAAAACAACGATCCTGAGTCAATCCTCCCTGCTCTCCAAGAGGATGCGATGTCAGATGCCGGATCCAGATCTACCGTTCAAGTCAACGTAGACTCTGACTCTGATGATGATGCTAGTCTCTTCGAAGAGAAGATCAAAACCTGCTTTTCCAGTGGTAATCCGGCTCCTTCAGAGGGCACATCGGATACTGACATGCCTGACAAGCTGGCTATGATGGTTGTCGTCGGTCACGAGACAACCCCAGTTGCTTCGGAAGCGCAAAGCAAGCCGGTGGAAGATGCCGGCGACACCACTGCCGGTCAACTCATTGAAAGTTCCGACAAGGTGCGCGCGAAGAAGAAAACTGGCCTCGAGAAAGGCGGCAGCAGCAAACCCACGGATTTGCTCTCCGTCATCAAAGAAGTAGACGAGATCATGAATACTCTGGTGAATAAAGACACCCCACTCGACGAAGTGGAAGAGCTTAGGATTAACATGCTTAAGCACTCTGACTTCCTGCGAAAAAGAGAGGAGCACGTTGAGAGCCTTGCGAAGAAGATCGAGAAAGAACAGGAGAAGATGTCGGCCAAAACTATCCGGCAACTCTTCGAGGAAAAAAGGTCATCAAAAAACCACCGTGGCAAGGAGCCGCCAACACGCGCAACGACAGCGGCTCAAGATCTCGGGTTTGACTGGCGTACGGCACCACAGCGCGTGGACAGAAGGGGAGATGTTGTTTTCTGCACCCCCGTCCTCAATGCGGCTGCCGCGCTAGATACCCTCGACGACAAAACTTACACGGCGGAGGAAAAACTGGCCAATGCAAGACACTTCGTGAGCAAGGCCCTAGAACAACAAGCTCGCGCTGATTCCTACGGCCACATGGCGGATGCTCGCGGGGGAGACCTAGAGTCTAAGTCAGGAAAGTGCAAAGCTGCACCTGGCGACGACCCCGAAGGCCCGTCTGGCTCCAGTAGCCATGGCGACAAAAGGAAGGCAACGCCGCCTCCAAAGAAGACGCCACCGCCAAAACCAAGGCGGGACGAGAACTCAAGGACAGGAAGCAGGGGAGACCTGCCTCCTCCAGCCCAGCCAAGACGCGACAATGGCGGTAGCCGGAACAATAGACTGCCGCCTAGGAAAGATGCCAGTAACGACCCTCCCAGGAGAGGTCGAAGTCGGTCTCCGCAACGTAGCACCGGAAGCAAGAGGAAAGAGGAGGCAGAAGGGCCCAGGCGCAGCATAAGCCGGGCAGCGTAGGACGAGCCAGACGCAAACAGAGGCGCACGGCAGCTCGATCCAAAAGACGCACGACACCGCCTACAAGACATAGCAAGAGGAAAGGAGATGCTATATTCTGGACCAAAGTGCTTCGGCGACGCTATCCGCGGAGAGCCGTTCCCTAAGGACATGACATCAGTGTCAAAAAATTGTTCTAGGTACAACGGCCTCGTTAAGCCGGATTCATGGCTAGCCGACTATGCCATGGCCATAGAAATTGCCGGCGGGAGCAGCTATATTGCCGTTCGTTACCTACCTCTCATGTTGGAAGGCACGGCAAGGGCTTGGATCGACAACCTTCCTGAAAAGTCTATCCATAGCTGGTACGACATGGAAAAGGTTTTCTCCCAGCACTTCCAAGGAACATACAAGCGTCCAAATACGTACACGGATTTGCAACGCTGTATCCAAAAGACGGACGAAACCATGACAGACTTTGTCAGCCGTTGAATATCCGAAAAAGCCAACTGTCATGGTGTTTCGGACGCTCAGGCTATCCACGCCTTCTACACGGGCCTACAGAAGAAGTCCTTGCTCCGTCATCGGCTCGTCCGCGAGCAAATCACGGACCTTGGCGAGATGCTCAACCTAGCCGCCCAATACGCGGCGGCGGATGACGACGCCCGGGACGATGATCCAGACATCAACATCTTGCCAAAACGGAACAACAAGCGCAAGCAGGCGGCGGATGACAAAGCCGGACCTTCCAACGAGGTAGCTGTCGCATTCCAAGGGAATGCCGGCAAAAAGAAGTGGAAGAATAAGAAAGATAGTCGCGACGCCGTCTCAGGGCCTAAAGCGGCGCGAATCACTTATGAGCAGGAAAAACTTTTGCCGTGCCCATCCACGCCTCACTCGGCAAGGTCAACCATATGCTTGGCGAATGTCGTTTCATGGACGACTTCAAAAAGGACCCCACAGTCGGCTGGAAGTCAAAGAAGTCAAAGAAGAACGACAAGAAAGACAACAAGGAGGATGAGGATGACGACGACATGTATGTCTCAAGCGAGGATGACGCGGCCGCCAAGAAAAAGAAACCATATCCGAAGGTCAAAGAATCTCTTGTATGCTTTGTCGGCACCCCTTCGGCTAAGGCGGATAAGGCGGAAATGCGCGAACTCAACGCGACAATGCCGGACGTCCCTCAGTATTTGAACTGGTCGGAAGCAACGATCACTTGGGACCGGTCCGACCACCCTGATCACGTTCCTCACCCAGGCAAGTACGCCCTCGTCGTCGATCCCATTGTCGACAACTTCAGACTCACAAAGGTACTCATGGATGGCGGCTGCAGCCTCAACATCCTGTACTACGACACACTAAGCCGCATGAACCTGTTAGAGGATCAGCTGGACCACAACAACCTCACTTTTCACGGCATAGTGCCCGGCAGGCAAGCAAAGTCAATGGGGAGCATTAGGCTGAAGGTAACTTTCGGACCAAAAGAGAACTACCGCTCAGAGTTCCTCCGGTTCGAAGTTGTCCCCTTCAAAAGCGCCTATCATGCAATCTTCGGACGACCGGCTTTCGCCAAATTTATGGCAAGGCCGTGCTACATATACAGCAAGCTTAAAATGCCGGGGGAAAACGGAACCATCACGATTTCCGGCAACTTTAAGAAAGCCAAGGAGTGTGAACGTGGTATGGCTGCCTTCGCAGAAGCCGTCATCCACAAAGAAGAACTCGCACTACTTGGGGCGGATTCAGACAACTCCATGCCCAAGCCAAAGGTTGATGTAAGGAAGACCTTTGAAGCTTCAGAAGACACCAAAAAGGCGGACCTCATCCCAGGCGACAAGTCTAAGCAAGTCGTCATCGGCTCCAACCTTGAGAGCAAATAGGAAGGCGCGCTCGTCGAGTTCCTCCGTGAGAATCGTGACATCTTTGCATGGTCGCCTTCCGACATGCCTGGTGTACTGAGGGAACTTGCCGAGCACTCACTCAACGTCATAAAAGGATCCAAGCCGGTGGAGCAAGCAACAAGACGCTTTGGAGATGAGAGACGCAAGGCTATAGGAAAGGAGATAAATAGGCTGAAGGCCGCCAATTTCATAAAAGAAGTTGTGCACACCGATTGGGTGGCAAATCCTGTACTTGTTCCAAAGAAGAATAAAGAGCTGAGGATGTGTATTGACTATACCGGTGTTAACAAGTGCTGCCCAAAGGATCCCTTTGCGCTGCCTAGGATTGACCAAGTCGTAGACTCCACAGCAGGCTCCGAGATGCTTTGTTTTTCGAACGCCTACTCAGGATACAATTAAATCAAGATGAGAGAGTCGGATCAGCTGAAAACATCTTTCACCACTCCATACGGGACTTTCTGCTACATCACGATGCCTTTTGGCCTGAAGAATGCAGGGGCAACATACCAGCGTTGTATGCAGAATTGCCTGCACGAACAGATCGGCCGCAATGTTCACGTCTACGTAGACGACATCGCGGTGATGTCAAAAAAGAAGGCAGATCTCCAAGAGGATTTGGAAGAAACTTTTCAGAATCTCCGGAGGTACCAGATGAAACTCAATCCCGCCAAGTGTGTTTTCGGCGTTCCAGCCGGCAAACTGCTCGGGTTTATCGTCTCAGAACGAGGGATCAAGGTTAATCCGGAGAAGATCAAGTCCATCCAAAACATATCCAGACCTACTTGTCTGAAGGACGTGCAACGCCTAGCCGGATCGGCAGCGGCCGTCAGTCGTTTCATAAGCCGCCTAGGGGAAAAGGCAATGCCTCTCTACCGGCTATTGAAGAAATCCGACAACTTTGAGTGGACAGCAGAGGAAGACGCAGCCTTACAACAACTTAAGGAGGCCCTCATATCCGCTCCGATATTGGCAGCACCTCGATCACAGGAACCAATGCTGTTATACATCGCGGCAACAGGAGCTGTTGTCAGCGTTGTCTTGGTTGTGGAAAGAAAGGAAAACGAAGCCGCGACGTATGAGCAATGACCGGTCTACTTCATCAGTGAAGTATTCTCCGCCTCCAAGCAGAGGTATCCGCATTACCAAAAGCTGGCTTATGGTGTATTCTTCGCCGCCAGAAAGCTTAGCCATTATTTCCAGGAGCACACAGTGACAGTAGTAAGGAAGGCACCGTTGGGAGACATAATCAACAATGCAGAGGCAACAGGTCGAGTTGCCAAATGGGGCATCGAACTTGCCGCCATTGATATAGTCTATAAGCCACGGACCGTCCTTAAGTCTCAAGCGCTTGCAGATTTTGTCGCCGACTGGACAGAAGCCATGGAGGAAACGACACTCCCCGAATCAGAATATTGGGTCATGCACTTTGACGGATCAAAGATGCTCAAAGGCTCGGGGGCTAGAGTCGTTCTACGCACGCCTAAAGGTGACAAGCTTAGCTACGTGTTGCAAATCCACTTCACAGCAACCAACAATGTTGCCGAGTACGAAGCTTTGCTTCATGGGTTACACGTGGCAAACGACCTCGGCGTCAAAAGAATCCTCTGCTATGGCGATTCAGATTTGGTCGCGCAGCAAGTAAGCGGAACATGGGATGCGAAAAGCGCAACAATGGCGGCATACAGAGCCAAAGTTGACGAATTCGCAAAAAACTTCGCGGGCTACGAAGTCCCGCACGTTCCAAGAGCTGAGAACGAGGAGGCAGACACACTTGCCAGACTAGGGTCAGAACACAAAAAGGTACCAAAAGATATTTTCCTGGAACATTTGCACAAGCCATCCATTAAAGGCGCCGATTTGATGGACCCTGATGCAGAAGAACCGGTAGAAGCGGCAAGTCTCGCTGTCTACTCGATACAGCCGGATTGGACTGTCCCATATCTCGATTTTCTAATCGACAGCAAGTTGCCGGAGAACGATGAGGTGCTAAAAAGGCAGATCATAAGGCGAGCCAAGGCATTCACGATAGTAAAAGGCGAGCTATATAAGCGAAGCACGTGCGGCATCTATCAGCGGTGCATACAGCCAGAAGAAGGCCAGGAAATTCTGAAAGACATACATATTGGCACCTACGGGCATCATGCTTCCGCCAGGTCCATTGTATCCAAAGCTTTCCGCCAAGGTTTCTACTGGCTTACCGCCAAAGAAGACGCCGAGAACATCGTAAAAACATGCAAAGGCTGCCAGTTGTACGCTCGTCAACCTCACTTACCGGCACAAGAACTAAGGACAATTCCAATCACCTGGCCGTTCGCGGTCTGGGGCTTAGACATGGTGGGTCCCTTCAAGAAGGCGAGTGGTGGGTATACCCACCTATTGGTCGCTGTCGACAAGTTCACCAAATGGGTCGAGGCTAAGCCGATCAGCAAACTTGACGCACGAACAACCACCAATTTCCTCTGGGGAATTATCTCTCGGTTTGGAGTTCCACACAACATTATCACTGATAATGGTAGCAACCTATCTCAAGGCGATATAGAAGAATAATGCAGTGATCTGGGTATCCGGCTTGATTTGGCATCCGTGTCACACCCTCAATCCAATGGACAAGTAGAGCGTACAAACGGCCTAGTCTTATCAGGACTTAATCCTCGTCTTGAAGCTCCATTACACAGGGCAGCCGGTGCTTGGGAAGATGAGTTACAGTCGGTACTATGGAGTTTGCGCACAATGCCAAACAGGTCTACCGGCTACACTCCTTTCTTCTTAGTATATGGCGCTGAGGCGGTGCTACCTACCGACATGAAATACGATTCCCCAAGAGTTCAAGCCTACATCGAGCAAGACGTAGAAGGTGCAAGACAGGATAGCCTAGACCTGCTAGATGAAGAAAGAGACGTCCCTCTACATCGCTCCGCCTTGTACCAGCAACAACTTCGCCGCTATCATAGCCGGAGAGTGCGGAAGCGAAGCTCCAGAACAGGTGACCTAGTTCTCCGCCTAATTCAAGACAGAAAAGGCTTGCACAAGTTATCCCCGCCATGGGAAGGACCGTTTATAGTCACAACGGCGCTACTCAATGGTTCCTACTACCTGGCCGACATCCGCGACGAAGAAGAAAAGAAGAGGCGCAAGAAGGCGGCAGGAAAAAGGGGAACCAAGCGCAAAAGAGGCGTTGACGATCCGTTCGAACAAACAAGACGGCCTTGGAATATTGAGCAGCTACGTCCTTTCTACACTTAACAATTTATAATTGTAATAAGTTATATATGATTATGAAATAAAAGTCTATGGTTCCTCATCTGTGTTGAGAAGCATGCCATCTTTTGTCTTTCCTTGCAATCATATTTCCCCTATGTATCTAAGTTACCTATTTTTCTAGCTCCGTGCAAAGGTTCAAACTGGTAGATACTTGCAGCTTTCGAGCCAACCTAAAGAAAAAATAAACTTTTTGCGCCGCCTAATTCCTTTACCTATGATTACTTATGTGTGGTTCGCCTAGTAGTATGTCTTTGGCACCAACATGTTGGCTTTGGTTTCTGATCCTAAACGCATGGCTTAGCCCTGGTTGTTTCAGCTAAAGTTACCGGCTGAGGTTCGTCAACATACAAAAAGTCAAACATATAAGTCAGGGTAAAATTAAGGCGGTCCATATAAATAAGGCAAAATAAAAACTTGTCAGCTAGTTTCTCGTCTAGCAGAGCAGCAACAAAAGTATATACAAATATTACAAGTTAAAGTTGCATTGTTTCAGGGGCTGGCAAATCATGTCAGAAGAAGACAAGGAAACTACGGCTCGGGGGAGCGTCTACATCAGGCTTGGGGGCTGACAACTTCAGCCCCAGAACTGTCACTCCCTTCCGCCTCGGCCGTGCCGGCAGCTCCAGCTTCCCCTGCGGCAGGCACAGGTTGGCGCCGGTAGAAGATTGAAGTATCCACCATGTCGGCAACACGCGTGGCGTAGCCGGCAACGTTGTCCAGAACAGCGGCCGGCTCGACCTCGCTGTCGTCTTCATATGTAGACGGCATGCCTTCGGTGACGGCTTCTATCTCCGCCTCGGGGTAGTGCGCCATGAATAGTCCAAGCGCAGTCTTGGCACCACCCCGCGCCGCCGACTTCAGCGAGCTCTTGTGTAGCTTGGTAGCCTGCTCCAACATATTGGGCACGTCGCTGAATTCGGTAGGTTCCTGGCTGCCAGAGGAGATGAAGAACTTGGCGGCAAACCGCTTGGACGCTGCCAAAGTCTCGGTGATCAGCTCGAATAGACGCGCAAGGCGATCCAGGCGGGGGCTGACAACCTTGTCGTCGCCCAAACCGGCGGGAACTGTATCAAAAATGAAACCATCAGTTTGGCTCAGGCTAAGCAAAATGGAAAAATCAAAGTAAGGAGTGAGAAATTACCAAGGGCCGAGTTATGGAAAGCGGACAGCTCAATCATATGAGCCGCCAACGCATCCTCAACAATTTGGGCGCGAGAAGTCTGCTTGGAGATTTCCTCGACAGCCGTCTTCTCCGCCTCCGCCAACTTCTTGCGCAGGCTTTCCAGCTCACCAGTGAGCTGGCTAGATTCCTGCGCAAATTTCAGCTGCTGGGCCTCCATCTCCTTCTTGTGATCCTCCTTCATCGCCAAGTTGGCGGCTACCAAATCGGAAGCTTCATTCATAAGAGCTTGCATATCAGTGGACGCCTTCAATATATCCTGGACATGGTCTAGCAGTTCTACAAATATGGATTCGCTAACTAAATGATTGACGGCAACATAAGTTGAAAAGATAGCTGAAGGCAAAAAAGATCAACTCTACCTTCATCTTTTTTGCGGGCCGCCTCCAACTCGGCAATCAGCAGGTCCTTGGCCTCGCAATCCTTCTTCAGGTCGCGGCACCGCCGGTTTATCTCAAATCGGGAGGAGACAAGCTCAACGTTGGCGGACACGAGGCCCTGCAGGAAAAAGCAAAGGCATAAAACATATTGTCGAATAACCACTGAGCCGGCAGCCAAATTTTTTTGGACCTGCCATCTAAGTGCTCGGGGGAAAGACTATGTATATGTCGGAGTTATAAAAACTTACAGACAGGTCGCCCTCCAAGTCGGCGAAGGCCTGGGAGGTGAAGTTGGCAAAAGCCAAGGCTGACTCATTGGCCTCCTTGAAGGTGGACCAAGGGTCCCTAACTTTACCGCCTCCGGCAGTCGGGGCTGCCCTCTGGGACCCGCCGGCAGCCGCCTCCAGCAACTCCTCCTTGGCGGCGCGTGATTGAGCGGCTTCATCGGCCGTAGCCTCAGCCAAAAGGAGGGGAGTCTTGGGTGCGCAGTCAGCGGAGGAGGTCCTTGGCGGCGCGCCGGAAGCCGGAGCCGGGGGCTGGCGACGAGCGTCGCCCATAAAGCAGCCGGCCCGGGGCTGGGGAGTTGGCGGCACGGTAGCAGGCGAGCTGCCTTGAGGCCGCTTACCCTTGGATAGGAGCCTGGTCGTCAACCGGGAAGTTGCGACCCTCTCCCTGTCAATAAAACAGCAAGCAGTCAGTTGGGTGCCACTGTTAAAGGAGCTCGTCGACTGATTAAAGGCAAAATTGAGTACCTTCGAGGGATCTTAATCCCCACGTTCTCGTCAATGTTGACGAGAGCCGGCTCGGTAGCCGTTGCGATCTGTTTCTTCCTCTCGGCGATCGCTGTGGAGGAAGCGGCGCCGGATGCTTTGCGCTTCTTAGTCTTCCCGGCTTCCGACTCGTAAAAATCGGGAGCTAGGTCATCCTCCCCCAAGTCGGAGATCTAAGAAAGAAGACAAGTATTAATGGAACTCAACTTAGCCGGCGAGGCTGTCAAAAAGGGGCAAGGAGCAAGATATCTACCTCGATGGGAGGGTTGTCGTGGGTGTGCATGGGCACGCCCTCCACCGCCTTCACCAGCCCCGCCTTGACAAGGCTGCGGAGCCGGAACGCCTGGTCGGCAACCGGCAACCTCTCTTCGCTTACGCGGAGAGAGGCTGTGGCAGTAGGCGAATACTGACACATTTTGTGCGGGCTGTACCGCAGGGGGAGAATCTGCCGGCCGAGCCAGCAGATGACGGTGTCCACCCCGTCCAGCAGGGGGGGAGCCATCGTCCGGGTGAGGAATTCAATCCGCCTTTCGAAAAGGCGGAGTTCCTCCGTCAACTTGGGCACCGCCTCATCCCAGCATGGCTTGGGAATAGGCGGCGCGTTGACAAATTTCGGGACGCCGAATTGACGGCCCGGAGCTGCCATATCTTGGCAGTAGAAGAATGTGGAGGTCCAGCCCTTGACGGATTCAAGGTATGGTATCTTAGGATACCATTGGCGGCCCTGGCGGCAGTTAAAAGTGACACTGCCGCAGGTTGCCAGCCCGCCGTCTGGCACGGTCTGACGCCGGCAACGAAAATAGTATCTGAAGAAGTCTAAGCTAGGCCTAATACCTAGGTAGCCCTCGAACAGAGTTGTGAAGCCGGCTAAGACTAGAATACTATTGGGCGCTATGTTGTGGGGCTGGAGCCCATAGTGATCTAAGACCTCGCTAAAGAAGGCGGAAGGCGGCAGCGCCATTCCCCTAACTAGGTGGGAGGTGAGGATTACCCGTTCCCCGGCTTTCGGAGCCGGGATGACGTCTCCTAAGGCGGATCTCCATTGGCAGTCCTCCCTAGTGGGGAGATAGCTGACGGCCTCCAGGTCTTGGAGGGCGTATTCATCGACTATGGAGGGGAGCCAGTAGCGGGACCCGAGGTCAGCCGCTTCCTCTTCCTCGTCGACGGGAGCGCCTCTCGCCGCCGTCGCCGCGGTGGAAGATGGAGGAGCCGAGGAGACCGCCGCCGGCGCGCGCGGTAGGAATCTGAGAGGCGACGGTGGCGACATTGCCTGTCGCCGCCGTCGCGGGGCGAGATATCGCGCCGCCCATCGCTGTCGCGGGTACGGTTTCGGTCGCCGGACCACTGGACGCCGCGGAAGGGATGTCTTGGCCGGTGGACATCGCCGCGTGCGAAGGTCGCCGGAGGAGAACGCTCGCCGGAGTTCTCTCGGAGCAAGAAGCGGGAAAGTGGAAGAGCAAGGGGTCGAGGAGAGCAAAGGCAGGGGTGCAAAAATGAACCGTTCGGTTCCCTATTTATAGGTCCAGGCGTTGCTCCCTGTGCAAACGGCGTTTTTAGTCGGACACGTGTCCAGAATCCACTGCGTCGCATGATCGCACGATCTCCACGCCTCCTCTTTTCCCGCGATTTGTGATCATGGCGAGATTCCCGCCTAGGCCGTTTTCAAACTTTCGTGAGCCGGCTAAGTGGAATCCGTCAAGAAGAATGCTCGGTGAAATTGCGAAGTAGCCGTCTTTTCCCATGTTGGATAAAGGCGGCCGCGTGTCAATATCAAGACACGCATGCCTCGTTGATTTTCAGAATGGTCAAGTCCTGCAGCCGCCAACATTGGCAAATGAAGAATCAAGAAGAAGTCGGCGCCTGGAGAACTCCAACCTTTCTGGGGGCTAATGTTGGGGATATATCAACTAGGGGTATCACCAACATGGATCAATCCGGCTAGTACAGGGTGGCCCAAGGGTGGTAAGGCTGAAGCCTGCCGGGCGGCCCAGATAGCAGACGTACAAGGAAGTAGGCGGACGGTCCAAGGAAGGCGGAAGGCCGAATTTTCATCAAGCCACCAAGCCCAAGACGGAAGGCGGCAACTAAGCCGGCTAGGTCTAGGACTCTGATTACTTGCCGGATAAGTACTTGCCTTGTACCCTGGGGTCTGGCCGCCTATATAAGCCGGCCACCAGGGAGCCTTTAGGGCACGCTTCAATACGCATCATACACATTGTAACCTGTTCACGGCTATTGCCTCATAGTGAATTATAGCAGCACGTAGGATCTCGCCACCGCTGCGGGATCCGAAGCTGGGTAAACTCGCCGTGTTCAATCCCGTCCTCGACGACACCAACCTTCTTCCCCACAATCCATACGTAGGCTAGAGGACCCCCGTCTCCTACCAATTATGCCGATACCACGACACCTAGCGGTTCGATATAATAACAGACATGATCGAGACCCCTCTCCGATCAATGATTAACTCGTAGGCCTGGACCCCATGAATTAACCCCTGTGATATAACGAATGACTATCATCTATCAAACCTAGACGTCGAGTGTTAAACTTTTTACCATAACGATGCTTAGTGTGTCCGAGACTCGTTCATGGATATCTCCATTCCCAGCATGATCTCGTTACCGACAATACTATCTTCTACTCGTCTATGATTTCATGTCTCCGTGACCTAGTCACATGCTTGCAAGCTCATTAGACATAATCTTACCGAGTGGGCCCTAGAGTATCTATCCTGCTATGCGGACTGGCAAATCTCGCTCTTGACCCCTCGTCCCAACGATCCCCTTCTGATACCCAAAAGTATCACCGTTATTGTCACACTATATAAGACATGACGTTTGGTGCGATCAAAGTACCTTCCAGGAATAACAATAAGAGTTGATCTCACGGTCGAAGGTGTAATGACTACGTCCTACAAATATGGGTATGTCCATCAAATCGTTCTACCAACGATATGACTTCATTGCCAACTGGCGCCATGCCACATGATCGGGAAACCTCGATTATCAATCGCACAATGAACTAGTCTTAATAGAGGCTACTAGGGACCTGGTTGGTTATGTATCACACGTGTATTAATGTTTCCGCTTAATACAGTTATAGTATGACACAAAACGGATTATGAACAAACGAGATATGATAAATAAATCACTTTATTAACTGCCTCTAGGGCATATCTCCTTCATTCTCCCACTTTTACTAGAGTACAAATTAATCTAGATTACAACTTGGTAAAAGCTTAACACCCATAGCTACTTGGTACTTTTCATGCTTGTCAAGCGGAAGAGGCTTCGTCAGGGGATCTGCCACATGCAGATCCGTATGCACTTTGCAAATATTCACATCGCCTCCCTGTACATATTGTCGTATCACATGGAAGCGTCGGAGAATATGTTTGGCGGTGGAGTGAGACCTTGGTTCCTTCGCGTTAGCAATAGCACCCGTATTGTCCCCGAAGAGGATCACGGGATCCTACGCGCTTGGGAACACTCCAAGTTCAATGATGAACTTCCTCAGCCACACAACTTCATTCACGGCTTCGCAAGCAACGATGTACTCCGACTCCATTGTAGATTGCATGACGATGGGTTGCTTCCCACTTCTCCAGCACACGGCGCCTCCATTCACCTTGAACACATAACCTGTCTGTGACTTAGAGTCATCGGGGTCTGAGCAGAAACTTGCATCAACGTAACCTGTTACGCCAAGTTCTTCATCACAGCCACCATAGACAAGGAACGTTTCCTTTGTATTCTTGAGATACTTAAGAATGCTCTTAACAGCAATCCAATGTTATATTCCTGGATTACTTTGGAAACGGCTCGTCAAACAAAGAGCCAATGCTACATCAGGTCGAGTACTCAACATTGCATACATAATCGATCCTATGGCTGAAGCATAAGGATGTTTAGTCATCTCGGTCTTATCCAGTTCCGTCACGGGACACTGTGCCTTTCGCAATGTTTTATTCTTGATAACAGGCAGAGAACCTTTCTTTGTCGTCTCCATACCGAAACGCTTCAGTATTTTATCAAGATAAGTACTCTGACTCAACGCTAATAAACGTCTTGATCTATCACGATATATTTTAATGCCTAAGACGTATGCAGCTTCTCCTAAGTCCTTCATGGAAAATTTACTGTTTAAATATTTCTTCACGCTATTCAGAAGTTCCACATCATTCCCAATCAGCAATATATCATCTACATATAGTGCTAAGAACACAACCGAGCTCCCACTCATTTTCTTGTAAATGCAGGTCTCTTCCAAATTTTGGACAAATCCAAAACCTTTGATCACCTCATCAAAGCAAAGATTCCAACTCCGAGATGCTTGCTTCAATCCGTAGATGGAACGTTGAAGCTTGCATACCTTGTTAGCATATTCTGGATCGACAAAACCTTTCGGTTGTACCATATACAACTCTTCCTCAATGTTGCCATTCAGGAACGCTATTTTGACATCCATCTGCCATATTTCATAATCGTAATATGCAGCAACTGCTAACAAAATCAGAATAGACTTTAGCATCGCTACCAGTGAAAAAATTTCATCGTAGTCAATCCCATGAACCTGTCGGAAACCTTTGCGACAAGCCGAGCTTTATAGATGGTCACATTACCGTCAACATCAGTCTTCTTCTTCAAGATCCATTTATTCTTGACGGCCTTGCGCCCTTCGGGAATCTCCATCAAAGTCCATACTGTGTTATCATACATGTATCCTATTTCGGATTTCATGGCTTCTTGCCATTTCTCGGACTCTTGACTCGCCGTTGCCTCCTTGTAGTTCGTAGGTTCGTCATGTTCAATTAACATGACGTTAGATTGCCATACCATTTTGGTGCTATACGAGATCTACCAGACCTACGAGGTAGAACAGTGTCCTTGACAGTTTCTCCCACTCCATCTGTGGAGGACGTTTCCGGAACAGCTTCTGTTGCGTCACTCGGAATTTCGAGTTCAGGATCAACGATCTCGTCGAGGTCTACCTTCCTCCCACTTACTCCTTTCACGAGAAACTCCTTCTCTAGAAAGGTACCGCTCTTTGCGACAAACGTTTTGCCCTCGGCTTGGTTGTAGAAGGTGTATCCTACGGTTTCCCGTGGATATCCTACAAAAATGACTTTCTCCGATTTTGGTTCGAGTTTGTCGGGCTGTAGTTTCTTAACATACGCCTCACAACCCTAGACCTTCAGAAACGATAACTTCTGCTTCTTGCTATACCATAACACATACGGTGTCGTTTCTACGGATTTGGATGGAGCCCTATTTAAAATGAATGTGGTTGTTTCTAACGCATAACCCAAGAAGGATACAGGCAGATCGGTAAGAGACATCATAGACCGGACGCTATCTAATAGAGTATGATTACGTCGCTTGTACACGCCGTTACGTTGCGGTGTTCCGACAGGCGTAAGTTGCGGCACAATGCCACATGCCTTCAGATGTGTGCCAAACTCAAAACTCAAATACTCGCCACCACGATCGGATCGGAGGTGCTTGATTTTATTGTTAAGCTGATTTTCAACTTCACTTTGAAATTCTTTGAACTTTTCAAATGTTTCTGACTTGTGTTTCATCAAATAGATATAACCATATCTACTCAAGTCATCGGTGAAGGTGAGAAAGTATAGATAACCATTGCGTGTCGACACGCTCATTGGTCCATCCCCATCTGTATGTATGACTCCCAACAAGTCCGACGCCCGTTCAACGAAACCTTTGAACGGTGTCTTGGTCATTTTTCCCATAAGGCATGGTTCGCACGTATCGAGGGATCCAAAATCCAACGAGTCCAAAAGTCCATCGGCATGGAGTTTCTTCATGCGCTTTACACCAATATGACCGAGACGGCAATGCCACAATATACATGGCGGTATCATCACTAAGTTTAATCCTCTTGGCATCTATGTTATGGATGTGAGTACTACGATCGAGATTCAACATGAATAAACCATTACTCTCGAGAGCATCAGCATAAAAGATATCATTCATTGAAATAGCACAACCACTTGATACTGATTTAAATGAATAACCGTCTTGTAACAAGCAAGACCCACTGATAATGTTTACACTCAAGGACGGTACAAAATAACACTTATTTAAAACCAAAACTAATCCCGATAATAGATGTAGAGGGAGTGTGCCGACAGCCACCACGTCAACTCTTGATCCGTTGCCGACGTGCATCATCACCTCGTCCTTAGCCAGGCGCCTCTTATTCTGCAACTCCTCCTGAGAGTTACAAATATGAGCAATAGAACTTGTATCAAATACCCAAGTGTTGCTACGTGCGGATGTAAGGTACACATCTATAACATGTATATCGAATATATCTTTCTCTTTGGCGACTATCTTGCCAGCTTTCTTGTCCTCAAGGTACTTGGGGCAGTTACGCTCAGGTAATCCGATGGTCACCACCATCTTCTCCATCTTGATTTCTAAATCGGCCACTTTGAGCATCTCTAGAATTTCCGACAAGGATTTTGACGTCCCTTTCATGCCGTAATCCACGATGGCGTTCTTATAGCTAGGGGGCAGAGATATCAGCACCCTATCTATAACCAGCTCTTCTTGAATCACATTTCCTAGATCACTCAGGAGCTGAACGCTGCCAAATATTTTGGCTAAGTGTTCATTTATATTGCCGTGCTCTTCCATCTGGGCTGAGAAGAAAAGCTTGGTAGCTTCAAACCTCTCAGCCATGACTTGTCGTGCAAAAATAACCATGAGTTCAGTGATTATCTCATAAGCACTCTTGTTCTCGAAATGGTTTTGCAGGTCAGCCTCCATGGCAAAGAGCATGCCATTCTGGACAAAAGAAGAAATCACCGCCTTAAACTCGTGGACATTCCTAACAGTTTCTGGGGCGGTGTCCGGCAGATCACCTAAGGGGGCTTCAAGGATGTAAGCCACCTTGTGGGTTTCAAGAATGGATTTCAAATCGCAGAACCAGGACATGAAGTTAGACACATTGGTCTTAAGCTTCTCTTTCTCAAGGAACAGGGCTAGGTTAAAAGTGGGGTGAGACATCTACAATGGAATTTGCAACAACATAAGACTTTGTCCATAAAAAATTAAGTTATAGTATTTTATAAAATAACTATCTGAACCCCCACTCAAACGAACATCCCTCCTGGTCGTTTCAGCGATTACACGACCCCCATCCATTGCGCAACCCCTCATCATCAGAGCCGGCAACACAACTTCAAGGGTGGACAACGAATTATCGATCACATATATTTGTGACTCATGCTCGACCTTTTGGCCTCCGTGTTCCGAGGCCATATTTGCATATGCTAGGCTCGCCACAATAACCTTCAACGAACGCGCGTGCAATATAGCTTACACCCACTGTATGTGAACGGTGATATGTCTGACACCCGATCGTCACGGCGTGCCTCATAACGTAGAACTTTCTTGGTGGTGCACATCGAAGGAGGAACACCAGTGGTATTTTGAATGGATCATCTTATATTTCTGCCGCCGTGTAACTAATATATTCTAATATATATAATAACACAATATAAGATGCACACAATAACATCAAATGTAATGCGACGTGATATGGTCCATTGCGCCATGGTCTTCTTGGCGCCCATAGTTCATAAACAATTTAATAAACCTACCTTGACCATATCACATTGCCCCTGCAAAATAAAGTTAGATGCTTTCTACTTTATCTTTTGCATATTTTACGTGGCTGGGGCTTTCATAAAAAGAACCGCTTCTTACCTACGAACTTATGACCACAACAACGATCCAATAATTGCATGTTTAAGCATCCCTTTCGGGCCCTCCATTGAAAATGTAAAGCTAACTAAAGAGAGAGAGACAGACACCCGCCAGCCACAGATACAGTACAAGCCGTATCTCAGTAGTGGAACCAGTCTCGCGTAAGCGTACGCGTAAAGTCGGTCCGGGCCGCTTCATCAACTCGATGCCGCTGGAATCACAAGTGCACGCTAGAGGGTAGAAAATAACATAATCGGCTCTGATATCCTTAAACTAGCTTCTAACAGTGTACAGCTATATCTATGATAGATCGGCTCTGATACCACTGAAGGGGATCGCGGGCAGAAAACAAAAAAATTCCTAACAACGATATTCTTAAACTAGCCAAAATCTATACTATGCAGATATAGAAGTACAACGAAGATCGGAATACATACCCTTGTAGACCGAAAGCGGAATTACGTTCCCGCACAAACGTTGACGATGAAGACCAACGAAGCCGACCTGAAGGTCGTGTAGTGGAAGTAGACCTCCTAGCACCGCTAGCGCAGCACCTCGCAGGGCGTTACACACGTACGGTGGAGACGTCGACCTCCGAAGCTCCAGTCCAGGACGAGCAGCGGAAGACTTGGACCGGAACACCAGCAGCGCAGCAGCGGGCTATGGTGGAGATACCTCCTCTCTTCTCGGCGCAACTCCGACAAAGGGAATCACGAAATCGAGAGAGAAAGGGGATATTAATTGGTGAATTAAAAGGCCAGGGGTGCCCCTTCTTATATAGGCTCCCCGGGGGGAGCCAACTCGCCAGCCAGGCAATGTGGGACTATCCCCACATGCCTAGGCCGGCCAAGCCCCCCCCCCCCCCACCGAATTCCCTTGAGGGTTTTTTCCCCTATGGGCCTTCTTTCCACCAGAAGACCCATTTAGGAAAATCAGCCTAATTAAATTCGAAAATAAATATATAAAATCATATTTAAACATTAATTACACTAATTAATGTCAAACGTATTATATATAATTTATTCTATCTCCGAAAACAATTTCGTCGCTGCCCGATCTCCATCGGACCATTCCCGGGACGTTCCTAGTGATATCTTTCCTTTTCGGTTGTCTTGTTGAAACCCCTTAAGTGTGTTACCCTAGCGTTCGATATAATAACAGACATGATCGAGACCCCTCTCCGATAAATGATTAACTCGTAGGCCTGGAGCCCATGAATTAATCCCTGTGATATAACGAATGACTATCATCTATCAAATCTAGACGTCGAGTCTTAAACCTTTTGGCATAACGATGCTTAGTGTGTCCGAGACTCGTTCATGGATATCTCCATACCCAGCATCTTCTACTCGTCTATGATTTCATGTCTCCATGACCTAGTCACATGCTTGCAAGCTCATTAGACATAATCTCACCGAGTGGGCCCTAGAGTATCTATCGTGCTATGCGGACTATCAAATCTCGCTCTTGACCCCTCGTCCCAATGATCCCCTTCCGATACCCAAAAGTATCACCGTTATTGTCACACTATATAAGACATGACATTTGGTGTGATCAAAGTACCTTCCAGGAATAACAATAAGAGTTGATCTCACAGTCGAAGGCGTCATGACTACGTCCTACAAATATGGGTATGTCCATCACATCGTTCTACCAACGATATGACTTTATTGCCAACTGGCGCCATGCCACATGATCAGGAAACCTCGATTATCAATCGCACAATGAACTAGTCTTAGTAGAGGCTACTAGGGACCTGGTTGTTTATGTATCACATGTGTAATAATGTTTCCGCTTAATACAGTTATAGCATGACACAAAACATTTTATGAACAAACGAGATATGATAAATAAATCACTTTATTAATTGCCTCTAGGGCATATCTCCTTCATAAACTACAACCCTTATTCATTTCATCTTAGATTACATGCCTTACATTATTACGTGATCAAGATTGTGTTAAAGCATGTCACTTCAGAAATTATTCTTTTATCGTTCTTGCCTACTCGGGACGAGTAGAACTAAGCTTGGGGATGTTGATACGTCTTCAACGTATCTATAATTTCTTATGTTCCATGCTATATTATACCATGTTATTACATGTTTTGTATGCATTTTATATGGTTTTATTCATTTTCTGTGACTAACCTATTAACAAGATGCCACAGTGCCAGTTCCCTGTTTTCTGCTATTTTTGGTTTCAGAAAAGTACTTAAGGAAATATTCTCGGAATCGAACGATTTCTTTTCCAAACTCAGTTTTTCATCGGGAACGTTCCAGAAAGTCGAGAACGAGACGAAGTGGGCCACCAAGGCGCCGCCACCTGGTGCTCGCGTGGCTGCCCTTCTGGCCGCGCGAGGACAGGGTTTGGGACCCTCGGGACGCCACCGCCTTTTCCCTTTCACGTACAAATACCCCTTCAACCAAAAACCCTAGCACGGTGTTTGATATTTCCTCCACGGGTTCAGAGCGTCGCCGCCGTCGAAGAAAAGATTTGGGGGACAGAACTCTCTGTTCCGGCACCCTGCCGGGACGGGGAATTGCCCCCGGAGCCATCTCCATCGACTTCACCGCCATCTCCATTGTCGTTGCTGACTCCTATGATGAGTAGTGACTAGTTCTCCCCCGGGGCTGCGGAATCTACGGTAGCCATGTGGTTTATCTCTCTCCCATGATGTGATCGTCTATGTGATCATGAGCTTTGTAATCTAGTTAAATATGTGATGCTACTCTTTATCTACTATACACTCTAGAGGTTACTTTAATATGAACTCCGGGGTTATTCACAGTTGTAATGGTGACAGTGTGTGCACCGTGTGTGATTCCTTTATGACGTTGTTGGTGTTAGTTTACTCTGACTTTGACGGTGCTCTTGTAGCCCTACACAATGAATTGTGTTTGTTATCCAACATGAGAGTGTTTGAGAGTAGTGTTTATTTATTTAACTTTGATGTCATTGTTGAGAATGTCCACTGGTGAAAGTAGGATCACTAGGCCTTGTTTCTAAGCATTAAAACACCGTTTCCAACAAGTTCTGCTACATATTTGCTTGCCGCCATTTTTATTACAGATTGCAATTACTACTTATAATCATCCATATTACTTGTATTTCACTATCTGTTCGCATAGCTAGTGCACCTATACATCTGACAAGTGTATTGGGTGTGTTGGGGAACAAGAGACTTCTCGTATCTTAATTGCAGGGTTGTTCGAGAGGGTTATCTTTGACCTCTACCTCCCTGAGTTTGATATACCTTGGGTGATTCACTTAAGGGAAACTTGTTGCTGTTCTACAAACCTCTTGTCTTGGAGGCCAAACACAGTCTGCGAGAAAAGAAGCATGCGTAGACATCAGCATGTTGTTGAAAGAATTATGCGCTATCTGAAAGGTACTCAGAACTACATACATCATTATTCTGGAAGCCCGTCGGTACTTGAAGGGTACTGTGATGCGAATGGATCTCTGATGCTGATGATATGAAAGTTACGACATGGTATGTTTTTACCCTTGGAGGTGGTGTTATTTCCTGTAAGTCTTGCAAGAAAACGATCCTGACAAGATCGACAATGGAAGCAGAATTAACAGCATTGGACACATCTAGTGTCGAAGCAGGATGGCTTCGAGATCTTTTGATGGACTTGCCAGTGGTTGAAAAGCCAGTTCCGACTACTGTGACAACCAAACAATGATTGTTAAGGTTAAGAGTTCAAAGGACAACATGCAATCCAACAAACACATAAGAATGAGATTAAAATCTGTCAGACATTTAAGAAACTCCAGAGTTATAGCGTTGGATTATATCCAGTCGGCTAAGAATCTGGCAGATCCCTTTACTAAAGGGCTATCACGTGTTGTGATAGAAAATACATCAAGGGAGATGGGTATGAAACCCACATGAATTGCCATGGTAGTAACACAACCTATGTGATCGGCGATCCCGTGAAGTAGGACCGGGGAAGAACAAGCTATTGGTTAAATGAAGAGAGTACACTATACTAACCCACTCCGTTGAGATGCAGTACTCTCGATTTTATTGTATGGCAGGTTGACGTTTGTCTTAATGTGTTCCAAAGCTTTGCATAAGCAAGACGCTATCCTATAGAGCGTCTTTGGAGGAACACACCTTGAACCTAACTGCTGGTCATAGTCTATGAGATTAGGGTGATCTCTAGTAAGTTCATGAAAAGGTCAGGAGTGACTAATATGCTCCACCCGACGGGTCAGCCTTCGGCAGCATAGTACTAGTAAGACAGTTAATGAAGCTACTTTACGCCAAACTGAAAATTCAAGGCCTAGTGCATTGTCAGTTGTGAATGAGTGTAGCTAATTGCTCTAGGTGGGGTTCAACCTTAACAGGTCTCTACTTAAAATACTGGTATATCAAAACAGTGTTTAAAACGGATGACAACTTCATGGGTCTTTGGGATCTGGTGGGGGATTGCTGAAATATTGGGCCTTTTAGCCCATTATCAATTCCTGAAAATCCCTAAGGCCCATGTTGTCATGGCATGTGGTGGGAGTTTAGTCCCATACTGCTAGTTGGATGAGATGTGCACCAGGTTATATACCGAGGCATTCTACTACTAGTACGAGTTGGTGTGAGGAATGAGGAGAATGGTTGTGTACCACACGCGTGCTCCTCCTCCTCCGCCGCTCGCCTCGCCACGCCTCGTCTCGTCACGACATGTCACGTCACGTCACGACGCGCCGCGGGTTGCGCGAATCTCGCCGAGCCGATGTATTCTTTTTGTCACGTAGAAATAAAATGTGAACGGTCATGAAACATTTTTCCTTAATGGAAAATGAATACGAAGTTGAAACGTCTGTGTTAAGTGCTCTTAAATACGACCGTTTCCAGAATTTATTTGCCTTAACGGAATTAATTGTGCGCTTCTGTTAGACCTCTCGCCTCCTCTGCTGCGTGTATAAAGGAGAGGTCGCTCCTCTCTTGCGAACACCAGAGAGCAGAACCATCCGCCCACAGCCGCCATCGTCGTTCGTCTTCGTTGTTGCTACCATCGTTGATCCCATCCCGTCCGTCGCGTACACGGTCGACGGGAGAGTAGGCCTCCGAAACCCCGCCTCTTCGTTTCATGTACGGGAGAGGGGCGATTAGGTTTTTAGGGAGCGTTTCTTACGCGACTGCTCGTCAATCTTCATCCACTACGTCGGCGACTTCCTCTACTTCAACTACGTCATCGTCGCCTTCGTCATCACCATGAGCACTGACGACGAGATCGAGAAGGCTGATGCTGACAAGATAGCTGCCGACGACGCCGCTGCTTCCGCTTCGGCAAATTGGCCAACTGCCGGGTATGATATGTTCATACCCCTCCTGATTATTTACTTGTTTGTTGTACTAGTGATTTGCGTAGATTATGTACTATATGCCTAGTACACGATTACACTGTTAAGTTTCAGCATGCCATTAGCACTATCTACGTCATGATTTTAGTTTATACTTAGCTTAATATAATCGAACAATTGATTATATTCTCAACAGACTATGCATTATTTCGCAACATTGACTTCTTTGGACCATTTCATAATAAAAAAATATATTAATGATGTCAGAGAAAAAATTATATTGACTGACATTTAAGATTAGATTTACTAACTAAATGACTAAAAGTATGACACAATTTTATGAAATTTACAATGCATAAACTTGAGGGAAGATGGTGAGGAAGTCCTCTGAGAAGAAGACCTCGGCTTGATAGTTCCACAATGTTGACCACAACTGGAACACACGGTGACTTTCAAGTAGCTATGAGGGGGGCCAAGAAAGGTCAGGAGGCCTATATTGTGCACTACATCCGCTGTGCCATATCGAGTCCATATCCTCTCCCTCGCAAACCCTGTAAATGAGAAGAGGCATTTAAGATTACTAACTGAAAAACTGAGAAGTATGACACATATTTAGAAAAATTGTATTGTATGAACGTGAGTGAGGGTGGTAAGCAAAAAATATCGTTTACGTACGACCCTTAGCTCCATTCAACAGGTGTCTACGGGCGTATGGCCTTCAGCTCCATTGCTTAGCAGGGTACCTATAGAGACTGTAGGAGCATCTCTAACAACAGTTCTATTTTAGACTCCATGCGCTAAAAACTGTTTTTTGTGTCACGAGAGAGAAAAAAATAGACCCCAACAGTTACTCTATCATGTGTCCTATTTTGGGGCAGACCTAAATTTTGGTCTCTCTGCCCCATATTTAGGGCACCGAGGGCCGAGCGGATACGTGCCCTATCCTTTCTCTTTTCACCCGCGCGCGACCAACCGCCACGTTGAAACCACGTTTCGCCTGCGTTGCCGCCGCTCCCGCGACTGAATCCACCGCCGCCGCCCTGATTCCGGCCGTCCCCGACCCCGCCGCCCCCTAAACCCTAGCTCGCGCCGTCAATCGCCGTCTCCGGCCTCGCACGCGCCGCCCCCGAGCCCTACCTCTCTCCGCCCCGCGCCGCCATCGTCCGATCCGTCCCGAGCACCGCCGCCTCCGCCCCCGAGCACCCCCTCCGTCCCCGAGCTGCACCGCCTCCGTCCTCGAGTAGCACCGCATCCGCCCCGAGCACCGCCGCCTCCGTCCCTGAGCCGCACCGCATCCGCCCCCGAGCCACACCGCCTCCGTCCCCGAGCCGTGCCGCCATGCCGCCGAAGAAGACGAAGGCCGCCTCCGGCTTCAAGGGCGTGCGGGCGAGGCTGAGCGGCCGCTGGAGCGCCGAGCTGCAGCACGAGGGCATGAGGTACTAACTCGGCACCTACGACAGCCCTGATTTGGCGTCTCGGGCGTACGACGCCGTCAGGTGGCGTCTTGGCGTTCCCCGGGAGCAGCTCAACGACCCGAGCATCACCTCCATGCAGGACGCCATATTTCTCGCGCCTCCGATGCAGTCGAAGATGAAGACCCAACTGGTGAAGAAGGAGGAGCCAGCTCTGGTGCTCGAGACCGACGAGGAGTCGATGGCTCGATTCGCACGACAGCATCCCGAGTACGTGCAGTACGAGCAGGAGTTCTTCTGGAAGCGTGAGCAGGAGATGAAGAAGAAGAAGGTCGAGGTGATCGAGTTGAGCTCCTCCTCCTCCTTCCACTGGGACGATTGCTCCTCCTCCTCCTTCGATTTGTAGTTTAAATTGTGTTTAAATGTTCATGAAATATGTCTAAAATAGGGCATGGGATAGCGCAGCTGTTGGAGAAGTAGTGCCTAGGGCAGCTGAAAAAGTGAAAAACTGCTCGGTGCCCTATATACGTTAAAACAGGTGGATTATATGTGTCAAAACATCATATAGGATAGGGCAGCTGTTAGAGATGCTCTAAGGTTTTAATGAGTCTGCTTGCTGACTTAATATATTTATAAATTAAAAAAAACTGGTGCCGATTTGTGATCGAATTTGAATCAGACAATTCTACTCAATCGAAAAAAAGGGTGGACTCCGCGCCATAGTTCGCACCATCACCAACACAACCACGAATCCCGACATCGAAATCGCTCGTAGCGGCGGGTCATAGATCAGGACTCAGGAGGAGTCTTTCTTGCTGAAGCCGCGCATCACAACAGGTATGGCAACATATGAGGCTGAGGAGCAGGCCATCAGCCATACCAAGGTTACAGCGGCGAAGAAGGGGACGCCGGGCACAGTTTTCTCTGAGGAGGAGCAATCTGACTTTGTCACAGGCGGCGAGAAGGAGAGCGCACTCAGCGGCACCAAAGTTGCAGCGGCGGCCGAGAAGGCCTTCCCTGAGACTGAAGGCACGGCGCCTGTTGCTACGGTGGAGGTCGGCGACTGCGAGACAAAATATTCTTTGGAGTTCAGGGATTATTCCTTGGACGATTGTGAGACTGAACTTGACCGGGATGACAGCAGTGAAGAGGAGTACTAAGATGACTCCGATGCTGAATACCAGGTGGTTGTGGACAGGGCAAACGCAAAGGTTCAACAGATTCGTCGAGAGGTTGCGTGCTCGCAGCAAAACGTTGGCGTTCAAGGATTATACCGCGGCCGATTTTGCCGATACTGATGATGAATAGGTCGTCCGCGACCATGCGCAGGTTGAGGCTGCCCTGTGATCCAAGGATTTGAGATGACGATGTACTTGTTCGATCTACCAGTGCTATGCTGCCTTATCTATCTATTCGTTTGTTTGTCATTTGATCCACCTCTCATCTATGGGCGCCGCCTCGGCCTCCACCTCCGGGCCACCGGACGCGTCCCGGGGTGGCCGACATCGCCCGGAATCGTCGTCGCCGCTCTCCGGTTACGCTGCCGTGATTTTGGCTGCCGGCGGCGGCTTCGGCGACCATATGGTTCTGCTTGCCGCCAGGACGCCTCGCCTCCTCCTCCTCTCTCACGTACGAGCGGCCGCGGCGCTGCCCGACCTCGCCGCTGCGCAGCCCGGGGCTCAGCGCCGTCGCCCGTTTCGCCGCCACTGACGTTGATGTCAGCGGTGGGCGGCTGATAGGTGGACCCCGCTTGAAAGTTTTAGTTTGGTGTAAATTTAGACAAAGAACAACAAAAGATTAATTATAGAAACTTAATATCTCCACAAATAATCACCAGATAAATATGAAAAAAATTATCAGGCTGACCACAAAAAAACCTCCATGGGATAGTCGAAGAGTAGACCCACGTCAGTCATACCATGTAACAATAATTAATTACCTGGACAGGGGGCGAGAAGGCTCGGCGGACGTCAAATCAAAATATCGACAGTCGTCGCGCACGTCAATACAGAAACCCCCAGTCGATAAGGGGCGGCCATCAAAATAAAGTAAACTAACCTCGAAGATATGTTTCCAGAGAGCCCAGCTAGGATGCACTCCAAGAAAACACTCGCATAAAACCACAAAGCACGCAATATGCAAAATGGCAGGAGGGTTCAGATCGTGTATTTGAATCCCATAGGCAAAAAGAAGACCCCGGACAAAGTCATGTATAGGAAACCCAAATCCACGGGGAAGAAAATCCGCAAAGCAAACTCGTTCCCCAGAAAAGGCCTCTTTGTGGATCGGAGCCCGCACAGCAACAACTTCAGCGGAAGAGTATCCCCGTCTGGCGGAAATCTTCGTCTAATCAGTAAAGCATATTACGTGAGCATTTATTAAATTTAGTCTACAATTTAGGAGAATGAAATTGGATCGTGCGTAAATTTGCATTGTATCGAAAATTCCAATTTGTTGCATTGTGTCATTATTCTTTCATATTTTTCTCGAATGGTTGTATTAGAAAATATAATTTTTTCGTAGTGGTTTTTTTTGTTGGTCTTGTCTAAATTTACACAAATTGAAACATTAAAATGCCGTTGGAGTGTCCAATAAGTGGGTTTTTTTCTGGTCAGCCTGATAATTTTTTCATATTTATTTGTTGATTATTTTTAAAGATATTAATTTTCTATAATTAATCTTTTGTCGTTCTTTGTCTAAATTTACGCCAAATTAAAACTTTCAAATGTATTGCATTGTGGAAAAAGTAAGTAGAGTTTTTTTTGCGGGCATTTTGGTATTTTTTCACGGTTTTCTGATTTGTAGTTTTAAAGATATAGAATTAACAAAGAATAACCGATTTTCTGTTTTTTGTTATGGGAAAAAGGAAGCAGACGCTGACAGCTGGGTCCACCTGTCAGCCGCCCACCGCTGACGTCAGCCCTCGACGTCAGCGGCGGCGAAACTGGCGGCGTCGCTGAGCCCCGGGCGGTGCAGCGGCGAGGTCGGGCGGGGCTGCGACTGGTCGTACGTGAGGGGGGAGGAGGAGGCGAGTCGTCCGGGCGGCGGACGGAACCATATGGTCGCCGAAGCCGCCGCCGGCAGACGAAATCGCGGCGGCGCAGCCGGAGAACGGAGACGGCGATTCCGGGCGATGCAGGCCACTCCGGGACACGTCCGGTTGCCAGGAGGTGGAGGCCGAGGCGGCGCCGCACCCTACGCTCTTCGATTTGAGGTCGGAGCTTCGTAGCGGCGACGCGGCGTGGAGAAGGCGGTGGCGACCTCGGTCGCGCGGGGGAGAGAGGAAGGAGAAGCGGTTACTGTGCGAGGGCGATTTTGCACAAAAGTCCGTCGAGTTTCACAGAATTGCGGCGAGGTCCCTGGACGCGGTTATGTTTGGACTGCGGAGCACGATTCCATTATTTCGGATGCTTTTCTACAAAATGGCGCGGCGACCTGCGGAACCGGTTGTCACCGGGAGGTTACCGGGGTACGTGGCGCGATTTGATTGGAAGATATTCGAGGATGAATAGTGCTCTCCGCTCCGGGGCGACGTGGATAAATCGTGGGCGTCGATTTCGGCGACTGGAC
The DNA here is from genome assembly GCA_026929855.1 of Poa annua. Taxonomy (NCBI): domain Eukaryota; kingdom Viridiplantae; phylum Streptophyta; class Magnoliopsida; order Poales; family Poaceae; genus Poa; species Poa annua. The sequence continues at coordinate 74,694,207 of CM049430.1, read as the reverse complement.
GGCCAGGAAAAGGGGGGCGACGTGGAAGCTCCCTGGAGGTGAAACTTGGTGGCTATTATATATTAAGAATCCCCTCCACAACAGCAGCCACGTCTCCCCTTTTGTCCTGACCGTTCGATCTGAGCTTCCAACGGTCAAGATTTCCTCGCCCACGCGAGTTACTGTTCATCGCCGAATTATAGCCAATAGGGTGGTGACACGTCGTTCGGTGGGCGTCCGGTCACTGCCGGTCAGGCCGGTGACCATCCCATTTCGCAGAAAAGCATCAGCAAGATCGGGTTCGCACTCCGCAGCCCCTAAACTAACGCAGCTCTGGACCTCTTCGCGAAACCGTAAAACAGCACGGATTTTTTTGCAAAATTGGACGCCATCTTCCCCTGCCCCTTCTCCTACCTCCCGCGATGTGAAAATCGCCGGCGGCGCCGCCGTCCACCGCCGCCGTTCCCCAACTCTCCGCTCAGATCGACGGAGACGGGAAGATGCGCCGCCACTCCCTCCATCTTCTCGCGGAAGCTCGGCTTCCAGGACACTGCGCCGTTGCCGGGATCGTCTACGCCGTGCTAGGCCTGCTCCGCCGCGTTCGCGCTCCTCCGGGTGTGCTCTAGCAACCCGAACGGAGCGGCGGCGCCGCACCCGGATGCTGCGCGTCCGCGCGCACACGCCGCGCCCCGCCTCGCGGTCCGGAACGGCGGGATTCGGCGCCGGCGCCACCGTCGTCACCATGGGCGGCTCCGCCGCTGCGCATGTTACCGCTGCCGTCATCAACGCGGCCTGGTCACCCCGCCCTGTCAGCGACTGCCAACTCACCGAAAAGACAGAAAATGATTATAAATTACAAATTTAATATCTTTCTGCTTATCTGCCAGAAAAATACGAAAAAAATATTAAAATGATCACACAAAAATGAACTAAATACCTACAGCCTAATGGAAACATATTTGAATATTTTTATAATACTAATATTTGAATACATTTAAAATACTCTTCCTCGAAAAATACAAATTGAATTAAAGGAATGTTCGCACGGTGTATTCCATCTGAAAATACCGGAACGATCATAAATTTACTTACAGCATAATTCCAAATGTTTACACACCTTTTAAATCCACTCAATGTTACTAAACGGAAGAGAAATTCAAATAAAAATTAATTCTAAGCATAAACTCCTTTGACATCCACTTATTTTTAAACCCATCTAACTTCTAAATTTGCACACAATTTATTTTTATATACACGGGTGCGGCATTGCCGCACTAAGCCCACTAGTGTCGACTAATCTACGCATGCAATATGCTAAGCTAAGCAATGCTACAATGATGGACCCTCCCATTTTAAGAAACAAATCTCGAAGAAAAAAATCTAATCTAGAGGCCACCATTTGGCCTGAGTTTTCGGGCAAACTGTCCAACGGCAATGTCACAACTTACAAGTATATGTGTCTAAAACTCTAATTGTTCAGGTAATTAATCATTGTTACATGGTATGACTGACGTGGGGCTACTCTTCGACTATCCCATGGTGAGGATACTACTCCATGGGATAGTCAAAACAATGATGGCGCACTGGGGCTACTCTTCGCCGGCGCCACCGTCGTCACCGTGGACCTATGTTGACGTCAGGCTGACGTCACCAGTGGTCAGCCAGGGCGGAGACGACTGGGGTGGCACCGAGCTCGCCGGCGACGAATCCCGGCGAGCCGGGACGCACGGGAGGGCGCGCTCGATGCGAGCGGGGTCATGCAGCCCAGGAGCGGCGGCGCCGCCATCGCTAGGTCACCGGAGCGGCCGGAGCTTTCCGCGCGGCGCGCGAACCCGGCAGTGGAGACCGAGCGCCGACGCGATGATTCCGGCGCGTGCGCGGCCTCCTGGCGGCGGATCTCCGGCGGAGCTGTCGGGGACGCGGCGGCGCACCTCCGTGTGTCCGTAGAGTTCGCCGGGGAGGCGCGGAGCGGCGGGGGCGTTGTCGCAGGCGCGGGAGAGAAGAAGGGTGAGGAGAGTTTCTGCGTGTCTGTTTTGTAGAAAAGCCCATCACCTTTCCCCGATTTGCAAATACGCCCCTCGCAGTGTTATTTTTTGGACCGTGGGTTGAGGGTTGGATTTCCCAGATGCTTTTTTGTAGAATTTCACGGGAACCGGCGAAACCGGCGCCCACCGGTGGGCGACCGAGACGCGTGTCGCCACATGATTGGCTATTAATAGGGAGTGAACAGTTCCGCGCGGGGAGAGGCGACGTGGGCTGATCTCAGCCGTCCATTTTGGCGGCCGGACGGTCCAGTAAATCCGGGTGACGTGGCTGCTTGTGGGGAGGCAAATCTGTTCAGCCTTTATATATAGGTAGATATTGATATGATAATGTAATCTTGTTGTTAAGTTAGGCTGTGACCTTATTCTGTCTCGAGCAGGCTTTCACTACACTTTTTAAATAAAGCTACTGCTGCGACCTTGTGTTATTGGGCTATGTGCGGTCATTTATGGCCTCCTGGGTTTAAGGCTGTATTTGTTTCCGCTTCAGCTTTCGTATTTTGGTTCATAATCAGAAGATGAAACAAACAGCCTTCGGTGAAAATGCGCTGCCCAAAAGCACTGGAGCAAAATGCACTGGACTAGCGAACTTGAGTAGAACCAGGATCGAAGGCGCTTTCCGCATATTTTCCTCAAGTTGCGAATCGTTTTTTGTTTATTACCACTCCCGTTGCTTGAAATAACAATCAAACTGCCGTTGCGTGGGGCTCCCGTGTGCGGGCGCGCGATGGAGTGCAGGCACGCATATGGCCCAGCTAGGCATAGCTGTAGGTTCTATCTGTTCGGTGCATGCAGCAGTAAAATTAAACTAGTACCATTTTTTTCATGAAAGAGTAGATTTCTATTTTCACGAATTTTCTTTTATGACTACATGTATCTTGCTGGTTTTTAGAACGATAATGTTGTATTATTTTTACGGATATATACAAACTAATTTTCTTTTCAACAATATATATACACGTATATAATATGGTACGAGTTTCACGTGGTCCCTGAATTATCCAGGCGCACGATGGATTGATCTCGATCGGTGAAATATTGCAATGTAAAACATTTAAAAACATTATTCCAGTAAAAACACTTAAAATTAATTTAACCTAAAAAAGATAATCAATGATTTAACTCTTAAAACACTCAAAAAAAAGGCTTAGTATGTTTTAATTAGTATTTATACAACTTCACCATGCACTCAGGGACATTTCGGAAATTTCACTTTCAAAGCTACATCTACAGCTATGCCTGCCAAACATCATATATCTGTTTTTAGCAGCTGCTTCATACAACTACTTTTTCATAACTCACTAGGTACAACAGCTTTTAAACAGCTGCAGCCCAAACAGGGTTTTAGGAATTTAGTAGGATTGCCCTTCTCCAATACCTTATTGTCTAACGGATAGCAGACGGCTAATGTGTTCCATTATTCAGCAGGGTCTATGGCGTGGTCTCGTAGATCATCTTGGATGAACATTTAGAATCCCTATGGAATGTTCCCCTACATATCTGATAGGATTTTTAGCAAGAGTTAGACCTTTAGAAAAATTCCTATTTAAAAATTCTACGTATTTCCTATGATGCTACCGAATAACAAGTGTTACTGATTCCCTACGTTTTTAGTTTCGGTAAGTTCCCTGCGTTTTAGTGTTTTCATTTTATTTTGAGGAAACAACGAGGGCGAACAGCCCACCAAACAGTTACACAGTCGGTGTTATCCACTGACATACCCGAAGACCCCGGGGAGGGGTGGGAGAGATAGACACATGCGGGGGGTGACGTGCCTCGCTAATCCGGCGGGTGGAAGTACAGGCGAGTAGAGGGGAGACGTTCACCCGACGCGGGGCTCTAAGGGCATATCCAGTCGTTGCGCCCCCGGGGTCCAAAACGCCGTTCTTTGCCTGCCGCCGCGGCGCCAAACGGCGCTAATCTGAAACTTTGGGGGCGTTGTTTCCAGTCGTTCCCCAATCCAAGTTTCGGCCCATGCAATTCAAAAATGGCGCAAACTTAAATTTGGCGCAAAACAGAGGTGGTTTCATTTAATTTGGCGCAAACTTAGGCGATTTCATTAATTAGAGGCAAGCATAGGCGATTACAAAGTAGGATTTAAACTAAAAACATAAAACTAAAACTAGAGGAGGCCGAGGCTCGCTGCGATCGCTTGGTTTTAGTCGGCGGCGCTGCCGTCGTCGTCCGAGCCGTCGTTGTCCTTGCGGCGGTTGCTCGGGCCTACGTCGGCGTCGCCGTGGTCGTACCACCTGCTCTGCTGCATGGTGCGCGTGTACGGCTCGTCCTCCTCCTCCTCGTCGCTCGGTTCGAGTACGTAGTACTTGATCTTCTTCGGCCGGCGGGGGAGGGATGCGGCCGCGGCGGCCGGTGGCGGCGCGCTCCGCTGGCGCGGCTGGCCGATGCGGAGGGTGCCGCTGCGCATGGTGGCAGGGCGCCCGGAGTTGAGGAGGAGATGAGTTGAAGAGTCTCGCACCGTGCACGTACCTGGTGGAGGAGCTGAGCGCGCGCCGGAGGAGGAGGTGGTCGCCACCGAGGAGGACGACGCCGTGCGTCGGGGCGCCCAGGCCGGCATGGTGAGCCGGGGCTCGTTGCCGGATGCGATGTAGTCGAGCACCCACTGTAGTGCGGTGCTCGCCACCCCACCACCGCCTGCAGCCGTGCGTGTTGCAGCGGCCCTCCACCGGGCCGTTGTTGCCGCGGTCGGCGAGCTCCTACTCGTGGCGGCGCTGGAAGTACGCCGTCCAGAAGGCATCGTTGCCTTCTGGCCTCCAGCGCGGGTCCGCGGCCTACTCCGGCGTCAGGCTTGCCCGAACATCCGCGATGGCGTATTCATGCTCGTTTTCGACGGGGACGGGCAGCACGGGCACCCGTCCTGCGCTCAGCGTCCACGGCCCATGGCCGCTGGTGGCGCCGGGGACGCGCATGTCCGGAGGACATGGGTACCTGGCGCTGTAGAGCGACCACGCCTCCTCCTTGCGGAGGAAACGGCAGACCCAACCGTTCTTCACGGCGGCGTCCATCTTCTCGGCGGTGTGCTACTGGGTTGCGACGGTGGAGGAGAGGAGAGAGGAGAGTGTGAGGCAGAGGCGGAGAGAGAGGAATGGCGAGTGGCGGCGAGACTCGGGGGGGGGGGGGGGGGGGGGGGTTATAGCGCCACGCGGTCAGGCGAAGGGACGGAGAGGTGGTGGCAATTACTGCGCGCCGCGTGCCCCTTCGATTGGACATCGCAGCCGCGCCACGCCATTACTCCGGCAGCCTTTGACCGACGCGAGAGCCGAGAAGACGAGCACATACGGTTTATGTTCCGCGCCATTTTCTCCCGCGTCGCCTTTCCCGCCATTTCACCTCCTAGGCCGAACCCAGTGGGCTGGGTTCGCCTGGGGGCGCTGATACGTCTCCAACGTATCTATAATTTTTTATGTACCATGCTATATTATACCATGTTCTTAAATGTTCTATATGCATTTTATATAGTTGTATGCATTTTCTGGGACTAACCTATTAACAAGATGCCACCGTGGCAGTTCCCTGTTTTCTGTTGTTTTTGGTTTCAGAAAAGTACTTAATGAAATATTTTCGAAATTGGACGATTTTTATCCTGAAGTCAGTTTTTAATTACGAACGTTTCAGAAGACCGAAAACGACACGAAGTGGGGCACCGAGGCGCCGCCACCACGTGCTCGCACGGCAGGACCTGGAGCCACGCGAGCACCAGATGTGGGGCCCTCGGGACTCCACCGCGTTCGCCCTCTCGTCTACTTAATGCACCCAAAAAAATTAAAATCGTACGGTGTTCGTTATTTCCTCCACGGGTCCCGAGCCACCGCCGCCGTCAACACCAGTTCAGGAGAGATCAGAACTTCTCCCCGGTACCCTGCCGGGAGGGGGAATCCTCCCCGAAGGCCTCTACGTCGCCATGACCGTCTCCGGACTGATGCGTGAGTAGTCTACCCTTGAACTACGGGTTCATAGCAGTAGTTAGATGGTTGTCTTCTCCACTTGTGCTATCATGTTTAGATCTTGTGAGCTGCCTATCATGATCAAGATCACCGTTATGTAATTATTCATGTTGTGTTTGCTGGGATCCGATTAATATAGAGTACTAAAGTTATTGCTTCATAATATATCATGTGTGTGCTATTTAATGATCTTGCATGCTCTCAGTTGCTTGTTTATGTTCTGACCAAGTAGATGCTTGTGACTCCAAGAAGGGGTATTTATGCTCGATAGTAGGTTCATGTCTCTAATTAATCTGGGGTGGTGACAGCTAGCTAAATATATTGTTGCTACAAGGGATAAAACAGTAGTATCTATTATATACTAAAAGCAAAATAAATTAGTTTTTTGAGACACCACGTTAAACCACATCATTTAAATTAATTTTAGTGGTTAGATCTAAAATATACGGTTAAGACATAACAAGAGATTTATAGTTACGTAACAACAAATCAGTTTGACATGTTTAATTTAGATGTACATAAGACATGATCTGGAAAAAAAAACCCAAGGAGGTACGTGGCCCAAGCCAAAGCACTCACAAAAACTGAATGTGTCACGTTCCCTCAAAAAAAATGACGTGACACATATAGCATCAAGCATTAAGCGGAATTAATGAGTAAATAATTATCAATAGAGTCCATGTCCAATGCGGTGGTGGAATCCACATGTTGTCTAACACAATTTATTCAAGATAACTTCCGTACGTAAATTTGTAAATTTGTCAGCAACCTAGACACATTATTTTTTTAAAAATCATGGATTGGCTAGGTGTATCAAAAAAAATCGTATGCATATACTTCATAGCATCCGATCAATGGCTCCACCAAAATAAACCAGCTGTGTCATTATCCAAGAAAAAAGCTACTGCTACGGTTAGAATATATATGATGGTACACGTACAACATAAAAGAAATACCTGATTTTCTTTTTTGAGAAAGAAAAATAATAATTCTCTGTTAGTATAGATGAATATATGCTCATATTTTCTAAAATATTAGATGCCTTAAATTTTGTTGATCAAAGACGCATAATTTTAACAACGAAATTAGTATATCGACACCTAAAATTATAAATGCAAGATGAGCATAAAGTGTGCATTATATTTTTGGATTGAAGGAGTATGTTTGTAATATGTTTATGCATGAGTCTGGACATAAGTGATAAGATAACTACAACGTTTTTCGAAGCATATATACGGTGCAATATTCAACATACACACGAGTACATTACAACCATATGCACACACACATATAGTCTACTTACGAGCACCGTGTATAGAGTTATGAACATCGCCGCCCCCATGGACACCTGGAGCACTAGCGTCATCCACCACTAGCACCGGGAATGCCTTCAACATGATGATAATGCAGCTGACGAAGACGCATGCGATCGCCCAAAACTTCTCGGCGAGGAGCTCCCGTCTCCTGCCTACCGTAGAGAACGTGGTGGCGTCCTCACACCACGCAAATAGCTGCTAGACCACAACAAAGTACGTCATGCTCACCCATCTGAGTAGCCGCAACGACAACATGATCTTGAGATCGAGCCAGAGCAAGGTGCCAACGATGGAAAGTGAGATGGAGACAACGAAGAAGGGGAATGCCACTAGGAGGAACCTAGAGAGGAGCCGTGTGAGTGGGCTGACTGGGAGGTCTCCTGGAGGTTGCAGTCGGCGGCGAGAAGGTCCACGCCTGTGCGGACAGCTAGAATGTCAGCCCAAAGTCCAGTGCATTGTCCACCATTACGTCAGGAAAGCCTTCAGCACGGTGATGATGCAACCTTCGAGCATGACATCTCAAATTGAGGCCACAACATGCGATAGGTCATTGTGACTAGGCGTTTCTTATTCTTTGCATCCATGGTCCAGCGAGGTGGATGGTTTCGTGCCACGGCTAAAATAAGAAGTCTAAAGGAGATGGATAGGAGAGAGTCCACGACATAGGAGATACATTGTCATGCTCTCGGCGTGACGCGTCATGATTTGTCGTTGGACTTATAAACATCAAAGGGACTACCGCATGCTCCCTATATATGATCTAATGGTTGGATGCTCGTGCACTGCTGCCCCATGGCACAAATTATTTTTTGAAAGTGATATATAATTTACTATACTAGCTCCGGTCCAGAAAAAGTGTCGGGAGCTACACAAGACTTTGTGCCATGAGAATACACTTCATACGACAATAAAAATAGACTGGAGGGGCTAGCATTTTTCTTGGTGTTAGAAAACTTAGTACTCTCATTATTATTTCAACCAAAATAAGATTGGTTTTTAAATATATTTATAATACGTACATTAACCTCGCCTACTAACCTAACATCATATAGAAAAAACAGGTATGTTTACTCATATAATATCTCACAAATACCATACATGGACGTTTATAGAATGACATAATAATCCTTGGCCTATAAAATAATGTTGTTTGAAGATACTACATATCTCCAAATGTCATATTTCGCTTTATGGTGGTAGAGCCGTATTATTTTTTATACATATATAATGTGATATCAACGAAATCATAATTTATTTATTTTTGAACTTTACCATACTAAAGACTATGCGAGGGCCACCATGCTAGCATAAAAATTACTCACTACCAAGTGTATGTTGGTTTCTTTCAAAGTGTAAAGCTTTTTTAGTATGTATTTTCTTGAAGTATGTATAATGAGTTTCCAATGTGGTCTAAGAACATAATTAGCTTTTGCTCGGATCTTGATAGAAAGTGGAACATTATTATTGTTTTCTTTATATCCTCATGACTGATGAAATCCTAGATATTCGGGACTGATGAAATCTTAGAGATTTTAGTCGACTTCATAGGTACTATTATCATCGTTTCATGGTAAAATAATAGGATATCCCGCAAAATTGTTTTGTAATGATTATTTTTATTTATTAGAAATACAATCATGTACAAAGTTGATAATGTTACACATTAGGTCTATATCCATATTTAAAACATTGTGTATTGTTAATGAAGGAGGTAATTAAATGGGATGGATAGAGTTTCTATAACATAAAAGTACATACTAAGCAATTTTAAATATTGAACAAGGTGATGCCCTCGCTTTTATGAGGGCCCCTGTGCTAGTTTTATCTAAAGATTATATTACTTATATACTTTACATACAGTGCTTAATGCGATAATTTGTTGCATGTAACTTAATACTGAAAGGGGTGCGGACGCTAACCGGAAGGTGGATTATTAGTTATAGATGTGGTTGGAACGGTATATGTATATTGTTATAATGACCGAATGAATCTCACACAAGACATCATAACGTTAGTATATGTTTGCTCATCATTATTTTGTACATCCCGAATTCTTGGTTATACATGCCCCCTCCCCTTCATCACTAAACAGAACAATTACAATGAGATCTACTAATTATGCCCCTGCTTGTGTTTTTAATTTGAATCCTCTTGAGACCGGGCCTATCTTGCAATTCATATCAAGCTCTACCACGAATAACGGTCTTTAATAGGAACATGTAGACTTCCCCCACGTGCTACGGGAACTACTGGAGTTGAAAACTTGCGTTACATTATGTACATTAAAACAAAGGTATTTGTTCTTCAAATCAAATACCGGTTTCTTATTCCTTATACAACTTTAATTAATAGTCAAATCGACAAACGAACATATGCAGCAAATAGATTGCTTGGTACTGGCGTCCCTCTAGCACTGTAATGCTCATGTTATTTGCAGAACATACAGTATCCTGTGCTGCTCCGTCAGTTCGCTTGTTCTTTTCTGCAAAATACATAGGTTGTTTTGGATGTGGAAGTGACATATCAAGATTCTCCAGAAAGGAGATGCTTCATGACATGAGTGGCCGTGCATTTGGGCTGTTCTGAACACACAAGAGTCCGATATGGATGCATCGTAAAGTTTCATTAAGTGAATAGCTCTCCACAATTGATGAGTCAACAAAATCCCTTGTGCTCTCATTGCTCCATAAGCTCCACGCCTGCATCAATCATATATCGGTTTTAAGGTGCATATACTTATTATACATGACAGAAAGTAGAATATGTCATAATACTTACATAGGCTATAATGTTGGGGAAGTCTGCTTTTAGATGCATAGAGCTGATCTTTGAGCCGCTTACAATCTCTAGAAGTAGAACTCCAAAGCTATATACATCAGACTTAACAGAAAACACACCTTCCAAAGCATATTCTGGTGACATGTAACCGCTGTTTTAAACATATCCGAGTTAATTGACACAAAACTTATTTTTTTTATTGTAGCACAAGAATAATATATATAGTTTGCTGATACATTAATGAATTATATCACTTACTATGTGCCAACAACGCGGTTGGTATTTCCTTGTTGTTGATTGTCGCCAAATATCCTCGCCATACCAAAATCAAATATCTTCGGGCTCATTTCAGCATCTAATAGTATGTTGGTTGCTTTGAGATCCCTGTGAATTATCTTCAACCTTGAATCTTGATGAAGATAAAGAAGTCCTCTAGCTACCCCTTTGATTATCTCGAATCTTGTTGGCCAACCAAGCATTGGTTTTCTTGTGGCATCTGCTACCAATAGTATCAATTGAGAATAACATCAGCTTTCTGGTTGATTTTATTGCTTACTAAAAGTCGGAAACTGTAAGCAGAACTCACTGAAAAGTATGGCATCCAGACTTTTGTTAGTTAAGTATTCATATATCAATAGTTTCTCATCTCCATGGATGCAGAAACCGAGAAGTCTAACCAAGTTTTTGTGCTGCAACTTCGCAATAAGTATTACTTCATTTCGGAACTCCAATACCCCCTGGCCAGATCCCTTACTGAGCCGTTTCACAGCAATTTCTTCGCCTCCCAATGTCCCCTAGACAATTGCATACTTTTGAATCAACAAGATAGAAATACAATTATGTTGCACATATAACATAATATTTCGCCTTACCTTGTAAACATTACCAAAACCTCCATGTCCCAACATATTAGAATTAGAGAAATTGTTTGTTGCAAGTAAAATTTCTCTGAAACTAATAAAAGGATACTTTAACTTTCCTTCACGAAGCTCTGCTGAAGTGCTTGAAGCTCCATACAACACCTTCTTGCAATTGTTCTTGTATCTTTGTTTGTCTATCAGGAACATTGATACAAACTCTTGAACATGTCAAAGGAACACAGCATTGGGAATATGGAATATCATTGGCAACAGAAGCATTCTTGAGGAGAATACACTGAGAAAAGTATGGGTATTGTGATCTACCTTTGCATTTGCAGATCCAAACAAGGCACACACTTATGATTATGAGCAGACTTGACACAACCGGCAGTGCAATTTTCAGTACATTTCCACTCCACTTTTTATCTGTCACCAAAATTCAATCTGTAAACCAATCATGGTTTTCTTGAAATGATTAGATTTACAAGACAACTAATTGCATGAAGAGTATGGTAGTGTAACTAGTGTTTGGGACACACAAAACTTTTGCCATGTATCTGCAATTAAAATCTCCTTGAACATGTTTTTTGTGAACTGAATAGAATGGTGTTATTATACAATATAAATGATGACATAGAAAAACTTATGCTAGAACGTGAAGTTTTACTTCTATAGGGCTGCAAAAAGTTTATACTGTCTTGGATTGTATGAAAACCTGTAGTAGGAACTACAGATTCTATGAACGGAAAATAAATAGGAACACAAATTCAAGTAAAAATAAATAGAATCGTCAACTTGGACCGGGTGGTGGGATTACATTCACTCTCCACCCATATGTGTTAGGCTCACTTCCTGTATATTGACTTGGATCAGATACACTGACTTTGGTAGGACTAAATTGACTGTTTGTTTGCAAATACATCACTTTATTTATGAGATGTCGTTCCTTGATAAATGATTTAGATGGAAATATTCGTTGCATGCTCATATTTTTATTCTACACCTTCCAATTTAATAAGCTACTGTATTGTATTTTCATATGAAACATATTATAGTGATGCAGACAGAATATATGCTGCGCTAAATTGTTCCATCATAATGGCAATATTAAATCTTCATCCTCCAATATTTGCACAGCACTAATTTTCTGTAGCCGAGAACTGAGTGCTAGCTCAGTGGCAGAGGCTGTGAGTGCGCGCCCTGCTCTCGTTTTCTATCTAAGAACGGACAGCCAAGGGTGGAATCCGTCCCCTTTTGGTCAACGTTCTATTTTTTGCGCTCTCATATTGTCGATAGCACAAAGGGATATATGATTGGAACTCCACTGGGCCCGCAAAATAAAGCAGTACATTTAGTTGGGCAAAGAGAAACAGAACTAGTAAACTATACCACTCAATTTGTTAACTCGGATATAGAGGTTTTCTCCCTGTCCACTGAGCTTCTCCATGTCTATCAAATCTCCCATCCAAAGTAGGCACCTTGTTTCATCCCCATTGATCACATTAACATTGGTGCTCATATTGGCGTAAGCATACGCCGTACACGAGCAATTGCTGGAACAGTCTGCTGAGCATTCATCGAAGCTTCTATTATTCAAATACAAGAACTTGTCGGGGACCTTCATGGTTGACAGATTTAAGAAACCATGTCCTTGACCACATCTTAGTTCTTCCATCCGGTGGCATCCCTGCGAAAATCTGCTGACCGTCCAATCCTGTATGTTGTTTGGCTCAAAGCCATCAAGACACTTGCACGATACAATAGCCTGCGTGTTATCACAGTAACCAAATGGACCACAGTATCCAAATTTGTTGCATTCCTGGTTAGGTTCTGACTGCAGGTCAGTCCATTTGGACATGTTGCTATTCCAGGTTCGTATCTTTACCTTGCCTGAGTAGTCCATCTTCACTAGCACGGGCGTGGAGACAATTGGTTGCCCAAAGGACATGTGTTGGAATATTAGGCACAATTTTCATGATTAATTCCAGTATATTTAATATTATAACAACAGCTATTAGCATGTTAATCTCGCAGATACTAGATGTATTAATTAACATGAACAACAGCAAAACATCTACATACATAGACATACTAAATCGGCACATCGGCACGTGATGAACGTACCGAACAACTGTAGATGAAGTAGTCGTAGTAGTCGTCGTAGTTGTTGCAGCAGCAGCAGCGACGGCAGCAACTTCCTGAAGGCGATGGCGACGTTGTTGACGAGCAGCCCGCGAGTCCGGCGAGCGTACACGTCCAGGAAGGCGAGCCGTGATGAAGAGGTTCAGAGCAGTCGCGCGGAGCGCTTCCCAAAAACCTTATTCGCCCTCTCCCGTACAGGATCACAAGGACGAGGGTTCCGGAGACCTGTTGTCCCGTTCGCCGGCGCTCGGGATGGAGTAGACTACGGTGGCGGCGCAAGGCACGAGGTGGCAAAACCTAGATCGGTTTGGTGTGTTTACAGCGCACGCAGTGCCCGACTTTATATAGCACGTCTAGGGAAAACCCTAACGGGTACAACATGAGTCAAGTCCACGTCGCGCACGTTTAGGTCGGTTACAGTAGCCCACGATTCGGGGAGCGACCCGAACTGACTATCTGTGACGCGTCCGTCCAAACCGTTTTTCCCAGACTGCAAAAATAAAGCTCGGCTCGGCGAGCAACCCGCAACCCGCGTCGTGACGGACGGGCGGTGCGGTGCGGTGCGTGGGAGCGGCGGCGGAGGAGGAGGAGGAGCGCGTGAGAGAGCCTCATGTTCTCACAAGCTTACCAAGTAGCACTCCACTCCACTATATAAGGTGATGTCACTCCTCTTAAACTAGCAATGTGGGACTAAACTTTAGCTCCCACTCCACTCTCATGTGTGCTGCCATTTTTCCATGGGCTTTGAGATTTCAGATTTTGCTAATTGGGCTTCCCACATATGGGCCCAAATTCTAACAATCCCCCACCAGATCTCAAATCCCATTTAGAGATGTTTGCCAGACCTCGAGTCTTGTTTATATACCAGTGTTTCAGCAGAGACTGTTAAGTTGAACTTCTGCCTAGAACCTTGAGCTACGTCTATTGGCAACTTGAACAATGGACGAACCTTAATTGCAAGTTTGGTGATTCTAGATTTCACACAAAATCATAACTGGTACTTGGCTGCCAGTAGCCTACCCCGCGGGTGTAGCATATGCGTCATACTACCTGGTCTCTTCATGAGTTTACTAGAGATCACCCAAATATCATAAATTGCGACGTTTAACAATTTGACTCATATAGGTGTGTTCTTTCAAGAATGCTCTGTAGAACAGCATCTTTGCTATGAATAGCCAACAGAACCACATTAAGGCATGCAGCCAACCTGCCTTACAGATTTTGAGAGTTGTGCATCTTAACATAGAGAGGGTTAGGTAATAACTCTCCTCTGTCACACCACTAGTTTGTTCTTCCCAGGTCCTAATTCACGGGATCTCCGATCACATAGGTTGGGTTACCACTATGGAGTAACGCTCACGGGTCTCAATCCCATCTCCCTCGATGCACTTTCTATCACATTACGTGATAGTCCCTTCGTAAAGGGATCTGCCAGGTTTTTGTCTGTTTGAATATACGAAACAGTTATTACTCCGGAGTTTCTCAATTTCCTGACAGACTTCAAACGTCTTTTAACGTGTCTTGATGACTTCACGTTATCCTTAGCACTGTTCACTTTGACAATAACCGTTTGGTTGTCACAGTTCATAAGGATGGCCGGTAATGGTTGCTCAACCACCGGCAAGTCCATCAAGAGCTCACGCAGCCATTCTGCCTCAACAGAAGCTGTATCTAACGTAGTAAGTTCTGCTTCCATGGTTGACCTCGTCAATATGGTGTGTTTGCAAGACCTCCATGATACTGCGCCACCACCAAGAATAAACGCATATCCACTTGTGGCGTAGAGCTCATCAACATCTGAGATCCAGTTCGAATCACAATATCCCTCAAGCACAGCAGGGTGCCCTGAATAGTGAATCCCGTAACTCATTGTACCGTTCAGATAGCGCATGACCCTTTCAAGTGCATGCCAATGATCAGTACCCGGGTTAGACATGAACCTTCTCAATTTGCTCACAGCAAAAGAGATATCAGGTCTCGTCGCGCTCGCAAGGTACATGAGTGAACCGACCACTTGAGAGTATCTTAATTGATCTCTCGTCTCTTTCTTGTTCTTTCTGAGTGTCACACTAGGATCATAGGGTGTTGGAGAAGGCTTGCTGTCTATAAAGCCGAATCGTCTCAAGACCTTCTCAACATAGTGTGATTGCGTTAACGTAATCCCTCTCTCATCCCTAATCGGTTTGATGTTCAGAATCACATCAGCTTGTCCCAGACCTTTCATATCAAAGCTCTTTGACAAGAAAAACTTGACCTCATTTATCACTATCATGCTTGTACCGAAAATTAGTATTGTAATGTACCTGCACTTTAAAAAAATGGCAGGTACCTGTGTATAGTGCAAACCCCTGGATCGAATCATTTGCACACACAGTTTACGATGAATATCACAACCTTGTATCAATATTACACGAATAATCCAGACTTAGTAAAATAAATAGTTTGATACATCTTTGCATAGCATAAAGCTAGCTCAAAACAGTAAAGCAGCGGAAATAAACTTCAATGAGCCTCCATCTTCATGACACGCCACAGGCGATAACATGTTGGTGCAGACTCGAACCCAAAACGAAATCCTTACTCTTCGTCAGAAACTTCTGCAATAAATAATAATTTGCAACAGAGTGGGTCAGATTCCATATAAAATGGAGTCTGGCAAGTGACACTATGGTGGACACTTTGGAATAACTCTATAACCTATATGCATATTTGGCTGGTGGAGTTTAAGGCTAATTTGCATAAAGCCAATTTTTCCTACTCTTTTGAAAACATTTTCTTGATTTCAAGACAAGTATGGCATGAAAACCATAATCTCATCTTCCCCTGTTCACCCATCAAATTTTAACTTAGAAATTGGAATGTTGGGAGCCTCCGTTGAATCCTTGATCAGCTGCTCAAAATTGTCCGTAACTGAGGACACGGCTAAGTACTTAGTTCTAACTCTGCAGAGGTTGTGCATTTTCACCATTAGACCCAACAAACCCAAACTATCCTCAAGCACACCATTTGTGCTAAGGAAAAGGAGAGAGTTGAGACGAGACTTTTCAGAAGCATTTTCCCGTCCCTTGCAGACTTGACGCGCTCCAAGCTAACCATCTACCACCACCTGTCAAGTCGGGCCGAGTCCACGCAGCTTACTCCATCTAGCCAGAGCCCATTGACTAATGGTTGCACGAAAAGCAATCTTCACTTAGAGAAAACATTGGTCCCTTAATTACCCTGGGTGGCCATCCACAAGTGACTATTCCTTAGAGGTCACCCCTAAGGAATAACACTCAACACAAACCAATCAACACCAAAATCCACTCAGGTGTTACATTAACTTAGTAAAATTTACTTTTCCATAAAGCAACTTGTGCAAAGCTTCAATAATTCTACCAAGTCATTATATAGGTTCCTAGACTCAAGGGGTGGAGAGTTCTAAGGTTTTGCATAGCAAACTACTAAGTCCAACACATGCATATAGAAAATACTCTAGGTAATGCATAGAAAATACTTAGGAAATTTATGGGTTGTGCCACTTGCCTTGGCAACAAGCAAAACAGCAACAACAACTGCAGTCCTCGTTCCTCTCCGAAGATTCTATCACAACAAACAGTACAACATACACAAACAAGTTTTCTTAAAAACACTAAGGAAGATATGCCATGTATGATGAGCAAAATATTTCTAAGGACTAGATGCATGCCATGCGATGAAATATGTAAGTTAATGCGAGGCAAGTTTTGGGGTCCAACATTTTACTAAGGACTTAGGAGTTTCCAATAATTTTCTAAGGACAACACTTAGAGAAAAATTAGTACCTCTTACCAAATAAAACTCTCATTTAATTCCTAAGTATTTTTGGGTGGTAAAGGTCCTATAATACAATATATACCTTTATATTTCGAAAACATGAAGAAAACAATCTTTATATTTAATTTTATTTATTATATTATATCTAAAAGCTTTTAATCACAATATTTACACAAAAGCTCATAAAATATTCTAACAAAAATTATTGGAAAATTTTCTACAGTAGTACTTGGCCTTACAAATTCATAGCAAATTAGTTTGATGCAAAATAAATTTTATATTTGTTGTTATGCTTAATTTACCATTAATGCCACTTCTGTTTTTAAACAAAATTTATTCAATAAAATACAAATGTAATGATGCCAAAAGTTTCTATACTTCATAAGCTTTTCAAAACAATTTTTTTTATAATTTTTGGATAAAGGAGTAAAAATTAATGATAAAAACAATTTTCAGGGACTGATCTGTGATAAACAGCAAGGAAATCTTCGCGCAGAGGCCCTCGGTGACGTGGCGGCTTCTGGTTGGTGCGTACCCCTTCGCGAAGTGATTTAATCCGGAGCGTTGGTGGAAGATCTAACGGTGCAAACCAAAGCGGGGCGGCGCCTCCGCCGGAACTCAACCGAAGAAGGAAAAACGCGGCGGCGGGCATGACCGGAAAACACGTCCTACGCGTTACAGAGGGAATTTGGACAGGGGAAACATACCCGGAGGAAGACGAGGTCGAGGCGATCTTGGTGGCGTGCTCGAAGACCCTGGCGTATCTTCCTTGGCTCCCAGTTGCTCGTCGGAGTTAGGGCTTGCGGCGGCTGTCGTCGATCGTCGATCGATCGCCCGCTCTGGCACAGTTTGGAACGCCGAAACATGTCACACGGGTGCGCAAGACAAAAGCAGAGAGGTTTGGAGGGATAGGAGGGCTCGGAGTCGCGTGAGCTTACCGAACGCGAAGGATCTCGATGACGGTAATGGCGGACGGCTCGAGCTCGATTTCGAGGCAGCCTGGTGGCGGTTTGTTAGGGTTTGGTGGTGCGGAGGAACGGCGGAGAGGCTGGGGTATTTATAGACGGCGCACGGCAGAGATTCGTGCGAAACACGGCTCGGTTTGGATTTTGAGTTCGGTTAGAACTCTCTCCCGTGAAAATCTGAACCGAAACGGAGGTTGGGGACGATACGGCCTGTCAGTTGTGGGGCCCGTCTGTCAGCGTAAGGGAAGAGGTGAGCTGGGCCTGGCCGTGCGCGCGATGGAAGGAAGGGGGAGGTGGACTGGGCCGTGCGCGCGCGGGAGGGAGGAAAAAAAAGTAAGCGGGCCGGCTCGGTGGATTCTCCCTTCTCTTTTTTTTTGTTCTTTTTATTTTCTGAAATTTCATACACTTTGATTCATAACTCCAAATGGATTCAAATTAATTTGTAATAATTTGTAGAACTAAACTTTACCAAAATAAATATTTTGAAAGCATTTTGTAACATTTTTATAAATCATAGATTTTGATTCATTCAATATTTATCACAATGATGCAAATGAAAAATGCAATTATATGATGCATGCTATGGATGCAAAAATGAAAGTTTTAATTTTTTTGGAAATTTGGGATGTTACAGACTAACCCCCTTAAGATGAATCTCGCCCTCGAGATTCGGATTGGCTAACAAATAGGTGAGGATGTTCTTCCTTGAGATCATCTTGTCTTTCCCAAGTCGCCTCTTCTTCTGAATGGTGATTCCATTGTACTTTGCAAAACTTGATGGTCTTAGTTCTAGTAACTCTCTCTGCTGTCTCCAAAATTTTTATGGGTTTTTCCTCATAGGTGAGATCGCTTTCAAGCTGAACTTCCTCTAGTGGCACTGTATCCCTCAACGGAGTTTCTGCCATTCCCGGGTGACACTTTTTCAGCTGACTAACGTGAAAAACATTGTGAACTGCGGAAAGTGCTTCTGGTAGTTCCAACTCATATGCCACTTCTCCTTTACGTGACAAAACTTTATAGGGTCCAATGAATCTTGGTGACAGTTTTCCCTTGATTCCAAACCTATTCACTCCTCGCAGGGGTGAGACTCTAAGATAGGCTATATCTTCAATATCGAAGGTGACTTCTCTTCGTTTGGAATCGGCATAACTTTTCTGTCGGGATTGAGCTGTCTTCAGTCTGTCTTTAATCAACCTGACCTTTTCTTCAGCTTCTTCAATTATATCCGGACCAAACAGACTCCTCTCCCCTACTCCACTCCACAAAAGTGGGGTAGTACACTTTCTTCCATACAATGCTTCAAATGGTGCCATTTCTATGCTGGCTTGATAACTATTATCATAAGAGAACTCAGCATAGGGAAGATTGTCATCCCAACTAGACTTATAGTCTAAGGCACATGCTCTCAACATGTCCTCCAAAATTTGATTTACTCTTTCAGTCTGCCCATCCGTTTGTGGGTGAAAAGCTGTGCTGAACTCGAGCCTAGTTCCCAGGACTTCATGCAGCTGTTTCCAAAAATGGGAAGTGAATTGAGTGCCCCTATCTGACACAATCTTCTTAGGGACTCCATGCAAACATACTATTCTCTTCATGTAAATATCTGCTAGCTTGGCACTGGTGTAAGTCGTCTTTACCGGCACGAAATGAGCTACCTTGGTCAAACGATCAACAATAACCCATATGGAATCATAACCAGACTTGGTTCTAGGTAGACCTGTGATGAAGTCCATCCCAATCTGATCCCATTTCCAGTCGGGTACTGGTAGAGGTTGAAGTAAACCTGCTGGCTTCTGATGTTCAGCCTTCACACGGCTACACACATCACACTTAGCAATATACTCTGCGATATCCCTTTTTAAATAGTTCCACCAGAACCTTTCCTTCACATCCATATACATCTTAGTATTACCCGGGTGTATGGAGTAGGGTGAGTCATGAGCCTCCTAGAGTATCAACTTTCTGAGATCAGCATCTTCTGGAACGCAAATTCGTTCCTTGAACCACACTGTGCCTCTTTCATCCAATCGAAAACCTTTGGCCTTGCCTTCACTTAAATTCTTCCTGATTTCTTCCATCGTTTTGTCTTTCTTCTGACCTTCTTTGATTTTGTCCATCAAAAGAGGTTGCACTTCAAGAGAGGCCACATAACCTTCCGGTACTACCTCTAGTCTCAGATCTTTGAGTCCTTTGCATAGGTCTTCTGGCAATTCCCCTGCCGTGAGTACGTTAACATAAGTTTTACGGCTCAGAGCATCTGCTACCACATTAGCCTTTCCTGGATGATACTGTAAACTTAAGTCGTAGTCCTTAATCAATTCCAGCCATCTCCTTTGACGCATGTTCATTTCCTTCTGCGTGAAAAAGTATTTAAGGCTTTTGGGATCTGTGAAAACTTCACAACGTTTTCCCCAAAGATATGGTCTCCATGTCTTCAGTGCATGTACTACAGCTGCTAATTCTAAGTCATGTGTGGGGTAGTTCATTTCATGCTTCTTAAGTTGCCTTGAGGCATATGACACCACTTTGCCTTCTTGCATCAACACACCTCCGAGTCCCCGATGCGAGGCATCGCAGTAAACTTGGAAATCCTTCTCTAGATCAGGCAAACGTAAAACAGGTGCTGATACTAAGCGTTTCTTCAACTCTTGAAAACTAGTTTCACACTCTTCAGTCCACACAAACTTCTTATCCTTTTGTAGCAATTCTGTTAAGGCCTTAGCAATCTTGGAGAAATTTTCAGTGAATCTCCTATAATATCCTGCTAGTCCCAGAAAACTACGAATTTCTCCCACATTCTTGGGTGACTCCCAGTTGGTGACAGCTGAAACCTTTTCTGGGTCTACTGCTATTCCATCCTTAGATACGATGTGTCCTAAGAATCCCACTTGATCCAACCAAAACTCACATTTGCTGAACTTGCCATATAACTTGTGCTCTCTAAGCCTTTGCAAAATTTGATGTAGATGCTCCTTATGTTCATCATGGCTTTTGGAGTAGATTAAGATGTCATCGATGAATACAACGACAAACTTATCTAAGAAATCCATGAACACTTTATTCATCATATTCATGAAGTATGATGGTGCATTGGTTAAGCCAAAGGGCAAAACTGTGTACTCGTAAAGACCGTAACGGGTGGTGAAAGCAGTTTTTGGTATGTCCAACTCCCTAACCTTCATCTGAAAGTATCCAGATCTGAGATCAATTTTTGAGAACACACATGCTCCCTTCAATTGGTCGAAGAGGTCATTGATTCTAGGAAGTGGGTATTTATTTTTGATGGTTACTTCGTTCAAAGCTCTATAGTCTGTGACTAGCCTCTGAGTACTATCTTTCTTCTGAACAAACAAGATTGGTGCTCCCCAAGGTGAAGAACTTGGACGGATGCATCCTTTCTCCAACTGTTCTTCTAACTGTTTCTTGAGTTCCTTCAGTTCATCTGTTGCCATTGGGTATGGCCTCTTAGCTATGGGCCCTGTACCCGGTTTAAGCTCAATAAGAAACTCAACATCTCTATCGGGTGGCATTCCCGGTAGTTCTTCAGGAAACACATCTGGGTATTCTCTTACTATGAGTACATCGCCAAGGCTAACCCCCTTAAGAGAATTAAGCCTAACTTTCTTCATTTCAAACTTCGACTTGAATCTGATCTTCTTGTTTTCTGGAGTGGTGAGGGTGATTGCTCTGTTTGCACAGTCTATGATTCCTTCAAATTGAGTCATCCAATCCATCCCTAAAATGACATCCAGACCTTGGGTTTCTAGGATGATTAAGTCCGCTGGAAACTCATGTTTTCCAATCTCAAGGCTAAGTTGTCTACACCCAGATGATACTAACATTTCTCCTCCCGGGGAACTGACTCTAATAGGACACCCCAAATTTTCGGTTGCTAGCCCATGTTTGTTAACAAATGCTCTTGATATGAATGAATGAGATGCTCCAGTATCAAATAAAACTAATGCTGGAAAAGAATTGATTAGGAACGTACCAATCACAGCATCAGGTTCATCAAGGACTTCTTCAACATTAATGTGGTTCACATGTCCCTTGTTGAAAGGGTTGGGCTTGGTAGGAGTGTCCACTCTCTTCTCAGGACATTCATTAGCATAATGTCCCTTGTTGTTGCACTTGTAGCATAGCACTTGACTGAGATCCTTCTTTTCAAAATTTGGGCGTTGCTGACCGTTGTTATGATTATTTCCAGGATTTCCATTCCTTTTGTGCCCTCCATTGGATCCTCCATTGTTTCCCTTGAATCCTCCATTATGATTGTGTCCATGTTTGTGGAAGTTACCCCCAGTGTGGTTTCCATGTTTGGAACCCTGGTTCCCATCATGAACAAAGTGTTTCTTGAATGAAGGTTCAGAGGAATGTTTGTTCATCTTCCTTTTCCTGTTTTCAGCTTTCTTTATGCTATCCTCAAGGGTGATAGCTTGATCAAGGAGTATCTGATAGTTTGGGGCATAAGCAACAGTCAGAGGTATCTTCAGCTCGTCACTAAGTCCTTTGAGAAATTTTGCCTTCCTCTTTGCATCTGTGTCAATGTCCTCAGGAGCATATCGTGACAAGGCATGAAAGTCATCCATATACTCCTTAAGGCTTCTGTTTCCCTGACGCAGATTGCGAAACTCTTCCTGCTTCAGATTCATAATGCCCGTGGAAATATGAGCATTACGGAAGCCATCTTTGAAGTCCTCCCAGGTTAAGGTATCCAGTGGGTGAGTAACCTGATAAGTCTCCCACCATTGTGCAGCTGGTCCTTCTAACAGATGTGCGGTGAACCTCACCTTCTCAGCATCATTACATTCAGATGTCACCAGATCTTTTTGCACCGAACGCAGCCAGTCATCAGCCACCAGTGGCTCAGTTGAACTTGAAAACTTATTTGGCCTAAGTCTAAGGAACCTGGCAAGTCTATCCACTGGAGGAGGGGGTGGTGGTGAATTGTTGTTGTTATTGTTGTTGTTGGTTTCTGCAATGAATTGAGTCATCATGGTCATCAGTTGGGCTTGGGCGGCCATCAACTGCTGCATAGCATCATTGTTGTTGTTTTCGGGAGCTCGACGGGGAGGCATCTGTTATTTAAGCATAGATGAGTAAAGATAGAAAGGTCTAAGGGAAATAATTCTACCCATGCAAACACAACAATCAAGCAACAAATGACAAACAATTCAAACTTTTACTACTCTTGGTCCAATAACAAGAAGCAAAACGAGATAGTTCTCTTACTACACAATTGGTAAATCCTAAGCTTAGAAATAAAAAATCGAAATTCTAAACGCGTGTAAAGAAAAATGGTAGTCTCTCTAACTATCCTAGCCTTCAATCATGAAAACTTCTTCATCCACTTCTTCTTCAACGTCTTCACTCTCATAGCCTTCACGGGTTAGCATGTTTCTGAGGTCTGCCACTTCCTTTTCCAACTCTAGGTTCTGATCTTGGAGGTACTTCTTCTCAGAACGAAGACGCTTGATCAAGTCGCTATCAGCTTCAAGCTCAACCTCATTGGTGGAAAGTTCTACCTTCAACTCCCTTATTTGCTTGTTTCTTTGCTTGACCCTCTTTTCTTGACTCATAAATTTCTTCTCTTGTAGCTGGAATTTCTCCTCTAGTTCCTTGGCCTTCTCTTCTTGTTCCTTCATCTTTTCTTCATTCTCCTTGACTTGGGCGCACATCTCATCATTTTTGTAGAGCTCTTCAAAGGAATCAAAATAGAGTTCATAGACTAAGAGTTCTAAGCCTTGGAGGTAATCGCTCACGAACTCATCCTTGCCCATGTCCTCGGTGCCATAGCAGCAAGGGTATCCATCTTCATTACGTCTTCCAAAAGGGAGGGAGTAGTGTCCTTCCAGTTCCTTGAAGTAGCGTCCACAAAGGAGACCTATTGTGTATTGCATGACGACGTCTATTCCTCTCTCTATGGAGACTCCCATTATTCTTGTCTCAATGGGCGCTTCGCCTTCACGTCCTTGTTGACAAATGATGATTCCCCAAAGGTCTTCTCTCTTGAACTTCTTTAGTATGCATCCCTTGATCCTGGGTGTTGGTAGCTTCAGATGCTTGAGTATGTCGAACAAGATGCTGCCAAAACGGGACACCGGGTAGTCTTCCTCGCAGGTGTACTCGAATCTCTTCATCCTTAAGGTATGAAGGAAAGATATGAGATAAAAAAAATAAGGGAACAGAAAAGTACCAGAAGAAAAGCAAGAATATTTTATAGAGGTTTTATACTTGGTAAAATTAAGTTTTTGGCCAACCTATTTCTAACCAAACCTAGGGTTCGATCCTACAGGCAACACAAAGCTCTGATACCATCTGTAATGTACCTGCACTTAAAAAAAATGGCAGGTACCTGTGTATAGTGCAAACCCCTGGATCGAATCATTTGCACACACAGTTTACGATGAATATCACAACCTTGTATCAATATTACACGAATAATCCAGACTTAGTAAAATAAATAGTTCGATACATCTTTGCATAGCATAAAGCTAGCTCAAAACAGTAAAGCAGCGGAAATAAACTTCAATGAGCCTCCATCTTCATGACACGCCACAGGCGATAACATGTTGGTGCAGACTCGAACCCAAAACGAAATCCTTACTCTTCGTCAGAAACTTCTGCAATAAATAATAATTTGCAACAGAGTGGGTCAGATTCCATATAAAATGGAGTCTGGCAATTGACACTATGGTGGACACTTTGGAATAACTCTATAACCTATATGCATATTTGGCTGGTGGAGTTTAAGGCTAATTTGCATAAAGCCAATTTTTCCTACTCTTTTGAAAACATTTTCTTGATTTCAAGACAAGTATGGCATGAAAACCATAATCTCATCTTCCCCTGTTCACCCATCAAATTTTAACTTAGAAATTGGAATGTTGGGAGCCTCCGTTGAATCCTTGATCAGCTGCTCAAAATTGTCCGTAACTGAGGACACGGCTAAGTACTTAGTTCTAACTCTGCAGAGGTTGTGCATTTTCACCATTAGACCCAACAAACCCAAACTATCCTCAAGCACACCATTTGTGCTAAGGAAAAGGAGAGAGTTGAGACGAGACTTTTCAGAAGCATTTTCCCGTCCCTTGCAGACTTGACGCGCTCCAAGCTAACCATCTACCACCACCTGTCAAGTCGGGCCGAGTCCACGCAGCTTACTCCATCTAGCCAGAGCCCATTGACTAATGGTTGCACGAAAAGCAATCTTCACTTAGAGAAAACATTGGTCCCTTAATTACCCTGGGTGGCCATCCACAAGTGACTATTCCTTAGAGGTCACCCCTAAGGAATAACACTCAACACAAACCAATCAACACCAAAATCCACTCAGGTGTTACATTAACTTAGTAAAATTTACTTTTCCATAAAGCAACTTGTGCAAAGCTTCAATAATTCTACCAAGTCATTATATAGGTTCCTAGACTCAAGGGGTGGAG
The DNA here is from genome assembly GCA_026929855.1 of Poa annua. Lineage (NCBI taxonomy): Eukaryota > Viridiplantae > Streptophyta > Magnoliopsida > Poales > Poaceae > Poa > Poa annua. The sequence goes on along the minus strand of CM049430.1, from coordinate 74,668,929 downwards.
AGTTCTAAGGTTTTGCATAGCAAACTACTAAGTCCAACACATGCATATAGAAAATACTCTAGGTAATGCATAGAAAATACTTAGGAAATTTATGGGGTGTGCCACTTGCCTTGGCAACAAGCAGAACAGCAACAACAACTGCAGTCCTCGTTCCTCTCCGAAGATTCTATCACAACAAACAGTACAACATAAACAAACAAGTTTTCTTAAAAACACTAAGGAAGATATGCCATGTATGATGAGCAAAATATTTCTAAGGACTAGATGCATGCCATGCGATGAAATATGTAAGTTAATGCGAGGCAAGTTTTGGGGTCCAACATTTTACTAAGGACTTAGGAGTTTCCAATAATTTTCTAAGGACAACACTTAGAGAAAAATTAGTACCTCTTACCAAATAAAACTCTCATTTAATTCCTAAGTATTTTTGGGTGGTAAAGGTCCTATAATACAATATATACCTTTATATTTCGAAAACATGAAGAAAACAATCTTTATATTTAATTTTATTTATTATATTATATCTAAAAGCTTTTAATCACAATATTTACACAAAAGCTCATAAAATATTCTAACAAAAATTATTGGAAAATTTTCTACAGTAGTACTTGGCCTTACAAATTCATAGCAAATTAGTTTGATGCAAAATAAATTTTATATTTGTTGTTATGCTTAATTTACCATTAATGCCACTTCTGTTTTTAAACAAAATTTATTCAATAAAATACAAATTTAATGATGCCAAAAGTTTATATACTTCATAAGCTTTCCAAAACAATTTTTTTTATAATTTTTGGATAAAGGAGTAAAAATTAATGATAGAAACAATTTTCAGGGACTGATCTGTGATAAACAGCAAGGAAATCTTCGCGCAGAGGCCCTCGGTGACGTGGCGGCTTCTGGTTGGTGCGTACCCCTTCGCGAAGTGATTTAATCCGGAGCGTTGGTGGAAGATCTAACGGTGCAAACCAAAGCGGGGCGGCGCCTCCGCCGGAACTCAACCGAAGAAGGAAAAACGCGGCGGCGGGCATGACCGGAAAACACGTCCTACGCGTTACAGAGGGAATTTGGACAGGGGAAACATACCCGGAGGAAGACGAGGTCGAGGCGATCTTGGTGGCGTGCTCGAAGACCCTGGCGTATCTTCCTTGGCTCCCAGTTGCTCGTCGGAGTTAGGGCTTGCGGCGGCTGTCGTCGGTCGTCGATCGATCGCCCGCTCTGGCACAGTTTGGAACGCCGAAACATGTCACACGGGTGCGCAAGACAAAAGCAGAGAGGTTTGGAGGGATAGGAGGGCTCGGAGTCGCGTGAGCTTACCGAACGTGAAGGATCTCGATGACGGTAATGGCGGACGGCTCGAGCTCGATTTCGAGGCAGCCTGGTGGCGGTTTGTTAGGGTTTGGTGGTGCGGAGGAACGGCGGAGAGGCTGGGGTATTTATAGACGGCGCACGGCAGAGATTCGTGCGAAACACGGCTCGGTTTGGATTTTGAGTTCGGTTAGAACTCTCTCCCGTGAAAATCTGAACCGAAACGGAGGTTGGGGACGATACGGCCTGTCAGTTGTGGGGCCCGTCTGTCAGCGTAAGGGAAGAGGTGAGCTGGGCCTGGCCGTGCGCGCGATGGAAGGAAGGGGGAGGTGGACTGGGCCGTGCGCGCACGGGAGGGAGGAAAAAAAAGTAAGCGGGCCGGCTCGGTGGATTCTCCCTTCTCTTTTTTTTTGTTCTTTTTATTTTCTGAAATTTCATACACTTTGATTCATAACTCCAAATGGATTCAAATTAATTTGTAATAATTTGTAGAACTAAACTTTACCAAAATAAATATTTTGAAAGCATTTTGTAACATTTTTATAAATCATAGATTTTGATTCATTCAATATTTATCACAATGATGCAAATGAAAAATGCAATTATATGATGCATGCTATGGATGCAAAAATGAAAGTTTTAATTTTTTTGGAAATTTGGGATGTTACAAGTATGTTGTCAACATACAAGCATAATATGACACTATCGCCCCCACCATGGCGATAGTACACACACCTATCAGCCTCATTAATGGCAAAGCCTGCAGACGTTAACGTTCTGTCAAACTTCTCATGCCATTGCTTAGGTGCTTTCTTCAGCCCATACAAAGATTTTAACAATTTGCACACATTTCTCTCTTCACCTTTTACTACAAACCCATTGGGCTGATCCATATAGATTTCCTCTTCCAACTCTCTGTTAAGGAAAGCTGTCTTTACGTCCATTTGATGAACGATCAGACCATAGGAGGCAGCCATGGAAAGTAGTACACGAATGGTGGTCAGTCTAGCGACAGGTGAATAGGTGTCAAAGTAATCTTTGCCTTCACGCTGAGTGTAACCCTTGGCTACAAGCCGTGCCTTGTACTTCTCAATAGTACCATCAGGCCTTAGCTTTTTCTTGAACACCCACTTACAACCCACGGGTTTGCAACCGTAGGGTCGTTCAGATAATTCCCAAGTTCCATTAGAAAGAATCGAGTCCATCTCATTATGGACAGCTTCTTTCCAGTCATCCGCATCAGGAGATGCGAATGCCTCTGCAATGGACGTAGGGGTATTGTCCACAAGGTACACAATGAAATCATCACCAAAGGATTTTTCAATCCTCTGTCTCTTTCTCCTTTTGGGAGCTTCATTGTCATCCTTCTCAAGGACTTCCTCAACATGTGGTTGTTCAGAATAATCAACAGATGTGCTAGATTCAGTAAATATCTCAGAAGAAATCCTAGCAGTGCTATGCATATCCTTCATAGGAAACATGTTCTCAAAAAATGTTGCATCACGAGATTCCATAATACTATCAACATGCATATCAGGTACCTCAGATTTAACTACTAAAAATCTATAGCCGATGCTCCGCTGAGCATAACCCCGAAAGACACAATCCACTGTCTTTGGTCCGAGTTTACGTTTCTTAGGAATTGGAACATTGACTTTCGCCAAGCACCCCCAAGTGCGTAAATAAGAAAGTGATGGTTTTCTCCCAGACCACTCCTCGTAAGGGGTCTTCTCTTTATTCTTGTTAGGAACTCTATTCAGGACATGACACGAAGTCAATAAAGCCTCCCCCCACCATGCCTTAGATAAACCAGCAGTGTCCAACATGGCGTTCACCAAGTCGGTCAGCGTGCGGTTTTTCCTCTCGGCAACCCCGTTTGATTGGGGAGAATAGGGAGGCGTCCTCTCATGAATAATACCATGTTCCTCACAGAAAACATCAAATATTTTGGAGAAATACTCGCCACCACGATCCGACCTAAGACGTTTGATCTTTCTCTCTAGTTGATTTTCTACTTCGGCTTTGTAAATTTTAAAGTAGTCTAAAGCTTCATCTTTAGTTTGCAACAAATATATATAACAGAACCTAGTAGCATCATCAATTAAAGTCATGAAATATTTCTTTCCACCTTTTGTCAACACGCCATTCATCTCACACAGATCGGAATGTACGAGTTCCAGGGGTGCTAAGTGTCTCTCCTCGGCTGCCTTGTGAGGCTTTCGAGGTTGCTTTGATTGCACACAACTATGGCACTTGGAACCTTTGGCAATAGTGAAATTCGGAATTAAACTCATACTAGACAACTGAGACATCAAACCAAAATTAATGTGACATAAACGAGAATGCCAAACACTGGTATCATCGGAAACACCGCCACAAATATGGTTTACTGATTTATTACAGAAATCTGAAAGTGAAAAACGGAACAAGCCTCCACACTCATAACCTTTACCAATAAATTGTCCAAACTTTGACACTACAACTTTATTGGACTCCAAGACTAACTTAAACCCATCTCTGCATAGAAGGGAACCGCTAACGAGATTCTTGTTCATAGTAGGGACATACTGCACGTTCCTCAGCTGCACGATCTTCCCCGAAGTAAACTTCAGATCTACCGTGCCAACACCCCGAACAGTAGCATGTGATCCATTCCCCATTAGGACGGAAGAATCCCGAGCGACCTGATAAGAAGTGAACAAAGAGATGTCAGCGCACACATGAACGTTAGCACCCGTATCAATCCACCAACATGGAGAATGAAATACTGAAAGCACAAATGGTAAATTACCATACCCATCAGTATTGCTAGCGGTCACGACATTGACAGTCTTGGCCTTTTTCCCTTTCTTGTCTGCACGATCTGGGCAGTCCACAGAGAAGTGACCGAGCTCTCCACAGGTATAGCAACCTAGCCCAGACTTGTTCATCATCTTCTTCTTCTTCTTGAAAGAATTAGTCTTGACAGGTACATTGAAAGCAGGCTTGTTCTTTCCTTTGTTCTTGTCGTGGTTATGGTTCTTCTGCACCATGTTGGCGCTAGACTGACCTTCACCACCTCTCTCAGCAGTGTCCTTAGCCCGAGCCTTCTCCTCAACATCAAGAGACGCTATCAGGTTTTCAACTGATATCTCCTGTCTCTTGTGTTTGAGAGTTGTGTCGAAGTTCCTCCATGAAGAAGGCAACTTTGCAATAATGCACCCGGCCACAAACTTGTCAGGTAAGGCACACTTAGCATGCTCAAGCTCCTTCGCAATGCACTGTATCTCATGAGCCTGTTCGACTACAGAACGGTTGTTAGCCATCCTGAAGTCATGAAAATTCTCCATGATGTACAGTTCACTGCCAGCATCTGCTACACCGAACTTAGCGTTCAGTGCCTCCCAGAGCTCTTTGCCATCTGAGATGTGCATGTACACATCAAACAGCTTGTTGCTAAGAACACTCAGAACGAGTCCCACAAAGGCAGTGTTGGTATCCTTGAACTTATTCTGATCTTCGTCAGATATAGCTCCTTCAGGTAAACCCTCACTGGCCTCGAACACTTTCAGAGATCGCAACCACGACGTGGTCTTGATCTTCCATCTCTTAAAATCCGCACCGGTCAACTTGTCCGGCCTCAGCGAATCAGATAGATATCCCATGTTTAATTCAGGAAATTGCCTATAACACATATAAGGTTTTTGGATTGTTGGAATATTAGGCACAATTTTCATGATTAATTCCAGTATATTTAACATTATAACAACAGCTACTAGCATGTTAATCTCGCAGATACTAGATGTATTAATTAACATGAACAGCAGCAAAACATCTACATACATAGACATACTAAATCGGCACATCGGCACGTGATGAACGTACCGAACAACTGTAGATGAAGTAGTCGTAGTAGTCGTCGTAGTTGTTGCAGCAGCAGCAGCGACGGCAGCAGCTTCCTGAAGGCGATGGCGACGTTGTTGACGAGCAGCCCGCGAGTCCGGCGAGCGTACACGTCCAGGAAGGCGAGCCGTGATGAAGAGGTTTAGAGCAGTCGCGCGGAGCGCTTCCCAAAAACCTTATTCGCCCTCTCCCGTACAGGATCACAAGGACGAGGGTTCCGGAGACCTGCTGTCCCGTTCGCCGGTGCACGCCGGCGCTCGGGATGGAGTAGACTACGGTGGCGGCGCAAGGCACGAGGTGGCAAAACTTAGATCGGTTTGGTGTGTTTACAGCGCACGCAGTGCCCGACTTTATATAGCACGTCTAGGGAAAATCCTAACGGGTACAACATGGGCCAAGTCCACGTCGCGCACGTTTAGGTCGGTTACAGTAGCCCACGATTCCGGGAGCGACCCGAACCGACTATCTGTGACGCGTCCATCCAAACCGTTTTTCCCAGACTGCAAAAATAAAGCTCGGCTCGGCGAGATTCCCGCAACCCGCGGCGCGTCGTGACGGACGGGCGCGCGTGAGAGAGACTCATGTTCTCACAAGCTTACCAAGTAGCACTCCACTCCACTATATAAGGTGGTGCCACTCCTCTTAAACTTGCAATGTGGGACTAAACTTTAGCTCCCACTCCACTCTCATGTGTGCTGCCATTTTTTCATGGGCTTTGAGATTGCAGAATTTGCTAATTGGGCTTCCCACATATGGGACCAAATTCTAACAACATGTAGACCTCATCATCAACAGGATCCAGTGTAAAGAAAATTGTGGACTTGATACTCTCGACGCGCCCAAATACCAAATAGTTATTCCATACTGGACTTCGTCTGTATGGTCTTGAGCCATTCCATATAAACCGCTGCAGAAACTCATCAAGGGTCGGCACCATACGAGAAATAACCCGGGGATGGGTCTTGGGGGCTTTTCCAAGAGATGAGCCGTTGCAGTGCATGTGACTGGTGGGTGATTCTCAGGTTCATTCCTGCAAGGAGAGTGTCAGTTGGGTAATCAAAGCTTTGCCATAAGACGCCCTGTGATGACCGGAGGATAAAATTTCCGCTGTTATCAAGCGTGGCTTCTCCACCAGTTGCCTCTGGTGATGAATTGCTTGTGGTGCTGATGTTTGTCATCCAGAGAAGCTGGCCGTTGGTGTCCGACAAGGCGAGATTGGGTCCGCTTGTCAAGGCGAGTGTTGCAGAAGAAAGATCGGCGATTGGCATAGCACGATTAGCAACCCACACAACGTTGTCCTTGGGTATGTTCTTGTACCAGATGCCGACATAGTAATGCTTTGTGTCGGAGCTGGACGAGGGGAAGAATCCCAGGGCAAAAGTGCCATCGTCGGAGATGATGGTGTTGCCAGCAGAGAGCGGCTTGTCAGGAAGAAGGTGACTGCCGGATGATGCGCGAAAGGGAAATAAACAAAATGACCAACAAATCAGACAGATGATTGTGTGTATAGGAAGGGAATCCATTGCTGTAGTAACAAACTATGGAACTGGGATATGGAAGAGAAGAAGTGGATGAGTTGCCCACCAGACCAGCAGGTCTTACTTCTTAGGGAGTGGAAGAATCAGTCAAGCAATTTATGTGTGGTTCTTTTCCCATTGGACTAGTTCCAGGCTAGCTGGAACTAGTCAAGGAGAGATATTTCCAGGAAGTTTGAAAATGCTGGTTGTGCATTCATCATCTGGAGTACGATAGATTACTTCCCCAGCAAAGAGAACAGCCATTTATTTTTCTCTTTGGTGTTACTGCTTCGGTTTCTTGTTTGAAGGTGCTGGTTACTACAATTTTAGCTGGGTCGCACATGCTTATGAACAGAACAAACCCCTTGTGTCTTTTTTGGTATGTTCTCCTAGATGTTTCGGGTAACAAACTTCTCTTTTGCACGTGCATATACGAATCGCAGGTCATCTATGCTAACACATAAGTGGTGCAGGAAAGGAGAACTGGAAGATGATGTTTTGCGGCAAGTAGTATGCATTTGAATCAAAGCAGAGGAGGTATTGCACGGAAGCGCCAAGATTTAGTTTTCTCAAAGGAAAAGGGAGGGTAGAAGGCATTGCACGTATCTTCCTGCCACTTCTACCAGTTTTCATGCATGATGGAAAACTGGACCGACCTTACTTCTTGTCCAAATTAAACAGCTCATTCTGGAGAAAGAGGTATCGAGTTAGTTCAACGAGTGTGCTTTTGTGCTACATGCAGCTGCAGCTGTGCAAAACATTAGAAGTTTAAACCTGCACATTCTCTTATATTAAACAATCAACCTCCAGTGCACCATGTCAGTCTAGATGGTCCAGTAAGCTCAACTTATTGCCTGCGGGGTGAAGCTGGTGGTTTTCTGTCGTTTGCAGATACACATGCTTCGATTTCTGGTAACAGGGGGGGGAGAGGAAGACAACCACCCAGCACCGTCGCCCGGTTGATGCTTGAAACTGACCTTTTTAAAATACAGTATGTTAGAACCTTTTATTTTTGTTTTTGACGGAATCTAGAACTTTCCTTTTTCTTGCCGGGAGAGCAAGCTTGGAAGTTGAACGCTGGGCGTCAACTGGGATGTGGGTATTTAGGTGGTGAATCTTTTTCGGACCTGCTCTTGGTGTCGGGCCCGCAAGTGCATATCCTGGAAAGCTATCAGGCCCATGCCACCTTCACGTGGCCTCCCTACCCACCCCATCACTCCAGCCACAAGTTGTTTCTCACCTTTCTATTCTTCTATCCTTCTTCCATTCAGCCTTTTCTTTAGAATCCTTCTTTTTTTAGGGAATTTAGAATCCTTCTTCTATTAAACCTTATAGTTTGCCAGAAAGAAATAGCCAACGTTGTACCCGTTCAGCTTCACTCATCGCGTGGCCAGTACTTCTCCCTTTGTATATGCCTTCATGTTCCATTTCTTCTTTCATTTGACATGTGGCTGCACCATGGTGCATCCGTGTCGAATATAAATCTCTTGGTGCGGAGATAGATATGCACGTATGTCATCATCACAAAAATAGATATGCATATGTGGAAGTATCTTACTAATTTCTACTAGTGTCTCAAGAGTGGTGCCTAGAGAAATGTTCTTGGCGTCCTAATGTTGACTTGCAAAAGAGAGATGGTATCAGACACATATTCCTCTACCCGCAAAAATATATAGTTACTCCCTCCTTCCTAAATATGTTTTATCCTTTTTTGGACTGCACATATCTTTACACTTTTTAATACATAGATTAGTAGGCATCTTACACTAAAACAAGGCTAGATACGTGCATGTCAGAAAAGGAAAAAAACGATTTAGATTTTAATACGGAGGGAGTGTAAGATTTTTTATCTTTCCCAACTTTGTCTTTGTTCATATGTATGATTCAGGACAAAGTAAAAAAGGGTAGAAAGTATTATAGTTTTAGAACTAGAGGAGTATACGTTAAAATCCTGTATCACGAGATATTACAAAGTTTTGTTTGGGGCACGGAAATTTTGCTTTCGATGAGATGATATCATCCAAGTATCTAACGAGGAGAACACTTTTTTCACCTCATTTTCTACCGAGGAAGAAGTAAGAAATGCAGTTTTACTAATTAAGCAAAACAAGGCCTCAGGCTCGTTTACATATATTTCGTTAATGGGATGGATTTTATGCTTTCCGATGGTGTGATTTCAACCTGGCTCCCCAACTGAGTTCTATCAAAACTTTTAGTATGTCAGAACTGTTTGGTTTTCTTCATTCTGTCAACTAGATTTGTTTCCTCTTAATTTGGTTGGTGTATTTTGTTTCCTACGATTAGAGCGGATCCGTCTTCCTAATGTTAGCTTCAAAATATGCACTAGCACTTCAACTATTCGTTTAAATTTTGTTGCAGGCCATCTGGTTAGACTGACGCAGGGCGACCTTCACACAAAGAAGAAACATCCCAATGGGGTTGTGATCCTTCATGAGATAGTACATGAGCTTTACCCAAAAAATGAGTGGGGTGATTCTCAAAATTGACCTTGAAAAGGCACATTACAAGGTCAACTGGTCTTTTCTTCAGCTAACCTTGAGAATAAAATATTTTTCAAAGGTATGGCGCTCTTGGATATATACTTTTGACAATGGAACTAGTGTGGCCATTAATCTCAATGATGACATGGACCATTAATTAGTCCCAAAAGGTGACCCATTATCAATAATACTATTTAACATAGTGGTGGATATGTTGGCCGTAATGAGCGGGCAAAGATGGATAGTCAAATTGAAGGGGTAGATCACTAGATCCACACTTGGTGGATGCTGGTTTATCTATCCTTCAATATGCACATGACACGGTTATTTTTATGGAGCATGGCCTCGGGAAGGTTAGAAACCTAAAACTAATTTCGTCAATGTTCCAGTATTTACCGGGTCTAAACTTTAATTTTCATTAGAGTGAACTGTTTTGTTTTGAGGATTTCCTGCTCGATGTGCCAAATTATTTGGTTGTGGGCGGGCCAATTTCCAATTAGGTATTTGGGTATTCTGATCCATTATCGAGAACTTCAGAATGCTGAACGAAAGCACGTGGAGGAGCGAGTTGAAAAGAAAAAATGTTGTCTGTCAACGGAAGAGTGATTCTCATTAATTCCGTATTAAGAAACATGTAATATATATGTGATATCTTCCAAATGCGACAATGAAAAGTAGAAAAATCATTCGAGAGGTTAGCCTTAAAGATTTCATCCCTCCTTGGTTAATGAAAATTTAAGATTCTTTTCGAGAATGGGGCCTAGCACAATCTTCGGAGAAGAAAGTATATATAGGATAAGAAGAAATTTCCCAAGTGTGTTTAAAACCAGGGGATTTGCATTTCTAGGCCGGTCTGATGACGGCGAAAAAGCATTTCTTAGTCGGGACCGAACTGGCGCCATGGAACGCTCTTCTTGAGGAGTTGGAAGTTGTTATTTAGTCACTTTACCTATGTAGAAATGATTTGATTTTTAAAAATAAAATGTTTACTCCTTCTACGGGTCATTTACAAAATTACCAACATACAAATTAGCTCTATCCATGGTCATTTTTAAACGTGTGGAAAAGAGTTACCTATTGTGTGTATATGGTTGGAGCAAACGGCGATATGAATTGCATCAGCGTGATGTTAATTTTTGAGTTCAATAAAGCGGCTCCTATATGTTAATTTTCTCGATCGGAGTTTACGGACTTGCTTGACCGGCCCGCAACAAACCGTGGCACTTTAGCTAGCATATATAAATACACCTACAAACTGAGTGATTTAAACCTGGCCACCACACGTAAAGAAATTGCATCGAATAAATTAGAAGCATAATAAAAAATCGGGGCATTCGCTAGCCAGGAGCAGCGGTTGGTGGCTCGGTTACTCCGGCGGGGAACAGGTGAGAACGGATAGAAAGCTAGCATAAATCAAACCAAAACAAAACGAAACGAGCAGCAGTAGCCGTGAAGCGTGGGCGCGCGTGGCCTGTCACGTGGGCCGCCCGATCCTGCTCACGGCTGACGCAAGCGCAGCCACTACTTGGGCGGTGCCCCTCTCCGCCGTTCGATCTCCAGGCGATCGCTGAGCAGATGTTTGTGGCCACCAGCAAGCTCCAATGTAGTACAGTACTACAACTTGTTGCCTATTTGCAATGAGCAGCAAAACTGCTGGTATGGGTCCTTTGAAGGAACGCCGATTAATGCAAGCATGCTTTAGTATCCCGCTCACCACTTCTCTCTCAAAGCAGTTTTGTACCGGTCGGCGAGCATGATGAGAGGTTTTCTTTGAGCAGCGATACCGATGGGGTACGGCCCGTTTGTGTGGCTGTAAAACTCAGGTCAGTGTCACCAACTTGCAGCGAATCCGGATCAGGATGGATCGAACCCCTCCTAGCCAGGAAAAGATTGCGCTCTGCAGTTAATAAATTCGATGACACGGGAGCGGATTGGGATGTGGAAGCTGGCAAAGCTACACCGGAGCCACCGAATATCGTACTGCAGCTGCTATCTGCACCCAAAGCAAATTTGTTCTCCCTAAAAAAGAAAAAACACCACACATGCTATGTCAATTGTTTGCCACTTTGCCACGAAGCGGGCGATGAACAACCACGAAGCTAGCTTTAATTTGTCACCTCGCCCCGACGATGTTTAGATTAGATTGGAATTAGTTCAAAATTTAGCGGTAGTTAGAGTTTTAGTCAAAATTGTGTTGTAATTTAGCAAGTCCAATGAAAATAGACACTTCCGTTAAAAAATATGTGAATGTTAAAAAGTTTATTGACTTCGGCTAGGGCGTCGGACACGTCCCCTTAAATTGGACACATTTTGAGGGGTGTTTGCTAGATTTCCGTGTAAATGCTCTTAATTGTCTTTCTTTTGTAGAAAATTGGACGGTATATGTTGGGATATCATATCAGTTCATTGTGAACGGAGGTGACAATAGAATACTCTGCTAGGAGTAGTGGAGAATAGTAGCTTTGGTACGAATCAGAGTACGCGTAGCAGCAGAAAAGAAAGAAAACTAGCAGCAAGTGGATGAGAAGAAGGTGCATGATGGGGACAAGAGGAGGGAGAGTGGGAAAATATCTGAAGAGGGATGATGCGATGTGGGGTGGAGAACGAGGAATACGAGGTGCCTCTCTCTCGCCCACCACCTTGTGGCTCTCCTTGCTCGCTTCTCAGCCACTCCCAGCCCCACGTTTCCTCCGTCTTTCTGCTGTTATTTTTAATTAATTTATGTTGATCACTATTACTAGTACTGTACAGTAGTACACGGTAAATAAGATTACCATTTTTAGAATTTTTCATTCTTCCTGTGATATTACATTGACGATTTATTTGGTGCACCCAGACCCTCTGGGTGTTGTCACTATCCTTGGCTGGCGATACAGGATGCTCCATTTTTCTGATAAAGATACAGATGCACCCATCTCTTGGCTGCTGCGTGACGGACTATCGCATTCATCCTCTCGCCTTGTACTGTTGGCTAGCTCTCTTCGTAATCGATTATGATAGTGATTATGAACAAGGACTACTGGTTTTATTTCACATCAATCCGCTGTGAAATGACAACACTCTTACTAGTTTCTAGCAATACTTTTCTTAGGCAAGTAGAAAGTGGATTACGCAAACACGTACTAGAAAGTTCGACACAAATTGTTAGAGCGTTTGCGTGAGATGTAACCACGCATGCAAATTCAGTTAGTTTAAGATGCATATTCCAACTAAGCCTGATCAATCCAACAGTAAGTACTAGTATAACAAATTATGATTGTGAGTCAAGAAACGAGAGGCCACTGTCCACATGGAGGCCTGAGAGCCGGTAGAAGCATCCTCAGAGGATCCTTGGCTGGAGGCTGAGAACCTCTCGTATGAAAATACGGACCCAACAAACAGCAGCCTCACAACCTACACAGCACACACACACAACACAACTACACAAGGCAGGAAAAATTCTCTCTCCCTTCTCTCTCTCTCTCTCTACAAGTACTCGCGGACGAGAGAAAAAGAAAGAAAGAAACCAACAAAAAACAACCCAAGAGCCGAGCGAGAGAGAAAAAGATCTTGTTTGTGGCGACGAAGAGATAGCGAATTCAGGACCGGGCAGGCAAGGTTGTGGGGAGAAGAAGAAGGACGTACTAGCTAGAGCGATCATGTCGCCGGCGGCCGGAGGAGGCGAGGGGAAGGTGAAGGGTGCGTGCGAGCTCTGCGGCGCGGCGGCGCGGGTCTACTGCGGCGCAGACGACGCCACGCTGTGCTGGGGGTGCGACGCGCAGGTGCACGGCGCCAACTTCCTCGTGGCGAGGCACGCGCGCGCGCTGCTCTGCCGCGGGTGCGCGCGCCCCACGCCGTGGCGCGCCGCGGGGCCTCGCCTGGGCCCTACCGCGTCCATCTGCGAGCTCTGCGTCGGCCGCGGTCGCGCCGGCGGCGATGGGATGCAGGCCGGAGATGGCGAGGATGACGAGGAGGAGATGATCGAGGAGGAGGAGGAGGGGGAGGGGGAGAACCAGGTCGTGCCCTGGGCGGATGACGCGGAGGCCACGCCGCCGCCCGTCGCTAGCTCCACGTCCAGCAGCAGCCGGGAGGCCGCCCCTAGCGCCGCCCAGCGCGCAAAGGTGCCGCTTTTATCTCGACCCTGTTTCTTGATTTAGTTTCTCTGTCATCATCATGCCGCTTTTAACTTGGAAAATCGCGTCTTTGCAAGTCAAATTGGCACGATTCCCTTGCAAGTTACAATCACGGATGAAAATATAGACCCGTCCTACTTGCAGTCTTGCAGTGAAAAAAATCATTGTCTTGTAGAACAAATTCATGCAAGCACATCATTGTCTGATGCAAATGCCGATCTGTCTCTTCCAGGAGGACCTGCCGTGCTCCACATCTCGGCCGAGCTCGTGTCACCACGCGTCGAACGCTCGCCACGTCGGCCGGAGCGACGAGGCCACCTCCTCCCGCAACGGCGGCCGTTTGTTTGCCTCCCGGCACAGGAAGAGATCGACCTCGGATTTCCTCAGCAGCAGGTCGGAGCATTCGGGCAGTGACACGCCAGGGAGGAATCGCTCTAGCGCGGCCGTTAGTCGGAACGAGTAAGTTTGGGAACCTTTCTTTCCTTATGTTCTGTTTGAACATTTTCAGAACTGCAAGTGCTACCATTTTACTTGTAAAAAAAGAAAAACAATGTTAAAATAATACAGCTTTACGAACATGACATAGAAGTGCCAAATTCCTGTAATTATTTTGTACTGATATGCACATAATTAAGCAGCAACGCCACAAAGAACTTCATGGGAATTGGGATGCTACTGACATCACTGATCTGATATAAAAGTTTGTGTCAATGATCTTCTAGGTTTAGTGTTACGAAATTCCTACTGGCCAAGAACAATTACTACATCATAACGAGATACTGTTGCACTTTTTTTTACACGATTCATCTAGTTTCAAGTATAGTGGCATGTAGATACGGTGATCAGAGGCAGCAATTTATGGCGAACACCATGTATCAGTAGTTAAGTTTTTGTGTAGTTTGGAAGCTTGAAATTTTTGATATGTGCAGTGAATTTAAATGTAGGTGGCAGTAGTTTTAGACTAGATCTTGAAAGATTTTTGTGAAAAAAATGTCTTGATCAGGCACGGAGGTTAACACAGTTATTGATCATACCCTTCTTGTTATGCAGCTTTTCATGAGGCAACTTGAGGTGATGATGTAGATTATGGTGCTAACTACATTAGAAGGTCGTCAGAGTTGGGGTTTTCTCGCGCTGCAGGATCCGACTTCCACCAAAGAAACATGATTTTGGTCATCGACTCCACAAGTTCAAGTTTATGGGGCACCCTTCCCATAATAACATGATAGTATTAGTAACGGCGACCTCTTGCTAGAGCTTTTTCTGTGCCCCCACCCTGTACCTCCTTGCGTTTGATTACCTTGCTCCATCCCTTTTGAGGAGGCATATCGGCTAACTTAAGAAATGATAAAGCTTTGCATTTGCAGTGACATTGTTCCATAATATCATCACTGTCCGAAGTGACCTTTGTGTCTTCTCCATTGCATGCTAATTCTCCTATTGTGGTAAGAGCTGAAGTAGTAACAATACTTGGGCTACCAACCTTGCAAAATTACTGCAAGCTGGACGAATTGTCCATAGGCACTTTGTCGGTGATTGGATTCTTCTATCCAATGGATGCCTATGCAGTCATGTGGTGAAAATGTCAAATGGGTGTTGTTAGATAAAAATCTAGCTTGGTATGACATAGGTGAGATATATCTCATTTGAGACCTTGGAAAGATTGATATTATAAGGCAAGCAACACATGAGACATTGAGTGTGTGATATATAGATAGTTCAAGCATATCCTTTAGTTTGAGAATTTTTCACTGCACATATATATATCTTTAATTACTGAAATGCATTGTTGGTGAACAAAGTGTTGAGCTTGATTGATGTTGTGAAAATGATGTAGTAAAAGCACAAAGCACAACAGAATCTACTGGCAAAATGTGCAGAGTGATGCTTACAAAAACACAGTTTAAACAATGAAAACACAGTAAACAATCTAGTGTCGAGAAGTGTAGAGTGATGTGGTAAAAATGATGCAGTAGTAAGATGATACGGTAAAAATGCAACACAAATCCGCAATACAAAGCATGCCATGCAAAAAAGGATCAAAAAAGTAAAACCTAGTATAAGAACAAATTCTTCCCCGATACATATCAAATCAGGATCTCATTCTAAATATCTCATCAAACAAAAACACCAATCTTAACAAATTTTATTTGGCAACGCTGTTTGAGAGCAACAACTTTTTTGAAATTTTGAATTCGGTTTTAAATGGCTGACATCATCACTTTACTAGATTTTTCAATCAAATAAACCTAGATCAGGAAAAACCAAAATAGTTTTGACGCACCAAATTAGAAACACATTTAATATAAGCAATTCACTCAAACCTTATGAATCAGTGCACAACGGTTATCTAAGCGCCTTATTTACATGGAACTTCTGTAGAATAATATGACGTTAGTAAAACTTTATGTTACATAAATAGGAAAATAATGTTGCACCATATCATATTTTGACTCCTAGTATTTGCTAACTTTGTTTCTTCGCCCTCACAATCAGCTAAGGGATCCGGAGGATCAACCGATGACCTGATCTAGCACATACATGGCAGTGAAGCTCGTGAAGCCCATATTAAGTCCAATCATGATGTTTTGAGAACGTGGTTTTGATTACCGGTCGAGAAATCCCAAATGGCCATACCGGACGAAAAAATCCCATTTTTTTAAAAAAATTCTGAATTTTTAACAAATTCAGGTTGTCATAGCTGCATCATGCTTCGAACACAAAGTGTGGACGGCTGGACGCACGTAAGAACTAGAAAAAAACACTTCAGAGTCTAGTAGTCTACAGAGTAATGTACTTGACAAAGGTAATTGATCAGGATAAATTGCAAAGAGAAATGGTATTACCATGTCCTCCCTGCCTGCCTGTAATATCAGTGTGTATCTTTGCTATATAAATGAGAATCATATTACCTAGAGTTTGAATTTTTAACAACAACTCTCAATCATATAGGAAACCAATTGTTTTAATTTTTTGAATTTCGGTTTTCAAAAAAATTCGATAACGGGTCAGAATTTTCTGGTAACCGGAAATCCCCACCCCTCTTTTGGAAAATATTTTCTACCGGTAACCAAAACCTTGTTTGAGAGGGGATTAAATACGCAGTTCTAAAACTTATGTGGCGTCTTCCGAGCATATCGCCTCAACCATGCATGCGCTTACTTACGCCTTAGCGACACCGGCCGCATAGAAACATCCAAATCCATCGTTTCGCATGGGGCTTAGCCGAACCAAATATATGAGAGTTACATCTAACCTTTGTGTCGGTTCTTCTACATGATACTAAATGATTGCCATTTTTCTCACTCCTCCACACCGTCTAGCTCTCCAAAGTGGACATGTGGCGGTAGCGGTGGAACATTGCTCGTAACACTCAGTTTGTAGTTGATAAACTCTGTTGCACACTTACACTGTAATTATGTTATTACAATATGTAGAAAATTAGTCATGAATCTGGACAAAAGCGATCAAATAAACACGGAAATAGACTTCTTCAATCTAAAGATTCAATTCGCCGACTCAGTATTTCGGAGATGCTTGTAGAGATAGTATTTCGGAGGTGCTTATATGAGTGTATAGGTTTATAGAGGTGGGTTTGTGCACGTGCTTAAAAAATAGAAAGCAAAACGATGAGGCGAACAAGGTCTTGGTAATCACCTCCCCAAGTCAAACGCAGTCCAAATAGTTTTGGCTGATGTGATAAAAAACAAAAGAAACTCAGTGCTGACTTCTTCTGTGGGAAACTTAACAACTGCGCAATCAGGCAGGCCCAAGACGATCGAGAAGCAGGTGAACCGGACAGGCGGGTCAATCCACTGCGCCTCTCTTTCCTCCTTCCTCCCCTCGCTCCCGCCATCACCACCACCACCATCCTCCTCCCCCCATTAGCAGCCCTCCAAATCGGAGCTCCGGATCAGCCACACACCCCAGTTATTGGACGCGCGGAGTCCGTACAGGCCGGCGATAGACAGGCCAAGCCTCGGGATCACAGGTAAACAACCCGACGCAGGGCGCGCGTTCAAATTACTCTTATCTGAATTTCTTGATTTGAAGATTCCCTGTGTCGTGAGCACGTGTTGGCGATCAGGATCTCTTCTTGGTTGTCGTTTCGTGATGATGCCGCAGAATTGATGCATCCGTGTTTTTTTTCTTTTTGTAAATTCTTTCATTTCGGGCATTCTGTCTGTAAATTCTGATTTTGATTACAGAGGTCAATCGGGTGGTTATTTCCGATACACATGCTAAGGCTGTATTATATTGATTTGTCAAATGGTTGAACCGAAAATAACTTTTATGACTTGTAAGAGTACAAGATAAACTATCAACTTTTTTTGTTTTGATTTTCAGTTTGAAGAATCGATTGTTTTCCGTACAACGTATCTGCATTTACAAGATTATTCTGTCCGCAAACTCTGACATGGTTATTTCATATGTTTTTTTTTGCGGGTAATGGTTAATTCATATGTTGCTGCACTATGCATTTTTAAGCAACCGGATGAGGGCCCACAAATTATTGTTCTATTTAGTTTTTACATTCTTACATGTTAGAATTCTAATCTTACATGATCATTACTATAACATATTTATTTTTCTTTGCGATTAGTTTTTACATTATCTTTTAATTAATGATATATTGGATTCCTAAATCTTAAAATTATTTGAGATATGCTTTTTTGGAGGAGAAAAAGGAAGAAGATAAATCATAATTATCATGACTGCAATGTTTATCTTAAGGCCCTACATAAGACTGAACTCAATTTCACTTTTCATTCCCTTGTGGTATATCAGTATATGTACTCTGAATTAGTCGCTATTGTTCCAGCACATATGTTTGATTCTGATAAATGCAAGACATATTATTATACATTTACATTGTAGTCTGCTGAGTTAACCTAAATCATTAAAATGTGTAGACCTATTTTACAGAATGGAAGAGGAGATAGACACCCCTAGAGATTCTTGTTCTAAGCCGTGTGGGCCTTTGGAGGAATACCGTATTCCCGATTACATTTTGAAACCAGATGCCCAACAAGTGCTGGTTGATCATGCTCCACAATGTCCTGTATTAGTGTTCATCAACTCTAAATCTGGTGGCCAACTCGGAAGTAGCTTGATCAAAACATACCGTGAACTTCTCAATGAAGCCCAGGTACTTTTTCTATCTCTCTGGAGATCCTAGTAGCATTTTGAGTTCTGGAATTGTTATCACAGTCACCAAGCTCTTCTTCAGGTTATTGACCTCTCAGAAGAGGCTCCAGATAAGGTTTTGCACCGTCTATATGTCAACGTTGAAAGGCTCAAGATTGAGGGAGACATTGTCGCTGTTCAAATTTGGAGGACTATGAGATTAATTGTGAGTGACGACATCTTCACTCACAAAGTGCGGATGATGCCTTTCTAGACCTGCTGTTTCATGTTATTGACTGAATAAATTTGGATAGGTTGCAGGCGGCGATGGTACAGCGAGCTGGCTGCTTGGGGTAGTCAGCGATCTTAAGCTTTCCCACCCCCCTCCAGTTGCTACGGTACCTCTGGGAACTGGAAACAACCTCCCATTTTCATTTGGATGGGTAGGTGGCCAACTTAATGCATACAGTATGCATTTAAAACAGATTCATTCATGCTTTTGTGTGCTTCAAGTTTTGCGCCAAACAGAAAAGATCAAAACCATGTTTATTTGTTCATCCTGCTGAAAGGTTTGCAGAAAGAAGTTGACTCAGCTAGACAGCTACACTCGGCTGATGCACGAACTAGTACACAGCATATCGTCAAGCTGTTGTGTTTAAGTGTTATCTTTCATCTAAGCTACGGTGGACGTAGAAGTTCTTTAAATTATTTTGGTTTCTAGCAACCCGAATACTACTGCTATGCCATTTAGCTCTTTGTTTAACCCGAGATTGTTCCCGATCAGAACCATGTATACACTTGCTTCTTTATGTATGGAAGAATTATAACTCATTCTGACTTCTACACTGCAGGGAAAGAAAAATCCTTCTACAGACCAAGACGCTGTAAAATCGTTCCTTGGGCTTGTGAAACACGCAAAAGAGATTAAAATTGATAGGTACCGCCTGAAGTATAATGTTTATAATTCACTTAATCTGTTGTATGTGATGCTTGTCTGGTGAATTAGGAAACTAGTTAACTGTCAACATTTTCAACCATAATGTATTACGGTTCAATGCTGATTCGACTTTTTTTCATGCTTCTATAATCCATATAGGATAGCTGTTTCTTCTACTTCAGTAACTTAAGAATTGCCTCTTCATTTGTGTATATGTCTGTAATCTGTATCTTACGCATCTACAAGGGTACAATCTAATGGCCACATTAATGTTTCAGTTGGCATCTAATTTTGAGGATGCGAGCTCCAAAGGAAGGTCCATGTGAACCCATTGCTCCCTTAGAGTTGCCTCATTCACTACATGCATTCCACCGTGTGTCAAGTGGCGACTCACTCAATGTGGTAAGCATGTCTTGATGCAAGTATTTCTTATTGTATGATTTTCTTGAGTTATTGTTAGATATGTGCATCAAAGTAAGACATGTGTTTACCAAATCTAACTCAAAGCGTCTCGGTTATTTTTCCTTGTTCCCTCCAGGAAGGTTACCACACATTCCGTGGAGGATTTTGGAATTACTTCAGTATGGGTAATGATTTCTATATTTTTTCTGGTTAATACCCTAAACAATCCAAACTGTTTTATGCCGTAGTAGGTTATCAGTTCTGATACAAAAAAAAATCCAAGTTTCTTTAGTGAACCCTCAAGCATGTACTGATACAAAAATAATTGGAATATCATATGTGTTGATCATGATTTATATGTTGCAGGGATGGATGCTGAAGTGTCTTACGCATTTCACTCCGAAAGGAAGAGAAATCCAGAGAAATTCAAAAACCAGCTGACAAATCAGGTGTCTATTTTTTTAATTCCTGGAGATAATTTCTTTCCCATCCTTTCCCTCAGTTGATTATAAAAATCATCAGCTAGTGTCGTTTGAGTTATGCTGAGCCTTGTGAATTGTTATGCAATCATCTATACAGGGTACGTATGCTAAGCTTGGACTTAAACAAGGATGGTTTTGTGCTTCTCTAAGTCATTCATCTTCTAGGTAGTTTGTCTATTTATCATCCATTTGTTTAATCTTTCAAATTACATATGTACCTATTATTTTGGATGTTTTTCCCCTGTTGTAGTATGCCAATCTTTGCTCATCATCTTAGGGCATCTCCAGTCGCCCCCCCAAGAGACCCCAGGAGGCCTTTTTTGCGCCGGCGGAAGCAAAAAGCGCCGTTTTTCCACCACTCGCACCCCCAAGAAGCCCAAATAGCGTCAGCGACGCGGGAGAAATTGCTGTGAAACATAACCGCCCGGAGCAGCCGCGACCGCATCCTCTCGGCTCCCGGGCCGGAGTAATGGCGTGGCCGCTGGACTCCGCCGCAGTAATGGCACGCCACCACCGCCCCCGCCCCTTCGCCTGGACTCGGCGCTATAAAGCTTCGCTCCCTCGCCGTCCCTCAATATAGACACCTCTCCTCCCTCTCGCCTCTCCATTTTCCGCAAGCACGGATGGCCTACGACGCTGCCGCCGCCAACGGATGGGTCCGCCGCCACCTCCGCAAGCACGAGGCGTGGGCGCTATACCAGGCGGGCTACCCGCCGGACATGCGCGTCCCCGGTGCTATCAGCACCCAGGGGGCGTGGCAACTTAGCGTGGGTGGCGCCCCGTGCCTCTTGTCCCCGCCGGCGTCGAGCTCGAGCACGCCATCGCCGAGATTCGCGACGGGCTGACACCGGAGTAGGCCGCGCAGGCGCGCTGGAGGGCGCAAGGCAACTACGCCTTCTGGGCTGCCTACTCCTAGGGGTGCCACGACGAGGACGTCAACGACCGTGGCAGCAACGGCCTGGTGGAGGGCCGCTGCAACTCGCTGGGGTGCAAGCGCTGGTAGGTTGGCGAGAACCGCACCCTACAGTGGGTGTTGGACTACATCGCCGCCGACGACTAGGCCCGGATAACAATGCCGCCCCGGCTAACGAGGGTTGCGCCCCGTGGAGCATCGTCGTCTGCCTCAGCCTCGGTCCACTCGTCGATTTCTTCCGGAGTGTGCGGGGTGGCTCATCAAGGTACACGTAGTGCGCCTCCCTCCCTCACGCCTCCCACCTTGAACTCCGGGCGCCCTGCCCCAATGCGCAGCGGCACCCTGCGTATCGGCACGCCACGGTGAGCTGCGTCTCCTCCGACCTTCAGGCGCACCGTCAAGTCGAGGACAGAGCCGAAGCAGGAACCAGCGGAAGAAGCGGAGGCGGAGGAGGAATGTCCCGTCCTAAAGGAGGCGGAGGAGGCCTCCTTCAACACGGTGCAGCTGGCACCGAAAGAGTTCGCCGAGGAATGGAGCCTCGGCGAATTCACGTCGACGGAGCTTGAACTCCAGCGCCAGCTACTCGCCGAGGCGGAGCGCAAGCGCGCGGAGGAGCGCCAGCAAGCCGCCACCAATGCGGGCCTCTGCCACTTTCCTTCGGGAGATCGAGTATTACATACTCGATGACACCGACAGCAAGGACGACGAGGCACTCAGGCGGACTTTGCTCCTCAGCAAGCGGAGCGCCCCGGCCGCGATGACGGCTCAGACGACGACGGCGGCGACTACAGCCAGGTGATTTGCAATAGCCTAGGCCTAGAGTAGATCGCCGGTTTAAGTTGTTTAGTTTGAATTCCAACTATGTATCGGCGAGTTTGCGCCCAAATATGAATGAAATGCCTTTGCTCTTTGCTGTTTGTCTGCCCGCCATTTTTTGGAATTTTATGGGCCGAGGACTTGTGCTGGGCAACGACTGGAAAATGCACCCCCGGGTTCCTTATTTGCGCCGTTTGGCGCCACGGCGGCCCGAAAAAGCCGGCGTTTTGGGTCCTGGGGGTGGGTGGGGGCTTGGGTGTACGGCTGCATGTCACTCAACATGGCATCAAAGCCAAGACATTTTTTGTCCTGAGAGCCTACATGTGAATAAGAGTGTTTAAATATGAGTATGTAGCCCACCTCTACTCATCATATTAGCCTTTTGGGTGAACTGGTTGCCCCATCCAACTCAATTGCGCAATCTCTATAGTCGAAGTGTCTTTTGTTGAAGTGTATATGTGAATTGTCTCGCACTTTCCATCAGTTCCGACTTTTGCTTGTGTTGCGTAGTGCATGAAGCTTGACAAGGTACCAGAGCCCAGGGTATCGAGTTTGAGTCCTGACTTTCGCAATTTATCCAAAAATTGTTGTTGCCCTCTTTGTCCATGCATAGGCCTCTTGAGTCATACCTCTGAGATTTCTATGCACGTGTTGCCCTCAGCCTCCCCGAGTCATACGTGAAAGGGGCGTGGAAGTGTTTATGTGAATTGCCTACCCCTTTCCATCAGTTCGGACTATTGGTTGTGTTGACTAGTGCATGAAACTTGACATCTTTGACTTCCTTTTTGTGAAGGCAATATGCATCTGATATGGATCAGATGGCTTTCCCTATTTATCTTGAATAAAAGACCACATAACTCCAAGTGATCTCTGCCAATAAGTGGATGCGGGAGGGTAGTTTACAAGACAACATTTGAAGAACAGTTTATTCATATATGTTTGCTCCAATTTTGAAATCACTACCAAGTCCAACCTTTGCAGTTTATAGATCAAGGCGTCCGATTATTCTGGATAGTTTTACTTTGGTTCCTTATTATCTTCTGTTGATAAACTAGAATGCTCCATTCCAGGAATATTCCTCAATTTGCAAAGGTGAAGGTTATGAAAGGAGCTGGTGGCCACTGGGAAGAACTACAAATTCATCACAGGTAATCTTTGATGTCTTATGGTTTCAGTAGAGCACATTTCATATAATTCATGTATATCGTAATTTAAACTCACTGGTTTAGAGTATGATATACCATACAATTACAATGGAAATTCTTGGTTACTTCGTTTCTTTTGTTCCACCTTACTAAATTATCTTTGGATTCTACAGATATCATGACAACATTTGTAATGTTCATGGTTAGTAGATGGAGCTAATATGTGCTACTCTACCTCTTGTAGCATTCGTTCGATCGTCTGTCTCAATCTGCCTAGTTTTTCCGGAGGTTTGAATCCATGGGGCACACCTGGCACGAGGAGAGTAGAAGACGTGAGTTCCCATGCTCCATGCCTGTCAATTGATGTTTGTGATGCATGCTGATATGATCCACATGTTTTCTGGGGCAATGTGTAGAAGGAATTCACAGCGCCTTACGTTGATGATGGCCTTCTTGAGGTTGTCGGGTTTCGCGATGCTTGGCACGGGCTGGTTTTGCTGGCTCCTAATGGACACGGCCATCGCCTTGCTCAGGTATGACGTGCTTTTTACATTCCTCTCCATTTGGCATCTCAGAACTGAAAATTAATGAGACATGATTGCTTGTTGCAATGCATTAATGAGCTCCCTCCTTCAATCTTGTGCTGACATCTTGCAAAACTAGGCCCATAGGATCCGCTTCGAGTTCCACAAAGGCGCGGCAGACCACACATTCATGAGGGTCGATGGGGAGCCCTGGAAACAGCCCCTCCCAACGGACGATGACACTGTCGTTGTGGAGATCTCCTGCCTGGGTCAGGTGACCATGCTAGCGAACGAGCCCTGCAAGTCAAAGAGCTTCAGCGACCCATTGTCTTCGCTCGGTGACGACAGCCACCACCATGACCATGTCGACGGAGACAAGGATGTCATGGGGGATGACGATGAGTGGGAGGACGGTAGGAGGAAGTTTGGGGCGGCGGATACGTTCAAGCTTCCCGACGAGATCGACATTGCTCATCTCAGCTGAGCTGCATATCCATTCTGAATTTCTGACCAGAAACATCATACGCTGACGGTTCACAGTATTCGTTCAGTAAAACGTTACTGCTAAATGTTATTGGTTTCATGCAAAACGCTGTATAAGTCGAGTTCATAAGCCAGGTGCGGAGCAGCTAATTTTGTTAAATGCAAAAATGGGTACAGTGTCAATTATTGAATGTATAGGGCAGAGCTTTTGGCCAGAAATACACAACTTTTTCTTTTTTTGAAATTAAAACTCACGGATATATTAGGTCAGCAAGCCGCCTCATTAAAAACCTTCCAGTCCCTGTAGTTAACCTTCCAGCCCCTGTAGTTACCCTGGTAAGGAAAAAAGTGTGTGTGAACTCTTCCCGACGTCAAACAAACAACAGAGGATTTTCTCCGCTCGCCTCCCTCCCTCCCAACAATGGCGACGACCACAACTTCCTCCCTCACCGCGGCACTCGGTGCCCCGCCGACGGAGAAGCTCACGCTGGCCAATTTCCTCTATTGGAAGGCACAAGTGTTGCCGGTCGTGCGCGGCGCACAGGCCATGGGGCTGCTTGACGGCTCCGACCCCGCGCCGCCCCAAACCAAGGAAGTTCAGGACGCATCAGGAACTCGGACTACGGTCCCTAATCCATCCTACGGGCTCTGGATTTCTCGAGATCAACAAATGGTGAGCTATCTCATCAAGTCCATCTCCCCCGACCTCTTCGGCAACGTCCTCGGCCTCGAGCACGCGACCGAAGTCTGGGCCGCCATCATCGACAAGTTCTCGGCTCAGATGAAGTCTCGGGTGGGGATGTTGCGCACCGCTCTCATCAACACCAAGAAACGCGACCTCTCCGCCACGGACTACATCAACAAGAAGAAAAACTACGTCACCGAGCTCGCCTCCGCCGGCAGATCCATCCTCGACGACGACTTCAAAGAGGCCCTCCTCGCCGGACTCTCTAGTGAGTACAATGGTCTCGTAGCTGCGGTTATTGCTAATACTTATTCTACTGATGCCGATGTCTGCAACCAATTGCTCGCCTTCGACTACCGCCAAAAGATGCTTGTTGAATTCGAGGAACCCGCTCCCTTCACCTCCTCGGCTAACACTGCTGATCGCCACGGCAACGATGGTGGCTATCATCATGATCATGGTGGCGGTGGCAGCCATCGTGGAAGCTATGGTGACGGCGGTGGTGGCTATGGTGGACGAGGAGGAGGCTACGGTGGTGGTGGCGGCTATGGTGGTCGTGGCGGCTACGGTGACGGTGGAGGTGCATATCGTGGTCACCAATAAGGCTGCCAAACACGATGCCACGGTGCCCCTGATGCTCGCCGTTCTCAACCATGAGGTGGCCGAGGCCATGGACGTGGTAACCGTATCCCTTCCCCTATGCAAGATGTCACATGTAAAATTTGCAAAAAATGTGGGCACCCTGCTAGGCTGCTAGAGAATGCTGGTGGCGCTATGGCGATGATGATCAAGATGATGATCTCTCCCATGAAGAGAAGGCGGCACATCATGTTGCATATGGAGTTGACACGAATTGGTATGTCGACTCCGGCGCCACAAATCATCTCACCGGTGAACTCAACAAGTTAACCACTCATGAGCAATACATGGGTCATGATCAAATCCACACGGCAAGTGGTCAAGGTATGCCAATTACACATGTTGGTCATTCAAATATTCATACTCATAGTAGTTCAATTCGCCTCCAAAATATTTTACATGTTCCTAATGCATCAAAAAGCTTATTATCCGCTCATAAAATAGCTCTTGACAATAATGCCTTCATAGAATTTTATCATTTCTTCTTTTTGATTAAGGATCGGGACACGAAGGAAATCATGTTTAGAGGCCCATGCCATGGTGGTCTATACCCTCTTGTGCCTACCTCCACGGAGTCCACCAAGACTGCCTTCATCACTCGAAAACCTTCATCATCTACTTGGCATCATCGTCTCGGGCATCCATCTTTGTTCATCGTTCAACAAGTTCTTCGGAAAAATAATCTTGCTCATTCGCATGAAGTAAACCCTTATGTTTGTGATCCATGTCAACAAGCAAAAAGCAAAAAATTACCTTATCCTATTTCTACTAGTGTTTCCACTGTCCCATTAGAACAAATATTCTCAGATGTTTGGGGACCCGCCCCTCCTTCAGTTGGAAAACACTTGTATTATGTTAGCTTTATTGATGACTTTACCAAATTCACATGGATCTATTTACTTAAAAAAAGATCAGATGTTTATCAAGCTTTTCTTAATTTCCAACAATTTGTTGAACGCAATTTAATCGCAAAATTATCACAATGCGAACTGATTGGGGCGGTGAATATTAAAAACTCCACTCTTTCTTTCTAAAAGTTGGCATCACACACCATGTCTCATGCCCTCATGCACATCAACAAAATGGATCCGCTGAAAGAAAACATCGCCATATCGTTGAAGTAGGACTCTCTCTTCTTGCAAATGCATCTATGCCTCTAAAATTTTGGGATGAAACTTTTTTAACCGCCACATATCTTATCAATATGCTTCCTAGTAAACCTATCAACTTTGAAACACCAGCCGAAAAACTTCTCGACATCAAACCAAATTATGAATCTCTTCGTATATTTGGTTGTGCTTGCTGGCCTAATCTTCGTCCCAATAACAAAATAAAATTATCTTTCAGATCAAAACAATGTGTTTTCATTAGATACAGCCCTCTCCACAAAAGTGTGAAATGTCTTGATGTGAAATCCGAGAGAGTTTATATTTCTCGCGATGTGGTTTTTGATGAAAATATCTTTCCTTTTGCTGATCTATCTCCCAATGTTGGATCTCGTCTACGTCAAGAAATTCTCCTAATTCCCTCCACCATACCAACTACAACATCTACTACTGAGAGTATGAATATTGATGACCCCATGCATTTTGTACCTGAAACTAATCATACACAGGTACCCGAGAGAAGTACAGGAAATACGGTATCACCAGCACAATCAACTCCTGAAGAAACGGCGCAAAACAACTCAGAAACCATGCAAAATGAGTCAGATTCAGAACATGCGAAAAAGGACACCCAGGACAACAATCCCGGAGCCGATCTCTCCTCGGATCATTCCCCCGCATCCTCTCTGGGATCTGCACCCTCCAACGGCTCGCACGATTCGCCTGGCAACGGCCCCACGATGCGTCAGCAACCGACAGATCATGTGACGCCTCCATGCCAGTCGCGCCCGGCCACGTCGCCGACAAGATCTCCCTCGGCCTCGCGTCCTGCGCCGCGCCAGCTCTTCCCGCCTGAGACAGCCTCTCCGCGCCAATCCAGCGCGTCCACGTCACCGACAGGATTGCATGCATCTACGGCTCAGGACAGCGCCTCTGGATCCTCTGCGGCTTCTTCATCAACCGAACCGGCCACAACCCCGTCTTCTGGATCTGGTGCGCTAGATTATGCTGGCGCCTCTGGATCCTCTGCGCCCACACCACCTGCACCACCTCCTGTGCCGCCTGCTCCGCCACAAGTTCAGACACGACTACAAAAAGGTATCTGTAACCCTAAAATTTACAAAGATGGTACTGTTCGGTATGGCATGTTCACCTCTACAGGTGAACCCTCGAAATTATCTGAAGCTGTTGGAGATGACAAGTGGAAAGCAACCATGCCCGATGAGTACAATGCCTTACTTCACAACAACACTTGGCATCTTGTCCCTCTGAGCTCTAACAGGAACTTCATTGACTGTAAGTGGGTCTATCGCATCAAGAAAAATGTTGATGGCACCATTGACAGATATAAAGCAAGACTTGTTGCCAAAGGTTTCAAGCAAAGATATGGGATCGACTATGAAGATACTTTTAGTTCGGTTGTCAAAGCAGCAACAATCCACCTAGTTTTGGCTCTCTCTGTCTCTCAAGGATGGAGTCTCCGACAACTTGACGTCAAGAACGCGTTCTTACACGGTGTTCTGGAAGAGGAGGTATACATGACACAACCTCCAGGTTTTGAAAATCCACACACCCAACACTATATCGGCAAACTTGACAAAGCTCTCTACGGGCTGAAACAAGCCCCTTGTGCCTGGTATTCTAAACTTAGCACCAAACTCATTTCTCTTGGTTTCACTCCCTCCAAAGCTGATGCATCTCTCTTTATTTATCACAAGTCAGGCATAACCATGTTCTTATTGATTTATGTTGATGATATTATCCTAACAAGTTATTGAGATAAAGCTACATCAGCTCTCCTCCATGATTTAGGGGAGACTTTTGCTCTCAAGGACCTTGGCGATTTACATTGTTTCTTAGGTATTGAAGTCAAGAACACAGCTGAAGGCCTACTTTTAAATCAAGCAAAATATGCAAATGATTTAATCAATCGTGTTGGCTTTGAAAAATGCACACCATGCCCTACACCTCTCTCACATTCTGAAAAGTTATCCTTAAAGGACAACACACCTTTAGGACCCAAGGACAGCACAAGTTACATGAGTATTGTAGGAAGCCTACAATATCTCACTTTGACTCGTCCAGATATATCATTTGATGTCAACAAGATTTGTGTTCCTCCATGCTCCAACTACGGCTCATTGGACCGCCACCAAACGAATTCTTCGATATATCCAAGGTACCATCACGGTTGGCATTACTTTTCAAAAGTCTAACTCCACTACTCTTAGTGCTTTCACAGATGCAGATTGGGGTGGTTGCATCAATGATATGCGTTCCACTGGTGGGTTCGCCATCTTCTTCGGCCCAAACCTGATATACTGGTGTGCTCGCAAACAAGCCACCGTCTCTCGATCCAGCACTGAAGCCGAGTACACAACCCTTGCCAATGCCACTTCTGAGCTAATTTGGGTTCAAGCACTTCTCCAGGAACTTGGTATCTCACTCAAAACTACACCATGCCTATGGTGTGACAACCTTGGTGCCACTTATCTATCCGCAAATCCTGTTTTTCATGCTCGCACCAAACACATCGAGATTGACTTCCACTTCGTTCGTGAGAGAGTTGCTCACAAGCTTCTACAAATAAAGTTCATCTCAAGCAAGGATCAAATCACCGATGGATTCACAAAACCTCTACCGATCAAGGATTTCAACAACTTCAAGCGTAATCTCAACCTTTCCATGACTTCCAAGGCTTAGATTAAGGGTGTGTGGGGGGGGGGGGGGGGGGGGGTGGGGTTAGACAAATAAATTTGTATTACCGTTGCATTACCGTTGCACATTACTTGTATGGACTAGGAGCATATCGGATGGTGTAGTACACCACCGGATTGTATCCAAACGGTCACATACAAGAATTTCCCGGATTGCTCCTTTCCTTTCCTTTGTTTCCATGTCTACAACTTTCCTTGTAAGAGCCACGGATGGGGCTTTCCATCCTCTATTTAACATGCAACCAATGCCCCTCAACAGGGTAGGATTGTTCTCTCCAATAACCCTGACATCCTTTGTTGGAAGCTAACTCTTAATGGCCAATGCACTTGCATATCGCACATGTTTACAGTCTTTACAGGAGACAGGAGAGCCGACTCCCACACAGGCACACTCAAGGACTATACAGCTCCTCAATCAGGTCTGGAACAATAAGCTTCTCGCTCCATGGATTCAGGTGTTTGCATGGAGACTGCTTAGAAAGGCAATTCCTTCTGGACAAAGAGCGGCCAAATACTCAAAGCGCATTACTTCACTTTGTTCCAGATGTGGGCAGGCTGAGGATGACATTCACCTCTTTTTCACGTGTCCTTTCGCTAGAGCTGCATGGTTTCTAGCACCCTGGTATCTTCGCACTGACATCTTTACTGCCAACACTAGCTCAATTGCAGAAATCGTGTTGAATATAACTAAACTCGGGCTTCCCCAGGCTTCTTTGCACTACATTTTTACTTTTTGTGGTGCTTGTGCAAGTCTAGGAACGATCATAATTTTTGCAGGAAACAAGGATGGCCTTATCAAATTAATATTGCAGCTCAAGCTTTACTTGCAGGCATAGAGACGACCCCTCCAACTGATGCTTCCACGTCGCCTTCAGTTCAACTTCCTTTACAACAGCCAATCCAGCATCAAGTCTCTCATGTTGAACCATTTCAGGTGCATGGTAGCACAGTACGAACCAATTTTGTGATTGTAGGCCCAAAGCTATATGTGGATGCAGCGTGGAAACATAAAAGGACCTCTGCTTCTAGTCAAAAAGTAGCGGGTCTGGGTGTATACTGTCACTTTCAGGAGCAAGGACACGACTCTGAAATCTTTATTCAGGCTACTACCACAGAAGTTGTGTCGGTGTTGCAGGCGGAGGCGATGGCTCTTGTTCTGGCGTCAGAGGTGGCGTCGGCGTTATGCTTGCACAAACCTACATTCTTCTCTGACTGCCTTGCTCTTACGCGTGCAGCTGCGGCCTCGTCGCTCACAGATTGTGCCGTCCCTTGGGAAGTCAGGAAGCAGGTTTCAGATTTCAGAAACTCATCAGCACACCTCCAGGCCAACATCTTTCACATATCTAGGGATATCAATGGTGTTGCTCACAACTGTGCACAACAGGCAATACGATCCTCTCGGTCTGAGCCTACTTTTAGTTGTATGAATTCAGCTCACAGGAACTCTACCTGTCAGACGCTACAAGCTCTTTCTACTCTTTGCTTGACAGGCACTGTAATACACTTTGTATACTGTCTTTGAGCTGATGGTATTGGCGCCTCCGGCGCCTCTTGTTTTTCAAAAAAAAAAAAGACCAGCTCGCTCGGGGCTGTTAGGGGCGCTAGCGGAAGCAACACCGAATCATTTGACTTCAGGCACCTTTTCTTGGCCACCTAATCACTTTTTGTTCGCCTATTGTCCTGAGGGCACCAACGACTGGCAAGATGTATCCCAGGGCACCTTATTTCTGTCGGCGGAAGTGTTTTGCCGCCCCTCCCCCCCCCCCCCCCCCCCCCCCCCCAAGACATGTGATTTTTCGTCCAGCGAACATTGGGGGGAGCCAACAACTAGAGATGCCCTAATTTCCCGTGCGTTAATTTCATAACAATTTGATCCAAGTGTAATGTAATTTTTTTCATGTCAACTAAATATTGGACATGTTTGTAATAATGCATATTTATGCCTAAAAATATATAGATAGTCAATGCATCCTTACGAAAAGTATGGTGGATTGAACTATCCAATCTTGGCCTAGCATTGTTTCAGTTATTAGTGTAGACCAAACCAACACACCATCTCTCCTGAGAGAGTTGTTTCCAACTACTATACCCTCTATACGGTCATGCTGAAAGAGCATTTTCTCTCATGTGTGGTTTTGGTAATTATATGAAAATCTCTATGGACTAATGTTTGCATTGAGATATACTTATAGATCATGTCCATACTAATAGTGGAGTTCTTGTATTAAGTGAAGTTTATGGCAAGTATGTCTTGAAGGATTAAAGACATCATATTAGTGAAGAAAGGTTGAGATGTGCAAGACCAAGAGAAGCTTTCTCGAAGAGATCCTATGCTTGGAGCTTGCTATGGATTCATGAAGACGGAGCTTAGCGTGACTCTCCCATTTTGAGCATGGGGGGGGGGGGGCGTATTTGGAGAAGTCTTCATCAAGCATATGCTTGGACGCGCAATCAAGAAAGATCAACCACTTAAAGAGATCAAGATAGACATCATCCAATTCAAGTGGAATGCTGTAACGTCCCGGGATTTATCCCAATTTAGATTTTTGTTGTTTTTCTTTTTTTTACATCATCATGACATCACATCATCATGCATTTGTCATTCCTTTTATTTTATTGTATTTAAATTGAATCACACCCTTCCAATTCAAATTCCACTTTTAAATCTAATTGCAAACCAAATTAATTTAAATGTGATATTTAATTCTTTTCAAGTTTTCAAATTAATATATTAAATTGTGTGTTGGAAACAATAATTAAATTGCCTATTTAAAATAAAAACTATTTTGTAAAGTTTCTCTATACATCTTTTCTTTTTCTATTTTGTTTTAAAACATAAAACAGAAAAGAATTAAATTTCAGAGAAGGAAAAAAAACTCACCTGGGCCCATCTCCTGGCCCATCTCCTCAGAGCCCACTCCCCTTTCTCCCTCCTCCGTACGTACAGAGGCAGAGGAGAAAAAGCCATGGCCTCCCCCACCACGTGCCCCTGCTCCCTCCCCTCTCCTACTTAGCCGGTCCCCTCCAACCCAAAACCCTAGCCCTCCTTTCCTCTGCCTCCTACGCCGCCGCCTACCCTCTCCTCTCCACCTCGATCTCCTCCGTTTTTCCTCCCACCGAAACCACCGGAGAAACCTCACCGGCCCCCGCTACTCCGGTGCCATCGAAGGCCAGCGGAGGAGCCCCAAAGTGCCGCCTCCACGTCGGAATCGACTGCGTGCGGGGAATTGAAGCCCGGAACGCCACACCCGTCGGCATCGTCCTCGTCTTCACCGCGGCCGGCGGGCCTCCGCCGCGCAATTCCGGCGACCCGGACCTCCCCCGCGCCGGGCAACTACTCCGACGACCCCCCGGTGAGCCAACGCTCCCATTCCCCCTCTCCCCCTTGCGTTTTGTCGTCCGGTTGGTCGAGTTCGTCCTCGACGTGTTCTGTTTTTGCCATGGCCGAGCTCCCAAGCTCAAGGCTTTGGGCCTCCTTATCCTCCCTCGGCCCGATCTTCTCGCCCCGCACACGCACACCTCTAGCAGAGTCCACGCATCCGGAGTTCTCCCAGCGTCGTCGTCCCTCGTGGTCGCTGGCCTTGTTCGTGGTCGTCCTGGCTGCGACTGAAATTCTGAAGTTTCGGTTCAGTTCACATCGATGTTTCACTTCTTGTCAATTCGAGTTCGTATACAGACACCAAGGCACACCGTAACTCAGTGGTTGCGTCTCTGCTCCGGTCTCTGCAGGTCTTGAGTTCGATTCCCTGCAGATGCATCAATCAAGCTTTTTCCCTTCTCTTTTGTTCACCTGACGGACTGCATCTGTTTAAATTCAGTTAACATCGTGCAGCTCGAACATCCAGAGGCGCGTGGAATAAAAGCCCATTTATTTTTCTCTCTGTTTAGCGCACTGATAGCTGGGTCCCACCAGTCAGTGAGAGAGGCGCCTGGGATTCTTGCCCCGAGCCCCCTGCTCTCTGTTTTTTTGCACCTAAGTCCCCAGAGACTTTGTTTCCATCACGGATAGGTCCCTGAACATTGCAGAAACAACCCTAAACTTAAATTGTTAATAACTTTTATTCTATAACTCTAAATAAAATAATCTTTATATGTATTATTATCAGAAAAATGCAAGGAACATTAATATGACATTTGTATGTTATTTTGCATCTGTTATTTTAATTTCTTAGTGTAATTTGTTAATTGCAACTAAATAATTAAATATGGAATGTTAGAGGTAATAAATATATAATGCCCTATTCCATTTAACTCAATTAGATCATCCCATGCCATGTGTTACGATGTTAACCAACATTTAATATTGTTGAGTAGATAAATAACTTGCACCTAAATATTAATTGTCGTGGTTGCTTTCCCGCTTAATTTGAATTTAATGCATTTGTTTTGCATCTTGCCATGTCATGCATCATTTCTCATATGATCATGCTGGATCTTTTGCCGTATTTATAAAGTGCATCTTTTACGCTTTCCAGTGTTTGTTGCTTCTTCGCGGATACGACTTTGAGATGTGTGAGCAACGACAAGATTTGCTTCCATGCGGGATTCCAGGCAAGCAAAGTTTGATTGTTTACCTATACATTGTCTTTCATTCCTGCCGTTGATCTCTGCTACCCTAGTATTCGATTCTTTATTGCGATCCCATCACATGTTTATCCTGCAGCCTATACAGCTTTATTCCCACATCCCATCACATGTTGAATGTTTATCTGTTAGCCTTGCGGTCGTAGCGCATGCTTAGATTTGGTTGTGCGAGTCATCAGTTGGTCTTTTATTTCATATGCTTAGCATGATAGATTATTCTACCTTAATAAAATGTTGTATTATATTTGGGTATTATAGTTAAAAAATAAGGCACCGGCGGAAGGCCTTGCGAGGTGTTTTGTTCTGCTAAGTGTCGACCTAGGAACTGAGATTTTGTCCTCGGATCCAATTTTGAGCGCACTAACCACTTGTGGGAGGCCCAATGGAGCCCCCCTCGACTTTGACTGGAACTTCGACTTGTCCGGGAGCTGCACCTAGTTCGGGTTTTCCATTTGTCTCATATGCATCAATACTAGTGTAGTATTTTTACTTTGGCGGTGTGCCTTGTTACATGCATATAGGGCGCGGCCTGTTGGTGCGGAGGGGTGTGTCCTGCGGGAGTCCG
The DNA here is from genome assembly GCA_026929855.1 of Poa annua. NCBI lineage: Eukaryota > Viridiplantae > Streptophyta > Magnoliopsida > Poales > Poaceae > Poa > Poa annua. The sequence goes on along the minus strand of CM049430.1, from coordinate 74,634,484 downwards.
CACCCTTTTGGCCGGGACCAGCATAGCTCCCGTGGCTCCTGGACTTGTTGCGGTGAAGGAAAAGAGTTGGGTTGAAAGGCCCTAATGTTTTTGACTGGGTTGATCATGCGAGTATGGGTCCAGTAGTGCACCCCTGCAGGGTATAATCTTATCGATGAGCCGTGTCCACGGTTATGGACGTTTTGGTGATGATGCTGGCTAACAAGATCTAGACAACTTACACCTAATCATTGTTAATTAACCTGACTAGTAATATAGAATTACTTTCACCATAAATGGTAATTAAAACTGTTCAATGTGTGAGTTTCCCGAATTGCTTCCTCATACTTGGTTGAGTGGGTTAATTCGAGAAGGGGTTATGTTTGGTGTTAGTAGTAGTTGGTTACCTTTATGCGCTCTCTTATCCCTCTCTAATTAGACGGAAGTTGTAGCGTGTCTCTTTAGGTTGCTAGTGCTGCTGCCGCTAAGTCCACCTCCCCTATATTTTGGGAGATGGTGTAGAAAGTAGGCAAGTCGGTTTTGCTTGCCAGGGAGTGCCATGACCCTCTTTTGGGTTATGCTTTATGTGCAGTCAACAGGTTGAAGTGAGACGACGTTAGCTTGGGAATCCCTCAGGCTTGGCTGGGCAGGGATATGGCGCCATCGCTTATCTTCAGGACTCTTTGTCCAATTTGCATCTTATCCGTAGTCGGATACTATTTTCGCTTCCGCTGTCATTTGTATCTTTGTATTGTATCTTTTGTATCTTGACTCGTTCGAATCGTTGATGTAATTATATCTTCTGTTGTATTTGTGGATGTATCGGAACTGTTGTAATGTTATCACAATTCCACCCACATAATGCGCATGTTTCGGCGTGCACATTATGTCTGGTGGGCGGCCGAAAATCGTTATTATGCAGATTTTGGCGGGAACGCTTAAATCTACATAGTACCGATTTTAGGGCGTCACAAATGCTCAAGGCAAAGGTATGATCTTGATAGGGCAATAGGATAGACATGCGGACTATCAAGAGGGGCTCTCAAGTGAGTAACTTGATTGCATCGTTGTGCAGAGCTCAAACCTTTGCATACTTTACATTTCATATTTCTTGGTTATTATTTGGCTTTTATGGTGGTGATGAATTAGAGCTTGGTTCATCTTCATGTCAAGCTCTAGTTCATCGAAAACGGTTTTACTTTGGAAAACTTGTTGCGTTTTCGGTGGCAGAAATATTGCCGGTTCAATCGTGAGGAAAGTCCCACACCTTGCCACGTGTGGCGATTTTACTCTATTTATGGGATGCAATATTTCGGAGTGTATTTGTTGGGTTCTTATCATCGCTATCTTTCAACAAAATTGGTCTCACCTCATTCGGAGTTCATTTGCAAAAGTTATAGCACTTCTCGTTTCGGTGTTCTGCTGATCCGGATTATTGGGGCAGGATATTTCGCACTACCGGAATTCCCAGATCGTCCACGAAAACGGCTAAGGAAAGAAGAAAAAGGGTTTTGACTCCAGCCGGAAATTGTGCTCGAAAATTTCCTTCTACCGGAATTTCCGAGTGCACCTAAAAGAGCCCTCAAGAAACGACTAAGGAAAAGTTAGGATTTGGTTCTGACTCCAACCTGAAATTGTGGTCTGAGATTTCTAGGACTCGGATATTCCGGGTAACCGGAATTTCCGAGTCTCACTTAAACCAGAATATCCGAGTTTGTCTGGGCGCAACGGCTATTTTTTCTGGAGGGGTATACCCCTCCCCTTTTTCTTCCTCAGCTAATCCAAAACATCACGACTTTCCCCTCTCCCCTACTCCATTGTTGACCTTGGAAAGCTCACTTCCCTCTCAATCCCTCCATAGATTCTTGCATATTCTTTAGGGAAAGTTGAGAGGAGATCTAGATCTACCATCCTACCGATCCATCTCTCCTCTAAGTGAGGGGAACCTAGTGGATCTAGATCTTGGAGTTCATTTGTGGTTCTTCTCTTTGTTCTTCCTCTCTTCTCCCCCTCCCCATAAGCATTAGTTGCTTTTGGTGGGATTTGAGAGTGAAGGATTTGACTCCTTTGTGGTTTTCTTTGTTCTTCCTCTCTTATTCCCCCATTAACATTTGTTGCTTTGTTGGAATTTGAGAGTGAAGGACTTCATTACTTCGTGTGCTCTTGCCATTGCATTTGCATCGGTTTGAGCCCTCCACGAGGATTCATGGTGGTGATACTTGTTAGCTTGTTACTCTTGAGTCATTGGACCCTATACGCCTTTGTGGCCGGCCTTTTGTGGCCAAGACCTTTTATGGTCACGTGAGAGCTCTCAATTAAGTTGTGGGTGTGTGCCTCAAGACTTGGGAGCCCCCAATTAAGTTGTGGGTGTGTGCCTCAAGATTGTTGTACGGGATTCGATCTCCGCCCCAAAGGGGATCAATAGTGAAAGGTGAACTCGCAACCTTTTGTGGTTGAGTTAATCAGGAGAAGAAGGTGAGTCTTTGTGACGTTGCGGCTAACCTGTTGTGGTTACGCTCACCTCTCCAAACGAGATGTACACCCTTTGGGTGGAACTCGGAAATACATACTCGTCTCCGCGTGCCTCGATTATTTCTATACCCGAGCTCTTTACTTATGCACTTTACATTGTCATAGTCTTCGTGCTTAAAGTCATCTATCTTGCTATCACCTTGCTACTTGTATTGCTTAGCATAATTTTTTGGTGCACATAGGTGAACCTAGTATATTTAGGTTGTATGCTTGTTAAAGTAAAACACTAGTTTTATTTCGCCTTTATCAAGCATACCCAAATATCCGGGTCATTCTTGGACCGTGTATACCCTCCTCGTGCTTCTATGGCGTCGCATCTCTATCTAGATAATTGTTTACAACCACTATACTCCCTGTAGGGTCATGGGTTTCGTGCATAGCCTTACACTCTCCCGTGCTCGTGCCTCCTCCTTGTATCGATCTTCGATGTCTGGGGTACTTCGCTAGTTCTAAGATCGAGAGAGATACAAAAAAGACAAATCCTTGCAATCTTCATGTCACAAGATGTTGCGAGTCTAGGCCTTGGACATTAACCTGTGGGGACTACTCACACATCGCAACTAGATTAACAATACTAAACATTTAGAAGGAACACTTCAAATATTTGATAGTTTTACAATGTTGTCAGTCGTGTAGCAATTGAGATTACAGGTGTTATTGCTAGTGGAGATGGTTATGGCGTGGTGTGGCGACAGAGCATGTGCATGATGGAGATAAAGTAGTGATTAGTAGCCAAGTAGAAGAAATAATCTCTGAAACATGAGAATTCTCAGGTTTAAACAAAGATAAAAAAAGTAAGTGTAAAAATCATCTACTCCCTCCGATCCATATTAATGGACTTAACTTTGTTTAAATATGAATGCATCTAGTTAAGTGTTTACACTAGATACATTCGTATCTAAACAAAGTTAAGTCCATTAATATGGATCGGAGGGAGTATCAATATTGTATTAATAAAAACAACTTAATCTTAAAATTATCGTGCACACATCAACCACACTTTATTTCACTAAGTAGTTTACCCCAGTGATGTGGAACTAGAAAGGCAAAACCGAAGCAGCCCAAGTCTTACTCTCTCCAACCGAATCTCACTGTAAGTTCTACTCCATTTAATACACACATCCCCTCTCATACTAGTTTGATCATAACAAGCATCAAGAACATGGTAATAATATAAATCAAAATATACATAAAAACAAACATGAATACTTGCATAACATAACTCATCTCAGAACATAAAGATGCATCATAAGGATACACAAATATGATCATTCATGTAGGAGAACTCACATGGTTCTAAAATGATTAAAGCACATAGAGATATATGATCGAGATACTGCCACAAAGTCATAGTCCGGAGGTGGACTACTCTAGTTACACTTCGATCTCTTTAATTCTATGTTTCTTCTCGTATTGTATCGGGGAAAAGTACCGATGGGATATATAGGGATGATTTTAGGTCAAGATGGACTCGTAGATAAAAACCCAATAAATATTGCATATACCATGAGTCTTACTATAATACATTTTAAAAGACATGGTTAGATTTCCGACATATCAACATGTTTCTATGATTATATTTCCACAATACTCAAGTATGACATTGTGCAATTTTCTTGCAGATTGGAGTGCATCTATGATTCAAATTAAGCATGCGCATAGGAATAATATCTACATATATATGCATGCATGATGATTAACTTAATATCAATATAAATAATTTAACTTAATATATATATTTTGCATTCTGAATATTCCAAATAAGATAAACCATGTACATGATGTCCATTCAAGAAGTTCAATACAAATTTTTTTTTTTGACAATTTGCCACATTTTATTTGTAAATTTGATCATTTACCACATCCTATGTTACTGACATGTGGTGGTCATAGGGCAGATCAAATATTCCGAGCAACTTTGTACATAGTGTCATGGACTCCAAGATGTCACCCCCACAACACTTTCTACAGTAGACCTAGTGGATGTCATACGATGTGGGCCTCAGTGAGCTATGACCTCCGGGTGCGACTACGGTCGACACACATGGCGTTGGCTTGCATCTGTTGGTGGTTGATGAGGGATTAACTCGACAAGTCACATGATGATGTACCTAGGGTTGTATCAATAAGAAGAGTATATGGGTATTGGCGAATTCGGACGGCTGACGAGCAAGGAGTTGCTCGTCCAATCTGTATTATCAATCTCACAGTAAAGTTACAGGGGTTCCCGGTGAGTTGATATCTCGCTAGGGTTAGGGTATCTTCTATAGCACGTGGTCTCCTCTCCCTCCTGACCCATATATATAGGGATCCAGGTCTCAGAAGTTCGAATACAACTAGAATTACAGGTATTACTTTCCCAAGTCGGTACAAGTAACTCCCTATCTTGCTCCATACTCTTACTACTAAAAGGCCCTTCGTCTTCTTCTTTACACGGGCCAACAACTGGGCTTTACATGAAAACAACCTTTAACACAGCCCTCTGGGGGTACCCATCGGGTATAACCACATCAGTGGTGGTCGGTGAATGCGGCGGGTGTGGCTATCCCGCTCACGGTGGTGGTTTGTCATGCCCGATCTGCCCTTTCGCAGTCGGGCAGGCTAGTGGTGATAATCTGGGCGACGACACTTCCCGTGGACGCGACGGGGAGGCTAGGCGTGGCTGCGTGCGGGGGCTGAGCTCGGTTCCTCAGTTTCGACAGTTTTGACGGTTTGACCATCGAATCGTCATGAATGTGGCCTTGGGGCCGGTGTGTTTCAATTTTTCTATTGTATCAATTTTTGTTCGGTTTCTCTTTTAAACTGGTCAATTCACTTCTTCTATATCAATAAAAGGATAATTTTTTTACCTAGTTTCAAAAAACACGATGATGCAATTGAGCTTGCAATGTACTAGTACATTGTGGTATTTTCAGATGTTTCTACAAGTTCACTGTCACCGGTGATGCATATCACCGATTGTTCCGTGTTGCAATAAAAAATACAAGACCTACCAGGACTAGCCCATGGTGACATTTTTTTCAAAGAAAGAGGCTCCCTCACAAGAATTTCAGAAACTACGCCCCGACGAGGACTCGAACTTGGGTCGGTTAGCTTTGCCACCGCACAGCTAACCATTCGGCCAAAAGGTAACGGGGATGCTCAACACTAGCCGTCGCCGTGGCTGTCATCCATCTGTAACTTGGCTATGTTGTTTTCTTGGTGCAGCCACTGTTCAGACTAGAGGCTGGCTTTAGTTCTATGTGTCCCAATCGCAAGGCCTTATGAAGATATATCTTTTACTGTCAGATTACACTGTTAAAATTAAATAAGCACCGAAGTTCTTGCCAAGTTTATGATCAGATCAGAAGATTGCATTCAGCAGGTTATTGAAGACAAAGAGAGCATACATCTGAACAATATAACCATTTGTGGTGAATTAACTCAACTGGCATCATAGAACTAAACTAAGGCCATTTTGAAGAGCATAAAAAATACTTCAAGTGCAGAGCATGGGACTAATCTTCCCTGGATCTATCTAATCTGGTCCCCAGCAGATGAGGTGCATCACACTCTCATCCTTCTCCGCTCTCCTGGTCTTCTCTGCCGTCGTCTTCGCCGCCGCCTGCATCTCAGCCATGCCGCCCGAGAACCACGGCCAGCGGTGAGGAGTAGGCGCCAGCGATGGCCTAGGCATCGTCGGCGGCTTGGTGGACGCTGGTTGCTCTGCGCGCACGGCGGCCTGCACCACCCTTACGCACACCCTGCTCAGGTAGCCCAGGCTCATCGCCGATGATCAGATCACTTGTTCAAACTGTTGGACCTGCTTCTGCTTCCTGGCACAAATGCCAAAATATTTTGTGATGTGCGCTTGTACGTTACTACTTGTTGGCCAAGAACTTCTCTGCCCAAATACTTATTGGCCAAGAAATCGTTGTATGTGAGGAATTAATCCTTGCCAGACTTAGTTATCTTGCCGATGTCTGCCTTTATTTCCATTTTGAACCATGGTTAGTGGCTGCCAGGACGGACCCGCATATATATACAGTCCTTAAAAAATATAGTTGAACGTATCAAAGTTTTAAATAGCCCGCTATAGCTTTTGGAGAGCCCGCTAACGCTATACACTTTTAACGCTAAATTAAAAACGCCACTAATAGCCCGCTAAATCATGTTATAGCGCTAAATTTTGATTCACTTAGCCCGCTAAACCGCTGCACCATAGAAGTGACACAAGTTAATATCAAAAAGTATCCATCTAGTTTATTATTCCTTCATGTTTTTACTGTAGGTATGGTGCATTGATGCAGGACTTAGCGATTAAGCTGGAATTTCTAATCAATGCTTGGTTTTTAGATATTCTTGAATGTGTAGATCAATTATATGTGATATATAATAATATAATATACGATGCTTGATTCTAGACTTATTTTTCATAATTTTTCATTATATAAGAAAAACGCTAAACGGGGTTTAGATTCTATCGGAGGTGTCGCTATATGGAATAGCCCGCTATTTAAACTTTATAAAGTACACACTCTGCTGAGAAACACTAAAAGGTTAACACATTTTACGTTTGGCATCTCACGTACACAGTACACTTGTTATATAAATATCATGTAAATTCCAATAGTACATCTATTTCATAAACTGGTTCAAGGCCATACCATTTGATTTGATCCGATAAAAAATGCGGATTCTATATGGTGAAGTGAGCTGGATAACCGACTTGCTATTGGAGTCTCGACAACTATAAAAAGTGCAGCTGTGTCGCAAAGTCACAAATTTAGGAAGCTGTGGTGGAATTTACTGCCTTGTTTGTTTTCTCACTGGTTGACATGTATGTGCAATGCACGTTTTTACCAGGACAATTTTCATGTAGAAAAAGACCATACATGGTTTATGGGGACTAATTTTCTTGTTACAAGTCAATAGGAGCACAAATAATTCAACAATGTGGTACCATAACTTATCGTCGAAAACTCGTGGCAGTATGTATCAAGTGTACATTCTGAGGTATTTTGTGGGTAATGCAATGCCAACGGAATTACGAACAAATTGCCAAGTGATCACTTTCCAGCGATGTAGTGAAGCATGGAATATACCTATTAAATATTTTTATTCAATTACTAAGAATTTTTTTTTTATATAAAATGTGTCTTCTTATCAGAGGGAATGAGATATTTTCACTACCGTGTGCCCGACATTAGTACTACAGAACTGAAAATCCCACTATCTGGAATCTTTTTTTTTCTTAAATGCGTATCTCCTCTCATCTCAGGAACTAATCATCAGAATCGTAGCTGCCTGTCCCTGCGCGAAGAGCCATATATTGGGCATAGGGCTGGGGCTGGTATTTTTTTCCCATTGACCTCGCGATGACTGTTTTGGGAACGATTTGTTTGAATTGTTTGTATGTATATGATCCGAATCAAACACAATAAAGCTGAAGTTGGAAAAAACTATTGGACCAGTCAAAGTTGTTTGGTGCTCGACATCTGGACGATCTAGAACGTTGATTGACAATATAACGGTGTAGATTTAATGTATCTCGATAAGTTTGCTCTTTTAATAGTAAGTGTAGATAACAATAAATCAAAGTCGAATAGGAGTTTTTAGTTTGTTTTGGCAATGATGAAAATTGCACTAAACGACGTGCTACAAAAATCAAGACAGTTTCATCTCCAACAGGAAACCACTAAATTAAATCTTTGATACGTCTAAAGAAACAGCGCTACATCTTAATCTGCAGGCCTTAATTTCTACAACAATCTTAAGAAATGTCCTACTAACTGAAACTTCTGAAATAAAAAAATCCAATTAACAAAGATTAAAAAAAACTCTGCGACATACGGTGCCTGGAGGGTTAGCCAAACTGTTCTTCTGACTTGAGTCTGTGACTAGCTACATCTGACTGACGGACACACAGGGCGAGCTAGACGCCGTGCATTCTTCGGTTGCTGCCGCCTTCGCGTCCGGCGGGGACGTACTTGCTCCAGAACCAGTGTCTGCTCCAGACGAGGTTCATCTCGTCGATGGGCACCCCCTTGGTCTCAGGCAGGAAGAGCGCGATGAATGTGGTCATCACCACCATCCACGCCGCGAAGAAGTAGAAGAGGCCGAACTTGAGATGGCAGAGCATGGTGAGGAACGCCTGCCCGATGATGAAGGTGAGCATCATGTTGACGCACACGGCGATGCTCTGCCCGGCCGACCTGATCTCCAGCGAGAACACCTCGCTGGGCACGAGCCAACCAAGTGGACCCCACGACCAGGCGAAGCCGGCGACGTAGAGGCAGATGAAGATGACGAGCAGCAGGGCGTAGGACCTGGACATCTCGCCGACGCCCGTGGTGCCGAACTGCAGCGCGATCAGCGTGCCCACCACCACCTGGGACACGAACATCTGCGTGCCGCCCTGGAGGAACAGGGCGCGGCGGCCGAGCCGGTCGACGGAGACGATGGAGACGATGGTGGCGAACATGTTGACGAGGCCCGTGATGACGGCGGACATGAGGGACGCATCCCCGCCGAAGCCGATGGTAAGGAACAGCACGGGCGCGTAGAACATGATGACGTTGATCCCCGTGAGCTGCTGGAAGGCGGGGATGAGCACGGCGATGGTGAGCTGGGGCCGGTACTTGGGCTCGAAGATGTTCCTCCACGGGTGCTCGATGGACTTGGCCTCCTCGCTGGCAGCGACCATGTCGTCGTACTCGTCGTGCACGTCGGAGGTGCCCCGGACCTTGACCAGCACCTTCTTGGCCTCGGCGGTGTATCCCCGGGCGATGAGGGAGTTGGGGGTGTCGGGAAGTGCCAGCGCGCCGACCGTGATGATGAGGGCCGGGACGCCGGCAAGGCCGAGGCCGACGCGCCAGCCCCAGCCGCCCTCGATGCTGACGGTGGCGTAGTTGATGAGGTTGGCGGAAAGGATGCCGATGGTGGTCATGAGCTGGAATCCAATGTTGAGCATGCCGCGGAGGTTAGCGGCAGTGGCGGAGCCAGGAATTGAGACGAGGGGGGGCGAACAGTAAAAATGTGCCACCGGTGATTTTTTTTGGAAAACACATGTAATCCACAATTGTACGGAAGCATAAGTACGAACTGGCTACAAAGAACACAAAAAAATATATACAAAATAGTGCTACATTTTAATAAGAAGATAGTACCATTAAGTTGAATCCATGTTGACAAGGCGAAAGTCTTGAGGAAGATGACCTCTACGATCATTGTAGGAATGGAAACGCAACATAATCATCTTGCCATCAATTTTTGTAAATACCTCTTTTTATCTATGATTTTATCTCTGATTTTAGTGGTACCATATTCAGGAATTGGTCTCCGAACTCTAGGATCAGCAACGACATTTGCTATATTAAAGATTTCAGCAGCATTTTCTTTTTGAGTATCCTGCAACACAGAAATCGAAATCGAACATCTCCTACATGGCTACACACTGCTGGTCACGAGACAACAGACATCAACATCATAATTAAAATCTGAAATCAAAAGGGGAAAGTAACCTGGCGTAACCTCTTGAGGTTTCTGGAGATGACTGCCTCCTCTTCTTGTCGAGCTAGAACCAAGGCTGCATCAGCTTCGTCCTCCTCGACCTGCATCTCTATCCACTCGGCTTTTTCGTCGGAATCTATCAAATCCAGCCCCCTGAGATTGGCCGCCAGGAGATGAACGAGAAAAACTAGCCAGGAGATGAGCGCGGGAGGTGGGAGACTGAGGGCCGGCCGGGCGGGGCGCGGCCGTGGGCGGCGTGGTGGGCGGCGCTGAATCCTGGAGCCAGGCCGAGGCCGAGGCGAACGAACCGCGGGGGGCGGTTGGCGGCGGATCGAGCAGAGCAGGAAGCAGCGAGGAACTGGTGGCGGCGTACCGAGTAGTGAGCAGCGACGAGCGGCCGGCGGCGGATTGAGCAGGAGTTGTGCCGGGCGGAGGTGCAAAGCGAGCTGCGAGGCGAGGGGAATCAAATCCGGAGGGGAACGACTGATTCGCCGAGCGACCTAGGCACCTAGCGCGTCTGGTCAAGCGTCTGAGCGAATCGGTAAGTTTTTTTTTACGCCTACTAACCTATATACATGAATACGCATACATATACTTAAAAAAACTACCGGAGCGGAGGGGGGGGCGGCCGCCCCACCTCGCCCCCCTGGTGGCGCCGCCCCTGGTTAGCGGGGGCCATCTCGGAGAGATAGAGCGGGACGGACTGGTTGGCGAAGCCGACCCCAACGCCGAGGAGGATGCGGCCGAGGATGAGAATCATCAGGTTCGTGGCGGCGCCGTTGAGGGCGGAGCCGGCGAGGAAGGTGATGCCGCCGCAGAACATGGACCACTTGCGGCCAAAGATGCGCGTGACGGAGGCGGCCACGAAGGACGTCGCGAGCGCCGCAAGGTAGAGCGACGATGTGAAGAGCGTCAGCAGCTGGCTGTTGAACTTGCAGTACTGGTTCGTGTCCTTGTTCGCCTTCGCCTGGGTGTACACCGAAGGGAAGAACTCGCTGAGGAACGAGTCCATGGACGTCACGCCGCCTTCAGGACAATGTCATTCGAATTTCAGTTTGTGATCATGAACCAATTCAATTTCATTTTTCATTTCGTTGTAAGAAAACACACAGTCATACCGGAGATGCCGATGTCGTAGCCAAAGATGAGCCCGCCGGAGGAGGCGACGAGGCAGGAGAAGAAGACGAAAGCCGTCATGTGGCCGGGGTAGATCTTGCCCCCGGAGGAGCTTATCACCACGCCGCCCGCCATCGCTGCGGTTCCGGCGAGACAACGGCGACCTGACTGATGGAAGAGGTCCGACGATCGGGGGAGAAGGAGAGGAGAGGAGAGGAGGTGTCTAGCCCCGTTCTACAGGAGTAACAGCCCAGCCCGACGGCATTTGCCGTCGGGCTTATGACGGAAACCCTCGGCCTAAGTGAGTCCGACGGCCACCGTCGGCCTAAGGCCGTCGGGCGGTGATCCATCGGGCTCACGCCGTGGCCGTTGGGCTCGCAAATGCCGTCGGGCTAGTGCGCGACGCCGACGGTGCTTTTAGGTCGTCGGTGTTAAAATACCCTCGGTGCAGAAACACGTAACGGCGCTCCGGCCGTCACGACACACGCGTCAGCTGCTGGAGCTGCACGTCGAGCACAGGCCATACGGTGAGCCCGACGGCATTGCCGTCGGCCTCACCATTGCGTTACTACGCCGACGGCAAATGCCGTCGGGCTCACCACGCTCTGATAAATGCCACCAGCTCTACGCCGACGGCATTGCCATCGGGCTAGATTGGCAGGGCATATATTTTTTGGGCATATTTCAAATATAATTTTGCCACATTTAAATACAGGATATCGTAGCACAAAACATTCAAACAACATAGCACAAATGATCACAAACATGTTGCGAACTACCATACACACAAACATCATCCATATCCAAATGAACTCTTCATACACAAACATCATTCACACAACATATCACACGTCCTAACATGACAAGCTCGGAAACAATTATCCACATGTTCCTACACGGATGAACTACAAGTTCACGAAGCGACATCTCCGAAGGAACTCTCCACTCCACAAGAGCATCATCACTACAAGATGAAAAAGAAACTCCGAGATTAGCATGCGAAATCTAACAAGTCTCAATTTTTAAATAGCATGCCAAATATAACAAGTTTTATGTCTAACATCAGAGTTTTTCATGAACTAACCGGGTTTGGCGATTGTCGACGCATCTCGCGGCTCTCGTGGTGGGGTGATCGACGCAGCGAGGTAGAAGCACCCGGGTTAGGACCTTGTGAGTGAACCGGAGTGGCCATGGGTGAGGCAGAAGCTCGAGCAAACGGAGCCATTGCCCGTGAAGAAGACGATCCCTACATGTTTGAACAAAATATGACTAAGTGTAAATATCTAGATGTACAAAAAATGACTTAGTGAAGCTTTGGTGAAGTACTAACAGGAGTCGCCTGGGTGTAGTGTGCGACGAAATCGGCGTAGCACGGCCGTGGAGGGTACGGCGGTGGTGGCGGAACCGGTACTGGCTCGGGTAGTGGAGTACCCTCTCTCATTGCCGTACTAAGCGCCTGCAAGTGAGTTTAGATGTCATGCATCATGAAGTACAAACTCGGACAATGAAATTTATTGGCTAGGATTGGATGGACCACAACTCACCGTCATATAGGCAAACTGATGCGACTGCTGAGCTTGATACACAGCCGCCAAATGATCCTGCATCTGCTGCATCCAAGCATCCTGAGCCTCTTGCCAGGCGTGTTCCATTTCCTTAAATATGACATAGTGAATCTCATGAGCATACCCATATATCAATGGGAACTAAGAATGAAGAAGAAAAATGAGAGAAAGCTTACATGGTCCACAGCATGGGCGGCTCTAGCACGCGGTGCACGAGGTGGAACAGAAACACCCGTGATTGATTTGACACGTGTGTAGTTGGTGGTAGGCTCGATCACCGTGTCAAATGTGCCGTAGCGGCCATGTGGCCTTCCATGTCCTGCGAGAATCACGACCCTCTCGTCGACTGGCTCCTTAACAGGGTCAGAATCCGGTCCATTCAGCTCCTTGTACCTGATGGCATTCATAACAAGTAAACAATTAGTAAGTACAAATTATTTCTTGCTTGCATTTAGTAAACATGATCTTGAAAAATAAACCTGGTCTTGTACTCCTCAAGGTTGTCAGTGGTTGTGCCATAGTATTGATCATCGCCGTCCTTGACCACCTTCTTCTTATGAGCCAATTGCCGCACTTCAAACTCTCTCATGTCCCGCCCTTCATTAGCGGTCATCTAAAATACATACAACAAATGGTATGCATTAAAAAGGAAACACTGCCAGGGAAAACGAGTAGGTTGTTCTATATATATACCTGATGATCCTTGTAATGGTAGAAGTGTCGGTTCCCTTGACAGTGAGTTCCCTCATGACCGCGATTGAGACTGTTCTGAATGCTCTTGGCCTTGAAATCTAGATCTTTCCCGGTCCACATGTCCACCAGTTTCTCCCAGCCATCCTTCTTTCCCAGAGCCCACTTTGGACAAATCTTAAGATGAAAACATCTCAAGTCAACATCTCAAGTGAAGAACAAATAATGCACTTTACGATGGACATGGAATAAAAAGAAAATTTCATTACCGCCACGAAATCCTCGTGGGACATCTTCTCACCAAGTTTGAGCTCAAGGATTTTCTTCTTGTTGTATCTCGTGCCTTTCTCGGCATAGAACTGAGCGATAGCTGTAATTTTAACATCATACCACATCTGGCGTAACTTGATCCTCACCATCGTAAAGAAGACCTCGTGGCTCTTGTGCTCGTGCTCGGGAGGCACGCGATAGAACTCCTACAATCATGTAGACAATCTTATTATGGTGATAATCACAAGTTAACAAAACTATGGTTAACTATGGTTGAGAATCATAAGTAAACAAAACACCATAGAATAGTTCTTACCCAGAACTTGTGAACCACAACCTCTGCACAGCTAGGCTTAAAACCCTCACCCTCCACAGTCTCCATGTAGCCGGAGCCCTGAGCGGCCTCGTAGTCCTCCCACCTCATGGCTAACTTCTTCAGAGAATTTGGATCCTCAGGATTCTCCTTGTAGAGGCCTGGCCAATGCCTCTTCAGAAGGCCCACAAGTACACCACCTGGAAGATTTCCCGAACTGGTGATGAGTTGAAAATTGCTGCACATGAAAGGACAATATTAGTATACAAGGAGAGTTAGCCACATACTTATATGATCAAAAGATAGCCACTTACTTTCTGTTGACCGGCTTAATAAGAATTTTGCCCTCTTGAGATCTTGATCTTCTTGGAAGATTCTTTATTCCTCGAGTCCACAAGGGCCCAAGCTCCTCCCCCTCGTGCTGCAAATTAAAATTAAAATGCAAATTAGAGTTCAAATAAAATGTAAGTGAACAAAACTAAGTGGTAGGAATAGGAGAAAATAGCGTACATCCTCCTACTCCTCCTCCTCAGCGTGCTGCTCCAGGTCCTCGTCAACGGGCTGCTCCGGGTCCTCATCAACGGGCTGCTCCAAGTACACCCCAAAGTATTGCTGCTCGACGTACTGCTGCTGAGGCTGCTCCACCCTAAAGTATTGCTGCTGAGGCTCCTCCCCCTCGAAGTACTGATGCTGAGGCTCCTGCACCACGAAGTGCTGCTGCTCCACCTCCCTGTCCTCCGAGTGGGTTGCTGCGGAGGGTACCTAAATAAAATAGCACTTAGTGAGTATGAGCATGATAGTAGACAGTAGGCATGATAGCAATTACCTCACTGAAGTAAGACGTCGAAGGTGTCATCATCCGTGAAGATGAAACCTCCGACAAAGGTCTAGTCCTCGAGCCTCGTCCTCGTCCTCGAGCTCGCGGTGCAGGTCGCCCTCGAGGCTCGTCCTCGTCCTCGACCTCAACTGTGGTCTCCCTCGAGGCTCGTCCTCGACCTCTAGTGGGGTGACCCCCGCCTCGTCCTCTAGGGGGTAGGCCCCCGCCTCGTCCTCTAGGGGGTTGACCCCCGCCTCGTCCATCATCCTCGTCGTCACTCTCCCCTAAGCGTTTAGGGGGCTTTCGCAAACGACAAATGTTCCTAAGCATGGATGCCGCGGAATTCTTGCTCATGGTTTAGTCACCTGCATTGAGAACATGTAAAATGTTAGTAAGCAGAAATTACAATTTAATGCGAAAATAAGCAAAAGAAAGCATTGAGAACTCGAAAATAAGCTAAAGTAAGCATTGAGAACATTGATGAAAAAATAAGACGTAGTAAGCAAGTTGGAAATAAAACATAAAAGACGCTCACCAAGTTTTGGGTTGTGTTCGGGTCTAATCATCATCAGGGGCACTATCACTATCACGTGAGTAGTAGGGTATGCCATCGAACGGTGGAGGCTCATCCTCATCACTTTCACTATCTAGATGTAACTTGCTGAGCATATCTATGTCCTTTACATTCACAACTACCTCACCTCTTCCATGTCTTTCACTATCATCGACTTCATCAAGACCACCCATAAGGACATCAAAGTCACCGCCATCCTCTTCCTCCTGGTAGAAATCTCCCTCGTATGTGATGGGGTTTATATTGTTGTAATCGTCCACGTTTGGCATGGGTAGCTTACCACGTGGCGATACCTTGAACACAACTTCCCAACCCTGTAGTTCCTCGTTCTGGCATGGGTATGGTAGATAATAAACTTGTGTTGCCTGGTTATACACAACAAATACATCGGACCCGCTATAGGTGGTTGAAGGCCTCACTTCCACTAAACCAATGGAAGGGGTACTTTTTAGTCCAACCACTGGGTCGAACCAATGGCATTTGAACACAACAAGAGTGAGAGGATGGGCCCCTTTATCGAATTTCACCTCATATATGTTCTGTAACCTTCCATAGTACTCATCCTCATTTCGACCTCCGGTAAACAGTCCAGTATTTACTGTTTTCGCATTTGGCCGAGTATTTTGGTGTTTCTCGGTATGGAAACGATACCCATTCACATCATACTTTTCATAAGTCGCCACCTTAGGGTCAAAACCCTGCGAAACCCATCTCAATTCATCTGTCATAGATGTTTTCTGTTCATTTCCCTACAAGTTTAGTCAAAATTGTTAGTTTCGTGTTTACATAAACTACAATAGACAAGGGGGTGAGTTAGAAATTACTTTTTCCATGAACCAAGCCACAAATTTTTGCCTTCTGGGGGCACCCTTCCTTAAAAGAGTATTAAATTCCGATACAGTAGGATTTTCTATTCCCAACCACTCCTCATCCAGAAATTGAGGCACGAATGTATCCTCTACTTCATCTATGTTCATCAACACATAGAGCATGATGTCCTCCCACTCCTGCTCCGTCACAGTGTAAATATGTTGACCACCAGACTTACCGCCTTGGCCTTGGAAGAGATGAAGCTTGGGTTATCGGTATTGTACCGAGAGAGCGGATTATGCATATTGGGAACATCTTCAGGATAGTATGTTGTAGATACATCTGACACCTCCTCGATGATATATGCCTCGGCTATGCATGCTTCAGTCTGATTTTTGTTTCCACATTTGGTTCGCATATTCTTAAATATTCTCTCTATACAAAACTGCCAACGGTTCTGAACCGGTCCCCCCAATAATGCCTCGTTAGGTAGATGCAATATGAGATGTACCATCGGAGTAAACATGCCTGGCGGAAATATAATCTCTAACTTGCATATCAACTCTGGGACTTTCTCATGAAGTCTTTTCATCATTTCCGGACATATTTCTTTGGCACACAGCGTGCGGAAGAAATGGCTCAACTCCGCAAGTGGCCGCCAAACACGATCAGGGAGATAGCCTTGAAGCATCACCGGCATTATTCGCTCAATCCATATGTGATAGTCATGACTCTTAAGCCCGTTGACTCTGCCCGTTGTTAAATTGACTTTGTTACTCATGTTAGAACAATAACCATCTTGGAACTTCACATTGTGTTTGAGCCAATTGAATGCCTCCTTCTTTTGGGCAGCTAGAAGGCAGAAGTCAGCATTTGGCTTGACCCAATTTCTTCGATTGCCCTCAGGACGCTGCATGTTTAGTTTTATTCTGTCACAAAGCCTCTCTTGATCGACCCTAGCCTTCACATTGTCCTTCGTCTTCTCAGGAATGTCTAGGGTTGTGTGAAAGACGGACTCTGCGACATTCTTTTCGGTGTGCATCACATCGATGTTATGAGGAAGTTTGAGGTCCTTGTAATAGGGGAGTTGCGTCAAACCTGGTATGTGAGTCCAGTTGTGCGTCTCACCATATCCAATAAAACCTTTGCCTTTGGTCTTAGGCTTTAGAGCACGTAGCTCCGCATCAACAACTTTACCATCAAACGTTGGTATCTTGTTTACTTCACTGACAACTTTGTCTTTCAAGAAGTGTTTTTTGTCCTCTCCGAATCTATGACCTTCTTCGAGGAACTGTCGATGCTTGTCAAAGGCGGAATACTTGCCACCCTTCTTCAGCCATTGATACACAACTAGTGGTTATATCACAGAAACATTGATAGTTCTAGAAAATACCACCTCTTCCGATGATTAGTCGTAGCGACCGTTTTGATCGTTTTTAAGAAAAAATGTAATAAAGTGATAAACACCTCAAAAAATCAAATCCTTTGGCATGGGCTCCTTATATGTGTACTAGTTGCTAGGAAAAATGATAAACTTGATTTTTGCCTACATTTGCAAAAAAAGTCTTCACAAAAAGGTCTATCATGTATGAACATCTAGAAGTTTCAAGCCAAATGACCAAGTTATGGTCATTTCGACGACATAGTTTGTGATAAAGATCTCATACTCCACACATAGGTGCATATTGGTATATTAAACAACCATGACAAAGGGATTCTTCAAATTATTTTCATAAATATCATTTTCCTTTTTTTGAGTGCAAAAAATGAGGTTTTTTGTGAAGTGAGTACAGAAAATATGATTCCAAATGGCACCCAACTATTTTTCACTAAGAGTGGTGCACATATGATGGATGATCCCCAAGTATGAGTTTTTTCTTACAATTCTAACTAATTTCCCCTAGTTAATTGAGTTTATGTTGATTTATCGAAAGTAATTCAAATTTGAACTACAACTATTTGATAGTTTGGTCTGAAACTTTTGGAAAAATCATTTTAAGGTACACAACTAGTGGTTATATCACAGAAACATTGATAGTTCTAGAAAATATCACCTCTTCCGATGATTAGTCGTAGCGACCGTTTTGATCGTTTTTAATAAAAAATGTAATAAAGTGATAAACACCTCAAAAAATCAAATCCTTTGGCATGGGCTCCTTATATGTGTACTAGTTGCTAGGAAAAATGATAAACACCTCAAAAAATCAAATCCTTGAACATCTAGAAGTTTCAAGCCAAATGACCAAGTTATGGTCATTTCAAGCCAAGCCAAATGACCGTGGCAAGACAACTCTGATGATCTACAACCGTCCGACAAGACATCTCTGATGATATGCAACCGTTTGAAACGGTCGCAGATCATCAGAGACGTCTTGCCGCTGGTTGCCCAGAGATGCCTCTGTCGAGGGGAGGGTTCACCTTCAGCCTTCACTGAGTGCTCTCTGCTACCCGTGTGCTGCCAAAATGAACTACAATGAGTAGACACTGAGTGCTGAACATGTCCGGGAGGGGGGATATATATAAGGTACGTGTGCTTCTTTAGTCCCGGTTGGTAACAACAACCGAGTCATGTGGGTCACGAAGTGGTCGTCATACTGCTGATCCAACAGCTCAGAATCTCTCAAAAGAAACACACCTCAGATCCAACGTCTCACAAGCACTAGAAAGAAACACACGATCCATGTGCTTCTTTAGTCTCGGTTGGTAACACCAACCGGGACTAAAGAAGCACATGGATCGTGTGTTTCTTTAAAGCACTTGTGAGCCGTTGGATGAAGAGATGTGTTTCTTTTGAGAGATTCTGACCTGTTGGATGGGCACTATCATGACCAGTTCGTGAGTCACATGACCCTATATATAGCCCCCTCTTGAACATGTTCGGCAGTCATTGTCTCCTCATTCTACTTCATCGACAGAATACAAAGCATTCGGATTCCCTGCATACGTCCAACGGTGCATTTCATATGCAGGCACTCACGAGCCACCGTTGGGCTGTATGCAGGTGAAATCGTGTGTTTTGTTCCATGCATCTACAAAATACTTCAGTTCACTTGTTCTTCTGATACAAAGCATTCGGATATTACACATCAACAATAATATCCCTCTCTAGTGTTTACTTGTTCTTCCGATTGCGCCGTAACCACGGACAATCTTCTTCATTTAACTTGATACTTGGATCAGTGTTGACTTTAAAGGGCGGAATGTCATGAAACTTATCGTAATCTTCTGACATGTCTGTCTTGTCCTCCACTCCCACAATGACTCTTTTCCCTGAAAGAACTATGTGGCGCTTTGGCTCATCGTATGATGTACTCGCTTGCTTATCTTTTCTTTTTTTCGGTAGGGTAGACATGTCTTTCACATAGAAAACCTGAGCACCTTCACTGGCTAGGACGAATGGTTCATTCTCGTACGAAAGATTGTTGAGATCCACTGTAGTCATTCCGTATCGTGGGTCTACCTCTACCCCGCCTCGTAGGTTGAACCATTTGCACTTGAACAAAGGGACCTTAAAAGTAGGTCCATAGTCAAGTTCCCATATCTCCTCTATGTAACCATAATATGTGTCCTTTGTCCCGTTGCAGTTTGTTGCATCAAAGCGTACTCCACTGTTTTGGTTGGTGCTCTTTTTATCTTGTTTGGCTGTGTAAAATATATTTCCATTTATCTCGTACCTTTGAAAAGTCAATATAGTTGAAGCTGGTGATGTGGCCAACAAGTATAGCTGTTCTTCAACATTGGTGTCATTAATGAGACGTCTTTTTAACCAACTGCTGAAAGTCTTCATGTGTTCTCCATCAATACAATCTTCAGATTTCTCCGGGTACTTGGAGCGTAAAACATTCTTGTGTTCCTCGACATACGGACCCACCAAACTGGAATTATGTAGAATGGTGTCGTGTGCTTGAGTGAAAGAATCCCCGTCTTGACATATTGTTGCTTTCTTTCCAAGGGTGCCTTTTCCATGCAGTCTCCCCTCATGACGTGATTCAGGAACACCGATCGGCTTCAGATCAGGAATAAAATCTACACAAAACTCAATGACCTCCTCTGTTCCATAACCCTTGACGATGCTTCCATCTGGCCTAGCCCGGTTATGCACATATTTTTTTAAGACTCCCATGAACCTCTCAAAGGGGAACATGTTGTGTAAAAATACAGGACCGAGAACAGAAATCTCTTCGACTAGGTGGACTACAAGGTGCGTCATAATATTGAAGAAGGTTGGTGGGAACACCAACTCGAAACTGACAAGACATTGGACCACATCCTTCTCTAAATTTTTTAGAGTTAGTGGATTGATGACCTTCTGAGAAATTGCATTGAGAAATGCACATAGCTTCACAATGGGTTCTCGAACATTTTCCGGTAGAAGCCCTCTCAATGCAACCGGAAGTAATTGTGTCATAATCACGTGACAGTCATGAGACTTTAGATTCTGAAATTTTTGCTCTGCCATGTTTATTATTCCTTTTATATTTGATGAGAAGCCAGATGGAACCTTCATACTGCGAAGGCACTCAAAAAATATTTTCTTCTCTTCTTTAGTAAGAGCGTAGCTTGCAGGACCTGGCTGATTCTCTGAATGAGTATCGTCTCGATGCATCTCTTTGCTCATACGTTGATGGGTCTGCCTTCCTTTCGGTGTACCTTTTTTTGACTTCCCATCTTTTGACTTCCCATACACGCCTAAGAAGTTTAGCAAATTGCAACAAATGTTCTCTGTCACGTGCATCACGTCGATTGCAGAGTGAATCTCTAGCATTATCCAATATGGCAGCTCCCAAAATATAGATTTCTTCTTCCACATGGGTGCGTGGTTGTTTGCGTCATTCGGAACAGTGAGACCGCCAGGACCCTTTCCAAAGATTACATTTAAATCCTTGACCATATCATGTATAGCAGAACTAGAAGGGCGAGTAGGCCTCGGCCGATGATCTGCCTCACATTTGTAATGCTTGCCTTTCTTCCTTAACGGATGCTTGGGTACAAGAAACCGACGATGACCTAGGTACACATTCTTGTTACCTAAATGTATACTATCAGTCTCAGCTAAACAGTGCATGCATGCATTGTATCCCTTGTTTGACTGTCCTGAAATGTTGCCTAGAGCAGGCCAATCATTGATGGTTACAAAAAGCAAAGCTCGTAGATCAAATTCCTCCAGTTTGTGCTCATCCCACACACGTACACCTTCCTCACACCACAACTGCAAAAGTTCTTCAACTAATGGCCTGAGGTACACATCAATGTCGTTGGCAGGTTGCTTCGGGCCTTGAATGAGCACGGGCATCATAATGTACTTCCGCTTCATGCACAGCCAAGGAGGAAGGTTATAGATACATAGAGTCACGGGCCAAGTGCTGTGACTGGAGCTCTGCTCTCCAAAAGGATTAAAGCCATCTGTACTTAGGCCAAATCTTAAGTTCCTTGCGTCATCTGAAAATGTCGGGAACTCTCTATCAATTTTTCTCCACTGGGACCCATCCGCGGGGTGTCTCAACATCAAGTCTTTTTACGATCTTCTTTGTGCCAACGCAACAACTTGGCATGCTCTCAATTGCTGAACAAACGTTTCAACCGTGGTATTATAGGAGCATACCACATCACCTTTGCAGGAATCCTCTTCCTGGGGCGCGGCTCGCCATCAACATCACCAGGGTCATCTCGCCCGATCTTATACCGCAAAGCACCGCATACAGGACATGCATTCAATTTTTCGTGCTCACCGCGGTAGAGGATGCAGTCATTAATGCAAGCGTGTATCTTATGCACCTCTAATCCTAGAGGGCATACCACCTTCTTTGCTTCATACGTACTAGACGGCAATTCGTTATCCTTTGGAAGCATCTTCTTAACTATTTTTAACAAATTTTCAAATCCCTTGTCAGAAGTACCATTCTCTGCCTTCCATTGCAACAATTCAAGTGTGGTACCTAGCTTTTTCTGGTCATTTTGACAAGTTGGGTACAACAATTTGGCGTGATAAGCTAACATACGCTCCAACTTCAACCTTTCGTTTTCACTTCCACAGTCCATTTGTGCATCACGAATGGCCCGGCGAAGATCATCGTCGGGCTCATCAATAATGGGATCTTCTTCAGTTTCGTCTTCTCCCATTGTAGTATCACTGAACTAAGGATACTTGTCATTATCCTCCTCTTCTTCATTTTCTTCCATGATAACCCCTTGTTTCTCCGTGCTTGGTCCAACAATAATAACCAGGCATAAAACCATTATGCAAGAGGTGTGAGTGAATGACTTTTGAGGTAGAGTGATCACTCATATTCTTGCAGGCACTACATGGACAACGAATAAAACCGTTCTTCGGCTTGTTTGCCTCAGCCATATGGAGAAAATTATGCATGCCATCAATGAACTCAGGACAACATCGGTCACCGTACATCCATTGTCGGTTCATCTGTATTACATAAAAGTATATCGAACCCCATTATTACACTACTGTCATAAATAATATGTAAGAGCAAATTAATTAATACAATGTCATCCATTAAAATAAGAGTAGAGTATTGACAAGCGGTAATACATAGTTCTCATAAAACATACATTAACTGAAACAAATATAAAAATTATCTAAAGAATTTAAATCCAACAACAAATGCGATCAAAATCGCAACTAAGGTAAATACTGAACCCACAGCATAATGATACCAAGCCTCCCGATTAATGGCATGTTTTCTAATCCTTTTTATCTTCAAGCGCATTGCATCCATCTTGATCTCGTTACCATCGACCACGTCGGCAAGTTTGAGCTCTAATTTCATCTTATCTTCTAAGCATTGAAGATAAAGAGCTTCACTTCTTTTCAATTTTGCTTTCAAATCATTGTTTTCTTTATCCAAAAACTCGACAATAGGGTCAGGTTCAATTTCTGGTTCAACTACCTCCTAGATAAAAATAATTCTATGTCAAGTTGGTCGCCATAATTGCCAGAAACATAGAATGAAATAAATAGTTTTGAAAATATACCACATCCGAATCATAGACCGGACGAGGACCGACGGGGACTAAAGGTCTCTGGCGCTGGGGCCCGCCTCTGCTGCCGCATGCGGTGAACCTTTAGTCCCGGTTCGTAACACGAACCGGGACTAAAAGTCCCTCACAAATCCAGCGGTGTGGCTCTCACCCCTTTAGTCTGGGTTCAAAAAATGAACCGAGACTAAAGGGGTGAACCAAAGGCTCGTTTTCTACTAGTGCTACTCCCGGTGGAGAAAAGTCTGAACCGTAGATCTACCCCTCTAAACGGCGCCGGGAGGGGGTAGACGCATGGATTTTTTTGCTTGGATGTGTTAGGTTGGAATATTGGACCATAAAAAACAAACATTTCATGTGTTCCATCGCACGATTCTATGCCCGACACCCGAAACAAGGGTTTTCACCTCTAAGTGCAAGAACTTACAACGGAGAAAGAGGGGTCAGTGAAGCGGGTCGCACCTCGAAGATGTATCTTGGTTCCCACAAACTACCAACACACTAGTATACATATATTAGGGGTCTATGCAAGTCTTGATGAGGTCTTGACCCTCCGGACCCACTCTACGGCGAAACCCTACTCCCGCTGGAGTAAAGTCTGACACGTCGATCTACCCCTCTAAATGGCGCCGGGAGGGGGTAGACGCATGGATTTTTTTGCTTGGATGTGTTAGGTTGGTATATTGGACCATAAAAAACAAACATTTCATGTGTTCCGTCGCACGATTCTATGCCCGACACCCGAAACGGGGGTTTTCACCACTAATTGCAAGAACTTACTACGGAGAAAGAGGGGTCAGTGAAGCGGGTCGCACCTCGGAGATGTATCTTGGTTCCCACAAACTACCAACACACTAGTATAAATATATTAGGGGTCTATGCAAGTCTTTATGGGGTCTTGACCCTCCGGACCCACTCTACGGCGAAACCCTACTCCCGCTGGAGAAAAGTCTGAACCGTAGATCTACCCCTCTAAACGGCGCCGGGAGGGGGTAGACGCATGGATTTTTTTGCTTGGATGTGTTAGGTTGGTACATTGGACCATAAAAAACAAACATTTCATGTGTTCTGTCGCACGGTTCCATGCCCGGCACCCGAAACGGGGGTTTTCACCTCTAAGTGCAAGAACTTACTACGGAGAAAGAGGGGTCAGTGAAGCGGGTCGCACCTCGGAGATGTATCTTGGTTCCCACAAACTACCAACACACTAGTATACATATATTAGGGGTCTATTCAAGTCTTGATGGGGTCTTGACCCTCCGGACCCACTCTACGGCGAAACCGTACTCCCGCTGGAAATAAGTCTGAACCGTAGATCTACCCCTCTAAACGGCGCCGGGAGGGGGTAGACGCATGGATTTTTTTGCTTGGATGTGTTAGGTTGGTATATTGGACCATAAAAAACAAACATTTCATGTGTTTCGTCGCACGGTTCCATGCCCGGCACCCGAAACGGGGGTTTTCACCTCTATGTGCAAGAACTTACTACGGAGAAAGAGGGGTCCGTGAAGCGGGTCGCACCTCGGAGATGTATCTTGGTTCCAACAAACTACCAACACACTAGTATACATATATTAGGGGTCTATGCAAGTCTTGATGGGGTCTTGACCCTCCGGACCGACTCTACGGCGAAACCCTACCCCCGTTGGAGAAAAGTCTAACCCGTAGATCTACCCCTCTAAACGGCGCCGGGAGGGGGTAGACGCATGGATTTTTTTGCTTGGATGTGTTAGGTTGGTATATTGGACCATAAAAAACAAACATTTCATGTGTTCCGTCGCACGGTTCCATGCCCGGCACCCGAAACGGGGGTTTTCACCTCTATGTGCAAGAGCTTACTACGGAGAAAGAGGGGTCAATGAAGCGGGTCGCACCTCGGAGATGTATGAAAGGACAATGATGTCGCCTAGAGGGGGGGGTGAATAGGCGGTTTAAAACTTTTCCGGTTTAGGCTTATTAATTGCGAAATAAAACTAGGTGTTTAAATTAACAAGCCGACAACCTAAATAAACTAGGCTCACCTATGTGCACCAACAACTTATGCTAAGCAAGACAAACAACAAGGTGATAGCAATATAGAATACTTCAAGCACGAAGGCTATCACAATGTAAAGTGCATAAGTAAAAGCTCGGGTATAGAAATAACCGAGGCACGCGGAGACGAGGATGTATTCCCGAGTTCCTCCTTGTTAAGGGAGTACGTCTCGTTGGAGAGGTGTGAACCGACACAACGGTTCAACAACCACAAAGGTTTCACCTTCTTCTCCGATGAACCGCACCACAAAGGCTTGGTTCACCTTCCACTATCGGAATTCCTTCGAGGCGGAATCCGGAGCCTTTCAACAACAATCCGGGGCACAACCCACAATGGGATTGGGGGCTCCCGAACGGCCTCCAACAACAATCCGGTGCAAATCCCACAATGGGATTGGGGGCTCCCAAACGGCTTCAAGTGACCACACAAGGGTCCAACCACCATAAAGGCGTCTAGGGTCCAAGGACCCAAGAGTAACAAGCTCACAAACTTTCAACTTCCACGAATCCTCGTGGAGAGCACACCGATGCACCAAATGCAAAAGGCAAGAGCACAAGTGCTCAAATCCTTCACTCTCAAATCCCACCAAAAGCAACTAATGCTTATGGGGGAGAAGAGAGGAAGAACAAGGAATCCACAAAGGAGTCAAATCCTTCACTCTCAAATCCCACCAAAGGCAACTAATGCTTATGGGGGGAGAAGAGATGAAGAACAAAGGAGAAGAACCACAAAGTAACTCCAAGATCTAAATCCACTAGGTTCCCCTCACTTAGAGGAGAGATTGATTGGTGGAAAGGTGGATCTAGATCTCCTCTCTCTTTTCCCTCAAAAATTAGCAAGAATCATTGGAGGTATGGAGAGATAGCAAGCTCAAGAAGGTCAACAATGGAGGTCAAAACTTGCTAGAAAGGTTAGGGAACCATTGGGGAAGAAGGCCCCTTAAATAGGTCAACCCAAATTCCAACCGTTGGGTGCAGATTCGCGCCGTAGCGGTACTACCGCTGGCCCTAGCGGTACTACCGCCCCCCTAGGGAGTTAGGGCAACAAAGCGGCTTGAAAACAGGCTTCCGTAGCGGTACTACCGCCCCGGGCAGCGGTACTACCGCCCCGGCGGAACTACCGCTCCCGGTACCGCCGAAAACAGCTCTCTGTTAGCTCCGGCGGTACCTCGGGCGGTACCGCGGCGGTACTACCGCTACAGCAAAAAAACAGCAGAAACCGATAAACGAAAACGTCAATATCTTTTCCATCCGGACTCCGTTTTCGATGATTTTTGGCTCGTTGGAATCGTTACAACGAGCTCTACTTGAATGCGCATAGAAACATCACAGTCCATCATGTGAGGATAAAACCAAATGGGGAAAGGTTGAACTTTCCTAAACAATGCAAACCAGTAAAAACTCCTTCATCAAAAACGCAACAAGATATTCATACGGAATCTGTTGTTGATGAACTAGAGCTTAGTATGGAGATAAACCAAGCTCTAAATCCTCACATGGATAAAAGACAACAAGTTTTCCAAAGTAAAACCATTTTCGAAGGACTTGGTCTTGTCATGAAGATCACGACAAGCACCAAAACTCAACACGGAGAAAAACCAAATAAGAACCAAGAAAGATGATATGCCAAGCATGCAAAGGTTTGAGCTCTCCACAAAGATGCGATCAAGTTACTCACTTGAGA
Source organism: Poa annua (assembly GCA_026929855.1). Taxonomy (NCBI): domain Eukaryota; kingdom Viridiplantae; phylum Streptophyta; class Magnoliopsida; order Poales; family Poaceae; genus Poa; species Poa annua. Next base: position 74,607,616 of record CM049430.1, on the reverse strand, counting down.
GCCCCTCTTGATAGTACGCCTATCTAACCTATAGCCCTATCAAGATCATACCTTTGCCTTGCGCATTCCACTTGAGATCGATGATGAAGATCTTGACTCTCTCAAGTTGAAACACCTTTCTTGATTGTGCTTGCTAGCACATGCTTGATGAAGACTTCTACAAATGCTCCCCCATACTCCGTTATGGGAGGGACTCGCTAGGCTTTGTCTTCATGTTTCCTTTGCAAGACTCAATCAAAGGATATCTTCCGATATGCATCATATTGAACTTGCACTTCATCTTCTTCTCTTGATATGTATGATGGCTTGGGGTTAAACATGATTGTTCACTCAATCTTCTATTCCAAGCCATACTTGCAATGAGCTCAACTCTACACATGACCATTCTTCATATAAACCCTTTGAATAGAGCATTGGTCATTAAGTCATCTTGAAGAGTCCAACACATGAACTCCTATAATTTCCCATGGACAAGATCTATAAGAATATCTCAATGTAAACATTAGTCTATAAGGATTGTCATTAATTACCAAAACCACGCATGGGGGCAACCATGCACTTTCAATCTCCCCCATTTTGGTAATTGATGACAATCCCTTTACGAGGGTTTATATAATGAATTTAAGCAACCATGCAACACAAAGAGTAAGGATGCAAGAGAACCGCAAGAGAATAAACCCATATTCCCTTAAACCCTCTAAATTTCTCCCCCATTGGCATCGATTGCCGAAATAGGAAGAAAAACTTAGAACGCAAATATAGTGAGAGCTCCCCCATAATGTGTGCATTTCTCATAATATGAGTGAAATCAAATGCACATATCCAATGACGAATAGATGGAGGGAGATCAAACTATATAGAGGATCCAAAGATTGCAAAAGAATTTCAAACGGAAAGATACTTCAACGAAAGAAGCAAGCAATCAAAAGAATCCGAAAAATGTTCTAAATATCATGAGGGAACTCCCCAAGGTACGTGCAGAAATAGGATTTGTGTTTCAGTATAGTGTGCACAACATGGAATCCTCACTCCCTCCTAGATAAATTCGAACACAAGCTCATGCAAGAGAATGTAAATGATAAAGGAGGCAAAACAACTTTCACCTAATAAAATGTTTTGCAACAAGAGCAAGGAGCGGTAAATCAAATAATGGGTGTGAGATAAAAAGACATTATAGGAGACTAATACAAGGATGATAGCATCACCATAGTCTTTCAAGAAGAGTTGCACATAGTGCATATCGTGTCTTTCCCATACCCACACACCAAAAGAGGTATAGCAAATAAATCCACAAGCTTAGTAAAATGCAAAAAGCATAACACATGAAAAATAAAGCTTGTTCCTTTTAGAAACCACCAAAGAACTAAAAGCAAAAAGAGGTGGTCACTAAAGAATTGGAATATCAATAAAATATGTAACTAATCTCATGTGTATAAGTTTCTAAGTAGACACTAATCACTAAGATATGGGTCTACAAATAAACATGTACACACAAGATAGATACACGGGTAAAGATTATGATATCCAGGAGGAAGTCATAAATACACCAATAAGATCTTTGCTTAAAAGCATAGCACAGATCCCAATTATATCTTAACGGAATATAAGTGAACTTCCAACACATACTCATCATAGCATCAAAAATTATCCACAAGGGATAAAGGTTAACAAATGGATGCTCCGAGTAAGATAACAAGTAACACAAAACGCAAATGATTTTGAAAATTCATCAATGTTGCACCTGAGAGAATTTAAGTAGAAAGTGCTAGATTGACATAATTGGGATCGATGAATCTTAGAAATGAATGTATAGTCCCTTTATATGTAATCATCCCGGCTTATTCATATTTGCAATAGAGACGTTTTGCAAGAACCAAATTAATTGCAACAAAAAGATTCATGCCAAGATACAACCTACACAAGGTTGAAAGATTAGAAACATATGCATGAGGTAGATACTTGTTACCGAGATACCATTGGTGATGTAGAAGATAAGAGTGAACCATCATCCAATGGACACATGGTGACACCATATTGTAGATGAGACAAGCTTCCAATGCATCTCAAGTGTACCTAAAACAAAATTTAAGTGCAACATGGTACCCAAACTCATTGGGTCCAAAGTAGTTAGAGCAACTACAATACATAGGATAAACTCCACATAAATATGTGCATATTGATATGAAATTGAATTTCATGCACATCTTAGCCATTTAGGATTTGATGGAGTTTATCCTTTTTATTTGATCAACGAAAGTAAGCATGCCATAAGATATACATATAATAAATATGCATGCACAAGACTTTCAAGAACCAAGCGAGATATAATTTAGACAGAACACCAAGTAAACCAACAAAGCACACACAAGTGTGACAAGAAAACAAATTGTCCAAATTATATCAAATACCCAAATCAACACATGATTGAAGATACCACTTTGAAAAGATACCAATGAAAATAAGAGACCAATTGATGAAAAATATCATCAAGGAATAAACCAAACCCTCTACACTTTTCATGATGGCACAAGGTACCAAGACGAAGAATGTTTGTCTTCCAAGGAGACACGTCATCGGGATCAAATATCAAACAAAGACAACTAATGTTCAAAAAGCATATATGATTGCTCCCCCACGATGTGTGCATTATTTATGATTTTGCATTTGAATACACAATGCACACAAATGAGATCATCACTCTCCACATATATTATTCAAACACTAGTCATGTTCAAGAAAGGCAAGAAATTGCAATACCAAATTAAAGAACGGTGTTTTACTCAAAGTAGGATAGCTTCCCAAAGAATAGTGCATTATCAAGAAGTATGACTTTTGAATGTCAATGCACTAGAATTGGTTCATTGCTTTTCCCAACTCAAGAAAGCACTAAATAAATTTTAAGTAGAGCAATAAAGGATCCAAAAGATACAATGAAGACAAATGAGAGTTAGATCAAAACAAATCCTTGGCAATCAAATAAAGCAATTCAAAGTAAGAGCCAAAGCGAATATGATCAATATATTTACCACAAAAAGATTATCACTTGTCAAGACAAGTAATGTATGGAGATATTTCTTGGGGGTGGATTGCAAAGATATATTCAAGATCATATTCACAAAACATAAGCATATGGCAAATGATAGGAATTAAAAGTCATGCTTAGATAGATAGATATTCTTGATAGCTTCACAAATCATGCGAAGGTGCAAAGCAACTCCAAGGAGTAGCTTGAAACATATGGCTTCCCAAAAGATACATGAGAACATATTTGGGAAAGCCATACCAAGAACATCCTCCACAAACAAGATCCAAAAGAGTGAGAGACAAAAAGCATTTAAGTAAATGGAAACTTGTTTGAGCAACATGCCACATAGGAACAAGATAACTAGCAATATCAATTCTAGGTGGCAAAACCTCATATGTTCACATTTTCTAGGCTTGTAATATGCACATAGCTTATTACTTCCCCATAATGTGATAATCCATTTATTTAAAGCAAGAGGCAAACAAAACCAACTCGAAAAATTAATGGACATTATAGAAATTGAATTTCTCATGAGAATGACATACCACATAGATAGTAGATAATATAAATATATCAACACTAAGTTGTATTTCTCATGAATACACAATTTTAGGATTGTGAAGTGCACGAAGCATATCACTCCCCCAAAATATGATAGTCCATTAATCTCTCAAAGAGAGCCAACAAGATAAGATATCAATTAAAAACAATAAGGCTCAAAACTAGTAAATGGTGTGCAAACCAACATACACATACTTGATTTCTCAAGATAAGTAAGTAGAGAGCACAACACATACAAACACTAGCAAGGTACAAAACCGAACACATGCAAGGGTGCAAGCAACTTTCAATGTATATATGATTTAAATAAAAGTTACCGCAAGGAGGAACATTGGATATGAGATAGAACAATATGATCCATATGAATTGACTTGAGAGAATATAATTGATGAAGATCCCTTAATTCTTCATAATGTAGCCAAGTCTCCAATGCCTCCAACAACACATATTGATCAAGTTTTAACTTGTTGGTCCCCAACCAAGTTGGGTCCTAAGAGGTTAGTCACAATAGGTTTGGCAACCCAAATGGTTCTTTTCTTGACACCACTTTGAGTACCAACATATTTGGCAAACACATTGCCAACCTTATCCTTCCGAAGAGAATAAACATCATTAATTATAATGGGGTTGGATAAGGTACCATTTGTGCATGAAGAAGCAAGGTGACCCTTCTCACGACATAGGTAGCAACATCTACTTCCTCCTCTCTTCTTAGTTGGAGTCTTGACTTGAGGAGGGGTAGCTTGATTCTTCTTGGGAAGAGACCGTTCTTCAACTTGAGGAGCTTCAGTTTGAACTTGAGGTTTCTTCCCTTTTTGCTTCTCACTAAGAGCCTTCTTCTTCAAAGGGCAAGATCTAACATGGTGCCCTTCAACTTTGCACTTGAAGCAAACAATCTTGGCCGAATCTTTGACTTGTTCTTGGCCCTTTTTCTTCTTGATGATCTTGGACTTGCTCTTGTTATTGGAGTTGAATCCAAGTCCACTCTTGTCATTGGGGCGTCTTTGAACACTCAACATATCGTCAAGTGTAGACTTCCCAACATGACGCTTTTCCAAGTCTTTATTCAAAGAAGTGACTTGGGCATTGAGCTCTTTTAATTCCTCTACATGGTTAGTATCAACACAAATGCTAGAGGAAGTAGAAACTTCATTGTTAGAGCAACAAGGTATGAAAAGTGATTCATCACAAGATGTAGCAACATTATGAGTGGATGAATCACAAGGACTAGCACAAGATGATATAGCATTAAGAGAAGACGTTGTGCCATTGTCCACATGAGGCTTACAAGATGTTACCTTTGACATAATCGCCTCATTAGCTAACATTAGCTTAGCATGGGATGCTCGAAGATCGTCATTAGAGCTAGAGAGCCTTTCATGAGTTTCTTCCAATTTCCCATACTTGCTAGATAGCAACTCAAGTTGAGCCCTTAGCTCAACATTTTCCTTAAAAATAGATGCTTCACGAGAAATGGAGTTAGTAGCACAAGCATCATTAACATTAGAAATGGAAGGCGACAATTTGGAAAGCTTATCATTGTTAGATAGTTGAGTTTGGAGTTGATCATGAGACATGATAAGGAGAGAGTGTTCACTTTCTAAAGTTTTGTGAGCTTTGTCAAGTCTCTCTATGTCCTCACTTAGTCTAGCATTGCCAACATCAAATTCAACTTTTTCCTTTTTAATCACTTTATATTTAGCAATAGCATGATCTCTTTCCTTAATGATTTTAGCAATAATAAGATCATTAGACTCATCAAGGGATTCAAGTTTCTCTTCAAGAGAAACCCTAAGCTCTTCTTCCTCTTCAAGAGAAGCTTTCAAAGAAGCTATGGTGATAGAGTCATCTCTCTCAATTTGACATTTCTCATCAAATTGACTTTCCAAATCCTCAATGAATTCCCTACTCTTAGTAACATAATCAATGATTTCACAAAGAGGAGGGATAACTTTACTACCTTTGGGGAGAGCACCAAGTACCATCTCACCCATCTTGGTTAAGGATTCAAAGTCAAAATCTTCTTCATGAGAATCCTCATCCACATCATCACAATTTGGATTCGAGGTGGGAGATACCTCGGAATCCTTAGCCATAAGGCAAACATGATTAATGGTTGAAGAGGATAAAGAAAAACTTGAAGCACCGTTGAGGTCCATGTCTTGTTCCAACAAATGTTGGGATTCCTCTACATTGTTAGTCATGCAAGAAATAGAGGATATGGAAGTATTGTTTTCATGGCAACAAGACATATGAAGCATATCATCATGAGATTTAGTTAAACAACTATTACATGATATGCAAGGACTATCAACTCTAGCATGTATGGCGTTTGGAGTGCTAGAAGAGTTTAAGTCTAAAGATAGAACATTGCAATAAGATAGAGATGAAGTATAGTCAATAGAATATTCACCATCAACAATGCAATTTCTATCACCACTCACCATATCATTACCTTGTGACAAATCACATGTTGGTGAAGTGGACGAAGTTGTGAACTCATCACGGCCGGAAGTGGAAGGAGAACAATCATCCTCATTAATTTTGGACACTTCATATATATCTTGAAGCTTGGTGCAAAGCTCATGTGCATTTCGAAAAGGCATGATTGAAGCAAGAACTACATCGGTCAAAGCACACATAAGACCATTAGTAACTTGAGTCTCGAGATGAGAGTTTATCTCATCCTCTAAAGATAATTCTTGGGAATCCTTTGGAGGAGAAAAACCCACATCTACAATCCTCTTAATATAATTTGGACCCATGGCCCTAAATAGATAAAGCATGCGAATTTTCCAAACATCATAATTTGTGCCATCGAATATGAAAGTGGGATCGTGCACTAATTCTCTAAATGACATCTTTTACTCTCTAGGCGGTAAAGCCCAACAAGAGAGCCTAGGCTCTGATACCAATTGAAAGGACAATGATGTCGCCTAGAGGGGGGGGTGAATAGGCGGTTTAAAACTTTTCCGGTTTAGGCTTATTAATTGCGGAATAAAACTAGGTGTTTAAATTAACAAGCCGACAACCTAAATAAACTAGGCTCACCTATGTGCACCAACAACTTATGCTAAGCAAGACAAACAACAAGGTGATAGCAATATAGAATACTTCAAGCACGAAGGCTATCACAATGTAAAGTGCATAAGTAAAAGCTCGGGTATAGAAATAACCGAGGCACGCGGAGACGAGGATGTATTCCCGAGTTCCTCCTTGTTAAGGGAGTACGTCTCGTTGGAGAGGTGTGAACCGACACAACGGTTCAACAACCACAAAGGTTTCACCTTCTTCTCCGATGAACCGCACCACAAAGGCTTGGTTCACCTTCCACTATCGGAATTCCTTCGAGGCGGAATCCGGAGCCTTTCAACAACAATCCGGGGCACAACCCACAATGGGATTGGGGGCTCCCGAACGGCCTCCAACAACAATCCGGGGCACAACCCACAATGGGATTGGGGGCTCCCGAACGGCTTCAAGTGACCACACAAGGGTCCAACCACCACAAAGGCGTCTAGGGTCCAAGGACCCAAGAGTAACAAGCTCACAAACTTTCAACTTCCACGAATCCTCGTGGAGAGCACACCGATGCACCAAATGCAAAAGGCAAGAGCACAAGTGCTCAAATCCTTCACTCTCAAATCCCACCAAAAGCAACCAATGCTTATGGGGGGAGAAGAGAGGAAGAACAAGGAATCCACAAAGGAGTCAAATCCTTCACTCTCAAATCCCACCAAAGGCAACTAATGCTTATGGGGGGAGAAGAGAGGAAGAACAAAGGAGAAGAACCACAAAGTAACTCCAAGATCTAAATCCACTAGGTTCCCCTCACTTAGAGGAGAGATTGATTGGTGGAAAGGTGGATCTAGATCTCCTCTCTCTTTTCCCTCAAGAATTAGCAAGAATCATTGGAGGTATGGAGAGATAGCAAGCTCAAGAAGGTCAACAATGGAGGTCAAAACTTGCTAGAAAGGTTAGGGAACCATTGGGGAAGAAGGCCCCTTAAATAGGGCAACGTGAGGTATTGTGTGAGTTCATCGGCGTCCTTGTAGGGCAACGTGAGCTCGCTGCCGCGTGCACGCCGTCCCCGGCCCTCACCGCCGCTACGAAGTTGAACCGCTCGGTTCAGAGGAACGGCGCTTGGAGACCACGGCGAGCGCGGACTCCAGCGCGCGGATGGATCTTGCGAGCGTGGCCAAAAGTCAACTCCTTGAGAAAATCAGATGTGAGGTTGATAGGTGGGTCCCACGTCCACGTCAGCAAATTGTCCACATGTACTGCCACCTAGGCTCTTACAGATGGGCTGTCAAAATATGGTTAGACAAAAAATTGTGCAATTTGTAATCATTAACTCCAAAGATGGTAGATTTTAAGAAAAAATTCAAGAATGGTACCGACGCGTAACCTATGGCGTAATTGTGGTAGTCCTAGGAAATTTAGTCCGTAGGGATGGCAGTTTTCGGTACAATACAACTCGAGTGAGGCGGAGGGAGAGAAACGGTGTCGTGTAGCACATGCGGCATGATGCTATGTTGAACGCTAGACAGAGATAAGAGAGAGGGTTATCGGATATCTCTCTGGTAGCTCCGAACTCACCGTATGTGTTTTTAAAAAACCGAAACGATATGGTTAGCTTTAAATTTTTTGAAATAAAATATAGCACTACGTGCACATATTCTACAAACTCTAGGAGTTTTTTGTATTTTTTTCTACATAAAAAGAAATTTTGAGGGGAAATAAAGCTATTTTTTTGTTTGTTTTTAAGATAGGAATCTATTCTTATTTCACAAAAATTTAGTAGATAAGTACAAACATATATATATAATATATCCAATAGAATATTTATTAAACTAAATTTAAAATTGTGAACTATAACTAAATATAAATTGAAATATGAGTGGGGTCCACCATGATGTGGACATGTTGGAGAAGGAGAAGTCTCAGTTCCTAGTGAGTTTAGTTGATAAGTACAAACATATGTATATATAATATATCCAACAGAATATTTATTAAACTAAATTTAAAATTATGAACTATAACTAAATATAAATTAAAATATGAGTGGGGTCCAACATGATGTGGACATGTTGAAGAAGGAGAAGTCTCAATTCCTAGTGAGCTTAGTTGATAAGTACGAACATATGTATATATAATATATTCAACAGAATATTTATTAAATTAAATTTAAAATTATGAACTATAACTAAATATAAATTGAAATATGAGTGGGCTTAACCATAATGTGGACATGTTGAAGAAGGAGAAGTCTCAATTCCTAGTAAGGTTAGTTTTAGGAAGGATTGGGCATAGGGCTGGGGCTGGTATTTTTTTCCCATTGACCTCGCGATGACTGTTTTGGGAACGATTTGTTTGAATTGTTTGTATGTATATGATCCGAATCAAACACAATAAAGCTGAAGTTGGAAAAAACTATTGGACCAGTCAAAGTTGTTTGGTGCTCGACATCTGGACGATCTAGAACGTTGATTGACAATATAACGGTGTAGATTTAATGTATCTCGATAAGTTTGCTCTTTTAATAGTAAGTGTAGATAACAATAAATCAAAGTCGAATAGGAGTTTTTAGTTTGTTTTGGCAATGATGAAAATTGCACTAAACGACGTGCTACAAAAATCAAGACAGTTTCATCTCCAACAGGAAACCACTAAATTAAATCTTTGATACGTCTAAAGAAACAGCGCTACATCTTAATCTGCAGGCCTTAATTTCTACAACAATCTTAAGAAATGTCCTACTAACTGAAACTTCTGAAATAAAAAAATCCAATTAACAAAGATTAAAAAAAACTCTGCGACATACGGTGCCTGGAGGGTTAGCCAAACTGTTCTTCTGACTTGAGTCTGTGACTAGCTACATCTGACTGACGGACACACAGGGCGAGCTAGACGCCGTGCATTCTTCGGTTGCTGCCGCCTTCGCGTCCGGCGGGGACGTACTTGCTCCAGAACCAGTGTCTGCTCCAGACGAGGTTCATCTCGTCGATGGGCACCCCCTTGGTCTCAGGCAGGAAGAGCGCGATGAATGTGGTCATCACCACCATCCACGCCGCGAAGAAGTAGAAGAGGCCGAACTTGAGATGGCAGAGCATGGTGAGGAACGCCTGCCCGATGATGAAGGTGAGCATCATGTTGACGCACACGGCGATGCTCTGCCCGGCCGACCTGATCTCCAGCGAGAACACCTCGCTGGGCACGAGCCAACCAAGTGGACCCCACGACCAGGCGAAGCCGGCGACGTAGAGGCAGATGAAGATGACGAGCAGCAGGGCGTAGGACCTGGACATCTCGCCGACGCCCGTGGTGCCGAACTGCAGCGCGATCAGCGTGCCCACCACCACCTGGGACACGAACATCTGCGTGCCGCCCTGGAGGAACAGGGCGCGGCGGCCGAGCCGGTCGACGGAGACGATGGAGACGATGGTGGCGAACATGTTGACGAGGCCCGTGATGACGGCGGACATGAGGGACGCATCCCCGCCGAAGCCGATGGTAAGGAACAGCACGGGCGCGTAGAACATGATGACGTTGATCCCCGTGAGCTGCTGGAAGGCGGGGATGAGCACGGCGATGGTGAGCTGGGGCCGGTACTTGGGCTCGAAGATGTTCCTCCACGGGTGCTCGATGGACTTGGCCTCCTCGCTGGCAGCGACCATGTCGTCGTACTCGTCGTGCACGTCGGAGGTGCCCCGGACCTTGACCAGCACCTTCTTGGCCTCGGCGGTGTATCCCCGGGCGATGAGGGAGTTGGGGGTGTCGGGAAGTGCCAGCGCGCCGACCGTGATGATGAGGGCCGGGACGCCGGCAAGGCCGAGGCCGACGCGCCAGCCCCAGCCGCCCTCGATGCTGACGGTGGCGTAGTTGATGAGGTTGGCGGAAAGGATGCCGATGGTGGTCATGAGCTGGAATCCAATGTTGAGCATGCCGCGGAGGTTAGCGGGGGCCATCTCGGAGAGATAGAGCGGGACGGACTGGTTGGCGAAGCCGACCCCAACGCCGAGGAGGATGCGGCCGAGGATGAGCATCATCAGGTTCGTGGCGGCGCCGTTGAGGGCGGAGCCAGCGAGGAAGGTGATGCCGCCGCAGAACATGGACCACTTGCGGCCAAAGATGCGCGTGACGGAGGCGGCCACGAAGGACGTCGCGAGCGCCGCAAGGTAGAGCGACGATGTGAAGAGCGTCAGCAGCTGGCTGTTGAACTTGCAGTACTGGTTCGTGTCCTTGTTCGCCTTCGCCTGGGCGTACACCGAAGGGAAGAACTCGCTGAGGAACGAGTCCATGGACGTCACGCCGCCTTCAGGACAATGTCATTCGAATTTCAGTTTGTGATCATGAACCAATTCAATTTCATTTTTCATTTCGTTGTAAGAAAACAGACAGTCATACCGGAGATGCCGATGTCGTAGCCGAAGATGAGCCCGCCGGAGGAGGCGACGAGGCAGGAGAAGAAGACGAAAGCCGTCATGTGGCCAGGGTAGACCTTGCCCCCGGAGGAGCTTATCACCACGCCGCCCGCCATCGCTGCGGGTCCGGCGATACAACGGCGACCTGACTGATGGAAGAGGTCCGACGATCGGGGGAGAAGGAGAGGAGAGGAGAGGAGGTGCCTAGCCCCGTTCTTGGAGCAGGCTATAACTTCTTTATAGCACCTTGAGTGGGGAACCCTGTCCAATGGATACACTCATGGATGAGAATGCAAGCTCCTATTTATGATCACTTCTCCTGCAATGAGAATTTGCTGCTAAAATTAGGGTGTCAGTGTTCTTCGGTTTGCTTGCCACCAGTCTCAGCCTTTTCAATCCATATTTAGTCTGTACGGTTTCTTCCCTGGTTCTCTTAACCTTGAAGAAGCCGTGTCCGTTGCACTTGCACTTGCAATGGACGTGCAGCACTTGTATTTTCCACTTCCACTGCAATTTGCGTTGACGGGCAATGTCCAAGGCCCGTATATAACACAAGATCCTCAGACGAATGCCACAGAGAACTCCGCATGCATCACGGGTTATTGCAACTTCCGTGAGTTACCACTTGATACTTCTCACAAATTCTTCAGGAACTGGGAGATTGATTCAGAAATTGTACACTCAATTCCTCCAATGAACAAGGGAAGCTCAATAGTGTATTTCATGTCTAGAAATGTCCACTAATTCAGATGCAGGCATAGATGATTTGACGTTTCTCACAACTGAATCTAAATATTTCTTGTATTATGTGTACAATAGAAAGGTTGCGGTGTATTAGCACAACTGGATCAAAATATATATTTGCAAAAACATTGGCGTGTTAGAATCGCAGTAGGTATCCTGCTCTGTACAAGGGCCCATGTGAGGTAACTCGGGTTTTTATGAACAAAAGCTGCACGGAGAAACACCTCTGGTTCAGACCACCCAACAAGTACACAAGCTGCACAACAATGACAACCTAAATCCACACAAAATCTAGGACTAGGTTGTCAACACCAGGTATAGACATCCCTACTATCATAAAGACATGGTCATCGGAAGAATCTTCTGAGCCGTGGATTGTGACTTGATTTCCCATGAAGCCTTTTCAGCCGACTCTTCAGGGAGAATGAAAGGCAATGAGATCTCCCTGATCATCAGATCGCCACAGAAGGGGCACTCACTTGCTACAGCATCATCCAACTGTGACCTCAGCTGTGAAACAATTACAATGACATCAGCACAAGGACTGTGGGATGGAATAAATCACAGTTTAAGTGTCACCAAACCTTATCAATTGGTGTTGTACTCGTGATAGATTCACCATTCCCGATCCCACCATTGTCTTTTTCTGCTTTCCTGTCAATTAAGCTAAGCTGCCTCTGAAGGTTCAATATTCTCTCAGCCTACAAAAGAAAGAACTCACTGTAAGCAATAGGAACACAAGATGGAACTTAATCCTAGTCTTTTATTGAGAAATGGAGCAAACAATCGAATCTCTGCAGAGAGACTTACTTGCTCTTTGCTAGTGCAGCGAGTTACATGGGCAATCAAACAATTCGCATGGAAAGCGTGTCCACAGGGAAACACATAGAAAGGGGCCATGTGTCCAACAGATGTATAACTTCTTCCTACCTGATGCAATCCTCCCACCGTCAATATTTTGCGCCGGCATACCTGTTAGCATCATGACAACTAATTAGCACCATGATATACTGCACAAGATATTAAGTACTCCCTCCATAACAAATTATAAGACGCTGGGAATGCATACATTGAGGTAGCTGAACGTCTTATAATTCGTTACAGAGGAAGTAATACAAATTCATAAGACGGTGAACTGTCTACATTACAACAGGAAAAAATGTGGATGCACTTGAGGACACGCTGTACTAACAAAACAGATGTCAGCTTATACTCATCTTTTCTCTGAATCTTCGTTTGCATTTCACATGCCCAGAATGCAAAGGATGGGAAACTAATGAATTCTCATATAAAAAATGCAACAGGCACACAAGCCAAGCAAATCCGATATACCACAGAGATCTCATGGCACCGTTCTCTTACCCCACATTCCTCCTCGCGATCAATCACAGTATATCTCTGAGCAAGGGCACCGATATCGCTTCTGATGTTGTCTGCTCCACGCGTAGCATCATCCATCTCTTGTTTCAGTTGCTCAATCTGGCTGTTATAGTCCTTGAGAGATTTGCAAATTTCCTCCTGCTCGGACCATGTATTCACTGTTAGTGCCAAGCAAAAAGGCATCAAACTAATAAGACTGAAATGTGGAACAGTAACTGTAAACTAGGAATGACGTGAATTCATGAGCCTACAAGAACAAAATGAATATTAGAAGTTCGATATGTACATAGATCAGATGCATATATCTTACTTTAAAGTCGTCAATCAATACAAAGTCTGGGAAAAATGGCAAGATATCCTCAATCTTCAGCAAGTTATTAGTCTCTGATAGGAATTCTATAGCTTTCTTTATGTTCTCTCTCTTGACTCCTTTCTCTTGCTCGATGACATGCTTCGCAACCTTAAGCCACAGCTTTTTCCTAAGCTCTTCATCATCTTCAACTTTGTCTGCTTCTGCCTTTGCAAGCTCTAAGTCCACCTAATGAGGAGCAAATAAAATACAGCAATAAGAAAGTCTCAGTAAATGAGAACACCAAGGCATCAGTATGTAAAGGCACAACAGATGCTTCTCAGATGAAAGCTTACTCTCAAAGCAAGTGCCACAGCTTCCTCATGCATGGACATCATGCTGTAAATGCGAACACAGGCACGCATTCTCTTTTCTTGGAGACATAGACGCAGAGCATACTGGGGTTCATAAAAGAAATCAGGGCCATTTGTTTCTCCATTACCAAATTTGGTGTCGAGAAATTGCAAAAGCTGGGACTCATCCTCCTACAGATAAAAGGACCAAAGCATAACCAAATATATACCTTTCATCAGTTTGTATGTGCGGCAAATATTGACTCATGGTACCCACAACTTACAACAGGTAAATGAACGCTGGAAAGACGAATAATGAGATGAACGCAATACACCAGTAACTGATGTTACTATCATGCATGGGTACAAAGTCAATACAGAAATAAGGCAAGTGCCATTATAAAATTACTCCACAATTTTCTCTATTTTCAAAGAATGAAAAGAAAATGTACCTTCTTGGCATACAACACGCACAAGCAATAAAAGTATGCATTATGGAAACAAATATACCTTCTTGGAATACAAGGAGAGCAGCAGATTATGCACTCCAGGATCTTCGTTGTTCAAATCTTTGACACAAAATTCCAAGTACTTAATGACCTCATGTGTTTCATTCCTGCAGGAGTTCCTAACATGTTAGGTTCATATATAATCTAAACAACAAAAAAACAAGTTAGCAGCTCAGTATTGCAGGCTACTCCAGAGCTGAGAACAATTCCTACTAAAGCACTTCTAATACTTTGATTCACAGTTTTTCCATCTCAGGTGGGATTAAAGTCCAATATGGCTGCAGCTTTCAAATTACCATTTCAGTATAACAGATGTTTTATTGTAACATTCATAGAGTATCCTCATATGCTAAAACCCTTAGGCCCTGTTTGGGACACAGGAAATCTACCCCTCACACACACAAGAAATGAATTGCATACAAGGGTATTTATTTCCGTTTGTAAAAGGCTATCTGGTTAGCAAGGCAATTCGCGTAGGAAGATTTCAAATACTAGAGATTTGTGTATCTTACTTGGCATGTGGTTCGCTCACATAGCGCATCATTGCTGGTATGAGCTTCCCTGGATTCAACTTGCTTCTTGCCATCATCCATGATTCGACAGTCTCATAAGCATCTAACATGATTAAATCTGGGGCAAATTTATACTGCAAGAAAACAAGTTATAGGTGGACATTTTGCTTCACTTAACAAGTTTTGGCCGCTTAATAACCGATGTAAGTAAATAGAAGTTTGTGCGATAAACAGGACAACAATTTTCAAAGTTCTAGAGAAGTACCACAAGGTCCACTGCAACATTAGGTCGTTGAAGCACTTCCAAGGCTTTCCTTGCTTCTCCTTGCTGAACCAGTAAACAGCAAAACATTAGCACCGGCGCCTCATCGAAGGTCAATAGGTTTGTAAGAAGTATGCTCGTAGAAGATCGATATATCATTTGCAAAGAAGACAGTACATCAAACTGAAGCAATGGGTTCAAGAAAACATGGACAATAAAGTCTTGATAAAGCACGCGTATTGAAACAAGCATAAAAGATGAAAGTCTGGAGAAATTTATACATAGATGTATTACGTGAATAACTTCTCCCTTTATTATTTTACACTTATCCGGATTTATTTAAAATTTCTAGTTATTCAAAAAAGGATTGATACAGAACTTAATGAGAGACATCTAGAGCAGGAATACAAGACCATCCCAGCTAAGATACTTCCCAAGCTTGTCTGGACTAGTCTGATCTGATACCAGTACATATGTTACATGAACATGCTTCTAAAAAAATAGTTAGGCAGGTTATGGGATTTTCCAACTGCTTTCGGACTTCAACTAGGCCTAAAGCAGTAATTGCAGATATGTTACCAGCTATTCTACCTTCACTAAAAGATGATAAAGAAATATTATGTTTAGACTAACTAGCACATGGTGAGTGACAGCATGTCTTATTATAGAGCAATGGTGTTAACACCTTTCTTAAGTTCATAACGGCCTGACCTGAATGTAATGATGAACTACAATTTCATACTGCTCCTTCAAACCAGCAAAGTATACCAGTTCATCCACTCTGCCATAACTGCCAACATTTAAAGAGATTGATCAGAGGAGGCTCATGCATGCAACCAGCAATTCAGTGAAACAACCAACAGATGGCATCCTGCGCATTACAAGTACAAAAGAACCATCTAATACAAAATCGGCATATACATTTATCTATTTAGGCACCTCAGCAGTCTCCCTGCTAAATAGATATGCTATAGAAGGCTAGAGATATATTGCTTCTTAAGGCTAGAGATATATTGCTTCTTAATCCACAATCATACAGGCAACACACAGATACCTCCCCTATATCTCAGATTTGTCAGGGTCTTAATCCTTATTCATAAGTTTTGATAGATGTTTCACGTTCGCGTTTCAGCTTGTGACAAGTATACTACATAAATATAGTCTTCACTACTTAACATGTTACATACGTTGCTTTGCATATATATGACTATCAGAGCGGGACGTAATAACGATGATAAACATACCTTTCCAATAGTATCATAGTTGTAGCTTCATCTAAGACATCTTTGCTATCACTAAGAAACGCACGGAATTCATTTACTACTGAACGATATGCCGAGCTGTGGGAATCTGTAACTGTGTTTGTAGTAGTGCCTGTGCCATCTTCCAACAGGAGACGATTAATCTACAAATGTTTTGCAAAATATACTGAGCAAGCCCCACAAATGCAGTTATCAACCAGAGAATGAAAGGAATATTTCAGTACCAAAAAAATTGAAAGTCACATTTTGCTAGAGCTGGTACCTTGTCTAAGTACAGCTCAGTAGCCCAAGTCGAGATCATCGTTATCTGCATCTTATCATTTTTTGTGAGATTATCGAGCCTTCGTAGTAAGAAAGTCCTGAGAGCATCCTGTGAAGTAGAGAAGTTAACAATTGCAGACATAGATCCAGTGAGTCACATGGAAAATGTTAGTGTAAATTGTACTCCCTCCGTCCCAAAATAAGTGTCTCAAGTTTGCCCAAAAGTGAATGTATCTAGACATATTTCACATATAGATACATCCATTTTTATACAAACTTGAGACACTTATTTTTGGACGGAGGGAGTAGTAAAAAGTGGACAAGAGAACAATGTAAGTAAATGCACAACCATAATGATATTATATTTATCATGATGAATCCAAGACATACTAAACCTTCAACATTTCACATGGATGTGACAGAGATCAGAATAAATGAATACGTCAACAAGAGATATATCTTATACTCCTTTTGATCGGAATTGATTGCCGCGAGCTGTACATAAAGTTTGTACTAAACTAGATATCCACCCATGACAGTTAAAAATGATCGGAGGGAGTAAAAGTTTTCAACAATACGCATTGACTAGTAAGAAGTTTTCTAGAAAGATAGATTTCAAAAAACTTGCAAAAGTATCGGAAAGTTTTGAGCAAATTACCTGCTCACCCACAGATATAAATTTTAAACTGATCTCCTCAAATGATAGAATATAATTCATCTGAACCAACGAACATGATGTCAATGAACAGGACAAAAACTAGCAAGAAAACTTACGAAGGAACACAATTAGCAGAACGGATTTCACCTTTGCATAGAACGAAGCTGCTATGTAATATTCTTTTGCAGCAAATGCAGCATCAGCCTGCAAAGAAAAACGTTTAATACAAGAATGGAAGCCATTGATCATTGCAAGATTAAAAAAACATCCGGCTTATCAACAACTGTAGAAACGATGCAGGAGCACAAACATGGGACTCTGCTGCAAACATGTTCACATGCAACGAGATGTATGAACATTACTTCCCATTGATCTCAAGAAATTAAAACATTACCTGCACCAGATAAACTTGGTCCCTCTGGAAAGGGTTACGGCAATGAGACAAAGCAACAGCATATGCCTTCATATCCAAGTATACTTGCCACATGTCACGACCTTCATCAGACGTAGAAACCTAAATGATAAACATAATAAGTAACATAATCCTAGAGGCATTTTTAAATGACTTAAAAGCAAGCATCAGAATTCCGAACCTGGAATATAGAATTGTCATCAAATGCATAGAAAACTCCAGTTGATGCATCACTGCATAGCCCAATGATTCCTTTTGAAGATTCCGTTGTATTATCAACTACAAGCTCCTCCACAATTTTCTGACTGATTCTGTTCACAACCTAAGGAATACAAGTTATGTTATGCCTTGCCCTTATAAGTAATGGATACTAGGGCAGAGGAAATTAATGCAAAAATGCTAAGAAAACCACAGATGAAATTTGCGGATATTTTAGCAGCATCTTACCTTAATTTTGTCCCCAATCAAGAGCAGAAAATGGAACTCAGACAATGCAAATGACACTGGTTTCGTACTGGAATCTCCTAGTTTTGAATAGTCAAAGAAACCCTTGTTTTCCACAAAATTTTCATCTCCACTAGTAGAGCTGCAGAATTAACAAATAGTACATAAATAAAGTACTCCAAATTAAGTTTACCAATATTAATTCAAGAATAAAGCAGAATTAGCACCATAAATTTATATATTTTGAGAGAGCCCATAGGTTTAAGAAAAGCTTCATACAGACACTTGAACTTAATTTGACCTTGCATCTTAACATTTGGCTTATTGTGTGTTCGGACAAAACTGGTTCAACACTATTTGTGATCATGACATACAAAAGTCTGAATTTACCCATTCAAGCAGCTAGCAATAGACTATAAAATTTCAAGTTCATAAGCTTCGAATCTAGAGTAACAAAAACATTCATTAGGCTCGTCATATAAGGTTATTTCAGTTTGAAAAAGAGTATCTCGTTGTATAAGATTCTTTCTGTTTGAAAAGAGTATCCCTGTGAGTTTTCACGGTTTCAAGGTGTGAAGGTAAAACATTGATCATTAATTCCTGTTGCAATATCAGTTAGTGTAATAGTAGTGTCCTAGGAGAGTCTAGATTATTCCAGGGAGTGTTAGTCTGAGTTAGTATCCTACCAGACTCTAGAGTATTCTAGTGTACAGTTGAGATGTAAACCTAAGTTGAGCTATATATATATATAAGAGGGTGTGGAGATCCAAGGGACCTGCCCATCCAGAAATTTCCTCCAATACAACTACATGGTATCAGAGCCGTGGTGCTCCTCAGAGGTGGCAATAGTGATAGCGCCGGTGGTGAATCAGCGGCTTGTGGAGGAGCTCCAGGCGTCCAGGTGGGCAGTGTAGGCAGGGGCAGCTGCCTCAACCGGAGAGGTGCTGGCAGGCAGAGGTGTGGCTGCTGTAAATCTGAGGTTTTGGTGGCGGCGGTTGGCAGTGCGCGTGCGGCCAGGAGAGGTAGTAGTGCTGCAGCAGATTGGAAGCCATTGGCCATCTCTTGTACGTGGCTGGTTTGGTTTTGCTGTGGAAGGTTCCTGTTGAGGAGGAGTAGAGGAGGAGGCGCGCTGAGGCAGTGTGTCCTAGGTGTAGCTACTACAGAAGGTCCTGTTGGTAGGCAGCACATTGGTGAAGCAACAGAGGAGCTGCGGGTGCCGTGTAGGGAGGTCACACGGCAGGGAGGAGCAAGGATTGAGCAGAAGGTACTGTGGGAATTTTAAAAAAAAAAGAGGAGAGAACAGGCAGCTGCTGTTTCTGGCCTGAAGACTGAAGAGTAAAGAGAACAAAGAAGAGCGTAGCAAGTGGTGCGGTTGTTTACTGTGTGAGCTGAGAGCTGCAGTAACCTGATATTCAGTGATGGAAGAGAGTCAAGATATTGAGCAATTGCTTGACAAATTGGCTGAACTGTTCAAGGCAAAAATCAAAGACAAACTAACTTTGACGGCACAAGGATCAAATGAGATGCTTGAAGTCTCAGCCAAAGAGTTAGAGAAAATGAGACAGTCATTCGAGAATGCAGAAAGTTCCAAATCGAGTGGGAAAACAACAATTCTCGGTAATTTTGTGAATCTTGCTCAAACCCGGAAAAGCATCTCAAATCAGGCTCCTGCAAATGAGGTTTATAGTACAAATTGGATACTAGATTCGGGAGCGTCGGCACATGTCACAGGTAGGTGGAGTGAATTTGCATCCTATACTCCACATCCACCCATGCATAAAGAGACCATCCAAACAGCAGATGGAACTTATCAACCTGTCGAAGGGGTCGGCACAGTGAAATGCACTCCGTCAATTACATTGTCTTCGGTCTTATATGCTCCATCATTTCCAATTAGTTTGGTATCTATGAGCTCCTTGGTTGATGATATTGATTGTCGAATCATTGTTGATCGATACAATTGCATAATTGAGGAGAGGTCAACAGGAAGGAGGATTGGGTTTGGTGTCAGGCATAAGGGACTATGGTAATTGGATAGACGAGAAATAGATGATGCATTATGCACCTCCCTGATGGTTGCTGCAGGAGATGATGAAGCAAAGGTAATGCTCCAACATCGTCGAATGGGCCATATATCGTTAGATGCTATGACTAAGATATTTCCTGAAGAAATGAAGAAGGTAGATAAAGAGAAACTTGTGTGTGATGCATGTGAGTATGGAAAACACACAAGAACATCATATGTAAGTCGTGGACTCCGGAGTACATTGCCCTTCATGTTGATTCACTCTGATGTGTGGACTTCTCCTGTGGTTTCTATAAGTGGAATGAAGTATTTTGTCACCTTCATTGATTGTCACTCCCGAATGACTTGGATATATCTCATGAAACAAAAGAGTGAGGTGCTTAATTGTTTCAAGGACTTCCATGCATATATCCAAAATCGCTTTAGTACTGGTATTCAAACTATCAGGACGGACAATGGGACAGAGTATGTGAACAATGAATTTGGTAAATTTCTATCGGAAAAAGGAATACTTCATCAAACTTCATGTCCTGATACTTCTCCACATAATGGAGTAGCTGAAAGGAAGAACCGACATCTGCTTGAGGTAGCTCGATCACTTATGTTTACAATGAATGTGCCTAAATTCTTATGGAGTGAAGTTGTTATGACTGCTACTTATCTCATCAATCGGATGCCATCAAGAGTGCTTGGGATGAAAACTCCATACGAAATGGTCTATGGTAAAAATGAATTCATTGTTCCATCAAAGGTGTTCGGGTGTACGTGCTTTGTTAGAGACCATAGACCTTCGGTGGTAAAATTGGATCCACGTGCTGTGAAGTGCATCTTCATTGGATACTCATCTGGACAGAAGGGCTACAAGTGTTGGAGTCCTAGTGAACGGAGAACATTTGTGAGCATGGATATGACATTCAGAGAATCTGAACCCTTCTATGGAGAAAAGACTGATCTCAGCTCATTATTTGACTTCGACTCTTCTAGCACAAGTGATGCTAGTCGAGAGGGGGAGAGTGAACCTTTAAGATCAAAGGAGGATGAACCATTGAGAGTTGTGGATGGTTCAATGCCATGTCCGATGAGTGAAAAGAGATGGAGAAAGCCAAACGAGGAACACAATTTTAAGGTGTATACACGGAGACAACCTACAGGTGAAGAGAGATGGAGAAAACCAAATGAGGAAGAAAATTTAAGGGTGTATACGAGGAGGCAACCACAACATCAACAACAAGCTCGAACAAATAATGAGGTCCAATTGCAGGGGGAGCAAAATCAACAACAGATTCCAGTGGGCGACGAACTTGACCCAGATGAGAGTGAGCCACGTGTCATTGATGACTCACTAAATTTGCCAATTGCCTTGAGGAAAGAACCACGAGTTACAACAGGAAAATCTCGTGAAAGGTACGGTTTTGAGCATGATATTGCAAACTATGTGTCATATGACTTATTGTCACCTGGGTATAGAGCCTTTGTTGCTTCATTGCAATCTGTGGTAATTCCAAGAGATTGGAAAGCAGCAAAACAAGACCCAAAGTGGCATGAGGCCATGTTGGAGGAAATGAAAACTCTTGAGAAGAACCGGACATGGGATCTTGTTTCTCTTCCCGCAGGGAAAAGGCCAGTTACTTGCAAATGGGTGTATACCGTGAAGCAAACACCCGAAGGAAAAATAGAACGATACAAGGCGAGGTTGGTGGCAAGAGGTTACAGTCAAACTTATGGGATTGACTATGACGAGACATTTGCACCTGTTGCAAAGATGGGTACAGTAAGAACTCTTATTTCTTGTGCTGCTAATTTTGGTTGGCCATTGCATCAGTTGGATGTGAAAAATGCATTCTTGCATGGTGATCTTGAAGAGGAAGTCTACATGGAAATTCCACCTGGCTTTAGTACATCTCAAACCCATGGAAAGGTCCTTAGGTTGAGAAAGTCATTGTATGGGCTTAAACAATCTCCACGAGCATGGTTTGATCGATTTCGTCGTGCTATGTGTGGTATGGGATACAAACAATGCAATGGTGATCACACCGTCTTCTATCGCCACTCAGAACGGCACATCACGATTCTTGCTGTGTATGTGGATGATATCATTATCACTGGGGATGATATTGTTGAGATGGCACAACTAAAGCAGAAGTTGAGTCAAGAGTTTGAGGTTAAGGACCTTGGACAACTGAGGTATTTCCTAGGCATTGAGATTGCAAAATCCCCCAAAGGGATAGTTCTATCGCAGCGAAAGTATGTCTTGGACCTCCTTAGTGATACAAGAATGCTTGGGTGTCGAGCAGCTTCAACTCCTATTGAGCAAAATCATCAATTGTGTGCGCAATCTGGAGATCCCGTTGATAGAGAGAGATACCAACGACTTGTAGGTCGACTCATCTACTTGTGCCACACTAGACCGGATATATCCTATGCGGTGAGTGTGGTTAGCCGCTACATGCATGACCCAAGAAGTGAGCACTTAGAAGCAGCACACCGAATTTTGCGCTATCTAAAAGGGAGTCCTGGAAGAGGTTTATGGTTCAAGGCTAATGGAAACTTGAATCTAGAGGGGTATTGTGATGCCGATTGGGCTAGTTGCGTCTTGTGGAGGAAACTTAGTATCTTGGCGGAGCAAGAAGCAGAATATAGAGCAATGTCCGTTTGTTTGAGTGAGATGCTATGGATGAAAGGACTCTTATCAGAGTTAAGGCTTCTAAGGAAAGGACCATTGAATCTTTGGTGTGATAACAAGTCAGCAATCAACATTGCAAATAATCCAGTTCAGCATGACCGAACGAAGCATGTGGAGATAGATCGGTTTTTCATCAAAGAACGGCTTGATGAGGGAACATTGAAGCTAAGTCATGTAACTTCTGCAGAACAATTAGCTGATTGCCTAACAAAGGGGTTAGGAACAAAAGAGTGTTTGTCGGCTTGTAACAAGATGGGGATGATAGATATCTATCACCCATCTTGAGGGGGAGTGTTGCAATATCAGTTAGTGTAATAGTAGTGTCCTAGGAGAGTCTAGATTATTCCAGGGAGTGTTAGTCTGAGTTAGTATCCTACCAGACTCTAGAGTATTCTAGTGTACAGTTGAGATGTAAACCTAAGTTGAGCTATATATATAAGAGGGTGTGGAGGTCCAAGGGACCTGCCCATCCAGAAATTTCCTCCAAAACAACTACAATTCCTATCAAACAAATGGGCAGAAAGCTAATTCTGAACTTGAACCCTATAAGGATTGTAATTATTTCATTTTTTGCGGCCTTTCTAGACGCCAAGTTACATTTGGGAATGGATCAGTAGATGACTTGTCTCAATCGCTATAAGTTCACTAATTAAACTTGAACAAGTTTAGGTCAGTTATGAAAACAGGGGTTTAAAGAAAACCATGATCTATTTCCTTTTACAAATAAGTAAATTACATGACGAAAGTAAGTTACATATTTCACCTGTGCTGAGCTCCAAAATTCAGTTCGCCATAATAAATTCCAGCTCCAGAGAGCCATCCAAAATGTTTAGCCCTTCTTTGCTTGATGAAGAAATGCAACTCACTGGTGACGTGCAATGCATACATATTACAAACAGAAAATCCGTACCCAGAGTATTGGAGTACAAAAGCAGTCACTTTGCTATAACATCATACAAATGAGACCAAGTTACACTTGCCTATTGGGAATTTCTCCTGGAAGTTCCATAAAGTGAATGGCACGGTCAGCATAGCTAGCAAAAACAGTCTGTGCAGCAAAGGTTGTTATTACATACCATATCATAAGAAGATGAGCACATACGCACATCTTGCATATCATAAAAACTAAAACTGAAAGACCAAAACATAACACAAAACCTTCTGCAGAAAATGTGTAGTATGTGATTCTGCTCACAAAAAGACAATACATTGCAAGGGTATGTTCTAATTGTGTACATACAGAGCAAAGATATACTGGTTTGAAATGGCTCAGTATATCGGGTAGCATTTCGATGTTACTAAGTCATGTTATTCGATGTAAATGGGAAATGATTCTTTCGAATTCCCAAGTCTAAAACTAAGTTGTTGGTTTTTCACAAACAAATGCACACAATCTCGATACGACATCACAAGATGCAACAGAAAACTGTAAAATATTACTTACTTCCAGCGAACCAATGCCGGTGAATGAGTACAGCCGTGTGGGCGTGACAGCCATCACATAGTACCTCGTGGCATTCCCAGTGACAGTTGTCTCCATCTGCGCAAAGCAAATTTTTCAATAACAGAGACTCCAACAAATTAAAGTACATCGACACAAGTGTACGATGGTGAAGTCAAACCTGCAGGTCATTGAAGCCCTCTCGCAGCTCGGTGAGCTCAAAGAGCAGCTTCACATACTTCTCCTTCTTGTCAGCCTCGTCCACGGCCATCTCGAAGAGCTGCCCAGTTTCTGTTCCCAGGATAATCTCCTTGGTTGACGCTGGAGCAACAGAATCACAGGGATTGACAAGTCAAGAACAGCAAGCAGAGACAGAAGCAGAAATCATGAAAACGTAGTTGAACCCGTAATAATAAGAAGAAAACCTTCGGTGATGGATTGGCGATTCCAGGCGACGGCATTGACGAGGAGGCCACGGAGGCGGGTGAGCGGCCTGGGCCGCGGCCACCTGGCGTGGTGGTAGTAGGTCTCGGCGCCCCCCGGGTGGATCACCGTGACGACGCAGTGCTTGCCCCCGGGGTCCAGGAACACCCGGTGCACCGCGTGCTCGCCGGAGCGGCCGAGCCCGAGGTCTAGATCTGGAGGAGAGGCGGCCCGTGTTAATTAGCTACTAGGCAGGAACGAACGGGCCTGCGCTGAGAATGGAGATGGGGAGAGGGAGGAGGCTCACCCTGGGCGTCCTCGAAGGAGAAATCGTGGCGGACGAGCCAGCCCCGGGACGTGCCGAGTACGATGACGTCGCTGCCGGCGGCCATGGAGGTGACGGCTCCGTGGCCCCTCGCGGCCTGGCGCTCGAGGGGGTCGACGGAGAAGAGCTGGCCGGCGTCCATGGCGGACGGCCGGCCGGTGAGTGTGATCGGTGGCGACTGGCGAAGCAGGCAAGGTCTTTAAACTCTCGATTCCGTGCGTGCCCCAGACCTTGATCTTCTCTACTAGTAGGAAAGGATTGCTGTTCGTCAATCTGTTGCGTCGCTCGATCTGTTCGTCGCGTTGGAGAGGAAGGGAAAGGGAGAAAGAGATGGGCTGGGCTGGGCCTTTTTTGGGCCTACTGAAGAGATGGGCTGCTGGACTTGTGCTTGTACCTGTTGACCCGATGGGTCGACCCAAGAAGTAACGCAAGCAATGGCGGACTATGAGCAAGGGGAGAACGACGGATGGGCGAACCTAAGAGGAAGCAGGGCAGCCGTGAGATTTCGCCGGAACTTCGTAGGTGATGCCGGCAGCCGGGATACCAGTGAATGCGGCGGCAACGGCCAAGGAGCTAGTAGAAATCAATGTATGCTTTATCTAATTTCTGCTTGCACGCGATTGGGATCTGGTGGATAACTGAAGGAGGGGCGAGAAAGGATTACGCTCAGATCAAATTGTAGATCGTGGCCGAGATGAGATCATCTCTAACAGACACAGCATATTTTGTAACTGCAAACGCGACTTACAGTTCGCGAAAAAACGCGTATGCAGGCCAAGTAGTGTCGTGTGCAGAACAATAGGAGCTTGGTCGTCGGAATATTCACCGGAGTGTCCTCACTCCTCGTCGGAGGTGTCGTCGTCCACGAAGATGACGACGCCCTTCCCGTTGAACTGCAAATTTCCATTTCAAACTTCACGGGAGAAATTCATCTTAGGAGCTTGGTCGTCGGAATATTCACCGGAGTGTCCTCACTCCTCGTCGGAGGTGTCGTCGTCCACGAAGATGACGATGCCCTTCCCGTTGCCCTTGCTGCTACTAGCCTCCTGCTCGCGGTGGCGGCGGTCCTACTCGAGGCCCTGGTCAAGCAGGATATGGTCGATGTCCTGCTCGTGGCGTATGTGCTTGGCGTCGGCTTGGACCTCCTCCGCGGAGCGCGCCTGCAAGGCGCCAGTGATCGTGTCGAGGACCTCGTCAGGGACGAAGTCGGCGCGGGTCACCGAGGACTCAAAGTCCACGGGCTCGTAGATCTTGAAGCCTTCTTCGTCAACGGCGACCTCGGGCGGACTGCGCGGTGACGGCGACAAGGTCCATGTGCCGGAGGAGGTCCCCTCGTCTTCGGGCGGCGCTACAACTACGGGCAGTGCGTGCGGAGCCGGAGGTGCTGGCGGCGCTACAGCTGCGGTCAGTGCCGGAGGCGGCACGAGACCGTGGAGGAGGTCGAACTCCTCCGTCTCAATAAAGACTATTCTTGATAAAAATGAAATAAAAGATATAAATATGTTGTTATAGAAGTAAGTTAGCACCTTGAGTCAAAAAATAAAAGAAACTGAAATTAAAATTTATGGGTTGCTTTTTATAAACGCTTTTTTATGCCTTTTAGTTAGGCACAATAATTTTAAAATATGCTCACATAAGAATAAAAATAAGTAAAAGGGATCATCAAGCAAATATGAAACACATTTAAGTTTAAACCTATTCTTATGTATAGTAATCTTGTAAAAAAACAAATCATTAAAGCATAAAGTTATTAGCATAGGAAGACAAAACAAGTGAAACTTTAAAACTTTTTAACACATATTACTGAAATGTTTGGAGCCATGTTTCCCTTTCTCCTAATAACTTTCAGTAGCATCATGAATAAACTCAACAATATAATCATCACATAAATCATTATTATCACCATTCACAAGCATTATTATCATAGCCATCATTGTAATCGTCATATATTGGAGGCATATTAAAATCACCATAAATTTTTGGCAGACAAAACATCGAACATCTTGTGGGCGGGGTGGGCGCGAGGCAGCGTCGGAGCTTGCTTTGCGGCTAAAGTCGTGGCGGAAGAGCGAGGGGTAGTTCCGGCGGCGAGGTGGAGCGGGGTGGTGATCTTCATATAGGTTTGTTTTCGATGGAGCGGAGAGGTGTGGTCTCAGCGGCGACATGGCGGTGAGGGGAAGGTGTCGCGAGAAGGTGAATTAGGGTGGGGAAAGTGTGCTGGTTCGCCGACAGGTCTGCTCCACGCTCTCTTTTCTCTCTGTCGGAGCCGTCAATCAGCCCACAATGAGCTGTATTCGGTCTGGGCGTGCTGGATGGTAAAACGCCCCAACCGCCATTTTTTAGACTTCTGGAGATGCGACTGAGCGAAAATATGGCTAGGGGCATGAGGGCACGGCGGGAGATGATGTAAGGATGCTCCTTTTTTTTGTTGAAACTAAAGGAAATAAATCATGGGGCGCCGTGATGGACGGCTGTGATCTCATCCGGACAAGAAACCACACGGTGCTGAAGAGTCTGAAACCGGCGGGGACGCGCGCAAAACCATACAGACAGACGAAAACAGCAGCGGAGCCACGGACACCTGTTTGGGCCGCCTTCTCCAAGAAATAACAATCCTTTCTTTCCCCACCTGCACTCCAAGCTAATCCTTAATTACTCGCAGATTCCTCCCGTACCACCATATATACAAGGTTCGCCTCGCCTTATTTCCTCACCAACGTCTCATCAGTCATCAGCAAACTTCCTGTCGAGTAGAAACAGCGAACAGACAGAGATCGATCTCTCCCTTTGAGTTCTTGGAGCTAGCGACCGACCGACAGGCATGGCAACCGCTGGGAAGGTCATCAAGTGCAAAGGTTTGTTCTTGAAACAGTTTCAACAGATTTCGAGATTTCTCTCTGGATTAATGGAGGGCTAATTGGTTCTTGGGTGACTGCAGCGGCTATCGCATGGGAGGCCGGGAAGCCGCTCTCGATAGAGGAGGTGGAGGTGGCGCCGCCGCAGGCCATGGAGGTGCGCGTCAAGATCCTGTACACCGCCCTCTGCCATACCGATGTCTACTTCTGGGAAGCCAAGGTTGATATCCCCGACTCGTAAATAGTTTTCTGTTTTCCCAACCGGGTAATGGTGAGACCTACAGTGATGGAGATGGTCAGTAATAAGTAAATTAACATGGTGATTGATGTTCTTCTTGTCCTTGGATTTGCGCAGGGCCAAACTCCTGTTTTCCCTAGGATCTTAGGCCATGAAGCTGGAGGGTATGCCTCTCTTTCTTTGTCTCTGTCTTATTCCATTGCAGTTTTGTTAATTACGTCTGAAATCTTGGATCTCATGTTTTTCTTGTAATATAGTCAGCTTTTATACTGAATTCCTGATTCCTGGTTTGTCAGTGGTAATAGATTCATAAAGTAGTTTGAGGAAAAGAGTATACAGCAAGTGGTCATACTTAACTGCCATGGGATTAAACGTCATCCATGACACATAAAGTGCTTTGTAGAATAATAGTATGGTTTATTTATGTGCAACTCTCATATTCGTTGTGTTCTTGTTGCCCTCCTCTTTTTAACCGCCATATTAATCATTTCCAAAAAAGAATAACAGTCACATAACCACGTTATTCCATAGCAAATAACTGCCAGTTCTGTTCATTTTTACATTTTAATGAATATTATGTTTCCTCTTCATAGATTATATTTTAGAGTAACTGTTTTCCTGAAACTACCTTTTCCTAACAGTGTTGTGGAGAGCGTTGGAGAGGGTGTGACTGAGCTAGTGCCAGGTGACCATGTCCTCCCAGTGTTTACTGGAGAGTGCAAAGAATGTGCCCACTGCAAGTCAGAAGAGAGCAACTTGTGTGACCTCCTCAGGATCAATGTGGATCGTGGCGTGATGATCGGTGATGGGCAGTCCCGTTTCACCGTCAATGGGAAACCAGTCTTCCACTTTGTCGGGACCTCCACCTTTAGTGAGTACACCGTGATCCATGTAGGATGCCTTGCAAAGATCAACCCCGAGGCACCCCTTGACAAAGTTTGTGTTCTCAGCTGTGGTATCTCAACTGGTAAGAGATAGCTCCGCATGCCATTGTTTCCGGATAAAATGTATGTTTAAGATGCTTCGATTAGTTAATAAAATGTCACGATTCTTCAGGACTTGGTGCGACCCTCAATGTTGCGAAACCGAAAAAAGGTTCGACGGTGGCGATTTTCGGTCTTGGAGCTGTAGGCCTTGCTGTAAGTGACACTGATAAATACGTTCTACAATATATTATTCCGTGTAACCATTACTAACTGTTATGTGTTTCTCACATGATCAGGCCATGGAAGGTGCTAGGATGGCTGGGGCATCAAGGATCATTGGAGTGGACTTGAACCCTGCAAAATACGAACAAGGTACAGTCTGCCTCAGAAAAAACAAGCGGCATCTTAGTAAGTATTTTTGGATAGCACACTGAACCTAGCTAACATGTCCATTAATTTTTCAGCTAAGAAATTTGGATGCACTGACTTTGTGAACCCAAAGGACCACACCAAGCCAGTGCAAGAGGTCAGTTAATATATTTGCCTCAGTCAGTGTACACATCTGATATCTCCCTTTGTTCATGATATGCACAAAGCTTTGTGTGAAATGCTCACTGTTCAATGGCTCCCCCAGGTGCTTGTAGAGATGACAAATGGTGGTGTTGACCGGGCCGTGGAGTGCACTGGCCACATCGACGCCATGATCGCTGCCTTTGAATGCGTACACGATGTACGTAAAATAATTCTAAACAGTCAATAATCACATTTACTCAATATGTCTGTTTGCTGCTTTAAACTGAATGTCCTGAAATGTGGTGGATGCAGGGGTGGGGCGTGGCTGTGCTGGTTGGCGTCCCCCACAAGGAGGCCGTGTTCAAGACCCACCCCATGAACTTCCTGAACGAGAGGACACTCAAGGGCACCTTCTTCGGCAACTACAAGCCACGCACAGACCTCCCCGAGGTCGTCGAGATGTACATGAGGAAGGAGCTTGATGTAGAGAAGTTCATCACGCACAGCGTGCCCTTCTCACAGATAAACACTGCATTCGACCTCATGCTTAAGGGGGAGGGACTACGATGTGTCATGAGGATGGACGAGTAGATTACAAGCAAAAGAGGGAGGAAAAACAAAGATAAGAGTTCCTGAATTTGGTAATGTAAGTCTCCATATGTTTTGGCTCTATTGGCACAAATAACGAACAGCTCTGCCTTTTGTGTTCACGGTTTAGTCTTTAGTCGGCATGTAAATTTGCGGTTTCTGTGTTATTACATCTTCCATCTTCCAATGCAAATTAGTTCTGCTCTTTTGCACTTCGTTGTTTGATTTCAGAAAGAATTTTGTTTTATGATTTATTATACAGGGAAAAGAATTTTGTTAAGATGATTACAAGTTACAGTTCTCGCCTGTCACACTAACTATGTCCTCGTCATAGTTCCTAATCTTGCAAAATAAATGAGAATAAACCGCAAGCACACACCACAAAGGTGGTATAACACAGATAGCTCAAGACACAAAACATGTACGAGGACAAAAGACAGCATACACACACTCATTATTATTTTGGCACACAAATGAACCCTCATACATAAAAGATTGTCATAACTCTCATAAGCGACTGCTACACAAAATTACATGAGTTAGGCCTCTCCACCGTAAAACCAACCAGCATCCGAGACAATATTTAGGAGTGCATAGATTCTTGAGTAAACACGGGCAGGTTAGGTTTGTGCTCCATCAGCCTCTTGGAAGGGGTTTTTGATCTCCTCTGTTCCCTCAGTTGGAGACACGAGCATCACTGCTGTGCCTCTGCAGACCTACAAATTATCAGTCGTTAGAGAATCAGTTGTTGTTGGGCTGCAGATGTGGTTGACATATACATTTCGAGAGGTGACTATGACAAAACTTCGGTACCCCAACAAAGAATTATGAAGGACGAAATTCACTGTTCTTGGAACTACAATCGCCAAACCAATAGAGGAGAAGGGCAAAGAAACTTACAATGAGACCAAGCTGTCTGGTTTTCGCAGACAGTTTCAGTGGATCATCTTGCTCTACAAAATAAAATGGCGCAGGAGAATCGTGAGATTCATTAGACTTGACAGGAAGACAAGATAAGGTTGTCCTCATCTCTACAAGTGCACTACAAAACTACAATTAGATACTCTTTTTAGGTTGAAAAATGCAGGTAGCAGTTATGTCATTTTGGCCGCTTCATTTGTTCGGTCACGTTAGTAATGAGTATTTGTATGGTGAAACAGTACATTAGTGTCGTACTTACTAAGGCGACGCACAAACTATGATAATTTAATGAGACTGAGCTGCAAACAAAATATATAAGCTTGTATCGTTTTGGGATAGGACATGGGATCAAATTAAACTATGTAACATGTCATGTAGTACCTCTTTCAAACTCAATCGCTTCATCAAGCACCAAGTTTAGAAGCTGGTCATAGCCCTTCAAAGTTCCTGTGACTGCAGGTGTACAAATGCCAAAGTCAGCCTGTGTAGTGCTGGGACAAATTGCAACATATATAAAAGGTAGTTTCTGCCACAGGTAGACTAATGCTAGGTCACAGCCTGTGTTATGTACTTGTGTCGTCCTTCAGGAAAATGGAACCAGTCTAGGACCATACATATCGTAGCAACAACCAATAAACTAATCCTGATTTAACAAGGTATTTGCATAACACAGGTACCAAATCCTTGGATATGATAACTAATGGGACTAAAACCAAGTCCTTTCCACCAGTCATTATGCCTAAACAGATTAAAATTCAATTTTCCCTTGGAAAGATCTCACAAAGAACAGACTGAAGTCACGCAATGCACACTAGAAACCATTGAGGAAACTGCATCACAAGGCGTCAAGTACCAATCCCTCCTCCTCGAAACACTTATCCACTAGTAGGGTATAAGTTAGCTTCTTAACATTCTAGAAGAATAAGCTCACCTCAAGTTCTGTGCATACCTAGTGATCGATCTAAACCAAGACAAAGTACTAACCCCTTAGCCCAAAAAAATTATACTAATGAACTCGTAGGTGAACAGATAAATAGCACGAACGAAATTGGGGGTATTATGTTGGACGCGAGCAGGAATTACTAATTTGGCGGGGGATTGAGCATAAGGACCTTGCCTGCCGCCGGTGAGCTTGACCTGGACGCCCTTGTCGACGAACTTGGCCAGGTCCAGCACCGTCTCCTTGCGCCCCGACTGCACAATCAAGAATAAAGCTCACATCAGAATCAGATGGATCCAAATTCCAATATTTCCACCAGACGGAGTCCGGGGACGTGCGGGGAGGGGAATCGGTCGATCGGTAGGCGCGTGCTTACTCACCATCCCGAACCAGCTCGCTCCCTCGAACCTAAACCACAAGGAATCGATCAACCCGCGAACCTTCGAGGAAGATTGAAAAGAAAAGTTCGTCATAAAAAATCGCCAGAGAAACCGAGCGTAGTGGAGGGAGGCGATGGCTCACCGGAGTAGGGAGGGAGAGAGGAGGCGGCGGGTGCTGCTACGCTCAGGTGTGCTGTTCTGTTCTCTCTGCTTTTTTTCCTTTTTTTTCTCCTCCTCCTTCTTACTATTTCTTTTTTTTTCAGTAGCTTGTTGGGCCTGTTTCATGGGCCGAAGGCCGTGGTCGCGGGGCTGGTGGAGCGAGTGTCTTCCGGCGTACTCTTTCTTGCCTTCCAAAGGAAGCTACACGCACACGATCGATCCACACCTAGCTCACACTCTCACTCTCACTCCAAATCTCACACTCTCACTCTCACCTCACTCCCCTACACTTGCTCTCCTCACTTGCTAACTGGGTAGACAGGGATGAGTTGGATCCAGATCGATCGATCCACATCCATCAGCTCTACCTAGCTGCACAGACGGACGACGGAAACAATCTGCAAATGTGAGTGCCTCTCAAACTCAATCAATATCGATCGAGATTTCTTATTCCTTATTTTACTTTGCCATTGCCCCGCGGATTTGCACTCTTGGTTGGGATAGTCAATCGATTGGCAGCTTCTTAATTAAAGCTATCGTTGTCGTGCTTGTGCTCACGGTTTGTGTAATTTTTTTCCTCCCTTGGTTGAAGGTAACTCTCAGGTATTTGTATTACCCTATCGGTCGTCTAAGATGAGTGCATTCTCACATATAGTTTGAAACAGATGTTGCATTTGCTTCTTCAACCGGCACAACCCAGTCAGGGTGAAGACATCTTAATCTGTTGATCTTGGCTAGGAGGGCCACTGAGTACTTCATATAAAACCTCTAGCATCGCCACTGAGCCTATGGTCTCTTGGGCGCAACTGACGAGCCCCTCGTGTCCTTTGCAATTAGGTTTTAGCAGGGATGGTGGCTTGAAATGTAGACGAGAGCCTCGCGAGTTTGGTATCCATGGCAAATAGTCCGCATGTGGGACTTCTCCACGTTTTTCCCTTCTTTTGGTCTTTTGGTTCTGATATGTCCCTTAACATAAGCTTATGAGAAAGATACTTCTGCTAGCTCATTATATCATTTAGATAGAAAGTACAATGTTTCTTGTGATGCACAAAGAAAAGCTATCCGAGTGAATCCATATTGGCGTGTCGATACCGTGTCCCCCTCCTAGTCTTGTATCTAGAGTTTCTTTCCATCAAATATGAATAGGTACTTAGGTAGAGCCCCTGCTGGCTATCTTTTTGTTAACAACAACATGCATGGACGGCTACCTAGTTTTTCCATCAATGCATATTGAGGTTTTTGCTTCACCGTGAGTGTTTTATACCCTTAATTGTTTCCTCTAGGCACCAACACGGCAACACCTTTTGTTTTATCAACGGTTGTGTTCTAGTGTGTGTGGCTCACTTTATTGTTCAAATTCTGTTATGCGCATCCCCTATGCACAGGCCAGGAACTTCAACTATTCTATTTGTACAACCGTTATATGTTGCAAAGATTACAAGAATTAAAAGGCTTCCATTAAAATAACTTATGCGGTCTTGTGTTTGAATAAAAACTAGAAAGATACCCCGTGAGTTGCAGCAGGAACTTTTTTAAAAATGTATTATAAAAGAAATGATTTTTGAAAGCATG
Organism: Poa annua; assembly: GCA_026929855.1. Taxonomy (NCBI): domain Eukaryota; kingdom Viridiplantae; phylum Streptophyta; class Magnoliopsida; order Poales; family Poaceae; genus Poa; species Poa annua. The sequence goes on along the minus strand of CM049430.1, from coordinate 74,573,530 downwards.
AAATGGATGGGGGGGGGGGGGGGGGGCACGGAAGATTTAATTTACCACAATAGTCGAAAATCTAAATTAGATCACTATGAAATGTTCATATACTTAATCGACAAAATTGATCATGCAGAAATTGTATAACTATAATAATTAATATGTGAATAGATTATATGATATTTACTAATAAATATGATGGATAAATGAATGGCTCAAATAGTGTATGATGTGGACACATTGCATGTACATATAGATGAATATAATGCATGTTATTGCGATTTTATCTTATAGATAGATAGCTAGATAGATAGATAGATAGATAGATAGATAGATAAATAGATAGATGGGTATTTGAGACAACTAAACATAAATTCTACTATTTTTTATTTAAACAAGAGAAATGCACTTTACACTCCTATAATTTATAGCCAAGCTTAATGTACAACACCCAACTAATAAACTTTTCTATTTTTTCACGTAAGTTTTCATAGGTAACAATTTAATGAGAAATATCATTTCTCCAAATGGCCTCTAAGCAGGCTAGTTAGCTAAGTACAACTCGGTTCGGACATAATCTCTCCGTCTTTAATATATGATGTTTTAGCTATTACACATGTTATCTAGATATGCATAATGAATATGGACACAAAATATGTCTAGATACAAATTTGGACATATGAATGTGGAAAAAATTAAAAACGTCTTATATTAATAAACATAAGGTAGCAGTAACCAATCACTAACCCCTAAGAACAGCCAGCCACGGCGTGTGTCAAATATGGTTGTCAAATCAAATATTTGGATTTTAGGAGTAGTTACCTACCCTGTAAAGGCTACCAAAGTCAAAACAGTTGGGACTTGAGAGCCGGCGCATCTACATGGAACTCCATGACCTTCAGCCAGAATTGTCCTTGTATTTATTTATGTACCACCCACTAGATAAGGTGTTAAGTGGGATCCCACCAATATCTCACTTCTAGTTTATTTGGAGATTTTTAGTTCAAAATTCGGACCAAAATGTATATTACAAATTCGCAAATGAATTAGAAGTGGGACAATGGTGGGATCCCACTTGACACCTTACCACTAGACGAGGTTTTTGTTATCACAATGTTGGGGGTACCGCTTATCGGGGAACTTATCGGTCGATCCAAGATAAGGTAGGTTTATCGGTATATCAGTCGACTTATCGACATTTATCAACATATCAACCGATAAATCGGCCGGATTATCTTATCAGTGAGACACCGACAAGCGATAAATCGGTCGATTTATCGCAATATCTGCTGATATCTTGAACCAGCGAATTTAACATCGTTGCCAGTTGATGACTTTTTTTCTTAATAAAGAGGGTCTTCTGTCCGATTTCTATTCTTAGAAACCAAAGTAGTCTTTCTGTGTTACATCTACTCGACTGCTCGAACCAACATAAAATGGTAAAAAAAGATTATAAGGTGCAAAAAGTATCCATGACGCGAACTTCCGCTAATTTTTCCGCCTCAAATATGAACCCCCAGAAGCATACAAACCAGCATATTTAAAAGAAGATATCCGCCACACATAATATTTTTTTTCCATAAGCCATTCTGAAAAAATACAGAGCACTTAATCATCCAACACTCTTCTTCATCATTCTTAATCATCCCGTCAATTGATGACTGTTTGGTTATTTTGGCTTTAGCCATATCGTGGCTGCCCTAAGTGGATCAGATAAACTTTTGGAGTTTTTTTCAGATAATTTTCACAGGTAATATGTTTACTGAGAAATATTATTTCTCCAAATAGCCCTAAGCAGGCCAGGCAACTATGTACCTCTCTTAGGATACATTTTTTACTCAATATTGCATTCAAGGGCCTGCAACTTATTCTTACTTACGCAACTAGCTTTCGCATGCATGATGCCGTCGGTGTTCTTCATTCAGGGAGGCAGCAGCAAGCGGAGGAAGCAGCAGCACGCTTCGGATACTGGTGGCGACCGACTGCCACCTCGGCTATCTAGAGAAGGACGAGCTACGCCGATCCGACTCCTTCGCCACCTTCGAGGAGATCTTCTCACTCGCAGAGCAACACAAGGTAAACTAACTAACGATCTTGCATGATGTTTTTGCAATGCATGCATGTGTATGTGTACATAAGCATGTATGGATTCTTAGTTTTGACGATGTTTAATTCATGATTTGCAGGTGGATTTCGTGCTTCTCGGTGGGAATCTGTTCCACGAGAACAAGCCATCGCGCTCGACGCTGGTAAAGACGATTGAGATCCTGAGGCGGCGCTGCCTCAGCGACCGGCCGGTGCAGTTCCAGGTGGCCAGTGATCAGGCAACAAGCCTGCAGAACTTGTACGCTCTTAATCTATATTCTGAGTATTTTTGTCTCTCACTCAAAGTCTCAAACTAATGAAGTTGTTGCATGCATGCCTGCTTCAGCTTATTCGGTCGAGTGAATTACGGAGACCCAAACATCAACGTGGGCTTGCCTGTGTTCACCATCCATGGAGACCATGACGATCCTACAGGAGTGGTACAATTACTTATCCCAAGTTACATTTAGATTTTATCTATATATGCTCATGGTCGTCTGGAAACAAAACGTGGCCATGGTAGGAAATGTTAAATTTTGAATTATTGAATGGCCTCTTGTTTTCATTATATTCCCTACAGGATAACTTGTCCGCCATAGATGTTCTCGCCGCTGCTGGTTTTGTGAATTATTTTGGAAAGGTGGACCTTGACAGTTCCGGAGTTGATCAATTATCAATTCATCCTATACTTATCAAAAAGGTCAATTTTCTCTTTTCCACACGTACTCTGTACAATTTTAACTATAACTAACTAGCTACGTACCAGATGCTAATTAGTTCTGAAACTTGTGCTGCTTCAGGGTGCAACATCTGTCGCGCTATACGGCCTCGGGAATGTTAGGGATACGAGATTGAGCAAGATGTTTCAGGTACTCCCTCCGGTCCAGAAAATAAGTCACTATATTGAACTCATAGTACATTTTGTACGTACCACTTCTGACACATTTTTAGGATCAGAGATATTATTAATTTCACTGTAAAAGTTTTCCAATGCCGTGGATGGAGTGGTTAATTTTTTTTAGAAAAGGGGCGCAACTGGTTGGTGCTGAATAAATTACATCTTATGTTGTTCAGACACCAGATGCAATACAGTGGATGAACCATGAAAGTCCAGAGGATATGCCATTGTCTGACTCGTTCAACATTATGATTCTACATCAGAACAGGTACGTCAAGCGATTGAACGTACATCAATGAAAATTGTGTAATTAATCTGGTTTATGTAACTTCGCCATTATGCTCCCGCAAATAAAATTAAGTTTTCTTGAATTTCTATAGGGGAACGTACAATGGCATCAGCGAACGTCTTTTGCCGAGTTCTCTAGATTTGGTAATATGGGGCCACGAGCATGAATGTCTTGCTGATCCACAGGCGAGGCAACAAGAAACATATCCAATTATTGGAAATTTAAAGTTTAGTTTTTGTTAATGTTCTTCATCTGTTCAAGGTTTTCTTTTAACGTTACTTCCCTTCTGATCCATCTATTCTTTACAGGAGGTTCCAGGTATGGGTTTTCACATCACACAACCAGGATCTTCAATTGCCACATCACTGACCAGTACTGAAGCAAAGCAAAAGCATGTTCTTTTATTGGAAATAAAGGCAAGTATAGCTGCAACCTGCTGTATGAACCATCAACATGTCTAAATTTTCCTATGTTCCAGTCAATAGGGAATGAAATACAGACCAACTAAAATACCTCTGATGACCGTTAGACCTTTTGAATATGCTGAGGTATGTAAACTACTCCTTTCTTCATGATTATTTTAATGTCAATCTCATCATGAATATGTCATTCAGGTTGTGATAGAAAACGAGGAGGATGTTGACCCTAATGACGAAGCATCTGTTCACGCGCATTTGGATAAAGTTGTATGTTTTTAACTCCATAGTTGTGCTAAACATTTGTCTATTTTCTTCACAAACATGGTCAAATATTGGTTATTTTGGTTGGTTGCAGTTGGGTTTCAGTTGTTGGATGTTTTTCGTTAGTCCTTAATCTCTAGTGATGTGTACTGGCTACTCACTGAGCTCTTTCAGGTGGGCAATCTTATTGAGAAGAATAATAGAAACACATCCAGTGGATCAGAGCCCAAACTTCCACTTGTTAGGATAAAGGTAACTAAATCAGATGCTCTAAAGATAATGATGTCCAAATTCTTTTGCAGGACTGATGAAAGATTGCATCTGATCCTACAGGTGGACTACTCCGGGTTTTCGACAATACACCCGCAACGGTTTGGTCAAAAATATGTTGGGAAGGTATCTCAAGAACCACTGTGGAACTTCTTAATATGAATGCCTTGTTAATACTACTTAATTAGATGCTTACAACTCTGTATAACATTTTCATTGTAGCTCGCGAACCCGCAAGACATTATTGTTTTCTCAAGATCAGCGAAAAGGCCTCAAAATACTCAAGGTCATATGTGTTCTTACAAAAATGCCATTATCATTATCCACCTCACATGACTATACAATGAATAGACAGAATTGTATATTATTCACTGACCCTCCTTTTGTTTTTGTAGTAGCCATTGATGGTCCTAAACAAATTTATCCAAATGACCTTAATCAGCGCACAGTCGAAGCTCTAGTTGCGGAGAGTAACTTGGTACTTTAATTTCACTTATTTTTTTTAGTTTGGCCCTATATTATTAGGAATATATTCAATTGCGATGTTGCATTTTACTCTGGACCAGTTTATCCGTCTATTGTTTTAGCCGCTGCACAATATTTTGAGGATACTAAATTTGTAAATAGGGTATACATTTTTCATTTTTCATGCTCAAGAAATAAGAAAACATTTATATTTATGAGACTGGTTTTAGACAACACAGATGGATATGTGTACTTATAATTTGTATATTTGTAGTGTACATGATTAAGTACATCCACATTATTTATATTTATTTTTCTTTCAAAAACAAAGGAACAGACCCAACCTCTTCATTGAGTCATGCCCGTGGCTTAGTTACGAAAAAGCTCAAAGTTGTTATAAAAAAATGGTTATTTATTCTGTGAACCACGTAAGTGCACGAGCATCTGCGTGTACAAAATTTACACATATGTTGACAAACTTTGTTGCTCAAGATGGATGGTTAGCATACTGTATTTCGAGTATGATTTTCGGTTTATTTGGTTTAGTCCAGTAGCAAATTGGTGGTAACAAACAATATTACACCATGTAGACTTTTAATTCTTGCGTTACAGAAAATGCAGATTCTTCAGGTGAATGAACTGGATACTGCTCTGCATGTTTTTGTCAACAAGGATGACAATATGGCATTTCACTCCTGCGTACAAAAAAAGACCGAAGAGGCTAAAGTAAGAGACACTTCACACCATCAACATGTATAGTTACTCAATATACAAATTAGAGCACACTCGTTAACATAAATAAACCTAACTGGCCTTAAACTGAAAAATTCTGAACTTAAATCCTGCAGAACAAGTTGACAAACGGCACGTCAGATTTTAAAATCGAGGACGAAGAAGCGATATCACTTGAATTGGATCGGTGCATGCAGGTGTGGAGAAACTCTATTTGCTTGAGTTACTAGCTAATTGGTGCGACATTCGATCTGACGAGAAAGCAAATAACTAAAGCAGATATGTACCTACAATTAAATAGTAGCGTGGCAATTAACAAAAATCATATATGTAGAAAAAATATAATTAGTGGCATTCTTCTTCTACAATGTAGGTATCAGAGAAGGGAAGAACAGGAACCACACCGAGCTCGCAGAACCTTCCCACCAGCATGGCACTCAGCGCGTTCGAGGAGCTGAAATGCTCCTCGGATCAGGTCGACCATGACACTCATGACGACTCCGATGAGCTTGTGGAGACATCGTCTGTACGTATTCTTATGCTCTGCAAGAAATTGCAAACCTACTATCAGCAGCTGCAATGGATCAGTTTTACAGTTTCCTGACAATGGTGAGCTAACTAGCTGCTTGTGTACTCTTCTACTTACGTGCTCAAGGACGATGGAGAGTGCCATCGGCTAGCAAGGCCAGGAAAGCGGCCGGCCCTTACTAGGCCTGGTGGCTCTGCATCTTCTTCTTCTTCCGGCTACAGCAGGAGGAAAACGGACCTGGCTTCGTACTGCAGGATCCCGCCGGCTAAGGAAGAAGAAGACGGCGGGGCCAAGAAAGGCCGGCCTCCTCATGTGCGTGTCGCTCTCTATTGTTAAAGTTCTTGCTTTTTTCCATTGTTGCTCCAGACAGTTAATTTCTCTTAATGTTAATCAATTTGGTCGTTATCGTCGTCTCGTCGACAATGCTGCAGGTTGCCGGGAGGTACGGGGCTGTAAGGAGGAACCGATAAAATCGGCTGCTGGCCTGCCGGAAAGGAATGGATGCAACGTATTCAAAGCAGCAAACTATTTTCAGAATCTGTAATGTTTGGTTAGATCCTGGACCGATATGGATTTCGGATGATGATGTGCCTCGTCCTATTCTTATATGAATATTTTAATTGTTAATGCCATTTTTTCAATTGCACAATGATAAGATTTGATGTATGGTAGTTGGTACCCCCACCATTTCACAGTATAAAATGTTTTAGCTATAACACATATTGTCTGGATGCACATTAAAATTAGTGCATATGTAAACTAAAACATATAGATACATGTGGAGTTTTTTTTTAAATAATATGTTTTTTATTACAAATTGTCAGCGGATTTTCAAAAGTAGCGCGCTGTCAGTCCCGGGCGGGCCGAAAGCAGGCTTTCGGTATCCCCCGAGCCAAAAGGCCTCTGTCGACGTGCTAGCTGACGAGAGATGCATGCGCAGCGCGGGGTGGCAGGCGGGGTCCCGTGTCTTTCGGCCCCGAGGCGAGCGAAAGTCCACTTTCGGCCTCGGCCGGAGCGAAAGAGCCCTTTCGGCCTGGAGCGGAACGAAAGCTCGCGGATAAGAATCTCCGCCAGCTCCTCCAAGCCGACGTGCTCACTTTCCCCTTCCTTCCTCTGTTCTTCCTTCAGCTCGTGTTCTTCCTCTGTTCTTCATCTCCACGAAATGAGCAGCTGATTCAAGTGATTAGATAGCTAAAAAAGAAGAGAGAAGTGCTGGTGCATCCAAGATCTGTTCATGGGTTAGGTTTTTTTGGACTCGTTTTGAGGGGTGGAGGTGGAGGATTGGGAGCAATGGTGGTCAAGAATGGTGGAGGATAGTGGTGTTGTGCGCTGGTGTTTGAGAAGGTGGTGCTGTGGTGGAGAGTGGAGACGGTAGATTGAATCCGGAGAGCTGTGCTGACGGGATCCACACGCGTCAAGGGTAAACCCTATTTAGTCACTAGATGATTTATGTTTAGTGTAATAATAGTTTGTGAGCTAGCGTAAATAGTGTAGGTACTTTTTCGTTATATTTTGTTAGTATATTGTCTAAAAAAATTATTAGATGGATACGTTAATATTAGTGATAGTCTAGACATTTAACCGGTGGTAGTAATATTATATTTTGTCAGTTAGATTTAGTAATATTATTAAGTGCTCGTAATAATGGTCGGTCATAAATAAATTTGTTTAGGTCATGGAAGTGGTTGATATTGTCGTGCACTATGGCGCCGGTAATGTCGGTGTAAATGAGTCAGGTGTTGATTTGAGTGAATTTGGTAATATGTCGATTCAGCTTACAGACCCGATGAATTTGATAATAGCTGTCATTCAGCACTATTTCACAATGAATTTCGGGTTTGATCCTAATAGCTGGACAGTTAAGATTCAGTCAATATGGAGCAAATCCCGTACAAATATTTTTTGGGAGTTGTTACCGCTGGATCGGACAAGTCAGTGGACATCTTGGCTGGTATCATGCCAACGTCGAGGTACACAACCAGAAATCTTGCTGATGTTTTATCTGAAGCAGAACAATATGGAACACGGTGGCGAGGGTCCGGAGCATGGACAGAGTAGTGAGCATACTGGATCAGAAAATATTGATTTGTTTGGCTCTGTGGCAGATATTTCTGAAAATTATGAACCAACACTTAGTAGTCAGTCGGCCGGATCAACGGAAGTAGGGGAGGAAGATGGGGATGAGCATTCAGGAACATTACAACAAGAGATGTTGAATGAAGATGAGGATGGCCTTGCAGAAGATCTTGATTCTGATAATGAAGAGGATGATGAGGAGGATGTTGATGATGTGCCTATTCCTGACTCTTGGAATGTGGACAAGTCGAACATGACAGTCGTGCATGACAGACCCTCTTCGTCATGGGAGTATCACATGAATAATATTCAAATCGGTGCTCAGTACATCACAAAGCAGCAGCTTCGGGAAGCCGTGATTAAGTGGGGTTTGTCCACGCAAAGGGTTTTCCGCACTGAAGTCTCAAACAGTCAATATTTGACTATGAGTTGTGTTGATATTAACTGTCCAGGAAGGGTGCATGGTCACTTACCCAAGTATGACGTGATGTGGGTAGTATCCGGCTTCGAGCCGCACACTTGTGAAATATCTAGTACAATGTGTGACCATCCAAACCTGACTTCAACTCTCATTGCACGCCTCTTGTATGATGAGATAGTGCGGACAAAAGATATGGTGGCGAGGAGCATTCAGTTGACGGTTAAGGCTAGATGGAACACAAGCATTAAGTATGGAAAGGCGTGGAGAGGAAAACAGAAGGCTCTGGAGGAGAGGTTTGGGACATTTTATGATGCATACGATAATGTTGTCCGTCAAATTACCACATTGAGCGAGAGGAATCCTGCCACCCATGTATCTTTGCAAGTAATTCAGATTCCGGAGCAGCCAAATTATACTGTATTTTGCAGGATGTTCTTCTCGTTCGCAGTATGCATTGAGTCATTCAGACATTGTCGCCCAGTCCTCCTCATTGATGGCACATTTCTCACACGCATGTATAAGAGATTGCGGAGGCGCAGATGGAGGGGGACATCACGCCCCGTAGTTTCGGGTCTGCAGTCTTAACCGCTACGTACAGAGCCATGTGCAACGCGTGCGTGAAGAGTAAGGAAACCTCTTCGCTACTTGGATGCCCGCTTCTTCTGCACCTTTGGTCTTGGGAGAGGTTCCCTGTTGGCAGACCTGCCGTCGACGCACACATTCCTTGGGACTACAGACTCATGGATCATACCAAGGTCGATGCGCCTACGTTCGGCAGCACGTGGGCACAACGAGAGGTAAACAATCTATTATATTCGGTTATGTACTATGTTATTTTTTGGTCAACTAACTAGTCTATTATATTTACATATAGCGACGATTCAAGGGTGACCAAGTGAGGAATTGTTATGGATCATTCACTGAGTGGTTCGATGGGCTTCAGGACCACCAGGTTATATGGGAACCATACAACCTCGTCGCAAGGCAGACTAGATTTCCTGAGGGGATTTCTCTACTGTGCACGAGAGATCAAAGGTACTGGTTCACACGAGGTCGTATTGTGTACGAGGTATCGGTAGAGGAGATGTCACAACACCGGATCATGAGACAATTCGGAGCACGCCAGCTGCCGGAGCCTCCGAGGCGACCTCACCTCCCTTCCCACGTGCACAGGTAACTCTTCTTACTTAAATTAATCTACATGTATTTCTACTGCATGCTACATATACTAGTTTTAAATTAGTCTACACGTACTTATACTGCAGGTTAAGTCGCCAAGGAGACAGACCACTTGTAACTTGGCTGCAGAAGGTCCAACCGTACATGGCTGAATGGGCGACTGCGACCGTGATTGAAAATATGTGGCCGGTAAATGAGGCGTTTGTGCGTACTGATTTTAAGCAGTATCTACAGGCATACAGACAAGCCACTCGCACAAGGTTACTTCCGTCGGCACAGTCTGATCAGATGGAGCCAGCTACTGTCACCGACATGTACCCACTACACGGCATCGGAGGGCCGCGGTACTCTGCGGTACATACGGAAAATATGATCATCCACTGAATATTCTATGTCATAATATAAATATCTAATATTTTTTGTTATTACACAGGCTGAGCTGCTAGCTGAGATTCAGCATGATGTGAGTACGTACGAGCCGCCACCTGAGTGTGTGCCATGGTTCAGACGACTAGAGGACAGGCTTCGTCGGGCGTACAGTGTGCTTACCTGTTTTAGGGCTACCGATGTTGTTCCACGCCAGCCAGCTCCGCGTCCTCCACGCCACTCTACACGCACTACGGATACACATGTATCACCTACCCAGCAGAACACACATCGGCATGACCCAAGACCTCGTTTTACAGCTCACCAGCCTATGAGCACACGACCTACGTTCGAGGTCGGTTCATCATCGCACCAGCCAGAGTATTTCGAGCCGGGTCCTTCACAGTCAATTCCTACCCAGCCCGGTACTTCCTCGTGGGTCATGCCCCCTGGTATGATGATGCAGCAACCCGGTATGCATCAGTGGGGCATGCCACGTGATTTCGGTTTTGGGCAGCCGTCTTATGGACAGATGACTTGGAGCGGGGCTTTCCCTCCTATGAGTCAGCCAATGCTCGGTAAGTATGTTTTCTTTTTGTAACATATTATGCTTGTTCATAAATATCAAATACTAACAAAATATCATCTACAGGTGGAGGAGGTTCCGCGTAGAACTCTCCCCAGTTTGACCAGGAGCATCCGATGTACTATACCCCACCGCCCGAAACACAGGAAACCCAGTTTGACCAGGAGGGCGAGGAGTTGCCGCTTCAAGGCCATGGGATGCGACAACACCGTGCTCCGACACGCTTGTCACCCTCCGGACCTCACCAGAGAAGACATCGCAACCATCCTCAGGCAGACGAGTAGCGATACTTTTATGTACGATATATTTCTATCTATATGTTGTACTAGACATATTTCTACCTATGTACCATTATGTAGTACACATTATGTATCGTTATGTACTAGACTTATTTCTACCTATGTAGCAACATTTGATATGTCAGTAACTGGTATACATTGGTACATAAGATAAGATACAACAAACCTCGATTACATACCGATCACACCACACAACAATATGAAATGAAGGTACAACTACTAATTAATCGATACTCAAAGAAAGATACAACATAACTCAAATTAAGATTCTACCTATCTCCCATCAATGCAGCCTGCACCATCCGCAGATTTAGCACCCTTGCCCTTTGACGATGATTCAGGCTTCTTTCCCGCACCCTTGCTCGATGTTTCTGCCTTCTTCTCCTTGCCCTTACGCAGTGCTTCAACGCCCCTTTCCTTTGACGACGGCATGAAATCGTCGTCATCATCGCTGGAGTATACCCAAAGAAAGGAACGACCGTACCTCTCACGTATGTCTTGAGTTCGATGAATCGGCTCATTGGTAACATGCCTATCGAACTTATCCACAAGCCTCATGATTTCAGCACGGATTTGTTTTGTGGTCCTATACGGAAACCCAACTCGGCATAGCCTCGCCCCTAACAAAGCGAGATGTCTCTCACTACCAATAATTTCTTCAAGTGGAACTTCCCTACCATCTACCTTCAAATAGGTGATAATCTTAGCTAGATGCTCAGATGCGGCTATATGAAAGCCGGACACACACTTGTCACAAGGTACAATACACACCATGCTGGCGCTCTTTGAGAGTACCCCGCTTAGCCTAGAGTGGTTTTTATAGGACAATTGAGGTGAAAACGGTCGCGGGAAATGGTGGCGGGAGGAACAGGCGGGAAACGGTGGCGGGAGAAACGGGCGGGAAACGGTGGCGGGAGAAATAGGCGGGAATGGCTGGCGGGAGAAACGCGCGCGAATCGGTGGCGGAAGAAATAGGCGGGAACGACTGGCGGGAGAAACGCGCGCGAATCGGTGGCAGGAGAAATAGCCGGGAGAAACTGCGTGGCGGGAGAAATAGGCGGGAACGGCTGGCGGGAGAAACGCGCGCGAATCGGTGGCGGGAGAGATAGCTGGGAGGGACGCGGGAGAAACTGCATGCAACCCTCGTCTTCTTCCGTGCGGAAAGAGTCTTTCGTCTCGGGCAGGACCGAAACTTGTCAGCTTTCGGCCCGGGCAGGACCGAAAGTGTCCTTCGGCCCCTCCTGAAGCGAAAGCCCACTTTCGGCCTGGCCCAAGCCGATAGCTGGAGCTTTCGGCCCCCTCCGGACCGACGGCGCGCTAATTTTTGAATTCCACGGACGAGCATACTAAGTAGCGAATTTGTAATAAAAAAACATATTATTTAAAAAAAACTCGATACATGTGTGCACATATGAATGTGCAAAATGATTTAAATATCTTATATTGTGAAACAGACGTGCCACGTTTTACAAAATTTAGTGTAATTGCCTCGTTCAATAAAGTTGGAAAATCAATGATTACATATAAATGAGGATGACTAATCCGCTTTTTAAGACATTAGGGATATTATAACTGAGCGAAAAACAAGCTATCTCAGACCACCTTACGTTTTGGGCATTTTCGGTTGTCGGATCTGCTTACTCTCACGATCTGACCGTCATATCTCATTTCAATCCCGCAATGGGCTGATTATCCCTGAGGGACGCTGCTCTGCCCATAAAATTGGCCGTTTGTGGTGCATTTGGTCCCGTTTAAACGTTAAAACCCAGGAACGAGGTCACGAGACCACCTTATGTTTTGGGCATTTTCGGCTGTCGGATCTGCTTACTCTCATGATCTGACCGTCATATCCCATTTCAATCCCGCAATGGGCTGATTGTCCCTGAGGGACGCTGCTCTGCCCATCAAATTGGCCGTTTGTGGTGCATTTGAGCCCGTTTAAACGTTAAACCCCAGGAACGAGGTCACGCGCAGAAAAAATAAAGTGTCAAACCAACCGTCTCCAACGCTCGCCGCGCCCCAACCCTCGATTCCCCGTCCCGACGGCCCGCATATATCTGCGATGGGAGCGGATCCGGACACCTTTTCCCCCTCGCCGCCGCTGACGGTGTGTCTCCGCCACGCGAGCCACTACAAGGTGCGTAGCGTGTGAATCTGCGCTTCCGTCGCGATCTCCCAAGGTTTTGGATTTCTTCTCGATTGTCTCACGACGATGTATTTTTCGTGTTTGTAGGCGAGGACGAACGCGTCCCTTAGGAGCCCACAGACCACCTGAGCCCATTACAACATGCAGAGCCTGCTGACTCGAGCCCTGCTCTACCCCTCGTCGTCGCCCGCGTCGACGGCTCCGATGCCCAAGCACCCCAAAGGTACGATTCGCAGTCCTGTCACGAGTGGGTGAGTGATGCACACGGTGGGTGTGTTGTTGGGATACCCTAAGAAAAAGGTATGAAGTAGTGCAACATCAAATTTCACTCGATATGAAACCAAGGTTATCGAACCAGTAGGAGACGAAGAATTCCCTCGAGATATCAACGGCGCCAGAAAAGATCTGTTGACGTGGAACCTGCACACAAACAATTAAGATACTTTGTCCCAACTTAACAGTGAGGTTGTCAATCTCACCGGCTTGCTGTAACAAAGGATTAAACGTATGTGTGGAAGAAAGATGTATGTTTGCAGAAAGTAACAAGTTTGCAGTTGTGGTTTTATCAGATTAATGAGAAGAATCGGGGTCCACAGTTCACTAGTGGTGTCTCTCCATAAATAATAATAACATTCATCCATGTGTGGTAAACAAATTACAGCTAGGCAATTGACAGAATAATGATATGCAACCCAATGCATATACTAATAATATGGTGTCTAATCTAAGATTCATTCAGGCATTACAACAATATACATATACCGTTCCAATCGCATCTATGACTAATAATCCACCTTCCGGTTAGCGTCCGCACCCCTTTCCGTATTAAATTGCATGCAACAGATTATCGCCTTAAGCAAAGTGTGTAAAGTAAGTAAGTAATATCATCCTTAGACAAAGTACTATTGTTTTATCCCTAGTAGCAACATTATATTTACAACCTTAGAGCTTTCTGTCACCATCCCAGATTAAATAGAGACATGAACCTACTATCGAGCATAAATACCCCCTCTTGGAGTTACGAGCATACACAAGTAACGGAGATCATGCAAGATCATTAAATAGCACACACATGATATATTATGAAGCAATAACTTTAGTACTCAATATTTATCGGATCCCAGCAAACACAACATGGAGAATTACATAAAGATGATCTGATCATGATAGGCAGCTCATAAGATCTAAACATGATAGCACAAGAGGAGAAGACAACCATCTAGATATTGATGTGGACCCGTAGTCCAAGGTAGACTACTCACGCATCAGTCCGGAGTCGGTCATGGCAACTTAGAGGCCTCCGAGGACGATTCCCCCTCCCGGAAGGGTGCCGTGGAGCAATTTTGATCTCTCCCGAAGTGGTGGTGACGACGGCAGCGGCTCGGGACCCGTGGAGGAAAAAGTATTCAACTGCCCTATGTTTTTAGGTCAAGCGGGTATTTGTAGGCGAAAGAACTAGGTCGGTGGGCGCCCGAGGGCTCCTCCTCACCTCCTGGCGTAGCAGGCATGTGGGTCGCGCCACCATGTGATGAGGGCGCCTCGCGGCCTCTTTTCATCTCGTCTTCGGTTTTCCTGGACGCATATATTCCAAAAATAAATCCTGGTTGGCTCGTTTCCAATTTGGCGGATATTTCCTTAAGAGCTTTTCTGAAACCAAAAACAGCAGAAAACAGAGAACTGGCACTGTGGCATCTTGTTAATAGGTTAGTCCCAGAAAATGCATAAAACTATATAAAATGCATATAAAACATGTAATAACATGATATAACATAGCATGGAACACAAGAAATTATGGATACGTTGGACGTATCAACATCCCCAAGCTTAGTTCTACTCGTCCCGAGTAGGCAAGAACGATAAAAGAAGAATAATTTGTGAAGTGACATGCTAAAACACAATCTTGATCATGTAATAATGTAAGGCATGTAAACTGAGATCAAATGAATAATGACCGTAGTTTATATTGATATCAAATGAGTAATGAACAAACAAGTAGGTGAAGCAAGCAAAGCTTTCAATGATATAGTACTAGTTAGCAATCAACTGTGCAAAGTAGATATTAGAGATGATTTAAACTTCAAGCACAACAATATAATCATCTAATGCTTTCAACAAACATGAGAACTTTATGAAAGGATCAAGTCAAGTAATAGCAATATGCACGTAGAAGATCAATATATTATTTGTTCAAAATAATCAAGCAAGCGTTCAACGTTGGTTCCTAGCACTAGGATGTTATGGCTAAGAGAATGTTAACGGAGCTTTGGAAGGCCAACGGAATAAATGATCACAAAGTTGTTGATGATCATTAGACAGGAGAAAGTCATACAATCGAAACTATGCGAGGAGTAGTGATTGACATACAACGAATGCACAATGAGCTATAAGTATATGAAAGCTCTCTAATGAAACTAGTGGGGGTGCATCCAAGTTGCTTGCTCACGAAGACCTAGAGCACTTTTGAGTAGACTCATCATTGGAATATACAAGCCAAGTTCTATAGTGTAAAGTTCCCCACATAGTTATGCAACTAAGACATGAAAACTTTTTCATATGGAGTAAAGTGAAGGGGATCGTGTGCAGAAAACAAAAAAAATTCTAGCAACGATATCCTTAAACTAGCCAAGATCTACACTATGCAGATATAGAAGTACGGCGGAGATCGGAATACATACCCTCGTAGACCGAATAGCAGGGATTACGCTCCCGCACAAGCGTTGAAGACGAAGACGAAGTAGCCGACCTCTAGGTCGCGAAGAACTCGGCGCGACGAAGACGACAAAGATGACCCCGAGGTCGGGTGGAGGAAGTAGGCCTCCGAGTACCGCTAGCGCAGCACCTCGCAGGGCGTCATACACATACGGTGGAGACGACGACCTCCGAAGCTCCAGTCCAGGACGAGCAGCGGAAGACTTGGACCGGAACACCAGCAGCGCGGCAGCAGGCTATGGTGGAAGAGATCCCCCTCCTCTACTCGGCGCGGCTCCGACAAGGGAACCACGAGATCGAGAGAGAAATTGGAAATTAATTGGTGAATTAAAAGGCCAGGGGTGCCCCTTCTTATATAGGCTCCCGGGGGGAGCCAACCTTGCCAGCCAGGCAATGTGGGACTATCCCCCATTGCCTGGTGCGGCCACACATGGTGCGCCGGCCCCTGGTGGGCCCCTTTTGGCCCACTTGGGTCGGCCCCATGGCTCCCACCGAATTCCCCTTGGGAATTTTCCCCCTCTTGGGCCTTCTTTCGACCAGAAGGCCCATTTAGGGAAATCAGCCTAAATAAATTCGAAAATAAATATATAAAATCATATTTGCATTTTAATTACACTAATTAATATCAAACATAATATATATAATTTTTCCTAGCTCCGAAAACTCTTTCGGCGCTGCCCGATCTCCATCGGACCCCTCCCGGGACGCTCCCGGTGATCTCTTTCCTTTCCGGTTGTCTTGTCGAAACCCCTTAAGTGTGTTACCCTAGCGGTTCGATATAATAACAGGTACGATCAAGACTCCTCTATGATCAACGACTAACTCGTAGGCCTGGACCCCATGAATTAATCCCTGTGATATAACGAATGACTTTCATCTATCAAACCTGGACGTATAGTCTTAAACCCTTTGTCATGGCGATACTTAGCGTGTCCGAGCATCATTCTTAGATATCTCCATACCTAGCATGATCTCGTTACCGACATCGCTATCTTCTACTCGTCTATGATATTATGTCAGCTGGTGACCTAGTCACATGTTTGCAAACTCATTTGACATAATCTCACCGAGTGGGCCCTAGAGTATCTATCCGGCTATGCGAACTGACAAATCCCGATGTTGACCCCTCGTCTCAACTACCCCTTTCCGATACCCAAAAGTATCACCTTTATTGTCACACTAGATAAGATATGACGTTTGGTGCGATCAAAGTATCTTCCAGGGATAACAATAAAAGTTGATCTCACGGTCTTAAGGCGTAATGACTATGTCCTACAAATACTGGGTATGTCCATCACATCGTTACACCTAACGATATGACTTCCATTGCCGACCGGCGCCATGCCGTATGATCGTAAAACCTCGATCATCAATCGCGCAACGAAGCTAGTCTTAGTAGAGGCTACTAGGGACCTGGTTGTTTATCTACCACACCTGTATTAATGTTTTCGCTTAATACAGTTATAGCATGGTGTAAAACATATAATGAACGATTGGGATATTGCCAATAAACTATGTTTATTAAGTGCCTCTAGGGCATATTCCCTTCAGTCTCCCACTTGCACTAGAGTAACACTTAATCTAGTTTACAACCTGGTAAAAGCTCAACACCCATAGCATCTTGGTGCCTGCTCGCCTCGTGGAAGAGGAATACAGTCAACAGATCTCACACATTGAGACCTATATGTGTTTTGCAACACTTCTATGTCACCTAGTTTGACATCATCCCGTATCTTACGATGACGGTGAAATATATCCCAGTGGATGGAATGAGACTCGAGCATTCGCGTAGCATGCGCCTTAAAAGTCTAAAAGATCTATTAAGGGACCACCTACGCTCGGAAAACTGCTCAGTCCAATCACACTTGCTACTTCTAAAGTCGCGATATATTTCTATACCTATGTAGATTATGCGACAGTGCATTCATACGCGACTTCGCAAACTAAGCATGTCTTTCTTCAAAATAAAGGACATCTCCTATATGAGATTTCTAGTCGTATGGGTCAGTGTAATAACTTGCATCATCGTAACAGCTTTACGACAAGTTGCCATTCCACTCTTAACCGTTACTAGAAAACCTATCTTCAGTTCTCATAGACACTGAAGAATAAACTTAAAGTTTGTTCATTGATCCACACAAGGATCACTCTAGAACCTGTTCTTTAACCAAGAACTCGGGTCACACTAAGTCGAGCTTTCAGTCTGATAGCATCTATGACTGATACATAGATAATGTCGAACATCATTTGCTATAACTGAAAATGCCAAGATAAACTTAATATTTTACCTAGTTATACAAGCAAGAACCTCTTTCTTTGCTTGTCCTATTCTGAAACACTTCAGAATCTTGACTAAGGAAATATTCCGACATAATGTTATTAAGCCCCTTACGATCTATACAATTATAAATCGGATGCCTAATACTCCTAACTTTATTTCATAGAAAATTTAATCACTTAAATAATCCTTTACACTCTACTAGAGGATCTGTGTCATTCAATATGTGGTTACATACCAAATCACGAATGACACCTAGCTCCCACTCAAATATGCCTTCCGCATATAAGATCAAGGAAAAACTACTTAGCTCCCACTCAAATATGCCTTCCGCATACAAGATCAATGAAAGCTACTTTGCTCCCACTCACTTCTCTGCAAATGTAGGTTTCTTCAACTATTTTGGACAACTCCAAAATCCTTTGATCACATTATCAAAGTGAAGATTCCAGCTCCGATATGCTTGCTTCTGCCCATGAATGGACAACCGAAGTTTGCACACATATTTAGCATCCTCAGGATTACAAACCATTCTTAATTACACTATTAAGAACCATGGTTTTTCTCATCCATCTATCAATTTCTCATTCGAAATTATAGTAATTGCTAAACGACCCAGAATAGATTTAGGCTTCGCCACTTGAGACAAAGTCTCACGTGGTCTGTCGGAACTGTTTCACGACAAATCGAATCTGCTCAATATCTACTCTCTCATAAAACTCCATATACTATCAACATCCTAGATGCCATCAAGAAGATCTCCCAAGTCATTACCTGGTAATCGTATATGGATTTTATTTCGGATCATAAATGACTCACAGCCATTTCTCGGACTTAGGTTCACCATCTCTTCTTCGTAGTTCGTAGGTCTATCATATTCCATTAATATGACCTTCATAGCAAGATTGTCGTAACACACAATGTGGAACACAACCTCGTATGCCTACGCTCTTAGTATGAGCTCAGAACATCATGATCTTGAATCATCAGCTTTTTCAAGCTGTGGAGCCTGACACCGAAAACACTTTCGATTGCGCCACTCTGATGTCTAGAGAGGAAGTTCTCCAACTTCGTCTTGCTCTACTTTCTTTCTCACTTATACCTTCAGACAAGAAACTATTTCTTTCGCAAGGTATATCCCGGCAATGATTTTGCCTATGTCGTGAGACATGTACCCAACTAACTCTTTACGTAGGGTATACTACAAAGATTAATCCATTTTAGGTTCGATTACATCGAAACACTAAATTGCTGAAACGACAATCCAGGCTAAAAGCCACACCATTACTCATATGGTATTGTCTCCATGGATTCAAATGGTTTACCTATTTGCTAACGTGAGTGTTTACGTTTCTACCATATGACTCTAATGATCACAATAATTCGGTAAGAGATTTATTTACCACACACTATCCGATAGGGTGCAATTACGACGTCCTAACACACCATGACACTATGGTGTTCCGTGCGACGTAATTTGTGGAACTCTTCTCACAAGTCTTCCAATGATGTGCCAACATTATAACTTAAATCTTTGTTTCCTCGATTTGCATCACGGGAATTCGATTTTCTTGTTAAGTTTATTTCCTACTTCATTCTGAACTTCGTTTGATCGAATCAAAATTTCAGACTAACATTCCCCGGAGTGGATATCCATATATCTACTCCGAATATTCATGAAGTATATGAAATAACGACTTCCACTGCACGTCAAAGTACTTCATTGATTCACATACACCCATATGCATGATTCTCAACAAGCTATACTCAAAACGTTCAGTGAAGTTCACGAAATAAAGGTCTCCACTACCCGTCAATTACTTTATTGAACCACATACATCTCCATGTATGACTATCAATAAGTTATATGCCCGTTTTCCGAAAACGGTGTCACAGTTATTTTGCAAGTGTCAAAAGATCAAATCTTAGGACTTGTAGGTCCATCTAGTGTGGAGCTAATGCATATAACATTGACATGACTAAACGGTAGTGCCAATCATATGTGGTGTCTTTATTAAGTTTGTATCCTTTGGCATTAATATTATGAATGTGGGAGCTTCTACCATCTAAATTCAAATCGGCATATGATCATTACTTCATAAATATAGGACACCAATTTGTCACTATCATGTATGAACAAGTGTCTCGCTAGAGGAGACACACTTGTAACGATCATACTAACAGGCGATCATAAAGAATTTACCCAAATGATAGATCTAGAGGGAGAGTGTCTATGGCCATCACAACAACTTGATTGCCATTATCAACACGCAATGTCGCCTCATCCTTTCAAGCTACTGATGCAGTGAACCTGGTTTTCACAAAACATGACTAGTTCAAAACTTAGTCACTACTGCGAGTACTTGCTTAGCTAAAATATTCATAACATGTATATCATATATACACCATCATCATTGATGACTTCCGGCGACCTGTTTCATCTTCTTGATACTTCCACCGTAATCAAGAACCATGAAGGTGAACGATTCCCCTTGCATGACATAGTGTATGACAGAGGATTTGCACTTGGCAACGATGTCTGTCATCCAGTAATTGAGCTGAGCGAGGCGTCTCAATGT
This sequence comes from Poa annua, assembly GCA_026929855.1. Lineage (NCBI taxonomy): Eukaryota > Viridiplantae > Streptophyta > Magnoliopsida > Poales > Poaceae > Poa > Poa annua. The sequence continues at coordinate 74,552,961 of CM049430.1, read as the reverse complement.
TCATTAATAATGAACATATGTCATTAAGTATGACCGCCACGTGCTCCCTCAATGTGTGTATTCTCTTCCATCTTAGTTGAGAAGACAATCAGTCAACGTACTGATAAACTTCATCAACCCAACTTTAGGGGTACCCCGAGTTTTAGCGACCATATCATATGTCCGCGATCCAATAACTCGTACTCACCGTTGGTTCTCTATGGCAGAGATCATAGCATACACTGGACTATGATGATATCATCCTCTCAAAATCCGATAATCCAAATTATCTTTTGCTAGCGGAATCTCCGGGTTTATCTCCTAGCGGGTATTGCATCACAAAGAGCTAACGGTTTAAACAAGGAGTATCCTCAAGCTAAAGTATAAAACTATGAAGTTTGGACCCAACCTTTTAAGTTTCTCAAAAGCAGGAATGCGCCTAATTTGAAAAGATGCTATCACAATGGTTAATATCTACAAAGGTTTGCAAAACAGACTCTGTTCATTATATTCTGAGTTCTAGTATTTTAGAAAATAACTATCCGAACTCCCACTCAAACGAACATCCCTCCTGGTCGTTTAAGCGATTACACGACCCATCCATTGCACCACCCCTCATCATCAGAGCCGGCGGCACAACTTCAAGAGTAGACAAAATCGTCCGCCACACCAATTTTGTGACTCGTGCTCGACCTTTCGGTCTTCCTGTTCCGAGGCCATATTTCTGAATATGCTAGGCTCGCCACCAAAAACCTCCACACTGACGCTTGTGCAACATGGCTTACACCCACTGTATGCGAAGGGCGAGATGTCTGACACCCGATCATCACGGCCTGCCTCATAACGTAGAACTTTCTTGGTGGTGTGCGTTGGAGGGAGAACACTAGTGGTATTTGGAAGGGATCATATTGTATAGCTACCGCCGTGTAACTAATGTATACTATACACACAATCACACAATATAAGATGCACACAAAACATCAAATGTAATGCAATGTGATATAGTCCATTGCGCCATGGTCTTCTTGACGCCCGCAGTTTATAAACAATTTAATAAACCTACCTTGACCATATTGAAGGAGATATGCCCTAGAGGCAAATAAATAAGTAGTATTTATTGCATTATCTCATGAGTTTATAATAGGTTTGTGTATTATGCTATAACTGTATTAATCGGAATTATTAATACACGTGTGATACATAGACAACCAGGTCCCTAGCAAGCCTCTATATGAGCTAGTCCATTGGGCAACAGTTGATCGAGATTCCCGATCAAGGACAATGACGTCGGTTGACAATGGGGTCATCTTGTTAGTTGAATAAGGTGGTGGACATACGCAAAGTATTGCAATAAGATCGTATTACGATGTTTGTCATTTGCAATAGATAAGAGTATGATAGCTTATTCCTTACGCCGTATCCCTGACGATCATTGGTGAGCGGAGTGTCTCGACCATGTCTGGAGTGTTCCCGAACCGTAGCGTAACAAACTTAAGGTCTTAGCGACGCTAGGAGATAGGTTCTGGAATTTTATAGGTTTTTATTGGAGAGAGAGAAATGATCCGGAAAGAGTTCCGGTGGTCCGGAAGGAGTTCCGGTGAGCTATGGAATGGTTCCGAGAATGTCCGAAAGTTGTTCGGGTGGTTCCGAAATAGTTTCGGAGTCATGGGATATTGAATTATATATAAATATATTAATTATGAATTAATGGGATTTTTATATTAATTTAATATTAATTAAATAAAGTAAAAAGGGGGGCTCCCACCTAAATGGGCCCTAAGAGGGCCCATGAGGGGGAAACCGCACCCCACAAGGAAGGGGAAGGCTGGGCCTCCTAGTCCAACTCGGACTAGGAGTTGGAGGGCCCATGGGGGGTTCGGCCGAACCCCCCCCCTCTCCTCCTTTAGTCCCACATGGGGGAGCCAAGGGGGTTGGCACACCCCCTTCCCCCTTTATATAGCAAGGCATATTAATTGTTTTAATTCATAGGAAAATCCAATTAATTCCCGATTTCTCTCTCGATCTCGTGGTTCCCAAGTCGGAGCCGCGCCGAGCTGAGGAAGGAGGTCTCTCTCCACCTAAGCCATACCGCAGAGCGCCGTTGCTCTGCGGGATTCCAGATAAGATATACTCCTGCGATTTCAGCTGGATCTGAATGACCGGGAGTTGTCGCTAGGCTCCGTATGTTTGCGAGTGCTCGGAGGCTACTCTACTGAGGAGCTTGGGCGACGACGTCTCGCCCCCTGCAGCCGCCGCGCCTCCCCCCTCTGCTGCCGGCGCACCAGCCCCGGTGCTGGCGCTCTGCCTTCTTCCGCCCGACGCCCGTCGACGCAGATCATCGTCGACACCCCGGCGTCATCGACTTCGACATCGCGGCAAGATCTTCGCGACCTCGAGGTCGGCTACGTACGACTTCATCGTCAACGCTTGTGCGGGAGCGTAATCCCCGCTATCGGTCTACATGGAGGTAATGTAACCCGTTCCGCCACCGTTATCGCATGTACTAGATAGATAGATCCTGGCTAGTTAGGGTTTGGTACGCTAGAAAATTATTGTTTTCTGCCTCGTAACCCCTTCAGTGGTATCAGAGCCGATCTATGCGTAGTACTGCTGGTACGGTTAGAACTCATGTTGAATGAGGGCGTCTTTCTTATATTTGCTACCCTCTAGCGTGCACTTGCGATGCCTTCGGTATTGAGTTGATGAAGTGGCCCGGACCGACTTTACGCGTACGCTTACGCGAGACTGGTTCCACTACTGACATACGGCTTGCACCGTATCTGTGGCTGGCGGGTGTCTGTTTCTCTCTCTCTAGTCGGCAAAGCATTTTCAATGGAGGGCCCGAAAGGGATGCTTAAACATGCAATTATACGATTGACGTTGTGGTACAAAGTTCGTAGGTAGGGAAGCCATTCTCTTACGAATAAGCCTATTTGCCACGTAAAACTTGCAAAACTAAATAAAGCTAGAAGCGTCTAACTTTGTTTTGCAGAGGCGTTATTTCATGTGACATGGTTACGGTAAGTTTTTGATATTACTCGTACTGTCGGAGGCAATGGAGGGCTCTGTAGACTCGGAGCCATGCCGGGGCGCCGGGGGCCAGGCACATGGCGCCATGAAGGTCCAGGCGCATCGACCATGTCACATCGCACTTCATTGCATCATTATTGTGTGCTGTTGTGTGTGCATCCTATTGATTGCTTATATGCTAGATATACAACGGTAGCATCATAAATAGGACGATCCCTAACAAAATACCAAAATTGTGTTCTCCCTCGTTGCGCACCACCAAGAAAGTTCTACGCTATGAGGCAGGCCGTGATGATCGGGTGTCACACATCTCGTCGTTCGCATACAGTGGGTGTAAGCCATGTTGCACGCGCAGGGTCTTCGAGGTTTGATTGGCGAGCCTAGCATACTCAGAGGTATGGCCTCGGAACACGGGAAGATCGAAAGATCGAGCACGAGTCATAGAGTTGTTATGATCGACATTTTATGTCCACCTTTGAAGCTGTGCTGCCGGCCGTGATGATCGGGGGTGGTGGAGTGGATGAGGGTCGTGTCATCGCCATTATTATTTTAGGGATAATAATCTTGGTGTGGTGTGTTTTTGATAATGAGATTATAGGACTAAAACTCACCTACATATTATAAACTTAACCTTACCTCTTTTGCGATCACATCTGTAGACTACGCAACTATACTTCGGTTACTTCCTCAAGAGCCCGGATGCTACATTAGAAGCCGACGGGTCCAACTTCATCAGATGGTACAGGGGTTTTAGAAACATTCTCGAACACAACAACATTCTATATGTTCTCGATGAACCGGTAGGAGAAGGACCAGGAGATTCTGCTAGCGAGGAGGAGGAAGATGATTTCCGTAAGCGTCGAGACATATTCATTGAAGTGGAGATCACCATGACCGTATGCCTGGCACCCGAGTTGAAAGAGTTGTTTCGACGCAAGGAGCCAAGCGTCATGATGGATGCGATAAAGACGCACTTCGGGGATGAATTAAAGCGTGAGCAGTTCAGACAGCTGAGAATGTTCCAGACCATTCACATGGAGGAGCATACCTGTCTGAAGACACATTTGAAGAGATTGTATGACATCTACTTCCAGCTGACGATGGTCTTCGATTACTGGATGGCAGATTCCTGTGCCATTTGGACTGTCCTGATATCTCTACCTCCTAGCTATGAGAAGCATGTACGTAAGTACATTTTGAAAGCCGACGATATGAACTTCTACGTATTCATACGTGAGTTCCAGTCTCTGAAGGTTGATTCCATCGAAGGAGAGATCTTTGATGCTACAGGTATATATTTGATATATGCAGAATTATGAATTCGCCCATGGAATATGATGAAATTTTTGATAATTGCTCTGTTTGTGAAACAGGTCCTGATTATCACGTATATGCGGCGCAGTTTGATGTGACCTGGCGCTGAAGCTGGTAGTCAAGGAGTTGATGGCCTTTTGGTGTTCACGTCCTCAAGTTATCATAGTTATCATTAATAGGTTTTTGATACGATCTTTTGTAATAGTGAGCGAGTGTGTGTGTCTTGATTGTTGCAAGACAAAGTTATTCATGTAATAAGACAAGTTCAGTTGTTTTATGTTATGGAACAAGTCAGTTGTTTTATCTTATGAATAAAGTTTCCACATCTCAGTTACATTGATTGTATGATAAGTATTCATAATTGTAGATATGATAAAATAGTCTGTCCCATGAACAAGGGTTCTATTGCTAGAACAAAACGCCGTCGAGTTTAGTCATAAAAGCAATGAAAGAAGTAATGGATATTTTTGGTCCATTTAAGTATTTCGAGTGCTAGGTTGATTAAGCTTGAAATCGGGTATTGAAGTTACAATACTAGCGGAAAATAATTGAGTGTCATTTTAATGATTAATTAATGGTGTTCATAGCTTGATCCGAATTCCTCCATGACCTTGGTAAATAGGAGTATTTGCCCGATAAATTATAGAGTCTGAGATTAATTTGATAATAGATCAAATGGGGTTTTTCAGAAGAAAGATTAGTGGACATTGTATTCACAAAATTCGATCAAGGGACAATATTTTTGAATTATGGTTTCAACACAGAAGACTTGTGGAAATTCGTTTCACAATATTATAATGTCATAAATGGTGATATGTGGGGAATTATAATCATGCTCTATTTTAAAATAAAGTGTGGTCTGTCAGAATCTGTCTTAAAATCTCCTAATATGTTCGAAACATTATAGTCGATGTCCACTTTAGAAAATAGATATTTTTCTCAACGAGAATTCGTAGGATCGACAGTAGTGTCGACATGTATATGATTATGCGATAATTCGGAATATACATGAATGGTTCTTTGTAGATTGCTCGCATTGGATGAGAGTGTATTCCAAATTCAATTAGAAACAAAGTTCAGTTTGTTGTCTGTGTAATTCCGAGGAAAAGATGATTTCCGAATTACGGTTTATGGATTGGAATTAGAAAGTTTGGAGTGTCAGACCTATGTTGGAAAGTGTTCCAAAGAGTATATGTCTGCTAGTGAAAGATTAGTGATTAAGAGTGAGGGAGACTAGAAAATTGTTTTCTACTTGCAATCCTCTTCATAAAGATCATAATATTTTCATAAAAGAAACTTCTAAATAAAGTGCTGTTATGTTTAATATTGCTGTCAGGTCACAGCACTGTATTAAATGTTTCGGATCTTGTTGACAGATCAAGGTGCACTTTATGAATACAAAGAAAGTTGAGAAAGTATCGGAATACGAACAAAGGCTTTTCAGCCTGGAAATCCAAGTTGCGTATAAAAGGATTAAGAGAGTAATTGTTGCTGCAATTCTTATTAGAGGAATAAGATTGTTTAATCGTCATATAAAGTGTTATATGTAAATGTGACTATAAGAAAGACGCGGTAGCATGTCTTGTCAAGAAATGTGTCTTGGACAAGATCAAATTTGTTGACTACATTTATGTAGACATGCTTGAAGTCTGAGGGATTTGTATTAATGTAATACTGTAGTTTGTATTAAATCGAATTGATAGTAGATCAATGATTTTGGTTTAACCAAGATGTCGATCTAAGTGGGAGTCATAGTTAGTTCACTCAGGAGAAATATGTGAAGAACATGTTTTTGAGTGGGAGCTCAGGAACTCAAATATGTGGATGACACGTTTTTGAGTGGGAGCTCGTGTTATCAAATATGTGGAGACATAGTTTGAGTGGGAGTCGAATTCATCTTGTGTAGTTAACACATTGTGAAACTGTACCAGTAGAATAGGATGAAGTTGTGAAACTATTTTGGATAGTTAGTCGAGTTGTTTTGGATTATATCTGAGGAGTCAGAATAGAATCAAAAGGATGGTCTTTTGGAGTCCAGTTGATCATTAAGAGTAATGATGCATGAAAGTAATGGTTGTATGACATGTGGGTCTATTATGTAATATTAGACATCATACAGAAACCATATTATCTGCTCGATGAAATATAACCGATGTTCTTGGAATAAGGGCAGTTATGAAAGTAAATTTGGAATTTACTGGAAGTAGAAGTACGTTAGTTAAGGGATTGACATTTGAATGTCAAGTTTTCTACATTGGTGTGAAAGTATGTAGATATCACGAGTTTGTAATTATTACAAGGGGCTCTGCATGGCTGAGTGTGTTTTTCAGAGCAGTTATCTGGTTAGTATAATCAGAGTAAGCGCTGGGAAGCAGAAGTCTCACTTAGTTACGGTATTTGCATATATGTTGTTAGACGACGTGATGATATCAAGCGAGTTGATCCCAGTGAATCGCAAAAGCGTGTACAATCATGGATTGTGCAGTAACACTTTTCCACAAGCAAGCGTTATCAAATGATTCTTATTTGATAAGGGATTCTGATAAAGTAAAATGCAGCTAGTTTATTTGTACTCTAGTGCAAGTGGGAGACTGAAGGAGATATGCCCTAGAGGCAAATAAATAAGTAGTATTTATTGCATTATCTCATGAGTTTATAATAGGTTTGTGTATTATGCTATAACTGTATTAATCGGAATTATTAATACACGTGTGATACATAGACAACCAGGTCCCTAGCAAGCCTCTATATGAGCTAGTCCATTGGGCAACAGTTGATCGAGATTCCCGATCAAGGACAATGACGTCGGTTGACAATGGGGTCATCTTGTTAGTTGAATAAGGTGGTGGACATACGCAAAGTATTGCAATAAGATCGTATTACGATGTTTGTCATTTGCAATAGATAAGAGTGTGATAGATTATTCCTTAGACCGTGAGACCGTACTTATTGTTGCTTCGTAGGAGTGCTTTGAGAGCATCAAACGTTGTGTCTTATATAGCATGACAATAACGGTGTCCATCTTGGGTATTCCGAAAGAGCATCAAGACGTAAGGATCAAGAGCGGGATTTGTTCATTCTTGTAATGGAAAGATACTCTGGGCCCACTCGGTGATATTGCATCTATATAGCTGCGCAGCTTATGACTAGGTCATGGAGATGTAATATCGCAGACGAGTTAATAACCTTCGTCGGTAACGAGATACAGCAAAGTCATCGGTGTGTCTACGATCATATCTCGGACAAGGTAGTATCGCAGAGACAAAGGGAATAAATATCATACTTATGGTTCAACGACGATATTCGTGGAATGCACAGGGGTCGTCATATATTTCCAGGTATCCCTGACGATCATTGGTGAGCGGAGTGTCTCGACCATGTCTGGAGTGTTCCCGAACCGTAGCGTAACAAACTTAAGGTCTTAGCGACGCTAGGAGATAGGTTCTGGAATTTTATAGGTTTTTATTGGAGAGAGAGAAATGATCCGGAAAGAGTTCCGGTGGTCCGGAAGGAGTTCCGGTGAGCTATGGAATGGTTCCGAGAATGTCCGAAAGTTGTTCGGGTGGTTCCGAAATAGTTTCGGAGTCATTGGATATTGAATTATATATAAATATATTAATTATGAATTAATGGGATTTTTATATTAATTTAATATTAATTAAATAAAGGAAAATGGGGGGCTCCCACCTAAATGGGCCCTAAGAGGGCCCATGAGGGGGAAACCGCACCCCACAAGGAAGGGGAAGGCTGGGCCTCCTAGTCCAACTCGGACTAGGAGTTGGAGGGCCCATGGGGGGTTCGGCCGAACCCCCCCCCCCCTCCCCTCTCCTCCTTTAGTCCCACATGGGGGAGCCAAGGGGGTTGGCACACCCCCTTCCCCCTTTATATAGCAAGGCATATTAATTGTTTTAATTCATAGGAAAATCCAATTAATTCCAGATTTCTCTCTCGATCTCGTGGTTCCCAAGTCGGAGCCGCGCCGAGCTGAGGAAGGAGGTCTCTCTCCACCTAAGCCATACCGCAGAGCGCCGTTGCTCTGCGGGATTCCAGATAAGATCTACTCCTGCGATTTCAGCTGGATCTGAATGACCGGGAGTTGTCGCTAGGCTCCGTATGTTTGCGAGTGCTCGGAGGCTACTCTACTGAGGAGCTTGGGCGACGTCGTCTCGCCCCCTGCAGCCGCCGCGCCTCCCCCCTCTGCTGCCGGCGCACCAGCCCCGGTGCTGGCGCTCTGCCTTCTTCCGCCCGACGCCCGTCGACGCAGATCATCGTCGACACCCCGGTGTCATCGACTTCGACATCGCGGCAAGATCTTCGCGACCTCGAGGTCGGCTACGTACGACTTCATCGTCAACGCTTGTGCGGGAGCGTAATCCCCGCTATCGGTCTACATGGAGGTAATGTAACCCGTTCCGCCACCGTTATCGCATGTACTAGATAGATAGATAGATAGCAGCGCGGCAGCCGGCTATGGTGGAAGAGATCCCCCTCCTCTACTCGGCGCGGCTCCGACAAGGGAACCACGAGATCGAGAGAGAAATTGGGAATTAATTGGTGAATTAAAAGGCCAGGGGTGCCCCTTCTTATATAGGCTCCCGGGGGGAGCCAACCTTGCCAGCCAGGCAATGTGGGACTATCCCCCATTGCCTGGTGCGGCCACACATGGTGCGCCGGCCCCTGGTGGTCCCCTTTTGGCCCACCTGGGTCGGCCCCATGGCTCCCACCGAATCCCCCTTGGGAATTTTCCCCCTCTTGGGCCTTCTTTCGACCAGAAGGCCCATTTAGGGAAATCAGCCTAAATAAATTCGAAAATAAATATATAAAATCATATTTGCATATTAATTACACTAATTAATATCAAACATAATATATATAATTTTTCCTAGCTCCGAAAACTCTTTTGGCGCTGCCCGATCTCCATCGGACCCCTCCCGGGACGCTCCCGGTGATCTCTTTCCTTTCCGGTTGTCTTGTCGAAACCCCTTAAGTGTGTTACCCTAGCGGTTCGATATAATAACAGGTACGATCAAGACTCCTCTATGATCAACGACTAACTCGTAGGCCTGGACCACATGAATTAATCCCTGTGATATAACGAATGACTTTCATCTATCAAACCTGGACGTATAGTCTTAAACCCTTTGTCATGGCGATACTTAGCGTGTCCGAGCATCATTCTCACATATCTCCATACCTAGCATGATCTCGTTACCGACATAGCTATCTTCTACTCGTCTATGATATTATGTCAGCTGGTGACATAGTCACAGGTTTGCAAACTCATTTGACATAATCTCACCGAGTGGGCCCTAGAGTATCTATCCGGCTATGCGGACTGACAAATCCCGTTGTTGACCCCTCGTCTCAACTACCCCTTTCCGATACCCAAAAGTATCACCGTTATTGTCACACTAGATAATATATGACGTTTGGTGCGATCAAAGTATCTTCCAGGGATAACAATAAAAGTTGATCTCACGGTCTTAAGGCGTAATGACTATGTCCTACAAATACTGGGTATGTCCATCACATCGTTACACCTAACGATATGACTTCCATTGCCGACGGACGCCATGTCCTATGATCGGAAAACCTCGATCATCAATCGCGCAACGAAACTAGTCTTAGTAGAGGCTACTAGGGACCTGGTTGTATATCTACCACACATGTATTAATGTTTTCGCTTAATACAGTTATAGCATGGTGTAAAACATATAATGAACGACTGGGATATTGCCAATAAACTATGTTTATTAAGTGCCTCTAGGGCATATTCCCTTCATAAAGGTGCTAAACATGAACACAAATGATGATCACAATGATATGGTGCAATAACATGAGCACAAGTGATGACTATAAATGATATGGTGCTGTAACATAAGCACAAGTGTGTGATAAAGAATAGTAATGCTGCCCCTTTTTTATTTATTTATTCCTTTTTCTTTTCTTTTTCTCTTTTTTCTTTTTTTTCTTTTTCTGTTTCTCTTTTCGATGGCCTCCATGGCTCTTTTCACTTTTAGAGGCAAGCATCCTAATATGATACATGATGTATGACAACACACTAATGATGATAAAACAACATACTGATGATACAAGTAACTAATATGAATGTGCCATAAGAATACATATGACAACGATGCCTCTGCCAGTGTAGCAGGCTATACAGTGCTCTAGCGTAATATGGGTAAAACCACACATCAGCTTTATACAAACTCGAAAAGCAATAAATAAGTAATGAATTACAACAAGTCATGTAATGTAAGATGGATGTTGCATGGCAATATATCTCGGAACAGCTATGGAAATACTGTAGAAGGTAGGTATGGTGGCTGTTTTGAGGAAGATGTTTGGCTTATGTGTAGAAGAACAGGATGAAGATCTCCCACGAGTTTGGATGTACCCGTGAAAATTGCACCACCTCTCAATGTGAGAAAAGGCAAAGCAAAGTATCGAAGATGCTAGCAATATGGTGGTGGAAGTGCCATGAAAACGCAGTTTTAGAACTCACAAGTAAAAATATTCCAAATAAAAATATGATCATGTAAGGCATAATGAAAATTACTCCTAGGGGTCCTGTGGCAAATGAACAAGTCATTGTTGGGGACCCGACCATAGCGCATAACATAAAGCCATTACGGTTGCCTTAGGCAAATAGAAGTCATATACCATTATGCAATCAACTGGAAATTTAAGTGTGACACGGTTTTCAAGTTCTCTAGACCAACCATTTAATCATTCCACTTTACTAGACCATCATGTTTAACATTCAACAAATTAATATCTCAAAACAACATCAATGATTCAAGTGACACAATTTAAGGATCTACAAGATTAATGTATCATTTAATTATACCATCTACCATATTTAGCATTTTCTGTTCTCAACCAAACACCAATCAACTTATTTAAAAGATAAACTATCCAAGTAATTAAACAATGAGATATGAGAGTACAATATAGAAAATCTAACAGCTCTACAGGAGATGCATGAAAAACAAGAGCTAGAGAGCAAACGTTAACAAAAGACGAATACTCAACGAATATAAGTGAAGAATACGAGTATTCATATGAAAAAGCGGAGCGTGTCTCTCTCCCACATAAAAGAATGATAGGATACATTTCATTCAGAGAATGGAAATAATAAAAACAAAAACAAACAGACGCTTCAAGATAAGCACATAAGATGTGACGGAATTAAAATATAGTTTCACTAGAAAGGATCTGATAGTTTGTCGATAAAGAAGGGGGTGCCTTGGGCATTCCCAAGCTTTGACACTTGAGTCTTCTTGAATTATATTGGGTTTAACCACCGGGGCATCCCAAGTTTTGGCTTTACTATCCTTTTGATCACATTATATCATTCTCTTTTCTTGATCCTTGAAAACTTACTCCACACCAAACTTAGAGTAACTTCATTAGAGGGTTAGTGCACAAAAAAATATGATATTCTGTAGGAACACAATTGTTACCATTGCTACTGTACATTAGGTACAACCACTGATACTTAAACGGATAAAAAGATCCAATCAAAATAGCAAAAGAGGCATTGCAAAAGAAAATGGCAGAATCTGTTAAAAACAGAACAGTCCGTAAAGACGAATTTGTTTGAGGCACTTAACTTTCTCATATCAGAAAATTCAAAACTAATGAAAGTTGCGTATACATCTGAGGATTATGCACAGAAAAGGGCAGATTTGTCTGACGTTCCAGTAGGGAGATATGAATTTTAGGGTGGACGGCAGAAATCTGTTTCAGCACAGGAATTGAATTTTAACATCAACTTTCAACCAGAGGCTTAACTTGACACAAATTTGCAATAAAAATAAGATACCAAGGAATTGCTACAGAGGTAGGCATGTTCCTTGACACTAGCAAAACAAAATAAAATAACAGGAAATAAAAGTGGGTTGTCTCACATAAACGCTTTTGTTTAACGCATTTGAGCTAGGCACAAAGTGAAACTCAAGTATTATCAAGAGATGAAGCATCAACATCAATAACTTACTCCAAAACATGGTTGGTTGAAGTAGGTGTTTTTGGTATCCATGAGTATGTCCTATTATGTAAACCATCACTTTTAGGCATGTTGGGAGGTTTGGGTTTGGGAATGTAAATGAAATGTTGATCTCTTCCTACAAACGCCTTATCTCTCTTAGTTTTAATAGAAGCAAATGTTGAACCTAAAGTTTCCATAACATCTTCTAGTTCATAATTTCTATGATTATGAGTATCAAGGGTGTTGCTAGTTTCTAAAGAAGTGATTCTTCCATTAATATCATTCATTGTTCATTACCCTTGCTAGTATTATCAAGAAAAGTTTTCTCCATAGGATCCAACCTTTTAATTATATCTTCCAAAGTGATATCAGTTTTAACTTCTTTAGTAAGGGGTGGTGATCCTACCAACCTTTCAATTAAATTGTAGGCTTCAAAAGCAGGTGTTCCAAGAAAATTACCCCCTGTAAGAGTGTCAAGAACATACCTATACCAACTAGAGATACCAACATAAAAATTCCTAAGGAGGATTAAAGTGGAGTGTCTGTTGGTGCATTTTTGATGAGCATCATTTATCCTATACCAAGCATCTTTTAAACTTTCTCCTCCTTATTGTTTAAACGAACGAACTTCAACTTCAGGACTACCCATTTTCAGCAAATTTGGGACAAACCGAAATAACAATACTCAGAAAATAAAAGCAAACCAAAATAACAAAAGCAACAAAACTGGAAATAAAAGTGCAAACCAAAATATAAAAAGTAATGCAAGTAACTATTTTTTATATTTTTGATATTAAGCAAGCAAAACAGTAATAAAAATAAACTAAGCAAGACAATAAAAAAATAAAAAAACTGGAAGTGCGAAAACTCCCCTCGTGAAGGAATGCTTGTCTCCCCGGCAACGGCGCCAGAAAAGAGCTTGATGCACACGATGGGTGTGTTGTTGGGAGACAACAAGAGGAAGATATAAAGTAGTGCAGCAACAAATTCCCCTCAGTATGAAACCAACGTTACCGAACCAGTAGGAGACGAAGAATTCCCTCGAGGTATCAACGGCGCCATAATCTGTTGACGTGGAGCCTGCACACAAACAATCAAGATACTTTGCCCCAACTTAACAGTGAGGTTGTCAATCTCATCGGCTTGTTGTACCAAAGGATTAAACATATGTGTGAAAGAAAGATGTATGCTGGAGAAAGTAATAGGTTTGCAGTTGTGGTTTTATCAGATTAATGAGAAGGACCGGGGTCCACAGTTCACTAGTGGTGTCTCTCCGTAAATAATAATAACATTCATCCATGCGTGGTAGACAAATTATAGCTAGACAATTGACAGAATAATGATGAGCAACCCAATGCATATACTAATGATATGGTGTCAAGTGTGAGATTCATTCGGGCATTACAACAATATACATAGACCGTTCCAACCTCATATATGACTAATAATCCACCTTTCGGTTAGCGTCCGCATCCCTTTTAGTATTAAGTTGCATGCAACATATTATCTGTAACACCCCGGGATTTATCCCCTTTTAATTTGGTGTGTTTTCTTTTTTACATCGACATGACATTGCATTTCATCTCATCATTTTAATTTGTTGCATTTAAATCATTTTTCCCACGATTAAATTTAAATGCATTTCAAATTAATTAAAAATGTGTCATTTTCTAATCTTTTAAAAATGTTAAAAACTAGTTTATTAAATTGTCTAATCAAAACTAAAAATATTTTGAAAAGGTTTCGTATTCAAATTCCTCTTTGTTTTGGTTTTAAAAATATAAATCAGAAAATAATAAAGGGGAGAAAAATAAAGCCCAAGCCCACCTAAGCAAACCCTAGAGTTTCCCCCTCAAAATTCTTTTCCCACCCCCTGGAATTTTTCCAGCCACCCCCTCCATCTTTTTCCTTTTTCCTTTTCTCTTTTTCCCCCCTCCTTTTCTTTTTCTTTCCTTCCTTTTCTTTTTTTTTTCTTTCCCTTCCTTCCTTTTTCCTTCTTCCTCTTCCTCCCGAGCCCGCACCAACCACCGAGCCGTGTTCCTTCCCCCTGCTCCCGAGCGCCTCCCTGCTCCCACGCCGCACTGGCCCTGCCGTCGCCTGTTCCTCCACACCGCGGCCTCCCCCTGCTCCGTGCTCGGCCGCCGCCGTCGCCCGCGCCGTCGCCGCCGCATGCGCTCGCTGCGCCGCGCGCCGTGCCTCGGCCCGCATGCGCCATGGCCGCGCTCCTGTGCCTCCCGCGCCGCTCCACTGCGCCTCCGCCGGCCGCCCGCCGTCGCGCCAGCCAGCCAACACCGCCGCCGCTGCTTCGCCGCGTGCACGTCCGCCACCGTGCGCCTTCGCCTCCCTTGCTCCGCTCGGCCGAGCTCCGCCCTCGCCCCGCGCGCGTCCTCTGCCAGCCCCGCGCGCCGCCTCCCCGGCACCCACCGCCGCGTGCCTCGTCTCCTCCCGCCGCCGCGCGCTCGCTGCCGCGCTGCGCCCGCCGCCGGCTACCTCCACCCGACGGCCCGTGTCCCCTGCCGCCGTCGCCGCCGCCGTGCGTTTTGCCCGCGCCGCGTCGCCTTCCCCGCTGCCTCTTCCGGTGTTTCCCCCGCGTCCGCCGCACGCCAAGTGTTCGACACAATGCCCGCAAGAACTTCGGCGTCGCTTTTGTGTCCGAGTTGTCCATCCTTCGAGGTGTTGCTATATACGCGTGCGAGTGCCTCTTCCGGTGTCGCGTTGTCGTGACCGCCGTGTCCATGTCGCGGTGCCCGCCGTACGTTTTTCCTTCCGGTGTCCGTTGCCGAGCTCCTACGTGCCACGACTACCCGGCCACTTCCACGACAGCGACAAACGACGATGCCTCGGTTCCGCGACGACTACTTCCACGACGACGACTACTTCCTCTACGGACCGAAGACTTCGGTTTCGAACCCTATCTCTCCCGATCCGACGTACGGACCCAAACCCTAACCCTAAACCTATTTTATGAAATGTCATCTATCTTGTGCATTTCGCATCATAATTGCCTGTGTTGCATCTCTTGGGTTTGCGGGTGTAGCAAATCACATAAATAATTCAATATGGAATGTGTGGGGTAATAAATATATAATGCCCTATTCCATTTAATTTAATTAGATCACCCATGCCATGTGTTTCCATGCTAACCAACATTTAATATTGCTGGTAAATAAATAACTTGCACCTAAAAATAAATTGTCGGAATCCCGGTTCCGCTTAATTTGGATTAAGTGCATCTCGCATTGCATCTTGCCATGTCATTCATCTGTCGCATGAGCATGCTGTATCTTTTGACGTAGTTGTAAAATGCATCTTTACGCTTTCCAGTGTTTGTTGCTTCTTCGCGGATACGACGTTGAGATGTGTGAGCAACGACAAGATCTGCTTCCATGCGGGATTCCAGGCAAGCAAAGTTTGCTTGTTTACCTATACATTGTCTTTCATTCCTGCCGTTGATCTCTGCTACCCTAGTTATCGATTCTTGAACTGCGATCCCATCACATGTTTATCCTGCAGCGCATACAGCTTTATCCCCACAACCTAATACATGTTGCATGTTTATCTGTTGGCCTTGCGAGTCGTAGCGCATGCTTAGAGTTGATTCTACGAGTCGTCTGTTGGTCTTATGTTTCATCTGCTTAGTATGATAGATTTTATACCTTAATAAAATATTGTCTTATATTGGGGTTCTATAATTAAAAGATAAGGCACCAGGCGGAAGGCCTTGCGAGGTGCTTTGTTCTGCTCAGTGTCGACCTAGGAACTGAGATTTTAACCTCGGATCCAATTTTGAGCGCACTAACCACTTGTGGGAGGCCCTATGGACCCCCCTCGACTTTGAACGGATCTTCAGCTTGTCCATGTGCCGCAACTAGTTCGGGTTTTCCATTTGCTCATATCCATGTGCATGATGATGATGATTGATGAGAGGTTACATGATACGGGGGGTCATATAGGTGTGGTGCGCGCGAAGCGGACAGTTCCTACTGTGGTTTGAGCCGCATGGCACGTGGACACAAACTAATGAGTCCGCAATTGAGATTCGGCCGGACTCTTGACGCGGGTAACAACTCATATGGGTGGCACTTGGACTTGCTGTAGTGAAGGAATGAGTCGTGTTGAGAAGCCCTGATGCTTGCTTGGGTTGATCATGCGAGTATGGGTACAGTAGTGCACCCCTGCAGGGTATAATCTTATCGATGAGCCGTGTCCACGGTTATGGACGACTTTGGTGATGATGCTGGCTAACAAGATCTAGACAACTTGCACCTAATTAATGTTGATTAATTTGATTAGTAATATAGAATTACTTTCACAATAAATTATAAATAAAAACTGTTCAACGTGTGAGTTTCCCGAATTGCTTCCTCATACTTGGTTGAGGGGGTTAATTCGAGAAGGGGTTATGATTGGTGTTAGTTGTACATGTTTACTTTATGCGCTCTCTTATCCCTCTCTGATTAGACGGAAGTTGTAGCGTGTCTCTTTAGGTTGCTAGTGTTGCTGCCGCTAAGTCCACCTACCCCATATTTTGGGGGATGGTGTAGAAAGTAGGCAAGTCGGTTTTGCTTGTCAGGGAGTGCCCTGACCCTCTTTTGGGATGTGCTTTATGTGCAGTCAACAGGTTTGGAGTCTGACGACGTTAGCTTGGGAATCCCTCCGGCTTGGCTGGGCAGGGATATGGCGCCATCGCTTATCTTCAGAACTCTTAGTCCAATTTACATCTTATCCGTAGCCGGATACTTTTTTGCTTCCGCTGTCATTTGAATCTTTGCATTGTATATTTGTATCTTGACTCGTTCGGGTCGTTGTTGTATTTTATCTTCTGTTGTATTTGTGGATGTATCGGAACTGTTGTAATGTTATCACAATTCCACCCACATAATGCGCATGTTTCGGCGTGCACATTATGTCTAGTGGGCGACCTAAAATCGTTATTATGCGGATTTTGGCGGGAACGCTTAAATCTACATAGTATCGATTTTAGGGCGTCACATTATCGCCTTAAGCAAAGTGCGTAAATTAAGCAACATCATCCTTAGACAAAGTACTATTGTTTTATCCCTAGTAGCAACAACACATCTACAACCTTAGAGCTTTCTGTCCCTGCCCCAGATTAAATAGAGACATGAACCTACTATCGAGCATAAATACCCCCTTTTGGAGTTATGAGCATCTACTTGGCCAGAGCATACACAAGTAACGGAGAGCATGCAAGATCATTAAATAGCACACACATGATATATTATGAAGCAATAACTGGTGTCGAGAATTTCAAGGTGGAGCAACAATCCCTTGTTAGTGGTGTCGAGAAGTTCATCCTGGAGCGTGAAGACTCGATAGTTACCCCTGTTTTCTTGTGGTCTCGGTGTGGACCGCAGGACGCGATCCCTTGTTAGTGGTGTCGATTGTAACGCCCCGGGATTTATCCCGTTTTAATTTGGTGTGTTTTCTTTTTTACATCGACATGACATTGCATTTCATCTCATCATTTTAATTTGTTGCATTTAAATCATTTTTCCCACGATTAAATTTAAATGCATTTCAAATTAATTAAAAATTTGTTATTCTCTAATCTTTTAAAAATGTTAAAACTAGTTTATTAAATTGTCTAATCAAAACTAAAAATATTTTGAAAAGGTTTCGTATTCAAATTCCTCTTTGTTTTGGTTTTAAAAATATAAATCAGAAAATAATAAAGGGGAGAAAAATAAAGCCCAAGCCCACCTAAGCAAACCCTAGGGTTTCCCCCTGAAAATTCTTTTCCCACCCCCTGAAATTTTGGCAGCCGCCCCCTCCATCTTTTTCCTTTTTCCTTTTCTCTTTTTCCCCCTCCTTTTCTTTTTCTTTCCTTCCTTTTCTTTTTTTTTTCTTTCCCTTCCTTCCTTTTTCCTTCTTCCTCTTCCTCCCGAGCCCGCACCAACCACCGAGCCGTGTTCCTCTCCCCTGCTCCCGAGCGCCTCCCTGCTCCCACGCCGCACTGGCCCTGCCGCCGCCTGTTCCTCCACGCCACGGCCTCCCCCTGCTCCGTGCTCGGCCGTCGACGTCGCCCACGCCGTCGCCGCCGCATGCGCTCGCTGCGCCGCGCGCCGCGCCTCGGCCCGCACGCGCCATGGCCGCGCCCCTGTGCCTCCCGCGCCGCGCCACTTTGCCTCCGCCGGCCGCCGCCCGCCGCCGCGCCGCGCCAGCCCGGCCTGCTCCGCCTCCCGCGCGCCAGCCAGCCAGCACCGCCGCCGCTGCTTCGCCGCGTGCACGTCCGCCACCGTGCGCCTTCGCCTCCCTTGCTCCGCTCGGCCGAGCTCCGCCCTCGCCCCGCGCGCGTCCTCCGCCAGCCCCGTGCGCCGCCTCTCCGGCACCCACCGCCGCGCGCCTCCGTCTCCTCCCGCCGCCGCGCGCTCGCTGTCGCGCTGCGCCCGCCGCCGGCTACCTCCACCCGACGGCCCGCGTCCCCGGCCGCCGTCGCCGCCGCCGTGCGTTTCGCCCGCGCCGCGTCGCCTTCCCCGCTGCCTCTTCCGGTCGCGTGCACGTCGTCTCCGTTCGGTGTGAAAGAGCATTTTGCCTCATGTGTGGTTTTGGTAATTGAATGAAAATCTCTATGGACTAATGTTTGCATTGAGATATCATTATAGATCATGTCCATGGAATTGTGGAGTTCATTTGTTGGACTCTTGAAGCTTATGTGTTGAGTGGAGCATATTGCAAGTATGTCTTGAAGGATTCAAGACATCATATTAATGAAGAAATGTTGGAAGATACAAGGTTGATCAAGATGTTGATCAACACACAAAGCTACAAGATGTACCAAGAGCGATCATGTATATCTTGTGATGGTAAACACTTGTCCGCATAGCTTTGTGAACTAACCCATGATATATGTGTGTGTGGTATCTTTATATGAGGTTAGGTATCTTCCCATGGGCTTGCATCAAATGAAGATTTCATATAGCTCATGGAGTATGACGCCATGCGGTGATCGTCATCGAGTTCAACAAGTGCAAGACCAAGAGAAGCTTCTTGAAGAGATCCAATGCTTGGAACTTGCTATGGATACATGAAGACGGAGCCTAGCGGGACTCTCCCATTATTGTTATGGGGAAGTATTTGGAGAAGTCTTCATCAAGCATGTGCTTGGACGCGCAATCAAGAAAGATGAACCACTTGAAGATATCAAGATAGTCATCATCTAACTCAACTGGAATGCTCAAGGCAATGGTATGATCTTGATAGGGCTATAGGATAGATAGGCGTACTATCAAGAGGGGCTCTCAAGTGAGTAACTTGATCGCATCGTTGTGGAGAGCTCAAACCTTTGCATACTTGGCATATCATATTTCTTGGTTCTTATTTTACTTTTTTCCTTGTGAGTAATTAGAGCTTGGTTCATCTCCATGTCAAGCTCTAGTTCATCGAAAACGGTTTTACTTTGGAAAACTTGTTGCGTTTTTGATGTTTGAGGTTTTATCGGTTGTTCTTTTATCTAGAGATCTTTCATTTCCCCATTTGGTTTTAACCTCACTTGTTGGACTATGATGTTTCTCTGCATGATCTTATAGAGCTCTTCGTGGTGATTCCAACGAGCCAAAAATCATCGAAAACGGAGTTTGAATGGTCAAGATATCATTGTTTTCGTGTTGACGTTTCTGCCAGGGGCGGAAGTTCCGGCCCTAGGCCGGGCCGGAAAGTTCCGCCCAAACTTCCGGTTTGACCAGAGAACACTTCCCAGGCGCGTTTTGGGGTGTTTGGGGGGTCCAGAAGTTCCGGGGTAAGCCCGGAACTTCCGGCCCGAGTGGGAAAAACTGCCCCCAACGGGCAGATTTGTTGGGAACCTATTTAAGGGGTCATCTTCCCCAATGGTTCCCAAGTTTTGGTGCTCTCTCTCCTCCTCCATTGTTGACCTCCAAAGCTTTGAGATCTCTCAATCCCTCCCATGATTCTTGCTATTTCTTGACGGAAAAGAGAGAGGAGATCTAGATCCACATTTCCACCAATCCATCTCTCCTCTAAGTGAGGGGAACCTAGTGGGTCTAGATCTTGGAGTTCCTTTGTGGTTCTTCTCCTTTGTTTTTCCTCTCTTCTCCCCCCATAAGCATTAGTTGCTTTTGGTGGGATTTGGGAGTGAAGGATTTGACTCCTTTGTGATTTCCTTTGTTCTTCCTCTCTTATTCCCCCATAAGCATTTGTTGCTTTGTTGGAATTTGAGAGTGAAGGACTTGAGCACTTTGTGTGCTCTTGCCATTGCATTTGCATCGGTTTGAGCCCTCCACGAGAATTCGTGGTGGTGATACTTGTGATCTTGTTACTCTTGGGTCCTTGGACCCTAGACGCCTTTTGTGGCCAAGATCTTTTCTGGTCAAGACCTTTTTTGGTCATCTTGAGAGCCCCCAATTAAGTTGTGGGTGTGTGCCTCAAGACTTGGGAGCCCCCAATTAAGTTGTCGGTGTGTGCCTCAAGAGGGTTGTACGGGATTCGATCTCCGCCCCAAAGGAGATCAATAGTGGAAGGTGAACTCGCAACCTTTTGTGGTTGAGTTCATCAGGAGAAGAAGGTGAGCCTTTGTGGCGTTGAGGCTAACCTGTTGTGGTTGCGCACACCTCTCCAAACGAGACGTACACCCTTTGGGTGGAACTCGGAAATACATCCTCGTCTCCGCGTGCCTCGGTTATTTCTATACCCGAGCTATTTACTTATGCACTTTATATTGTGATAGCCTTCGTGCTTGAAGTCATCTATCTTGCTATAACCTTGTTACTTCTATTGCTTAGCATAAGTTGTTGGTGCACATAGGTGAGCCTAGTATTTATATCTAGGTTGTATGCTTGTTAAAGTAAACCTCTAGTTTTATTCCGCCTTTATCAAGCATACCGGAATATCCGGGTCTTTCTTGGACCGGATAATCCGGCTTCTCGAAAAAGTTTTTAAATCGCCTATTCACCCCCCCCCCCCCCCCCTCTAGGCGACGTCTATCCGTTCACGGTGTTTCCCCCGCGTCCGCCGCACGCCAAGTGTTCGACACAATGCCCACAAGAACTTCGGCGTCGCTTTTGTGTCCGAGTTGTCCACCCTTCGAGGTGTTGCTATATACGCGTGCGAGTGCCTCTTCCGGTGCCGCGTTGTCGTGACCGCCGTGTCCATGTCGCGGTGCCCGCCGTGCGTTTTTCCTTCCGGTGTCCGTTGCCGAGCTCCTACGTGCCACGACTACCCGGCCACTTCCACGACACCGACAAACGACGTTGCCCCGGTTCCGCGACGACTACTTCCACGACGACGACTACTTCCTCTACGGACCGAAGACTTCGGTTTCGAACCCTATCTCTCCCGATCCGACGTACGGACCCAAACCCTAACCCTAAACCTATTTTATGAAATGTCATCTATCTTGTGCATTTCGCATCATAATTGCCTGTGTTGCATCTCTTGGGTTTGCGGGTGTAGCACATCACCTAAATAATTCAATATGGAATGTGTGGGGTAATAAATATATAATGCCCTATTCCATTTAATTTAATTAGATCACCCATGCCATGTGTTGCCATGCTAACCAACATTTAATATTGCTGGTAAATAAATAACTTGCACCTAAAAATAAATTGTCGGAATCCCGGTTCCGCTTAATTTGGATTAAGTGCATCTCGCATTGCATCTTGCCATGTCATTCATCTGTCGCATGAGCATGTTGGATCTTTTGCCGTAGTTGTAAAATGCATCTTTTACGCTTTCCAGTGTTTGTTGCTTCTTCGCGGATACGACGTTGAGATGTGTGAGCAACGACAAGATCTGCTTCCATGCGGGATTCCAGGCAAGCAAAGTTTGCTTGTTTCCTATACATTGTCTTTCATTCCTGCCGTTGATCTCTGCTACCCTAGTTATCGATTCTTGAACTGCGATCCCATCACATGTTTATCATGCAGCACATACAGCTTTATCCCCACAACCTAATACATGTTGCATGTTTATCTGTTGGCCTTGCGAGTCGTAGCGCATGCTTAGAGTTGATTGTGCGAGTCGTCTGTTGGTCTTATGTTTCATCTGCTTAGTATGATAGATTTTCTACCTTAATAAAATATTGTCTTATATTGGGGTTCTATAATTAAAAGATAAGGCACCAGGCGGAAGGCCTTGCGAGGTGCTTTGTTCTGCTCAGTGTCGACCTAGGAACTGAGATTTTGTCCTCGGATCCAATTTTGAGCGCACTAACCACTTGTGGGAGGCCCTATGGAGCCCCCCTCGACTTTGAACGGATCTTAGCTTGTCCATGTGCCGCAACTAGTTCAGGTTTTCCATTTGCTCATATCCATGTGCATGATGATGATGATTGATGAGAGGTTACATGATACGGGGGGTCATATAGGTGTGGTGCGCGCGAAGCGGACAGTTCCTACTGTGGTTTGAGCCGCATGGCGCGTGGACACAAACTAATGAGTCTGCAATTGAGATTCGGCCGGACTCTTGACGCGGGTAACAACTCATATGGGTGGCACTTGGACTTGCTGTAGTGAAGGAATGAGTCGTGTTGAGAAGCCCTGATGCTTGCTTGGGTTGATCATGCGAGTATGGGTACAGTAGTGCACCCCTGCAGGGTATAATCTTATCGATGAGCCGTGTCCACGATTATGGACGACTTTGGTGATGATGCTGGCTAACAAGATCTAGACAACTTGCACCTAATTAATGTTGATTAATTTGATTAGTAATATAGAATTACTTTCACAATAAATTATAAATAAAAACTGTTCAACGTGTGAGTTTCCCGAATTGCTTCCTCATACTTGGTTGAGGGGGTTAATTCGAGAAGGGGTTATGATTGGTGTTAGTTGTAGATGTTTACTTTATGCGCTCTCTTATCCCTCTCTGATTAGACGAAAGTTGTAGCGTGTCTCTTTAGGTTGCTAGTTCTGCTGCCGCTAAGTCCACCTACCCCATATTTTGGGGGATGGTGTAGAAAGTAGGCAAGTCGGTTTTGCTTGTCAGGGAGTGCCCTGACCCTCTTTTGGGATGTGCTTTATGTGCAGTCAACAGGTTTGGAGTCTGACGACGTTAGCTTGGGAATCCCTCCGGCTTGGCTGGGCAGGGATATGGCGCCATCGCTAATCTTCAGTACTCTTAGTCTAATTTGCATCTTATCCTTAGCCGGATACTTTTTTACTTCCGCTGTCATTTGAATCTTTGCATTGTATATTTGTATCTTGACTCGTTCGAGTCGTTGTTTTATTTTATCTTCGGTTGTATTTGTGGATGTATCGGAACTGTTGTAATGTTATCACAATTCCACCCACATAATGCGCATGTTTCGGCGTGCACATTATGTCTGGTGGGCGACCTAAAATCGTTATTATGCGGATTTTGGCGGGAACGCTTAAATCTACATAGTATCGATTTTAGGGCATCACATTATCGCCTTAAGCAAAGTGCGTAAATTAAGCAACATCATCCTTAGACAAAGTACTATTGTTTTATCCCTAGTAGCAACAACACATCTACAACCTTAGAGCTTTCTGTCCCTGCCCTAGATTAAATAGAGACATGAACCTACTATCGAGCATAAATACCCCCTTTTGGAGTTATGAGCATCTACTTGGCCAGAGCATACACAAGTAACGGAGAGCATGCAAGATCATTAAATAGCACACACATGATATATTATGAAGCAATAACTTTAGTACTCAATATTCATCGGATCCCAGCAAACACAACATGGGGAATTACATAAAGATGATCTTGATCATGATAGACAACTCACAAGATCTAAACATGATAGCACAAGAGGAGAAGACAACCATCTAGCTACTGCTATGGATCCGTAGTCCAAGGTAGACTACTCACGCATCAGTCTGGAGGCGGTCATGGCGACGTAGAGGCCTCCGGGGACGATTCCCCCTCCCGGCAGGGTGCCGTGGAGCAATTCTGATCTCTCCCGAAGTGGTGGTGACGACGGCAGCGGCTCGGGACCCGTGGAGGAAAAAGTATTCAACTGCCCTATGTTTTTAGGTCAAGCGGGTATTTGTAGGCGAAAGAACTAGGTCGGTGGGCGCCCGAGGGCTCCTCCTCACCTCCTGGCGCAGCAGGCATGTGGGCCGCGCCACCATGTGATGAGGGCGCCTCGCGGCCCCTCTTCGTCTCGTCTTCGGTTTTCCTGGACGCATATATTCCAAAAATAAATCCTGGTTGGCTCGTTTCCAATTTGGCGGATATTTCCTCAAGAGCTTTTCTGAAACCAAAAACAGCAGAAAATAGGGAACTGGCACTGTGGCATGTTGTTAATAGGTTAGTCCAGAAAATGCATAAAACTATATAAAATGCATATAAAACATGTAATAACATGATATAACATAGCATGGAACACAAGAAATTATGGATACATTGGAGACGTATCAGTGAGCGATAGGGTTTTGTTGGCATCCGTTTCAGAGCGGGGAATTTGTCCGTAGTTACACGGTGGTTAAGGAGGTCGTTGAGGAAGAGGATGTGACGGTTGCAGGAGGAGAAGGCGAGGCTCTCCGCAGTTTCTTGGAGAAGGGGAATTTTGGGGTCTTGTGCTTAGATCTCGTGAATTTCTTAGTTATCAGTTGTCTCTAAGACATTGTTTAGACTTATCTCCACTGCTATTCGTTGATAGTCTCTAGATTCTCTGTACCTGCAGGAGTTCGGGTGATCAAGCAAATGATTGCACTACCCGTCGCTGCGACCGAAGGGATCCGAACACCTGACCGCCCTACTGCCCTCCGGTTCCTAGGTACACTTACAAGCACGTACATAAGGGTGTCTGTAAAGCCTATTTGCTTTGTTGCTTACATAATTGTTCATATCTGGTCTTGTGTGTTGTACTTGTAGACGATATGTATAAAAACCTGATGGAGAAGTACAAGCAGCAGGTGACTAAGTGTGCGGAGGAGTGTGCACCATGGTTTGATGGCTTGAAAAAGAAGTACACAACTAAGTGTGCATTGCAGCGGCTTTGTACAATGAGCTTAACGAGCTGAGTGGAAACATCAGGATATTCTGTCGGTGTCGGCCTTTAAGTGCCAATGAGATCTCCCATGGGTGCTCATCATTGGTTGAGGTCGATATATCCCAGGAGACTGCCCTTCAGTTTGTTCCCACAGAGAATGAGAGGAAGACATTTAAATTTGATCATGATTTAGGACCAGCTGATGATTTGGGTATTTATTGTTTCCACACTGTTTGACATACTTCTGTTGCAAAATCATGGTTTTGTGATATGAAATGGAGGCTAATAGCATGCCGGAGGCAACAAATATGTAGCAATAAACTAATAACTCGGTTGAACTAATGCCATATGAATTCCTTTCCTAATATATTTTAGATAAGCAACAAATGTGTAGTAGTAAACTAATAATTCGGTTGAGCTAATGTCATTTGCATTTATTTCCTAAATATAATTTGGATATGATTATACTGTTGAAGGAAGTTTATCATAAAGGGTCATATTCTAATTGTTTTCTTCAGAGTCTATATTTGCTGAGTGCTTGACAATCGTGAGGTCAGTGATGAATGGTTTCAGTGTATGCATCTTTGCATATGGGTAAACCGGAACATGGAAAACATTACTATGAAAGGTGTTGCAGACAACAGAGGTGTTAATTACAGGGCTCTAAGAGAACTGTTCAGGATCTCCGAGGAGAGAAGCTCATCGGTTACATACAAATTTTGTGTCAACTTCTTGGAATTCTACAAAAAAAATAGGACCTTGTTGATGAGAACTTTGAACAAACATCAAAAAGTTATATCTCCTTCCTATATCTTGTTTAGAATGGGACATACTATCTTGTTCCAACTGAAGGTTGGACATAAATCAAAGTGCTGATGAGGCACAAGAGGTTCCTTGCACTAGATGGTTTGTGAGAGAAACTGAAAGTTGGCGCTAGAAAAAGATTTATTGGATCAATCAGTGTCAATGAAGTGAGCAGCCCCTCCCACATGTAATTGTGACACTTTTATCACACTTCTTATGATGAATTTAGTGCAAATATCTATAATTTCTTATAAATCTACATTCATAATGGACGGGCGCGGCAACGCTCGCCTACATGATCTAGTACTTGTTATAGTCTCAACAATCTCATGACCATCGATGCAGACAACCACTTAAATAACACGTTGGTTAACACTTAATTTTCTTCTTAATCATATCAAATATATCCATTTAATCTGATCACTGATTTTGATGCCCAAAACCCAATGCATATCATTATCTTCATGTTATCCAACACGGTGGCGGAGCTAGATTGACCAACAGGGGCCAGGGCCCCCATAAGAACATGCAGCAAGTAAACTTGGTTGGCCATTTATATAAAAA
Source organism: Poa annua (assembly GCA_026929855.1). Taxonomy (NCBI): domain Eukaryota; kingdom Viridiplantae; phylum Streptophyta; class Magnoliopsida; order Poales; family Poaceae; genus Poa; species Poa annua. The sequence goes on along the minus strand of CM049430.1, from coordinate 74,526,331 downwards.
TTTAGCGTTACTTAGCCCTCTTGTAGTTTAATCCCGCCTCCGCACCTGATATAGCATTGAATCTAACACATGTAGTTTAGCCATTGTCTATGGCTAAACAATTCAAATATAACTCAATGCATGCAAACGTTACTCTATAAGGATTACCATTAATTTTCAAAACCATACATGGGGCTCCATGCACTTCGAAATGTCCGTCTCTTGAGGCCTCATAGATAAATCATATTGCTTCATTGCAAAGTATTCACTCTTTGTAATCTCTTTAACATGTTTGAAAGTGAATTGCCTCTTAAGCCTTTGATCCCTCCTTCTCCTTCACTCAGCATACCTTCTTGTATGCTCATCTGCCTTCCTCCTTGAGCACAAAGTTAAGCTTGTGAGTTTTCGAACGACCACTTTTATCATGCGAACGAGTGTATCGAGAGCAACTTGTGAAATAGACCATTGGGGAGCAGGGGATAAGCACACAACTCCAGGAGTCCAAAGAAAGAAGCAACAAAAAACACTGCACACCTAGAAATTAAGATCGACATTGGAAGTTCTAACGACCATACCTGAAGTTATGTACACCACAAGTTCCAACAGAGGGCCTGAATTTCTCGCGGCGACTTTTTTTCCCGCGCAACGGAACTTTCAGTCTGGATCGAAAATGCAGGAGTCAGTCGAACATGTTTCTATTACGGGAACAAGACAATCGAATATGTTTCTGTTGCGGTAACAAGCGAGTGATACAGAAAAGGCACTGGAGTGTGAAAGACACTCTACCCGGGGTGTCTGACAATTAGTTACTTTATATTTGTTTTTTTTAAATTTTCCACATATATTAAACCAACAAAAAGTACATGATTACATCGATTATAAAACAAAAGTAGAAGAGACGAGCAAATATATGAGATCTTCAAACTCTTTCTTTCTCCATGACACAATCTTATACTTTTTTGAAGGAAGTCGTAGAAAAACGCCGAGAACACAAAACCACATACCTGTGAATGCCACTGATGATTCTCACCTTTTAATTTTTAGCCGCAATGTTAAGACTTTGTGCACGCACGCAACCATTAAGTTAATCAAGCAACATCGGCAAGAGCACCACAACTGATATTTCAGGGACAAATAACTGAGCCACTTTGTTGATGACGTTGGGAGCCGAGAGAACGGATCACCATTACCGAAAACGTAATAGCCGGGATAGATAACACGAGTACAAACCTCCTAGCGGCAACCATGAGAAACAATCTAAGATCGATATGACGAATCAAGATCTGAAGAACCATACCTAGACAAAATTAATCTTTCAAAGCCACCATTGACGTCGAGAAGATCTCGTCGACGATCGAACCACGAAAGATCACTTATTACAGACGATGACATCTCCATTGACGAAGAAGATAACAACCAAAATCAGACTCTAACATTAAGAACCCTTGTATAGCGCACTGCGCAGGTCCGAGGTCTCCACCCCTTCTAGTGACAGAACGGCAACTAGAGCAGGTGAGGACACGTCAATTCTTAAATGAAGGCAACGATGAAGTTGCATATGGCGTCGGCGACGACAGGTAGGGTTGAAACCCTATGCGGCCGCCTCTCTCCTCACGAGTAGGAAACTCTTGACGTCCGTAGTTACTTTGTATTTGTTTGTGGTATTGATTACAGACGAAGGCAAGTGATATTTCTTTTTACTACTTGAAAATTTGAATGCCCGTCACCACTATATTTTATCGCTGGTGACTAGTGGCGATGGTGTGAGAGATTGCATAACTCATTTTGGCAGCAAGCATAACCGAGCAAGAATTATAGCAATTTCTGAGAGAAATGGTCGTGGGTGTTGCCGTGTTGGGACATAACGTGTTGTGTGAAAAAACATGAGTATAAGGACGTCTCCAGTTCTTAAGCTGGGATCCACTTAACGAACTCAATTTTCTCCAATGCTTGGAGAATCCTTAAAAAAAAGCTTCCTTTCAAGCTCTGTTTTGGACACATGTCGAAATTCCGTTTACTCTCGCTCCAACCTCCTCTCCGTGTGTGACAAGTGGCGGATGTCTGGTGGTGCGCAGAAAGTTATGTGCGTATTTATTTTGAGATTCGTTTTCTTAAAATGAAATATCTTGACAATAATTTATCTAAATTACGAACCTTTTTTACTTTTGAACTCCTCACGTCGAGATCTTTAAAACTAGATCCATTGTTGATAGGTTTTGATAAACTTTTTTTGTACTTTGAATTATGTATAGTTCGTACAACCTGGTATGTGTAGTTGTACATCTAAATTAACCTGAGTGTAGTGGTACGTATAACCTATCTAAATTAACCTGAGTGTAGTTATACGTATAACTTGATATGTACAACCTGATATGTGTTGTATGTTTAACTATGTTCTGTACAACCTGATACGTATAATTGTACGACCGGATCTGTACAACCTGATCTATGTAGTTCTACGACGATCTGATCTATGTAGTTGTACATCTGAGTCTGTGTAGTTTTACATCCGAGTCTATGTAGTCGTATAACTGAGTCTGTATAGTCGTACATACTGTCTAAATCTGTGTAGTTGTTTATATTTATGTGCTTGTACGAGTGTACTTGTACGTATGAATATATGTGCCATGTAGGATCAGAAACTTTGTACTGTTGCGTGAGCCCAGGGGGGCTTCGTTATGCGGCGGGTCTTTGTGGCTTCGTTCTGTTTTCGTGCTGTAACAAGCGTCGCGCGCCTGGCGATCGACCTTCGGAAAGGGTTACCTTCTCGTACCGACACCCCAATGCGTGAGTACGCTTCAGGGTCTTAAGGTGGGCCCATGTCCATGTGACGGTCCTTTTATCTTGTTCACAACCTCCAGGCTCCAGCACAGATTCCCCATCGTCTCTTCTAATTTTTCACCCACAAATCTATGATACTGGCCATGGCCGAGACGTTGCTTCCCTACCTCACTGGCCTTGCCGTAGATGGTTCAGGTTCCATGCTGCAGTCCAGCGACCAGATCCGCGCGGCAACGACGGGAGCATGTTGCTCAGCTCTGCATGGTGGCGGCGGAAGTCCATCGACCAGCCCCGTGTGCCATGTACCATCTAGCAGCACCAGGGGACGAGTTCGCCCGGCGCTAGGCAGCAGCTTGCTGCAGTCTTCGTGAGGTACGAATTCCAGCTTCCGACAGCCGCACTACGGAGGCGCCGCACCAGATTACGGCTTCTCATCCGGCCGTCCACCGCTGCCGGCCCCATCACGCTCCTCTGCTGCAACGAGCGAGTCCGGCTGCTCGCCGGGGCTGCAGGTGACTAGTATCATCTAGCGGCAGGGCGTCGAGTTTCGCGGGGAAAACACATCTTCGTTGCCCTGTTGCAGGTTAAGGAGAGAGAAATAAATGTTTTTTAACTCGTTGTTTTGCGATGTAGAGAGTGAGATATTGTTGTTTAATCGCTGTGGCCGAGCCTTAGAGGTATGGGCGACCTTAAGCTTTTTTCTCTTGAGACCGAAACCCACAATGCTTAAAACGTCGACCTTAAGCTCTTCAACTCCTTGCTATTTTCACATTGGAGACGCCCTAAGTGTTAGTAAGCAATTTGTATAGACGTGCATTGTAGGTGCCAGTTTACTGTTATAAATAGGAAACTCCCCTAGGTAGAAAGCAAGTCCATTTAAATAAATAAAAATAGAGAAATATAGGCACTCGTTCAAAAAAATCCAAATTAAAAACAGAACTCTGAAAGCAAAAATACACAAATCTAGCTACGGATAGTGACTAGTTCAAATTGGAGCGTGAAATTGGTCATTAGAACAAGTCCAGCAATTTTTCTAAAATGTCCCCCCTATATGTCTATGTAGGGAACTTACCTAAAAAAATATCCCCTAAAACTTGTTTAACTCCAGCAGTTTCGTTAAAACATCTCACCTATTTAATATTTTAAAAATAGTGCATAACTAACATTTAAAATCCGGTGGCGTTGCTGAGATAGTGGAGTCCTCCACCTCCCCTAGTTGCAGGGGAGACGAGCGAGTAGAATCGGGGGGCCTATAAATCAAGTGAGCGTTAAGGATGGTTATTTTAGTGTTTTTTTCTAAAAAACATATATGAGAGTGTTTGAGGGAACCGCTGCGCTCTTAGCATAATAAAAAATTTGTCTTTTTGTTTGACACTGTGTTTTTTTTTAAAAGCTCGTGGGTGCACCGGGAGCACTCCACGTGTGAGAGTACAGGATATGATCTCACGAAGTGACGTCAAAGGAATTTTGCGGAAGGGACCCTTACCTCATTTCTTATTACAATTTGCCTCATCTTTGACCTTGCTAGTTCGTTTCTGTTCACGGCTCACGCCTCACGGCTCACGGGCCGGCCCACCTCAGATTGTAGAGAAGAAGGGCTCTCGCCGGCGGCGCCTCTCGCCTTCGTCTGCCGCGGCGATCTAGGATGAGCAAGCGGTAGCCGGGTGAGTTGGAACGGCAGGAACATTCATAACTCTCCAGGTATTGCTACTATTGGTCCAGTGGTCCTCTGTTTCGACTGTATCAAAATTTTCGTTTGTCGTTTGATTTTGCCATGCTGTAGTTCCAATTGCAGTTCACAGGCATTGAGTGTGACCCCGGTTGGCTGTCCTAGTACTTGCCCCTGTTCCTGGGCTCAGTTTATTGTGAAGAAAAATCAATTGCTGATCCGGACTTAGTGGTGGCAATTTTTTCATTACGAGATTTATCATTAATTCATCCGAACATTCATGCCAATTTGCAACTGCTTACAGTTGCATTGCATCTTTCTTATATCAAGCATGTTCTGACACTCTGTAACTTGATGTATAACAAAAATTTCCTGTAATATGTCTGCTTCGAGCTACAGTGCTTGTTTAGGTCGGGTCATGCACCCGGAACACATTCTTGCTTATGAAAATCAAATGACACAGACAAATTAATATTCAAAGTCAAATGCACTCAGATGTTGTACAAACTTTATGATGTGCTACGTGCAAAATTGCTTTGCCAACAGAAGAGAAGGTGTAGCTCGGAAACAAAACCAAAACGAAGTTATGTGCTCCTATGAGCTACAAATAGATCAACCACATATTTGCTTAGGTGCTCCCTGCCTTCATTCATTGCATTTTAGCATATGAAAATGACATTTCTGTTCTTCTCCACTCTCCAGTAATCAGGAGAGTTTCTCTTAAGCCATATATCACTGTAGCACTTCAGGTCCGAAAAACACTCTCTTGGATCAAGATGGTCTCTGGTTACCTCTCTTTGGTAACTTCTCCATCACCGTTAGTAGTTGGAGTATCGATCATTTTTATCTTCTTGGATTTGGACCTTTTGTTCTTCTGCCTCTTGTTTTTCTGTTGTGTCGTATCAACATCTACAGGCATCTTGAGTTTCACATCGGCAGCACCTGCCATCTCTTGTGCCCCTTGTTTCAGTCTGTTTATGCTGGCATCGTTTAAGCTGTCTTTGGAGATCTTCTCCTCCAAGTGCCCAACAGTACCATTCTTCTTGGTTTCATCTGCTTTGCTGTTTTCCTTCTTCAGCAGCTTGTTAGATCTGGAAAGAGCACTGTCCTTATTCGGGGAGTGCCGTGACTTTTGGTTGTTGACGTGACTGTTCATCAAATCATTGTTGTTCCGCCGAGGAAATTCGGACTTCCTGGAATGGCTGTCTCCATAAATATCATCTATATCTAAAAAGTCATCACTCGTTGTGTCTTGCAAGTCATCAGCTTCTATGTTGCTTGCAAGCTTCACCTGTTGTTCTTCCAAAGATCTAGCATTTTCTTTCTGGTGTTTGCTGTCTGTAAGTGTGGTATTGCCAGATCTCTTCTCTTCTAATGTAGCCGGTGTAGTAGTATTACTGGAGTTTGTAAAATTTTCTGCTACTACAACGGTAGGTCTTTCGTTTCCATTGTTTTCTGGTTGTGGAGTTCTCTTATTACTTTCAACCCTTCTGTCCTGGTACCTAGTCTTGATCTCTTCGAGCTCGGCCTCCTTCCTCTGCAGGATTTCCATGAGAGCTGCGATCTGGTCATGGTCTGACTCCACCGCGGCTTTCTTCTCCAGTAGGTTGATGCGTCTGTCTCTCTCTTTGAGAGATAATTCCTGTTCTTTCTGAGTTTTCTGAAGATTTGAGGCTTTCTCTTCCATTTCTTTGATGTGGTTGTCTCGTTCCTTGAGAGATGCTTCCAGTTCTCTTCGATTGTTGTGAAGATCCGAGGCTCTCTCCTCCATTTGGCTGATGCGACTGTCTTTCTCTTTGTGAGATGCTTCGAGTTCTTTCAGTGTGTTCTTAAGGTTTGTGGCTGTGGCTTCCAGCCCCTTGAGCTTTGTTTTCAGGTCTGTCTTTTGAGTTCTTAGGGAAGATATTGTGGCCTTCATTTCTGCCACCTTCCTCTTCGTCTCTTTGTTGTATGCCTTCTCTTTCTGGCAAGGATAACGGTACAATGTCTGGTTAGTTTGATTTCTTGAATTTGCGCGTATATTAGATCGTAAAGAAATAAGATGTTTAGTGCACATTAACTGAAAAAAGTGGCCAATCGAAGCTCTATTCTGTTGTGGTACAACTTACAATGTATACAAACACATATTTACTATTGAGTGACTTGCTACGATGAACTAATATGTTTGGAAGCTGGAACACTATATTCATTGGGTTATAACTGACGAAAAAATGGCCAGTTTTGGTAACTATTGGCTTTTTGTCGATTTGAGAGGATCACCACTGCCAGCAAATATTAACAAGTTTACCTGACTCTTGTCAAGTCTCACTACTTTTTCTTGTCTGTGTGATATATTGCAATAGAAAGGCTAATATTGCGTAACTCGGTTTGGAGTTAGACATTTTCTGAGGAAAAAACTGCTTTCAGACTAATCGGAAGCTTGGAAATGACACTAGCGATCACTTTTGTTTTTGTGGGTAAAAGAGGATTTCATTATTCAGAAAGGGTTACACAACGCTCCAATTCTTGTTCGTGAAGTACGGTATCAGGACAAAAACCGAGCCATCCATTAGTTTGGCATTATAACACATACGAGAACAGAGCTGACCATGTAACTGTGGATGTGTTTTATTACATATACGAGAACAGAGCTGACCACGTAACTGCGTTCTGCGTATGTGTTTTGTTTTCATGTGTGCATTGGTAGATAGTGCATATTTGTCTTCTAGCCCAAAGTTTTTCTTGCATCAATAAGTGGTTCTTCACATGAGAGAGTTCAGATTTTGAAATTTTACCTGCTCATTTCAACTATTTAAAAAAATGTTAAATGTGCAGTGCAGAGGAGATATCAAATGATGCACATACGAAAAGAGAAAAGGGAACTGGAAGAGAAAAGGGAACTAGAAGCCATGACCCATCGCCATACCTGGAGGAGGACCCGAAGGGAGACGAGCTGCCGATCACCTTCCTGGAGGAGCATAGCAAAGACGCGCTGCTCCCTCACCTTGTGCATGACGACGACGCTCAAGGCGGCGGCGGTGAGGAACACCAGAAGCAGCAGCACGTAGGGGAGCCTCTTCCCGGTGCCGCTGGCCATCCCGTAGCCTTTTGGTCTGTACTTGCTCCCCTCCATCGCCTACTCCTTCCTCACCAAGTGCACAACGCACCTGCTCTTTTGCAGGATCTTGCTTGGTGTAGCAATGTGGAGGAACTGAAATGAAGCTGCAGGTACAGCTTGGGTTTTAGATACAGATGTGGTGATGAAGGATGGTAGGACTCTTATGCTAATGCACATGACAATCAAGTGCTACCTACTATTCTATTCTTTGAGTCGTGGGATCAATTAATAACATGATGCAGCCATTGACTTACACTTGCTGGAGAGAATCGATTGACCACAGGGAAGAAGTGCTACTGGCACTATTGTAAGGGCTGCACAAGCTTTGAGCCGTTTATCGCTTGTCGGATGGTTGTGCTGAAACTGACACCTCCGTGTATGTAAAACCGACGATTTGGTGATACACAGAGTAATTAAAAATAGAGGGTACATGCAGAGCTGCAGGCCGGAAAGAGTGATAAAGTCAACGATGACACAAGATGGCAATTAATGAGATTCTCGTATGCTTCTCAGATCTCCAGGCAACGATCACCTTCAAGATGAGTAATGTATTGATGTAGCAGCAGCAAGGGTTAGTGCTCACCATGCAGGACAAGGGATATCTTTGACCCAGGCAAGCCCCATCAAAGGTAGTGTCAGATTTGTTAACTAAACATGAGAAACCTATGCAAGTCCCAAGTTCAGATGAAATTGCCACCAACAGGCACATTTGGTAATAAGCTTATTTTTTACTTTTTGATAGGAGGAGATGGACAGGTAAGTTAGTAACTCCCTGAGCACAATCTGCAGGGTTGATCTACAGAAGGATGGTGCAAATCAGAGTAACAAGATGAGAGCGACAGTTGAACATACAGAGTGTGTCTCAGAAATGGCCATCGTGCATGGGATGAACAACAGCTGATTGATTCATAATTCTTAAAGGAGGCGGTGAACTCATGCATGCATGCACGGCAAGGGATCCTGGAAACTGGCTGGCTAATGGGATGCACGTCGAACACTGCTCGCCTGGCTCTAAAAAAAAAAAAAAAAAAACGTTCCTTGATTAATGGATATGGTGGTAGGTACAATTTTGTAGCGCTTTCCCCAAATCTGTGCAAGTTACTGAAAAGAAATAGAATCTTCCCTTGGAGACGTTGATTCTGATGATTAGTCATGGAGAAAACACTGCTGCCCTACTCGTGTGAAACGTGGCAGCGATGAAAGTTCTTCGAAGAATCCAGACAACACAACCTTGACCTGCTCCAGCATTCGACCATCCTTCTTTCTTGGCTGCCAAGCCAGTTAAGCCCGATCTTCCTACAAGTGCCCAACCGATGCATTCGAAGATAGCAATTGCAAAACTGACACCTACAAGGAAAATTATTACAGCTAGCAAAGCGAGCCAAGTCCCTGGCTCGTTGTGCAGCAGTCAGATAAATAGCCGGCAAGGCAATGGCGTTCGAAGCAGTAGAGGCCATTGCTCTCAGGGGGCAGCTGCGCGCAGGAAACAAAGGCGGTACGACAAGAAGACGCCATGAGCAGAAGCCAAGATGGAGGAGGGTTGTTCTTTGGATCATCAGGAAGGTTCACCCTACTACTGATACCTAATAAGTGGTGAAGAAAGGAATTCAAGTGCACGCTGTGGCGTTTGCGTCTAATACATACCATGTAATTAAGATGGGAACTTTATGTAAAATCAGATTCCCTCCGTAAAACATATATATCTTGACATATGATGTCAGTACTGTAGATAGGCAGGTGCATCATACTTGAGTCTTCACCAGTACACGTAATTAACCGGCAGTACAAGTTGCCAAAAGCTACAGCAGAATATATAACCAGCATTTCAGCGTCACCAAAAGCACATCAATTAGCAACTTTGTTTTCTTTGGATCCTAGCACCTTTACCTGCAAGCTCCAATCACCTTGCTAAAAAGCTTTAGGAGCAATTGCAAGCCATATATGTGTATGCTTAATTAGTTTAGTGAGGCACATCAGTTGCATGAATAGGTTTCCAAGTCTGTCCGAGAAAGCATTGTGCCTTTGGGCCCGAGGGTCCAGGTTCTCCATCTATTGACATTAGCCGTCCATGTAAAGGAAGCAGAGATGACACTCTTTGAGAACGGTCGCTGCTTTGCTTTGGCCAATTATTTGATGAGCCACATACGAGTTGGAGGGCTGGTGGATGGCTTTGCTCTATTCACGAAACCAAATACATCAATTTCGTAGGACATGCCATAAAATACTAAAAACGATGTTGTTCACTTATGATATATGATATGAAGCAAATATATGAGATATTAACACAGTAAACTACAAAGTATAAATATGCTTGCGAGTATCAATAACTTCAACTTTGTTTTGCATGGTCACAATGTTTTCTCTAGTGGCATGGATGCCCTCACTGCTATTGTGAGGGGGGCAAAGGGGAAAAGGATCAAGAAGAAGAAGATTGGTGCCAAGCCTGCTACGGTATCAAGCTCCACTGTCGGTACAGTTCCCCCATGAATTTCAACATTCTTGTCTGGAATGTGAGGGGGTTGAACAACCCCGCTCGTAGAATTGTTGTTGCCGGGGTAATTCAGCGTTTCAATGTTGTGTTTGTGTGTTTGCAAGAATCTAAACTACAGTTTGTCAATCTGGCCATTGTGTGTGAATGTTGTGGTTCAGACTTCACTGACTTCATTTACGCGCCGGCGGATGGCACACGCGGCGGAATCTTGGTTGCTTGGAAGGGAGCAGATTTCCTGGTTGCTAGCCAACACATTACTCCCTCTTTTGTTGCTGTGCAAGGACTCATGACTCACTCCCAGACTCCTGTTAGTATCCTATCTGTGTATGGCCCCCAAGAAACTCAGCAGAAGTTGGACTTTCTCCAAGATCTAAAAGCCTATGCCCAGTCTTGCCTGCAACCTGCTGTGCCGTGCATTATCGCTGGGGATTATAATCTGATTGCCCAAGCTTCTGACAAGAACAATAGCAATTTCAACAGACGAACAATGGCAGCCTTTCGAAGCTTCATCAACGACCTGCAACTCAAGGACCTGTATCTAGCTGGACGCAGGTATACATGGAGTAACAAGCAGGCTGGTGCCACCATGGTCAAGCTAGACAGGGTATTGTACGATGACGCCTGGGATGTCAATTTGCCGAGCTGTATGCTGCAAGCCCTTTCTAGCGACATGTCTGATCATTGTCCGATGCTCCTAACCTGCAACTTAAGCCACAAGCATGCTCGCCACTTCAGATTTGAGAACCACTGGGCCGCGCGGGACGATTTTCAGGAGGTGGTCGCCAAGGCTTGGTTGTCCTGTCCAACTATGACAAATGCATTCAGAAACCTGCACACCAAACTGGTTGGCACGGCCGTGCTCTTAAGAAATGGAGCACCAATTTCACTTCAGATATGGCCCTTCGGGCTGCCATCACAAGTGAGCTAATCTTCAAGCTAGATGTAGCTATGGACCGCAGACAGCTAACTGCCGATGAAAGGAGATTTCGGGCAATGTTAAAGGTGAACAGCCTTGGTATCGCGGCCATCCAACGCTCAATGTGGAGACAAAGATCAAGAATTTGTTGGCTGAGGGAGGGGGACTCCAATTCGAGGTTTTTTCACTCCAAGGCCAACGCGCGCAAAAGGAAAAGCTACATCCATCGCATCGAGCTCGACGGAGTTCCTTATACGGAGCAGGAAGACAAGGAGGGTGCGATTTGGAAATATTTTGACGGTATGATTGGTGCCAAGGCTGATAGGGCACCCTCAATTTCGAGCTTTTAGGAGTGCCTGCCACCGATCTCTCTGACCCTGACCTGCCAATTGACACTGCTGAGGCTCGCGCTGCGCTCATGGAGATCAGCTTAGATAAAGCGCCGGGGCCGGACGGCTTTACTGCACTTTTCTTCAAGTCAACCTGGAGCACCATCTCTGTTGATATTATGCGGGCTATCAAGGCCATTGAGTGCTCCTGCTCTGACCAGCTCCATTTGCTCAATGATGCCACGCTGATTCTGTTACCTAAAAGCCCAGAGGCCTCCAACCCCAAGGATTTTCCCCCCATAAGCCTGGTGTGCTTCTTTGCGAAGCTAGTCACTAAGATTTTAGCTCGACGTCTCATCCCGAAGATGAAGGAGATGATCTTGCCCTGTCAGAATGCATTCATTAAGCAGCGATCCATACATGATAATTTCAACTACGTGCAAGGCCAGGCAAAATTCTTTCGACAAACAAAAACCCCTGCTCTTCTTTTGAAACTCGACATCCAGAAGGCATTTGACACCGTATCCTGGGAGTTCTTGCTCGAGGTCCTTCAGGCACGAGGATTTGGCATACGTTGGCGCAACATGCTAGTTGTCCTGCTGAGCACCTCATCTTCAAAAATCCTGGTCAATGGCTTCCTTACTGATCGCATTTTCCATCACAGGGGACTGCGGCAGGGTGACCCTCTCTCGCCTTTGCTCCTTGATATCATCATTGACTTACTCGCCAGATGTGTGTTGGCTGCAGACAACGGAGGGCTGCTGCATCAATTTGGCCGCCATCAGATACACAACAGGATCTCGCTATATGCTGACGATGTCGTGCTATTTTGTGCGCCGAACAAAGAGGACATACTGGTCATCAAGAATATTCTGCAGATTTTTGGAAATGCATCAGGCCTCCTCACAAATCATGCAAAAAGTTCCATCATCCCTATACAATGCCAGGGGATTGATGTTACAATGTTGGCTGCTATCTTCGGGTGCCCTATTGCACAATTCCCTTGTACTTACTTGGGGATGCCGCTGTCGGACCGACGCTTACGGAAGGCGGACCTTCAGCCGACTATTGACAAACTTGGGGGCAAGGTCAAGGGATGGAAGACGGGCCATTTTGCCATTGATGCTCGGTTAACACTTGTCAAGCATGTCCTCTCATCCATGACGGTCTATCAGATGATTGCTTTTGCACAGCAAGCCTGGGTCACAAAAGCTGTCAATAAGCTTCGCCGAGGTTTTCTATGGGCGCAGGACGAGATCGCTTCCGGAGGCAAATGCCTCGTGAACTGGAAAGTTGTTTGTCGACCGGTACAATATGGGGGCTTGGGTATATCTAACTTGCAAGCCCAAGGGATTGCCCTGCGAGCTAGATGGTTGTGGCAAACATGGACAGAGCCGGATAAGCCTTGGCAAGGTCTGCCGATGCCTATCGACAACAAAGTGCGCCAACTTTTCAATGCGTCCACAAAGTTTCAGCTCGGAGATGGGACGAGATTGATGTTCTTGACTGATCCTTGGCTAAACAGTGCAAGCTTCAACTCCCTGATGCCGGACCTCTTCTGCCTTTGCACTCGCAAAAAGATCACGGTGGCGCAAGCTCTCGATGGAAACTGTTGGACGAGACACCTCAAAGCTGACCTCACACCGGCAGCCCTTGTGCAGGCGGTGCAGCTATGGGCCCTTGTTCAGAACACACAGCTTCAGCCCGGAACACCGGACGCGATATCCTGGCGCTTGACAGAGGATGGTGTATACACTGCCTCCTCTGCTTATGCAGTCCAGTTTGAGGGTTCGATCAAGACGGATTTCCAGGACACTGTCTGGCGCAGTAGCGATGCGCCGGTTCGATGTCGAATTTTTGCCTGGCTTGCCATACAAGGATGATGCCTCACGTCTGGCGTCCTGGCACGACGAGGATGGCCCCACAATGAAGTTTGCCTGCTATGTTTGTCATCGCCAGAGTCTGCAGTTCACATTCTGAACACATGTCCCATGGCTATGCAGCTGTGGTGCAAGGTACTCCAGCAAGCTAATCTGCCGCCTTGCCTGCTGCCGCAGCACGACCTGTCGTTGGCTGCTTGGATGAAGGAGACACAACAGCTTATCCCCAAGAATCGACACAAAGATTGGACATCCTTGGTTCAGTTGGTCTGGTGGACGTTATGGAAAGAGCGGAATGCTCGGATTTTCCAGTCTTTGGCCTCCAACCTGCAGAACATCTATGCTAGGATCATTGAGGATGCAACGCTACGGCATGCTGCTGGCCGCCAGCGCGTCCTAAATCTGATACAACGGCCCCGTGAACCTGACTGATCTTGTTGCTCCTTTCACGATGCTGTGTAATTTGTAAAGAGATGTTAAATCTTCAGTTGTTTCCTATAGGCTTGTACTCTTCTTCTACTATTCAATGAAATAGCAGCTCTGACTGCATTTTCGTCCAAAAATAAGCTGGGAATAATACTATATCATTTAGCATATTGCATGTAGTAGAGGTGTGCATATATGTCATATTATCATGTAGAGTGGAGGGTGTGCGTACATAACATATTATCTTATAATAACATATGCCATATATTGGAGCCATAGTCTGACGTGAGAGTCTTGGTCATCAAACATTACTCCTATGTTGTTAATGGAATCCCTCTATGCGTCTGTGATCGACCTTTTTCTGTAGTCCCACACAGCTCTTTTTCTTTGTGAAAGAATCCATGCAGTTTTTGGTTAACGTCAGAATGAGCTCCTTTAGTGACAATCAAGCACTTTTTAAATCTAGCACTTTTAGTCACCAAAAAATAATATGCGGGTGCTTAACACGTCCAAATTATTAATTGTAAGGTCATTATATTGATTTACACATTGCCTATTTTCAGGATATGCTCATTTCTATCTTGGAGCCACTACGCCAATGGCCCTGCATGGGAGGTCGAGCATACATGAGCGACATGCGGGAAGTAACGGTGTGTCATATCAGAAATAAATTGCAGGACATAACGTGCGGGGGTTGTGTGGGCAGGCAATCAAAAAATAGTGTAAAAATGTACCTAGTGAAGTACAAAGAAAAGGCACTACATTTTAAACATAGCGGGAAAGAAGCATGACACTTCGCATATTTAATAGGGTGCATTTTATCATGATCCGTGCTTCGGGCTGCTCTCAGTGACAGTGCATTTGGTGCGTCAAAACATTTATATAGATACTAGCGGGAACATTGATTGTTGCGCCTAATTTTTTGTATCTATATTCATCGTAACATCTGTTATAGGTTGCGCCCCACTCAGAAGAAAGACGTTAGTACATCAGAAGGCAGTATTAAATTTATGCTCATGTTAGAGCATATATAGCAAAATCTAAGACACTGCACAAGAAAAACAGAAGTCGTTGCAGAGAAAAATGTAAGACAATGCACAAAAACACAAGAAGTCAATAGATATGCACTCACCAAAGGCAGTGCCCAACAAACCCAATGACACTGCACCATAAAACCCGAATGCACTGCATAACAAAATCAAAGATGGTGCACTACAAAAACAAGGCCATGCACAATAGTGCCGAATGCAGTGCCAAAAATCCTGAAGGCAATGTACAAAGAAAAACAAAGACAATTCACAAAAAATAGAAGGAAGTGCAATGAAAAAATAGAAGAAAAAACAAAAAAAAACATAACATAGTGCACAAAAAGGGCGTAAGGGAAAAAATAGAACACAGTTCACAAAACACAATAGACAGCGCACACATAAAAAGAGGTAGTGCACTGCAAAAGCAACAGACAATACGTAGCAAAACATAAAACATTATACACAAAAAACAGAAGGCGGTGTACAGAAAAATCTAACATATTGCACCACAAAACCAAAAATAGTGCAGGCTATGAAGTTTAGGTCCTGCAACAAAAAAACTCAGCGAGACATATTAACATGTCATATAGTTTTGGATATCTCGATGTAACCAATACACATCCATGAAAACAGATCGCGATTTGGACAAAAACATTAAAAACCACATGATCGAAACATATCAATATGTAATATAGTTTTGAATATCTCGATGTCACTAACACATCTATGAAAACATATCATGATTGGACAAAAAATAGGAAAAAAAACACATGTGCTCTCTCAAACACAAGGGGACTCTCTCTCCTCCCACACGACAAGTGGTGCATTATGGTACACCCGTATGTGGGAGACTCTGCCACAACACTAAAAAAATCAACTTCCTAGGTAGAACGTCATTATACGTAATTTGTTACCTTTTTTCTTCTTGCACAATACCAACAATCAGAGTATAATGTGCTACAAAAAATAATTGGGAAGAATGTGGCACCGGTGTATTTTACGGTTTATACGAAAATTGTTGAGACATCTAGAGCAAGTTTACACCATGGCCAGGATGGGAACTTTCTGCTATTAATTGACAAAGTCTATGGATGGTCGAGAGAAGAACAAAATTGTAAAAAGTAAATAAATTAAATTAAATTTCTTAATGGGAGAAACATTTACTACAAGAGCGATTCCATGGAGGAACACTCTCAGAAAATCAACTGTTAAGTTTTTAATAAAAAAACTCCAAAAGGTTGAAAAGAAATGCTGGATGGGGACTTCGGCAGCTTTCAGATAAATGCTGCAAGCAGCAGGGCCTGGAACCTAGCAGCAACGGTTTTATAGGTCCGGCTTGGCTTAATTAACAGCTAATTATTGCTTTACTAGTTAATGAATAGCTTAATACATGTGCTTTGTCTCGAAGCATCTTGTTTAGTTAGGTCGTAAGGTTGCGATCTTCTTGATTTTGAGCTGTGTGAGCAAAGTAGAATCCTCAGTCCCCACGCACATTAATATTGCTACTACTACTTCCTCTTGTCTTTTTTTTTCTTTTTTTTTCTGAGAAAACTACTTCCTCTTGTCAATGGTATTTTTTTCTTGGAAAGTAAACAAATTGTTACTTTGCGACTCTCATTGTACAAAATGGCAGTTTTTCTTTCACCAAAAATGGAATTATGTGACTCTGTTCTTCGCAAACAAAACAAAATCGTACTCTCTGGGGTGTCGAGAGTAATTACCACCGGGAGAGCCATGAACTTGTTTTAGACGTAGAAAAGGCACATATTTCACCATAAATTGAAATGTTAAATATTTGTATTCCTTATACATGGATGTAAATAGAAGTTTACTAGTCCTCCTTAACTATTTTCAAGACCACATAAGAAAGCTGGCACCATGGCAAAAAGTGAAACATGAAGGTTTTTTTCTCGAAAAGGAGGTTGAAACCCCGACTTTTGCATTAAAATGATGCACACACCGTTTTAGTTTTATTATTATAAGAATCGATAAGGCCTT
This sequence comes from Poa annua, assembly GCA_026929855.1. Taxonomy (NCBI): domain Eukaryota; kingdom Viridiplantae; phylum Streptophyta; class Magnoliopsida; order Poales; family Poaceae; genus Poa; species Poa annua. The sequence goes on along the minus strand of CM049430.1, from coordinate 74,509,737 downwards.
ACAAAGAAATATATTGGTCAACAGTACACCTTAATGGCGACAACTGTCGCAACACTTACAAACTTGATGAAGAGGGTGGGCTTGATCAGGGTCGCGTGCATGCTGACCTCATACACATACATAAATCATCTAAATCCGGAGTCCTTACCAAGCAACCCAATAGCGAGCCGGTAGCATAAACCGGTTTTGCAGATACTCAACACACACCACATGCTTACACTCAGAACACGTCGCCGATGTTGTCTTCCACCAACCCATCTTCATGAGGGATCAACGAAATGATCTGCCGTCAACGCAGCCACAACGACAGACAAACACAACCGTCATGCACGTGTACATGATCGTGCGTCTATCGCAAAGACCCCTACGACATGCCACCGAGACACGTCATCACCGATACTGGAGATGAAATGTCGCTCCACCTCCTGGTCCCTCCAGCCATCAGCATATGCTCCAAAACGACGCCCTCGGGGGGTGGAGGAGAAGGACTAGGGCCACCATCGTCCAAACCGAGAGACAAGGATTCATGATTTCCTCGGAGCATCCCAGGGAGATGAAGATTGCAATGATGATGCCTTCACCAAGGTAACAATGCAAAGTTGCCATCACCCGCAGTTATAGAAGTGGGAGCCTGGTTTCCACCGGCAGCCTCACATCTTCGAACCTAGACCTGACTAGTGTGCCATCACGCGTGTGTAGCGCAGGGGCACACCTAGCTCTAAATGGACCTTGTCGGGTCCAATCTGATCAGAGCAGCGCCACCGCTTCTGGCCTTGTTCAGCCGCACCGCCCACCTCCGATCGTCGAACCCCACCATCCCCATGCCCCGCGCCACCCGGCTAAATCTCAAGAGGGAACATAAACCCCCGCTACCGGTACAATATTCTTAATGAAAGTAATTGGTATGATTTCACTTAAACATGGAAATAAAAGGGCATAAAACCAAGAAATGTATAAATAACATAACCATTACACCCATATGGTAATTTGTTGAAAATAAGAAATGCCAATAAAAATAAAATGTTAAAATGACTAATATTTTAGATCATAGAGAGATAGTTAGTAGATATGCTCATACGTAAACGACACCAGGATGGGCTTTGGAGCTGTGATGCTTAGTTAATTAGCCGGGCTGTCCTAATTATATATAAGATAAATATAGTTCTAATGATGATTAATTGGCTATACCATTGAAAAGCAAACATATATGAAGAGGACAAGCCAAAAAAAGGGGATTGTTCTAAGTTGGTCCCTTGTTCCATGACCTGCACTAAACTGCATTATGCGGGCATGGAATCTAGTAGTAACATACACATACATGAGATCTCATCCTACAGCGTCTGAGTATAGAAGGGATCCTCCCTCATTTTTCGCCCTTGAATATGTCTACAAGAACTTTAGGAAAGGCGAACTAATCCAAGCATCGTGTAATGATTAAGGGATATGATGGATTGCTACACACCAAACCCTTGTAATGACTGCATGGATTCTTTGCAAAAGTTCTTAATTGCACTTAGAAACTTTGCCGACTAGGTTACGAGTAATTCATAGTCTTTTGTGAGTCTTGCTTGCAAAATTCAATAAAAATGTGTGCCTAATCTTATCTGAGAAAAGGCTAAGCTTAGATTTTTATTCACAGTCAGAAGTCCAAGACTGGGGTTACAAGTAGTGTATGTATCTCCTTAGAGGTAACGAGCTTTAAGAAAAGAACCGAGATCTATCTGCCTAACCAGTGTGGGTACGTAGAACTGCTGGCTTCAAGATACACTTTACCTACCAAAGTAGTACTTATCAGTTTCAAGTAGTTGAATTAATGGCTAAAATAAAGTTACTTTGGTTGCATGGCAGCAAGTGGCACTTAAAAGGCATCCTTCTTCTACTTTTACACCTCAAATTAAATTACCACTACATCCCTTTTAACCCCCTCACTACTTAGGCGTTTTACCTGCAACTTTGCACAAATGCACCTGATTAATCTACTAGAAAGAATTATCAGTGCATCCTAAGCTAGCATGAGGTCCTGGTGATAACATTTGTTAGCAAAAGGGAGCTATGCAAATTGGCTATTGCTTTGTGAGGAAAAGGCAGAGGTGTCTCCTTGTATATAAACCTTGGGTATGGCTTCATTTGGGCATGCAAATGATTTTCTTTGGTTCTCAAGACAGAGCACACCCATATATGTCCTCTTAGTACTTAATTTCTCGTTGTTTCGTTGCCAGCATTTCATCACCCTACTTTGTCGGATTCATCCTTACACCAAGGTGCTTACTAACTAATCCATTTCTCTTCTTATGATTCTCATCCAATTATGCATCTATTTTATTCACTCGATTTGTGCATATTTGATAGTTTACTCGCATGTAAAGTATTTGGATAGTTTAGAAATCGGATGTCATTTGGTTAGATGATAGCAAATTTTGGTTCAATATATATACATGAAAAGTATGGATGTTGGCATCCGAGGACACAAATGTCGGGAGGCTTAGCCTTCTTTTGCAATAATCATATATGTACATGGAGTAGCATGTTTTTCCTAGTAGAAAACGATCATGCTTCAATGCAAGAGAAGCTGCAGACCATAACAAACGGTAATTTAAGGGTATCACTCTGCCTTGTAGAGAAGTACATGATCGCTTATCTGAGTTTTCGTACAAGTGAAAGAGGCTAGGATGGGCTCTATGGGTGCTCGCTCTAAATGAAAAGTATCATTAGTGTTTATTCACATGCCAATCAAGAGTAAGTTTGTAAATGTCTATTGTGATCATTAAGCAATGTTTTGATAGATTCAACCTCATGTACAGTTTGATTCAAGTTCCTCCACTCGCCCATCATATAAGGGTCTATGCATGGCTAGTCAGAATAAAGTGTTGATATAGTGATCAAACGTGTAGAGCTCTTTTCAGGAGCATATCTTCTTCTAGCTTAATATTGTAAGAGCATATCTTCCATCATGCTCTTGCGAATCACCACACGCCATTAGTTGATTGGTCGTAAGGTGACACATCGATTTCTTTCTCCTCTTATGTCGTACAAAAAATGTGGGGGTAGATTCCGTGCTTCCCCTTTGTTCATTTAGAAGTGGAATCTTGGTTTATGTTAAATATCACACATTGTACACTAGATTTCGTACTTCATAAAAATAGCACTCCTGCATAAGACAGGATAATCCCCTTTGTAAAAAAGGCAGCACCACACAAAGTGAATCCTAAAACGAATGTGGAATTTGTGATGAAAGCAAAATCACATACTACCCCATTTGTCTAAATGAAATGACCATGCTCCCTTCATTCTAGAAAGTACGAGAGGCATAAATTTATGTTAAGTTAAACTTTTCTCCGTTTAACCATGTTTACAAACTGATGAATTTTTGTATTCAGGATATGTGTAGTGTAGTTTGTATTTGAAAGATCCATGTCTCATGATCTTGCATTTTCTTCATTTGATTATTTACAAGGTGATCGGCTATGGAGCTTTACCCTGAATACCTTGACGACCATTTCGGCATCCACACACTCAGGTAAAATCCGTTTCAAATTCTTTTTTATTTCGACGGGTCAAATGGCCGATGAACTATTTTTGTCGAAACAAAAATAATAATTCCCCACTCTCCACTACCAATAGCTTTTACAGCATGGCCCTTGCACAAAGGTAAACGATAAAAGTTAAGAAGATGGAGAAAAGCACGTACCGCGCACGTATGATGGATAAAACTAAAATTATACTGTAGAAGCGTCGAGACAGAGTGGATGCTTAATCACGAAGCTAGAGTTAATAACAGTTTGTTTAGGGCAGCAAGTGGGCCTTTGCACTGTGTACGTACCTAGCGCACCAATCCAAAGCGAGATCAGATCCAGACTCCTGGGGCTGCGCTCTGCTTTTGGAATCTCCATACATTCAGCAGCATGGCTGCGTTAGAGGGCACATCAAATAGTTAATATAATAATTTTTAGTACAGTCTATAATATCACCTGGTCTATTAAACCCATACTAGGAAGGTTGTCTTAAAGCTTAGGTACTACTAGTAGCTTGTTCATCAGGAGAAGAAAAAGAGCCAAATTAGTAATCCTTTTTTCAAGTTATACTACCATGTTTTGACCAGTTAAATGCAGACTGAAATGAGTTGATATAGATCCAGATATGTACAAATAAAAAATTGGTTATAGTTAGCAACTGATGAAGTAAATTATACGATAAGTTTGTAGTGGTAAGAAGAGGGCGAGAAATGAGTGGAAGCAAAATGTAAAAGAAAAACATCATTCTTGGGAATACATATGCTCTGTTAGACGATTGAGACGCGCTCCGAAAACTAGTCGTATAGTCGGCTAAAATTGCACCGGCACGGCGGATGATGCGGATCCCGTGAAATGATAAGCTAAGCATCAGATCCTTTAACCGGAGGTAGCTAGCCTCAGAAAGCAGAATCTGTTTTTCTTCACACACACAAAAAAAAAAGGAAGAAGGCCAGAGCGACGTGGTGGAGTCGACAGATAGTGGGGAAGCACTAGCTCGGTATTGAGATCCTGATTCCATGGTGGCTAGTGACCCCACCACACCTGGCTATGGCTATCAAGCTAGTGAGATTCCTCACTTTGCACCGATGGGTGCACCATCATCGCCAACTAGCTTGCCAATATACTACAGTAGTACAAGTGTAGAAATCTTCTCTTGGTTTGCTTCGTCATAAGTAGCACTACATGTCCATGTTCATGGTTGTGGAATCTCTGCTTGGACGGCTGGGATCGGATACATTGGTCAAGATGGCTTGTCCATGGATAACGAATCCGAAGCTAGGGGAAGCAATTAGAGCATATCCACCGACATTGTGCCTGATTAACTAGGAATAGGAGTGGACTAGATTTAGGGAGTAATTATGGTGCTGATGCAGGGTGACGGCGGAGGTGACGTCTCCATCCCTGCATCCCACCGGTGGGTGATGTCCTTGTCAACCCCCTCGTTGTTAAGTAAGTCTACGCAAGATAAGCTATTCAAGTAGGAGCAGCAGAGCACGTCGTGTTGCCTTGTCCATGGTGGCCGCCTGGCCGGGCAGCCGTCCGTTTCACGCTGACGTCGGATGTATTACTGGTTGGACTGGACCAGCTCGGACAGACAGACAGACAGACAGACAGACAGACACGTGGTCCAGCGCAGCGCCAGTGTGCACACTGACCGGCCAGCCCCACCCCATAACGACCTGGTACTGATTAGAGTGCGGACGATGGACGGTACAGCGAGTTCTTTGTCGCCGGACGGGATGGAAGTGGAACAAGGCCATCGCATACGTACGTACGTAGGCCTCCTTCCGTCCAAATCCAAGACACATAGCACTACACGTAGATAGAGAAAGAAAGATCCCATCCCAGGCACTCAGCTCAGGCAGAGAGAGTGGAGTTCCACTCAGCTGGCATCCTCCTCCCAGCTGCGACTACCTCCTCGTCATCATTCATCATCGAGGTTCTCCCTCGCGCCTCGCGCGCAACCACCGTCCACTAGTTCGTCTTCGTCCGATCCTTCCTCTGATTATTATTTTTCCTTCCTTTCTCTCGATGACTCGATCCGACGTACAGTAGTACTGAACTAAAATCCACTCTGTCCTCGCTGTGCTGGATTCTTCGTCCGTTGCCGGCGAGCAGGGGATCGGCGGCTCCTCCAGGAGGCGGCCTGTACATGCCCTCCGCGGCGGCGCCCATGGGGATCTACGAGCGCCGGCACCACCACCACCCGCTCGCCGAAGCTTCCGGCGCCTCCTCCTCCGGCGCCGCCGCCGTCTGGGCCGACCCGTTCAGGTACATGGCATCGGCGCCCGGCTGCAGCAGCAGCGGCGCCCCGGCCCCCCTGCCGCACGGCGTGGAGCTGCCCGAGCCCAAGTTCGAGCATACCATGGTGGCGCAGCAGCAGGACGTCCACGCCTTGGCGCTGCAAGAAGCTCAGCTGCCACCGCCGCCGTCGCCGGACAGTTCCGACGACCAGGAGCCCGCTAGGCCAGGACACAAGGTACGACTAGGACCCTTCTTTCTTCAACTTCAACTTCAACTTCAACTGTCACGGGCTTCGATCGCGTCGTGACCAACTCCTTAACCCAATCACTCTGCCCTTTCCTTTTGCTAGATCCAGAGAAGGCTCGCGCAGAACAGGGAGGCCGCGCGAAAGAGCCGCCTACGCAAGAAGGTACGACCCACACAAGATGAACAATTTCGATCTCAATGCGACTATGCGAGCGCCTGTCAAAACTCCCAGAAGAAGAAGAAGAAGAAGAAAAAAAAACTGATTTTGACGATTCGCCTTGGCCGATCGCTTCTCTGCAGGCCTACATCCAGAACCTGGAGACGAGCCGGATGAAGCTGGCGCGGATGGAGCAGGAGCTCACCCGGGCCAGGCAACAGCAGCAGGTGCTCTACGCCGGCGCCAGCAGCTGCAGCAGCCCGGTCGCGATGGCGGGCGTGGCGGTCTTCGAGGCGGAGTACGCGCAGTGGGTGGACGAGCAGGCCAGGAAGACGCGGGAGCTGAGGGCGGCGCTGGAGCAGCGGGCCGTGCCGGAGCACCGCCTGCGCGCGCTCGCCGAGGCCGGGCTCGCGCACTACGACCGGATGTTCCGGGCCAAGGCGGCCGCCGCCGGCGCGGACGTCTTCTTCGTCATGTCCGGGGTGTGGCGCCCGGCCGCGGAGCGCTTCTTCCTCTGGATCGCCGGCTTCCGGCCCTCCGACCTGCTCAAGGTCCTCGCGCCGCTGCTGGAGCCGCTCACCGAGGAGCAGCAGGGGGACGTGGGACGGTTGAGGCAGACGGCGCGCCAGGCGGAGGACGCGCTGTCGCAGGGCATGGAGAAGCTGCAGCAGTCGCTCGCCGAGTCCCTGCTGCTGTCGTCGACGGAATCTGCGGGAGAGCAAGGCGGCGGCCCCGACGGGTACGTGGGGCGCTGGATGGCCAGCGCGATGGGCAGGCTCAGGGAGCTCGCCGGCTTCGTGGAGCAGGCGGACCATCTCCGGCAGCAGACGCTGCGGAACATGTACAGGATCCTCACGCCGCGGCAGGCGGCGGTGGGGCTACTCGCCCTCGGGGACTACTCCCACCGGCTGCACGCGCTCAGCAAGCTCTGGGCAGCGCAGCCGCGCGAGACGGTGTGATTCAGCGCAGCGCACTCGAGTCCTACCTACTGTCAGCACAAGAAGAAGCTGCGCCTGCATTGATCAGCTCTTTGCGTTGGTCGGCCGCAGGAAGAAGAGAAGCTCTGTCTTCGTAGGAGAGAAGATGAATCGACGTGTGTGTGCTGATCGAGGCGAAGAATCAGCAGTTGTGTGCGCGCTGATCAGACATTCAGAGAGTGGCAGATGAAGGATTTGCGTATGTGTAAATATACAGTACAGTAGGACTGTAGGAGTTCTTTGTTTTGGGGGAGTACATAGCCACTGTTGATTGCTTGATAGATGCCGTTCGTCGGATTCAAGCGACATGTGTGTGTGCTACGATTTCCATACGGAAATACAGTATGCACGTAGCAAATGTACAACAGCTTTTGAGTGTGATGTTACAGTAGATCAAGATGAGGTCTATACGGTGTGCTAGTTACTGTTCGTGCACTCACGGCCCAAACTTTTCTCTTCTGCGATGTACATATTCTCAATGTGGTCGCCCAAACACCTTCTTGATGGGTTATTTGGGCGTCGTCCGGACGGCCTTTTGCATATAAAATCGTCGATTCCTACACATGGAGTCTAAATTTTTGTTACAAATATAAACGACCTTAATCTAACGATATGTCGTCCTCATCACTACCGCTACAATTTGACGGATTTTATTCAAAGTTTAATACATTTTACATTTTTGAATTTTTTTAATGAAATATAAACTAAACCTATCGTTACTGCTACTATTTATCGTTGATGCCAACTATTCCTCGCTGCATTCGGCGGCCGCTCTCCGGTATAAAGTCTCGTCAAAGATCTTAATTAAGAGTTTGTTGTCGCCGTCAAACTCAAAGTGGACGACCTTGATTGGGGAAAGTTTCCACGGACTTGGGGTCGATTGTTTTTCCCCGTCAAACCCGAGGGTATTTGAGAGGATTTGATCGGACTGAAATCTCCGCGGGGCATATAACCGAACAACCAAGTTTTGCTAGGCGGGGTTAAATCCCATATGGGCCGACCCATGGGGATTTGGCCACAATCCCCAGGGTCAGATTAACCGAATAAAGCCTCGGGTGGAGCATTGGCAATAGCTTCATCCAAAACCCTCTTGCCGGTATCGATGCTAGGGTCATAAACATTGGTAACTTGAAGGAGGTGTCACGTCCTGGATCATCACATCGGCTGACATGAGATGTGTCCCAATATGTATGCTTGTCATCGAAACGTGATCATCACTCCAAAGAAAGAGAATTCCCCCTGTGGGCGAAAAAGCGAAGACGATAACCTCCAATATATGTTGTAGTCGTGTGGTCGATGAAGTCGAGCTTGGTTTCTTGATGCATGCAATGTGGCACGGGGTGTTAGCGAGGGTGGTATGGATGACATCTTTTCTGGCTTGGTTATCCGCGTTTTATAATCATCATTTTCATTATACGGTTGACAGCTTCATCTATTATATACTAAAAGCAAAATAAGTTAGTTTTTTTAGACACCAGGTTAAGCCACATCATCATAATTATTTAAGCAGTTGGATCTGTAATTAATGGTTAAGATTTTAAAGCCTAAGATTTACGTAACAAACATGACATGCCTAATTCACGTACATAACTTGGATGCAACAATTTTATTCATACTCAACACGATTCCCACAGGCACGGAAGAGGTGCACCAAACTCTGCCTGATGTACGTATGACCCCAGCCCCGTACGTCCTCTCCCATAAGTGCGGCTTATGAGATACACGACCAGCCGACCGGTCGCGCGCTCCAGCCTCCAGCTCCGGACACGCATTCTTTCGATGTTCTCCACATTAGGCATTACGCTACTTATCCATATATACGGAAGAACGGAGCAAACGTCCGGGGTCATACGAATAGACTTTTCATAGTACAAAATATATGCCACTATGCGCTCAGCAATCCCAAGCAAGGATGATGCATGGTTGCATGCATTGGTACATATACACACACAATACAATCTGAATCTCAGTGAAACGCCTACGGACGGTGCAAAACATGACACTTTTTTTTTCTTTAAAGCGCAAAAGAAATGGCATCCAAGATTCATAATGACCAATTAGTTGTAAGATTTTATTTTAAGTATAGACTGATTCAGCTATCCATTTGAACTCCCTTCCAAAAAAATACCATTGGTCACTCCTCCAAGACAGATTGACATCATGTAGATATATCTTCTATCTATTATATACTATCTATTATATACTACAAGTAAAATGAGTCAATTTTTTGAGACACCAGGTTAAGCCACATCATTATAATTATATTAACAGTTAGATCTAAAATATATGGTTAGGATTTAACTACAAAATATTAGTAACGTAACCATATTATCTCTTGACACGATCCACAAGTTAAATAGTGTTACGTAAAACATTAGATGTAAAACATTTTTACAGCCAACCATTGTGACGTAACCTAGACAGCCTTGGATCCCATGAGTTATAGAGAAAAGCTTAGTGCACATGCAACATGAGCGCCTCACCCACGGGCAGTCACCCAACTTTAGATTGTCCAACAACATGTTCTTTCAACCTCTAATGCACCGTAATGCAACGTTGACATGCCTTCATTTACATGATATGGCTTCGGCCTGACCATACTCACGTAGCATGGACAACTTCCAAATATTATTATTTATTCTTAATTGGTGTGTTTCTTCCATCAAGTTTGATCATATTGACTATGTGACTAATGCTTCCTCGATCTCCATGTCACTAACGTGTATTACAAAGGCACATATAACCGTTTTCAAGAAAAATGATATAATACGTTCAATTTAAATATGTTTGCTAAGAATATTTAGTGTTTTTTATTGTGGCAATAATTTCATACCGCGACATCTAAAAAGGAAAATAAAATATTCCCATAGTCCGTAAAAAAGGAAAAACAAAACTAAAAAAATTGTTGTCGGTGTCACCGGATAATAAATGAAAATTCAAAATCCCAAACCAAGCCGGCATGAGACAAACATGCAGATGTGTATGAGATTAGCGTAAAAAAATATTAATCCAAAAACCAGCTCAAAACATTAACCTGGTTGGCCAAAAAACACATCAACCAATGAAGCACCCTCGGAGGAATGGTGCAATATAAATTATAGAATATTATACTCATACTTTTTCTTCAAAAATGATTTTATAGCTAAAAATTATTACACCTAATACTGCATAACAAATGGAACATGTGCATAGAATACTTGACTTGCGTCAAGAACTATATTCAATCTCCCCGTAAAAAATCAATGAAAGTGTTGCAATTTTGTGAAATCAGGCATTCATGAATTTGATGACCATTGATTAATTGATGTGGCACCTAACATAATTGATAGTTAAAATAAACAAGTACACATAATTATTTTCTAAAAAATGCAATGTAATTCAAGGTCGCTTATTTCACTAAAAGCTTAATATGTCTTTGTGAGGTGTATAGGACGCTAACCACCAGTGAATTAGAAGTGCAATCCTCCGCTAACCATCTGAACGCTTGGTCGTTTTTAACAATTTGATTTCAATGTATATTGTTGTGTTGTCAAAAAAATTCATGGATTGTTTAAATATAAAAAGGATGTGTTTCTCTATTGGAGAAACACATATGATGATATGTCAAAATAGAACATAGATGATGATCGATACACACAGGTAGAGTTTCAGATCACAAAAAAAATGTTGTAGATTGAGAAGAATCAAAAACTATATCTAAACTATCTGCATAAAGGCATGCATGATATTATGTAATAAGTCTCCGCCCAGAAATATTGAATAAATATCATGTGTATAAGAACGTAGACAGGAAAACAAAGTTGTGCGTGGTCCTTTGGATATTAGGCTACACTAAGTTCTGAATTAAAATCATGAAATAATATTTTGAAAAATGTTTGATCCTATGATTTTTTAATTGAGAATATCATTACATCATCATAGGTCTTAAGAATGGTTCTTTATTGATCATACAGAAAACGTGATTAAAATTATGTTTGTCTGTCCTATTTTCGGCTATAACTCAAATCAGTGGATATACATTGCCATTAATTTTTGTTTATTTCATATTAGGTTTAGGCTATCAATTTTTTAACCTAATGTACTGGGACATACTTATGATAGTTACCGAGGGTGTTGATGATAAGCTGGGCAGGATTTGTCGGTGTAGTGGAAATAGTAGAGATTATAACACATGAAGTAAATGTTTAAGTAATTTAAAATTTGAAGATAGTTCTATGACAATTATGTGTGAGTTGGATTGTATATCAGCTACATTGAACAATTAGGAACAATATGAAAGGAGTGAAAGCAGATCAAAATAACACTACCTACGATTATAAAACCATGCATGCCATTTTTTAAATCTCACAAATATTCTGTCACCAACTATTTTTAACATTATTATTTTACTTATCAACACGGTTTTGGTGTCCATAAAACCATGAAAATAAGAATTTATATTTTAGTATCTCTAAAACCACAAAAAACTATTCAATACACTAAAGATGATGCTCTCGCATTTGCCAGGGCCACCATGCTAGTTTTTTCAACAAGACGACACGCATTAGAGTACTCTCTAACTCTATCAAATGTGTTGCAGTAAATGTACGAGCTTTACTGAAGATCAGAGTTGCATTCGTTGTGCACACACCGCGGAATAAAGTTGGGTGCCTGAATACACCATTTGTCTACAGAAATAGAAACACTAGAGTACTTTGCAGAATTAAGGGATTAGGGGTAGCTGCAAGATGTTTCCTGCCAGAATATCACGACGATGCGAGAGACTGGGAGTCAGGTTTCTGGCTGAACCATCGCCACGGCTCTAATCACCAGCAGCCGAATACCCTCCCTGCATGCACAGGCTTCAGCAGTCACGACATCATACTTCATACAGCATGGTCATCCAACCGTTACAATCTTTCAAAAGCTTCATCAGTATTTAACTTGATGCACCCCGAAGAAAGAGGAGGTTCCCGCTTCACACCACCCCGAGTAGGCTTCGGAGGGTCACAGGGACCACATTCTGCACAAGATAGCACACGATTGAATGACTCCAACTTGCAGGGCGGGCGTGTTGATGCAGCACACATTCCACAGGACCAGCATGGTTGTAGGATCCCCCATAGAAAGTGTCGATCGGAAAAGAGGGCCGCGACCATCATAGCCACGACGATGGTCACCAGTTGGTCGTCAAGAAAGTGACCTAGCAAACAGAGCTGCCAAATCCGCTACTTGGGGCTCGGAGACAGGGTGATCAAACGCTCTCCGGCAGCGCTCCAGATCGGCCTCTGAGATTGCAGCCTCCTCTTCCTCCTCAACGGTTCCCATCCGATGAAGCAGCACCCTGGCAAAGCTCTTGAGGGTGGACTCCTCCAGCGCCGTTCTGCGGCGACGCTTGTGGATAACCGGTCTCGGCAGCAGGCGGTGACTCTCCAGCAAGGTTATTGCCCAGAAAGGGGATTGAAAAAATACATTCTCCGGGTAACCAAACGACACTCGCGGGTAGCTTCCTTCCACGTGCCAGTGGTGTGCTCCTGCATCTCCTCCTACTTCATCTTTCTTCTCATAGTCCGTCCCAACCTTTTTGAAGCACCAAAATGTAAGACTCATACAGCAGAAGAAAAGGGACACAAAGCCCAAACAGTGGCAAGCATAGATTTATTCAACTAATTAATTTGGCTGCACGGTATGGAAGAAAGAAATATACAGTAGCAGTAGCAAACTAATAGGATGAACTAAAGTAATGAATGCTAGGGATTCTGGCAGGGTACTCACAATTTTTGTGTAATGTTCACAGTCCACACTTGCATATGCTACATTCCAATCTTGTACAAGGAGATTGAACCAATTGGGAAGCGTCCAGATGGCATCTTGGATAAGCCTTTCAATATATTTGCCAAAGCAATATTCCACACCTGCCAACTGATTTTTGCTATTGCCAAAGTTGCAAAGAATACACACCTCAACTTTGCGGAGGGCAGAGAGGTGTTGGATACCAAAATTGGAAGAACCATTCAGGCAATCCATCCGATGCGCACGAAGATCAAGTTTGAGGTGCTCAAGCCTTGGCATTGATCCCGCTTCAAACTCCAGTGAAGTCCCACAATAAAGGAGTTCCAAACACAAATATTTCAAGCTACTGAACCCCTGAAGGAGAATTCTTCCATCAGTGCCATTGAAAGTCTTCAGCGTGAGGAAAAGCAAAGTTGGTATTGAACCAAGGATCGTAACATCTTCTGGTCTCACACTGACGACATACATCTCTAATTCCCTAAGATTTCGGAGCAATCTCATCCAGTTTGGAACCTTGTCAATATAACAGTACGTGATGTGGAGCTCCTCAATGCTACAAGGAGTCGTCGGGCACCATGACTCCAGTGACAGTGGGAAATACTTTTTCAAAGCTAAGCCACTCGAGTTCCGCTTGTGGATGTGCAGATGACGAAGGTTGCATGAAGATATTAATGTTCCCAGGTAACTGTGAAGGTCCTCAACTTGGCCTGTTCCTTCCCACAATTCAAGTATCCCTAGCAATACTTCCAAATTCCACAGCTTAGTTAGCTGGCCGAATTCTTGCAGTGACTTCCCTTGTTCATAGGAGTGGACACCAAACGTCTCCAGCTCTTCCAAGCTCTGCATTTTACCAATCATTCCGTCCGGAAATATAGTGTGGGCATGAATATATAGACTGGTCAACCGTTGAAGGAATGTAACAGCAGGAGGCAGTTCTAGGATGCTGGTGTTTGTTATGTCCAGTGTTTCTAAATATTGCAGTTCTCCAATTTTCCTTGGGAGGAGGCTAACATTAGCAAGACGCAAGTATCTAAGAAGAAACAGCTTTACAATGCTTGCAACATGATGATCTTCTAACCACCAGCATTTTCCCAGGTCCAAGACACGAAGAGCTGGTGGAAAAGCCAATAGAGAAACTTGCGGGTAATGCTCATATACAGTGAGCGACCGAACATGAGATAGAATCGGGCTTGATGCTATGGTAATATTTTCATTATTGATGTTCCCGACAAAAAGCCTGCGGACACTGTGCTGGGAGTTATCCACATGTTCTACATCGTTGAATGAAGTGACAAAATTCTCTTCAGCAGCCTTGCATGTGATGAAATCAAGAATGATGTCATGAACTTGGCATGATTCCACCTGGTCAAACCCTGCATCAACTGGCTGGATCAAGCTTCGATTAATGAGCTCATTAAAATAACTCTCACCAACAGCATATCGACTTCGCCCTTGTTCTTCACGGATGAATCCTTCAGCGATCCACATATGTATCAAATGTATTTTTAGGATAGTAGAATCTTCTGGGAACATGCTCAAGTACAGCAAACAAGTTCTCAGATGGTGAGGAAGATCAAAATAGCTCAGAGATAATATTTTTGTCATCTTATCAGAACCAGGGTCCTTTGCAAGAGCAGAACCAATAGCAACTAACACCCTTTTCCACTTATCTTCTGCATGTTGATCAGCCAACAAACTAGACACGGTAATAATAGCCAATGGTAGGCCGGAACATTTTTTTAATATTTTATTTAAGACTTTTTCTAGATGAGGATGGCATAAATACTCAGGACCAAATGCTCTTTTCAGAAACAATCTTTTGGAGTCAACAAAACTAAGGGGTTCCATTTCATAAACACGACCAGCACACGCTGAACAACATGAAGCAACTTCATTATTACGTGTTGTAGTAATAATTCTGCTCCCACGATTATTATTCAGTAATGCAAGCCTGATAGTTTTCCATGCTTCCGCATTCCACACATCATCAATTACAATGAAATACCTGGAACACAAATTTAACAACTCTGTATTTAAATTCGTAAAATAAGTTAGAAAATGCATACATCGTTAGCAGGAATTAACTGTGGCTTGCTATTATTAGAATCTTAGAGAAGATTGTCAACAGAGTGATTGCCAGTTTTCAACTCAGAAGGTTTGTTTCTAACTAACTAATATTCTCCTATTAGACAACACAAGATTAATGTTAAGCCATGTTCGTTAGAATCCTGGTACTTGTCCTAGAACCATTTCTGTAATAAATAAACCTAGAACCTAAGTCAAGTAGCACTTCTGTATTTATAGGCATGTCACCACCTCTAATAAATAAAAACACAAAAGTCCAGGTAACTACCAAATGAAAAATCTTAGGCATTGGCATAGTAATTTAAATGTACATGTTTACTGCATTTCAACTTGTAAGAAGCACTTCTACCGTCCCACGTACAAACTTAGGTAAAGCCAAAGTCCTGAACGTGTCAATGTATTAGCATTTCAATTAGTTCAGTGAATACAGATGTATAAATTATATGTTTTCCATTATAATATTTATTTAATTAATTAATCCAGTAACATATCCTGAGACTAGCTCCAAACATGGATGTACATTGTCAGGTTACATGGAGAAATGACCTATTTCGCTTCAGTGGATGTGAGTGAAACAAGCAAAAGATGAGATGGGCAAGAAATTTGAGTAGAAACTGCAATTAGGTATACTCAACTTTTGTATAAGATTCATATAGACTCGCCTGAACTTAAGAGTTGAAATTATCACACACGATTGTTTTGTCAGTGAAAAGCTCCATAAGAATAAGCCTGACGCAATTTATACCCGACTAATACTGTGTGTTGCCAAACCATACAGATTGTTCCAAATGGATTGGTGCATGTGCTTGTTAGTTGCATCAAGAACTAAAATTTCCTGTTCAGTTATTGATAAGTCGTGTCCATGTTTATTACCTTGACAACAAATACAAAATCAAAGCCCTTGCAGAAATAATTTGTAAAAAGTCCTAGCAGCAATCAAATACATTACTATCAGTGATCAGGATTACCTTTTATCTTGGAGATGATGTCTGAGTTTATCAATCAGTTGCTTCACATCATCATCGTGTGTCTTGTCTTTAACCCCAACTCCTTTAGCAATATCTCTTAGAATCTTCATCATGTTAGGATTCCGAGAAACCGAGACAAAAGCTTCACATGAAAATTGGCTTCGAATTTCGTGATAGACTTGGTTCGCTAGAGTAGTCTTACCAAGACCTCCAGAACCAACAATTGACAGCACTTGAAGCTGTGTGGAAGTACCCTCCCACTGCAACCAGTCGATGATTTCCTCTTTAGGACCATCAATGCCGATAAGTTCATCGACCTCCACGTAAAGCGCCGGCAACCGGGGGTCAATGGCACAAGTGTTAAAGTCAAGCGTTCGCCGGACAACATTATACCTCTTGTGCCTCTCGCTTGCCTCAGTTGCACGGGTCTTGAGTTTTTCCATCTCTTCAGCAATCTGACGGCGATATTTCGGCTTCTTCAACATGTCAGCTAACTTCTTAAGGAGTGTGCGTCCATCAAGCTCCTGGTCGATACGAGCCACAAAGTAATCAACACAGTCCTCCATGTCATAGGAAAGCTCGCGGACAACATCCCTCCAAATTCGCAGCTCAGGATCAAGTTGCTCTTCATCCGCGAGAGTTTCCAGCGTAGCCTGCATACTGCGCATCTCGTCTCCTATGAATTTGGCGTCACGGTGCACGCCTTTGAGCTTGGCATGCTCTTCCCCCAACATCTTGAAGAGCTTGGACAGGAGGGGCTTGATCGCCCCCATAGAAACAGTGACAAGAGCAGCCTCCATTGCCCGCTCTCTCACCGGCCGGAGTATTTCAAGATATGTGAGATTTCACAAGTGATGTATGTGGTGATTGCTTCAAGGTTTGTGGTTTTCTTCCGGTAATGTTTCTGCTCCAGTAAGGCAGCAAGGAACACGCTTTTGTACCTTCCTAACCGAGGAGAAATTGCGAGGAAAGCCAGTACCAAAATTATTCTCTTTTGTTTGGTGGGAGCCATGCATCATTTTGTTCACTTTGCCATTGACTTCACGACTCGACTCAGTACAGTTTGGTTAGTAGCTGTTGCACACACATCACTTTCTTACATCTGTGGTGGGCTGGTGCCTGGTGGCCCTACGATTTACTAGTAGAAAACCAAAAGGCAGCATACAAATTTGATTCCATCCAGGAAATTTTAATACAAGTTGTGATATTTTTATGTGGTTCTAGGAAGCAACGGAGCACCTTCCAGCCTAGCTACAAACATGCAGTTCCAGTCGAATTGACAAAAGTGCGTCGACCGGAGTGAGAAATTAAAGTTTAATCACGAAAGATGCTAGTTGCAAGGTACTAAAGAAATACAATGTATTGCAGTTTTGCACATTTTCCGTCGCAAAAGATACTACTCAGTATACCCATATCTGTAGCTAGCTGCCTAGCTCGTGCCTCACCTCGTCCACAACCAAGAACTGTAGGGAAAGAGAGGAACAAAAATCGGCTGACCTCGAAGCTCGAACACGAGGTTTCTCCGGGTGCGTGAAACCGCCGCGTGCTCCGGTGGGGAAGGCGAGCAATCTGAATCGGCGGCGCGACCCAGCAGCCGGGTATGGGAGGGACGGCCGGAGTGTTCCGTTTTCCCGGTGTGGAGTGCCTCCCTTTCCCTGACGGTAGTAGGGTTTGTTCCGGTTTTAGATTTTAGGGCAACAAAACGGCAGCTCAGCTTTATCAGCTGCCCTAGAAGTTTGAGAGCAAATTCGACTGAAATTTAAACAGTTCGACTACATTTTAGACATAAACTGCGATAACTTGACCCAAATTCTAAAAATTGACCTAAACTTCGATGATTTGCCGTGGAGGAGTGGAGGGATCAGCTTCCGACTTGTTCTTCTTCTTCGCCGCCGTAGAATTCGCGCTCCACCTTCACGAGCTCGGGGTGGTCACGACGGAGCGTGTCCATCTGCAATGTGCCGATCTGGGCGGTGCGGCGGTTCATCCTCTCGTGGCGGAGCTGTCGCGCCGATTGATGTCGACCAGAGTGAGAAATTAAAGTTTAATCACCAAAGATGTTAGTTGCAGGTACTGAAGAAATACAATGTATTGCAGTTTTGCACATTTTCTGTCGCAAAATATAGTGATACTACTCAGTACTAGTTTGGAAGAATTGGATACTATACCCATACTAGGCAATAAGGCGCGGCGACGCCGCACCCGTGTTTTGTATTTTGTGTGTACTTGTTTTCTTATTGGCTGTAATATGCATGTAATTGTGTTGGTTGTAAATATTTTTTTTGATTCTAATTTTTTTTTTGTTCCTGATATGAATTTCAAAAGTCAACAATGTTTTGAATTTATTTTGTATGTAATTATTTGGATGTGTTGTGGGAAATGCATGTAAATGTTTTAGTTGTAAAGAAACATCGTTTTGTTAAATATTGATATTATTTCTTGTATGCATGACGTAATGGAAACAGATTTTCCATACATTCTGAATACATTGTGCGGGTATTTGCTAAATTCAGTTTGCAGTTTGTGGAAAAGATTTTAGAACTCATTTATACATTAAGTCTAGAAAAAGTATTGAAACAAATTAATTTTGGTAATGTGAAAATTTTAAGAATACATACGGTTTCATATATTTGTGGTTGGTAGATTTAGAAATACGGCGAAATAAATTTGGAACGTCTCGAATTATTCACCGTATTTGAATCTTAAAATATGTTTGCATAGTACCATAAGTAATTAGTTTTTTTTCAATTATGAAGCTTTCATATTTTTTGGGTTGGCAGATTTAGAAATATGACGACAAAAATTTAGAATGTCTCGACCTATTTGTTGTACTTAAATCTTGAGGTATATTTGCATAACACTGTAATTAATTAGTTTTTTTTAAATAACAAAATGGATACGGAATGACTCGAACCTTTCACTGTATTTATATTTTGAAATATATCTATTTGCATAACAGCGTAAGCAATTAAATTTTGAAATATATTTGTGAAATAAATTTGCATAATACTATAAGTAAGTAGGGATGTCTCCAACAATTAACCCAATATATATCTTGAAATATATTTGCATAATAACATAAGTGGTTAGGTTTCTTTTTTGTGACTGTTTTGATATATTTTTCATAATTTTTAGATGCGTAGATTGGAATATATTAATTTTATATTTACATACCATAAGTAAGTAGCAATGTCTCGAACAATTAACCCTATTTATGTTTTGAAATATATTTGTATAATAACACAAGTTGATAGGTTTCTTTTTTCTGATTATTTTGATATATTTTTCTTAATTTTTGGATGCACAGATTTAAATATATTAATTTTACAGTTTAAGTCATTTTTTGGAAAACAAATTTCTATTGTGTGGAAAATAAGGGACGCTGGCAGGCGGACCCCACCCCACCACGACGTCAGGGTGACGTCACCCGTGGGCAGA
The DNA here is from genome assembly GCA_026929855.1 of Poa annua. Classification (NCBI taxonomy): domain Eukaryota; kingdom Viridiplantae; phylum Streptophyta; class Magnoliopsida; order Poales; family Poaceae; genus Poa; species Poa annua. Next base: position 74,490,338 of record CM049430.1, on the reverse strand, counting down.
ACGGCCGCGGCGGAGACGGCGCCGCCGCCGGCGCATCGGCGTGAGTCAGGACGCGCGCGTATGCGCGTCCGACGTGCACGGACGCGGCCTACCCGGGAAGGGCGGTGCCGCCTCCTCATGGTCGCCGGAGCGGCGGCGGTGGCGTGCAGATGCGGCGGAGAGCACCGTGCACGACGCCGTCCATCCCGGCGACGTCGAGTCGCTTCGTCCGCCGATCTGCGGCGAGGAGGTAGCGGGAGTGGCGGCGAAGCTCACTGCGCTCTTCGATCTGTCCGGGGAGGAGCCGAACGGCGGCGCGGCGCGGTGGCGCCGACGGCGACCTCGGAGGCGCGGGAGAGAGGAAGGAGAAGGGGGATTGTGAGCGGTCATTTTGCAGAAAAGTATGTGGATTTTCCTGTATTTGCATGTAGGTCCTTTACACTGTTAGTCTATGGGCTGCGGAGCTTGGCAGTGATTCGTGAGGCGCTTTTCTGCAAAAGAACCACTGCGACCGGTGGAACCGGAGCTGACCGGGTGGCGACCGGGCTACGTGGCGCCGCCCGATTGGTCGAAACGGCCGTGCTACAGTACCGTCGTTTTAGGCCCCTCGAACTCGTGATCTGGACCGTCGAACAGCCAGAACGGACGGCTGGGATGAAAACGGCGACGTGGACAGCAGAAACAGATGCAAATCTGACCCTCTTTCATATATAGTGTATATGTAGCTAGCTCGTGCCTCACCTCATCCACAACCAAGAACTGTAGGTAAAGAGAGGAACAAAAATCGCCGGCTGGGGAGTCGGGGTGCGTGAAACCGCCGCGTGCTCCGGTGGGCAAGGCGAGCAATCTGAAGGGGGAAGCCATGCTGGCCGGCTCGGCGGCGCGACGCGGCAGCCGGGTATTGGAGGGATTAGGGAAGGCCGGAGAGCCTCCTTTTCCCCGACGGTAGTAGGGTTTGTTCCCTTCGCCCCTTAGCTTTATCAGCTTCCCTGAAATAGGGCACGGCTGCTCCAACGACTGCTCTATTTTAGGCCATACATATACTAGTACTAGTAGTTTGACTGAAATTTAAACAGTTCAACTACATTTTAGACATAAACTGCGATAACTTGACCCAAATTTTAAAACATTGACCTAAACTTCGATGATTCTACCTAAAACAGGACTAATTAACATGAACACTAAAACAAAAACGCCGAAGTCGTCATTTGATGAGCCCTCGCAGAAGTTCAAACCGAGCTTGGACGGATTGGACTCGCTGGTGACCTTAGATGGTTGCGGAGGAGTGGAGGGACCAACTTCCGACTTATTCTTCTTCTTCGCCGCCGTAGAATTCGTGCTCCGCCTTCACGAGCTCGGGGTGTTAACGACATAGCGTGTCCATCTACAATGTGTCGGTATGGGCGGTGCGGCGGTTCATCCTCTCGTGGCGGAGCTGTCGCGCCGCATTGTTGTCGACGAAGTGCGGCGACGTGAGGAAATCAGCCTCCTCGTGATTCCTCGTCAGGGAAGTTCATCTTCACGCGCGCGCAACTACCTGTGGTGTGTCGATGGTGCCCATGCACCATCAGACACCATTGGTCTTGATTTCGGCGAAGAAGCAACCGGTCAGGCGCAACCTCATATTTACGAAGCCGCTCATCATGCGGCGGCGTGGTGGCATGTGGGGATGGCGATTCACGGCGATGGGGCGGTGGATTAGCAGACGTGGGGCTCAAATGGTTGCGGGGTGGTCACGTGGGGGGAGGGAATGGGGAATAACTGTGCGGTAGGGATATTTTAGGATATGATTTGGTTGTAAGAAGGATGTGTAGCGTGCTTTCGGTCTGCTTCAATCTCTATGGGCTATTGTTCGCCACCCTTTTAGAGCATGGAGCATGAACACTACGTGAAAGACTATGTAACAGGTGATGACTGTTTGTATGATCATGCACAATATAATCGTAATCATAAAAAAAATGCACAACATAATCATAAAAGATTAACATGATGATAGCATTGTGACCAAGATTGGCAGTTCCACAGTGAGTTGGTTCAGCCTCATAGCGGTGTGGCAATATTTGTAAACTTAATCGAGATGCTCACAAGCAACTTCAGAACTACTTTGTTGAGCATATGTGGCAATATTTGGGGAACCAATCGGTCGAAGACCGACCAGCATACTGATTTCTTGCTACAATTTTATTTCAATTTGGTTGTAGTAAAATTGTGTGAATTCATTCGATTTAGTTGTAAAACTACACTAGTTTTATTATCTTTGTGAAACATTTGGTCAAATGTGTTAAAATTGGTCGAATCGGAAAAAACTGGGCTGAACGGACCAAATGGGTCGCCCCATTGGATGCACTAGTCAGAAAAAGACAGACATGAACAGTACAAAAAGACAAACAATGGACCGGACGATGTCGGTTTACGACTCAAGCGTACAAAATTCGTTCTTTGGTTGGTACTTTGGGTGGCTGCGTTGTAGTTGCCCTAAAACCCACCCCCTTCACCCTTTGGAAGTTGGAACAGCAATATGTACCCATTTCCTCCAATGTATCTTCTTTTTTCATCGTCGCCTCCCCACCAAAATCTAGCGACTGTATTGGTTAATTTCTTGCACATCTTCTTTGACAAACGGAAACAGCTCATCGTATAAACTGGTATAGATAGACATACATATTTTATAACATTTCATATTGGAAACATGGCTGGTGTGCTATGGGGGCTCTTTGGGACGCAAATAAAAAACATTTCTTTTACAAGAATAGAATGTCACGTAGTATGAAATCCCACAATATTCCAAATGTGATGCATTTTGATGATTTGAGAGACAATCGCCACTACCAATAATTTGTATGGTAAATTTCCTAGAGAGACGTTCTGAGAAATTATCACAGGAGATCAATTGAAAATACGAAATCTGGTAATCTTTCAATTGATCTTTCGTGTTCCGTTAAATTATCACGAATTTCTAGTGTCTATTGGACAAACAAATTATTGATTTTAGATTCTACCTTCAGAGCGGGGGTGCAGAATGTTGTGTTTGGTGCAAAGCGTGTGGATGTGTTTTCGGTTCAGAGGAACATAGTGCAGATTACAGGACCCGTACCTCACCACATGAGCAGTGACGCGAGGCTAATAATAGGCTATGCAGCTGAACAGACAATAAATCTTGCTGCACCAGTTATAACGGGATGTTCATGATCCATCCATCCTACACTTGCTGTGACACATGGCCTACTTATTCCGTACCACCATCAGATTGTCCAGCTGAGCACCGTAACGTCCTGTCAAAACAATGATAGAATCAGGCTTTACCACCAACAAAGATTTGGACGCAGTAGCTGATACTTGCCTTCCTCGTCTCAGTATAGCATCTCATGTTTCTTGGCCTGAATTGGGCTGCTTAATGTGATCCGAGTGCATCTTTACCAGGAGACTAATGAGCTGTTCCTCAAGGTCATCTATCTTGCTCTGCCTGCTCACAGTTGTCTTCCCGCTATTTGTGACCATGACAACTATGTCTTTGTAGTTTGATAGCTCGTTCGCCACCACGACATTCATGCCATACTTTCTTAAGGCCATCTCTGCCTTCTGCAGAAGGATGTCTGGATCCGTCTCAAGCTGCATTTTGCAGGTAGTAAGAGCAATCAGTATGGTGGATCCAGACAACATGGAGTTAAATATTTATCGAAATAGGTTACTTCTCTTCAAAGCAGGAAAGGGGCATCATTGTCAATTTGGCTTCTGTTCGAATTTAGGAGCGACAAAATGGGATATAATGAAGTAACTAACCTTGAAGGATACACAAAACGCTGAAGGGGCCCAATAGTTTCTGAGGATGAAAAGCATCTTAGGAACTTGACTGAGTTGCATGTTTAAAGGGCCACCTGCTGACTCGATTTTATGTTTAGCCTGTGATAAATTTTGTGTCAGGGAAGAATAGGAAAACTATCTTTGTAATGGCGCAAAACTATTATGATTATCTTCCTAAAGGTTTCAGTGAGCTGTGACTGTTTTTTACAAGTATTAACCTGCAAATACTAGTACAATGCTACTACATGTACAGTGACTATGCTAAGGGCGTGTTTGGTTTGAAGGCATTTGAAAGGAAAAATGGCAAAACTTGGTACAAGAGGGAATCATATGCAAGCTTCTTGGATTTCATGCTTTACAAGTTGTATACAAGTCTAGCATGATGCACGTATGACCATGAGCGGCACTGGTTGCCAAAACGTCTTATAAGACGGAACAGAGGACGCATCAGACAACGCAATCACAGCGCGGGGGCAGTAAAAAGTAGGAAGAGTGCAATTTAGACATTCTATTTTCACATAATTTCTTCAATTAACAAACATAACTTCCTGGACTATTCCCTCTATTCAGTGAGGGAAACAAATTTATAAAGCATAAAAAATGACACTCTAGAACCCCTACGAGTGTGATCGGTCATCTGCTAAGCACAAACTGATTGGTTTGTTCGCAAACATAAATAATGAGGATACCAAATATGGAAGATAGAGCCTACCATGCTCTCCCATGGGACATAGAAGTCAGAAACTGCAGCAGCAAGATAAAACATTCCTTGGTGCTCCAAGCAATTCATAGCGGTTGATACCAATTGCAATAACTGTTGGCAGTACAAACAGAACGGATTCTACATCAGTATAACATCATTCAGAAAGTTAAGGCATCATGCCCTGCAGCTAATATTTAATTGTATAAAATTGTAACTGTAAGTGGGATAGGTACTGCAAACATTAGATTCCAGTTCTAAAAAAATCCTAGGCTTCCTTCCACATTATCCTCAGTATAGCCCTACAAGGTATTGTAGCCAAACTTGGACTCCTGAGAAACCTCAAAAGACAAACATACTACCTATGATCCAGCAGGGCACAAAATGCTTTATGGGCAGGACGTGTGAGAATGGAAGTTTGCAATAATATATGGTAACATGTAGTGGTAGGAATTATGTGTGTTGTCTGCAATACCTGAAGGTACTCAAAAATTGTAGTGAAAGGAAGTTTCAGAAGTAGACCTTCATCAATTGCCTGCATTCAAGAATAGAATCCACCAATCATTCTAACATGTCAATCTGACTAGCAGCTGATGCACCAGATGTGAAACTGGCTTTAGAATAGACGTGCTTATAATTTGGTTATACCTTGTGATAACTGCTGATCGCTGTCTTGACCACCGTAGTATGAGATTCTGGGACTGAGATAAGTAGCTCAAATGAGCACAAAGTTCCAAAGCAGGATACAGGATACTTAAACTACTGCAAAATATTCAAGTGAGAAGGTTTGAACTCTGAAATAAGGGAGAGAACAAAGGAAGCAAATAACATAAAAACAGTGTGGATTTACGACAACAGTGGGAAGCACGAAAGGATCTGGTACAGTAAACAGTTCCTATAACATAGAAAACTCAGGATTGCAATCACCAGACCTTGGATCTCTGATTCTTCACCGAGCTCAAACAGATCAAGAAACGAATCCTCCGGAAGAAATCTACAGTAAGGCTGCTTGCTCCCGCTGCAAAGAGGAGCAGAGCTACTGTCATACACTGTGGCATTTACTATAACTGAATCAACAAGTGCTGGTAAGCCATAAACATCTTCGTACTGTGCTTTAGAAAAAAAACATCTTCATACGGACGGAGTTTGGAGCTTGCCAAAAACTAGACGTACAAATTCCAATGAAGCATATATGAATTGAGTGCTTGAGTTTCAGTGAGAAACGTTGAGGCAGAAAAACTCACCGGCGATGGATGAAGATGACGGCGTAGCCAGCCTTGAGAAAATATCTGCATTGCACGCACGAACAGTTGTGAGTCACGGCAAGGAGAACTGAAAAGGCACGAGAAGAAGCGGCCGCGGTGCGTACTCGGTGGACGCGGCCCCTCGCTGGCCGGAGCTGAAATTGTCGATGTAGCGCACGCACCGCTGCTCCAGGGGCACCGTGGTGCCGCCGGAGGTGACGCAGACCACCCCCACGGGCCCCCCGCCGGTCCCTGCAGCGAAGGACACGGTTGATCGGTCCCATTTCTCAGTAAACGCGCACTAGCAATCGAGGCGAAGGTTCTGGGATGAAATGGGGAATTCACGGAAGGCTGGGAGGAAAAATTTGGGGACTGTGAGTGAGTGACTTGCCGACGGAGCGGGAGTGGCGGGCGACGAAGCCGGCGAGGCTGGCGGCGACGGCGTCGCGGTCGCGGAGGGACGGCGCGGCGCGGAAGAAGGCCGCCGCCTCGTCGTCGAATCGCTGGTGCGTCGCGGCGCTGGTTGGATCCATGGCCACCACGCAATGGCCAAGCTTCCCCGATCTGGCGCTTTGTTGAATTGAAAGAGACCGCGGTGAATTGAGTTGACGGAGCCGACGCACTGCAGATATGCTGTATCTCCGGAGGACGGAAGAACAAAAAGAAATCCGACGGCACTGCGAATCTATCCCCGAATATAAAAAGAAATCCGGATATAGTTCGGGGATTTGAACCCGACGTGAATCGAACACGCAACCTTCTGATCTGGAGTCAGACGCGCTACCATTGCGCCACGGATCCGGTGATGTCTAATGGCGGAGATTGACATTTAAAACCAAATCTCCGGTTCTGATCAAGTTTTACGAGAACTGCATAACCCATGCGAAAATAAGATTTCATGTGACAAAGCTAATGAACTGGTAAGCGCTTGGAGGATCTTGCCCACAAGTTTGGCTTGATTATAATGTAAGGATGATGCAACATTTTCTGAGTGAGTTCTTGATCTCCTATCTCAAAGTGAGGTGAACAGGTCACCCCGGGCCTAGGAGTAGGAAATAACTCACGTAGAATTCATATCCAAATCCATTGTAAAGAATTCATATCCATTTTTACCAAACGAATATCGGATCCAAAGTGATGTTTGAATACGGTGTAGGATATGGTATGCAAAACAACATGCGAATACGAATTTTCCAAAAATAAATCAATATTATCTGAAGGTTTTGAACTGAATTATCTTTTTTTGAGTGAAGACCTAAGGCCAATTCAGCGCTATTAGTAATTATCGAGGTACCAAATTCATTTGACGAGCAAGCTCAGAATTCTAACACCGAGATACATATGGTCCACTATGAAGTTTTATGTCTATACAACCTCGTTAATGCTTAGGCTTTTAGTCTAAATAATGTCTATTTTCTTATGACTAACTAATTTGCTCGCGTCGATGTTGAAAGGTTCAATCCTTTTAAGGTTTGTGGATATAATTCACTTCCTATGGTCGCCTCCTTTGTAAAGGCGTTGTCGTGGGCATTCTTCTTGGACGGTGATGGGATCTTGGGCTGGAACGGTGGGGTGGGGTGAGGGGTGGGGGAAAATGGGCTGCAGATTGATGTGTGTGTGTGTGGGGGGGGGGGGGGGGGGGGGAGGGTGGCTAATTACCACGGGTTTTGGACACAAACGGGCAAAGAAAAAGCACTGGGTTTTTACTTTACTTGGGTTGGGGATACAGGCTTTGGCATTGAAGGTATGATTCGAAAACTAGCTATCGCAAATATTGACTTGAGGCGGCCACATGATGAAATATGTGAATCTGTCAATCTTTTTAGAAAAGGAGGACGAGCCTCAGCTTGTACATCAGGTAGATGCATACGGCTTTGTGAATTAATCGATTTGAATTGGGTGAGAAAAGAACCAATATACTTCAGTGATCAATCGACCAAGTATTTTAAGAAGTTAGCGGAGTTGGGAAGACCAACGAATCATTTAGATATCAAAGAACAACGTTTTATTGACTTTGTAGGTGCTCAAAAACTTGACTTAGCCCTCCCCCCTCCCCCACAACAAGCTTTACCTATGTTCTTGGATCTTAACTCAACTAGAGAGACCAATGGAGATTAGACAATGCTATTGGTGGTGCTTTGTTGATTCCATGTCGAGAAGTACACGTTGAGCTCGGTGCCATCCATGCTGTGGGAGGGGCTGATGCTACCATCTGAAGCCGGTCTAGCGAGTTTGATCCATCTCCGGTGACCTTGTTCCCTTTGACACTCCTTTCTTTTTAGAGGTGTTGGTGGGTGGCGACCAGACGCTTCCCAGATTTAGGGAAGGTTTTCATAAGGGGGTTTATTGGTTATATGAGCAAAATCAAAGAAAAAAAAATACATGTGTGTTTTTCTATGCTTCTAAGAAGATATAATCTTTCTTCAACCCAAGTCATGAGTCATGACCGAGGACGGGTATCTCACTCACCTATCTAGATCTCAACATCTCTACTGAACGACACCTTCTACGGGCTAGTAGAGCGGTAGATCAAGTTCACCGAGTTTTGGTCTTGGTTGATTATATGACGATGGAAGCGGAGGTCTTTCTTCATATTGGCTTGGTGGGCGAGATCTTCTTTAGCATACTTTTTCTCTCTTCTTATTGTGTCCTTTCTTTCGCCTAGTTGGGCGTGCTGGTACTATTACTCGATTTTAGTCATTTGTATTATTTTTCTCGTAGATGTTGCTTTTCGTTAAAAAAGCCATCCTATGATAATAAATTATTTGATTATTTTTGTTTTTTATCTGAATCCTCCCCTTTTTTTATTTCATCTGATATATGTGTAATCGAATCGACTACCGGTTATTCTCTGCTCCACTCTTAATTCAAGAAAAAAATGTAATAAAGGATATGATAAAAGCAACGTTGGATCAGTTCCAATATCTTACACATGAAACATAAAAAAACTTAAATTTGAGAAACCTACTTTTTCAGCTAGAGAACATTTTGTATCAAATGTCAAATCTACATCTCCCGAAGCCGAAGATACGGGAAGACGCGTCTATGGTTCACAACTACGGACTACCGTTGTCCGCCACGAGACGAGATCACGAGAACCCGCCTTCGAGTCACGGAGACGGGATCCGCCGCTTAAACCCTCGGTCCGCTTGGCACCCGCACAGCCAAACCCTCTCTGTCGCCTCCTCGTCCGCCGTCCACCGCCCCCCTCCCTCGCGCGCACCAGCCGTAGCCGGAGACGACGGCGCCCTGCGGCTTCGGCTGCGGTGCTGTATCGGTAGCAGGAGTAGGAGGAGGTGTAGCAGCTAAGTACAAGCTGAGGCGGTTTGTGGGCACCATGGCGGCGGCGGCGGCGCCGGCGCCGGCGTCCGGGCACCTCCGGTCGCGGTGCCCGTGCTCGTCGCCGCCGTGGCTCTCTTCTCCCTTCCTCCGCCGCCTTTCGTCGCCTCGAGCCTTCCCCGGCCGAAGAAGGTACACCTGCCGTGCCGTCGGATTGTGATATTTTTACTTTCAAGGAAAGGGGATATGGAAATGGAGAAAGAGGGGGCTGTTTGGTACTAATAGAGATTAATTGCGATGTGAGATTGAATGTATGTGCTATTCATGTATTCCTGGGGAATAGGGTGGTGATCACTGATTTGGTTGATGTGTAGGTGGATATCAGGATATGTGCTAATCTGACCAGTATATCTGCGTCGGGAAGCCGTATATCACGTTTTATGGCCACAAGATCTTTCCTGCAAAAACCTGCTCACCACCTAAATAATAGTGGTCAGCTAGAACTTCTCCCAGTGGCCTGCGTACCTCACTTCAGTTTGAACTACTTGTAATGATCTTTTTTTTTGGTTGTTGTTACCTCAGTAGCTAATAATCTCAGATTGGTTTCTGGATCCGAAAATCTAATTTACGGAAATGTTTCTGTCTGACAGGCAAGACTATTCTAATAGTTCAGACATGGGAACTACAGAAAGCAGTGGTTTCAGTCTTGGACTGTATCCCAACTTAAATGGGCAAAGTAACAAACACGAATGGTGGATTGAGAGCAAGAGGATGCTTCTTCTCAGAATCACCAACAGCGTCAGTAATAGAAACTGCAATGAAGCCACTCATCCAAGGGTCGGAAATCCAAATCATGAACCCTTGGGAGATCACAGAAGTTCAAGCTATCCTTCCATGTGTAATCTGAGAGAAAGAGTTCCATCTAACTCGATTGTAAATAGACATGCCGATACAGGTTCGGCCAAGTGTTGTCTGACAAATCAGTTTATACATGCTCTTTCAACCCCAATGAGTGTTGTTAATGATGACATCAGACTATTGAGCATTCCTAGTAGCTCTAAGGTGGATATTTCGCATGATTGTTCGTCCATGGTGACTCCTTTGCCTATAATCTCAAATAATGAGGCAACTTCAGGGCTTGATGGCAAGGCTAATGTTGGGTATGAGAATATACACAAACTCGTAGCCTTGACCAACGAGTCTAAAAGCGAACGGAAGGCTCTTGCTGGTATATATGACAAAGTTTTGGTTGTTGACAATATCAGTTCAGCAAAGAATGTTGTACAATTGCTCACTACAAAGTACAAAAACTTTGTTCATGCATGCGACACAGAGGTATTTAGCAAAAGCTCTGCTTAAATTATTCCCTTTCTCTAGAATGATGATGCTCTGTATCCTTGTCAGCCACAGCTAGATGCATAGAGTAAAAACTGCCAACTGGGTAATAAGATGTCTCCTTACCGTGATGCTCTATGGATTACATGTGTTCTTTCCACTCTGCATAGTTATCACAAGAAGTTGATTTCTGATGGATGATAGCTATGGTGCTCAAATGCCATGGGCCACAAAACAGTTGTTCTGATTGTTTTGTTTCCTCTATTATGAATTTATCACATCCATGATAAGCAGATAAATCTGTGCCAAATGTTACGAGGAATTATAAAGTAAATACATTATAGGCAGTTTTCCCTTCTCATGGTTGCAGGAACAAATCGTAAATTACTGCTGGGTAGCAGCTATATGCTTATGAGTTACGCTAAGTGGTCTAATGTTGCTAATCCACGGCTACCAAAGTTTATTGAGTGATGCATCCTAACTCATTAAAGTGTTCTAATTTAGGACAGCACAATCTTATGCAGGTAGCAAATATTGATGTAACCAAAGAGTCACCAGTTGATCACGGAGAAGTAATATGCTTTAGCATCTATTCAGAAAATTCTGATGTACATGCTGATTTTGGAAATGGCAAAACATGCATTTGGGTGGATGTGCTAGATGGTGGAAGGGATGTCTTGATGGAGTTTGCTCCATTCTTCGAGGACGCGTCTATCAAGAAGGTCCTATTTTATCCCTCATTTATCATGGAGTAATCTCTTAGTATTGCGTTTCCTTTTATTCGGTGGATGAAACAGAGTTTAACACTTGTGCCTCTTGATATACTTCTTGTACTGTTAAGTTCAGTTATTTTGGAATGTCTTACCTCAACAAACTTATAATTTTAGTGCCACTGTATATTTACTCTTGTTGATCACTTTTGAAGTAAGTTGAATGCACTGTACTATTTTTGTATCTGCAAATCACATGATGTTCAGCAATTCAGTATGACATACAATACACATCACATGACGTTCAGCAATTCAGTATGAAATAATCCAATAACAAGGCCTATAATACTTGGCCTCCTTCCAAAACCAAAATCATTAGTGGGTGTCACCGGACTAACTCAACTGCGTACTGTCTTGTTGCTCGTGGTATCGTGCCTGTTATGTGCTAGCCTGATTGATTTGCTGCTTCATAATGCAAATTTGCTGCTACTATACCGTTGCGGCCTAGAAGCTGCAATATTTGAACTGTAAATCCAGAACATATTACAAATCCGATCATGCCATATCAATTATTGCGAATTTATTTTTTCTTGAGTCGTTGTAAGTGATCATTTGTTTCTCTCGACAATAATGTAGGTTTGGCATAACTACAGTTTTGATAGCCATGTCATTGAGAACTACGGAATCAAGGTTGCTGGGTTTCATGCTGACACAATGCATCTTGCACGCCTTTGGGATTCTAACAGGAAAACTGACGGTGGGTATTCACTTGAAGGACTTACAAATGATCCTAGAGTCATGAGTGATGTCGGAAAGGATTTAACTAATGTTGGAAAGGCATCAATGAAAACAATCTTTGGTGCGAAAAAATTTAGAAAGGACGGAGCTGAAGGGAAAATCATACATATTGAACCAGTTGAAAAGTTGCAAAGGGAAGATAGGGAGCTGTGGATTTGCTACTCATCACTGGATGCAGTGAATACACTGAAACTTTATGAAAGCTTGAAAAGCAAGCTTGAAACAAAAGAATGGATTTTCGATGGTTGTCCTAGAGGAACAATGTACGATTTCTATGAAGAATATTGGCGCCCCTTTGGCGCCCTTCTTATAAAGATGGAAACAGAGGGTATGCTTGTTGACCGTGCTCACCTTTCAGAGATCGAGAAGACTGCTGTTGCTGAAAAAAATTTGGCTGTAGATAAGTTTAGGAATTGGGCATCTAAATATTGTCCAGATGCCAAGTATATGAATGTGAATAGTGGTGTTCAACTTCGCCAACTTTTATTTTCTGGCATTGAAAATAGGTATTGTCACCATATTGTACCTCTCTTCCGTAAAGTTTCAACATCGAATGTCTTTTGGTTTTGCATATATACTTTATGCTAGGATATCTTCAGTAGTCCATGACATGTTTGGGATCTTAATAAAGCAATGTTACTAATTCTGACAATCATCTGAGTTTGCACACATTAACCAGTTATGATTCATGTGTACAATTTGACACAAGCTATTAATTGGATGTTAACTACTATTATCACCCACACTAATTAGTCTCCATCCCATTACTAAAGGATGCCTTTACATGAAACAATTTTAAGATGTGTCTAATCAAAACATCTCAAGTATCTGAGGATCAGTAGTTAATTGATTTTATTCCAGCGCTAGTATAGTTTTAGTGTTTCCTTGTCTTAATTGGACCCTTCAGTTTTAGAAAAAATTAAGATTAGACTTCACGTACTTTCTAACATTTGTATTTCTTCATATCAACAAGAGGGGGAACAAGAAACTGGATATTCCTTTGCCTTTTGGATCTGCTAGTCATTTTGTGTATAATTCTTGAGAAAGAGTAAACAGATCCCCCGTTACCTATATGTACCTGCTTGCCAATAGCCATTGCTTGTGCTTGATTCTTGTAAGTGTTAACTTCTCTAATCTTTGTATCAGGCATAAATCTGGCGAGACCTGGCCACAAAGTAAAACATTTAAAGTGAAGAATGACGAAAATGTAGATCCAGAGGGCAATAAGGCTTCAAAGTTGCGCACAATCAAACTTTATGGTATTGTGGAAGATCTGAAAATTGATATGTTTGCCCCGAATGGGTGGCCTTCAGTCAGCATTGATGCATTGAAAACTTTGTCTGGTAAGATACCCATGGATCAGATTTACTCAATGGGCGACGACCAAGAGCATGATGAATATAGCAGCGATGCAGAACTTCCCGAGCAGGATACTGAAGAGGAATTGTCATATGGAACTGCATATAAAGCGTTTGGTGGAGGAAAGAAGGGAAAGGAAGCATGTCATGCCATTGCAGCTCTTTGTGAAATCTCCTCTATTGACAAGTTGATATCCAGCTTTATTCTTCCCTTGCAGGTTAGCCAGCTGGTCTTACTTATGTAGACTAGAGCTGTCGTTCCTTCTTTAGACTGCACATATGAGATGCATTTACAATGCAAATCAAGCTGTGCAGCATGCCCAGTTCAAATATTCTCTACCTGGTGCTCTGGGAACCATCATTTGGCAGTTTGCTCAGCATGGGACATAGTGGATTTTTAGAGTTGTGGACAGAGCTAAAGTCGGTGACATGTGCACCGGCATGTATGAGTTTTAATTGCTTTGATTATTGTTGTTTGATACTTAACAGATAAACTAGATTTCAAAAATTCATATGATCAAATACTTTTCCACTGTGCCCCTTCGAGTATGTCTGTCCGGTTATCTGTGCTAGGCTGCGTAGTGTTGACCTTGCTTGTGTGTTCTCTGACCGAGACAACTCAACTACCATAGACACTGTATTTTAACCTTGAATTATGTGTACCACCCAGTATTTTTAGTCTTAATGCTATTTTATACATCGTAGGGAGATAATATATCATGTAAGGAGGGACGCATTCACTGTTCGCTGAATATCAATACTGAAACAGGGCGCTTGTCAGCACGGATACCAAATTTGCAGGTATGCATCTTTCACATTTCTATTGTAGTTTTAAACCATCATCTCCCAGAAAAAAGAGCAACAACTTCTCAGTTGTTAAGCACAAGATGTATTAGTATACAAAAAAGAGAGTTGAACACAAGCAAGTACAAATATGCAAATAAGCACTGCCTACTTATGTTTGCCAGTAGGCTTGATTTGAGAGGATACTAAAAGCTGCTGTTTCACAGATGCTCTTACCCAAGATGAACATATTGTGTATATGCATGTTCTCTGGAGCATATGTATTATTTTTGTGCACACATCAGCCACCATGGATACCATGTAAAGGAGACTTCGTGAAGTACTTAGGGACTAAAATGAAGCACATGAGCTGATGGAAGATTCAAATTTAAGCATTCACTAGCGGCTTTAGTGTAGGAAAAATAACCTGGATCTTATTCTTCTGAGAAACTATTTCTGAACTCACCATATGCAAAATCTCCCTTGCAGAATCAACCTGCACATGAAAAAGATCGATATAAGATCCGCCAAGCTTTTGTTGCAGCTCCAGGGAACTCTCTTGTTGTTGCTGATTATGGCCAGGTATGCTAGATGAGAAATGATGCTCAGTAGTAATTCTTGTCCCTTGATATTGCCGAGAATATGCTGCCCTGATAAAATGTTTGGTTTCATGTAGCTGGAGCTTAGAATCTTAGCCCATCTTACTAGTTGTAAAAGCATGCTGGATGCTTTCAAGGCTGGTGGTGACTTCCATTCTAGGACAGCCATGAATATGTATGAGCATGTCCGTGATGCTGTTAACAAAAAGGAGGTCCTTCTTGAATGGTATCCTCAACCAGGTCAAGAGAAGCCTCCAGTGCCGTTACTGAAGGTACTTGACTCAGCCACCAATATTCCGAGTATATTTTTAAATCTATGCTAGATTCATTGAAGTGTTAAGAATATTGGCCATGTTTGTTGGTTCCACTTTCACACAATTAGTCATTAGCAGTTTACTTGATCAAATTCTTATTATTTTACTAGCAACAATAGGGAAATTACCTGCGGAAATGTCCTTTGGGTCATAGGAGCATATGCTCCCACTACGCAAAATCCACATTTTGAAATGTTAAAAAATTCCAAACAAAATTTTGGGTATATATCTGGACATTCTATATTCACACATAAAGCTTCGCGGGAAAAAGACATTTTTTATACCCTGTGTGGAAAACACAAACCCGGCTGTTTCAAATGACTTTGCACGAGACATTTTTTTTTACACAGGCCACAAAGTATTTTTCACGAAATTTAATGTCCAAACATAAATGTATGGATGTTAATCTGGAATTTTTGTTTAGAGTTTTTGACATTCTAAAATTTATCTAAAGTATATTTTACATAACGGGTGCATCTGAACCTATGACCAAAAACACCGTGTCCAATTCCCTACTGTAAATTTAATACTCTCTCCGGTCCTATTTTAACTGTCGTGGTTGTGGAGAATCAACTGCGGTAGCACAAAGTATGTATTTACTTCCACGAAAGTTTTTCCGGATCAGAGGTAGTATGGCTTAATATGTACAGCTAATCTGTCATGAAGGCCCAGGCTAGAGCACATCACAGCTAACTCAGGGTGTTGGCGGGTGGGTGGTAAAGTTAAAACGCTGTTTATCAGCCGGGGGATGCGTCCTCCGCATCCTCTGCCTCGTCGTGACACCATACGTCCAGTGCGTGAAGCGTTCTCCTCCACTTATTTCTTATCCCTTCGCCCTCGACTCCCTGATTCCGTTCTTCAGTCAACGCACAGGAGAGAGCCAGGGAAACCAGGAGAGCTCTCGCCCATGCCGCAGCGGCCACCCTCAATCAGCTCCAGGCTCTCTGGCTGGCACCTTCTACGAGCACCAGCGGACCACCATGGCTATGCGCCGCCGCTGCCCCAGTTCGTGCGCCGCTCCACTACCGTCCCAACCATGCTCTGCCGCGTCCTGGGCACGCCGTGTCCCACTGCCCACCGCATGACTGCCACCGCACCCTACCGGGCCTCCACAAATACGGCCCCCGCCCTCTTCACCAACTGCGACGTCGTCGACAGGGCTAGCGAGGCTGAGGCGACGGCGGAGGAGATGTGCCTGGCGAGACCGAGCTTGCCGCACTCCCCTCGGTGGATGGCGTCAAGGGAAGGGCTGGCAAGGTGTACAAGAGGCGACGACCCGGCGGGGTGCGTGCTGCAGGCCACCATGGCTGCGGATCTCAAGCTGGAGGACGACTACAACATGGGGAAGGGCGGTGCATCCTATGAGGAATTTTTTTGCTACTAACGTTCTGTCATTTTGCAATAATAGAAGAATTTTTTTGCTACTGACATTCTATCATTTTGCATCAATAGAAGAGTTTTTTTTACTACGACCCTCCTGTCATTTTTGCTCAGACGACACAAAATTTGGAGTGTTGTTGCATTTATTTTTTAAATTATGTTGCTACATACTTAAATTTTGTTTGCTATATACTCATTTTTTTGCTACATTATGTGTTTTCGAAATGCTACAGTGCTATGTTCGCTTTATTTCCCCATTCCACTAGAGAAAAGTTGCTACGATGATGCTCCAGTAGTATAATTTATTTTGCTACAAACGAAACTTTTTTGCGCCACCATACCAATTGTCAGGTTTTAGACTTTTAGGTGGGAATTAGTTTTGCTCCAGTCGAACAATTTTTATGCTCCCGCCGAAAAGTTTTTGCACGATTGTAGCAAAAGCGGGATTGGGGAGGACGAAAAGTACATGTGTCAGCAGGGGGACCCGGGTGCTGGAAACTTTTCAGCCCCCGGGGGACGCTCAGCGCTCTACATATATTATCCCCATTGTACAAGGGTTTTCTGCATATTTACCACACTTGTACGCCATATATATTGGCCTATCAATGAGGTTTGCCCCCTCGGAAGTTAATATTCAGCAAAATTTGTTGGATAGTCCCACTTTGCTATCCAAAGTGATTCAGTATCACTGTTGCATCCAAGATTAATGCATTCATTCTGGCATGGGGCATTCATCGAACCAAGCATGTCACATCTTCATTATTTGTGGGCATCGAACAGTCCTGTTCACTAAATCATTTTTGGCCTTGTATCTGTGCCAACCTTGATAAGTCGCAACTGTGATTTTTTGTGTGTAGATGCCGCTTTTGTCACACATTACATGCCAGACTCTCACTCTCACATTGTTTTTTGTACTTTCACAGACAAGTTATGGTTCTATTAGTATGTTATATTGAGGATGAATCTTCTTTATTTCTAGTTTTGATTTGGTAGGGGCTTTCTAGCCGGCAGAGTACATGAAACTAAATTTGGTATCTTTCTTTTGATTTTAGGATGCCTTTGGTGCTGAGAGAAGAAAGGCTAAAATGCTTAATTTCTCAATTGCATATGGAAAGACAGCCCAGGGGCTATCTCGGGATTGGCAGGTATGAACTCTTATTCGCAATACGAGCATGCTAGAGAAATGTCACTTGATAATCCTGTACAGTTTTCATAAATTCTGCATCCTTAGAAAATAGTACGATACAATCAGCTCAGAGTTCTAGACTACTATCTTACCAGGTGTCTGTTAGAGAGGCAAGGGATACACTCAAACTATGGTATAGAGATCGAAAAGAAGTTAAAGCTTGGCAACAGAGGCAGAAAGAGCTTGTACATGAAAAATGTGAAGTCCACACATTACTTGGGCGATCACGCCGCTTTCCTAACATGGTCCATGCACTTCATGGCCAACGAGGTCATGTTGACCGTGCTGCAATAAATGCACCAGTGCAGGTACTTGCTTGTGATCATGGCCCAGTGATGCTCCAGTTATTTCTGGCTTGGGAAAATCTATAATGATGTATCTTTTAATCTACAGGGCAGTGCAGCAGATGTTGCCATGTGTGCCATGCTTGAGATAGAAAGAAATGCTCGTCTTAAGGAGCTTGGTTGGAGACTCCTGTTACAGGTTGAGATTACTTTTAAGTTTTCTCTTGTCAACAACAATATAGTTTTTCTCATAAAATCAACCAAACAAACTACTTTATGCTGGTTCTTGTACTAAGAACGGCACACTGGACTGAATCAAATTTGTGTTTTTTTCTTATAAGGGAAAGAGTAAAAGTTGCAATCGTTATAATCACACTTACATAACTAGTTTTGCTTAAAAAATTATATTCCAATCCCAAATCTGGCGCAATATGCCATTTTGAATTTTGTCCGTTGGCATTTCTCAGGTGCACGATGAAGTAATCCTGGAAGGGCCTACAGAATCTGCTGAAATGGCCAGGGCTATCGTGGTAGAGTGCATGTCCAAGCCTTTCTATGGAACCAACATCCTGAAGGTCGACCTAGCTGTTGACGCTAAGTGTGGAAAAAGTTGGTATGATGCCAAGTAGAGAAGGAACCAGCTTTTTCCATGCAAAAGGAGTCCAAGGGAAAGCAGACCTTCACATCTCCATCCACGCTAAGTGTGGAAAAGGTTGGTACAACGACAAGTACAACTGTCACATCTCCATGCATGCCGTCATAAAATGTCCATGTTTGTCGGCCACAAAATATGGCTATGTTGGTCGGTTTGATGAGACACACACTGGGTTCGAGCGAGTGTAGATATTGTAGCTCCAGAAGAGCGGTAGAAGCAGTGGAAGACTCATGGCTGTGGCGGTGGTGGCTTGGAGGAGTTGCGGTGCATACTAGTAACCTCTACTAATCTAGCACGTAGATCTGATTGGTCTGGAGTCCCAGTAGGATGAGTTTCGGAGGAATTTATCTTCAGGGCAGCATGCTCTTTTGTTCATAATAAGACCTTGGTGCGTGTTGCTATTCTGAGGTTAACTGCTTTAGTGGCAGCATTCTATTCACCAGTATATGTGGCGGCCTTAAAGCTGTGTTTATGTTGGTCCGAGGATAGCTCAGTTCTCGTCTGTTTGCAACGATGGAATTTCATGTAAATTTCTCAATTCAACGGTATCTATGATGTCCTTGGATTCCTTTTGCATTTCATCTTTCGCTAACCAACTTTTTTGTATTCGTGTTGCTATTTTTCACGTCAGTAGGTGAAAATGGAACAGATACTTTCTGACTGTCCATCCGGTCGAAAGTTTCTGGAATGTACTCCATCGATCCAAAGTGTAAGATGTTTTGACAATTGGACCAAATACGGATTGAAATGAGTGAATCGATACACTAAAATACGTCTAGCTATATATGAATCTAAAAATAAAAACCTACTCCCTCAGTTCTATAATATAAGCATTTTAGCAAGCTAACCTAGATGCTCCAGAGAAATGAGCATCCGCTGCATTCTCTCCGACTCTGACGCAAACACGAATGATTGCAATCTGGTATGGCCATAGGAGGGCCATCTGGGAGTTTAAAACAAACAGTCTGAATAATTTCATACTCTTTCCGTTCCATCTATATCTATAAGATTGTCTTCTTTATCTAAACTAGATGATACCCCGCGCGTTGCAGCGGGAATGTTTACATGTTTAGGCAGTTACCAAAATGTAAGCAACCTTGGGTAAAACATAAGATAAAATCCATAGATATTTTACTAAGTATCTTGTGCATTTACGAAGTTATTCACATATATGAATTGTAGTGTAGATGTACAAATGCATTATGATTGTACCAGATTATCAAGTAATTATTAAAGAACACTTATACTATTCTCTCTAACATTACAAATACAAAAAAATAGTGGAAAATTACATGTATACATTTCAGATACACGTTCGGCTGGGCTGTCAACTTAATTCATATTTTTGAAACTTTTGCCAAATTTATATTTGTAGGGAAATGGTTCTAAATACAAAGTAACTATATCTCAAATTCCAACCTTTGGAATTAGGAAAAATCAACCTTTTGTATATTTTAGTTCATTTGGTATTACTCTTGTCTATGCTCAAACCCATATAGAGTAGGGTGTGAGGAAACAACGCGGATTTCCTGCCCACGGGGATAGCTGCGCATATGGTGGCTACCGTAGGATACAGAGAGTAAAGTAAGTCTGATAAGAAGCGCATTGGAACGACGAGCGGGCAGAGAAGTTTCTTTCACGGAGGCGTTAAACGCTCTGTAAGCCGTTCCCATGTCATATACTCGGTGCATCACATCATTTACGCAGACATGGGCTACAAAGCTTCCCATGATAATGATGCCAACCGGTGTCCATGAAAACACGCGACCGTCCATCACAAATCAACCATGGGGACCGTGAAATAACGCTACCGTCCATCACACATCAAGTTGTGCACTGCGTGTTTTCTCTCCACACCACCATGGTGATGTCTAGTTTTGGCTAGCATTATTTCACTCCACACCACGGTGGTGATAAGTGAAAGGATCGGTATGACACCTAGAGGGGGGGTGAATAGGTGCTAATTCAAATTTTAGTTCTTTTTCAAATTAGGCTTGACACAAAAGGTAAATTCACTAGATATGCAACTAAGGTGAATTTCCTATATGACAAGCTAGCAACTAAGCAAGATATAATAAGGCAATAAAAGGATAGAAGTAACCGAAGTGAAGACACGAGACGACAAGGATGTATTCCCGAGTTCCTCCCTTAAATGGGAGTACGTCTCATTGGAGAGGTGTGAACCAACACAATGGTTCAACGGCCACAAAGGCCTCACCCTAATCTCCGGTGAACCGCACCACAAAGGTTTGGTCCACTTCCACTATCGGAATCCTTCGAGGCGGAATCCGGAGCCTTTACAACAACGATTCGGGGCACGACCCACAAAGGGCTTGGGGGCTCCCGAACAGGTACAATCTGTCACAAAGACAATAGGTAAGTACAAAAATGGGCTAGGTTTCCTAGTGGAAGCCCTAGCAAGTGTTCCCTCAAATGAATGAGGGGGAAATGAAGAACGGCTCGGTGAAGATGTAGATGGGGGCCTTCTCCTTCAATCCTCCAAAGATCAACGAGTTTGGATGGGGGGATTGGGAGATCTTGGGATTCTTGGCTTGCAACAATGGAGCTCCTCCTTTTCTAGGTCAAGCACTTTTCTGGAGGAAGGAGGAGGGGTATTTATACCCCTCCAAAGATGTAGCCGTTGCAGCCAAACCCCAGGCCGGAAACTCCGGCCCTAGTGGCCGGAAACTCCGGCCAGGGGCGGAAACTCCGGCCTAAGGAGGCCGGAAACTCCGGGGGCCACCAGGGGCTGAGCACCAGATCTTCAATCTGAACTTGGACATCTTCGAGGTACACGAGGCCGGAAAGTTTGGCCTGGGGCGGAAACTCCGGTCCACGGGACCGGAAACTCCGCCCCCCACCAGAGGCTGAGCACAACTTCGGCAACCGAGCATCGGAGAAGATTCCGGTCCTCAGGGACCGGAAACTTCAGGCAGGGGCGGAAACTCCGGCCCCCAGGGCCGGAAACTCCGGTCCCCACCAGGGGCTGAGCACACTTTCAGTGATGTCTCTTTTTCTCCTTTTTGGTGCTGATGCATCTGAAGAGTTCCTAGATTATCCTGCATTACTTAACACCAACTTAATACATCCACATGTTGTTAACTAACACACAAAACACAGAGATCATAGAAATGTTCAATCTCCCCCTTTTTGGTGTTAGATGACAACATATGGATTTGCAATAACAGTAATTTCACTAACATGTAATGATAGCTGAAAGAGCTCCCCCTAGATGTGTGCATCAAGAAAATTTTGCTTTGGAATGCACGTGCACACATATAGAGGCAAATTCGAACAACAAATTGCAAGTACGAAAGGTAGGCAATACATTTCACAAATAAGACATACCTTGTGCACAAAACTGAAGATATTAACCCCATATAACCAAGGCACAATAGTAGTCTTAACCACATAATATAAGAAATCCACATGACTTACACACACATAGTTCATGTCAAAGAGAAGGCAAATGAGTTCGAAATTCAAATAACATAACAAGGACACAAGCGCAATAAAATGATAGAGGCACATGCTTGTGTCCCAACCCATGCAAATCCCGGAGAGAACCTAATAGAACTACTTCTCCCCCTTTGGCACCGAGACACCAAAAAGGGGAAAAGAGCATAACTAACGGGCCCATGAAGATCACTCGGTGTCTTCATCCATGTCGTCATCTCCTTCGTTGTCGTAGTCCTCATCGGAGAGGTTCATGGGAGCCTTGCCGTGGTTGTGAGACGAGGTAGGAAAGGAGGTCACATCCGAAAAATCAGCCCAAGGAAAGACATCCTGATTCCATTGATCAATAGGGACCGTGTCAGACGAAGATGAGGAAATGATGGGAATGCCAGCTTCATCTTCTTCCGGAGGAGGAGTAACATTTCCATTGTTCATTTTGCGCATCTCCTTGATCATCAAATTTTGGTTGCTCAAAGTGTGTTTCTCTCACACATAAGACCCATGATTCTCCTTGTGAATGGCAACATCCATGCATAACAGTTTCCTCTTCCACCAAGAGAGCTTGCGAAATTCTGCGTTTACCTTGGCCTTCCCTTGAAGACTAGTGGGGGGATCGGCATTCTTACTTCTCCTCTTAGGTAAGGGAACGTCCTCTTCATCACTAGTTTGTGGAGGAGGTGCATGAGAGGATGAAGCTTGCTTTGTGTGCTTGGAGAGAATATGGAGAGTACCCTTGGCATGCTTGATGAAGGTAGAGAGATCAAGTGTGGGCACTTTGGAGAGAATGAGCTTCATCACATAGGGAGCATAGAGTGGATTCTTGTGCTCGAAAATGGCCCAATGCATCTCGCACTTAATGAAATCCATCACATCCACCTCTTGGCCACGGCACTCCGGACCGGCTTGAAGGACCCTGTAAGCATGGTAGAGTAGGTTGACAAGGCCTCCTCGAATAGCATCCACATTCCCGGCTTGAGGAGCAAGGTTGAGCCGAACCATGCGGAGGAAGATGTTGAAGGTGGGAAGGAGGTCTTGATTAGAGCCCACAGAAAGAGCACCGGAGTAAAGAGGGCAAAAACGGCTCTTGTTATATGCAGTCCCTTCCACATGCATCCTCATCCCAACTGGAGTAGTGGCCCCCTTGAAGTCATAGCCCAGAGCAGTCGCAAACTCCACAAAGTTGGAGGTGCACCTGAGAGGTCCACTCATCCACGTCATAGTGACATCCTCATCGTTGTCAAACACGACCGTGGCAAAGAACTGCTGCACAAGCTGAATATCATAATCCTGCTGAGTGTAAGAGATGAGCTTTTCCAGACCAAGCTTCCTAGCAATCCAAACAGCCTCCCGAAAGTATGCTTTCTTGTTCAGCGCCTCAAGATCCAGAATCTTCTGTTCACAGACTGCGTGCTTCTCAATCCGGGCATAAATCTCCTGCATAATCAGCTGCTGCTCCCTCCTTGGGAAATTGGGGTTGGTGGTGTTGGGAGGCAAGTCATAGAACTGTTGTGACCTCATACGACGGAACTCAAGCTTCCCCATACCCAGAACGGTGGTCAAAGAGTCAAAATGGGCTTGCTCGGCCTCTTCTTCATTATCAAAACCACCAAGTTCAGCTTGTCTAGTGGCTTTCTCATCAATAGTGCTCTGTTGTCTCATGCGGCCACTGCTGCTATCAAATATAAGCTTGTCCCTTGTTTGAGCTCTTTCTTTACTTGAAGCAAGGAGCGGATTCCGAGTGACCACCTTTTTCCTCTGACCTGTGAAACAGAGAGTACATGGATAGCATGGAGATAAGTTTGCATGTCCAAGAAAGCCAAAAGGAGAAAATTAAAAGTGTCAGAATTTCTCTCAGATATGAGCTAGACCGGAGTTTCCGGCCACAGGGGCGGATATTCCGGTCCACACCGGAGATTCCGGTGCATGAGGGACCGGAGTTTCCGCCCTGTGGCAGGAAAACTGCAATCTAGTTCAAATCTAAGGAAAAATTGAGCACAACTAATTTTCTAGAGATTGAAATGCCAACACTAGGGTTCTACACCATGCAGCACAGGCAGAACTTCTCTCAAAACAAGATCTAGAGTGAAAACCTAGAGAGAGAGAGAAGAAAACCTTTACCCGACATGGTGGAGGTCAAATGCGAGGGAGAAGGATCCCTAGCACTTGTACGGAGGAGGGGCCGGTGGCACGGCGGATTCCGGTGGCGGGGAGCGGCCGGAGGGGTCCTCGGAGGCGGCGGCGGCGGCTGGGAGAGGTGTGGGGGTCGGGGGTGTGTGGGGAGTTATGGGACAACTCCTCACCCCGATCCCCTTTGAAGATCCCAGCGAAACTGCCCAGACCGGAGTTTCCGGCCCTAGCACCGGAGTCTCCGGCCCTTGCCAGAGATTCCGGTTCTAGGGGCGGAAACTTCAGTCAGACCGGAGTCTCCGACCTGGAAGACCGGAGTTTCCGGCCCCACCGACTCCAAATTCCAGGTTTTTATGTGTTTTGGACATGCAAAAGGCAAGAGGAGCAGGTTTTAAGATGAGGTAGGCCTGGGATAAGACAAATGGTCACTGGAGATGGTACCATGCACTCAAGTTTGGTAAGAAACAACAAAAGCGACATTAAGAAGCAACGCTTGAGTGCATTTTCCATAAGAGCAAGAATGAAACAAAGAAATCAAGATAACACCACAAGAGTATCAATTCTTCACAAAGAAGAAGTTGGTGGCCAAGGCCACCATGTATGAGTTTATGTGGTGTGATACCGCGAAGATATATCTTGGGTTCACCGCCATTACTCAACATTTAGGCTCACAATTCATAAGAATGAACAAAAGGAGACGAAAACAATTCTTACTATTGGCATAATGGGGGGAGGGAAAGTCCAATAGATTAGGACCGCATTCCCCCTATGTCCATGCCTACACCTAGACCAAAATATAAAGTTGAGATAGAGGTGTGCATGCAAGGTAGTCAACCAATGCTCCTAGAATCCACGATATTTAGCTCATGCCTCAAAAAGGTGAACCGTGCTTCGTCAAGTGGCTTGGTGAACATATCGGCAAGTTGAATCTTCGTTGGAATATAACCAAGCTCAATGTCACCCCGGTTGATGTGATCTCGAATAAAATGATAGCGAATCTCAATATGCTTCGTTCTTGAGTGCTCCACGGGGTTGTGATCAATCTTGATAGCACTTTCATTGTCACATAAAAGAGGCACTTTGTCACAAAGGACACCGTATTCCTTTAAAGTTTGCCTCATCCAAAGTAATTGAGTGCAAGCACTAGCGGCCGCCACATACTCGGCTTCGGTGGTAGATAAGGATATGCAATTTTGCTTCTTGGAGGACCAACTCACCAAAGATTTCCCAAGGAATTGACATGCACCGGAAGTAGACTTCCTATCATCCTTGCAACCGGCCCAATCCGAATCCGTGTAACCGGCAAGAGAGAAGTTGGACCCCCTAGGATACCACAAACCAAACCTTGGGGTATAAACCAAATATCGGAAGATTCGATTCACCGCTATCAAGTGACTTTCTTTAGGAGCCGCTTGATACCTTGCACACACTCCTACACTCAACACAATATCGGGTCTAGATGCACAAAGATAAAGCAAAGAACCAATCATAGAGCGATAGAGTTTTTGATCGACATCTTTACCCTTTGGACTAAGTTCAAGATGGCATTTGGTGTCCATAGGAAACCTCTTCTCTTTTGCATCTTGCATCTTGAACCTCTTGAGCATGTCTTGGATGTATTTGGCTTGAGAGATGAAAGTCCCTCCACTTAATTGCTTGATTTCAAAACCAAGAAAGAATTTCAACTCTCCCATCATGGACATCTCGAACCTATCCGTCATAAGCTTTGAAAATTCATCATTGAAAGCTTTGTTAGATGAGCCAAAGATAATATCATCAACATAAAGTTGACATATGAAAATCTCCCCTTTTACCCTCTTTGTGAAGAGAGTGGGATCGATTTGCCCCACTTCAAAGCCACGGTCTAGCAATAGCTCTCTTAGGTGCTCATACCAAGCTCGAGGTGCTTGTTTGAGACCATAGAGGGCCTTATCTAGCTTGTAGACATGGTTTGGGAAGTGTGGATCCTCAAATCCCGGTGGTTGCTTTACATATACCAACTCCTTTAAGGGACCATTAAGAAATGCACTCTTCACATCCATTTGTTGCAACTTAAAATTAAAATGAGATGCATAGGCAAGTAGGATACGGATGGACTCAAGACGAGCCACGGGAGCATAGGTCTCTCCAAAATCAATGCCTTCAACTTGAGAGTACCCTTGAGCTACCAATCTCGCCTTGTTCCTTACAACCATTCCATGCTCATCTTGCTTGTTCTTGAATATCCACTTGGTGCCAATAACATTGCGGCAATATTTTGGCTTTTCTACTAGATTTCATACTTTGTTGCGCTTGAAGTTGTTGAGTTCTTCATGCATGGCTTCCAACCAATCCGGATCTTCAAGTGCTTCAAACACCTTCTTTGGTTCAATCATAGAGATATGAGCTTGATGTTCACTAAAGCTTGCCAATTGACTTCTTGTGGAAACCTTGCGAGATACATCACCAATGATGGCTTCAAGCTTGTGACACTTGATTTCCAAATTTCTCTTGACTCTTTCTTGACGACGGGTTTCGATATCCCCATTGTTGCGTGGGATTTCGGATTGATCACCTAGATCATTTGAGTCCCCGTCTTGACCGTCTTGATGAGCATTGCCATCTTGTTGCACATTTTCAATGATGGGAGAAGATGGATGCTCTTGCTCTTGATCTTGACTAGGGTTGAGAATAAGAGTTCTTGAATCTTGAGAGACCTCTTGGTCAACTTGAGGAGGAGCTTGATCTTGTTCTTGGATAGGTGTCTCATTTGCTTCCATAGAGGGTGCCACTTCAACTTGTGATGATGGAATCTCCACTTGAGTGGAGCTTGTACTTCCTTGAGGAGGCTCATGATGAATCTCGATGGGGCGATGAAATCCAACACCCATTCTTTGTATTGCATCTTGAGGTTCCTCGTTATCTACATCACAAACATGAAATTGCGCCACTTGGGAGCCGTCATTCTCATCAAACCTCACACTACAAGATTCTACAACTCTCCCTAAGGATTTGTCATAGACTCTATAAGTGTGAGAGTTCGCACCATACCCAACAAGAACACCTTCTAAGGCTTTAACTTCAAACTTAGAAAGATGTACACCTTTGATTTTGTAGAAACACTTACAACCAAAGACTCGATAGTAGGAGATGTTGGGCTTCTTGCCGGTAAGCATTTCATATGGAGTTTCCTTCTTCCCTTTGCAAAAGAATAACCGGTTGGAGGAGTGACACGCCGTGGAGATAGCTTTGGCCCACAAGAAGAGTGGAGACTTAAACTCCACCAACATGGACCTAGACATATCCATAAGAGTCCGGTTCTTCCTCTCGGCTACACCGTTTTGTTGAGGAGTATATGCGGCGGAGTATTGATGTCGAATTCCCTCGTCGCTAAGAAACTCATTTAGGGTGTAGTTCTTGAACTCGGAGCCATTGTCACTTCTAATGGCCAATATGGGAAGATTGTGTTGACGTTGAACTTCATTGGAGAAATCGATGATGGTTTGTTGAGTTTCATCCTTCGTCTTGAAGAAGAAAACCCAAGTGAATCTTGAATAGTCATCGACAATCACCAAACAATATTTCTTCCCACCAAGGCTAGGTTGAGGTACGGCACCAAAAAGATCAACATGAAGAAGTTCCAATACCCTTGATGATGAGATGATGGTCTTGCTTGGGTGGGGAGAATCATGCATCTTTCCTTCAACACAAGCCCTACAAAGACGATCTCTAGAAAAAGAAACATTCTCATTTAGTCCAAGAATGTGGCCACCCTTGTGGAGACTTTGCAAAGTTCTCATATTAACATGGGACAAGCGGCGATGCCACAACCACCCCACGTCGGCCTTTCCGAATAGGCATATTGCTTGAGTGTTGGTTGACCCCGAAAAGTCTACCACAAACAACTCATTTTCAACATGCCCAACGAACATGACCTTTAGAGTCTTGCTCCTCAAGAGTACCACCATATCAAGAGTAAAATGGACATCAAAGTTCATCTTATTAAGAGCACGAACGGACATAAGATTGTAACCTAGAGACTCAACAAGCATGACATTTACAAGGGTGATATCCCTTGCAACTACCACCTTGCCAAGACTCTATACCTCGGCTTTGGACTTGTCACCATAAGAGACGGTTGAGTGATTTAAATTTGGTCTCAACTCCGTCATGATCTCCTTGCTTCCGGTCATATGACTAGTGCATCCACTATCAACCACCCATTTAGATCCACCGGAAGCATAGTCCTACAAGAAATCATTTCTTGCATTTAGGTACCCATTTCTCAATGGGTCCCTTTTGGTTAGCAACAAGGGTCTTAGGAACCCAAATAGAATAGTCAATGTAACCATCATAAGGACCAACATATTTTGCATAAACATCACCATAATAATCAACATAAAGAATGTAGTTGGGATTGTTATGCCCCGCAAAGTCACTACGAGTGGTCTTGCCCCTAGTGGCATTACCACTCGCAATGTTAGTCTTAGCTTGTGCGGGCTTGGTCTTGTTCTCCTTGGTGTTGCTCACCTTCTTATTTGCCTCGGCCACATACCCAAGACCTTCCTTTCCTTTGTGTGGTTTTAACTCAAACAAATAAGCAAAACCCTTATCGTTACCTTTAGGAATAGAGGTCTTAGCATGATCCACCTTTAACCTAGCATTTTCTTCAATGACATTTTCATGAACACGAGGAAGAATGGTTATGCTAGTTGAGCAAGTTTTAGAGAGTTGAGTTTGGAGTTGCTCATGTGACTTAACAAGGATGGAGTGGGTCGTTTTCAAGACCTTGTGAGCTTTATCAAGCTTCTCCATATCCTCAAGAAGTATAGTATTTGCAACCCCAAGTTCAACTTTCTCCTTTTTAATCACTTTATATTTGGCAAAAACATGATCTCTATCCTTAATGATTTTACTAATGATTTCATCATTTTTAGCATCAAGAGATTCAAGTCTTTCCTGTAGAGTGGTTCTATATTCACTTTCTTCATCAAGAGAGCTATTTAAGGATGCTATGGAAGCATTCAAGGAAGCAATGGTGAGAGAATCCTCTCTCTCAATCTTACTCTTCTCTTGAAGAAGTTCTTCGGCCGCACATAGTTGTCTCATGAGAGACTCAACATGTTCCTTGGCCTCACCTTGCAAGTTAGTCACAAAAGTATCGAAGGCAACTAGTTCCTTCTTAATCTCAAGACTAGATTGATCATGCATAGTCTTAGGAGAAGGGGATGATACCTAGGTGACATGAGCCATGAGGCAACGAGCGGTGTTGATGGAGAGGTTCTCATTGGGGGATTCAAAGAGAGATGATGATGAAGTGGAGACAATAGCCAATGCGGCTACCTCTTTGTTAGGTGCATCTTCATCTTCGGAATCACTTGTGGCATATTCCTCTTGTGCCACCAACACAATTCTCGGTGCCTTCTTGAAGAAGGGCTTTCTTGGTCTTGCGGGCTTCTTTTGAATCAACTTGGAGTGATCCTTTGGGATAAGCTTCCCACCATTTTGCTCACGGTTCTCATAAGGGCACTCTCTTATGTAGTGGTTCTTGTCATGACAATTGTAGCATGTCTTTGTCCTTGAGGCAAGCTCTTTCTTGCCACTTGAGTTGTTATCTCGATCAACACGAGCTTTAGCACTAGCCGGGTCATTCCAAAACACTCTTGTGGCAAGTGCAATGTGACCATTTAGGGCTTGCTCAAGATCATGTGGAGCAATGTTGCCAGGACAAGCTTCAACTTCATCATTGGCATCTAGGCAAGTCACCTTGGCCTTCAAGGCAAGAGAGGGACCTTGTCTCATTCCCATGGCCCTAGCACGGTTAGCTTCGGCATTCTTGGTGGCAACCTTGGAGGCTTGGACTTCTTGCATAACTTCATGGGAAGGCAATTGAAGGTAGTTGTATCTTCCTTGAATAGACTTCAACTCCATTGGCTCCGAGGGCAAGAGAGCATTCTCATACTTCCTCTTGACCCAAGCATCATCAGCATATGTTGCTCCCACATCATAAAAGGCTTTGGCAAGAGTCTTGAGTCTACCATACATCTCTTCATGGGTCTCGTTGTCAAGCATGTAGAAACCTTCGGCGGCATTGCTCAAAGATTCATATCTATTTCTCTTCATGCTTTCATTTCCAAGGAAGGCACGCTCAAGACAATCCCAAGCTTCTTTGGAGGTGGTGGCATGTAGAACATGATGCTTGTCGTTGTCGCTCAAGGAGAGTTCAATCATATGGAGAGCGGAAGCGTTTAGTTGCTTTTCGGCGAACTCTCTCTTGGTCATGTTGCTTGGATCCTCCACTATGTATCCTTCTTCAATAATCCTCCAAAGCTCGATGGAGGCACTGTTGACATGAGATTTCATTGAGCGTTGCCAACTAGCAAAAGCTAATGCATTAAGCTTAGGTGGGGGACCTAAAGGATTTATGCGGGTAGTGATAATTGGATCTGGAGAGTACCATCCCCGAACGGCATGATACTCTTCCTTTTCCTCATGCGAGTTGGGAGATGACTTAGGCTTATCATTTGCTTTCACCTCCTTCTCTTTTTGCTCTTTATCCTCCTTGGGTCCACCCTCATCGGAGTTAGAAGCTTTTTCAAGCGGGATGATATCCGAGGGCTTGTTGTTAATGAGTTTATTGAGCAAGTCACGAAACTCATTAAACCTAGCATCCATGGAAGATGTCAAAGTTGTTTCCAAAGCTTTGATATCGGCCATGGATGCCGCGGTGGCTTGGTCCTTTTTAAGGGACTCATTAGCCTCGGCAAGCCTTGCGGTTTCATCCTCACTTTGTGTCATACTTCTCTTAGGCGGTTAAACCCGAAAAGAGAGCCTTAGCTCTGATACCAATTGAAAGGATCGGTATGACACCTAGAGGGGGGGTGAATAGGTGCTAATTCAAATTTTAGTTCTTTTTCAAATTAGGCTTGACACAAAAGGTAAATTCACTAGATATGCAACTAAGGTGAATTTCCTATATGACAAGCTAGCAACTAAGCAAGATATAATAAGGCAATAAAAGGATAGAAGTAACCGAAGTGAAGACACGAGACGACAAGGATGTATTCCCGAGTTCCTCCCTTAAATGGGAGTACGTCTCATTGGAGAGGTGTGAACCAACACAATGGTTCAACGGCCACAAAGGCCTCACCCTAATCTCCGGTGAACCGCACCACAAAGGTTTGGTCCACTTCCACTATCGGAATCCTTCGAGGCGGAATCCGGAGCCTTTACAACAGCGATTCGGGGCACGACCCACAAAGGGCTTGGGGGCTCCCGAACAACTACAATCTGTCACAAAGACAATAGGTAAGTACAACAATGGGCTAGGTTTCCTAGTGGAAGCCCTAGCAAGTGTTCCCTCAAATGAATGAGGGGGAAATGAAGAACGGCTCGGTGAAGATGTAGATCGGGGCCTTCTCCTTCAATCCTCCAAAGATCAACGAGTTTGGATGGGGGGATTGGGAGATCTTGGGATTCTTGGCTTGCAACAATGGAGCTCCTCCTTTTCTAGGTCAAGCACTTTTCTGGAGGAAGGAGGAGGGGTATTTATACCCCTCCAAAGATGTAGCCGTTGCAGCCAAACCCCAGGCCGGAAACTCCGGCCCTAGTGGCCGGAAACTCCGGCCAGGGGCGGAAACTCCGGCCTAAGGAGGCCGGAAACTCCGGGGGCCACCAGGGGCTGAGCACCAGATCTTCAATCTGAACTTGGACATCTTCGAGGTACACGAGGCCGGAAAGTTTGGCCTGGGGCGGAAACTCCGGTCCACGGGACCGGAAACTCCGCCCCCCACCAGAGGCTGAGCACAACTTCGGCAACCGAGCATCGGAGAAGATTCCGGTCCTCAGGGACCGTAAACTTCAGGCAGGGGCGGAAACTCCGGCCCCAAGGGCCGGAAACTCCGGTCCCCACCAGGGGCTGAGCACACTTTCAGTGTTGTCTCTTTTTCTCCTTTTTGGTGCTGATGCATCTGAAGAGTTCCTAGATTATCCTGCATTACTTAACACCAACTTAATACATCCACATGTTGTTAACTAACACACAAAACACAGAGATCATAGAAATGTTCTTTCAATAAGTACTAGCCAGCATGTGTTCTCTCCACAACACGGTGTTGATGTATAATTCTGGCTAGCATGATTTCTCTCCACCCGACGGTGTTGATGAGTTATGGCTAGCATGATTTCTCTCCACTACAAGGTGGTAGCGTGAATCTCATTTTCCGTATACAAAAAAGCATGGTCATCGGCTAGCGGTCTAGTTGCGTGAAAGACGTGTGTAAGAATTTGTTCTCTCGTTACGACGTTGATAGCAAGCTCCGTCGAATGTCTGTTAACTATGAGGTTGCAATGTCTCCGGGGAAGTTCACTCAGTATCGCGTATGGATGGTTGGATGCTGGTGCGCAGCTATCACCATGGGCATCCCACTATTTCCCTGTGA
Source organism: Poa annua (assembly GCA_026929855.1). Classification (NCBI taxonomy): domain Eukaryota; kingdom Viridiplantae; phylum Streptophyta; class Magnoliopsida; order Poales; family Poaceae; genus Poa; species Poa annua. The sequence continues at coordinate 74,457,930 of CM049430.1, read as the reverse complement.
GGAAATATTAGTAGAACTGTAATCATTAGCACGTTGTGCATTGGAAACCGCGGCATTCAAACAATAATACTCCAAGGCAGATCATTAGAGTTTAAAGCATTGCCTAACCTTATTCCAATATAACTATTTCTGCATAAGCATGGAAGCAGTTAATTGATAATTGGTGGTCTTCTAAAGCATGAAAGAATAACCTGAAGAAGAGCATTGATGGGAAGATCAGTACACGTACACATCAACAATTCAGTTAGGGTGTGTTCGTTTTTGGGATGGAATGGAATGGTTCCATTCCATCCCATCCCATTCCATTCGAGTGTTCGGTTGATTTCTAAAGCATGTAATGGAACGGAATCTAATTAGGTTAAGCACCCAATTAATTAGACCCTAATTTCATTTAATTATTTAATAAACCTAATTAAAACGGCGCCTTTTTTCATCTCAGGCCAGCAGCTCGCCACCAACCACCCATCGGAAAACAACAAATCGACTGCTGGAGGAGATCGAGCAAGCTAACTCTGACCGGCCATGGAGATCGAGCAAGCCGCGCAGAGGAACGGCCGAATCGGCCGGACGGGTGCGTTCCGCACCTACACCGAATATTCCCCTCCGAGGAATCCATCCCAGAAACGAACGCAGGAATCGTCCTAAGGAACGAGTTGATTCCATTCCGTTCCATGTGATTCTGAAAACGAACACACCCTTACAGATTCCACCTAACTCTGTATCTAGAGAAAACAAATGATATTATGTTTAGAATATCCAAGATTCAAAACATAGGACAGAGAATTAATCCTCTGATGGTACTTACCACATCATATTCACACTGCATCTACAACAGAAAATGTAAGAATCAATCTGCTGAGACTTTTATTGCATAACCAAATCGGCATTTTCTCTACCTGTAGCTATGGAAACATAGACTAAAAAATCTTCAAAATATGTAAGGGGTGATGAATTCCTAGAAAATTTCTAGTTCAATGCGATTCCTGCAAAACTGAAACACACACTGAAGAGTGACATTGAGAGAGGGATGCTTGAATATGCATTTGACCCAGTAGAACGAAAACAATGGTATACTCCAGCCCATGCGATTTATTTCAGTTTGTGGTATAGGAAACGAATTCCTGCCTGCAAAGAAATAGATCCAAGTAGGTAAGAATCTAGCTATACCGATCAATAAAAAAAAACCTTAATATGTGCCCAGCCATCGCCAGAATGTATGAGGGGGCCTGCCCATGTATTATTATTATCTTTCACCGTGTATCTACTAAAATAGAGCAGCAAGCTTAAGCGTTCGGATGTGCCAATAAGAAAATAAGTATGGATGGTGTACGTCCTACGAAATAGTAAAATCACTTGCTTGTAAATGCTCAGAATCTGAATATCTCATACATATGCTAAAAAAAGAATATCTCATACATGACAAAGTTAAACGGGAAAAGAGCATGTACCTGTGGACGGATCAGATAGCGATGAACACATCGTCAGGTTAATGATATCTCATGCGCAATACTGATCGGAGGGGCAAGTGTGCAAATCTGGTGAGCAGGCCGGCCAAGATTTCACCATAATGTTGTCCACAACCGCCTGTGTTGAGGACCTCATTCCGTCTGAGTTCTAGTTGAAGCAGATCTAAACGGCATTTCCACATCTAAATGGTGAGGAGCTGCATGCCTACCATGGAGGGCATTCGGTTCAGTTTGAAGGGTGCCTGGTTCCTTGCGGGAGAGCTTCGAACGACTGTTCGTCTGTAGATGAAGCGGAGGGAATCAATTCATGGAGAAGGTAGACTGTAGCAAGACATGTTGAACGATTGTTCCGTCTGTTCACTGAGATGAGGGCCGGTGTGGAATGGCAATGGACGGCCGATGGCAGCTTGGATCACGTGATCATAATGCAGTTTATGATGGGCATTTCTTCTGAGGCGATTGGAATTGGAACCGGTCGGTAAGTTTCATAAACTGGAAAGGCATTACCGCAGGACCTGAGAAGTCGCACTTTGATTGCATGCATAGATGATGTGGGCATGAGTTGGCTGTTTTGGTGGACCTGGTGAGGTGTCATAGCTGCATGTTGAGAGAAATCATGTAGTGGACTTCTCCTATTTAGATATATAAGATAACTAAAACCCACTACAAATAATTCTCTTAACATGTAGCTATGCCACCTCATCAACTCGCCACATCACCCACCTCACGTCCACGTCATCTGTGTATGCAGACCAAGCTGCGGCCTTGCCTTCCCGGCTTCCATACCCCTAACATGTAACACTTTCTTTTTTATTTGGTGGGGGAAATGTTAGCAAGCAAGCCGCCCCATTAAAAACCTTCCAACCCTCTTGTAAATAATTATTTGATGAGGAAATGTTTGCAAATCAAGCTAATCGCCTTTCTCTTCCAATGGAATTTCTAAAAGAAACTGAAAGACGATAAACATAGCAAGAACTTAGAAAGACAGCAATAAGCCAACAGAACGTTCTAGTCACCCCTGTCAACCAAATGCAAATTCTTTATATTGTTTGCTGAACGACCTGGTAACACCCATAGAGTAACAGTTTGAATATAGCATGTGTAGACACATGGGTAATTCATTAGCTATCAACAGTCAACATTGAATCCAACTGATCGAAGTTTAATTGAACAAATCAAGACAACTAAGTTTTAGCCGGACTGAAAGGACTTGAAATTATTTTTGAATTATGAACGTTCCAGAAGACCGAAGGAGACACGAATTGGGTACCGAGGCGCTGACACCTGGTGCTCGGGCGGCCAGAAGTGGGGCCGCGCGAGCACGTGGTGACATGCCCTCGGGCCTCCGCCGATCTCGCCCTTTCGCCTATAAGTACACTAAAAAAAACTAAAAATCGCACGGTGTTCATTATTTTCTGCACGGGTCCCGAGCCGCCGCCGTCATCAACATCAATTCGATAGAGATCAGAACTTCTCCCCGACACCCTGCCGGGAGGGGGAATCGTCCCCAGAGGCCTCTATGTCGCCATGACCGTCTCCGGACTGTTGTGTGAGTAGTCTACACTTGGATTACGGGTCCATAACAGTAGCTAGATGGTTGTCTTCTCCTCTTATGCTATCATATTTGATTTTGTGAACTGCCTATCATGATCAAAATCACCGTCAGGGGCGGACGCACGTTATAGGGTGTGGGGACATTGGCCCCACTCGATTTGGCATGTACCTATACATATCGTATAGGATTAAGCAGATAGCCCCCGGTTAATCGAGTAGTTACGCCCCAGTCAGCCAAGTCCGGCCCGATGTTCTCTGTCAAAACCCAGGAAGAAAAGCTTGTATCGCACGTTCCGATTTAAGGCACAGCCAAGTGATGGGTACGATTAGGAAAAGGATTTCTTTCGTAAAAGGCAAATACCAAGCGTAACAGTGCACCACGTGGTGACCTCACAGACATCCTAGTAGGGAAAACAAATTTGGCTTTCACACATGGGTCCTTGCGCGATGCATGCGGAAAGAGGCCGCGGTCGTACGCGGAGCTGCTACTTTTTTAGCTGACCTGTACGCGAAGCCCCGCTGCTGCGTGCGGCCGCCCGTATAGAAATCGCACGCGATGTATAAATCTGCTACTCCACAATCTAACAAGTACAAGTAATATGGGAATATAAAACATTGTCCAATTGTCCAGTATAGTTTACATTAAACTGACTAGATGTACAGAACACATAGAGCATGTTGTACAAGCTACACAAACAGAAAAACAGAAAGTACAAACTACTCAGACTCAGTACTTATACGAGGATGTACAACTACATAGACACAAGTTGTACAAATACATAAACACATGTTGTACAAACATAAGTTGTACAACTATATGGACACATGTTGTACAACTATATAAACACAGTATGTACAAACAAATATTGTACAACTACACAAAAACAGCTTGTACAAACTATATATAGCCGGTTGTAAAAAAACAAATTCGTTGAAACCTATCAATATGAGATATGGTTTTAAAGATCTCGACGCAAGAACTCAAAAATAAAAACGGTTCGTAATTTAAATAAATGGTTCTTGAGATATTTATTTTTTAAAGTTTTGATTTTGAAAATAAAAGAGGAAAAACTGCCCTCCCACCTCCCGTGTATGTTTTTCTCTCCTGCTCCTCACTTTCAATATGTTGTGACACTTGGCACACATGCATGCAACTATTTGTACCACACGAAGGAAAAGACGACACTTGTCATCAAGAGATTGTCCATTGGTTTCCTTCTCAAAGGGAAGCATTTTTGTAGTGATTTCCCCAAGCGATAAATTCGACGCCTCGACGGTTCGTCTCTGACCTGAAGAACAGAGCAAGCGAATCGCAGCAACTCGCCATGATTCCAGTCTGCCTTGGCGCCATCCACCAGATAGCCACCGGACTCAGAGTGCCCTGCCGGCCGGCGGCCATCTCAACGTTCATATAATGCAGGTAATACCATCTCATCTCAAGTCTGAGCTGGTAAACATTAGGCAACTAGAGCCATTCCCTGATTAGGACTTTCCATTTTGTGATATGGTCTTTTCTATCTAATTCTCTTGATCTTTTCCGTCTTAAGATCAAAACAGATTTTTACTGGTACGGTGGTCTAATTTTTTTGATGTAGAAGTAATTTGACATACTAGTATACTGTCCAATTTTTAGGATTTGGAAATTTTCTATGCGGTGCAATCACGACCTGAACGTGATCCGGCTAGCCTGACTAATGTACTACTAGTACATTCGCTTTTATTTTCCTGATTGTGCCTCAATGAGTGTCTCTCAAAAAAATTGAGAAAGCATATGAACTTACTAGGCAACTTGGCGCGGCGCCGCGCCCGTGTCGTTATACGGAATGTTATAATATGTTCATAATAATTAAGTGTGTAATTAATTGTTGTATATGAAATAGAAGAAATAACTTTCAAGTTGTTAAAAGAAGCAAGAGGCTAAAAAGGAATGAGACTGATCCAAAAAATTATGATCCCTCTTGTACATTAGTAAAGTTCTGTAATTAATCTTACAGTTGCAATAAACATTCAGGCATTGCTGAAGGGCAATTTGTGTGGAACTAAAAGACAACCAATTACATGATGAGCATTGCGAAGAGTCTACATTTGGCTGTATCTGCACCACATGTGGTAATAAAATTGAGGAATGTAGGATTCCTAATAATACTGGGGAATAAAGGATCAATAGAACTGATTAACAAACAGTGAATAATTATGTATAACACGAACATGACGAAGTTGGGCTTGCCTTTCTTGGGGATGAAGACCGCCTTGCCATGATCCAGCATGTTGCAGATTTAAAAAGAACGGACACGGGGACAAAAAGATGGGGATACGCACGGGCCAGCTTGACTGAAACATGATTGAATATATTATTCAAGAATGTTGGCACTTCAAGACATACTTAAAGTACGTAGAAAATAATATAATCCCTTCCTAAAACTAAGCTCCCTGGATATAGAGAGCAATGGAGCATCCCACGTGTCGGAACGCATTTGGTTGTGCGTCCTGCCGTCTGGTCCCACTTGTCGGTGTCAGGTTTATAGAGAAGTCTGTTTGTGCGGACACGACTGAGGTCGGTTCGCCGATGTTTTCTCAGTATATTGGGGCTTTACGCCGTCTCCTCGGTCTCCTCCGCGCCGCCACGAGCGCCTATACCTAGCACACCGTGGCCGCCGGAAGCGGCGTCCGCCTCCTACCTCGCGCCACCTGAAACGACCTCTACCTCCTTCTGGCCGCCGCCGCTTGTGACCTCCGCGTCTCGCCACAAGCCGCCGGGACGTCCACCTCCACTCGCAATCTCTGCTCGCCGCCGCCAAAAAGCTCCCGCACTCATCCAGTCGTCCCCGCACGAAAGTTCACCAGACGGGCACTGGAAGTCAACTGCGCGCCTCCTCTTGACTCGTGCTTGGCCGGCGGTGACCGCCATGGCTCGCGCTTTGCCGGAGCCGTCATTCCCCTCTCTGCTCGTGCTCAATCGAGCTCGCCACCACGGCGCCCCGATACGGCATCGATTCTGCCTGTGCCTGGTTCTGGAGGAGCACCGGAGAAGGATAAATCTCTCACCTCGATTTGCTTGGCCACCGGTCGTTCCCATGAGAGTGAGCCGAAGCAGAGCCACAGATCAAGGACTTCCTACTGACGGCGCGCCGGAAAGACGCGCGGTCTGTGCGGATCAAGAGGACCAATGACGTCGTCAAGTTCAAGGTGCGCTGCTCCTTTACACCCTCTACGTCTTCAACGCCGACAAGGCCAACAAACTCAAGCAGTCCCTGCCAGTCTGCCACCAGGTTCATGTTATCCTGATCATAGGTCAATACTCAGTACTCTCAAACAGTGGTCAGGAAATCCCCATGAGATGTACTCTACTCGTTATAAGTTACTGGTTTGAGCAGGCTGTTTGCTTCAGCAATTAGGATATTTTTTTTTTCTTCACTGAAGACAATAAGGGCGGTTGTGATTTCGGAAGAGGGATGGAGAGGTTTGTTTTGACAATCATGTAGATTCTAGAGTCAACACTGAAACCCACAATTGTTATTCTAATTTGGGAACATATTAAATATGTAAGCATGTCATGTGTAAACAACATAATCTTAAATCTAGACTTGCCACCTTGATTGTACTATTTCACAAGATAGGAATTGTGTGTTATGTAAAATACATGATTGTGTCATATTACTTAGCTACCTGTGCTTACTTTCCTAACCTTGACAAGTTTATTTTGTGCAATTATGTGTTTTGTATAAATAAGTTTTTGATTCCTATACTCCTGGACACGGCTTAATTCTTTCTTAGTTATAACGAAACGGGTGCAGGAACGCGCGCCTTAACCTTCTATGGATTGTCAGAGTTGATTGTAGTTCAGCAGAGATGTGGGTTTCACATGTAAGTAGCCTTAAAGTCACCTGGTCTCTTAATTTAGATAGTTCAAATTTATCAACTTTACCACATTTAAAACAAAATGGAAATAACCATAGAAGGGCGACGAGTCATATGTCTTTTGTATATGAACCCTAAGAATTATTACCAGTTCTTCCTATGCATTTTTGGGTGTTCTTATGTGTGGGGTAATGTGATTCCATTGTTTTCTGTTGTATAGTATTTTGTTTTAAATTTAATACCCGCCTGCGATTTTTGGTTTCGACATTTGAGTTCATGCCTCAAAATTGGTTAGGAGGATTTGGCAAACTTTGTCATGTCGGCGCTAACACAGATTTATGTTTCCTGTGGAAAGTGTCGCAGTACCATAAATCCTAAATTAAAGTTTAGCTTTTTATTACTCATCTGGTATGTAAAATGTGCAGACGAAAAACTTTTTAGTATATGCAGTATGCACAAAACAAATCTGCTGACATTCTACTTGCGTAGTACTTTAATGGGATGCCACGAAAATTTATATTTCTACTTAGTTTTTTTGGTGGCTCAAATTATAACCTTTTTCTAACTCATGGACCGAAGTAGGTTTAGGCATGCATATTCATTTGTTAGTTAGCTAATGCCTCATGGGAAATGCTGCTTACTTCATGATAATTAGTACACATATCGACTGGACCAGATTTTCTTATATTGGACAGGATAATGCATGCCAGTGCTTCTTTTCAGTTACATTTACTATATACTTTTTGACCTGAAACTAATATTAAATATTTGTTCTGAACTTGAGGATATATTTTTGGAAGGTGTTAGATGGTAGTATAACATCAGATTCGGTGATATGAAAGGGACATGAATGTTATGTTTTGCATTTTCAGATCTTATACCAACCCACCATATGGATACTTTTTTTAATCACCAACTAAATCTGTAATCTTCCAAAACTCCAAATATCAACACCAAATTGATTGGCAGAATTTGTTTTATACCACAAGCTCCAGTGTGTAGTCAAAAGAGAAAAATATGATGTTACTTCTAAGGGTTAATAGTACCATCAATGATCTGGAGTTTTATTACAATTTGCATACTGTGCAAGTATAAAGTATTTGGATATTTGTTGTCTAGGATGAGCACTTTCTTGTTTCACTTCTCTAGTTCCTTGATCCATAAAGAACCGACCTAGCATACATAACCGACGACTTAGCGTCTAATGTTTTTGTTATGGTCGGTTTGACCTATACCCGCAAGAAGCCCACTAGTGGCTAGATATGGGCTTAGCCCAAGTAAATTAGGGGCTTAGCCCAAGTAAATTAGGGTTTGAGGAGGCCGTCCTCCTATATAAACACATGTACCCCTTTGAGATTAATCAGACAAATATTCAGTATCATACTGTCTCGTCTCCTGAAGGGAGACGGGAGACCTAACAGCCCACCAGCCTCCAAACCCTAGCCGCACCGCGCCTCCTCCCTCCTCCTCTCGACGGCGGCCAGCTGCCGGCGCCCACGCCTCCAACCGCTCCGCCCTCACTTCCATCCCTATAACCTCCGCCTTAGACCCGGTAGAACCCTAGCCTCTACCACTTTGGTATCAGATTGCCTAGGTCTCATGGGTTCCAACGGCCCCAACATCGACACCACCTCCGCCGCCGACACCACCGCCATGCTCGGCGCATCCGCGCCGCTGGAAACCGCCGCCGTCACCAGCGCACAGGGAGCCGCCGCCGCCGCCATCCAGGCCGCCGCCGCCGCCACTGCCGCGGTCCTCGCCCTCCTGCCCTCGGCGCTGACGGACATCGCCGACAACCTCCGCGCCCTCCGCCTCGACTTCGCCGAGATGAGAGCGGGCCAGCACCCGCCCCCGCCGATCGGGCCGCCCGCGCCCGCCGATCAGCCACCGGCGGAAGTCGTCGCCAGCAAGGGGCGCTCCACCGCCCAATGGCCAGCATCGCCCTCGCCGCTCCCTGCCTGGCTCGATGGCCCGCCCATCTACACCGAGGCGGCAGCACAGCCGACGGTCCAGAAGGTCGCTCCCACCTTCGGCGGCCCAGGGGGTTTCGCGACCCCCTTCTCAGCCAGCGCATCCTTCACCCCCGGCCGCCAGGAGGGCGCCTACGGGGTCACGCCGCTGGCGCAGCAGCCCCCTCGCTTCACCAAGCTGGAGTTCGCCACCTACGACGGCGCCACCGACCCCTGAACTGGCTATACCAGTGCGAGCAGTTCTTTCGGGAGCAGCGGACGCTCAGCGCCGACCGCACGTGGATCGCCTCCTATCACCTCCGAGGCGCCGCACAGACATGGTACTACGCCCTCGAGCAGGACGAAGGCGGGATGCCCGCATGGGAGCGTTTCCACGCATTGTGTCTGCAGCGGTTTGGGCAGACCCTCCGCGGCAGCCGCCTCGCCGAGCTGGGACGCATCGCCTTCACCACCACGGTCCAGGACTTCGCCGAGCGTTTCCAGGCACTCGCATGCCATGCCCCGGGCGTCTCCGCACGACAGCGCACCGATCTCTTCGTCGGCGGCCTCCCCGACCACATCCACGTCGACGTCGAGATGCGCGAGCCAACCGACCTCCAGACGGCCATGTACTATGCGCGCGCGTACGAGCAGCGCGCCATCGCCATGCAGCAGGTTCAGGCGCAACAGAGCAGCGCCAGGCCCTTCTCCCGGCCCGCTCCGGCGCCTACGGTGCCGCCTCGCCCGGCGCCCGCTGCCGCGCCCGCGGGTTCCGCCGCTCCGACCGGCCCCGTCGCTCCGACCCGCCATTACAAGCGGTTGACACATGCTGAGCAGCTCGGCAGGCGCCGCAAGGGGCTGTGCTTCAACTGTGACGAACAGTATGCGCCGGGCCACACCTGCGCTCGCCTCTTCTACCTGGAGACGGTCGTCGACGCCGACGTGGAGGACCTCACCGCCGAGCTCGCAGCCGCCACCATCACGGACGCCGGTGTCATGACCTATGGCCCGGTCGACGCCAAGGCCTTCGTCGTCTCTCTTCATGCTATGGTGGGCATCAAGACGGCGAAGACGATGATGCTGCCGGTGACGATCAACGGGGAGCGGCTCACTGCGCTGGTGGACACGGGCTCGACGCACAACTTCATGTCCAACACCGCCATGCGCCGCCTCGCCATACAGCCGGCGGGCTCGGAGACATACAACGTCACCGTCGCCAACGGGGACCGCCTTACGTGTCAGGGCGTGGCGCGCCAGGTGCCCGTGCTCGTGGGCGACGAGCCTTTCTCCATCGACTGCGTCGGCATAGACTTGGGCTGCTACGAATTCATCCTCGACCTCGACTTCTTGAGCACATTGGGCCCCATCTTGTGGGACCTCGACGTGTTGTCCCTCATCTTCTGGCGCGAGGGCGGCCGCCGGGTTCACTGGACGGGCTTGGGCAGCACGGGCGCGTCGCCGCGGCTTCACCTGATGGCCGCCGCGCTGGACGAGGCGCACCCACTCCTGGCCGACCTACTGCAGCAGCACGATGACATCTTCGCCGAGCCACAGGGCCTACCACCTTCGCGGCCCTGTGACCACCGCATCCACTTGCTGCCGAACACGGCCCCCGTTGCTGTGCGGCCGTACCGGTACCCCCAGCTGCAGAAGGACGAGCTTGAGCGCCAGGTGGCGGTCATGCTAGCGCAGGGCATCATTCGCATCTCGACGTCACCATTCTACGCCCCCGTGCTCCTGGTGCGCAAGGCCGACGGCACGTGGCGTTTCTGCATCGACTTCCGCGCCCTCAACACCGTCACGTCCAAGGACAAGTTCCCCATCCCCGTCGTGGAGGAGCTCCTGGACGAGTTGCATGGCGCACGTTTCTTCACCAAGCTCGACTTGCGCTCAGGCTATCATCAGGTGCGCATGCACCCAGACGACATCGCCAAGACGGCGTTCCGCACTCACCATGGCCACTACGAGTTCTTGGTGATGCCTTTCGGCCTCTCCAACGCGCCGGCGACCTTCCAGGCCCTGATGAATGATGTGCTCAGCCCCTACTTACGCCGCTTTGTGCTTGTTTTCTTTGATGATATTTTGATCTACAGCGCATCCTGGGCGGAGCACTTGCAGCACGTGGCCATCATCTTCAACGATCTTCGAGCGCATCGACTTCATCTCAAGCGCTCGAAGTGCTCGTTTGGCACGACCTCCGTCGCATACTTGGGCCACGTCATCTCCGCCGACGGAGTCGCCATGGACGCGGACAAGGTCGCCGCCGTCGCCGCGCGGCCGACGCCCCAGTCCGCGCGCGCTCTCCGCGGATTTTTGGGCCTCGCGGGATACTACCGGCGCTACATCCAGGACTTCGGCATCATCGCCGCGCCCCTCACACGTCTTCTTCGCCGCAACGCCTTCTCTTGGGACGAGGAGGCGACCACGGCCTTCGCTGCCCTGCAGCGGGCACTCACGACGGGTCCTGTTCTACAGATGCCAGACTTCGCCGAGCCCTTCGTGGTGGACTGTGACGCCTCCGGCATCGGGTTCGGTGCCGTTCTTCACCAGGGCGAGGGGCCCCTCACGTTCTTCAGTCGCCCTTTCGCCGCGCGCCACCACAAGCTCGCCGCTTATGAGCGCGAGCTGATCGGACTTGTCCAGGCGGTGCGTCACTGGCGGGCGTACCTCTGGGGCCGGACGTTCCGTGTGCGCACGGACCACTACAGCCTGAAGTTCTTGCTGGACCAGCGCCTCTCCACCCTGCCGCAGCATCAGTGGATCAGCAAGCTCTTCGGCTTCGACTTCACCGTCGAGTACCACCCCGGCCGCCTCAACACCGTCGCCGACGCCTTGTCCCGCCGCGACGCCATCGACACCGGGGACGCGCCCGCAGACGGCGCGGTCCTTTGCATCCACTCCGGGCCCTCCTTCGCCTTCATTGACGACGTGCGCCGCGCCACCGCCGAGGCCGCGGATGCGCAGCAGCTGCGCCAACACCTGGGCGACGGCGAGCTGGCCGCGCCGTGGCGCTTCGACGCGGGCCTCCTTCTGCATGGGCGCCGCATCTTCGTGCCGGACCATGGCGAGCTGCGCCACCAGGCCTTGTCCTTGGCGCATTCTGCAGGGCACGAGGGCGTCCAGAAGACCCTGCACCGTGTCCGCGTTGATTTCTATATTCCAGGAGATGGCGCCCTGGTTCGAGACTGGGTGCGGGCATGTGCCACGTGCCAGCGGAACAAGACGGAGACACTTCGCCCGGCAGGTTTGCTGCAGCCGCTGGACGTGCCGACCCAGGTGTGGGCGGACATCTCCATGGACTTCATCGAGGGACTACCGAAGGTTGGCGGCAAGTCCGTCCTCCTCACGGTGGTCGACCGCTTCTCCAAGTATGCGCACTTCATCGCCCTCGGCCATCCCTATACGGCGGCGTCCGTAGCACGCGCCTTCTTCGACGGCATCGTTCGCCTCCACGGGTTCCCGTCCTCCATCGTCAGTGACCGTGATCCGGTGTTCACGGGCCACGTCTGGAGGGACCTTTTTGGGATGGCGGGCGTCAAACTCCGCATGAGCACGGCGTTTCATCCTCAGACGGACGGGCAGTCCGAGGTCGTCAACAAGATCATCGCCATGTACCTGCGCTGCATCACCGGAGATCGTCCACGAGCTTGGGTGGACTGGCTGGCGTGGGCCGAGTACTGCTACAACACGTCTTACCACTCCGCGTTGCACGCTCCTCCCTTTGAGGTGGTCTACGGGAGGCCTCCGCCGGCGATGCTTCCTTATGCGGCGGGCACGGCACGTACTGAGACGGCGGACGAGATGCTGCGTACCCGCGACGAGATACTGGCTGAGGCGCGCCAGCGACTTCTTCAGGCTCAGCAGCTGGCCAGGAAGTACTATGATGCACACCATCGCGAGGCGGAGTTTGCGGTGGGCGACTGGGTCTGGCTACGCCTTCTTCACCGGACGACTCAGTCCTTGGACCTGCGCTCCAGGCGCAAGTTAGGGCCTCGTTATGCCGGTCCCTTTCGTGTGTTGGAGCGCATCGGCAAGCTCGCCTACCGTCTTGAGCTGCCAGAGGGCTCGCGCCTCCATGACGTCTTCAACGTCGGCCTACTGAAGGCCTATCGTGGCGATCCTCCGACTACACCGCCGGTTCTTCCACCTACTTCGGATGGTCGTCTTGAGCCTGCCCCGGCAAGTGTGGCGCACGTGCTGAAGGCCCAGCAGCGCCGTTGGATCTGGCACGTCTTGGTGCATTGGACGGGCATGCCAGAGGACAAGGCGGCGTGGGAAAAGCTTGAAGATCTTCGCCAGCAGTTTCCAGAAGTTCAGCTCGAGGACGAGCTGTTTGAGAAGGCGGGGAGAGATGTTATGGTCGGTTTGACCTATACCGGCAAGAAGCCTACTAGTGGCTAGATATGGGCTTAGCCCAAGTAAATTAGGGGCTTAGCCCAAGTAAATTAGGATTGGAGGAGGCCGTCCTCCTATATAAACACATGTACCCCTTTGAGATTAATCAGACAAATATTCAGTATCATACTGTCTCGTCTCCTGAAGGGAGACGGGGGACCTAACAGCCCACCAGCCTCCAAACCCTAGCCGCGCCGCGCCTCCTCCCTCCTCCTCGCGACAACGGCCAGCCGCCGGCGCCCACGCCTCCAACCGCTCCGCCCTCACTTCCATCCCTACAACCTCCGCCCTAGACCCGGTAGAACCCTAGCCTCTACCAGTTTTACTGATATACTACATGTCAATAGAGTATTTTATGTTGGATTCATTTTTTTAAGGTATAATTTACACATGTAAATAACCTCATTTTATCTTTCGGTGTTACATATTTTTTTCTTTTAGATCACAGGACAACAGAGGAGGACCTAATTATCCCTGGAGCTTTAAGAAGTAATACCAAATAACAAATACAGTTGTGTTATGAAGAAAGATCCTTCTATAGCTATATGGTATGTTATTCTCTTCTGTTCCAGTTTATGTGTACAAAAGTGTATGGTTTGGAAGAGTAGTTTCAAACTGGAAAGATAGGTGATCCACTGTATATGCCATGGCCCAGTCGCCTTGGAATATAAGTTGAACATAACCGATGAGTTTTAATCCACATATCAATGGTCTGATCGTCTGAAAAAACTATGGTAACTATATTGCATGTTAAAAGAACCAGGGTGAGGTGGATGATCCAAGACAGAGTTTAATTAGTTGAGGATCTTGCCATCATGCATTAGATTCCATTTCTATATAAAAAAATGAGTCTTAGTATTTATATATGCATACCTATAATATTATATTCTTTAAGTTATTGTACGGTGGACATGGTAAAAATTTATCGACACTCAGCCTATGAGTCCATTGCATACAAGATGTTTTCCTCCAATTTTGGTCACCCATGATAATGATAAGACACATAATGTTGGTTACCAAAGATGGCACACTCGGCAGCTATAGAGCAAAACGAAAAATGCAGGTCCACCACGCTTCCCACACCATGAAGGCTGCCACACACTCACACAGGTTCCTGAAGGTAAGGTGCCTCATTTGATTTGCTTGCAGCTACGGAGCAAACAAAATACACAGGTCCACCATGTTTCTCACACCATTGTGACTGTCACACACACAAAAGGCTCCTGAAAGTAAGGTGCCTAATTTTGTTTGCTTGCCTGAAATGTATTTTTCTATGTGGTCGTGGTCGAGTTTTGTATTCAGTTGGAATGTTCAGTGACCGTGTGGACATCAGATCAGTGTATTTCATATTTCGACGCAATCTCGACAATGTCTGGGTGCTCAAACTCGAGAGTGGCCCATATTTCAACCAGTTGATTCTTTGTAATTTGCAAGTATCTGCTCCTAAATTATCAGTGTTTGTAAGTGCTGCTAATTATGGTGTTTAGTTGTCATTTCTGATTTTTTGTGCTTTCTGAAGTTTCATCAAAGATTACATGTAATTTATTTAGTAATAACATTTCTTTCCACAATATGAAGATATTGATGTGGTCGGTAGTCTGATGAAAATAACATATAGTTTGTGTGCTTGCCTAGGTTGAAGAGACTCCCGAGCCAGTGTCTCGTGTGACAGTAATACTACCGGTCAAGATCTAAGAGGTGGCTCAGATTGCAATGCGTTTCAAGAATTTGTCAAGGCTACTTGCTGTTTGGAAAATAATTGGTTATGTTGTATAATTATATTTTGGATTCATGTCATTTAAAGTTATTGCACCGAACATCGTGAGTAAGATCCGCCGACCTCCTGCTATATAAAAATGATGTCTTGTTACACAGAACAAAGACATCAGATTATGGTGGTATAGACATGCTTAACTGCCGTGCAAATTATTCCTTACAATTGTGTCACCAATGACAGGGAAGATGATAAGCTGGCTGTCAGTTATAATATAGGCCATATACGTTTGCAATATTACATTCGCAAAAGGTTGTTGGATCAGTAAGTACCCCAATCACCTAGATGTAAACTTCACTTCAGCCCACGTCACAGGTACCATCCCACCAGAAACTAAAGAAAGAAGCAATCTAACGTAAAAAGCCAAATCGGGCGCGGCAATGCGCGCCCTCTCCTTCTAGTTCTTTTCTAATGCAAAATTGTGTTCATGAAGATCTCGAGCAGTCTACCATGAGCACACAACTTTTGAAATTGCAACAATTCATAACATATGAACATAGTATCCTTAATTATAATCGATAGCAGTGCATAATGGAATCCAACTACAGTGGAAAAAGTAATAAATGATACTATAGTCTGAAAAATGCCATAAGATTACAAACTATATTAGATAGAAGGCAGCAACCACGATCCTCTTTCTGAAGCAACCTTCTTGTCCTGGTATAGAACAGTAGCATGTTATAAGCATCGATATTGCCATGATTCCAAGGTTTTTAATTGTAAATTAATATCTATGAAGTATGCACCAAACATAGTATATATATTACATGCTAAACTTTTAGCTATATAATCTATCAGGCTTAAAATCAGATCCACTACATTGTTCGGAATACAGATTATATAAAATCATTATGGAAAAAGAAAACCACGAACGGTCGATTTTCATCATTTTTTCATTGATCTTCATAGGAAAATAACAGCCTCACTTATAGGCGCAACACCGTCATATTTAGCATGGACATAACCATTTTATAGCTCTCATGGTACCAAGATATAAGATTATTAACTACAGCAACCATTTTGAGTGACCATCAATAGCCTGGAACGATGGTTACTTTGTACAACAAATCTGTAAATATCAGTGACCACCTCACATTCTTTTCTTCTGCCAAAAGGAGTTTTATTTCTAAAAGAATAAACCTCTTTATCTTCAGGATTCCGCAAGGCCACAATTAAACTAATTACCAGTTACCCAATTTAACCAATTCATAATCTCTAAAAAACATGACATCATCATCTCAATGTCGGTAAACTGAAATTATATTAAGATCTATGGGGTCTTTGTGAGAGCACAACAATCATAAATACTTCCTATGAGTGGGGATTATCATAATTTGGTCACTTTGATGCGGTACAAATAGGAACATGAATATTCTTACATTACTGATTTATCAACAAAAATTTGAAAGTTAGTATATGAATATGATATACACCCTATATTAAGAAATGGAGGGATAAAACTAATTACTCTAAATTAAAGATCAATATGAGAACAACAGATAGTGGCCTACGAATGAGGCAATGAAGTTTCTGATTGTTTAGTGATCCTATCTAATGTATGAACTTTCTCAGGTCTTGTGGAAAACATGGCTTTCGAGTCTCCATGTTCTAAAATACTGACTAATCACAAAAATATATTTATAACATACCTGAAACGAAAAGCACAATCCTTGGATGCTCCTATTGCTCGCAAGCATCCGGTGGTACAACTGAAGGTTGACATCCATTTTTATTGCCCTAACAGCAAGAATAATAATCCAACAGACAAATGGACCTTGTCAGATAAAACCATAATCTGTACTGAGCTCAAGAAAAATAGTAGGAACCTGACACGATTAAATAGCCTAAAACAGGTCTTGATCCTATCATGAGAATAACATTTACCTCTTGGTCAACTTGGCCATGATAGATATCGTATGAGAGATGTCAGAGCTGATTATATCCTCGGCCATGTCTGGCTGTTTTAAAGGCATATAGAGATTATAGGCCATCAAGACCTGGACCATGAGGAAGACGTCTCAGCGAAGAACTAATCACCTCGAGGAGGACGGAGGCGGCAGAGGAGAGAACTCACATAATTTATGTGTTTGTTAAGATATAAAACGCTCTAGTTTATGAAACTAACCAAGATTATCAAGGCCATATCAGACTCGGTGCATGATAGGAGCTTACATTTAGAAAAAAGTATAACACATTGAAACAGTCATGCCTCTACCACCATCCTTATAGTGTACCAATACCAATATTTACTCCACATGTATAAAGGGACATATTTTAATGGATTTGTTATGTGAATTAATCTAAGGAATTTTCTAAATCTAAATAGTTTGTTACTCTGTTGCTCCCAGTATATCTGATATATTGATTCTTATGGAAAAGTGCACCATATTTTTAACCCTTGCAGCCAATTAATTACATCTTCTATATTAAAATTTGATGAGAGATTAGTTCTTCAAATCTAGAGATCAAGGAGCAATAAAAGGAAAGTACCGAGCTGGACAAACAGATTCGAAATCCGAGAAGGATTACAGCCATAGTCGTTGGTCTATAGGGACGTACCAGCCAGATAGATCATCTGGTGCTCCTTGGAACAGTCCACGGCGGCGGCTGACTGCCTGATCTCCGTTCTCGGCAGTGGCGGCGGCGCACGCGAGCAGCAGAGGCAGCACCACCGGAGCAACGCAATACTTGACTGGATGTGGCTACTGCTTTGCTGCCTCTCGTTTCACCTCTGGCAAAGCTTCTGGCCGGCGGCCAAAAAGAGGAGGAGAAGAAGGGATCTGAGAAAGGAGCACAACATACCTCAAGGTCAGGGACAGGTGGATGCAGAGAAGAGACCCGAGGAAGGAGCACAAGGTACCTCAAGAACGGGACCGGTGGAAGCAGCTGCCCTTGCGTCGAACCTCTGCTGCTCTTGTGTGGCGCCGATGCCGCGTCCGTCCTCGAGGCGCGGCGGGGCGGGAGGAGGCGCGGGGGGGGAGGCGCGCGACGCGTTGGCGGCGGCGGCGAACTCTGGGTTATGGGAGAGAGAAGGAAGGCGTTGGGGGATTCTACGGGGTGGTTTTGCAAAAAAGCGTCTGCACACTTTTCCGTATCTGCCATGTATATATCTATGTTCATGTGTTATCCTTAGATGTTCTTTTTCATCTCTTTTTTGATCGGAGATAGTATTAAACATGTCTGAGTGATCTTGCTTGATGTTGCTTGCTGACTAATTTTCAGAAATTCACCGATAATTCATCATACTACATTAGTACTATTTCGGAATATAAAAAGAGAGTTGTGTTCACAAATTTTAGTTGAGACGTGCGTGCACGTGCAAGACTTCTCCACTACTTATAAAATCTCCAACTTTAGTTTCGCTACAGCCACCCAAACAAAGTGTACCCAGATGAATCTGGACCATCAGATCCAACCCACTAAAACATATCAAACGACACAGATCGGATCTATCTAAAGCAACGGCTCAGATGAATCCTGTCAACCGGGCAGAGAAATTTCCTGCCAGCCCCGTCCCACGTCCGCGTCCCCCGTAAAGCTGGCCAAACGGGCCGTGCTTGTCGGGCCGGCCCGAGGCACGCGTTTTGCGGCCCGGCACGAGCACGGCCCGGCCCGGCTGTAATCGTGCCGTGCCTCGGCCCGGCACGCCACGGGCCCGTGCCGAACTCGCAGGCAAGGCACGCGGGCCGGCCCGGCACGGCACGGTTGCTTTCGTGCCGGCCCGTGGCCCGCCAGGCACGGCACGGCCCGGCGGCACGGCACGGCCCGGCGGCGGGGAGCGGGGGGTGGCGACGCGGCGCGGGCACGCGGGCACGCGGGCGGCACGCGGGACGCCGGCGGGGAGCGGGGGGTGGCGGCGCGGCGCGGGCACGCGGGCACGCGGGCACGCGGGCGGCACGCGGGACGCCGGCGGGGAGCGTGGTCGCCGGGCCGTTGTCGGGCCGGCGTGTGCCTGGCGTGCCGTGCCGGCACGCTACCGGCACGCCGCGCGCGGCACGATGGCCCGTTAAGCCCGGTGACGGCCCGTTAGGCACGGGAAATTATTTTTTATTCGTTTTTCAAAATTTGAATTTCAAACAGCTCTATTTTTTGCTATAAAAAGGGCCTCACATCCCTACATTCAGCACACTCAACTCAACCCACACTTCTCACCATACATTCTCACACTTCTTATCCCATGGACCCTCCCCCTCCCCCGCCGTTCAACCCAAACCCCCGGGGGCATCACCCCGAGCCGATGATCGACTTCACAATGGACCAATTCGGTCTTCAAGTGGATGATTTCAACATCATAAGCCCCACCCCACCCCACCCCACCCCCACCTATACTCAGCCACCATCTCATTCGATACCTTCTAGTGGTAGTTCTGGCGGTAGTTCAAGCACCTCCACCGGCACGAAGAGGCGGAGGCGAAGCTCCTGGGTGTGGTTGGAGGGCCATTTCGAGGATCGTGTAACGATTCTCGAGGATGGCACCAAGCAATGGGACGCGGTGTGCAAGTGGGCGGGTTGCGACAAGATCCTCACCGGCAACTCCTCCATGGGAACCGGCCACTTGGAGCGGCATGTGAAGACACACCGGAGGTTGCAGGCCGAGGAGATGGCGAGAAGACAAGGCGACCTTCCCTTCCAACCCGACGGGCAGGTAATGAACTGGAACTATAATGCTGACATATCTCGTCGAGGTCTATGTGGTGTGATAGCTGCGCATGATTTACCGCTTGGATTTGGGGCGTATCCCGCTGTTGTTGATTGGATTAGAACTTGTCACAATCCACGCTATGAACCTGTTTCTAGGCAAACTACATCTAGGGATATGAAAAAACTGGCTAAAGAACTAGCTAATGATCTAAAAGATGAATTTACAAAGTGTGTATTTTCAGTTTCATTAACATCTGATATCTGGAGTGGTAGAGCTAAGCAAGATTATCTAAGTGTTGTTGCTCATTATGTGGACAGTAATACTTGGGAACTTAAAAAAGCTTTGCTTGGATTTGAATTAATTGATGTTAGCCATACTGGTCCCGCCATAGCCGCCAAAATCTTGCAAGTCGTGGAAGAATTTGGCCTCGAGTCTAAGGTGTTTGCAATAACTTTAGATAATGCTTCAAACAATGCTAGGGCAATGACTGATCTTATTCCCAAACTTTCGGCTTATTCTGCACCATACCTTTTCCATCAACGTTGTGCATGCCATATTATTAATCTTATTGCTAAAAGTGCTTTAAAGCTAATGAAAGCACCCATTGAGAAAATAAGAAGTGGCATAACTTATCTGAGTATTTCTAATCCACGGCTAGCTGAGTATAAGCGGTGGTGTGAGGCGGCTTCAAATGCACATCATGTCTACAATGTTGATATGGATATTAGATGGAACTCCACGTACATAATGATTAGAGATCTGATCCGTGATAAAGAACAATTTACCATGTTTGTTAATTCAAATAGCGGTGGAGCAATCTATATCACGGATCAGGACTGGGTTATGGCACAAATGATAATGGAGTTTCTAGAAGTCCTTTACGATGCAACTAACATTTTATCAGGGGTTTATTATCCCACATCTCCTCTGATAGTGCATCAGATTGTATTGATTGCTAATCACTTGAAGGAGTATGAACATGATGAAATTTTAAGAGATGCTGTTAAAAAAATGAAAGAAAAGTTTTTAAAATATTGGAAAGAAATCCCTGATTTGTATGCATTTGCATTCATTTTGGACCCAAGGGCTAAACTTGAGGGATTAGGATATGCTCTTTCTTTATTAACAGCCACCTTAGAGGTAGACTATGCAACTTATTTATACAATGTTAAGGGCAAACTCACTGATCTTTACTTGAAGTACGAGAATAAGTATGCAGCGACAGTTCGTCCGCCTCGTCCTCCAGCAGCTACACAACCCGGAAAGAAGAAAACAATCTTCAAACTCTTTAGCGGCAGCTCCAGCTCAAGTTCAAGCACCGCCACTGCTCCTCGACGCAGCGAGTTGGGTGTTTACCTCACTGACCAGGTGCTTCCCGACGACGAAGAAGAAGAATTCAACATCTTGCAATGGTGGTATGAACACAAAAGTACATATCCAGTGCTTTCCATACTTGCACGAGATGTGTTAACTGTCCCCGTATCAACCACATCGTCGGAGGGAACATTTAGTCTAAGTGGAAGAGTACTAGAGCCAAGAAGAGCAAGTCTCCACCCTTCAATGGTGAAGAGTTTAATGACGGTGAAAGATCGCGAGCGGGCGAAGCGGAGATCCCAACACATGCCGGAGGACCCCGAGTTATTGGCTGCGATGGAGAACTTTCATATCCAGGACAATGAAGAAGAATAGTTTTTTCCTCTTTGTAATTTTATTTCTATTTTTGTAATTTGAACTCGGTCTGTAATATGAACAATTAAGTAGGAGAGCAGCAAGTTTCAGACGCACTCTTTCCTTACCAGGGTACCCGAGGGGACTGGAAGGTTTTAATGAGGCGGCTTGCTAGCTAAATAAAATTATTATGATCATATCAAACTATGTCTTGTGTTTTTTTACTATAAGAAAGATAAAACATCATAAAACAACATAAAACATCATAAACCAATATAAAACATCATAAAAGAGAAAAAAACATGAAACAGGATAAAAAACAGCTTAAATTAAAAAAAACGTGCCTACCGTGCCGGCCGGGCCGTGCCGGGCCGCCGGGCCCATAACGTGCCGGCCGTGCCGTGCCTGAGGCCGCGCGCAGGCACGCGGGCCGGCCCGAGCACGGCCCGTTAGGCTAACGGGCCTGGCGTGCCGGGCCGCTAACGTGCCGTGCCTCAGGCGGCGCGTGCCGTGCCGTGCCGGGCCGGCCCGATGGCCAGCTATAGTCCCCCGTCGCCTCAACCCCTGCTCCGCCCCGCCCCGCCCCGAGCGCCGCCTCGGCCCTGCTCCGCCTCGCCCCGAGCGCCGCCTAGACCTTCCCTGAGCGCCGCCCCGGTCCTGCTCCACCCGAGTGTCACCTCTGTCAGTCCTTCCCCAGATCGCCCGCAGCGAGGCTGCGATCTCGCGCTCGGACGCCATGATGGCGACCCAGGAAACCATGGAGGAGACCCTGCTCCTCCATACGAGGCAACTCACCGAGCTCTGCGACTCGAAGCCCGATCTGGAGGCCCACTTCGCCAAGCTCTAGGCGGCGGTGGTCGAACTCCAAACCACCGCGAAGGAGTGTGGATCGGCGGCAACCCATCTCACCGCCAGGTCCCCGACTACTTCCAAATGGGAGATCCACGGGCAAGGCCTCGGCGAGATCAACAACTCCGGGGGCTGTCGTCGGCGACACCTCCGGTCACGGGTATGATCTCCTTCCAAACTCCGATGCCTTCTTCGATCTCTGATGCTATCCTTATCTCGAGTCAAATCATGGCCGGCCTGGGAGCGTAGCAGCCGCCGAGTCGAGTCCAGCCCTAACCCCCTCGATTTGGTTCCCCTTGCAGACCGCGGCACCCTCGTCAGGACCGGGATGAGCGGCCACCGGCTCCTCCAGATGGAGACGACCTGCAGGCCCCGCATGGGCGAGCTCCAGGTGCGTAGGCGCGTCCCGCTCGCCTCCCGCCGTCGTGCTGCTGCGAGGGAGAGATTCCACATCTGTTTCCCGGGTGTCTAATCGCTCGTGTCTGATTTGTTTCCAGGTCATCTGGGACTAGGATGCTGCTCGAGCTCCAGCAGGAGTGCCTCGGGGCCTGCAGGAGGAAGGTGGACTGGGCGAACCGATGCCGAGCGCAGCTGTGTCAGGCCATCGCCAACGTCGAGCCCGAGTTCGCCGCCGTCTGCTCCGCCTTGGCGAGCCACACGTCCACGCAAGGCAGGTTTGGTCACCGACTCGCTGAGCTGAGAGAAGATTGTGTTGAACTGTTACTGCTTTTTTATGTGTATGAATGGACTTCTTCTCCATCAATTCAGTTATCCGGTTCTCAAGGAATTATGATCAAAAGTAATTTGTTGTTCCAGTGGAACACAACAAGGTGGCAGCATTTAGTTCCACAATCTTCTCTGGGGGAATCAGTGGCCATTTGTTGTTATTACATCTGTTGTTTCAGTCATCTAACCAGAAAGCCATAATACTGAAATATGACTCATTACATAGACAATTGTAAATATGTTTTGATGGGTTCAGAATGGTAGGGATGCTAACCAGTCCTTCCAATGAAAACCAAGGTTCAGATATTTGTATTATCAAGTGGGACCAATTTAACTAAAAACTACAGCTAAGTTTAAAGACTTGAAGTGGGCACTACACAAATAACACATATTTTCCATTATATTTTCTTCATTTGAATCAGAAAGCACGTGGCTTACATGAGGAACTGAATGCAATAGTCCCATGTTTGGAAGAGATGTAGAAGAAGAAGGTGAAAAGATGGAACCAGATTCTTGATGCTGTTGGGAAGATCAACAAGATATCATCTGAGATAAGGCCTGCAGATTTTGTCCCTTTTATATTACCTGTGGATCAATCTGATCTATTCTGCAGAAAGCTACAAGAGTTAAGAATGGAGCTACAGTTCCTAGAAAAGGAGAAGGTCTATCGTTCATGCCCTTTGTCCCTTGTTTCTTACTGAATACGTTATCTATTTCCCACATTTGCTGATTCTGTTTTTTTTTTATCTTGCAGAGTGACAGCTAAAGCAAGTAATGGAATACCTGAATACTTTTCACTCCATGTGTAAAGTAGTTGGTATTGACTTCAAGCAAACTGTGATAAACTTTTTACTGCTGGCTGGCTTGCTGATTGAGAATTTCCTTCTCACGGTATTCAATGATGTAAACTTTTTGTAGGAGTTGATTGAAATGATATTGGAAATCGCTGTGATAAATTTTTTGGGAGAGAATGTGTTGTGGAATCAGAAAAAGTAGGCGTCATAACATGGCCAAAGTATGTTGTACTTAGTGTTCCTCATGCACCAATAGAATGCATTTATTGTTCATGCTTCTCCAATCCGGACATAATTTGTTACAATACTCTAATTTTATATCTCGGTATTTCAGAGACAACTATATATCAAGGAACTGTTCTGATAGATGAGTTTTGTGCCAAATCTACATGGGAGCAGAATGTCAAGGAGTGGAGGTTATGTTCTTTCTTCTCGGTTAATATAGGACCATATATTATGCTCATATGCTTTCCGAGTTATGATTAGTTCTATCTGCTAAGATGCTTACTTTTAAAATAGTTGTTAATACGGTAAAATTTATGATGAACCAATAGAGTGCAAAAGGAACTTTCTTAATGTTTGGCAATATTTGATATTTACATCAGTTTTTTTTAGATTGGACATTTTGGTCCTTCTGTTTTTTTTTAAAGGTTGAAATTTAAAGCCAACTAGCCAAATCAGTATGAATGCTAATGTTTGTCTTCACTAGAAAAATCAGTTATGGAAGGGTGGACCAAACTCTTTCTTTGCGTATGAATTTGCTGATGAACACGCCACTACACTGGCTGCTTACTGGCGTTGGAGCCAACATTTGTCTGCTATTGGTGTATGCCCTCTACATGTATGAACTGACGGCTTTTCTAATAAACATTCAGTGTAAAAAAACAAGGTTATGGTAATTTTAGTTTGTTCAATTGTTGACATGTCTACTAAAAAATATGGTTGTATGATCCATTTATTTGCTTATATCATTTGAGTTTGCTGACAGAGCTTACCACTCTGTGTTGTATGATCCATTGATGAATAACAAATGTTAACCACCAAAATTTTATCATGGTTTGACATGTCTACGAGATAGTTTTCACTCAAACTTCTGATACGCTAAGTTTCATTTTAAGATGTGCAGGTTCGGCCGTGACTAGAAGAAGCTCGAGGAGCACACCGGCACCAAGACCATGTTGCAGGTAAACCAAAATCCAGTCTCACATCAAGTCGTCTCCTCGCAGAAGTATTTCCTCAAGGTCCAGAGACTCGGCCGCACGGTCTGGCTGCTGCCGCAGCACGCGAGCCACATGATCGAGGTGCGGCCGCTGACGCAGATCTCGATTGCTGGAAGCGCCACGGTGTTGCACGGGTACATAAGCAGAGTCCAGCCGGTGTCGTCCAAACCACAGTCGGCTGAAACAGTCCGGGATTCCTCCGTGCGTCCAGTGGCAAGCCATTCTGTCTCCCACTTGATTAGCGTTCCGAACAACTCATCACTTCGTGCAACTTCTTTTTAGAATTAACTATTTCTAACGTAGTGATATGATATTGCACTGTGTTCTGAATGTTTATTTCAGACACACAAATGTCAGGTTGGGCAGGAACTTCTTCAGCATGGGTGAACAACCAGGGAGGTGCAGGGAGCCAAACTACACCAGCTGCTGTACATATTCCAATCATCTGAGTTTTCCTTTTCTGCACACTCGGAGCTGCTACCACAACCACGACACAACGATTTGAGCTACAAATTTACTTAGGTGACATCTTATTTATGGGCATGCCTAGCTTCAGCGACACGACCATGAACTGAGCTGACACCAACGGGGCAAGCTAAGCATCGATGGTCACCGATGCACAGGACGAAATGATACCACTCTCGATGTCTCCAGTTAACAAATCTTTGTTTTTCACCAAGTCTTGTGCTACTATAGAAGCTCAGGCTTTGTACTGAAATAATAAATGTGAGCTGAATCTCATTTTCTCTTGTTGTTCTTGCAGACGATATGCATTTCAACACCAGTGTACATATTTATTGGCGACATATCGATCCGGCCACGCAGTGTTACGTTGAGGCCCATCTTAAGAAACTGAAGAACATGGATGGTATTACCATGAAGAAGGTAATTGTTTCAGTTACTTTGTTCAGTATGACCATTTGCAATATTAAGTCATCTCCTGCTTTGCTTCCATGAGCAAAATAAACTTTGATTAACTGACCTAACGTTGGTTGATACTTGATAAGGTACAGATCTTGCTTGTGCTAATTGTGAGTACCCAACTCTTCTCTGAATTTTCCCTCCGACATGAAAGTTTCAAGATGATATGCCGTTCTTGGACAGTATGGTATTTAGTGAACCTATAAACATTAGTTGTGTTGTTCAATGCAATTCAGAACTTTGATCTTCGAAATTAATAGATTTGTTATCCACTCAAACAGTTTTCATATTATATGCCTTTTTGCTTTATATCTTGAGAAATGTTTGTAGCATCTCGTGTAATTGTCACTGATGAGTTTCTATCATCTATGAAGGTTATACATGATAATAATTTTGTTATATCTCCGAAGGATCATTTCTATGAAAGTTAATGCTTGTTGAAAGTATCCAAGATGTATTGCCTACTACTGAATCATCCTCAGATGTTCTTTTTCATCTCTTTATCTGACTAAAACATCTGCCATGTATATATCTATGTTCATGTGTTATCCTTAGATGTTCTTTTTCATCTCTTTTTTGATCGGAGATAGTATTAAACATGTCTGAGTGATCTTGCTTGATGTTGCTTGCTGACTAATTTTCAGAAATTCACCGATAATTCATCATACTACATTAGTACTATTTCGGAATATAAAAAGAGAGTTGTGTTCACAAATTTTAGTTGAGACGTGCGTGCACGTGCAAGGCTACTAGTTTTAGAAATCACTAAAAAAGACTTCCCTTTGTAAAGAGAAATTTATCCTCACTCTCGTCACGCCAAGTGTCACTTTCTGCTTGTTTTGGTTCTCATGGTTGTTTGTATGTATGCCAAGTGTTGTTACCAGAATAAAAATAGGGATGAGGATTAAAGAGAAATTAATATGGGAGAGGCGGGACGACAGTTTTCCCTTTTAGTTTTTTCAAAATAAAATATCTCGAGAATCGTTTGTCGAAATTACGAACTGTTTTCACAATTGAGCTTCTCGCATCGAGATCTTCAAAATTAGATCTCATATTGATAGATTTGATAACCTTTTTTATACTTCGGTTATGTATAATTGTACGTACAACTTGAAAATTGGGTCTATGTAGTTGTATGTTCAGTCTGAATCTCTATATAGTTGTACGTACAATTTAAGTCCATTTAAATAGTGATACCCTTCTTTTTTCGCAGAGGAGTTCCGATTGTTTGTAGGAATATAAAAAACAGACCTATATGCAACCAATAGATCGAGACTTAAATAAAATCTCAAGCGACAGAAGAATAGAAGATCCCATAAATATGTCTCTCCGACTGGAATAGCTAGGAAATGGTAATATTTTCTCTGGCTGTGGAAATAAGCGAATCTACTTGACACGGCGAGTGAAATGAAGTCAATAGTCAATCCCTAGAGCTCACTGTCCTGGAGATAACATCATGCTAGGTGCCTATAAACTCCACGACGGAACTGAATTTCCTATCAGAGGACGGCGTGCCTCCCAAAGATCGTACACCACACGTACATTCTACGCGGGAAGCTAGACGGATTCTTACTACTAAATGAATGTATGTGCGCAAACGAATGATGCGACGGAAGACATGATTTTACTGTCCGTCTACGGATTGTGGAGCCCGTCTACGGATTTTCAACTTGTATTAAATCTGATTCAATTAATTTGGAACGGAGAGAGTATTTATTTACAACTATCCGCAACACGATACTTGTAGATTATCTTAGCTCCGCCCGGCCGGAAGCATAGTTCATCAAGATGAGATTTGCGCATCTGGTTTCAAGAGATGCTCTCTGAACCCACTCGGTTATTATGATTTTCACCAGGTTTTTTCGAATAAAACTGCAATTCTCTTTATTTAATCAACAAGAAGACATAAAGCTAGTAATTGCCTCTTTTTGGGAAAAAGAATCATGACATGATACTGTACTGGGTCAACACGACGCTCTCGACAGCTCCAAATTGTAGCCAAACAGAATTTCAAGTCGCAGGATTTTTTTTTCACTCGAAGCTACATGAAATAACTGGTTAGCCTAACTTGACCTGTATACATCGGTATGGGCCTATGGCCGCGATCGAACAACGCGCTAGCTAGACGTGTTTCCTTTTTAAAAAAGAAATCTAGACGTACGTGTTTTCATGACATGTCGGATCTCACTTATGCGGAATATTTTTCAGTGAAAAACGGCATTTCTGTTAACAACGAGACCTATTAATACACGTTGGAGTATATAAAGAGTTGCTCCGTATCTAGCTGCCTAGGAGTACTAGCTTAGCACCACGGTTGTTCGGTTGTGCAAATGGCTCACTTGGCGATCTCAGTGACGGCAGCAATGGCCGCGCTTCTTCTTCTTCTTCCTCCTCCGGCCACGCAAGTCACAGCCGTCCCGCGCCCATACCGCTACGCCCCTTCGAACCCATCTGCCCGCCCGCGAACTCCCTACGGCCGCCCAACGCCAAACGTCCGCCCAAATCCCTGGGTCCGCCCGCCGAACTACTACATCCCTCCCATCGTCCCTCCCAACAATCCCACTGTCGACCATCCGATTCCCGGTGTTCTTCCCCCAGTGAGGCCGAACAACTTCAAACCCATCGTCCGGGCCATCATCAAGAAGGCCGTCAAGCATTGTCTGAAAGACATGGCGAAGCAAGGTATAAAGAACATCTCTTCTTCTACTTCTTCTTCTTCTTCCTCCTCCTCTTCATCTTCTTCACAGCAGCAGCAGAGGAACCAGCTGGGTGGCGATGCAGCCGAAAACGGCGCTGCCGCTCTCTTCCTAGGCCTCACCATTGGGAGTGGGATGAGCCAGCAGTTGCTCTACGGCGTCATAGACATAACCAGCGAGCTCGCCTGGGTGCAGTGCGGCTACTGCCCCTCGTGCCAGCGGCCGCTGGGGACTCGTACCATCCAGCTGGACACATCCCCTTCCTTCTTCAGCGTCGGCTGCGGGAGCCCGTCCTGTGAGCTTGTGAACAACGGCGGCCGAGCAAGCTGCGACGCTGCAGCCAGCAACTTCTGCGTGTACGAAGAGGTATTCTACGGCGGCGACCGCCAGTACACCTCCGGCTTCCTTGCCACCGAGACGTTCACTTTTGGGGCCATGGCGTGGAGTGGCGTGGCGTTCGGCTGCAGCGGCGTCGTCACTGTACGTGGCCTCGCCGAGGCCGGCGGCGCATCCGGCTTCCTCAGCTTCAGCAGGGCCCCTCTATCTCTCGCGACGCAGCTCCAGCTCTACGGTTTTTCCTACTTTATCTCCTCCGGGGACAGCAGCGAAAGCTTCTTCACTTTCTTGGACGCCCCGACGGAGCAGCTGACTAACACCCGTTACACTCCACTGATCAAGGCCACGGCCAAGCAGAACCCTTACCTGTACTATGTCAAGCTCACCGGCGTGCAGGTCGATGGGGAGCTCCTAACCGCCATCCGGGCGGAGACCTTCGGCGGCGCCGGTGGGGTGTACCTGAGCACAACCCTACCGGTCACCTACCTGGAGCAGGCGGCGTACAGCGTCCTGAAGCAGGAGTTCCTGAGCAGGATTCAGTCGCAGGGTGTGGCTCCAGTGAGCGTCGATCATGACCCCCTGTGCTACATGACACAGTCCTTCCAGAGCATCCAGATTCCACGGCTCGCCCTGGTGTTCGACGGCCCTGACGCGACGATGGATCTCCGAACAGAGAACTACTTCCTCCCCGTCGACGGCGGGCAGATGTGCCTCGCCATACTGCCGTCCACCGGCGGCTCGGTTCTAGGCAGCCTGCTGCAGACGGGCAGGACCATCGCCTACAACGACATTCAGGGCGGCGGTGGCTGGCTGTCGTTCAACTAGGCGGCCGTCCTGGTGCTCACGACAGTACTACGTACGTCACTCTTCTAGTTACTACTGTTATAGCTGCTCCTATATGCAGCTATGCTAGACGATGTACGTATACTATACTCCCTAGCTAGCTAGCTAGTTGCTTCAAATTAATGTATGTATTTTATACTCCCTCCGGTCTATCTATTAAAAGATGTCTCAACTTTATCTAAATTTGTATATATCTACATATTAAAGTATGTTTAGATACATACAAGTGTAGACAAAATTGAGATATTCTTTTATAAACGGAGGGAGTACTTCTGAATGGGTTATGTTGCTGGATTGAGGTAAATTATGTATGCCTAGTATGTGTATTTGCATAGACCATTGCTTAAGCGAGTGTACCTATAGCATTGTAGCATTCAGCTATAAAAATAACATTGTAATTATTGATATATCATAGTAGCTTTATTATCATCTGTGATCAAGGGGTGTTTATTGATACTAGCAATCATGGCCGTGCGTTGCAACGGGGAAACCTGCATCACGGGGGCGTTGGTATAGCGGCGACATGTTCTAGTTAATCAACTAAGTAGTGTGGAGGACCTCTTCTCACCTTTTTAAGTTTTCCATAGTTAATCAGTTGATCATGCTTAAACCTGATACATCTGTCATCATTTTTTATAGATCATTTAAATTCCTTATGTAAATTCATAGTTCTACGTGATCCCATAATATGTTTTGCATAATGACAGACACATTTACAGAAATTATACAAAGCTTGCTGAGCAGTAAGTTTTATAAGGACATCCTTTTGCGTCAGACTCGACACAAGCTATCAAAGCACAGTCTCGATAATATCACTGTCGGAACTAATGAAGAATTTCATAATAATGTATATTAGACTATTAGAGTATCTCTGACGGGCGCCTAAAAACCTCGCACGTAAAAAAATAGTTTTGCAATGCCACGGTCGACATCACTTTATCAGACGTCCAAGAATTTAACGCGGGACACGTAGCAGTTTACCGGAGGCACTAAAACACAACACCACAGTCCACAAACTGTTTCTTCAATATGCGTACAACAAACAGGTACCTAACTTTTACAAAAAAGACCTTATACAAACTATGAAAAAAAGCAATCAGCTCCCTAAAATCAACATGGGCTGTTGTTCCTCACGCCGACCAGGAGCAGCTACCTCACTCCGGCTAGGAGCAGTAGCATGACGCGGCAGCCAGCCAGGATCCAGGATGCGGGCGGTCTCCTGTATAACCTCAAGCGGGCGGCCAACCAGGAGCTATCTCCCGTCTTTCGCCTGCTCCTTTTGCTCTCGAGTAGCACCTCACGCGGCCGGCCGGCCGGCCAGTAGCAACTCCTGCTCTTCTAGTAGCTAGCTCGCATCACGGACGGCCGGACGTTGTAGCTAGCTCGCTCCTGGCCGTTTCTAGTAGCTCGTGTCGCTCCTGGCCGATGCTGCCATCGATTGCAGTGATTCCCGCTCCTAGTAGCCCATCAAGCAATCGATCCGGCCCCTAAGCGCCGGAGGACCTCCGTTATCTGTCTCTCCTGCTCCCCTACGCCCGCCGGCGGACCTCCGACATCTTCCATCCTGCTCCCTACCCAGCTGACGGACCTTCGCTCTCTGCCGCCCATGTTCCCCTACCTCTGAATGCGCACCCAGCTATTGATCGGAGGTAGCGGAAGGGGATTTCTTAATCCAACCGTTATTCGACTAAGCGGTGGCAGTTGGTGTAAACAAATGGAACCTCGAGGGCATTTAAATGGTTGACGAAAAAATTGGCAGAAACCTTGCTGACTTTATTATTAGGTATAGATATAGATATCTTGCCTTGAGAGTCGCGTGAGCACCTCCGACTCCCTCCCCTTTCTCATGGTATGCGCCACCGATCGGACTAGAGAATGGAGAGGACTCCAGACCTCATCCGTATATAGTAAAGCAATTGTTTTGTTTGTCTCTATGACGGTTGGCGTCGTGCCGACTCTAGTCAATTCCAGTTTCCAGTGAGCTACAACTTGGAGTGGCGGCCGGTGAACGTCCATCTAGTGAGGGCTTTTTTCAATAGCTTGGAGGAGCCCGAACCCGTGGTGTGTTCCTTCCTATGATGACCGCGGTGGCGGGAAGAAGGGAGGTGACACAGGGATCTAGAGCTACTTAGGAAGATTGCATGCAACAACTTACAAAATTCATCAACGAAGGTGAGTTCAAGAACGTTGAAATTTCTTTAGTCAAACGGGAGGACGCTCCACGCTCATGAGTCATGTGGAGCTCGACCTTTTCTTCCTCCATTTTAGCGTGGCATGCCGGAGGATTTTCAATCTCAGTGCAACGCCTTTCACCTGCCTTGACCCAAGTGTTTTTCTCCTTTACGGTGGGATAGGTGTTTTTCTACACCTTGCCACTCACCTGGATCCGGGTGACCATCCGCCCCTCGGCAATCGTTCCATCTACTATCCCAGCCCTCCAGTCTGTCTAGGTCCGCCTGTACGGACTACCAGAGGAGGCCCGGACGCAGTCCACTGTCGCCCTGGTGGCCCAGCTGCTGGGTAGGTTTGTCGAGGTGGACGATGACTCCCTGTCTGGTGAGGATCCAGTCCGCCTACGTGTCCTAGTTCCCGACCCAGACTTGATCCGCGAGGATTTGCCGCCGTTCTTCTTTGGGGGTCGGGGAGGGAACCGGGGCGCGGTTCTCCGGGTCTTCCTTGAGGGGGCACAGCCCCCTCCCTCGGAGGTGGCAGACCCGGCGAGGGACCTTTCGGACGGGGAAGGCGACCCGAGTGACTCCCCCTCTGACGATGACAACGACGACCCAGGCTTGGACGACCACCAGGTGTCCGCTACGACTGCTGAGGCCCGGCCGGCGCCGGCACAGGTTTCTTCACCTGTGCCCCCGGTGACAGCTGGGTCTATCTCCGCTCTGGCCCCCCTGGCCCAGGTGCAGGCATCTTCGCCTACACCCCGTCCTGCCCCAGCTGAGCCGGGCTTCACTCGGGGAGCGCCGGCCAAGCTGTCGCCCGTCGACCGCCCACGGACCTCCCGCCCCGACCCCCCAGCGCTCGTCACCCCTCCTCCTGCTCAGTACGGCACCAACTTTGGCTTGCCAGGGTTGGACGCCTCGCTTGGCATGCTCCCTACTGAGCCAGAGGAGGACTGTGGGAGTGTGGGGCTGGAGGTGGCTCCGCCGTCGTCGCCGCGCTCAGCTGGTGCGCTCTGCTACGTCCTCTCGCCAGGCTCGACTCCCACCTCGCCTGCGCTCTCACCGCCTCCGCTCCCGGCTACTCCGGCGCCCAGTACCTGTGTGCTGCCCACGACCTTCCCCGACACTCCCGTGGGGGTTACACGGACGTCTCTGGCCCGCCCCAGCCGACACGCAGCGTCAGTGCCAGGCTTGCCTCAGCACGGGGTGGGTTGGGGATGCCCGCGCCTACTGTTCAGGAGCCGGCGATCCAGCGGACCGCGGCCAGGAGGAGTCTAGCAGGTACGTCGCGTCACCCTACTTTGGTTCCCTCGGGTTCGAGATTTTCTGTCCTGGATGAGGTCCCTTTGGACCACTTGGTGCAGGTGGCCGACGATTGTGGCATTGTTTTTCGGGGCGAACGAGGCCCCAAATTTGAGCAGGTGTCAGCCATCAAGGCGAAGGAAGTGTACGAGGGGGCTCTTGCTGCCGCCCGAGCTCAGGTCGAGCTTGTGCGGGAGACGGCCCCTGAACCAGCCGCCCCGGGGCAGGCGACACATCCCTCGGCCTCTGTCGCGACGAGGGCTCCCCCTAGGGAGGCCCCTCCCATCGTTACTCCCCAGGTGGGGAGGAAACGCGGGCGGCCGCCGAAGGGTGACCCCCTGCCCTCGTCGTCTAGTAGAGCACGTTCCGCTCCCCCTAGTGAGGCCTCGCCATCCGCTCCTCCCCAGGTGGGGAAGAAACGGGGACATCCTCCAAAGGGGCCGTCACAACCCTCAGCTACTATTAGAGCCCGATTCGTCCCCCGTAAGGGGACAACCCCCGACATTGTTTCATGATGGATACAATCATTCGATTATTCGATTGGAACATGCGGGGGTTTGGGCAACCCGGATGTCGCAAGCAGCTACGGGACTATATACGTCTAGAGGATGCCAATATTGTGGGGATTCAGGAGACGATCCGTCAAGACTTCTCCATCCAGGAGCTGCAGGGACTAACCCCACACAAGTTTGTGTGGCAATGGCTCCCTGCTAATGGACACTCTGGAGGCATCCTCCTTGGGGTAAAGGAGGAGGTCTTTGAAGTGGAGGATATGGACCGGGGCGAGTTTTATGTGAGCATGCTGGTTAGACACAGACGATCATCCTTTAGGTGGGAGGTGATCATTGTGTATGGTCCCGCAGACCATACTAGAGCACCGGCGTTTCTCGCTGAGCTGAGCGCGAAGGTGGAGCGGTGCTCCACCCCACTTGTCATTGCCGGGGACTTCAACTTGATTCGAGCCCCGGAGGACAAGAGTTCGGCGAATGTGGACCCCTGGAGAATGAGGATGTTCAACGATTGCATAGCGGATCTCGCTCTTAGAGAGATCCTCAGGGTGGGAGCGCGCTACACTTGGTCGAATAACCGGGTAGACCCGATCCGGAGTGTTCTAGATAGGGTGCTCGTCTCAGTCGACTGGGAGATGGCATACCCTATGTGTTCTCTCCGTGCGATAATCAGGATAGGATCCGATCACTCCCCCCTACTGCTGTCCTCAGGGGGTGCTGCGCCACCACGGCTGAACCGTTTCCACTTTGAGAACTTCTGGCTAGGTCAGCCAAGGTTTGTGGACGCCGTTCGCCTGAAGTGGGCACGGGCTGCCAACCATCCCCCGCGTGTGTATAACGTCGTGGATGTTTGGCACCACTGTGCACAGATGGTGCGCCAGTTCATGAAGGGCTGGGGAGCCAATCTCGGTGCGGCCCTTAGACAGCAGAAGGCAGCTCTTCTGCGAGACATTCAGCACCTCGACAGTACGTCGGACTCGGTCGGTCTGACGACTGACCAATGGGTACAGCGGTATGCGTTGGAGAGCTCCCTTATGGAGATCTTCAAGGGTGAGGAGTTATTTTGGCGACAGCGGAGTCGACAAAACTGGCTCCTCAAGGGTGATGCGAATACGGCTCACTTCCATGCGATCGCCAATGGCCGTCGTAGGAAATGCTAGATTCCCTGCCTCTGGGAGAATGATCGTCTTCTGGAGGCTCCAGCGGAGATATCATCCCATATCTACTCCTTCTATAAGGAGTTATTCTCGGTAGGTCCCCGGACTGGGGTATCCCTCGATGTAGACTTATGGCCAGTACGGTCTAGAGTCTCAGACAGGGAGAATGCTGAGTTAACCCTCCCATTCCTGCCAGAAGAGGTACAAAGGGCGGTGATGGAGATGAAAGCCAATTCGGCCCCGGGGCCGGATGGTCTTCCGGTGACCTTTTTCCAGACTTTAGGGGAAACTACTAAGGCCGTGATTATGCCTATGTTCCAGGAGTTTTATATTGGGACGCTAGTCGTATCACGACTGAACTTTGGTGTGGTGACCCTGATTCCCAAGGTAGTGAGAGCCACGGACATCCGCCAATTTCGTCCCATCACTGTACTTAACGTCATCTATAGGATCTTGTCTAAGGTTTGCGCAGTGAGACTCGCCCCCGTTTTGGAACGGCTCACGCATCCTTACCAGTTTGCCTTTTTGAAAGGCCGGTTCATCCACGATGGAATTCTGGCTCTTAGTGAGATTATTCATGAGGTGAAAACACGCCGCCAGAAAGGCGTGTTCCTAAAGCTAGACTTCCAGAAGGCGTATGACCGCCCCGACTGGGCCTTTCTCCGCTTGGCACTGGAGCGGAGGGGGATTGATGATAGGATGATTGGGTGGATCATGCAGCTGGTGATGAGTGGCAACACGGCCATTAACGTGAATGGGGAAGTAGGTCTCTATTTTCGTTCTACCTGTGGAGTTAGGCAGGGGGATCCAATATCACCTCTGCTATTCAACTCCGCGGTAGATGCTCTGGCGGAGGTCTTAGAGCGTGCTAAGACCGCCGGCCACATCACTGGTGTAGTGGGCCATCTTGTCCCAGGGGGCGGGGTGACCCACTTACAATATGCTGATGACACTATGATCATGGTAGAGGGGTCGGAACTGGATATTCTTAATCTTAAGTTCTTACTCCTTTGCTTTGAAGCCATGTCGGGCCTTAAGATCAACTTCGACAAGAGCGAGGTGGTGATTTTAGGGTACTCGGAGGAAGATCAGCAGAGGATCGCGGACAACCTGAATTGCAGGTTGGCGTCATTCCCAGTTACGTATCTGGGAATACCGATCATGAAGGAGATATGCCCTAGAGGCAAATAAATAAGTAGTATTTATTGCGTTATCTCATAAGTTTATAATAGGTTTGTGTATTATGCTATAACTGTATTAATCGGAATTATGGATACACGTGTGATACATAGACAACCAGGTCCCTAGCAAGCCTCTATATGAGCTAGTCCATTGGGCAACAGTTGATCGAGATTCCCGATCAAGGACAATGACGTCGGTTGACAATGGGGTCATCTTGTTAGTTGAATAAGGTGATGAACATACGCAAAGTATTGCAATAAGATCGTATTACGATGTTTGTCATTTGCAATAGATAAGAATATGATAGCTTATTCCTTAGACCGTGAGACCGTACTTATTGATGCTTCGTAGGGGTACTTTGAGAGCATCAAACGTTGTGTCTTAGATAGCATGACAATAACAGTGTCCATCTTGGGTATTCCGAAAGAGCATCGAGACGTAAGGATCAAGAGCGGGATTTGTTCATTCTTGTAATGGAAAGATACTCTGGGCCCACTCGGTGAGGTTACATCTATATAGCTGCGCAGCTTGTGACTAGGTCAATGGAGATGTAATATCACAGACGAGTTAATAACCTTCGTCGGTAACGAGATACAACAAAGACATCGGTATGTCTACGATCATATCTCGGACAAGGTAGTATCGCAGAAACAAAGGGAATGAATATCATGTTTATGGTTCAACGACGATATTCATAGAATGCACAGGGGCTGTCATATACATCCAGGTATCCCTGACGGTCATTGGTGAGCGGAGTGTCTCGACCATGTCTGGAGTGTTCTCGAACCGTAGCGTAACAAACTTAAGGTCTTAGCGACAACGGGAGATAGGTTCTGGAATATTATAGGAATTTGTTGGAGAGAGAGAAATGATCCGGAAAGAGTTCCGGTGGTCCGGAAGGAGTTCCGGGGAGGTCTGGAATGATTCCAGGAATGTCCGAAAGTTATTCGGGTGGTTCCGAAATAGTTTCGGAGTCATGGGATATTGAATTATATATAATTATATTA
The DNA here is from genome assembly GCA_026929855.1 of Poa annua. Taxonomy (NCBI): domain Eukaryota; kingdom Viridiplantae; phylum Streptophyta; class Magnoliopsida; order Poales; family Poaceae; genus Poa; species Poa annua. The sequence continues at coordinate 74,420,911 of CM049430.1, read as the reverse complement.
ATTATGAATTAATGAGATTTTTATATTAATTTAATATTAATTAAATAAAGGAAAAAGGGGGCTCCCACCTACATGGGCCCTAAGAGGGCCCAAGAGGGGAGCCGCACCAAGCAAGGGGGGGCTTGAACCCCCCCTAGTCCGAGTTGGACTAGGAGAGGGCAAGGCCCATGGGGGGTTCGGTCGAACCCCCCCTCCCCTCTCCTCCTTTAGTCCCACATGGGGGAGCCAGGGGGTTTGCACACCCCCTTCCCCCTTTATATACCAAGGCATATTAATTGGATTAATTTATTGGAAAATACAATTAATTGTATTGCAGGCCGGCCGAGCTGTTTCTCCGCCCGTTTTGCCCCCTCTCTCCACCTAAGCTATACCGCTGGGCACCGTTGCCCTGCGGGATTCCAGATAAGATCTACCCCTGCGATTTCAGCTGGATCTGAATGACCGGGGGTTGTCGCTAAGCTCCGTATGTTTGTGAGTGCTCGGAGGTAACTCTTTTTGAGGAGCCTGGGCGACGTCTTCTCGCCCCTGCAGCCTCTGCGCCACCTTCCCCTCTGCCGCCGGCGCACCACCCCTGGTGCCGGCGCCCCGCCTTCTTTCGCCCGACGCCCGTCGACGCAGATCATCGTCGACACCCCGGCGTCATCGTCTTCGTCATCGCGGCAAGTTCTCCGCGACCTCGAGGTCGGCTACGTACGACTTCATCGTCAACGCTTGTGCGGGAGCGTAATCCCCGCTATCGGTCTACATGGAGGTAATGTAACCCGTTCCTCCACCGTTATCACATGTACTAGATAGATAGATCCTGCCTAGTTAGGGTTTCGTACGCTAGAAAAATTATTATTTTCTGCACCGTAACCCCTTAAGTGGTATCAGAGCCGATCTATGCGTAGTACTGCTGGTACGGTTAGAACTCATGTTGAATGAGGGCATCTTTCTTATATTTGCTACCCTCTAGCGTGCACTTGCGATGCCTTCGGTATTGAGTTGATGAAGCGGCCCGGACCGACTTTACGCGTACGCTTACGCGAGACTGGTTACACTACTGACATACGGCTTGCACCGTATCTGTGGTTGGCGGGTGTCTGTCTCTCTCTCTCTAGTCGGCAAAGCATTTTCAATGGAGGGCCCGAAAGGGGTGCTTAAACATGCAATTATACGATCGACGTTGTGGTACAAAGTTCGTAGGTAGGGAAGCGATTCTCTTACGAATAAGCCTATATGCCACGTAAAACTTGCAAAACTAAATAAAGCTAGAGGCGTCTAACTTTGTTTTGCAGAGGCGTTATTTTATGTGACATGGTTACGGTAAGTTTTGATATTACTCGTACTGTCGGAGGCAATGAAGGGCTCTGTAGACTCCGAGTCATGCCGGGGCGCCGGGGGCCAGGCACATGGCGCCATGAAGGTCCAAGCGCATCGACCATGTCACATCGCACTTCATTGCATCATTATTGTGTGCTGTTGTGTGTGCATCCTATTGATTGCTTATATGCTAGATATACAACGGTAGCATCATAAATAGGATGATCCCTAACAAATACCAAAATTGTGTTCTCCCTCGTTGCGCACCACCAAGAAAGTTCTACGTTATGAGGCAGGCCGTGATGATCGGGTGTCAGACATCTCGTCGTTCGCATACAGTGGGTGTAAGCCATGTTGCACGCGCAGGGTCTTCGAGTTTTGATTGGCGAGCCTAGCATATCCAGAAATATGGCCTCGGAACACGGGAAGATCGAAAGATCGAGCACGAGTCACAGAGTTGTTGTGATCGACATTTTATGTCCACCTTTGAAGCTATGCTGCCGGCCGTGATGATCGGGGGTGGTGTGGTGGATGAGGGTCGTGTAATCGCCATTATTATTTTAGAGATGATAATCTTGGTGTGGTGTGTTTTAGATAATGAGATTATAAAACTAAATCTCACCTGCATATTATAAACTTTACCTTACCTCTTTTGCGATCACATCTGTAGACTACGCAACTATACTTCGGTTACTTCCTTAAGAGCCCGGATGCTACCTTAGAAGCCGACGGGTCCAACTTCATCAGATGGTACATGGGTTTTAGAAACATTCTCGAACACAACAACATTCTATATGTTCTTGATGAACCGTTAGGAGAAGGACCAGGAGATTCTGCTAGCGAGGAGGAGGAAGATGATTTCCGTAGGCGTCGAGACATATTCATTGAAGTGGAGATCACCATGACAGTATGTCTGGCACCCGAGTTGAAAGAGTTGTTTCGACGCAAGGAGCCGAGCGTCATGATTGATGGGATAAAGACACACTTCGGGGATGAATTAAAGTGTGAGCAATTCAGGTAGCTTAGAATGTTCTAGATCATTCATATGGAGGAGCATACCTGACTGAAGACACATTTGAAGAGATTGTATGACATCTACTTCCAGCTGACGATGGTCTTCGATTACTGGATGGCAGATTCTTGTGCCATTCGGACTGTCCTGATATCTCTACCTCCTAGCTAAGAGAAACATGTGCGCAAGTACATTTTGAAGGCCGATGATATGAACTTTTACAAGTTTGTGTCTGAATTCAAATCTCTGAAAGTTGATTCCATCGAAGGAGAGATCTTCGATGCTACAGGTATATATTTGATATATACAGAATTATGAATTCGCCTCTTGATATACAATGAAGTATCTGATACTTGTTCTGTTTGTGAAATAGGTCCTAATTATCACATATATGCGGCGCAGTTTGATGTGACATGGCGCTGAAGCTGGGGATCAAGGAGTTGATAGCCATTTGGTGTTCACGTCCTCAAGTTATCATAGTTATCATTAATAGTTTTTGATAAGATCTTTTATAATAGTGAGCGAGTGTGTGTCTTGATTGTTGCAAGACAAAGTTATTCATGTAATAAGACAAGTTCAGTTGTTTTATGTTATGGAACAAGTCAGTTGTTTTATATTATGAATAAAGATTCCACATCTCAGTTACATTGATTATATGATAAGTATTCATAATTGTAGAAATGATGAAATAGCGTGTCCTATGAATAAGAGTTCTATTACTAGAACAAACACCATCGAATCTAGTCATAAAGGCAATGAAAATTTTGGTCCATTTAAATATTTCGAGTGCCAAAATTGATTAAGTTTGAAATGCGGTACTGAAGTTGCAATACTAGAGGAAATTGATTAGGAGTCATTTTTAATGATTAACCAATGGTGTTATTGCATGATCCGAATTCTTTCATGATTTTGGTAAATAGGAGTATTTGCCCGATAAATTGCGGAGTCTGAAATTAATTTGATAATAGATCAAATGGGGTTTTTCAGAAGAAAGATTAGTGAATATTGTATTCAAAAAATTCGATCAAAGGACAATATTTTTGAATTATGGTTTCAACACAAAAGGCGTGTGGAAATTTGTTTCACAAAATTATAATGTCATATATGGTGATATGTGCGGAATTATAATCATGCTCTATTTTAAATAAAGTATGGTCTGTCAGAATCAGTCTTAGAATCTCCTAATATATTCGAAACATTATAGTCGATATCCACTTTAGAAAATAGATATTTTTCTCAACGAGAATTCGTAGGATCGACAGTAGTGTCGACATGTATATGATTATGCGATAATTCGGAATATACATGAGTGGTTCTTTGTAGATTGCTCGCATTGGATGAGAGTGTATTCCAAAACCAAGTAGAAACAAAGTTCAGTTTGTTGTCTATATAATTCCGAGGAAAAGATGATTTTTCGAATTATGGTTCATGGATTGGAATTAGAAGCTTGAAATAAGGTGTCAGATCTATGTTGGAAGGTGTTCCAAAAAGTATATGTCTGCTAATGAAAATTTGGTGATTAAGAGTGAGGGAGACTAGAAAATTGTTTTCTGCTTGCAATCCTCTTTATAAAGATCATAAAATTTTCATGAAAGAAGGCTTCTAAATAAGGTGTCGTTATATTTAATATTGCTGTCAGGTCACAGCACAGTATTAAATATTTCAGGTCTTGTTGACAGATCAAGGTGCACTTTATGAATACAAAAAAAGTTGAGAAAATATCAGAATATGAACAAAGGCTTTTTCAGCCTGGAAATCCAAGTTACATTGAAATGATTAAAAGAGTAATTGTTGCTGCAATTCTTATTAGAGGAATAAGATTGTTTAATCGTCATATAAAGGGTTATATGAGAAATGTGACTATAAGAAAGACGCGGTGGCATGTCTTGTCAAGAAATGAGTCTTGGACAAGATCAAATTTGTTGACTACATTTGTGTAGACATGCTTGAAGTCTGAGGGATTTGTATTAATGTAATACTGTAGTTTGTATTAAACTCGAATTGATAATAGATCAGTGATTTTGGTTTGACCAAAATGTCGATTTAAGTGGGAGCTTAGGAACTCAAATATGTGGATAACATGTTTTTGAGTGGGAGCTCGTGTTCTCAAATATGTGGAAACATGTTTTGAGTGAGAGTCGAATTCATCTTGTATAATTGACACTTTGTGAAACTGTACCAATAGAATAGGATGAAGTTGTGAAACTATTTGAAAGTTAGTGTCTATTTTGAAATAGAACGGGAATTTTAAATAGTTAGTCGAGCTGTTTTGGATTATATCCGAGGAGTCAGAATAGAACCAAAAGGATGGTCCTTTGAAATCCAATTGATCAGTAAGAGTAATGATGCATGAAAGTAATGGTTGTATGACATGTGGGTCTATTATGTAATATTAGACATCATACAGAAACCATGTTATCTGTTCGATGAAATATAACCGATGTTCTTGGAAGAAGAGCAGTTATAAAAGTAAATTTAGAATTTACTGGAAGTAGAGGTGTGTTAGTTGTTGGATTGACATTAGAGTGTCAAGTTTTCTGCATTGGTGTGAAATTATGTAGATATCGCGAGTTTATAATTGTTACAAGGGGCTCTCTATGGTTGAGTGTGTTTTTCAGGGCAGTTATCTGGTTAGTATAATCAGAGTAAGCGCTGGAAAACAGAAGTCTCACTTAGTTACGGTATTTGCATATATGTTGTTGGACAACATGATGATATCAAGCAAGTTGATGTCAGTGAATCGCAAGAGCATGTACAATCATGGATTGTGCAGTAACACTCTTCCACAGGCAAGCATTATCAAATGATTCTTATTTGATAAGGGATTCTGATAAAGTAAAATGCAGCTAGTTTATTTGTACTCTAGTGCAAGTGGGAGACTGAAGGAGATATGCCCTAGAGGAAAATAAATAAGTAGTATTTATTGCGTTATCTCATAAGTTTATAATAGGTTTGTGTATTATGCTATAACTGTATTAATCGGAATTATTGATACACGTGTGATATATAGACAACCAGGTCCCTAGCAAGCCTCTATATGAGCTAGTCCATTGGGCAACAGTTGATCGAGATTCCCGATCAAGGACAATGACGTCGGTTGACAATGGGGTCATCTTGTTAGTTGAATAAGGTGATGGACATATGCAAAGTATTGCAACAATATCGTATTACGATGTTTGTCATTTGCAATAGATAAGAATATGATAGCTTATTCCTTAGACCGTGAGACCGTACTTATTGATGCTTCGTAGGGGTACTTTGAGAGCATCAAACGTTGTGTCTTATATAGCATGACAATAACGGTGTCCATCTTGGGTATTCCGAAAGAGCATCGAGACGTAAGGATCAAGAGCGGGATTTGTTCATTCTTGTAATGGAAAGATACTCTGGGCCCACTCGGTGAGGTTACATCTATATAGCTGCGCAGCTTGTGACTAGGTCAATGGAGATGTAATATCACAGACGAGTTAATAACCTTCGTCGGTAACGAGATACAACAAAGACATCGGTATGTCTACGATCATATCTCGGACAAGGTAGTATCGTAGAAACAAAGGGAATGAATATCATGTTCATGGTTCAACGACGATATTCGTAGAATGCACAGGGGCTGTCATATACATCCAGGTATCCCTGACGGTCATTGGTGAGCGGAGTGTCTCGACCATGTCTGGAGTGTTCTCGAACCGTAGCGTAACAAACTTAAGGTCTTAGCGACACCGGGAGACAGGTTCTGGAATATTATAGGAATTTGTTGGTCCGGAAAGAGTTCCGGTGGTCCGGAAGGAGTTCCGGGGAGGTCTGGAATGATTCCAGGAATGTCCAAAAGTTGTTCGGGTGGTTCCGAAATAGTTTCGGAGTCATGGGATATTGAATTATATATAAATATATTAATTATGAATTAATGGGATTTTTATATTAATTTAATATTAATTTAATAAAGGAAAAAGGGGGCTCCCACCTACATGGGCCCTAAGAGGGCCCAAGAGGGGGAGCCGCACCAAGCAAGGGGGGGCTTGAACCCCCCCTAGTCCGAGTTGGACTAGGAGAGGGCAAGGCCCATGGGGGGTTCGGCCGAACCCCCCCTCCCCTCTCCTCCTTTAGTCCCACATGGGGGAGCCAGGGGGTTTGCACACCCCCTTCCCCCTTTATATACGAAGGCATATTAATTAGATTAATTCATTGGAAATACAATTAATTGTATTGCAGGCCGGCCGAGCTGTTTCTCCGCCCGTTTTGCCCCCTCTCTCCACCTAAGCTATACCGCTGGGCACCGTTGCCCTGCGGGATTCCAGATAAGATCTACCCCTGCAATTTCAGCTGGATCTGAATGACCGGGGGTTGTCGCTAAGCTCCGTATGTTTGTGAGTGCTCGGAGGTAACTCTTTTTGAGGAGCCTGGGCGACGTCGTCTCGCCCCTGCAGCCGCTGCGCCACCTTCCCCTCTGCCGCCGACGCACCACCCCTGGTGTCGGCGCCCCGCCTTCTTCCGCCCGACGCCCGTCGACGCAGATCATCGTCGACACCCCGGCGTCATCGTCTTCGTCATCGCGGCAAGTTCTCCGCGACCTCGAGGTCGGCTACGTACGACTTCATCGTCAACGCTTGTGCGGGAGCGTAATCCCCGCTCTCGGTCTACATGGAGGTAATGTAACCCGTTCCGCCACCGTTATCACATGTACTAGATAGATAGATCCTGGCTAGTTAGGGTTTCGTACGCTAGAAAAATTATTGTTTTCTGCACCGTAACCCCTTCAGATCAGGGATACTCGGATCCTGGTTAAGGATTTCTCTCCCCTTGTTGCACGAGTTAAATCAAAATCGGAACCTTGGCAGGGGAGGTTCACCTCCAAGGGTAGCAAAACGATCTTGATTGACTCGTGCATGTCTAGCCTCGCCATGTATATGATGGGGATGTATATCTTGCCGGAGGGGATCCATGCTAGTTTTGACAGAGAGCTGGCTAGATTTTTCTGGCAGGCGTCCTCTGGAAAACAAAAGTACCATATGGTAAAGTGGTCCGACCTTTGCGCCCCCAAAGAGTTTGGGGGCATAGGTATTCTTGCGTCACGACACATGAACAAGTCTCTCATGCTCCGCTGGGTGTGGAGGATTCTTCGGGGTGAGGGGGGCATGTGGCTTGACTTGATAAAAGCCAAGTATCTTAGGGGGTGCCCTTTGTTGGGGTGTGAGCGCAAAGAGGGGTCCCAGTTCTGGCACGCCATCCAATCGATTAAGGAGCACATCAGACTAGGGGCGGTCTCGGCCGTAGGTAACGGACGAGATACCCTGTTCTGGCTTGACTCCTGGTTTGACGGAAGGCCGCTACGAGCGGTGTTCCCAGATCTTTTTGCGGTTTGTGCGGAACCTCTGATATCGATTGCCTCTGCCTTTCAGCAGGGGCGATGGGACATTGGGTTCCGCCGTACGTTCGGCCCAGGGGAGGTTGCGAGCTGGAGGTCATTGCTCGTATCACTTCCCCTAGCCCTGTCGGACAGCCCGGATAGGGTCTCGTGGAGTCTCACGCCGGCGAAGCAATTCTCCGTCGGCTCCGCTTACCGGGCCCTATTTAGAGGGCCTGTGATGTCTTGGACTACGCATCTGTGGAAGGCTCCGTTGCCTCTTAGGATTAAGATTTTTACTTGGCAACTTCTCCGCGACCGCCTACCCTCGGGCGTTGAGGTGGCGAAACGTTTGGGTCCTGGTGATGGCACCTGTCCCCTGTGTGCGGTCCCCGAGTCGGGGACCCATATCCTGTTCTCCTATCCCGCTGCTCGGTTCCTGTGGAGCTTCATTGTTGAGGCCTTGGGTCCTGAGTGGCAGGCCCGTGACTTGGCAGAGTTCCTGAAAATGCAGGCGAACCATACCGGGAGGAGGAGGTCCCTCTTCTGGTTGCTTTTCGCGGCAATGACCTGGACCCTTTGGACTGTTCGTAACAAGATGGTCATCGAGCGGGTCTACCAACGGCGGGCCACTGACTCAGTTTTCAAATTCTTGGCTTTTCTGCAGGAGTGGCACCCGTTGCCTAGACAGCGGGACAGGCAGCGGCTGGACGACACTCTTGAGGATCTCCTGAAGGCGGCTCGCCGTCTTTCTTCGTCGCCCAGCCGTTGAGCTCTACTTTGTAGAGTTTGTATCAGGAGTAGTTGTTTTTCCCTTGGGCTTTCTTGTGCTGTGGCCCCAGCAAAAGCTTATTTCTCTCGTACTTCGCACTTCGCACTTCTTGTCCTCGTCTGGTTGTGGTTGTAAAACGTTGGATGTTTGCTTTATTTATAAAGCGGGGCGCAAGCCTGTTTCGAGGAGAGGATAGGTGACTGTACCTCTAGGTTTAAGAGGACCGGCGGTGGTCAAGGACTTGATTATAATTTTCTTTTTTATTGTTGTCGACATTGTAATTGATTTATATTTTTTGATTTACAAAGAGCTTTACTGAATCCACGCAAACGAGTTTACAGTGCTTATACAAGGAGCAAAGCTGTCAACCTCCACGCAGGGAGGCACAGCAGCCAGTAGCACACCCTCACTCCAAGCCCTGAAACTAAACTTAGCAATATTAAGATTCTTATGTGCATGTGCGAGTGCGAGTACTATATCGCCCTGAGTGAAATTTTGTCTCCCAAGCACCATGCGAGTATATCACTAATAGTCACAATGAATGGAAACGGAAAGGATAATCGTTTCTTGTGCTGTAGAAATAAAGCAAAGACCAGTTGTTTGTCTCGTGGACTGCCGGTCTTGACACGGCAAGTGATTGATGTCAAACCCAAGAGCTCACTATCCTATCGTAATTTGAAGCTAGGTGCCGATAAACTTCACGACGGAATTAAATTGCCTATCAGCGCGGACGGTGTGCCAGTGCCTCCCAATGGCCGTACACCACACATACACATACCACGCGGGAAGCTAGACGCATTCTTTACAACTCGATCTATATATGTACGCAAGCGATTGATGCAATGGAAGACGTGTTTTTGCAGTCCTTGGACGGAGTTGTACGTTATACTAACTCCATCTCAAAATAAATGCCTTTGATTTGTTTAAGTATGCATATTTAGATGTGTTTCATGTCTAGATACATTCGTATTTGTGGAAATCTAGCTAAGGCCCCGTTTCGAACACAGTAAGTAAAATATAGAAATAAAAAAACACAAGAATTAAGTTGTCATGTTTCCTAAATCACTACAGGAACTAAAATCACAGGAAATTTTCCCAAGTATCGTTTGGTTGTCACGTAGGAAAAGTACAGGAATTGTAGGCACGGGAAGATGAAAACATGAGGTAAGATGAAAACATGTTTGTTTTTCTCTAGAATTTCTATGAAATAGCTATGTCATACAAATTTCAAAGGAATCTGAGATTTCTATTCCTTTGTTCCAAACGGTGTCATAGGAAAGTTTTCTGTAGGAATCTTATTTCTACGAATTTCCTTTGTTCCAAACGTGGCCTAAGACACTTATTTTTGAAGGAGATATGTCCTAAAGGCAATTAATAAAGTATATTCTTTATCATATCTCGTTTATTCTTTGTGTCATGCTATAACCGTATTAAGCGGAAACATTAATACGGGTGTGATGCATAAACAACCAGGTTCCTAGTAGCCTCTATTAAGACTAATTTCATTGCGCGATCGATGATCGAGATTTTCTAATCATAGGGCATGGTGCCGGTCGGCAATGGAAGTCATATCGATGGAGAACGATCTGATGGACATACCCTGATTTGGAGGACATAGTCATTACGCTTTTGACCGTGAGACCAACTCTTACTGTTATTCCTGAAAGATACTTTGATTGCACCAAATGTCGTATCTTAATTAGTATGACAATAACGGTGATTCTTTTGGGTATCGGAAAGGACTAATTGAGACGAGGGGTCAAGAGCGGGATTTGTCAGTCCGCATAGCAGGATAGATACTCTAGGGCCCACTCGGTGAGATTATATCTAATGAGCTTGCAAGCATGTGACTAGGTCACGAAGACATGAAATCATAGACGAGTAGAAGATAGCGTTGTCGGTAACGAGATCAAGCTAGGTATGGAGATATCTATGAACGACGCTCGGACACGCGAAGTATCGCTCTGGCAAAAGGTTTAAGATTTTACGTTCAGGTTTGATAGATGAAAGTCATTCGTTATATCACAGGGATTAATTCATGGGGTCCAGACCTACGAGTTAGTCATTGATCGGAGAGGGGTCTCGATCATGTCTGTTATTATATCGAACCGCTAGGGTAACACACTTAAGGGGTTTCGACAAGACAACCGGAAAGGAAAGGGATCACCGGGAATGTCTCAGGAGAGGTCCGATGGAGATCGGGCAGCGACGAAAGAGTTTTCGGAGCTAGAATAAATTATATATAATATGTTTGATATTAATTAGTGTAATTAATGTCTAAATATGATTTTATATATTTATTATTGAATTTATTTAGGCTGATTTTTCTAAATGGACCTTCTGGTCGAAAGAAGCCCCAAGAGGGGGAAATTCCCTAGGAAAATCGGTGGGGGCCAAGGTGGCCGGCCTCGGTGGGCCACAAGGGGCCCACCAGGTGGCCGGCGCACCAAGGAGCCGCACCAGGCCATGTGGGGATAGTCCCACATTGCCTGGTGAGCAGGTTGGATCCCCCCTGGGAGCCTATATAAGAAGGGGCACCCTTGGCCTTTTAATTCACCAATAAATTTCCCAATTCTCTCTCGATCTCGTGATTCCCTTTGTCGGAATTGCGCCGAGTTGAGAGGGGGATCTCTTCCACCATAGCCCGTTGTCCCGCTGCTGGTGTTCCGGTCCAAGTCTTCCGCTGCTCGTCCTGGACTGGAGCTTCGGAGGCCGTCGTTTCAACCGTACGTGTGTAACGCCCTGCGAGGTGCTGCACTAGCGATACTCGGAGGTTTGCTTCCTCTACACGACTTGAGATCGGTTTCGTCGGTCTTCATCGACAATGTTTGTGCGGGAACGTAATCCCCGCTTTCGGTCTACAAGGGTATGTGTTCCGATCTCCGTTCGTACTACTATATTTGCATATAATAGATCTTGGCATGTTTTTAGGATATCGTTGCTAGCAAAATTTTTGTTTTCTGCACACGATCCCCTTCAGTGGTATCAGAGCCGATCTATCGTAGATATAGCTGTACGCTGTTAGAACCCGTGTTCTGCACGGGGGCACCGTTCCTGTTATTTTCTACCCTCTAGAGTGCACTTGTGATTCCAGCGGCATCGAGTTGATGAAGCGGCCCGGACCAACTTTACGCGTACGCTTACGCGAGACTGGTTCCACTACTGACATATGGCTTGTACTGTATCTGTGCCTAGCGGGTGTCAGTTTCTCTCTCTTTAGTTGGTCTTGCGTTTTCAAGGAGGGTCTGAAAGGGATGCTTAAATATGCAATTATTGGATCGCTGTTGTGGTCATAAGATTCATAGGTATGAAGCGGTTCTATTTACGACAGCCACAAGCCACGTAAAATATGCAAAAAATAAAGTAGAAGCGTCTAACTTTATTTTGCAGGGGCTATGTGATATGATCAAGATAGGTTTATTAAATTGTTTTTAAACTGCGGGCGCCAAGAAGACCATGGCGCAATGGACTATATCACATTGCATTACATTTGATGTTTTGTGTGCATCTTATATTCTGTGATTATATATATTAGTATATATTAGTTACGCAGCGGTAATTATATAAGATGATGCCTTCAAAAATACCAGTAGTGTTCTTCCTCCAACGCACACCACCAAGAAAGTTCTACGTTATGAGGCAGGCCGTGACGATCGGGTGTCAGACATATCATCGTTCGCATACGGTGGGTGTAAGCCATGTTGCACAAGCGTCAGCGTGGAGACTATAGTGGCGAGCCTAGCATATGCAGATATGGCCTCGGAAGACGGAGGCCGAAAGGTCGAGCATGAGTCACAAAATTAGTGTGACGGACAATTGTCTACTCTTGAAGTTGCGCCGCCGGCTCTGACGATGAGGGGTGGTGCAATGGATGGGGTCTTGTAATCGCTTAAACGACCAGGAGGGATGTTCGTTTGAGTGGGAGTTATGTTAGTTATTTTCTAAAAATACTATAACTCAAAATTATTATAAACAAAGTTTTATGTTGTTGCAAATTCCATTGTAGATGTCTCGCCCCTCGAAAGAAAAGCTTAAGACCAATGGGTCAAACTTCATGGCCTGGTTCCGCAACCTGAGGATCCTCCTCACTCCCCATAGGGTGGCCTACGTCATTGAGGCCGCCATAGGTGACCCTCCCACAGATGAAGCCTCCGAGGATGAAAAGAAGGTCTTCCAGACCAGATCGGAGGATTCTGCCTTTGTCCAGAGTGACATGCTCTACGCCATGGAAGCCGACCTGCAGAAGCGGTTTGAGAAGATGAGCGCCTTTGAGATTATTTCTGATCTCAAGGCTGTCTTCGCGCCGGAGGCTAAGGCTGAGAGATATGAAGCATCTGAGCTTTTTTCTCGGCCAAGATGGAGGAGCATAACAGTGTGAGCGAGCATGTGGTCAAGATGTCTGGCTACGTTCAACGCCTGAATGCTCTGGAATGCAAGATTCCCGATGAGCTGGCGATTGATAGGGTCCTGCAATGGTTTCCCCCTAGCTGTAAAGGGTTCGTCATGAACTACAACATGTAGGGCATGACTAAGTCCCTGGGTGAAGTGTTCGTGATGTTCAAGACTGTTGAGGTAGAGATTAAGAAGGAGCACACGCTGTTGATGGTCAACAAGGCCGTCGATTTTAAGAAATCGGGTGGCAAGGGAAAGCAGAGCTGGAAGTCCAGGAGGGAGGGCAAACTGATTGCCAAGCCCAAGACAAACATATCTGGTCCCAGAGCTGGCTGAAGGGAATATGCCCTAGAGGCACTTAATAAACATAGTTATTGGCAATATCCCGATTGTTCATTATATGTTTTACACCATGCTATAACTGTATTAAGTGAAAACATTAATACACGTGTGGTAGATAAAACAACCAGGTCCCTAGTAACCTCTACTAAGACTAGTTTCATTGCGTGATTGATGATCGAGGTTTTCCGATCATAGGGCATGGCGCCGGTCGGCAATGGAAGTCATATCGTTAGGTGTAACGATGTGATGGACATACCCAGTATTTATAGGACATAGTCATTACGCCTTAAGACCGTGAGATCAACTGTTATTGTTATTCCTGGAAGATACTTTGATCGCACCAAACGTCATATCTTATATAGTTTGAAATGATAGGTGATACTTTTGGGTATCGGAAGGGGGTAGTTGAGACGAGGGGTCAACAACGGGATTTGTCAGTCCGCATAGCCGGATAGATACTCTAGGGCCCACTCTGTGAGATTATGTCAAATGAGTTTGCAAACATGTGACTAGGTCACCAACTGACATAATATCATGGACGAGTAGAAGATGGTGTTGTCGGTAACGAGATCATGCTAGGTATGGAGATATCTGAGAATGATGCTCAGACACGCTAAGTATCGCCATGATAAAGGGTTTAAGACTAGACGTCTAGGTTTGATAGATGAAAGTCATTCGTTATATTACAGGGATTAATTCATGGGGTCCAGGCCTACGAGTTAGTCGTTGATCATAGAGGAGTCTTGATTGTACCTGTTATTATATCGAACCGCTAGGGTAACACACATAAGGGGTTTCGACAAGACAACCGGAAAGGAAAGAGATCACCGGGAACGTCCCGGGAATGGTCCGATGGAGAAGGGGCAACGACGAAAGAGTTTTCGGAGCTAGAATAAATTATATATAATATGTTTGATATTAATTAGTGTAATTAATGTCTAAATATAATTTTATATATTTATTTTCGAATTTATTTAGCCTGATTTCCCTGAATGGGCCTTCTGGTCGAAAGAAGGCCCAAGAGGAGAAAATTCCCTAGGGGAATTCGGTGGGGGACTTGGGGGCCGACCCAAGTGGGCCAAGAGGGCCACTAGGGGGCCGGGGCACCCTCCCTAGCCGCAAAAAGGCTGTGGGATAGTCCCACATTGCCTGGCTAGGGAGGTTGGCTCCCCCCGGGAGCCTATATAAGAAGGGGCACCCCTGGCCTTTTAATTCACCAATTAATTCCCCAATTCTCTCTCGATCTCGTGATTCCCTTTGTCGGAGTTGCGCCGAGTTGAGAGGGGGATGTATTCCACCATAGCCCGCTGCCGCGCTGCTGGTGTTCCGGTCCAAGTCTTCCGCTGCTCGTCCTGGAAAGGAGCTTTGGAGGCGGTCGTCTCAACCGTATGTGTGTAACGCCCTGCGAGGTGCTGCGCTTGCGGTACTCGGAGGCCTACTTCCTCCACCCGACCTCGAGGTCATCTTCGTCGTCTTCGTCGCGCCGAGTTCTTCGCGACCTAGAGGTCGGCTACGTCGTCTTTGTCGTCAACGCTTGTGCGGTAGCGTAATCCCCGCTATTCGGTCTACGAGGGTATGTATTTCGATCTCCGCCGTACTACTATATCTGCATAGTATAGATCTTGGCTAGTTTAAGGATATCGTTGCTAGGAAAATTTTGTTTTCTGTACACAATCCCCTTCACTGGCGTGGAGTGCTCCTACTGCAAGGGAAAAAGTCACTGGAAGCGCAACTGCCCCAAGTACCTGGAGGGTAGGAAGTCTGGCAAGACAGTCGACAAAGAGCAAGGTATATTTGATATACATGTTATAGATGTGTACCTTACATCCGCCCGTAGCATTACGTGGGTATTTGATACTGGTTTTGTTGCTCATATATGTAACTCTCAGGAGGAGTTACGGAATAAACGGCGGCTGGCTAAGGATGAGGTGACGATGCGCATCGGCAACGGATCGAGAGTCGACGTGGTGGCTGTCGGCACGCTCCATCTACATCTACCATCGGGATTAGTTTTGGTTTTAAATAAGTGTTATTATGTATCATCCTTAAGTGTAAACATTATAAGTGGGTCTTATCTGTTACAAGACTTTTATTTATTTAAATCAGTATCAAACAATTGTGTTATTTATATGAATGATATCTTTTATGTTGATGCTCCCAAGAATAATGGTTTATTCTTGTTGAATCTCGATCGTAGTATTCACATCCATAACATAGAAGTCAAACGGATTAAGTGTAGTGATGATACCGCCATGTATATGTGGCATTGCCGTCTCGGTCATATTGGTATAAAGCGCATGAAGAAACTCCACTCCGATGGACTTTTGGACTCGTTGGATTTCGGATCGATACATGCGAAACATGCCTTATGGGAAAAATAACCAGGACACCGTTCAAAGGTTTCGTTGAACGGGCGTCGGATTTATTGGGGATCATACATACATATGTGTGTGGACCAATGAGCGTTTCGACACGCAATGGTTATCGTTACTTCGTCACCTTCACTGATGACTTGAGTAGATACGGTTATATCTATTTGATGAAACACAAGTCTGAGACTTTTGAAAAGTTCAAAGAATTTCAAACTGAAGTTGAGAATAAGCTTAACAAGAAAATCAAGCACCTCCGATCCGATCGTGGTGGCGAGTATTTGAGTTTTGAGTTTGGCACACATATGAAGAGTTGTGGCACAGTACCTCAACTTACGCCTGCCGGAACACCGCAACGTAACGGCGTGTCCGAGCGACGTAATCGTACTCTACTGGATAGTGTCCGATCTATGATGTCTCTTACCGATTTGCCCGTATCCTTCTGGGGTTATGCGTTAGAAACAGCCACATTCATTTTAAATAGGGCTCCCTCCAAATCCGTTGAAACGACACCGTATGAATTATGCTATGGCAAGAAGCCTAGGTTATCGTTTCTGAAGGTTTGGGGTTGTGAGGCGTATGTTAAGAAACTACAGCCCGACAAACTCGAACCGAAGTCGGAGAAAGTCGTCTTTGTAGGATATCCGCGGGAAACCGTTGGATACACCTTCTACAACCAAGCTGAGGGCAAAACGTTTGTCGCGAAGACCAGGTCCTTTCTAGAGAAGGAGTTTCTCGCGAAAGGAGTAAGTGGGAGGAAGGTAGACCTCGATGAGATCATTGATCCTGAACTCGAGATTCCGAGTGGCGCAACGGAAGCAATTCCGAAAACATCCTCCGCGGATGGAGTGAGAGAAACTGTCGAGGAAAGTATTCTACCTCGTAGATCTGGTAGATCTCGGATCGCACCAGAATGGTATGGCAATATGGTTTGCACCGTCATGTTAATTGAACAAGACGAACCTACAAACTACAAGGAGGCAATTACGAGTCTAGAGTCCGAGAAATGGCTAGAAGCCATGAAATCTGAAATAGTATCCATATATGATAACAAAGTGTGGACTTTGATGAATATTCCCGAAGGGCGCAAGGCCGTCGAGAATAAATGGATCTTTAAGAAGGAGACTGATGCTGATGGTAATGTGACCATCTATAAAGCTCGGCTTGTCGCAAAAGGTTTCCGACAAGTTCATGGGATTGACTACGATGAAACTTTTTCACCGATAGCGATGCTGAAGTCTATTCAGATTTTGTTAGCAGTTGCTGCCTATTACGATTATGAAATATGGCAGATGGATGTCAAAACAGCCTTTCTAAATGGAAACATTGAGTAAAAGTTGTACATGGTACAACCGGAAGGTTTTGTCGATCCAGGAAATGCTGACAAGGTATGCAAGTTTCAGCGATCCATCTATGGTTTGAAGCAAGCATCTCGGAGCTAGAATCTTCGCTTTGATGAGGTAATCAAAGGTTTTGGAGTTGTCCAAAATTTGGAAGAGACCTGCATTTACAAGAAAATGAGTGGGAGCTCGGTTATGTTCTTAGCACTATATGCAGATGACATATTGCTGATTGGGAATGATGTGGAACTTCTGAATAGCGTGAAGGAATATTTAAACAGTAAATTTTCCATAAAGGACTTAGGAGAAGCTGCATATGTCTTAGGCATTAAAATCTATCGTGATAGATCAAAACGTCTATTAGCGTTGAGTTAGAGTACTTATCTTGATCAAATACTGAATCGTTTCGGTATGGAGAAGGCAAAGAAGGGTTCTCTGCCGATTATCAAGAATAAAACATTGCGAAAGGCACAGTGTCCGGTAACGGAACTGGATAAGGCCGATATGACTAAACATCCTTATGCTTCAGCCATAGGATCGATTATGTATGCAATGTTAAGTACTAGACCTGATGTGGCATTAACTCTAAGTTTGACAAGCCAGTTCCAGAGTAATCCTGGAATGGTGCATTGGATTGCTGTTAAGAGCATTCTTAAGTATCTCAATAAGACAAAGGAAATGTTCCTTGTCTATGGTGGCTGCCATGAAGAACTTGGCGTAACAGGTTACGTGGATGCAAGTTTCTGCTGAGACCCCGATGACTCTAAGTCACAGACAGGTTATGTGTTCAAGGTGAATGGAGGCGACGTGTGCTGCTTGCGAAGCAGCGAATGAAGTTGTGTGGCTGAGGAAGTTCATCATTGAACTTGGAGTGTTCCGGAGCATGCAAGACCCCGTGATCCTCTTCCGCGACAATACGGGTGCCATTGCTAACGCCAAGGAGCCAAGGTCTCACTCCACCGCCAAACACATTCTCCGATGCTTCCATGTGATACGTCAGTATGTACAAGGAGGCGATGTGAAGATTTGCAAAGTGCATACGGATCTGAATGTGGCAGATCCGCTGACAAAACCTCTCCCGCTTGACAAGAATGAAAAACACCAGTTAGCTATGGGTGTTAAGCTTTTACCAAGTTGTAATCTAGATTAATTTGTACTCTAGGTCAAGTGGGAGACTGAAGGAGATATGCCCTAGAGGCAATTAATAAAATGTATTCTTATCATATCTCGTTTGTTCATAATATGTTTTTGTGTCATGCTATAACCGTATTAAGCGGAAACATTAATACGGGTGTGATGCGTAAACAACCAGGTCCCTAGTAGCCTCTACTAAGACTAGTTTCATTGCGCGATCAATGATCGAGATTTCCCGATCATAGGGCATGGTGCCGGTCGGCAATGGAAGTCATATCGCTGGAGAACGATGTGATGGACATACCCAGATTTGGAGGACGTAGTCATTACGCTTTTGTTCGTTAGACCAACTCTTATTGTTATTCCTGGAAGACATTTTGATTGCACCAAACGCCGTATCTTAATTAGTATGACAATAACGGTGATACTTTTGGGTATCAGAAAGGAGTAGTTGAGACGAGGGGTCAAGAGCGGGATTTGTCAGTCCGCATAGCAGGATAGATACTCTAGGGCCCACTCGGTGAGATTATATCTAATGAGTTTGCAAGCATGTGACTAGGTCACGAAGACATGAAATCATAGACGAGTAGAAGATAGCGTTGTCGGTAACGAGGTCAAGATAGGTATGGAGATATCTATGAACGACACTCGGACACGCTAAGTATCGCTATGGCAAAAGGTTTGAGATTTTACATTCAGGTTTGATAGATGAAAGTCATTCGTTATATCACAGGGATTAATTCATGGGGTCCAGGCCTACGAGTTAGTCATTGATCGGAGAGGGGTCTCGATCATGTCTGTTATTATATCGAACCGCTAGGTTAACACACTTAAGGGGTTTCGACAAGACAACCGGAAAGGAAAGAGATCACCGGGAATGTCTCGGGAGAGGTCCGATGGAGATCGGGCAGCGACGAAAGAGTTTTCGGAGCTAGAATAAATTATATATAATATGTTTGATATTAATTAGTGTAATTAATGTCTAAATATGATTTTATATATTTATTTTCGAATTTATTTAGACTGATTTCCCTAAATGGGCCTTCTGGTCGAAAGAAGGCCCAAGAGGGGAAAATTCCCTAGGAGAATTCGGTGGGGGGCTTGGGGGCCGACCCAAGTGGGCCAAGAGGCCCACTAGGGGGCCGGCGCACCCAGCCATGCCGCACCAGGCATGTGGGATTAGTCCCACATTGCCTGGTGAGGAGGTTGGCTCCCACCTGGGAGACTATATAAGAAGGGGCACACCTAGCCTTTTAATTCACCAATTAATTTCTCAATTCTCTCTCGATTTCGTGATTTCTTGGAGATTGGGCAGTGACGAAAGAGTTTTCGGAGTTAGAATAAATTATATATAATATGTTTGATATTAATTAGTGTAATTAATGTCTAAATATGATTTTATATATTTATTTTCGAATTTATTTAGTCTGATTTCCCTAAATGGGCCTTCTGGTTAAAAGAAGGACCAAGCGGGGGAAAATTCCCCAGGGAATTCGGTGGGGGCCAAGGTGGCCGGTCTAGGTGGGCCACAAGGGGGCCACCAGGTGACCGACGCACCAAGGAGCCGTACCAGGCCATGTGGGGATAGTCCCACATTGCCTGGTTAGCAGGTTGGCTCCCCCCTGGGAGTCTATATAAGAAGGGGCACCCCTGGCCTTTTAATTCACCAATTAATTCCCCAATTCTCTCTCGATTTCGTGATTCACCTAATAAACACTATTATGTTTATTTGTTATTCGTCAATCCCATTTCAATTACATAAAAAATGGAGTTGTGCCGAGTTGAGAGGGGGATCTGTTCCACCATAGCCCGCTGCCGCGCTGCTGGTGTTCCGGTCCAAGTCTTCCGCTGCTCGTCCTGGACTGGAGCTTCGGAGGCCGTCGTTTCCACCGTACGTGTGTAACGCCCTGCGAGGTGCTGCGCTAGCGGTACTCGGAGGTCTGCTTCCTCTACACGACCTTGAGGTCGGCTTCGTCGGTCTTCATCGACAATGTTTGTGCAGAACGTAATCCCCGCTTTCGATCTACAAGGGTATGTATTCCAATCTTCGTTCGTACTAGTATATCTGCATGAAATAGAGGCATGTTTTTAGGATATCGTTGCTAGAATTTTTTTTGTTTTCTGCATACGATCTCCTTTAATTTTGAGACAGAGAGAGGAGTAAAAACAAGATACTAGAGTCGAGATTAGGTTAGGAAAAAATTAAACCAACAGAGCAATTGGTTTAAGCCTAATCACACATCCTAGAGCCGATCAAGTATGTTTAAATCTATCAGTCATGTACAGAAATAATGAATTGTCTGCATTATGATATATCGCTTATGCTATAAATTTAGTTCTAAAACACGCAAAAGCTTTAGCTTATATTGATATAGGAGAAACAAATACACAACGGCCTTAGCCGAATAAACAACCGCAAGACTGAAAAATAAACTAGCTCATATTTTCTGCTAACTTTCTAGCTCCAGCTCAGTTCTTGGTCTCATATTTGATGCGTTAGAAAAGGACGAACGGCATGGATGACATGTTGGTAAAGACTCACACTTTCCTTTCCTTCCGGATGTCCCAGGTAATGAGGATAATCAACGTTTAAATTTCTAGACGAACGTGAAGGTGTGGCAGCCAGAGCAGACCAAACCTGAAGAACCGTTGGCTTACCAAACCAGCGATATGTGAGAAAGTTTGAGCAGGACCATAGCGCTCATCTCACAACCTACTGAAATACCAACATTTAGGACGTGGCTACACAGGGCACTGTATAGTCTTCTGCAGTGCCCCTCCCAAAAATAGTAAAGTCTCCCTTTACTGTCCTGCTCCATCTAGAAATAGAAAGTTTGACCCCGCGTCACCTCCCTCCCTAATTAACCTTGGACATGTTCACACGGTGTGCGCCACTACGTATGGTTGAAAAGTCCACAGACAATCAGACAGGAATCCCGAACCCCCTCTGCCCCCACCGCAGACCTCCACTGGTAGACTAGTTCAAGCTCTAAAAAATAGTATAAATAGAGACGCTGTAATTGAATCTAATCTAAAAATCACTGAAAATATTTGTTGGGCACCAACTAGACGAAATTCCACATGTTCACAACCTCAACTATCAACCAAACTTTTTCAGAGGCCCATAACTTTATCTAGTTGGTTGTAGCTTTGAACTTGAAAAAAATCATATGAACACATGCTTTCCATTGGATGGGATGTAATTTGAAAGGGGAGAGCCATTTAATCCTGGCAGATCTCCCATCCCAAAAATTGGATGTAGTTATGCAACTTAGGAAACATGTTGTCCCTTGCAAATTACCCTCAACGGACAAGCCGTAAAATACATCTAAGCATCATAAAAAATACATACTCCCTCCGTCCAAAAATAAGGGTCTCAAGTTTGCCAAAAATAAGATGTATCTAGACATGGTTTTATGGACCGAGGGAGTACTAGATCTTCGAGTACATTAAAAATCGGGCATGGCTAGGTCCTGGTATAGATACCAGTACCATGCACCCAAAAAAATGATGAACACAAGGGATGATTTAAGAAAACAGAAGTTATATAACTTTGCACTCCGAAAATATTACACCCTCAAGTATAAAATTACATCGCAATGCTACAAAACTAGATCTTCGAGTATCATATACATGGAAGGACAAATAACTACATCCTCAAGTATCAGATTACATTGCATTTGTACAAAAACTACATCATCAAGTATCAAATAACATCATACTGGTACAGAGCTACATCCAAAAGCATCAAGTTGAAATTACATTGCATTGGTAGAAAACTACATACTCTAAGTATGAAATTATACTTCAAAATACATCCTTTCCAAGATCGGTAGCACTTAATAAAATAGCTGTAAAAGTGCTATGGTTATTACTTAGGATATTACAACCCTTAAAATGGTCAAATCGTCTAAAATTTCAGTGAAACCACATCCATGACACCTACATAATTACTATAACTACATCTTCACCCCTACTAGTATCAGTGTAACTACATCTATGACAACACTTCGAATAGGTACTACTAGGTAACCCGAAGTAGTTATGGCCAATGGGACAAAAGCAACAAAGATACATCTCGAGATGCCACAAAATGTTAAATAATGTAAGAACTATGCAAAAACTAAACCAAGTACTCCCTCCGTCCACTAGAAACTGTACATCTAGCATCCAAAAAATTCATGAAAAAGTGTTCATCTACACTCCCAATACACTTTACTTTTAACTTAATCATTATTAATTGACTCATTCAATAATTTGAGTATAGCTATTGGCTGCATGTCCTGTCTTAATTACTGCATGCAACAAATCTCATTTAATCGCCTTCTCTCAAGGGTCACATCCACTTATAAAGTTATGTCATGGAGTTAAGTCTCCATTTTCTTGATCCACGTGCAAATCTTTAGATGCACGCTCTCTTCTTCAGGACGGAGAGGGTACTATAGTAGTACTTGTACTTGGGATACCAAGCAAGCTTTCCAACAATAATTGTTTGCAAGCAGTCAGGTAGTAATCAATTGCCTACAGCAAAGACAATACTACATGCTAGCAGTAATGGTAACATCAAGGCATGAAGCAGAGGAGGCGGCTGCTAGCTTTACTTGTACGTTGTTCACGAAGGGTGTCACGATGGTTCAGAGAAGGCAGCAGCAGGCTTGAGTTGCGGAGGAACGCGGCGGTCTCGACGCTATCCAGTTTCGACCTGGGCACTTGCCGTCAAGCTCGGGCAGCCAGCCGTGACAGGGCTTTTGGAGGCAATCTCTACATTTCCACGCAACCTCATCTCCAGAGCAGCGTCATCCCTAATTGGAGATTACTCACGGCAAAAACCGTCTCCTCCACCGGATCAAGCCGATCCACAACGAAATCGAGCATTGGTGTACAGGAGGACGAAAAGCGCGACCGCGAGCTGCCGGAGGAGGGGCTGTAGAGGACGAGGCCCTTGGTGGCGGCCATGTGGAAGAGCCTAGAGGGGCGGTGGCGGAGCGCGGGGGAGACGAGGAGGAGAACCTAGAGGAACCGGATTCTGCGGAGGTTGCGGGAAGCGCGGATGGCGATGGCGATGGCGATGGCCTCCTCACCATCCTCGGCCTCGTGTGTGTGGAAGGGGATTCTGGACGAGCCGCACGATCCCCATTCCCACGACGACCTCTGCGCATCGTGTCGTCGCGTTGTCGTGCTACTTCGAGCCGCACAATCGTAATCAGACGCAGTGCAGAGGTGCACACTGTGTAACGCCCAGAAAATACGCAGGCAACAAATAGATTTCTCGTTAAACATAATGTGGTGCGCCGTCTCTAGATGGATTCTGCATATTTGTCATGTAGTAGGATGGGTAACATGAGAAAATCGTCATCTAGATCCCGCTCATGCTTTTTTTTATCAATTCGTAAAGTCGCTCAGCTTTATAAAATGAAAAAAGATTTAAGAAAAAATCAGACACATGAGACATGAGCACTCTCTTTTTTCCGACATGAATCCTAGTTTGTTTTTTGACAAGGAATCCTAGTTTTCTTTGGAGCGAAGCAAAGTTGCAGACGGAGTCCCCCGACAGAGAAGCCACCGCCGCGTACCCCGCCCATCTCTGCACGTCCACGTGTCCATACGAGCGGTCCAGATCCTTCACGTAGTGGAGCAGGTGATCCAGCCTACGCGCACACTCACCGGCCGTCGCCGCGGCCGCGGACACGGCTCCACCTCACCATCGACTCCTCCTCCTCCTCCTCTTCTTCCTCCATCTCGCCGTCGCTACTCAGATCGAAATCCCACGCGCCAATCGCGTCCCTCCTCCACTCGATTAAGCAACCACTTCACCTTCCGCTCGGTACCGACCGATCGGGACCCCGGCGCCATGTCGATGCTGGACGCGTTCTTCGGCAAGGGCGGGGGCGGCGGCGCGTTCCGCGGCGCCAAGTGGTACGGATTTCTCGGCTGGGAGCTGACTTCTTGGTTTCTCAATCGCTCGATTTCGAAAGATTGTTTTTTTTTTCTCTGATTCCGTTCGTTTTCTTTTTTTTTTGCGGGCGCGCGACACCAGCAAGACGCTGCTCAAGCTGTCGATCCCGCGGATAAAGCTGCTGCGGAACCGACGGGAGCTGCAGCTGCGCCAGATGCGGCGGGACATCGCCAAGCTCCTCGAGGCCGGACAGGAGGCCACCGCCAGAATCAGGGTACGGGTTTCCAAGAGATTGTTAGTTTGTTTTATGTAGGGTAATGGACTCTTGGATTTGGGGGTGGACATGATGAGCGAGGGGCTAACCGTGTTAATGCGGTCGCAGGTCGAGCACATCATCCGGGAGGAGAACATGATGGCGGCGCAGGAGATCCTTGAGCTCTTCTGCGAGCTCGTCTCTGTCCGCCTACCCATCATAGAGGCGCAAAAGTTTGTCACCTCTCCTCTTCTTTCTTATTCAGTAACCATGTACTCCGTAGTATGTTGGGGTGTGTACTATTTTCATTTGTGCAATCCGACATGTGGATCAAGCGTCTTACATACAGCCTCAGCTAGGCATGTCAAAATCCACCGGAGCTGCAGTGCTCACCTGGGGTTTGATCCAAGTGGCTGGCGTGTCCTCATTAGCACTAATTTATTACTGATAACCTGTGACACTTGATGGCAATCTGTTGTTAGTGCTCAGTTACATTTGCAGTTGGACAATGAATCTGGCTTGTCGCGATTGACATCACTAGTCAAATTAAAACATGACTTCCTTTCATGTGTGTATGTGTTCATCTTTTTTGAAACATGTAATCAAATGCATACTGTTAGTTCACCTCTCTAATAGATTATGTAATTTGAACGATGCATATCTGCTAGGATCTATGCCCATAATCATCAGAATTCTTGGCTTTTTTACCTTCCCAGGAGACCGTGGAGCTAAATTAGCTTTCTAATATGTGTAATCAATTCTTTATCAAACGTCGGTAGTTATACAGTTTCCACGGGCTTGCAGCTATATTAATGGCGCTGACCCGTTAAATTTGTTTGCCTGGTTCAGGGAATGCCCTATAGATCTGAAAGAGGCAATATCCAGCATCTGTTTTGCTGCCCCAAGGTGTTCAGATTTGCCGGAACTGATCCAAGTCCAAATGATGTTTGCGACTAAGTATGGGAAAGAATTTGTTGCCGCAGCTTCAGAGCTTATGCCAGATTGTGGGGTCAACCGACAGGTCATATGCGAACTTCAATAATTTAATTATGTTACTTAATGATTATGATGATGCTGAAACAATTTGAATCAATACCTCTGCAGATAATTGAACTGCTTTCTATCCGTCCTCCTCCAGTTGAAGTGAAGATGAAACTGCTGAAGGAGATCGCTGAGGAGCATGAGGTAGATTGGGATCCTTCAGCAACAGAGACGGAATATCTTAAACCCCATGAAGATCTGCTGGTAAGTGTTGTCATACCAGAAACTATGGTTAGTTCATTATTTTTAATCTCACTTTCCAACTTGTTTCCTTTCATTAGAATGGACCTACCTACTTCAGTGGTTCAACACTTCCTCTTCCAAAGGAGAAACATGAGGAAGCTGTAGCTACAATTGCTGCGGTCCAGCCTAATGAAGACTATGAGTCTGATAGCGGCTTTGATGAACTGGACTTGCCTGAAGTCCCAAAAGCAGTAATTCGCCCGGTTTCTGATTCTCCATCAACCCCAGATATTGGTCCACATGTGCAAAGCTCGCAGTCGGCTGCTCATGAATCCTCAAACGCACCTGACTTGGAAGAAAATCCAACGGCCGATGCTTCGTTCTATAATGACATGAAAAGTTCCGAACCCCCAGTTTCTGCACCATTTGCTCAGCCAAGTATGCCAGCTTTCCCCAATGAAAAGAAGCAATTTGTTCCTTTCACCTCTCCCCCGCCATTTGCTTCTGCTTCATCAATGGAGAGAAATGACTCGATTCCCTTAAATTCTCCAACTCCTCTGCTGAAGCCAACAGAGCCAGAATTCTTCACGAGGACAATTGATGAAAGGACCCCTCCCAAAACATCTAATGATTTCGACATGTTCTCGAAGCATTCAGAGGGGGTGCACTCGACCTCTCCTGTAGAGAGAAGGGAAAATTTTGATTTGGATGATGTGCTATCCGCTGCCCAATCAGCTGCTGATTCAGCAGAACGAGCTGCATCGGCAGCCCGTGCTGCTGCAAACCTTGCACAACTGCGTATTGCAGATCTAAAGAAGAACAGTAGGGTTTATGAGAACTACGGTGATGGTAGCCTAAATGGAAGTCGTAATCAAACTGAGGAGACGCAGAAACCAACATTTGATCACCAGGACTCCTTTTCCAGTGATACTCAGGGTTATGCACCTTCTCATGTTCCTCAGAGATCACCATCGCTGGAGGATGATCCATATTTCTCCTACCCCAACCTGTTCTCATCAAAGCCTTGAGTGCTTGTTGTCTGCAAATTATTTTCTCGACATAGTTTAAGTCTTGGGGTGAGATGTCTGTGAAGCCTTGTTTGGACCCCTAGTGTCAGCCTAGTGTTTGGCTATTTCTCGGATTATGCTGAGTTGATACATAAAAAAGAGTCTACAGCAGTTTTACTAGGTTGATGCACTGTCATGTCCACTATTTGTAAATTGTAAAGCGTGAATGTTGTATGGATTTTCTTCTGAAACTTCAGACCTCTGGGAGGAAATAAAATCTGAACCCAAGTTGAAATTTTGAGTTCCACGAAGTTTAATGTCAGTGATCGAACATTGTGAGAGTGATGTATGCAGGTTTTTTCTTCTTTTTTGCAATATTAGTTGATAATCAAGACAAAAGCTAACCGTTGACGTTTGACGTTCATATATATTGAACTGAAGACTGGTCAGTTGCATGTGGCAGTTACAGCGGTACATAGTACAGGGCACAAAATCCTGCTGCCTTCCGAACAGAATTAAAGCACAAAGTCCTGAGGTGTAACAAAAATATATGTTGCTGCCATTTTAATCTGAAGGAAGTATCCTCTTCCCAGACTGGCTATAAATTAGACTAGAGCTGTAGAGCATCAACTCCAATGGAAGGTACTAGCATCGGAAGAGATAGATAGTCCGGTACTAGCTCAGTTTTGTGGTGCTTGCCCGGCACTGAAAGTGTTGGAGGAAAGCAAACTGGTCCTGAAAGATGAACAGTCAGTCTGTCCTTGGTCAGCTTGTCTTCCTCCAACATCTCACCTTCAGTTGATTGCCTGGCTCTGCAGCCTAGAGGCAACGAACATACTGGGTTAGCTAGGGAACGCATGTACCGCTCAAAGCGAGGATTAGAGGGAACTGAAACATCCATCGGAAAGATGGAATTATGGTTCAGTTTCCTCTAATATTATCACCTTGACCGGTCCATCTGGAAAATATATGCAAGTAAAATAGCTAGAGACGCACTGCAGTCACCCAAAGTGAGAATTGGAGGAAATCAAACTGAGGCAGATACAAAATAGAGCGAGTTTCTCAAAAACCAGACCCCTTTCTGTCAAAAAGCATCAAGGAACCATACTTTATAGGGGTGCATCCTACAAAACTACACTTTGTATGACAAAATTATTCTCCAAACCACGCTCTGTAAGTTATACTATGGGTATGGTCTTGTGAAATGTTTTGTCAAGAAGAGTGTGGTTTTGTAAGTACATTCCTCAAGTGTGGGGTTTCCGGTACTTTTGATAAACAATAAGGTGTGGTGTTGAGAAATATACTCAATAAACTGTCTTATGGTCTAGTTTGTCTTCCTCCAATATCTTACCTTGGCCAAATTGCTTGATCCTGAGTTGATGCGCAACTGTTAGGGATGGAAACGCCAATGTGCTAGCTTCTTGTGATCCCTAGCCCGTCAAGCATGATCATCGTACCTTAGATGGTCTTTCGCACCGCGTCGCATAGGATCAGAACTTATCACAATAAATCACACCATATCATAAACGACACCAAGACACGATATTTATAAATAATGTACGGCCCAAGCATACAATATTAGGGCAATGCATGCATACGCTCTTCTTCAATATACTACAACATTGGTGGTCTAAGTCCCGACACGTCGCCAACTCCCCCTACGTGCATATCTCTACTATATAATATTTGTTAAGGTGAGGATGGTACGTCATTTTTTTGGACGATTTTGCCCTCCCTCTACTATATAATATTTGTTAAGGTGAGGATGGTACGTCATTTTTTTGGACGATTTTGCCCTCCCACCATATCCCTTATTACAGGCATTGCCACCGCTTAATGAAATAACGGTTCGCAAATAAAGAGAGTCAACGAAGGAAGCCTCGGGACCGAGTCCCCAGCTCCCCGCAGCCTGCGCCCCTCCGTACCCGCGGCAAACGCCAACTACAATGCATGGCGAACACTAGGAGATCAGCTGCGCAGCCTGCGCTCACCAACCGTTCGTTGAAATGCCTCATCGGATTTGTTTTCCTAATTCTCCAGACTATTTTCATCTCGAGTACATGAACAAGACATGATCATCAATGTTGGAATGCAGCACCTGGGCCATGCAGCTGTTTTGCAATTTTAACACCCGCTGGCAAGTTCAGTACAGTGCTTAACATCTACCGCCCGCGTCATGCTACTGCTCCTGGCCGGAGTGAGGTACCCAGCTACTCCTCCTGGTCGGCGTGAGGAACGACAGCACATGTTGATTTTAGGGAGCTGATTGCTTTTTCCATAATTTGTATAAGGTATTTTTTATAAAAATTAGGTTCATGTTTGGTGTACGGTGTTGTGTTTTAGTGCGTCCAGTAAGCTGCTACATGTCCCGCGTTAAATTCTTGGACATCTGATAAAGTGATGTTGACCGTGGCATTGCAAAAAAAAAAATTGCGTCGTTGGAGATACTCTAATACACATTATTATGGAATTGTTCATCATGTACGAATGTGCCTGTAATTATGCAAAACATATTATGTGATCATGTAGGACTATGAATTTTACATAAGAAATTTAAATGATGTATAAAAAATGATGACCTATTTAAGAAGATAATATCAGGTTTAAGCATGATCAACTGATTAAATATGGACAACTTAAAAAGGTGAGAGAGGTCCTTCTCACTAATGTGTTTCCATCAACTAAGCTTAATTAGTTGATTAACTAGAACATGTCGCAGCTATACCTGGCGTCCCGTGATGCAGGTTTCCCCATTGCAACCCACGGGCATGATTGCTAGTTACTATAATATTGTCATGTGTTACAACATATTTAGGATACACAATGAATGTAATGCTACTAAAGCTCAACTTTTACTATGGAAAAGTTCACCGATGTATTAATAATCCTAGACAACGGTATAAAGAACACCAAAAGGAATAAAATTACAAATACAGGTCCATAGACCACCTTAGAGTGACTACGAGCACTGGAGTGAGCCGAACGCGTCGCCGTCCTTGCCCATCCCTCATCGGACATGGGCAAAAATTGTCGTAAGAAAGTTTGTTGTAATTAGTATATGGATGCAGGGAAGCAGTCTTTAATTAGGTGGTGACTAGTTCTCACTCAACTCAAGTGAGAACTAAGTTAACTCTCACTCAGATGATTTCATCCAGTTATATGTGCAAATTAAGAAATCTTTGATTGTAACTCACGAATCATGATGCAAATTTGATGAGATTAGAGTTGAGTGAGTTCTAACTTAATTCTCACTCGAAATAGCAAAACCGCCTTTCTTTTCTTACTACTCCAACACAACTTCTATCCCATCCATGTCAATTACAACTCAAGTCCAAATGTAACCCGCTTACAAATATTCCGACACAAACTCAGGACCGGTGATAGACAACGTTAACGAGTCCGAACCCGGCGGCCAAACTGGATCGACACGAGTATACGACGCATCTCGACTGGCAGTGGCATGGATAATCTTCCCGACGAGATGCTGGCGCACATCGTCCGCCGCCTCCCGCCACGAGGCGTCGCTACCTGCCGGAGCGTCTGCAAGGACTGGCGCGACATCGTCGACGGCCGCGGGCTGCTGCTCGCGGTGGTGCACCTCGTGCCGCTCTCTCTGCGCGGCATCTTCGTCAACTACATGGGGAAGGAGACCCACAACTTCTTCTCCCGCGGCGCCTCGGCGCCGGTGGATCACGACCTCTCCTTCTCCTTCCTGCCCTACCGGCGGCGGTGCGGCGTCTCGCGAGTTCTGGACCACCGCAACGGGCTGCTCCTCCACCAAAACGCGACCAACTTGTTGGTGTGCAATCCGGCGACCCGGCGGTGCGCAACTCTGCCGCCACCGCCGCCGCAGCTGGACCAGCCCTTCTACCGCCACCGTCTGTACGTCGTCTTCGACCCGACCGTTTCTCTGCACTACGACGTGCTGTATTTCCGTGAGATACCTGAAAAGCCAAAGCCATATCAAGAAATCAGCAACGGATGGTGGTCGTCCGGCGGTGCACATTACAGCTATGATATCCTGCCGGCGTCTGTAGGAGAAGCTTACGAGCGTGACGCTGAGGCGACGGGCTCAATGGAGTGGCCTCCGTTGTCGTACGGAGTGCAAGTTTACTCGTCAGAAACCGGCCAGTGGGAAGAGCGGCGGTTCATCCGAGAAGAAGGCAACACGGCGGTCACCGTGTCGGTAGTCTGGTCCGATTCACCGGCGCCATCCATCCGTGGCCAGCTTCGCCGCCACGCCGCGTACTGGCAGGGCGCGTTTTTTGTCCATTGCCGCGGTGGGTTCTGTTAAGGAGTATTAGTATTGCTTTAGGAGTCCGTATTAGACTAGATTTAGTTTCGTGTCCCTCAAGTCAGATGTACTATATATTGTGGTCTTTGCCCCCCTGGTAATATAAGTTGCATATTCCTAACATGGTATCAGAGTCAGGTTTGGTTTAGGTTTTTTTTTCCTGCACGCGCAACTCGTGCCCTCTTCTTCGATCTACTGATCTGTTTGTGGCCTCTCGATCCATTGTGGTCTCTCTAATTCCCATTTGTTTCTGCCCGGAAGATCTTCCGCCGCTTCTCCGAATCGAGCTGCACACTGCATCTTGTCCCCGTACAGCCCCGATTCCTACAGATCGGACCTGCTCGTTTCCGGCCGGCCGCCGGCTCTCTGTCCATCGTTGCTTCCGATCTCCTCTTCCGTCGTTATGTTGGTCAGATCGAGCGTGCGTTGGCTGCCCCAGTTCACCGTTGTGTTGCCGCTCCGCCTCCCTGCAGGTTCACTGCGGCTGGAGCTCAGATTGATTCCCCCGGCCGTCGGAGGACCTCACCGGCATGAAGACAATCCGTGTACAGCTGATTGACATCAGGTCAATTCAGATCAGTTCGTACTAAGAGAAAAAATAAATACCGTTCGTCTTGCTTTTCTAGGTTTCTATATTTTTCGCTGCGTATACCAAATCCGCTCCTTTTATGTTTCGTCTCATGACAGTCCATCATACTCGGATACTTATTTGTGTATGGAGGGAGAACTTTTATTTGTCAGCCTCTTCTCGGTGCTGATCCTTTCTATAGGATTATTGTGGCCTCATTTCCTCTGTCCTCGGTGGCCTCCTTTTCTTGGTCTTGGTCCTTTCTATGAGATTTTTGTGGCCTCATCTTCTCGGTCCCGGTCCTTCTATAGGATTTTTGTGGCCTCATCTTCTCGGTCCTAGTCTTTTCTATGGGATTTTTATGGCCTCGTGTCCTCAGTCCTGATACTCTCTATAGAATTTTTATGGCCTCGTTTCGTATTGTCATTGATCTACGCACATTCTTTTGTCGCGAGCTTCTTTCGCCATCGTTTGCTTGTGCTATGATCGTTTGTGACATGCTCTTCTCTTGATCGATTTTTGGTCTCTGTCGGTCTTCTTCTTCGATCGACGCTATCCACTTTGGCTTGACTTTCACAGGTTATTGAAGACTCTTCATGCGATGACGATACTCTCAAGACGCGGATTTTGGATTATCTTTTGTTTTCTAGTTTACACTTCTTCAAATGCAATGCTATTGCATACGCTTTGCATTTGAGGGGGGGTGTTAAGGAGTATTAGTATTGGTCTAGGAGTCCGTATTAGACTAGATTTACTTTCGTGTCCCCCAAGTCAGATGTACTATATATTGTGGCATTTGGCCCCCTGGTAATACAAGTTGCATATTCCTAACAGGTTCGTCATGAGGTAGGTATATCTCTGTATGCTGATTTTGTTAATTGATTCTTGTCTTGTCCCTTACAGTTTAATTTAATTAGTCTGACCATTAACGACTTTTGGCATTTGATAGGTTGTCATTGCAGGAGGAAAGATATGCAGTGATCAAGACTCCAGGATTCGACATTTCTGCGACTGACGACCACGGGAAGGAACCAAGTAAGCATCTGGCGAAATCAAAACACGGTGTCTACTACACTATCCTCCACGGGTACCACCTCTGTGTATGGATACTACGCCAAGCATCGAAACCATGTCAGATGCCAGAATGGGAACTCAAGTATCAACATGACCTTAAGCCCTCTTTTCACCACCAACAAACGAAAACAGAGACTGCAAGTTCCTGGATTTTGGACCCTCCTATAAAGAACAAACAAAACCCTGCTGAATGGGAGTGGGACTCCGACGGCGATGGTATGGCCGATGCGGAAGAAGAGACGGAAGACGTCAACAACGGTTCCAAGTTTCCTTACTCGGGCATCAACTTGTTCGGCTACCATCCTTACAAGGAAATTATATTCTTAGGCAACCGTTTCAGGGGATACGCTTACTACCTGGGTAGCGCCAAGCTGCAATACCTGGGCCCACTTTGCACATCAGGTGTAGACGTTCATCACCTCAGGGCACCTACACTCGAGTCCTTTATCTATCCACCATGCATGGATGATTTGCTCTATGCTCAGAATATTTTTTATTGAACCCTTGTACGCCGTTTAGATAGGAAGCAGGTTATGCTGAACACAAGACACAATAGCATTTGACTCTGAAAGAGCTTCTATTGTTTCATTTTGGTGGTGTTTTATTGAGCCTAGTGTTATTTGAAGAAATTGTAGGGCCTCTCACCTATATATGTTAGCTCAAGTTGATTTTGGTTAGCAACATCGGGAGGAGAAGGGAGTCCCCTTGTCAGGAACAAACACCGACACTTCATCTGTTCCTTACGCATCATACCGGTTCACTCCTCTTGATCAAGCTCGCTACAACCAGCAACTTCACTTTCCGCCATCCACTCGTCCTAGGCGACATTGATCTCCCATTAGACGGCTCTAGTGATCCCGGACATCATTGTTCTTCTTCCAACAAAGGCACGACGATGTTACTCTCTTTACTTTGTTGATTAGCTTTACTTTTTCACATGCTTGTAGCCAAGATTGTTTTTTTTTACACGCGAAAAAGATCGATTTCCATTCAAAAAGAACCGAACCACCACCACCACCACCACCAGCGTTAGTTCGCTTCCACCCTACCATATTTACAAACCCAAACTGGGTGAACCACCACACTCGACGCAGCGAGTGACCATCCGGCAAAACCGCCTGCCCCAACCCCAACCTCAGACGTTCTAATCGTTCCAAAACAACTCCAGCAAACCAACTGCATCTTTATCTTACACGCAGTGAAAACCACCACCCGCAAATAACAAGGGCCACCAGAAGTAAGACTCCACGCAACTTCTACCAAACTAGCCACCACCAGGTCTTTCCAACTTCAGCTTCCGCTTCCAGAACCCGCACCACCTCCATCAGTGATCCTCAGCTGATCACCTCTATCAGGATTGACGCCAGGCTTGTTTGCAGCTCCACTCCCAGATGCCTCCATTGCCATGGCCAGAAGAGCATCCACCCCCGCACGCAGCACCTCTTGATCTCGTGTATCCATGAGGCCTGCCCAATATTTCATGAAAACACAAGCGTAACTAATCAACTCAACGGGAGATTTGATCAGTTTTCCTTCAAAACACGCTTTGTTTCTAAGTTTCCAAATTGCCCAGCAACCAGCCGCCACACCTGCAATTTGGACGTTCCTACTGACATTAATATGTCTAGGAATCCACCAAAACACCTATAAAAACGACCCAGGCCTGTCCGAGGCCCCAATAGCCTTGGCCACCATTGTCCACACATATTTGGCAGCTGGACAACTAAAGAACATATGCAAAATGGTTTCATTCGTATCACAGAACTGACATTTAGGATTTCCAGTCCACTTCCTCTTGATCATGTTGTCTTTTGAGGCAATAGCATCATGCCAGATCAACCAAAGCCACACTTTGATTTTTAAGGGAATTTTAGCTTTCCAAAGATGTTTGAAAGATCTATCAACCCCCTTCTACACAGGTGATGGTACATAGATTTAACACTAAAAATCTTATTAGCTGTCCATTTTCAGCTGGGTCTATCTCTCTCCTGATTCAAAGCCATTCCACACAACAAATCCTGCAATCTCCTGTACTGTTCCTGCAAATCCCCCACCAGCCACCTTCTGAATGTTAACCTCTATCTCACCCCTGCCATCTGTGCAACAGAACCATTTTTCTCATTGCAAAGATCAAACAGCTCAGGGAACCTCTGTTTCAGCGAAAAAGAACCACACCAGGCATCCCCCAAAAGTCGGTACACTTCCCATTGCCTATCACCATTTTCCTGCCACACAGGTAGATGTCTTTTACTTAAAGCATATGAGTATTGCTTCAGTGCTACCCCCTTATGGAAACTTGAAGAAATTTTTTGGTTCGGGTCGTCTCATCAATGGAGCGATCTCCTTCGTGAGATCGGTATACGGGTCGTGTCTGGAACTGTCGCATCATATGGTGTATACGCACGGGCAGTACGCGTTCCTACAGGGGCTATACATACTTGTCAGATTGCCTGTTCAAGTTAGAATATTTGGTAGTGGGGAGCACCGGAGCATAACCCAAAGCATATCTTTCCAGAAGGCCGAGTCTCTTTGTTTAGAAGAAACACCGAAGATCCCAGCCTCCCCCAAGTATTTCTTTCTCATATACTCCTGCCAAGGACCTGTTATATGAGATAGCAAGAAACGACGAAGAGCGGAACGATCAAACCAACGGGGACACGAGATTTTAACGTGGAAAACCCCTCCAAACAAAGGAGAGGAAAAAACCACGGGCGCCAGCCAGCAATACTTCACTATATCGGGTGAGGTTACAAACGCCGTGGGTTTACAATGTGTGGCTTACCCCAACAGGCGACTTACAAGATGTATTTATAGAGGGCAGAAATCCTAAGTCGGTTGCGATCCGACTCGGATACGATCCGTACCGTACCGCGGGGGCTGCCGCCCCCTCACCCCCGCGAGCGCAGGATGGGCCGGTGGGATAACTTCCTCGCTACGCTACGGCCCAAGCCTCCCGGCGACGGGCCTCCGCTTCGCTCCGAAGTTAGCCGCTCACTTCACTTCATCATATGAATTTGGATCACCATAAAACAACAGGACCCTCACCAGTTTCCAACTTCCACCACCACTTACACATGAGGCTCATATTAAACTTGGTTAAGTTCTTAATCCCCAGACCTCCCTTCTTAGGCTTACAAACCAAACCCCATTTTACCAAATGATATCTCCTCTTAGTCAAGTTTCCTGCCCAAAGGAAAGCTCTAAACACTTTCTCCAAACCCTCCACATTTGTCTTATGTAGTAAGCACATAGACATTTGATAAACAACTTGACTTGATAAACATGCATCAAGCTTAGTCACCCTGGCTCCAATAGACATAGCACCGCCCATCCAACCTCCCAGCATTTTCTTGCATTTTTCAGTCAGAAAATTCATTTGAGCAACAATATTCCTTTTGGCACTAACTGGAGTACCCAGATATTTTATGGGCCAATCTCCCAGTTGACAATGAAACATATCCGCATAAAACAACTTTTTCTCATCATCTTCCTGAACCAATAGCAGTTCACTTTTCTCAAAATTTATTTTCAACCCTACATCATTTCAAAAATGCTCAGCAAAAGTTTCAGATTTTTTGCAGACTCCACATCTTTAAGCAGAACAATTGTATCATCAGCATACTGCAGCATTGCCACCCCATTAGGTACCAAATGATCATTTAGGCCCACAATCAAACCATTCCTCTGAGCCAACTGCATCATTTTAGTCAACACATTTGCAGCCATATTGAACTGTAGCCAAGATTGTGGATATTTCTCATCATCTGTTCCTCCTGCCTCATATAAACCTAGCTGTCACTTTCCATGTGGATTGGCCACTTTATTTAATTATGAAATCCTTGGGGTGGAAACCCATGATTTGATGATTAGGCGATGACGACACTTGTGCATTGCCATTGGTGGTGGTTTGGATCCAGCTAATTCGAGTGGTTGATCCCTGTGGAGGGGTATTTTTTTTCTTTCTTCTTATAATTTGCATTTTTGGTTTTTGTGCATCCTTGATGTGGTGCAAATTCTTAACAGCCCCGATCATGATTTGTGAAGCTATACAGTGGAGTTCATCCATGAAGGACAAGCTTGCCGATGTGATCCATGGCCGATGGAGGCCACTCCACGTTGACGTTGTGGTGTTGGGTTGGCGCCACTTTATCTTCTTCCTCCAGACTGAGGTATCGATGTGGAGGTCCTGGAGGATCTCGGATCTCAGTGTGGCGCTCCATGCTGACGGCGACCCAAGTGATGTAGTCCTCTGTGTCGACGAGCGTGGCTGTTCTTGTCTTCTTGAGCTACAATGGAGTAGAAGGACCGAATCGTGTATTAGGTTTACCTTTCAAGGTCTCTTTTCAAACTTTCAGGGCCAATTAGCTATTTCAATTTTTACCAAGGTCCTTGTTGTTCTGACTTAGACACTTGGATATCATGTTTTTTCGTCTTCCTTTTTAATAATATACGACTGTGTGTATCTTCGATGTTTTGACTTGCTTATGATATGATAGAGTCAAGTCTGGGTGTATTTGGTATTTTCATGGTATTAATATATTGCTCCTTAACAAAAATCAGGTCCTTGAGATAAATATCCCGCTGCTTGATACAGCTTCCAGGGTCCCTTCCCCGTTCAAAAATCCCAGACCAAAACCATTATTCCATTAGCCAGGGATTAAAGTTGACATATCGTGGAGAGTGAACTGAAACCTGATCAGTTGCATGTGACGGTTACAGTTGTACATGGTACAGGCCACGAAGTCCTGCATCCTTTTGAACAGAACGCAGGACAACGCACGATTGGCATGCATGCAGCTGTATGCTACTACTTTCAAATCTGAAGGAGCTATCCTCTTCCCAAGCTGGCTATAAATTTGACTTCACAGGTCAAGTGCAAGGTAACATCTGAATAGAAGGAATAATCCCGTTGCGGTCAGTTTTGTGGTGCTTGCCACTTGCCACGGGCACTGAAAGTGAGAGTTGGAGGAAAACAAACTGGTTCTGAGAGATGAACAATCGTATGTCGCGGACCAGCTTGTCTTCCTCCAACATCTCACCTCCGGTTGATTACCTCGTGTCTGCAGCCTAGACAGAACAGACAGATGGGTTAGCCACCCAAAGAGAGGATTAGAGGGGACTGAATCATCCATCGGAAAGATAGAATGATGGTTCAATTTCTTCTAATATCTCACCTTGACCCCTCCCTCTGGTAAATATGCAAGTAAATAACTAGAGACGCACTGCAGTCACCCAATGTGAGAATTGAAGGAAATCAAACTGAGGCAGATATGAATAGAGTAAGTTTCTCAAAAACCACACCTCTTTTGTCACAAAGCATCAAGAAACCACTCATAGGGATGCATCTCACAAAACCAAACTTTACCGACAGAATATTTCTCCAAACCAGGTGTGGTTTGTGAAATGTTTTGCCAGCAGAAGGGTGGTTTTGTAAATACATTCCTCAACTGTAGGGTTTTCGATGCTTTTGATGAAAATATGGAGTGGTGCTGAGAAACATACTCAATGAAGTGTCTTATGGCCTAGTTTGTTTTCCTCCAATATCTTACCTTGGCTGAATTGCTTGATCCTGAGTTGCTGCCTAGCTATTAGTGAGGCAAAGGCCAGTGTGTGAGCCTCTTGTGATCCCTCGCCTCCAGCCCATGGAGCTTTGTTAAAGCTCATAAAACATGAATCCGGTCATCAAGGTAGATTAGTCCAAAAGGAGTGGGAAGGGTAACAATTCAGTTGGCAGTAGTGCATAAAACAAAACTCAAGTGGACCACCAGGGTTAGAAAAGATTGGACAGCATTGTTGAACCACCGTTCATTAGATTTTAAATGATGCTCTCAGAAGTCAAATGACATATGTATTCATTCTGGCAGTAGTCAGTAGAATAAGATCAATATTCTGGTTCAGTTACTATTAACTGTCGTAACCTGAACCGACAATTGCTTGATGTGCATCTGAACTACAGCCAATATATAGAAATGAACTGAATTGTACAATGGCCAAAACTAGCCGTGACGAATTAAAAATTTAGGAACAGGGCATGATTTTGGGTAGTGACTAGCGATAGGAGTATAACATTGTATCGTAGATAGAGAATCGACAAGCTAGTGGTATTGGCTGACATGTCATGTGATCTGTGTGTGGATATGTCAGATTAAGTAAGGAGATTCTACCACAGAAATGGCCTACTTCTCATCTGGCACTTCATCAGAGCTACTGATCTCAGAATTTGAAGACCAATCGCTTGATGTTTCTTCTTCTTCACCCTTCTCATTTTCCCCTGCTGCACTCTGACTAGATGTTTCTTCCTGTTGATCATTTTCATTCTTCACTGCTAAACTCTCTGGTTCAAGAGCTGAAGGGAATGACTTATGAATACTATCATGTATGCCTTCATCATATTCTTTCCCCCTCCAAACAATAATTTGCTCCTTGTCAAAAGATACAAGAATGCAAGGAACAAGTTCCTGCAGCAAAAAAACGATGGGAGAGACATGCATTCTGTTACAGGTGATTTTCAGACCAAATGTGCATTACTAGTTTGGTATAAGGTTATACGATAAACTCACCCTGAGCTTGACTCCGATCTTTCGATAATCACTCTTTGGCAATCCTTTACAATCTATACGAACCAATTCATCAGCCAAAAAAGCATCTTGAACCATCGGCACGAGACTAGCATAATACCCATTTTTTGCTGTGAAATGGCATGGTTGTTTATTCATGGCTAGACAAAATTTTGTAAAAAAAAAAAATGCGGAACAAGGATATACCAAGCTTTGTCAAAACAGGAACATGAAGGCCCTTCTTCCTTATTTCCTTTGTTTCCGCAACTGTCAGCCCTTCTATTGTTGTTTTAATGAGCCTCGGGTAGATAGGTTCCGCTGGCTTCCACAACATCAACGGAATAACAGGTCTTTTCTTTGGATGATAGTGCCTCCCCCTGTATAGTATCAACAGACCACCCTGCCTATGGATGATAAGGCCACCAGTTTTATCCTGGAGACAAGTGACATCAAATAAGAGCCCTGAAAACGTGCTTCCATATGCTACATACAATCCATGAAGGTAAAGAGTGGTGGCTTAGAGATAAGAGAGATGAAGCTACCTCGAGCTCGTGGCACACATTTTGCATATCAACTGTGGGCACGCCAAGGCATTTCACCCTGACAGCCTCACCGTGCTTCCAGTGGTTGTGAATGTCATTTAGCATGTTATGAGTGAGCCCATCTCTCCCTACAGAAACATCACCCAACTGAATGTCACTTCACTCTGCCAGCAACCATCATCGAATAATAATCTGAAATGGAACACGAATTCACCAACGTATAAACAACCCGGCACCAAATTTACCGAGATTGATCTGCCGCTTGGTGCGGCTCTTCTGGCACTTGTCGACGAAGAAGGTGCGCTCGGCGGGGGTGAGCGGCTCGCCGAGCACGCGCTCTCGCTCGCGGCGGCGGGCCTCCTGCAGGACCTTCTCGGCGGCGGGGGCGGGGTCCTCGGTGTCGACGCTCCGGAGCGTGGTGTCGACGGCGGGCGCGCAAAGGCCGGTCCAGGGGCGGTCGAGGCGCCCGGGGCCGAACGGGGAGTACTTGGGCTCGCGGAGCCCGATGGGCTTGGCGTCCGGGCTGCTCTCGGTGTAGCTGAAGCGGAAGTCGAAGGGGAGGTCGGAGTGGGAGGCCGGGCGGCCCCCGCGGTCCAGCGAGGACGGCGGCCGGTAGGGGGGCTTCTTGGTCCGGCGCTTCTTGTCGGCGGCGGCGGCGCCGTGGGGCGTATCGTCCTGGGTGGGGTTGAGGGAGGTTGGCGGCACGAAGCCGTAGCGGTCGAGGAGGCTGGAGAGGTAGCGGTGGCACGGCCGCAGCGGGTGGGCGCGGTGGAGGAGTAGCATGGGGCGGAGCCGAGCGGCCACGGGGCCGCCGGTGGCCGGTGGGCTGCTGTTTTTTTTTTTTAGAATACCGGTCGGTTGTGGTTGAAGAAACAAAACCCTGTGGGTTTTTGGGAAGAACAGGATTGTCAGCTCGGAAATTTACGAGGAACTTCGACGACACGATGGATTTGAAAAGGTTAAATTTCTGGCACCCATTGTGGTGAAAAAATCATGTTTGGTTATCATCAGGATTTATGAAATGAAAATTTTCCACAAAAATAACAGGTTGGGAACATGAATTGACTTGACAGTTGACACAACAAACCCATTTGCTGGAATTTCCCATTGAATGACAGTTCCAATTTCATGACATCCAGGTATGCTGGGTACAACAAAAGCTAGTAAAGACGTTGATGCCGTCTGTGGGTGGTTTGATCCTAACTCCGATGCTTTTTTTTGCTAAAGAGCTTTGTGGTTTACTCGCCTGTTTAGAGCCGACTAGTCCTAAATATGGTAAGAATATTGCTTGCGTCTTGGCAGGGAATGCTACAGAGTATCTAATCAGAAAGGTGGAGAAATTTCTCAAGGTGGTTACTATTAGGGGTAAGAGAAGAAAGAGGGGAATTGCAAAGAAACCTTAGACTAATATGGTGTCATAGAGTTGTTGTGAGATCGTGTTTGTTATAGGTAGCGGGAGGTTGTTGCTTGCCTTAGATGTTGCTCTATGTATTTGTATGGTTTTCGCTCGGTTTCTTTTGTTAATAAACGGGGCATCTTCTTCTAAATTAATAAATAAGGCAAAGCTTTTACCTTTATTTTATTTTCAGTAAGAGAGACACAGGTTCCAACTTTCCAGGGCATTACGGCGGGAACCAAGCATTGTATACAACAAAATATATTGTGGCCGAAGGAGATCTTTGCAAGGACATGGGAGATAAATACATTCTCATTCTTCAAGATCTTGGTGTTGCG
This sequence comes from Poa annua, assembly GCA_026929855.1. NCBI lineage: Eukaryota > Viridiplantae > Streptophyta > Magnoliopsida > Poales > Poaceae > Poa > Poa annua. Next base: position 74,379,758 of record CM049430.1, on the reverse strand, counting down.
CCACTTTGAAAGGGCTGAAACGAGGACCATGGAACGCACTTGGCACAGAAGAGAGCCGTCCCTCCGATCACAAACAAGATGAGACAAAAAGCCTTCTGATAATCAGAAAGACAACAGTGACATAGGGTATAGCTCAACAACGACACTACAAATCAGATCAACAGAGTTTGCTAGCCTCCAACAGTACAAATATGACAGGCTCAGTCAAAACTCAATGATCGACGGATCCCTTCACAAAGCAAACCGATGAGTGTTAATAGCCTAATACCATATGAACCTTCCAAAAGATAGGAGATACACATAACAATTGCCATCCTTACATTTGGCGGTACAAACTAGTTAGATGATTAACATAGACCCAGCCAATCAGCCCCATGTACCTTCTCAAGTTGCTGTTTCCAACTTTTGAGGACACCAGGGATAATCAAGCATTGTACATCAAAATATAGTGACTGACGCTACATCTTTTTCCCATTGATTGACATATAAACAAATGGGTGATTCCACTAGGATGGTTGTCGCAAATACTCTTATGCTTACGCTTCAAAATAAGATAAACTAATTAACAGCAGACAGCATCACCTTGGCCCTGATAGCTCGACAGCGTGGAGGTTGTCGGTCGAGTCGACGATCCACTCTGAGTTTCGATGAGGGCCCAGCTCTACCTCCTGCCGTACTACTTCTACCTTTTGCCATTCCTCCCATCTCTCAGCCAGACCATCTCCTTCAAGCATCCTTACCACCTCCGACATCTTAGGTCGCTCCGTGGGGGAGCCCTGCGTGCAAAGCAGCGCGACCTGGATCAGCGATTCCACCTCAACATCAATGTAGTTAGTCTGTAGGTCTGGATCCACCAGCATCTCCAGCCTTCTCTCCTTGAGTAATCCTTTGACCTGCACAAATAACAAGCTCCTTATTAGCTCAAAAGTATTAAAAAAAGATAAAGACAACAAGCAAATGGTACATGCTGATCTGCACATGCTCGGTTCTGTTAATGAGCTTATTACAGTTCAAAAAGTGCTACCAAAGCGGTTTTTGTTTGCACAAAATCAAAGGCACGCTGTCCATTTGCACAAAATCAAAGTGCTACCAAAGTGATTTGAACCAAACAAAAACCGCTTAGGTAGCACAAAATCGAAGGCACAAAACCAAAGGTAAAACAGTACGAAATCTGGGAATGCAAATTGAACCAAGGTAATGTCACTAGTTAATTACCCAGTCGAGTAGCATGACATCATCATCATTGGCAAGGCGAGCAAGATCAAAGGCACGCTGTCCTGTAATAAGCTCCAAAAGCATAATTCCATAACCGAATACATCAGTTTTCTCAGATGATTTCCCCGTGGAAAGGTATTCTGGTGCGATATGCCCAATTGTTCCACGCACAGCAGTAGTCACATGGGTATCCTTGTAATCCATTAGTTTTGCCAAACCGAAATCACCCACTACAGCTTCATAGTCTTCATCTAATAAAATGTTTGCAGCTTTCACATCACGATGGATGATCTTCGGATCACAGTGATCGTGTAAATAGGAAAGGCCCCTGGCAGAACCCAATGCAATTGTTCTTCTCGTTTGCCACTCCAGTGGTGGTTCAGCTGGTCCCCGTTCTGAAAAAGAAGAAAAATGGTTAATGATTTATTTAACATAAATTACATTCCACATTGCAGTTAAGGCTTGCAACAATCTGAAATATGCAACACAAAAGTGAAAAAGAAGGAAAGTACCTCTTAGACGTGATGCAACACTTCCATTAGCCATGTATGGATACACAAGCAACCTTTCTGTTGGTGTCATACAGAATCCACGAAGACGCAATAGGTTCCTATGTACAGCCATACTAATCATCTCAACTTCCGTTTGAAACTGTAGCTCCCCACCAGGTGTTCTCTCTTCCTTCAGTCTCTTCACAGCTACTAGTGTACCATCAGTTAGTCTTCCTTTGTAGACTTTGCCAAATCCACCCCTTCCAAGAATGTTCTTGTTGCTGAAGGTATCCGTAGCAACTTGCAGTTCTCGTAGTGAAAATCTTTTGAGCTGGCCAAGATGGACCTCTGGATCCTCCTCAGCTGTACCAAATAAGAAATTCAGGCTAAGCTGACTTAAAGTTATCTTGCAAGTACTTTTCCTCATGGTGGCTACCGCTGAATACTTACCAGGTACATCAAAGAAATGCTCTTCCGGTTTCCTCCGACGCCAGTATGCAAAACTAATTGCAGGAATGGCAAATAGCAAGGCTGCACCAGCTGCCACTCCACCAGCAATTGCTCCAGTACTAGAGGAACTGCTTCCTGAACAAATGAGAACAAAACCATCAGTGTGTTGCTAAGCAAAGCGCATGAATCAGATGACAATGAATCAGAGAAACAAGACCGAAAATAGATCACTGATACTGTGGGCCTCATGTAGCTAATATGTCAGCTTGAAAAGATGCAATTCATAGTGGAAGTAACACTAGGACGTAGTACAGGCGTAGCCACGACTTAAGCTTTTTTCGCTCATGGGCAGTTGAGGTGTGCTCAGGAGATGTTTCCCATCAGTTAAATACTTAATAACAATGAGTAGGAAACTGTGATGTCAAAAAACCACAAACCTGCACCCAATATCTATAGCAGTCTCAAGTTTCTAGTGTATTTTACTTGTTTCTGGAGTACACCCATCCTAGTTAAGGATGTTACAGCAATGAAATAACGTTGTAGCATAGTAGATTCTATCGGACAGGAAGGTTTACATGAATTTACAGGTCAATCTGTAATTCTGAAAGAATCACCTGGTGACTGCACAGGAGTTGGAGGGTTATATGGAGGAGGTGGGGAGAACGGAGGAGCGCCGGGGCAAGGTTTTGTAGTTCCAGGACCACATAAGGCAGGGTTGTTGCCAAAACTGCAATAATAAACAAGTGTGAATTGTTGGCAGAACTACAAAAATAAACAAGTGTGCATTGAAGGCTTGAAGCAGTGTCAACCGTCTAGGCAAAGAATACTGAGCTTATGAACTAACAAGCTAGGATTTACCTGATAGGGGTGAATAATGAAAAAGAACCGGTTGATGGAACTTCTCCTGACAATTTGTTATTCGACAAATCCCTACAATTTATAAGAAATAGTTTGTGTTAATTAGAAGTTTACTAATTATACCAAAGATTGTGCTGAGAGAAGGATGTGGAATACTCGAAAGGCAAATACTTACAGAACTTGGAGAGCAGTAATAGCAGTTAATGATTTAGGAATCGTACCCGAGAGGCTGTTGTTGTTAAGACGCCTATCCTCATAAAACAAAACAATGCACAAAGTTAGTACCATACACAGAGTGCTATAGAAATTTAAAAAAAAACGCAGTTACTCCTGAACCTTGAGCATAACTTCTACCTTGATAATCCAACAATGTGATAATATGTCTTAAGTAACAATTTATTTATTTGACAGGACTAGCATATGTATTATATGTACACAGTTTCACAATAAAGACCTAACAAGGGAAATCATAGTCAATCAAAATATTTTCCAATTCAGAATATACACCGTACATCTTTTAACCATTTCAGTAATTTGTTTGATGCGTATGTTTATACTTTAAAGTTTAAATAATGACAACACAGTTGCTTCGAAAATATATGTAGTGTTGTTTCATCCTGCTGGGACTAAGTAGCTCGTTTAAATCCATACGTAATTCCACGGACACATCTTTCAAAATCATCAAGTTACCAGCTGTAGAATATTGAGCAGCTAACATGTGTTTAAACAAGTGATTTCACAAAGTCCTAATAATAATCACCGTGATACGAGCACAGTTAAAATATGAAGCAACTGTATTTACGTCAGGCACATCTAGCATGACTGCATGACACAAAAAATACTCCTACCATAACATTCTGGTATCTATAATGAGTAGCAATGCAGTATAGCTAATAATGAAGGGATCATACAGGAATCGTAGCTTCAATAAGTTTCCCAATGTATCGGGTATTGGACCAGTGAAGCTGTTTAAGTACAAATCCAAACTGACCAAGTTTGTGAGGTTCCCGAGTTCGCTAGGTATTGTGCCACTGATGTTATTACTGTAGAGCTCCCTGCAGCACAAAACGAAAACTGAGACTAAGTTGTACAAACGATGACAGGCCAACACCCCAAAAGTTGCTAACCACTGGTGTGTTATAATAACTTCTCTTGATAGCAAACTCTAATTAATATGTGCCTTGGTCTGAGCGACATATACAGTAACTAGACATTGTGATGATCTAACCCTACTTACATTCAACAACAATTGCTATGTGGTAAAGGAAATAAACATCACAAAATAGGATGTTTCCTTCAAAGCATTTGTATATGATATATTTGCCTAGGTTGAAATCAGAACACTGACAAAAGCTTCCGCCATTTGAAGCTACCGGCAAGCATGGCATGTACAAGAGTGTGGAGCTTGGCAAAAGGAATATAACTTACAAGTACTGCAAGTTTTTAAGCTGGCCTAGTTGTGGCACCAAAGTACCAGACAATGCAGCATTTCCAAGATCACTGAAAAATGCACATAAAGTTCAGTAGGAAATACAATAGAGGTGTATCTGCATAGTACAGAAAAAGGTGCACCTACACTCTGATAACGCTGTTGTCGTTGTTGCAGGTAACATGAAACCAAGTGCACGGATTGACCAGAGTTGGGTCCCAACTTTGTAGCACATTATTGGGATCATTTAAGTTAGTTCTTAGGTTATGCAACGCATCACCTGTAAACAGTATAATGTGAAATGAATAATTGCTACATAGCATTTAACCTAGTAATGAGTACATCCTACAAAAGGAGGAAATCATCCCAAGAAGATCAACAGGATCTCAGCGCAGTATGCATTAGACCATTAGTACAATAGAAGCTAATATTTCTCTTGTAGATTGCATATGTTTTTTTATGGGAAAAAATCGCCATTTATAATAAACTAGATAAAACAAAAAGGCCAGGTTATACTCCCTTCGTGCTCATCTTGCATCTGACATCTACTATCATAAATGATTGGCTGCTATGTCATGTTATTCACTACATTGACCATTGGCAATTAGTGATATCATACTGTGTGGAACAAAACTGATATAATACTTCATCCCAAAGAGAAAAATAAAGCGTAGAAGATAGATACGACCCTCAGATATAACCAGTGTGGTACTGATCCATATATACACTTAAAATACAACATTCTTTATCTTTACTATAAATGCCACTTGTGTTACTAAAAAACCTCACCGATGCATTCACGCTTATGTAATATGTAATATGAATTTCAAAAGGAAGCGAAACTTTGTTTGGTTTGTTGAGAGTTGCACAAGAGTTGTCTGGGTAGTTAAGAACATAATGGAAACACCAGAAAGTGGAGCATCTTCATTTCTACATGCGGTAAATGGAAGGGAAAGTTTGTTCAGTTTATCAAGAGTTTGTTTATTTGTTAAACATAAAGACATAAACTCCACAAGAAAAATATGGGATAATGATGTCCAGAGTTGGTGAGGTCCTTTTGCTGTGACGGAGCGAGGTCGATGGCCTACCACGACCATCACCAGCTCCCCGTTATTTAATAGAATTATCTAAAAGAGAGGGAGTGACGGTAGAGGTAAACAGCCCAACCTGCTCTATCCCTGGTTTATGATCGGTTGAAGATTGATTGGCAAATCGTAACTTGGGCCAGAACTTGAGTGGTCGACTAGATTACAAAGACTAGTTGCCTGACTAGTCGACTAGTTGACGATTAGCCGCAGCTAATCGAGCTTGGCTAGTCGTGCAATTGAGGCCCACTGCAAGGTACTGAGACCCTAGCAATTTGAGGTCGCCCCACACAGGTAGGCAACCCCTAGCTACAGATATGATCCTGCCGGATGTCGCCTCAGCTAATCACTGACCCGCTGTTACGCCATCTCTTCTACAACCTTCCCAGCTCAGGTGACTCTCCGCGCCATCTCTTGTCATGCTCTGTTCTGCAGGGCAGCAGGCTATTGCTCTGTTTTGTCTTCTATTCGTAATTAAGTGTACCCACGCTCTTATTTATAGTGTGTGTAGTACTGTAGCACTGATTTCACTGAGCGTTGGTCCATGCCTACTATTGTTTTCTAGGTTTTACTACTAATACGAGGTACTCAGATAATTAGAACTGCAGATGTTGTACACCAGCAGGTATTTCATTGATTTCTACCAACTAGCAACTAATGCAGTACTATATACCACTGATTTCCGCAATTACCATGGCTCAGTTATAAGGAGGTGATGCAGCTGCAGCCATGGAAGCTGAAGCACATGATCCATCCATGGAACCTGCGCAGAGGGCTAATGTCTTCAAGCTATTTCGGTGTACTAGTAGTATATAGAGTAGCATTTGTAGAAGATGGTTCAATGACTGAGAGTCGCTACCATCAGCCTTCAGATGATTGAGGTTTCGAATTCACACTTGAAATACCAAGAATTGCTCTATAGTTTGTAATCAAGCGACATATCGTGACTAAGCATTGAGCAAACAATTGGTAAGCACACTAAGGTGACCACTTTGCTATGGAAAGCACAATTTGGCCCCGAGCCCACCAGAGACTTTAGCCAATGACCACTTGAGGTACACACAAACAACCAACTGAAACTCAATCAACAGCATCATTGTGAACTCCGAACCTAAAAGCACCCTTAGACAGCAGCAACAACAACAAAAGTGCATAGTCAGCATGTCCTAATCATTCCAGAGTAAGCCAATCAGGCTCACGCAAACCATAGGCGAACATGCAATTCACTCCGGCATAGCCTAGCCCAAAGAGGACCACGTGAAGATTGCCGTAATGAAACCATCATTTATTAGAATTTAACAAGAAAACCACATGGTAGAGACGTCCTAATCAACCTACCAACCAGGACGGCGACTAGGGTAGCAATTTCACAAGCAGATGGGCACATAGGCGTGCAATATATATCCAGATCAAATTAATGCACACTACTTATACAGCAGCACATTGAAACGCAAATCAGGGATGTTAGCACCAAGCACTGCGGTATACTGACGAAGGGCTCAGCCGGTTACAAGGCGAGCAAAGCCACGAAAACGTAAACCGAATTCACGGCCAATCCGACGCAAACGAGTCTTCGGATTGCCCCCCGAATTCGCAGCAGAAACAGCACGAGTGTGCGTCCGCTCGGATTCGCCGTCACAGGGAGGAGAGTCAAGGCAAGGTGAGGCAGCAGGAGATTCAAGTTTGTTGGGCCGAATCCGCGAGCGAGAGGCGGAAATGGGCATCCAAAAACCAAAAATGGAGTAGGTCACAGGCAAAAGCAAACCCCGTGCTCGAGAAACCTGGAAAGGAAGCAAGCAAGCAGCGACACCCAAGGCATCAACAATAGTAGGCATCCCGCCGCAAACCCCGGCCGCAGATCGAGCGAGCCCCAGCCAGGGCCACGCACCTTCCATGTTGGCGAGGACGCGCGCGGCCGGGTCGAGCAGCAGCAGCGTGAGCGTGAGCGCCCACATCGTCCACGGCGGTGCCCCCATTGTCGCGCCGCCCTAGATCCCGCCGCGCATTCCCGCCGGGACCGGATCGCCTCTCCGCCGCACGTCGAAGGCGGGCGGGACCGGCGAAGATTCGGGCGGGCGCGCCGCAGCTTTTGGTGTCCGCTTTCCTTCGATCCCCCTCCTCGTCGTCGGTGGGTGCGGAACTGCGGACCGATCTCTGCTGTTTTTCGGCGACTTTCTTTTATTTGTGGATGTGGAGGTTCGTCTTCCCGACTTTAATCGCGGTTGCTTACGGAATGAGACACGCGGTGGTCTGGAGAACTGGAGTAGGAGTACTTCTTTTTGGATGGGATTCGATGAGTGGGGGTGGAAAGACAGATTAAATTATGAGCGAGAGGAGAGTGGCTATCGATAGCATCCGTGATGGCGACGGGACGGAGTAGGAGCAGTAACGGGGTCAACGGAACGGGATGCGACCACTGGGTGATGGAGAGAGGGAATGAGGATCCCGTGAGTGCGACCTACTGCACGCAGCTGACGGTTAGAGCATTAAGCTTGGTAAAAAGATTTAGGGTTTTTTTATCATACGATTAGAAAATAGAGAGATTGGAAAAACATAATAAAAAATTGATAAGATTCTAGGTGTAGAAGAGAGATTATAAAATAGCAAAAACTCGAGGAATGGATTATAAAATAGCAAAAACTCGAGGAATGGTCATTTGAATGACAAACATAGAAAAACATAGAAAAAATATCTCGATCTTACGTGAATATGAGTGTAAAAAATAGGTTAAATTTCTGCAGTTTTCCTTCAATTTTATTTTCTCTGATTTACACCTGCTTGTGATCAAAGAAGACTTTAAACAACTAAGAAACTATTTATTGCATTTTAAAAATATGGTTTTTAAAAAGAATAGGGTACACACGAAAATTTGCGAGATGAAAATCTGATAGATGAGTTAAAAAAAACTGACAGATGAAAATAGGGTTGTATAAAGTTTCTGCCATAGAAGATGTAAAATTGACCACCCAACACGTTGAAACTTTCAAATTTGATTATATCTCAGATATTACAAACCAAACATGCTTATTTAGATATTTCCAACTACCTGAAAACTAAGACATGATAATTTAAGGCGTAGCACCATCGACCCCTATTAAGGACACAATTATGACTCCTACTACGGTTTGCCCTACTCATCATTTGGCTCAACCTTGATCATCGTTGAGGGACCTGTGTTGTCTTTCTTCTTCCTCTACAAGTTCTGTCTAGCAAAGAACTCATACTCTGTTCGCATGACTTTCAAATTAAAAAGTTTGTAAATTTATACTAGGAGTGCCCCCTCTCATATGTTTCGTCCCCACTCTGAATTTTGCTAGGTCCACCTCTGACGTCGCCTGTCGTCGACCTCCCGCCACGACACTGTTGAGCTGCTAAGTGGACTCCCTCTCTCCCTCCATCCTTCCTCCCTTATGCACATCTCTCCCACCGAGGTTCTTAGAGGTGTCGGTCTTGGGATAGCTCCACGGCTCCCTCTCTCGCGAGGTGTTAGTGCATATCTCCTTGCACCGTACCATACGACTTTTAGACCATGTACGTCCCAATAGCATGCACATGTCACGTATTTGTGCTAAAGTCTTGGCAATCTGAAGAAAAAGGAGATGAACGCAATGATCTACTTCAGCAAAGTGAAGGGACTAGCTGAAGAAAGGAGATGGAATTTTAAAGAAATAATCGAGTGGATCTTGTTGATTATCGGTGCCAATTTTTTTCATTTTTGTCTCATTGATGGATCGGATGTACACATGGTGCGGTGGTGAGTGGTGACCCCATGACGTTGATATGGTCTACCATATCCTCTCATGACAAAATTACTAGCACAATACATGTCGAAATTAGAGAGTGTACTCGGTTTGCTAGTCAACGACGGCAAGCTACTCGGTTTGCTAAGCCCCACTAGCTATATACGGAGTACTCTACTACGTATATAGCTAGTGGGGCTGAGCAAGAGAGTCATTTGTCCATGTTGACATGTACTCATTCCGTTCGCTTTTAATTGACTTGATGTTGACCTTGTCACTTTCCGGAGTCGTGGAGTTGTACGCATTCTACTGGGCATGTTGAACTCGATTGTGCTTGATACGAGAGTCGGCGATGATGGTCCGTATGTTGGGGCGTCCTGTGTGGTGAAGCTCAAGCAGTACGCTTTTTTCTTTTCTCGTGAGCCTCATGATTTTGTTCCGGATGCCAACTTTGTTCCCTTCTTTTGGTGTCGTAAGAGCGAGGACGCGGATGATGAGGAGGGCGACGAACATGGTTTAGATGGCTCGATGGGTCAAGATTTGGGGCATAGTTCACTTTCTTCCAACATGGAAGTGGATGGCAGCCTGTCTTCCGGGAACCGGTCGGGTACCTCGAGCAGCATTCCTGGGGCTCACGTTTTGTCTGTACGGGCCATTACTCCTTACAATTCTTGTCCGACTACTTCGCGAGGAAGGGAGATTGTGGAGAAGATTCGTCGCTCATCTCCTAACTTGCTGCGTTCCGTGTCGGTGTTGGAGCCTCCTTCGGCACCAGTTGGGGGCAGAGGTTCTGTTTCCTCCGAGTTGGTCGCTCCTGAGTGCTCGGTTGTGTTGGAGGCGGATATGGGTGCTCCGGCATGTGGCGCTGACCCGCCTAGTGGTCCCAGATCACCCACAGGTGTTGCGGCTACTGGACAGGTTCGGGTCCAGGTGGAGGGTGGACCGTCGGCGGCTGCGACAGCTGAGCTGGGCCTGGGGAAGGCTGCGACCCCAACCTCGCCTTCCCTGGACCTTCAGCCCGTGCTACCTACCCTGGAGGGGGCGGGGGTGGTCTCGACCCCGCCACAGGCCCACCCGCCCCAGGTTGCTGCGATGGTGGCTGGGTTGGCTGCTACACCGTCTTTGCCGACCCACGCCATCGCCCCCCTCGTGCCTTCGCTCACGGAGAGTGGCTGCCTCACGCCTGTCACACCCCCGACTCGCCGCAGCGAGAGGTTTGGGGTGGAGGCGGATGGAGGTTCAGCCACCGACGAGGACTCCTTGACGAAGGCCATGCGTCGTAAAGCGGCGCGTAATTTGGACTATTCTGGTATGTTTCGAATTTGAAATCTTTTCTTTCTTTTTCTCCTAAGTCAATTCATTCTAAACTTAATAGTGTAGGTTTTAATCTTGGTAATAGTTTAAATCAAATTCATGTTTCAACTAAAGTCTTGAGACATATGGAAATTGACCGTCTCACGGTTATTCCAAAAGTCTCGACTGGGTTGGCTGCCACCTACGACGATGAGGAAGAAATGACTGCCACTTCAGATGGTCAGCTTTTTTCTCATCTAATTGGTGAAGTGTTGGATGGTGGTTTGGATGATGACGGCTTAAACTCATTGTATGAGTTAAAAGCGTCCGGTCGGAAATCTAAATCTACTACCAACAAGTTTCGGAAACAGGCTAAAGTATCCAAATCTCCCACGGTTTCCCGATGAATGGCATGTTTGCAAATAGCAGAGGTCTTGGTGACTTGGCTAAACATTTGCACTTTGCTGGTTGTATTCGGGACCATAATTTGGATTTCTTAGCTATTTCTGAGACGGGTAGACGTGAGTTCGCGCAATCTCTCTTGAACCGACTTTCGGGCGGTATACAGTTTGATTGGTACTCACGTCCCCCTCATGGACGTTCTGGGGGCATTTTACTAGGTGTCAGGACTGATACCATGGAAGTGTTGGATGTTACGGATGGCGATTTTCATATTAAAATGCACATCCGTAATAAAGCCGATAACTTCATTTGGAGTCTTGTTACTGTGTATGGGCCAGCCCAGGAAGTGGCAAAGACTTCCTTTCTCTGTGAGATGGTCAACCTGGCAAAAGATAATCCCCATCCTCTTATCATTGGTGGGGATTTCAACTTGCTACGTTTTCCATTTGAGAAAAACAAAGGTCGGTTTGATAGCCGTTGGCCTCTTTTGTTCAATGCAGTCATTGACAGCCTGAACTTAAAAGAGATATCAATGGTGGGGAGACAGTTCATTTGGGCTAATTCTCTCCCTGAACCCACATACGAGAAACTAGACCGTGTACTGATGGATACTGATTGGGAATCTAAATTCCCTCTAGTGTCGGTACGGGCTCTAGAACGTATTGAGGGATTGTCAGACCATTCTCCTATTCTTTTAACCACTGGAACTCCTCGGCCACAGTGTAAGGCCCGGTTCAAGTTTGAGCTGGGATGGTTGCTGCGTGAGGGATTCCATGTTATGGTGAAAAAAATCTGGAAAAGGCCAGTTTCGGGGGACACGCCTATCCAACGGTGGAACAACAAGATACGTGCTTTACGCATGCACCTCGTTGGTTGGGCGCGTCATACCACTGGTTTACTTAAAAAAGAAATGATGCGACTATCCTCTATCATTGATGCCCTTGAGGCGTTAGCAGAAGTTCGGTTATTATCAGAGCACGAGATTGAGCTGAAAAGCCAATCCAACGCACAGATAGCAAAACTACTGCGAGAGGAGGAGTTAAAATGGTATCAACGTTCTAAATCTCAATTCATCCTAGAAGGGGACTCGAATACTCGCTATTTCCATAGTATTGCCAATGGCAGACACCGGAAAAAGCGTATTCATTCTCTAGTCCAGGACGAGGGAACGATTGAGGGCCATGAACAACTAAAGTCGTATATCACAAATTATTATAAGGGCCTATTCGGAGCTCCAGAGGAAGGAAACTTCACTTTGGATGAGTCTCGTACAGGGGATATTCCCCAGGTTTCAGATGCAGAAAATAGCCTACTCACTAAACCTTATTTAGAGGAGGAGGAGGTGAGGATGGCGGTTTTCCAGATGAAAAATAATTCATCTCCTGGCCCTGATGGTTTCCCGGCCGAGTTTTACCAGAACTTTTGGGAAATTATCAAGCCTGATTTACTACAACTGTTCGCTTGTCTTCACTCAGGACAGCTAGAGTTGTTTCGGCTAAATTTCGGTGAAATAATTCTATTACCTAAGGTTAATGAGGAAGAAAGGATTCAACAATTTAGACCTATATGCCTCCTTAATGTTAGTTTTAAAATATTCACCAAAGTGGCAACGATTCGACTGAACAGTGTGGCAGATCATGTGGTTCGCCCGTCTCAGACGGCATTCATGCAAGGACGCAATATCCTAGATGGGGTCGCGATCTTACATGAAACAGTGCATGAGCTACATAAGAAAAAGTTGAATGGGGTGATCCTTAAGATTGACTTCGAGAAAGCTTATGATAAAGTTAAATGGTCTTTCCTTCAGCAGACACTTCGCATGAAAGGTTTTTCTGTTGAGTGGTGCGCGTTAATTAATAACTTTGTTTCGGGTGGAAGTGTAGCCATAAAGGTCAATGATGACACTGGTAATTACTTCCAAACGAAAAAAGGCCTTCGACAGGGGGACCCATTATCACCAATACTATTTAATATAGTGGCTGATATGTTGGCTATCTTGATCGAACGCGCTAAGTCTGAGGGACAAATTGAGGGTGTGATTCCACATCTTGTAAATGGTGTTTTATCGATTCTTCAATATGCAGACGACACAATTCTTTTTATGGAACATGGCATCGAAAAAGCTCGAAATCTTAAGCTGATATTGTCAGCATTTGAGCAACTTTCGGGTCTTAAGATTAATTTCCATAAGAGTGAGTTGTTTTTCTTTGGCGAGGCTAGAGATAACGCCGCCTTGTATGCTGAACTGTTCGGCTGTGAGCAAGGCCAATTTCCTATCAACTATTTGGGTATTCCGATTCATTATCGGAAACTGACAAATGCTGAATGGAAAAAGGTGGAGGAAAGACTCCAATTACGTTTAAATAGCTGGAAAGGCAAACTCTTATCCTTGGGTGGGAGATTGGTTCTCATAAACTCGGTACTAACTAATATGGTACTGTATATGATTTCATTCTTCCACCTTCCCAGAGGAGTCTTAAAAAGACTGGATTATTTCCGATCTAGATTCTTTTGGCAAGAGGATTGTGAGAAGAAAAAATATCGCCTAACTAAATGGAGTTTGGTTTGCTGCCCTAAAGACCAAGGAGGGCTCGGTATTCATGACCTCGAGGTCAAGAATAGAGACTTATTAGGTAAGTGGCTTTTCAAACTCCTTTCGGAAGAGGGAGTTTGGCAAACTTTACTTAGGAGAAAGTATGTGGGAGATCAAGCTGTTTCTCAGGTTTATTGGAAATCTGGCGATTCACACTTCTGGGCTGGCCTCATGGCTGCAAAGAAGTTCTTTTTCCAGCATGGTTCTTTCTCAATTAAGGACGGATCGAAAATTCGGTTCTGGGAGGATAAATGGCTAGGCCAATTTACCCTAAGAGAACAATATCCGGCTCTATATACTATTGTACGAAACAAAAGCGACACGATCGCAAAGGTGTTGGGTACTTTCCCACCAGATGTTTCGTTCAGAAGAAGTTTAATTGGAACCAGACAAGCATCCTGGAATGTCTTGCTCATCAGATTGGAATCAGTCCAATTATGCGTAGGTCCAGATAAATTTCAGTGGAATCTTACAAAGAATGGTAAATTCACTGTCGATTCTATGTATAGAGCGTTAATTCTACCCGAAGTGCCAGTCGATATTAAGAAACATAACAAAATTTGGAAGATGAAGATCCCGCTTAAAACGAAAGTGTTTGCGTGGTATCTTCGTCGGGGCGTTATTCTTACAAAGGATAACCTTACTAAGCGTAATTGGCATGGAATTAAAAAGTGTGTTTTCTGTCAACATGATGAGACAATTACTCACTTATTCTTCCAATGCGAATTCGCCAGGACTATATGGTCAGCCGTTCAGATAGGTTCCACCTTACATCCTCCGTGTTCAGTTGCAAATATTTTTGGCAACTGGTTAAATGATGTGGATTCTAGGTTCAAACTATTCTGTAGGATGGGAGCTATTGCTGTCATTTGGTCGCTGTGGCTATGTAGAAATGACAAGGTTTTTAATGACAAGAATGTTTCTATCATGCAGGTTATCTATCGGTGTACAGCTACGCTTCGAGCATGGTCGACCCTGCAGCGAGTGGAGCACCGGGACTTATTTTTGGAGGTGACATCCAGACTGGAGGCTGCAGCCAGGGAATTATTTTCCCGGCATGGGTGGCAACATAGTCTCCGGATAGACCTTCCAGCATCTTAGGTGGACTTATAATTTCTCATTTTGATATGTAATTCGCCTTTTTAATCTTCTGTTAGACTTGGGATCGGTTGAACTCCTGTTTTATTGGCTGTGTGCATCTTCGCTATGCAGAGGCCGGGTGTAATGCTTAATCTCTTAAGTAATAAAATCGCTTTATCTAAAAAAAAGAAAGCGGGGAGGAAGGAATGTGCTAGGATGGAGTACTCAATTAAAACGGAACAGAGAGAGTAATATACAATTAAAGCAAGTCAGCACATTGAATTGGACTAATCATCCTATAATTCCAAGTCAATAAGTTGAACGAGTGAATAACCATGGAACACATAACTAGTATAATAATATCGCCACTCCAACCTTTTGCAGTTAGCCGTTAACAAATAGTCAAACTTGGTGATTATGAATTGATGTTGAATAGGCCTTAATTAATATTAGGTTGCTTTAAAAGGTTCTTAGTTATCACATGCTTGAACTGGAGCTGAGATAACTCAGCGATTTCCTAGTCTCCGTGTACCGCAGAGATTCCACACCTCCGCGCACCCCCCGGGACGGAACGGGCCGGCCCATTAAGGTTCGTCTCATTTTTTTCTCTTGCTTTTTCTTTTTCAATTTTCGTTTCTTTTTTGGTTGTTTCTTTTTTCTTATTTTTTTCCTTTATCTTTTGGTTGTTTGTGGATATATTTAAAATGTTCATAACATAAATTTTATTAAAAATTTAAATTTTTTCAGGTTTCTTAAATATTTTAATTTTTTTAATATCTTTTATATTTTTGAAAAATGTTCAACTTTCTTAAATTTAATATGTTTAAAATTTAAAATGTTCAGATAATTTTTTTTGTTTAAAACTAGTTTTCGTTCAAATACCTTTTTTGTTCAATTTTTTTAAAATATATAATAAAAAAATTTGTAGACTTTTTTCTATGCACTTTTTATATTTAAAATATGTTCAACTTTCTTAAAATTAAAATGTTCAAACTGAATTTTTGTCAAAACTAAAATTGTTTAGTTTCCAAAATATTCATAGTATAGTAATGTTTTTATATTTTTTGAAAATATTCAATTTTCATAAAATGTTCAAATAAACATTTGTTCAAAACTTAAAATTATCCAGTTTCGAAAAAAATCAAACTAAAAAATTCTTTTAAATTTAAAAAATGTATAGTTTTTAGAAATGTTCATAACTAAAAAATATTCGAAATTGAAAAATTATGAAAAATAAAAATTGTTCGGAATTTTAGAAATGATAAGCTACTGCTGGAGTCCGAACTGGGCCGTACTCTCAAATTAACTGTTTTTTTTAGAACTGAGGCCGAAAGTTGGCGCAGAACAGAGCCCTCAAACCCGTAAACCCTTAAAAAAAATTGAAGGCCCAGCCCTCATTTTTCATCCCAACCTGCACAAACACAGGTTGAGAGGCAAAACTGAAGGCCTCTTCATTTTCGGTCAACGCACGGGGCGGGAGGGAAAAATCTCCAACTGCTTCCTCACGTGCTGCTTCCCCGTGCCGCCACCGGCCATCCTCCGCGCCGCCGCGCGCCATGGAGGCTCCGTCGCCTCCTCCAACCCACGTCCTCGTTCCGCCGCCACCCACGCGCCCCTCGCGCCGCCGCCCGACGGGAGCCCCGCCACCCTTTCGCCCCCCGCGCCGCCACCCGCCAGGAGCCCCGCCACCCTCGCGCAGTCGCGCCTCCCGCGTCGCCGCCTCATGGCCCCGAAGGGCGCTGACGTGAAGAGGAGGAGGGCTCACCTCGTTACCACCCCGAAGGGCGCCGCCTCCCCCGCCCCTGCACCCTCCCCGGAGAGGAGGCCGGTTCCCTCCTTGGGGCCAAAGGGCGCCACCGCGAAGAAGAACGCGCCTGGCATGCTGCCCGCAGAGAAGAAGCTGGTCGGCCGCAAGCGGGCCTCCGCCATGGCCGCGGCCGCTCCTCCAACCGTCATCGCCCCTCCGCCTGACGCCAATGAGGTGTTCGACGAAAGGAGTCCATATGATTGATCATTGATGCCGAGGGTTGAAGGTCGGGGCGCAAATCAGTGTCCTCAAACCAACCCTCAAAACAGAATATTCTGTTTTGAGGGTTGGTTTGAAGGTAATGATCTGCGCCGGCTGTTTTGGGTCTTCAAAATCACATTTTCTCAGCCCTCAAACTGGTTTTGAGGGTTGCAAGTTTGAGGGCATTGCTAGTGATGCTCTAACGCACTGGGGGTGCGCGGAGCGCTGCTCTGTCCGCATACTGTGGGAACTAGGCGCCCCCGATAACTCACCGAGGAAGCCTTCGTGTAAAGTACAGGAGACCATGTATTATATACCACCTTTTAGCGTAAGGAGGCCTTTTACCTTGCTCGGGTGTCTTCTTAGAGCATCACTAGCAGTGCCCTCAAACTGGTCAAACCCTCAAATTAACTGCTTTTGTGAGGACTGAGTCCGAAAGTTGGCGCGGAACAGAGCCCTCAAACCCGTAAACCCTCAAAAAAATTTGAAGGCTCAACCCTCATTTTCCATCCCAACCTGCACAAACACAGGTTGAGAGGCAAAACTGAAGGGCCCTTCATTTCCGGTCAACGCACGGGGCGGGAGGGAAAAATCCCCAACTGCTTCTTCACGCGTTGCTTCCCCACGCCGCCGCCGGCCATCCTCCGCGCCGCCGTGCGCCATAGAGGCCCCGCCGCCTCATCCAACCCGCGCCCCGGTCCGCCCCCACCCTCGCGCCCCCGCGCCGCCACCCGACGGGAGCCCCGCCACCCTTTCAGCCCCGCCCGCCGGGAGCCCCACGGCCCTCGCGTCGCCACCCGACGGGAGCCCCGCCACCCTTTCAGCCCCGCCCGCCGGGAGCCCCACGGCCCTCGCGTCGCCACCCGACGGGAGCCCCGCCACCCTCGTGCTGCCACCCGCCGGGAGCCCCGCCACCCTCGCGCCCCCGCGCCGCCGCCTCCCGGCTCCGAAGGGCGCTGGTGTGAAGAGGAGGCGGGCGCACCCCGCACCCGCCCCGAAGAGGAGGCCGGTTCCCTCCTTGGGGCCAAAGGGCGCCACCGCGAAGAAGAATGCCCCGGGCTCGCTGCCCACAGAGAAGAAGCTAGCCGGCCACAAGCGGGCCTCCGTCATGGCTGCGGCCGCTCCTCCAACCGTCTCCGCCCCTCCCCCGTCAAGCGTCAATGAGGTGTTCGACGAAAGGATTCCATAGGATTGCTCAATGATGCCGAGGGTTGAAGGCCAGGGCACAGATCAGTGCCCTCAAACCAACCCTCAAAACAGAATATTCTGTTTTGAGGGTTGGTTTGAGGGCACTGATCTGCGTCGGCTGTTTTGGGTCTTCAAAATCATATTTTCTCAGTCCTCAAACTGGTTTTGAGGGTTGCAAGTTTGAGTGCATTGCTAGTGATGCTACTGCTCCTTTGTGCTATTTTCTTTGTCTTGGGCTGTATTTGGGTTTTGGCCTGTTAAAGATACCATGAGGACAAACTTAGTTTCAGCCCATTGCGATCTTTGAAATTAGATTGGGATCTTTGGGTTTCTCACATTGGTGAGTTTGAAATTAGACATCAAGCTGATCAGCTGATGGTTTTGATGAACTTTCTTTGTTCTTCTATAACTAGCGCAGACATTCACTTGAAAGCACATGCTAGCTGGTTAAAAAACAAAATCAATGCTTATAGTTCGGCATGCTAACTTTTTTTCCCGTGATATATACTCCCTATGTTTCATAATATAAAATGTTTTTTTAAATTTACATGTATATAAATGTATCTAGACATATTTAGTGTATATGTCCACTTATTTTAATTTAAATCTAAACAATATGAAACAACTAAACCATCTTATATTTTAAAGAGTCATTTAATGGATTGCCCCTAACAGCCTTCTCAGACTCAGTTTTGCCCCTAGTTGCGAATCGTCCTCATTTTTGCCCCTATTTCGTTCGCATGTACTAAGGTTTTCCCTCAACGTCAAGTTTGAAGTCTGTTCCGTCTGATGGCGTTACTGACAGTGGGTCCGCAACATAGAGTTGAGACCGACTTGGTACAGTTCTTTCAAATTCGAATTTATTCGAATTTCAAGTTTGAAAAAATTAAAAATGTGAAAAAAAAATTAGGTGTTGCTAATGATATAGGAAACAACTTTGCCAAAGAGATTTTTCAAATTCTTGTGTTGTTTGATCTGTGTAAAAAAACAAATTTCTAAATCTGACATCTAGATCGGAGATGAACAGTGCAGAATACAAAAAAATCAACTTTCGAGTTTAAGTGTGAAAAAAATCTTCGATGTTGACAATGATATAGGAAACAACTTTGCCAAAGCAATTTTCCAAATTCGTGTGTCGTTTGGGCTGTGTAAAAAAGTCAAATTTCTAAATCGGTATCTACATCTACGACACTGTAGAATTCGAAAAAAAGTCAACTTTAGAATTTCAATGTGAAAAAAATCTCCGATGTTGCCAATGATATAGTCAACAACTTTGCCAAAGCGATTTTGCAAATTCTTGTGTCGTTTGGCCTCCGTAAAAATGACAAATTTCTATATCGCATATCTAAATCTACAATCATGTAGAATTTAAAAAAGTCAACTTTCAAATTTAAATATGAAAAAAATCTACGATGTTGCCAATGATATAGTAAACAACTTTGCAAAAGAAATTTTCCAAATTCTTGTATCGTTTGGCCTGTATAAAAAAGACAAATTTCTAGATCTGACATCATCTAGATCTAGATCAGTGTATAATTCGATAAAAGTCAAATTTTGAATTTAAATATGAAAAAAAGTCTCCGATGTTGCCAATGATATAGTAAGCACCTTTGCCAAAGCGATTTTCCTAATTCTTATGTCGGTTGTCCAGTGTAAAATGATCGTAAAACATTCTGCTATATGTGAGTTGATGGGCCGCTGGCTAGCTCGTATACGTGAACGCCGCAGTGATCGATTTACCTTCGTCCGACCTCACTTTCCACTTTATCGTGTTCATGATGAACCGAGTGTCCTAATGGGCAAAGTGTTACGCGAGAGAGGGTTTCTCAGCGATCACAAGCGGGCGACGCCGTTGAACTATCGTCGAATAGGTTGAGTGCGCGATCTGACCATGTCAATGTTGGCATCAGCATGATCCCACCGATTCCCAACTAATTGGGAAGAAATCTATATATTTTTGTGTGCAGAGCTAGATTTCCACAACTTTCCAGTTATACGTATTTGCTAGTTTTGAACTTGCTCTATCGTGTTTTCGTGAAAAACTGATCTAGTCCGACCTCCCAGTCCACTTTATCGTGCTCAGTGTGAGCCGAGTGTCCTAATGGGTATGTTTTGACGCACGAGAGAGTGCTTCTTCGACTACCACGAGCGAGTGGAGCCGTCAAACTACTATCGAACACCTTGAGGGCGCGATCTTAACATGGTCATGTCGGCATCAGTATGATCATTATCGTGTCATAGTTTGTGATAAAGTTCTCATATTCAGCACATATGTGTGCCATTGTATAGGAAACAACGTCATCGAAGCGATTTTCAAAATTGTTTTTAGAAATATCATTTTTCATTTTTTAGGTGCTAAAAATGACATTTTTTGTGAAGTAAGTACATAAAATATGGTCCAAAATGACACCCATTTAATTTTCGCAAAGATTAGTACATATTTGTTGGATAATCCGTAAATATGAGAATTTTCCATACTTTCTATCTAAATTTCCCTCTTTAATCGACTTTATGTCAATTTTCCTAAAGTAATTCAAATTTGAACTATAACTACGTGATAGTTTGCTCTGAAATTGTTACAAAAATAATTTTAAGATACACAAGTAGTGGTTACAACATAAAACTATCGATAGTTTTTGAAAATTCGACCACCTTAGATGAATAGCCATGCTCTCTATTTTGACCATTTTTTGAAAGAAATGAAAAAAAGTGAAAAAATACTCAAAAAAAGAAACCCTTTGGCATGGAGTCCTTTTATGTGTCCTAGTTTGTAGGAAAAATGATAAACTTAAATTTTGAAGAACTTTTCAAAATAATACTTCACAAAAATATCAACCATCTACAAACATATATAAGTTTCAAGCCAAATGACCAATGTATGTCCATTACCGTGTCATAGTTTGTGGTAAAATTCTCATATTCAGCACATATGTGTGTCATGATATAGGAAATAACTTCACCGAAGCGATTTTTAAATTTGTTTTTAGAAATATCATTTTTCGTTTTTTAGGTGCTAAAAATGACATTTTTGTGAAGCAAGTACATAAAATATGGTCCAAAATGACACCCATTTAATTTTGACAAAGAGTAGTACATATTTGTTAGATAATCCCTAAATATGAGAATTTTCCTTACTTTCTATCTAAATTTGCCTCTTTAATTAACTTTATGTCAATTTTTCGAAAGTAATTCAAATTTGAACTACAACTACCTGATAGTTTGCTCTAAAATTGTTACAAAAATAATTTTAAGGTACACAAGTAGTGGTTACAACATAGAACCGTCGATAGTTTTTTTAAATTCGACCACTTTTGATGAATAGCCATGCTCTCCATTTTGACATAAAGCCAATTAAAGAGGGGAATTTAGATAGAAAGAAAGTAAAATTCTCATATTGAAGGATTATCCATCAAATATGTAATACTCTTTGTCAAAATTAAATGAGAGTCATTTTGAACCATATTTTATGTACTTGCTTCACAAAAAAATGTCATTTTTAGCACTTAAAAAGTGGAAAATGATATTTGTTTAAAGAATTTGAAAATTGTTTCGGCGACGTTATTTCCCATACCATGGCACACATATGTGCTGAATATAAGAACTTTATAACAAACTATGATATGATAATGGCCATACTGATGCCGACATGACCATGTCAAGATCACGCCCTTAAGGTGTTCGACAGTAGTTTGACGGCTCCACTCGCTTGTGGTAGTCGAAGAAGCCCTCTCTCGTGCGTCAAAACATACTCATTAGGATGCTCGGCTCACACTGAGCACGATAAAGTGGACTGGAAGGTCAGACTAGATCAGTTTTTCACGAAAACACGATATAGCAAGTTCAAAACTAGCCAACACGTATAACTGTAAAGTTGTAGAAAAACTAGTTCTATACACAAACATAAAAACATTTCTTCTCAATTAGTTGGGAATCGGCGGGAACATGCTGATGCCAACATTGGCATGCTCAGATCGCGAAGTCAACCTGTTCAACGATAGTCTAACGGCGCTACCCGCTTGTGATCGTGGAGAAACCATCTCTCGCATAACACCTTGCACATTAGGACGGCTGAGCACGATAGAGTGGAAAGTCATGTCCGACGCAGGTGAATCGAGCATTGCGGCGGTCATGTATACGAGCTAGTCAGCGACCCATCAACTCATGTATAGCATAATGTTTTACGATTTGTTTCATTTTGCACCGGCCAAACGACATAATAATTTGGAAAATCGCTTTGGCAAAGTTACTTACTATATCGTTGGCAACATCGGAGATTTTTTCATATTTAAATTCGAAATTTAACTTTTTTTCGAATTATGCACTGATCTAGATCGTGGTTGATGTTAGATCTAGAAATTTGTCTTTTTTCTACGGACCAAACGATACAATAATTTGTAAAATCTCTTTGCCAAAGTTGTTTACTATATCATTGGCAACATCAGAGATTTTTCTCACATTTAAATTTGAAAGTTGACTTTTTTCGAATTCTCCACCGTTCTAGATCTAGATTTCCGATCTGGATGTCAGATCTTGAAATTTGTGTTTTTTATAAAGACCAAACGATACAATAATTTAGAAAATCTCTTTGCCAAAGTTGTTTCCTATATCATTGGCAACTTCGAAGATTTTTTCCACATTTAAATTTGAAAGTTGACTTTTTTCGAATTCTACACCGTTGTAGATCTAGATTTCCGATTTGTATGTCAGATCTAGAAATTTGTCTTTTTTACACAGGCCAAACGACACAAGAATTTTGAAAATCGTTTTGGCAAAGTTGTTTCCTACTTCTTTAGCAACTTTTGGATTTTTTTTCACATTTTCGAGTTTTTCAAACTTAAAATTTGGATTTGCACTGTTTGAATCTCTTCCGGGTCCCACAGCCAACGATTGTCTTCTGGGTCCCACATGTAAGAAAGGCTAACGGAGATGGCTGGAGTGACAGAATGAATCCTTGTGTACGGAGTAGGGGCAAAACTGAGCACGATTTGCGACTAGGGGCAAAACTGAGGTGTATGCCACAACTGAGGGCAGCCTGATAAATAACCCTATTTTAAAACATAGCGAGTATATGTTAAAAGCCCATGAACAGCCTGCCGTAAACACCGGTTAAATATAAACCCGCTTGACTACATCATGTTTTTTTCTAGAGTTAAACGCCCCAGAGGTCACGAAGTTGTCAGGATTGTACGCATTGGTCACGAACTCAAAAAATGTTAATAACTGGTCACAAAGTTGTAAGTTAGAGTCCCGTTAGTCAATCCGTTAGGACTGACATTAAGTAGCTGAGGTGGCAGTTTGACTTTTACAAATACATCCTTATAAAATTATTTCTCTTAATTGCTAGGTCTTTCTTCATTCTTTTTTGAGACAGTCTAAACGAAACCAGCTAACCCGTTCAGATCAACTGCACACAAATCTTTCCGCACGTCGGCCGTGCAGAACCAGACCAGCTACGCCGGAGATGGAGGATCCTGATTTGCGGAGGCTGGCAGCGGCAACGCATCGTCGAGCCGTGCGGAGACCAGCGTTTCTTGACAACGGACACGAGGACCGCTACGGCGCTGGACGCGGCCTTGAAGTAAGGCCGGTTGCAGTCATGCGCGGCCACGACGCCGCGCATGAGTGTCGACGGTAACAACGTCCTGCGCGGCCACGACGCCGCCTCGTGTGCGCCGGGCGTCACGGCAGAGCAGGCTGCCGCCGCGTTCCGCAGCAGCCGGCCCCCGGCCGTCACGCGGCTCGAGCGCGGCGACGCGCGCGCACCGTCGGTAGTCTGGGAAGGTGTGACACATGAGCTTTACGTGGCCCTCGGAGTGCTCGCATCCAAGTGTCCTCGGCGGCAGGCGGCAACACACTGATGCTGACGAGGAGTGTCGGGGAGCTGCCCCCCGGGTAGGGTAGATCCCGGTACAGATCAGCGATGTGGTAACAGTGTTTGACCTTTGAACAGAGCAAGGGTCGTACTTTGATGCACCGAAGGGGTAGCTTGACCTTTCGAAGGTGGATATGCCCAAGGTGTCTCTTGAGGGGCGCAGGGGTCACCCCTGAAAACTATAAATAGCCCCCAGACCCTCAGAGCGGCATAAGCAGCAGTGGATGGTTCCTCTAAGAACTAGCTTCTCGAAGATGTCTTTGGTAATAGCCTAAGACATCTTCGGGAGGCTAGGTCTAGAAGTACTCATCCTGTGTGGTAGTCCGGAGTAGGGGTGGAACTCGGATGCAACCGGGAAGGGTCTCGGATCCCACGGTGTGTCAGAGTCCCCCGGTAAGGTCCCGGGTTAAGAAGAACCCGGGTAAACCGGATAGACTCCCCGGGTAGATACTAACCGACTTACTTGTCTCGGTCCTGGCAAGCCATGTTTGGTGTGCAGGAAGGACATGCCGAACTGAACAAGGAGGAGACCGACATGGGGGCATGCCGGTCGGAAGTCAGAGATCTGGTGCAGGCTTTTCCGCCTGACATGGGGGGAAGTCCCATTCCTCCTGACACGGAAGCATGGTCACCTCCCGTCTGGCACGGGAGCGTGTCAGCCGGTACGATGACGCTACGACAAGATCAGACATGCCTAGCCCGACAATCTGGAAAAGGCTACTAGGCATGGGCGAAGACATGTCTTGTCTCTGACAAGGGGACAATGATGATCCAGGACGGCGTCTGCAGTCCTTGCCGGAATGATGACGGCAGGGCTATACCGGATAGCACGGCGGCTAGGTCGCGCTAGCCGGTGTCGACATAACCGTTAGCCCTGTCTGGTGGGGCCATGCCGGATTAGGGTTTCCGGCTCTTCCAGCCGGAACTCTATAAAAGGCGCTATAACTGCTTCGGTGAAGACATGACCAACTTGAGGGCCAAAACTATACTCGCATTTACTCCTAGAGCAGTTGTTCTCTCCTTTCTTCTTGTTCATCTAGTTCATCACCCGAAGGGCTCAAGGAGCATGTTGTAGATCTTGTGCCACACTTATATTGAGAGAAAAGGCAGGCGTAGGGGTGTTACCTCCTCACGAGGGCCCGGAACCTGGGTACATCGTGTGTGTGACTTTGTGAACGGATATACGTCGCCTAGAGGGGGGGGGGGGTGAATAGGCGATTTAAAACTTTTTCCGAGGAGCCGGAATATCCGGTCCAAGAATGACCCGGAAATTCCGGTATGCTTGATAAAGGCGGAATAAAACTATAGGTTTACTTTAACAAGCATACAACCTAGATATAAATACTAGGCTCACCTATGTGCACCAACAACTTATGCTAAGCAATACAAGTAACAAGGTGATAGCAAGATATATGACTTCAATCACGAAGGCTATCACAATGTAAAGTGCATAAGTAAAGAGCTCGGGTATAGAAATAACCGAGGCACGCGGAGACGAGGATGTATTCCCGAGTTCCACCCAAAGGGTGTACGTCTCGTTTGGAGAGGTGTGCGCAACCACAACAGGTTAGCCGCAACGCCACAAAGGCTCACCTTCTTCTCCTGATGAACTCAACCACAAAAGGTTGCGAGTTCACCTTCCACTATTGATCTCCTTTGGGGCGGAGATCGAATCCCGTACAACTCTTGAGGCACACACCCACAACTTAATTGGGGGCTCCCAAGTCTTGAGGCACACACCCACAACTTAATTGGGGGCTCTCAAGTGACCACAAAAGGTCTTGGCCACAAAAGGCCGGCCACAAAAGGCGTCTAGGGTCCAAAGACCCAAGAGTAACAAGCTCACAAGCAACACCACCACAAATCCTCGTGGATGGCTCAAACCGATGCAAATGCAATGGCAAGAGCACACGAAGTGCTCAAGTCGTTCACTCTCAAATTCCAACACAACAACAAATGTTTATGGGGGAATAAGAGAGAAAGAACAAAGGAAACCACAAAGGAGTCAAATCCTTCACTCCCAAATCCCACCAAAAGCAACTAATGCTTATGGGGGGAGAAGAGAGGAAGAACAAAGAAGAAGAACCACAAAGGAACTCCAAGAACTAGATCCACTAAGTTCCCCTCACTTAGAGGAGAGATTGATTGGTAGGATTGTAGATCTAGATCTCCTCTCAACTTTCCCTAAAGAATATGGAAGATTCAATGGAGGGATTGAGAGGGAAGTGAGCTTTCCAAGGTCAACAATGGAGTAGGAGAGAGGGGAAAGTCGTGCTGCCTTCGATTGGCTGGGGAAGAAGAAGGGGAGGGGTATTTATACCCCTCCAGGAAATATAGCCGTTGGCTGTTTCGACACTCGGAAATTCCGATATAAGTGAGACTCGGAAATTCTGGTCACCCGGAAATTCCGGTCTAAGAGAGACTCGGAAATTCCGGTCACCCGGAAATTCCGAGTCCATGAAATTTCCGAGCTGAAATTCCGGCTGGAGTCAGAACCAAAACCAAACTTTTCCTTAGCCGTTTCTGGAGGACTTTTCTGGGTGCACTCGGAAATTCCGGTAGACGTAAATTTCCGAGCACAATTTCCGACTGGAGTCAGAACCCTTTTTCTCCTTTCCTTAGCCGTTTTCTTGGATGAGCTGGGGAACCGTAAATTCCGGTAGAGCGGAAAATCCGGCCCCAATAATCTGAATCAGCAAAACACCGAAACGAAAACTGCTATAACTTTTGCAAATGAACTCCAAATGAGGTGAGACCAATTTTGTTGGAAAGATAGCGACGATGAGCACCCAACAAATAGAGTAAAATCACCACACATGGCAAGGTGTGGTACTTTCTTCATGGTAGAACCGACAATATTTCCGCCACCAAAAACGCAACAAGTTGTCCAAAGTAAAACTGATTTCGATGAACAAGAGCTTGACATGGAGATGAACCAAGCTCTAACTCCTCACCAACATAAAATCCAAATAAGAACCAAGAAACATGATATGCCAAGTATGCAAAGGTTTGAGCTCTCCACAACGATGCGATCAAGTTACTAACTTGAGAGTCCCTCTTGATTGTACGCCTATCTATCCTATAGCCCTATCAAGATCATACCTTTGCCTTGAGCATTCCACTTGAGTTGGATGATGACTATCTTGATCTCTTCAAGTGGTTCATCTTTCTTGATTGCGCGTCCAAGCACATGCTTGATGAAGACTTCTCCAAATACTCCCCCATGCTCACAATGGGAGAGTCTCGCTTAGCTCCATCTTCATGTATCCATTGCAAGCACCAAGCATAGGATCTCTTCAAGAAGCTTCTCTTGGTCTTGGTCTTTCACATCTCACCTTGATGACGATCACCACATGGCGTCATCCTCAATGAGCTATATGAAATCTTCATTTGATGCAAGCCCATGGGAAGATACCTAACCTCATATAAAGATACCACACATACATATATCATGGGTTAGTTCACAAAGCTATGCGGACAAGTGTTTACCATCCCAAGAGATACATGATCGCTCTTGGTACATCTTGTAGCTTTGTGTGTTGATCAACATCTTGATCAACCTTGTATCTTCCAACATTTCTTCACTAATATGATGTCTTGAATCCTTCAAGACATACTTGCAATATGCTCCACTCAACACATAAGCTTCAAGAGTCCAACACATGAACTCCACAACTCCATGGACATGATCTATAATGATATCTCAAAGTAAACATTAGTCCATAGAGATTGTCATTCAATTACCAAAACCACACATGAGGTAAAATGCTCTTTCACTTTGCCTTCGTGCATTTGTTTGTGTTTATTAGATCTTTGAGTGTGTTCTTCGGTGATCTTGAGCGTTCCGACATCTCCTACCGTGTGAGCTCTTTAGCTCGCTAGCCTCCCCGGATCCACCAGCGTCCATCGGCCCCACACATTAGCCATCCTATGGCATCTGCCGTGACACCACCACGACAGTTGGCGCCCACCGTGGGGCTGGTAGAGGCGTTGGCTGGTGTACACATCCGGACGGGTTCCACCATTCGCTCCGCATCCGAGTTCTCTCCGGCCTGGTTGTCAGGCTGGGCGAAATGGATTTCATCAGCGACAATGCCGGTTGCTTCCGGAACAAGCCCTTCCCGGCGAACGGATGCCTCATCGACTTCGGCACCTTCACCACCTACGTCGCCACTGAGGTCGTCTGCAGCTATCCGGACGTTGTCCTGGAGACTAAGGATCCCCCCATGCTCCGCGCCACCCGGGATCAGCGTACCGATCGCCCCGCGGGGTGTGTAGCGGTCATGATGGTCGGGGTGACCAAGGAGGTGTTCCAGGACGCTCCCGACGGCGATGCCGGTAGTAACCGGGTTCGGTTGGCAAAACCTCCGCAGGAGAGGGGTGCTGCCTGAGATGGCGATCCCCAGCCGTCCCACCCTCGTCGCCGCCCGGATCCCCTCTCGGGTCTGGTCGCCAAGTTGGCTGTCCCTTTGACAGTTGACATATATACCCAAGTCACATCGGCTGATTTGGACGAGCAGCGCAGGTTACTGCTCGCGGAGGCCCAAGAGATCGCCGAGATCCGGCGTGAACTTAGTGCTAGTCTCCGCGAGTACAATGCAGCTCACGGGTTCCCTAAGATAGACTCCCGGGACAAGCGCATTGATGACCTACGCAAGAAGGGCAGGATGGTGAATGATGAACTGGCGGGTGGCGCAGCGCCTAGCCATAGCAGGTCGGGTAGTATGATCTCGGCAGAGAAACCTGTGTACAGCTCACCTGCCAAAACTCTTAGGGCTGCCGAGGCAGCTATGGCTGAGTTGGCCGGACTATCCGGGGAAGCTCTGCGTAAGCAACAAGAGCGGGTCAACGAGTTAGTCATAGAGGCTAACCGGCAGAACAAAGCCTTCAAGAAGAAGAACCCGGGTGCTGGGTCCCAGGTGTACTCGGCTAGGGCCGAGAGCAACAAGTCGGGCGCAGAGGCTTCATCTCCGCATCCGAGTCGGAGCAAGAGCAAAAGACGGAGCCGAGGTTCCGGAAGAAACAAGCAATTGCAGACATACGACCCGGCCTTTGCCGGAGTTCAGCAGGCCGGACAGAACAATCCCGGTTAGGCTCAGGGCAGCCATGGTGGTGGTAACCGGGGTGTAGGAAACAATGTCCCGGCTAGCCGTGGCAATCCACCTCGGAATCCACCACAAAGTCAGGGAAACCGGCAGAGAGATGCCGCCTCTGTCCCACAACAAGCCATAGTTCCGGTGGTTAACAGGCATGACGATGGCAACTCGAGGTTGCAGCAACTCGGATACCAGCCTAATGAGAATCCCTTGGGATCTCAAATAGGAACTCGCCAGCTAGATCCAGCTGATGGCCGGATCAGGCTTGACCGGATTCACCAATCTGAGTTGGTGGAAGAGCAAGGCCCCCCGGGACCTGCTTGCTTCGGACCTCAGATCATGCGGGAGCCGGCTGTGCGAAATTTTCAGCTCAACCGGGGTGCCAAGACCTATGACGGCAGCTCGAAGCCGGAGGATTGGTTAACCGACTATGTAACTGCAGTAAGCATAGCCGGTGGAAACAGACGCTGGGCGGTACGGTATGTGCCGCAGATGTTGGAAGGACCTGCCAGGATCTGGCTAAATAACTTGAGGACTAGCAGCATAAATTGTTGGTTGGATTTCGAGGAGGCCTTCATCAGCAACTTCACCAGCACATACAAGAGGCCCAACCGACCTCAGCAGCTTGCCATGTACAGGCAGAGGAGCAATGAAGCTGACCGAGAGTACCTTACTCGATAG
Source organism: Poa annua (assembly GCA_026929855.1). Classification (NCBI taxonomy): domain Eukaryota; kingdom Viridiplantae; phylum Streptophyta; class Magnoliopsida; order Poales; family Poaceae; genus Poa; species Poa annua. The sequence goes on along the minus strand of CM049430.1, from coordinate 74,350,277 downwards.
AGCAACATTCACAACTCTTGCGAAGGGGTTGTCGAAGCACATGCCATATCGTGGTTTGCACAAGGATGTCGGCATGGGTCTATGCTTTGGCAAAAGCTGCAGAGGAAGATGCCGACAACCTTGGCAGAGACCATGCGCATCGCCGACACCTACACGCTTGGAGACCCCATGCAACCCCTGGTGGATGTCGGAGACTCCAACAGGAGGAATGCGGGGAATCAACGCTCAGGGTCGAGCAGCAGCCATGATTGCCACGATTTCGGCCAGAAGAGGAACCAGCCCGAGTTCCACTATGCCTCGCAGCACGTTGCAGCGGTCGGCCGAGATCAGGGGAATGTCGGAAGCAATCAGCGGCAGAAAGTGACTGGCCCGGCTTGGGGTCAGAGCCAAGAAGTACAGAAAACTTGGGTGGACCAAAAGAAGCCCCTGACGTATGAAGAGATGCTGAACAAGCCATGCTGCTACCATACGTTGGAATCCAACAAGCCTGCAAACCACTCTACCCGGCAATGCAGCTGGTATCAGCGCACGTTGTAGGAGGGCAGCGCGGGGCTACTCGGCCGAACGCTCCGGCATCACGGCCCAATATCCCGAGACCCCCGCCACCACTATCCGGTGCTAATGCAGTCTGGATTAATCAGCCCAACCAGGGACCTCCCCCAAGACCGGTAAATATGGTGCATACCCGGAATGACAATGGCGCAGGTCCGAGTAACCAACCCGGACACCAACAGAGCAACTACCGGGAGGCACATCAGAGTTATGTGGTCTTCGTGACCGAGTTGACTGGCCGGAAGAGTGTGCGACAACGTGCTCTAGAGGTAAATGCCGTGATCCCGGCGGTGCCCAAGTTCCTGCACTGGTCCGAGATGGAGATCACCTGGAGTCGGAAGGATCACCCCCGGGTTATGCCCAAGCCTGGTGGCTATGCTCTGGTGGTGGACCCAACCTTTGTCGGACCAAGCCTCAACGTTCGCTTTAGCCGGGTTCTAATCGACAATTGCAGTGCCATTAACATTATGTACAAGGATACCATGCTGAAGCTGGGGGTGTCCATGAACACGCTGCTTCCAACCGAGACCACTTTTCACGGCATTGTGCCCGGAGTCTCCTGCTCCCCTATGGGCAAAATTTGGGTTGAGGTATTATTTGGAACCCGGGAGAACTGCCGGACTGAGAGCATAGAGTTCGAGGTCGTGGATCTCGAAAGTCCATATCACGCCCTTATTGGTAGGCCGGCACTGGCCAAGTTCATGATCTCCACTCACATGGGATACCTGAAGATGAAGATGCCGGGTCCAAATGGGGTGATCACCATAGCAGGAGATCACAAGCGCTCCCTTGATTGTGCATCGGCCGGCTCAAACCTAGCCGAGTCCCTGGTCATTGCTGAGGAGAAGAAGAGAATTCAGCAAGTAGTTGCACTGGCCAAGACCTCGCAACTCGGCATACCCGGGAGGGTGAACCCGGAGCAGAACGCCTCATTCCAGGCGCCAAAGGAGACCAAGAAGGTAGGAGTTGACCCCAGCAACCCGGAGCGCCAGGTCATCATTGGCACCAACCTGGACAGTAAATAGGAAGGCGAGCTCGTCGACTTCCTCCGTGAGAATCGGGATGCTTTTGCGTGGTTGAATGACGATCTGCAAGGGGTCCCGTGGGAGTTGGCTGAGCACTCACTATTCGCCAGGCCTGACGTGAAACCAGTGAAGCAACCGACTAGGCGCCTCTCGGATGAGAGAAGAGCTGCTATCATGGAACATCTCGCAGTGCTTCTGGCTGCTGGGTTCGTGATGGAAGTGCTGCATCCAGATTGGATATTGAATCCGGTCCTGGTGGAGAAGAAGAAAGATGATCCCCTCCTGCTTAAGGTGTGGCGCATGTGCATCGACTTCACCAACCTCAACAAGGCATGCCCGAAAGATCCATTTCCACTTCCTCGGATAGATCAGGTGATCGATTCCACTGCCGGGAGTGAGCTTTTAACTTTTCTAGATGCCTATTCTGGTTTCCACCAGATACCTTTGAATCCAGATGATCAATTGAAAACTGCCTTTATTACCCCGTATGGGGCTTATTGCTATCATGTCATGACTTTTGGTTTGAGAAATGCTGGTGCTACATACCAGAGGTGCATGCAAAAATGTTTACATGACCAGATAGGCCGGAATGCCGAAGTCTATGTCGATGACATAGTCATAAAAACAAAAGAAAAATCCTCTCTGATCGATGATCTGAGGGAGACATTTAAAAATTTAAGGAGATTCCGGATGAAGTTGAATCCGGACAAATGTACATTCGGTGTTCCGGCAGGCAAGCTACTCGGTTTCCTCATATCAATCCGGGGGATTGAGGTCAACCCGGGTAAAATACGTGCGATTGAAAGCATGAAGTTACCGGTACGTCTCAAGGATGTGCAGAAATTCACAGGCTGTCTGGCATCCCTAAGTCGGTTTGTGAGCCGGCTGGGTGAGAAGGCCTTGCCCTTGTATCAATTGATGAAGAAGAGCAAAACATTTGTATGGACCCCGCAGGCTGACGTGGCGTTCAATGATTTGAAAAAGATGCTCTTAACAGCACCAGTGTTGGCATCCCCATTACCCAAGGAGCCTATGCTGCTGTACATAGCCGCCACTAACCGGATGGTAAGTGTAGCCATCGTAGTGGAAAGAGAAGAAGGGGATAAGCTGATACAAAGACCGGTGTACTATCTGAGCGAGGTGATCTCGACATCCAAACATAACTACCCGCACTATCAGAAGATGGCATACGGGGTATACCTGGCAGTCACCAAGCTCAAGCACTATTTCCAAGAGCACCCGATCACGGTGGTATGCGAAGCTCCCCTCGCCGAGATCATCGGTTGTAAGGATGCTAGCGGCCGAGTTGCCAAATGGGCCATCCAGTTGTCTCCGTACGCTCCGGCATACGAGAGACGCGACGACATTAAGTCGCAGGCGCTGCCGGACTTCTTGGTGGACTGGGCCGAGATGCAATATGAACCTCCAATTCCCGACTACAACTTCTGGAGAATGAATTTTGATGGTTCCAAGGCCAAGATCGGATTGGGTGCCGGAGTAGTCCTCACCTCACCAAAACAAGATGTGCTGAAGTATGTATTACAAATCGATTTCCGAGCATCTAACAATGTTGCCGAATACGAGGCTTTAGTTCATGGACTGAATGTCGCCAAAGAAATCGGTATCCGCCGGATAGAGTGTTTCGGTGATTCCGACCTCGTGGTGCAGCAGGTATCAGGGAACTGGGATGCGATTGACGCCAACATGGCCTTATATCGGTTCCATGTGCAGAAAATATCCGGATTTTTCGAAGGCTGCGAATTCAAGCACATACCCAGAGGGGAGAACGAAGCAGTAGATGTGTTGTCCAAGCTAGGGTCATCCCGGGATGCCATCCCACCCGACATCGCTCTTGAACATCTGAGGAAGCTGTCTATCCAGCCCTCACCGAAGTCGAATTCTATCTTCATCCCCAAGGAACCCGGTTCAGAAGCCGTACCTATGGAAGTGGAAGTCGGGAGCACTGCATTGAACCCGGGGACTGCACCACAAAGTTCAGAGATGGCAAACGGCATGTCTATGGAGGTGATGTCAGCAGAGCCAATGGACATAGATGCTCCCGCGTTCCCGGTCCGACCTGTCCCGAGATGGGCAAAGCCCATCATGGCATACATATTGGATGGAACCCTACCGGAGAATGAGGTGGAAGCCCGGCAGATACTGCGGAGATCCAAGGCATACACTATCATCAATCAAGAGCTGTACAAGAGAAGTGTCACCGAGATGCTCCAGAGATGTGTGGAACCTGAGGAGGGACAAGAGATGCTGTTGGAAATACACCAGGGAGAATGTGGGCATCATGCATCATCTCGGGCGCTGGTGGCGAAAGTGTTCCGGCATGGGTTCTACTGGCTCACTGCCTTGCAGCAAGCAAAGGACAGGATCCGAAAATGTGGAGGATGCCAGAGGTTTGCCCACAGAATACATATGCCGACATCAGCACTGAAAACAATCACTATCACTTGGCCATTGCAGTATGGTGCTTAGACATGGTCGGGCAGTTCAAGCCGGCAAGGGGTAATATGACACACATGCTGGTCATGGTGGACAAGTTTACCAAATGGATAGAGGTTAAACCAATCCGGAAGTGTGACGGACACACCTCGGTCCAATTCTTGAAGGACATCATCTTGAGATACGGGTACCCGCACAACATCATCACAGATAATGGTACCAACTTTGCTGTGGGGGAGTTTGCTCGGTTTTGTGCGGAGAAAAGAATCCGGTTGGATGTAGCATCAGTAGCCCACCTGGAAGCAAACGGGCAAGTCGAGAGAGCAAATGCCATGGTCCTGGCCGGCATCAAAGCCCGCCTGATCGAGCCACTCTTAAGAACTCTGGGAGTTGGGTAGAGGAGATACCGGCAGTGTTGTGGGGACTCCGGACCACACCGAACAGATCTACCGGGTACACGCCATTCTTCATGGTGTATGGTGCCGAAGCCGTCCTTCCAACCGACATACAGTATGATGCACCAAGGGTTATGATGTTCACCGAGACCAAGGCAAAGGAAGCCCGGGAAGACGATGTTGACTTGCTCGAGGAAGCAAGAGAATTGGCATTGTCTCGGTCCGCCATTTATCCGCAGAACCTCCGTTGCTATCATAGCCGGAAGGTGCATCCCAGAGTATTCCAAGAAGGGGATCTCGTGCTAAGGCTCATCCAACGCACATCCGGGATGCATAAACTCTCGCCTCCATGGGAGGGTCCTTTTGTTGTAAGCAAGGCATTGCACAATGATTCTTATTACCTTGTAGATGCACAGGAAGCTAGAGAAGGTGTAATGGACAAAGCTGGTGAGAAGACCAAGCGGCCATGGAATGTAGCCTTGCTTCGTCCCTTTTACACTTAAAGGGCACAATGTATGTATCTCGGTTTTCTATCAGTGAAATTTCGGCACCCCGAGGTGTCACTCGGGGACTGCCTGGCCAAAAAATGTGTTATTTATCCTACCCTGCATATCGGCATCTTCGGGAGGAACCCGGGGACTGCCTACTGTTGTGCCCCTTCAATTTTGCTGTTCATTTATTCTGTGCATGTCGGCAACCCAGGGAGGAACCCGGGAACTGCCTTGTACTTATGTTATGTTTTAGTAGATGCCGGACAAGTTCTGAACTAAGTTTCTAAGTTGGAGTAATGTATGTCATGTGAAGTAATCTTGTGACTCGACTGACGAACGCCGAAATGGTAGTCAAGAGCAGAGAGCTTCAAATGTGGGAAACACGAAAACGAACTCGGGGACTCGGAATAGGAACTTATCCGGCATATGCGTCTTACTTATCCGGTTGTTTATTTTATTATGTCGGGAATTTAACAACTGGAACTCGGATATTCATAACTAATGTATACCGTAAACGGAATTTCGTGACTCGACTGTCGAACACCGAAATGGTAGACAAGAGCAGATATTGCCTAACTACGGTATACATAAAAATGAACTCGGGGACTCGTAGCAAAATAAACCGGCATAACTTGTCATTGCATAGGGGAGGAATAGAGTACGAATTAAAAATGTATATTACTACTGAACCCAGCATCCCGGGGATTTAATGTTTCTACACTTAAGTGTTTTCGGCAGCACGATCATGAAGCACTAGGGGAAGCTGGCTTCTCGGATTGATCAACAGAGGGAGCAGTGATGACGGTCTCCTCCGCACTGGCAGTGGTATCCGGAGCGGCAACATTCGCCTCGGCCTGAGGGATCTCGGGTGGCGGAGGAGCAGCAGCATCCCGGGAAGCCACGGTCTCAGTGGCTGCACCTGTCGTAGCGTCATCAGCCTCCGGGATCTCGGCGTCCACATCACCGGTATCCCCTGTCTCGCCGTCATCTTCATAGTCTGACTCGGAGTCAGAAGCAATGAGGCTCGTGATGAAGGCGCCGGGATCCGCCCAGCCGGCAAGACGATGAGCAGTCTCTTGGCGAAGTTGAATCTTGGTTGGGTCCGTGTACCAATCCGAGACGACGCGCAGGCTCTTGATCACTTCGAGATCGAGCCCCTCGTACCAGCTCAGCACATGCTTCAATGCTTGGTCGGCACCGGCGCGAGCACCGGACCGTTTCCACGCGTGAAGCCGGTTACCGGCATCCTAGAGCGCAGTGGCCAGTTTGGTGACCGAGAGATTGCCGGTAACGCCAGGCCATAGGGCACCATGAGCATGGACGGCCGTGCTGAGGAGCTCGGTGCCGATCGACCGGAGAGGTACCAGCCGGGCCGTCAGGGCGATGAGGTGGTCATCGATGTCCCATGAGTCCGAAACAGGACCCTTTCCGACGCGCTTCTCCCGGGCGGCAGCAATCACAAGGTTGGCAGCTTCTCGAGAGTGCTCGAAGTGTCCTTTAGAAAGGAGAACTGTCACATGGACAAGCCATGAGGCGATATCGGCAAGAAGAGGAAAACGGAAAAAGAGAACTCGATGTACTTACTGTTCATATCCCGGTTTAGTCCGGTTAACTCGGTTAGCCAAGCATCTTGCTTCGATCGGAGAAGGGCCAACTCGGTCTCGGCCAGATGGGCGCGCGCCTCGGCTTGGTCCAGCGTTTCCTTCTGCTTCTTGGTGGCATCCACAAAGCGCGTCTTCAAGTCTCCAGTAGCGGACTTGGCCTTCTCCAGCTCGGCGTTTAGCCGCGCGATCTCGGATTGAGCGTCGGATAGGGCAGATTTTTGGTCTACCGAGATCTTTCGCGCGGCGTCCCGCTCCTCCCGGAGTTGTCCCTCTAACTTCTTGGACTGACCAAAGTCAGCAAGAAGCCGGTGGAAGATACTGCTGCGTTTTTTGCTGCAGTCCTGTAAGTACGATATGTCCGATATCAAACTCGGGGACTTCAGTGGGAGATATAACAAAGCACTTGTGTAAGATCCACAGTTAAGGACCAATTCGGTGGAAAGTATCTCGGGCACTAGGAAGGGATTTTCCTTTTCAGATTAGAGCCTAGTGATCTACTACTCGGTGGAGTCTGGAGCACTAAGCACTAATCTCGGGGACTAGTGGGGATAGAAGAAAAAATCTTAGTAAGGATAAAAGAAGGAAACTTACATCAACAACCCGGGTAACATCCAGCACAGCCACCTGAAGGGTGTGCAGGGCTTGAGCGCTGCGGCTCGGACCGGCAGCATGCAAGTCCCCCACGATCTCGGAGGCGTCAGCAGCTCCAGGCCTTGTTGTATTCTTCAACAACGCGCAAGCCGGTCGCGGCGGGCGCGCTCGCTGCAACAACCTCCCGGGATCCTGGAGACACAAAGGAGCTTACGGATGCTCGCAGGGCCTGCAGGGCGGCAGTGGGGATCTCGGCAGGAGTGGCGGTAACCCGGAAAACTTACCCGAAGCAGAAGAACCCTTGCTTAGGGCCAAGTCTTGGGTTGAGGACTTCGGAGGAGCGCTGGGCTTAGCAGGAACTATCTTCTTCCCGGAGACCTGGCTGCGAGATTTCCCGACAGGAGGATCAGGTTGCCGGGAAGAAGGTGTGGGCTGCTTCGGCGGCGGGGTCTTGTGCGGAGCTAGCCGGGTAGAGGCACGCGGTACGACTTGCTGCGGAGGACTCGACATATCTGCATCGAGTTGAGACACCCGGCGCGGGGTATCCGGGAGGAGGACGTCCTCGGTCGCCGTAGCGGGTTGCGCCAGGATCTCGGTCGCCGCGAGATGGACACTCGGAGTCCCAACACCGACAGAGGCGCGAGGGGTCGCGACTTCGGTCAGCACATGACCGGATTCAGGATGATCGACGTCCTGTGCTGGACGCTGAGGTGGAGAAGGGGCGGCCCTGGATGGGCTAGGAGATCGGGACCCCGGAGGACGGGAACCCGCGGACGGCGGAGCGTCGAGAGCCGCTCTGTAATGGACATGTCAGAAAGGACCTCGGAGGAAACCAAAGTAGAATAACTCTAGGCGAAAAGGTCGTACCCGGAGGACACGGTGGGAGGACCTCTTTTACGCCGAGGAGGCTTGTCGCCCGGTTGCTTGGCGATCTTGCTCTTCTTGGTGGCGGCACCCGACCCACCGGCATGGGTGGTCTCGGAGCCCGCACGTTTGCGGGTCTCGGCACGCTTCATCGCGGCTGCAGGCCCCGGAACCACTGGCATGGCGTATCGGAGAGGACGGGCATCAATTATATCAAGAATTTGACATTCATCGTCATCATCTTCGTCAGTATCAACTTGGATAGCCTCTTGAGCTGAAGGCTTACCCGGAGCAGCAGCGCGGGCTAGAGGAATCGAGAGGTGATCCTCGCCGTCGGGATCCTCAGTCGGCATCGTCCTCGGCACCGGGAAGTCCTCCGCGAAATTGCCCTCGGCATGCATTGCGTCTTCTTCCATCTGTCGCTCAAACAACTACATCAAGAAGAGGAAATCAATACATAATGGGTATGTCGGTTTCCTGCAGAACTCGGTTAAGTACGGAAGTCGGCGAAAAGGAAGCACATGCACCTCCTCCAATGGTTTCTTGCGAGTACCGGCGCATAGTCCCCACCTCCAATCCTCTGGCATCTTCGTTCGAGCAATAGCTCGAACACGGCGCCAAACAGCGGCCTTGTTCAGTGGAAAGATACTGGTCCGGGTGGGATCATATAATCCACTCATGTGGCATATCTTGTGGGCTCGGGATTGGAGAGGGCAAACTCGGCGGATGATGAAGCAACGCAGGAGGTCGTCAGACCTCAAGTCAGTCACGAGGACGCCTATGCTTTCGACCTCCTCGGAGTCCGGGAGCTTGTTCCAGAGCTCGAACTCGCGGGGAGGACCCATGACGAACTCGGGCAGATTAATGAAATCCGGAGCGGAGGAACTCGGAGAGTCTGCCGAGGCTTCCCGGTTCTTCACATAGAAGAAGCTTCGTTGCCACTTCCGGCGGGATTCCAGTCCCTGGACCTTGGGGAATCCGGACTCGCTCCGGGGAGTGATGGTCGCCGCCCCGCAATCGACGAGATCTTTGACCTTCTTGTCCGGGTTGGGGATGACTTGCCGGCGGAGGAGGAAGTACTTTGCCCAAAGTTCCACGAACGGTCAGATGCCGAGATACCCTTCCGCGTACGTAGCGAAGCAGGAGAGCATCATGATGGCATTAGCAGGGAGATGGTGCGGTTGAAGGTCGTAGGTGTCGAGGAAGTCGCGGAAGAAAGGGCTAGCCGGGAGCCCGAACCCACGCTCGAAGTGCGTGAGGAACACTACGCGCTCCCCGGGTTGGGGTTCCGGCTCAACCTCACTCCTCGGGAGTCGACTCTCGACCTGCGGCGGGATTCGATGTGTCCGATATAGCCAATCGAGATCCTCCTGATTGGTCTCGGAACCGTCCCAGCATTCTCTGATACTCTCATCACCCATCTCGGAGGGCCCGGAAGACATATCAGAGCCACTCTGCAGGCGAAGTACCAGTTAGCCGGGTTAGTATGTCGGTAACGTAGGATCCCGGGTTAGGAACTGCTACCGCCAACCGGGTTCCTAGCAAACAGATCTACCACGGTTGAACAAATGGGATTTAATCGAGGCAAAAATACTAATTTGACGTGCAAAGTTTGGGCAGTGGGGATGAAGGCGAGAGCAGAACCAAAATCGCAGTCTGCGATGCACATCACGGACAAACCCTACGCAGTGTGTTAAGATTAAGATCTACCGAGCCAAATCAGTGGGCAGTTCGTGGAGGTTCGGAAGACCTAACGGCCGAAACGCGAAATCTCGCCGTGGTTGAAGAACCTCACCGGAGGGAACGGAGGCACTCACCGGAGGAGAAGCGGGCACCGAGGCGCGGGAGTGTCGCGGATCGATGGTGGAGGCGGAGAGCTCCGGCGGCGCGCTGCGGCGGTGATGCTCGGGCTTCGGGCGCGGTGGCGGCGGAGCGCTCGGGGCAGTCGCGAGGAAAGAGGGAGATTGGGGAAGAAGGAGAAGGAACCGTTCTGATCCCCTATTTATGGGGAGCTCCGGAACGGTTCCCCGACTTCCCGCCCACGATCTCTCAAATCGTGTGCGGGATCAGCCTGTGCCGATTCCGACACGTGGCTGCACGCGGAGCACTTCTCATAGCCACACCGCAGGCCACACAGACCCAACGGTTGGACTTCGGATCGACTACGGATCCCGGCTCGCGAACCCGAGCAGCTTCGCATTAAGTCAAGAAGCACTCGAGTATCTCACTGTTATGACAAGACCCCGGGTGGGACCCCCTAGCAGAGGAGCTTTTTGTCAGGCACAGGAAGCGAGGGGCAGGTAGTTATGCCCGGATCCGGGTAGGGGTCGGAATAGTCTCCTTCCCCGGATAGACCTTCCAGGGCGAGCGGATCTCGGAAGAAAGATGTCGGTAAAAGTCATCCCTCTCCCAAAGGAAAGAGTTGTTTTTGACTTCTTGGTTGGTTTTCTTCTTAAAGCTGATCCCGCACATCACCTTAAGTCGCTGTACAGCACCAGCTTCGGGGACTAGTGTCGGGGGCCTGCCCCCGGGTAGGGCAGACCCCGGTACAGATCAGCGATGTAGTAACAGTGTTTGACCTTTGGAGAGAGCAAGGGCCGTCCTTTGATGCACCGAAGGGGTAGCTTGACCTTTCGAACGTGGATAGGCCCAAGGTGTCTCTTGAGGGGCGCAGGGGTCACCCCTGGAAACTATAAATAGCCCCCCAGACCCTCAAGAGCGGCATAAGCAGCAGCGGACGGTTCCTCTAAGAACTAGCTTCTCGAAGATGTCTTTGGTAATAGCCTAAGACATCTTCGGGAGGCTAGGCCTAGAAGTACTAATCATGTGTGGTAGTCCGGAGTAGGGGTGGAACTCGGATGCAACCGGGAAGGGTCTCGGATTCCACGGTCTGTCAGAGTCCCCCGGTAAGGTCCCGGGTTAAGAAGAACCCGGGTAAACCGGATAGACTCCCAGGGTAGATACTAACCTACTTACTTGTCTGGGTCCTGGCAAGCCATCTTTGGTGTGCAGGAAGGACATGCCGAACTGAACAAGGAGGAGACCGACATGGGGGCATGTCGGTCGGAAGTCAGAGATCTGGTGCAGGCTTTTCCGCCTGACACGGGGGGAAGTCCCATTCCTCCTGACACGGAAGCATGGTCACCTCCCGTCTGGCACGGGAGCGTGTCAGCCGGTATGATGACGCTACGACAAGATCAGACATGCCTAGCCCGACAATCTGGAAAAGGCTACTAGGCATGGGCGAAGACATGTCTTGTCTCTGACAAGGGGACAATGATGATCCAGGACGGCGCCTGCAGTCCTTGCCGTAATGATGACGGCAGGGCTATACCGGATAGCACGGCGGCTAGGTCGCGCTAGCCGGTGTCGACATAACCGTTAGCCATGTCTGGTGGGGCCATGCCGGATTAGGGTTTCCGGCTCTTCCGGCCGGAACTCTATAAAAGGCGCCATAACTGCTTCGGTGAAGACATGACCAACTTGAGGGCCAAAACTATACTCGCATTTACTCCTAGAGCAGTTGTTCTCTCCTTTCTTCTTGTTCATCTAGTTCATCGCCCGAAGGGCTGAAGGAGCATGTTGTAGATCTTGTGCCACACTTATATTGAGAGTAAAGACAGGAGTAGGGGTGTTACTCCTCACGAGGGCCCCGAACCTGGGTACATCGTGTGTGTGACTTTGCCTTCGTGCATTTGTTTGTGTTTATTAGATCTTTGAGTGTGTTCTTCGGTGATCTTGAGCATTCTGGTATCTCCTACCGTGTGAGCTCTCTAACTCGCTAGCCCTCCTTGGATCCACCAGCGTCCATCGGCCCCACACATTAGCCATCCTATGGCATCTGCCGTGACACCACCACGACAAGGAGGTCTTCGGAGGCAGTTCGTTCGTGCTAAGGTCGCCTCACCAGAGACTCTGTGGCAAGCTCGCCTGATGAGTCCGTGCGGCAGAGGTACCCTGCACGAGGCAGCGAGGTCATCAGCACTCAACAACACCTTCTGCCTCTCTGTCGGCGTCGGGGATTGGAATATGCTGGTCACCTAGGCTAGGCGTCGTCCGCAGAGGCAGATCGAAGGAGTTCGGCATCTAGAATCCAATATCCCGGCTACCTGACCCCGGCGGCACACATCCAACAACCCAGATCGAAACTCTACGGTGAACGCCCTATGCACGGCTAATCAGGCGAACTGGTGCCAAACGATTCGCCATGGTGCCTCCAGCGCGCTCGTCTAACGCGCCTAGGGCCAACACCGAGAACGAGGACTGCGACGAGGGCCACTCCAAGCCATGCCCTGACCTGTACCTCCGGGCGCTCGCCCGCCTGCGCGTCAGCACCCCCGCTGTGCCGCAAGCTGTTTGATAATATGCATGTCCCAAAAAAGAATGAAAAAGGACCTAGCAATTAAAAGAAATAATTTTATAAGGGTGTATTTGTAAAAGTCAGACAACCATCTCAACAACTTAACGTCAGTCCTAACGGATTGACTAACGGGACTCTAACTCACAACTTTGTGACCAGTTATTGATGTTTTTTGAGTTTATGACCAATGCGCACATTCGTGGCAACTTCGTGACCTCTGAGGCGTTTAACTCTTTTTTCTAGATGAAACATATCATTGTCTTTATTTTGGAGGAAAAATATCAACATGTAGCAAAAGAATAGGCGTCTAAAGACTTAAACCAAGCAATCACGGCCGCGAGTGCCCACGAGCGTGACAAATGGCACAATCAAGTTTATTCTACAATACTTAATCACGGCGGCGAGTGCCCACCAGCTGCTAAAACTGATTAATCAGCCGTTCATCATTCAAACCTCCAAAGGACTACGCGTAATAGCATCTTACATAATAATTTCCTAATGCGAAGCCTGCATGCTGCTGCGACGACCAGCTTAATTAACTAGACCTTAATCTCCCGACTAGGTTAGTCTAATCCTCCGCCGGTACCCCAAGTTGTCCTCACATATATGCTTCTATTATTGCCCGATGTGATAGCGCGAATATTTGAACTCGGAAAAGAAGAAAAACAAACAAAGTTCTTGGGAGAGAGCAAGGGATAAGGGTGGCATCTCTCTCACGATGACCCTTTGCACTTTGTCCTGCCCTTTTACGAATGCACAAGATACCATATTCGATCAAAGATATTTTTTGGAATCTACGGGACAGACAATACGGAGTATGTACCCACGAATAGTAGTTTCAGTTGACAGTCCGGCACTCCAAATAAATACTGCAAATTGGCTTCCAGATACGGATCGATCCACGAATTATGTTAGCCACTCCATCTAGGGCTCAAAGCGATATCAATCTAAAATACTCCTTCCGATACATAATGACTGTCTCTTATTTAGAGTGGTACTCCCCGCCCAAAATGTAAGGTGCACTATTTTTGCGCTGGTCTTTACAGCTCATTTTTGACAACTTATATATACTAAATTATAAATTATATGAACTGAGAATGTATAATGATACCGTTAGATTATTCTTGAAAAAAACAATTTCATATATCATAATACTAATATTATGGTCATAGTATAAGTACAAATCATGATCAAATTTGCACGACGTTAACCAACAAAATTAAGGGTGCTTTATATTTCAACATAGAGGGAGTATAACAACTTCATGACATTGCGGCCCGGAGGACACTGAAATATATAAGTTTTGCTAACTATGGTTACCAAACTTATGTAACTCTCCGCTATAGTATCTTATGTTAAAATTAATTAGCGTTCTCTTCGTATTTTATTAATTTGTTGCTAGATAGCTGTTAACGGTAAGTAAACTACTATCAACAGAATATATTTGTACCAAGTTGATACCATTTACATCAGGTATCTCCAACAACATAATGTTAAGATGTAGTCAAGATAATAAGCTTTTGCACATTAGAAAAAAAGGAAAATGAATAATAAGTGGAAGGAGAAAAACCCTGTGAGACGACCATCGACTCACAACAATAGTAACAACCACCACCACTGGATTGTGATAAAGATTCTTTAAAAGTGACGCCTCTAGAGAAAATATTGCACAAGTGTTGTCATCGCCGGATCTAATACTCCCGCCGTCCCAAAATAAGTGTCTCAACTCTCTCAAAAAGGTGATGTATCTAGACATGGGTTCATGTCTAGATACATCACCTTTTTGAGAGACTTGAGACACTTATTTTAAGACGGAGGGAGTAGTTAAAATTTGATCATGAGTCGGAAAGGACTTGAGTGATCTATAAACTATTCCTTGAGCAAGTGAATAGTTTGAGGGTCGCCATTGCTAGGTGTAATCAAAGAGGCCCATATCTTGGATTTTCAAGATGTGTTGCTCAAATAACACAACAAAAACGAAGTCGACTATATTGATACCCCTCTAGACTCTAGACGAGAACACCGATGCAAATTTCGTTTGTGTGTGAAGCAAAGGAGGAGACATACAACCACTTTTTTCTGGCCTTATAACCACCCTTTTTTGGTAAAAAGGTTGTGGTGCATCTCTAGAACTAATGTGATTCCCTTGCATTGGTATAGGAACCTCAAATCTTTTATAGATATTGTTTCTTTCTTGTGACATGACTAGTTCCACTAATATATTAGGGAGCATTTTTGAAACTTCATAGTACTAGCTGCATGATTTTGTGTTTGTTTAAAAATACGGTTTTATGAAGTTAGGTTTGTGGATCTAGTTTGTTCGTCCTTCTACCAATGTTTTTGTGGGTTGCCGATGAGATCGGCAACGATATGTTGAAGCAGTGAATGACGACGATATAAATAACAATAGAATACAAACATCTCAGAGGCCGTGACAGAAAGGTCTATGGCGCGGACACATGACCAATATCGTTGAGGCCGTCAAGAGCCCTCCTCTTTGTCTAAGTTTTAGTATCAGTGTAAGGAAACATAGGTGATACTCTCTAAGTTTTAAATTAGATGTCTTCTATTTATCTCTATTTAAATGCATCCGACATGTTACATGTATAGATGCATCGAGATATACACAAATGAATGTCATCAAAACGGAGGGAGTACTTTTTAAGGGAAAAGGCGTACCGGATGCCTGGGACAAACAATAGCTCCTACAATCCTGTTTTTCTTTAAAAAAATTATACTCCCAATGCTAAAGCTAGAATTGCTTCTGCATCAATGCCGTCCTCCCACTTGCGTCTCCTCACCTCCACCTTTAAAAGGAGATCACACCGGCCGGAGAGCTCAATATCTTCTCCTCAATTTCCGTAACTCCATAACCAGCTCCCTCGTCTCAGGCTCTCACTCCACTCTGCGCGCTAGCGTGAACCTGCAGGATGAAGAACAGGAAGAGCTACGGGCAGCAGCAGAGCAGGCACCTGGCGAGCCCGGTGGGCAGCCCGCCGTCTGACAACGAGTCCGGGCTGGCGGCGTCGGGCGACTCGTCGGCCAAGGACCAGGACAGGTTCCTCCCGATCGCGAACGTGAGCCGCATCATGAAGCGCTCCCTCCCGGCGAACGCCAAGATCTCCAAGGAGGCCAAGGAGACGGTGCAGGAGTGCGTGTCGGAGTTCATCAGCTTCGTCACCGGCGAGGCCTCCGACAAGTGCCAGCGGGAGAAGCGCAAGACCATCAACGGCGACGACCTGCTCTGGGCCATGACCACGCTCGGCTTCGAGGCATACGTCGCGCCGCTCAAGGCGTACCTCAACCGCTACCGCGAGGTCGAGGGGGAGAAGGCCGCCGTGGTCGGCGTCGGCGTGCGCCACGGCGGTGACGAAGACGCGCATTCGTCACTCTCCGCCATCGGGGCCGGCGGCCGTGGTGGCGCGTCGGGGGTCGGCCAGGACGGCGGCGACGTCGGGCTCATGATGGGCGTCAACGTAGGGTTCAGCGCCGGGACAGGGACGACGTTCTACGCAGAAGCGGCGGCGCACGGGCGGAGGGCGTACGGCGATGGAAACGGCGCGAGGGGGTTGGAGTTCGAGGGCGTCTTCGGTGGCGACCAGGAGGCGAACGGTGCCGGAGGAGATAGGGGGTTCGCTGGCCACCTCCGCGGTGTGCAATGGTGATCTTGCGCTGACTTGCGTTGTCAGTAATTATGGTCCTGCTGTAATCGCTCCATTAGTAACTAAGTTTCCTGATCACGTTCTTACACGAAATATACGTTGTGAGCCGCAGGCTGATTTTCTTTTTTAAGTCCTATATGATCCTATTTTTACGATGTCCTTATCTGACGAGTGTCACGGTCGACAACGTCAAGGCATCAGCCGGCCTGATGCTTAAGTTAATTAATTATGTAGGGTGTTAATTCACCAATCAGGCAATCACAATATCATATAAGCCGAACCATGATATGGCTCATTTGTGTGCGAGAGAAGCCCTTGGCTTAAATTATGTAGCTTTAAATTTTGATGTAACCCCTGGTTTTCTGATTGAGGTTGTTAGTCAGAATTTGTTTCACCTAATTAATAAAGTTTGACGGTGAGGTTTCAAAAAAAAAACATAATATGGGCTAATTCAATATGTGTAATTCTGAACTTCTTCTCAAAATCAAAAAAAGCCACTCCTACTCTTCAACACTTTGAATTAGGACTTGCTCGGCGTCCGCCAACAAATCGGTGGGCACAATCGACCATTGTCCCCGCCGTGTGGTCGGCTGATCGGTCGGCTTTGATCCATTGGTCGTAACAAATTACTGTCCTTGTTGTAATAAAAAACTTTGGCAATACATTATCACAATATTTTCTTAGATGTTACAAAAATGCAAAAAAGGTTCGCAACATTTCATAGTAATGCAGCAAATCGGTGGTTGTGAAACAATTTTCACAACATTTTTTATGAAGATATCATAACCATGATTCACGGTATTAAAAATAATAATCCTATAAAAAAAGTGGGTAAGAAACATATATCTTATATCTTGCTGTAAATTGATCTGGAGCAAGGATCAACAACGATTTTAACAAAAAACACCAACGATAAAAACACATGTACGATAACATTGTAAAAAATATCAACATCGAAAAATCTGAGAAACACACAAAATGTTGCGAACTACCAGATTTTTTTGCAACGTCTTGTCTGCTCTCACAACAAAATACAAATCCGTTATATTTTTAACATCGAAAGATCTGAGTAAAACATAACTTGTAGTAAACTTTCAAAAATCATTACAACATCTTGCGTGTGATTACTGAAAAAAATCATACGAGTTTGCTGCAATTTTAAATTACATATAATATGACAAAATCTAAAGAAAACTTACATGTGCCATTATTCATTAAGTTAGGGCGGTAGTCTAGTTTACCGAAGCCCCGTCGCAAGTGGATCTAGTGACCCGTAACCATTCGTAGTAGTTCCTTATCTTCTCATTGTTTGAATGGTCGAGATCTCGAGTTTGAAGCCACCATCTGCATTGTAGAGGTAGAGAAGTAGCTAATCAGCCGACAGGGTTCATCTGGAGCCGTGGCCTAGCCATCCTTGTAATTTTCTATGTAAAAAAAATATGGTATTAGTTGAGAAAAAACTCCATTAAATATGCTCTGATATGGCTCATTCTCTGTTATGTTTGCGGACTGGCTCATGCTTATTATTGTTTGACAAATTAGTACAACTATTTGCATAGAGTATGTCTTGATTTTGATCAAAAGCTATCCTAATCAATATCTTGGTCATGACCACAAAAATTGGTTCACTCTTACAGATGACCTATGCTAATGCTCCTTTGTCCATCTTTGTTTATTTTTATTGTTAATATTGACAAAAAAAAGGACAAATCAAAACCTTACCTGATGTTTTGGCTAGTCAAAATTTTGGCAAGATGTAGTAGTAGGTAAGCTAAAAGAGTGTTTAGAGCATCTCTATAGTCTATACTCATGTCCGATATCTCTAATTGTGCCCTGCTTGATGCGTGATGGACACATGACCACCACAATGGGGGTTATGACACTAGCGGCACCCACCTAGCGCTCCCTAATCATCTTTTGATCATTTCTATATTTTCGAATTAACTTCGTTGCAAAGTTCAATAATAATTTAAACATGAAAATGTATAGTTTATTATAACAATTCATATTTAATTTCTTCAAATTCCTAAAAACAACACGTGGTTATAATCAAACTATTGGTTGAACTATGTTGGTTACTTTGATCGCCCACAAGTGTGGCACCATATTATTTTATAGTTGCTCATGCGATTGTTTCATCACAAATTTGCCATTGCATGGCAAGCAATTCAGAAAACTCAGCCGATACACCCCAAGATGTGGCTCGACCATATGACCCTGGTAATCAAACATCTCGTTTAGCACCATTTTCTCGTCTCGCTAACTCTTCATAATCATGTTATGCATGATAAAATAAGCATTTATGATCTCACATATTTTATCTAGCAACCAGATAGACAAGGGTACTAAATAACAACAAAACAGGCATGGAGCCTACAAAATGCCCACTTCACATATTTTCCCGAACAACTCTTTCTTCTTTGCAAAATGATTATTTTCCTTACCAATAGGGTTATGAATTGTCTTCACAAATGTCGACTAGGTTGGATATAATGTCATCCGCTAGATAGCACCCCTTGTCATATTCATACTCATGAATCATATACTTACACGTCCCTCTTAATCCTAAAGCGTCAGCGAAATTCTTGAGGTTTTTTACTGGATTCTCGAAAAAATAGTCGCTAACAAAAGCCATGTGACCACTTGTTATGCAATGGTTCTTGTTTGTCAGTCGGCATTTCTCTGAACCTCCATGCTTCGACACAACATCAATCTCGGCCTGTGCATCTAAAAGAGCGGCCATGACCATTTTATTCTCTTGCATCATTGTCTGCAACAAATCGACAATCAATCAAATGAGCCTATTGACAAACGACTGCAGATGCGGAGCCGGCTAAGTGAAATGCACCGATGCAAAACGAGGGTGGAGACCGGTGGGGAGCAGCAGCAAGATGACCAGCACAATCACAATAGCTGAACCCCCCTTGTACGAATCGAGTTGGTGGTGACGGGTAGTGGCAATGGTGCAAATTGTCAGGAGAGTAAATATTATGACGGTTGGAGCAAATGGATCATGTCAAACCACGTTGCATGTAGCACGAGTGGGCTCCGTCGCTCGGACGGCGCGCCCTAGTAATGTGGGCACCTCGAACAGGCTCTCAAATTTGGAGGCTCTCCCGAATGTCAAATTAAGATTTTTTCGGTCTCAGGGGTAATGGTGGTGATGCTCTTAGTAAATGTCCAAACTAGCTCTGTCAAAATTTGGCCGCCTATCAATTTTCCGCGGTTGTTTGGTTTTGCACCAAAAAAATGTACGAACTCGCTCGCACATGTTTTTGGCAAATTTAGAACTTCATCAACCAAATACACACACCCATAGCATCCCCTACACGCCAGTCGCGGTGCGAACCAGCCGTGCCGCGGCCGCACTCGCGTATCCATCCTTGCGCTTGTCCAGGCTGCTGCCCTCGTTTCTCCGTGGGCGGGCCGGCCGCGTCGCCGCCGCCTCGGTGATGGTGGCCACGGCCTACCGTTGATGAGCGCGCCGCAGACGGCCGCGTGATTGGTAACACTGCCGCCGCGCCCCGGATGCGAATTCAGTGGCCGTCGCGCCTCTCATATGCTGGCGTCATCTGCGCTTTCCATGGAACGCACGGAACTTGTTCGTCGATTTGCCTACGCGCGGTTTGGCGCTTGAGGGGCAGATGAAGTTGCATGTGACGCCCAGGTAAATGGAGAACGATCATTGGGATAATTTTGAATCTATTCTCTTTATTAATGGTATTTTTAGACCGCAACATAATTCTTGTCAAGGTACAAATGAACTCTGGATGGAGATCACGCGTCTTGGTTGTAATTTCCAGGGACTAGTTATTTTGTCAGTGCACTGAACATTTTTTTCTGCTAGATCCTTTTCTCGAATCATTCTGCTACTAACTTGGAAGATGAGAGAACCTATAAGTATAAAGCATAGTAACATTGACAGTACGTCTTCTTCTGCAATCGACCAAGTTTTTATGATACAGGAAAATAATTAAGGACCTTCGTGATGCAACTAACCATATTTGTTGGCGAGCTCTGTTGTGGTACTTCTTACTTGTATTTTCCTGCAATTCACTATGAAAGCATCCCTGGCATAGTGTTGCATCGTCACTGTTGAAACATCGAACATCTCAGTTGGACCACCCTTATTGAGAGAAGAACTCTTGGAGTGTCAGAAATAGTTCTCTGAGTTGAGCCAAATAATCTGTTGAAATTGTGACGGAGTGACCAACACATGCATGCCCGTTCTGTAGAATTTTAGTAATTTCGACTCAGATTCTTATCTTTTCTTGGAGTTGCACTCTGACAGATCCTAATGGCTTTCAAGTGCAGAGAATGGCGGCAGAAGTATTTTTGCACTGTCTGCAGCACGTGGAGCTCCACGTCAGGAGGAGAGGAGTGCCATCTTAGTCTGTTGCCGTTTTATGAAGGAAGATCGAGCCTGGTTCCTCACTGACCATCTCTTCCCCAAAAATCATGGTATGTCAGTCTTCCCTCTGCTTCTTTGCTCTCTCAATCCAGATTAACTCCTTTGCTCTTCCAGTTTTAAATGGATCTTGAAATCATTTTGCCTGTTCATTTAATATGAACTCCTTAACTAGTATATTGTCATACGTGTTTGATGATGTCTAGTAATATAATAATTCAATTACCATCAAGTACTAGGACAACAGGATTGTAAACTCTTAGGAGGCCATATTAACGATCATTATGATTGAGTTACAATTATTTGTGCGCCGTACACACAAACTGCGTAGAAACAATTTTTCTTCTGGTATGATGCAGAATGGTTTATGCTCATGCGAGTCTTCACTATTTTGGGTCAAGAAGCTGTCTTCTCTCTATACCGCATGGAGTAGTGCAGAAACTGTGCCAGGTTCAGCACGCTAAGAGCAGCCATCATCCAGAAGAAGTAGTCCAGATGCCCTTCGTTCAGGTTGTCTGGGATCCACCCAGGCGCCCCACCACGTGTCGTGGCCACCGCAACAACACCAAACACGAGTGTGTTGAAGTAAGATCCGGAGGCAATTGCAAGCTGCACAAGTGCTGCACATAGGCTCTTCATGGGATATGGGGCCTGATCATAAAAGAACTCTGTCATGCCAATTCCGGCGAAAACCTCACTTGCACCAATCAGTACATATGATGGTGCTTGCCACAGAATGCTCATTGGCACAGGCACATTCTGGTCTTCCAGACTTCTGGCTTGTGCGATCGCCAGCCTCTTCATCTCGAGCATAGCTGAGTAGGCCATGGCCAGCATTGACAGTGCAAAGCCAATTCCAAGGCGCTGTGTTCGTGAGAAGCCTTTTTCCTTGCCAGTATAACGCCGTGCGAGTGGCACTAACACAGTTTCGTAGATGGGCACCCAGATGAGGACACTGAACACTAAAAAGATAGAGAGGGAAGCAGGTGGGATTGCAAATGGGCCAACACGGTTGTCCATGACCATTCCCTGCTCGATAAACGTTGATGACGTCTGCCCAGCAACTGCATTGAAGATCACGGAAGATGCCCAGATGGGAAACATCCGTATCAGTATCTTAAGTTCCTCAACTTGGGTGACTGTGCATAGCTTCCATGAACACGTCCGCAACACGGTGCATGTTTTGTCCGATGGGGGCAGCACAATTGCAGCCTTGTCAAGGAACCTGAAGAATGCAGTCACATATAAGCCGTAAGTTCTAGCATTTTAATCAATGTTTAAATAGCCGGCTAAATAGCTCCTATATAGCTGTTTCAGCACGTTGCCGCTAAATGATTCCATGTACAATTTTCTGCTATAGCCTCATTTAGCTCTGCTTTAGTCCCGCTATAGCTGTTTTGAAGTTCTACCTCTATTTGCAATAGCCCCGCTATTTAAAACATTGATTTTGATCAGAGATATATTGTCTACATATGGTACAATAGCAAATTTCTATTCATCGTTTTACTTGCAAGATGGCATAGCTCAATGAAACTGACTTATTTTCAAATTTAAAAATAGACTAAAATTAAGGTGTCCTGTATTCTGCACCAATTGTACCTGAATTGATTTGTATGCTGAATTTTATGAACTGATTCAGCTTCTGATGACGAACTGGTGAGCTCATACAAAAGCGAGTTATCTTCCGGCAATTGCACATGCCACTGCCTGACAGCCACAACGACCACCTGGCAGAGGCTTTTGAATGGGCTTAATCGCAGTTCCCTAAACCTGTACACCCTCGAGCCGCCAACAAATACTGTGAGCCCCACGACCATGAGCACCGCCGGGATTGCAAAGCTGACTCCCCACCCAACATTGTCCTGCAACCAAACAAGCACCGTGCTCGACAGAAGGGAGCCAAGGCTGATCAAGAAATAGTACCAGTTGAAGAAAGACCCCTTCTTCACTAGTTCCACTGGGTCTGCACTATCAAACTGATCAGCCCCAAAAGCTGACACGCAGGGCTTAATACCACCGCTCCCAAGCGCGACAAGATAGAGTCCTAGGTAGACCACGGTATGATGAACATCGGCATGGTAGTAAGATGTGGGAACATATGCTGAAACTGTGAGAACGAGCAATCCCTGGCAAAATGGAACTGTTGAGAGTTGCAGGTATCAAACAATTGAAACAAGGCTTGTTAGCGGTATACTTACAACGGTGCAGACTGGGAGGGAAACAACAATTGTCCAGTATCTTCCCAGATAAGTGTCAGCCAAGAAGGCTCCAATAAGCGGTGTGAGGAAGCTAGCACCGACCCAGGCAGAGACATTCCGCGCGGCAGTGACTTTGCTTTCGTGGAGCACAGTGGTGAGATATGTTACCAAATTCTTCGAAATCGCAAAGAAGGACACGCATTCGCAGAACTCAACACCTAGGACGTGTTCAAGTGGTTAGTCTGCAAGGAAATAAGAGAGAAACCAGGAGCGTTTTGCAGCATGAATCACTGTCTGGTACCTAAAATCATGTAGCATGCCCTCCAATTGCCTGTGTTTCGCTTCAGAGCAGGCTGTTTGTAGGCATCAACTGATCCATCGCTGGCATATTCAGATCTCCCATCCTACAGTAAAGTACACAATTACTATTCAGTATGGGATCTGAAACTGTAAACTCTGCGGAGAACTACAACTATGATTTCATTTGACGGTGAATCTGCGCTCCTTTTGTCCCTCTTGTACTAGTATGATGATACATTGATCAAGACATCCGAGAAAGAAGAAAGAGAGAAGATGATACCTGACGATGGGGTTGGAGATGAAGCAGGGGCCTCTCCTCATCTGCTGCTTCCATTGCTCAGTGCGTACCAGAGGAGTATCCAGGAGGGTTGGGCAAGGTGCTCAGCGGCATAGGTTATCTGCGGCCAAGCACTTAATAGTTGGCTTCATGTGCTCATTTTAATTTTGGTTGAAAGCGAGATACGGTAGAAGTTTATTTATTTACAAGATTCAATAGTTTGGCGACAAAATGACAGAAGACGGATGTCTGGGATGCCCATGTCGCTCTCCATACCAAAAGAGCCGTCTTTAGTGGCATACGTACAAACCAAGGCGCATAGCGACGATGCCATTGCTAAAATTAATCAAAGTAATGGCGCTTTTCTCCAACAGCTTTGATCTGCCAAGATCGGACAGAGACGATGCAATTGCTAAATTAATCCAAGCAATGGCGCCTTTCTCCTACAGTCAGATCTGCCAAGATCGGAAGGTAAGTCGATCGTTCATTAGACGAGTGAAATGTTTACTCTTACGGGTGGGCGTTTGGTCTTTTCAGTTTAGTCTTCAACAGTTCCGTTCTTCCTCGTTTTCTGCTTTCTCCCTTATTCAGTCCTCGGTTTTTCCGGTCTGGTCTTGGGTCACGACCAAACAGACCAATGTCTCACGTCACTCGCCACCTCGCGTCTCGCTGTTGCAGTAGAGGCTCGAGGACCAGGCGACGAACACGAGATAACGAACGAGGCAACGTGCTAATCTTTTATTTTGGTTTGAAGTCTCGGTTTGAAGAGGGAGTGAAGGACACTGGCTCATACCGAGAGAGAGAGAGAGAGAGAGCGATGACGCCATTGCTAAAATACAGAAGCACTGCCGTTTCATTTTCTATGCTCCTAGAGTCCCTACTACCTTTATTATAAACCAAGGAGCATCAAATGACACAGCCACACAGTGCTCAAAACTAAAGAGATGTGACAAAAATCCGGACTGAGACAGCAATGGTGACGTTTCATCTTTTGCAATAATCAACTGTTTTCTTTCCATTATTATTGTCTCAGATAATAACTCAATCCTCTGACGAACACGGCCCTCGGTGTACTAAGGGCAATTCCAACACGGCCCCTAATTTGGTCCTAGGCATCCGACCTCGGGGACCAAATTTGGACCCGTCCGCCCCTAACTCCGAAGTGGCGAACTAACCACTCCACCTCTCTCCGCCCTGATTTTGACCCCTCCCTCCTCTTTGGCGCCACACCTTCCTCCACCGGTGCTCACTCATTACGCCACCTCGCCACCACCGTCACAATTCTAGCCTCTAGGCAGCGTTATTTCCGCCTCTTGTCGACGCCAAAGGAGCTCGGCCTTGCAGCCAACACTGTCGTCATCTTGTGTTGTTGGCGTCCTTTCCACGACCAACTGAGTCCACTAACACCGGAGAAGCCCGAGCTCGAAGGTTGTGCTTACAGATCCGTAGGTTCGCTGGTGGAAAGCTTGTCTTCGCCATGCCAATGAGATGCGCTGACGACAACGCATTCGACCAATTGCCCTACCAAATTGTGAGGTACAAAACTATCACACGTTTTCACCGACAATTAGCAAGTCATGTACACGTGAGTATACTTCCTTTCATGATGAAACCATGGTAGATTGCTCTGACTAGGGATGACAATGGGGCTCGTTCCCCGAAAACCCGTGGGGAATTCATCTATTAGGAGACGGGTGGGCAACTTTGATCCCCGTCATCTAAAATGAGGGTGGGGATTAAAATCTCTCCCATCCCCGTTCCCCACTATACACGTTATCTACTCACATATATATAAATGATATACTTTTATATGAAATATGTTGTAATATTGTGTCTAGCATACCATGTTTTAATAATATTAACGTATGATCTAATCTTCTGACATTTTTACCGCATACATGTTACTAAAGTTGTGTATTTTCCTATGTCAAAAGTGTAAGTTTATATTGTGAACAAATTATTTGAATTTAGAAAGGATGATGTTACATTTTTTTACAATTGTTTGAGACTTTTAATTACTTTTCGCATGATGTTACAAAATCTTCCCAAACTTCTAACCACTAGAGACATTAGGTCCACATTTCCAATGTTGTCACTCAAAAGTTTGATTCCTTCAATCAAAAATTTACACAGAGTTACAAATATGCCCAAATTACAAATGGGTGGGTTAAATAAATTCTAACCTTCTAACTTTTCTAACTTCATGTATTTAGAATTTCTAGAGTTTTTTCATAATTTTTGAAATATCTGAACTTTCAGCGGGACCCCTCCATTCACGTATGTAGAAATAGGAGAGAGAATTCGACCACTTTTGCCACGTGGGCCTAACTAGTGGGACCTGACTGTCAAAAATGTGAAATCACACCATTGGAGTCTTTTGAAACAGCTAACTCCAAAAGTTAGGGGTTTCTCAAAAAAAAATCTTAGGTTATGGTTTGTTGAAACCCTAGCTACAATAGTTGTTGATTTCTGAAATTTGCTCTCACTTCATCATGGATCCACATAAGGAGCAACAAATCGTTGGAAAGAGCTGAAATAGAAGCGTTTGGAACGGTGAAAAACAAATACTCTGGGAAAAATTCTTCTTGCTGGCAGTTGTGTCGTGGAATTTTTTTTTTTGAGGCCTCAAGTTTCCATCAACGGCTAACTGCAAGTAACACTGTACCATTAAGCCAAACACTGCACTGTACTTCTCGATCGTGCCAGAGACAGAGCGGTTGATCCTCCGTAATCTTTGGCACACGTAAATTTATTAATCAAAGGAGTTCGTAAAGTGCGAATCGAATGCCTCCATGTGATCCGATTGCATGCACACGGACGCCTGCACGCCGCCGCCGCCCCTGGCAGCGACGAGCACCACCTGGCCGCTGCTGTTCATGGTGACCAGCTCCGTCCTGCCCGGCACGCCCCACCCGAAGTCGGCCGCCTCGTACGCCGGGAACCGCGTCGAGCCGCTGATGCTGACCAGCGCAGCGTCCCGCTCCCGAGACAACGTCGAGGCTGCCAAGGCGATCCAGTCCCACGTGGCGAGAGGGTCCTCCACCGCCCGCCGGACTTCCCCCTGCACCGCCGCGGCGGCGACGGCGATCCCGTCCTCGGCGAGGAGGTCACCGGCCTTGGCCTTGGCGAGGCACCCGGTGACGCACGTCCCGAAGTAGCTCTCGCTCACCGGCGGGACGATGCCGCGACGCCCACGGATGTCGAAGAAGAAGTAGAGGTACACGTCGTGGTCGGCGGAGATGGCGGCAGGATGCTTGGACCGGACGTACGACACCCAGGCGAGGGCCGCGACGGCCACGAAGCTCGATGGCGGCCGGGCGGCCTCCGTGCATGACTCGTGCGCTGGGCCTGGGCGAATGCACTGGGCGATGCGGTGCTTCAGGCGGCCGATGCGATCCTCGGCGAGGGTGAAAGTGCGGCGGGGGACCGTGGTGGTGCCGAGAGGAAACTGTGCTACCTGCATAGCGGCTGGAGTGTCAGCGGAAGCCCCGTCACAAAAATGTTCAAATAAAAACATACTCCCTCGGCTTACTTAGAATAGATGTACTCCGTCCGATCCATATTAATGGACTTAACTTTGTCTAGATTAAACTAGATGCATTCGTATCTAGACAAAGTTAAGTCCATTAATATTAATCGGAGCGAGTACATAAAGTGTCTAAATACAGTTATCAAGTGTCCAAAAGAGAGCACATCCACAGCATCACATGGCTCATGCACAACATAGCACCCCAAAAGTGAATATAATAAAAATTTAAAACATTTTATATTATAAAACAGGGAGAGTATAGTTTGTAACCGATTAATGGAGGTGCTATATATATACAGATCAAATTTGCAACTAATTCAGTGACCTTTGTACTTAGCTTGTTATATTTGAATCCCATAATCCAATCTGTTTCCTTTTTCGAGAGAGAGCATAACCTATTCTTAGTATGGTTAAGTTGTGGGCACCGTTTACTTCATTAGCATAAAATCGTTGTAGAAAAACTTTATCTAGTTACTCCCTTTTTTCTTAGTCCTAAACCGTACGAGACATTCTCAGGGTACGTATAATAGTACACAAAGCATGTCTTTATTTAACCATCCGCATATTTTTTATGCGAAGGTAAATTATAAGTCGTATAATGCATTCTCTTATCACATCTCAATCAATTAATAAGAATTAGTTATATTTTAATAGGAAATTGTATGTGTAAGTGAAGACAAATGATATAACAGTGAAATTAGCATTTCTTTTATTTAGTGAGATCATTTTTTAGCTTTTTTTATTATTAGATAAAGAGTATATATTATTATCGTAAGATACCAAGTACACCCAGTCTCTGCAACAACGCAATAATCGAATATATTACGGATGCAAACAGCCAAAAGACTGTTGGAAATAAGCACAACGTTTGGAAAGAGTACGAGTTGTAAACGTACTAGGTTCCGAATAGTATAAGGATTAGTTTCCTAGTCATACTAGGTTAGCTGAATCCAGCGCTCCTATATATACATGTAGAATCCCCCTGTAATCTTCACCAGATTGTGCAAAAAAAGAAAAAAAAGAGCAAGGCTCGATACGAGCCTCTGGTCACCAATCGTTGTTTCCATATGTGTCTGAGTAATACTAGCAGAAATCGATCGACCGTACTGATCGGAGAGCTTGGTTTGCACGCACGTGTAGCGCAGCGGATTGGAGTACGCACGTCTCGTCGGAAACTCGTCGTCGTCTACGTCGGAAAGTACTCGACGTATAGGGGCAAATCCAACAAGTGGTATCAGATCCTTGTCAAGCGACGACGAGGAAACGAAGAAGGAGAAGGCGGCGGCTGCGGCGAAGCAGACGCTGGTGACGTCCGAAGGTAGCGATGATGTTAAGAACAAGTTTTGTGCCGATTCAGTATCCAATGCTGACCGACACAAATTATGTGGTTTGGGACGCGAAGATGAAATTCATCCTGCGAAACCTCCGTGTCTGGAAGGCTATAGAAGGCGATTGCACGGTGGACGACGAGGCTGACGATGGCGCCATGGTTGCTCTCTCGCAGTCCGTACCAGATTCCATGGTGATGACTCTTGCCAATTACGAGACGACGAGGGAAGCGTGGGAAGCAATACGGGAGATGCGAGTCGGCGAAGATAAGGTGAAGCGTGTCCGTGCACAAGTGCTTAAGAGGCAGCTTAACAAGTTGGAGATGTCCAAAGGAGAAACAATCGCTGAGTATTCCGAGAAGCTAACGAACTTGGCAAGTGAGATTAAATCTCTCGGAGGATCCATCACGGATACAGATATCATCGAGAAGTTGTTTTCATCGGTCACCGACGAATTTACGAATATTATCGGGACGATCGAGCAGTTCAGCGATGTCACAAAGATGACGATGCCTGAAGTGATTGGAAGATTGAGGACACATGAAGAGAATCAAAAGGGAAGGAAAGAGTCCAAGGACAATGGTGAGAAAATTTTGTATTCTCATGCTGATCTTGAAGCTCGACTTGCTAAAGAGCGAGAGAAAATGAAGGGTAAGCAACGCCCAGCGAAAAAGTACATCACTAAGCAGGATAATGATGAGCAAGATGATGATGAGCAAGAGGACGACGATGAAGAAGAGGAGGAGGAGGATACTCCGCCGAGGAGGAAGTTTGACATAAAGAAAGTAAGGTGTCATAACTGCCGAGAACTCGGGCACTTCAAGTCTGATTGCCGGAAATCATCGAAGCAGCGGGCTCTCTTGGCTCAGGAAGAAGACGATAGTCCGATGCACCTGATGTGCGAACTGGTGGATGAGGATGATCCAATTCTTCAAGCGGTGGCTAAAGAAACTGACACGCTTGTGGAAGAGAAAATTTGCATTCAAGTTCCGCTAACTCGTGTCGATGCTACTGACACGGGAGGTGATTCAAGAACTCATGCCGATAGTACTGGTATGAATGCGTACATGGCGCCAAAAGTCCATGATAAGCGGCGTACTGTCACGTCGAAGGAAAAAGAAGAGAAGGCGTACATGGTGCCAGAAGTCCATGATATGTGGCGTAGTGTCGCGTCACAGAAAAAAGAAGAGAATACGTACATGGCGTTAGAAGTCCAGGAAGTGCGACACATCATGGTGTCACAGGGTAGAGTGAGGCGCATTGTTGCGTCATGGGGCAAACCTATCGTTATGGAAGAAAGAAGCAGCGTGCCCGGAGGTAGTCCAGAAAAAGGAGAAGGGGACAAAGCGAGTCCAACTGATGACCAAGGAGGAGGTTCACCTCATGAGGGGCTACGGCCAGAGGAAGTTCAAGGGGCGCCCAGCCCAGAAGACGGCTTGCAGGGAACGCAACAAAGGAGTACCTATACCACCAAGAAGTGTTCAAGGGGAAAGGAAGCATGCTGAGAAAATGGAGAAATTTGAGGATACCAATACGATGGAGTGTTGGCGTCAAGAAAGGCCAACGCCGCTGGCAGAAGAGCGACAAGATGAAGGTGATATGCATTTTGTGCGACTACATTTGTTCAAGGTGATTATTCCGGAGATGAAGTCGATGAAGTACATAGAAGATTGCTTCACAAGCACCGAAGCAAAGATGATGTTTGAAGAGGTCGACGAAAAGGATGATCGCCACCGGAATGTAGATGAGTCGACAAAAGCAATGTCGATATCATGGAAGTCTCAAGGAACGACGAAACTAATGTCGATGATGGAGGCTGAAGCAGCGAAAATACTGTCGAGGGTAACACCTACGCGAAGTGACTGGCGCATCTGGGACCCAGGACGAAGTGAAGTACACGTCGTGCTTAGGGGGGTGAATGTTGAAAATAAGCACAACGTTTGGAAAGAGTACGAGTTGTAAACATGCTAGGTTCCGAATAGTATAAGGATTACTTTCCTAGTCATACTAGGTTAGCTGAATCCAGAGCTCCTATATATACATGTAGAAGCCCCCTTTAATCTTCACCAGATTGTGCAAGAAAGGAAAAGGAAGAGCAAGGCCCGATACGAGCCTCTGGTCACCAAATCGTTGTTTCCGTGTGTGTCTGAGTAATACTAGCAGAAATTCCCGTACTGATCGGAGAGCTTGGTTTGCACGCACGTGTAGCGCAGCGGATTGGAGTGCGCACGTCTCGTCGGAAACTCGTCGTCTACGTCGGAAAGTCCCGCTCCTGAAAAGGGGTCTGGAAAGGAAGAGAGCATTACGAATTGCCGATTTTTTGAGTTAGGTTTTAGTTAGGAGTTCTAGTTTTTCCCCGGAAGTGGCAGCAGTTTATTAAGTAGAGTCGGTTGCTGTTCTTGCTAGTGGCCAAGCCAGGAAAGCAAGGGGGAAGCTAATACACGGTGAACTGCTTTAGGAACTCATACCATACTAGTCTACTCGACGTATAGAGGCAAATCCAACAAAGACAACAAAAAGAAGAATCTGAAAAAGAAAAGTCCCGCTAAAGTCCCGCTACAGAGTTGCAGTTCTTGTAGCAGCAGCACTACTACCACCACCAAATCAGCACCTGATGTCCAAACTCTCCAAAAGCAACGCCTTCAACAAGGAAACAGTGCAGAGGCACCATCGTCGCCTGATAGAGATTTTGGGTTTTCACCCTGGAGATAGTCCCCGCTCTCAAAACAATGTCTTCAACAAGTCCATTGTCAGGCACAACCAATTAAGTCCAGACCTTGCATTTTCACCCTGAAAGGCAGAACTTTGAACTTCACTTGTGTTGTCACCCCCAATTTTCTTACCGCATCATACGAGTCCTGAAAACTCCAAGCTAGTTCCTCATCCCCGCCAAAGGCTCAAATCACCATCAATGGTCCTCCAATTTTGCTTTCATGACATTTTCCGCCTCTGAGTTCATCTTGGATTTGCCCATGATGGTAACAGAAGTGAGCTTCACGCCGCTACCTCCGGCGGGACCGAATCCCTTTGATCTAGCAGTCTCTAGGCAAAATCCCATGTGAGATCGCCAGGTGGAGCCTTCCGGAACCCGACACTCCGGCCAAATCAAAGTGGACACACGTCAAATAGATCTTTGTCCTCACGCAATTCAGAACCCTAGGACCGCGATCCACCATTATTCTTGTCGAACCAACAGTCCCCACACCGTCCGCCGACTCCCGGTGAATGGAACGAGCGGGTCGACCACCGGCCCAGGCGAGCCAACGACGTCGCCGGAATGCCAGTATAGGACCGCACACTGCCCCCACACCGTCGCTATCTCGCGCCCCAACCAGCCATAGCCAAGCCATGACGGATCTGCTACCCACGACTCCCATCGCAACCCATCTCAGAGCACGGGAACCCATTGGAGCACCCTGCCGTCCATGGAGTCGCCGGTTGTCGCCGCATGTCCAGGAAGCCCTCCTGGCCGCCGTGCCGAATACCCAACCCGAAGCGCCCCAGCCGCCTCCGAGGGTGGCCGCCACAACCTCCTGCCCTAGCATCTTTGGCTCCGGGCGCCGCCACCACCACGGCCAGCACCGGCGGCAGGAACAGCCGCAGTGGAAGAGTCGCAGCGCAGGAGATCGGCTCCCTCTGGCGTCGCCCTGGGTGGCGGCGTGAGAAGGTCGTTTTTTTCGCGAGAGGGTGGCGTCGCCCTGGGTGGAGGATTCGCGGCGCATGAGATCATTTCTTAGCTAAGGGAAGGCAACCTCCCTTTTCTTCATTTTCTCTACTCCAACTAGATAAATGTCATATGTGTCAACGCTAAGAGAAAACTGATGTCACCGCAATATAAATGCCCTCACATATATGTCCTCTAAATTTGGTCGATATTATCAAAGACAAATCACTAACTGTGTTCAATACTGACAAGAAACAAGATATTTATTATAGTATTATTAGGCTGGACTAAATCTTCGAACAGCTGGTTGTCACCATCATACAGTGTCACATGTACTCTACCCGTTGGAAATTATTTTAAGCTCGAAATAGAACTATAGAAGTGCATATCCAGCCACTAATTAATTTGACACGATAACTATGTATAAAAATGTTTACTGCTAAATATACGTTATAATAATGATGCTTACAATATGAGCTGTTGATCCAGTGGATTTTAAATAGTATGTTATTACTATTTGTGTATTAATTGTCACGGTCTCGATAAGAATTTATACTTCTTCTTTGATTGCTTATTGAAAATTTAAATTATATCCGAAGGTGGAGAAAAAACTCGAGAAAACTTAGCGAAAGGAGATAGTGGTAAAGATTAAGAATTTCATTTAGGCTTCTTGGTTGAATCGTTTGAGTAATAGAACGTGGAACAATTTGCATCAGATCGCCTGCTTAACTTGACAGCGGGCAAGAACGAGCATAGGGGTGGACACAAAGCTCGAGGCTCGAGGCTCGGCTCGGGCTTGACAAGGCTCGGCTCGGGCTCGGCCCGGCTCGAAGGTCGGACAAGCCAAGCCTAAACCTTGTGAGTAAGGCTCGAGGCTCGACAAGCCGGCTCGATGAAGCTCGCAAGCCGGCTCGAAGGCTCGATACAATTTAAATATATGACTTGATCTTTGCTAAAATATAACAATTCACAGTTTTAATCAACAATAATACACAATAGAACATGAATACATCCATAATATAGTCTAATAAGTTTCACTTCATCTCCTTCTCACCGTCAACATAGCCCAACTAATCGGAACACCATTGCCTTCAT
Organism: Poa annua; assembly: GCA_026929855.1. Lineage (NCBI taxonomy): Eukaryota > Viridiplantae > Streptophyta > Magnoliopsida > Poales > Poaceae > Poa > Poa annua. Next base: position 74,317,480 of record CM049430.1, on the reverse strand, counting down.
TTTTATTCAATATTTTGGATGTATACATCAAATAAGCACCATTCACATTATTTTGCTTCACAATTCTGTCTATATAAGAAGTTCCAGCAAGCAAATACAACAAGAAAGACTAATTTACACTATTTTATCCTAGTGTTTTGTTGCATAGAAAAATCCAGCAAGTCCATCTGAAGCAATGCCAAGCAATTTGCGGTCTTGGAATTCAAGGCGTTGGTGCAGCCAGTGCTTTTTTGCCTACCCGTGAACAAATTTTCCCGTGCATATTCTGGGTAGGTGCCCGTGATCTTGTATTCTATCTTCGGTGGAGGAGAGGAGCTGTAGACCTGCAAGTACCAGGTCTGGTCGGTGGTGGAGCCTAGAGAAGAGGAGCAGCGAGAGCTCGGAGTGCCGGCCGACGTAGATGTCTGGAAAAGAGGTGAATCGGGCAGTAGAGGGCTGGCGGCGGTGGCCAAGATGAATGGGGCCACACACGTCTCTGTAGCCAGAACTATTCCAGGGCGGCGGAGAAGCACGACGTAGAGGGGATTCCATGCGAGAAGTCAACGGGGGAGGTGTCGGCGGCGGCGCACGGCGATCCTAACCTAGCGAGCAACGGAGCTCGAGCACGACGAGCAGAGAGTTGCGAGCGTGAGGGATCTAGGGGAATTGAACAAAACGTTCGGTCAAACGTAAAGAAATCAGTCGGGCTCGCAAGCCTTCCAAGCCGAGCCACGAGCTCACCGAGCCGAGCCACGAGCCCACTTTTCAAACTATTTTATACACCAAGCCGAACCAGGCTCGGCTCGGATATTACCAAGCCTGGTCGAGCCGAGCCTAGAGCCGGCTCGGCTCGGCTCGATTCCACCCCTAAACGAGCAGAAAAAATAAAGATGACAGAGATTGTAGCGTACCAGCGGCAGATTGGGCACGTACTTCCGCAGCGTGCTCCTAGTTAGCTCCTCGCCGCCGGGCAGCGCGACCCGGTCGAACGACGACGCCGCCACGGCAGTGTCCCCGCGGCAGGCCGCCGCCCACGCCTCGAGAAACATCCACACCGACCGACCGTCGACCACGGCATGATGCAGCGCGACGCCGATAGCCACCCCTCCCCGCAGCCGCGTGACCTGCACGGCCAGCACCTCCGCCGGGAGCGCGCTCGTCTCGAGCTCCGGGAGGAGCTGCTGGAACGTGTCCACGTCGTGGTCGGCGTCACCGGCGAGTTTCGCCGCGTCAGCCCTGTCCATCTCGGCGACGAGGAACCGCACGCCGCCGTCCAGCTCGGAGCCGGAGCCGGAGCAGTCGATGGCGGCGTCGCCGGTGGAGGGCAAGAAGACGATCTTTCCGGCGAGAGGCGGGAACCGTGCGAGGGTGGCGGCGAAGGACGCGCGGAGGGAGCTGACGAGCGACGCGAAGGGAGGGAGCTGGCCATGGTAGATGAGCACGCGCTGGATGAGCGGGACGAGGAGCCACGGCGCGTCCAGAGCGGATAGTCTGCGGAGCGACTCGCCCGGCCGCAGAGCTGCGGTGGCTGGCACGGCCACGCGGGCGACCTCGACGATGTCGGCCGATGGCATGGCGACGGAGGCTGGGAGGTATGAGAAGCCGAGGAGGTGTCTTGGATTGCTCAAGTTTTTAGTGGTCGTGGATCACTGATCAACGATATGGAAACGAAGATAAAACAGAAAACTACGGCAGGTGGACAAAAATCGAAGAGCGTTTGATGTCTAGCTATGTTTCGAGGAATAACTATTTTCTCAGCAACATAGTGTACGAACACAAGATCTCAACTAAAAAAAAGAGTGCAAATACAAAAACGCATGGAAAAAACCCACCAGTACGGCAGGACCCAAGTTGCGTGCTGATGTGAGAAGAAGTTTATGTTTTTTCAAATCATGTTTTTTTAAATATTAGCGGGATCACTGCTAAATTTATGGGAAAATTTGTTTTCGCCAAACTAGTTTTTGCCCATTTGGCTTTTGCCACTCGTTAAAAATAAAAACAAAACAACAACGATTGCAGCAAAAGCAAAACAAAATTTCACCATTTTCATTTTGCTTTTGCCCAACCGAGGACAAACCTGATGTATTACCAGGAATTGAGAGGGCAAAAGCGAAATGTTAAAATTTAGAGTGGCAAAAGCCAAACGGGCAAAAATTTGTTTGGAAAAACAAAAAAGTTTCTGAAATTCATTGAATAGATAGAAGGTTATTTTAGTTTATGAGGGTAACCGGACCAGAAAAACATATAGACGACGCTTTTCGCCTTACAACACGCATCCTCCCGAACCACGGGTCCCTTTGTCCGGATCCACCTCCAAAACAATGCTCCGAAGAGAGAACGCGGGGCCGTATAACGCCACCATCGTCGGATCTAGAAGATTAGATCAAGGTTCCCCCGGAGCACAACGGAAAATGCAAGGTGGGAGTAACTACATCGATGGCTCCACCGAAGAAGTGACGCCGTAGGCGCCGCCATCGACTACTCCGGCCACAACCGGAGGATGGCTTTCGCTGACAGTTTCACCTACATAGTTCGAACGAAAAATCTGAAGAGCCTACAACCAAGCCACCACCCCTGCGTCCACGACCAACCTCACGTCCCCGACAAGCTCGACATGCTTCCGCCTTCGCTTCCGAGTCTCCCACTGGACAAAGGATGACAGCGGCCCCATTCTTCTCCCATCACAAGGATGGAACCAAGTGCGACACCATTCGTCTCCTCGAGGATGCAACACCCACGGGCCATTCATATCCCGATTAAGGATGCAACAACTGTCGTGGCACTATTCCTCTTCCTATAGCCTCCACCAATTAACCCGCACAACAGCGTCGACATGTCCGCAACAACGCCTTGCTTGTCAATCCACCATCATGAGGATGCATCACTTGCGCCACCACAGTGGTGCCATTCATCTCGCACCCACACACCACTTCTTTGGAGGATGCAACACCCGCCAAGCGCAACAATGCCAGTCATCTCCAACCGGTCCTCTGCCTTCATGGCTGACCGCCCCTTGCCTTGTCCCCCTGCACGGACGGATCACAAAAGCAACAACGAGCATGCCGAGCAACATCATGCCAGCTCAAGACATGAGCTCATAATGCGACGGTCGTGGCCCTCTGGACCCAGATTTGGCCCAGATTCGGTCCCCGCCGCCACCTCCATGTCGTCGGTGCACCTCGTCTACTCGATGTCACTTTATCTAGCATACACCATACTCTTCCATTGCCTATTGCAAGAAATTAGTCTATTGCAAGAATTTAGTAAGGAAGAATTGCATATAACTAATTACTGTATGAAGTTATAAATAGATGCAACCATGTACATGACCAAGTACACCCTTAGTGATTGCTCCTGAGGCCGTACTTTAGAACCAGTGGAGAATTAAGACTAAATGTCTAACCACCGCATTAATTTTTGACAACCTCATATTTCCCCTATATCATGCATCCAAAAAATTAACACGACATATTGTGCCAACTCGCATCCACCTTAACACGACATAATGAAATCCTATCATTTATGCATATATAACGAGAGCACACCATCCATATATACAATATATCTGATAACATAAGACAATTAGTCATCTCATAAACAAAGATAATCCATGAACCGTCTAAACACTAATAAATCAATATTGCATAATTAAACTAAATAACAATAGAAATTATACCTATACAACCTCAACGTATGATACAAAATGGAAGTAACAACTACCCCAAGGTTACAATTTTGCTTGACATCAAGCAAGTAAGCTTATATAACATGTCACGTAAATTAAGCGAATGGTCGAAATGCACAGTTATGGACATGTATCGCAAGTTCTATTAATTAGGACATCCACATATCAGATGTTAGGGGAATGTGAGAATCCAATTTTTTTAGCTTAACTTATATATCTTTCATTATTTTCTAATGCATCTTTATTACATCGTCGACTCATTTTCCTAGCTCCGCCCCTGATCTTCACCACTACAAATAGGGTTGTTGGCAGCGTCCCACATAGGTCCCCCGTACGTATGTTGCAACACGGAAGTATAGCGATGTGTACACATTTTTTTAACAGCTAGTATGTTTAATTTTGATTTTATTAACAACTACTATGCCTAATTTTGATTGGATCGGGCCGGATCCGGATGCCGGTTTGCAACCCTAACTACAAACATGAGAGATGAGACAAGTCGACCATATAGAACTTTGTGAAAGACTGGAGAACATTACATAAGCCATAGTGCATATGTTTAATATAAAGGTTGAAATAAGTTGGAGGTACTGAAGTAAACTACTGTCGAGGTAACATAACGGCAGACTTGCACGATTAACATACTTTTTCCCTAAATCAGGAAGTATAATGATAACTAACCGAGTCTGTTTTTAACTGAACTACTAGAGTAGATCTTTTCGGTATAAGGAGGAATAACGAAAAATTCCATGCAAATATGTGCGCTGCGCGTTTACACACTAATCAACAAAGGAATTCAGAAAGTACGAACTGAACGCGTCCATGTGATCCAGTTCCATGCACACAGATGCCTGCACGCCTCCGCCGCCCCCCTTGGCAGCGACGAGCACCACCTGCCCGCCATTGTTCATGGTCACTAGCTCCGTCCTGGTCGGCGCGCCCCACCCAAAGTCAGCCGCCTCGTAGGCAGGGAACCGCGTCGATCCGGAGACGTTAACAAACCGCTCGAGTGGCACCCAGGACAGAAGGTTCATCCAGTCCCACAATGCGAGTGGGTCCTCCTCTGCCCGCCGGACCTCCTCCTGCACCGCCGCCGCAGCCACTGCCAGCCCATCCTCCGCCAGTAGGTCCCGCGCCGTAGCCTTAGCGAGACACCCGGTGATGCACGTCCCGAAGTAGTTATCGCTCACCGGCGGGTCCATGCCGCGCCGGCCGCGGCAGTCATAGAAGAAGAAGAGGTAGACGTCGTCGTCGCGGGAGATGGCGTCCGGGTGCTTGGACTGGACGAAGGAAACCCAGGTGAGCGCCGCGATGGCCACGAAGCTGGATGGCAAGGTCGTGGCAGCCTGCATTGACGGAGGCGAGGTTGTGATGTCGGAGATGTGTTGCTTCAGGCGGTGGATGTTCTGCGCACTGACGGTGAAAGTCCGGCGAGGGAGGTTCGGGCCGGGGGGAAATATCATGGAAGCCTGCAAGACGGTGTGTGTCCTACAATGTTAGTACGCTGACACTCACATCAAATTTAATAAAGAGCGTTTAACAGAGGTTGAAACTATTTTGAAAGGAAACTATTTTCCTCACGTCAAAACTCGCGAGGAAAAAAAGAAATGGTTCAAAACACCCACTTCAAATGACCAGTTCTAGTCTTCACGTTTTTTCCTCCCCCGCATCGTCTCTCGGAGGTGTCTCGGGTGCAAAAACTCTAGCCTTCCTCGCCTCCCTTCTCCCCACCTTGTGTGGAGGGCTTCAGGACACCGGGGCGGCGGCCTCAGGCGAGAGGGACGACGTCAACTCTTAGGTGGGTGACGGCCGTGGGTCATGCTACCTGCTTGGCTGCTTCCTTGGCCATTGTTCGTGCTGCTTGCTTCCTCGGCCGTCCGGGCGGCGATGGAGCGGAGGTCGGAGTTGCGGCGCGGGGCCAATCCCTGGAAACGTCTTATATATGGAACACATGGAGTACTGATGTTGGAGGAGTAAACGAGCGACTGCCGGAAATAATGCAGGTCGAGGTATGAAGATTATTGGCGTCATTTCCATATACATGCTAGTGTTATTATTGAGAACATATATAAATCATCTTATGATTTTCAGAGAGGACTTTTGCCATTTTGATTATTTATATAGCGTGTCACTAAAGTCCAGTATCTCTATACTAGGTCCACCCCAGGAACTAAAATTTACAAAAAAATGTCAGTCTAACGAGCAGGTAGTTAATAAATTGGTGGCTTTTGAAAAGTTGAACACAATTTGCTTTTCTTCTTGGGGGTTTTCGTCCAAGGAGTAGAACGTTCAGCGTCGTGCGGTACCATGATCGTGACATATGAATAACGACAATGTGAACCACGGTGGTGCAACGGCGTGGAGTGCATTTCCAGCTACGCGCCGCCCCCGATCGTCACCTCTCAGTCTCAGACAACCGCCTGCTTAGTTTGACACTTTGACTTTGACCGCGCGCTAGCTAGCTTGCTTTGCTCTCCGGTGTGGGCGGTGGCCGACGTACGGCGAACGAACTGAATGAACTCTGGGAAGGGAAGCGATGAGAGGAACATACTGTACATACCAGTGGCAGATCGGGCGCGTACTTGCGCAGCGTGCTCCTCGTGACCTCCTCCCCACCAGCGGCGACCGTGACTGCCGCGCGGTCGAACGTCGGCGCATCGACAGCGACGTCCCCGCGGCACGCCGCCGCCCACGCCTCCAGGAACCTCCAGACCGAACGGCCGTCGACCACGGCGTGGTGCATCGCGACGCCGATCGCCACCCCCCGGCCCAGCCGCGTCACCTGCACGGCCAGCACCTCCGCGGGGAGCGCCTCAGTCTCGAGCTCCGGGACGAGCGCCTTGAACGCGTCCACGTCGTGGTCCGCGTCACCGGCGAGCCTCGCAGCGTCCGCGTCGTCCATCTCCGCGACGATGAACCGCACGCCGCTACCCTCCGAGCAGTCGATGGCGGCGTCGCCGGTGGATGGCAGGAAGATGATCCTCCCGGCGAGTGGCGGGAACCGCGCAAGCGTCGCCGTGAGAGACGCGCGGAGGGAGGGGACGAGTGACGCGAAGGGCGGGAGCTGCCCGTCGGCGTCGTCGAAGAGGAGCACGCGCTGGATGAGCGGGATCACGACCCACTGTGCGTCCAGCGGGGACAGCCTGAGCACCATGTCATCGGGCGGCGGGGCGACGCGGGTGACCTCAACGACCTTCGCCGTTGGCATGGCTGGCGAGGAGAGAAACGAGCGAACTGGCGGTGGGGGTGGCTGCGCCCTGACCTGCCGGGATCACAGCCTCAGAATGCTCAACAACTAGGGAATGGTCGTGTAGCGGGGAAAATAAATGATGGCTGCCTGCGGTGGAGTACACCATACGTCGTGTTTTATCGGTGTTTTTATTTTCAGAAATTGTAAAATACCAGTTATTTTATATGGACGTGACTACATATCATATGTTGTCAAATTCCTACCCGCTCTGCATGAGAAATAGCAATCATCTCATAAAAACAAAACAAAAAACTTATGTCATCCTACATTAAATATAAAATTCAAATGTATAAAAGAAAATTGTATACCAAACCGTTTAACCGATTTAGAATGTTTTGCCACTTCTTTGCTAGTCGTTATGGGACCTTCGAAACCAAATCTCATATTAACATATTCTAACAACTTTTTTCTCAAAACTTATCCACCCATAACTGTAATACGGGAGTTATCCAATCTTGTAGCATGTAAGTTAGATTAGTTTTGAAGTTAAAATAAAACTAATATTTGTTGTTCTTTTTTATTTTTTTTTGAGTTTTAAAGTTAAAGAACCTTGTTTTTCGTAAGTAAATATCACTTTGAGATGGTAATATATAGTGCACAAGTTGGTAACTTTGCATTAAAACCATCTTACAACTTTATAAGTATTAGAATGATAAATGTCAATTTTATAGTGACAACTATACCATAAAAAAGATGGACATTGTGTTCATGCTATTATTTAGAGCACATGGTAACTAAATCGATTTTGTGGTACATGACTACATAATGAACACATGTATAACTTTATAAGTATTAGGTGTTTTTAATGTGGGTTCACCTTTAAATTTTGTTAAGCTTTGTGCTCTACTAGTTTGATAAACCTTGGTTCTTCACTGAAAGAAATCTGCTACTCCACTACCTTGTGCCTTCCACTCGAGTTCCCAACAGTCATCATATCCTCATTTGGGGCGTCGTCTTGGGCTCTGCTGGGTAGCTGGTAAGTGGTTTCATGGTTAGTGGAGTCTGGTGTCTCCAAAGTTGGGGGCGGTTATGGTGGCGGAAGGTTCGCGGAGGCCCCTTGACCGTGAATTCATTGGGGACGATCTACTCTTGTTGTTTGTGCATTTTCCTCAGTTGATCGACGTCTTTGTCTTGGCTATGGGGGGACATGGTTCCCCTCCTAGCGACAACACCATCAATGTGGTACCCGGGATCTTCTGTCCAGTATTGCCCTTGTCGTTGCTCTAGATCGGCCTCTCCAAATCTTTGTGTTCAACGGCTACTCCAAGTATCTTTGGTGTCTCTAGCTTCGAAGTTGTAGCTGTGGTGGTGTACTCCAGGCCTCCAGCATAGTGGTCTATACATTTTGGCCTTATTGTTGGTATCTGAAAGAACATTTCTTAATCCCTAGTGTTTTGAGTGTTAGTTAACAATACCAATGATGTACTAATCCTATTTGCTAAGTATTTCAGTTTGTGTGAGTTTCATATCACAAATCCCAAAGCCAAAATGTAGAGAAAAAGAGTTTCTGGAATTTTTCCCAGAATCGGATTATTGGAACCGGAAATTTCCAGGATCGGAAATTCTGGGTCTCATATACTTGACAGAAAAATGGCTAAGGAAAAATCAGAAAGTGGTTCTGACTTCAATCGGAAATTCAACTCGGAAATTTCACTGACTCGGAATTTCCGAGTCACCCTCAGAAATTTGGCTAAGTCAAGTTCAGAAAGTGGTTCTGACTTCAATCGGAAATTCAGCTCGGAAATTTCACTGACTCGGAATTTCCGAGTCACCCTCAGAAAATTGGCTAAGTCAAGTTCAGAAAGTGGTTCTGACTTCAACCGGAAATTCAGCTCGGAAATTTCACTGACTCGGAATTTCCGAGTCACCCTCAGAAAATTGGCTAAGTCAAGATGTCAAAGTGGTTCTGATCTCAACCGGAAATTCAACTCGGAAATTTCATTGACCCGGATATTCCGAGTGACTCGGAATTTCGGTGTCACTTATACCAGAATTTCCGGGTCCCCGAAGCAGCCAACGGCCAGATTTTGAGAGGGGGTATAAATACCCCCTCACTCACTCAAGAACAGCTAGCTCTCAGATATTCTCTCTCCTACCATTCTTGAAAGCTCAAATCAACAAGATCTCCCAATCCCTCCACCCAAATTCGTTGATCTTTGGAGGATTGGAGGAGAAGGCCCGGATCTACATCTTCACCGAAGGGATTTGCATTTCCTCCCCATTCACTTGGGGATTTCGTGGCTAGGGTTTCCGGTGGGAAAACCTAGTTCACCATTGTTGTAATCTTGGTGTTGCCTTGACCTTTTGTGGTCCTTAACCTTTTGTGGTATTCTTGAGAGCCCCAATTAAGTTGTGGGTGCGTGCCTCAAGCGTTTGTAAGGGATTCGATCTCCGCCCTAAAAGGGGATCAATAGTGGAAGGTGGACTCGCAACCTTTGTGGTTGAGTTCATCGGAGAAGAAGGTGAGCCTTTGTGGCGTTGCGGCTAACCTGTTGTGGTAGCGCACACCTCTCCAAACGAGACGTACACCCTTGGGTGGAACTCGGGATTACATCTTCGTCTCCGCGTGCTTCGCTCGGTTCCCCTTATCTTTGTTACCTTACTTGCTTGTCTTGTTTATCTTGTTATTGCTTAGATTGTCATTTAGGTAAATTCACCGTAGTTGCATATCTAGAGAATTTACCTTTGTGTTGAGCCTAAATTTGAAAAGACCTAAAATTTGTAATAGCACCTATTCACCCCCCCCTCTAGGTGCCGGATTCCCGTTCAATTGGTATCAGAGCCTTGTTCACTTTTAAGGGTTTAACCGCCTAAGTGCAACGATGACAGAATCCGATGCCGAGAGGGCCGCCCGTGAGAAATTAGAGGCGGAGAAGGAGGCGTTAGCCAAAGGGGCAACCATGGCCGATCTTATTGATATGAGGTCGTCCTTGGAGGCCCAACTCCTCAAGATGAATGAGATGCTCATGGCACTCTTGAAGTCTAAGGAGCCCGAGGATACTTCTCCCTCTCCTCCTCCTAAGGAGCATGCGGAGAACTCTAAGGAGTCATCTTCGGATGGGTCCAAAGATGTTACTTCAAGTGTTCCCCTCGGGAAGGCGGAAAAGGATGAATCACCTAGCTCCTCTAACACCCTCAAAGGAGAGGAATTTCATAATGTCAACCATAATTACTCTCCTAACCCTCCTATCCCTCACCCTCATGTAAACTTTAGAAGTGATCCTCCTAAGCTTAAACCTACTCATTTCTCTCAATGACAATTTCTAATGAAGTCTCATCTATGTAGTGCCTCCATTGAGTTATGGCGCATCATTGAAGAAGGATACAAACCCCATGATCCAACCAACTTGACAAGAAGAGAGGTGGTTGATAGCCAACTCAACGCCACCGCTCTTCATCAACTCCAAATGGCCGTTGGAGAGAAGGACATGGCGCTCATCGAACAATTCTCCACCGCCAAAGAAGTTTGGAATGCTCTTTCCGACATCTTCGTCGGGAATGAGAGCATGAAGAAGAACCGGTATGATGCCTAATGCAATGAGGTGGAAGGGTTCTACAAGTTGGATGGAGAAAGCCACGAGGACATGTACCGGAGGTTGGTGTTGGTTGCCAACTCCTTCAAGAACCTCGGGGCGGTGTACATTGATGATGCTTGGATCAAGAGGAAGTTTGTGACCGCTCTCTTGCCCTTTGAGGAAACGGATTTAAAGACACTCCAAGGGAGACATGACTTCGCAAAGATGACATCCAATGAAGTCATGCAAGAGATGACCGCATACAAGGTGGCCTCCAAGATTGCACAAGATGCAAGAGCTAGAGCCATATGGATGCACAAGCAAGCCTCAATTGCCTTGAAGGACACCGTTGAAGAAGAGGATGAAGAGGAGTATGATGATCAAGTCGAGCTATCTAGTGAGACCCTCTCAAGTAATCTTACCCAACACATGGGTCTTGCGGCAAGAACGTTTTGGAAGAACCCCGGAAGGGCCAAAGCGAGGATTGACAAGAAGTTCCCATCCAATGGAGGAACCATTCAACAAGGTGAGGCTTTGCTATAACTGTGATGACAAAAGCCACTTTGTTGCAGATTGCCCATGGGAGAGAAGAGAGGATCATGGTGGGAGGCTCGTGGCCAAGACGAAGGGCAAGGGGCCCATGCCCATGAAGAAGCCCTTCTTCAAGAAGAACCAAAAGATTGTCTTGGTAACTCAAGAGCAATATCCCACCGATGATGAAGATAGTGACAAGGAGGATACTCCAACGCAAGTGGCCGCACTAGCCATTTCTTCCACACCTCCGTCACTCTTCTCCTCACCAAACGAGAGCCCCGTCATCAAGAATCCAAGATGTCTCATGGCAAAGACATCCGAGGTACAATTGTCTCCCACCTCCATATCCCATGACATTGATGATGGTATGAGCCTAGAAGTCAAGGAAGAAATTATTGCATTTGATAAATTCATGACTAACTTGCAAGGAGAAGGAAAGAAATACTTTGGCTCAATTATGAGTCGTATAGGTGAGCTTGAGGATGAGCTTGAATTAAAAGGTGAGATTGAGAGAGAGGATGCACACGCTAAGGTGTCCCTCCAATCCTCTCTCGAAGATGAACAAGAAGCTCATGCTCTCCTCAAGGAGCAACTTGCTAAGATCACTAAGGATCGTGATCTCTACTTTGCTAAATGTAAAATTGTGCAAAATGAAAAGTCCGAGCTTGTAGTTGCTCATGCTAGACTTTGCGAAGACCTCGAGTCACTTGAAAATACTCACAAGGTATTGACAAGTGATCACGAACGTCTTCTCAAGTCTCGTGATCAACTCCAAACTCGGATATCTATTCTTGAGAAACCTAGTACTTCTGCTCCTTTGAATACTAATGCAAATGTTGTCAAGAATAAAGCTAGGATCTTGTTTGTTCCCTCCATGGCAACCGAGCCCAAGACCTCCCTTGATAAAGGCAAAGGGAAGCTCACTACTCCTCTTCATGAGCTTGTGCCCCACAAGGGTAAGGAAGGTCTAGGATATGTTGCTAAGGAGAAGAAGAAGATCAAGAAGAAGATCAAGCCCGCACAAGCCAACAAAGATGACATTACGAGTGGAAATGTCACAAGGGGCACTACCACTCGTGATGACTTTGCGGGCATATCTAACCCCAACTATGCTTTATATATTGATTATTATGGGGATGTTCATGCTAGATACATTGGTCCTTTTGATGGTTATATTGAATATGCTATTTGGGTTCCAAAGACCCTTGTTGCTAACCAAAAGGCACCCATTGCAAAATGGGTACCTAAACCAAAGAATTGATTGTGTGTAGGGCCTTGCTTCCGGAGGATCGAAATGGATAATTGATAGTGGGTGCACTAGTCATATGACCGGAAGCAAGGAGATTGTAACGGAGTTGAAGCCCAATGATGATCAAATGACCGTTACATATGGTGACAATTCAAAGTCTAAGGTAATAGGGCTCGGCAAGGTGGTAGTGGCACCGGACATCACACTTGTGAATGTCTTGCTTGTCGAGTCCCTAGGTTTCAACTTGATCTCCGTCCATTCCTTAACTTGTTTGGGTTATGCCGTTGTCTTCGAAAAGGAAATGGTCATTCTCTTGCGGAGCAAGTCTCTCAATGTGTCTTTCGTTGGGTACATTGAGAATGGGCTCTATGTGGTTGACTTCTCCGGAGTCACCACTTCCCATACAATGTGCCTATTCGCAAAGGCGGACTTGGGTTGGCTATGGCATCGCCGACTAACCCATGTCAACATGAGGACTTTGCAAAGTCTCCACAAGGGTGGCCATATCCTGGGACTAAAAGACCATGTTTCTTTCTCGAAGGATCGAATGTGTAGGGCATGTGTTGAAGGAAAAATGCATGACATCTACCATCCAAGCAAGACCATCATCTCTTCAAAAAGGGTTTTGGAGCTTCTCCATGTTGACCTCTTTGGTCCCATTCCGGAAGCTAGTCTTGGTGGCAAGAAATATTGCTTGGTGATTGTTGATGACTATTCAAGATACACATGGGTTTTCTTCTTCAAGACGAAGATGGAGACTCAACAAACTATCATCGACTTCTCCAATGAGGCTCAACGTCAACACAATGTCCCTATGTTGGTGATAAGAAGTGACAACGGGTCCGAGTTCAAGAACTACACCTTAAACGAGTTCCTTAGTGAAGAAGGGATTCGTCATCAATATTCCGCTGCTTATACTCCCCAACAAAATGGTGTAGCCGAAAGGAAGAATCGCACTCTTATTGAGATGGCAAGGTGAATGATGGCCGAGTTCAAGTCCCCTCACAACTTTTGGGCCGAAGCCGTCAACACCGCTTGCCATTCATCCAACCGGCTCTTCTTCCGCAAAGGACTCATGAAGACCTCCTATGAAGTGCTTACCGGGAACAAGCCCAATATCTCTTACTTCCGAGTTTTTGGTTGTAAGTGTTTTTATCTCATCAAAGGTGTTCGTTTAGGCAAGTTTGAATCTAAGTCTCTTGAAGGGATATTTGTGGGCTACGGATCCGAATCCCACACTTATAGAGTTTATGATAAGGCCTCACGCATAATCATAGAAACTTGTAGTGTGGTGTTTGAGGAGAATGACGGCTCCCTTGTGGAGCAAAGTGGTGTTTCCGTTGTAGGTGATGATCAACCTCAAGATGCTATCCGAAGAATGGGGTTGGGAGTCCACCGCCCCGTTGAACTCTATTATGAGGTTGCTCAACAAGGATCAAGTTCTTCACAAGTGGTGGCCACCCCAACACAAGAAACACCCATCGACAACACCGTGCCCAATGCGCCTAGCCAAGAAGAAGCACAAGATTCTCCAGCTGCTCCTGGAATTTCCGGAGGGCCGGAAAATCCGGTTCAACCTGGAGTCGGAAATTCCGGTGACTCGGAATTTCCGGTCCATGAACCCGGAATATCCGGTCCTGCTGACATTCCCGGTGGCAGCACGCAAGGCCAAGATCAACCCTCTCCTTCACCGATGGACATCACTCCAATAGTTGATCAAGGCCATCAAATCTGTCAAGGCGGAGACATGTATGATCAAGATGATCAAGCGATTCCTCCCACCACTCGAAGGGAAATCGAGATCCGCCGTTTGAATAGGGTTGGCACCTCACAAGAATTAAGATCTCTATCTCTTGACAAGGTGCTTGGTGATGTGAGAAGCAAGGTCTCTACCCGAACACAACTTGCAAGCTTTAGTGAACATCAAGCTCACATCTCCATGGTGGAACCCAAGAAGGTCTTTGAAGCTCTTGAAGATAAAGATTGGCTTGATGCTATGCATGAAGAGCTCAACAACTTCGAGCGCAACAAAGTGTGGAAGTTGGTGGAAAGACCCAAAGATTGCCGCAATGTTATCGGCACCAAGTGGATTTTCAAGAACAAGCAAGATGAACATGGCATGGTGGTGAGGAACAAGGCAAGATTGGTGGCTCAAGGTTACTCCCTAATTGAAGGCATTGACTTTGGAGAAACCTACGCGCCCGTGGCTCGACTTGAGTCAATCCGTATTCTTCTTGCCTATGCCTCTCATCATAACTTTAAGTTGCAACAAATGGATGTTAAATCCGCTTTTCTAAATTGTCCACTAAATGAACTTGTTTATGTTAAGCAACCACCGGGGTTCGAGGACCTCAAGTATCCGAACCATGTCTACAAGTTGGATAAGGCACTCTACGGCCTTAAACAAGCCCCACGAGCGTGGTACGAGCACCTTAGAGAACTACTTGTAGACCGTGGATTCCAAGTTGGGGAAATCGACCCCACACTTTTCACTAAGAAAGTTAATGGAGAGCTTTTCATTTGTCAATTATATGTGGATGACATTATATTTGGATCGACTAACAAAGCATTTAACGAAGAATTCTCTAAGCTTATGACTAACAGGTTTGAGATGTCTATGATGGGCGAGATGAAGTTCTTCCTTGGATTTGAGATCAAACAATTGAGGGAAGGAACGTTCATCAACCAAGCAAAGTACATTCAAGACATGCTCAAGAAGTACGAGTTGCTTGATCTCAAGGGTGCCTCTACCCCAATGCAAACCAAATGCCACCTTGAGCTCAACCTGAAGGGTAAGGATGTGGATCAAAAGGTATACCGCTCCATGATTGGATCTCTCCTCTACCTTTGTGCATCTAGACCGGATATAGTGCTAGCCGTAGGAGTGTGTGCAAGATATCAAGCGGCTCCTAAAGAAAGCCATGATATGGCGGTCAAGAGAATCTTTAGATATTTGGCTTATACCCCAACCTTTGGATTGTGGTACCCCAAGGATGCAAATTTCTCATTATGTGGGTACACGGATTCCGATTGGGCGGGAGATCATGATGATAGGAAGTCAACCTCCGGCGCTTGTCAATTTATTGGGAGGTCCTTGGTAAGTTGGTCTTCTAAGAAGCAAAATTGTATATCTCTCTCCACCGCCGAAGCCGAGTATGTTGCCGCCGCAAGTTGTTGCACTCAGTTGCTATGGATGAGGCAAACTTTAAAGGAGTACGAAGTCGATTGCGACAAAGTGCCTCTTCTATGTGACACCGAAAGTGCCATCAAGATTGCCTACAACCCGGTGCAACATTCAAGAACCAAGCATATTGAGATCCGCCATCATTTCATAAGAGATCATGTGGCCCGAGGAGACATTGACTTATCATATGTGGGCACAAGGGATCAATTGGCGGATATCTTCACGAAGCCCCTTGAGGAAGGAAGGTTTTGCTTTTTGAGGAATGAGCTAAATATCATTGATTCGAGGTCCTTAGCTTGATCGCTTGCACACTCATCTAGGGCGTAATTGCATCTTATCTTGTTTAGATGTAGGCATGAAAATAGGGGGAGTGCGGTCCTAATACATTGGACCATCCCTCCCCCATTATGCCGATAGCAAGTGTTCTTTTATCTCTATATTCATTCTTATGACTAATTAGCTAAAACGACGAGTATTGGTTATGTACCCAAGATACATCTTCGCGGTAACATGCCATACACTCCTACATGGTGGCCTCGGCCACCGACCTCTTCTCTTTGAAGAGTTGATTTTATTTGGAGCTTATTGTTGCTATTTGCCTTGCTTTTCATGCATGTGGGAAACCTACTCAACTTGGCGTTTTATGGTTTGATTTGGTAGTTGTGAGTTGAGTATGGTGTACCAATGACAGTTTGGAAATCTATCCCAAGCCTACTTCCCCCTGAAAACATTTCTCTCTATTGCACACAAGTCATCCTTTTGAAAACTGGGATTTTGGTTCAGCAGGTCGGAATATCCGATTCATTTGTGAACCGGAATATCCGGTGACTCAGAATTTCCGGTGTAAGTTACACTCGGAATATCCGGTCAGGCGGTTTGTCCAAAAATATAAGGGCAGGCTCGGGGTGAAGGGCTCATTAGTGCCCTTCTTCCACCCCCGACCTCCCTCTCCTCCAGCCGCCGCCCCTGCTGCTCCAAGGTCCCTCCGGAGCACTCCGACCGCCGGGGAACCTCTTTCTCGGCCGGATCTGCTCCTCCTCCGCCCCGGGAACTCACTCCTCCAAGCAATGGCCTCAATGGATGAGGGTAACTTCACTTTTCTTCTTCCTTATGTGCTTGCACTTGGATCTTGATGTGGAGTTATTTGTTTCAATATTGCTTGGTAGAGATTGTTCCTAGCACTATTCCCTGCCATCTACATACATTAGTTTTGCATTGTGTTGGATCGATCTAGTTTTAGACCGAGTCAATCTCAGATCTGCAGTTTCTGTCTGACTCGGAATTTCCGACTCAGACTGACTCGGAATTTCCGGTCCCCCGGAATTTCCGGTCATGTCTGAACCGGAATTTCCGAGTCAAACACTGCAGCTTTAAGCTTAACTCATGTTTAACTACATATGATTCATCAAATGCCTACCTAATGTGTGTATAATCTCCTGACTTGTGTGCACTTACCTTATGCTACCCACTATGCTCAAATTCACAGGTTCTAGTGGGAGTCCGTTCGCTGGGGTATCAAGGAACACAGGAAGAGCTCCTGTCCACAAGAACCCAGTCAACAAGGGAAAGGGTCCTGCAATTCAAAGGCCGAAGAAAGCTGTTGTTAGCAAGCCACCTTTAAAGAAAAGGAAGAATGCCCCTATTCCTCAACGTCAGAACTACTCCAAGATGAAATCAGTGGATTATTCTCAGCTTAGACAGGGTGATTGGTACCTTAGGCCAAGGGACAACTCTCTGGTTGATCGCAGCTATTGGTGCCAAGAGAAAGAGCACATACTCGTGGATCTCTACCTCTCTCTATCGAAGCCCATTCGACCTATGCATCCGTTTCATCTGGCAACTCTGCAGAAGAAAGCCTCCTTTGTTGAGGCTATTCATATTGTCAAGACCATGGGCTTGGAAAGGCTGGTGCTCACCCGTTGTCCTTACAACGCCCAGCTTGTTATGCAGTTCTTTGCCACCCTAGTGATCAAGGGTGACTCGAAGAAGACTATGAAGTGGATGACTGGGGAATCGTTCTGTGAGTCCAACTTTGAGGAGTTTGCCATGGTTTTGGGCTACAGGTTTGATGGTGACAATCCTCAAGGCTTTCGCATGCACAACCCTTACAAGCTCAACAAGAAGCAAACAACACACTTATATGGTGAGGGAGCCATTCCTGGTAATTCTCGTGACTTGCTTCCACTGTATGATGTTCTTGTGCGCATCCTGCGTGAGAACATTGCACCAAGTGGTGGCAACAACGACAATGTGGTGACCCCTCTATGCAAGCTGCTCCTTCTTCCAACCGCATTGTGGAGGACACTGGTTCTGATGCTGACTGGAGTGTAGATGTGATGGATTACATCTACAATGAGATGTATGAAGCCATGGCCACCAGGGTCACTATTCCCTATGCTCCTTACATCATGAAGCTCATCAAGTTCAAGTTCCCTGATTATAACTTCAGCAATGATGATATGGAGCCGCATGACTTTAAGAAGCTTTATGAGAAGAAGACAGTGGTCAAGCCCCCTCCTAGGCCTTCCACTAGCTCAGCTCAGGGTGGATCCTTCATGGGTGATGCTAGGAGGGCTGCTGCTCCCACTCATGTCCCAGCCACTCATGCGAAGGTAAAGAAGCTGAATTGGTTCCAACGCAATGTCCTATGCATGAATGTGGACATCCGCAAGGAGCAATACACTGCCTACAAGGATCGCCGTCAGCTGGCCTACAAGCAAGACTTGATCCTTCACCATGCATCTGGCTCTCCTGCTCCTGCTGAACTTCTGATCCCCTGACCTTTGCTCAGTGGAACCAGGGTTCCTTGGCTCCGTGGACTCAGATTGACCATGACCTTGGCGGCAACTCATACACCACTGGACATGACTATGATGATGAGGAGGAAGATGAGGATGAGGATGCAGAGTATGAGGATGATGATGAGGATGACGAAGATGATGATGCTGAGGATGATGATGAGGAGACCCCCTCGGACTGAAGATCTCCATGGGACGTAGCATCGCTCTTCTTCCTTTTTGGAGTTTAGATGCCAAAGGGGGAGAAGTTGCTCTAGTAGGGTTCGGGGATTTGCAAGGGTTCGGGCACAAGCATATGCGTTTACCATTTATTTGCGCTTGTGTCCATTTATTTTTGTTTGAAGTTATTTGTTAAACTCTTTTATTCTCTATGTGTGATGCCTATGTGTATTGAGACGACAATGTTATGCTATCATTCTACTATGGTTGAGACTTCGAATTTATTGTGTTAGTATTCTCTTCATATCCTATATACACAAGGTATGAAAATCTATCTAGTCTCAAATGCTACCATAACCTTACATTGTGTCTCTTTTCTCCTATGTGATATCTTGTGTTTGTTGTTATAAAATTGCTCCTATCGTTTGTCATATTGTGTTTCTTACATGCACTTATTTAGGGGGAGCCATTTTCTGTCAAAAACATGATATTGCATTTTGTTTCTTTGCAAATCTTGGTATTGTCATCTAACACCAAAAAGGGGGAGATTGAAAGAACATTTCTTAATCCCTAGTGTTTTGAGTGTTAGTTAACAATACCAATGATGTACTAATCCTATTGGCTAAGTATTTCAGTTTGTGTGAGTTTCATATCATAAATCCCAAAGCCAAAATGTAGAGAAAATGAGTTTCTGGAATTCTTCCCAGAATCGGATCATTGGAACCGGAAATTTTCAGGATCGGAAATTCCGGGTCTCATATACTTGACAGAAAAATGGCTAAGGAAAAATCAGAAAGTGGTTCTGACTTCAATCGGAAATTCAACTCGGAAATTTCACTGACTCGGAATTTCCGAGTCACCCTCAGAAAATTGGCTAAGTCAAGTTCAGAAAGTGGTTCTGACTTCAATCGGAAATTCAGCTCGGAAATTTCACTGACTCGGAATTTCCGAGTCACCCTCAGAAAATTGGCTAAGTCAAGTTCAGAAAGTGGTTCTGACTTCAACCGGAAATTCAGCTCGGAAATTTCACTGACTCGGAATTTCCGAGTCACCCTCAGAAAATTGGCTAAGTCAAGATGTCAAAGTGGTTCTGATCTCAACCGGAAATTCAACTCGGAAATTTCATTGACCCGGATATTCCGAGTGACTCGGAATTTCCGGTGTCACTTATACCGGAATTTCCGGGTCCCCGAAGCAGCCAACGGCCAGATTTTGAGAGGGGGTATAAATACCCCCTCACTCACTCAAGAACAGCTAGCTCTCAGATATTCTCTCTCCTACCATTCTTGAAAGCTCAAATCAACAAGATCTCCCAATCCCTCCACCCAAATTCGTTGATCTTTGGAGGATTGGAGGAGAAGGCCCGGATCTACATCTTCACCGAAGGGATTTGCATTTCCTCCCCATTCACTTGGGGATTTCGTGGCTAGGGTTTCCGGTGGGAAAACCTAGTTCACCATTGTTGTAATCTTGGTGTTGCCTTGACCTTTTGTGGTCTTCTTGAGAGCCCCCAATTAAGTTGTGGGTGCGTGCCTCAAGCGTTTGTAAGGGATTCGATCTCCGCCCTAAAAGGGGATCAATAGTGGAAGGTGGACTCGCAACCTTTGTGGTTGAGTTCATCGGAGAAGAAGGTGAGCCTTTGTGGCATTGCGGCTAACCTGTTGTGGTAGCGCACACCTCTCCAAACGAGACGTACACCCTTGGGTGGAACTCGGGATTACATCTTCGTCTCCGCGTGCTTCGCTCGGTTCCCCTTATCTTTGTTACCTTACTTGCTTGTCTTGTTTATCTTATTATTGCTTAGATTGTCATTTAGGTAAATTCACCGTAGTTGCATATCTAGAGAATTTACCTTTGTGTTGAGCCTAAATTTGAAAAAGACCTAAAATTTGTAATAGCACCTATTCACCCCCCCCCCTAGGTGCCGGATTCCCGTTCAATTGGTATCAGAGCCTTGTTCACTTTTAAGGGCTTAACCGCCTAAGTGCAACGATGACGGAATCCGATGCCGAGAGGGCTGACCGTGAGAAATTAGAGGTGGAGAAGGAGGCGTTAGCCAAAGGGCAACCATGGCCGATCTTATTGATATGAGGTCGTCCTTGGAGACCCAACTCCTCAAGATGAATGAGATGCTCATGGCACTCTTGAAGTCTAAGGAGCCCGAGGCTACTTATCCCTCTCCTCCTCCTAAGGAGCATGCGGAGAACTCTAAGGAGTCATCTTCGGATGGGTCCAAAGATGTTACTTCAAGTGTTCCCCTCGGGAAGGCGTTAAAAGATGAATCACCTAGCTCCTCTAACACCCTCAAAGGAGAGGAATTTCATAATGTCAACCATAATTACTCTCCTAACCCTCCTATCCCTCACCCTCATGTAAACTTTAGAAGTGATCCTCCTAAGCTTAAACCTACTCATTTCTCTCAATGGAAATTTCTAATGAAGTCTCATCTATGTAGTGCCTCCATTGAGTTATGGCGCATCATTGAAGAAGGATACAAGCCCCATGATCCCCTCGAGATTAAGTGTACCCTTAGAAGGGTGATCCGCATTAGCCTTACTCCTCCTCTCCTTGCACTTTAGGTCCTCCCAGTCCTCCTCAGGAACCTCAGAGAAGACCTCCTCCAGCTCCTCCTCATCTGAAACTGACTCAATCGGAGCCCTGAGGGACGGGCGATCAAAGTTGCTCTTGCTCCTTCTGTCTCTTTCTTTGTTTTTAGCGAACACGGCAACTTTGTCTAGAGTAATGAAGAGTTGAGCCGGCCTAGCGGACCGCTCCACCGAGGAGACATCCACTGTGGCCGCCGGTGAGGATGGAGGTTGGTCACTAAGAGCCACGACTCCCCTTGTTGCACAGAACCCACCAACTGCCCCTGCCAGCGAGTTCCGAAGTCACCAAGCAGGCCTCACCGGCAGCGGCGTCCTTCTGTTTCTCACCACTTCTATTATTGTTCTTCTTCCAGCATCGTTCAACTGCCTCCATCATCAGATGAGACTAGGTCATCCTCTTCATGCTTACCCTTCTGATCATCCCTCTGATCCTTGGGTGCTTGAGCTGGGTTTCTGATAGGTGCATGCGCTTGAGTGTTTCGAGGTACAGGATGTTGATGTTGCTGCCACCATCCATAAGTACCTTTGAAAGCCGACAATTTGCCACTATCGGATTGACGACGAGATCGGAGTACCCTGGGTATTGGGAATACGATATGGATGATCATTGCGATCCCAAGTGACCGGTACTTCGGACCAAGTTGCGTATTGGGGGACAGCTGGCATAGTGGCACTGAGTTCCTTCCATATGACCTTTTCCTTCTTAGCCGAAGGGGTTTCCAAGAAAGTGACGAAGTTTTCTTCGACTCTGGGGAACTTGTCGTTCTTCTTAGCCTTAGCTGGTTCCTCGCCTTGATCTGACGAGCTGCTGTCGTCCGCCTTTGCCTCTTTGGTTGCTTCCTTGCGGACTTTGCGCTTATTGTTCTTGCTTGCCCTATATCCAACTTCAGGGTCTTTCTTCATGTCGTCATTGATCCTGCACTGCCTGTTGGTGTGGGTGCACTTGCCGAACTTGCTGTGATAGGTACATGGGAGGTCTTTGATGTCATCATATGTGACCTTGATGTTTTTTCCGCCTTTGCTATCGTTGTTCTGCTTCCACGGGCCTCCTCTTTGATTTTGTCCGCCCTTGCTGTAAGCAAAAACTACTTCGTTGGAGGGGCCTACATTGTCATTAGATTGTGCTTTTTTCTTTGCCGACTTGGCCCGCTTATCGCTGTTGTTGATGGAGATGTCGAGCTTTGCGTCTCCATCGTCTGCACGAGCATCGTCTTTTGCAATTGCGAGGTTGTTTGCACCATCAAGAAGATCTCTGAGGGTGGTGATCCTCTGGCTTGACAAGATGTAGCGCATCATGTTTCCTTTCTTCAAGCTGTGCATGAAAGCATGGATAGCTTGCGTCTCAGAGACACCTTCGCAACTGTTTTTCATTTCCGTCCATCGTGTGATGAAATCGCGACTGGACTCTTTCGTCTCCTGAGTGCAACGTAAGAGCTCTGGATAAGCCTTTGGACGTTTGTACGTGCAGGAGAAGTGTTGAGTGAAGCAACGATTCATGTCTTGCCAATTGTGGATACTTTTTTCTGGCAGGGTGTCAATCCACAGGCGTGCAGTACCTTCTAACATCAGGGGTAAGAAACAGACTGCGGCGTCATATCCTCCGTTGTAAATTCCCACTGTGTTGAGGTAGTCAGGTAGCAATGTTTCAGGGTTATCCGCGCCATTGTACTTGTTCACAATTTTCTTGACATTGCCGAGCGCCTCTGGGAGCTGCACCTTGCGGATTGCCGGGCCAAAGCACTTGGGACTTAGATAGGTTTCTTCCCTTGCGGCTCTGATCTCATCTAGGCGAGTGCGAGCGTCTGACACTTGAGTTTTTCTAGCGTCGCCTTGTTGATGCCGGCTTCCGTTGTGACGATGTGGTGATCGAGATCTTGAACGCCTGCGTTGGCGATCTTTGGCTGCATTCTCGTCGTCTCTCTTGTTGGGAGGTCGAGGCATGTTAAGCCGGTCACCATTACGTTCTTGGGCAGCATCGTTGTCACGATTATTATCGCGATTCTTCTCACGCCTTCTCTCCTTTCTGACGGCCTTGTCTGCTTTGTCCTTTTGACGTTCCTCCCTATGTCGGTTGGATCTTGTGCCTGATACATCGTCACGTCATCGCGTCGGCTTTTCAGGTTGTTTGCCTTTGCCGTGACTGCTAGACTCGGATGGAACATTAGGTGGTCCTGCACCTGCTCCGACTTTGCATAGGACAGTGTTGTCAGCAAGGCGACAACTTGAAGTGGCTACCTCTTGTAGTTCTTCCACCTTTTTGAGTAGTGCTTTTGAATAAAACACTTTCTCATCAGTTGGGATCTCTTCGTCTTCCATGATCTCCCGTGCGGCTTCCATGTTCTTTGCAGGGGTGGAGAAGTATATCAGACCGTCTTTGTCTACGGTATAAGGGTATCTCTGCCACGCCTTCTTTTGAGCCGATGGTCGATCGAAGTTCTTCGTGAGATCTCTATGGAGGAGAGGGTCGTGAGTGTCCTTCACGCGCCGGAATTTTTCTCTTTCCATGTGGCGGCGAAGATCTTCTTTGTCCTGGGTAGTGGCTTTGAGGGCTTTTTCCCTGTTTTGCAGAACCAAGTTATGGCGAACGCCTAACTCTGACTCACGAAGAAGGTATTGGCGCCTTTCTTCGAGTTCTTCTGGGCTTGCATTGGGACCTAGCGGGGTCTTGAGTATTTCATGTGCTTTTTTGTGCGCTTCGGGCGTTAGCTCGGCCTCCAGATCTTTGTCGGGGTTTGCTTCAAAGGGGAAATTGCCTTTTGGCTTGCTTCCGGACGCCTTTGTTGTGAAGACGCCAACCGGTGACTCTAAGCTAGCAGATTTGGAAGGTGACTTCGACCCATCTGCATGCTTGCCAGGTGCATCTGTTTCCAAAGGAGTTGGCCCTGTCATCACGACTTCTTTGGGCCCTCCTATGTTGAAAGAGGCGACTTTTCTCGCGAAGTCGCTATCTGTGCTTTCGGTATCTGAGTTTTCCGCCATTGGGGCTGTGTTCTCAGATCCGGCTTCCGAGTCTGGACCAACTTGTAGAGCTGGTATGATGGACTCAAGATCAGAACCTGCCGGCTGATCGCCAGTGGTTGCGATTGTTCCTACAAAGTGAAAATCTGACTCCATGTAGCCTTCGGAAAGGCTGGAGCCAGTTTCGCATTGTGAATCTAGATCGTAAGCCGCAAAGTCCTTAGGCGATGCCGGATGTGATCCGTCTTGTGGGTGGTGGGCGGGCACACTCACCTCCTGGTTGCAGTCGATAAGTTCACCAAGTGGACTGAAGCCGCACCCATCACAAGTTCGACTGCGTCATCAGCGGTCAACTTCATCAGGTCCATCATCTTCAGGTTTGGAGTGCCGAACGGGATCATCACAGACAACGGCTCGAACTTCACAGCCGAAGAATTCAAAGACTTCTGCTCAGACCAAGGTATCAAGCTCAACTATGCGTCTGTCTCGCACCCTCAATCTAATGGACAGGTGGAAAAGGACAACGGTCTCGTCTGCAGCGGCATCAAGAAACGACTGCGTGTGCCACTCAGACGCGCAGCAGGCGTATGGGTCGAAGAACTGCTGTCAGTCCTCTGGAGTCTGCGGACCACGCCTAACAGATCCACCCAGTACACTCCATTCTTCATGGTATACGGTGCAGAAGCAGTCCTACCCTGCGACATCAAGTTTGAAGCACCATGGGTGGTCGCCTATGACGAGTCAGATGCAGAAGAGGCACTCGAAGACAGCATGGACATATTGGATGAAGCAGGCGACATCGCCCTGGCGCGATCAGCCGTTTACCAGCAAGACCTGCGCAACTATCACGGACAAAGATTGCGACCAAGAGCTTTCGTCGCAGGTGACCTGGTCCTCCGCCTCAAGCAGAAAAAAGTGCACAAGCTCGCCTCCCCATGGGAGGGTTCATACATTGTTACAGAAGCAATTGGCAACGGAGCATATCGCCTGAAGGACTCGAAGACAGGAGCAGCCTGCAGCAACCCATGGAACGTCGCACAACTCCGGCGGTTCTATGCTTAGTCGACTCCACCACGTAACAAGGATAGCATGTCAAAGCGGCAGGTTTCAGACGCACTCTTTCCCTTACCAGGGTACCTAAGGGGACTGGAAGGGTTTTAATGAGGCGGCCTGTTCGCAGCAATCAATAAAGTGATTTGAATAAAAATGTTGTTCACTCTACCTTCTCAGTCAAGGCAAACAAAAATCCTAGGCCGCCACTCGATTCACTCGGGGGCTGTGCCACACAGGTTGAAAGAAAAGCCTAGGCCGCTACTCGAATCACTCGGGGGTTGTGCCATACAGGAATAACTCGCAAAATCCTAGGCCTCTACTCGATCTACTCGGGAGTTGCGCCACACAGGTCAAGTCAGAAATCCTAGGTCGCCACCCGACGCACTCGGGGGCTGCACCTCACAGGTCACACTTGGAAAAAGCCTAGGCCGCTACTCGAACCACTCGGGGGCTGCACCAAACAGGCGCAACTCAAAAATCCTAGGCCTCTACCTGACTTACTCGGGAGGTGCGCCGCACAGGTCAAGTCAAAAATCCTAGGTCGCCACCCGACGCACTCGGGGGCTGCACCTCACAGGTCACACTTGAAAATCCCTAGGCCGCCACTCGAACTACTCGGGGGCTGCGCCATACAGGCTACACTGGAAAAATCCTAGGCCGCCACCCGACCCGCTCGGGGGCTGCGCCATACAGGTCAAGTCCAAAACCCTAAATCGCCACCCTATACAATCGGAAGCCGCGGTATACAGGTCTCTCTTGAAAAAACCCTAGGACGCCACTCGACTCACTCGGGGGCTGCGCCACACAGGTTCACGATGCAGGCTTATGTCGTCACCCAAGGTACTCGGGGGCTGGGCCCTACAAGTCAAAGCAGAAACAAATACTCGCACAGTAATGAAAACAATTTCACTCGTTACTCGAGAACTCTTTTAACTTCATATACTGTCATTTACATCGGCATAGTCGCCACATCAAACTAACCCTGTACAGCAGAAGAAATCTACTCTTAGTCTGCAGGCTCGGCCTTCGGCGCCCCGAGTGGGCCTACAAGGCGCTCGCTATGCTTCTGCACCTGCTCAATCATCTGGCGCGCAGCCGCCAGGGTATCGGCGTACTCGGCATTGTCAGGCAGTCCACCCATCAGCCTCTCCAACGGAAGGTTGGGCCGATGCAGCCGAACGTACGCCAGATCCGCATTCGCCCCGGCGACAAGCTGAGCATGGACGATCTCCTTCAGAGGATCGCCATCACGGAACCTCTCGAGCAAGGTGGCCAGCCCATGCGGCTGCCCATTGTGCGGGAAGTAGACACGATGGATATGCCACAGGGTCTTCCGGCAATTCTCCAAAAGGAAAGCCGCGCGCCAAGTTCGGTCGAGCATGCGAGTAAGAATACGCCCTCTAGACTTGTTCACACAGAATTGGCGAGCTTCGTGAGAGTCGCCAAACGCCTCCCGGGTAACGCGCTTTTCAACGCGGTCCCGCTCAGCCTCCCAATCAGGATCCACATCTGCATACACAAGCTAGAAGTCAAAACCAGCAAGTTTTAACAAGGAAAAGCAGGCGCAGAGGATACCAACCTTGAAGTTGTCGACTGATCAGATCGATCTCCCCGATCAGAAAATCTTCACGTTGAGAGAAGCCCGCAGTAGGATGAGACCTTGAGCGATGCAGCAATAGCTCGGTATTCTTCAGAGTCGCCTCAAGCTCAACCACCTTGTTCTTCAAGTATGTGATTATCCGCTGGTCGTTCTCGCTTCACGGTGGAGCTGGCGCCGCCCGACGACGGCGGGCACCCGACGAAGATCCCGCGCCGCTCGGACCAGCCGTAGAAGCAGAAGAAGTGCCGCCGCGCACGTCAGTCTGCCATAAGTTCGCAGATTCAATACAGATGCGCGACTGCTCAGCGCAAGCAAATACAATTGAAGACACTCAATTTCAGCACAAAATATTGTTCAAGGTCAGACGACCAAGCAAAATATCAGTCATTACAAGCAAAAGGTACGAATACAGGCCACGGCGACTGCCGAATCCCTACAACACTACTACTCCGGTGCAGCAGACTCCGAGCGGGAGCGGGTCTTCCGGGAAGCAGCCGCCTCAGACGCCTTGGCGAGCGCCCTCTCAAAGGTAGCCACAAGCTTCACAGCTAGCTGCTTAGCCTGCGCCTTCACTCCGCCAAGTGACGCGGTCCGACCATCAGCCCTCAAAGGGAAGCCGCTGACAACCTTCTCGAAGTCGCCCTCAATCTGGTGACCTAGAATGAGCTGGAAGGTGAGCTTGGAGCCGCGTACCGTCTGCGTCCGAGTGAAGTCCGCAAGGGTGGTCGTGTCGTCCTTGAACGGAGCGGCAAGGGCGTCTACGGCAGTCGGCGGCGCGTCACTCGGAAAGATGCTCCGGTGCACCGTCGTTAGCGCGCCAGTCGACTGTCGCAGCGCAGCCGCCGATTTCCTCAGCGCATCGGACGCATGTGCGCAGACACGGTCGAGGAAGCCGACAGCGGTCGCCAAGTCAACGGTGTCACTCGACGAGCCCTCTGGAGGAGTTCCATCGCAGTCATCTAAACAACAGGTCTAATGTCAGACAAGGGAAAAGCACAAGGGACAGTAGGCGCCAAGCCGAAACGTACCTCCAAGAACACCAGCGAGCGCGAGAAGACGGTCGACTTTGGTCTTCTCTTGGACAGCCCGCACCCGTTCCCGCTCCTGGAACTCGTGGAGGGCTTTCTCAAGCTCACCCTGAGCCTGAATCGTCAACTCGAGCTCAGCAACCCGTTTATCAGCCTAGTCAAGAGAAGCACGAAGCTGGTCCCTCTCCTTCTCCAGGCGAACGTAAGCCGCGGCTGCGTCAAGCTGCTGGCGGTAAAAGGGCTGAAACACAAGCAAGGAATTAATAAAGTTGCGGTCGACTATACTAGTCACCCACACCTTCGGGGGCTACTCCCATCGGGAGCGCTGATCGCGCACCCGATGAAACTGCAGTACTACAAGCTCAAGTACAAAGGACTTACGTGGTCCAGGAGGTCGACATCTATGAAGGACGGTGGAGGAGCGCGACTCGAAGACGCGATGACAGCAGGTTGCGTGCGCTCCTCGACTGCCACCCGGGTCACCAGATCGGTCGAAGGGGCGGACGTGTGCTCAACCTCACGATGAGGAGAGTGGACATCACCAGAACGACGGCTGAAGCAAAACAGTACAATAACCAACTAAAGGATTGGAACTACAAAGGACTACTCGAATCCAGCAAGATACTAACCTGGAGGTCTCGAGTTCGTCATCACTCCCCAAGGAGACAGACGTCAGCCGCGCAAACGCGCGTGGTGGCGCAGAGCTGACCGGAGGAGCAGCCAGCGGCTCACTCCAACCTCCAGGAGATCGCACACCAGACGACGTCGCGACGACCTCCTCTGGATCAGCAGTCGCAGAGTCACCGTGTACTCAGATCTCGAGAGGATTAACTCGAGAGGCTAGACAAATCCCCGAGAGCCAGGCTAGACAAATCCCAGATATCCATCTGATATAAGCCTAACCTCGATCTCGAGAGCCAACAGTTGAACATTCGGTAACACAATAGTGCTGGGTTCAGGCCCTTGCGGAATAACTCTTGTTTATCCGCATCATCGGTAACATCTCGAGGGGCATAGCGAGCGAGACGAGTGAACTCACGCCCGTAAGCCTCGATATTCAGCCTTCCCTGGGACAGTTCCAGGAACTCCTTTCTCTTGATGTCCATTACTGCCTTAGGGATAGAGGCAGCACGGAAAGCAGTACGGAATTCTTCCCAAGTGACCTCATGTCCCGACGCCTGCAACGCCAAGAAACCTTCCCACCAAGCGCCAGCTGCACCCTCTAGCTGGTAGGTGGCGAAGTTCACACGGTCATTGGCTTGAACATGGAGAGCAGCAAACTTACGCTCAATTGTATGGAGCCAGTCATCAGCTTCAAGGGGCTCCTTGTATTCACCAAAGGTAGGAGGCTGAGCTTTAAGGAAATCTCCAAGTGTAGCGCAGACATTGGGACGACGTTCTGTGTTCTGGGCCACACGCTCAAGGAGATGTTCAGTCCTCACGCGATTGTTCTCGATGTTCTGAAGAACCTGCGCCATTGTGGGAGGTGGCGGCAGTTCATCATCACCATGGTGACGACCACCACGGCCCTGGCCACGAGTACCACTTGACATCCTGATAGAATAGAGCAGAGACCACGAAGGTTAGATCCGCCGGTAAACAGGATAGATGAAAAGACGTGGAAAAGTAATAGGATCTCAGTGATAAGAGATGGTCAAGCAGTAGAATTCAAGCTTGGAGGAAGAAAGATACATGCTTCAACGGAATTGAAGCATATAGAACACTCTGAGAATCGCAACCAAAAATAGGTACGAAAGAACACTACCCAACCTTCGAAATCCTAAGATTTTGAGATATGGGATAAGATGGTAAACCTTTAGAAATCAAATCAAGAAAAGAGGCTCCAAGAATAGATTCATGGATAAGGAGAAAAAGCACCCTATCAAGATTTTTGTAGATAG
Source organism: Poa annua (assembly GCA_026929855.1). Classification (NCBI taxonomy): domain Eukaryota; kingdom Viridiplantae; phylum Streptophyta; class Magnoliopsida; order Poales; family Poaceae; genus Poa; species Poa annua. The sequence continues at coordinate 74,287,981 of CM049430.1, read as the reverse complement.
TTTTAGCTTTCAAATAGTTTTCACAAACACTAAACTCAACATCGACCAACAAAAAGGGTTTCCTACAGGCAGTCCTGCTCTGATACCAAAACCTGTAGCACCCCCGAGAGCCAGGCTAGACAAATCCCAGATATCCATCTGATATAAGCCTAACCTCGATCTCGAGAGCCAACATTTGAACATTCGGTAACACAACAGTGACTCTACGACTCAAAGCAATATTATATAAACTCAAAACCTGTAGCACCCCCGAGAGCCAAGCTAGACAAATCCCAGATATCCATCTGATATAAGCCTAACCTCGATCTCGAGAGCCAACAGTTGAACATTCGGTAACACAACAGTGACTCTACGACTCAAAGCAATATTATACAAACTCTTAGCAGAGTGGAGATAGCAAATATTACAAGCAAAGGTCACTGACCCAACAGTACATCAAACAACGAAAGCAAATTATGTTATGCTACATAACAAGAACCAAAAGGCCTAAGAGGCCATAACATAAGCGACGTCCCGCCCATCGATTCCAGGCTGCTGCCCGGGAACCCCGATCTACTCGTCGATGTCCATGTAGAAACCAGTAGTGGAGTTGGAACCTTCACCTGTCCAAAAAGTGCGCAAGGCTGAGTACAGGAGGTACTCAACAAGACTTATGTAACCTATTATATATCTGCCCGTTCAGAGAGTATTCATGAATGTCTTTGCATGAAGCCATCTTTGTTTTTAAATCGAGGGAGGAGAGAATCTCGCATCAGTAGACTTTTAAAATGGGATAAGGAAACAACACCTCTGACTTCATCCTCCATCTTTTGTAGCCACCGAGATGTCATCGCTTGCACCACCCTCAAGAATCACCCCCTCGCTCAACCCGCGGAAGTAACCCTAACCACCCTTAGTTGACAGTTTTATGATTAATTTTAAGTTGTCTATGATCACCGAAATAAGGTACCAAGTCGTCCATAACCGTGGACACGGCTTTCCGAAAAGATTTACCCTGCAGGGGGTGTAACTACCCACACGCGCCAACCAACCGATACGCCAGACATTAGCACTCTACCTGGGAGTGCCGGCTGGAGAGTTGGCCGCGACCTTTCCCAAGCTTCGCATATGTCCATGAGCCACAGCAGTAGGTCAGACCGCCATCTCAGTGATCCCTAGTGCGGGTTGCCAGGGTCAAGATCAGAGCGTCACACTCTCCTGACCCAAGCCCTAACTTTTCTTCTCAAACCATTTTACCGCACACGCAAATGGAACACTCGAACTAGTGGCTTCACGTAGTAGGCTAGGCAAGTTGGAGTCGAGGGGTTTCCAAGCCCCGTGTGGATGCACGAATAGTCTTGGTTCCGAACCCAGGAACTCAGTTCCTATTGTCGATGAGAACGAGACAACCCACCACAATCCCAATGTGGCCTCTCGTCCAAGTCTTTGAGACAATAATAAATAAATCCTGCATACCCATTCCACCTCAATCTTCTCGACTAGAAGAGAAAGAAACAACTAAGCAGATCTAAGCGGCGATGCAACGCAAATGACACTCTATACCTCGACCAAAACATCTTTGAACCGTATGCATAACACAATAATCAAATACTTTGGAAATCTTATATGTGCAGATATAAGGTTATGCTTGCCTTGCTCTTCAGTAGCTGGATATTGATCTTCGGAGGCGTTGCAAACACTCTCGGGCTCAAATCCTATCGCGAAGAACCAAATACCCAAAAGGAATGACACAATCAATACAATATTGATGCAATGCGCAATCACATGAATGATATGTCATTTTTAGAATATCCTAGATGCAAGCATTAATTAAATGGGTGAATAAAATATACCCATAATTAAAATTAGGGTTTATTAATGTGAGACTAGTAACATTATTTTCCTTGTATAGAATATGTATGATTAAATTATAATTGAATAGATTTTATTTTTCTGAACATTTTGATATAAAAATAATATTTTTCTGATTTAAAATGAACTAATTATGATTTTTTTTCAAAGTTGAAATGATTTAATTCAAATTTCAAATTTATTTAAATAATTTGGCCCCACATGTCATACTTTTAATCATTTCAGAAAATAGTAATGGAAAATATTAAAACTCTGACAACATGGCCCCACATGTCATAATAAAACATTTACAGAAAAGAAATAAATGATTTTAGGAAATTAAAAAGAGATGATGACGTCAGCTGACGTCATCAACGCCCAGATCTTCCCTGCCGAGCACGAACTGCTCGAATTCGAGCAAATTGTTCGAATTACCTTGCGGCAATCGCCAGAGGGGGTCGAGGAGGACCATTTGGTGGTGGCGCCGCCCGGAGATGGTCACCGGGGCGCGCCCACGGCGCGGCGGAGCGGCGGCCGGAGCTGGGGTCCGTCGGCCGGAAGAATTAGAGCGAACGGAAGGAAGAGGGAAGGTCCATGAGGACCAGTAGCTCAGCGGAAAACTCGTAGAAGGGTCGGGGAGTCGAGGGGAGGCGGAGGTTCACCGGAGTCGAGCTCGCCGGCGTCGAACCCGAGCGGAGGAAATCGACGACCCCGGTTGATTCGTGGCTTCCTGGCACGAACCGCTCGAGGAGGATGGAGAGGGGAGCACGGCGCAGCTTCCGAGCTGCTCGCCGGAGCTAGGCGTGGCCGGAGACGGCGGCAATCGCCGGAAGTTCTCGGAGACCCGAAGCTAGGGTTTCGGTGGGGAATTGGGGCAGAGGAGAAACGGGAATGGGCTAGGGTTCCGGCAGGCGGCGGCGGAGGAAGTTTATACACCGGGGAGGGCGGCGGCGCGCATCGCAGCGCATCCACGGCGAGGAACGGCCGGGCGCACGGCACCGGTGCACGGGGAGGTCGGAAGGAAGAGGACGACTCATTTTTCTGGAAAACCCCCTGGAAAATGTACTATTTGCCAGTTTTCTTCACAAACAGGCCCCTGGTTGCTCATTTAAATAGTTTGGGGCTTTTCTTTAAAGAGGAAAATTTGCAGAAAAATACTAGGAGACTCAAAATTTCAAAAGGAAGCAAATGGCAGTCTTGGATTTTGAAAATTTAGAATATTTTGAGTCCACCCAGAATAACAAGAATTTAACCCTTTCTTGCAAAAGCAAACATGTGAATTTTAAATGCAAATTCTTGTCCAAATTAAATGAGATGCATGCAATGCTCAAAACACACCTTTTATTTCTATTTAGAAAACTTGGGATGTTACAGATCTACCCTCCTTACAAGAATCTCGCCCCGAGATTCCTAGGTTTTAGAAAAGAAGTCGGGATACTCAGATCGGAGACGATCTTCGCGTTCCCAGGTTGCTTCCTCCTCAGAGTGATGGGACCATTGAACTTTGAGGAACTTGATGCTCTGACGTCGAGTTTTACGCTCGGCTTCATCCAATATATGGATAGGATATTCACGATAAGTTAGATCCTCTTGAAGGTCAAGAGTTTCATGATCAACACCACGAATGGGATTTTTGAAGCAATGCTTCAGCTGGGAAACATGGAAGACGTCATGAACGCCTGGAAATTTTGAGGGTAGTTCCAACTGGTAGGCAAGCTTTCCACGCTTAGCACAAATGCGAAAGGGACCAACATAGCGAGGAGCCAGTTTGCCTTTGATACCGAATCGACGGACACCCCGAAGAGGAGTGACCCTGAGATAGGCATACTCTCCAACTTCATAGTGAACATCTTGATGATGGTTATCATAGTAGCTCTTCTGACGAGACTGAGCTGTTTTGAGACGCTCACGGATGATATTGACTTGATCTTCTGCTTCTTTGATGATATCCGGCCCAAAGAGTGATCTTTCACCTGTTTCGGCCAATTCAAAGGAGTACGACATCTCCTGCCATACAAAGCTTCAAAGGGTGCCATACCAATGCTAGATTGGAAGCTGTTGTTGTAACTGAATTCAGCGAATGGAAGACACTTCTCCCAATTCTTTCCGAAGGATAGGACACAGGCTCTTAACATGTCCTCAAGAATCTGATTGACTCGTTCTGTCTGACCACCGGTTTGAGGATGATAAGCGGTGCTAAAGGAAAGATGTGTTCCCATAGCTTGTTGGAAACTAGACCAGAACTTGGAGGTAAACAGACTTCCACGGTCAGAGATGATCTTCTTCGGAATACCATGAAGAGCAACTATCCGGGAGACATACAGATCGGCTAGCTGGATAGCGGTAATATCTTCTCAAACAGGAAGGAAGTGAGCAACCTTAGAAAGGCGGTCCACAACTACCCAGATAGCATTGTTTCCCTTTTGAGTCTTTGGAAGACCAGTGATGAAGTCCATACCAATTTCATCCCACTTCCAGACAGGAATAGAAAGGGGTTGAAGGGTACCAGCTGGCCTTTGATGATCAGCTTTAACGCGACGACAAACGTCACATTCTGCCACAAACTTAGCAATTTCTCGCTTCATTCGGGACCACCAGAATCTTTGACGAAGATCTCTATACATCTTAGTGCCACCAGGATGGATAGAAAGAGGTGACTCATGAGCTTCTCGAAGGATAAGCTGTTTCAGATCTTGCTTCTTGGGCACCACTAGACGCTTGACGAAATAAACGGTACCTTGATCATCGATGGTGAAGCATGTAGCTGCTCCGTCAGCAATGTTCCGCTTGATCTGGGTGATATCAGAATCATTCTTTTGGGCAGCTATGATCCGTTGTTCAAGAGAGGGTTTCACCTCTAGATTTGCCAGGAATCCACTAGGAACAATTTCAAGGTTGAGTCTTGCAAATTCCTCATGGAGGGAGGGTTGAGCTTTCTTAAGCATCAGATTGTTGCAGTAAGACTTCCGACTTAGCGCGTCTGCAACAACATTCGCTTTGCCAGGTTGGTAGTTGAGACCCAAATCATAGTCCTTGATGAGTTCCAACCATCTTCTCTGTCTGAGATTCAGATCCGGCTGGGTGAATAGATACTTCAGACTTTGATGATCTGAATAGATCTCGCAGCGATTACCAAAGAGATAATGCCGCCATTGCTTTAGAGCATGTACAACAGCAGACAACTCTAGATCATGGGTTGGATAGTTTAGCTCATGTGGTTTCAACTGCCGAGAGGCATAGGCCACCACATGACCATCTTGCATTAGCACACATCCGAGCCCTTGAAGAGAAGCATCACAGAAAACAACAAAGTCCTTGCTCGTGTCAGGAAGAACAAGAACTGGAGCAGTAGTCAACTTAGTTTTCAAAATCTGAAAGCTTTCTTCGGCCTTTTCTGACCATTCAAACTTCTTTCCTTTCTTGAGAAGATCAGTCAGGGGCTTTGCAATCTTGGAGAAGTTCTCAATAAAGCGACGGTAATAACCAGCAAGTCCGACAAAACTCCGAATCTCTTTAGCTGATTTAGGTGTCTCCCAATCCAAAACAGCTTGAACTTTCTCCGGAATGACGGTAACACCATCGGCTGACACAACATGGCCAAGAAAGATAAGCTCTTTCAACCAGAATTCACACTTGGAGAACTTGGCGTAGAGACGATGCTCACGAAGCTTAGTCAACACCAAACGCAGATGCTCTGCGTGTTCTTCTTCGGTTTTGGAATAGATTAGGATATCATCGATGTAGATCATGACGAACTTGTCAAGGTACTCCATGAATACTGAGTTCATAAGCCGCATAAAAGTGGCTGGAGCATTGGTAAGACCAAAGGACATCACGGTATACTCATAGAGACCATAACGAGTCTGAAATGCCGTCTTTGGAATGTCATCCTCCCGGATTTTGATTTGATGATAACCGGACCTCAGATCCATCTTGGAGAAGACAGTAGCACCAGATAGTTGGTCAAATAGATCATTGATCCGAGGAAGAGGGTACTTGTTCTTTATTGTCACGACATTCAATGGTCGATAGTCAACCACCAGTCGAGGAATATTGGTGTCCCACTTCTTAACAAAGAGTGCAGGGCATCCCCAAGAAGAGGTGCTAGGTTGGATAAATCCCTTTCCTTCCATCTCCTCTAGCTGTCTCTTTAACTCAACCAACTCTTCCTTAGGCATGCGGTAAGGTCTTTTGGAGACTGGAGCAGTTCCAGGAACCAACTCAATAACAAACTCCACACTTCGATCAGGTGGCATACCAGGCAACTCCTCAGGGAAAACATCTGAAAAATCACGAACCACCTGAACGTCTTGGATTTCAAGTGTAGGTGAGGCGTCCATGGCACACAACTCTGAGCTTGGGAAAGAGGTTGCCGAGGAAGGTACTGAGGAAGGAGACCAGTACCGAACAGTTTCACCGGAGGGATGGGTCATATCCACAGATCTGGCTGCACAGTCAATAACGGCCTTGTACCGTACCAGCCAATCCATACCCAAGATGACGTCAAGGTCAGTTGACTTGAGGGCAATGAGGGAAATGGGATAAGATAAAGAGGCTATAACAATGTTGGGCTCAGGGGCAGTCAGATTGCCCGCCAACGAGATCGCGGGGTATTAATCTCCATAGAGATAGACATTTCCTCTAAAAGGATACCATGCTTTTGAGCAAACCCTTGCGAAATGAATGAATGCGATGCTCCGGAATCAAACAAAACTGTAGCTGGAATTGAGTTGAGGTGAAGCGTACCAAGGATGACGCTTGGATCTTCTTCAGCAGCCTCAGCAGTGACATGGGTCAGACGACCACGTCCAGCACCAGATGGTTTAGCATCCTTCTTTGGCGGAGGTGTTCCACCACCAATGTTCCTTTGAGGACATCCCCAAGCATAGTGTCCGGGCTGACCACAAGTGTAGCAGATAAGTCCAGCTGGAGCAACACCTGAGGGACGATAACCTTGCCCACCACCATATGTCGAAGTAGAATGGGGTGCAGTTGGGCGAGGAGCATAACCAGCAGGCTTGGGTGCATATGGGGCTCTTGGAACAGCGCTATATGGAATGAACACACGACGCTTCTTGAAGCCAGAGCCAGATGCACGAGGATCCCCGGAGACAGACTTCATAGCAGAATCCATTTCCTTCCTTCCATTCTCAAGGGTGATAGCCTGATTGTACAGATCCTGGAAGGTCTGGAACTTAAAGGGTAACAACTCATACCGAAGTGCTGGGTTCAGGCCCTTGCGGAATAACTCTTGTTTATCCGCATCATCGGTAACATCTCGAGGGGCATAGCGAGCGAGACGAGTGAACTCACGCCCGTAAGCCTCGATATTCAGCCTTCCCTGGGACAGTTCCAGGAACTCCTTTCTCTTGATGTCCATTACTGCCTTAGGGATATAGGCAGCACGGAAAGCGGTACGGAATTCTTCCCAAGTGACCTCATGTCCCGGCGCCTGCAACGCCAAGAAACCTTCCCACCAAGCGCCAGCTGCACCCTCTAGCTGGTAGGTGGCGAAGTTCACACGGTCATTGGCTTGAACATGGAGAGCAGCAAACTTACGCTCAATTGTACGGAGCCAGTCATCAGCTTCAAGGGGCTCCTTGTATTCACCAAAGGTAGGAGGCTGAGCTTTAAGGAAATCTCCAAGTGTAGCGCAGACATTGGGACGACGTTCTGTGTTCTGGGCCACACGCTCAAGGAGATGTTCAGTCCTCACGCGATTGTTCTCGATGTTCTGAAGAACCTGCGCCATTGTGGGAGGTGGCGGCAGTTCATCATCACCATGGTGACGACCACCACGGCCCTGGCCACGAGTACCACTTGACATCCTGATAGAATAGAGCAGAGACCACGAAGGTTAGATCCACCGGTAAACAGGATAGATGAAAAGACGTGGAAAAGTAACAGGATCTCAGTGATAAGAGATGGTCAAGCAGTAGAATTCAAGCTTGGAGGAAGAAAGATACATGCTTCAACGGAATTGAAGCATATAGAACACTCTGAGAATCGCAACCAAAAATAGGTACGAAAGAACACTACCCAACCTTCGAAATCCTAAGATTTTGAGATATGGGATAAGATGGTAAACCTTTAGAAATCAAATCAAGAAAAGAGGCTCCAAGAATAGATTCATGGATAAGGAGAAAAAGCACCCTATCAAGATTTTTGTAGATAGTTTTAGCTTTCAAATAGTTTTCACAAACACTAAACTCAACATCGACCAACAAAAAGGGTTTCCTACAGGCAGTCCTGCTCTGATACCAAAACCTGTAGCACCCCCGAGAGCCAGGCTAGACAAATCCCAGATATCCATCTGATATAAGCCTAACCTCGATCTCGAGAGCCAACATTTGAACATTCGGTAACACAACAGTGACTCTACGACTCAAAGCAATATTATATAAACTCAAAACCTGTAGCACCCCCGAGAGCCAAGCTAGACAAATCCCAGATATCCATCTGATATAAGCCTAACCTCGATCTCGAGAGCCAACAGTTGAACATTCGGTAACACAACAGTGACTCTACGACTCAAAGCAATATTATACAAACTCTTAGCAGAGTGGAGATAGCAAATATTACAAGCAAAGGTCACTGACCCAACAGTACATCAAACAACGAAAGCAAATTATGTTATGCTACATAACAAGAACCAAAAGGCCTAAGAGGCCATAACATAAGCGACGTCCCGCCCATCGATTCCAGGCTGCTGCCCGGGAACCCCGATCTACTCGTCGATGTCCATGTAGAAACCAGCAGTGGAGTTGGAACCTTCACCTGTCCAAAAAGTGCGCAAGGCTGAGTACAGGAGGTACTCAACAAGACTTATGTAACCTATTATATATCTGCCCGTTCAGAGAGTATTCATGAATGCCTTTGCATGAAGCCATCTTTGTTTTTAAATCGAGGGAGGAGAGAATCTCGCATCAGTAGACTTTTAAAATGGGATAAGGAAACAACACCTCTGACTTCATCCTCCATCTTCTGTAGCCACCGAGATGTCATCGCTTGCACCACCCTCAAGAATCACCCCCTCGCTCAACCCGAGGAAGTAACCCTAACCACCCTTAGTTGACTTTATGATTAATTTTAAGTTGTCTATGATCACCGAAATAAGGTACCAAGTCGTCCATAACCGTGGACACGGCTTTCCGAAAAGATTTACCCTGCAGGGGGTGTAACTACCCACACGCGCCAACCAACCGATACGCCAGACATTAGCACTCTACCTGGGAGTGCCGGCTGGAGAGTTGGCCGCGACTTTCCCAAGCTTCGCATATGTCCATGAGCCACAGCAGTAGGTCAGACCGCCATCTCAGTGATCCCTAGTGCGGGTTGCCAGGGTCAAGATCAGAGCGTCACACTCTCCTGACCCAAGCCCTAACTTTTCTTCTCAAACCATTTTACCGCACACGCAAATGGAACACTCGAACTAGTGGCTTCACGTAGTAGGCTAGGCAAGTTGGAGTCGAGGGGTTTCCGAGCCCCGTGTGGATGCACGAATAGTCTTGGTTCCGAACCCAGGAACTCAGTTCCTATTGTCGATGAGAACGAGACAACCCACCACAATCCCAATGTGGCCTCTCGTCCAAGTCTTTGAGACAATAATAAATAAATCCTGCATACCCATTCCACCTCAATCTTCTCGACTAGAAGAGAAAGAAACAACTAAGCAGATCTAAGCGGCGATGCAACGCAAATGACACTCTATACCTCGACCAAAACATCTTTGAACCGTATGCATAACACAATAATCAAATACTTTGGAAATCTTATATGTGCAGATATAAGGTTATGCTTGCCTTGCTCTTCAGTAGCTGGATATTGATCTTCGGAGGCGTTGCAAACACTCTCGGGCTCAAATCCTATCGCGAAGAACCAAATACCCAAAAGGAATGACACAATCAATACAATATTGATGCAATGCGCAATCACATGAATGATATGTCATTTTTAGAATATCCTAGATGCAAGCATTAATTAAATGGGTGAATAAAATATACCCATAATTAAAATTAGGGTTTATTAATGTGAGACTAGTAACATTATTTTCCTTGTATAGAATATGTATGATTAAATTATAATTGAATAGATTTTATTTTTCTGAACATTTTGATATAAAAATCATATTTTTCTGATTTAAAATGAACTAATTATGATTTTTTTTCAAAGTTTAAATGATTTAATTCAAATTTCAAATTTATTTAAATAATTTGGCCCCACATGTCATACTTTTAATCATTTCAGAAAATAGTAATGGAAAATATTAAAACTCTGACAACATGGCCCCACATGTCATAATAAAACATTTACAGAAAAGAAATAAATGATTTTAGGAAATTAAAAAGAGATGATGATGTCAGCTGACGTCATCAACGCCCAGATCTTCCATGCCGAGCACGAACTGCTCGAATTCGAGCAAATTGTTCGAATTGCCTTGCGGCAATCGCCAGAGGGGGTCGAGGAGGACCATTTGGTGGTGGCGCCGCCCGGAGATGGTCACCGGAGCGCGCCCACGGCGCGGCGGAGCGGCGGCCGGAGCTGGGGTCCATCGGCCGGAAGAATTAGAGCGAACGGAAGGAAGAGGGAAGGTCCATGAGGACCAGTAGCTCAGCGGAAAACTCGTAGAAGGGTCGGGGAGTCGAGGGGAGGCGGAGGTTCACCGGAATCGAGCTCGCCGGCGTCGAACCCGAGCGGAGGAAATCGACGACCCCGGTTGATTCGTGGCTTCCCGGCACGAACCGCTCGAGGAGGATGGAGAGGGGAGCACGGCGCAGCTTCCGAGCTGCTCGCCGGAGCTAGGCGTGGCCGGAGACGGCGGCAATCGCCGGAAGTTCTCGGAGACCCGAAGCTAGGGTTTCGGTGGGGAATTGGGGCAGAGGAGAAACGGGAATGGGCTATGGTTCCGGCAGGCGGCGGCGGAGGAAGTTTATACACCGGGGAGGGCGGCGGCGCGCATCGCAGCGCATCCACGGCGAGGAACGGCCGGGCGCACGACACCGGCGCACGGGGAGGTCGGAAGGAAGAGGAAGACTCATTTTTCTGGAAAACCCCCTGGAAAATTTACTATTTGCCAGTTTTCTTCACAAACAGGCCCCTGGTTGCTCATTTAAATAGTTTGGGGATTTTCTGTAAAGAGGAAAATTTGTAGAAAAATACTAGGAGACTCAAAATTTCAAAAGGAAGCCAATGGCAGTCTTGAATTTTGAAATTTTAGAATATTTTGAGTCCACCAAGAATAACAAGAATTTAACCCTTTCTTGCAAAAGCAAACATGTGAATTTTAAATGCAAATTCTTGTCCAAATTAAATGAGATGCACGCAATGCTCAAAACACACCTTTTATTTCTATTTAGCAAACTTGGGATGTTACACACCGCCACTCCTACGCTTCTGCCTCTTCCGTGCGGGTTCTACCTCGTCATCATCATCCTCCACTTCGTCGTTGGGAGAGACAGCGGACGGGAGCTCGTCGTCGTCGTCGTCATCCTCCTCCACAACCTTCGACTCGTCGTCGGGTCCGTTCTCAGGTAGAGGAGGAAGGCTGACCAGCAGAGATCGACCCTGAAATCAAGTAGACGCAAGTCGAATTAAGAAGCAGGGTATAAAGATATGGAAGAAACAAAGAGTGTCATAAACATTACCTCAGGAACAGGGTTCGTCGCCCCGTATGCAGCAACCGGGCACTTGACATTGCAGATGTCCGCGACTCGGAGGTTGGTGATGGACCTCACCTTGGCTTCCACCTCCTCGTCGTCAAGTGGCTCGGTGCTGACGCCCTCAACGGCCCACATCGGGTGGGGCCGAGCACTAAGCGGTTGCACCCAAAGGCGGAAGAAGGTGGCCATCAAGAAGACGGCACCCGCCTCGCGCCCTCGGAGGTTGGTGAGGTCGCGTAGCAGGCCCAGCAGCGGTCGCGCGGCTTCCTTCTCCTCCGCAGCCAGCGGGTGCGACCAGGCGTGAGTCTTCCGCAGCCCGCGCCCGCTGTCGAACGCCGCCAGGCCGTCCTGGCTCGACTGGACGTAGAATTACTTCTTGCGCCACCCCTGGAAGGAGTCCGACTTCTTCATCTGGAAGTACGTGGTATCACCGCGCACTTGCATTCCGAAGCCGCCCACGGGGAATGGTAACCCGCTCTTCCCGACGTTCTTGCGAACGAGGAAGAGCGACTTCCACAGCGCCCAGTGGGGCGCAACACCAAGGAAGCACTCGCAGAGCACAATAAAGCCCGCGATGCTCAAGATGCCATTGGGGGTCAGATCATGGATCTGAACCCCATAGGCATACAAGAGACCGCGCACAAAATCATGCAAGGGGAACCCGAAGCCCCGCGGAAGGAAATCCACGAAGCATACGCGTTCACCCTCGCGGGGTGTGGGATAGACTTCTTTGCCAGGAGCGCGTACCTGGACTTGATCAGCGGGAGAAGGAGACCTTGAGCGCGGAGGAGTTCGACCTCCGCCTTCTTCACAGACGACCTCTGCCAGTCGCCGTCGGGCTTCTTCATCAGCCCGGCTTCGTCGTCGGCGGCGGAGGTGCCAGCGGCGGTCTTTGGCTTGCCCATGACTTTGCAGGGCGGTGCAAGGTGTGAGGAGAAATAGCGCGGAGCTCTGGTGAGGGAGAAAATGGCAGAAGGCAAAGAAAAGGAGGCAGGAACGATTGGAGAAGACGATGCCCTCGCGCTGCGGTGCAGTACTTATGCCTCAGCAAAATCAATCTCAGCCCTCCGTCGCGCAACGCCTCCGAGCATCTTCATCCCGCCGTCCACGTGTCAAGCGAAGAGGCCAACCGTCGCCGCCAACTTCCTCCACTACGCACGAGAATCGAGGCGTCATCATCGTGCGCAAAAATTTCGCTCCCAGTTCGGAGACGTGACAACTGCTGACCGCGGTCAGCGCTGCCAGTGGGCCCCGCCACGTCACGTCCCATCGGGCGTAGAGGCGTGCAAGGAAACATCAGCAACGACGTCATCAAGCCAACGGCTCCAATCAAGTGAAACGGCGAGATAACTCGAGCGCAAGATTCGAGTGGTAAGCTTCAAAGCTGAAACAACTTAAGACAGTATGCTGATCAGAGAACCCGAAAAATCCATTCGGGTGGCAAGGAAAGTCGAGTAAGCTCGAGCAGCCGAATCAAATCTACATGTAAGCCAACAGGCCGAATAGAAGCAAGCTTCACATGAAGAACAAGACAAAGAAGTTCGACTGAAGATATTACTCCCATCGGGAGTGTCCTCTTCGACTGTAGAAAACAAGTATAAGCTCAAGATCAAGCAATCCAATGGCGCGTCCAGGAGGAAGAAGTCCTTCGCCCGACGCTGCGCTTGGACCAAGCACTCGGGGGCTACTGACGTGGGGTTACCTTTCGACTAGCCCACGATGAGGCTACCTGGGACGCGCCAAGCATGGAAATGCCCATAGAAGGCCCACTCGGGGTACCACGTACCCTAGTCCAACTCGGTTAGGTTTCATAACCTTCCATATCTGTAATCGTGCCGATACCGACCACCCGAGACCTGGCTATCTATAAAGCCAGGAGGGTTGCCCGTCCTAGAGGACACGCAAACAGCCACCGCCACAAAACCTAGCGAGATCGCAATCTCGCCGCCATTGTAACCGCAACTCGCCATCAATAACAGACAAGCAGGAGTAGGGTGTTATCCTACGGGAGCCTGAACCTGGGTAAAACCTTGCTTGTCAGCCGTCGTGATCACCAATGTCCCTCTCTCTCCCCTTCAATCAACCCGGGGTGGACAACCCTGGGACTTGTCGAGTTACACCCTCGTCAGCGGGGAAGAATTTTCCAGATCCCCTAGGGAATCCGTATGCGGCGGCCGTGAAGCCGGTGAAGATGTTGATGTCGCCGATGGGGATGATGAAGCTGGAGACGAGTTCGTCGTCTGCCGGAGTCCATGAATCTGCTTCGACGAAGCCGACATCGCCATCCAGATTGGCGCGGCCTACCGCCATAGATCTTCCGATCTCGCCCAGAGCTCCCGCCTTGAAGGTGACGCCTAACGCCTTAGGCCCCACGGTGGGCGCCAACTGTCGAGTTATTGTGTCGGGGATGTGATTTTTAACAAGACTTTCGGTATGGAAAATTCCTAGAACTATTTGATTTTTAAGTTGATGCGCGATTATGTGAATCCCCCATAAACTCGGGGACTAGTGTCGGGGATGTACCTACCCGGTACCCTGAAGGTATGGGGTTATTACGTTAATGTTGCAGGAACTGAGGAATTTAAATAGGAAAGGGGTGAGAGGAGGCTCTGGGGTTGTTGGTACAAAATTACTATGTCGGTGTTACAACTAAGAGTATATTTAAACAAGGAAGAGATAAAGAAAAGAGAAAGAAAAGTGGAGATGGGCCCTGTGTGACAAAGCGTGGGCAGAGATCTTCTATTAGCTGGGCCAGCATGGGCAGCAGCGTGGGGCTACTCGGTCAAACCGAGTTGTCCTCGATCCGACAACGTCTGCGTCTCGGGCTCGTCCCCAACTGCTCTCCTTCGCATCTTCACCACGACCAGCACCCCGCCCCCAACTCCGGCATCTCCCAGAGCACCTGCGCCTCCTCGCCACCCCTGGCCGAATCGCGCAGCTCGGACGCCGCCGTACTCGCGTCTCAGCCTCCCGCGCCCGACATCGCCCCGTGACTCTCCATCGACCTCGGCGCCCCTCCGCCTCGGTGGACTCCGACCTCGCGTCCTCCGCCTCGGTGGACTCCGGCACCCCGGCGAACTCCCTCTACCTCGCCCGCGTCTGCACCCCGGCATGCTCCAGCCCAGCGCGGCATCACCGCACCTCGGCCGCGCCCCGGTGTCTGCGCCTCCGCCCGAGCTCGGCCGCGCCACGGCGTCCCCCTCCTCCAGCGCGGCGACACCGGCCTCCTCCACCTCGGCCGCGCCCCGGTGTCTGCGCCTCCGCCCCGGAGACCTCGGCTCGCCCCCGACCTCCTGCCTCCCGAGTTCTCCCAACCGCCCCCGGTGTTCGCCGCCCGACTTCCGGCCGTCCCGGACATCGACCTCGGCACGTCCCCGACTCCGGCCGTCCCCGGCATCGACCTCGGCACGTCCCCGACTCCGGCCGTCCCCGGCATCGACCGCATCTCGGCGAGCTCTGTCTTGGCATCGACCGCGTCCCGGCATCGACCCCTGGGAGCTCTGTCTTGGCTAGCCGGGTAGCCTCAACTCGGTTGGTCCGGGATGGGCAGTTCGGATGGCACGAAACTCGTCGGAGACAAAGTCTAGAAGATAAAAGTGTGCCTACATGCTTGACCAGAGCGTGGTTTGCTAAGCTACAGTGTTGGTGATGGGACAAGAGTACACTGCGTGTCGTCGTAAACAGTGTCGGGATGGGACAACAGTACATCGCACAGTGACGCAGGAACAGTCCGACAAGACCCCATCAGTCAAATCGTGAAAAGTGTATAGTGAATAGTGTTTTTGTCTTCTTGCCCCTGGCTTGTCCCCTGGGCTCTCCTATATAAAGGGCACCGGGGGAGGGGGAGAGGAGAGAGGCCAAGCCCCCCACCACTTCATTTCCCCCCTTTCCATTTGCTCCCAAAACTTTGTGGAGGCATGCCTAGCAGCTCGCGGAGCATACTGTAGCCCGGATAATGAGAATAAAAATATACCGAGTAGGCTAGATGCTGCAGTAGGGGTTTTATCTCCTCGCGAGAGCCCCGAGGCAGGGTAAATATTTGTGTCACCGTGTCGGTTGAGTTTACCTATGCGCTAGTTCATCGCGCAATCCCTCCTCGAGATCCCCTAGCGTCCATCGGCCCCACACATTAGCCATCCTATGGCATCTGTCTGTTCGCCACGACGACAGTTGGCGCCCACCGTGGGGCGGAGTGGCGCTTGCGGGAACAATTTCGGACGGGACCCGACATCCTAAATCCGGGATCCCTACGCTGCGGGCAGTGGTCACTGACATCCTGCGCCGCGGATAGCGGTCGCCGGCATCCCAAATCCGGAATCCTAAATCCGGGATCCCTACGCTGCGGGCAGTGGTCACTGACATCCTGCGCCGCGGGTAGCGGTCGCCGGCATCCCAATTCCGGGATCCTAAATCCGGGATCCCTACGCTGCGAGCAGTGGTCACTGACATCCTGCGCCGCGGGTAGCGGTCGCCGGCATCCCAAATCCGGGATCCTAAATCCGGGATCCCTACGCTGCGGGCAGTGGTCACTGACATCCTGCGCCGCGGGTAGCGGACACCGGCATCCCAAATCCGGGATCCCTACGCTGCGGGCAGTGGTCACTGACATCCTGCGCCGCAGGTAGCGGACACCGGCATCCCAAAATCCGGGATCCTAAATCCGGGATCCCTACGCTGCGGGCAGTGGTCACTGACATCCTGCGCCGCGGGTAGCGGTCGCCGGCATCCCAAATCCGGAATCCTAAATCCGGGATCCCTACGCTGCGGGCAGTGGTCACTGACATCCTGCGCCGCGGGTAGCGGTCGCCGGCATCCCAATTCCGGGATCCTAAATCCGGGATCCCTACGCTGCGGGCAGTGGTCACTGACATCCTGCGCCGCGGGTAGCGGTCGCCGGCATCCCAAATCCGGGATCCTAAATCCGGGATCCCTACGCTGCGGGCAGTGGTCACTGACATCCTGCGCCGCAGGTAGCGGACACCGGCATCCCAAATCCGGGATCCCTACGTTGCGGGCAGTGGTCACTGACATCCTGCGCCGCACGTAGCGGACACCGGCATCCCAAAATCCGGGATCCTAAATCCGGGATCCCTACGCTGCGGGCAGTGGTCACTGACATCCTGCGCCGCGGGTAGCGGTCGCTGGCATCCCAAATCCGGGATCCTAAATCCGGGATCCCTACGCTGCGGGCAGTGGTCACTGACATCCTGCGCCGCGGGTAGCGGTCGCCGGCATCCCTAATCCGGGATCATAAATCCGGGATCCCTACGCTGCGGGCAGTGGTCACTGACATCCTGCGCCGCGGGTAGCGGTCGCCGGCATCCCAAATCCGGGATCCTAAATCCGGGATCCCTACGCTGCGGGCAGTGGTCACTGACATCCTGCACCGCGGGTAGCGGTCGCCGGCATCCCAAATCCGGGATCCTAAATCCGGGATCCCTACGCTGCGGGCAGTGGTCACTGACATCCTGCGCCGCAGGTAGCGGACACCGGCATCCCAAATCCGGGATCCCTACGCTGCGGGCAGTGGTCACTGACATCCTGCGCCGCAGGTAGCGGACACCGGCATCCCAAAATCCGGGATCCTAAATCCGGGATCCCTACGCTGCGGGCAGTGGTCACTGACATCCTGCGCCGCAGGTAGCGGACACCGGCATCCCAAAATCCGGGATCCTAAATCCGGGATCCCTACGCCGCGGGCAGTGGTCACTGACATCCTGCGCCGCGGGTAGCGGTCACCGGCGTCCCAAAATCCGGGATCCCTGCACTGCGGGTAGAGGTCGCCGACATCCCTGCGCTGCGGGTAGAGGTCACCGACATCTCTGCGCCGCGGGTTGAGGTCGCCGACGTCCCTGCGCTGCGGGTAGAGGTCGCCGACATCCCTGCGCTGCGGGTAGAGGTTGCCGACATCCCTGCGCTGCGGGTAGAGCTCTCCGACATCCCTGCACCGCGGGTGGAAGTCATCGACGTCCCCGCATCGCGGAAACCGGTCATCGACATCCCAAACCAGCATCCCTGCATCACAGACACCAGCCGCCGGAGTATACCCCGTCACTCATCATCAATGGACCCCTGTCAATTGCACACCAGTTACCCGGGTTATGTCGCCTCCGACTTCCCCAACCGCTCCTGTGCTCCGTGAGTATCGTCATCTGTACCTTACATTTACGTTATCTTAAATTTGTTCGGGAACTGCCCATGCATGATTAGTTTAATTGTTTACCCGGGAACGAGATATCGTAACCCGGGGACTGCCCTGTTTCACCTGTTTGTCATCTATCTGTTTTTTCCCCGGGAGCAAGATGTCTTGACCCTGGGACTGACTTACTGATTAGTTCTACCTTGCATGCTAAGTCGGTAGAGTAGCTCGGTTTATATTTATTTATATGCTTGTTGTATCTTGATTCTTGCTGTGTCATTTGTGTGCCGGCATCCCGATACTGGACTCGGGGACTGCCGGGCTCCTTTGTCTTCCTGCTATATCTGAAAATTTACCCGGGGACTCGGTGGAACCGGTATCCCCGCGCCTTCCTCGGCGAGTAGTTGTATTCTTGTGTCTCTCATTAAAATTTTCTTGGGCATATCGTTTAAAGTTTTCACTTCCATCAAATATTTGTTATACATACCTGTTTGCGCTAATATTAAAAGGAGATGGTACCCATGTTGGTTTTACCGAGATGGTACCCATGTTGGATAACCGCCTTGCCGAGAGGATATTCATGTCAAAGATTCTGGGGATACCGGTCGTTATACTGGTTATCTCGGATCCATCTTATGCTTGGTTATTTTCTCAAGATATATTGCATATGATCTGTGGTATCAGTTGGCCCACGTATCGTGGTATCATGCATAATTTCCAGATCCCTGTTTATTTCGGTTCGCCAATATATCAGGGCATACTGCAATATCTCCATATCGCTATGCATGTCGGCTCCCCATTATATCACGGCACCATGCCATATCCCCAGATCGCCAATATTTCGGTTCGCCAATGTATCATGGCATCAGGCAATATTTCCAAATCGTCATTTTTTTCGGTTTGTCAAAGTTCGCCTAAGGCAACACCTGAGATACTGAAACATTTGTGAAGCGCCCAGAATGGCAGAGATACCGAAACATGTGTGATACGCCCAGAGGGGCCGACATACCGACATACCGAGATACCTGTGTGACATTGTGTGCGTAGGCGTCTGTGTCGGTATATGCCCAGAGTGGCTAAACGCCGGCACATGAGACTCTGTGTCGGTATACGCCCAGAGTGGCTAAACGCCGGCACATGAGGCGTCCGTGTCGGTATACGCCCAGAGTGGCTAAACGCCGGAATGTGTTGTGTGTTTGTGTCGGACCGGCGGTGGCCGAAGACATCTATGTCGGTAAAACGCCCAGAGTGGCTAAGGAACCGGCATATGATTGTATTTTTTGCAGGTACTCGGTGGAGCAAGTGAGAACGGTGACGTTGGATTTTTTCTGAGTCTGCGCGCGACTCTGCGAGTCCCCCGCAGCCTCGGGGACTAGTGTCGGGGATGTGATTTTTAACAAGACTTTCGGTATGGAAAATTCCTAGAACTATTTGATTTTTAAGTTGATGCGCGATTCTGTGAATCCCCCATAAACTCGGGGACTAGTGTCGGGGATGTACCTACCCGGTACCCTGAAGGTATGGGGTTATTACGTTAATGTTGTAGGAACTGAGGAATTTAAATAGGAAAGGGGTGAGAGGAGGCTCTGGGGTTGTTGGTACAAAATTACTATGTCGGTGTTACAACTAAGAGTATATTTAAACAAGGAAGAGATAAAAAAAAGAGAAAGGAAAGTGGAGATGGGCCCTGTGTGACAAAGCGTGGGCAGAGATCTTCTATTAGCTGGGCCAGCATGGGCAGCAGCGTGGGGCTACTCGGTCAAACGGAGTTGTCCTTGATCCGACAACGTCTGCGTCTCGGGCTCGTCCCCAACTGCTCTCCTTCGCATCTTCACCACGACCAACACCCCGCCCCCAACTCCGGCAGCTCCCAGAGCACCTGCGCCTCCTCGCCACCCCTGGCCGAATCGCGCAGCTCGGACGCCGCCGTACCCGCGTCTCAGCCTCCCGCGCCCGACATCGCCCCGCGACTCTCCATCGACCTCGGCGCCCCTCCGCCTCGGTGGACTCCGACTGTAACATCCCAACATTTTGGAATGTTCAAAAATCACTAAAATTTAAAACTTTTTCTTTTATTAAAATAAAATAGTAAATGCATAAGGAAACCAACTATAAAAGACTTCAAAGTTTAATATTTCAATTGTCACAGTTTAAAACATTTTATTATCCCATGTATTTCAAAACCTTAAAATACAATTTGTTAAATATTGTGCAAACTACAATTCATTTTATTTTAAATAAATTAGTTCCTTATAAGTACTTGAATTAAACCACTTAATTACAAGATTATTCAAAAAGTTATATAATTACTAAATGGGTTTCATTCCTTTAACTAAGTTCAAAAATAGTTTGGAAATTATAAGCCTATAGTGTATAACTTTCCAACTTCATAGAATTTAAATCAATGAATTAAACAAATAAACATTTCATTGGATTAAATGAATTCCATCTATTTATTTTCAGAACATGAAATGATTAATAGATTTTAACTAAGAATAAATTCAAAACAAAAATCCTTTCCAAAGTTGTTATAAAGTTTTCAAATGAATTATCATAATTAAAATATAATGTTGCACAAATTATTATCAAATAAAAATGAATACTTTATATCTCCTCTTTTCCATTTTCATATAGTTGTGTTATATCATTAATAATTATACCAAAGCCAAAAATGAATTTAGAAATTGAAAATGAGTTTAAATAACTTAAATCCAAACATATTGGAATGTGGATTTTTTTTACAAATTTATTTTAGCCAAAGGAAAATTTAATTGAGAAATAAATTCAAATTTGACTTTAAGTGTCAAATTTGTAATTAAGCAATATTTCAAAATATTAATTTTCAAAAATGTTTAAAACACACCTACAACTGGTTTAACAGAGAGATAATGATTTTACAAATTTTTAGAATTTAATTTGAGTTGAATTGGAGTTATATTTTTAAAGCTATGTTAAATACAGAAAACAAAAAGAATTGTCAAAAAAAAAGAGAAAAGGAAAATAACCCGAGTCAGTGGGCCAAAGCCCATTTCCTATCTCCCTCGCGCGCAGCTCGTCTCGGCCCAGCAGCGGCCCAGCATTGTCCGCGCCGCGCCCTCTCTCTCTGACGCGCGGGACCCGCGCGTCATCCCTCTCCTTCCTTATCTCCACGAACGGAAAAACGAATCAGAGGACTCCGATCCGAATACGGTGGAAATCGGGCGCGATTCTTGCGCGATAAGTCGCCTCCGTGCACCCCATAAGTAGCCTGAGACACCGCCTCCGCTT
Organism: Poa annua; assembly: GCA_026929855.1. NCBI lineage: Eukaryota > Viridiplantae > Streptophyta > Magnoliopsida > Poales > Poaceae > Poa > Poa annua. Next base: position 74,267,086 of record CM049430.1, on the reverse strand, counting down.
TCCCCTCAAACCCTAAATCGGACGCGCCTCCAGGCCGCTGAAATCGAGCTCCGTAGCATCTCCATTGCCGCCGGCAAAAAGCTCGCCCCTCGGTCAGCTCCGTCGACCCCGAGCCCTCCTACTCCCCCTACTCTCCTGCCCTTCTTCCTGCGCTTCGTTTTGACTTGGTCCCGCTGTTGTTGGTGCACCAGAACGAGTAGATCGTCCACGCCCGGAACTCCCCGCCGCCACCCGCAACTCCGGCGAGGAGTAAATCGAGCTCCGGAGCCCCCCCGCCACCAACCGATCTCCCCATTGCCTTCACCGTGCTGCGCCGCGCTCGGGGCCGCTCTCCACGCATCCGGGGAGGCACGGGAGCGCCCGGAGCATCCACGCTGGAGCCGCGCCGCCGAAATCCGCGCCATTTCCGGCGAGCCGCGCCGCCACGGTATGGTCCTTCGTCCCCGTCCGTCCGATCGAGATCCAGTGGTCAGGATTAGAAGTTTTAAAACGAACCGGTACAAATAGATTTGATCCATCGGATCTGGATCTAACGATCCAGATTCATCCACTTAACCACGTCAGCGCCGCGTGGCAGCCACGTCACTGCCCAGTCAGCTGCCACGTGGAAAACATTTTCCCTAATTAAATTTAATTGGCAATTTTGCAGAAACACCCCTGTCACTTAGATCTCTCACAACTTTTCAACCACAACTCCAAATTTAATAATTTTTATATATTTGGAAAGCTCTGGATGTGTAGAATAATTTGGATCAGACAAAATTCAAATTTGACTTAGTATAAAATATTCAAATTTCAAATGGTGAATTTGAGTATATTTGTAATAACTTTAAATCTATAAATCCAAAAATTGCAAATAAATATGTTTTAGAAACTTTGGAATATATGTAAATTAATGCCACTGCTATAAAATATTTTGAGTAAATTTTGAATGATTTCATAGTTGTGTGTTTAGTTTGAATAGTTTGACTAATTTGGAAATAACTTTTAATAGAAACATTATTTTTGATTAAATCCAATTGCAATAGATTTAATTAAATACTCTCTGTCTATTAATATTAATTATAAAATTTGGTTATAAAAATTTAGTCATAGGAAACTTTAATCTTATAATGATTCCTTTTATTTTATTTTCCAAAACTAGGAATTTATTTAAATTGCATTTATAAACTCATGCATATTTATAAAGAAAATCACAAAAGTGATTTTGATGCTTCTTGTGATTTAAAATTGCATTTCATTCATAGCATATTTTGTATTGTAGATATAATTCTCAAAGGAAAACCCTCTTCAATAGTTTTCTCTAAGTTAGGATTATTTTCAAACTTAGTATTGTGGGAAAAGTGCTATACACTTAGACACTTAGTAGTTTTTCAACATGGAGCTGGAAGACCAATGAAGGACTTAGCCAAAAACAAGACTTCAGAAGTATCTTCAAGGAGAAGGAACACTTAGAAGAAAATCAAGAAGAAGATCATGAGGACCAACCAGAAATATTTCCCAAGTCTTGTTCTCCCTCTCTTTCTTTTCTCTGAGACTTCATGAAGGACTTAGAAGAAAACAGACTCTGGAAGCATCCTCAAGATGTCAAGCACTTAGAAGAAAAGTGAGAAGAAGTTCAAGAAGGCCAACCTCCTTTTATTCTCTAAGTCTTTCTCTCTGTCTTTTCTTCTCCTCTAAGATTTCATGAAGACTAAGTAAATCCAAGACCAGCCGCGAGGATACAAGAATCATCAAGTCTGAAGATTCATCAGGACTACCCAGAACTTCAATCAAGACATCATCAAGGAGAATACTACAAGTCTGGAGATAAAGCCTGGAGGACAACTACATCTTTCTTTCTATCTTTTCCCTCTTTCCTAATCTTGTCTTTTAGACTTAAACAAAGTTTGATCATGATGTTATCATCTTGAAGTTGTTGGATCCTAGCAGCATAGTGGGATGAAGCGGCCTGGAAACAAACCTTACATGTCCACGTACATGAGACCTGTTCCACAATTTAAGTGGCTGGCCGGGTGTCTGTCTCTCTCACTATAGTGAATGTCCAACTTACAAAGAGTTGATAATAATTGTGATTATCTTGAACAAAAGACTTAGTATTTTTCTCTAGATATTTTGCACATCATGGCTAAGCCATTGAGTGCTTGTTTCAAGAAGAGATAAAACAAAGTATGTTTATTCAACTTAAGACTGTAGTCCTTAGTCCTTATGGACCAACACCTTGCCTTGCATTAACTTAAAAGTTTTCCATGGCATGGAAAAGCATTTCTAGCCTTAGGAATATTTTGCATATCATGCATAAACATATTTTCCTTAGAAAGTTTTATAAAACTTATTTATTCATCTAGTATGTGAATGTATGCATTGTGAGTTTTGCTTGCTGTTGATGGTTGTATTGTGTTTGCTTATATTGTTTAGATTAAACGGAGAGCAAACGTTCGTTGTTGAAAAGAGTTTGTGAACAACAACAACATTCAAAGGCAAGTGGCACACCTCATAAACTTCCTATTTTTATGCATTACTTAGTATATTTTATATGCATGTGTTGCTATGCTAAACCTGTGTAGAATCCCTTATTCCTGTGTCTAGGTTCCTATATCATACTTAGCAGAAATATTGATGCTATGCAATTGATGAAAGGTTTTACAAAATGTTAAGTCACTACTCAGGACTGTGCTCATGGCTGTCTTCGCCTAGGATGAATTTCTATTCTACTTAGGGCTGTGAGCATGGTGATTTTTACCTGAGAGTGCACATCCACTTAAGTTAATGAAACACCTGGGTGGTAATTGGTTGTATGGTTTATGTTGAGTGGCTACTCAGGTCCATTTCTATGGTTCCTAGAGTATGTACACTTGAGAACGGCCACCCAGGAACAGAGGAATCTGAAGAACTCCAAGTGACGATTGCTTCCAGTGCAGCCATTGCCATATGGGCTCTGGCTTGATCAATTATGTTGCGTGGACTCTCTCCGGCTTGACAAGCAGATGTAGGGGGATGTTAGGTGGAACGGGTCAAGCCAGTATGGGGAGGGAAAATGCTTCTGAAAGATCTCGTCTCATTCTCTCCTTTCCTTATCACAAATGGTGTGTAAAGGATACCTTGGGTTGAATGGGTACAATGGTGAACGTGCACAACCTCTGCAGAGTGTAAAACTAAGTACTTAGCCGTGTCCCCGGTTACGGACAATTTTGAGCAGCTGATCAAGGACGTCAACGGAGGATTCCACCATTCCAACTTCAAAAGTAAAACTTGATGGGTGAACAAGGGAAGATGAGATTTATGGTTTTCATGCCATACTCGTCGATTTCAAGAAAAGTGTTTTCAAAAGAGTAGGAAAAATTGGCTTTATGCAAATTAGCCTTGAGCTCCACCAGCCAAATATTCATATAGGCTTTAGAGTTATTCCATAAGTGTCCACCATAGTGTCACTTGCCAGACTCCATTTTTAATGGAATCTGACCCACGTTGTTGCAATATTTTTCTTATTGCAGATATGATCAGATGACGAGTGAGGTTTCGTTTAAAGGTTTCGAGTCTACAACCAACATGTTTTCGCCTGTGGCAGCATGAAAGTTATTAGAGACTCACTGCTATTGTATTCCGCTGTGTACTTTTTCCATGCTAGCTTTACGCTATGCAACTTGTAACAAATATTTTGTAATTCTGGATCATCGATGTAATATAATTGATGCTTTGTTGTGATATTACATCGTAAACTGTGTGTGCAAATGAATCGATCCAGGGATTTGCACTATACACATGTATCTGCCTTATTAAAAGAGCAGGTACGCTACAGATGGTATCAGAGCACTGTGTTGCCTGTAGGTTCGAAACCCCTAGGATTGGACTAAGACCCCAAAGATTAAATAGTTAACTAAACTAGGTTTCCAAAACATGAGTAAATTTTTAACCTTCCCTTTAATACTGTTTTACTTTAATTATCTTGTCTTGCATCTTTCCCTTTATCTTAAATTCTAATACTCTTACCTGTTCAAAATTCTAGATGGGAGAATACACTGAGACTGCGTATGCTGGAGTTTTGTCGGGTTTCATCTTTGGGAGGCAGCTGGCTAGGTTGACAAGTGTTTTGAAGCTACCACCACCCTATTTCCGAGGAAGGAAGGAGGAGACCGACATACCCCATGTGATACGTTGGGAAATACGCACCATCATGACCCCGGATCCAACAATGCCAGACTTCGAGCCGTGGACTATGTCACCTACTACCCAGAGTGGATTGAGGGAGTGAACATAGCTATGGAGGACTTAATGGCTCGTTTGTGTTACAAGTATCGATTCAAGCTAGCACCAGGATCGCCCTTCCGTGCCTTTGGGAAGAGGAATGCACATGGTCTCTCGATGGCTCATACGGGAAATCGCCTGGACGTGCCCCTTGTTAACAAGACGTTTGAAGACTTGGATATTCTCATCAACTGTCTTACCAGGAGAGTCCAACAGACTCAGGACGTCGCAGATCATGCACAAGCCGTCATACACGCAAAAACCCAAGAACTCCAGGCTTCTGAAAATCTTATTGGTCAGTTGGAGGAACTCATCCATGACCTACATTTGGAGAACCTTGGCAAGGATCAGCAAATTGCCATGCTTGAGGCTCAACTCATTCCACCTCCACCACCGCCAGTAGCTGAAGAAGGAAGTGACCAAGGCACTGGAAATGTGACTGTATCTGCAGCTACGAAGAAGGAAGGACCAGTGGAAGAAGACCCCGAAGAAGTGCTGTCTAAAGAGTCAACTGAGGAAGAAGTCACGCATGTGGCAAATAACCACGCAATAAAACGCAAGCGTAGTATTTAGGAAGGATAATTGTAGCAGTCAAAACCATGTTAGAGGGACCACCATTTATCTTAATTAGTTTATCGTATCGATTTAGTGTATTGACCTATCAAATTGTGGTATGGCAGTACTGTTGCTTTCGTATTCCTACGACTTTAGTGTGTTTCGTCCGATAAACGATTAGTTCGATTTCTTAAAATAAGTTTTAAAATTTCATGTATGTGTTGCTTGTGTTTGAACTTTGTTGCTTGATGTTTGTTAGATGATGTTTGTAATGGATTATCTTGATTTATGGTTGTGCATTAGGATGTTGAATTATTAACAAAACTTTCCTTTTAAGGGTGGTAGCCACCTAGAGAAATTCAAACACAGTCACTTAAACCCAGAAATCTCAAACTATCTTTCCTTTCATCTTTCTAATCAGAAAAACCATTCACTACAAGTTTTCAAGTTTCCATGTCAGAAATTTCATATTCTCAAAACATCTCGAGTTATCAAAATCATTCAAGCCCTTGCTTTCTTTTCTAGCCTCTCCGAATCTCGGGGACGAGATTCCTTTTAAGGGTGGTAGTCTGTAACATCCCAACATTTTGGAATGTTCAAAAATCACTAAAATTTAAAACTTTTTCTTTTATTAAAATAAAATAGTAAATGCATAAGGAAACCAACTATAAAAGACTTCAAAGTTTAATATTTCAATTGTCACAGTTTAAAACATTTTATTATCCCATGTATTTCAAAACCTTAAAATACAATTTGTTAAATATTGTGCAAACTACAATTCATTTTATTTTAAATAAATTAGTTCCTTATAAGTACTTGAATTAAACCACTTAATTACAAGATTATTCAAAAAGTTATATAATTACTAAATGGGTTTCATTCCTTTAACTAAGTTCAAAAATAGTTTGGAAATTATAAGCCTATAGTGTATAACTTTCCAACTTCATAGAATTTAAATCAATGAATTAAACAAATAAACATTTCATTGGATTAAATGAATTCCATCTATTTATTTTCAGAACATGAAATGATTAATAGATTTTAACTAAGAATAAATTCAAAACAAAAATCCTTTCCAAAGTTGTTATAAAGTTTTCAAATGAATTATCATAATTAAAATATAATGTTGCACAAATTATTATCAAATAAAAATGAATACTTTATATCTCCTCTTTTCCATTTTCATATAGTTGTGTTATATCATTAATAATTATACCAAAGCCAAAAATGAATTTAGAAATTGAAAATGAGTTTAAATAACTTAAATCCAAACATATTGGAATGTGGATTTTTTTTACAAATTTATTTTAGCCAAAGGAAAATTTAATTGAGAAATAAATTCAAATTTGACTTTAACTGTCAAATTTGTAATTAAGCAATATTTCAAAATATTAATTTTCAAAAATGTTTAAAACACACCTACAACTGGTTTAACAGAGAGATAATGATTTTACAAATTTTTAGAATTTAATTTGAGTTGAATTGGAGTTATATTTTTAAAGCTATGTTAAATACAGAAAACAAAAAGAATTGTCAAAAAAAAAAAGAGAAAAGGAAAATAACCCGAGTCAGTGGGCCAAAGCCCATTTCCTATCTCCCTCGCGCGCAGCTCGTCTCGGCCCAGCAGCGGCCCAGCATTGTCCGCGCCGCGCCCTCTCTCTCTGACGCGCGGGACCCGCGCGTCATCCCTCTCCTTCCTTATCTCCACGAACGAAAAAACGAACCAGAGGACTCCGATCCGAATACGGTGGAAATCGGGCGCGATTCTTGCGCGATAAGTCGCCTCCGTGCACCCCATAAGTAGCCCGAGACACCGCCTCCGCTTTCCCCTCAAACCCTAAATCGGACGCGCCTCCAGGCCGCTGAAATCGAGCTCCGTAGCATCTCCATTGCCGCCGGCAAAAAGCTCGCCCCTCGGTCAGCTCCGTCGACCCCGAGCCCTCCTACTCCCCCTACTCTCCTGCCCTTCTTCCTGCGCTTCGTTTTGACTTGGTCCCGCTGTTGTTGGTGCACCAGAACGAGTAGATCGTCCACGCCCGGAACTCCCCGCCGCCACCCGCAACTCCGGCGAGGAGTAAATCGAGCTCCGGAGCCCCCCGCCACCAACCGATCTCCCCATTGCCTTCACCGTGCTGCGCCGCGCTCGGGGCCGCTCTCCACGCATCCGGGGAGGCACGGGAGCGCCCGGAGCATCCACGCTGGAGCCGCGCCGCCGAAATCCGCGCCATTTCCGGCGAGCCGCGCCGCCACGGTATGGTCCTTCGTCCCCGTCCGTCCGATCGAGATCCAGTGGTCAGGATTAGAAGTTTTAAAACGAACCGGTACAAATAGATTTGATCCATCGGATCTGGATCTAACGATCCAGATTCATCCACTTAACCACGTCAGCGCCGCGTGGCAGCCACGTCACTGCCCAGTCAGCTGCCACGTGGAAAACATTTTCCCTAATTAAATTTAATTGGCAATTTTGCAGAAACACCCCTGTCACTTAGATCTCTCACAACTTTTCAACCACAACTCCAAATTTAATAATTTTTATATATTTGGAAAGCTCTGGATGTGTAGAATAATTTGGATCAGACAAAATTCAAATTTGACTTAGTATAAAATATTCAAATTTCAAATGGTGAATTTGAGTATATTTGTAATAACTTTAAATCTATAAATCCAAAAATTGCAAATAAATATGTTTTAGAAACTTTGGAATATATGTAAATTAATGCCACTGCTATAAAATATTTTGAGTAAATTTTGAATGATTTCATAGTTGTGTGTTTAGTTTGAATAGTTTGACTAATTTGGAAATAACTTTTAATAGAAACATTATTTTTGATTAAATCCAATTGCAATAGATTTAATTAAATACTCTCTGTCTATTAATATTAATTATAAAATTTGGTTATAAAAATTTAGTCATAGGAAACTTTAATCTTATAATGATTCCTTTTATTTTATTTTCCAAAACTAGGAATTTATTTAAATTGCATTTATAAACTCATGCATATTTATAAAGAAAATCACAAAAGTGATTTTGATGCTTCTTGTGATTTAAAATTGCATTTCATTCATAGCATATTTTGTATTGTAGATATAATTCTCAAAGGAAAACCCTCTTCAATAGTTTTCTCTAAGTTAGGATTATTTTCAAACTTAGTATTGTGGGAAAAGTGCTATACACTTAGACACTTAGTAGTTTTTCAACATGGAGCTGGAAGACCAATGAAGGACTTAGCCAAAAACAAGACTTCAGAAGTATCTTCAAGGAGAAGGAACACTTAGAAGAAAATCAAGAAGAAGATCATGAGGACCAACCAGAAATATTTCCCAAGTCTTGTTCTCCCTCTCTTTCTTTTCTCTGAGACTTCATGAAGGACTTAGAAGAAAACAGACTCTGGAAGCATCCTCAAGATGTCAAGCACTTAGAAGAAAAGTGAGAAGAAGTTCAAGAAGGCCAACCTCCTTTTATTCTCTAAGTCTTTCTCTCTGTCTTTTCTTCTCCTCTAAGATTTCATGAAGACTAAGTAAATCCGCGAGGATACAAGAATCATCAAGTCTGAAGATTCATCAGGACTACCCAGAACTTCAATCAAGACATCATCAAGGAGAATACTACAAGTCTGGAGATAAAGCCTGGAGGACAACTACATCTTTCTTTCTATCTTTTCCCTCTTTCCTAATCTTGTCTTTTAGACTTAAACAAAGTTTGATCATGATGTTATCATCTTGAAGTTGTTGGATCCTAGCAGCATAGTGGGATGAAGCGGCCTGGAAACAAACCTTACATGTCCACGTACATGAGACCTGTTCCACAATTTAAGTGGCTGGCCGGGTGTCTGTCTCTCTCACTATAGTGAATGTCCAACTTACAAAGAGTTGATAATAATTGTGATTATCTTGAACAAAAGACTTAGTATTTTTCTCTAGATATTTTGCACATCATGGCTAAGCCATTGAGTGCTTGTTTCAAGAAGAGATAAAACAAAGTATGTTTATTCAACTTAAGACTGTAGTCCTTAGTCCTTATGGACCAACACCTTGCCTTGCATTAACTTAAAAGTTTTCCATGGCATGGAAAAGCATTTCTAGCCTTAGGAATATTTTGCATATCATGCATAAACATATTTTCCTTAGAAAGTTTTATAAAACTTATTTATTCATCTAGTATGTGAATGTATGCATTGTGAGTTTTGCTTGCTGTTGATGGTTGTATTGTGTTTGCTTATATTGTTTAGATTAAACGGAGAGCAAACGTTCGTTGTTGAAAAGAGTTTGTGAACAACAACAACATTCAAAGGCAAGTGGCACACCTCATAAACTTCCTATTTTTATGCATTACTTAGTATATTTTATATGCATGTGTTGCTATGCTAAACCTGTGTAGAATCCCTTATTCCTGTGTCTAGGTTCCTATATCATACTTAGCAGAAATATTGATGCTATGCAATTGATGAAAGGTTTTACAAAATGTTAAGTCACTACTCAGGACTGTGCTCATGGCTGTCTTCGCCTAGGATGAATTTCTATTCTACTTAGGGCTGTGAGCATGGTGATTTTTACCTGAGAGTGCACATCCACTTAAGTTAATGAAACACCTGGGTGGTAATTGGTTGTATGGTTTATGTTGAGTGGCTACTCAGGTCCATTTCTATGGTTCCTAGAGTATGTACACTTGAGAACGGCCACCCAGGAACAGAGGAATCTGAAGAACTCCAAGTGACGATTGCTTCCAGTGCAGCCATTGCCATATGGGCTCTGGCTTGATCAATTATGTTGCGTGGACTCTCTCCGGCTTGACAAGCAGATGTAGGGGGATGTTAGGTGGAACGGGTCAAGCCAGTATGGGGAGGGAAAATGCTTCTGAAAGATCTCGTCTCATTCTCTCCTTTCCTTATCACAAATGGTGTGTAAAGGATACCTTGGGTTGAATGGGTACAATGGTGAACGTGCACAACCTCTGCAGAGTGTAAAACTAAGTACTTAGCCGTGTCCCCGGTTACGGACAATTTTGAGCAGCTGATCAAGGACGTCAACGGAGGATTCCACCATTCCAACTTCAAAAGTAAAACTTGATGGGTGAACAAGGGAAGATGAGATTTATGGTTTTCATGCCATACTCGTCGATTTCAAGAAAAGTGTTTTCAAAAGAGTAGGAAAAATTGGCTTTATGCAAATTAGCCTTGAGCTCCACCAGCCAAATATTCATATAGGCTTTAGAGTTATTCCATAAGTGTCCACCATAGTGTCACTTGCCAGACTCCATTTTTAATGGAATCTGACCCACGTTGTTGCAATATTTTTCTTATTGCAGATATGATCAGATGACGAGTGAGGTTTCGTTTAAAGGTTTCGAGTCTACAACCAACATGTTTTCGCCTGTGGCAGCATGAAAGTTATTAGAGACTCACTGCTATTGTATTCCGCTGTGTACTTTTTCCATGCTAGCTTTACGCTATGCAACTTGTAACAAATATTTTGTAATTCTGGATCATCGATGTAATATAATTGATGCTTTGTTGTGATATTACATCGTAAACTGTGTGTGCAAATGAATCGATCCAGGGATTTGCACTATACACATGTATCTGCCTTATTAAAAGAGCAGGTACGCTACACCGACCTCGCGTCCTCGCGACCCCGCGTCCTCCGCCTCGGTGGACTCCGGCACCCCGGCGAACTCCCTCGACCTCGCCCGCATCTGCACCCCGGCATGTTCTAGCCCGGCGCGGCATCACCGCACCTCGGCCGCGCCCCGGTGTCTGCGCCTCCGCCCGAGCTCGGCCGCGCCCCGGCGTCCCCCTCCTCCGGCGCGGCGACACCGGCCTCCTCCACCTCGGCCGCGCCCCGGTGTCTGCGCCTCCGCCCCGGAGACCTCGGCTCGCCCCCGACCTCCTGCCTCCCGAGTTCTCCCAACCGCCCACGGTGTTCGCCGCCCGACTTCCGGCCGTCCCCGACATCGACCTCGGCACGTCCCCGACTCCGGCCATCCCCGGCATCGACCTCGGCACGTCCCCGACTCCGGCTGTCCCCGGCATCGACCGCATCTCGGCGAGCTCTGTCTTGGCATCGACCGCGTCCCGACATCGACCCCTGGGAGTCCGGATGGCACCCGCCGGGTTCGGGTGCGGGTATGGCACACCCATACCCGCACCCGCACCCGCACCTCTACCCGCACCCTGCTACCCGTACCCATACCCGCCGTCGGGTATAAAGTTTCCCCATACACGACACCCGCCGGGTACCCGATACCCGCCGGGTACCCGTCAAATTCACAAATTCGGATGGGGCTTCGCTACTGCAGCTCGTACCCCTGCATGAATTAACAAACATCACTTAAAACAACATTACATCTAATCATCTACACCATTATGCATCTAATAATCGTATAAAAATAGTACTGAATCATCTAAAACCAGTTCTTCATCTAATCATCTACTACACTATGCATCTAATCATCTAAAAACAGGACCAATTCGAGCTCACTTACAATGCACTTGGAGATTCAGTATGTGGAGACTTGGCCTTCTCCCCTCTGCCACCGGAGGATGAATCCCCTCTGCCACCGGAGGATGAATCCCCTCGCCCTGGCTCCCCTCCAGATCGACAGGCTCCATGTGGAGCAGCTGCCCGCAGCAGCCGCGCAGCCGCGCATGGCGTAGACGGCTGCGGCGGTGTTGGAGGCAGAGAGGAGAGGCAGCGGCGTCGGGCAGAGAGGAGAGGCGGCGCAGGGGGCAGAGAGGAGAGGGCGAGATGCGGCGTGGGCAGAGAGGAGAGGGCGAGGGGTGGAGGCGGCGGGGACTCGGTGGGCACTGGGAAGAGAGGAGAGGGCCAGAGGCGGCGCCGTCGGGGACTCGGGGGGCAGAGAGGAGAACAGAGTGTGTGTGGGCTGGGGTGGGGAGAAAGCGTAGGGTTTCTTTAAACTTACATGTGGGGGGCATACTCACTGAGTCACTGACATGTGGGGTCTCTCGGGTATGCGGGTAAAAGGGTATGGGTATGGCATCCCCATACCCGCACCCGCATACCCGATGGGTATAACATTTTCCTGCTAAGTTTACCCATAGGTATTTTTCTAGCCCAAACCCTCCCCATTTGAGGCGGGTACCCGTCGGGTTTGCGGGCATCGGGTACCCATTGCCATCCGTACCTGGGAGCTCTGTCTTGGCTAGCCGGGTAGCCTCAACTCGGTTGGTCCGGGATGGGCAGTTCGGATGGCACGAAACTCGTCGGAGACAAAGTCTAGAAGATAAAAGTGTGCCTACATGCTTGACCAGAGCGTGGTTTGCTAAGCTACAGTGTTGGTGATGGGACAAGAGTACACTGCGTGTCGTCGTAAACAGTGTCGGGATGGGACAACAGTACATCGCACAGTGACGCAGGAACAGTCCGACAAGACCCCATCAGTCAAATCGTGAGCAGTGTACAGTGAATAGTGTTTTTTGTCTTCTTGCCCCTGGCTTGTCCCCTGGGCTCTCCTATATAAAGGGCACCGGGGGAGGGGGAGAGGAGAGAGACCAAGCCCCCCACCACTTCATTTCCCCCCTTTCCATTTGCTCCCAAAACTTTGTGGAGGCATGCCTAGCAGCTCGCGGAGCATACTGTAGCCCGAATAATGAGAATAGAAATATACCGAGTAGGCTAGATGCTGCAGTAGGGGTTTTATCTCCTCGCGAGAGCCCCGAAGCAGGGTAAATATTTGTGTCACCGTGTCGGTTGAGTTTACCTGTGCGCGAGTTCATCGCGCAATCCCTCCCCGAGATCCCCTAGCGTCCATCGGCCCCACACATTAGCCATCCTATGGCATCTGTCTGTTCGCCACGACGACATATTGGTTTTTTAGGCACGTAAGGAGGTGCCATGCTCCAATGGTGAAGAGAGGGGGAAGGCATGACGGCTTCTAGGATCGGGATTGCACACAAGGGTTTACCCAGCTTCAGACCTTGCAGCGGTGGCAAGATCCTACGTGCTGCTATAATTCACTAGATGCGAATATATGTACAAGTTACAATGTAGGTTGTAAGGCGTCCCTTGAGAGGAACAAGAGGCATATAGGCGACATACCTTCTCCTATAAGGAAAGGTTAACCGACCTACATTAGGAGTACTAGACTAACACGAGGTAAACCCTAACTTGTTCTCTAAGGCGAACGTCGTTTCGTCTGGATCCTGCTCAGCTTGTAGGCATTCTCTTACGGTTCAGTCTACTGGGACGCCCGATAAGCCGAAGACCTTATCATCTCTTGGGCCACCCTACTAAGCTGGCTTAACCCATGTAGTCGGCATAGCTGTTTGGTATATCCTCCACATTCAACGCCGGCCGGCCTTCCCTAGCCGGCCTCACTGGTCGCCATCCCAGTCGCCCGAGCGCCTCTCCGTGAGACACATGAGATCTGCAATGTCAGGGAAGGCGCCCCAAGGACATATCACAAGAGGCGAAATCTTGTACTACTCTATATCAATTGGTTATATCATCTACGTAAGAACATAGCACCACAAGAGGCGAAATGTTAGACTAGTCTCTGCCAATCGGGGTTACATAGTCTCTGTGACAACTCGATGTGGAAGAGGGCAGAGGCGGTCACATTTGTCCGCCGCAGGTAGGATAGGAACCACACGCTGTCGTCGGTATTGTTGTGACTTTTGAGAGAAACGACATCGGCTGTCTTTTTCAATCAAGTGAGATCTAGCTTGTTCTCTCCGGCGATGAAGAGGAATCAGCTCGTAGCTTCCAAATAAATAGAGCTGGATCCATGCGCACTCCTGCGTAGCTGGAACGTTGTCCGCCTCTGCCGCCTTGGTGACAATGTCAGCATCTCTCCATGTCGTAAACGTGGACGTGTACGCCCCAGCCCCCAGATACGAACTCACTTTAGTCTCACTTCAGCCCGAAGATTTGGCACCGTACGCTTCTTCTTCCTCTTCTTCTTCTTGCGCAAGAAGACGTACGTTCACCCGCTGCAGATAACTTGGATGCGGTTGCAGTCTTGCAGAGAACATCCTGCAGGCGCGTATATAACCAAGTCCAGTTTTGTTCGGCTCGAACGCAGGCCCCAGCTTCTTCCTTCCTGCGCAAGAGAAGACGTCCACCACCGCCGAGGTCGATGGGCAAGGCCGGCTCCGACGTCGCCGTGCAAGTACTGTCCGTGTCCCGCGTCGCGCCGTCGCCGCTGGGGGATATTCCGCCCGAGGGACACCTGAAGCTGTCCTTGTTCGACACGCCGTGGGTCGTGCTGCCGCCGATCCAGCGCGTGTTCCTGTACGAGCTCGGCCAGGGCTCCAGCGGCGACGATGGGTTCCCGGCGGTCGTCGAGCGGCTAAAGCGTGCGCTCGCGGACACGCTGGCGCACTACCTGCCCCTCGCGGGGAGGCTCGAGTACGCGGCGGAAACTGGGGACGTCTTCGTCGACTGCTCCGACGCCGGGGTCGCCTTCGTCGAGGCCGAGGGCGACATCGACGTGCGCCGGCTCGCGGGCGACGAGGAGCACGACATCCCGGCGTTCCTCAGCCTCGTGCCGGAGCTCGACGCGCGGACGCTCCCGGCGCCCGTGCTGTCCGTCCAGGCCACCCGTCTCGGCGGCGTTGGACTGGCGGTCGGCCTGTCTGTGCACCACGCCGTCGCCGACGGACGCGCCGTCTGGCAGTTCATGGAAGCCTGGGCGTCCGCCTCCCGCGAGGGCTCCCCGGTCACCAAGGCCCTCGGCCTGCCGCACTACGGCCGTGATGCCGTCGCGCAGCCCAACGACGACGAGCTCGGCCGCGAGATTCTCAAGACCGTCGCGCCAAACCTCCCCGCGGTAAACATTTAATCACATGCATGTAGGTTTACGGTCAGCATTTCACAGCACACTTGTAGTAGCTTCGTGTAGTGCAGTCGTTCGTCCGTCGGTTGCACCATGCTAACCGTATGTGTTAACCAAGATGACACTGTATTGCACGCAACAATTTTGAGTTCCATGCCCATGCAAGCAAGGGCATCAATGCATCGTGAATTCGTGATCACAGGATAGCGCCCAGCGATTGGTCAAGAACAGGGACGTACTGTACTAAGATACCTCGATTTTTGCAGTTGAGGGGGGATTACGACTTCAGCCAGCGGTTCCATCGGGCGCGCCGGACATTTTACCTCGGCACCGACGACATCAAATCTCTCAGGCAGCGCATCGACGACCTCGCGTCGGCCGAGGCACCGGGCAACAGCGACGTCGACGCGCCCAGCAAGCCGAAGCCGGTGTCGACGTTCGTGGCGCTGGCGGCGCTGAGCTGGACGGCGTTCGTCCGGTCCAAGGGGCTCGGCGCCGGGGACGACACGTACCTGATGTTCCTCGCCGACCTGCGCACGCGCCTCGACCCGCCCGTCAGCGAGGCCTACTTCGGCAACTGCGTGCGCGCGTGCATGGCGAGCTGCGCCGACGCGTCTGAGCTCCTCGGCGAGGCTGGCATCCTCCGCGCCGCGCGGGCGGTGCAGGCGGCGGTGGCGGCCATGGAGGCGGCGCCGCTGGCCGGGACAAACAAGGAGTGGATCCACAAGCTGATGCGGCTGCCGTTCCACCGGATGACGAACGTGGCGGCCAGCCCGCGGTTCCGGGCCTACGACGTGGCCGATTTCGGGTTCGGGAAGCCAGCGCGCGTGGAGCTGGTGTCCATGAACCACGACGGCGAGATGGTGCTCGTCGGCGGTAGGCACGACGGCGAGGTGCAGGTGTCCGTTTCGATCGACCCGGCGCATATGGACGCGTTCAAGGCATGCATCCTCGGGTAGCTAGCCAAATTGCAATAAAGCAACGGCGACACTCATGAAGTAGATGTGACCAATGCATAGAAATAATTTTAGTAAGTACTTAGATGAACCATGCATGCACCAATTGATTTGCTATCCCTCTCGCAAATACATGGGCATCATCTTCAATGTATTAAATATATTAATGTAATAAATCAGATCTTATATAGATTGCGAAAAATACCAAAATCTAAATAAGAGTATGAGGGTTGGAAAATTATGATAGAGAAAATTACACATGTATAATCTTTTAATGTATGGAGAGTATGTGTTCTAATATTTCTAAAAAAATCCATGTCATATATTTATATTCTATAAGTTGGTTTACTTTTAACCGAAGGTAGTGCTAATTTAATATATTTTTACTCTCCTCTTGCCATCCCTCATCCTATTGTACTCTCTTAGTGATATAATTTCTTTTTCTCATATAAAATAATTACCAAGACTTACATGGCTCATGTTTTCATGTAACATACTAATTTCAATAGGATATTTGAATGGTACATAACTTCAACATATTAGTCGGTTACCAAGTTATTTTAAGTCATCTCACTAATAATGTGTTTAATTGCACCAAGTGTAAGTTGTCATGTTAATATCGCTTTTTGATGCATCCTCATAATAACCAATAATTTTGATCAATTATTTGATTAGCATGATTTAACTCTCTCCCCGCTAAACCCACTCTTTAACTCAAAAAATGTACTATGTCGCTCACTTGAAATATATCACTAAGTTGTTTTGGCATCGTCAATGGTCATAATTTTCCTACAACTTTTGACTTTCAGGATGCATCCTATTAAATTTAAGAATAACAAATGAAATGAAATTACTCGCAAAAATAAAAACGCATAGACTCTATAGAAGTTTAATTGATCACAAGATGATTTAATTGATCGTGATTTTCTTAATACTATTAGGAAAATCTATTGGATTGTGATTGTTGACACAATTATGATGATATCTTGTTTTTTTATCTTGTTTATTAATAGTTATGAATATTTGTTGTGTATGATCTACAGTTGAAAACATGGTGTGCAAGATTGATGACCGGACATTTTGTTTTAATTTCTGAAAACTTTTGACATTTTATGATGTCGATTTAGCAAACCAATGCCTTAAGCCAGTTATACCTACAAGTTGTTGATCGGAATTGTTTTTTCTTCCATATTTTGCTTATCTAACATATTTTAGTGTTGAAGTACAACTCTTTGGGATATGAATAGTTAAAATTATAATGACATGTTATAAAGAAGACATCTTTTTAACTTTAGAGTTTCCTTTGCCTCGAATCACATATCTAAAGTTAAAAACAAGGTGTGCTAGATTAATGACCGGATGTTTTGTTTTTTGAGAACCTTTGATATGTCTATATTTTTTTACCATATTGTACGTATCTAACATATTTTAATTTTAAAGTAGATTTTTTGGGACATGAATAGTTAAAGTTATAATGACACGTTATAAAGTAGACATATTTTGACTTCAGACTTTCCCTTACCTCGATTCTCATGTCCGAAGTTCCTTTTAACTAAAAACCAAAATTAACTCGTTCCTATTTCTATCAAGCTCCATTCACCCTCGACAATATATAAAAAGCTCCTAGAGATGTGATAGGCACTAATAGATCTCCTAAATATATTTTAGGTATGTTCAGTTACTTCGTTCTTCCAAACATTTCATTTGGTAGGGATGATGGCATATAAAATTAAATCTTATTGAATCCGTCTAATCTTTCGTGTTTTCAAATGGATCAATGATCATCGAGATATTGTCAGGTACCTACTGTTCTCGTGAGTTGTCTTTTTACTATTTGTTTGTAATCAAACCTTGCGCTTTGTACCATATGTGTGTATAATTACAGACAATTACGCTTTTGATTGTGAGTGTTCGCAAGCGGGCTAATAGTAATAACTTGTCAATCACGAAGCTACTCGACTCAAATTGTCAACGGACGATGTAGTGTAACTATGTCCATATATGTGGTTTTAGTGCACTCATGAATATATCTACATTGTACTCAATGTTTCTTAAAACTGTATTTATCTTGTGATTATTAATATTCATTTATTACAGCAATGAACAACTGAGCGTTGTTCAATGTTCATAGTTCAAAGTTTTAGAAAAGAAAAGAAAGGAAATCCAAGAGAAACGGTGACCACATTCGGTAGCTAAGATTATGCATGTTTGCTCTGATTTTTATTGCATGACATTCGGTCGATCTTTAATATAAATCTAGAAGAGTAGGTAAAAGATCTAGTGTGGTGGCACATTTTTAGTTGATAGATGTAAGCCGGTTTGGATAGATAAGATGGGTGGTAACATGTTGACATATTACTTGTAATTTGTTTGAAGTATGACACCGACAACCACAGTCTCAACCTTAAGAGTAAAGATAGCTCTCTCCGAAAATACTTCATACATTATCTAATTATATGGGTCTACTTAGATGTATTTTGGTGTGTAGATACATTCGTAATTCAACAAAAATATGCCAAATATTTGGTCAAATATGTTCCAAATATTTCTGAGTGTAGTGACTATGAGTTACTCCCTCCTCCATTTTACAATATAAGATATAAGATGTTTTAGGTGTTATACATATTGTCTAGATTCGTAGCAAAATAAATATATACATTAATTAAAATATGTCTAAATACAAATTTGAAAATATGTACATGAAAAAATGCTATATCATCCTATATCATGAAACGGAGCGAATAGCTAGTACACTCTTCTTACCACGTTAAGATAAGTAGGAAAATATGGGTGCGCTTTTTACGCACCGGCGCAGGGCGTCGGTATACTGCAGCTGTACGATCTTTTAACCATCAACGATCAAGTAGGTAGCTAGCTATTGGCCTTTTTTTCCCTATCGGTCGCTTGTTAGGATATTGATTATGCTGGACGGAATACTATCTCTAACATGGATCCTGTCATGTATATAACCTGTTTACGTTACTAATCTCTTCTTAATCCTAACTGTAAATTACAGATCTAACCGTCTAAATAATTTAGATGATGTGGCTTAACATGGTGCCTCTACAAACTAACTCATTTTACTTTTAGTATATAATAGATAATCTAGTATCTTTTATCTAATTTCTTTCGTCTATTTTTGGATTTTAATGTCACAAACCTGCGTTTCAATGCAATTTGCTTTGAAGTATTTGTGTAAACATACTACTAGGATCGATTTTGAAAACTTTGAGGCCTTTGGCAATGATAAGTATTGCAAATTATGGTATTCTAGCAGGCAGTAGAAAACCGTGGTTTCAGGAAATTGTGGTAAACGTACTTTCAGTACGTCCAAACGTACCCTTAATCGCCTGCTAGATTTCGCATTTGAGAGCATCTGCTACTCAGTCCACAACTCAAAATCCAAGCCTTCCAAGGTCCCTAGTAGACCTCACTTGGCCCCTAGTATTAGCAATTTGGGAACAAGTTCACAGATGACCTGGTGATGTCCTCATCCGAGGGAGCGGGGCAAACCCCTCCCCTCCCTCGCGTCGCCCCCCAGGTGGCGCTAGCGCTCCTCTCCGGCGCCTCTCGAGCCTCCCGTCGGAGCCACCCTGCTGCTGCCGCCGCCGGCCTCGTCCGCGGCGGTGGTAGCACCCCTCCGCTGACACAAAGGTGGTCGGGAGGAGGCTCTCGCTCTCAGCTGGTGGCGACCGGCCCGTGGGGGCGGCGGCGGTCTGGACGGAGGATGCTGAGCCGGTGCGCTCGGGTGGGGGTCGCGGCCGGGCGCGGGCGGCAGGAGGCGGCGCGGCGCGGGGAGGCTGTGGCGCCGCCGTCGGAGGTGTGGCGCGCCAGATGGGCTTGGCGGGCCCGATCTGGGCCCGTCGGGCAGGAGTTGGGCGCGCGTCTGTTGCGCAGCGACGGGAGGGCGGGGTGTGCTGCTCGGGTGCTGCGGAGGAGGCGTGGTCGCGGTGGCGGAGGTCGACGTGGGGCTGCTCGGGCCGGCTCGGCTGCACTGGTGTGGGGTGCGTGCGGGCCGTGGCTGCGCTGCGGCAGGGCCGGGCCGCGGCAGGTCGAGGCTCTGGCTGGGGCGTGGCCGGAGTGGAGGAAGCCGGGGCGGCGGCCCCGGAGCTGTGGGTGTGCGGCGGTCGGCGCGACTGCTATGGGGCGGCGCGGCGGCCGGAGTTTGGAGGCGTCGGTTCTCCTCCCGGCGTGGTGCTCGGAGGTGTCGTTCTTCTTTTTCTCGGTGTCTCCGCAAGGTGCGGAGCTCCGGCTAAAAGATTGATGATTCCTCGCCTCTAACTCGGGTTGGCGTCGGCTGCTGCGGAGCTGGACGAGCGGATGCCGGGGCGGCGGCCCCGGAACGTGGCTGGCGCGGTAACCGTCGTGGCTTGAGGTGTTGCGGTGGTTGTGCCATGTGGCTTGGAGGACTGGACGATCCTCGACGGGCGGTTGCGGGGTTTGCGACACACCGCCGGGCGAAAGTCTTGCCCTGGTTGGCCGACGACGGCGACGCCCTCGGGCGCCGCGTCCTTCTTGAAGGCGTCGTCGAGGTGGTGTTGTTGCTTCTCCACGCCGGGTTCTCCGGGGAAACCCTAGACCCCACGCGGGGTCGGGCGGGGGCGGCGCTTCTGTGTCGCTTGCCTCTTGTGGCCTCGCTTTGGATGTTCCATCGGCTATGGGGACTAGTGGAGGCAGTTGGTGGTCGGCGGCGACGAGTTTTCGTCTTTTGCTAGGTGGTGCGTGGCTCTGTAGCCGGTGTGGATGTCGGAGCGGCGGCTCCGGATTTCGTATTGCGTTGAGCTCGGCTCCGCCGTGCTTGTGTCGGTCGTGGTTGCTAGGGCAACATGGTCGTCGACTCGTTTTAGGGGCGTGGCCTTAGGTCCGGTGTGGATGTCGGAGCGGCGGCTCCGGGTTTTCTCTTTACGTTGGGGTCGTGTCGACCATGCTTTGTTAGGGCAACATGGCCGTCGACCTGTTTTTTGGAGCCTGGCCTTAGGGCCGGCGTGGGGTGTTGTGTTGTATGGTTTTTGGACAGTTTTCTAACTGTCCAACATTTTCTTCTTCTTTTATATATCAATATAAAGGTAAAGCTTTTGCCCCGTTTAAAAAAAAAAGATGACCTGCTCTTTGGTCACGGCTAGACTTTGTAGTGCAAAGATACTGAAGCTGTGTCCGTTGTTGCAAGCTACTGTACCTTCATCGGCATGTACTTACCGTACCGCCATGCGATGCGCGTATCCATGCAATTCTAGCGCCATAAACCTGTAGGCTTGATGGCGAACGGTCCGATGAAATCTTCTGCCCATAACGTAACGGGTGACGCATACACAATTTTGTCGGTACCCAACGTGGATCGCGACATCGATCCTTGTTCTTTTCTTACGCATGACGAACAGTTGTTTGTTTGGAAAGCAGGACATCTCCTACGAGATGCTCAATTGCACCGGATCGACCAAATTTGAGCAGCTCCGGAGAAAACCAGGTTCTTATGGGGTTGTTCAAACGGACAGCGATCCGTTTTTTTTGTCCGGGACTGATTAAATCTGGACCAAATTTGGTTCCAGATATGAGCAGCCCCCGGACACCGAGTGGACACTCTCTTTTGTGCACACTACCCCACCGCACAAAGATCTCTCCTCCCACCTCGCGCCCACCCTGTTCCACCGCGACCCACCCTGGCCACCCCCGCCGCCGTTTGACCTACTCCGGCCACCGCAAGCACCCCCACCTCTATCCCCTCCCGCCGCCGCTCCCGGAGTCGTTTCGCCGGCCAGCCACCGCCCGGTGCAACTCCCACCTCCCCACCCCGACGGGACGCACACAAGGTCTTCGTCCATTGCTCTGCCCGACCTCGGGAGGGGAAAAATGACGGACAACTGCGACGAGTTCTTCTTCAACAACGTGATCGTCTACTCGTCGTCGTCGGACTCGGAGACAGACGACGAGAGCGACGTCCTCGTTGCCACGCCATGGTCAATCACCACATTGCATGTCAGCGGCCGTTGTTCCGAGGTTCCCTGCCCGGCCATGCCGCGGCCTTGGACAGGGACAGAGATGGTGGGCATGCCCGACTATACAAGGACTACTTCCATCCAACCAATCCGGTGTTCACGGCGAAGCTATTCCGGCGCCGTTTCCGGATGAAAAGGGACCTGTTCAACCGCATTCGACTTGGGGTGCTTGATTATGATGAATTGTTCAAGTGCAAGCCGGATGCCACTGGTAAGCTTGGCTTCTCTTCTTATCAGAAATGCACCACGGCAGTCCGAATGCTAGCATATGGAGTAGCTGGTGATCTGGTTGATGAGTACTTGCGCATGAGTGAGACCATATGCCTTGAGTCCATGTACAAGTTTTATGCAGCTGTGGTTCAGATCTTTGGCTCGGAGTACTTGAGGGAACCAACTGTTGCTGACACTCAGCGGCTTTTGTCGATCAACGAGAGCAGAGGTTGGCCTGGGATGCTTGGAAGCATCGATTGTATGCACTGGGAGTGGAAGAATTGCCCATTTGGCTGGCAGGGGCAGTACAAGGTCCATGTTGGTGAGTGCACCATTATTCTCGAGGCAGTTGCCTCGCATGATCTGTGGATTTGGCACTCGTTCTTTGGCATGGCAGGTTCACACAATGATATCAACGTGCTCCAGCGCTCTCCAGTGTTTGGCAGACTTGCCATAGGCAACTCTCCGGAGGTGAGCTACGATGTCAATGGCCACCACTACACAAAGGGATATTATCTGACTGATGGTATCTACCCCCCGTGGGCTACTTTTGTGAAGACCATTTCCGTTCCTCAAGGTGAGATGAAGAAACGATTTGCCCAAGAGCAGGAGAGTGCCCGGAAGGATGTGGAGCGTGCTTTTGGTGCGCTTCAGTCTCGATGGGCTATTGTTCGGCACCCTGCTAGAACATGGAGCCCGGAGATTATGTGGTCGGTGATGACTGCTTGTGTGATCATGCACAACATGATCATAGAGGATGAGCGTGATGACAGTGTGTACGACGAGAACTGGTTGTTTCAGGGTGCGAATGTGGAGCCCCAGCCAGGAGTGACAAATTTCCAGCAGTTCATCGACTTCGCGTACGAGCTGCGTGATGCGGGAACCCACATTGCACTTCATGATGATTTGGTTCAGCACATCTGGAACTTCGTAGGACACCAGTAGAGTTTTAACAATATTTATGTTTGACTTTTATTTATGTTTAAATTTTATTTAAACAATATTTATGTTTGAATTATGTTTATGTTTGAATTTTATTTAAAGAATATTTATGTTTGAAAATCTGTAAAAAACTAGCTCGGACAACTAAATGAACAGCCCCGTAGGGCGGAAGGCTACAGTACGCGCGGACACACCCGCAGACGGCTGCTCAAACGGACAAAATCCAGACCAAATCGATCCGGATTTGATCAGCCCCCGTAGGAGATGTCTTTACTACCTCGGATCCATGTGGTGCCAACCGATCCATGCTTCTTGTCGCAACGTTGCAGTCATAGTGACATGGCCCAAGCTCTACTGATTCAGACACAACACAAACTACACTTAACAGAGACAATAGGAAATAGCGTCGAATTCAGAGATCGATTGCGGAAGATTTAATTCATTACAGAGGAACCTACGGCCGAACCTTATAAGAGGCGGCTAGGATTTAATCCAATTACACGAATGATATCCAAACCTTAGACGGATTGGCCCTAAGTACATGAGATGACAACAAAGTGGGTAGGTAGCTATTTTCAACGGTAAAGTGTGCCGAGGACGAACATACGACGGGCCATCGATGGTAGAGCTTGTAAGTTGGAGGCGTGATGCGGTATCCTGCCTTCTAGTCTATTATTTGGGCGATGAACGGCTGAGGTTAAAACTGAAAAGCCAACATTACTGAATCATGATCTTCAAATAATAGGTCCTGAAAACCCCCGTTCTTGAGAACAGACATGACCTCATATCGAGATAGAAGGGAATACTTTCTGGAGAAAGCTCGCACCCTCCCAAGTTGTTTATTCGGTTGACAGATTAACCCATTTGATAGACCAACGCATAAATGGAACACTAATATTACCCTATACCATGGGACTCAGTATCCTTTCAAGAATTTTATCAAGTGCTACCAATATGTTGCCCAAATCATCCAAGAGACGTAGTATTGGGTTTGGCAGTATTTGGATATTCCTCTTAAAAGTCATCGACCTCGACTGCACCATCACAACCGTGAATTCCTTCTTCACCTCCTTGGTGGGTGGCCCAAAATCATTACTCATCGTGCCACCTTGTTGAGGAGAAGCGGC
The DNA here is from genome assembly GCA_026929855.1 of Poa annua. Classification (NCBI taxonomy): domain Eukaryota; kingdom Viridiplantae; phylum Streptophyta; class Magnoliopsida; order Poales; family Poaceae; genus Poa; species Poa annua. The sequence goes on along the minus strand of CM049430.1, from coordinate 74,243,262 downwards.
AGTCGCCAAAGGTTTGAGCGAGTAGTCGCAGACGCTTGGAAGGCCGATGCAGGCTACAACCGATCACGCGTCATCATTTTTTCCTCAGTCTGCTCGTTTTGACATTGTCTGTGAAAGAGATATACCCTTGAGGCAAATAAACAAGTAGTATTTATCGCATTATCTCTTAAGTTTATAATATATCTTTATATTATGCTATAACTGTATTAATCACAATTATTAATACACGTGGATACATAGACAACCAGAGTCCCTAGTAAGACTCTATATAAACTAGTCCATTAGGCAACAGATGATCGAGATTCCCGATCATGGATAATGGCGTCGGTTGACAGTGGGGTCATCTTATTAGTTGAATAAGGTGATGGACATACGCAGAGTATTACAATAAGATCGTATTTCGATGTTTTTCATTACAATAGATAAGTAATATGATAGCTTATTCATTAGACCGTGAGACCGTACTTATTGCTACTCCGTAGGGGTGCTTTGAGAGCATCAAATGTTGTGTCTTATATAGCATGACAATAATGGTGTCCATCTTGGGTATCCCGAAAGAGTATGTTGAGACGTAAGGATCAAGAGCGGGATTTGTTCATTCTTGTAATGCAAAGATACTCTGGGCCCACTCGGTGAGATTGCATCTATATAGCTGCGCAGCTAATGACTAGGTCATGGAGATGTAATATCACATACGAGTTAATAACTTTTGTCGGTAACGAGATACAACAAGGACATCGGATGTCTGCGATCATATCTCGGACAAGGTGGTACTTTGGTAGCGTAGAAACAAAGGGAAGGAATATCATGTTTATGGTTCAACGACGATATTCGTAGAATGCACAGGGACCGTCATATGCGTCCAGCTATCTCTGGCGGTCATTGGCGAGCGAAGGGTCTCGACCATGTCTGGAGTGTTCTCGAACCGTAGCGTAACAAGCTTAAGGTCTTAACGACACCTGGAGAAGGTTCTGGAATATTATAAAATTTTATTGGAGAGAGAGAAATGATCCGGAAAGAGTTCCGATGGTCCGGAAGGAGTTTCTGGAAGGTCTGGAATGGTTATGGGAATGTCCGAAAGATGTTCGGGTTGTTCGGAAAATATTTCGGAGTCACGGGTGATTAAATAATATATAAATATATTAATTATGAATTAATTATATTTTATATTAATTTAATATTAATTAAAAAAGGAAAAAAGTGGGCAACCCACCTAAATGGGCCAAGAGAGGCCCATGTGGGGGGAGCCGCACCAATGAGGCAATGGAGCCCATGGTGGGTTCGGCCGAACCCCCCCCCCTCCTCTTTTGTTTAGTCCCACATGGGGGAGGCAAGGTGTTTGCACACCCCTCCCCCCTTTATATAGTAAGGAGTATTAATTGGATTAATTCATGAAAAATACAATTAAATTTGTAGCAGGCCGGCCGAGCTGTTTCTCCGCCAGTTTTGCCTCCTCTCTCCACCAAAGCTATACCGTCGGGCACCGTTGCCCTGCGGGATTCCAGAAAAGTTCTACCCCTGCGATCTCAGCTGGATCTGAGTGACCCGCGGGGGTTGTTGTTAAGCTCCGTATGTTTGCGAGTGCTCGGAGGCGCCACATTTGAGGAGACTGGGCGACGTCGTCTCGCCCACCCAGCAGCCCTGCCGCTGCCCTGCTGCCGGCGCACCCCCCGCTGCCGGCGCCACGCCACCTTCCGCCCGACGCCTGTCGACGCAGGTCATGGTCGACATCGCCGCGTCATTGTCTACTTCGTCGCGCCAAGTTCTCCGCGACCTGGAGGTCGGCTACGTACGACTTCATCGGCAACGCTTGTGCGGGAGCGTAATCCCCGCTATCGGTCTACATGGAGGTAATGTGACCCGTTGCGCCACCGTTATCACATGTACTAGATAGATAGATCCTGGCTAGTTAGGGCTATCTTACGCTAGAAAAATTATTGTTTTTTGCACCGAAACCCCTTCAGTGGTATCAGAGCCGATCTATGCGTAGTACTGCTGCTACGGTTAGAACTCATGTTGAATGAGGACGTCTTTCTTATATTTGCTACCCTCTAGCGTGCACTTGCGATGCCTTCGATATTGAGTTGATGAAGCGGCATGTACCGACTTTACGCGTACGCTTACGCGAGACTGGTTGCACTACTGACATACGGCTTGCACCGTATCTATGGCTGGCGGGTGTCTGTTTCTCTCTCTCTAGTCGGCAAAGCATTTTCAATGGAGGGCTCGAAAGGGAGCCTTAACATGCAATTATACGATCGACGTTGTGATACAAAGTTCGTAGGCAGGGAAACGGTTCTCTTACGAGTAATCCTATATGCCATGTAAAACTTGCAAAACTAAATAAAGGTAGAGTCGTCTAACTTTGTTTTGCAAAGGTGTTATTTTATGTGACATGGTTACGGTAATTTTGATATTACTCATACTGTCGGAGGCAATGGAGGGCACCGTAGACTCGGAGCCATGCCAATGCGTCGGGTCCAAGGTTCATGGCGCCGTGGAGGTCCAGACGCGACGACCATGTCACATCGCACTTCATTACTTTATGTTGATATTGTATTGTTATGTGTGCAGCCTATTGATTGCTTATATGTTAGATATACAACGGTAGCATCATAAATAGGATTATCCCTAACAAATACCAAAATTGTGATCTCCCTCATTGCGCACCACCAAGAAAGTTCTACGTTATGAGGCAAGAAGTGACGATCGGGTGTCAGACATATCGTCGTTCGCATACAGTGGGTGTAAGCCATGTTGCACGCGCAAGGTCTTCGTGTTTTGATTGGCGAGCCTAGCATATGGAGATATGGACTCGGAACACGGGAAGATCGAAAGATCGAGCATGAGTCACAGAGTTGTTGTGATCGACATTTTATCTCCACCTTTGAAGCTATGCAGCCAGCCGTGACGATCGGGGGTGGTAGAGTGGATGGGGGTCGTGTAATCGATATTATTATTCTAGGGGTGATAATTTTAGTGGAGTGTGTTTGATAATATGATTATAAACTAAAAACTCACAAATGTTATAAACTTTATCTTACCTCTTTTGTGATCATATCTGTAGATGACGGAGCTATACTTCGGTTTCTTCCTTAAGAGGCCGGATTCTACCTTAGAAGCCGACGGATCCAACTTCGTCAAATGGTACATTGGTTTTAGAAACATTCTCCAACACAACAACATCCTATATGTCCTAGAACAAAAGTTAGGAGATAGACCAGATGATTCTGCTAGCGAGGAGGAAGATGATGAGTTTCGCAACCGTCGTTGTATTTTCATAGAAGTGGAGTTTGTCATGACCGTGTGCCTAGCACCAGAGTAGAAAGCTGTTTCAACACATGGAGTCATATGTCATGATTGATGCGATCAAAGGACACTTCTAAGATGAATTGAGTCTTGAGCAATTCAGACAGCTTAGAAAGTTCCGGACCATTCACATGGAGGAGCATACCTGTCTGGAGACTCATTTAAAGAAGTTGTATGACATCTACTTCAGACTTATAAATATCTACAATTTCTAGATAGCGGACTCTAGTGCAATAGAGATTGCGCTTATGATTCCATCGAAGGAGAGCTCTTCGATGCTACGGGTATATTTGATATATGAAGATATAAATGTATTCTTCTCATACTTGATGAAAAGTATTTGATACTTGATATGTTTATGAAATAGTCCCTGATTATCACAAGTATGCGGCGATGGGTGACGTGACAGTGCACAAGTGATGGCAAGCAAGGAAGTTGATGGCCAGTAGTGCTCACGTTCTCGAGATACCATATTAGTTATCATCAATAGTTTTTGATAAGATATTTTATAATAGTGAGAGTGTGATCTAGTTTGGTGCCTCGAATGTTACAAGACATAGTTATTAATATATGTAACAGAACAAATCAGTTGTTTTATGTTATGAAACAAAGCAGTTGTTTTATATTATGAGTAATTTGTATCACATCTCATTATGTGTATGATATACATTTATAATAGTGGGAATGATAAAAATTATGTGTCCAAGAATTATATGTTTTTGTTACCAGAACAAACACCATCGAATTTGATCATAAAGGCAATGTAAGAAGTAATAGATACTTTGATCTATTTAAGTATTACATGTGCCGAATTGATTGAGTTTAAAATTTTAATATTGAAGTGTCAATATGTGAGGAAATTAATTGAAAGTCATATCAGATGATTATTAAATTAATTGCATGGTGAAATTCATTTTGATTCGAATTCCTCTATGATTATTGGTAAATAAGTGTATTTGCATAATAAATCATGAGTCTGAAATTAATTTGATAAAAGATCAAATGGAGTTTTTCAGAATAAAGGTTGATGAATATTGTATTCACAAAATTTGATCAAAGGACAATATTTTTGAATTATAGTTTCAACACAAAAGACTTGTGAAAATTTGTTTCATAAAATTATAATATCAAGATATGGTGATATGTGATATATTTTAATCATACTCTATTTTAGATAAAGTGTGGTCTTTCAGAATCTGTTTTAGAATCTCCTAATATGTTCAAAACGTTATAGTCGATGTCCACTTTAGAAATAGATGTTATTCAACAGTGTTTCGTGTGATTGACAATAGTGTCATTGTATAGATGATTATGTGGTAATTCAAAATATACACGAATAGTTCTTTGTAAATCACGCACATTAGTTGAGAGTACATTCCAAAATCCAACATAAACAAAACTTGTGTTGTTGTCTGTGTAATTCCGAGAAAATATGATTTTCGAATTATGATTTGTGGAATAGAATTGGAAGTTTGAAATAAGGTATCAGACCTATATTCATAAAAGTAGAATATTGGAATATGTTTCAAAAGGTATATGTCTACAAATGAAAATTTAATGATGAGAGTGAAGGAGACTTGAAAATTGTTTTATGCTTGCAATCCTCTTTGATAAAATCATAGTATTTTCATGAAAGAAGCTTCCAAATAAGGTTTTGTTATATTAATATTTGCTGTCAGGTCACAGTTTAATATTAAATATTCGGATCTTGTTGAGAGATCAAGATACACCTTATGGATACAAAGAAAGTTGAAAAAATATCAGAATACGAATAAAGGCTTTTGAGCCTGAAAATCCAAGTTACATTTAAAAAGGATTAAAACAGTAAATGTTACTATAATTCTTTTGAAGGAATAAGATTGCTTAATCATCATATAAAGTGTTATATGAGAAATGTAACTATAAGAAAGACGTGGAAGCATATTTTGTCACGAAATTTATCTTGAACAAAATCAAATTTGTTGACTACATTAATGTAGACATGCTTGAAGTCTATGGGATTTGTATTAATGGAATAATGTAGTTTGTATTAAGTTCAAATTGATAAGAGATCAATGATTTTGGTTTGACCAAAATGTCAAAATAAATTATGAATTTAAGTGGGAGTCAAAGTTAGTTTACTCAGGTAGAATATGTAAAGGACATATTTTTGAGTGGGAGCCTAGACCCTCATATATGTAGATGACATATTTTGAGTAGGAGCTTGTGTTCTCAAATATGTAGATGACATGTTTTGAGTGGGAGCTCGTGTTCTCAAATGTGTGGAGACATAATTTGAGTGGGAGCCGAATTCATCTTGTGTAAATGACACATTGTGAATTATACCATTAGAGTTAATTGAAAAGATGAAGTTGTGAAACTATTTAAAAGTTAGTGTCTAGTTTGGAATAGAGCGGGAATTTTAAATAGATAGTTGAGTTGTTTTGTATTATGTCTGAAGAGTTAGAATAGATTAAAACCAAAGGATGGTACTTGAAAATCCAATTAATCATTAAAAGTAATGATACACGATAATAGTGTTTGTATGACATGTTGGTCTATTATATGATATTAGACATCATACAGGAATCATATTATGTGCTTGATGAAATATGACCGATGTTCTTAGAAGAAGAACAATTGTAAAAGTAAATTTGGAATTTATTGGAAGTAGAAATGTATTAGTTTTAGATTGACATTGGTATGTTAAATCTTCTACATAGGTATGAAAGAATATAGATATCGCGAGATAGTAAATGTTACATCTAAGACTGAGTGTGTTTTCAAAGCAATTATCTGGTTGACAGAATCAAAGTAAGCGCTGGGAAACAGAAGTCTCACTTAGTTACGGTATTTGTATATATGTTATTGGATAACATGATAATATCAAACAAGTTGATATCAATTAATCGCAAAAGAACACACAATTATATATTGTACAGATTGTTAGAGTAACAATCTTCCACAAGCAAGTATTATCATATAACGCTTATTTGATAAGGGGTTTTCATGAAGTAAAATGCAGCTAGTTTATTTGTACTCTAGTGCAAGTGGGAGACTGAAAGAGATATGGCCTAAAGGCAAATAAATAAGTAGTATTTATCGCATTATCTCTTAAGTTTATAATATGTCTTTGTATTATGCTATAATTGTATTAATCGGAATTATTAATACACGTGTGATACATAGACAACCAGAGTCCCTAGTAAGCCTCTATATAAAATACTCCACTGGGCAACAGATGATCGAGATTCCCGATCATGGACAATGGCGTCGGTTGACAGTGGGGTCATCTTATTAGTTGAATAAGGTGATGGATCTACGCAAAGTATTACAATAAGATCGTATTACGATGTTCGTCATTTGCAATAGATAAGTAATATGATAGCTTATTGCTTAGACCGTGAGACCGTACTTATTGCTACTCTGTAGGGGTGCTTTGAGAGTATCAAACGTTGTGTCTTATATAGCATGACGATAACAGTGTCAATCTTGGGTATCCCGAAAGAGTATGTTGAGACGTAAGGATCAAGAGCGGGATTTGTTCATTCTTATATTGGAAAGATACTCTGTGCCCACTCGGTGATATTGCATCTATATAGCTGCGCAGCTTATGACTAGGTCATGGAGATGTAATATCAAAGACGAGTTAATACCCTTTGTCGGTAACGAGATACAACAAGAACATCGGATGTCTGCGATCATATCTCGGACAAGGTAGTATCGTAGAAACAAAGGGAATGAATATCATGTTTATGTTTCAACGACGATGTTCGTAGAATGCCCAGGGACCGTCATATGCGTCCAGGAATCCCTGGCGGTCATTGGCGAGCGAAGGGTCTCGACCATGTCTGGAGTGTTCTCGAACCGTAGCGTAACAAGTTTAAGGTCTTAACGACACCTGGAGAAGGTTCTGGAATATTATAGCATTTTATTGAAGAGAGAGAAATGATCCGAAAAGAGTTCCGGTAGTCCGAAGGAGTTCCGGTAAGGTCTAGAATGGTTCCGGGAATGTCCGAAAGATGTTCGGCTGGTTCGGAAAATGTTTCGGAGTCACGGGAGATTAAATAATATGTAAATATATTAATTATAAATTAATTATATTTTAAATTAATATTAATTAAAAAAAGAGAAAAGTGGGCAGCCCACCTAAATGGGCCAAGAGAGGCCCATGTGGGGGGGGGGGGGCCGCACCAGTGAGGCAATGGAGCCCATGATTGGTTCGGACGAACCCCTCCCCACCTCCTCCTTTGTTTAGCCCCACATGGGGGAGGCAAGGTGTTTGCACACCCCCTCCCCCTTTATATAGCAAGGCATATAATTGGATTAATTCTTGAAAAATACAATTAAATTTGTAGCATGTCGGCCGAGCTGTTTCTCCGCCCGTTTTACGTACTCTCTCCACCAAAGCTATACCGTCGGGCACCGTTGCCCTGCGAGTTTTACCCCTGCGATCTCAGCTGGATCTGAGTGACCAGAGGTTGTTGTTAAGCTCCGTATGTTTGCGAGTGCTTGGAGGCGCCACATTTGAGGAGCCTGGGCGACGTCGTCTCGCCCACCCAGCAGCCCTACTGCTGCCCTGCCGCCGGCGCACCCCCCCCAGCCGCCGGTGCCACACCACCTTCCGGCCGACGCCCGTCGACGCAGGTCATCGTCGACATCGCCGCGTCATCGTCTACTTCGTCGCGCCAAGTTCTCCGCGACCTTGAGGTCGGCTATGTACGACTTCATCGGCAACGCTTGTGCGGGAGCGTAATCCCCGCTATCGGTCTATATGGAGGTAATGTGACCCGTTTCGCCACCGTTATCACATGTACTAGATAGACAGATTCTGACTAGTTAGGTCGTTCTTACGCTAGAAAAATTATTGTTTTCTACACCAGAACCCCTTCAGTCTGATGGCATCGCGGGAGTTTGGTGATAGGGCGGTGGTCTGGATTCTTCAACAACGATGGATCACTTGGTCATGTGTGGATGACCTAGTGGTTGGATGTTCATTCTGGTGATGGTCTCCAGCTCTATGTGTGACAGTCGATGGCAATATATATGAGACGTCTTCTTCCGTGACCATGGCGTTAGGCGAGTATGGGAAGCCTCGCGCAATTTTCGGATTGTGTTGAAAACTTATCGCAACAAGTGCTACGTACAACAACATCAGAGGAGTTGTCAAGTCATGTCTGGCCCGCGGTGATGACTCGGCAACTCATATTGAGATGTCGTGTTGCGTCTGATCCTTACAGGTGCTACACAAGCCCTTTTTTTTCACGGTGCCAAGTCATGCATGTTGCTCGATCGAAGGTGGCACGACATTGGCTGAAGGCGTGGTGGTATATATGGGACGTCATCAGTTCCTTGTGTCTCTCTAGTTATATTTGCTTAGTGAGGTGTTGTTGGATTGCTAGGTTATGATGATAGATGTAACATACATTTACACTGTGTTCGGTAAAACATTTTTTTGACAATGTTGATGTGCACTGATGTTGTGTCCATGCTATAGGTGTGGCTGGAAAATCGGCTTTGAGGATGAAAATCCTGGCTCGACCTTACATTCACCTTGTCATTATCGTGCATTGTGCGGCTTTTCTTTGTTGAAGACTTTGCCTAGAAGTTGTGTATTTGTGTTAGTGGTAACGTGGTGGAGGTACTGGGGCCGGTCCTGAGATTTTGAAAACCCGGGGGGAAACTAAAATTTAGGGCTCCAGACGAGTAAACAAATTTTTACGTTGAAAATCCTTATAGAAAAAATCACGACGTGCGAAGACGTAGTTTCACTATGATGGTGGAGTGTCACAGTTTCAACATAGATTAGAACTTTCTCCTTACATTGCTACTTGCAAAGTTGTTGATAATGAAATCAATATCAATCTTGTCCAATATCTTCTCGATGCGCATAGTTGTCAAACCATTTAACCTCTCTTGTAACGTTACATATCTCAAATAGTTCTCAAGATTAAGGCATAAACAACCTATACTAGAAAATTAAAAAAGATCAGAGAATCAATTAGTATACCTGATTCTATGCAGCGGACGGGCGAGATGATCAGATGAAATCTGGGGGAATCTGTGACGGCAGATTAGATGATTTGGATCGAGTGGAGTTGGCGCGGCGATGGAAGATTTGTTTTTGATCCAACGAGCCGTCGAGAGCTCGAGGCCATGATGTCGAGCGACAAAATATAATGATGTGTGTCTTTCGGTCTCCCAAACGAATACCCTAAGCATCGGTCCAGACGGCCAGCACGTAGCAGGCCCAATAGCTAACGACAACTCAGCGAGGACGCTGCAAGGCCTAGCTGGCCAAATCGCTAACGAAACGTGCTAGTATGTGCTATTTTCTTTCTTTTTGTACACAAACAATATTTACTATATGGTATACTACATGTATATATACTTAATGGCCCCTAATTAAAATTCATGGGCCCGGGGCGACCGCCCCTCCAGACTCTCCCCAGGGCCGGCCGGGGAGGTACTGTTGTGAGACATGTGTCTTTTAATTTGTTTATTATCTATCTTTCTAGATTTTGCAATGGAAAGATTGTGTGTATCGTTTCGACTTTCAAGGTCTCAGTTCCAAATTTAAAAAAACATATGTTTTCTATTAGCAGGACTATCATTAATATTTTATCGGTTTTACTAGTTCTAAGTCGCATGAGAACTCACGAGTTTTCAGTCGCGTCCACCACCGTTCAATCTTGTGCCAAGATGCGTGTGTTTTTCTTTTTTTTTCACGTTTTCTCCTGTTATAAGTGGGTTGCAACTGAATTTTTTCCAGTTACAAGTTGGTCGAAACTGATTTTTTTTTGTTACAAGTAGGTTGTAACTGGATTTTTCTGTTGCAAGTGGGTTACAACTGAATTTTTTGGGACAATTTTTGATTTTGATCATTTTTGAGTCAGAACTTATGAGTACGTCATGTTTACGTCAGCCGACCGAGAACTAACGAGTTCTAAGTCGAGTGAGCTTTAGACACGCCCATATTTTATACAACAACTAGTAACATCATCTGGTAAACTCCCCGCAAAAAATAAATCATCCGGTAAACAACTTGCGGCAGCGAAACCGAGTTTGCTTGATGTAACCCCTTCATTGACTGCAATTTTAATTTTGGGTGGCTAGTTGTGTGATCCGCCGTTCCCTTCTCTTGGTAATTTACCGGGAGGCGGCGGACTAGCCTTAATTCCGGCAGCCTGCAGCAACACAACACGGCCGATCTGCGAATTCTCCTGGCGAAATAAACACAAGCAGATCATTATTGGATTAGTGCCAAATTGAAAAATCTAAAAATCACATAACAAAGTTGCATGGCTAATACTACAGCACACATGCATGCTACAGATTCAACTTAATTTAAACTTTAGCTAGTCGAAAGCATATTTCCGTAGTAGGAGTAGGTACTTACAGAAGTCTTAACGCCTCCGTCCGCAGCTGCGCGATCATCTTTCGCCGGGGCAGGTGTAGGATCGGCCCCATCGCAGAGGCAGCTGGCGCTGGCCTGGACGACGAACCGGAGCCGCAGCGTGCTAAGCTGCCTCGGCGACGAGGCCTCCTCCACGGCGGCCTGTGCCTCTCCGTTTCCTCCTGGCATGATCTTCTCCTCCATTGATCGCCTCAGAGGACTTCCTTCCTTGCGATCGATTGTAGAGACTAATAAATAATTAAATGCTGCGTGCGAGGTTTCTTGATCGCCTCAGAGAATTCTTGAATGCGATCTTACTAACCCCTCCCCCTGCATGCATGGCGGGGCAGTTAGGGTTGTGGCGTGGAGAGATTTATTGGCGATGGTGGTCGTATTAAGTCGTTGATCAGTATATGGTCGAGGATGCCCCTGCCGTCGATCGCTTGGTGTCAAACTGTCAACGTACCTATGTGCCTATGTGGTCGTCGCATTGATCGGGCCGCGCTAAATATGAACGCACGTACAAGTTGTAATAACTGAGAATTGACTGATTTGATTTGGTCAGTTTTGTTTGTTGGCTACCAGCATCAGTCGCCTGTGAGTACGTACACACACTACTTGAGTACTACTCCAGTACAAACGGCATTGAGCCATTGACTACCTCGAATTCGCTTGCACAAAGTCAGCGTTAAGTTCAGTCTAACGCCCCCGCCGTACGCATTCCCACTGTTTTGTGCTTATAAAATTCTGAAGCTATCAGCTGTGCCGGTAACCTGAAACTAGGCCGCAGCAAGAGATAGAAGAAAACAAGATGGCGAAGCTAGCTTTACAGAACTGTGCTATTCTATGATGTCCATCCGTGCACGAGGTCACCAACAAGACCATCAGATATGACAGTTAACTAGTGCACCACCGTCGATCGCCTCGCTTTCGTTCAACTTCCATATGTGGTCGCCGCATATTTTTTAGATAAAGAGTATATATTAATATCGTAAAGATATAAATTACACCCAGGCTCTGCAACAACGAAATAATCAAAGCTACTACGGATGCACACAACCAAAAAATAATAAGAAGAAATAAAAAGAAAAGTCCTGCTACAGAGTTACAAGCCTTACAACAGTCGCACAACCACCACCAAGACAACATCTAATGTCCAACTCTTAAAAAACAACCCTTCAAGAAGAACGGTGCCAGGCACAACCAATTAAGCCCAGACGTTGGATTTTCACCCTGAAGAATAGTCCTCGCTCTCAAATTTGGACTTCACGTATGTTGTCGCCTCCACTTACATGTTGCTGCTCTAAGTCACGAAACACCAAGCCAATTCCTCATCGCCAAAAAGATTCGAATCACCATCGCTAGTCTTCATATCTCAACTTACATGACATTCTCCGTCAGCACCATGAAACGAAAACATGTCACATGACATTAACATCCAACAGAGTTTCGAAGCGCCCCTTCTGAACCAAACGGCCAGAGTAAAACATGGTTGCGCACCGAATCCCACCCGATCCAGCAACTCCAGGCATAAAAAGCCCAATGAAGTTCGCCGGCGGAGCCTTCCGGAACAAGCCATGATAGCCAGATCGAGAGACAGCACCCGGCAAGTCTTCATCTTGATGCAGAGAGGAGCCCTAGGACCGCCGCCATTATTCGCAAGACCGGCAGGCCCCCACGCCAAAACTCAGAATAAAAACCAATTTTGTAATCCAACAATCAATCTTGGTTAGTATGATTAACCGAGTTAATCCCAAAATTCTGCTGATACATTCGAATAATTAAACGTTTCACAAGTAGTGAACTAAATTTCTTGTTATTACAACTAACAATTTCCACAGGTTCGGAATCATTTAATCCTGGTCGTATCCTTGCCGGAATGACTGACCCGTGCTACTGCTTGGAATTTGGAAGTCTTCAGATCGAAGCTGCGCTGCTCCACCACGCAAGGCACCACGCATGACAAGGTGGATCGGGTCTAGCCCAAATCCAGCCGCACACGCGCGGGTGGTGCCGACAGGCCTCGGCGACGCATCCGCTCGTGTCGCCGCCGTAAGGCTCAAGCCCCATGGTCTCTGTGGCAAGCATTGTCACCACGCTCGTGAAAATACTACCGAGATACCCCACCAACACACCCTCCGACGCAGGGCAGCGCCGCCGTCCCCACCGGACTAGCAGCGGCGGCAGCGGCGAGGGCGGCTCGCAGGCGTGCGCTTTTTCCGGCGAGATTGGATCGCCCACGGAGTCGCCGAGCGGGGCGACCCGGCAGGCCTTTTTTCCGCTGGTTGGTTCGTGGTGGTCGTCGCATATGGCACTGTTGATCGTGCCCGCTAAGTATGTACGCACGTAGTCAGGCATGTGATTAACTTTTTTTTATGAATATGTGATTAACTGACAATTGACTGATTTGATTGTGTCAGCACATACGTAGTTCTGTTTGTTGGCTACCAGCATCAGTCGTCTGCGAGAACACACACCACTGAGTACTACACACGGCATTAGTTAACTACATAGAATTTGTTTTCACAAGTCAGCGTCCAGTTCAGTCTGCCGCCCCTGCCGTACGCGTTCCCGGCCGATGGAAACCACTCAAATTCCATCCGTTTTGTGCTTCTCAATTTTGGATTAAAATTCTGAAGCTATATGGAGGTAACCTCCAGCCTGCAGCAAGATAGAGCGAAACAAGAGGTCGTACCAATCACGAAGATGGTTTTTCATAATTCGAAAAGTTTTCCCTGTGGTGGTTTCTCTCTTAGAAATTTGATTCTGTAATCTGTACTATATAAGATTGCTTGGGGTCACGGTCATACGTCATGGCGTTTTTGCGATTTAGTCCTTGAAATTTATGGAAATTAACCCATATAATCACATCTTAACTACAGGAGCTTTGCACTTTAGTCCAAACCGAAGCTACGCATAGCCCTAATCCCCTCGCTCTGAGCGGCGGCGATTCGATGGGAGACACGCTGCCGTCGCTGTACGCCGCCAGTTGCTCCACCCCTCTGTACGCCGCGTCGCCGCCCCCTCTCCTCCGCTCCCGTCGCTCCGCCCCCTCCTCCTCCATCTCAGCGGCGCGGGCCACCGGGGCCCCGTCCGTCTCCGACGACCTCGTCCTCTGCATCGCCCTCAACCCGCAGTCCTAACCCTATCCACTCACCACCTCATCTCCAACCCTATCGACAGGAGAAGGCGGCGTCTCGAGCGAGCCGGGAGAGCTATCCTCGCCGGAGGTCCGTGGAGAAGGAGTTGAGGATACCGGCGAGAAGAGAGCGAGGGAGGTCCCGTTGTACACCTGAGGAGTGAGGGCGGGTTACACGTTCAAGGACAAGACCGGATAATTCTTCAGGGCTGCTCCTTCAGTTCAAGCAGGTTAGTAGAGGCATGACTTTTGGATCAAACAAGTGTGTAGCTGATCGTGTATTTGAAGTTCAGTTTTAGCAGGACCTGCTGCAATTTGTTTAAGTAAAAGACCGGAAAAATCTTCAAGGCTGCTCCTTGAAGCAGGTTAGTAGAGGCATGGTTTTTGGATCAGCAAGTGTGTAGTTGATTGTGTGCTGGTCGGACAACAGAAAATTTAAAAGAGCAGGTCGCAAGTATGTGTAGCAAGTTCAGTTCCTTTTTTTCAGCACCCATAAATGGTTAGGAACTCGGTAAATACTTAAACACCTCATCGATAGAGTTTCTGACAAATATTTCTTCATCCAAATTGCAGGTTCTTGTTCCCAGCTTGTTCTTGTTCCATTTGTTTATGTAGTTTAACATATTTAATGGTTACTGATTCACTTGCAGAACATCTACACTCTGATAAGTGTTAAGTAATGCATGTCTCTCATTTACTGCAGATCCTTCAACTGGGTTTAAGGGAATGATTGGCAAGGTGGAGGAGCTGATGAAGACTATACCGAATTCTCAGTCTTAATCAAGTAACCAATCCAGCAAATCTAGATGCACACTTCAAATGGACCGGTACGGTATGCTTTTACATTTAGCTCATCATGTTCTTTCTGCAGCTGCACTTAATTTTTATTTAGCTTTTTCTGCATGGGATACAAATGGCTGCAAGCTTATCAAAATAAAAAAGGGATGATAGTTCTACCATCATGGCAGATTGGTTATGCCATGACAATTTTGCCCAGCACAACACTCAGATCATTGTATCTAAATTTTGTTAGTTTGCAGCTGAGGTAACATCAATTATTACTTTCAGTAATCCACAGATGCTACATATTGAAAACACATACACCATTGAAAAGTCACTCTACATGGCGGCTTGGATGATCTAGCCTCAAGCACCGCTTCGAGGTCGCGCATGGGCGGTTGGCGGTCGGCGAGGCGTTCGTGGACACCGCCGATGACGGGAAGAGGCCTGGCACCTATCATGGACTCTAGGCCCTTCAGCAGAGGATGAGTGGGATGAGTGCGGCCTTCGAGCACACGCCATGTTTCATGAGGAGCGACGACAAGCGGCGGGTCGTCGTCACTGCAAGTCTGGACTTCCGCGAGGATGGCGCTGACTACGGAACGAGGAGTCTAGGTCCCTCCAAGGGCGACACTGGAGTACACGCAGGTAGATAATGTGTACATCCTGCTGGGCGTGAGGCTCATCTCCTTCCCAGACGTGAGTGGATAAATTAGTAACTTATGATATACTGATTGTGTACTAAACCTTGTTCCTGTCAGCTTCTGATACATGCACTTGTTTAGGAAATTTTGTTTCAACATGAGATTGTTCGATCATTGTCGGTGGGCTGCCCCCCGGGTAGGGCAGATCCCGGTACAGATCAGCAGTATGGCAACCGTAATTGACCTTTGGGGACAAGCAAGGGTCGTCCTGTGGTGCGCCGAAGGGGCAACTTGGCCTTTCAAGAGTGGTTGGGCCCAAAGTGTCTCCTGGAGAGCGCAAGGGTCATCTCTGGGAGCTATAAATAGGCCCCCGGACCTTCTGGGCAGCATAAGCACCAGCGGATGGTTCCTCTAAGAACTAGCTTCTCGAAGATGTCTTTGGTAAAAGTCTAAGACATCTTCGGGAGGCTAGGCCTAGAGATACTCATCCTAGGTTGTAATCCGGAGCAGGGGTGGAACTCGGGCTCAACCGGGAGGGGTATTGGGCTTCTCAGTATGTCGGAGTCCTCCGGTAAGATCCCGGATAGAGGAGAATCCGGAGGATCCGGGTGGGCTCCCCGGGTAGATACTAACCGACTTACCTATCTTGGTACTGGCAAGTTATCTTTGGTATGCAGGAAGGACATGCCGAACTGAACGAGGAGGGGACCGACATGGGGGCATGTCGGTCAGAGGTCAGAGGTCTGGTGCAGGCTTTCCGCCTGACACAGGGGAAAGTCCCATTCCTCCTCACACGGAAGCATGGTCACCTCTCGTCTGGCACGGGAGCGTGTCAGCCGGTACGATGATGCTACGACAAGATCGGATATGCCTAGCCCGGCAATCCGGAAAAGGCTACCAGGCATGGGCGAAGACATGTCTTGTCTCTGCCAGAAGGACAATGATGATCCAGGACGGCGCCTGCAGTCCTTGCCGGAATGATGACGGCAGGGCTATACCGGATAGCACGGCAGCTAGGTCGCACTAGCCGGTGTCAACATAACCGGTAGCCCTGTCCAGTGGGACCGTGCCGGATTAGGGTTTCCGGCCTTCTCGGTCGGAACTCTATAAAAGGCGCCATAACTCCTTCTATGAGGAGATGACCAACTTGAGTGCCAAAACTATAGTCTCATTTACTCCTAGCGCATTTACTTCCTCCTCCTCTCTAGTTCATCACCAAAAGAGCTCAAGGAGTATGTTGTAGATCTTGTGACACACTTATATTGAGAGGAAAGGCAGGAGTAGGGGTGTTACCTTCTCAAGAGGGCCCCGAACCTGGGTACATCGGGTGTGTGACTTTGCCTTCGTGCATTTGTGTGTATTTCTAGATCTTTGAGAGTGCTCTTCGGTGATCTTGAGCGTTCCGGCATCTCCTACCGTGTGAGCTTTCTAGCTCACTAGCCCTCCCCGGATCCACCAGCGTCCATCGGCCCCACACATTAGCCATCCCATGACATCTGCCGTGACACCACCACGACAATCATGGTAGTTCCTGTAGCAAACAAAAGAAATGGAAGTTTGGAACATGTAGATATTCATTTACCAAGGAATCTTAATATAACCGGTAGCCCTGTCCAGTGAGACCGTGCCAGATTAGGGTTTCCGGCCTTCCCGGCCGGAACTCTATAAAAGGCGCCATAACTCCTTCTGTGAGGAGATGACCAACTTGAGGGCCAAAACTATAGTCTCATTTACTCCTAGCGCATTCACTTCCTCCTCCTCTCTAGTTCATCTAGTTCATCACCAAAAGAGCTCAAGGAGCATGTTGTAGATCTTGTGCCACACTTATATTGAGAGGAAAGGCAGGAGTAGGGGTGTTACCTCCTCAAGAGGGCCCTGAACCTGGGTACATCGGGTGTGTGACTTTGCCTTCGTGCATTTGTGTGTATTTGCTAGATCTTTGAGAGTGCTCTTCGGTGATCTTGAATCTCCTACTGTGTGAGCTTTCTAGCTCACTAGCCCTCCCCGGATCCACCAGCGTCCATCGGCCCCACACATTAGCCATCCCATGGTATCTACCGTGACACCACCACGACAGTTGGCGCCCACCGTGGGGCAGGTAGAGGCGCTGGCTGGTGTACACATCCGGACGGGTTCCACCGTTCGCTCTGGCATCCGAGTTCTCTCCGTCCTGGTCGTCAGGCTGGGCGAGATGGATTTCGTCAGCAATAATGCTGGTTGCTTCCGGGACAAGCCCTTCCCGACGAACGGATGCCTCATCGACTTCGGCGTCTTCACCACCTACGTCGCCACCGAGGTCATCTGCAGCTATCCGGACATCATCCTGGAGGCTGAGGATCCCCCCATGCTCCGCACCGCCCGGGATCAGCGTACCGATCGCCCCGTGGGCTGCATCGCGGTCATGATGGTTGGGGTAAGCGAGGAGGTGTTCCAGGACGCTCCCGACGGCGATGCCGGTAGTGGACGAGTTCGGTTGGCAAAACCTCCTCAGGAGAGGGGTGCTACCCGAGATGGCGATCCCTAGACGTCCCAACCTCGTCGCCGGCCGGATCCCCTTTTTAGTCTGGTAGCCAAGTTGGCTGTCCCTTTGACAGCTGACGCTGATACCCAAGTCACTTCAGCTGATTTGGATGAGCAGCGCATGTTGCTGCTCGCGGAGGCCCAAGAGATCGCCGAGATCCGGCGTGAGCTTAGTGCTAGTCTCCGTGAGTATAATGCAGCTCACGGGTTCCCCGGGATGGATTCCCGGGACAAGCGCATTGCCGATCTGCGCAAGAAAGGCAGGATGGTGAATGATGAGTTGGCTGGTGGCGCAGCACCTAGCCATAGCAGGTCGGGTAGTCTGATCTCGGCAGAGAAACCGGTATACAGCTCACCGACAAAAACTCTTAGGGCTGTCGAGGCAGCTATGGCCGAGTTGGTCGGGCTATCCGGGGAAGCTCTGCGCAAGCAACAAGAGCGGGTCAACGAATTAGTCGTGGAGGCTAACCGGCAGAACAAAGCCTTCAAGAAGAAGAACCCGGGTGCTGGGTCCCAGGTGTACTCGGCTAGAGCCGAGAGCAACAAATCAGGCGGAGAGGCTTCATCCCCGCATCCGAGTAGGAGCAAGAGAAAAAGCCGAAGCCGGAGCCGGGGTTCAGGGAAAAACAAGCAGTTGCAAACATACGACCCGACTTTTGCTGGAGTTCAGCAAGCCGGACAGAACAACCCCGGTCAGGCTCAGGGTAGCCATGGTGGTGGTAACCGGGGTGTAGGAAGCAATGTCCCGGTTAGCCGTGGTAATCCACCTCGGAATCCACCACAAAGTTAGGGAAATCAGCAGAGAGATGCCGCCTCGGTGCCACAGCAAGCCATAGTGCCTGTGGTTAACAGGCACGACGATGGCAATTCGAGGTTGCAGCAACTCGGATACCAGCCTAACGAGAATCCCTTGGGATCTCGAATAGGAACTCGACAACTAGATCCAGCTGATGCTAGGTACCGGCTCGACCGGATTCATCAGTCCGAGTTGGTTGAGGAGCAAGGCCCCTCGGGACCTGCCTGTTTCGGACCTCGGATCATGCGGGAGCCAGCTGTGCAAAATTTTCAGCTCAACCGGGGTGCCAAGACCTATGACGGCAGCTCGAAGCCGGAGGATTGGTTAACCGACTATGTAACTGCAGTAAGCATAGCCGGTGGAAACAGACGCTGGGCGGTACGGCATGTGCCGCAGATGTTGGAAGGACCTGCCAGAATCTGGCTAAATAACTTGAGGACTGACAGCATAGACTGATGGTAAGATTTCGAGGAGGCCTTCATCAGCAACTTCACCAGCACATACAAGAGGCCCAACCGACCTCATCAGCTTTCCATCTGCAGGCAGAGGAGCAATGAAACTGACCGAGAGTACCTTACTCGGTGGAGCAACATTCGCAATTCTTGCGAAGGTGTTGTCGAGGCGCATGCCATATCGTGGTTTGCACAAGGATGCCGACATGGCTCCATGCTTTGGCAAAAGCAGCAAAGAAAGATGCCGACAACCTTGGCAGAAACCATGCGCATCGCCGACACCTACACGCTTGGAGACCCCATGCAACCCCTGGTGGATGTCGGAGACTCCAACAGGAGGAATGCGGGGAATCAGCGCTCAGGGTCGAGCAGGAGCCATGACCGCCAGGATTTCGGTCAAAAGAGGAACCAGCCTGAATTCCACTATGCCTCGCAGCATGTTGCAGCGATAGGCCGAGATCAGGGGGATGCCGGAAATAATCAACGGCAGAAAGTGACTGGCCCGTCTTGGGGTCAAAGCCAAGAAGTACAGAAAACTTGGGTTGACCAAAAGAAGCCCTTGACGTATGAAGAGATGCTCAACAAGCCATGCTGCTACCATACGTTGGAATCCAACAAGCCTGCAAATCACTCTACCCGGCAATGCAGCTGGTACCAGCACACGTTGCAGGAGGGCAGCGCGGGGGCTACTCGGCCGAATGCTCCGGCATCACGGCCCAACATTCCGAGACCCCCTCCACCACTATCCGGTGCCAATGCAGTCCTGGTTAATCAGCCCCCCCAGGGACCTCCCCCTAGACCAGTAAATATGGTGCATGCCAGGAATGACAATGGTGCTGGTCCCAGTAACCAACCCGGGCACCAACATAGTAACTACCGGGAGGCACATCAGAGCTATGTGGTCTTCGTGACCGAGCCTACTGATCGGAAGAGTGTACGACAACGTGCTCTGGAAGTAAATGTTGTGATCCTGGCGGTGCTTAAGTTCCTGCACTGGTCCGAGATGGAAATCCGGAAGGATCATCCCCGGGTTATGCCCAAGCCTGGTGGCTATGCTTTGGTGGTGGACCCGACCTTTGTCGGACCAAGCCTCAACGTCCGCTTCAACCGGGGTCTAATTGACAATGGCAGTGCCATTAACATTATGTACAAGGATACCATACTAAAGCTGGGGGTGTCCATGAACACGCTGCTCCCAACCGAGACCACTTTCCACGGCATTGTGCCCGGAGTCTCCTACTCCCCTATGGGCAAAATTTGGGTTGAGGTGTTGTTTGGAACCCGGGAGAACTGCCGAACGGAGAGCTTGGAGTTCGAGGTCGTAGATCTCGAAAGTCCCTACCATGCGCTCATTGGTAGGCCGGCATTGGCCAAGTTCATGATCTCCACTCACATGAGGTACCTGAAAATGAAGATGCCGGGTCCAAATGGAGTGATCACCATCGCGGGAGACCACAAGCGCTCCATGGATTGTGCATTGGCCGGTTCAAACTTAGCCGAATCCCTGGTCATAGCTAAGGAGAAGAATAGAATTCAGCAAGTGGTTGCACTGGCCAAGACGTCGCAACTCGGCATGCCCGGGATGGTGAACCCGGAGCAGAACGCCTCGTTCCAGGCACCTAAGGAGACCAAGAAGGTGGGAGTTGACCCTAACAACCCGGAGCGCTAGGTGATCATTAGTAGCAACCTGGACAACAAATAGGAAGGCGAGCTCGTCGACTTCCTCCGTGAGAATCGGGATGCCTTTGCGTGGTCAAGTGACAATCTGCAAGGCGTTCCGAGGGAGTTGGCTGAGCACTCTCTATTCGTCAGGCCTGACGCGAAGCCGGTGAAACAGCCGACTAGGCGCCTCTCGGACAAGAGAAGGGCTGCTATCATGGAGCATCTCGCAGTACTTCTGGTTGCCGGGTTCGTGATGGAAGTTCTGCATCCGGATTGGATATCGAATCCGGTTCTGGTAGAGAAGAAGAAAGATGATCCCCTCATGCTCAAGGTGCGGCGCATGTGCATCGACTTCACCAACCTCGACAAGGCATGCCCGAAAGATCCGTTTCCACTCCCCCGGATAGATCAAGTGATCGATTCCACTGCCGGGAGTGAGCTTTTGACTTTTTTAGATGCTTATTCTGGTTTCCACCAGATACCTTTGAATTCGGATGATCAATTGAAAACCGCCTTTATTACCCTGTATGGGGCTTATTGCTATCGTGTCATGACTCTTGGTTTGAGAAATGCTGGTGCTACGTACCAGAGATGCATGCAAAAATGTTTACATGACCAGATAGGCCGGAATGCCGAGGTCTATGTCGATGATATAGTCATAAAACAAAAGAAAAATCTTCTCTGATCGATGATCCGAGGGAAACATTCAAGAATCTAAGAAGATTCCGAATGAATTTGAATCCGGACAAATGTACGTTCGGCGTTCCAGCAGGCAAGCTTCTCGGTTTTCTCATATCCAGCCGAGGGATAGAGGTCAACCCGGGTAAAATACGTGCAATCGAGAGCATGAAGTTACCGGTACGTCTCAAAGATGTGCAGAAATTCACGGGCTGTCTGGCATCCCTAAGTCGGTTTGTGAGCCGACTAGGGGAGAAAGCCTTGCCCTTGTATCAATTGATGAAGAAGAGCAAGACATTTGTATGGACCCCGCAGGCGGATGCGGCATTCAATGATCTGAAAAAGATGCTCTCAACTGCACCGGTGTTGGCATCCCTAGTGCCAAAAGAGCCAACGTTGCTCTACATCGCCGCCACTAACCGGGTAGTGAGTGTAGCCATTGTAGTGGAAAGAGGAGAAGGGGATAAGCTAATACAGAGACCGGTGTACTATCTGAGCGAGGTGATCTCGACATCTAAACAGAACTACACGCACTATCAAAAGATGGCATACGGAGTGTACTTGGCAGTCACCAAGCTCAAGCACTATTTCCAAGAACACCCGATCACGGTGGTATGCGAAGCTCCCCTCGCCGAGATCATCGGCTGTAAGGATGCTAGCGTCCGACTTGCCAAATGGGACATCCAGTTGTCTCCGTGCGCTCCGGCATACGAGAGACGCGACGCCATTAAGTTGCAGGCGCTGCCGGACTTCTTGGTGGACTGGGCCGAGATGCAATA
Source organism: Poa annua (assembly GCA_026929855.1). Taxonomy (NCBI): domain Eukaryota; kingdom Viridiplantae; phylum Streptophyta; class Magnoliopsida; order Poales; family Poaceae; genus Poa; species Poa annua. The sequence continues at coordinate 74,221,128 of CM049430.1, read as the reverse complement.
TGAACCTCTAATTCCCGACTACAACTTCTGGAGGATGCATTTCGATGGTTCCAAGGCCAAGATCGGATTGGGTGCCGGAGTAGTCCTCACCTCACCGAAGCAAGATGTGCTTAAGTATGTACTGCAAATTCATTTCCGGGCATCTAACAATGTGGCCGAGTACGAGGGTTTGGTTCATGGATTGAAGGTCGCCAAGGAAATGGGTATCCGCCGGATAGAATGCTTCGGTGATTCCGACCTCGTGGTGCAGCAAGTGTCGGGGAACCCGGATGCAATTGACGCCAATATGGCCTCATATCGGTTCCATGTGCAGAAAAGATCCGGGTTTTTTGAGGGCTGCGAATTCAAGCACATACCCAGAGGAGAAAATGAAGCAGCAGATGTACTATCCAAGCTGGGGTCATCCCGGGATGCTATTCCACCCGGCATCGCTCTGGAGCACCTAAGGAAGCCATCTATCCAGCCCTCACCCGAGTCAGAATCTATATTCATCCCCAAGGAGCCTGGTTCAGAAGCCGTGCCTATGGAGGTGGAAGTCGGGAGTACTGCATTGAACCCGGGGACTGCACCACAAAGCTCGGAGATGGCAAACGGCATGTCTGTGGAAGTGATGTCGGCATAGCCAATGGACATAGACATTTCGGTGTTCCCGGTACGGCCTATTCCGGGATGGGCACAACCCATCATGGAATACATATCGGATGGTACCCTCCCAGAAAACGAAGTAGAAACCTGGCAGATACTGCGAAGATCCAAGGCATACACAATCATCAATCAAGAGTTATATAAAAGAAGTGTCACCGAGGTGCTCCAGCGATGTGTGGAGCCTGAGGAAGGCCAAGAGATGCTTTTGGAGATACACCAGGGAGAGTGCGGACACCACGCCTCATCTCGGGCGCTGGTGGCGAAAGTATTCCGGCATGGGTTCTATTGGCTCACCGCCTTGCAGCAAGCAGAGGACATTGTCCGAAAGTGTGGAGGGTGCCAGAGGTTTGCCCACATAATACATATGCCGGCATCAGCACTCAAGACAATCCCCATCACTTGGCCATTTCCTGTATGGTGCTTGGATATGGTGGGACAATTCAAACCGGCAAGAGGCAATATGACACACATGCTGGTGATGGTGGACAAGTTTACCAAATGGATAGAGGTCAAACCAATCCGGAAATGTGACGGACACACCTCGGTTCAATTCTTGAAGGACATCATCCTGAGATACGGCTACCCACACAACATCATCACAGATAATGGTACCAACTTTGCTGTGGGGGAGTTTGCTCGGTTTTGTGCGGAGAAAAGAATTCGGTTGGATGTGGCATCAGTAGCCCACCCGGAAGCAAACAGGCAAGTCGAAAGAGCAAATGCCTTGGTGTTAGCCGGCATCAAAGACCGCCTGATCAAACCACTGTTGAGAACTCCGGGATGTTGGATAGAGGAGATACCGGCAGTGTTGTGGGGTCTCCGGACCACACCGAATAGATCTACCGGGTATACGCCATTCTTCATGGTGTATGGTGCCGAAGCGGTGCTCCCAACCGACATACAATATGATGCACCAAGGGTAACAATGTTCACCGAGACCGAGGCAAAGGAAGCCCGGGAGGATGATGTTGACTTGCTTGAGGAGGCAAGAGAATTGACATTGTCTCGGTCTGCAATTTATCAGCAGAACCTCCATCGCTATCATAGCCGGAAGGTGCATCCCAGAGTATTCCAGGAAGGGGATCTCGTGCTAAGGCTCATCCAGCGCACGACCGGGATGCATAAACTTTCACCTCCGTGGGAGGGCCCTTTTGTTGTGAGCAAGGCATTGCACAATGATTTTTATTACCTTGTAGATGCACAGGAAGCTAGAAAAGGTGTAATGGACAAAGCTGGTGAGGAGACCAAGCGGCCATGGAATGTAGCCTTGCTCCGTCCCTTTTACACTTAAAGGGCGCAGTGTATGTATCTCTGTTTTTTATCAATGAAATTTCGGCACCCCGAGATGTTACTCGGGGACTGCCTGCCCAGAGTGTGTTGTTTGTCCTAACTTACATGTCGGCATCCTCGCGAGGAACCCGGGGACTGCCTGTTTTTGTTCTACTTTGGCTTTACTATTTGTATGTTGTGTGCATGTCGACGTCCCAGAGAGGAACTCGGGGACTGCCTTGTACTTATTTTCGTTTGGTATATTCCGGGGGTATTCTGAACTCAGTTTCAAGGTTCGAGTAGTGTATGTCATGTGGAATAATCTTGCGACTCGACTGACGAACACCGAAATGGTAGTCAAGAGCAAAGAGCGTCAAGTGTGGGAAACACGAAAACGAACTCGGGGACTCGGATAGGAATCACTCCGGCATATGCGTCTTACTAATTCAGTCTTTTACTTGTTATGTCGGAAATTTAGCAGCTAGAACTCGGACATTCATAAGTACTGTATACCGTAAACGGAATTTCATGACTGGACTGTCAAACACCGAAATGGTAGACAAGAGCTGAGATTGCCTGACTACGGTAAACACGAAAGTGAACTCGGGGACTCGTGGTAGAATAAACCGGCATAACTTGTTTTGTGTTAAAGCAAAAGTCGGCAGGTGTAGAATACGAAGTGAAAGTATATTACAGCTACACCTGGCATCCCGGGGATTTAATGTTTCTACAATTAAGTGTTTTCAGACCAAGCAGCATAGTTTGGCAGAACAGTCAAGGAGCAGTAGGAGAAGCCGGCTTCTCGGGTTGATCAGCAGCAGGGGGAACAATGACGGTCTCCTCCGCACTAGCAGTGGTGTTCGGAGCGACCACATTCATCTCGGCTTGAGGGATCTCGGGTGGCGAAGGAGCGCCGACATCCCGGGTCTCGGTGATCACGGCTATCTCGGCATCATCGACTTCGGGTATCGCGGCATCCGCGTCACCGGTATCCCCCGTCTCACTGTCATCTTCATAATCTGACTCGGAGTCAGATGCAATAAGGCTCGTGATGAAGGAGCCGGGATCCGCCCAGCCGGCGAGACGATGAGCAGTCTCTTGGCGTAGCTAAATCTTGGCCGGGTCGGTGTACCACTCCGAGACGACGCGCAAGCTCTTGATCACTTCGAGATCGAGCCCCTCGTACCAGCTCAACACATGCTTCATTGCTTGGTCGGCACCAGCGCAAGCACCGAACCGTTTCCAGGCGTGAAGCCGGTTACCGGCGTCCTGGAGCACGGTGGCCAGTTCAGTAACTGAGAGGTTACCGAAAACGCCAGGCCACAGGACACCATGCGCGTGAAAGGCCGCGCTAAGGAGCTCGGTGCCGATCGACCGGAGAGGTACCATCCGGGCCTTCAGGGCGATGAGATGGTCATCGATGTCCCATGAGTCCGAGACATGACCCTTTCCGGCTCGCTTCTCCCGGGCGGCAGCGATCGCGAGGGTAGCGGCTTCTCGGGAATGCTCGAAGTGTCCTTTAGAAAGGAGAACTGTCACACGGACAAGCCATGAGCCGATATCGGCAAAAAAGGAAGAAAAGAGAAAGAGAACCCGGTGCACTTACTGTTCATATCCCGGTTTAGACCGGTGAGCTCGGTAAGCCAGCCATCCTGCTTCGACCGGAGAAGGGCCAGCTCGGTCTCCGCAAGGTGCGCGCGCGCCTCAGAATGGTCCAAGGTCTCCTTCTGCTTCTTGGTAGCGTCCACAAAACGCATCTTCAAGTCTGCAGCAGTGGACTTGGCCTTCTCCAGCTCAGCAGTCAACCGCGCGATCTCGGATTGAGCATCAGATAAGGCAGATTTTTGATCCACCGAGATCTTTCGCGCGGCGTCCCGCTCATGCCGAAGTCGCCCCTCCGACCTCTTGGACTGACCGAAATCAGCAAGAAGCCGGTGGAAGACGTTGCTGCGTTTTTTGCTGCATTCCTGTAATCAGTGTTTATTCGATATCAGTCTCGGGGACTTCAACGGAGGAGATAACAAGACATATATCGAGATCCACAGTTATGAACTAACTCGGTGGAGAGGATCTCGGGGACTCGGAATTGAAAATTTCTTTTTTAAGATTAGAGCCTAGTGATCTGCTACTCGAGGGAGTCTAGAGCACTAAGCACTAATCTCGGGGACTAGTGGGGATAGAAGAAAGAAACTTACATCAACAACCCGAGTAACATCCAGGACAGCCACCTGGAGAGCGTGCAGGGCTTGAGCGCTACGGCTCGGGCCAGCAGCGTGCAAATCTCCCACGACCTTGGAGGCGTTGGCAGCAATCCAGGCCTGGTTGTACTCTTAAACAGCGCGCAAGCCGGTTACGGCGGACACGCTCGCCGTGGCGACCTCCTGGGATCCTGGGGACACAAAGGAGCTTACGGACGCTCGCAGGGCCTGAGGGGCAGCTGTGGGGATCTCGGCAGGAGGTGGCGGTAGCCCGGAAAACTTACCCGAGGCAGAAGAACCCTTGGTCAGGACCGAGTCCTGGGTTGAAGACTTCGGAGGAGCGTTGGGTTTGGCGACGATGCTCTTCTGACCCGATCCCTGGCTGCGCTGCTTCCCGGGTTGGAGATCCGCTTGCCGCGCTTGCTGAGTGCTGGACTGCCTCGGCGGGGGAGTCTTCCGGGTACCTACCCGGGCAGGGGCTCGGGGTACAACCTGCTTAGGAGGGCTTGGTACATCCGCTTCGAGGGGCGGAGACGCTACTCGGCGAGGTGTGTCCAGAAGGACAGTATCTTCGGCGCCCGAGGTCGCTCCAGCCGGGATCTCGGTCACCACTTGGTGCTCACCCGGAGTCCCCGTGTCGGCGGCAGCACGAGATGTAGGGACCTCGGTCGGGGCAGGACCGGAGTCAGGTTGACCGACATCCTGTGCTTCGCGCCGAGGTGGAGAAGGAGCAGCCTGGGATGGACTGGGAGACCTGGATCCCGGAGGACGGGAACCAGCAGACGGCGGAACGTTGAGAGCCGCTCTGCAATAAAAAGGCATGTCAGAAAGGACCTCGGGAGAAACCGAGATAGAACCACTCGAGGGAGAATGTCATACCCGGAGGACACGGTGGGAGGACCTCTCCTCCGCCGGGAAGGCTTATCGCCCGGCTGCTTGGTGATCTGGGTCTTCTTGGCGGCTGCGCCCGAGCCACCGGCATGTGCGGTATCGGACCCCGCGCTTGCGGCTCTCGGCGCGCTTCGTGCCAGCTGTAGGTCCCGGAACCACTCGCAGGGCGTATTGGAGAGGATGTGTAACGTCCCGGGATTTATCCCCAATTAGATTTTTTTTCTTGTTTTTCTTTTTTACATCATCATGTCATGCATTTGTCACTTCATTTAATTTATTGCATTTAAATTTAAACTCCCTTTAAATTCAAATCACACAATTTGAATTTAAATGCATTTCAAATTAAAATGTGTATTTTAAATCTTTTGCAAATATTATAAAAACTAATTTATTAAATTGCCTATTTAAAAACTAAAACTATTTTGTAAAGTTTCTTTATACAAATTATTTTTCTATTTTGTTTAAAATGCGAAAACAAAAAAGAATTAAAAAGGTAAAAAGCAAAAAACAGAGAAAAAAAACAAATCCTGGCCGGAGCCCACTTGGCCCATCTCCCCTCAGGCCCAAGTCCCTCTAGCTGTTTGTCGTCTCCCTCCTCTGTACGGGAGAGAAAGAGCTTTAAAGCGTGGAGGCATGGCTGCCCCCACTGCCTCACCCACTCCTCCCCTCTACTTAGCCGGCCCCTCCTCCTCTTCCCCAAACCCTAGCCTCCTCCCTTTCTCCCTCCTCTGTGCCACCGCCCCCCTTTTTTCCCCATCTTCTCCATCTCTGTTTCTTCCCTGCAAAGTACCACCGGAGGACACCGCCGTAGCGCCGCCCCTCCGTGGACGTCGAAGACCCGCAGAGGCGTTCCGGAGCGGCGCCACCTCGTCTAGGTCGTCCCCGCCGAAGGAATCGCGCCGGGCACTGGTGAGGGCGATGAGCCCTTCTTCTTCTCCGCGGCCGGCGACGCCCGCCGCCGGAATTTGTCGTCTCCGAGCGACGTCGAGCATGAACGACTCCCCGAGCCTCCTCCCAGTGAGCCTCTCATCCGATTTCCCCTCCCCTCTTCTCGATTCCGTGCTATACTCGAAGGATCCGTCCAATCTTCCTCCGCTGTCCTCCATTCACGCCATTGTTGTGAGCTCATGTGCTTGCTGCTGCTCCATTAGCTCCTCGCTAGCACGTGCACACATCCGACGCCTCCCGCACCACTACATCACCGCAGCACACACCGCAGCGGCACACTTGCACGCCCCACCAATCTCCGTTGCGGGTCGCCGGAGTACAGATCGTCGCCGGCTCGGTGATCTGAAAAAGCCTGAACCTTCAGGTTCAGTTTCGTTAAAAGAAGCTTTGCACGTTTTACACCTTAAATGAGATCCGTGGCTTCATCTATCAGAAACACACAGTAGCTCCAGCGGCTAGCGCAGCGCATCGCCCTCACGAGCGCGAGATCGCGGGATCAAATCCCCTCGGGCGCGGTGGAATAAAAATGCCCCTTTTTATTTCTCTTTCGGTCACTGACATGCGGGTCCCACCCATCAGTGGCCAGGGCTTCTGGGAAAATTACCCCGAGCCCCCTGCTCTCTGAGTTTCGCGCCCAAGTCCCTAGAAACATTGTTTCCATCATGAACAGGTCCCTGCACATTTTCAGAAACACCCCTAGACTTAAAAATGCAATAACTTTATTTCTACAACTCCAAATAAAATAAACTGTATATGTTTTCATATCAGAAAATGCAATAAACATTAATATCACATTTTTATGTCATTTTGCATCTGTTATTTTAATTGCTTAGCGTAATTTGTTAATTGCAACTAAATAATTAATTATGGAATGTGTGGGGTAATAAATATATAATGCCCTATTCCATTTAATTTAATTAGATCACCCATGCCATGTGTTGCCATGTTAATCAACATTTAATATTGCTGGTAAATAAATAACTTGCACCTAAATATTAATTGTCGGGTTTCTTTTCGCGCTTAATTTGGAATTACCTGCATTGTATTGCATCTTGCCATGCCATGCATCATTCTCGTATGATCATGCTGAATCTTCTGCTGTAGTTGTAAAATGCATCATTTACGCTTTCCAGTGTTTGTTGCTTCTTCGCGGATAAGACGTTGAGATGTGTGAGCAACGACAATATCTGCTTCCATGCGGGATTCTAGGCAAGCAAAGTTTGCTTGTTTACCTATACATTATCTTTCATTCCTGCCGTTGATCTCTGCTACCCTAGTATTCGATTCTTCATTGCGATCCATCACATGTTTATCCTGCAGCCTATACAGCTTTATCCCCACAACCTAATACCTGTTGCATGTTTATCTGTTGGCCTTGCGAGTCGTAGCGCATGCTTAGAGTTGTTTGTGCGAGTCGTCTGTATGTCTTATTTTACTTCACCTGCTTAGCATGATAGGTTATTCTACCTTAATAGAATGTTGTCTTATATTGGGGTATTATAATTAAAAGATAAGGCACCGGCGGAAGGCCTTGCGAGGTGCTTTGTTCTGCTAAGTGTCGACCTAGGAACTCAGTTCTTGTCCTCGGATCCAATTTTGAGCGCACTAACCGCTTGTGGGAGGCCCTATGGAGCCCCCCGCGGCTTCGATCTAATCCGCTTCTTATCCAGGGCGCCGTAAGTAGTTCAGGCTTTCCATTTGATGCATGCATATGGTTACCTAACGATCTCATGATGATGGAGTAGTCGATTCTCATATAGGGTGGCACGTTCTTATAGTGTTATGAAGGTCGATCCCGCGGGCACTGGACCTGATTAGCCGTGCACACAATCATGCGGTTCCCTGGATGGGTTGTAGAGAAGAGATTTGCCGTGTTGAGATGCCCTACCTTCTGGCTTGCTTTTGAGGTTGATCGAACGAGTACGGGTCCAGTAGTGCACCCCTGCAGGGTATAATCTTATCGATGAGCCGTGTCCACGGTTATGGACGACTTGGTGATGATGCTGGCTAATAAGATCATAGACAACTTACACCTAATCAATGTTAATTAACCTGACTAGTAATATAGAATTACTTTCACAATAACTGGTAACTAAAATTGTTCAATGTGTGAGTATTCCCGAATTGCTTCCTCATACTTGGTTGAGGGGGTTAATCCGAGAATGGGTTATGTTTGGTGTTAGTTGTAGATGTTTATCTTATGCGCTCTCTTATCCCTCTCTGATTAGACGGAAGTTGTAGCGTGTCTCTTTACGTTGCTAGTGCTGCTGCCGCTAAGTCCACCTCCCCTATATTTTGGGAGATGGTGTAGAAAGTAGGCAAGTCGGTTTTGCTTGCCAGGGAGTGCCCTGACCCTCTTTTGGGATGTGCTTTATGTGCAGTCAACAGGTTTGAAGTCCGACGACGTTAGCTTGGGAATCCCTCCGGCTTGGCTGGGCAGGGATATGGCGCCATCGCTTATCTTCAGGACTCTTAGTACAATTTGCATCTTATCCGTAGTCGGATACTATTTTGCTTCCGCTGTCATTTGAATCTTGGTATGGTATCTTTTGTATCTTGACTCGTTCGAGTCGTTGTTGTAATTATATTTTCGGTTGTATTTGTGGATGTATCGGGACTGTTGTAATGTTATCACAATTCCACCCACATAATGCGCATGTTTCGGCGTGCACATTATGTCTGGTGGGCGACCTAAAATCGTTATTATGCGGATTTCGGCGGTAACGCTTAAATCTACATAGTACCGATTTTCGGGCGTCACAGGATGGGCGTCAATTACATCGAGTATTTGACAATCATCGTCATCATCCTCATCAGATTCGATGGAGATAGCCTCTGGAGCTGAAGGCTTACCCGGAGCGGCAACACGAGCTAGGGGAATCGAGAGGTGATCTTCGCCATCAGGATCCTCTTCTGGCATCTTTTCGGGCACCAGAAGGTTGGGAGCGAACTGGTTATCGCGGTGCATCATATTTTCTTCAATTTGTCGCTCGAACAACTGCAAAAAAGGAGGGAAGTCAACAAGGAATTAAGGTTGTAAATTATGGAAGCCGGTATAGAAAAGATGTCGGTGACATCCGGGTTGCACACCTCCTCCAGCGGTTTCCTCCGAGTGGCCGGAGGCAGTCCCCATGACCAATTCTCCGGCATCTTTGTCCGGGCAATAGCTCGTACACGGCGGTAAACCGCATCTTTATCCAGAGGGAAAAAACTGGTGCGGGTCGGGTCATACAGACCATACATAAAGCAGATCTTGTGTACCCGGGTTTGAAGAGGACAAACCCTACGAGCTATGAAGGTCCGAAGGAGATCATATCCCGTCATCTCCTCCGTGAGGACGGTCAGGACGTCGTGCATGCTCTCGACCTCCTCGGAGTCCGACATCTGGCTCCAGAGCTCGAAGTCGCGAGGAGGGCCCATGACGAACTCGGGCAGGTTAATGAAATCCGGAGTGGAGGAACTCAGAGAGTCTCCCGAGACCACCCGGTTGCGCACGTAGAACGCTGCCACTTCTGGCAAGACTCCAGCCCTTGAATCTTGGGGAATCCGGAGTCGGGGCGGGGGATAATGGTAGCAGCGCCGCAGTCGACTAAGTCCTTCACTTTTTGGTCGGGGTTGGGGATGACTTGTCGGCGGAGAAGAAAGTACTTGCTCCACAGGTCCACGAAGGGCCAAACGCCGAGATACCCCTCCGCGTACGAAGCGAAGCAGGATAGAGTGATGATGGCATTGGCGGGGAGATGATGTGGTTGGAGATCGTAAGTGTCGAGGAACTCGCGGAAGAATGGGCTAGCCGGAAGCCCAAACCCGCGCTCGAAGTGCGTGAGGAATACTACCCGCTCGCCGGGTTGGGGCTCCGGCTCAACTTCGCCGGTCGGAAGTCGGCTTTCCACTTGAGGTGGAATCCGGTGGGTTCGATATAGCCAGTCAAGATCCCCCTCGTGGGTCTCGGATCCGTCCCAGCATCCTCTGACACTTTCATCACCCATCTCGGACGGTCCGAAGGACATATCTGAGCTAGTCTGCAGGCGCAAGGACCGGTTAGTCGGGTTAGCATGTCAGTTGAGGAGGAACTCGGGCTAAAAACCACTTCTACTGACCGACATCCGGATGAAGCAAAATAACTGGAAATTATTGGAATCAAATGTCAAGGTTCTAGGCTGTTCTAGAGCAGCAGTGCACGGGCTGAGGTAGCGCAAACAGAGGCATGTTCAAGAACTCACCAGAGATGATTGAGGTGCTGAGGCGCGGGAGAGACGCGGACCAATGGCGAGGGCGGCGAGCTCGGTCGGCGGCGCTTGGCACTCAGGCGGAGCACGGCGACGGCGGCAGAGCGCTCGGGAAATATGCGGGAGAAGGAGGCGAAGTGGGGAAGAAGAGGAGGTGACCCCTCCGTTCCCCCTATTTATGCGGAACCCCGGGAGGCGGTTTCCGAGTTTCCCGCCCACGATCTCCCAAATCATGGGTGGGATCGTGCTGCGCCGAGGCGTGCACGTGGCGGCACCAGGAGGCGCACAATGGCCACACTGGAGGCCACAGAGCGCCAACGGTTCGCATTCGGATCGGGTGCGGATCCCGGCGCGTGAACCCGAGCAGCGCTTCGTTAAGTCAAGAAACACTCGAGTGTCTCTGTTTTGACAAGACCCCGGGTGGGACCACATTACAGAGGAACATTGCCCGGCACGGGAAGCGAGGCGCATGTTGTCATGTCGACATCCGGATGTGAGTCTTGAGATACCAATTCCTATTTCCCGGATGGGTCTTCCCGGGCAAACAGATCTCGGGAAAGAAAGATGTCGGTAAAAGTCATCACCCTCCAAAGGGCGAAAGTCATTTTTGGTTTCGTGGTTGATTTTCTTCTTAAAGATGATCCCGCACATCGGCTTAAGTCGATGTACTGCACCAGCTTCTAGGACTAGTGTCGGGGGGCTGCCCCCCGGGTAGGGCAGATCCCGGTACAGATCAGCAGTATGGCAACAGTAATTGACTTTGGGGACGAGCAAGGGTCGTCCTGTGGTGCGCCGAAGGGGCAACTTGGCCTTTCAAGAGTGGTTGGGCCCAAAGTGTCTCCTGGAGAGCGCAAGGGTCATCTCTGGAGCTATAAATAGGCCCCCAGATCTTCTGGGCAGCATAAGCACCAGCGGATGGTTCCTCTATGTAACATCCCAACATTTTATAATGTTCAAAAATCACTAAAATTTAAAAAATTTCTTTTATGAAAATAAATATTAAATGCATAAGAAAACCAACTATGAAAGACTTCAAACATATTGAAATTTTTTAATATTTCAAATATCTCAGTTTATGTTTATTTTCAAAAGTTAATTCAAGTTAAAAGATTTTATTATCCATTGTAATTATTAAAACCTCAATATCTAATTTTGACAAATGTTTTACAAACCTTCAAACCATATTCATGAAATAAAAGGTTTCTTTATAAGTATTTGCTTTCAACCACTTAGCAATAGCAATTCATAAATTAAAATAATAATTATAAGTGTTATTTTAAACTTTTGAAAACATTGTCTATTTGCCAAAAGATTATTACTCATTTACCCAAGTTCAAAACATAGTTTTGTATATTTCAAGTCTATAGTGTATAACTTTAAAACTTTCAAGATTTTATAATTAATGAATTATCCAAATAAGCATTGCACTGGTTTAAATTAGTTTCATTAATTCTCAAGCAGAAATTGATCTTCATGAATATATATCAGATATAAGAAATGAAATAAATCTAGAATATTTTCCACAGATATGTTATGAAGTTTTCAAATGATTTATCATAATATAAAAACTTAATGGTGCACAAAATATTTTGAATTTAAAAATGAATGCAATATATTTCCCTTTCCATTTCAAATAAATGTGTTATGTATTTAACATTGTACTAAAGAAAAAAAAAGATTTAATATTAGAATATGAGTAAATAACTTAAATTCAAACATATTCAAATGTGGGTAATTTCATAAATTTTATTTAACCCCAAATGAATTATTAAATCCCTAATTTTAAATCTGACCTAAATGGACAATTTTGCATTTTATGAATAGTTCAAAATATTAATTTAAAAAAAATGTTCAAAACATACCCACAACTAGTTTAACACAAAGATGATACTTTTACAAATTTTTAGAAATTTATTTAACTTAATTTGGAGTTATAAATCAAAAGATATAAATTAAATAGATAATAAAAAAAAAGAAAAAAAACTGCGCGCTAAGCAGCGGCGCAGCTGGGCCCGGCCCAACTGGCTGCTCTGCTGCGCACGCACGGCCGGCCGGCCCAGCAGGCTGCTCTGCTGCTCACGCGTGCGCGTGCGCAGGCCGGGTGTGGCTGTGCCGGGCAACGCGTTGCCTCCCTTTCCCTGGTTTTAGTCCCACCCTGCTAATTTAGCCACACCCACACCCACTATATATAGACACCAAGTGTATGGGTAAAATCATAAATAAAATTCGGGTTGAACCATTTATTTTGGTTTGACTAGAATAAAATAAAATATTTATTTATCTCCGGTGAGATTTTTATTGGTGGGATTTCTCTTCTTCTCTCTCGACGGCGCTTCTCACACAACGGAGGTACTGCACATATCTTTTCTTTTTCGTCTTTATTATTTAGTTTTATATAGTAGTTTTTGTAGAATAATTTAGTCTACGAATTTAGTAGTAGTATAACTTCCGTAGCGTAGTTCGGAGTAGTTTTAGAACTTAGTCTAGTGTAGTATTTACTCGTACACTGTACGATCCGTTTTTAGATCGAGTAGTGTCGTAACTTTAGCTATTTTGCTTTTTGACCATATGGATATAATTAGTTTGTATAAACCAACCTGTTCCACCAATCACCATCTTGCCTCTTTGCCTAGCTGTTTTCTAGGTTGACCCCAATAGGAAATCGTATGCAGATTTTGCAGAAACACCCCTATAACTTAAAACTCTCATAACTTTTGAACCACATGTACAAATTTGATGAACTTTATGTCTATGGAAAGCTCTTGACCTGTAGAATCTTTTGGCACTGTTATTTACCAACTTTGACAAGTTTAAACTCGTTCAAGTGTTCAAATGCATGATTTAAGTAAATTGGACATAGATTTTATTGTGTATGTCCAAGAAATTTTGAAATGAAATATTTTTGGAATCATTAAGATGTAGGATAAGTATTCGATTATGCATTATTTTGACCAACCTTAAAATGATTTAGTGTAAAATTTTGATTTTAAAACTTGATGCCAATTTAAATAACTAGATTATTAATTTATTGATATGAACATTTAAGTTTGGATTTAAAATGATTTGTTATGTTACTCTAATGAAACTTGAATTTTAAATTAGGTTAAAACCTTTTCCAACGTTAATGTGTGATCATTTGAACAAGTTTAACACAAAGTCTTATTAAATCAATTTTGAAACATAAACTTGTGTAATTGTTTTTAAATATGCTGGATAACTTAAAATTTCGAATCTTGCTTTTAAATTGTTTTCAAACCATCTCGGCATTCATTGGTGTAAATCTTTTTCGAGACCACCCCCTGACCATATTGACAAACACTTAACTCAATCACATTAATTTCTTTTGCATAACAAATTATGTGATACCCTTGACCAAACCCTGTGCTAAGCCTTTTTACACTGGTTTGTTTTAATTGTTATGTGCTTGTTGAATTGTTGTTTATTGTATGTCTTTTTACTTTATAGATTGAACGGAGTGCAACGTTCGTTATCGACAATGAGTGTGTGAGAAACGACAACATTCATCGGGCAAGTGACTTCATAAAACACCTACTATTTTATTCTATTGCATATCTAGTGTTTTCAAGCAGTATTTGCAAAAGTAGTATGCATGATAGGTTTTGGGAGATTGTAGTATGCTATGCAAACCTTTTAGGTTTCCCCTTAGAAATTCCAGATTAGACCCCTATTATAATTTAGTGGAAGTACCTTCTGCAAAAATGATTGTTTTATGGTTGATGTGATAAATGAAAATTTCCACTAAATTAATTTAACGCCTGGGTGGATTGGGTCGAGCGAGGAGGTTTCAAGTTGAGTGGCTTCTCAGGGCCAAGTTTCATGGTTGTCTTCGCCCAAGATAGTTTCCACTTACTTGGGGTCATGATATGCGGTGTTAACCTGAGTTGCTCACTTGTGGTAGGCCACCCAGGGCTATGAGATTTAAGTTTACACTGAGTTTAGTTGCTTATCGTGCAACCATTGGTCAATATGGGCTCTGTCTTGATGGAGTAAGTTGATGTGGACCTGGGTCAAGAGATTGATGGTGGTAGAGTTGATAGGATGGTGGTAATCTCTTAGTATGATCATGGGAAAGCAACTTCTGAAAAGTCTCATCTTGATCTTCTCCTTTTCCTTCTCACTAAAGGAGTGTAGAGGATAGTTTGGGTTGATTAAGTCTAATGGTGAAAGTGCACACACTCTCGAGAGTTAAAACCTAAGATCTTAGCCGTGTCCCCGGCATCGGACAAATTGAGTAACTACACAAGGCTGTCTTCTGAAAATCTCCTCATTCCAATTTCTTAATAAAACTTTGATGGGTGAACATGGGTAGGAGACATGGATTTGTCTCGAGATCGTCTTATAAAGAGAAGATATTGTTTCAAAAAGTTGTTTACCAAAAGTAGGAGAAAACTTGCTTTGCGCAATAGCCTTGAGCTCCACCAGCCAAATAAGCATATAGATATAGCTTAGTAGAATATTAGCTTTCAAAAATCACTTGCCACCACAATTCAATTGTGCTGACCCTTTATAGCTGGGCTGCAACTAAACCTTGCAGATTTGACAGACGACGAGTGAGTATTCAATAGGATTTCGAGTCTACAACCAACATGCTTTGCCTGTGGCACATGAAGATGACGAGGCTCATTGTATCTATTATTTTCCGCTGCTACTCTTGGAAATTTTGCTAGCCTTTTCAGGTTATGCAAGTTGTAAGAGATATTTGTAACACTGGATCATGGGATTTAATAAAGTATTTGACACTTTTGCAGATATACATCTCAAACTGTGGTGCTAGCATTTGATCCAGGGACTAGCACATTAACACAGGGACTTCCACCGTATAAAAAAAGGTGAGGTCACTATACTCTAAGAACTAGCTTCTCGAAGATGTCTTTGATAACAACCTAAGACATCTTCGGGAGGCTAGGCCTAGAGATACTCATCCTAGGTTGTAATCCGGAGCAGGGGTGGAACTCGGGCTGAACCGGGAGGGGTATTGGGCTTCTCGGTATGTCGGAGTCCTCCGGTAAGATCCCGGATAGAGGAGAATCCGGAGGATCCGGGTGGGCTCCGCGGGTAGATAATAACCGACTTACCTATCTTGGTCCTGGCAAGTTATCTTTGGTATGCAGGAAGGACATGCCGAACTAAACGAGGAGGGGACCGACATGGGGGCAT
Source organism: Poa annua (assembly GCA_026929855.1). NCBI lineage: Eukaryota > Viridiplantae > Streptophyta > Magnoliopsida > Poales > Poaceae > Poa > Poa annua. The sequence continues at coordinate 74,205,770 of CM049430.1, read as the reverse complement.
GTCGGTCGGAAGTCAGAGGTCTGGTGCAGGCTTTCCGCCTGACACGGGGGAAAGTCCCATTCCTTCTCACACGGAAGCATGGTCACCTCCCGTCTGGCACGGGAGCGTGTCAGCCGGTACGATGATGCTACGACAAGATCGGACATGCCTAGTCCGGCAATCCGAAAAAGGCTACCAGGCATGGGCGAAGACATGTCTTGTCTCTGCTAGAAGGACAATGATGATCCAGGACGGCGCCTGTAGTTCTTGCCGGAATGATGACGGTAGGGCTATACCGGATAGCACGGCAGCTAGGTCGCACTAGCCGGTGTCGACATAACCGGTAGCCCTGTCCAGTGGGACCGTGCCAGATTAGGGTTTCCGGCCTTCCCGGCCGGAACTCTATAAAAGGCGCCATAACTCCTTCTATGAGGAGATGACCAACTTGAGGGCCAAAACTATAGTCTCATTTACTCCTAGCGCATTTACTTCCTCCTCCTCTCTAGTTCATCACTAAAAGAGCTCAAGGAGTATGTTGTAGATCTTGTGCCACACTTATATTGAGAGGAAAGGAAGGAGTAGGGGTGTTACCTTCTCAAGAGGGCCCCGTACCTGGGTACATCGGGTGTGTGACTTTGCCTTCGTGCATTTGTGTGTATTTCTAGATCTTTGAGAGTGCTCTTCGGTGATCTTGAGCGTTCCGGCATCTCCTACCGTGTGAGCTTTCTAGCTCACTAGCCCTCCCCGGATCCACCAGCGTCCATCGGCCCCACACATTAGCCATCCCATGGCATCTGCCGTGACACCACCACGACAATCATGGTAGTTCCTGTAGCAAACAAAAGAAATGAAAGTTTGGAACATGTAGATATTCATTTACCAAGGAATCTTAATAGAAGAGGAAAAAAAATGAAAGTTTATATTTATTTGTAGCATGCTGTCTTCAATTTACATATGTTAACATTTCTATTCGATAAGAGGACTAATGTACACAAGTGATGTGGGTAACAAATATATGTGATTTACAAACCATGCAAATTGTCGAGAACAAATTGGGTAAATTATTCCTTTTACGTGTGTTATTTCATTCTTAGGAGCATAATACATCCTAAAACAAATTCTAAGTTGTGACACTGCTTCATATCATTGTTCGGATGAGATTGGTCGAATTTAGTTCTGATTCTTATAAAAAAATTAAACTTATGTGCTTAAGTGAAAATATTCTAGAATGATGCAACAATAAAATAGATTTTGGTGGGAGGCTTCTTAGAGATGTAATTTACCTTTTCTATCGGACAAGTTACATTCCACGGGGTGTGAAGTGTAAGAGTGTGAAGTATGCACAGTTGTTTCTAAATAATTTGGTGATTGTGGGAAGAAATTTAACGTGGGTGGTCTAATATGGTGTGCTCCTGTACATGATAATAACTTGATTTTTTAGTTATTTTTACAATGGCAGCACATATTCTGAAAATGAGGATGATGCTCACCAACCTGCTTGTTTTGTTGTGTTTGAGTGAAGGTAAGGTTCAGGTGCAGTGTAGAACAGTACAAATGATTTGTCTACTGGTCCAAAATTTTTTATATGTTTAAATTTATTAATGATATTGAAAAATATTACTCCTGTAGTCCTATATAAATGGGTGGGAGTACACAAGGCATGGTCAATAGATGAAAATATAAACCTTATTGCAGGAATGTAATATGAAATATGAGTATTATGAAATATCTTAGACTTAATTTTATCACGGTGATATTGCCAACGGGACCATGGTTTTTTTAAGTTGATATTTTTGCCCGTTGCAACGCACGGGCATTTTAATAGTCACAATTAAGATACCGTTATGTGGCTTTGTATGTAAAGCTGGGCCTAGTGCCTTTTCGCCTAAAAAGAATAATACGAAAAGTCACTTTGACTCCTGAGTTTGAGTGATCTCTTTTTTTCTAATTCAAGAAGCTATTCGTCTGCCTCAAAAAACTCAAAAAAAAATTGCAAGTGCATATACATGTCTACTATGACTTGCACAAAAAAAAGACAAATGTAACATGTAGGACGAATTTATTTTCACTTTTTACATCCACAATTTTATGATTATTCTGTAGACTATAATAAAATATACTATCTAGCAAAACTATAACAACACGTAGATAACATGTGTATGTATCCATGTGAATTACTTAGATTAAAAAAATCAAAGTACCATCTTAATGTTAATAATACAAGAATCACGGGAGGGTTATAAAATCCTCTTCTTAGTATAACTGTAGGCGAACATCGACCTACATGTCTTGAACGAATCATAAGAACATGTAGGCGTAGGTCGACCTAGATGTGTGTTGGGATATATCAACTAGGGGTATCTCCAACATGCATGGATCAATCCGGCTAGTTCAGGGTGGTCCAAGGGTGGTAAGGCTGAATCCTGCCGGGCGGCCCAGATAGCTGACGTACAAGGAAATAGGCGGACGGTCCAATGAAGGCGGAAGGCCGAAGCCCATCAAGCCACCAAGCCCAAGACGGAAGGCGGCAACTAAGCCGGATAGGTCTAGGACTCTGATTACTTGCCGGACAAGTACTTGCCTTGTACCCTGGGGTCTGGTCGCCTATATAAGCCGGCCACCAGGGAGCCTTTAAGGCACGCTCCAATACGCATCATACACATTGTAACCTGTTCACGGCTATTGCCTCATAGTGAATTATAGCAGCACGTAGGATCTCGCCACCGCTGCGGGATCCGAAGCTGGGTAAACTCGCCGTGTTCAATCCCGTCCTCGACGACACCAACCTTCTTCCCCACAATCCATACGTAGGCTAGAGGACCCCCGTCTCCTATCAATTATGCCGATACTACGACAGTTGGCGCCCACCGTGGGGCCTAGGGTTCCTGGCGTCACGTTCCAGGCGGGAACACTTGGCGGCGTGGGCAAGCAGATCGCCATCGGCCGCGTCACAAGGTATCGCGGCCACATCTACGTCAACTCGGATGAGTCCTGGCTCCCGGCGGACGACTACCTTATTGGATGCGCAATCGTACCGATCGGAGGGATCGACGTCTTCATCGGGTACACGCTAGAGGCGTACGGCCTACCGCGTTTCTACAACCCCACCCACCAACCCTTCGACCCAGCAGTCGACCGACAAGATGGATCTGAATCCGCCTTCTCCCAGGAGTCGGCCGAATCTGATTTCCACTTCGTCGGAGTTGTCGGACTGGGATCCAACTCCCAGCCGGAAAACAACGATCTTGAGTCAATCCTCCCTGCTCTCCAGGAGGATGCGATGTCAGATGCCGGATCCAGATCTACCGTTCAAGTCAACATAGACTCTGACTCTGATGATGATGCTAGTCTCTTCGAAGAGAAGATCAAAAGCCGCTTTTCCAGTGATAATCCGGCTCCTTCAGAGGGCACAACGGATACTGACATGCCTGACAAGCTGGCTATGATGGTTGTCGTCGGTCACGAGACAACCCCAGTTGCTTCTGAAACGCAAAACAAGCCGGTGGAAGATGCCGGCGACACCACTGCCGGTCAACTCATTGAAAGTTCCGACAAGATGTGCGCAAAGAAGAAAACTGGCCTCGAGAAAGGCGGCAGCAGCAAACCCACGGATTTGCTCTCCGTCATCAAAGAAGTAGACGAAATCATGAACACTCCGGTGAATAAAGACACCCCACTCGACGAAGTGGAAGAGCTTAGGATTAACATGCTTAAGCACTCTGACTTCCTGCGAAAAAGAGAGGAGCACATTGAGAGCCTTGCAAAGAAGATCGAGAAAGAACAGGAGAAGATGTCGGCTAAAACAAGCCGGCAGCTCTTCGAGGAAAAAAGGTCATCAAAAAACCGCCGTGACAAGGAGCCGCCAACGCGTGCTACAACAACGGCTCAGGATCTCGGGTTCGACTGGCGCACGGTACCACAGCGCGTGAACAGAAGGGGAGATGTCGTCTTCTGCACCCCCATCCTTAACGCCGCCGCCGCGCTAGACACCTTAGACGACAAAACTTGCACGGCGGAGGAAAAGCTGGCCAACGCAAGACACTTCGTGAGCAAGGCCCTCGAACAACAAGCTCACGCTGATTCCAATGGCCACATGGCGGATGCTCGCGTGGGAGACCTAGAGTCTAAGTCAGGAAAGTGCAAAGCCGCACCTGGCGCTGACCCCGAAGGCCCGTCCGGCTCCAGTAGCCATGGCGACAAAAGGAAGGCAACGCCACCTCCAAAGAAGACGCCGCCGCTAAAACCAAGGCGGGACGAGAATTCAAGGACAGGAAGCAGAGGAGACCTGCCACCTCCAGCCCAGCCAAGACGCGACAATGGCGGTAGCCGGGGCAATGGACTGCCGCCCAGGAAGGATGCCGGCAACGACCCTCCCAGGAGAGGTCGAAGTCGGTCTCCGTAGCGTAGCACCGGCAGCAAGAGGAAGGAGGCGGCAGAAGGGCCCAGGCGTAGCATAAGCCGGGCAGCGCTGGACGAGCCAGACGCAAACAGAGGCGCACAGCAGCTCGACCCAAAAGATGCGCGACACCGCCTAGAAGACATATCAAGAGGAAAGAGCCGCTATATTCTGGTCCAAAGTGCTTCGGCGACGCCATCCGCAGAGAGCCGTTCCCTAAGGACATGACATCAGTGTCAAAAAATTGTCATAGGTACAATGGCCTCGTTAAGCCGGATTCATGGCTAGCCGACTACGCCATGGCCATAGAAATTGCCGGCGGAAGCAGTTATATTGCCGTCCGTTACCTACCTCTCATGCTAGAAGGCACGGCAAGGGCTTGGATCGACAACCTTCCAGAAAAGTCTATCCATAGCTGATACGACATGGAAAAGGTTTTCTCCCAGCACTTCCAAGGAACATACAAGCGTCCAAATACCTACACGGACTTACATCGCTGTATTCAGAAGCCGGACGAAACCATGACAGACTTTGTCAGCCGTTGGATCTCCGAAAAGGCCAACTGTCATGGTGTCTCGGACGCACAGGCTATCCATGCCTTCTACACGGGCCTGCAGAAGAAGTCCTTGCTCCGTTATCGTCTCGTCCGCGAGCAAATCACGTACCTTGGCAAGATGCTCAACCTAGCCGCCCAATACGCGGCAGCGGATGACGACGCCCGCGACGATGATCCAGACGTCAGCATCATGCCAAAACGAAGCAACAAATGCAAGCAGGCGGCGGATGACAAAGCCGGACCTTCCAACGAGGTAGCTGTCGCGTTCCAAGGGAATGCCGGCAAAAAGAAGTGGAAGAATAAGAAGGATAATCGTGACACCGGCGCAGGGCCTAAGGCGGCGCGTATCACTTACGAGCAAGCAAAACTTCTGCCATGCCCTATCCACGCCTCACTTGGCAAGGTCAACCATATGCTTAGCGAGTGTAGTTTCATGGACGACTTCAAAAAGGACGCCACAGTTGGCTGGAAGTCAAAGAAGTCAAAGAAGTACGACAAGAAAGACAACAAGGACGACGAGGATGACGACGACATGTCTATCTCAAGCGAAGATGACGCGGCCGCCAAGAAAAAGAAACCATATCCGAAGGTCAAAGAATCTCTCGTGTGCTTTGTCGGCACACCTTCGGCTAAGGCGGATAAGGCGGAGATGCGCGAACTCAACGCGACAATGCCGGACGTCCCTCAGTATTTGAACTGGTCCGAGGCGGCGATCACCTGGGACCGGTCCAACCACCCTGATCACGTTCCTCACCCAGGCAAGTTGTCGACAACTTCAGGCTCACAAAGGTACTCATGGATGGCGGCAGCAGCCTCAACATCCTGTACTACGACACACTAAGCCGTATGAACTTGTCAGAGGATCAGCTTGACCATATCAACCTCACTTTTCACGGCATAGTACCCGGCAGGCAAGCAAAGTCAATGGGGAGCATTAGGCTGAAGGTAACTTTTGGACCAAAGGAGAACTACCGCTCAGAGTTCCTCCGGTTCGAAGTTGTCGCCTTCAAGAGCGCCTATCATGCAATCTTTGGACGACCGGCTTTCGCCAAATTCATGGCAAGGCCGTGCTACATATACAGCAAGCTCAAGATGCCGGGAGAAAACGGAACCATCACGATTTCCGGCAACTTCAAGAAAGCCAAGGAGTGTGAGCGTGGCATGGCCGCCTTCGCAGAAGCCGTCATCCACAAGGAAGAACTCACACTAGTTGAGGCGGACCCAGACAACTCCATGCCCAAGCCAAAGATTGATGTCAAGAAGACCTTTGAAGCTTCAGAAGACACCAAAAAGCCGGACCTCATCCCAGGCGACAAGTCTAAGCAAGCCGTCATCGGCTCTAACCTTGACAGCAAATAGGAAGGCGCGCTCGTCGAGTTCCTCCGTGAGAATCGTGACATCTTTGCATGGTCGCCTTCCGACATGCCTGGTGTACCGAGTGAACTCGCCGAGCACTCACTCAACGTCATAAAAGGATCCAAGCCGGTGAAGCAAGCAACAAGACGCTTTGGAGATGAGAGACGCAAGGCTATAGGAAAGGAGATAAATAGGCTGATGCCGCCTTACAGCAACTTAAGGAGGCCCTCATATCCGCTCCAATATTGGCAGCACCTCGATCGCAGGAACCAATGTTGCTCTACATCGTGGCAACGGGAGCAGTTGTCAGCGTTGTCTTGGCTGTGGAAAGAAAATAGAACGAAGCTGCGACGTCTGAGCAACGACCGGTTTACTTCATCAGTGAAGTCTTCTCTGCCTCCAAGCAGAGGTATCCACATTACCAAAAGCTGGCTTATGGTGTATTCTTCGCTGCCAGAAAGCTTAGCCATTATTGCCAGGAGCACACAGTGACAGTAGTCAGCAAGGCACCGTTGGGAGACATAATCAGCAATGCAGAGGCAACAGGTCGAGTTGCCAAATGGGGCATCGAACTTGCCGCCTTTGATATAGTCTACAAACCACGGACCGCCATTAAGTCTCAAGCATTGGCAGATTTTGTTGCCGACTGGACAGAAGCCATGGAGGAAACGATACTCCCTGAGTCAGAATATTGGGTAATGCACTTTGACGGATCAAAGATGCTCAAAGGCTCGGGGGCTGGAGTCGTTCTACGCACACCCAAAGGCGACAAGCTCAACTACGTGTTGCAAATTCATTTTACAGCAACCAATAACGTCGTAGAGTATGAAGCCTTGCTTCACGGGTTGCACGTGGCAAACGACCTCGGCGTCAAGAGAATCCTCTGTTATGGTGACTCGGATTTGGTCCCACAACAAGTGAGCGAAACATGGGACGCGAAAAGCGCAACAATGGCGGCATACAGGGCCAAAGTTGATGAATTCGCCAAAAACTTCGCGGGCTATGAAGTCCGGCATGTTCCAAGAGCCGAGAACGAGGCGGCAGACACACTTGCGAGACTAGGGTCAGAACGCAAAAAAGTACCAAATGATATTTTCCTGGAACACTTGCACAAGCCGTCCATTAAGGGCACCGACTTATTGGACCCCAATGCAGAAGAACCAGTAGAAGCGGCAAGTCTCGCTGTCTACTCGATGCAGCCGGATTGGACTGTCCCATACCTCGATTTTCTAATCGACAACAAGTTGCCGGAGGACGATGAGGTGCTAAAAAGGCAGATCATAAGGCGAGTCAAGGCATTCACAATAATAAAAGGCGAGCTATATAAGCGAAGCACGTGTGGTATCTATCAACGGTGCATACAGCCAGAAGAAGGCCAGGAAATTCTGAAAGACATACATGTTGGCACCTGCGGGCATCACGCTTCCGCAAGGGCGATCGTGTCCAAAGCTTTCCGCCAAGGCTTCTACTGTCTTACCGCCAAGAGACGCCGAGAACATCGTCAAAACATGCAAAGGCTGCCAATTGTACGCCCGCCAACCTCACATGCCGGCACAAGAGCTTAGGACAATTCCAATCACCTGGCCGTTCGCGGTCTGGGGCTTAGACATGGTTGGTCCCTTCAAGAAGGCACGTGGTGGGTATACCCACCTATTGGTCTTGTCGACAAGTTCACCAAATGGGTCGAAGCCAAGCCGATCAGCAAACTTGACGCGCGAACATCCACCAATTTTCTCTGGGGAATTATCTCTCGGTTTGGAGTTCCACACAACATTATCACTGATAATGGCAGCAACCTGTCTCAAGGCGATATAGAAGAATACTGCAACGATCTAGGTATCCGGCTTGATTTGGCATCCGTGTCACACCCACAATCTAATGGACAAGTAGAGCGTACAAACGACCTAGTCCTCTCAGGAGTTAAGCCTCGTCTCGAAGCTCCGTTACATAGGGCAGTCGGTGCTTGGGCAGAAGAGCTACAGTCCGTACTCTGGAGTTTGCGCACAACGCCAAAAAGATCCACCGGCTACACTCCTTTCTTCTTAGTATATGGCGCGGAGGCGGTGCTACCTACCGACATGAAATACGATTCCCCAAGAGTTCAAGCCTACATCGAGCAAGACGTAGAAGGTGCAAGACAGGATAGCCTAGACCTGCTAGACGAAGAAAGAGACGTGGCTCTACATCGCTCCGCCTTGTACCAGCAACAACTCCGTCGCTATCATAGCCGGAGAGTGCGGAAGCGAAGCTTCAGAACAGGTGACCTGGTTCTCCGCCTAATCCAAGACAGAATAGGCTTGCACAAGTTATCCCCGCCATGGGAAGTGCCGTTTATAGTCACAAAGGCGTTGCTCAATGGTTCCTACTACCTAGCCGACATCCGCGACGTAGAGGAAAAGAAAAGGCGCAAGAAGGCGGCAGGAAGAAGGGGAACCAAGCGCAAAAGAGGCATTGACGATCCGTTCGAGCAAACAAGACGGCCTTGGAACATTGAGCAGCTACGTCCTTTTTACACTTAGCAATTTATAATTGTAATAAGTTATATATGATTATGAAATAAAAGTCTATGGTTCCTCATCTGTGTTGAGAAGCATGACATCTTTTGTCTTTTCTTACAGTCATATACAACCTATGTATCTAAGTTACCTTTTTTCTACCTCCGTGCAAAGGTTCAAACTGGTAGATACTTGCAGTTTTCGAGCCAACCCACAGCAAAAAATCAACTTTTTGCGCCGCCTAATTCCTTTACCACTGATTACTTATATGTGGTTCGCCTAGTAGTATGTCCTTGGCACCAACATGTTGGCTTTGGTTTCTGATCCTAAACACATGGTTTAGCCCTGGTTGCTTCAGCTAAAGTTTCCGGCTGAGGTTCGCCAACATACAAACAGTCAAGCATATAAGTCAGGGTAAAATTAAGGCGGGCCATATATAATAAGGCAAAATTAAACTTGTCGGCTAGCTTCCCGCCTAGCAGAGCATCTCCAAAAGTATAAACAAATATTACAAGTTGAGTTTGTACTGTTTCAGGTGCAGGAAAGGGCTGACAATCATGTCGTAAGGGACACAAGAAAAGGAAACTACAGCTCGGGGGGGGGGGGGTGCCTACATCAGGCTTGGGGGCTGACAACTTCAGCCCCAGAACTGTCACTCCCCTCCGCCTCGGCCGTACCGGCAGCTCCAACTTCTCCAGCGGCAAGCACAGGATGGCGCCGGTAGAATATCGAAGTGTCAACCATGTCGACAACACGCGTGGCATAGCCGGCAACGTTGTTCAGCACAGCGGCCGGATCGACCTCGCTGCCGTCGTCATAAGAAGACGGCATGCCTTCGGTGACAGCTTCTATCTCCGCCTCGGGGTAGTGCGCCATGAAGAGTCCCAGCGCAGTCTTGGCACCACCCCGCGCCGCCGATTTCAGCGAGCTCTTGTGAAGCTTCGTAGCTTGCTCCAACATATTGGGCACATCGCTGAATTCGGACGGCTCCTGGCTGCCGGAAGAAATGAAGAACTTGGCGGCAAACCGCTTGGACGCCGCCAATGTCTCGGTGATCAGCTCACGCAGACGCGCAAGGCGATCTAGGCGGGGACTGACATCCTTGTCGTCGCCTAAACCGGCAGGAACTGTATCAAAAAATAAAAGCGTCAGTTTGGTCTAGGCTAAGCAAAATGACGAAAGCAAAATGAGGAGTGAGAAATTACCAAGGGCCGAGTTATGGAAGGCGGACAACTCAATCATATGAGCTGCCACCGCGTCCTCAGCAGTTTGGGCACGATAAGTCTGCTTGGATATTTCCTCGGCAGCCGCCTTCTCCGCCTCCGCCAGCTTCTTGCGCAGGCTATCCAGCTCTCCGGTAAGCTGGCAAGATTCCTGCGCAAATTTGAGCTGCTCGGCCTCCATCTCCTTCCGGTGCTCCTCCTTCATCAACAAGTTGGCGGCCGCCAAATCGGAAACTTCATTCATAACAGCTTGCATGTCAGTGGACGCCTTCAGTATATCCTGGGCGTGATCTAGCAGTTCTACAATATGGATTCACTAGCTAAAAAATTGGCGGCAGCAGAAATTGGAAGATGACGAAAAGGCAGGAGGAATAATTTTACCTTCGTCTTTTTTGCGGGCCGCCTCCAGTTCGGCAATCCGCCGGTCCTTGGCCTCGCAATCCTTCTTCAGATCGCAGCACCGTTGGTTTATCTCGAATCGAGAGGAGATAAGCTCAACGTTGGCAGACAGGAGGCCCTGCAGGCAAAGGCAAAGGCATATAGCATACCGTCAAAAACACTAAGCCGGCAGTCAATATACTCGACTTGCCATCTAAGTGCTCGGGGGGGGAAGACTATGTATATGCCGCAAAGTGGAAAAAACTTACAGACATGTCGCCCTCTAAGTCGGCAAATGCCTGGGAGGCAAAGTTGGCAAAAGCCAGGGTAGACTCCTTGGCCGCCTTAAAAGTGGACCAAGGGTCCCTGACTCGGCCGCCTCCCGCAGCCGGGGCTGCCTTCTGTGTCCCGCCGACAACCCCCTCCAGCAGCTCCTCCTTGGTGGCACGAGATTGGACGGCTTCATTGGCCGTAGCCTCAGCCGTTAGAAGGGGAGTACTGGTGGCGCGGCCCGCAGAGGAAGTCGCTGGCGGCGGACCGGAAGCCGGAGCCTGGGGCTGGCGGCGAGCATCGCTCATAAAGCCGCCGGCCTGGGGCTGGGGAGTTGGCGGCATGGTAGCGGGCGAGCTGCCTTGGGGCCGCTTTCCCTTAAAAAGGAGTCTGGTCGGCAACCTGGAAGTTGCCACCCGCTCCCTGTCAATAAAGCAAGCACAGTCAGATAAATGCCGGTAATAGAGGAATTCGTCAACTATATAAGGCGGAAATGAGTACCTTCGGGGGATGTTAATCCCCACGTTCTCGTCGAGATCGACGAGCACCGACATTGTAGCCGATGCGGTCCGTTTCTTCCTCTCGGCATTGACCGTAGAGGAAGCCGCGCCGGACGCCTTGCGCTTCTTGGTCTTCCCGGCTTCTGGCTCGTAGAAGTCGGGAGCCAGGTCATCCTCCCCCAGGGCAGAGAGCTAAGAAAAAAGAAGGCAAGTGTTAATAGGGCTCTAGTTAGCCGGCAAAAGCTGTCAAAGAAGGGCAACGAGCAGGACTTTTTACCTCGAGGGGAGGGTTGTCGTGGGTGTGCATGGGCACGCCTTCCGCCGCCTTCACCAGCCCCGCTTTGACAAGGCTACGAAGTCGGAACGCCAGGTCGGCGGCCGGTAAGCCCTCTTCGCTCACGCGAAGAGAGGCTGTGGCAGTAGACGAATACTGACACATTTTGTGCGGGCTGTACCGCAGGGGCAGTATCTGCCGGCTAAGCCAGCAGATGACGGAGTCCACCCCATCCAGCAAGGGAGGGGACATCGTGCGGGTGAGGAACTCGATCCGCCTTTGAATAAGGCGGAGCTCCTCCGTCAGCTTGGGCACCGCCTCGTCCCAGCATGGTCTGGGCATAGGCGGCGCATTGACAAAGTCCGGGACGCCAAATTGGCGCCCCGGCGCTGCCATGTCTTGGCAGTAGAAGAAGGTGGACGTCCAGCCCTTGCGGGCTCGAGGTATGGTATCTTGGGATACCATTGGCGTCCTTGGCGGCAGTTGAAAGTGACACTGCCGCAGGTCGCCAGTCCGCCGTCCGGCACAGTCTGGCGCCGGCAACGAAAGCAGTATCTGAAGAAGTCTAAACTAGGCCTAATACCTAGATAGCCCTCGAACGGAGCGGTGAAGCCGGCTAAGACTAGAATGCTGTTGGGCGCTATGTTATGGGGCTGGAGCCCATAGTGATCTAAGACCTCGCTAAAGAAGGCGGAAGGCGGTAGCGCCATTCCCCTGACTAGGTGGGAGGTGAGGATTACACGTTCCCCGGCTTTCGGAGCCGGGATGATGTCTTCTAAGGCGGATCTCCATTGGCACTCCTCCCGAGTGGGGAGGTAGCCGACGGCCTCCAGGTCTTGGAGTGCGTCTTCATTTACTATGGAGGGAAGCCAGTAGCGTGACCCGAGGTCAGCCGCTTCCTCCTCCTCGTTGACGGGAGCACCTCTCGCCGCCGTCTGACGAGGAGTTAACTCGACAAGTCCCAGGGTTATGCACCCCGGGTTGATTGATGGGGAAAGAGATAGGTGTTGGTGATCACGACGGCTGACAAGCAAGGATTTACCCAGGTTCAGGCTCCTGGAGGATAACACCCTACTTCCTGCTTGTATGATTATTGATGCGAGTAGCGATTACAATGGCGAGATTGCGTTCTCGCTAGGGTTTGTGGCGGTGGCTATGAGCGTGTTCGTTGTCCTCTGGGGACGAGCCACCCTCCCGGCTTTATAGGTAGCCAGGTCTCGGGTGGTCGATGCCGATGGCAATTACAGATATGGCAGGTTATGTGACCTAACCGACTTGGACTAGGTTACATGATACCCCGCGTGGGCCTTCTGTGGGCCTCCATGTCCTTGGAGCGGCCCAGGTAGCCTCATCATGGGCTACCCGAAAGGTAGCCCCACGTCAGTAGCCCCCGAGTGCTTGGTCGAAGCGTAGAGTCGGGCAAAGGACTTCTTCCTCCTGGACGCGCCATTGGATTGCTTGATCTTGAGCCTGAACTCGATTTCTTCAGTCGAACCGGCCTCTCCCGATGGGAGTAACCTTTGCAGTCGAATTACTATGTCTTCTTCTTCCGTATCGTGCTTCTGTTCAGCCTACTGGCTTACTTGTAGATGGATTCCGCTGATTGAGCTTACTCGATTTTCTTTGCCACCCGAATGATTCCTTCGGGTTCTCGGATCAGCAGTATGTCCTACCTTGTTGGTTTCAGCTCAGGAGCTTACTACTCGAAACACTCTGTCTAGTTGTGGAGTTGTTTCTCTTGTTTTTGGAGCCGTTGGCTTTGATGACGTCACTGATGACGATCCGTTGCACGCCTCTGCGCCCGATGGGACGTGACGTGGCGGGCCCCACTATCAGAGCTGACCGCGGTCAGCAGTTGTCACGTCTCCGAACTGGGCGCGAAATTTGCGCGGCACGATGATGACGCCTCGGTTTTCGTGCGTAGTGGACGAAGTGGGCGGCGTCGTTTATTTTCTCCGTGCGACACGTGGACGGCTGGATGTGGCTGCTCGGAACCGTTTCTCTTTGGACGGCTGAGATGAAATGTTTCGAGGCATAAGTACTGCGTTTTGACGCGAGGGCATCATCTTCTCCAATCGTCTGCGCCTCCTTTTCCTCTGCTCTCTACCATTCTCGCCGCCATCCGAGCTCCAAACCTCTTGTCCTCCCACTCTGTGGCTGTTGCTTGTAGCCATGGGCAAGCCAAAGACCGCCGCTAGCTCCTCCACCGCCGCCGCTGAAGTCAGCTTGAAGAAGACCGACGGCGACTGGCAGAAGTCCAGCGTGAAGAGAGTCGACCTCGACGGGCTGCGCACGCAGGGCCTCCTTCCTCCCTCCAACCAGGCTCAGGTACGCGCCCCTGGTAAGGAGACCTCCCCGGCACCTCGTGAGGGGGAGCGCGTTTGTTTCGTGGATTTCCTTCCACGAGGCTTCGGGTTCCCTCTCCACGATTTTGTTCGTGGTCTCTTGTACGCCTATGGGGTGCAGATCCACGATCTGACCCCCAACGGCGTCTTGAGCATCGCGAGCTTTATCGTGCTCTGCGAGTGCTTCCTGGGGATCGCACCCCACTGGGCACTGTGGAAGTCGCTCTTCCTCGTTCGCAAGAACGTTGGGAAGGGCGGGTTGCCGTACCCGGTGGGGGGCTTCGGCATCCAGGTGCATGGCGACACCATGTACTTTGAGATGAAGAAGTCTGACTCCGTCCAGGGGTGGCGGAAGAAGTAGTTCTACATCCAATGGAACCAGGAGGGCGTGGCGCAGTTTGACAGCGCGCGCGGGTTGCGGAAGACCCGTGCTTGGGCGCACCCGCTCGCCGCGGAGGAGAGGGAGGCGACGAAGCCGCTGCTCGGCCTGCTGCGCAACGTCCTCAAGACCCTCGGGCGGGATGCGGGTGGCTTTTTCTTGATGGCCACCTTCTTCCGTCTCCGCGTGCAGCCGCTTGCTGCTCGGCCCCACCCGATGTGGGCCGCTGAGGGCGCCAGCAGCGAGCCACTCGACGACGAGGAGGTGGAAACCAAGGTGAGGAGCATCACCAACCTCCGAGCCGCGGACCACTGCAACGTCAAGTGTCCCGTCGCGGCGTACGGAGACGCGAACCCTGTTCCAGAGGTAAGTTTTCGATTCTTCTTGATTCTTCTTGAATCTTCTTGATTCTGGTTTCGACTTGCGTCTACTTGCTTATTTATTCGACTTGCGTCTACTCGCTTCAGGGTCATTCTCCTCTGGTCAGCCTTCCTCCTCTCCCTGAAGACGGACCCGCCGACGAGGAGAAGGTTGTGGAGGAGGAGGATGACGACGATGAGCTTCCGTCTGCCACTTCTCCCAACGACGAGGTGGAGGATGAAGATGAAGAGGAGGAACCCGCATGGAAGCAGCGGAAGCTCCCGAGTGGTGGCGATTCTGCAACCGCGTCGTCACCCGGTAGGGATGCCGACGTTGTTCTGGAGGAAGCCGTCGTGACGTCGTCGGGTGCGCGGTGTTCGGGCGAATGGAATGAGCCCTTGGCTGTTCCTCCGGTCAGCTCCACGGCTCCACGTGTGTTTGCGCGGATGGCGTCGCCCTCCCCGGGGAGTTACGACGACCTTGAGACCACCAGGTGAACTTCTTGGTGCTTTATTTTCTTCGAGTTGTATTTTGTAGCTGCAATCTTTGAGTTGACCAGTGTACTTGTCTTTGCTGCAGCCGTCGTTCTGGCGATGTTAGCTCCCCTCCTCGGGAAGTGGAACATACATCCGCCCCTTCGACTGAGTTGGTGACTCGGGTGGTGGTGGAGGAGCGTGCGCAGCCTGCTGGCCTTGCGTCGTCGAGTCACGCTCCTCCTTCGGCTTCTGAAGACCCCGACCTCTTGGACCACGTAAGTCCTTTATGCTTGTACTTGTAGTCTTGAGTTTTCATCGGGTGCGCGATCAGCGCTCCCAATGGGAGTAGCCCCCAAAGGTGTGGGTGACTAGTATAGTCGCCCGCAACTTTATTAACTTCTTACTTTTGTTTCAGCCGTACTACCGCCAGCAGCTTGACGCAGCCGCGGCCTATGTTCGCCTGGAGAAGGAGAGGGACCAGCTGCGTGCTTCTCTGGACAAGGCTACTGGGCGGGTTGCTGAGCTTGAGAAGGCTCTGCGTGAGTCTCAAGAGCGGGAGCGAGTGCGAGTCGCTCAGGAGAAGACTCAAGTCTACCGTCTCCTCTCACTCGCCGGTGTTCTTGGGGGTATGTTTCGGCTCAATACCTACTGTGTCTTGTTTTTTCCTTGGTTTGACCTTGGACCCTTTGCGCAGAGACTTGCGGTGGAGCTCCTCCGGAAGGCACGTCGAGTGACGCGGTTGATTTGGCGACTGCTGTCGTCTTCCTCGACCGGGTCTGCGCATATGCGTCTGACGCGCTGAAGTGGTCAACAACGGCTCTGGTGAAGTCGACGGGAGCCCTTACCACGGTGCATCGGAGCATCTTCCCGAGCGACCTGCCGCCGACTGCCGTGGACGCCCTTGCGGCGTCGTTTGAGGACGCGACCACCATCGCCGACTTCACACGGTCGCAGACGGTACGCGGCTCCGAGCTCACCTTTCCAGCTCCTCTTAGGACATCAGGTTCCTTGTGACTTTGAGAAGGTCGTCAGCGGCTTTCCTCAGGGACCCGATGGCCGAACCGCGTCGCTGGGTGGTGTGAAGGAGCGGGCTTCACAGCTGGTCGTGCAGCTTGTGGCCCTCTTTGAGAAGGCCCTTGCTAAGGCGACTGAGGCGGCTGCTGCTCGGAAGAGTCGCTCCCGGTCGGAGTCTACGGCTTTAGAGTAGATGTAGTATAGGAATTTGGCCGTCGCCGTGGTCTGTACCTTAAACTTTTGGCTCTGTAATGATTATTGCCCTGCCAGGTCTTTTGGCCTTTAACAATGCTTGTGCTAGAAATGAGTTTCTTTCTATCAAGTGTGTCTTTGCTGAACAGTCGCGTGCTTGTATTGACTCTGCATACTCGTGGCAGACTGTCATGCGTGGTGGCGCTTCTTCTGCTCCTGCGGCTGAGCCGAGTGGCGAGGCTTCTTCTTCGGGTGCTCGCCGTTGTCGAGCGGCGCCGGCTCCTCCACGGAGCACGAATGATCAACGAATAATCACGTACCTGAAGAACAAGGTGGTTGAGCTTAAGGCGACCCTGAAGAATACTGAGCTGATACTGCACCGCTCCAGGTCGCATCCTACTACAGAATTCTCACAGCGTGAGGATTTTTTGCTTGGGGAGATCGATCTGATCAGTCGACAGCTACAAGGTTGGTGTCCTTTTGCGGTTGTTGTCTTTTCTGAATCTTTGTTTTTGACTCATAACTTGTGTATACAGATGTGAACCCTGATTGGCAGGCTGAGCGGGATCACGTTGAAGAGCGAGTTACCCGAGAGGCAGCCGGCGACTCCTATGAAGCTCGCCAATTCTGGGTGAACAAGTCGAGAGGGCGCACCCTTGCCACTATGCTTGATCGGACTTGGCGTGCGACATTTCTTCTGGAGAGTTGCCGGAAGACACTCTGGCACATCAATCGCGTGTACTTCCCGCATAACGCGCAACCGAACGGGCTGACTGCCTTGCTGGAGAGGTTTCGCGACGGTGATGCGCTGAAGGAGGTCGTCCACGCCCAACTTGTAGCTGGGGCAAATGCGGCGTTGGCGTACGTCCGGATGCACCGTCCACATTTTCCGCTGGATCGGGTGCTGGATGGTCTACCTGGCGATTCCGACTTCGCCAAGACTTTGGCGGCTGCACGCCAGATGATCGGGCAGGTTCAGAGGCTGAGTGAGCGCCTTGTAGGCCCACTCGACGCGCCGAAGGACGAGCCTGCAGATTAGGGTAGCTGTCTTCTGTTGTACATGGTCAGCTATAGATGGCGAGTATGCCCGTGTAAATCACAGTGTATGAGATTAAAAATAAATTCGAGTAATGAAAATTGAACTGCTTGATCTGCTGTGCAAATGCCTGTTTTATTTTCGACCTGTGTGGCGCAGTCCCCTAGTGTGTTAGGTGCCGGCCTAGGTTTTTCCAAGTGTGACCTGTATGTCGCAGTCTCTGATTTTATCAGGTGGTGACTGAGGATTTTTGGTAATTGAACTGTATGGCGCAGCCCCCGAGTTGTTCGAGTGGCGGCCTAGGATTTTGCTAAGGCCTGTATGGCGTAGCACCCGAGTGAGTCGAGTGGCAGCCTAGGATTACAAGTGTTACCTGTTTGGTGCAGCCCTCGAGTGTGTCGGGTGGCGACCTAGGATTTTGAACTTGACCTCTATGGCGCAGCCCCCGAGTGGTTCGAGTGGCGGCCTAGGATTTTTTAGTAAGGCTTGTATGGCGTAGCCCCCGAGTAGGTCGAGTGGCAGCCTAGGATTACAAGTGTTACCTGTTTGGCGCAGCCCCCGAGTGTGTCGGGTGGCGACCTTGGATTTTGAACTTGACCTGTATGGCGCAGCCCCCGAGTGGTTCAGGTGGCGGCCTAGGATTTTTTTAGTTATGCTTGTGTGCCGCAGCCCCCGAGTAGTTCGGGTAGCAGCCTAAGCTTTTCTTTTAACCTGTATGGCGCAGCCCCCGAGTTGTTCGAGTGGTGGCCTAGGATTTTAGCTTGCCCCGTGTTAATGGTAAAGGAGACATATTTTCTTCAAATCACTTTATTGATTCTTGCGAACAGGCCGCCTCATTAAAACCCTTCCAGTCCCCTTGGGTACCCTGGTAAGGGAAAGAGTGCGTCTGAAACCTACCGCGCTGATGTTTCTTGTACAATGATTGAGTCGAACTAGGCGTAGAACCGGCGAAGTTGTGCCACGTTCCACGGGTTGCTGCAGTCTGCTCCTGTCTTCGAGTCCTTCAAGCGGTAAGCTCCGTTGCCAATTGCTTCTGTCACAATGTATGGGCCCTCCCATGGGGAAGCGAGCTTGTGCACCTTCTTCTGCTTGAGGCGAAGGACCAGGTCGCCTGCGGCGAATGCTCTTGGTCGCAGCCTTCGAGTGTGATAGTTGCGCGGGTCTTGCTGATACACGGCTGATCGCGCCAGGGCAATGTCGCGTGCTTAATCCAGGGTATCCATACTGTCTTTGTCGGGGGGCTGCCCCCCGGGTAGGGACAGATCCCAGAATAATTCAGTAAGATGCCAACAGTACTTGACCTTTGGCGTGAGCAAGGGACACCCCCTGGTGTGCTGAAGGGGCAACTTGACCCTTGAGCGCTGCTAGAGTGCAAAGTGCCTCCTGGCAGGCGCAAGGGTCAGCTCTAGCAGCTATAAATAGACACCCCCGGCCTTCACAGTGGCAGCACAAGCATCATCGGGTGGTTCCTCTAAGAACTAGCTTCTCGAAGATGTCTTTGCTGATAGGCTAAGACATCTTCGGGAGGCTAGGCCTAGAGATACTCATCCTGAGGCGAGCTCGGACGCCTCCGGAAAGGATCCCGGATCTCGGGCTCCGAGGAAACTCCCGGAAGGAGCTGTACTCGGCTTTACCGGATAGGTAGTTCGGATAGGTACTAACCGGAGTGTATGTCTCGGTCTTGATCTTATGTAGGAGAGGCTCACAGTGGCAAGCGAGGAGGTAGCCGGCGTGAGGGCTCCCGGTAGGCCGTCAACGGTCTATAGCAGGCTTTCCCGTCTGTCGCGGGGGGAAGTACCATTCCGCCTGACACGGAAGCATGGTCACCTCCCGCCTGACACGGAAGCATGGTCACCTCCCGCCTGACACGGGAGCGCGTCAGCCGGTACGACCGCGGTACGACAAGACCTGACATGCCTAGCCCGGCAATCCGGAAAAGGCTATCCGGGATGGGCCAGGACATGTCTTGTCTCTGGCAGGGGGACTATGATGGTGCAGGACGGCGCCTGCTGTCCTTATCGAGATGATGACGCAGGGGCTAGGCCGGATAGCGCGGCGACTAGCTCACGCTAGCCGGTGACGACATGCCGGTTAGGCCTGTCCGGTGGGGCCAAGCCGATTTAGGGTTTCCAACCCTCCTGGCCGGAACTCTATAAAAGGCGCCATAACCGCCTCTGTGGAGGAGAGGACCAACTTGAGAGCCAAAGCTATAGTTACATTTACTCCTAGAGCATTTACTTCTTCACACCTTGAGTTCATCTAGTTCTTTGTAATCTTCCCTTTGAGAGATCTAGCAGCAAGTTGCAGCTCTTGTGCCACAGATATATAGAGAGGAAAGGCAAGAGTAGGGGTGTTACCTCCTCACGAGGGCCCTGAACCTGGGTATATCGTGTGTGTGTTGTGTGCCTTCGTGCATTTGTTCGTGTTTGTTAGATCTTCCCCCTCGCACTTTGATCTAGTTTCTTGTTCCTGGGAGATCTCGGTTATACCGGGATCCTCTTCGCGTGGGCTATTCAGCTCGCTATCCCTCCCCGGATCCACCAACGTCCATCGGCCCCACACATTAGCCATCCTATGGCATCTGCCGTGACACCACCACGACAGTTGGCGCCCACCTTGGGGCTGACAGAGGCGTTGGCTGGTGTACACATCCGGACGGGCTCCCCCGTTCATTTCGACGTTCGGGTTCTCTCTGGCCTGGTCGTAAGGTTAGGGGAGATGGACTTCGTCTGCGACAACGCAGGATGCTTCCGGAACACACCCTTTCCGGTGAACGGGTGTCTCATTGACTTTGGTGGTTTCACCACCTACGTAGCCACCGAACTTACCTGTAGCTACCCGGACGTGGTCCTGGAAGCTGAGGACCCTCCAATGCTCTGCGCTGCTCGGGGTCTGCGTGCCGGTCGCCCCCTGAGTTCCGTCGCCGTAATGATGGTCGGGGCAACCGAGGAGGAGTACCAGGACGCTGACGGCGATACCGGGAGCGGCCACATCCGTTTGGCCAAACCCCCGCAGGAAAGAGCTGCGGCCCGGGATGGCGATCCAAAGCCGTCCCAGCCACGGCGACGTCCGGATCCCCTCTCGGGCCTGGTGGCCAAGTTAACTGTGCCGGTGGCTGCTGAAGCAGATACCCAGGCCACCTCGGCTGACTTGGAGGAGCATCGAAGGTTACTACTAGCTGAAGCGCAAGAGATCGCCGAGATCCGTCGCGAGCTCAATGCTAGCCTCCGGGAGTACAATGCAGCTCACGGATTCCTTAAGATAGACTCCCGGGACAAGCGCATCGCGGATCTGCGCAAGAAAGGAAGAATGGTGAATGAGGAGCTGGCAGGTGGAGCGACAACCAGTCACACGGGAAGTCGGATTTCAGTGGGGAAGCCGGTGTACAGCTCACCGGCGAAAACTCTTAGGGCCGCCGAAGCCGCCATGGCCGAGTTGGTGGGGTTATCCGGTGAGGCCCTACGCAAGCAGCAGGAGCGAGTAAACGAGTTGGTAATTGAGGCCAACCGTCAGAATCAGGCCTTCAAAAAGAAGAACCCCGGGGCAGGATCCCAAGTGCACTCGGCAAGACCCAATAGCCAGAAATCGGACGGGGAGGCCTCTTCCCCGCATCCGAGCAGAAGCAAGAGCAAGAGCTGGAGCCGAAGTCGAGGTTCCGGGAAGAACAAGCAGCTACAAACCTATGACCCGGCCCTCGCTGGTATCCAGCAAGCCGGGCAAGCCGGACAGCGTAACTCGGGGCAGGCGGGAAGTACCCGTGAGGATGGTAACCTGGGTGTAGGAAACAATAACCCGGTCGGCCGTGGTAATCCGCCCCGGAACCCTCCTCATGTCCAGGGAAACCCACAGAGGGAGGTCGCCTCTGTTCCCCAGCAGGCCGTGATCCCTACGCAAAACAGGCTCAACGATGGTAACTCGAGGCTGCAGCAGCTCGGGTATCAGCCAGACGAGAACCCTTTGGGATCTCGGATAGGAACCAGGCAGCTGAACCCGGCAGATGCCAGATTCCGGCTCGACCGGATTCACCAATCCGAGTTGGTGGAAGAGCAAGGACCTCCGGGACCTGCCTGCTTCGGACCTCGGATCATGCGGGAACCACCTGTTCGGAACTTTCAGCTCAACAGGGGTGCCAAGACCTATGACGGCAGCAAGAAGCCGGAGGACTGGCTAACTGACTATGTAACGGCAGTAAGCATAGCCGGTGGAAACAGACGATGGGCGGTACGATACGTACCGCAGATGTTGGAAGGACCTGCCCGGATCTGGTTGAACAACCTGAGAGCTGGCAGGATAGACTGCTGGTTAGACTTTGAGGAAGCATTCATCAGCAACTTCACCAGCACGTACAAAAGGCCTAACAGGCCTCAACAACTCGCCATCTGTAGGCAAAGGAGTAATGAGACTGACCGGGAATATCTTACCCGGTGGAGCAATATTCGCAATTCTTGCGAAGGAGTGGTAGAGGCGCAGTCCATCTCCTGGTTTGCACAAGGATGCCGGCATGGCTCAATGCTGTGGCAAAAATTGCAGAGAAAGATGCCAACGACCTTGGCAGAGACCATGCACATCGCCGATACCTACACGCTTGGAGATCCCATGCAACCCCTGGTGGATGTCGGTGACTCCAACAGGAGGAATGCGGGACCTCAGCGTTCGGGACCGAGCAGGAGCCATGATCGCCAGGAGTTCGGCCAGAAGAGGAATCAGCCCGAGTACCACCATGCCGCACAGCACGTCGCAGCAGTAACCCGGGAGCAAGAGGATGCCGGCAACAGCCAGCGTCAAAAGACAAGTGGCCCGACTTGGGGTCAGAGTCAGGAGGTGCAAAAGACCTGGGTGGAACAAAAGAAGCCCCTGACATATGAGGAAATGCTGAACAAGCCATGCTGCTACCATACTCTGGAGGCCAACAAGCCCGCAAACCACTCTACTCGGCAGTGCAGTTGGTATCGGCGCACGTTGCAGGAAGGCAGCTCGGGAGCTATTCGGCAGAGTGCTCCGGCGTCTCGGCCCAATATCCCGAGACCCCCTCCTCCGACGTCGGGGGCCAACGCTGTCCGAATCAACCCGCCTCCGCGAGGACCCCCACCTCGGCCAGTGAATCTAGTGCACACCCGGAACGACAGCGGTGCAGGCCCCAGTAACCAAGCCGGACAGCAGCAGAGCAACTACCGGGAGGCACATCAAAAGCTATGTGGTCTTCGTGACCGAACCTACTGACCGGAGAAGCGTGCGACATCGTGCCCTGGAGGTGAATGCTGTGATCCCGGCGGTGCCCAAGTTCTTGCACTGGTCCGAGATGGAGATCACGTGGAACCGGAAGGATCACCCCAGGGTTATGCCTAAGCCGGGGGCGTATGCCTTGGTGGTGGACCCAACTTTTGTCGGACCCAACCTCATCGTCCGCTTCAGCCGGGTTCTGATCGACAATGGCAGTGCCATTAACATCATGTACAAGGACACGATGCTGAAGCTGGGGGTGTCCATGAACACCTTACTTCCTACCGAGACCACCTTCCACGGCATTGTGCCCGGAGTCTCTTGCTCACCCATGGGAAAGATCTGGGTTGAGGTGCTATTCGGAACTCGGGAGAACTGCCGAACCGAGAGCTTGGAGTTCGAGGTCGTGGACCTCGAAAGCCCATATCACGCACTTATCGGCAGGCCAGCCCTGGCCAAATTCATGATCTCGACTCACATGGGCTACCTCAAGATGAAGATGCCGGGACCTAACGGCGTAATCAAAATCTCGGGAGACCACAAGCGCTCCATGGAATGTGCCTCGGCGGGGTCGTGCTTGGCTGAGTCTCTGGTGATCGCGGAAGAAAAGAAGAGGATCCAGCAGGTGGTGGCAATGGCCAAGACCTCCCAACTCGGAATGCACGGGATGATGAACCCGGAGCAGGGGGCATCATTTCAGCCCCCCAAAGAGACCAAGAAGGTGTGTGTGGACCCCAGCAACCCGGAGCGCCAAGTTATCATTGGCAGCAACCTGGACAGCAAATAGGAAGGCGAGCTCGTCGACTTCCTCCGTGATAATCGGGATGCTTTTGCGTGGTCGAGTGACGTTCTGCAAGGTGTCCCGAGGGAGTTGGCTGAGCACTCTCTGTTTGTTAGACCGGATGCGAAGCCGGTGAAGCAACCAACTAGGCGCCTCTCGGATGAAAGAAGAGCCGCGGTCATGGAGCACCTGGCTATACTGCTGGCCGCTGGATTCATAATGGAAGTGCTGCACCCGGATTGGATATCGAATCCGGTCCTGGTAGAAAAGAAGAAGGATGATCCCCTCCTGCTTAAGGTGTGGCGCATGTGCATCGACTTCACCAACCTCAACAAAGCATGCCCGAAGGACCCCTTTCCATTACCCCGGATAGATCAAGTGATAGATTCCACTGCCGGGAGTGAACTTTTGACTTTTTTAGATGCCTATTCTGGTTTTCACCAGATACCTTTGAACCCGGATGATCAATTGAAAACTGCTTTTATTACCCCTTATGGGGCTTATTGCTATCGTGTCATGACTTTCGGTTTGAGGAATGCTGGTGCTACATACCAGAGGTGCATGCAGAAATGTTTGCATGACCAGATAGGCAGAAATGCCGAGGTCTATGTCGATGACATAGTCATAAAAACAAAAGAAAAGGCCTCACTAATAGATGATCTGAGGGAAACATTTAAGAACTTAAGAAGATTCCGGATGAAGTTGAACCCGGATAAGTGCACATTTGGGGTTCCGGCGGGGAAATTACTCGGTTTCCTCATCTCAAGCCGGGGAATAGAGGTCAACCCGGGTAAAATTCGTGCCATCGAAAGCATGAAATTGCCCGTGCGTCTCAAAGATGTGCAGAAGTTTACCGGGTGTCTTGCATCCCTAAGTCGGTTTGTGAGTCGACTTGGGGAGAAGGCCTTGCCTCTGTACCAACTGATGAAGAAGAGCAAAACACTCGTTTGGACCCCGCAGTCTGACGCGGCGTTCAACGATTTGAAGAGAATGCTCTCAACAGCACCCGTGTTGGCATCCCCATTACCCAAGGAACCTATGCTGTTGTATATTGCCGCAACCAACCGAGTAGTCAGTGTGGCAATGGTGGTAGAAAGGGAGGAAGGAGGCAAGCTGATACAGAGGCCGGTGTATTACCTCAGTGAGGTGATCTCGGAATCGAAGCAGAACTACCCGCACTACCAGAAAATGGCGTATGGGGTGTACATGGCAGTGACCAAGCTCAAGCACTACTTTCAGGAACACCCGATCACAGTGGTATGCGAAGCTCCTCTGGCCGAGATCATCGGTTGCAAGGACGCTAGCGGCCGGGTAGCCAAATGGGCCATCCAGTTGTCTCCATACGCTCCGGCGTATGAGAGACGAGATGCCATCAAGTCGCAGGCGCTGCCAGACTTTTTGGTGGACTGGGCCGAGATGCAGTATGAACCTCCGATGCCGGATTACAATTTCTGGAGGATGCATTTTGATGGCTCAAAGGATAAGATCGGATTGGGTGCCGGAGTGGTCCTCACTTCCCCAAAACAAGATGTACTGAAGTATGTGCTGCAAATTCATTTTCGGGCATCCAACAATGTCGCAGAATATGAGGCCTTGGTTCATGGACTGAACGTC
Organism: Poa annua; assembly: GCA_026929855.1. NCBI lineage: Eukaryota > Viridiplantae > Streptophyta > Magnoliopsida > Poales > Poaceae > Poa > Poa annua. The sequence goes on along the minus strand of CM049430.1, from coordinate 74,180,926 downwards.
GCCAAGGAGGTCGGCATCCGCCGGATAGAGTGTTTCGGTGACTCCGACCTCGTAGTGCAACAGGTGTCGGGGAATTGGGATGCCCTCGATGCAAACATGGCCTTATACAGGTTTCATGTGCAGAAAATATCCGGATTTTTTGAAGGATGCGAGTTCAAGCATATACCCAGAGGAGAAAACGAGGCAGCGGATGTATTGTCCAAGCTAGGATCGTCTCGAGATGCCATCCCACCCGGGATAGCTCTGGAGCATTTGAGGAAGCCATCTATTCAACCCTCGCCCGAGTCGGATTCTATCTTCATCCCCAAGGAACCTGGTGCAGATGCAGTACCCATGGAAGTAGATGTCGGGAGCGTCACATCAAACCCGGGGACTGCATCACAGTGCTCAGAGAGGCAAAGAAAGATGATGATGGAGGTGATGTCGGCAGAGCCAATGGACGTAGACGCTCCCGTGTTCCCGGTTCGACCTGTCCCGGGATGGGCACAACCCATTATGGTTTATATCTTGGAAGGAACCCTCCCGGAGAATGAAGTGGAAGCCCGACAGATAATGCGAAGGTCAAAAGCATACACCGTCATCAATCAAGAGTTATACAAGAGAAGTGTCACTGAGGTACTCCAGAGATGTGTAGAACCGGCAGAAGGACAAGAGATGCTCCTGGAAATACATCAGGGGGAGTGTGGACATCATGCATCATCCCGGGCCCTGGTGGCGAAAGTGTTCCGGCATGGGTTCTACTGGCCCACTGCATTACAGCAAGCAGAAGATATTGTCCGGAAGTGTGGAGGGTGTCAGAGATTTGCTCACCGGATACATATGCCGGCGTCAGCACTGAAGAGTATCCCTATCACTTGGCCATTCGCAGTATGGTGTTTGGATATGGTCGGGCAGTTCAAGCCGGCAAGAGGCAATATGACACATATACTGGTGATGGTGGACAAGTTCACCAAGTGGATAGAAGTCAAGCCAATCCGGAAGTGTGATGGACACACCGCTGTGCAATTCCTGAAAGACATCATCTTGAGATACGGGTACCCGCACAGGATTATCACGGATAATGGCACCAATTTTGCTGTGGGGGAATTCGCTCGATTTTGTGCTGAGAAGGGAATCCGGCTGGATGTAGCATCATTCGCACACCCGGAAGCAAACGGGCAAGTCGAAAGAGCAAATGCCTTAGTCTTAGCCGGCATCAAAGCTCGTTTGATCGAACCACTGTTGAGAACTCCGGGATGCTGGATAGAGAAGTTACCGGCGGTGTTATGGGGTCTCCGGACTACACCGAATAGATCCACCGGGTACACACCATTTTTTATGGTATACGGTGCTGAGGCAGTACTCCCGACTGACATACAGTATGATTCCCCGAGAGTGACAATGTTCACCGAGACGGAGGCAAAGGAGGCCCGAGAAGATGATGTAGATTTACTCGAAGAGGCAAGAGAATTGGCACTATCTCGGTCTGCAATTTATCAACAGAATCTCCGTCGCTATCATAGCCGGAAAGTGCACCCGAGGGTGTTCCGAGAAGGGGATCTGGTGCTGAGGCTCATCCAACGCACGACCGGAATGCATAAATTGTCACCTCCATGGGAGGGACCTTTTGTGATAAGCAGGGCATTGCACAATGACTCTTATTACCTTGTAGATGCACAGGAGGCTAGGAAAGGTGTAATGGACAAATCCGGTGAGGAAACCAAGCGTCCATGGAATGTAGCTCTACTTCGCCCCTTTTACACGTAAAGGGCTCAGTGTATGTTGTATCTCAGTCTTCAGTATTAATGAAAGTAAGGCACCCCGGGAGGAACCCGGGGACTGCCTGGTTATGTGCATATTTTGTTTTTATTTTTGGTCAAGTTCATTTGCTGTTTTTTACCGGCATCTCGGGAAGGAACCCGGGGACTGCCGGACAACTGTCTTCTGTTTTATTTGTATGCCGGGAAAGTTCCGAGTTCGATTCTCAAAGTCAAAGTAATGTATGTCATGTGAAATCATCTTGTGACTCGACTGACGCACGCCGAAATGGTAGTCAAGAGCTAAGAGAGGGAAGGTGGGAAACACGAAAATGGTCTCGGAGACTCGGAGCAGGAACTTATCCGGCATACCTGTTTTTTACTAGCTCAGTTGTTTTTTATGTCGGGAATTCGGTTAGTCGGAACTCGAATTGTTTTAAGTAATGTATGCCGTATGTGGAGTTTTGTGACTCGACTGTCGAACGCCGAAATGGTAGACAAGAGCAGAAATTACCTAAGTACGGTAAACATGAAAAGCAATTCGGGAAATCATAACAGAATAAATTGACATAAGTTGTTCGGATAGGTAGCTCAGTACGAAGCGAACATAATATAAGTGTATGTTACATCTTGCACCCGGCATCCCGGGGATTTAACGAGTCTACTCTTAAGTATAGCTAAGTAATAGGAGAAGTCGGCTTCTCGGCGGAGACACCAGCAGAAGGAGCGACCCCGGGAGCAGCATCAGCAGGAGCAGCAGTCCCGGTGGCATCAGCAGAAGCGGTAGTCCCGGTGGCAGCAGCGGGAGCAGCGGTCTCGGGAGACGCAGCAGGAGCAGCTTCGGCTTCAGTTCCGGCAGCGGTTCTCGGGACGTCGGGGTGCACCTCGGTCTGGAAGACCTCGGGTCTCAGCGAAGTCGTAACATCCCGGGGAACCACGCTCTCGGGCGCGACACCGGAGGCAGCGTCATCTTCTTCTGGGGCCTCGTCATCCGCGTCGCCGGTCACGCCGGTTTCTTCGTCATCCTCATAGTCAGATTCAGAGTCGGAAGGAATGACGCTGGCGGTGAAGGTGCGAATGCTGGACCACGAGGCGATGCGGTGCGCCACCTCTTGTCGCCGCTGGACCTTAGCCGGATCGCTCAGCCACGGCGAGATCGTCCGCAGGCGCTGGATTGCGTCCAGGTCGAGACCTTCGTACCAGCTAAGTACTTGGGTCAGGACCTGGTCGGCACCAGCACGTGCACCGGAACGCTTCCAAGCGTGGAGACGCCTCCCGGCACACCGGAGTGCGCTCGCGAGCTCGGCGATCAAAAGCGTCGCGCGGATACTCGGCCACAGTGCGTCGTGGACGTGGATCACAGCGCTAAGCAGCTCCGTCCCGATAGACCGGAGAGGCACTATCCGGGCCTTCAGGGCGATGAGGTGATCCTCGATGTCCCAGGCATCCGAAACAGGGCCCTTCCCGGCGCGCTTCTCTCGGGCGGCGGCAACGGCAAGGGCGGCTGCCTCGCGGGAGTGCTCGAATTCTCCTTTAAAAAGGAGAGCTGTCAAACGGCTAGGTCGTAAGAAAAACAACAACAAGGAAACAAAGCAACAAAAGAAGGGGGATGTCGGTACACTTACTGTTAAGATCCCGGTTCAGTACAGTGAGCTCGGAGAGCCAAGTATCGGACCGTGACCGGAGGAGAGCCAGCCCGGTCTCGGCAAGATGCGCGCGCTCCTCGGACTGGTCCAAGGTTTCCTTTTGTTTCTTCGTCGCCTCAATGAAGCGCGTCTTCATCTCGGTCGTAGCAGCCTTGACCTTTTCGAGCTCGCCGTTGAGTCGCGAGATCTCGGCTTGCGCGGTGGCAAGTGCGGCCTTCTGATCTACCGAGACCTTGCGCGCGGCGTCTCGCTCCTCCCGGAGGCGCCCCTCGCACTTCTTGGACTGACCGAGGTCAGCAAGAACTCGGTTGAAGATGCTGCAGCGTTTCTTGCTGCACTCCTGAAATCAAGGCAAAGAAGGAGAAATCAGCCTGGGAATAATATAAGGAAATCGGGAGAGTCCGGGATCTGTAGCGCATAAAAAGCTACCCGGTTGGGAGGATCTCGGGGACTCGGTGTCCGAGTCCTGGAATTTTCTCTAAGATTGGAGCCTAGTGATCTGCTATTCGGTGGAATCTAGAGCACTAAGCACCAATCTCGGGGACTAGTGGTTATGGAGCAAATTTTGAAACAAGCTACCCGGTTGGGAGGATCTCGGGGACTCGGTGTCCGTGTCCTGGAATTTTCTCTAAGATTGGAGCCCAGTGATCTGCTATTCGGTGGAATCTAGAGCACTAAGCACCAATCTCGGGGACTAGTGGTGGTGGAAGGAACAAATAGTTTTTGATGAAAGAAGTAGAACAAGCTTACCTCGGTCACCCGAGTAACATCCAGCGCGGCCACCTGGAGAGCGTGCAGAGCTTGAGCGTTGCGGCTTGGGCCTGCAGCGTGCAAGTCTCCCGCGGTCTCGGAGGCGTCGGCGGCAAGCCAGGCCTGGTTGTATTCATCAACAACCTGTATGCCGGAGCCGCCGGGCGCGCGGGTAGCAGCAGCGTCCCGGGATCCTGAAGGCACAAAGGAGCTAACGGTTGCTCGCAACATCCGCAAGGCAGCAGTAGGGATCTCGGCGGGAGGCGGTGGTAACGATGAAAACGTACCCGTGCGCAGCACCAAGTCTTGGGCCGAGGATGTCGGGGCAGATGCAGGCTTGGCAGAAGTTGTTTTCTGCCCAGCAACCTTGGGGCGCGACTTCGCGACGGGTTGATCTGCTGGCCGGGAGGAAGTTGTGGGACGTTTCTCCGGGGCAGTCTTGGTAGTGGCTTGCTGGGAAGGACCGCTGGGCGTGAGCTGCCGACGAGGGCTCAGGATCTCTGCCTCAAGTCCGGGTACTCGGCGAGGACTTTCCGGAAGAAGAATGTCTCCCGAGGTGGTCGTGGCCGGCACCGGGATCTCGTCGATCACCGGGCGTGCTTCCGGAGTCGCAACGGTAGCCGGTGCGGCACCGAAGGCAGCAGGCTCGCTTCCTCGAGGAGAAGTGTGAGGAGGAGAAGGGGAAGCCCGAGCCGGGCTGGGAGTCCGAGTTCCGGGAGGAGGAGGAACAGCGGGTGACGGGAGGTCTAGTGCATCCCTGAAAGATAATATCTCAGTAATAATTTATGGGCAAGACAATCATATAGCATAAGGCAAGGAGAATGTACCCGGAATCCACAGTGGGAGGGCCCCTCTGCCGACGCCGAGGAGGCTTCTCGGCCGTTTGTTTATTCGGCTTGCTCCTCTTGGGGGGGGTTGCCGGAGTTATCGACAGCCTCGGTGTCAGAAGCCCCGCGCTTCCGGCTCTCGGCGCGTTTGGTCCCGGCCGTCGGCTTCGGAACCACTGCTGAGGCCCAGTTGAGAGGGAGAGCGTCAATCACATCGAGAATTTGGCAGTCAATCTCATCCTCATCATCCGAAGAAATGGAAACTGCCTCTGAGTTTGAAGGGTTACCCGGGGCAACAGCTTTGACTAGAGGAATGGCGAGATGGTCCTCGCCGTCGGGGTCCTTTCTCGGCATCTTAGCCGGCACCGGGATGTTCGGCACGAAATTCCCGTTGGCGTGGACTGCGTCCTCCTCGGCTTGCCGCTCGAATAACTGCGCAAACAAATCACCACATGATGTCCATGTCGGTTTCTAGGTGAACGCGAGTGCGAATGCAAATGTACGAAAGACAAACAGGAGCACCTGTTTTAATGGTTTTTTCCGGGATCCCCCAATGACACCCCAAACATACTCATCCGACATCTTCGTCCGAGCAATAGCTCGGACACGTCGGACGACCGCGGGACGGTCCAGAGGGAAAATACTGGTCCTGGTGGGGTCATAGCTCCCATCCAGATGGCACATCTTGTGCACTCGGGTTTGCAGAGGGCAGACGCGGCGGATAATGAAGCAGCGCAAGAGATCATCGTCGGTCATCTTGTTGGTCAGCACCGCGAGGACGTCATGCATGCACTTGACCTCTTCGGTGTCGGGGAACCGTTTCCAGAGATTGAACTTGCGAGGAGGACCATTGATGAACTCCGGCAAATTTATGAAATCCGGATTCGAGGATCCCGGACCATCTCCCGAGTTCTCCCGGTTCTTCACGTAGAAGAAGCTGCGCTGCCACTTCCGGCAGGATTCTAGTCCTTTGACTATAGGGAATCCGGAGTCAGCACGAGGGATGATGGTGGCCGCTCCGCAATCGACCAAATCTTTTACTTTCTGATCCGGGTTGGGGATGACTTGGCGACGAAGGATGAAATACCTGGCCCAAAGGTCCAGGAAGGGCCACACGCCGAGATATGCTTCCGCATAGGTGGTGAAGACCGAAAGCATCATAATGGCGTTAGCTGGGAGGTGATGCGGTTGGAGGTTGTAGGTGTCGAGGAAGTCGCGGAAGAAGGGGCTAGCCGGAAGCCCAAACCCACGCTCGAAATGCGTAAGGAATACAACGTATTCCCCGGGTTGGGGTTCCGGCTGAACCTCGCCCTCCGGAAGACGGCTCTCAACTTCTGGCGAAATCCGGTGAGTCCGGTACAGCCAGTCCAGGTCCCATTGTTTGGTCTCGGATCCATCCCAGCACCCCCGGATACTTTCTTCACCCATGTCGGAGAAATCCGCAGATGTATCCGGGCTACTCTGCAGGCGCAGCGGCGGTTAGTCGGAATTAGTCTACCAGGAGCTAAGATGCCGGATCGCAAACTGCTAAACACAACCGGGTTCCTGGCAAATGAGATCTACCGTGTGCTAGAAAATCAAAACAAAAAGAAGGAAAATAGGTTCGGGCTAAACTCAAACGACGCAAAGTGCGAGCAAAAGGCATAAGTCCTACAGCGACTAGCATCACCGCAATGCACCCCGTGCGCGCCGCTCGAGTCGCGCTCACCGGTGGCGGCTCAACCGCGTGTGCGTTAAGGCACGACCGAAGGCGAGCGGTTATTCTACTAAAGGAGATCATCAGAGCGGGGAGAGTAACTCACCGGAGAAGAGGAGGTCGGTGACGGCGAGGCTGACGGCGTTCGGGCTCCGGAGAACGGCCAGGGCGGCGGCGTTCGGGCGACGAATGCAGCGGCGGCGATGCGCTCGAGACAATGGTGGAGGAGAAGCAAGGAAGAGGAAGGAGGAGAGGAGACCGTTCCGGTCCCCTATTTATGGGGGGGATTCCGGAGCGGTTCCCAGTTTTCCCGCCCACGATCTCCACGATCGTGGGTGGGATCTGTTTTGCGCAGCGCGCCACGTGGCGCTAGCCGGAGCGCCCGATCCAGCCACACCGAGGGTCACACGGCCCCAACGGTTGGACTTCAGATCGGCTGCGGCTCCCGGCGCAGGAACCCAAGCGACAGTGCGATCGAGCAGAAGTACTCGAGTGCATTTCTGCTCAGACGGGACGTCGTGTGGGGCCCAGCTCGCAATCTCGAGTTCAGCACGAAGCCAACGGTCGAGATTCACTGAGACTGCGTTATCCGGTTGCAGGCTTCGCCTCCCGGTTAAAACAGTCTCGGTAAGAAGGTCTCGGGAGAAATCAATCTCGGCAAGAAAACGGAGGATGGTGTCATGTGTTCTCGGAAGATAGTTGTTATTTAAAGCTGATCCCGCACATCATCCGAGGTTGTTGTGCAGCACCAGCTTCAGGGACTAGTGTCGGGGGGCTGCCCCCCGGGTAGGGACAGATCCCGGAATAATTCAGTAAGATGCCAACAGTACTTGACCTTTGGCGTGAGCAAGGGACACCCCCTGGTGTGCTGAAGGGGCAACTTGACCCTTGAGCGCTGCTAGAGTGCAAAGTGCCTCCTGGTAGGCGCAAGGGTCAGCTCTAGCAGCTATAAATAGACACCCCCGGCCTTCACAGTGGCAGCACAAGACACAGCGGGTGGTTCCTCTAAGAACTAGCTCCTCGAAGATGTCTTTGCTGATAGGCTAAGACATCTTCGGGAGGCTAGGCCTAGACATACTCATCCTGAGGCGAGCTCGGACGCCTCCGGAAAGGATCCCGGACCTCGGGCTCCGAGGAAACTCCCGGAAGGAGCTGTACTCGGCTTTACCGGATAGGTAGTTCGGATAGGTACTAACCGGAGTGTATGTCTCGGTCTTGATCTTATGTAGGAGAGGCTCACAGTGGCAAGCGAGGAGGTAGCCGGCGTGAGGGCTCCCGGTAGGCCGTCAACGGTCTATAGCAGGCTTTCCCGTCTGTCGCGGGGGGAAGTACCATTCCGCCTGACACGGAAGCATGGTCACCTCCCGCCTGACACGGAAGAATGGTCACCTCCCGCCTGACACAGGAGCGCGTCAGCCGGTACGACCGCGGTACGACAAGACCTGACATGCCTAGCCCGGCAATCCGGAAAAGGCTATCCGGGATGGGCCATGACATGTCTTGTCTCTGGCAGGGGGACAATGATGGTGCAGGACGGCGCCTGCTGTCCTTATCAAGATGATGACGCAGGGGCTAGGCCGGATAGCGCGGCGACTAGCTCACGCTAGCCGGTGACGACATGTCGGTTAGGCCTGTCCGGTGGGGCCAAGCCGATTTAGGGTTTCCAGCCCTCCTGGCCGGAACTCTATAAAAGGCGCCATAACTGCCTCTGTGGAGGAGAGGACCAACTTGAGAGCCAAAGCTATAGTTACATTTACTCCTAGAGCATTTACTTCTTCACACCTTGAGTTCATCTAGTTCTTTGTAATCTTCCCTTTGAGAGATCTAGCAGCAAGTTGTAGCTCTTGTGCCACAGATATATAGAGAGGAAAGGCAGGAGTAGGGGTGTTACCTCCTCACGAGGGCCCTGAACCTGGGTATATCGTGTGTGTGTTGTGTGCCTTCGTGCATTTGTTCGTGTTTGTTAGATCTTCCCCCTCGCACTTTGATCTAGTTTCTTGTTCCTGGGAGATCTCGGTTATACCGGGATCCTCTTCGCGTGGGCTATTCAGCTCGCTATCCCTCCCCGGATCCACCAACGTCCATCGGCCCCACACATAAGCCATCCTATGGCATCTGCCGTGACACCACCACGACAGTCTTCGAGTGCCTCTTCTGCATCTGACTCATCGTAGGCGACCACTCGCGGTGCGTCGAATTTGATATCGCATGGGAGAACCGCCTCTGCGCCGTACACCATGAAGAATGGAGTGTATTGGGTGGACCTGTTTGGCGTTGTTCGCAGACTCCAAAGGACTGACGGTAGTTCTTCCACCCATGCGCCTGCTGCGCGTTTCAGTGGCGCGCGCAGTCGCTTCTTGATGCCGCTGCAGACGAGGCCATTGGCTTTCTCCACTTGCCCGTTGGATTGCGGGTGCGAGACGGATGCATAGCTGAGTTTGATACCTTGCTCTGAGCAGAAGTCTTTGAATTCTGCGGCTGTTAAGTTCGAGCCGTTGTCGGTGATGATCCCGTTCGGTACTCCGAATCTGAAGATGATTGATCTGATGAAGTTGACCGCTGAGGATGCAGTCGAACTTGTGATGGGCACGGCTTCGATCCATTTGGTGAACTTATCGACTGCGACCAGGAGGTGCGTGTGTCCTCCGGGTGAGGATTTCTTCAGCGGGCCCACCATGTCTAGACCCCATTGGGCGAAGGGCCAGGCTAGTGGTATTGTCTTAAGTTCCGATGCTGGCGCGTGTGGCTTGTTGGCAAACTCCTGGCACCCTGTGCATTTCCTTACTAGTTCCTCGGCGTCCTGCATGTCTGTCAGCCAGTAGAACCCGGCTCACAGTGCTTTGGCCACCAGTGCTCGACTGGTGGCATGATGCCCGCAGGTACATGCGTGGATGTCGAGTAAGATGGCTTGGCCGTCGACTGGGTCCACGCACCTTTGCAGGATTCCTGAGATGCTTCTTTTGTAGAGTTCTCCGTTGATGACGGTGAAACTTTTGGAGCGCCTGATGATGCGCTTTGCTTCGACTGCGTCCGCTGGCAGCTTCTGGTGCAGTATGTACGCCAGGTATGGTCCTGTCCATGTAGCTTCGACTAGCATGAACTCCATGGGGACCTTGTCTTGGCTTTGCGGGTTAGCATCGCTTTTTATTGTTGTTGCAGTGCTTGCTGTGTTTTGAGTCTTGATAGATCTCTGCGTGATGCGCTCGAGGAAGACGCCGGGTGGAACTGGAACCTGTCTGATCCCATGTTAGCGAGGACGTCGGCTTCTTCGTTGCTGTCGCGGCTGATGTGCCGTAATTCGCAGCCGTCGAAGTTGCCTTCCATCTGGTTGTACAGGTCTCTGTAGGCGATCATGTTGTCGGCAACGGCGTCGCAGGACTTCATGGTCTGCTGTACCACCAGGTAGGAGTCGCCGTATATCATGAGGGGTAGTTCTTGGCCATTCGCATGCCGTGGATCAGGGCCTCGTACTCGGCTTCGTTGTTAGACGGCGTCGGAAAGTCCATCTGTAGGACGTACTTGAGCTTGTCGCCTTTGGGGGAGATGAGCACAACTGCTGCCCCAGCCGCCTTGAATTTCTTCGAGCCATTAAAGTACATCGTCCATGCGTTGGACAAGTCGGGGACATTTGGTAGCTGAGCTTCTATCCACTCCGTGGTGAATTCTGGGAGGACTTGGGCGTTGATGGACTTCGGGTGAGCATACTTCAGCCCCCATGGTCCTAGCTCGACAACCCACTTGGCGACTCGTCCCGTCGCGCGTTGGTTTGTGAGAATGTCTGATAGTCCGGAGGAGCTTACCACCGTGATCGGGTGCTCGGAGAAGTAATGGACGACCTTCCTGGAGGTCACGAAAACTCCGTACGCCAGCTTCTGGTAGTGCGGGTAGTTCTGCTTGGACAACGTGAGGACTTCGCTGAGATAGTAGACGGGCCTTTGCACCGGGTGATTGTGCCCTTCTTCTTCCCGCTCGACTACGAGTACCGTGCTCACCACCCTGTTTGTCGCTGAGACGTATAGGTATAGCGGCTCGTTTTCCAGTGGTGCCACCAAGACTGGGGAGGTTGTCAAGGTTTTCTTGAGATGGTCGAATGCGTCCTGCGCCTCTTGTGTCCACTCGAACTTGTCCGTCTTCTTCATCAGTTGGTAGAAAGGTAAGGCTTTCTCGCCCAACTTACTAATGAACCGGCTGAGAGCTGCGACTCGGCCGGCTAATCGTTGCACCTCACGGAGCTGGGTTGGTGCTGGCATTGTGAGTATGTTCTGCACCTTCTCGGGGTTTGCTTCGATTCCTCTTGCAGATACGAGGTACCCTAGTAGCTCCTTGAAGGAGATATGCCCTAGAGGCAATTAATAAAGTGTATTCTTTATCATATCTCGTTTGTTCATAATAAGGTTTTGTGTCATGCTATAACCGTATTAAGCGGAAACATTAATACGGGTGTGATACGTAAACAACCAGGTCCCTAGTAGCCTCTACTTAGACTAGTTTCGTTGCGCGATTGATGATCGAGGTTTTCCGATTATGGGGCATGGCGCCGGTCGGCAATGGGAGTCATATCATTGGAGAATGATGTGATGGACATACCCAGATATGGAGGACGTAGTCGTTACACCTTTGACCGTGAGATCAACTCTTATTGTTATTCCTGGAAGATATTTTGATTGCACCAAACGTCGTATCTTATTTATTATGACAATAACGGTGATACTTTTGGGTATCGGAAAGGAGTAGTTGAGACGAGGGGTCAAGAGCGGGATTTGCCAGTCCGCATAGCAGGATAGATACTCTCGGGCCCACTCGGTGAGATCATGTCTAATGAGCTTGCAAGCATGTGACTAGGTCACGGAGACATGAGATTGTAGTGCCCTTGCTTACGAAAGCAATGGCACATATGAATAGTGCGAAAACTTGGATCACATAAGTCTCGCATTCTCCAATAAGATGAAATATCACAGTACAATGTCATAATTTATTACAGAACGAGACGAATGATCCAAAAACAAATAATCCTTACAACTTAGCATAGCGGAAATGCTAGCTGAATAAATAGTTCACACTTTATTTCAGAGTTCAAACGCAAAACTAAAGATAGCATGGAGCTACATCTTCTCCATGAAGCCACTGGCAAATCATGTTGGTTGTAGCTCGAAGACGACCCCCTTACTCCTCATTCGGACATTCTGCAAGGTTTAGTTGCAGCCCAGCTATAAAGGGTCAGCACAATTGAATTGTGGTGGCAAGTGACTTTAATTTCTAATGTTCTACTAAGCTATCTCTATATGCTTATTTGGCTAGTGGAGCTCAAGGCTATTGCACAAAGCAAGTTTTCTCCTACTTTTGATAAACAACTTTTCGAATTTAAAATCTTCTCTTTAAGAGACATCTAGAGACAAGTCCATGTCTCCTATCCATGTTTACCCAACAAGTTTTATTAAGAAATTTGGATGAAGAGATTTTTCAGAACACAGCCTTGTGTAGTTACTCAATTTGTCCGATGCCGGGGACACGGCTAAGATCTTAGGTTTTAACTCTTGAGAGGGTGTGCACTTTCACCATTAGACTCAATCAACCCAAACTATCCTCTACACTCCTTTAGTGAGAAGGAAAAGGAGAAGATCAAGACGAGACTTTTCAGAAGTTGCTTTCCCATGATCATACTAAGAGATTACCACCATCCTATCAGCTCTACCACCATCAATCTCTTGACCCAGGTCCACATCAACTTACTCCATCAAGACAGAGCCCATATTGACCAATGGTTACACGGTAAGCAACTAGACTCAGTGTAAACTTAAATCTCATAGCCCTGGGTGGCCTACCACAAGTGAGCAACTCAGGTTAACACCGCATATCATGGCCCCAAGTAAGTGGAAACTATCTTGGGCGAAGACAACCATGACACTTGGCCCTGAGAAGCCACTCAACTTGAAACCTCCTCGATCGACCCAATCCACCCAGGCGTTAAATTAATTTAGTGGAAATTTTCATTTATCACATCAACCATAAAACAATCATTTTTGCAGCAGGTACTTCCACTAAATTATAATAGGGGCCTACTGGAATTTCTAAGGGGTAACCTAACAGGTTTGCATAGCATACTACAATCTCCCAAAAACCTATCATGCATACTACTTTTGCAAAACACTGCTTAAAACACTAGGTATGCAATAGAATAAAATAGTAGGTGTTTTATGAAGTCACTTGCCTTGGCAGCAGGAGGGGCAGGCACAACAAGAATAACAATCACACGCAAGTCCTTCCTCTCCTTCACAATCTAGCACAAGCAATACATACAAATAAATATCCACACGATATCTCACAACACCAAATAAAAGATGTATGCATGCATGATATGCCATGTGTAAAATTAGACACACTTATCAATAATTTATATTCTCTGTTATTAAATGCATGAGATGCAAATTCTAGGAATTTCTCATTTCACTTAAGAATTTAAAAATTTGAAAACAATATAGCAAAACTTAGATTTTACAATTTCAACTTTTATTGTTCTAAGAAAGTTTTCAAATAAGACACATAATAATATTTCTGGGCAGAGGTTGATAACCTAAACCTAAAATAATTGAGTTTATTTGTAAAACATTTTTATTATTTAAGTTATGAATTTAATAGCCGAATTACTCCTCGGATGATCTTATGAATTATTATTTATCAAAAGTAAAAACAAATGATGTAGAATTAAACTACTCTAGCAGGGCTATCCGGGGATATAAAAATCATTGAATTTGGACTTACAGAACATAAGTTATGAATTTTCTAAGTTTTGCATATTTTCTGTTTTATTTATAAAATTCCTGCGAAAAAGAAAATAGGAGGGGCTACGTGGCACGATCCTATTGGACGAAAACGGTTCGCGCGGATCGTGGACGAGAGCCGTCCGATTTAAATGAGATCGGAAGCGCGGGAGCGTTTTGATCTAGATCTGTTGGATCTAGATCCAACGGCTTGGGACGCCCGGCCGAACCGAGCGGCGCGCGGGTCGCCGGAATGCTCGCCGGCGATGGCGTCCGCGGCGGCGGCGCGGCGGCCTCGACGTTTCCGGCGTTAAAACGAAGCTCCGGGAGGCGCGATTCTTACCAAAATGAAGCGGAGGAGGAGACGAAGTCGATGGCGCGGCTGCAGCGTCGGTAACCCTCTCCTTTCCTCGTCGGAGTCGTGGACGGCGGTGACGGCCTCGGGTCGAGGACGGTTTCAGCGTTCGGCTGCGAAGTAAGACAAGCGAGGGGGCTCAGTGTGTGCGCAAGGAGATGGGGAGGTGAGGGGAAGAGAGCGGGGGCGCTCGAGGTGCTCGGTTTTACCGAAAACTTGCAAAATGCCCGACGGCAATGGCGGCGGCGACGGTCTCGATTCCGAGCAGCTCGAGGTAGGGTTTTGGGGGGGTTTTGGAGGCGGCCTCGAGGAGTATATATAGGAGGGGGCAGGGGCGCTAGACGCGGCGAGAAACGGCCGGAAACGGCTCGGACACGGACTCCTTCTCCGGCGCGATCTCCTGACGGAGCTTGAAGACGGCTTACAGGTGGGGCCCACCTGTCAGCGAGAGAGGAGAGAGGCGCGCTGGAGCGGGCCGATGGGCTGCTATCTTACGCGCGCGTGGCGGATAGCGTCTGGGCCGGCCCGGAAACATATTCTTTTAAATAAAATTAAATAAAAACTGTTTTCAAATCTGATTTACTAAATGATTTTTAAACCTATTCAAAACATTTCAGAAAAATTCATAAAAATATATTTTGGAAAGGATATTTAATTTAGCAATTTTTAATAATAAACTTACCCATTATATAATTTGGAAAAATTATATTTATTAAGTAAGTTTAAATAAACACTTAATGGGATTAAACATTATTTAAACTCATAATTGAGATTTTATTTAGTACTTATGTGATTAAAAGTTAAGCCTATATGATAAATGATGTATGAATGCAAAGTTTTAAATTTTTGCAAAAATGGGATGTTACAGAGATCATAGACGAGTAGATGATAGTGTTGTCGGTAACAAGGTCGAGATTAGGTATGGAGATATCTATGGAACGACGCTCGGACACACTAAGTATCGCTATGGCAAAAGGTCTAAGACTCTACGTTCAGGTTTGATAGATGAAAGTCATTCGTTATATCACAGGGATTAATTCATGGGGTCCAGTCCTACGAGTTAGTCGTTGATCATTGAGGAGTCTTGATCATACCTGTTATTATATCGAACCGCTAGGGTAACACACTTAAGGGGTTTCGACAAGACAACCGAAAGGAAAGTGTAACATCCCAACATTTTGGAATGTTCAAAAATCACTAAAATTTAAAACTTTTGTTTTGATTAAAGTAAAATAATAAAATGCATAAGAAAACTAAAGCCAAAAATGAGTTTTCAATATTGTACTAAAGCCAAAAATGATTTAATGTTGGAAAATGAGTTTAAATAACTTAATTTTAAATTTATATCAGTGTTGTATTTTTTATAAATTTTATTTAGCCAAAACTAAAATTTATTAAGCCATGTTTTCAAATTTGACCTAAAGTGTCAAATTTACATTTAATCAATATTTCAAAATTTTATTTTTGAAAAGTGTTCAAAATATGCCCACAACTGGTTTAACACAAAGATATTGTCATTACAAATTTATAGAAACTGGTTTGACCTCATTTGGACACTCAAATCAAAAGATATGAAATAAATAAGAAAATCAGAAAATATAAAATATAAACGTAAAAAAAATGGAACAGACCCACTGGGCCGAAGCCCAGCAAGCTGCTACTGCACCCCCCTTCCTTTTTTTTTCTCCGCACGCGCAGCCCATTTTCTTTTCTTTTTCTTTCTCTTCTTCTTCTATTTCTAGCTTGGCCGAATCTTGGCCCATGTAAGGGCCGGTCTTCTTCCTCGACCTCCCGAGCGTACGTACGTACGTCCGTTACAGGAACCAGTAACTGACATGGTGTTTCTCTTCCTCCTCAATTTCCCCATCAATTTTGTGGTCGTTTCTCCTCGACTTCAACACGAAAGTTACTCCATATTTGATGGGCATTCCATCCCGGGAGTTTATTTCCGATTTCATTGCCTTAAACATGCACATCAACCTCGTGAACCAAATGCCACCCGTAGACATTCACATCCCGATCTCCCTCCTCAGACCATCTCACAAAAATCCGAGCGCGTCACTTCGTGCCCCTCTGCATCCTCCATCATGTTCATCCTCATACTTTTCCTAAAGGATGCCTATACAGCTCGCACCAACCATGCCAAGCTCAGCCCCAAACCGAGTTCATCGTCAGATCTTGTCTTCTACGATGATCCCATACACAATTCCTTTCACCAGTGGATTCCCCTCATCAAGGCCTTTGTCCAGGACATGGTTTTGCATCATTTCATCGCAGTTAGTCGCGCCACCACGAAGCCCGAGCAACGTTGCAGCGTTACGCAAGATCCCGAAGAGGTGAGGCCTTGCCATGCATGATGTCCTTCGTGATCTATGTGTCTTCCTGCATTTTTATTTAATTTTTGCCAATTTTCCCGCATGTCAAATACTCGAGAACACGCTCGACCGAGAACGTCGTCCGCCGCCGCGACTCCGGTCACGCTGTCCCAGTACGCAACCGATGACGCCGACCACACCATCTCCTTCGTCGTATCAACCGCATCATGGTGTTTGCTTCGTCCGTGTGCACATCTACGACAACTTCATCAACTACTTCCCGGAGGTCGTGTTTGACCGTCAACATCGACCACCTCATCTAACCGCGTCATGTTCTCTCTACGACACCGACGCTAATCGTTCTTGTCGGTGAGCCTCTCAAAATAGTCTAATCGTATCCGTATAATATTTCTAATGTATTAGATGAGACCACCATGTTATGTCCAAACAAATAATTTTGGCCTTTCAAATTTTCCCATGTGTCAAAACCTTTTTATTTTCGGATTTGACTTAGGACAGATTTTAGTCAAACTTTAGAAATTCATATCAATTCAACCGTAACTCCGTTTTCAATGTTTTTGTAGTCTATGGAATCGTATGAACGTGTAGAATACAGTGGTATAATAAAAACTTGTATTTTAATCGTGCACTAACTTGTTATTTACAGAAACGTGTAAAACATTGTTTTAGGTATTGATTTAATTCTATAAGTTCAAAATTTGTAAATTAAATATCATTGGAAAGCCCCTGACATGTAGAATACTTTGGTTATGTTGATTTACATTTTTTTTGTAGTCTAAATTTATTTAAATTGCAAATGAGCAATTTGAGTAAATTTGGTATATCTTTAATTCTATAAATCCAATTTTTGCAAATAAAATAGTTTTAGAAACCTTAAAATATGTGTAGTTTTATGCCCCTGTTAGAAAATAATTTTGAGCATTATTTTTTGATGGTTTAAAAAGCAGAGGCGTAATTTAAGTATTTTTGTTATACTTTAATCCTAGGAATAATGTTAATATGTTTCTTTTTGCAAAATGTCACAAACTATATCTTTTGACCAGAAGTATTGTTTATAAGTTTTGAATAAAATTGTAATTATAGAAAACAATTAAAACTGATGGTAGAACATTTAAAGTGTCTTAACAGTGTTTTAAGGTAATTCAGTGGTATTAAAAGCCTTTTAAGACCATTAAGTTTGATTTAAATGTTTTTTACCAAATTAATGTGTGATAAATTTCTATTTAAGACCAGCCCATTAAAACCATTATTCATCACATCAATTCTTTTTGCATATTGAATTATGTGATAAAGCTTGACCTAATTAATGTGGAGACTTTGTTTTGTATTTTTGTTTTTGTATGCCTTGTGTTGTGAACTTGTTTGTTTATTTGTTGTGTTATTTCATTGTATAGTTAAACGGAGTGCAACGTTCTTTGTGGAAATGAGTGTGTGAACAACGACATCGTACAAAGGCAAGTGGCACACCTCATAAACTTCCTATTATTTTCTATATGCATTGCATAGTATTTTTATATGCATGAGTAGGATAGTATTGCTATGCTAAACCTGTGTAGAATTCCCTTACTCCTGTGTCTAGGTTCCTATATCATACTTAGTAGATGTATTGATGCTATGCAATTGATGAAAAGTTTTACAAAATGTTAAGTGACTACTCAGGGCTGTGCTCATGGTTGTCGTCGCCTAGGATGAATGTCTATTCTACTTTGGGCCGTGAGCATCGTGATTTTTACCTGAGAGTGCACATCCACTAAGTTAATGAAACTCCTGGGTGGATTGGTTGTATGGCGGCGAAGTTGAGTGGCTGCTCAGATCCATGTCTATGGTTTCTGGAGTACGTGCACTTGTGGATAGCCACCCAGGGAACAGAGGAATCTGAAGAACTCCGAGTGACGATTGCTTCCAGTGCAGCCATTGCCATATGGGCTCTGGCTTGATCAATTATGTTGTGTGGACTCTCCCCGGCTTGACAAGTAGATGTAGAGGGTGTTAGGTGGAACGGGTCAAGCCAGAGTGGGAGGGAAAATACTTCTGAAAGATCTCGTCTCATTCTTCTCCTTTCCTTATCACAAATGGTGTGTAAAGGATAATTTCGGTTGAATGGGTACAATGGTGAACGTGCACAACCTCTGCAGAGTGTAAAACTAAGTACTTAGCCGTGTCCCCGGTACGGACAATTTGAGCAGCTGATCACGGACGTCAACGGAGGATTCCACCATTCCAACTTCAGAAATAAAACTTGATGGGTGAACAAGGGAAGATGAGATTTATGGTTTTCATGCCATACTTGTCTTGATTTGAAGAAAGTGTTTTCCAAAAAGATAGGAAAAATTGGCTTTATGCAAAATAGCCTTGAACTCCACCAGCCAAATATGCATATAGGCTATAGACTTATTCCATTAAGTGTCCACCATAGTGTCACTTGCCATCTGACCCACGTTGTTGCAATATTTTTTTTATTGCAGATTGTTCAGATGACGAGTGAGGTTTCGTTTATAGGTTTCGAGTCTACAACCAACATGTTTTCGCCTGTGGCAGCATGAAAGTGATAGAGACTCACTGCTATTGTATTTGCGCTGTGTACTTTTTCAATGCTAGCTTTATGCTATGCAACTTGTATCGAATATTTTGTAATTCTGGATCATCGATGTAATAAAATTGACGCTTTGTTGTGATATTACATCGTAAACTGTGTGTGCTAATGAATCGATCCAGGGATTTGCACTATACACAGGTATATGCCTTATTTAAAAGTGCAGGTACGCTACAGATGGTATCAGAGCACTGTGTTGCCTGTAGGTTCGAAACCCTAGGTTTGGATAGAAATAGGATTTGACCATAGGATTCAAAATCTATTTTATTCAGTTTTCTGAAAACAAAACTTTTTATTTTGTCTTCCTCATACTCTCATCTACTATCAACCTTCTGAAAACATCTTATCTTTTTTTTTCTAGATGACCATGTTCTTGTAGTCTAAGTCTGATTCTGTTGCTTCATATGGAAAAGCTACGATGCAACATGAAGTTCTACATACATGGAAGACCATCGAAGAACCAGGATTCGACCAACACTTCGAAGATATCCAAGAAAGGTTAACAAGAACTTGAAGCACTCAAGAAAAGGATAGATTAGACCACCTACCCATTAGAATAACGAGATCTGATGATGTATTGACCTATCAAATTGTGGTATGGCAGTACTATCAATTTTGTCTTTCCATGACATTGGTGTGTTTCGTTCGATAAACGATAAGTTTGGTTTTTCAAAAGAAGTTTTGAAAATTTTCACGTATGTGTTTGCTTGTGTTTGAACCTTGTTGCTTGATGTTTGTTAGACGTTGATTGATTATGTTATAGATTGGCTGCCTTGTTTTGTTTTATTAGGATTCCTCCATAAGTACAAATAATTCAACTCATTGCTTTCTAAACCAAATAGATGTCTCACCCAAATACCAACACCAATGATTTGCATACAACTATGCGACTACTATTAGAGAACCAGAGTCAGCTGTGGAAGTTGATCAATGACCAACTGCCTAAGATTGATCAAAACCATAGTGATTTTGAAGAGAAACTTATGACCAAACTAAAGGCATGCAAAACTTGTGGAGAGATAGGACATACGTCCAAAGATTGTTCTGATGAGTGGCCCCATGGTCATACCAGACACCAAGTTAAAGGATGCCGCACAAGACGGGTTACTTTCTTCCTGTGTGAAGGAACAAACCATGTCCCAATTCAGTGTCAACTTTATCCCATGGTGCAACAAGCTAACCAGCAAACCAAGAAAGGAATGCAACAGTCTCTCATGAAGACCCTGGAGGAACAAGGACAAAAGGTTAAATCCAAGAAAGATCTTAGCCACATAAGTTGCTACAAGTGCAAAGAAAAGGGACACTATGTCAGTGGCTGCCCTGAGAGGAAGAAGGATAAATCTCTTCAAGGACCGAGTGGAAAACGTGACTGCTAAAACTTTTCGTATCCACCACATGCCATTGTATTTTGAATACTTGTACGCTCTACATCAGAGAAATAAACAAGATTAAACAAAGTTCCTAGACTGACCACAAAAATTTCTTTTAAGGGTGGTAGCCACCCAGATAATTCTAACCCAGCTGCCTTAAACCCAGAGATCCCAAACCATCTTTATTTCGAGCCTCCCCAATCAGAAAATTCATCCCCTACTAGTTTTCAGTTTCCATGTCAGAAATTTCATTTCTCAAAACATCCCGAGTTATCAGAATCATTCAAGCATTTGCTTTGTCTTCCTAGCCTCTCCGAATCTCGGGGACGAGATTCCTTTTAAGGGTGGTAGTCTGTAACATCCCAACATTTTGGAATGTTCAAAAATCACTAAAATTTAAAACTTTTGTTTTGATTAAAGTAAAATAATAAAATGCATAAGAAAACTAACTATAAAAGACTTCAACCAATTTGAAAAAGTCTATTATTTCAAAATTCCCAATGTGTCATTATTTTCAGAAGTTATTTCCAATTAAACATTTCATTATCCATTGTATTTCAAAAACCTTAATATGTAATTTGATAAATGTTTTATAAAGTACAAACCATTTTATTTTAAGTAAATAGTTTACTTCTAAGTAATTGATTTCAACCACTTAGCCTTAGCTATAAATAAATTAAAATAATAATTACAAGTGTTAGTTTAAACTATTGAAAACATTGTCTATTTGCCAAAAGATTATTATTCATTACCTGAGTTCAAAACATAATTTGGATATCACAAGTCTATAGTTTATAACTTAAAACCTCATAGATTTTATAATTACTTAACAACCCAAATAAACATTTCATTAGCTTAAATGATTTTCATTTATTTTCAAAACATAAAATGACTTTCATGAATATATTTTCTATATAAGAAATGAAGTAAAACTAAAATCTTTTCCAAAGTTGTTATGAAATTTCAATTGAGTATCTTAATATAAAACTTAATGGTGCACAAAATATTTTGAATTAAAAAAATGATGAATACATTATATTTCCCTTTTCATTTCAAATAAATGTGTGATGTTATTTAATATTGTACTAAAGCCAAAAATGATTTAATGTTGGAAAATGAGTTTAAATAACTTAATTTTAAATTTATATCAGTGTTGTATTTTTTATAAATTTTATTTAGCCAAAACTAAAATTTATTAAGCCATGTTTTCAAATTTGACATAAAGTGTCAAATTTACATTTAATCAATATTTCAAAATTTGATTTTTGAAAAGTGTTCAAAATATGCCCACAACTGGTTTAACACAAAGATATTGTCATTATAAATTTATAGAAATTGGTTTGACCTCATTTGGACACTCAAATCAAAAGATATGAAATAAATAAGAAAATCAGAAAATATAAAATATAAACGTAAAAAAAAATGGAACAGACCCACTGGGCCGAAGCCCAGCAAGCTGCTACTGCACCCCCCTTCCTTTTTTTTCTCCGCACGCGCAACCCATTTTCCTTTCTTTTTTTTCTCTTCTTCTTCTATTTCTAGCTGGGCCGAATCTTGGCCCATGTAAGGGCCGGTCTTCTTCCTCGACCTCCCGAGCGTACGTACGTACGTGCGTTACAGGAACCAGTAACTGACATGGTGTTTCTCTTCCTCCTCAATTTCCCCATCAATTTTGTGGTCGTTTCTCCTCGACTTCAACACGAAAGTTACTCCATATTTGATGGGCATTCCATCCCGGGAGTTTATTTCCGATTTCATTGCCTTAAACATGCACATCAACCTCGTGAACCAAATGCCACCCGTAGACATTCACATCCCGATCTCCCTCCTCAGACCATCTCACAAAAATCCGAGCGCGTCACTTCGTGCCCCTCTGCATCCTCCATCATGTTCATCCTCATACTTTTCCTAAAGGATGCCTATACAGCTCGCACCAACCATGCCAAGCTCAACCCCAAACCGAGTTCATCGTCAGATCTTGTCTTCTACGATGATCCCCTACACAATTCCTTGCACCAGTGGATTCCCTTCATCAAGGCCTTTGTCCAGGACATGGTTTTGCATCATTTCATCGCAGTTAGTCGCGCCACCACGAAGCCCGAGCAACGTTGCAGCGTTACGCAAGATCCCGAAGAGGTGAGGCCTTGCCATGCATGATGTCCTTCGTGATCTATGTGTCTTCCTGCATTTTTATTTAATTTTTGCCAATTTTCCCGCATGTCAAATACTCGAGAACACGCTCGACCGAGAGCGTCGTCCGCCGCCGCGACTCCGGTCACGCTGTCCCAGTACGCAACCGATGACGCCGACCACACCATCTCCAGTATTAAAAGCCTTTTAAGACCATTAAGTTTGATTTAAATGTTTTTTACCAAATTAATGTGTGATAAATTTGTATTTAAGACCAGCCCATTAAAACCATTATTCATCACATCAATTCTTTTTGCATATTGAATTATGTGATAAAGCTTGACCTAATTAATGTGGAGACTTTGTTTTGTATTTTTGTTTTTGTATGCCTTGTGTTGTGAACTTGTTTGTTTATTTGTTGTGTTATTTCATTGTATAGTTAAACGGAGTGCAAGGTTCTTTGTGTAAATGAGTGTGTGAACAACGACATCGTACATAGGCAAGTGGCACACCTCATAAACTTCCTATTATTTTCTATATCCATTACATAGTATTTTTATATGCATGAGTAGGATAGTATTGCTATGCTAAACCTGTGTAGAATTCCCTTACTCCTGTGTCTAAGTTCCTATATCATACTTAGTAGATGATTTGATGCTATGCAATTGATGAAAAGTTTTACAAAATGTTAAGTGACTACCCAGGGCTGTGCTCATGGTTGTCGTCGCCTAGGATGCATGTCTATTCTACTTAGGGCAGTGAGCATGGTGATTTTTACCTGAGAGTGCACATCCACTAAGTTAATGAAACTCCTGGGTGGATTGGTTGTATGGAGGCGAAGTTGAGTGGCTGCTCAGATCCATGTCTATGGTTCCTGGAGTACGTGCACTTGTGGATAGCCACCCAGTGAACAGAGGAATCTGAAGAACTCCGAGTGACGATTGCTTCCAGTGCAGCCATTGCCATATGGGCTCTGGCTTGATCAATTATGTTGTGTGGACTCTCCCCGGCTTGACAAGCAGATGTAGAGGGTGTTAGGTGGAACGGGTCAAGCCAGAGTGGGAGGGAAAATACTTCTGAAAGATCTCGTCTCATTCTTCTCCTTCCCTTATCACAAATGGTGTGTAAAGGATAATTTCGGTTGAATGGGTACAATGGTGAACGTGCACTACCTCTGTAGAGTGTAAAACTAACTACTTAGCCGTGTCCCCGGTACGGACAATTTGAGCAGCTGATCACGGACGTCAACGGAGGATTCCACCATTCCAACTTCAGAAATAAAACTTGATGGGTGAACAAGGGAAGATGAGATTTATGGTTTTCATGCCATACTTGTCTTGATTTGAAGAAAGTGTTTTCCAAAAAGATAGGAAAAATTGGCTTTATGCAAAATAGCCTTGAACTCCACCAGCCAAATATGCATATAGGCTATAGACTTATTCCATTAAGTGTCCACCATAGTGTCACTTGCCAGACTCCATTTTTAATGGAATCTGACCCACGTTGTTGCAATATTTTTTTTTATTGCAGATTGTTCAGATGACGAGTGAGGTTTCGTTTATAGGTTTCGAGTCTACAACCAACATGTTTTCGCCTGTGGCAGCATGAAAGTGATAGAGACTCACTGCTATTGTATTTCCGCTGTGTACTTTTTCAATGCTAGCTTTATGCTATGCAACTTGTATCGAATATTTTGTAATTCTGGATCATCGATGTAATAAAATTGACGCTTTGTTGTGATATTACATCGTAAACTGTGTGTGCAAATGAATCGATCCAGGGATTTGCACTATACACAGGTATCTGCCTTATTTAAAAGTGCAGATACGCTACAGAAAGAGATCACCGGGAGAGTCCCGGGAGGGGTCCGATGGAGATCGGGCAGCGCCGAAAGAGTTTCGGAGCTAGGATAAATTATATATATTATGTTTGATATTAATTAGTGTTATTAATATGCAAATATGATTTTATATATTTATTTTCGAATTTATTTAGGCTGATTTACCTATATGGGCCTTCTGGACGAAAGAATGCTCAAGGGGGGGGGGGGGGACCCCCTTGGGAATTCGGTGGGGGGAGAGTGGCCGGCCTAGGTGGGCCAGATGGGGCCCACCAGGTGGCCGGCGCACCATGGCCGAACCAGGCAATGTGGGGATAGTCCCACATTCCCTGGTGAGGAGGTTGGCTCCCCCCGGGAGCCTATATATAGAGGTGCCCCCCTAGCCTTTTAATTCACCAATTAATTCCCAATTTCTCTCTCGATTTCGTGATTCCCTTTGTTGGAGTTGCGCCGAGTTTGAGAGGGGGATCTCTTCCACCATAGCCCGTTGCCGCGCTGCTGGTGTTCCGGTCCAAGTCTTCCGCTGCTCGTCCTGGACTGGAGCTTCGGAGGCCGTCGTCTCCACCGTACGTGTGTGACGCCCTGCGAGATGCTGCGCTAGTGGCACTCGGGTCTGCTTCCTCTACACGACCTTGAGGTCAGCTTCGTCGGTCTTCATCGACAATGTTTGTGCGGGAACGTAATCCCGCTTTCGGTCTACAAGGGTATGTATTCCGATCTCCGTTCGTACTACTATATCTGCAAAGAATAGATCTTGGCATGCTTTTAGGATATCGTTGGTAAGAAATTTTTTGTTTTCTGCACACGATCCCCTTCAGTGGTATCAGAGCCGATATATTGTAGATATAGCTGCGCGCTGTTAGAACCCGTGTTCTGCACGGGGGCACCGTTCCTATTATTTTCTACCCTCTAGCGTGCACTTGTGTTTTCCAGCGGCATTGAGTTGATGAAGCGGCCCGGACCGACTTTACGCGTACGCTTACGCGAGACTGGTTCCACTACTGACATACGGCTTGTACCGTATCTGTGGCTGGCGGGTGCCCGTTTCTCTCTCTTTAGTTGGTCTTCGCATTTTCAATGGAGGGCCCGAAAGGGATGCTTAAACATGCAATTATTGGATCGTTGTTGTGGTCATAAGATTCGTAGGTATGAAGCGGTTCTATTTACGAAAGCCCCAAGCCACGTAAAATATGCAAAAGATAAAGTAGAGGCGTATAACTTTATTTTGCAGGGGCTATGTGATATGGTCATGGTAGGTTTATTAAATTGTCTATAAACTGCGGGCGCCAAAAATACCATGGCGCGATGGACTATATCACATTGCATTACATTTGATGTTTTGTGTGCATCTTATATTGTGTAATTGTTTTAGTTACACGGCGGTAGCTATATAAGATGATCCCTTCTAAAATACCACTAGTGTTCTCCCTCCAACGCGCACCACCAAGAAAGTTCTACGTTATGAGGCAGGCCGTGATGATCGGGTGTCACACATCTCGTCGTTCGCATACAGTGGGTGTAAGCCATGTTGCACAAGCGTCAGGGTGGAGGTTTTTGGTGGCGAGCCTAGCATATGCAGACATATGGCCTCGGAACAGGAAGGCCGAAAGGTCGAGCACGAGTCACAAAATTAGTGTGGCGGACTTTTTGTCTACTCTTGAAGTTGTGCCACCGGCTCTGATGATGAGGGGTGGTGCAATGGATGGGGGTCGTGTAATCGCTTGAATGACCAGGAGGGATGTTCGTTTGAGTGGGAGTTATGTTAGTTATTTTCTAAAATACTATAACTCAAAATTATTATGAACAAAGTCTTATGTTGTTGCAAATTCCATTGTAGATGTCTCGCCCCTCGTTTAACCAAGGTCTATTCCTTGAGAAAGAAAAGCTTAAGACCATTGGGTCAAACTTCATGGCCTGGTTCCGCAACCTGAGGATCCTCCTCACTCCCCATAGGGTGTCCTACGTCATTGAGGCCGCCATAGGTGACCCTCCTGCAGATGAAGCCTCTGAGGATGAGAAGAAGGTCTTCCAGACCCGATCGGAGGATTCTGCCTTTGTCGAGAGTGGCATGTTGTACGCCATGGAAGCCGACCTGCAGAAGCGCTTTGAGAAGATGAGCGCCTTTGAGATCATTTCGGATCTTAAGGCTGTCTTCGCACCGCAGGCTAAGGCTGAGAGATATGAAGCTTCTGAGCTTTTCTTCTCAGCCAAGATGGAAGAGCATAGCAGTGTGAGCGAGCATGTAGTCAAGATGTCTGGCTACGTTCAACGCCTGAATGCTCTGGAATGCAAGATTCCCGATGAGCTGGCGATTGACATGGTGTTGCAATCGTTGCCACAAGGCTACAAAGGCTTCGTCATGAACTACAACATGCAGGACATGGCTAAGTCCCTGGGTGAAGTGTTCGTGATGCTCAAGACTGCTGAGGTAGAGATTAAAAAGGAGCACACGCTGTTGATGGTCAACAAGACCGTTTATTTCAAGAAATCCGGTGGCAAGGGAAAGCAGAGCTGGAAGTCCAGGAGGGAGGCAAAGATGACTGCCAAGCCCAGGACTAACAGGTCTGGTCCCAGAGCTAGCGTGGAGTGTTTCTACTGCAAGGGGAAAGGTCACTGGAAGCGCAACTGCCCCAAGTATCTGGAGGATAGGAAGTCTGGCAAGACGGTCGACAAAGAGCAATGTATATTTGATATACGTGTTATAGATGTTTACCTTACATCCGCCTGGAGCAACACGTGGGTATTTAATACTGGTTCTGTTGCTCATATATGTAACTCTCAGGAGGAGTTACGGAATAGAAAGCGGCTGGCTAAGGATGAGGTGACGATGCGCGTCGGCAACGGATCGAGAGTCGACGTGGTGGCTGTTGGCACGCTCCCTCTACATCTACCATCGGGATTAGTTTTGGTTTTAAATAAGTGTTATTTTGTGCCATCCTTGAGTGTAAACATTATAAGTGGGTCTTGCCTGTTACAAGACGGTTATTCATTTAAATCAGTGTCAAGGAATTGTGCTATTTATATGAATGATATCTTTTATGTTGATGCTCCCGAGAATAACGGTTTATTCTTGTTGAATCTTGATCGTAGTACTCACATCCATAACATAGATGCCAAATGAATTAAGTGTCGTGACGATACCGCCATGTATATGTGGCATTGCCGTCTTGGTCATATTGGTGTAAAGCGCATGAAGCAACTCCACTCCGATGGACTTTTGGACTCGTTGGATTTCGGATCCCTCGATACATGCGAACCATGCCTTATGGGCAAAATGACCAGGACACCGTTCAAAGGTTTCGTCGAACGGGCGTCGGATTTATTGGGGATCATACATACAGATGTATGTGGACCGATGAGCGTTTCAACACGCAATGGTTATCGTTACTTCGTCACCTTCACTGATGACTTGAGTAGATACAGTTATATCTATTTGATGAAACACAAGTCTGAAACGTTTGAAAAGTTCAAAGAATTCCAAAGTGAAGTTGAGAATCAGCTTAATAGGAAAATCAAGCATCTTCGATCCGATCGCGGTGGAGAGTACTTGAGTTTTGAGTTTGGCACACATCTGAAGAGTTGTGGCATAGTACCCCAACTTACGCCAGCCGGAACACCGCAGCGTAATGGCGTGTCCGAGCGACGTAATCGTACTCTACTGGATAGTGTTCGATCTATGATGTCTCTTACCGATTTACCAGTGTCCTTCTGGGGTTATGCGTTAGAAACAGCCGCATTCATTTTAAATAGGGCTCCGTCCAAGTCCGTTGAAACGACGCCGTATGAATTATGGTATCGCCAAAAGCCTAAGTTATCGTTTATAAAGGTTTGGGGCTGTGAGGCGTATCTTAAGAAACTACAGCCCGACAAGCTCGAACCGAAGTCGGAGAAAGTCGTCTTTGTAGGATATCCGCGGGAAACCATAGGATACACCTTCTACAACCAAGCTGAGGGCAAAACTTTTGTCGCTAAGACCGGTACCTTTCTAGAGAAGGAATTTCTCACGAAAGGAGTAAGTGGGAGGAAGGTAGACCTCGATGAGATCGTTGATCCTGAAATCGAGATTCCGAGTGGCGCAACGGAAGCAATTACAGAAACGCCCTCCGTGGAAGGAGTGGGAGAAACAGTCGAGGAAGGTATTCTACCTCGTAGGTCTGGTAGATCTCGGATCGCACCAGAATGGTATGGCAACATGGTTTGCACCATCATGTTAGTGGAACAAGACGAACCTACGAACTACAAGGAGGCTATGGCGAGTCTAGAGTCCGAGAAATGGCTTGAAGCCATGAAATCCGAAATAGGATCCATGTATGATAACAAAGTGTGGACTTTGATGGATATTCCCGAAGGGCGCAAGGCCGTCGAGAATAAATGGATCTTTAAGAAGAAGACTGATGCTGACGGTAATGTGACCGTCTATAAAGCTCGGCTTGTCGCAAAAGGTTTCCGACAAGTTCATGGGATTGACTACGATGAAACGTTTTCACCGGTAGCGATGCTTAAGTCTATTCGGATTTTGTTAGCAGTTGCTGCCTATTACGATTATGAAATCTGGCAGATGGACGTCAAAAGAGCCTTCCTAAATAGAAATATTGAGGAAGAGTTGTACATGGTACAACCGGAAGGTTTTGTCGATCCAGGGAATGCTAACAAGGTGTGCAAGCTTCAGCGATCCATCTATGGATTGAAGCAGGCATCTCGGAGCTGGAATCTTCGCTTTGATGAGGTAATCAAAGGTTTTGGATTTATCCAAAATGTGGAATAGACTTGCATTTACAAGAAAATGAGTGGGAGCTCGGTTGTGTTCTTAGCACTGTATGTAGATGACATATTGCTGATTGGGAATGATGTGGAACTTCTGAATAGCGTGCAGGAATACTTAAACAGTAAATTTTCCATGAAGGGCTTAGGAGAAGTTGCGTATGTCTTAGGCATTAGGATCTATCGCGATAGATCAAGGCGCCTATTAGCATTGAGTCAGAGTACCTATCTTGATAAAATACTGAAGCGTTTCGGTATGGAGAAGGCAAAGAAGGGTTCTCTGCCGGTTATCAAGAATAAGATATTGCGGAAGGCACAGTGTCCGGTAACGGAGCTGGATAAGGCCGATATGACTAAGCATCCTTATGCTTCAGCCATAGGATCGATCATGTATGCAATATTGAGTACTAGACCGGATGTGCATTAGCTCTAAGTTTGACAAGGCGGTTCCAGAGTAATCCTGGAATGCCGCATTGGATAGCTGTTAAGAGCATTCTTAAGTATCTCAATAAGACAAAGGAAATGTTCCTTGTGTATGGTGGCTGCGATGAAGAACTTGGCGTAGCGGGTTACGTAGATGCAAGTTTCTGCTCAGACCCCGATGACTCTAAGTCACAGACAGGTTATGTGTTCAAGGTGAATGGGGGCGCCATGTGCTGGAGAAGTGGGAAGAAACCCATTGTCGCACAATCTACAATGGAGTCGGAGTACATTGCTGCCTGCGAGGCCGCAAATGAAGCTGTGTGGCTGAGGAAGTTCGTCATCGAACTTGGCGTGTTCCCGAGCGTGCAAGACCCCGTGATCCTCTTCTGCGACAATACGGGTGCCATTGCTAACGCCAAGGAGCCAAGGTCTCACTCCACCGCCAAACACATTCTCCGACGCTTCCATGTGATACGTCAGTACGTACAAGGAGGCGATGTGAAGATTTGCAAAGTGCATATGGATCTTAATGTGGCAGATCCGCTGACGAAGCCTCTCCCGCTTGATAAGCATGAAAAACACCAGTTAGCTATGGTTGTTAGGCTTTTACCAAGTTGTAATTTAGACTAATTTGTACTCTAGTGCAAGTGGGAGACTGAAGGAGATATGCCCTAGAGGCAATTAATAAAGTGTATTCTTTATCATATCTCGTTTTTTCATAATAAGGTTTTCTGTCATGCTATAACCTCGTATTAAGCGGAAACATTAATACGGGTGTGATACGTAAAAAAACAGGTCCCTAGTAGCCTCTACTTAGACTAGTTTCGTTGCGCGATTGATGATCGAGGTTTTCCGATCATGGGGCATGGCGCCGCTCGGCAATGGGAGTCATATCATTGGAGAATGATGTGATGGACATACCTAGATATGGAGGACGTAGTCGTTACACCTTTGACCGTGAGATCAACTCTTATTGTTATTCCTGGAAGATACTTTGATTGCACCAAACGTCGTATCTTATTTAGTATGACAATAACGGTGATACTTTTGGGTATCGGAAAGGAGTAGTTGAGACGAGGGGTCAAGAGCGGGATTTGCCAGTCCGCATAGCAGGATAGATACTCTCAGGCCCACTCGGTGAGATCATGTCTAATGAGCTTGCAAGCATGTGACTAGGTCACGGAGACATGAGATCATAGACGAGTAGAAGATAGTGTTGTCGTTAACGAGGTCGAGATTAGGTATGGAGATATCTATGGAACGACGCTCGGACACGCTAAGTATCGCTATGGCAAAAGGTCTAAGACTTTACGTTCAGGTTTGATAGAGGAAAGTCATTCGTTATATCACAGGGATTAATTCATGGGGTCGAGGCCTACGAGTTAGTCGTTGATCATTGAGGAGTCTTGATCATACCTGTTATTATATCGAACCGCTAGGGTAACACACTTAAGAGGTTTCGACAAGACAACCGGAAAGGAAAGAGATCACCGGGAGAGTCCCGGGAGGGGTCCGATGGAGATCGGGCAGCGCCGAAAGAGTTTTCGGAGCTAGGATAAATTATATATATTATGTTTGATATTAATTAGTGTTATTAATATGCAAATATGATTTTATATATTTATTTTTGAATTTATTTAGGCTGATTTCCCTATATGGGCCTTCTGGACGAAAGAAGGCTCAAGAGGGGGGGACCCCCTTGGGAATTCGGTGGGGGGAGTGGCCGGCCTAGGTGGGCCAGATGGGGCCCACCAGGGGGCCGGCGCACCATGGCCGAACCAGGCAATGTGGGGATAGTCCCACATTGCCTGGTGAGGAGGTTGGCTCCCCCCCGGGAGCCTATATATAGAGGTGCCCCCCTAGCCTTTTAATTCACCAATTAATTTCCAATTTCTCTCTCGATTTTGTGATTCCCTTTGTTGGAGTTGCGCCGAGTTTGAGAGGGGGATCTCTTCCACCATAGCCCGCTGCCGCGCTGCTGGTGTTCCGGTCCAAGTCTTCCGCTGCTCGTCCTGGACTGGAGCTTCGGAGGCCGTCGTCTCCATCGTACGTGTGTGACACCCTGCGAGGTGCTGCGCTAGTGGCACTCGGAGGTCTGCTTCCTCTACACGACCTTGAGGTCGGCTTCATCGGTCTTCATCGACAACGTTTGTGCGGGAACGTAATCCCGCTTTCGATCTACAAGGGTATGTATTCCGATCTCCGTTCGTACTACTATATCTGCATAGAATAGATCTTGGCATGCTTTTAGGATATCGTTGGTAGGAGAATTTTTGTTTTCTGCACACGATCCCCTTCAGCTCTCCGGCTGGCACGCCGAATACGCACTTCTCTGGGTTGAGCTTGATCTGGTACACATCGAGGGCGGCGAACACCTTGCGGAGGTCGTCGACCAGGGTATCTTCCTGTCGAGTCGTGACGACGATGTAGTCGACGTAGACTTGGACGACCTGCCTGATGAGCCCTTTGAGGCATGCTTGCATTGTCCGCTGGTACGTGGCACCCGCGTTCTTCAACCCGAACGGCGTCGTCTGGTAGCAAAAGACACCGTCGGGTGTGATGAAGGCCGTCTTCTCTTCTTTCTCGACTTTCAACCTGATCTGCTGGTAACATGTGAAGGAGATATGCCCTAGAGGCAATTAATAAAGTGTATTCTTTATCATATCTCGTTTGTTCATAATAGGTTTTTGTGTCATGCTAGAACCGTATTAAGCGGAAACATTAATGCGGGTGTGATACGTAAAACAACCAGGTCCCTAGTAGCCTCTACTAAGACTAGTTTCGTTGCGCGATTGATGATCGAGGTTTCCCGGTCATGGGGCATGGCGCTGGTCGGCAATGGGAGTCATATCGCTAGAGAACGATGTGATGGACATACCCAGATTTGGAGAACGTAGTCGTTACGCCTTTGACCGTGAGATCAACTCTTATTGTTATTCCTGGAAGATACTTTGATTGCACCAAACGTCGTATCTTATTTAGTATGACAATAACGGTGATACTTTTGGGTATCGGAAAGGAGTAGTTGAGACGAGGGGTCAAGAGTGGGATTTGCCAGTCCGCATAGCAGGATACATACTCTCGGGCCCACTCGGTGAGATCATGTCTAATGAGCTTGCAAGCATGTGACTAGGTCACGGAGACATGAGATCATGAACGAGTAGAAGATA
The DNA here is from genome assembly GCA_026929855.1 of Poa annua. Taxonomy (NCBI): domain Eukaryota; kingdom Viridiplantae; phylum Streptophyta; class Magnoliopsida; order Poales; family Poaceae; genus Poa; species Poa annua. Next base: position 74,148,535 of record CM049430.1, on the reverse strand, counting down.
GCATCGTCGGTAACGAGGTCGGGATTAGGTATGGAGATATCTATGGAACGACGCTCGGACGTGCTAAGTATCGCTATGGCAAAAGGTTTAAGACTTTACGTTCAGATTTGATAGATGAAATTCATTCGTTATATCTCAGGGATTAATTCATGGGGTCCAGGCCTACGAGTTAGTCGTTGATCATTGAGGAATCTTGATCATACCTGATATTATATCGAACCGCTAGGGTAACACACTTAAGGGGTTTCGACAAGACAACCGGAAAGGAAAGAGATCACCGGGAGAGTCCCGGGAGGGGTCCGATGGAGATCGGGCAGCGCCGAAATAGTTTTTGGAGCTAGGAAAAATTATATATATTATGTTTGATATTAATTAGTGTAATTAATGTGCAAATATAATTTTATATATTTATTTTCAAATTTATTTAGGCTGATTTCCCTAAATGGGCCTTCTGGTCGAAAGAAGGCCCAAGAGGGGAAATTCCCAAGGGGAATTCGGTGGGGGGCTTGGGGGCCGACCCAAGTGGGCCAAGGGGCCCACTAGGGGGCCGGCGCACCCAGCCATGCCGCACCAGGCATGTGGGGGTTAGTCCCACATTGCCTGGTTAGCAAGTTGGCTCCCCCCTGGGAGCCTATATAAGAAGGGGCACCCCTGGACTTTTAATTCACCAATTAATTCCCGATTTCTCTCTCGATCTCGTGGTTCCCAAGTTGGAGCCGCGCCGAGCTGAGGAAGGGGGGATCTCTTCCACCATAGCCCGCTGCCGCGTTGCTGGTGTTCTGGTCCAAGTCTTCCGCTGCTCGTCCTGGACTGGAGCTTCGGAGGCCGTCGTCTCCACCGTACGTGTGCGACTCCCTGCGAGGTGCTGCGCTTGCAGTACTCGGAGACCTGCTTCCTCTACACGACCTTGAGGTCGGCTTCGTCGGTCTTCATCGACAACGTTTGTGCGGGAACGTAATCCCCGCTTTCGGTCTACAAGGGTACGTATTCCGATCTCCGTTCGTACTACTATATCTGCATAGAATAGATCTTGGCATGCTTTTAGGATATCGTTGGTAGGATTTTTTTTTTTCTGCACACGATCCCCTTCAGTGGTATCAGAGCCGATCTATCGTAGATATAGCTGTACGCTGTTAGAACCCGTGCTCTGCACGGGGGCACCGTTCCTGTTATTTGCTACCCTCTAGCGTGCACTTGTGTATTCCAGCGGCATTGAGTTGATGAAGCGGCCCGGACCGACTTTACGCGTACGCTTACCCGAGAATGGTTCCACTACTGACATGCGGCTTGTACCGTATATGTGGCTGGCATGTGTCAGTTTCTCTCTCTTTAGTTGGTCTTCGCATTTTCAATGGAGGGCCCGAAAGGGATGCTTAAACATGCAATTATTGGATCGTTGTTGTGGTCATAAGATTCGTAGGTATGAAGCGGTTCTATTTACGAAAGCCCCAAGCCACGTAAAACATGCAAAAGATAAAGTAGAAGCGTCTAACTTTATTTTGCAGGGGCTATGTGATATGGCCAAGGTAGGTTTATTAAATTGTTTATAAACTGCGGGCGCCAAGAAGACCATGGCGCGATGGACTATATCACATTGCATTACATTTGATGTTTTGTGTGCATCTTATTTTGTGTGATTGTGTGTATAGTATACATTAGTTACACGGCGGTAGCTGAATAAGATGATCCCTTCAAAATACCACTAGTGTTCTCCCTCCAACGCGCACCACCAAGAAAGTTCTACGTTATGAGGCAGGCCGTGATGATCGGGTGTCAGACATCTCGTCGTTCGCATACAGTGGGTGTAAGCCATGTTGCACAAGCGTCAGCGTGGAGGTCTTTGGTGGCGAGCCTAGCATACTCAGAGGTATGGCCTCGGAACAGGAAGACCGAAAGGTCGAGCACGAGTCAAAAAATTGGTGTGGCGGACGATTTTGTCTACTCTTGAAGTTGTGTCGCCGGCTTTGATGATGAGGGGTGGTGCAATGGATGGGGGTCGTGTAATCGCTTAAACGACCAGGAGGGATGTTCGTTTGAGTGGGAGTTATGTTAGTTATTTTCTAAAATACTATAACTCAAAATTATTATGAACAAAGTCTTATGTTGTTGCAAATTCCATTGTAGATGTCTCGCCCCTCGTTTAACCTAGGTCTGTTCCTTGCAAAAGAAAAGCTTAAGACCAATGGGTTAAACTTCATGGCCTGGTTCCGCAACCTGAGGATCCTCCTCACTCCCCATAGGGTGGCCTACGTCATTGAGGCCGCCATAGGTGACCCTCCTTCAGATGATGCCTCTGAGGATGAGAAGAAGGTCTTCCAGACCCGATCGGAGGATTCTGCCTTTGTCCAGAGTGGCATGCTCTACGCCATGGAAGCCGACCTGCAGAAGCGCTTTGAGAAGATGAGCGCCTTTGAGATCATTTCGGATCTTAAGGCTGTCTTCGCGCCGCAGGCTAAGGCTGAGAGATATGAGGCTTCTGAGCTTTTCTTCTCAGCCAAGATGGAAGAGCATAGCAGTGTGAGCGAGCATGTAGTCAAGATGTATGGCTACGTTCAACGTCTGAATGCTCTGGAATGCAAGATTCCCGATGAGATGGCGATTGACAGGGTGTTGCAATCGTTGCCTCCAAGCTACAAAGGCTTCGTCATGAACTACAACATGCAGGGCATGGCTAAGTCCCTGGGTGAAGTGTTCGTGATGCTCAAGACTGCTGAGGTAGAGATTAAGAAGGAGCACACGCTGTTGATGGTCAACAAGACCGTTGATTTCAAGAAGTCCGGTGGCAAGGGAAAGCAGAGCTGGAAGTCCAGGAGGGAGGCAAAGTTGGCTGCCAAGCCCAGGACTAACAGGTTTGGTCCCAGAGCTAGCGTGGAGAGTTTCTACTGCAAGGGGAAGGGTCACTGGAAGCGCAACTGCCCCAAGTACCTGGAGGATAGGAAGTCTGGCAAGACGGTCGACAAAGAGCAATGTATATTTGATATACATGTTATAGATGTGTACCTTACATCCGCCCGGAGCAACACGTGGGTATTTGATACTGGTTCTGTTGCTCATATATGTAACTCTCAGGAGGAGTTACGGAATAGAAGGCGGCTGGCGAAGGATGAGGTGACGATGCGCGTCCGCAACGGATCGAGAGTCGACGTGGTGGCTGTCGGCACGCTCCCTCTACATCTACCATCGGGATTAGTTTGGGTTTTAAATAAATGTTATTTTGTGCCATCCTTGAGTGTAAACATTATAAGTGGGTCTTGCCTGTTACAAGACGGTTATTCATTTAAATCAGTGTCAAGAAATTGTGCTATTTATATGAATGATATCTTTTATGTTGATGCTCCCGAGAATAACGGTTTATTCTTGTTGAATCTCGATCGTAGTACTCACATCCATAACATAGAAGCCAAACGGATTAAGTGTAGTGACGATACCGCCATGTATTTGTGGCATTGCCGTCTTGGTCATATTGGTGTAAAGCGCATGAAGCAACTCCACTCCGATGGACTTTTGGACTCTTTGGATTTCGGATCCCTCGATACATGCGAACCATGCCTTATGGGCAAAATGACTAGGACACCATTCAAAGGTTTCGTTGAACGGGCGTCGGATTTGTTGGGGATCATACATACAGATGTGTGTGGACCGATGAGCGTTTCGACACGCAATGGTTATCGTTACTTCGTCACCTTCACTGATGACTTGAGTAGATACGGTTATATATATTTGATGAAACACAAGTCTGAAACGTTTGAAAAGTTCAAAGAATTTCAGAGTGAAGTTGAGAATCAGCTTAATAGGAAAATCAAGCATCTCCGATCCGATCACGGTGGAGAATACTTGAGTTTTGAGTTTGGCACACATCTGAAGAGTTGTGGCATAGTACCCCAACTTACGCCAGCCGGAACGCCGCAACGTAACGGCGTGTCCGAGCGACGTAATCGTACACTACTGGATATTGTCCGATCTATGATGTCTCTTACTGATCTGCCAGTGTCCTTCTAGGGTTATGCGTTAGAAACATCCGCATTCATTTTAAATAGGGCTCCGTCCAAGTCCGTTGAAACGACGCCGTATGAATTATGGTATGGCCAAAAGCCTAAGTTATTGTTTCTGAAGGTTTGGGGTTGTGAGGCGTATGTTAAGAAACTACAGCCCGACAAACTCGAACCGAAGTCGGAGAAAGTCGTCTTTGTAGGATATCCGCGGGAAACCGTTGGGTACACCTTCTACAACCAAGCTGAGGGCAAAACTTTTGTCGCGAAGACCGGTACCTTTCTAGAGAAGGAGTTTCTCGCGAAAGGAGTAAGTGGGAGGAAGGTAGACCTCGATGAAATCGTTGATCCTGAACTCGAGATTCCGAGTGGCGCAACGGAAGCAATTCCGGAAACGTCCTCCGTGGAAGGAGTGGGAGAAACTGTCGAGGAAGATGTTCTACCTCGTAGGTCTGGTAGATCTCGGATCGCACCAGAATGGTATGGCAACATGGTTTGCACCGCCATGCTAGTCGAGCAAGACGAACCTACGAACTACAAGGAGGCGATGGCGAGTCTAGAGTCCGAGAAATGGCTTGAAGCCATGAAATCCGAAATAGGATCCATGTATGATAACAAAGTGTGGACTTTGATGGATATTCCCGAAGGGCGCAAGGCCGTCGAGAATAAGTGGATCTTTAAGAAGAAGACTGATGCTGATGGTAATGTGACCGTCTATAAAGCTCGGCTTGTCGCAAAGGGTTTCCGACAAGTTCATGGAATTGACTACGATGAAACCTTTTCACCGGTAGCGATGCTTAAGTCTATTCGGATTTTGTTAGCGGTAGCTGCCTACTATGATTATGAAATCTGGCAGATGGACGTCAAAACGGCCTTCCTAAATGGAAACATTGAGGAAGAGTTGTACATGGTACAGCCGGAAGGTTTTGTCGATCCGGGAAATGCTAACAAGGTGTGCAAGCTTCAGCGATCCATCTATGGATTGAATCAGGCATCTCGGAGCTGGAATCTTCGCTTTGATGAGGTAATCAAAGGTTTTGGATTTATCCAGAATGTGGAAGAGACCTGTATTTACAAGAAAATGAGTGGGAGCTCGGTTGTGTTCTTAGCACTGTATGTTGACGACATATTGCTGATTAGGAATGATGTGAAACTTCTGAATAGCGTGAAGGAATATTTAAACAGTAAATTTTCCATGAAGGACTTAGGAGAAGCTGCGTATGTTTTAGGCATAAAAATCTATCGCGATAGATCAAGGCGCCTATTAGCACTAAGTCAGAGTACTTATCTTGATAAAATACTGAAGCGTTTCCGTATGGAGAAGGCAAAGAAGGGTTCTCTGCCGGTTATCAAGAATAAGATATTGCGTAAGGCGCAGTGTCCGGTAACGAAGCTGGGTAAGGCCGAAATGACGAAACATCCTTATGCTTCAGCCATAGGATCGATCATGTATGCAATGTTGAGTACTAGACCGGATGTGGCATTAGCTCTAAGTTTGACAAGCCGGTTCCAGAGTAATCCTAGAATGCCGCATTGGGTAGCTGTTAAGAGCATTCTTAAGTATCTCAATAAGACAAAGGAAATGTTCCTTGTGTATGGTGGCTGCGATGAAGAACTTGGCGTAACGGGTTACGTAGATGCAAGTTTTTGCTCAGACCCCGATGACTGTAAGTATAAGACAGGTTACATGTTCAAGGTGAATGGAGGCGCCGTGTGCTGGAGAAGTGGGAAGCAACCCATAGTCGCACAATCTACAATGGAGTCGGAGAATATCGCTGCTTGCGAAGCCGCGAATGAAGCTGTGTGGCTGAGGAAGTTCGTCATCGAACTTGGAGTGTTCCCGAGCGTGCAAGACCCCGTGATCCTCTTATGCGACAATACGGGTGTCATTGCGAACGCCAAGGAGCCAAGGTCTCACTCCACCGCCAAACACATTCTCCGACGCTTCCATGTGATACGTCAGTACGTACAAGGAGGCGATGTGAAGATTTGCAAAGTGCATACGGATCTGAATGTGGCAGATCCGCTGACAAAGCCTCTCCCGCTTGATAAGCATGAAAAGCACCCGTTAGCTATCGGTGTTAAGCTTTTACCAAGTTGAAATCCAGATTAAGTTGTACTCTAGTGCAAGTGGGAGACTGAAGGAGATGTGCCCTAGGGGCAATTAATAAAGTGTATTCTTTATCATATCTCGTTTGTTCATAATAGGTTTTTGTGTCATGCTAGAACCTTATTAAGCGGAAACATTAATGCCGGTGTGATACGTAAAACAACCAGGTCCCTAGTAGCCTCTACTAAGACTAGTTTCGTTGCGCGATTGATGATCGAGGTTTCCCGGTCATGGGGCATGGCGCCGGTCGGCAATGGGAGTCATATCGCTAGAGAACGATGTGATGGACATACCCAAATTTGGAGAACGTAGTCGTTACGCCTTTGACCGTGAGATCAACTCTTATTGTTATTCCTGGAAGATACTTTGATTGCACCAAACATCGTATCTTATTTAGTATGACAATAACGGTGATACTTTTGGGTATCGGAAAGGAGTAGTTGAGACGAGGGGTCAAGAGCGGGATTTGCCAGTCCGCATAGCAGGATAGATACTCTCGGGCCCACTCGGTGAGATCATGTCTAATGAGCTTGCAAGCATGTGACTAGGTCACGGAGACATGAGATCATGAACGAGTAGAAGATATCATCGTCGGTAACGAGGTCGGGATTAGGTATGGAGATATCTATGGAACGACGCTCGGACGTGCTAAGTATCGCTATGGCAAAAGGTTTAAGACTTTACGTTCAGATTTGATAGATGAAATTCATTCGTTATATCTCAGGGATTAATTCATGGGGTCCAGGCCTACGAGTTAGTCGTTGATAATTGAGGAGTCTTGATCATACCTGATATTATATCGAACCGCTAGGGTAACACACTTAAGGGGTTTTGACAAGACAACCGGAAAGGAAAGAGATCACTGGGAACGTCCCGGGAGAGGTCCGATGGAAATCGGGCAGCGCCGAAATAGTTTTCGGAGCTAGGAAAAATTATATATATTATGTTTGATATTAATTAGTGTAATTAATGTGCAAATATAATTTTATATTTTTATTTTCAAATTTATTTAGGCTGATTTCCCTAAATGGGCCTTCTGGTCGAAAGAAGGCCCAAGAGGGGAAATTCCCAAGGGGAATTCGGTGGGGGGCTTGGGGGCCGACCCAAGTGGGCCAAGGGGCCCACTAGGGGGCCGGCGCACCCAGCCATGCCGCACCAGGCATGTGGGGGTTAGTCCCACATTGCCTGGTTAGCATGTTGGCTCCCCGATATAAGAAGGGGCACCCCTGGACTTTTAATTCACCAATTAATTCCCGATTTCTCTCTCGATCTCGTGGTTCCCAAGTTGGAGCCGCGCCGAGCTGAGGAAGGGGGGATCTCTTCCACCATAGCCCGCTGCCGCGTTGCTGGTGTTCCGGTCCAAGTCTTCCGCTGCTCGTCCTGGACTGGAGCTTCGGAGGCCGTCGTCTCCACCGTACGTGTGCGACTCCCTGCGAGGTGCTGCGCTAGCGGTACTCGGAGGCCTGCTTCCTCTACACGACCTTGAGGTCGGCTTCGTCGGTCTTCATCGACAACGTTTGTGCGGGAACGTAATCCCCGCTTTCGGTCTACAAGGGTACGTATTCCGATCTCCGTTCGTACTACTATATCTGCATAGAATAGATCTTGGCATGCTTTTAGGATATCGTTGGTAGGAATTTTTTTTTCTGCACACGATCCCCTTCAAACTGAGTAGGCGTCCAGGAAGGACAGGCGCTCACAGCCTGCTGTCGAGTCGATGATCTGGTCTATCTGCGGGAGCGGGAAGTGATCCTTTGGGCAGCACTTGTTGACTGCAGTGAAGTCCACGCACATGCGTAGTTTCTTCGTCTTCTTCTTCTCCACCAGGACTGGGTTAGCAACCCAGTCCGAGTCCTTGATCTCTCGGATGAACTTGGCGTGTAACAGTCTGTCGACTTCTGCTGTAATCGCGTCTCGCTTGGGTCCTGAGAAGCGTCGCATGGATTGCTTGACTGGTCTTGCATCCTTGTGGACTTTTAAAGAGTGCTCGACGAGATCCCTGGGTATTCCTGGCATGTCAGAAGTTTGCCATGCAAAGATTTTCCAGTTCTCACGCAGGAACCCGACGAGCGCGCTTTCCTATACGGGGGTCAGGCTTGACGAAACCTTGACCGTCTTTCTGCTATCAGTCGGATGGACTTGGTGGGTGACAGTGTCGTCGCTTGTGTCGAAGGCGGTGTCTTTTGATGGCTTCTTGCGGGGTGGAAAGAGGGTCTTTTCGTTGTCGGCTGATATGGCCTTGAAGTGCTCTTCGACCCCGAAGAACTCAGAAATCTTGGCGAACTCGCGGTCGCAGTAGTTAGAGAGCCCGAAGTCGCCACGTACAGTGATTACTCCTTTGGGTCCGGGTAGCTTGATCATCAGGTAGGCGTAATGGGGTACTGCCATGAACCTGGCAAAGGTTGGGCGCCCGAGGATGGCGTGGTACTGTGACTTCCAGTCGACGACCTCGAAGTCGATCGACTCCTTTCTGAAATGCTCGGGTGTACCGAGGATGACGTCGAGTGTGATTGTTCCCATGGGCGTTATTGCTTGCCCTGGTACTATGCCGTGGAAAGTGGTTTCTTACTCCGGCAATTTCTCCGTCGACCTGTTCATTCTTCTCAGGGTATCGGCGAATATGATGTTGATGCCGCTGCCTCCGTCCATGAACACCTTCTTCAAGCTGTAGTCGCCAATCAGGGCCTCGATCACTAGGGCGGCGTGTCCGGGTCGGAATACATCGGATGGGTGATCTGCCCTGGAGAATGTGATCGGTGTTTCGGACCCGCGCAGGTAGTCTGGTACTGCGTGCGGGCTGTTGATGGCCTGAAGTACTTGGCGGGTGATGATCTTCTGACGCCTGTTTGATGGCGGTCCCTTCTGGATCATGTTCAGCTGCCCCCGAGCGGGTGGACATGTGTCGGTTGTTGCAGACTGGCCTTGATGTTGCTGTTGCTGCTGCTGATGCGGCTGGGGGAATGCCCCGGCTGCCTGCACTTGGTTGTTGTTTGCGGGTGCCGCTTGGATGATTAGCTGCGGGGCTGCCGGTAGCGCGTGTACTGGAGCGATGATCTGCTGCATCGCCTGGTATATCTTGCGGGCTTTGCGACAGTCCTTTGGCAGATGGCTGGAGCCCCACTTGCCTGTAGCCGGGTTGCGGAATGAATGATGCTTGCAAGGTTGCATCAGCTCTTCTCCCGGAGTTAGCGGGCGCTTCCACTCGCGTTTTGGGCCTCCGTCATTCTGGCTAATGCTGCCGCTGCTGCGGTTGTATTGACCCGAACTGGGCTGTCGACCTTGATCGTACTGTCGACTGTTATCGCACTTGTCATCGCGGGGGTCTAATAACCCGCCGCTACTAGTTCGATTGAGTCATGGGTGTAACGTGGCTTCTTCTTTTGGCGTGCCTCACGCCAGTTGCTTGTTTCGACTTCTTTTTTGGGGGAAGTATCGCGGACGTAGTCCTCTCCTTCGGCCCACTGGTTGGCTGTGTTCATGATCTCTATTGTGGTTTTCGGCTGGAGCCTACCAAATTCCTCGCGGAGGTCACCACCCGCGACGCCGTGCATGAAGGCGTCCATCACCCGGTCTTCTGAGACGGGTTCCATGGTGTTGCGGAGGAGTGTCCACCGCTGGATGTAAGAGCGGAGCGGCTCATCTTTTCCTTGCTTGCAGGCCTGCAACTCGATGTAGGTCGTTGGTCTTGCGAATGTTCCCGAGAAACTTTTGATGAATGTATCCTGGAATTCTTCCCAGGTTCGGAAAGAGTCCTTGGGTTGGCTTGTGAGCCACCCGCGCGCCGAATCCGTTAGCATAAGCTGGACGTACTGCATGGCCGTAGTCGACTTCCCGCATTGGCAGGTGCAGGCGATGAGGTAGTCCTCGAGCCACAGTCGTGGATCTTGTTTCCCGTCATATTTTGGGGTACCTGCTGTCAACTTGAAGCCCTTTGGCATGCGGGTGTCGCGGATGTTGAAGCTGAAGCACGCACCGCCGCACGGCTCGAAGTCGCGGTCGGCGTGGTCGTTTAGGTTTGCTGCCCCAGTCGAACGTTCCTTGCGATTGCGATCCACCGTCTTCTGCGTGAGGACGTCGCGAAGGTCCTTGAATGGTTGTCGCTGTGCCGCTGGGACACCCGAGGTTGCTGGTTCGTGTGCCCGGTTGCTTGGCCCCTTGGCCGCCAGCGCTTCTTCGATTGCCCTTATGGAGGCGATTTGCTGCTTGTGGAGAAGGGAGCGTGCGTCCCCCTCCGGTGGCTGCGTGAGCCGGAGGTATGTCTCGACTGAGATCAGGGCGGCGTTCGACGTCTTTGGGACGGGTATCCTGTGCTCATCTTTGGTGACGAAGGACGAGTCGAGGTTGCGGGTGAGCCTGGTTCGGTAGGCTTCTTCCATGAGGGGAACCCGAGGTCTGTTCCGTCTTGCTCCTTGGTTAACCTTCGTAGAGGAGGTAAACGAGATGGCGGCTCGCCTGGCGCTTGACGCATCCGCGTCCCTCTTTCGCCGAAGTAATTCGGCTTTTTCTGTGCGAAGTCGCTCGCCTTCCTTGCGTAGCAAGTACTGGACCGCCAGGTGGTCGTCTCGAGGTGCGTTGGGTGGGGGGAACGTGCCCTCGTCGACGTGCTTCATGGCCTGGATTGCCATGTCCCGTGTGATGACAAGCTTAGTCTGGTCCGGCATGTCCACCTCTAGTGGGTATGCGGGTTCTTCGTCGTCGCCATGTGGCGCTGTGCCGTCCATGAAGACTTGCTTGGGGTAGACTTGAGTCGGGGAGTTGGTGTTGCCGCTGCTGCTTCCGTCGTCCGAGTCTTGCTCGGGATCGAAAATTGCTGCAACGTGGCGCGCAGCGTAGTCGTTGTCGCGTCTTCTCGCGATTGTCCACGTGTTCGCAGCCGCCGGAGCGAGTGCGATTGGCTTGGGGTAGACTTGGGATTTCCACGAAGATGAAGGCGCGTGTGACGTGGCTGTCAGGCGCGAGCCCCTGGTTGCCCGTACGGGTGCAACAATTGAGGTAGATCTTAACTTAGTCGACCGTGCGACCGAGGTTGGTGTAGTAGACTCGATCCGCGTGGCCGTTGCTGAAGTTGTCGATGTAGTCAACGCAGATGCGATCTTCGCGGGTGCGACGGGCGCGACCTCCGAGGGTGCGACAGATGCGATCTTCGCGGGTGACCTTGGGGACGATGACGCGAGGGTCGCTGATCCGGGTGGCATTGCCGCGCGTGGCGCGGTAGTCGCAGATCTGAATATTCCACGACTGTCGATGAAGCAGTATATGGAGCTGAAGGTGATGTGTATACCTTTGTCCAGATCGGAGTACACCGAGCGGTGGGCCGGCGGGTGGAGGACGTACTCGAAGGAGCTGAAGCGGATCGACTCCCTGGCGGCGCAGACGCCGATCTTCATTGCGGATGGAGCCGGAGCGACCATGATTCCAACACTCGTTTGCCTTCCCACGGACGGCGCCAATTGAAGAGGAGTTAACTCGACAAGTCCCAGGGTTATGCACCCCGGGTTGATTGATGGGGAAAGAGATAGGTGTTGGTGATCACGACGGCTGACAAGCAAGGATTTACCCAGGTTAAGGCTCCCGGCGGATAACACCTTACTTCCTGCTTGTCTGACTATTGATGCGAGTAGCGATTACAATGGCGAGATTGCGTTCTCGCTAGGGTTTGTGGCGGTGGCTATGAGCGTGTTCGTTGTCCTCTGGGGACGAGCCACCCTCCTGGCTTTATAGGTAGCCAGGTCTTGGGTGGTCGATGCCGATGGCAATTTCAGATATGGCAGGTTATGTGACCTAACCGACTTGGACTAGGTTACATGATACCCCGCGTGGGCCTTCTGTGGGCCTCCATGTCCTTGGCACGGCCCAGGTAGCCTCATCGTGGGCTACCCGAAAGGTAGCCCCACATCACCGTCGCCACGGCGGAAGAGGGAGGAGCCGAGGAGACCGCCGCCGGCGCGCGCACGGTGGGAGTCTGAGAGGCGACGGTGGCGACGTTGCCCGTCGCCGCCGTCGCGGGGCGTGATGTCGTGCCGCCCATCGCCGCCGCGGGGACGGTTTCGGTCGCCGGACCGCCGGACGCCGCGGAAGGGATGTCTTGGCCGGTGGACATCGCCGCGTGCGAAGGTCGTCGGAGGAGAACGCTCGCCGGAGTTCGCTCGAAGCAAGAAGCGGGAAAGTGGAAGAGCAAGGGGCCGAGGAGAGCAAAGGCAGGGTTGCAAAAATGAACCATTCGGTTCCCTATTTATAGGTCCGGGCGTTGCTTCCTGTGCATACGGCGTTTTTAGTCGGACACGTGTCCAGCATCCGCTACGACGCATGATCGCACGATCTCCACGCCTCCTCTTTTCCCGCGATTTGTGATCATGGCGAGATTCCCGCCTAGGCCAGTTTCAAACTGTCGTGAGCCAGCTAGGCGGTATCCGTCAAGAAATATGCTCGGTGAAATTGCGAATTAGTCGTCTTTTCCCATGTTGGATAAAGGCGGCCGTGTGTCAACATCAGGACACAAATGACTCGTTGATTTTCAGAATGGTTCAAGTCCTGCAGCCGCCAACATTGACGAATGAAGAATCAAGAAGAAGCCGGCGCCTGGAGAACTCCAACCTTTCTGGGGGCTAATGTTGGGATATATCAATTAGGGGTATCTCCAACATGGATCAATCCGGCTAGTCCAGGGTGGCCCAAGGGTGGTAAGGCTGAAGCCTGCCGGGCGGCCCAGATAGCTGACGTACAAGGAAGTAGGCGGACGGTCCAAGGAAGACGGAAGGTCGAAATCCATCAAGCCACCAAGACCAAAACGGAAGGCGGCAACTAAGCCGGCTAGGTTTAGGACTCTGATTACTTGCCGGACAAGTACTTGCCTTGTACCCTGGGGTCTGGTCGCCTATATAAGCCGGCCACCAGGGAGCCTTTAAGGCACGTTCCAATACGCATCATACATATTGTAACCTATTCACGGCTATTGCCTCATAGTGAATTATAGCAGCACGTAGGATCTCGCCACTGCTGCGGGATCCGAATCTGGGTAAACTCGCCGTGTTCAATCCCGTCCTCGATGATACCAACCTTCTTCCCCACAATCCATACGTAGGCTAGATGACCCCCATCTCCTATCAATTATGCCGATACTACGACAATGTGTCCAAAAATATGTCAAGCCTTATAATTGTAATCTTTGCATTTCAGTCTCTTAATCTATAAAGTATAGAGAAAATCAATTTAAATGAAGGGGGTATATCATGTTATTCTGACCTTTCTGACATTTACAAAAAAAATCAATGCGGTGATTTACCCCCAGTATTGCAAAATAATTTTAAATATTGCACCAAAATTCCTCACCCCGCATAAAGCATATAGTATCGCTATGTGCTTTGATCACATCAGATTGTCGCAACATTTAGAAAAAGTAATGCAAGAAGAGTTAAACAACTATCAATTAGAGCAGAAAACAGGTATTTACGACAATAAAATTGTAGCAAATGCCGAAATAGTTTGCAACATTTTGCGTGGTTTATTAGCAAAACCCATGAACTATAAAAAAATTCCAGAAAATAAAAATTATTTCCAAAACTAGGCTCTGCCGGGTGCTGGAGTTTTGCTCACTGCGCAGTTAGATTATTGGAATCGTTTAGGCCCTTAGTGATGGGTGGTAGAATGTCTATGTGCTATATTGGGCTAAAGAAAGCCGCTAGGGTCGCGTGCAACCAAGTCAACCTAAATCGCGCACAAGTAAGTCAACTGATTGTAAGAATTTCCGAATAGATTGGAATTAAGTTTTCTGTATGAGTGGCCGGGGAAGTTATTTCCAACAATTTTTCCATAACACTAAAAACAACGGCCACGTAGCCAACAAATAACATACTCCGTAAATAAATATGTTCTAGGGGAGCGAAAGCTTCCAATCGAGACTTAGTTACAAAAATTTATAGACAAATAGCCGCATACTAGGAATGTCGGGAAGATCATCAGGCTGAAGCGGCATGAAAGTGGTGAGGTCCTAGACCACCGTCGAAACATGGCTGAACATGAGAGTCTTGCCGAGTTTGAGATGATCTTATTTTGAACCTTCCAAGTGTTCCAAAGGATGGGTGCGATGATTTCGTGTCAGGTAGAAGGTTGCAGTTTGTTTTGACATGGCTGCACTGCTAGTCCACGTCGAGTCTTAGCCCAGACAGCTCACGGGATTGCGTTGTATAAGAATATGTACCGGCCAATATCCGTGTGGTTGCAGTTTTCAGATTTGCCTGTGGAAATTCTTGTAAAATTTCCTGGGTGGAACTTAACATGTCAATATCCACAAGGTAGGAGAAAGTGTTGAGCTTAGTGGGGAGATGAAGTCTCAAGCAATGAAAGAGGAGTTGGCAAGCCTCCCGGGTGGAGAAAGCCGGCGGTGAACCGCCCTGGAACTAAAAGGAGCATCGAGTCCCCAAGGCATCATGTGCACATCCTCAAATAGTGAGAGATTGGAAGGAGACGATCTCTGCTGCCGCAGTTGAGGAAATGTGGGGTTGTATGTGAAAACAATCCTCGAGGACAGAAGAAATGGACACTTATGGGAGGGTGGCATGGCATAAGTGGGATGGGAGGCGACCACGAATGACAGAAGAAGTGAGTCCAGCTCACTTGGCTAATGGAGTTGTCGTGGTATCGGCATAATTGATAGGAGACGGGGGTCCTCTAGCCTACGTATGGATTGTGCGGAAGAAGGTTGGTATCGTCGAGGACGGGATTGAACACGGCGAGTTTACCCAGCTTCAGATCCCGCAGCGGTGACGAGATATTACGTGCTGCTATAATTCATTATGAGGCAAAAGTCGTGAACAGGTTACAATGTGTATGATGCGTATTGAGGCGTGCCCTAAAAGCTTCCTGGTGGCCGGCTTATATAGGCGGCCAGACCCCAGGATACAAGGCAAGTACTTGTCCGGCAAGTAATTAGAGTCCTAGACCTAGCCGGCTTAGTTGCCGCCTTCCGTCTTGGGCTTGGTGGCTTGATGGGCTTCGGCCTTCCTCCTTCCTTGGACCGTCCGCCTACTTCCTTGTACGTCAGCTATCTGGGACGCCCGGCAGGCTTCAGCCTCACCACCCTTGGGCCACCCTGGACTAGCCGGATTGATCCATGTTGGACATACCCCTAGTTGATATATCCCCAACATTAGCCCCCAGAAAGGTTGAAGTTCTCCAGGCGCCGGCTTCTTCTTGATACTTCATTCGTCAATGTTGGCGGCTGCAGGACTTGAACCATTCTGAAAAAGAATGGGGGCACGTGTACCCCGAAGTTGGCACACGACCGCCTTTATCCAACATGGGAAAAGACGGATAAACGAAACTTCGCCGAACATATTTCTTGACGGACATCGCTAGGCGGCTCACGACAGTTTGAAACCGGCCGAAGCGAAAATCATGTTATGATTGCAAATCGCGGGAAAAGAGGAGGCGTGGAGATCGTGCGATCATGCGTTGCGGCGGACGCTGGACACGTGTCCGACTAGCAGCGCCATTGCACAGGAAATAACGCATGGGCCTATAAATAGGGAGCCGAACGGTTCATTTTTCACCCCTGCTCCTGCTCTCCTCGGCCCCTTGCTCTCCCGCTCTTTTCACCGAGCGAACTCCGGCGAGCATTCTTCTCCGGCCACCCTCGCGTACAGCGATGTCCACCGGCCTGAACATCCCTTCCGCGGCGTCCGGTGGCCCGGCGTCCGGTGGCCCGGCGACCGAGACCACCTCCGCGGCGGCGATGGGCGGCGCAGCGTCACGCCTTGCGACGGTGGCGACGGACAATGTCGCCACCGTCGCCTCTCAGACTCCCACCGCACGCGCCCAGGCGGCGGTCTCCTCTGCTCCCTCATCTTCCGCCGCGGCGACGGCGGCGAGAGGCGCACCCGCCGACGAGGAGGAAGCAGCCGACCTCGGGTCACGCTATTGGCTTCCCTCCATCGTCGACGAAGAGGCACTCCAAGACTTGGAGGCCGTCGGCTACCTCCCAACTCGTGAGGACTGCCAATGGAGATCCGCCTTCGGGGACGTCATCCCGGCTCCGAAAGCCGGGGAGCGGGTAATCCTCACCTCCCATTTAGTTAGGGGAATGGCGCTACCGCCTTCCGCCTTCTTTAGCGAGGTGTTAGGTCACTACGGGCTCCAGCCCCATAATATAGCGCCCAATAGCATTCTTGTCTTAGCCGGCTTCACAACTCTGTTCGAGGGCTATCTATGTATTAGGCCTACTTTAGACTTCTTCAGATATTGCTTTCGTTGCCGGCGCCAGACTGTGCCGTACGGCGGACTGGCGATCTGCGGCAGTGTTACTTTCAACTGCCGCCAAGGACGCCAATCGTATCCTAAGATACCATACATCGAGTCCGTCAAGGGCTGGACGTCCACCATCTTCTACTGCCAAGACATGGAAGCACCGGGGCGCCAATTTGGCGTCCCAGACTTTGTCAACGCGCCGCCTATGCCCAGGCCATGCTGGGACGAGGCGGTGCCCAAGTTGACGGAGGAGCTCCGCCTTATTCAAAGGCGGATCGAGTTCCTCACCCGCACGATGGCTCCCCCCTTGCTGGATGGGGTGGACACCGCCATCTGCTGGCTTAGCCGACAGATACTGCCCCTGCGGTATAGCCCGCACAAGATGTGTCAGTATTCGCTTACTGCGACAGCCTCTCTTCGCGTAAGCGAAGAGGGCTTACCAGCCGCCGACCTGGCGTTCCGACTTCGCAGCCTTGTCAAAGCAGGGCTGGTGAAGGCGGCGGAAGGTGTGCCCATGCACACCCACGACAACCCTCCCCTTGAGGTAGATATCCTACTTATTACCCTTATTTGACGGCCTTTGCCGGCTTACTAGAGTCCTATTAACACTTGCCTTCTTTCTCAGCTCTCTGCCCTGGGGGAGGATGACCTGGCTCCCGACTTCTACGAGTCGGAAGTCGGGAAGACCAAGAAGCGCAAGGCCTCCGGCGCTGCTTCCTCTACGGTGAATGCCGATAGGAAGAAACGGACCACAGCGGCTGCCGAGCCGGTGCTCGTCGACCTCGACGAGAACGCGGGGATTAACATCCTCCGAAGGTACTCATTTCCGCCTTAAATAGTCGTCGAATTCCTCTAATACTGGCATTCATCTGGCTGTGCTTGCTTTATTGACAGGGAACGGGCGGCAACTTCCAGGTTGCCGACCAGGCTTCTTTCCAGGGGAAAGCGGCCCCAAGGTACCTCGCCCGCTACCATGCCGCCAACTCCCCAGCCCCGGGCCGGCGGATTTATGAGCGACGCTCGTCGCCAGCCCCAGGCTCCGGCTTCCGGTCCGCCGCCAAAGACTTCCTCCGCTGGTCGTGCCACCAGTACTCCCCTTCCATCAGCTGAGGCTACAGCCAGTGAAGCCGTCCAATCTCGTGCCGCCAAGGAGGAGCTGCTGGAGGTGGTTGCCGGCGGGACGCAGAGGAAAGCCCCGGCTGCAGGAGGCGGCAGAGTTAGGGACCCTTGGTCCACCTTTAAGGAGGCCAAGGAGTCCACCCTGGCTTTCGCCAACTTCGCCTCCCAGGCCTTTGCCGACTTGGAGGGCGACATGTCTGTAAGTTTTTCCAACTTTGTGGCATATACATAGTCTCCCCCCCCCCCCCCCCCCCCCCCCGAGCACTTAGATGGCAGGTCGAAAACATTGACTGCCGGCTTAGTGGTTTTTTGACGATATGCTATATGCCTTTGTCCTTGTCTGCAGGGCCTCCTGTCCGCCAACGTTGAGCTTATCTCCTCCCGATTTGAGATAAACCAGCGGTGCCGCGATTTGAAGAAGGATTGCGAGGCCAAGGACTTGCGGATTGCCGAGTTGGAAGCGGCCCGCAAAAAAGACGAAGGTAGAATTATTCTTTTTTCCTTCTGTCATTTTGTAATTTTTGTTGCCGCCAATCGTTTAGCTAGTGAATCCATATTGTAGAACTGCTAGATCACGCCCATGATATATTGAAGGCGTCCACTGATATGCAAGCTATTATGAATGAAGCTTCCGATCTGGCGGCCGCCAATTTGTTGATGAAGGAGGAGCATCAGAAGGAGATGGAGGCCCAACAGTTGAAGTTTGCCTAGCCAGCTTACTGGGGAGCTGGATGGCCTGCGCAAGAAATTGGCGGAGGCGGAGAAGGCGGCTGCTGAAGAAATATCCAAGCAGGCTTCTCGCGCCCAGACTGCTGAGGACGCGGTGGCAGCTCATATGATTGAGTTGTCCGCCTTCCATAACTCGGTCCTTGGTAATTTCTCACTCTTAATTTTCCGTCATCAAATTTAGCCTGAGCCGAACTGACATTTTTATTTTTGATACAGTTGCTGCCGGCTTAAGCGACGACAAGGCTGTCAGCCCCCGCCTAGATCGCCTTGCGCGTCTGGGTGAGCTGATCACCGAGACATTGGCGGCGTCCAAGCGGTTTGCCGCCAAGTTCTTCATCTCTTCCGGCAGTCAGGAGCCGTCCGAGTTCAGCGATGTGCCCAGCATGCTGGAGCAAGCTACGAAGCTACACAAGAGCTCGCTGAAATCAGCGGCACGGGGTGGTTCCAAGACTGCGCTTGGACTATTCATGGCGCACTACCCCGAGGCGGAGATAGAAGCCGTCACCGAAGGCATGCCGTCGACTTATGAAGACGGCATCGAGGTCGAACCGATCGCTGTGTTGGACAGTGTTGCCGGCTACGCCACGCATGTTGCCGACATGGTTGACACTTCGATCTTCTACCGGCGCCATCCTTTGCCTGCTGTTGGGGAAGTTGGAACTGCCGGTACGGCCGAGGCGGAGGGGAGTGATAGCTCTGGGGCTGAAGTTGTCAGCCCCCAAGCCTTATATAGGCGTCCCCCGAGTCATAGTTGCCTTTGCCTGTCTCCTTTCTGAGTCGACAGCCTGCCTTTTCCTGCCCCTGAAACAAATCACTCAACTTGTAATATTTGTATATACTTTTAGAGCTGCTCTGCTAGGCGGGAAGCTAGCAAACATGTTTTATTTTGCCTTATTTTATTTGGCCCGCCTTAATTTTACCCTGACTTATATGCTTGACTATTTGTATGTTGGCGAACCTCAGCCGGGAACTTTAGCTGAAACAACCAAGGCTAAACCATGTGTTTAGAATCTGAAACCAAAGCCAACATGTTGGTGCCAAATACATATTACTACGCGAACCACATATAAGTAATCAGAAGCAAAGGAATTAGGCGGCGCAAAAAGTTGATTTTTTGCTTTGGGTTGGCTCGAAAGCTGCAAGTATCTACCAGTTTGAACCTTTGCACGGAGCTAGAAAATAGGTAACTTAGATACATAGGGGATACATGACTGTAAGAAAGGACAAAAGATGGCATGCTTCTCAACACAGATGAGGAACCATAGACTTTTATTTCATAATCATATATAACTTATTACAATTATAAATTGCTAAGTGTAGAAAGGACGTAGCTGCTCAATATTCCAAGGCCGTCTTGTTTGTTCGAATGGGTCGTCAATGCTTCTTTTGCGCTTGGTTCCCCTCCTTCCTGCCGCCTTCTTGCGCCTTTTCTTTTCCTCTTCGTTGCGGATGTCGGCTAGGTAGTAGGAACCATTGAGCAACGCCTTTGTGACTATAAACGGTCCTTCCCATGGCGGGGATAACTTGTGCAAGCCTTTTCTGTCTTGAATTAGGCGGAGAACCAGGTCACCTGTTCTGAAGCTTCGCTTCCGCACTCTCCGGCTATGATAGCGACGGAGTTGTTTCTGGTACAAGGCGGAGCGATGTAGAGCAACGTCTCTTTCTTCGTCTAGCAGCTCTTGGCTATCCTGTCTTGCACCTTCTACGTCTTGCTCGATGTAGGCTTGAACTCTTGGGGAATCGTATTTCATGTCGGTAGGTAGCACCGCCTCCGTGCCATATACTAAGAAGAAAGGAGTGTAGCCGATAGATCTGTTTGGCGTTGTGCGCAAACTCCAGAGTACGGACTGTAACTCTTCTGCCCAAGCGCCGGCTGCCCTATGTAACGGAGCTTCGAGACGAGGCTTGAGTCCTGAGAGGACTAGGCTGTTTGTACGCTCTACTTGTCCATTAGATTGTGGGTGTGACACTGATGCCAAATCAAGCCGGATACCTAGATCACTGCAGTATTCTTCTATGTCACCTTGAGATAGGTTGCTGCCATTATCAGTGATAATGCTGTGTGGAACTCCAAACGAGAGATAATTCCCCAGAGAAAATTGGTGGCTGTTTGCGCGTCAAGTTTGCTGATCGGCTTGGCCTCGACCCATTTGGTGAACTTGTCGACAGCGACCAACAGGTGGGTGTATCCACCGCGTGCCTTCTTGAAGGGACCAACCATGTCTAAGCCCCAGACCGCGAACGACCAGCTGATTGGAATTGTCCTGAGCTCTTGTGCCGGCATGTGAGGTTGGCGGGCGTACAATTGGCAGCCTTTGCATGTTTTTACGATGTGCTCGGCGTCTTCTTTGGCGGTAAGCCAGTAGAAGCCTTGGCGGAAAGCTTTGGACACGATGGACCTGGCGGAAGCGTGATGCCCGCAGGTGCCGACATGTATGTCCTTCAGAATTTCCTGGCCTTCCTCTGGCGATATGCACTGTTGATAGATACCACACGTGCTTCGCTTATATAGCTCGCCTTTTATTATTGTGAATGCCTTGGCTCGCCTTATGATCTACCTTTTTAGCACCTCATCGTCCTCTGGCAACTTGCTGTCGATTAGAAAATTGAGGTATGGGACAGTCCAATCCGGCTGTATCGAGTAGACAGCGAGACTTGCCGCTTCTACCGGTTCTTCTGCATCGGGGTCCAACAAGTCAGCGCCCTTAATGGACGGCTTGTGCAAATGTTTCAGGAAAGTATCCTTTGGTACCTTTTTGCGTTCTGACCCTAGTCTGGCAAGTGTGTCTGCCGCCTCGTTCTCAGCTCTTGGAACATGCCGGACTTCGTAGCCCACAAATTTTTTGGCGAATTCATCAACCTTGGCCCTGTATGACGCCACTATTGTGCTTTTCGCATCCCATGTTCCGCTTACTTGCTGCGCGACCAAATCTGAGTCACCATAGCAGAGGATTCTCTTGACGCCGAGGTCGTTTGCCACGTGCAACCCGTGAAGCAAAGCTTCATACTCTGCGACGTTATTGGTTACTGTAAAATGAATATGCAACACGTAGCTGAGCTTGTCACCTTTGGGTGTGCGTAGAACAACTCCAGCCCCCGAGCCTTTGAGCATATTTGATCCGTCAATGTGCATGACCCAATATTCTGACTCGGGGAGTACAGTTTCCTCCATGGCTTCTGTCCAGTCGGCGACAAAGTCAGCTAATGCTTGAGACTTTATGGCGGTTCGTGGTTTGTAGACTATATCAAATGCGGCAAGTTCGATGCCCCACTTGGCGACTCGACCTGTTGCCTCTGCATTGTTGATTATGTCTCCTAACGGTGCCTTGCTTACTACTGTCACTGTGTGCTCCTGGAAATAATGCCTAAGCTTTCTGGCGGCGAAAAATACACCATAAGCCAGCTTTTGGTAATGTGGATACCTCTGCTTGGAGGCGGAGAAGACTTCACTGATGAAGTAAACCAGTCGTTACTCAGACGTTGCGGCTTCGCTTTCCGTTCTTTCCACAACCAAGACAACGCTGACAACTGTTCTAGTTGCCGCGATGTAGAGCAGCATTGGTTCCTGCGATCGAGGTGCTGCCAATATTGGATCGGATACGAGGGCCTCCTTAAGTTGCTGTAAGGCGGCATCTGCCTCTGCTTTCTAGTCAAAGTTGTCGGATTTCTTCAATAGCCGGTAGAGAGGCATTGCCTTTTCCCCTAGGCGGCTTATGAAGCGACTGACGGCCGCCGCCGATCCGGCTAGGCGCTGCACGTCCTTCAGACAAATAGGTCTGGATATGTTTTGGATGGCCTTAATCTTCTCCGGATTAACCTCGATCCCTCGTTCTGAGACGATAAATCCGAGTAGCTTGCCGGCTGGAACGCCGAAAACACACTTGGCGGGATTGAGTTTCATCTGGTACCTCCGGAGATTATGAAAAGTTTCTTCCAGATCCTCTAGGAGATTTTCCTTCTTTTTCTACATCACCGCAATGAGTGTCTACGTAGACGTGAACATTGTGGCCGATCTGTTTGTGCAGGCAATTTTGCATACAGCGCTGCTATGTTGCCCCTGCATTCTTCAGGCCAAAAGGCATCGTGATGTAGCAGAAAGTCCCGTATGGAGTGGTGAAGGAAGTTTTCAGCTGATCTGACTCCCTCGTCTTGATTTCATGGTATCCTGAGTAGGCGTCTAGAAAACAAAGCAGCTCGGATCCTGCTGTGGAGTCTACGACTTGGTCGATTCTAGGCAGCGCAAAGGGATCCTTTGGGCATCACTTGTTAACACCGGTATAGTCGATACACATCCTCAGCTCTTTATTCTTCTTTGAACTAGTACAGTATTTGCCACCCAATCGGTGTGTACAACTTCTTTTATGAAATTGGCGGCCTTCAGCCTATTTATCTCCTTTCCTATGGCCTCGCGTCTCTCATCTCCAAAGCGTCTTGTTGCTTGCTTCATCGGCTTGGATCCTTTTATGACGTTGAGTGAGTGCTCGGCAAGTTCCCTCGGTACACCAGGCATGTCGGAAGGCGACCATGCAAATATGTCGCGATTCTCACGGAGGAACGACGAGCGCGCCTTCCTATTTGCTGTCAAGGTTGGAGCCGATGACGACTTGCTTAGACTTGTCGCCTGGGATGAGGTCCGCCTTTTTGGTGTCTTCTGAAGCTTCAAAGGTCTTCTTGACATCAATCTTTGGCTTGGGCATGGAGTTGTCTGGGTCCGCCTCAAGTAGTGCGATTTCTTCCTTGTGGATGACGGCTTCTGCGAAGGCGGCCATGCCACGCTCATACTCCTTGGCTTTCTTGAATTTTCCGGAAATCGTGATGGTTCCGTTTTCCCCCGGCATTTTGAGCTTGCTGTATATGTAGCACGGCCTTGCCATGAATTTAGCGAAAGCCGGTCGTCCGAAGATTGCATGATAGGCGCTTTTGAAGGGGACAACTTCGAACCGGAGGAACTCTGAGCGGTAGTTCTCCTTTGGTCCAAAAGTTACCTTCAGCCTAATGCTCCCCATTGACCTTGCTTGCCTGCCGGGCACTATGCCATGAAAAGTGAGGTTGCTGTGATCAAGCTGATCCTCTGACAGGTTCATGCGGCTTAGTGTGTCATAGTACAGGATGTTGAGGCTGCTGCCGCCATCCATGAGTACCTTTGTGAGTCTGAAGTTGTCGACAATGGGATCGACGACAAGGGCGTACTTGCCTGGGTGAGGAACGTGATCAGGGTGGTCGGACCGATCCCAGGTGATCGCCACCTCGGACCAGTTCAAGTACTGAGGGACGTTTGGCATTGTCGCGTTGAGTTCGCGCATCTCCGCCTTTTCCACCTTAGCCGAAGGTGTGCCGACAAAACACACGAGGGATTCTTTGACCTTCGGATATGGCTTCTTTTTCTTGGCGGCCGCGTCGTCATCGCTTGAGATTGACATGTCATCGTCATCTTCGTCATCCTTGTTTTCTTTCTTGTCGTACTTCTTTGACTTTTTTGACTTCCAGCCGACTGTGGGATCCTTTTTGAAGTCGTCCATGAAGCGGCAGTCGCTAAGCATATGGTTGACCTTGCCAAGTGAGGTGTGGATAGGGCATGGCAAAAGTTTTGCCTGCTCGTAAGTGATACGCGCCGCCTTAGGGTCCAAGCCGGCGGCGCGATTGTCTTTCTTGTTCTTCCACTTCTTTTTGCCGGCATTCCCTTGGAACGCGACGGCTACCTTGTTGGAATGTCCGGCTTTGTCGTCCGTCGCCTGCTTGCGTTTGTTGTTCCATTTTGGCACAATGCTGACGTCTGGATCATCGTCACGTGCGTCGTCATCTGCCGCCGCGTATTGGGCGGCTAGGTTAAGCATCTCGCCAAGGTCCGTGATTCTCTCGCGGACGAGCCGATGACGGAGCAAGGACTTCTTCTGCAGGCCCGTGTAGAAGGCATGGATAGCCTGTGCGTCCGAAACACCATGACAGTTGGCCTTTTCGGAGATCCAACGGCTGACAAAGTTTGTCATTGTTTTGTCCGGCTTTTGAATACAGCGTTGTAAATCCGTGTAGGTATTTGGACGCTTGTATGTTCCTTGGAAGTGCTGGGAGAAAACCTTTTCCATGTCGTACCAGCTATGGATAGACTTTTCTGGAAGGTTGTCGATCCAAGCTCTTGCCGTGCCTTCCAACATGAGAGGTAGGTAGCGGACGGCAATATGACTGCTTCCGTCGGCAATTTCTATGGCCATGGCATAATCGGATAGCCACGAATCCGGTTTAACGAGGCCGTTGTACCTAGAACAATTTTTAGACACTGATGTCATGTCCTTGGGGAACGGCTCTCTGCGGATGGCGTCGCCGAAGCACTTTGGTCCAGAATATAGCGGCTCCTTTCCTCTTGCTATGTCTTGTAGGCGGTGTCGCGCGTCTTTTGGATCGAGCTGATGTGCGCCTCTGTTTCCGTTTGGCTCGTCCTGCGCTGCCCGGCTTACGCTGCGCCTGGGCCCTTCTACCGCCTCCTTCCTCTTGCTGCCGGTGCTACGCTACGGAGACCGGCTTCGACCTCTCCTGGGAGGGTCATTACCGGCATCTTTTCTAGGCGGCTGTCCATTATCTTGGCTACCGCCATTGCCGCGCCTTGGCTGGGCTAGAGGTGGCAGGTCTCCTCTGCTTCCTGTCCTTGAATTCTCGTCCCGCCTTGGTTTTGGCGGTGGCGTCTTCTTTGGAGGTGGCGTTGCTTTCCTTTTGTCGCCATGGCTACTGGAGCCGGACGGCCTTCGGGGTCAGCGCCAGGTGCGGCTTTGCACTTTCCTGACTTGGATTCTAGGTCTCCCCCGCGAGCATCCACCATGTGGCCGTAGGAGTCAGCGCGAGCTTGTTGTTCGAGGGCCTTGCTCACGAAGTGTCTTGCATTGGCCAGCTTTTCCTCCGTTGTGTAAGTTTTGTCGTCTAGGGTATCTAGCGCGGTGGCGGCGTTAAGGATGGGGTGCAGAAGACAACATCCCCCCTTTTGTCTACGCGCTGTGGTGTCGTGCGCTAGTCGAACTCAAGATCCTGAGCCGCTGTTGTTGCACGTGTTGGCGGCTGCTTATCACGGCGGTTTTTTGATGGCCTTTTTTCCTCGAAGAGCTGCCGGCTTGTTTTGGCCGACATCTTTTCTTGTTCTTTCTCGATCTTCTTTGCAAGGCTCTCAACATGCTCCTCTCTTTTGCGCAGGAAATCAGAGTGCTTAAGCATATTAATACTAAGCTCTTCCACTTCGTCGAGTGGGGTGTCCTTGTTCACCGGAGTGTGCATAATCTCTTCTACTTCCTTGATGACGGAGAGCAAATCCGTGGGTTTGCTGCTGCCGCCTTTCTCAAGGCCAGTTTTCTTCTTTGCGCGCACCTTGTCGGAACCTTCAATGAGTTGACCGGCAGTGGTGTCGCCGGCATCTTCCACCGGCTTGTTTTGCGTTTCAGAAGCAACTGGGGTTGACTCGTGACCAACGACAACCATCATAGCCAGCTTGTCAGGCATATCAGTATCCGCTGTGCCCTCTGAAGGAGCCGGATTATCACTGGAAAAGCGGCTTTTGATCTTCTCTTTGAAGAGACTAGCATCATCATCAGAGTTAGAGTCTACGTGGACTTGAATGGTAGATCTGGATCCGGCAACTGACATCGCATCCTCCTGAAGAGCAGGAAGGATTGATTCAGGATCGTTGTTTCCCGGCTGGGAGTCGGATCCCTGTCCGACAACTCCGACGAAGTGGAAATCAGATTCGGCCGGCTCTTGGGAGAAGGCGGATTCAGATCCATCTTGTCGATCGACTGCTTGGTCGAAGGGTTGGTGGGTGGGGTTGTAGAAACGCGGTAGGTCGTACGCCTCTGGCGTGTACCCGATGAAGACGTCGATCCCTCCGATCGGTACGATTGCATACCCGATAAGGTAGTCGTCCGCCGGGAGCCAGGACTCATCCGAGTTGACGTAGCTGTGGCCGCCATACCTTGTGACGCTGCCGACGGCGATCTGCTTTCCCACGCCGCCAAGTGTTCCCGCCTGGAACGTGACGCCAGGAACCTTATGTCCCATGGTGGGCGCCAACTGTCGTGGCATTAGCATAATTTATAGGAGACGGGAAGCCTCTAGCCTACGCATGGATTGTGGGGAAGAAGGTTGGTGTCGTCGAGGACGAGATTGAACACGACGAGTTTACCCAGCTTCAGATCCCGCAGCGGTGGCGAGATCCTACGTGCTGCTATAATTCACTATGAGGCAAAAGCCGTGAACAGGTTACAATGTGTATGATGCGTATTGAGGCGTGCCCTAAAGGCTTCCTGGTGGCCGGCTTATATAGGCGGCCAGACCCCAGGATACAAGGCAAGTACTTGTCCGGCAAGTAATTAGACTCCTAGACCTAGCCGGCTTAGTTGTCGCCTTCCGTCTTGGGCTTGGTGGCTTGATGGGCTTCGGCCTTCCGCCTTCCTTGGACCGTCCGCCTACTTCCTTGTACGTCAGCTAGCTGGGCCGCCCGGCAAGCTTCAGCCTCACCACCCTTGGGCCACCCTAGACTAGCCGGATTGATCCATGTTGGAGATACCCCTAGTTGATATATCCCCAACAGGAGTGGATGTACAACCCAGCCACCCAGGTTCAAATCCTCACGGACGAGAATTTGGGTTCTTATTATTTTAAAAAAAACTCGTTGTGGGGGCTTTCCCGCCACTTTCCTTAAAAAAAACCATGAAGGAGCGGGCTCCTACGAGCCATAGTTCGAACCAAAATGCAGTAGCACGGCCATGACCAAGGCGAGAGTGCTTAGGATGTTCCTTGATTAGAGATGTATCATGTGTGCCCCTGTTTCATGTAGTTTGCCTGAAAAACCTTTGCTTTCCTTGTAAGGTGATTGAATTTCCTGTAGGTGTAGAAGTCCTAAGTGTTGTCAGGTTTTTACCCCGTAATGGTTAATTGCGAGCAGCTGTAGCGGGTATCCTGATGATGCGAGGACGCCTTTCTTTCCTGTATCCTCTTTTGTAGTTCTTGGAAAGACATTTGTATTTCCGTTATGAAAATTAATGGAAAGAGGGTAAACCCGTTTAGAAAGAAGATGAGGTGAAGCCTATGCATATACCAAGACCGAAAGTAACAGTTTTATATGTGAGAGGGGGAACCAAAAACCAAATTTTCCTATGTAGGCTCTCCCAATAGTGCAATTTGTGGATGAAGCGGAGGAGGAGCACCATGTTTTGCAGCCAAAAATCACGTAACTGAAGCCTCCTTCTTACACACAAAGATAAGCCTTCTCTTAGGCAATTAGACGGCGGACACTAGAACAAGTATGCTTAACCCAGTCCAAAAGAAACCACAAATGTGAAGGAGATATGCCCAAGAGGCAATTAATAAAGTGTATTTTTTATCATATCTCATTTGTTCATAATATGTTTTTGTGTCATGCTGTAACCGTATTAAGCGAAAACATTAATACGGGTGTGATGCCTAAACAACCAGATCCCTAGTAGCCTCTACTAAGACTAGTTTCGTTACGCGATTGATGATCGAGGTTTCCCGATCATAGGGCATGGTGTCGGTCGGCAATGGAAGTCATATCGTTGGAGAACGATGTGATGGACATACCATATTTATAGGACATAGTCCTTACGCCTTTGACCGTGAGACCAACTCTTATTGTTATTCCTGGAAGATACTTTGATTGCACCAAACGTCGTATCTTAATTAGTATGACAATAACGGTGATACTTTTGGGTATCGAAAGGGATTAGTTGAGACGAGGGGTCAAGAGCGGGATTTGCCAGTCCGCATAGCAGGATAGATACTGTAGGGCCCACTCGGTGAGATTATGTCTAATGAGCTTGCAAGCATGTGACTAGGTCACGGAGACATGAAATCATAGACGAGTAGAAGATAGCGTTGTCTGTAACGAGGTCAAGCTAGATATGGAGATATCTATGAACGATGCTCGGACACGCTAAGTATCGCCATGGCAAAAGGTTTAAGACTTTACGTTCAGGTTTGATAGATGAAAGTCATTCATTATATCACAGGGATTAATTCATGGGGTCCAGGCCTACGAGTTAGTCATTGATCGGAGAGGAGTCTCGATCATGTCTGTTATTATATCGACCCGCTAGGGTAACACACTTAAGGGGTTTCGACAAGACAAACGGAAAGGAAAGAGATCACCGGGAACGTCCCGGGAAAGGTTCGATGGAGATCGGACGGCGACGAAATAGTTTTCGGAGCTAGAATAAATTATATATAATATGTTTGATATTAACTAGTGTAATTAATGTCTAAATATGATTTTATATATTTATTTTCGAATTTATTTAGACCGATTTCCCTAAATGGGCCTTCTAGTCGAAAGAAGGCCCAAGAAGGGAAAAATTCCCTAGGGAATTCGGTGGGGGCTTGGGTGGCCGATCCAGTGGGCCAAGAGGCCCACCAGGGGGGCGGCGCAACAGGCATGTGGGTTTAGTCCCACATTGCCTGGTGAGCAGGTTGGCTTCCCCCTGGGAGCCTATATATAGAGGGGCACCCATGGCCTTTTAATTCACCAACTAATTCCTCAATTCTCTCTAGATTTCGTGATTCCCTTTGTCGGAGTTACGCCGAGTTGAGAGGGGGATATATTTCACCATAGCCCGTTGCCGCGCTGCTGGTGTTCCGGTCCAAGTCTTCCGGTGCGTGTGTTGGACTGGAGCTTCGGAAGCCGTCGTTTCCAGCGTACGTGTGTAACGCCCTGCTAGGTGCTGCGCTTACAGTACTCGGAGTTCTACTTCCTCTACAAGACCTTGAGATCGGCGTCGTCGGTCTTCATCGACAACGTTTGTGCGGGGACGTAATCCCCGCTTTCGGTCTACAAGGATATGTATTTCGATCTCCGTTCGTACTACTATATCTGCATAGAATAGATCTTGGCTTTTTTTAAGGATATCGTTGGTAGGAATTTTTTTGTTTTCTGCACACGATCCCCTTCAAAATGTTTCTTGTCAGTACACTCGATCACCCAGCCAAAGTTTTACATCGCAGGGAAAGGCCAAGATATGGTTGCGGGAAACAAGAGATAGAGCTTGTCAAGGTGCGAGCAATGGACGATGCCGAAGTGTTATTAACATTCATGAGGACAAAGGAGGACTTGTGAAATTTAATGGCGACTCCTATAGCATCCGCAAAATTGTCAAGAGACTTCATGAGATGGAATGTCATGTCATCAGAAAAATGGCGGATGATCATGATGTCGTCCGCATATTGAAAACCCGTTGTTGTTCCTGTCAGAAAGAGGGTGGACGAGGTAGCCAGG
The DNA here is from genome assembly GCA_026929855.1 of Poa annua. Classification (NCBI taxonomy): domain Eukaryota; kingdom Viridiplantae; phylum Streptophyta; class Magnoliopsida; order Poales; family Poaceae; genus Poa; species Poa annua. Next base: position 74,119,083 of record CM049430.1, on the reverse strand, counting down.
CACAAAGGAAGTTTTTGAATTCAAAATAACTACCTTTGTTTGATATTTTTTGATAGACTAGAAATGGTTGTCCAGTACTCAGTAGCAGTCTGATACAGCTGTCATAGTTATACAGAGGAATACCCATCGACGTTGATTCGCTGGTACTGTCAGCTTCATGGAGTCGTTGGCAATCCCCAACCTACTAGTCTACTACACTCCGCGCGCAGTGTCGTCGGGCATATATGTGATCTCCTTGCTTTCGGCCGGTCAACTTTCATGTGTGGTCGTCGCATAAGCCGATGTTGATCGGCCCCGGTAAGTATCGGGTTTGTAACTAAGTGCGAATAGACTCATTTTCTTTGGTCAATATTCGTTATTGCTTTTGTTTGGGTGGTGATACTCAAGCATTGAGTCGCCTATGAACACACACCACTGAGTACTGCACACGGCATCCATTACCTAAACTTATCTTGCACAACTCAGCGTTCAGTTCGGTCTACCCGCCCTCGGCCGCACCCGCACGCCTTCCGCCGGCTGCGATAGAACCCGCTCAAATCCCTACTGTTATGTCTTTCTCAATTTTGGATTGAAATAATGAATGTGTAGCTATATATCGCTGATTAACCTGCAGGCCGCAGCAGGATAGAACGATTAAACAAGACGTGGCACTAATCACCTCCGCCTCGATGTAGCACCTGCTCCCTCCGACCCGAATTACTGTTCGCGTTGGATGTTTTGCAACCCCCCCCTACCCTTTTTCACCTAAAAATATTCATCCTCCCACCAGCTCTGCACATTATCCCCACCGCCGCCTGCTCCCCCCCCCCTCGCCGCTGCTCCGCCTTCCTCCTCGTACCCCTCCGCCCCGGTGAACCAGAACCAAGGACCGACCGAGATCAAATCCTTTCTCCCCAAGATAGTAACTTTGACCGGCCGACAGGGAATGCCCGCCGCCCCGATGAGGGAGGCGCATCCACTAGTGGAAAAAGGGGCACTAGTCCCGGTTCCAGAGGGGCTATAGTCCCGGTGTAGCAACCGGGACTGTCTGGCCGGGACTAGAGCCCCCCCTCCCACCTTTTGGTCTCGGTTCAATACAAACCGGGACCGCAGCCCCCCACCAATTAGAGCTCCGCACGTAGAGGTGGCAGGGCGCGCGGGGGCAAACCCTTTAGTCCCGGTTCGTGTTACGAACCGAGACTAGGGTTTTGTTTTTTTTTACATTTCAGGGTTTTGCTTTTTATTTATTTCAGGGTTTTTTTTTATTTTGACCGGTTTTCTAGGTAGGGGTTTCGGATGGAACCACGTCGATGTGACGGTAGGGGGTTTCGGATGGTACCACGTCGATGCTATAGTCGATGTGTGATGGTAGAGGGTTTCGGATGGTACCGCGTCCATGCGTCGGGGGTAGGGGTTTCGGATGCTACGGCTTCGATGCGCGAAAAAACACGTATAAATTATTATACGAAGCTAGATGAAGCTACATACGAAGCTAGATGCGCGAAAAAACCCTATAGCATATGTACAATTACATGAAGATCATGTGTTGATAACACATACACATTTAAGTACGCGTGGTACATGAAGATCACGTTTCCCGGTTCCAAATACGTAGAAGTACTTTGTTACATGGAGATCACTATTACATGTCCGCACCACCAGGGGTAAATAGTGGTACTCTCCGGTCTCCGGTATGACATGGGCGAGGTAAAATCCCGTCAACTCCTCTGCAAGTGCCCTGAAACGGGTCTTTATTGGTAACTCGTTGCGCTTTCCTGCTAACTGTAAAAAAATGATATCACAATGAATACATGAGATATGAAATGAATAAAACTCAACACGATTGATGGTACAAAAATAATGTTGTGACTAGAGCTTTACGTACTTCAATACTTCTTTTGCTCTTCAAACTCGTTGACCATAATGTGCATGTACTCGCAAACGTAGAATCCACATAGATCAGTCCTTATTATTCCAAATGGAACCCACTATTTTTCACTAAGAGTGGTGCACATATGATGGATGATCCCAAGTATGAGTTTTTTCTTTGGATTCTAACTAATTTCCCCAGTTAATTGAGTTTATGTCGATTTTTCGAAAGTAATTCAAATTTAAACTACAATTGTTTGATAGTTTGGTCTGAAAATTTTGGAAAAATCACTTTAAGCTACAAAACTAGTGGTTATATCACAGAAACATTGATAGTTCTAGAAAATATCACCTCTTCCGATGATTAGTCATAGCGACCGTTTTGATCGATTTTAAGAAAAAATGTAATAAAGTGATAAACACCTCAAAAAATCAAATCCTTCGGCATGGGATCCTTATATGTGTACTAGTTGCTATTAAAAATGATAAACTTGAATTTTTCCAACATTTGTTAAAAAAAGTCTTCACAAAAAGGTCTATCATGTATGAACATCTAGAAGTTTCAAGTCAAATGATCAAGTTATGGTCATTTCGACGACATAGTTTGTGATAAAGATCTCATACTCCACAAATAGGTGCATATTTTTATATTAAACAATCTTGCCAAAGGGATTCTTCAAATTATTTTCATAAATATCATTTTTCTTTTTTAAAGTGGAAAAAATGAGGTTTTTGTGAAGGAAGTAAAGAAAATATTATTCCAAATGGCACCCACTATTTTTCACTAAGAGTGGTGCACATATGATGGATGATCCCAAGTATGATTTTTTTTCTTTGAATTCTAACTAATTTCCCCGAGTTAATTGAGTTTATGTCGATTTTTTGAAAGTAATTCAAATTTGAACTACAACTGTTTAATAGTTTTGTCTGAAACTTTTGGAAAAATCATTTTAAGGTACACAACTAGTGGTTATATCACAGAAACATTGATAGTTCTATAAAATATCACCTCTTCCGATGATTAGTCTTAGCGACCGTTTTGATCGATTTTAAGAAACAATATAATAAAGTGATAAACACCTCAAAAAATTAAATCTTTCAGCATGGGATCCTTATATGTGTACTAGTTTCTATGAAAAATGATAAAATTGATTTTTGCCAACATTTGTAAAAAAAGTCTTCACAAAAAGGTATATCACGTATGAACATCAAGAAGTTTCAAGCCAAATGACCAAGTTATGGTCATTTCGACGACATAGTTTGTGATAAAGATCTCATACTCCACAAATAGGTGCATATTGTTATATTAAACAATCTTGCCAAAGGGATTCTTCAAATTATTTTCATAAATATCATTTTGCTTTTTGAAAGTGGAAAAAATGAGGTTTTTTGTGAAGGAAGTACAGAAAATATTATTCCAAATGGCATCCAACTATTTTTCACTAAGGGTGGTGCACATATGATGGATGATCCCCAAGTATGAGTTCTTGCTTTGAATTCTAACTAATTTCCCCTAGTTAATTGAGTTTATGTCGATTTTTCAAAAGTAATTCAAATTTGAACTACAACTGTTTGATAGTTTGGTCTGAAATTTTTGGAAAAATCTCTTTAAGGTACGAAACTAGTGGTTATATCACAGAAACATTGATAGTTCTAGAAAATATCACCTCTTCCGATGATTAGTCATAGCGACCGTTTTGATCGATTTTAAGAAAAAATGTAATAAAGTGATAAACACCTCAAAAATTAAATCCTTCGGCATGGGATCCTTATATGTGTACTAGTTGCTATGAAAAATGATAAACTTGATTTTTGTCAACATTTGTAAAAAAAAGTCTTCACAAAAAGGTATATCATGTGTGAACATCTAGAAGTTTCAAGCCAAATGACCAAGTTATGGTCATTTCGAAGACATAGTTTGTGATAAAGATCTAATACTTCACAAATAGGTGCATATTGTTATATTAAACAATCTTGCCAAAGGGATTTCTCAAATAATTTTCATAAATACCATTTTCCTTTTTAAAGTGGAAAAATGAGGTTTATTGTGAAGGAAGTACAGAAAATATTATTCCAAATGGCACCCAACTATTTTTCACTAAGAGTGGTGCACATATGATGGATGATCCCCAAGTATGAGTTTTTTCTTTGAATTCTAACTAATTTCCCGTAGTTAATTGAATTTATGTCGATTTTTCGAAAGTAATTCAAATTTGAACTACAATTGTTTGATAGTTTGGCCTGAAAATTTTGGAAAAATCATTTTAAGCTACACAACTAGTGGTTTTATCACAGAAACATTGATAGTTCTAGGAAATATAACCTCTTCTGATGATTAGTCATAGCGACCGTTTTGATCGATTTGAAGAAAAAATGTAATAAAGTGATAAACACCTCAAAAAATCAAATCCTTCGGCATGGGATCCTTATATGTGTACTACTTGCTATTAAAAATGACAAACTTGATTTTTGCCAACATTTGTAAAAACATCTTCACAAAAAGTTCGATCATGTATGAACATCTAGAAGTTTCAAGCCAAATGACCAAGTTATGATCATTTTGACGACATAGTTTGTGATTAAGATCTCATACTCCACAAATAGGTGCATATTCTTATATTAAACAATCTTGTCAAAGGGATTCTTCAAATTATTTTCATAAATATCATTGTTCTTTTTCAAAGTGGAAAAAATGAGGTTTTTTGTGAAGGAAGTACAGAAAATATTATTCCAAATGGCACCCAATATTTTTCACTAAGAGTGGTGCACATATGATGGATGATTCCAAGTATGAGTTTTTTCTTGAATTCTAACTAATTTCCCCTAGTTAATTGAGTTTATGTTGATTTTTCGAAAGTAATTCAAATTTGAACTACAACTGTTTGATAGTTTGGTCTGAAACTTTTGGAAAAATCATTTTAAGGTACACAACTAGTGGTTATATCACAGAAACATTGATAGCTCTGTAACAATATCACCTCTTCTGATGATTAGTCATAGCGACCGTTTTGATCGATTTTAAGAAAAAATGTAATAAAGTCTTAAGCACCTAAAAAAATCAAATCCTTCGGCATGGGATCCTTATAAGTGTACTAGTTGCTATGAAAAATGATAAACTTGATTTTTTCCAACATTTGTAAAACAATTCATCACAAAAAGGTCTATCATGTATGAACATCTAGAAGTTTCAAGCCAAATGACCAAGTTATGGTCATTTCGACGACATAGTTTGTGATAAAGATCTCATACTCCACAAATAGGTGCATATTGTTATATTAAACAATCTTGCCAAAGGGATTCTTCAAATTATTTTCATAAATATCATTTTCCTTTTTTCAAGTGGAAAAAATGAGGCTTTTTGTGAAAGAAGTACAGAAAATATTATTCCATATGGCACCCAACTAGTTTTCACTAAGATTGGTGCACATATGATGGATGATCCCCACGTATGATGTTTTTCTTTGAATTCTAACTAATTTCCCCTAGTTAATTGAGTTTATGTCGATTTTTCAAAAGTAATTCAAATTTGAACTACAACTGGTTGATAGTTTGGTCTGAAACTTTTGGAAAAATCATTTTAAGGTACGCAACTAGTGGTTATATCACAGAAACATTGATAGTTGTAGAAAATATCTAACATCCTAGAATTTTCAAATTCTGAAAAATCAGAAAAATTAAAAACTTTTGAAAACTATTTGTATGTCGATTTGAAAACAAAATTCATGCATGCATTCATCATTTTCTTATTGTCTGGATTTGAAATTACAATGGTTGAAATACTATTTCCATTTGAAAATCTATCTGAGAAAATATTAAAAACAAAATAATGATTATGCTATTTATCTTATTTTACTTTAATATTTTGATTGTAATTATTAGAAATAATTATTTTCATTTGTTCACAATTGTGGCACCAAATTTTATTTAGCCATAAATAAATTAATTAAATTTATATTTCCAAATTTGACAAAAGTGTCAAATTTGCATTAAATCAAATATTCAAAATTAATATTTTTTAAAAATGGTCAAAACATGTCCATAAATGTTTTAAAATAAAGATATGATTTTTAGAAATTTTTAGAAATTAATTTCACTTAATTCGGAGTTCTAAAACAAAAGTTATGAAGAAATTAAGAAGAAAAAAAACGAATTGGGCCAGCCCACGGAACCGAACCGAACCGAGCTCGTATCCAACTCAAACTCTGAAAATTCGTTTTTCTAACCACCTTTCATTCAAACACGTTTATCTCGAGAAATATAACTCCAAATCCGGATCCGCTTGATCCTACGCGTTCAAAACTCCGAGACCTATCTATTACACCATTCCTCCGCCTATATAAACCACTGTAGCTGCCGGCATCTCTTATACTCTTTTCGTTCCACCGAAACACTAATCAAGGAAATAGTATTTCGTTCGTTCGACGAACAAAACCATCTCCAATCGCGACGGGGCCTTAATCATTGTTGTAGATCTCGTCGATACCTTTCCATCCCAATAAGCCTCAACTCTTTTCATCAAGCGTGGAGGAAGAATTTCGAATCGTCATCCATCAGATCTGAAGTCGTATTTCTCAGATCTCTTCGCTCTCGTTGCGTCAAATCGAAATTCCTTCGGTGAAAAGGTAGATCTACTCTACATCTACAACTTTACTGTTGACAACCTTTTATTTTAACGTACGTAATTTTCTGTATAATACAGATCGTGTTTGATGTTGTTCGAGTAACCAAACCATCTCAAAAATTTGAGACGACAATACAAAAGTTGTTCTTCTGATCAAGACCTTTCTTTTGCCCCAAGGCTCACCTCTTTTGGTTCAGCGAGCTGAGAGATATTCGCGTTTGAAGGTTTGGATCAGACAGGTATTTTGCGATTTGTGACCAATCTATTAATCCACTTATGTTATAATTCTGATAATTAGAAAGAGCACGTAATTCTCTACAACTTTCGTTAAGAGTGTTTTTCCATCCGAGCAACTTTATTTTTAGTCAAATTCGTAGTCAAATCCCAGTCAGCCTGCCACGTCAGCGAGTTAATTCCCACGTCAGCAGTCAAAGTCAACAGTCAACCGAATACCGGTAGTTTTGCAGAAAAATCCTAAATTTTAAATCTATCACTACTTTTTATTGGTTTGGTCAAATTTTACAAATAAAATATTTTTGGAAAGCTTATGACACGTAGAAACTTTTGGCATCATTACTTTTATGTTTTGTCAAATTAAATTTTTTTGAAATTCAAAGGTGGCATTAATGGTAATTTGAACATAACTTCAAATTTGAAATTTAAAATTTATCAAACTCTTTTGCTATAAATTTGAATGTCTAAGTATTGGCAGTAGTATTTTTCTACTAATTTTGTAGAATAATTTTTCTATGATTTTGTAAATAATATTGATTTAATACTTTAAATGATATTTTAATGAATAAAAAAACTTATTAAAAATATATTAAAATTAATTTCATCATCTATTCGAATTATAAAGTACTTAGCCATATTATGACCACTTTGGTATTAAAAGGTACTTAGAAATATTTTGCCTCTTTAAACAAAATAAATTCTTCCTTAGAAAATATTTGATAACTATTTTTCGACAACACTCTTCCTTAGAAAAATTTCAACATCTTAAAGATGCTAAATCTTTTCCTTAGAAAATTTTAGCATCTAGAAAACTTAGTTGTTTTATTTTGTTAAGTGTTGTCCTTAGAAATAAATTGCATTGCATGCATGGCATATTTATTTTATAGTTATTGTTTTTCTCTAAGTTACTATTTTTCAACATAGTGTTTTGGTAAAGTGCTATGCACTTAGACACTTGAGATTCTTAACATGAAGACTAGAAGGCCAATGAAGACTTAGCCAAGAAAAACAAAACTCCGAAGGCATCTCCAAGAAGCAAAAAACACTTAGAAGAAAATCAAGAGGAACTGCAAGAAGACCATTCCCCTTTATTTCTCTAAGTCTTTCTCTCTTTTCTTTCCTTCTCTCTTAGACCTCGTGGTGGCTAAGGTATATCCAAGACCAGCCCGGGTGATATACAAATCATCAAGTCTGAAGAACCATCAAGTCTACATGATTCAATGAAGACATCGGAGAAAGTTACAAGTCTGGAGATGAAGCCTAGAAGAAAAACTACATCTTTTCTTTATCTTTTTCCGCCATCCTATTCTTCTTTCACTTTGGGCATGACCAAGTCCATAGTGATTATGACCAGGTTCTCAGAGTGCTAATTGAAGATGAAGGAAACTACAAAGGAGTTGAAAAATTCAAGATCAAACATGATGAAGACTAGGAGCAGTCTTACAACTTAGTCAAGTTGACTTATAGCAATTGATTTTATGACCTTGGTCCTTAGTAATTTTGACTAACACACTTGCCCTGCATTAACTTAGAATAATTTCATGGCATGACATGCATCTCTAGTCCTTAAGAATATTTTTTCATATCATGCATGTCATATTTTTCTAAGTGTTGCATTTATGCTTGTATGTTTATTTGGGGCTTGTTTGACTTGTTAGAAATTTCGGAGAGAAATGAAGGCTTTTGCAACTGTTACTCCTGCTCTCCCTATTGCCAAGGCAAGTGGCACACCCTCATAAATTTCCTAAGTATTTTCTATGCACTACTTAGTGTATTTCTTCTATGCATTGTTGGATAGTATTGCTACGCTGAAACCACTATATCCCTTACACTAGATGTGTCTAGAATCCTATGGGTAACTTGGTAGAAATATTGATGCTATGCTAAAGTTGTTTTGTGGAAAGTAAATTTCTACTAAGTTAAAGAAACTTCTGGGTGGATGTGGCAAGAGGATGGAGGTTAGAGTTGAGTGGCTGCTTAGGCTCATTTAGGTGGGTGCACCTGGCTAAGACCCAGGCTCATTTAGATGAGTGAACCTGAGTACGTACACTTGAGGATGGCCACCCAGGAACAAAGGGACCAAAGTTTCTCCAAGTGAAGATGCTTCCAGTGCAACCACGTGGTATAATGGCTCTGCCTTGACCTTTCCCCAAAGGTCTCGTCTCAGGCTTCTCCTTTCCTTTTCACTACATGAGGGTCAATGACAGAAGGGTTGTTTGAGTCTCGTGGTGAAAGTGCACAACCTCTGCAGAGTGTAAAACTAAGTACTTAGCCGTGTCCTCGGTTACGGACAATCTGAGCAGCTGATCAAGGATTCAACGGAGGCTCCCAACATTCCAATTTCTAAGTTAAAAGTTGATGGGTGAACAAGGGAAGATGAGATTATGGTTTTCATGCCATAGTTGTCCTGATTTCAAGAAAAGTGTTTTAAAAGAGTAGGAAAAATTGGCTTTATGCAAATTAGCCTTGAACTCCACCAGCCAAATATGCATGTAGGCTATAGAGTTATTCCATTAAGTGTCCACCATAGTGTCACTTGCCAGACTCCATTTTTAATGGAATCTGACCCACTCTGTTGCAAATTATTATTTGTTGCAGAAATTTCTGACGAAGAGTAAGGACTACGTTTGGGTTTCGAGTCTGCAACAACATGTTTTCGCCTGTGGCGTATCATGAAGTTGGAGGCTCATTGAAGATTTATTTCCGTTGCTTTATTGTTTTGAGCTAGCTTTAAGCTATGCAAAGATGTATCGAACTATTTATTTTTGTAAGTCTGGATCATCGATGTAATAAATTTGATACTTTGTTGTGATATTACATCGTAAACTGTGTGTGCAAACGAATCGATCCAGGGGTTTGCACTATACACAGGTACCTGCCATTTTTTTTAAGTGCAGGTACGTTACAGATGGTATCAGAGCACTGTGTTGCCTGTAGGTTCGAAACCCCTAAGTCTGGATAGAAATAGGATTTGGCCATAGGATTGAAAATCTATTTCTATTCAGTTATCTAAAAACAAAACTTTTCGTTTTATCCTCTCTTATACTCTCGTATAATATCAAACTTCTGAAAATATCTTATCTTTTTCTAGTTGACCATGTTCGTAATGTCTGAGTTCGATACTTCATATGCAATTCCACAAGTCAACATGAAGAACTACCTACATGGAAGAACACTGAAGAATCCAGATTCATAGCTCAAACACTTAGAAGATTTTTGAAGAAAGAAGAACTTGAAGCACTCAACAAGGAGATAGACAAGAGGCCGCCATTTAATTAGAACAACGACACCGTGATAGTGTATTGATCATGCCAACTCAGTGTGGTATGACAATACTAGATTGCTTGTTTGTGTTGAAACTTGTTGCTCGATGTTTGTTAGATATTGTTTGTAAGATGATTTGCCTCGGTTTGTTGAGTTTGGGGTAGAAATTTTCCCTAGTACCCTTCTATCTTTTACTCATCTATGCTAAAACCCACAGATGCCTCCCCGACGTGCTCCTGGGAACAACAACAACAACAACAACAACAACAATGACAACAATGATGCTATGCAGCAGTTGATGGCCGCCCAAGCCCAGTTGATGACTATGATGACTCAGTTTATTGCAGCAAACCACAACAATAATAAAAACAACAACAATCCTCCACCGCCACCACCTCCCCAAGTGGACAGGCTTACTAGATTTCTGAGGCTTAGGCCAAACAAGTTCTCAACCTCAACTGAGCCAATAGTAGCTGATGACTGGCTGCGTTCCGTGCAAAAGGATTTGGTGACAATTGAATGTGATGATGCTGAGAAAGTCAGGTTCACCGCACATCTTCTCGAAGGACCTGCTGCACAATGGTGGGAAACTTATCGGATTACTCACCCATTGGACACCTTGACCTGGGAGGAATTCAAGGAAGGATTTCGTAAAGCTCATGTCTCCACGGGGATTATGAATCTGAAACAGGAGGAGTTTTGCAATCTGCGTCAGGGTAACAGAAGTCTTAAGGAGTACATGGATGACTTTCATGCCTTGGCTCGATATGCTCCTGAGGACATTGATACAGATGCAAAGAGGAAGGCAAAATTTCTCAAGGGACTATGTGATGAGCTGAAGATACCTCTGACTGTTGCTTATGCTCCAAACTATCAGATACTTCTTGATCAAGCAATCACCCTTGAAGATAGCATGAAGAAAGCTGAAAACAGGAAAAGAAAGATGAACAAGCACTCCTTTGAACCCTCATTCAAGAAGAATTTTGTTCATGATGGGAACCATGGTCATAAACTTGGAAACCACCATAGTGGAGGAAGCAACCACAAGCATCATGAACACAATGGTGGATTCAAGGGAAACGGACACGATTCTCCTAACCACAATCACCATCCAAATGTGGAACCCAAGAAAAAACTCAATCATATCACATGTTATAACTGCAAGAAACAAGGACACTACTCCACTGACTGCCCAGAAAAGAAAGGGGTCGAAGCCGCTGTCAAGCCAAATCCTTTCGATAAAGGATATGTGAATCACATCACCGTGGAAGAAGTGAACGGTACTTTCTAAATCAAGTTGTTATATTGAAGTTTCACTACCAACAAAGATTCCTTTTAAGGGTGGTAGCCCACCCAGATATCCAGTCACAACCTTTTGCTAGCCTTCTCGAATCTCGAGGACGAGATTCCTTTTAAGGGTGGTAGTCTCTAACATCCTAGAATTTTCAAATTCTGAAAAATCAGAAAAATTAAAAACTTTTGAAAACTATTTGTATGACAATTTGAAAACAAAATTCATGCATGCATTCATCATTTTCTTATTGTTTGGATTTAAAATTACAATGGTTGAAATACTATTTCCATTTGAAAATCTATCTGAGAAAATATTAAAAACAAAATAATGATTATGCTATTTATCTTATTTTACTTTAATATTTTGATTGTAATTATTAGAAATAATTATTTTCATTTTTTCACAATTGTGGCACCAAATTTTATTTAGCCATAAATAAATTAATTAAATTTATATTTCCAAATTTGACAAAAGTGTCAAATTTGCATTAAATCAAATATTCAAAATTAATATTTTTAAAAAATGGTCAAAACATGTCCATAAATGTTTTAAAATAAAGATATGATTTTTAGAAATTTTTAGAAATTAATTTCACTTAATTCGGAGTTCTAAAACAAAAATTATGAAGGAATTAAGAAAAAAAACGAATTGGGCCAGCCCATGGAACCGAAACGAACCGAGCTCGTATCCAACTCAAACTCTGAAAATTCGTTTTTCTAACCACCTTTCATTTAAACACGTTTATCTCGAGAAATATAATTCCAAATCCGGATCCGCTTGATCCTACGCGTTCACAACTCCGAGCCCTATCTATTCCACCATCCCTCCGCCTATATAAACCACTGTAGCCGCCGGCATATCTTTTACTCTTTTCGTTCCACCGAAACACTAATCAACGAAATAGTATTTCGTTCGTTCGACGAACAAAACCATCTCCAATCGCGGCGGGGCCTTAATCATTGTTGTAGATCTCGTCGATACCTTTCCATACCAATAAGTCTCAACTCTTTTCATCAAGTGTGGAGGAAGAATTTCGAATCGTCATCCATCAGATCTGAAGTCGTATTTCTCAGATCTCTTCGCGCTCGTTGCGTCAAATCGAAATTCCTTCGGTGAAAAGGTAGATCTACTCTATATCTACAACTTTCCTGTTGACAACTTTTTATTTTAACGTACGTAATTTTCTATATATTACAGATCGTGTTTGATGTTGTTCGAGTAACCAAACCATCTAAAAAGTTTGGGACGACAATACAAAATTTGTTCTTCTGATCAAGACCTTTCTTTTGCCCCAAGGCTCACCTCTTTTGTTTCAGCGAGCTGAGAGATATTCGCGTTTGAAAGTTTGGATCAGACAGGTATTTTGCGATTTGTGACCAATCTATTAATCCACTTATGTTATAATTCTGATAATTAGAAAGAGCACGTAATTCTCTACAACTTTCGTTAAGAGTGTTTTTCCATCCGAGCAACTTTATTTTTGGTCAAATTCGTAGTCAAATCCCAGTCAGCCTGCCACGTCAGCGAGTCAATTCCCACGTCAGCAGTCAAAGTCAACAGTCAACCGAATACCGGCAGTTTTGCAGAAAAATCCTAAATTTTAAATCTATCACTACTTTTTATTGGTTTGGTTAAATTTTACAAATAAAATATTTTTGGAAATCTTATGACACGTAGAAACTTTTGGCATCATTACTTTTACGTTTTGTCAAATTAAAATTTGTTGAAATTCAAAAGTGGCATTAATGGTAATTTGAACATAACTTCAAATATGAAATTTAAAATTTATCAAACTCTTTTGCTATAAATTTGAATGTCTAAGTATTGGCAGTAGTATTTTTCTACTAATTTTGTAGAATAATTTTTCTATGATTTTGTAAATAATATTGATTTAATACTTTAAATGATATTTTAATGAATAAAAAAACTTATTAAAAATATATTAAAATTAATTTCATCATCTATTCGAATTATAAAGTACTTAGCCATATTATGACCACTTTGGTATTAAAAGGTACTTAGAAATATTTTGCCTCTTTAAACAAAATAAATTCTTCCTTAGAAAATATTTGATAACTATTTTTCGACAACACTCTTCCTTAGAAAAATTTCAACATCTTAAAGATGCTAAATCTTTTCCTTAGAAAATTTTAGCATCTAGAAAACTTAGTTGTTTTATTTTGTTAAGTGTTGTCCTTAGAAATAAATTGCATTGCATGCATGCCATATTTATTTTATAGTTATTGTTTTTCTCTAAGTTACTATTTTTCAACATAGTGTTTTGGTAAAGTGCTATGCACGTAGACACTTGAGATTCTTAACATGAAGACTAGAAGGCCAATGAAGACTTAGCCAAGAAAAACAAAACTCTGAAGGCATCTCCAAGAAGCAAAAAACACTTAGAAGAAAATCAAGAGGAACTGCAAGAAGACCATTCCCCTTTATTTCTCTAAGTCTTTCTCTTTTTTCTTTCCTTCTCTCTTAGACCTCGTGGTGGCTAAGGTATATCCAAGACCAGCCCGGGTGATATACAAATCATCAAGTCTGAAGAACCATCAAGTCTACATGATTCAATGAAGACATCGAAGAAAGTTACAAGTCTGGAGATGAAGCCTAGAAGAAAAACTACATCTTTTCTTTATCTTTTTCCGCCATCCTATTCTTCTTTCACTTTGGGCATGACCAAGTCCATAGTGATTATGACCAGGTTCTCAGAGTGCTAATTGAAGATGAAGGAAACTACAAAGGAGTTGAAGAATTCAAGATCAAACATGATGAAGACTAGGAGCAGTCTTACAACTTAGTCAAGTTGACTTATAGCAATTGATTTTATGACCTTGGTCCTTAGTAATTTTGACTAACACACTTGCCCTGCATTAACTTAGAATAATTTCATGGCATGACATGCATCTCTAGTCCTTAAGAATATTTTTTCATATCATGCATTTCATATTTTTCTAAGTGTTGCATTTATGCTTGTATGTTTATTTGGGGCTTGTTTGACTTGTTAGAAATTTCGGAGAGAAACGAAGGCTTTTGCAACTGTTACTCCTGCTCTCCCTATTGCCAAGGCAAGTGGCACACCCTCATAAATTTCCTAAGTATTTTCTATGCACTACTTAGTGTATTTCTTCTATGCATTGTTGGATAGTATTGCTACGCTGAAACCACTATATCCCTTACACTAGATGTGTCTAGAATCCTATGGGTAACTTGGTAGAAATATTGATGCTATGCTAAAGTTGTTTTGTGGAAAGTAAATTTCTACTAAGTTAAAGAAACTTCTGGGTGGATGTGGCAAGATGATGGAGGTTAGAGTTGAGTGGCTGCTTAGGCTCATTTAGGTGGGTGCACCTGGCTAAGACCCAGGCTCATTTAGATGAGTGAACCTGAGTACGTACACTTGAGGATGGCCACCCAGGAACAAAGGGACCAAAGTTTCTCCAAGTGAAGATGCTTCCAGTGCAACCACGTGGTATAATGGCTCTGCCTTGACCTTTCCCCAAAGGTCTCGTCTCAGGCTTCTCCTTTCCTTTTCACTACTTGAGGGTCAATGAAAGAAGGGTTGTTTGAGTCTCGTGGTGAAAGTGCACAACCTCTGCAGAGTGTAAAACTAAGTACTTAGCCGTGTCCTCGGTTACGGACAATCTGAGCAGCTGATCAAGGATTCAACGGAGGCTCCCAACATTCCAATTTCTAAGTTAAAAGTTGATGGGTGAACAAGGGAAGATGAGATTATGGTTTTCATGCCATACTTGTCCTGATTTCAAGAAAAGTGTTTTCAAAAGAGTAGGAAAAATTGGCTTTATGCAAATTAGCCTTGAACTCCACCAGCCAAATATGCATGTAGGCTATAGAGTTATTCCATTAAGTGTCCACCATAGTGTCACTTGCCAGACTCCATTTTTAATGGAATCTGACCCACTCTGTTGCAAATTATTATTTGTTGCAGAAATTTCTGACGAAGAGTAAGGACTACGTTTGGGTTTCGAGTCTGCACCAACATGTTTTCGCCTGTGGCGTATCATGAAGTTGGAGGCTCATTGAAGATTTATTTCCGTTGCTTTATTGTTTTGAGCTAGATTTAAGCTATGCAAAGATGTATCGAACTATTTATTTTTGTAAGTCTGGATCATGGATGTAATAAATTTGATACTTTGTTGTGATATTACATCGTAAACTGTGTGTGCAAACGAATCGATCCAGGGGTTTGCACTATACACAGGTACCTGCCATTTTTTTTAAGTGCATGTACGTTACAAAATATCACCTCTTCCGATGATTAGTCATAGCGACCGTTTTGATCGATTTTAAGAAAAAATGTAATAAAGTGATAAACACCTCAAAAAATCAAATCCTTCGGCATGGGATCCTTATATGTGTACTAGTTGCTATGATAAATGATAAACTTGATTTTTGCTAACATTTGCAATAAAAGTCTTCACAAAAAGGTCTATCATGTATGAACATCTAGAAGTTTCAAGCCAAATGACCAAGTTATGGTCATTTCGACGACATAGTTTGTGATAATGATCTCATACTACACAAATAGGTGAATATTGGTATATTAAACAATCTTTCCAAAGGGATTCTTCAAATTATTTTCATAAATATTTTTTTCCTTTTTTAAAGTGGAAAAAATGAGGTTTTTTATGAAGGAAGTACAGAAAATATTATTCCAAATGGCACCCAACTATTTTTCACTAAGAGTGGTGCACATATGATGGATTATCCCCAAGTATGAGTTTTTTCTTGAATTCTAACTAATTTACCCTAGTTAATTGAGTTTATGTCGATTTTTCGAAAGTAATTTAAATTTGAACTACAACTGTTTGATAGTTTGGTCTGAAACTTTTGAAAAAATCATTTTAAGGTACACAACTAGTGGTTATATCACAGAAACATTGATAGTTCTAGAAAATATCACCTCTTGCGATGATTAATCATAGCGACCGTTTTGATCGATTTTAAGAAAAAATGTAATAAAGTGATAAACACCTCAAACAATCAAATCCTTCGCCATGGGATCCTTATATGTGTACTAGTTGCTATGAAAAATGATAAACTTGATTTTTGCCAACATTTGTAAAAAAAGTCTTCACAAAAAGGTCTATCATATATGAACATCTAGAAGTTTCAAGCCAAATGACCAAGTTATGTTCATTTCGACGACATAGTTTGTGATAAAGATCATACTTATAGTCTCGGTTGGTAACACCAACCGGGACTAAAGAAGCACATGGATCGTGTGTTTCTGTAAAGCACTTGTGAGCCGTTGGATCAAGATGTGTTTCTTTTGAGGGCTTCAGAGCTGTTGGATCAGCACTACAATGACCACTTTGTTAGTCACATGACCCTATATTTGTAGTCCCGGTTGGTAACACCAACCGGGGCTAAAGAAGCACATGGATTGTGTGTTTCTTTAAAGCACTTGTGAGCCGTTGGATGAAGATATGTTTCTTTTGAGAGATTATGAGCTGTTGGATGGGCACTATCTTGACCAGTTCGTGAGTCACATGACCCTATATATAGCCCCCTCTTGAACATGTTCGGCAGTCATTGTTTTCTCATTCTACTTCATCGACAGAATACAAAACATTCGGATTCCCTGCATACGCCCAACGGTGCATTTGATATGCAGGCACTCCCGAGTCACCGTTGGGCTGTATGCAGGTGAAACCGTGTGTTTTGTTCCATGCATCTACAAAATACTTCAGCTCATATCGACAGAATACAAAACATTCGGATTCCCTGCATACGCCCAACGGTGCATTTGATATGTAGGCACTCACGAGCCACCGTTGGGCTGTATGCAGGTGAAACCGTTTGTTTTGTTCCATGCATGCATCTACAAAATACTTCAGTTCATTTGCAGAATACAAAGCATTCGGATATTACACATCAGCAAAAATATCCCTATCTAGTGTTTACTTGTTCTTCTGATTGCGCCGTAACCACGAACAATCTTCTTCATTTAAGTTGATACTTGGATCAATGTTCACTTTGAAGGGCAGAATGTCATGAAACTTATCGTAATCTTCTGACATGTTTGTCTTGTCCTCCACTCCCACAATGACTCTTTTCCTTGAAAGAACTATGTGGCGCTTTGGCTCATCGTGTGATGTACTCGCTTGCTTATCTTTTCTTTTTTTCGGTAGGGTAGACATGTCCTTCACATAGAAAACCTGAGCCACTTCACTGGTTAGGACGAATGGTTCGTTCTCGTACGAAAGATTCTTGGGATCCACTGTAGTCATTCCGTATCGTGGGTCTACCTCTACCCCGCCTCGTAGGTTGAACCATTTCACTTTAACAAAGGGACCGTAAAAGTAGGTCCATAGTCAAGTTCCCATATCTCCTCTATGTAAACATAATATGTGTCCTTTGTCCCGTTGCAGTTTGTTGCATCAAAGAGGACTCCACTATTTTGGTTGGTGCTCTTTTTATCTTGGTTGGCTGTGTAAAATATATTTCCATTTATCTCGTACCCTTGAAAAGTCAATATAGTTGAAGCTGGTGATGTGGCCAACAAGTATAGCTGTTCTTCAACATTGGTGTCATTAATGAGACGTCTTTATAACCAACTGCTGAAAATATTCATGTGTTCTCCATCAATACAATCTTCAGATTTCTCCGGGTATTTGGAGCGTAAAACATTCTCGTGTTCCTCGACATACGGACCCACCAAACTGGAATTATGTAGAACGGTGTCGTGTGCTTGAGTGAAAGAATTCCCGTCTTGACATATTGTTGCTTTCTTTCCTAGGGTGCCTTTTCCATGCAGTCTCCCCTCATGACGTGATTCAGGAACACCGATCAACTTCAGATCAGGAATAAAATCTACACAAAACTCAATGACCTCCTATGTTCCATAACCCTTGACGATGCTTCCTTCTGGCCTAGCCCGGTTATGCACATATTTTTTAAGAATCCCATAAACCTCTCAAAGGGGAACATGTTGTGTAGAAATACAGGACCGAGAACAGAAATCTCTTCGACTAGGTGGACTACGAGGTGCGTCATAATATTGAAGTAGATTGGTGGGAACACCAACTCAAAGCAGACAAGACATTGGACCACATCCTTCTCTAAATTCTTAAGAGTTAGTGGATTGATGACCTTCTGAGAAATTGCATTGAGAAATGCACATAGCTTCACAATGGGTTCTCGAACATTTTCCGGTAGAAGCCCTCTCAATGCAACCGGAAGTAATTGTGTCATAATCACGTGACAGTCATGAGACTTTAGGTTATGAAATTTTTGCTCTGCCATGTTTATTATTCCCTTTATATTTGATGAGAAGTCAGATGGAACCTTCATATTGCGAAGGCACTCAAAAAATATTTTCTTCTCTTCTTTAGTAAGAGCGTAGCTTGCAGGACCTGGCTGATTCTCTGAATGAGTATCGTCTCGATGCATCTCTTCGCTCATACGTTGATGGGTCTGCCTTCCTTTCGGTGTACCTTTTTTTGACTTCCCTTTTTTTGACTTCCCATCTTTTGACTTCCCATACACGCCCAAGAAGTTTAGCAGGTTGCAGCAAATGTTCTTTGTCACGTGCATCACGTCGATTGCAGAGTGAATCTCTAGCATTATCCAATATGGCAGCTCCCAAAATATAGATTTCTTATTCCACATGGGTACGTGGTTGTTTGCGTCATTCGGAACAGTGAGTCCGCCAGGACCCTTTCCAAAGATTACATTTAAATCCTTGACCATATCATGTATAACAGAACTAGAAGGGCGGGTAGGCCTCGCCCGATGATCTGCCTCACATTTGTAATGCTTGTCTTTCTTCCTTAACAGATGCGTGGGTACAAGAAACTGACGATGACCCAGGTACACATTCTTGTTACCTAAATGTATACTATCAGTCTCAGCTAAACAGTGCGTGCATGCATTGTATCCCTTGTTTGACTGTCATGAAATGTTGCCAAGAGCAGGCCAATCATTGATGGTTACAAAAAGCAAAACTCGTAGATCAAATTCCTCTAGTTTGTGCTCATCCCACACATGTACACCTTCTTCACGCCCCAACTGCAAAAGTTCTTCAACTAATGGTCTATGGTACACATCAATGTTGTAGCCAGGTTGCTTCGGGCCTTGAATGAGCACTGGCATCATAATATACTTCCGCTTCATGCACAACCAAGGAGGAAGGTTATAGATACATAGAGTCACGTGCCAAGTGCTGTGACTGGAGCTCTGCTCTCCAAAAGGATTAAAGCCATCTGTACTTAGACCAAATCTTAAGTTCCTTGCGTCATCTGAAAATGTCGGGAACTCTCTGTCAATTTTTCTCCACTGGGACCCATTCGCGGGGTGTCTCAACATCAAGTCTTTTTTACGATCTTCTTTGTGCCATCGCAACAACTTGGCATGCTCTTTGTTGCTGAACAAACGTTTCAATCATGGTATTATAGGAGCATACCACATCACCTTTGCAGGAATCCTCTTCCTGGGGTGCGGCTCGCCCTCAACATCACAAGGGTCATCTCGCCCGATCTTATACCGCAAAGCACCGCATACAGGACATGGATTCAATTTTTCGTGCTCACAGTGGTAGAGGATGCAGTCATTAATGCATGCGTGTATCTTATGCACCTCTAATCCTAGAGGGCATACCACCTTCTTTGCTTCGTACGTACTAGAGGGCAATTCGTTATACTTTGGAAGCATCTTCTTAACTATTTTCAACAAATTTTCAAAATCCCTTGTCAGAAGTACCATTATCTGCCTTCCATTGCAGCAATTCAAGTGTGGTACCCAACTTTTTCTGGTTATTTTGACAAGTTGGGTACAACAATTTGGCGTGATCAGCTAACATACGCTCCAATTTCAACCTTTCGTTTTTACTTCCACAATCCATTTGTGCAACACGAATGGCCCGACGAAGATCATCATCGGGCTCATCAATAATGGGATCTTCTTCAGTTTCGTCTTCTCCCATTATAGTATCACTGAACCAAGGATACTTGTCATTATCCTCCTCTTCTTCATTTTCTTCCATGATAACCCCTGTTTCTCCGTGCTTGGTCCAACAATAATAACCAGGCATAAAACCATTATGCAAGAGGTGGGAGTGAATGACCTTTGAGGTAGAGTGATCACTCATATTCTTGCAGGCACTACATGGACAACGAATAAAACCATTCTTCGGATTGTTTGCCTCAGCCACATGGAGAAAATTATGCATGCCATCAATAAACTCAGGACAACATCGGTCACGGTACATCCATTGTCGGTTCATCTGTATTACATAGAAGTATATTGAACCCCATTATTACACTAGTGTCATGAATAATATGTAAGCAAATTAATTAATACAAGGTCTTCCATTAAAATAAGAGTAGAGTAGTGACAACTGGTAATACATAGTTCTCATAAAACATATATTAACTGAAACAAATATAAAAATTATCTAAAGAATTTAAATCCAACAACAAATGCGATCAAAATCACAACTAAGGTAAATAATGAACCCACAACATAATGATACCAAGCCTCCCGATTAATGGTATATTTTCGAATCCTTTTTATCTTCAAGCGCATTGCATCCATCTTGATCTCGTTATCATTGACCACGTCGGCAAGTTTGAGTTCTATTTTCATCTTATCTTCTAAGCATTGAAGATAAAGATCTTCACTTCTTTTCAATTTTTCTTTCAAATCATTGTTTTCTTTATCCAAAAACTCGACAATAGGGTGAGGTTCAATTTCCGGTTCAACTACCTCCTAGATAAAAATAAATCTATGTCAAGTTGGTCGCCATAATTACCAGAAACACAAAATAAAATAAATAGTTTTGAAAATATACCACATCCGAATCATAGACCGGACGAGGACCGACGGGGACGGATATCAGAACCATGACTCTATACATATAATACCAGTTAGAAAGTTATAGAATTAATAACTATGCATATAAAACAATAAAGCTATGTTTCAAAAATCAATTAAAAACACGAGGCTCACCGAGATGGTGCCGGTGACGGGACGGCGCAGGCGATCGACGGCGGTAAGGACGGGGACGACGCTAAAACACATAAACCATAAATTAGTTTGAGCACAAATTGCACATATAAACAAATGTGATCATAACTTAGGCATTACATCGAACACCGTGCTTGCACAAAAAATTTGACATGAGCAAAATGAGCTAAAGAACCAATGCCGAAAAGAGGATACAACTGCTAACCGTGGGGTCTCTTCAATCTCTCCAAATGGTGTAAAATATTGTGTATTATCTAGGCTTGGGGAGAGAAAATGGAGAAGAAATGGAGAGAAAAATTTTGTGAGCTCGAGCTCGGGCTGAAAATGGAGTTGGTTGGGGCTGGAAGAAGCTGATATAGGTGGACCTTTAGTCCCGGTTCGTGTTAGGAACCGGGACTAAAGGCACTGGCGCTGGGCCTCGCCTCTGCTGCCTCATGTGCTGAACGTTTAGTCCCGGTTCGTGTTGTTTAGTCCCGGTTCGTAACACGAACCGACACTAAAGGTCCCTCGCAAATCCGGTGCCGTGGCTATCACCCCTTTAGTCTCGGTTCAGTTTTAAATCCGGGCTAAACGGGTGAACCAAAGGCTCGTTTTCCACTAGTGATCCTCCACGGCGACCACCCTCCGTAGGGTGTCGACGAGCAGAAGAAAGAGGAGCAAGAAGAAGTGGAGCGCGCCAGGTCTGCAGACGCGCATGATCTTCGTAGGCCGTGAAGGAGCACAGGGACGACGACCTCTTCGTGGAGGCCCACATGTCAACGCCCTCCTCGCCGCCCCGTCGTCTCCGGCGACAAGCAGCCATGGTGGACGGCATCACCGGCTTCCCGCCTCTACCCCTCTGCTCTAGCCGTCGGCCTCTGCCCCTCTACATCCAATGGTGAGTTGAGAACATACGGAACTCAAAATTGGTTCTTGCCCATGATGTTTGCATTCACCCACCCGAATCATGCCATTATGGTGAGAGCTAATGTCGTACTCCTGCCCAAACTGTCGATTTGGTTGTGCTAGAGCTAATCAGTTCAGCAACAAGATTAGCAGTCTTGTACACCAGTGTATGCCTTCGTTGTGCTAGTCACTTCAGCAGCATGATTAGCTAGTCAGTTCGGTAGCATGATTTGGTTGTGCTAGAGCTAGTCAGTTCAATCATTTACTCCATAAGCAAATGAGAGAATACATATATAGCTCAACACTATACTAAGATCAATATCCCACAACTGAAATTAAAAGCCAACAACTATAACTAACCTTGACAGCAATAGCTGAACCTTGCATATATCTGAAGGGGATCGTGTGTAGAAAACAAAAATTTTCCTACCAACGATATCCTTAAACTAGCCAAGATCTACACGATGCAGATATAGAAGTACGGCGGAGATCGGAATACATAACCTCGTAGACCGAATAGCGGGGATTACGCTCCCGCACAAGCGTTGACGACGAAGACGACGTAGCCGACCTCTAGGTCGTGGAGAACTTGGCGCGACGAAGATGACCCCGAGGTCGGGTGGAGGAAGTAGGCCTCCGAGTACCGCTAGCGCAGCACCTCGCAGGGCGTCACACACATACGGTGGAGACGACGGCCTCCGAAGCTCCAGTCCAGGACGAGCAGCGGAAGACTTGGACCGGAACACCAGCAGCGCGGCAGCGGGCTATGGTGGAATAGATCCCCCTTCTCTACTCGGCGCGGCTCCGACAAGGGAACCACGAGATCGAGAGAGAAATTGGGAATTAATTGGTGAATTAAAAGGCCAGGGGTGCCCCTTCTTATATAGCCTCCTAGGGGGAGCCAACCTTGCCAGCCAGGCAATGTGGGACTATCCCACATGCCTGGTTCGGCCAAGGCTGATGCGCCGGCCCTAGGTGGGCCCCATTTGGCCCACCTAGGCCGGCCAAGCCTCCCCACAAAATTCCGTTGAGGGTTTTCCCCCCATGGGCCTTCTTTCGACCAGAAGGCCCATTTAGGGAAATCAGCCTAAATAAATTCGAAAATAAATATATAAAATCATATTTCCATATTAATTACACTAATTAATATCAAACATAATATATATAATTTTTCCTAGCTCCGAAAACTCTTTCGGCGCTGCCCGATCTCCATCGGACCCCTCCTGGGACGCTCCCGGTGATCTCTTTCCTTTCCGGTTGTCTTGTCGAAACCCCTTAAGTGTGTTACCCTAGCGGTTCGATATAATAACAGGTATGACCAAGACTCCTCTATGATCAACGACTAACTCGTAGGCCTGGACCCCATGAATTAATCCCTGTGATACAACGAATGACTTTCATTTATCAAACCTGGACGTCTAGTCTTAAACCCTTTGTCATGGCGATACTTAGCGTGTCCGAGCATCATTCTCAGATATCTCCATACCTAGCATGATCTCATTACCGACATCGCTATCTTCTACTCGTCTATGATATTATGTCAGCTGGTGACCTAGTCACATTTTTGCAAACTCATTTGACATATCTCACCGAGTGGGCCCTAGAGTATCTATCCGGCTATGCGGTCTGACAAATCCCGCTGTTGACCCCTCGTCTCAACTACTCCTTTCCGATACCCAAAAGTATCACCGTTATTGTCATACTAAATAAGATACGACGTTTGGTGCGATCAAAGTATCTTCCAGGAATAACAATAAGAGTTGGTCTCACGGTCTTAAGGCGTAATGACTGTGTCCTATAAATACAGGGTATGTCCATCACATCGTTACTCCTAACGATATGACTTCCATTGCCGACCGGCGCCATGCCCTATGATCGGAAAACCTCGATCATCAATCGCGCAACGAAACTAGTCTTAGTAGAGGCTACTAGGGACCTGGTTGTTTATCTACCACACCCGTATTAATGTTTTTGCTTAATACAGTTATAGCATGGTGTAAAACATATAATGAACGATTGGGATATTGCCAATAAACTATGTTTATTAAGTGCCTCTAGGGCATATTCCCTTCAATCTCCCACTTGCACTAGAGTAACACTTAATCTAGTTTACAACCTGGTAAAAGCTCAACACCCATAGCATCTTGGTGCCTGCTCGCCTCGTGGAAGAGGAATACAGTCAACAGATCTCACACATTGAGACCTATATGTGCTTTGCAACACTTCTATGTCACCTAGTTTGACATCCTCCCGTATCTTACGATGACGGTGAAATATATCCCAGTGGATGGAGTGAGACTCGAGCATTCGCGTAGCATGCGCCTTAAAAGTCTGAAAGATCTATTAAGGGACCACCTACGCTCGGAAAACTGCTCAGTCCAATCACACTTGCTACTTCTAAAGTCGCGATATATTTATATATACCTATGTAGATTATGCGACAGTGCATTCATATGCGACTTCGCAAACTAACCATGTCTTTCTTCAAAATAAAGGACATCTCCTATATGAGATTTCTAGTCGTATGGGTCAGTGTAATAACTTGCATCATCGTAACCGCTTTACGGCAAGTTGCCATTCCACTCTTACCCGTTACTAGAAAACCTATCTTCAGTTCTCATAGACACTGAAGAATAAACTTAACGTTTGTTCATTGATCCACACAACGATCACTCTAGAACCTGTTCTTTAACCAAGAACTCGGGTCACACCAAGTCGAGCTTTCAGCCTGATAGACTCTATGTCTGATACATAGAGAATGTCAAACATCATTTTCTATCACTGAAAAAGCCAAGATTAACTTAATCTTTTACCTAGTCATACAAGCAAGAAGCTCTCTCTTCGCTTGTCCTTTTCTGAAACACTTCAGAATCCTGACTTAGGAAATACTCCGACTTAATGTTAGTAAGCCCCTTCTGATCTATTCAATTATAAATCGGATGCCTAATACTCCTAACTTCATTTCATAGAAAATTTAATCACTTAAATAATCCTTTACACTCTACTAGAGGATCTGTGTCATTCAATATGTCGTTACATACAAAATCACGAATGACACCTAGCTCCCACTCAAATATGCCTTCCGCGTATAAGATCAAGGAAAAGCTACTTAGCTCCCACTCAAATATGCCTTCCGCATATAAGATCAAGGAAAAGCTACTTAGCTCCCACTCAAATATGCCTTCCGCATATAAGATCAAGGAGAGCTACTTTGCTCCCACTCACTTCTTTGCAAATGTAGGTTTATTCAACTATTTTGGACAACTCCAAAATCCTTTGATCACATTATCAAAGTGAAGATTCCAGCTCCGATATGCTTGCTTCAGCCCATGAATGGACCACCGAAGTTTGCATACATGTTTAGCATCCTTAGGATTACAAACCATTCTTAATGACACTATTAAGAACCATGGTTTTCTCATCCATCTATCAATTTCTCATTCGAAATTATAGTAATTGCTAAACAACCCATAATAGATTTAGGCTTCGCCACTTGAGACAAAGTCTCATGTGGTCTGTCGGAACTGTTTCACGACAAATCGAATCTGCTCAATATCTACTCTCTCATAAAACTCCATATACTATCAACATCCTAGATGCCATCAAGAAGATCTCCCAAGTCATTACCTGGTAATCGTATATGGATTTTATTTCGGATTATAAATGACTCACAGCCATTTCTCGGACTTAGGTTCACCATCTCTTTTTCGTAGTTCGTAGGTCTATCATATTCCATTAATATGACCTTCATAGCAAGATTGTCGTAACACACAATGTGGAACACAACCTCGTATGCCTACGCTCTTAGTATGAGCTCAGAACATCATGATCTTGAATCGTCAGCTTTTTCAAGCTGTGGAGCCTGACACCGAAAACACTTTCGATTGCGCCACTCTGATGTCTGGAGAAGAAGTTCACCAACTTCGTCTTGCTCTACTTTCTTTCTCACTTATACCCTCGGACAAGAAACTATTTCTTTCGCAAGGTATATCCCGGCAAAGATTTTTCCTATGTCGTGAGACATGTAACCAACTAACTCTTTAGGTAGGGTATACTACAAAGATTAATCCATTTTAGGTTCGATTACATCGAAACACTAAATTGCTGAAACGACAATCCAGGCTCAAAAGCCATGCCATCACTCGTATGGTATTGTCTCCATGGACTCAAATGGTTTCCCTATTTGCTAACGTGAGTGTTTACGTTTCTACCATATGACTCTAATGATCACAATAATTCGGTAAGAGATTTATTTACCACACACTATCCGATAGGGTGCAATTACGATGTCCTAACACACCATAACACTATGGTGTTCCATGCGACGTAATTTGTGGAACTCTTCTCACAAGTCTTCCAATGATGTGCCAACTAACTCAAATCTTTATTCCTCGATATGCGTCGCGAGAATTTGATTTTCTTGTTAAGTTTATTTCCTACTTCATTCTGGACTTGTTTGATTGAATAAAAAATTTCCAGGCCAACATTCCCCGAGTGGATATCCATATATCTATTCGAATGTTCATGAAGTCTATGAAATAAAGATTTCCACTACACGTTGAAGTACTTCATTGATTCACATACACCCATATGCACGATTCTCAACAAGCTATACTCAAAACGTTCAGTGAAGTTCACGAAATAAAGGTCTCCACTACCCGTCAATTACTTCATTGAACCACATACATCTCTATGTATGACTATCAATAAGTTACATGCCCGCTTTCCAAAAACGGTGTCACGGTTATTTTGCAAGTGTCAAAAGATCAAATCTTAGGACTTGTAGGTCCATCCAGTGTGGAGCTAATGCATATAACATTGACATGACTAAACGGTAGTGCCACACATATGTGGTGTCTTTATTAAGTTTGTATCCTTTGGCATTAATATTATGAATGTGGGAGCTTCTACCATCAAAATTCAAACCGGCATATGATCATTACTTCATAAATACAGGACACCAATTTGTCACTATCATGTATGAACAAGTGTCTCGCTAGAGGAGACACACTCGTAACGATCATACCAACACCCGATCATAAAGAATTTATTCAAATGGTAGATCTAGAGGGAGAGTGTCTATGGCCGTCACAACAACTTGACTGCCATTATCAACACGCAATGTCGCCTCATCCTTTCAAGCTACTCAAGCATTAAACCTGGTTTTTCACAAAACATGACTAGTTCAAAACTTAGTCACTACTGCGAGTACTTGCTTAGCTAAAACATTCATAACATGTATATCATATATACACCATCATCATTGATGACTTCCGGCGATCTGTTTCATCTTCTTGATACTTCCACCGTAATCAAGAACCATGAAGGTGAACGATTCCCCTTGCATGACATAGTCTATGACAGAGGATTTGCACTTGGCAACGATGTCTGTCATCCAGTAATTGAGCTGAGCGAGGCGTCTCAATGTTCATTAATCATGAACATATGTCATTAAGTATGACCGCCACGTGCTCCCTCAATGTGTGTATTCTCTTCCATCTTGGTTGAGAGACAATCAGTCAACGTACTGATAAACTTCATCAACCCAACTTTAGGGGTACCCCGAGTTTTAGCGACCATATCATATGTCCGCGATCCAATAACTCGTACCCACCGTTGGTTCTCTATGGCAGAGATCATAGCATACACTGGACTATGATGATATCATCCGCTCAAAATCCGATAATCAAGTTATCTTTTGCTAGCGGAATCTCCGGGTTTATCTCCTAACGGGTATTGTATCACAGAGAGCTAACGGTTTAAACAAGGAGTATCCTCAAGCTAAAGTATAAAACTATGAAGTTTGGACCCAACCTTTTAAGTTTCTCAATCGCAGGAATGCGCCTAATTTGAAAAGATGCTATCACAATGGTTAATATCTACAAAGGTTTGCAAAACAGACTCTGTTCATTATATTCTGAGTTCTAGTATTTTAAAAAATAACTATCCGAACTCCCACTCAAACGAACATCCCTCCTGGTCGTTTAAGCGATTGCACGACCCCCATCCATTGCACCACCCCTCATCATCAGAGCCGGCGGCACAACTTCAAGAGTAGACAATTGTCCGCCACACCAATTTTGTGACTCGTGCTCGACCTTTCGGTCTCCCTCTTCCGAGGCCATATTTCTGAATATGCTAGGCTCGCCACCAAAAACCTCCACGCTGACGCTTGTGCAACATGGCTTACACCCACCGTATGCGAACGAAGATATGTCTGACACCCGATCATCACGGCCTGCCTCATAACGTAGAACTTTCTTGGTGGTGCGCGTTGGAGGGAGAACACTAGTGGTATTTTGAAGGGATCACCTTATATAGCTACCGTCGTGCAGCTAATATATACCATATATACAATCACACAATATAAGATGCACACAAAACATCAAATGTAATGCTATGTGATATAGTCCATTGCGCCATGATCTTCTTGGCGCCCGCAGTTTATAAACAATTTAATAAACCTACCTTGACCATATCACATAGCCCCTGCAAAATAAAGTTAGACGCTTCTACTTTATCTTTTGCATATTTTACGTGGCTCGGGGCTTTCGTAAATAGAACCGCTTCATACATACGAACCTTATGACAACAACAACGATCCAATAATTGCATGTCTAAGCATCCTTTTCGGGCCCTCCATTGAAAATGCAAGACCAACTAAAGAGAGAGAAACAGGCACCCGCCAGCCACAGATACGGTACAAGCCGTATGTCAGTAGTGGAACCAGTCTCGCGTAAGCGTACGCGTAAAGTCGGTCCGGATCGCTTCATCAACTCGATGCCGCTGGAATCACAAGTGCACGCTAGAAGGGTAGCAAATAACAGGAACGGTGCCCCCGTGCAGAACACGGGTTCTAACAGCGTACAGCTATATCTACGATAGATCGGCTCTGATACCACTGAAGGGGATCGTGTACAGAAAACAAAAAAATTCCTACCAACGATATCCTTAAACTAGCCAAGATCTACACTATGCAGATATAGAAGTACGGCGGAGATCGGAATACATACCCTCGTAGACCGAATAGCGGGGATTACGCTCCCGCACAAGCGTTGACGACGAAGACGACGTAGCCGACCTCTAGGTCGCAGAGAACTTGGCGCGACGAAGACGACGAAGATGACCCCGAGGTCGGATGGAGGAAGTAGGCCTCCGAGTACCGCTAGCGCAGCACCTCGCAGCGCGTCACACACATACGGTGGAGACGACGGCCTCCGAAGCTCCAATCCAGGACGAGCAGCGGAAGACTTGGACCGGAACACCAGCAGCGCGGCAACGGGCTATGGTGGAAGAGATCCCCCTCCTCTACTCGGTGTGGCTCCGACAAGGGAACCATGAGATCGAGAGAGAAATTGGGAATTAATTGGTGAATTAAAAGGCCAGGGGTGCCCCTTCTTATATAGGCTCCCAGGGGGAGCCAACTGAACGGCAGTTGACCACCTAGAGGGGGGGGGGGGTGAATAGGTGGTGACCAATTTTTATATCTTTTTCAGTTTTTAGGCTAGCGGAAAGTAAATTGTCTAGATGTGCAACTAGATGATACAAGTGACAACCTACAAGGAAACTAGGCAAGTACAGGAAAGAAAGATGCGGTAAAGGAGAGTGGAACGAAACAACCGTAGGGACTCGAAGACCAAGGTTTTATCCCGAGTTCCACCACATAGGTGTACGTCTCGTTGGAGAGGTGTGAGCTACCACAAAGGTTTGCTCAACGCCACAAAGGCCTCACCCTATTCTCCTGTGAATTCGACCACAAAGGTGCGAATCCACACTTCCACTAAGGACTCCTTTAAGGGCGGAGAAAGTCCCGTACAAATTCGTGAGGCACACACCCACAACTGAATTGGGGGCTCTCACAACGACCACAACAGGTCACTTCCACAAAGGAATCCACAAAGGATCAAATACACAAGGTTGAACCTAGCTATCCACAAAGGAACCCTAGATTCGTTGCCCCTCAAGAAATAGAGGGGGAAAGTCAAATCGCTTCGGTGGAGATGTAGATCGGTGGCTTCTCCCTCAGATCCCCAAGTATCAATGGATTTGAGTGGCTGGATTGAGAGATCCGGGAGAAACGAGCTTCAGCACCAATGGAGGAGAGAGAAAATCTGGAAGCTTAGGAAGCTGGAGGTAGGTGGAGGGGTATTTATACCCCCTCCTCAAAATCTGCCCGTTGCACAGCCGCCGGCCCGGAAATCTCCGGGTTGAGGACCGGAGATCTCCGGACCCCGGAAATTTCCGGAGCAATTTCCGGCTGTTTTTGAATCTGGATCAGTATCGGTTGGGCTTCTTGACTTAGTCGAAATTCCTCTGACACTCGGAGATCTCCGGATTGGGGCTCGGAAATCTCCGAGCGCCGGAAATCTCCGGCTAAAATTGTTTTGGAGTCAGTACGCAATTTGTAATCTGGACTTGGTCGAAATTCCTCTGTCACTCGGAGATCTCCGGACTGGGGCCCGGAAATCTCCGAGCGCCGGAAATCTCCGGGAGGATTTACGGCTCAGCTTGAGTTGGAGTCAGTACGCATTTGAATTCAGACTTAGTGATAAATAAGTTTGGCTCGGAAATCTCCGGTCTGTGGACCGGAAATTTCCGGGCCCCGGAAATCTCCTGACTGAATTCCTGAACAAATACCAGGTGCAATTGAAATGATATTTAGGCAACCTAAGTATTCCTCTTTGACAATCAACCTGTAAAATAGCCTGCATGCTTCATCACAAACATTAGAATACTTTTTGTGTTGTCATTAGTCACCAAAAATTGGGAGTACATAGAATGCACTTTCAATCTCCCCCTTTTTGGCGAATGATGACAACACAAAAAAAAAGTGGATTTGCAAAATATAGACGGAGCTCCCCCTAAGTGAGTGCACTATTAAAGAATGTCTTTTGAATACAAAGTGCACATTCCTTAGGATCAACACTCCCCCTAGATTTTACAAAGCACACACAAACACAATAGAAGCAACAAACTTAGATAAATAGTTATTACAATAGAGAATTTAACAGTACTCATGTCTCACACACATGACGAAACAAACATAGTCACGAAATAAGAGAGCACTGAAGAAAGCAAAGCGAAAAGAAAGAAGTGCTCTCAGCCCATGCAAATCCCGAGAGTCCTAGAGATACTTCTCCTCCTTTGGCATCAAGATACCAAAAAGGGAGGAGGTTCCACTAACGTCCCATGACTCAAGAGTCGGAACCCGCGTCCTCATCATCTTCCTCTTCCTCCTCTGTGTCAGCATTCTCAAGATAGTTGTCCTCTGGCACAGCATCATCCCAATCAAAAGTGAGACCATCTGCATTCCAATCCTTGAACGGAACCCGAGGCTTCAAAGGTTGCTTCGGAGCAGGCATCTTCATGTGAGCCATCATTGCTTCTTGGCGCTGCATAATGCGATGGTTCTGAGAGTAGATGGAGTAGTTCTCACTGTGAATGCAACAGTTCATGTTCATGATTTTCTCAATTGCTCGAACTACCCAGGGGCGACTTTTCTTGGCAGCTTTCTTGATGTTGGGATCGGAGGGAACCCGAGATGGACCACCAAAAATGTCATCCTCATTGATATCATGCATGGTGGCTTGTTGTTGAACCAAGTGAGCAGATTTCTGGACAAGCAGGGCTGGCTTGTGAGGCTGAGTGGCAAAAGCTGCATCAAAGTCATCACCGTCTTGCTCAGACAGCTGGTAGAGGCTCTTGATGAGCAACATTATATAAGGAGCATATGGAGGAACTTTCCTCTCAAAAACTGCTAGGGACATCTCCTGAAAAATGAAGTCCATGACATCCACCTTAAAGATCTCTTGCTGAACTGCATACTCCCCAAGATAGGCATCATGAGCTTT
The DNA here is from genome assembly GCA_026929855.1 of Poa annua. NCBI lineage: Eukaryota > Viridiplantae > Streptophyta > Magnoliopsida > Poales > Poaceae > Poa > Poa annua. The sequence goes on along the minus strand of CM049430.1, from coordinate 74,087,093 downwards.
ACGCATCAAGTTTACTAGAGCCCCGGCAATATTATCTGCATTGCCGGCAATGGGAGCAATGGTCCAACGGAACATGCGCAGCAGGATATCATAAGTGGGCAGGAGGCCATTCTGAGAGCCAATCCTCCCTCTAGGCTGGTATAGATCAGTCATGACGTGTTTGTTGTAGGCCACGCCATGGACATGCATGCGGGCACCAGCTGCAGTAGTAAGACCACGGAAAGGGCAACCAAGAATCTGAGCAAACTCTCTGAAGGAAGAAGTCAAGCGCTGCCTGCCAGACATCCAAGTCATCCCAATATCCTCTGAGGAGTCAAACACCACAGTGGCATAGAACTGATGTATAAGAGAGACGATGTAGCTGCACTCAGTTCTCATCAAAGGCTCCAAACCCAAAAGACCACACACCTTCACAGCACCACCAAAATAATCTGCCTTCTTCATTAATTTGTCAAAGTCAATCCACTTCATGGGGCAGATTGTCTTGTCAATGGAGAACTTCTGATAGACTTCCCTGTAGATCCATGCCATCTCAGTGCAAAAGTAAGTGGGATCATCAGACTCCACATCATAGGATAGTTCACTTCGCCACTTGCGAAAACTTCCTTTGTTGAAGTCTTCAAGACGGAGCTCGGTCTTCTTCTTCTTATTAGCACTAATAGGTTTCCTGAGGATGGCTGAGGACTCAGTGTGAGAGTTGTCTTCACTAGAGGACCCACTGGGAGGGCGTGAGTGAACTGGTTTGGCTCTTCCGCGAGTAGATATTTGCTTAAAGCGGCCACGAGGGTTGGAACCTGCAGGTACACAACATAGAGTGGATGGAAAGCATATGGGGTAAGCACTCATGTCCAAGATTGAAAAAGGAATATACTAGAAAAGTTTTGGCAAACATAGTTTCTGGACTTAGCTGTTTCGATTCTGAGCAGGCCGGAGATTTCCGGGTCTGACTCGGAGATTTCCGGGGTCCGGAGATTTCCGAGTAAGGACCGGAAATTTCCGGTCTACACGAATTTTTGACAGATCTGAACAAAATCTATGGATGAAAAACAGATCTGTGCATATGGAAGGTAGAACAAGCCTAGGGGAGCAATTCTACCAAAGGAAACAACCAACAACCTCCTAAATCTGCTAGGTTAAACGAAAACAAGTTTCGTCCTAGATTTGAAATACGAGGAGTTACCGGAAGACATTGCGAAAAGCGTGCGGATGGAAACGAAGCCCTTGACGAGGAGAAGCAGATCCCCGAAGCACGCAAGAAACCCTCGAACGATCCACCCGCAGCGAGGAAAGGAAGAATTGGAGATTTTCGGAGGAGAGAGAGGATTAGGGCACGGGGTGGATGAACTGGCCGAACCGGCCGGTCCACCCGTGCCCTTATATAGACAGGAAAATTTGAACCAGAAATTTACGGACTGAGGCTCGGAGATTTCCGGGGCTATTTCCGGATAGGACTTAGCCCTGGAAAACTTTGGCACACTCGGAGATTTCCGGACATCGGACCGGAGATTTCCGGACCCCGGAGATTTCCGGCTCTAATTCCGATTCAGCTTCGCCTGAGGTCAGTGCCGAAATTGAAAAGGACTTAGGTGCCAAAAATCGCAGGGGCCGGAGATTTCCGAGTCTCAGCTTGGAAATTTCCGGACGCCGGAAATTTCCGGGACTATTTCCGGTCAAAAATCAATGCAGGTCAGTACTGATTTTTGAATGGACTTAGTCTCGAAATTTTCTGGTGGCCCGGAGATTTCCGAGTAAGGCTCGGAGATTTCCGTTCAAACCCAAAAACTCCAATAACAAGATACCAAAAAGGGACATGAGTGGGGAAAAGCATGTTTACAGGATAGTGAAAGGCTTAGGATAGATACTCAAACTGAAAAGAAGACACACTCAAGTTGCAAAAACCATAAAACACAAGAGAATACGAACAAGAGTGTGTTTTCCCAAAAGAGCCAAAGACAAAGCAAGTGAGAATAAGAGAATAAAACCAAATGGAATCCAAAGAGAAAGAGTGTTGGTGGCTGTATGAGTTGTAGCATGGTACCGCGAAGATATATCTTGGGTCCATAACTACATCTCAACATTGAACCTCACAAATTAGATTCAATTTGAAGTTTTAGCAATGATATGTCACTATATGCATAATAGGGGGAGGAAGAGTCCAATGTATTAGGAAAACACTGCCCCTAAGTCCATGCGTACCTCTAGGTCTTATAACAACTTAAACGTCGGAGTGTGTGTACGGAGCTCAAGCCAAGGCCCGAGAATCTATGATATTGAGCTCATTCCTCAAGTAGCAAAAGCGGGCTTCATCAAGGGGTTTCGTGAAGATATCCGCCAATTGATCCCTTGTACCAACATATGATAGATCAATATCTCCTCGTGCCACGTGATCGCGGATGAAGTGATGACGAATCTCAATGTGCTTGGTCCTTGAATGTTGCACCGGATTGTACGCAATTTTGATGGCACTCTCATTGTCACATAAAAGCGGCACTTTGTCCAAGAGGACACCGTAATCCTTTAAAGTTTGTCGCATCCAAAGAAGTTGAGTACATCCGCTTGCGGCAGCAACATACTCGGCCTCCGCCGTGGATAATGAGATACAATTTTGTTTCTTCGAGGACCAACTCACCAAAGATCTTCCAAGAAATTGACACGTCCCGGATGTGGACTTCCTATCATCAATGTCGCCCGCCCAATCGGAGTCCGTATAACCACAAAGAGACAAAGTGCCATCTTTGGGATACCACAACCCAAAGCAAGGGGTATGAACCAAATATCTGAAGATTCTCTTTACGGACATCAAATGACTTTCCTTAGGCGCGGATTGATAACGTGCACACACTCCCACGCTTAAAACGATATCGGGCCTAGAGGCACACAAATAAAGAAGAGACCCAATCATAGAACGATACTCCTTTTGGTCTACCTCTTTACCGTCGGGGTTGAGTTGGAGGTGGCACTTGGTTTGCATAGGAGTCGTCACACCGTTAAGTCCAAGCAATTTGAATTTCTTGATCATCTCTTGAATATACTTGGCTTGACAAATGAAAGTCCCTTCCCTCAATTGCTTTATCTCAAAGCCAAGAAAGAACTTGAGTTCACCCATCATGGACATCTCGAACTTGTCGGTCATTAGCTTGGAAAACTCATCATTGAACACACGGTTAGTAGAACCGAAGATAATGTCATCGACATATAATTGACAAATGAAGAGTTCACCATTAACCTTTTTAGTGAAAAGAGTGGGATCGATTACCCCAACCTCAAATCCACGGTCTACCAAGAACTCTCTCAAGTGCTCGTACCATGCACGGGGGGCTTGTTTAAGGCCATAGAGAGCTTTGTCCAAGACATAGACGTGGTGAGGATGGTTGGGGTTTTCAAAACCCGGGGGTTGTTTAACATAAACAAGTTATTGCAATGGACCATTAAGAAAATAAGATTTTACATCCATTTGTTGCAATTTGAAACCATGGTGAGAGGCAAAAGCGATGAGAATACGTATCGATTCGAGTCTTGCGACCGGCGCGAAAGTTTCTCCAAAATCGATGCCTTCGACTTGAGAGAATCCTTGAGCCACCAACCGCGCCTTGTTCCTCACAACGATACCATGTTCATCTTGCTTGTTCTTGAAGATCCACTTAGTGCCGATAACGTTGCGGCAATCTTTAGGCTTCTCAACTAGACGCCACACTTTGTTGCGCTCGAAGTTGTTAAGTTCTTCATGCATAGCCCCTATCCAATCGGGATCTTCAAGAGCATCAAAGACTTTCTTGGGCTCGACCATGGAAATGTGTGCTTGATGCTCACTAAAGTGAGCTAATTGACTTCGTGTGGAGACCCTTGCACGAATATCACCAATGACCTTGTCGAGAGATAATGCTCTAAGTTCCAAGGACTTTGCAAAGCGAGCTTGACGACGAGTTTCAATTGCCGCCCTTGTGGTGGGGACAATTTCTTGACCATCTTGATCCTTTGGATCCTCGTCTTGACCTTCTTGTGGGACTTGATCATCATGAGAAGTCTTTTCATGAGGTGGAGAAGGATGATCTTGCCCTTGAGTAGAACTTGGAGAAGTGGAGTTGGCTTCGATAATCTTGGTGGAGGAGGCATGATCTTTTTGTTGATGAAGATCTTGTTGAGATTCATCATGAGCTTCATCTTGAGAAGAAATAGCATGCCCTTGTTGAGGAGGACCTTGAGATTGTTCTTGAGGGGAATCATCATTTTCTATGGGTGAGCCACCTTGTGGTTCTTGTGATGGTGAGGTTTCGTTGATGGGAGAACTTGAATCATCTTGAACAACTTCTTCATGGACTTCAATTGGGCGTAGAAAGCCCACCCCCATCTTCTTAATAGCATCAAAAGGTTGTTCATCACCTACATCACAAAAACCAACTTGCTCCACTTGGGAGCCATCATTTTCATCGAATTCCACACTACAAGACTCTATGATAATCCGGGAGGATTTATCAAAGACTCTATAAGTGTGGGACTCGCTACCATAACCGACAAAGATCCCCTCAAGAGACTTAGAGTGAAACTTACCCAACTGGACACCCTTGACTAGATAATAGCACTTACATACAAACACTCGGAAGTAGCCAATGTTGGGTTTATTGCCGGTGAGGATCTCATATGGAGTCTTCTTCAAACCTTTGCGGAAGTAGAGGCGATTAGATGAGTGACAAGCGGTGGAAATAGCCTCCGCCCAAAAGTTGATGGGAGACTTGAACTCCGCCAACATAGATCTCGCCATATCGATGAGAGTCTGGTTCTTTCTTTCGGCAACGCCATTTTGTTGAGGAGTGTAAGCAGCGGAATATTGATGACGAATGCCTTCTTCACTAAGAAAGTCGTTAAGAGTGTAGTTCTTGAATTCCTACCCATTGTCACTATGAATAACCAAAATGGGAAGGTCATATTGGCGTTGAACTTCCTTTGAGAAGTCGATGAAGACTTGTTGAGTTTCATCCTTGGTCTTGAAGAAATAGACCCAAGTGTATCTTGAATAGTCATCAACAATCACGAGGCAATATTTCTTGCCACCAAGACTTATCTCCGGAATTGGTCCAAATAGATCAACATGAAGGAGTTCCAAAATCCGGGATGACGATATGATGGTCTTGCTTGGATGAGTAATGTCATGCATTTTGCCTTCCACACAAGCTCTACAAATTCGATCCCTTGAAAAGGAAACATGATCTTTTAGTCCAAGAATGTGGCCACCCTTGTGAAGACTTTGCAAAGTACGCATGTTTACGTGAGCTATTCGGCGATGCCAAAGCCAACCCACGTCGGCTTTTCCGAAGAGACACATGGCTTGAGAAGTGGTGGCTCCGGAGAAGTCCACCACATAGAGCTCATGCTCCACGTGTCCCACAAAAGCCACTCTTAGCGACTTGCTCCACAAGAGGACCACAATGTCCTTATCAAAGAAGGGAGAGATCCCCATCTTTGTTAAGGCACGAACCGATAACAAATTATAGCCAAGAGATTCAACAAGCATGACATTGACAAGAGAAATGTCGGGGGCAACTACCACTTTGCCAAACCCGGTTACCTTAGACCTTGATAAGTCACCAAAAGTTACGGTTACTTGATCTTCATTAGGTTTCAACTCCGTAACAAGTTCTTTGCTCCCGGTCATATGACTTGTACATCCACTATCAATTATCCATTTTGAACCACCGGGAGCAAGATCCTACAAGAGATTAATTCTTGCATTTAGCAACCCATTGCTTCACAATGGGTGCTTTATGGTTAGCGACAAGAGATTTAGGAACCCAAATAGCATATGAAATAAAACCATAGTAGGGTCCAATGTAACGAGCACAAACATTCCCATAATAATCGACATATAAAGCATAGTTAGGGTTGTTGTCCCCGGCGTGATCTTTACGAGTAGGTTTGCCCCTTGTGACATTCCTACTCGCAAGACCTTCCTTGGATTGAATGGAGTCGGCCTTCTTGGCTTGAATGGGTTTGATGCTCTTGGGAATGCCCTTCTTGGCATTCATCTTGATGGGAGGCACATATCCAAGACCTTCCTTTCCTTGTCGAGTGTGAGGCTCCACGATGGGAGTCTCAACAACTTGTTTACCTTTAAGAAGGATGATCTTGGATGTGGCGGCCTTAGTCATCTCACTCTTCAACCTAGCATTCTCCTTCACAAGATTTGCATTATCACAAGAACACTTAGAGGTAGAGATGCTAAGAGAATCAAGGTTAGTTAGCCGAGTTTGAAGTTGGGCATACGACTCTTTTAGAAGAGCATGTTCACTCTCCAAAGCTTTGTGAGCTATGGCGAGCTTTTCCATGTCCTCAATGAGTCGAACATGCCCAACCGCAAATTCGGCTTTATCTTGTTGAGCCATCTTGAATTTAGCAAAGTACATATCACGATCCTTAATGAGCTTAGCATGTGAGGAGTTATGAGTTTCCTCAATAGTTTCAAGTTGCTCCTCAAGACGAGCATGAGACTCTTCAATCTCCTCAAGAGAGGACTTCAAATAAGATAGAGAAATAGCGTCTTCTCTTTCTATCTTACCCTTCTCTTCATTGAGATGCTCTAGCTCACCAATTCGAACCATGAGGGCACCAACATGTTTCTTGCTATCACCTTGCAAGTTAGTGATAAAGGAGTCGAACGCCACAAGCTCTTGCTTGATTTGAAAGCTAGAGGCATCATCAAGCTCATTCATTTCATTCATGAGAGAGGAGTAGGATGAAGGTACCTCAGATGCCTTTGCCATAAGACACTTTGAGCTCTTGGTGATGGGGTTCTCATTAGGCGATGTGAATAGAGACGATGAAGAGCTTGTCGTAGTTGAAGGAGTTCTTGTCGTTGATGGAGAGATGATAGTTGTCGAGGTAGTGGCAAGGGCCGCCACTTCATTTGGGGTTTCTTCCTCCGACTCTTCATCATCGGTGGGATACTCCTCTTGAGTCAACAACATGATGCGAGGCTTCTTGTTAAAAGGCCTCTTCTTTCCATAGGCCTTCTTGGGAGGCATCTTGGTTTTGTCCTTGAGCACTAGACGTCCACCATGCTCTTCTCTTTTCTCATAAGGGCACTCGGCGACGAAATGGAACTTGTCTTGACAATTGTAACATGTCCTTGACTTGGAGGGTGAGACCCTATCGGCTTGAGGTGCATTCTTGTCAAAACGCATCTTGCCTCTTGAGGGATTGTTCCAAAAGGTGCGAGCTGCAAGAGCAAGATGGTCATTGTAAGCAATCTTGAGTGCTTCCTCGGACATGGCGGCAAAGCTTCCAAGATCATCATCATCGTTGTCTTCCTCAACGGTAGCCTTCAAAGCAAGGTTGGTTGTGCCTCTTTGCATTCCAAGAGCCCTTGCTCTTGCATCTTGAGCATTCTTCGTGGCCACTTTGTATGCGGCCATCTCTTGCATAACCTCATTAGATGTCATGAGATGATAGTTGTGTCTTCCTTGAAGACTCTTGACGTCGGTAGGCTCACAAGCCATCATAGAGCTAACATACTTCATTTTGATCCAAGCATCATCAATATGAGAGGCACCCACTTCTCGAAAGCTTGTGGCTATGGTCACCAATCTTTGATACATCATCTCATGGTCTTCACCATCAAGCTTGAAGAAGCCCTCGGCTTCATTGCTCAAAGAGTCATAGCGGTTCCTTCTCATGCTATCATTTCCAACGAACAACTCGGATAGACCATCCCATGTCTCCTTGGCGGTGGTGAGATGTTGAATGCGAGCCATGTCCTTGTTCCCAACCGCCTTTTGGATCATGTAGAGAGCGGTGGCATCAAGTTGAGCCTCCACCACTTCTCTTCTTGTTAGGTTGGTCGGATCATGCGGCTTGTATCCAACTTGAATGATGCGCCACAACTCGATTTAAGAGCTGCAAACATGAGACTTCATCATGTATTGCCATTGAGAAAAAGTGTAATCTTTAGGCAATGGGGGATCACCCCTCTGAGAAACTTGCGGGTGAGGAATAATGGGATCGGGGGTATGGTATTGGGATGGGGGAGGAGTGGCGTTGTAGCCTTTAGGCACTTCATCATTGGATGATGGAGTGTTTTGATGGGTTGAGGAACTACTAGCATCACCCTTCCCATCCAAAGGCAATTGCTTTCCCTTTATCAATTCAGGGTCCACATCAAGAGTAATGCCCGGAAGCACCGGAGGCTTTGAGGGCAATGCAAGAGAGGTTTCTTTAGATGTCTTGAGAGACTCAAGCATATCATGAAACTTCTTGAACTCGGTTTGTATAGACGATGTCAACTTTGTTTCCAAAGAGTTGATATCGGCCATAGTGGCACCTTTCTCTTGCATTGCCGCCAAAGTCGCGGCGTCCGTTTCGGAACCCTCTTTTGGGTCAACTTGCATTGTCCAAGGTTGGTCTCAAGCGGTGAAGCTTTTAAGAGACAACCTGGCTCTGATACCAATTGAACGGCAGTTGACCACCTAGAGGGGGGGGGGGTGAATAGGTGGTGACCAATTTTTATCTCTTTTTCAGTTTTTAGGCTAGCGGAAAGTAAATTGTCTAGATGTGCAACTAGATGATACAAGTGACAACCTACAAGGAAACTAGGCAAGTACAGGAAATAAAGATGCGGTAAAGGAGAGTGGAACGAAACAACCGTAGGGACTCGAAGACCAAGGTTTTATCCCGAGTTCCACCACATAGGTGTACGTCTCGTTGGAGAGGTGTGAGCTACCACAAAGGTTTGCTCAACGCCACAAAGGCCTCACCCTATTCTCCTGTGAATTCGACCACAAAGGTGCGAATCCACACTTCCACTAAGGACTCCTTTAAGGGCGGAGAAAGTCCCGTACAAATTCGTGAGGCACACACCCACAACTGAATTGGGGGCTCTCACAACGACCACAACAGGTCACTTCCACAAAGGAATCCACAAAGGATCAAATAAACAAGGTTGAACCTAGCTATCCACAAAGGAACCCTAGATTCGTTGCCCCTCAAGAAATAGAGGGGGAAAGTCAAATCGCTTTGGTGGAGATGTAGATCGGTGGCTTCTCCCTCAGATCCCAAGTATCAATGGATTTGAGTGGCTGGATTGAGAGATCCGGGAGAAACGAGCTTCAGCACCAATGGAGGAGAGAGAAAATCTGGAAGCTTAGGAAGCTGGAGGTAGGTGGAGGGGTATTTATAACCCTCCTCAAAATCTGCCCGTTGCACAGCCGCCAGCCCGGAAATCTCCGGGTTGAGGACCGGAGATCTCCGGACCCCGGAAATTTCCGGAGCAATTTCCGGCTGTTTTTTAATCTGGATCAGTACTGGTTGGGCTTCTTGACTTAGTCGAAATTCCTCTGACACTCGGATATCTCCGGATTGGGGCTCGGAAATCTCCGAGCGCCGGAAATCTCCGGGAGGATTTCCGGCTAAAATTATATTGGAGTCAGTACGCAATTTGTAATCTGGACTTGGTCGAAATTCCTCTATCACTCGGAGATCTCCGGACTGGGGCCCGGAAATCTCCGAGCGCCGGAAATCTCCGGGAGGATTTCCGGCTCAGCTTGAGTTGGAGTCAGTACGCATTTGAATTCAGACTTAGTGATAAATAAGTTTGGCTCGGAAATCTCCGGTCTGTGGAACGGAAATTTCCGGGCCCCGGAAATCTCCTGACGGAATTCCTGAACAAATACCAGGTGCAATTGAAATGATATTTAGGCAACCTAAGTATTCCTCTTTGACAATCAACCTGTAAAATAGCATGCATGCTTCATCACAAACATTAGAATACTTTTTGTGTTGTCATTAGTCACCAAAACTTGGGAGTACATAGAATGCACTTTCACCAACCTTGCCAGTCAGGCAATGTGGGACTATCCCACATGCCTGGTTCGGCCAAGGCTGATGCGCCGGCCCTAGGTGGGCCCCATTTGTCCCACCTAGGCCGGCCAAGCCTTCTCCACAAAATTCCCTTGAGGGTTTTCCCCCCCATGGGACTTCTTTCGACCAGAAGGCCCATTTAGGGAAATCAGCCTAAATAAATTCGAAAATAAATATGTAAAATCATATTTGCATATTAATTACACTAATTAATATCAAACATAATATATATAATTTTTCCTAGCTCCGAAAACTCTTTCGGCGCTGCCCGATCTCCATCGGACCCCTCCGGGGACGCTTCCGGTGATCTCTTTCCTTTCCGGTTGTCTTGTCGAAACCCCTTAAGTGTGTTACCCTAGCGGTTCGATATAATAACAGGTATGACCAAGACTCCTCTATGATCAACGACTAACTCGTAGGCCTGGACCCCATGAATTAATCCCTGTGATACAACGAATGACTTTCATCTATCAAACCTGGACGTCTAGTCTTAAACCCTTTGTCATGGCGATACTTAGCGTGTCCGAGCATCATTCTCAGATATCTCCATACCTAGCATGATCTCTTTACCGACATCGCTATCTTCTACTCGTCTATGATATTATGTCAGCTGGTGACCTAGTCACATGTTTGCAAACTCATTTGACATATCTCACCGAGTGGGCCCTAGAGTATCTATCCGGCTATGCGGTCTGACAAATCCCGCTGTTGACCCCTCGTCTCAACTACCCCTTTCCGATACCCAAAAGTATCACCGTTATTGTCATACTAAATAAGATACGACGTTTGGTGCGATCAAAGTATCTTCCAGGAATAACAATAAGAGTTGGTCTCACGGTCTTAAGGCGTAATGACTATGTCCTATAAATACTGGGTACGTCCATCACATCGTTACTCCTAACGATATGACTTCCATTGCCGACCGGCGCCATGCCCTATGATCGGAAAACCTCGATCATCAATCGTGCAATGAAACTAGTCTTAGTAGAGCCTACTAGGGACCTGGTTGTTTATCTACCACACCTGTATTAATGTTTTCGCTTAATACAGTTATAGCATGGTGTAAAACATATAATGAACGATTGGGATATTGTCAATAAACTATGTTTATTAAGTGCCTTTAGGGCATATTCCCTTCAATATCTTGCCCATTCAGTGATGCTAACTGAAAACTGGAGTACATACAGTTTTGTAAAACATAAATGCATATATCTTGACCAGAATGTCATAAAAAACAAACTGGAGTACAATACTGATGCAAAATAATTCTTAGCAATAGTTTTGTCATAACACCTGATGCAATAGTTTTGTCTATGGTGACAAAGCTGCTCATGGAGTTCAGGGAGTAATTTCAACGGTGTGGACTGCATTTCTATGCTAAATTAGTGCACTGAATATTGCTGTCCTGGGTCAAGTTCTTGTATAGCTCATGAGGATGAACTTGAAGTTAGAGGAGAGTTTAAATAACAAACTGAAATAGCACTACTCTGGCTTCCTGAACAATCTGATATAGTGTGTGCAGTAGCACAATATACACAACCTCTTGAACACTTATAATTTACATGCTTGCTTGTGCCTTCGTGTATTTCCCTTCTCCTCCTCCTCTTCTCCTCTTGATCATCTTCTTCTCCTTAGGCTTCTCTACATCTAGTATTGGTTGTTTTCCCTTCCTCTTCTCCTACTTAGGCTTCTCTTCTTCTATTCTTGGTTGTATTGAAGCTTCAAATTCGTCTATTTGTGTTTCCCGAATGAGATGAAGTTCATGCAAATAGTAAACATAAATTGTGTCATCATAAACCATTGACACATCTTAAAACAGATACTACAGTAATTACAAGCACTAAAACATTGACATACACTCTTGACTCGACGGCGTGGACGGACAATGCTTGATGGGTCCTTCAACCATGTGGCATATTCTTTTCCCGCGATCATTGAGTCATACTCCAGGATTACTTGGGACCTTCCTTTCCTCTTTGATGCTTTCTTTGCTTGTTTATCCTTCATCTTCTCCTCCTCTTGCTCCACTTACTGTTTCTCATAGTCGGCTATTAGCTTCGAGGTTTCTTCATAGAGTGTGCTATCAACATCGAGTATGTTAGGCAGGTTCCCCTCTCTTATTAGCTTGTCCTTGCCCATGTGGGTTAGCTTATATGTGCTTCCACCTTGGTTTTTCATAATCTCAAGCAAGACAGACTGCAAGGTGACATACACTTTGGCAAGTGTCTTCACCTCATATGCATCATAAGCTTGTTCGACTAATTCTTTCAGTTCTTTGAGAGTGTTAGGTGCACTCTCAAATGCCAAAGATTGGATGGAGCTGAAGAAGCAAAGGTCCAATACATTCAGATTCGGCGAGCTTGGAGGTTGGAAAGTTAACCTCATATCTAGTCTTGAAGCTTTTACGACGGCCAGAAATATAGAATCATCAGGCTGAACATGCGTTCTAGCATTATCTTGTTGTATCCATAGTGTTTCCACATCTCCATTGTCAGGCCACACTTCTACAATTGCTGGAATTTCCTTCTCGCAGAGGTATTCCTGCATGACGTCTCTAGTAACATTGACGTTCTTTAGTTCATGTGTGCCTTTTTTCCTATACTTCGAGTTGTATTTGGCTGCATCTTCTGTGACAAAAGCCCAAATGCCTACCTTTCCGTCAAATGTGACATTTCCTTGTGCATCATGTCGAGGTCTTGCAACTATAGTTAAGTACATGACCTTGCCGATGTTGTTTTTGTTATCGATAGTGCGGACTGGTTCTGGTTCTTCTCGTGTTAGGTAATAGACCCGATCTCGCTTAGTCATATCAAACTATTTTTCATCCATATGCATTGTGTTCCTCATCTTTTTGAACTAAAGCTTTGCTTGTAATATTGTTGTTTCATCGACCATTGAGACGCAATATACGAGCCTTGTTATTCAGTTTTCCAAAGAGATATGTGGTCTTAGGCTATTGGTATGGCGCCTTAAATCGCCCCATTCCAACCTCCTTTGCAGTGTTGAGAAAGGGATACCAAGGGACCTTGCCAACGCGCTCAATGTACCCCTTTTGTTGAAGGGAACTTGAGGCACCCTTTCATCGAGATTAAGCTCTCTCCTCTTTCTTCCGCACCTGCCCTTCCGCTTATTTGAGAAATCAAGCGCTTCATTTTTGCCCTCTTGATCCATGGCCTTCTTCCATATTTTCTCGACGGATCTAAGACTTATTTCCAAAAGTTGAGCCACAACTTCTTTATCCGCCTTCACCACTGGCATATATTTTCCTAGAGCTTTCAACGCAATATATGCTGCAAATTTAGAACTCTCCGACACATCTTTATGGTGCCTCTGCACAGCATGTTCTTGTTCTTCTTCTTCTGGAACATAAGCAACTTCTTCTTCTTCTTATTGTTCTGGAACATGAGCATCTTCTAGAGTATGTGGACTGAAGTTGAGATCGAGCTCTTGTGGAGGAGTTAAGTTGATGTCAAAGAGGACCATCTTGTCCTATGGTGGACTAGGCAACCTGCAGAAAACCAGAAACTTAGTTAACTGAATTTTTTGCTGTGAAACTGAATATAACTGAGCTGAAACTGAACAGTTTACTGAAACTCAAACAAAACTGAAACTGAACAGTTAACTGAATTTCAAAACAGTAAACTGAAATTGAACAGTATGCAACATGAGCAGTTTACTGAAACTGAACTAAACCGAATACAATTTCATTTTACTGAAACTGAACATGTAGTTCTTGAAGCTGGTCTAGCACTATTTGTCTGCTCAATTTGTATTTTTTTGGTTTATTTGGAAATCAACCAACAACAATAGATCATCCAACAACAATACTCCAAACCAAATCCAACAACAACATACTCCAAACTGAACATGTTCTTTTTCTCGAGGTGCCTACAAACCAAACTGAACATGTTCTTTTTCTCGAGGATGGAACAATAGCTTTTTGCAGATCAACAACTTTAGTGCATCCTTTGCCCCGGAGTAACAAACCAAACTGAACATGTTCCTTTTCTTGAGGTGCCTACAAACCAAACTGAACATGTTCTTTTTCTCGAGGATGGAACAATAGCTTTTTGCAGATCAGCAACTTCAGTGCATCGTTTGCCCTGGAGTAACAAACCAAACTGAACATGTTCTTTGCCTCTGTTTATTTTTATGTTGTTATATTACTCCAAACCAAATTGATGGAGTACAAACTTTAAAACTGAATGCACTGATAGACAAGTTGTGACATGTACTGCTAACTCCGAATTTTTGTGACATGTACTGCTAACTCTGAATTTTTGTGCTCTGACAGACAAGTTGTGAAGAATTACCGGCGGGATGGAGAGGGAGGAGGCCTCCAGCGGGATGAGCAGAGCTGGCGGGAGGAGACGACCAGAGCCGGCAGGAGGAGCCAGCCTGGAGGCGCACGGCGGCCGGCAGAGGAGGCGCACGGCGGCCATCGGAGGAGGCAGCGGGGAAGCGACGGTGGGGCGCCAGGAGGTAGAGCTCGCACCAGGCGGCGAGGAGCGCGAGGAGGGCGGCGGCGGCGAGGGTGTCCAGGAGCTCCGCCCAGGGCCACCGCCGGATCGCTCGGGGAAGGCCAGCTCCGTCCCCGTCCTCCCCTCGGTGGCCGCTGCCTGATTCGTGTCGCCGTGTGAAGGGGAAGCTTCCGTGATGGCAAGGGGAAGCGGCCCGCGGCGGGAGCCCTCCGACGGAGCCTCCCAACTGCGGGCGGAGCAGCCGCGGACTCGCTCCCTCCGGCAAGCTGCGGACTGCGGGCGCGCGGACTCCCTTTCTCTTCTGCGTTGGAGGAAAGAGATGAGGACTTGATGTCAACCATTTTCGAACTGACGAGGTAGGGGGGGGGTCGGAGGGAGCCTTCCACATGTTCCAAAGGATGAGTGCGATGATGTCGTGTCAGTTACAAGGTTGCAGTTTGTTTTGACATGCTTGCACTGCAAGTCCACGTCGAGCCTTACCCCAGACAGCTCACGAGATTGCGTTGCATAAGAATATGTGCCTGCCAATATCCGTCTGGTTGCATTTTTCGGATTTGCCGGTGGAAATTCTTGTAAAATTTCCTGGTCTGGAACTTAACTTGTCGATATCCACAAGGTAGGAGAAAGTGTTGAGCTTAGTGGGGATATGAAGCCTCAACCAATGAACGAGGAGTTGGCAAGCCTCCCGGGTGGAGAAAGCGGTGAACCGCCTTGGAACTAAAAGGAGCATCGAGTCCCCAAGGCATCATGTGCACATCGTCAAATAGTGAGACATTGGAAGGAGACGATCTTTGTTGCCGCAATTGAGGCAATGTGGGGTTTTATGTGAAAACAATCCTCGAGGACAACAGAAATGGACACTTATGGGCGGGTGGCATGTCATAAGTGGGACGGGAGGCGACCATGAAGGACAGAAGAAGTGAGCCCAGCTCACTGCGCTAGTGGAGTGGATGTACAACCCAGCCACCCAGGTTCAAATCCTCACGGACGAGAATTTGGGTTCTTATTATTTTAAAAAAACTCGTTGTGGGGGCTTCCCCGCCGTTTTCCTTAAAAAATCATGAAGGAGCGGGCTCCTACGAGCCATCGTTCGAACCAAAATGCAGTAGCACGGCCATGACCAAGGCGAGAGTGCTTAGGATGTTCCTTGATTACAGATGTGTCATGTGTGCCACTGTTTCATGTAGTTTGCCTGAAAAACCTTTGCTTTCCTTGTAAGGTGATTGAATTTCATGTAGGTGTAGAAGTTCTAAGTGTTGTCAGGTTTTTATCCCGTAATGGTTATTTGCGAGCAGCTGTAGCGGGTATCCTGATGATGCGAGGGCGCCTTTATTTCCTGTATCCTCTTTTGTAGTTCTTGGAAAGACATTTGTATTTACGTTATGAAAATTAATGGAAAGGGAGTAAACCCGTTTAGAAAAAAGATGAGGTGAAGCCTATGCATATACCAAGACCAAAAGTAACAGTTTTATATGTGAGAGAGGGAACCGAAAACCAAATTTTCCTATGTAGGCTCTCCCAATGGTGTAATTTGTGGATGAAGCGGAGGAGGAGCACCATGTTTTGCAGCCAAAAATCACGTAACTGAAGCCTCCTTCTTACACACAAAGATAAGCCTTCTCTCAGGCAATTAGACAGCAACACTAGAACAAGTATGCTTAACCCAGTCTAAAAGAAACCACAAATGTTTCTTGTCAGTACACTCGATCACACCGTTAGGAAGTAAGAAAAGGCTCATATATCAGTTTGGGAGCTCATATAAGGGTTGCGGCAGCCACCAGAAGAAACATACACCAGCCAAAGTTTTACATCGGAGGGAAAGGCCAAGATATGGTTGCGGGAAACAAGAGATAGAGCTTGTCAAGGTGCGAGCAATGGACGATGCTGAAGTGTTATTAACATTCATGAGGACAAAGGAGGACTTGTGAAATTTAATGGCGACTCCTATAGCATCCGCAAAATTGTCAAGAGACTTCATGAGATGGAATGTCATGTCATCAGAAAAATGACGGATGATCATGATGTCGTTCGCATATTGAAAAACCGTTGTTGTTCCTGTCGGAAAGAGGGTGGACGAGGTAGCCAGACACAAAGGCATTTTTTGAATTCAAAATAACTACCTTTGTTCGATATTTTTTGATAGACTAGAAATGGTTGTCCAGTGCTCAGTAACAGTCTGATACAACTGTCATAGTTATACAGAGGAATACCCATCGACATTGATTCGCTGGTACTGTCAGCTTCATGAAGTCTTTGGCAATCCCCAACCTACTATTCTACTACACTCCGCACGTAGTGTCGTCGGGCATACATGTGATCTCTTTGTTTTCGGCCGGTCAACTCTCATGTGTGGTCGTCGCATAAGCCGATGTTGATCGGGCTGGTAAGTATGTACGCGCGTCGGGATTGTAACTAAGTGCGAATAGACTCATTTTCTTTGCTCAATATACGTTATTGTTTTTGTTTGGGTGGCGATGCTCAAGCATTGAGTCGCGTGCGAACACACACCACTGAGTACTGCAGACGGCATCCATTACCTAGAGTTATCTTGCACAACTCGGCGTTCAGTTCAGTCCACCCGCCCCCAGCGGCACCCGCACGCCTTCCGTCGGCTGCGATAGAACCCGCTCAAATCCCTACTGTTCTGTCTTTCTCAATTTTGGATTGAAATCATGAATGTGTAGCTATATATCGCTGATTAACCTGCAGGCCGCGGCAAGATAGAACGATTAAACAAGACGTGGCACTACTCACCCTCCACCTCGATGTAGCACCTGCTCCCGCATCGCAACAGGAGAATGGAATCGAACGGCGTGTGAGCTCAAGCCAACGCGATGCAGACAAACCGCTAGGCGATCGAGATTCAAACATGCATACGGCACCAGACCACCAGTGCGCACATTGAAGATCACACCAACTCCGGCTGTCTGCCATCAAATTTTCTTCTCACCTTCGCAGCCAGCCGTGATCCATGACTGGCCTGTGTGCAGCGTTTGCCTTAAATTTGCAATTATGCAGGCACTGGATTTGGACGTACGTACGGCTGGTCCGAATATGATGTATCTCAGTATCTGTTCTCTGCACAGGTTCAGATGAAGATCACAAACGATGTAATGCTCACGTATAACATAGGGCAAAACTATCACAGGAGTAATGTTTTTCTTTTAGAGAAGCTAAAGGATTTTCAGTGTGTCGATGCATGGATCTTTCTTGAGTCTTTGTTTTGCAGCATTATTAAGTCTAAGCATACATATAGTGGACTATTTTCACAATAAAAACCTATAATCTACGATTGACTAACGACGGTGTTGTGCACTGTTTCCTTCTCAAAGACATTGTTTTTGGAGAACTTGGATATCAGTTGTTGTCTTGATGATGGTTGTGCTGATGTTGTAAGGAGTGGAACTCTATCACAGGACTTTTTTTCTTTCTTTTTTAACTTCTTAGAGCATCTCCAAACGGTGCCCGGCAGCGCTGCCGGCAGAGGTGTCGGGGGCTCTGCCCAAACTGCGTTTGGGGGCCTCTCCCCGCACCGGTTCAACACAAATTGTAGCCCCCAAAAACGTTGGAGGGAGGCTGAGCCGTAGGGCTGCACTGCTGCAGGCTTAAATCCTATGTGGAGTTAGTTACCACAAAGTGCCGGCACACCCAATCGATCCTGTAGTTTTTGGGGGTGGGCGGGGGTGTCCGACGCAGTTTGGGGCCTCTCGTACTTCCAGCAGTATTTGGGCAGTCCCGATACGAGGCTTTTTTCGGTTTGGGGGCTCCCGGTGTGGATGCTCTCATACTTTTTTGGCTGTGAGCGCCATTTACGTATTACATTTATGTAGAGTATACATGTAATTGGTATCTCTATAACATTAGTATATCCACTTTATCTAAAAAATATTGTGGAAATTCAGTTATAAGTTGCATGCATGCTCACACAGGCCACAGCTGGCCGAGAACAGTACTATACCTCTATGTCTTTCTCGATGGGATTCATTTGTTCACTTGTTTATCAACTTTTTTTTGCGTATTCACTGGTTTACCAACTGCTTCACCTGACACCGGCCCTAAATGTTTGTCGCATCTACACGTCGCAATAACTACCATATGAGTTAGGTAGACTCGCCGTCAAGTACATATAAATGTATAGGACATCTATCACCGTCGTCATAATCAAGTGAACTAACGCTTATTTCTAATCTTAATATCGATGCTACAGTAAAGCACGACCGCATGCACGAATCGATTACAAATAAGAGAAGCATATGCATGCATGCATGGACTCTTATCAATTAAGCTAGGTTTTACCAGTCAAATCACTGTACTGCTACAGATTACAGACTGCAACACACATATGCCCTCTCACTCACAATTCACAAATATAATTAGCCTGGAGGACGCATCACCAAGAAATCCTTTTTGGGAAGAAATAACTAGAGCAATTTACCTGGGGGCTTATTCGGCCTTCTTGTCCTCTCCGCGAGAAGAAGAGGTGGAAGAATAAGGTGGAGCAGCGTGGACGACTCCACCATTGCCCCCAGGGCCTTCTTTCGGGCCACCTGGCTTCGCCGGGCCTCCTTTCTTCGGCTTCTTCGGAGCACTGCGGCGTGGCGCCCTGGGACTGAGAGCTGCCCGCTGTCTTCCCGCCACCGCCGCCAACGCCGCCTTCTTGCCCTGCTGCACCGCGCCTCCTCCTTCTTCGGCTTCGGTACCGGGTACTGGCTGAGGTTGCTGCCGGCATCCCGAAGAAGAAGCAGAAGAAGAATGGCGTTGTAGCTGCAGGAGGCCGCTGGAGAAGATGATGCAGTGGCGACCCTGTGGCCGGGGTGACAGGAGGAATGGCAGCAGCTGCGGCGGAAGCCCGCGTGAGATGAAGGGTAAGAATGAGGCCATGGCTATGGCTGCCTAGCTAGCTAGCTAGCTCGGGGGTCCTTTTAGTGATAGATTCTCAGGAGGAACTGGTGATGGGTTGCATTAAGTGTTTGGGTTCGTGATCACGGGAGAGCGAGAAGGAGCAGCTAGTTCTATTTGTAGTCCATGAGGCAGCAGGATATATAGCTGGCTGTGGAACATTTTTAGATAAAGAGCTGGCTGGAACTTGGAACCAATGAAGGTTATTAACTTGATGGGGTATACAGGACATGAGGTATCGAAGGGGCCGGTGAGTCGGTCGGTGACTGGTTGGTTGATTATATCAGCAGGATTGTTTTTTGGTCTACAGCACTTTGTTGTAGTCCTTGTTCCACTTTAGTTGATGGCTTTCTTAGTTTTTTTCTTTTATTTGGACTACCTTGTACTCCTGTATACTCTTATAATTCAAATGAAAAGCAGGCATGACTGCCTTTTCCGTTAAAAAAAATTTATTTTCTCCTCCCTTCGTTTTTGGTGTCTCACAATTTTTTGAGGTCTAAATTTCATCAGACATGGACTATACATAACAATAATTATATTGAATTTGTATTTAAATAAAGTTTCTAATGATAAATTATAGTATAAAAATGACAAAAATATTACTCTCTTGTTCAAATTAGTGGTTAAAATAAAACACGAAAAATAAGAATGCCATCTGCATTGGGCAAGAGGCAGTACTATTCTCTCTTGTTGATGAAGACATGCACGCAAAAAGGTTCAAGCATGTTTCTACATTTATTTATTTATTTAAAAATAGTTTTCAAAAGAAAAATATGTGTAGAACGTGAAAATCGATAATTGACCTAAAATTGAAAATTCCGAACAAAATTAACTGGTTTAAATTTTTTGAATTCTCACAATTTTACATGGCGCTCGTCCTAAGGGGGTCATGGTTACATTGCACCGTCATATCATGTTATATAGACTCTAGCGCCATTCAAACCATGGTGCTCTACGCCATGACACTATTTAAACCATGGCGCTCTACCCATGGTGCTATGTAATGTGATCATACTATCATACTCCACAACGTCAGGCAAAACGGTTAGATCCAAAAAACGGGTTCATTTTGTGTCGAACTTTCAACTTTTAGTCTCCTTTATTTTTATTTTCCCGTATAGCACTCGCTATTGAACACACCATGTGACAACAAGTTTGGCACAGATATAGTCATATAGATGAGCAAATATAGATATGCATACATACAGCTACCAAAGCCTGGTGTCCTACCGACTTCATTGAGATGTGTGGGTTTTCTATGAAGAAACAAGATACCCCGGACAAGGTTTCATCGATATAAAATATTGTCCATAGTCTCAAATACGAGGGCTGGATCAGCGAAATTTGGGGGGGGGGGGGGGGGGGGGGCTGCGAAACTATAAAGACCCACGAAGTTTGACCTATGTAGTTAGAGTAGCTGTTAGAGAAAATTATATCTTTAACGAATAAGCCATTCTATATGACACAAACACTAGCTACCACATTGTCTAGCAACATTTTTCTTCTGTATGAAGCATACATGTGGTCCTTCCTTCGAATCGTCTCAAAGCTAAATGTTTTTCTCAATACAATACGTCAGCGGGTTCGACATATTGCCTTTGTCGAGGATATATAGAGGACTCTTTCCATGGAAGGTGTATCAATGGCCCATCAATGATGGGCTTAACTAATAAGGCCGCCTTCTCCCAATCTTGAGCCCCTAAGCCCCGTGGAAGCCACACAGTTCGCACTCCAGTTGGCTCTGTTGAAGATCTTGCCTCAACCAGAAGAAATTCAATCATGACAATAGTTTACAAGTTAAAAGTTAGGGTTGAAAAGTTTCCTGCTTTAAACCTTTATTAAGAGAAAATAGATGCATCTCTATGTACAAAAAGAGTCCCTTCCCACTCCTCATCATGGCTCTTCTTCCCACTCGCTCCCTGCTTCAGAGGCGTCATCTACTATTGACCCATCTGAAAATGGTAAGGTATGTATGAAGGGAATATGCCCTAGAGGCACTTAATAAACATAGTTTATTGGCAATATCCCAATTGTTCATTATATGTTTTATGCCATGCTATAACTGTATTAAGCGAAAACATGAATACAGGTGTGGTAGATAAACAACCAGGTCCCTAGTATCCTCTACTAAGACTAGTTTCGTTGCGCGATTGATGTTCGAGGTTTTCCGATCATAGGGCATGACGGAAGTCATGTCGTTGGTTGTAACGATGTGATGGACATACCCAGTATTTATAGGACATAGTCATTACGCCTTAAGACCGTGAGACCAACTCTCATTGTTATTCCTGGAAGATACTTTGATTATACCAAACGTCATATCTTATTTAGTGTGACAATAACGGTGATACTTTTGGGTATCGGAAGGGGATAGTTGAGACGAGGGGTCAACAGCGGGATTTGTCAGTCCGCATACCCGGATAGATACTCTAGGCCCCACTCGGTGAGATTATGTCAAATGAGTTTGTAAACATGTGACTAGGTCACCAGCTGACATAATATCATAGACGAGTAGAAGATAGCGATGTCGGTAACGACGTCAGCTTGATATGGAGATATCTAAGAACGACGCTGGGACATGCTAAGTATCGCCATCACAAAGGGTTAAAGACTAAACGTCCAGGTTTGATAGATGAAAGTCATTCGTTGTATCACAGGGATTAATTCATGGGGTCCAAGCCTACGAGTTAGTCATTGATCGGAGAGGAGTCTCGATCATGTCTGTTATTATATCGAACCGCTAGGGTAACACACTTAAGGGGTTTCGACAAGACAACCGGAAAGGAAAGAGATCACCGGGAACGTCCCGGGAATGGTCTGATGGAGATCGGGTAGCGACGAAATAGTTTTCGGAGCTAGAATAAATAATATAAAATATGTTTGATATTAATTAGTGTAATTAATGTTTAAATATGATTTTATATATTTATTTTCAAATTTATTTAGCCTGATTTCCCTAAATGGGTCTTCTGGTGGAAAGAAGGCCCATGGGGGGGGAACCCTCAAGGGAATTTTGTGGGGAGGCTTGGCCGGCCTAGGTGGACCAAATGGGGCTCACCTAGGGCCGGCGAAATGCCCTAGCCGCACCAAGGCATGTGGGATAGTCCCACATTGCCTGGCTAGGGAGGTTGGCTCCCCCGGGAGCCTATATAAGAAGGGGCACACCTGGCCTTTTAATTCACCAATTAATTCCCCAATTCTCTCTCGATCTCGTGATTCCCTTTGTCGGAGTTGCGCCGAGTTGAGAGGGGGGATCTCTTCCACCATAGCCCGCTGCCACGCTGCTGGTGTTCCGGTCCAAGTCTTCCGCTGCTCGTCCTGGACTGGAGCTTCGGAGGCCGCCGTCTCCACCGTATGTGTGTAACGCCCTGCGAGGTGCTGCGCTAGCGGTACTCGGAGGCCTACTTCCTCCACCCGACCTTGAGGTCATCTTCGTCGGCTTCGTCGCGTCGAGTTCTTCGCGACCTAGAGGTCGGCTACGCGTCTTCGTCGTCAACGCTTGTGCGGGAGCGTAATCCCCGCTATTCGGTCTACGAGGGTATGTATTCGGATCTCCGACGTACTACTATATCTGCATAGTATAGATCTTGGCTAGTTTAAGGATATCGTTGGTAGGAATTTTTTTGTTTTCGGCACACGATCCCCTTCAGTGGTATCAGAGCTGATCTATCGTAGATATAGTTGTACGTTGTTAGAACCCGTGTTCTACACGGAGGCACCGTTCCTGTTATTTGCTACCCTCTAGCGTGCACTTGTGATTCCAGGGGCATCGAGTTGATAAAGCGGCCCGGACCGACTTTACGCGTACGCTTACGCGAGACTGGTTCCACTACTTACATACGGCTTGTACCGTATCTGTGGCTGGCGAGTGTCTGTCTCTCTCTCTTTAGTTGGTCTTGCATTTTCAATGGAGGGCCCGAAAGGGATGCTTAAACATGCAATTATTGGATCGTTGTTGTGGTCATAAGGTTCGTAGGTATGAAGCGGTTCTATTTACGATAGCCCCAAGCCACGTAAAATATGCAAAAGATAAAGTAGAAGCGTCTAACTTTATT
The DNA here is from genome assembly GCA_026929855.1 of Poa annua. Taxonomy (NCBI): domain Eukaryota; kingdom Viridiplantae; phylum Streptophyta; class Magnoliopsida; order Poales; family Poaceae; genus Poa; species Poa annua. The sequence goes on along the minus strand of CM049430.1, from coordinate 74,063,812 downwards.
TTGCAGGGGCTATGTGATATGGTCAAGGTAGGTTTATTAAATTGTTTATGGACTGCGGGTGCCAAGAAGAGCATGGCGCAATGGACTATATCACATCGCATTATATTTGATGTTTTGTGTGCATCTTATATTGTGTGATTATATATATTAGAATATATTAGTTACGCGGCGGTAGTTATATATAAGATGATCCCTTCAAAAATACCACTAGTGTTCTTCCTCCAACGAGCACCACCAAGAAAGTTCTATGTTATGAGGCAGGCCGTGACGATCGAGTGTCAGACATATCGTCGTTCGCATACGGTGGTTGTAAGCCATGTTGCACAAGTGTTCAGCGTGGAGGTTATAGTGGCGAGCCTAGCATATGTAGATATGGCCTTGGAACACGGAGGCCGAAAGGTCGAGCATGAGTCAGAGAGTTGTTGTGATTGACAATTGTCTACCCTTGAAGTTGTGTTGCCGGCTCTGATGATGAGGGGTTGTGCAATGGATGGGGGTCGTGTAATCGCTTAAACGACCAGGAGGGATGTTCCTTTGAGTGGGAGTTCGGATAGTTATTTTCTAAAATACTAGAACTCAAAATATAATGAACAAAGTCTGTTTTGCAAACCTTTGTAGATATTAACCATTGTAATAGCATCTTTTAAAATTAGGCGCATTCCTGCGATTGAGAAACTTAAAAGGTTGGGTCCAAACTTCATAGTTTTATACTTTAGCTTGAGGATACTCCTTATTTAAACCGTTAGCTCTTTGTGATACAATACCCGCTAGGAGATAAACCCGGAGATTCCGCTAACAAAAGATAATTTGGATTATCAGATTTTGTGCGGATGACATCATCATAGTCCAGTGTATGCTATGATCTCTGCCATAGAGAACCAACGGTGGGTACGAGTTGTTAGATCGCGAACATATGAGATGGTCGCTGAACTCGGGTTACCCCTAAAGTTGGGTTGATGAAGTTTATCAGTACGTTGACTGATTGTCTTCTCAACCAAGGTGGAACAGAATACACACATTGAAGGAGCACGTGCCAGTCATACTTGATGACATATGTTCATACTTGATGAACATTGAGACGCCTCGCTCAGCTCGATCACTGGATGACAGACGTCGTTGCCAAGTGCAAATCCTCTGTCATAGACTATGTCATGCAAGGGGAATCGTTCACCTTCATGGTTCTTGATTACGTTGGAAGTATCAAGAAGATGAAACAGATCGCCGGAAGTCATCGATGATGATGGTGTAATATGATATACATGTTATGAATGTTTTAGCTAAGCAAGTACTCGCAGTAGTGACAAAGTTTTGAACTAGTCATGTTTTCTGAAAACTAGGTTTACTGCTTGAGTAGCTTGAAAGGATGAGTCGACATTGCGTGTTGATAATGGCAGACAAATTGTTGTGATGGCCATAGACACTCTTCCTCTAGATCTACCATTTGGATAAATTCTTTATGATCGCATGTTAGTATGATCGTTACAAGTGTGTCTCCTCTAGCGAGACACTTGTTCATATATGTTAGTGGCAAATTCGTTGTCCTATACTTATGAAGTAATGATCATATGCCGATTTGAATTTAGATGGTAGAAGCTCCCACATTCATAATATTAATGCCAAAGGATACAAACTTAATAAAAGACACCACATATGTGTGGCACTACCGTTTAATTCATGTCAATGTTATAGTCAATGCATTAGCTCCATACCATATGGATCTACAAGTCCTTAGATTTGATCTTTTGACACTTGCAAAATAACTATGACACCGTTTTCGGAAAACGGGCATATAACTTATTGATAGTCATACATATATATGTATGTGGTTCAATGAAGTAATTGATGGCTAGTGGAGACCTTTATTTCGTGAACTTCACTGAACGTTTTGAGTATAGCTTGTTGAGAATCGTGCATATGGGTGTATGTGAATCAATGAAGCACTTTAACATGTAGTGGAAGTCTTTATTTCATAGCTTCATGAACATTCGAGTAGCGGTGAATGTTGGCCTGGAAATTTTGATTCGATCAAATAAGTTCAGAATGAAGTAAGAAATAAACTTAACAAGAAAATCAAATTGCTGCGATACAGCGATACAGATCGAGGAAATAAAGATTTGAGTTATAATGTTGGCACATCATTGGAAGACTTGTGAGAAGAGTTCCACAAATTACGTCGCATGGAACACCATAGTGTTATGGTATGTTAGGACGTCGTAATTGCACCCTATCGGATAGTGTGTGGTAAATAAATCTCTTACCGAATTATCGTGATCATTAGAGTCATATGGTAGAAATGTAAACATTCACGTTAGTTAATAGGGAAACCATTTAAATCCATGGAGACAATACCACATGAGTAATGGTGTGGCTTTTAGCCTGGATTGTCGTTTCAGCAATTTAGTGTTTCAATGTGATCGAACCTAAAATGGATTAATCTTTGTAGTGTACCGTACCTAAAGAGTTAGTTGGGTACATGTCTCACGACATAGGCAAAATCGTTGTCGGGATATACCTTGCGAAAGAAATAGTTTCTTGTCCAAGGGTATAAGTGAGAAAGAAAGTAGAGCAAGACGAAGTTGATGAACTTTCTCTCCAGACATCAGAGTGGCGCAACCGAAAGTGTTTTAGGTGTCATGCTCCACAGCTTGAAAAAGCTGATGATACAAGATCATGATGCTCTGAGCTCATACTAAGAACGTATGCGTACGAGGTTGTGTTCCACACTGTGTGTTACGACAATCTTGTTATGAAGGTCATATTAATGGAATATGACAGACCTACGAACTACGAAAAAGAGATGGTAGACCTAAGTCCGAGAAATGGCTATGAGTCATTTATGATCCGAAATAAAATCCATGTACGATTACCAGGTAATGACTTGGGAGATCTTCTTGATGGCATCTAGGATGTTAAGAGAATATGAAATTTTATGAGAGAATAGACATTGAGAAGGATCGATTTGTCGTGAAACAGTTCCGACAGATTCAAAAGTTGACCACATGAGAGTTTGTCTCAAGTGTCGAAACCTAAATCTATTATGGGTCGTTTAGCAACTACTATAATTTCGAATGGGAAATTTATAGATGGATAAGAAAAACCATATTTCTTAATAGTGTCATTAAGAAAGAGTTGTAATCAGTACAATAATGGTTTGTAATCCTGAGGATGCTAAACATGTATGCAAACTTCAGTTGTCCATTCATGGGCTGAAGCAAGCATATCGGTTCAAATGGTTTTGGAGTTTTCCAAAATAGTTGAAGAAACCTGCATTTACAAAGAAGTGAGTGGGAGCAAAGTAGATTTTCTTGATCTTATATGCGGAAGGCATATTTGAGTGGGAGCTAAATAGTTTTCCTTGATCTTATATGCGGAAGGCATATTTGAGTGGGAGGTAGGTGTCATTTGTGATTTTGTATGTTACGACATACTGAATGACACATATCCTCTAGTAGAGTGTAAAGGATTATTTAAGTGATTAAATTTCTATGAAATGAAGTTAGGAGTATTAGGCATCCGATTTATAATTGTATAGATCGTAAGGGGCTTAATAAACATTAGGTCGGAATATTTTCTAAGTTAAGATTCTGAAGTGTTTCAGAATAGAACAAGCGAAGAAAGAGGTTCTTGCTTGTATGACAAGGTAAAATATTAAGTTTATCTTGGCATTTTCACTTATAGCAAATGATGTTCGACATTCTCTATGTATCAGACATAGATGCTATCAGACTGAAAGCTCGACTTAGTGTGACCCATATTCTTGGTTGAAGAACAGGATCTAGAGTGATCCTTATGTGGATCAATGAACAAACGTTAAGTATATCATTCAGTGTCTGCGAGAACTGAAGATATGTTTTCTAGAAAAGGGTAAGAGTGAAAGACAACTTGCCGTAAAGCGGTTACGATGATGCAAGTTATGACACCGACCCATACGACTAGAAATCTCATAAGAGATGTCGTTTATTTTGAAGAAAAGACATGGTTAGTTTGCGAAGTCGCATATGAATGCACTGTCGCATAATCTACATAGGTATAGAAATATATGGCAACTTCAGAAGTAGCAAGTGTGATTGGACTGAGCAGTTTTCCGAGCGTAGGTGCTCTCCTTAATAGATCTCTTAGACTTTTAAGTCCCATGTTGCGCGAATGTTCGAGTCTCACTCCATCCACTAGGATATATTTCTCCGTCATTGTAAGATACAGGATGATGTCAAACTAGGTGACATAGAAGTGTTGCAAAGCACATATAGATCTCAATGTGTGATATCTATTGACTGTATTCCTCTTCCACGAGGCGAGCAATAACCAAGATGCTATGGGTGTTGAGCTTTTACCAAGTTGTAAACTAGATTAAGTGTTACTCTAGTGCAAGTGGGAAACTGAAGGGAATATGCCCTAGAGGCACTTAATAAACATAGTTTATTAGCAATATCCCAATTGTTCATTATATTTTTTATACCATGCTATAACTGTATTAAGCGGAAACATTAATACAGGTGTGGTAGATAAACAATCAGGTCCCTAGTAGGCTCTACTTAGACTAGTTTCGTTGCGCGATTGATGATCGAGGTTTTCTGATCATAGGGCATGACGCCGGTCGGCAAATTGAAGTCATGTCGTTGGTTGTAACGATGTGATGGACATACCCAGTATTTATAGGACATAGTCATTACGCCTTAAGACCGTGAGACCAACTCTTATTGTTATTCCTGGAAGATACTTTGATTGCACCAAACGTCATATCTTATTTAGTGTGACAATAACGGTGATACTTTTGGGTATCGGAAGGAGATAGTTGAGACGAGGGGTCAACAGCGGGATTTGTCAGTCCGCATAGCCGGATAGATACTCTAGGGCCTACTCGGTGAGATTATGTCAAATGATTTTGCAAACATGTGACTAGGTCACCAGCTGACATAATATCATAGACGAGTAGAAGATATCGATGTCGGTAACAAGGTCAGCTAGATATGGTGATATCTAAGAATGACGCTCGGACACGCTAAGTATCGCCATGACAAAGGGTTTAAGACTAGACGTCCAGATTTGATAGATGAAAGTCATTCGTTATATCACAAGGATTAATTCATGGGGTCCAGGCCTACGAGTTAGTCATTGATCAGAGAGGAGTCTCGATCATGTCTGTTATTATATCAAACCGCTAGGGTAACACACTTAAGGGGTTTCGACAAGACAACCGAAATGGAAAGAGATCACCGGGAACGTCCCGGGAATGGTCTGATGGAGATCGGGTAGCGACGAAATAGTTTTCGGAGCTAGAATAAATTATATAAAATATGTTTGATATTACTTAGTGTAACTAATGTTTAAATATGATTTTATATATTTATTTTCGAATTTATTTAGCCTGATTTCCCTAAATGGGCCTTCTGGTGGAAAGAAGGCCCATGGGGGGGAATCCTCAAGGGAATTTTGTGGGCAGGCTTGGCCGGCCAAATGGGGCCGACCTAGGGCCTGTGCACTGCCCTAGCCGCACGAAGGCATGTGGGATTGTCCCATATTGCCTGGCTAGGGAGGTTGGCTCCCCCCGGGAGCCTATATAAGAAGGGGCACCCCTGACCTTTTAATTCACCAATTAATTCCCCAATTCTCTCTCGATCTCGTGATTCCCTTTGTCCAAGTTGCGCCGAGTTGAGAGAGGGGATCTCTTCCACCATAGCCCGCTGTCGCGCTGCTGGTGTTCCGGTCCAAGTCTTCCGCTGCTCGTCCTGGACTGGAGCTTTGGAGGCCGTCGTCTCCACCGTATGTGTGTAACGCCCTGCGAGGTGCTGCGCTAGCGGTACTCGGAGGCCTACTTCCTCCACCCGACCTTGAGGTCATCTTCGTCGGCTTCGTCGCGCCGAGTTCTTCGCGACCTAGAGGTCAGCTACGTCGTCTTCGTCGTCAACGCTTGTGCGGGATCGTAATCCCCACTATTCGGTATACGAGGGTATGTATTCCGATTTCCGTCGTACTACTATATCTGCATAGTATAGATCTTGGCTAGTTTAAAGATATCGTTGGTAGGAATTTTTTTGTTTTCTGCACACGATCCCCTTCAATGTATCAGCTTGTCACATTTCAGGGTGTGTTTTAGTATGACAACTGTATCAGACATGTTACACTGCACCAATCTTCCATTGGCGATGTTATCGCCCCAAACGGTTTCTCCCTGGCAATGGTGGTATCGATCAGTCCTCTATTGAAGCCAGTGGATTTGGACCAAGTTGCAAACTAAATTTAATGCCGCCTTCTCCATTTTTCCAGTAAGTTTACAAAATTTACTCGAGTGAAAACACAAGGAACAGAAAGTTAAATCGATCTGTGGGCCGGGGGCGAAATACGCGTGTTATTTTTCATAAGCCTCTTGTATGAGTCGGTTTTCATAACACAGGGCAATGAGTTAATTGCATGGGGAGTCACATAACTTGTCGAGTTGGTGCAAATAAGTCACTCAACTCGAAGATCTGAAAAATCAGTCACATAACTTGTCTCTCGGGTGCGCGCGTGGTGTGGGTCACGGTTTTATGCGAAAACCGGTCACAAGCGTCTCACGTGCGGCTCGACTGAGAGCGATTTTTGTATTTAGGTCCCTCTAATATTTGTGGAGGTCTTTATTAGATAGCCGGTTCTCACAAGGTGGCATTGGCCCTGCTGTGTCTGATGGTTTTGCATCCTGAACACACAACAAACCCATCTGCTAATCTGCCATTAGCTCACACGAATCAGCCATTAGCAAGAACCTGCTGGATTGTTCACTGTAGTACTGATACGTTCAGTACTCAGTAGCATCAGCAAAACCACTCTTCAGAATGTGGGGAAGGAGCAGGGAACCTATCTACAGCCGTGACCTCCTGGTGGGCGTCCTGGTGCAGGCGGCCTTGTTGCAGAGGCGCCTTCCGTTGCTCCTTGCCATGAGTCCGCTGCAGGCGTCGTCTACGGCGGCGATTCCTCGTGCAGTCAAGCGGGCGAAGGCGGCCACCCTGAATATACGGACGACGGCGGCCACTTCCTGTAGAAACGAGCGACGAAGACGCCCGCAGATTGATCCGGCGGATCGTTCTGGGGATGAGAAGAAGGGAATCAGAGGGCCGGAAGGGATGAGAAGAAGGGAATCAGAGCGTCGGAAGGGATGAAAACTTGCGTGTGGCAAGATGGTTAAGAGGATGGTTATATCTCAACCACAAGTTTGATGCTGGTTTCTCATTTAACCGGAATATTTTTTCAGTCGGAGACGACGTTCCCGTCGATAGGTGACTTTGTCAATCTCAACACCTGAGCCGCCGGCTTAGTCTCTCGGAGGTGCTCATATGAGTAGGGTGTGCGTGCGTGTGTTCATATGGATAAGTTTGTGTGCGTATATATTAGCAGTTGCGTTGTACTGTGTTTCTTAAAAAAAAAAGCAGGAGATCGATTTGGCGGTGGCTTTTTTCTCCAGCGGCGTCTCGAACTCGAGATGCGAAAATTAGGGGCGGACGGTTAAAGGGACGGGCGGAGGAGAATATCAGACGGGGAGGAAGTCTCGGTAGTCGCCAGAGCGACTCTAGAGGGGAGGGATCTCGTCGGAGAGGGTAGTTCTGGCGAGCCGTACATGGCTCTTCAAGGGGGGAAGGAAGCAATCGTGGCCCCATGGGATAATTTGTCGGCTGGGTATGACTAATGTGTCGATTTGGGAATTAGTTTAGTATTTGAGACCTCCATAAATATGTGAGGACCTAACTGCAAAAATCGTGGTCAGCCGAGCTGCACCTGAGACGCTCGTGACCGGTTTTCGCAAAAAAATCATAACCCAAACCACGCGTGCACCCGAGAGATAAGTTGTGTGACTGGTTTTTCAGATCTACGAGTTGAGTGACTTATTTACACCAACTTGACAAGTTGTATGACTCTCCTATCTCAACTGGTTTGGTTCCTTGTGGTGGAACCAACCCACCAAGGTTCAAATTCCAGACTTGGCATGGGTGCTCACATTTACTGGATTTTCTAAGATTTAACCGGCGCTTTGCTTTCAGTGGTAGGTGACGTGTCCGTCAACAGCGATGCGTCCGTGGTGACTTCGTCAACCTCAAAATTTGTCGGACCAGTCTCTCGGAGGTGCTCATAGGGGTAGGGTTTGCGTATGTGCGGTTATAGGGGTTTCTGCACATGCGTGTTTATGAGCGTCTGTGTCTATACTGTGTTTCTAAAAAAACTCCAGAGCAACAGTTTGCAATTTTGAACCTCAAGCACGTGCGCACACATACGTACACTGGACATGCATCACATACATCTCGTACTGTACGTAGTACGTACGCACAACAGAAAATGCACCTGCAGCTGTTCAAGATGCATGAGGCAGCATGGATGATCCCATCCCTGAAACGAATGCATTTGATGCCTTGATTCCGTTCAAGAAGAGGCACCGTGGATGATCCCGCCGCTGCCGCCGGGGCCCTCGGTCGGCGCGTCTGGCCCCTTGGGCGGATGGGCCTTCCCGTTGGCGCCGCCCTGCCTCCGGGGTCGAGGTGCCGCCCTCAACAGCTCGTGCGGGATGGGAGATGCGGCGTGGATGATGCCGCCATGACCGCCTGGCCTTCCGCCGGCGGGCCTGCTAGTGGCGGCGGCGAGGGGACGGATCCGCATGAGATGCATCGGGAGTGACAACACGTACCGCACTTAGCCACACATTTAATTACCTACTAACTCACACACTTCATCACTAACTACACACTTATTTTTAAATTAAACTTCCCGTTCGGTCACCCATCCTCAGACTACTCCAACCCCAACACGCTTAACATTTAGGTTCCTTTCAAATTAGATACTAAGAGAAAACTGAGAACTTACTGATATTACTATCTTATCAATCATATTAACCACTCGGTCATCATGTTATATTTTTTCATTACTTGTATTATAAAAATTAAGTTGAATAAACAACAATGACTATAGAATAATAATAATATTGTAATAAGTAATGATAAAATAAATATTACTTTATTTTTGCCCTTTTCATTTACTATGGAATAATTCGTATTTTTAAAACCTTAATTAAGAATTCAACAAAAAAATGTCTAAATTGATGAAAAAACTTAGAGGATTTCAAATATGACATCCAAATCATCTTTTGCACTACAGAAACATAGATAACCATGGTGACCATTTTGATCGGTTTTACGGCAAAATAAAATGATAAACACCTCAAAAAAAGATATCATTTGGCATGTGGTCCTTATACGTGTACTAGTTGCTATGAAAAATGATAAACTTTATTTTCACAAAATTTCCAAAAAAAACTTCATATTGGAATAACAAACTATCAAAAAAAATCCAAATGATCAACTTATGGTCATTTCCACAACATAATTTGTGATAAAGATCTCATATTGCACAAATATGTGCATATTGGAATAAGAAACTATCATGCTACTTTTTTGTGAACAAATTACAAAAAATATGATGTCAAATGACACCCATTTAATTTTTATGGAAACCAGTACACATATGATGGATAATCCTCAAGTATTAGGTTTTTGCTTGATTTCTAGCTAATTTCACCTAGTTAAATGAGTTTATATCGACTATTTGAAACTAATTCAAATTTAAACTATAATTATTTGATAGCCAAAGGGATTCTTCAAATCATTTTCATAAATATCATTTTCTATTTTTTATGTACGAAACATGACTATTTTTGTGAGCAAAGTACAAACAATATGATGAAAAATGGCACCCATTTAATTTTCATGGAAACTAGTATACATATGATGGATAATCACCAAGTATTATGTTTCTTCTTGATTTCTACCTAATTTGGTCTAGTTAAATGAGTTTATGTCGATTATTCGAAACTAATTCAAATTTGAGCTATAACTATTTGATAGTTTGGTTTTAATCTTTTGTAAAAATCATTTTAAGGTACACAACTATTGGTTATATCACAGAAATATTGATAATTCTAAAAAATCTTACCTCTTTTGATGAATAGTCATCACGACTATTTTGATCGTTTTAACGAAAAAAATAAAACAGAACAATAAACATCTCAAAAAGGATATCATTTGGCATGGGGTCCTTATATGTATACTAGTTGCCATGAAAAATGATAAACTTGACTTTTCACAAAATTTACAACGAAAGTCTTCACAAAAAGATCTATCATCTATAAACATTTAGAAGTTTCAAATCAAATGATCAAGTTACGGTAATTTTCACCATATATTTTGTGATACAGATCTTGTATTTCACTAATAGGTGCGCATTGGTATAAGAAACAATCATGCCAAAGGGATTCTTCAAATTATTTTAATAAATACCATTTTCCATTTTTAAGTGCAAAAATGTCTTTTTTTGTGAACAAAATACAAAAAATATGATGAAAAATGACACCCATTTAATTTTCATGGAAACTAGTACACATATGATGGATAATATACAAGTATTAGGTTTTTAATTGATTTCTACCTAATTTCGTCTAGTTAAATGAGTTTATGATGATTATTTGAATCTAATTCATATTTTTCAAATTATTTGTGATAAAAAATCTCATATTCTACAAACGAGTGCATCTTGGTATAGTAAACAATCGTGTTGAAGGGATTATTCAAATTATTTTCTATTTTTTAAGTGTCAACAATGAATTTTTTAAGTGTCAAACCATTTTTAATTATATAGGCACCTACTTTTGTCCCGGTTCGTGGCTTGAACCGGGACAAATGGGGTCCAGTGACCTTTTGTCCCGGTTCGTGGCTGGAACCGGGACAAAAGGTTCGATTTTGAAACGAGTGTAGGCTGAGACCAACTATTTGACCCCATTTATCCCGATTTGTAATACGACCAGGATAAATAGGGTATTTCTGTTTGGTCCTATGGCGGGTTTTCTACTAGTGGCCGGTCGAGCGAGCTCAAGCTAGCTTTCGTTTCGTACGTGGAACGGCGGACGCGTGCTCTCTTTATGGGTCGCTAGCTCTGTGGCTTGTTCGTCCATGGGTGCCGCTAGCGGGCTCTATTTATGGGGAGCAAGCTCGGCCTCGGCGTGAGGGGGCGCCAAAGCCGAAACCGTCGACGTCGTCCCAAGATAGCTGCTGAACCGGTCTCGGCCAAGAAAACTGCGCGCGTCCGCGTGGAATACTTCGATCAGTTCACTCGCCAGAGCTCTGATCGACCGAGACTTTGAATGAATCCAACGTACCATTCAACGACGTACATATATAAATAGATGGACGCCCCACTCTCATAGTCTCATGTGTGAACTGTGAACGCAGCTCCAGTGGCAATTAGTAAATAGTACTAACGGTTTAAAATTAGCTCTAGTGGCAATTAGTAAGCAGCTAGCGTGCATGAGTATTACGTGTGTCACTGACTGACCCATCAGGCCATCAGCAGTAAAAATAGAGATGGAAAAGAATGATCAAGCATGTTGATGATGTTTAACTCCAACAACCACGAGGCTGCATGATTGAGACTTACAAGAGCTTAATTACAATGTCACGGGCATCACTTAGTAATACAATTATTTTTCACTGAATATGCAAACTAATTCGGACTCCCAATAACAAAAACTTCATCTCAAGTTCACTAGCATAAAAAAAAGAAGCACCGGGTTGAACCACAAACCAGAGGAGCTCGACTGAAAAGCGCCTGAAACTTTAAGAAGACAAATGATTCTGTGAACCATAGACCTATCCGACAACAGTACATAGAAGATCTACATGCTTCCCAATTTTGACCATACGGAGGGCACACAATTCATTAGATATCCAGGCAGGAGTGAAGAATATCTCACGGTGCTCTTTTGGATCAGAGTACTATCTCTGATTTTACAATTATTCCATGAGATACATGTACAGATTATAAGATGGAAGAACTCATATGTGCCACAATACTAAGAGTCGTTCTGTGTAGGAGCTGCACCCTCGGCAACTCCTCATCTTCTTCAACCTCACAATCTCTCTTCTCTCTCTCAAGAAAACACACAACCAAGGAAGAGCACAAAGCTTTGCCGAGAGGCTCTGCTCCTTGGTGAAAACACTGGCTACATTGTTTTCTGCCCTCGGGCCGTACTTCTCTTATTAGTTTACTCAGACTTAAATAGCCAGTAGTACAACATAGACTCACCCACTAACTCCACTAACTACCATGCACACACGACCTGGTGCATGCAGCTACTCTTAAGCACCCACTAACAAACTTGACCTCTTCTCTAACTAACAATGCATGCAACTAACCAACACTACTAACTTTGCATGTGTGCACACACATTTTTATGCTACACAACCGCAGCTTCTAGTGTCAAGACGCAAGTACAAAATAAAAAACCTATTCTTAACACTCGGTAACAAGATTGGTTCCAACATCTGTTGCACACACTTAATTAAACCTTTAACACTATGCTGAAGAATGCTGCAAGAGCTAGATGTTTTACAACATAATATCCCGACACACATTTGCAAACTTGAGCGTGCAAAGAATTAGATCATAAACTGCCGAAGTTCACTTCTTGCCACAATATTCATTGGAAGCTAACTTTGCCCTCTCACTTCTCAGCGTAAGTTTGCATGCAAGAAACTTTGATACTTGCATCCGCTGGTTCAACATTATCATTTAAAGCTCGAAACTGCTCCTGAGCAACAAAAGATTTAACACAGTTAGCTGCCACTAGTAGAACTGACAGACAAACAAGAGCAACACGAGCAAACTAGTATCCCGTTAACTGAATTTGACTCTGAACTGACATACAAACACGAGTAGAACTGACAGACAAACACGAGCAGATGCACACCGACGAAGTTCAATGATGATGCGGCCGTCGGAGGCCCGGCGAGCACTTGCGACCTGCAACTGGAACAGCCGTGACCTCCTACTACCAGCAGGAAACCAACGGCGGTAGAGAGAGCTGAGAGAGGAGGACGCGCAGCGGCGGGGGCGAGAGCTGAGAGCGGAGGATGCGCAACGGGCGGCGGTGAGACCTGAGAGAGGAGAGCGCGCGGCAGGCAGCGACGATAGCTGAGCGAGGACGAGGCACCGCGGCGACTTCGAAGAGGGTTGGAGGGTGCATCGGCAGCCGCGAGAGCTCAGCGAGGAGGAGGTGTGGCGGCGTGCAGTGAGGGCGGAGGATTCCTTCGTTGCTGAAAACCTGACAGCGTTTTTTGCACTGGAATTTGGGCTGCTAGGCTACTATTTTCTTAAACAAAAACTACAAATGGGCCTGCTGGGCCAAATCTTTCTCAGCCCTAGGATAAAACCATACTACTCCTTTTTTAGGACTAGTAAAAGGTACAGTAAAAGTTGCCTTCTCCTATCTTCCTCCTTCCTCCACGGTGTAGGCCACGGGAGCGGAGTGTGTCCGTTGAGGATTTCTTAAATAAGCTTGTTGCAGCTTCACCTCCCTGGTCATGTGGATCCATTCCACTCATGGTTATAGGGGTTTAAGACTCAGTCTTTCATGGCGAATCAGAATTGCAACAAGAGGAATCTAATATGTCCAAACCAAACTGTAAACCCTTGATAAATTCTCGCATTGAGTAGGTGTGATCTACTCCACGCACAGTAACCAACTTAAATGAAGAGAGCGCAAGCATAGAGGTTTTCAGACAGCAGCCTCAGAAACTCGGCACGGGGTTTCAGTGTGGAAAACACATTGTGTTCACCAAATCAAAACATAACCAAAGATACAAGGCTGTCGAACGAACCCTTAAGCCTTAACTAGTATACATGCCCGTGCGTTGCAACGGGTGAAAAGATCGCACGCCTCATTCTTTATGATAACACGATGTTCCATATGTAGTTCATTGAAAATGATCATGAAAAGCAGATTCCTAGCGGATGCTTCTAAGAATAATTGATTATTTATGTTATTTTGTACATTTGTAGTTTATTGAAGATGATCATGAAAAACAGATGCCTGCCAGATGTTAATTAATAGTCTGGGAATCTATTACAACAAGCCATAAACTGATAAACCTACTTTTACAACATTTGCGACAAGTTAACAAGCAAGACCAGGTATTCGTCTGAAGCGTCCACTGTGTGTTATGTCTCCTGATATTGGTGATCTTGCCTCAATTCTTCTCTTAGGTGTAGAATGTTCCACACTTATTGAATCCAAGAGTCTTATTTGGCTCACTTCTACTGGTTCAGAAGTTGTCATCTTATCGCTCTCTATCCGCCCGTCATGTTTGTCACCAGATCCATCACCTCCCAGCTCTGCTACGTCTGCTACGATTTGTAATTAGAAAATGAATGTATTTCCAAAGTATATATATATATGCCTGAACCAAACCCATGGTGTACAATCAAATAAATCAACGGGGAGACAGAAAGAAGACAATCTATGAGTAAAGGAAGAGTGCAGTTTTTCCATACGTGCGTACGCCCGCCCGTCCTATCGCGGCCGTTGACGCGCGTGGATCCGGAAGACCGGGAAGAGTGGGCCAGCGCTTGGGGATTTGGCTAATCGTGCGGGTCTGCCTAAGCACGTCCCTAAAATAGCGCGGGTCCTTCGCACTAAAGCTGGCCAAACGGGCCGTGCTTGTCGGGCCGGCCCGAGGCACGCGTTTTGCGGCCCGGCACGAGCACGGCCCGGCCCGGCTGTAATCGTGCCGTGCCTCGGCCCGGCACGCCACGGGCCCGTGCCGAACTCGCAGGCAAGGCACGCGGGCCGGCCCGGCACGGCACGGTTGCTTTCGTGCCGGCCCGTGGCCCGCCAGGCACGGCACGGCCCGGCGGCACGGCACGGCCCGGCGGCGGGGAGCGGGGGGTGGCGACGCGGCGCGGGCACGCGGGCACGCGGGCGGCACGCGGGACGCCGGCGGGGAGCGGGGGGTGGCGGCGCGGCGCGGGCACGCGGGCACGCGGGCACGCGGGCGGCACGCGGGACGCCGGCGGGGAGCGTGGTCGCCGGGCCGTTGTCGGGCCGGCGTGTGCCTGGCGTGCCGTGCCGGCACGCTACCGGCACGCCGCGCGCGGCACGATGGCCCGTTAAGCCCGGTGACGGCCCGTTAGGCACGGGAAATTATTTTTTATTCGTTTTTCAAAATTTGAATTTCAAACAGCTCTATTTTTTGCTATAAAAAGGGCCTCACATCCCTACATTCAGCACACTCAACTCAACCCACACTTCTCACCATACATTCTCACACTTCTTATCCCATGGACCCTCCCCCTCCCCCGCCGTTCAACCCAAACCCCCGGGGGCATCACCCCGAGCCGATGATCGACTTCACAATGGACCAATTCGGTCTTCAAGTGGATGATTTCAACATCATAAGCCCCACCCCACCCCACCCCACCCCCACCTATACTCAGCCACCATCTCATTCGATACCTTCTAGTGGTAGTTCTGGCGGTAGTTCAAGCACCTCCACCGGCACGAAGAGGCGGAGGCGAAGCTCCTGGGTGTGGTTGGAGGGCCATTTCGAGGATCGTGTAACGATTCTCGAGGATGGCACCAAGCAATGGGACGCGGTGTGCAAGTGGGCGGGTTGCGACAAGATCCTCACCGGCAACTCCTCCATGGGAACCGGCCACTTGGAGCGGCATGTGAAGACACACCGGAGGTTGCAGGCCGAGGAGATGGCGAGAAGACAAGGCGACCTTCCCTTCCAACCCGACGGGCAGGTAATGAACTGGAACTATAATGCTGACATATCTCGTCGAGGTCTATGTGGTGTGATAGCTGCGCATGATTTACCGCTTGGATTTGGGGCGTATCCCGCTGTTGTTGATTGGATTAGAACTTGTCACAATCCACGCTATGAACCTGTTTCTAGGCAAACTACATCTAGGGATATGA
The DNA here is from genome assembly GCA_026929855.1 of Poa annua. Classification (NCBI taxonomy): domain Eukaryota; kingdom Viridiplantae; phylum Streptophyta; class Magnoliopsida; order Poales; family Poaceae; genus Poa; species Poa annua. The sequence goes on along the minus strand of CM049430.1, from coordinate 74,048,043 downwards.
AAAAACTGGCTAAAGAACTAGCTAATGATCTAAAAGATGAATTTACAAAGTGTGTATTTTCAGTTTCATTAACATCTGATATCTGGAGTGGTAGAGCTAAGCAAGATTATCTAAGTGTTGTTGCTCATTATGTGGACAGTAATACTTGGGAACTTAAAAAAGCTTTGCTTGGATTTGAATTAATTGATGTTAGCCATACTGGTCCCGCCATAGCCGCCAAAATCTTGCAAGTCGTGGAAGAATTTGGCCTCGAGTCTAAGGTGTTTGCAATAACTTTAGATAATGCTTCAAACAATGCTAGGGCAATGACTGATCTTATTCCCAAACTTTCGGCTTATTCTGCACCATACCTTTTCCATCAACGTTGTGCATGCCATATTATTAATCTTATTGCTAAAAGTGCTTTAAAGCTAATGAAAGCACCCATTGAGAAAATAAGAAGTGGCATAACTTATCTGAGTATTTCTAATCCACGGCTAGCTGAGTATAAGCGGTGGTGTGAGGCGGCTTCAAATGCACATCATGTCTACAATGTTGATATGGATATTAGATGGAACTCCACGTACATAATGATTAGAGATCTGATCCGTGATAAAGAACAATTTACCATGTTTGTTAATTCAAATAGCGGTGGAGCAATCTATATCACGGATCAGGACTGGGTTATGGCACAAATGATAATGGAGTTTCTAGAAGTCCTTTACGATGCAACTAACATTTTATCAGGGGTTTATTATCCCACATCTCCTCTGATAGTGCATCAGATTGTATTGATTGCTAATCACTTGAAGGAGTATGAACATGATGAAATTTTAAGAGATGCTGTTAAAAAAATGAAAGAAAAGTTTTTAAAATATTGGAAAGAAATCCCTGATTTGTATGCATTTGCATTCATTTTGGACCCAAGGGCTAAACTTGAGGGATTAGGATATGCTCTTTCTTTATTAACAGCCACCTTAGAGGTAGACTATGCAACTTATTTATACAATGTTAAGGGCAAACTCACTGATCTTTACTTGAAGTACGAGAATAAGTATGCAGCGACAGTTCGTCCGCCTCGTCCTCCAGCAGCTACACAACCCGGAAAGAAGAAAACAATCTTCAAACTCTTTAGCGGCAGCTCCAGCTCAAGTTCAAGCACCGCCACTGCTCCTCGACGCAGCGAGTTGGGTGTTTACCTCACTGACCAGGTGCTTCCCGACGACGAAGAAGAAGAATTCAACATCTTGCAATGGTGGTATGAACACAAAAGTACATATCCAGTGCTTTCCATACTTGCACGAGATGTGTTAACTGTCCCCGTATCAACCACATCGTCGGAGGGAACATTTAGTCTAAGTGGAAGAGTACTAGAGCCAAGAAGAGCAAGTCTCCACCCTTCAATGGTGAAGAGTTTAATGACGGTGAAAGATCGCGAGCGGGCGAAGCGGAGATCCCAACACATGCCGGAGGACCCCGAGTTATTGGCTGCGATGGAGAACTTTCATATCCAGGACAATGAAGAAGAATAGTTTTTTCCTCTTTGTAATTTTATTTCTATTTTTGTATTTTGAACTCGGTCTGTAATATGAACAATTAAGTAGGAGAGCAGCAAGTTTCAGACGCACTCTTTCCTTACCAGGGTACCCGAGGGGACTGAAAGGTTTTAATGAGGCGGCTTGCTAGCTAAATAAAATTATTATGATCATATCAAACTATGTCTTGTGTTTTTTTACTATAAGAAAGATAAAACATCATAAAACAACATAAAACATCATAAACCAATATAAAACATCATAAAAGAGAAAAAAACATGAAACAGGATAAAAAACAGCTTAAATTAAAAAAAACGTGCCTACCGTGCCGGCCGGGCCGTGCCGGGCCGCCGGGCCCATAACGTGCCGGCCGTGCCGTGCCTGAGGCCGCGCGCAGGCACGCGGGCCGGCCCGAGCACGGCCCGTTAGGCTAACGGGCCTGGCGTGCCGGGCCGCTAACGTGCCGTGCCTCAGGCGGCGCGTGCCGTGCCGTGCCGGGCCGGCCCGATGGCCAGCTATACTTCGCACCAGTACCTGCCTTATCCCACACCGCACCTGCCTTATCTCTTCACGGTGTGCTGTCTCCTCGCAACGAGTCTCCTTGCTCCGCGACCTTCTTTCAGCTGACGGCTTCAAGAGCCGTCGCAATCACAAGCAGCCGGACAACTCCCCGGCCGCCCCACCGCCACGGACGACGAGCATGCCTTAGCAGAGCCGGCGCCCGACCAAGCCCGCGCGGTCGCAGTCCGACGTCCTCACCCGTAGCCGCCTCAGGGACGCCAACGTCATCCATGGTCACGATGGAGACTTGGATGGCTCCGGCGAGGACAAGATCGCGAGGCGGAGGTCGTCGGCGTCGCTGATGAACGCGAGGAGCTACAGAAACGTTGGCACAACAGACAGCGGCGCCGGCGCGAGCGCGAGGGGTTGCGCCGCGGTGCCGGCTCTGTACGAGTCCGCGCTCAGCGCGCTGATCTCGCTGGCCGCGGGCGCCGTGAAGCCGTTCGCGAACGACGAGGCCTTCCGCGCGTCGCTCCGACGCGGCTGCGCATCCTGCGTCGGCGAGTCCGACCACCGCTCCGTCCTGGACCTCCGCGTCACCGTGCAGACCGTCGAGAGGGCCGCAGCGGTGGAGGGCGATGACGACCTCGACCCACGCGACCTGAGGCGCGCCTCCCTCAGGCTGCACGCGCTGGCATCCCTCGAGACGGATGAAGCGGACGCGGTGACCGCGTCGGGGGCGCCCTACGATCGCCTCGCCGCGTGCGCGCAACTCTACATGTCCGTCGTCTCCCAGCTCCAGAAGAAGGACCACTCCTCCGCCGTGTACGCCCTGGAGGCCTTCTGCCTCGCGCCGCGCGAGGCACGGACGGTCCTCCTGCCGGCGCTTTGGGACAGGCTCCTGCGGCCGGGGCTCTCGCACCTTCGGGCGTGGCGCGAACACGAGTCGGCTGCGGCTGCGGCGACATTGGATCCGGACGTGTGCTGGAGTGTAGGTGGTCTAAACCAAGCAATGGAGGTGGAACAATGGAGGTGTGCTGCGGCGTGGGGATGAGGAGGGGGGAAGAACGAGTCAGGTGGGCCTCGCCAGGCAGAAAAAACAGGCCGGATAGTTAGGCATGCCTGGTGTGTTTAAGAATGGCTGAAACCGAAACGGTGCGGATTCACGCGTGTTGAATTGCACGAATCTCAGCGTTTTCCGACGGCAGAGATAGGACGGGCGGCCGGACGTACGTATGGTTCGTAGTTTCCGGTAAAGGAAGATTAAATCAAGGTAGCGTGGCTTCCTGACCTTGTCCACGGATACAGCAGCTCAGGTCAGCTTCTTTCACCATGGCTTCTCTGTTCAGCAGCGACGGTAATCCTGCTGGTCCCTTGAAAAAAATCCCCGCAACAATGTTCTAAGAGTACATAAACTTCGTACTAAATTAACGTGAGCAGTGAGAGACGGCAGCATGTGCATCACACGACCGTACATGATGCACATCCATTTGGGTCTGCGTATGCTCAATTCCAAAGCTAGTTTCAAATTAAGCTCACAAATCTATATACACTAATGTTAGACAATGAACGTTCAGTTGGTTCTGTGTTCTTCGGGTCGTCCATCATCAAACATAGAAATTGCTGATCAGACGGTACCATCGTTAGCTGGTCAGCAGAAGGTGCATCAGTGTCTGGTGCAAACAACATGAATCTCATGTCTACACACTTCACGACACCAAATGATGGTTAATATTCCAGCAAACTCGACGTTGGCGACACCATCTCTTCATCTGTAAATTGCAAGTTCCACAAACGGCTGTTGGGGTCATCAGCGTCTGGAAGCGGGAGGAGCACCAAAGCATCAGCTGCACGGCCCGACCGGGGGGCCTGAGCCATGTCGTCCTACTCGTCGTTACCATGGCGGTGAAGGGGATCGTGTGCAGAAAACAAAAAAATTCCTACCAACGATATCCTTAAACTAGCCAAGATCTATACTATGCAGATATAGAAGTACGGCGGAGATCGGAATACATACCCTCGTAGACCGAATCGCTCCCGCACAAGCGTTGACGACGAAGACGACGTAGCCGACCTCTAGGTCGCGAAGAACTCGGCGCGACGAAGACGACGAAGATAACCCCGAGGTCGGGTGGAGGAAGTAGGCCTCCGAGTACCGCTAGCGCAGCACCTCGCAGGGCGTCACACACATACGGTGGAGACGACGGCCTCCGAAGCTCCAGTCCAGGACGAGCAGCGGAAGACTTGGACCGGAACACCAGCAGCGCGGCAGCGGGCTATGGTGGAAGAGATCCACCTCCTCTACTCGGCGCGGCTCCAACAAGGGAACCACGAGATCGAGAGAGAAATTGGGAACTAATTGGTGAATTAAAAGGCCAGGGGTGCCCCTTCTTATATAGGCTCCCGGGGGAGCCAACCTTGCCAGCCAGGCAATGTGGGACTATCCCACATGCCTGGTTCGGCCAAGGCTGGTGCGCCGGCCCTAGGTGGGCCCCATTTGGCCCACCTAGGCCGGCCAAGCCTCCCCCACAAAATTCCCTTAAGGGTTTTCCCCCCATGGGCCTTCTTTCGACCAAAACGCCCATTTAGTGAAATCAGACTAAATAAATTCGAAAATAAATATATAAAATCATATTTGCATATTAATTACACTAATTAATATCAAACATGATATATAATTTTTCCTAGCTCCGAAAACTCTTGCGGCTCTGCCCGATCTCCATCGGACCCCTCCCGGGACGCTCCCGGTGATCTCTTTCCTTTCCGGTTGTCTTGCCGAAACCCGTTAAGTGTGTTACCCTAGCGGTTCGATATAATAACAGGTATGACCAAGACTCCTCTATGATCAACGACTAACTCGTAGGCCTGGACCCCATGAATTAATCCCTGTGATATAACGAATGACTTTTATCTATCAAACCTGGACGTCTAGTCTTAAACCCTTTGTCATGGCGATACTTAGCGTGTCCGAGCATTATTCTCAGATATCTCCATACCTAGCATGATCTCGTTACCGACATCGCTATCTTCTACTCGTCTATGATATTATGTCAGCTGGTGACCTAGTCACATGTTTGCAAACTCATTTGACATAATCTCACCGAGTGGGCCCTAGAGCATCTATCCGGCTATGCGGACTGACAAATCCCGTTGTTGACCCCTCGTCTCAACTACCCCTTTCCGATACCCAAAAGTATCACCGTTATTGTCACACTAGATAAGATGCGACGTTTGGTTCGATCAAAGTATCTTTCAGGGATAACAATAAGAGTTGATCTCACGGTCTTAAGGCGTAATGACTATGTCCTACAAATACTGGGTATGTCCATCACACCGTTACTCCTAACGATATGACTTCCATTGCCGACCGGCGCCATGCCCTATGATCGGAAAACCTCGATCATCAATCGCACAACAAAACTAGTCATAGTAGAGGCTACTAGGGACCTGGTTGTTTATCTACCACACCTGTATTAATGTTTTCGCTTAATACAGTTATAGCATGGTATAAAACATATAATGAACGATTGGGATATTGCCAATAAATTATGTTTATTAAGTACCTCTAGGGCATATTCCCTTCAGTCTCCCACTTGCACTAGAGTAACACTTAATCTAGTTTACAACCTGGTAAAAGCTCAACACCCATAGCATCTTGGTGCCTGCTCGCCTCGTGGAAGAGGAATACAGTCAACAGATCTCACACATTGAGACCTATATGTGCTTTGCAACACTTCTATGTCACCTTTTTTGACATCATCCCGTATCTTACGATGACGGTGAAATATATCCCAGTGGATGGAGTGAGACTCGAGCATTCGCGTAGCATGCGCCTTAAAAGTCTGAAAGATCTATTAAGGGACCACCTACGCTCGGAAAACTTCTCAGTCCAATCATACTTGCTACTTCTAAAGTCGCGATATATTTATATACCTATGTAGATTATGCGACAGTGCATTCATATGCGACTTCGCAAACTAACCATGTCTTTCTTCAAAATAAAGGACATCTCCTATATGAGATTTCTAGTCGTATGGGTCAGTGTAATAACTTGCATCATCGTAACCGCTTTACGGCAAGTTGCCATTCCACTCTTACCCGTTACTAGAAATCCTATCTTCAGTTCTTATAGACACTGAAGAATAAACTTAACGTTTGTTCATTGATCCACACAAGGATCACTCTAGAACCTGTTCTTGAACCAAGAACTCGGGTCACACCAAGTCGAGCTTTCAGCCTGATAGACTCTATGTGTGATACATAGAGAATGTCGAACATCATTTTCTATCACTGAAAAAACCAAGATTGACTTAATCTTTTACCTAGTCATACAAGCAAGAACCTCTTTCTTCGCTTGTCCTTTTCTGAAACACTTCAGAATCCTGACTTAGGAAATACTCCGACTTAATGTTATTAAGCCCCCTCTGATCTATACAATTATAAATCGGATGCCTAATACTCCTAACTTCATTTCACAGAAAATTTAATCACTTAAATAATTCTTTACACTCTACTAGAGGATATGTGTCATTCAATATGTCGTTACATACAGAATCACAAATGACACCTAGCTCCCACTCAAATATGCCTTCCGCATATAAGATCAAGGAAAAGCTACTTAGCTCCCACTCAAATATGCCTTCCGCATATAAGATCAAGGAAAGCTACTTTGCTCCCACTCACTTCTTTGCAAATGTAGGTTTCTTCAACTATTTTTGGACAACTCCAAAATCCTTCGATCACATTATCAAAGTGAAGATTCCAGCTCCGATATGCTTACTTCTGCCCATGAATGGACAACCGAAGTTTGCATACATGTTTAGCATCCTCAGGATTACAAACCATTCTTAATTACACTATTAAGAACCATGGTTTTCTCATCCATCTATCAATTTCTCATTCGAAATTATAGTAATTGCTAAACGACCCAGAATAGATTTAGGCTTCGCCACTTGAGACAAACTCTCATGTGGTCTGTCGGAACTGTTTCACGACAAATCGAATCTGCTCAATTTCTACTCTCTCATAAAATTCCATATACTATTAACATCCTAGATGCCATCAAGAAGATCTCCCAAGTCATTACCTGGTAATCGTATATGGATTTTATTTCGGATCATAAATGACTCATAGCCATTTCTCGGACTTAGGTCCACCATCTCTTCTTCGTAGTTCGTAGGTCTATCATATTCCATTAATATGACCTTTATAGCAAGATTGTCATAACACACAGTGTGAAACACAACCTCGTATACCTACGCTCTTAGTATGAGCTCAGAACATCATGATTTTGAATCATCAGCTTTTTCAAGCTGTGGAGCCTGACACCGAACACACTTTCGGTTGCGCCACTCTGATGTCTGGAGAAGAAGTTTACCAACTTCGTCTTGCTCTACTTTCTTTCTCACTTATACCCTCGGACAAGAAACTATTTCTTTCGCAAGGTATATCCCGGCAAAAGATTTTGCCTATGTCGTGAGACATGTACCCAACTAACTCTTTAGGTAGGGTATACTACAAAGATTAATCCATTTAGGTTCGATTGCATCGAAACACTAAATTGCTGAAGCGACAATCCAGGCTCAAAAGCCATGCCATCACTCGTATGGTATTGTCTCCATGGATTCAAATGGTTTCCCTATTTGCTAACGTGAGTGTTTACGTTTCTACCATATGACTCTAATGATTACAATAATTCGGTAAGAGATTCATGTACCACACACTATCCGATAGGGTGCGATTACGACGCCCTAACACACCATAACACTATGGTGTTCCATGCGACGTAATTTGTGGAACTCTTCTCACAAGTCTTCCAATGATGTGCCAACATTATAACTCAAATCTTCATTCCTCGATTTGCATCGCGGGAATTTGATTTTCTTGTTAAGTTTATTTCCTACTTCATTCTGAACTTCGTTTGATCGAATCAAAAATTCAGACTAACATTTCCCGGAGTGGATATCCATATATCTACACGGAATATTCATGAAGTCTATGAAATAAAGACTTCCACTACACGTTAAAGTACTTCATTGATTCACATACACCCATATGCATGATTCTCAACAAGCTATACTCAAAACGTTCAGTGAAGTTCACGAAATAAAGGTCTCCACTACCCGTCAATTACTTCATTGAACCACATACATCTCCATGTATGACTATCAATAAGTTATATGCCCGTTTTCCGAAAACGGTGTCACAGTTATTTTGCAAGTGTCAAAAGATCAAATCTTAGGACTTGTAGGTCCATCCAGTGTGGAGCTAATGCATATAACATTGACATGACTAAACGGTAGTGCCACACATATGTGGTGTCTTTATTGTGTTTGTATCCTTTGGCATTAATACTATGAATGTGGGAGCTTCTACCATCTAAATTCAAATCGGCATATGATCATTACTTCATAAATATAGGACACCAGTCTGTCACTATCATGTATGAACAAATGTCTCGATAGAGGAGACACACTCGTAACGATCATACCAACACCAGATCATAAAGAATTTATTCAAATGGTAGATCTAGAGGGAGAGTGTCTATGGCCGTCACAACAACTTGACTGCCATTATCAACACGCAATGTCGCCTCATCCTTTCAAGCTACTCAAGCAGTAAACCTGGTTTTTCACAAAACATGACTAGTTCAAGACTTAGTCACTACTGCGAGCACTTGCTTAGCTAAAACATTCATAACATGTATATCATATATACACCATCATCATTGATGACTTCCGGTGATCTGTTTCATGTTCTTGATACTTCCACCGTAATCAAGAACCATGAAGGTGAATGATTCCCCTTGCATGACATAGTCTATGACAGAGGATTTGCACTTGGCAACGATGTCTGGCATCCAGTAATTGAGCTGAGCGAGGCGTCTCAATGTTCATTAATCATGAACATACGTCATTAAGTATGACCGCCACGTGCTCACTCAATGTGTGTATTCTCTTCCATCTTGGTTGAGAAGACAATCAGTCAACGTACTGACAAACTTCATCAACCCAACGTTTGGAGTACCCCGAGTTTAGCGACCATATCATATGTTCGCGATCTAAAAACTCGTACCCACCGTTGGTTCTTTATGGCAGAGATCATAGCATACACTGGACTATGATGATATCATCCGCACAAAATCCAATAATCCAAATTATCTTTTGTTAGCGGAATCTCCGGGTTTATCTCCTAGCGGGTATTGTAACACAAAGAGCTAACGATTTAAACAAGGAGTATCCTCAAGCTAAAGCATAAAACTATGAAGTTTGGACCCAACCTTTTAAGTTTCTCAAACGCAGGAATGCGCCTAATTTGAAAACATGCTATCACAATGGTTAATATCTACAAAGGTTTGCAAAACATACTCTGTTCATTATATTCTGAGTTCTAGTATTTTAGAAAATAACTATCCGAACTCCCACTCAAACGAACATCCCTCCTGGTCGTTTAAGAGATTACACGACCCCCATCCATTCCACCACCCCTCATCATCAGAGCCGGTAGCACAACTTCAAGAGTAGACAAAAGTCCACCACACCAATTTTGTGACTCGTGCTCGACCTTTCGGTCTCCCTGTTCCGAGGCCATATTTCTGAATATGCTAGGCTCGCCACCAAAAACCTCCACGTTGACGCTTGTGCAACATGGCTTACACCCACTGTATGCGAACGACGAGATGTCTGACACCCGATCATCACGGCCTGCCCCATAACGTACAAATTTCTTGGTGGTGCGCGTTGGAGGGAGAACACTAGTGGTATTTTGAAGTGATCATCTTATATAGCTACCGCCGTGTAACTAATGTATACTATACACACAATCACACAATATAAGATGCACACAAAACATCAAATGTAATGCAATGTGATATAGTCCATTGCGCCATGGTCTTCTTGGCGCCCACAGTTTATAAACAATTTAATAAACCTACCTTGACCATATCACATAGCCCCTGCAAAATAAAGTTAGACGCTTCTACTTTATCTTTTGCATATTTTACGTGGCTCGGGGCTTTCGTAAATAGAACCGCTTCATACCTACGAACCTTATGACCACAACAACGATCCAATAATTGCATGTTTAAGCATCCCTTTCGGGCCCTCCATTGAAAATGCGAAGACCAACTAAAGAGAGAGAAACATGCACCCGCCAGCCACAGATACGGTACAAGCCGTATGTCAGTAGTGGAACCAGTCTCGCGTAAGCGTACGCGTAAAGTCGGTCCGGGCCGCTTCATCAACTCGATGCCGCTGGAATCACAAGTGCACGCTAGAGGGTAGCAAATAACAGGAACGGTGCCCCCGTGCAGAACACGGGTTCTAACATCGTACATCTATATCTACGATAGATCGGCTCTGATACCACTGAAGGGGATCGTGTGCAGAAAACAAAAAATTTCCTACCAACGATATCCTTAAACTAGCCAAGATCTACACTATGCAGATATAGAAGTACGGCGGAGATCGGAATACATACCTTCGTAGACCGAATAGCGGGGATTACGCTCCCGCACAAGCGTTGACGACGAAGACGACGTAGCCGACCTCTAGGTCGCGAAGAACTCGACGCGACGAAGACGACGAAGATGACCCCGAGGTCGGGTGGAGGAAGTAGGCCTCTGAGTACCGCTAGTGCAGCACCTCGCAGGCGTCACACACATACGGTGGAGACGACGGCCTCCGAAGCTCCAGTACAGGACGAGCAGCGGAAGACTTGGACCGGAACACCAGCAGCGCGGCAGCGGGCTATGGTGGAAGAGATCCCCCTCCTCTACTCGGCGCGGCTCCAACAAGGGAACCACGAGATCGAGAGAGAAATTGGGAATTAATTGGTGAATTAAAAGGCCAGGGGTGCCCCTTCTTATATAGGCTCCCGGGGGGAGCCAACCTTGCCAGCCATTCAATGTGGGACTATCCCACATGCCTGGTTCGGCCAAGGCTGGTGCGCCGGCCCTAGGTGGGCCCCATTTGGCCCACCTAGGCCGGCCAAGCCTCCCCCACAAAATTCCCTTGAGTGTTTCCCCCCTATGGGCCTTCTTTCGACCAGAAGGCCCATTTAGGGAAATCAGCCTAAATAAATTCGAAAATAAATATATAAGATCATATTTGCATATTAATTACACTAATTAATATCAAACATAATATATATAATTTTTCCTAGCTCCGAAAACTCTTTCGGCTCTGCCCGATCTCCATCGGACCCCTCCCGGGACGCTCCCGGTGATCTCTTTCCTTTCCGGTTGTCTTGCTGAAACCCGTTAAGTGTGTTACCCTAGCGGTTCGATATAATAACAGGTATGACCAAGACTCCTCTATGATCAACGACTAACTCGTAGGCCTGGACCCCATGAATTAATCCCTGTGATATAACGAATGACTTTTATCTATCAAACCTGGACGTCTAGTCTTAAACCCTTTGTCATGGCGATACTTAGCGTGTCCGAGCATCATTCTCAGATATCTCCATACCTAGCATGATCTCGTTACCGACATCGCTATCTTCTACTCGTCTATGATATTATGTCAGCTGGTGACCTAGTCACATGTTTGCAAACTCATTTGACATAATCTCACCGAGTGGGCCCTAGAGCATCTATCCGGCTATGCGGACTGACAAATCCCGTTGTTGACCCCTCGTCTCAACTACCCCTTTCCGATACCCAAAAGTATCACCGTTATTGTCACACTAGATAAGATGCGACGTTTGGTGCGATCAAAGTATCTTTCAGGGATAACAATAAGAGTTGATCTCACGGTCTTAAGGCGTAATGACTATGTCCTACAAATACTGGGTATGTCCATCACACCGTTACTCCTAACGATATGACTTCCATTGCCGACCGGCGCCATGCCCTATGATCGGAAAACCTCGATCATCAAACGCGCAACGAAACTAGTCATAGTAGAGGCTACTAGGGACCTGGTTGTTTATCTACCACACCTGTATTAATGTTTTCGCTTAATACAGTTATAGCATGGTATAAAACATATAATGAACGATTGGGATATTGCCAATAAACTATGTTTATTAAGTGCCTCTAGGGCATATTCCCTTCAGACGGGGAGGCCAGAACTGCGGCGGGGACCGGAGTGAGGTGGCGCCATGGCCGGAGGGAGGCGGCATCCTCCAAAGCGACGCGACAGTGGTCCTCGGGCCCGGAAAACACGGCCGGCCGCCCGGTGCCATCCTCTGCCCCAGCGGCCCAGCCATTGGGCACTTCCGAGTTCCGAATCAGGCTAAAAGACACCTTCGATTCAGGGAAACAAAATCATGCAATATGGTGTGTATAAGCTCATCGATCTGTGCGTTCATCTGCGGAAGTAAATCAAGGGGGATTTCCGACACGCATTGCTTTTAGACTTTCCAAATCAGGCATGAAACAAATTAAGGAGGGGAAGGCGCGGGTGCGGATCTTGGAAGGAGGGAGGCAGGCGACTCGCTCGGCTCGGCGAGGAGGTGCCCGGTTGACACTCGTGCGACTGGAGGCGGAGCGGCTCGGATAGAAGCGAGCAAAGCGGATTTGTTGACCACTCGAACAGGAAGGGGAAAAGAACCGAAGCGTTTTTTTACTTACCGGTGGCAGTGGTGGGTAAATACCTCAAACTTGTAGGGGTAAAATCGTCCAAAAAAAGGGGCGACGAAATTTTGGAAGATGCCTTGCTGCTTTTATTATTAGGTATAGATATGGATGACTTCAAAAACCCTAATCCTTCCTGGAACGTGTGCAAGTGGACCTCATTTGATGGTCTTTAGGGAGAGAACACTCACGTACAAAAAACCGGCTGAAGACACTGATCCTCTCCTTGCGCTGCCGGAACAAAAACTGAGTCCTGCGGCTCTTGCATTATTAGAAGTAGCAGATTTATAAGTAATAGCATCAAACATGAGGCAATGGAAATAACGAGGATTTGGCCGGATTTGAGACTCGTTGGGGTTCTCAAGCCATGTTCATTTGTAGCTCACCCTTATGCTCATGCTTTTCATTGCAATATTAGTCATTATGGCTGTTTAATTAGTATAATTTACCTTGATTAGCCCCCTCCTCACCAAGATCAGACACTATTTTGTCCCCCTTGATCTGAGATCCTGGCTCTGTCCCTCCTTGGTGGCTCTTTCACGGCCTATCATCGTCAACTGATAGCCGAAGGACAGCTGCTCCGAGCATCTCTTCAAAGCCGGTTCTTCTTCAACCTCTAGGTTAGTTTGCCAAAAAAGATGTCATTGTTTATTACCCTGATGTGGTCCATCTGCTCTCAACCAGGTGGTTTATCCCTGGTGCCGAAGCGGATGGTCATGCTCTAAAGCTTCACCGCATTGTCGGTGTTTAAGGACCCAAATATTATTTCTTTTTCTTTTGATTTTGGTGTGATAATGCAACGATCATGGTATTATTTCTTTTTCCTAAGATGTTCTCTTTGTAAAAATATAATGCCACCACTACATCTTCGTCCTCCGAGACCTTGGAGGGTCCTTCCCCTGACTCGTAAATAATCTGTAACATTGTGCTCCACATACACGTGCTCCAGAGCGCGAGAATTAGTAGTCTAGTAAGAGCATCTCTGCTAGACCACTTAAAACTGTGACCTTAACGCGGATACATGTCATGAAAAACGTGTTTTAAGGGTCGGCTGGGGCTGCGGCCGAGCAGATACCAAAAAATTGACCCTTAATCTTAGTAAGGCTTACAAAAATCTATTTTTCCTTTTTATATGTTTCCAATATTCTTTCTCATGTCGTCCGCAGATACTAAGTAGCCCACCAGCACCGCGCGTCCTCCATGCTCTCGGCCGCCCACCTCCCAGCCTTACCCTAAGTCCGTGCCACCAGCACCGCGACCATGCGGGACAGCAGGGGTGAGCACCCATAGCCTCGATGTCGCGCAACTCTCCTGAAGCCCCGCCGACCTTGAATCGACCCCTGCTACACCCTCTTCCCTTGGCTTCGTCCACCTCCTCCCTATAGCCTCGAACGACAACGCATTTATCGCTGACGTTGAGGTAGCTCTTGAGAGCGGCCGTGTGGCCTCCCACTACGACGAGTCTATGCGAATCGACACGAATTTGAAATGAATTTTGGCCGTACTCCGACGAGTCTAGTGGCGGAAGGTGAGCTGAAAATTGCCTACCGCTAGCGTTGACTGCTATTTATGTCTGGTAAAATTGCCTCCAAAACTTTAGATACAGGGGTTTCAGACATCCTGTAATTTTTTTGAAGGTCGAATGATTTTAAGGGGTCAGTTTGAGTTTTTTTTTTGGTATGACTCTCCATAAAAGGCGGTTGTTTTACTAACCGCTCTTAAGGTCTGCTAGAGACGCTGTGTTGCGTCGTTCTCCTTGCTCGACCGGAACCGGATCGATCGAAGCGGAGTCGATGGCGAACGCCGGGCTGCGTGCGTACCGGGAGGTGCTGCGGCTAGTGCGGCGGCTGCCCGCCGACACGCGGTCCTACTACGCCAAGTACGCCCGTGAGAACTTCGTCAACTACCGCCACCTCTCTGCCGACGACGACCTCGCCGCTCTCCTCCGCCGCGCGCACGACCACTCCGCTTGGGTCCTCTCCAAGGTACCGTCACGTCAACGCGCACGCACCGCTCTCTCTGCTGTCCATTCGCGGCTCATGGGAATCCTTCGGCGACCTAAGCTGGTATCTCACTGTTCCTGGTTGTGTAACTAACGCGTGGCTTGCAGTACTCCATCGACTCTGAGGCGGCAGGGAGGCTCAAGGAAGTCTGCGCTGAGCCTGACGCTGAGTGAGGGGAAGGTCGTCGTGGCAGCCCACGCCGCGGTGGTTCGGGCACGCAAGGTGTTCGACGATATGTCTCAGTAGCTCGGTTTTTAAAATGCGGTGGATTCCCTTGTTCTACCTCTACTCTGTTCTTTTAGAGTTCGCGGCTTCATGCTTGCGTTGCCCATTTCTAGTGGGAAATAAGACCAACATTCTGCCTGTGACTTCCGAGTCCACTTTCTTTCAATCCAGTACTGCGTTGCACTCCGGCTGATGGTTTTTTACTCCACTACCCCGTGTTCCAGTGTAACCTTCGAGTGCTCCATTTGCTTCAGACAACATGCATCCTGAGTCTGTAACGTGTATTCTTAGGTGCATAAATTTGGAATTCAGTTTAGATTAAATACCAAGAGTCAATCAAATGGAAGATGACTCTTTTCTGCAAAAATGAGGGGGAAAAATCTGAAGCTACGTGCTAGAATATAACTCACCAATCACAGTCGGGTGGGAGAAGTGTAACCAAAAAAATTTATGACAAGATCACAATTAAAAGTTCCAACAATGTCATCTAGTCTCATTGCCTTGATACTGTACCGTGTTTCCTTTGAATAGGTGCCATGACGGCAAAACAGACGGTTGGTATAGCATTACCCAAGTCTCTAGTTCGACTAGTTAATTAGCCATATAGTTTTACCCAAGCATTTGTGTTTTAGTCTGCTGAAGGTACATAATGGCTGCAGATCACACATACATTTCAACATTATTCTGGCAATATGGTTGCATTGGAGGAAGGAGTTGGCAGAATCCCGGCCGCTGTGGATTGACTGTCTGTGGTACATGATAGAACCCCCCTTGCATCCGCGGTATATGTAGATAACGATGTACAGAAACTTTACGTAGACATTCGTGCATTGGATGTTCTGCACTAGATGGCAAGTAATGCCACAAATCTGAACAAGAGCGGTTCATAGGCAACTAAAGACCATATGATCTTAAATGATTGACAAAAAATCAACTAAATATATATTTGAGATAATCGGCTTAGCGGCTATGTGGATAACTGAATGACTGATCAAATTATGTTGTCATAGATGACTCCTAAAGATTATAAAGTTACTCATCTTTGTGTGTTACCATAGAGGTCCCTTTAAGATTATAAGGTTAGGGCTAAAACGGGCAACTGCAATCATATGGACAAGTACTGTTTGGTAAGTAGCTCTCTAACAAGCCCTTACAAATGCTACTGAAACACATTGAATGTAACCCGACTTGATTCTTTCTTAATTTTTCGTTCTTCTGTTTTATTCATTTATAATTCTTCAGTTGATTATGATATCTGAAGTAGCACAGTGTTCATTCCAATGCAGTAGAATTGTTGCTTCTATTAGGAACAACATATTGGAAAGCTGGGGATGCCAATGCATGTGCTAACCGGGCATGTTTCAGCTGCTCACTGCTTGGCATCAACAAGATACAAATAGACAGACTAACTTTGGTGTAAATAACAAACATAAATTCACCCACTAAGGCACTAACTGACTCATACTAGATGTTAATCACATCTGATCAGGTTTCTCCTATTGAGCAGATGTTACTCATTTTCTATTTCTATAATTAAGAGATTTGCAGCTTTACCGAGCCTCGGAACGTCCTGGTGTTGTGCCTTTTCTCACTGTTCATCTTCCGTTTGAAGAAATTTTCAACTTCTGCAGCTTCCTTTGGCAGCCTAATTTCATCCATTAGGAGCTTGACAGCAAACTCAATGCTCAAGTCTCGTTTAGACTCTCCATATATAGATGCCAAAGCAGATTTTGCACTTGAAAGATCAAAATCCTTAGCCCTAGTGCGATGTTTCATACTTGAGAATACTGTGGGCTGAAACTTTACATTATTTGCTTTGCCTTTTTGGGGAGGAAGAGTGGTCTGCAGTAGATAGTATGCAGCAGCAGTATCAGTCACACGAACTCTTGCCCACAGTGTTGAATTTTTCCCCCTAGTGCGGGTTGAACGTTTTCCATGCTTCTTAGGATTCATAAGTTTATCGCTGTTCAGTTTTGCTGTCAAGTCTCCTGAGCAAGTTGAATGTACATGGGTAGTTGCTATATCAGGTCTTTGTTGTTTCTGGTTGCGTAACCTTCTAGAAAGGCTATAGTATTTCACTCCATTGTTCTCATGTTGCAAGGAGCATCTATGAGGTAATTCATCTGGTAAAGTCGGTTTTACAGGCCTGCAGATGCTAAATCTTTCAGAGGTCTGTCTGTGTTCAGTATCAAATTCAGAATCCTTTGATGATTGTAAAGGCCCTCCTTATTATAAGGTAGCGACCTCCTGTGTATAGTGCTAGTCCCTGGATCGACTTGCTAGCACACACAGTTTAAGATGAAATACCATAACATTGCATCAATATTCATTACACGATGATCCAGAAATAAAAGGGGTTCGATACAAGGTGCATAGCTCATGGCTAGCTCAAACCGAAATAAACACACAGCGGAAAGCAAATGGATAAGTGAGCTCCATCTTTATCATGTGCCACAGGCAAGGCATGTTGGTTGGAGACTCGCGACCCTAACAATCCTTACTCCTCGTCTGAGGGTCCTGCAATGGTGAGTTGCAGACCAAACTATATTGGGTCAGCACAATTGAATTGTGGTGGCAAGATGACACTTTGTAATTAAAATTACTAAGACTATGTCTACATGCATATTTGGCTCGGTGGAGTTTCAGGCTGATTTGCATAAAGCCAGTTTTGTCCTATCATTTATAAAACAACTTTTCATCTTAGACGAAGGGTACCACTGATAGAAAACAGCGAACACCTTTGACAACAAAGAGTACCACCGATAGAAAACGGTGAACAACTTTGAAAACTACTCACAACGAGCACCACCGATAGAAAGCGGTGAGCTCTCCCAAACCCTTGTTCACCCATCAAATTTTATTATAGAAATTGGGATGAGGAGATCTTCAACATCTGCCCTGTCTAGTTGCTCAAATGTCCATAACCGGGGACACGGCTAAGTATACTTAGTTTTTACTCTCGAGAGGGTGTGCACTTTCACCACAAGACCCAATCATTCCCTCGTCCATGTCACCCAATTATGAAATGGAAAAGAGAAGACCGAGACGAGACCTTTCAGAAGCAATTCCCCAAAATCCATAAAGCGGACCCATCCCCACCTATCACCCTACATCTGCTGGTCACGCGGATCTCGGGGTCTCGCAACTTATGTGGTCAAGACAGAGCCCATATGACCTGTGGTTGCACTGGAAGCTTCTAAGCAAGGTGTGTCTACAATCTCTTTAAGCCTGAGTGACTTTCCACATTTGTGCGCTTCCACCAAGGGTAATTACCATAGACATGAACCATAGACATGGACCCCCTGAGTAGCCACCCACCATGGTTCTCCAACCAGCACCCAGGTTGTTCATTAATTAACTTCATTAATTTTTCCACTATCCAACTAATAAAAACATTTTTCATTGCTTGGCTAAGCATCCTACTAAGTGTTCTTACTTCTAAGCTCAGGGTGGGGGATAGCTAAACACTACATAGGAGCATAGCATAATATAGAGCTGCACACAACTCCTAACATGCATACTACAGAAAAACACTACTATGCATATAGTGAAAACAATAGGTGGTTTATGAGCGTCACTTGCCTTGGCCGACTGAAGAGTTGAAGTTACACTCTTCACAACACGTAAGACACTCCGCACAATCTAGCACACAACAAACATTCAACGATTCAATACATATGCACAATACGAAAACAATGCTATGCATTTATGAATGCATGTTCCGAAACTAAATTGTTTAATAGTTCTCTGGTTACAAAATACATTTATGATGGCATGAATCAAATTTTAATTTAATTGCATTTTTTTAAAATCATTTGATTTAAATAATTTTACGCAAAATAACTACACTTGTGTAATTGATCATCCATAAAATTTATATTTTTAGTCCCTCTGGACAGAGGGTACAATATGGCAACTTTTAACATAGGTTTCACTTTTTAAAAATATTATTGGAATTTTTGTTATGGACTATATGGACGAAATGGTTCTCTGTGAAAAATCCATTGTTTAACAGATGCAAAATAGGAAAGTAATGATTCCAAATTAATCTACATGAGGAGAGCTTTTCAACGATATAAAGTTTTTTAAATTTGGACTTATAGTTTGAAAGTTATGAATTTTTGAAATTTGAATTGTTTTTTGTTTTATTTAACAATTTTTCAGAGAGACGATTAATCTGGGCCGTTCGATCTAACTAACGCGGACGCTCCGGATCCACCGATACCGATTCATAAAAGATCAAACCCGAACCGTTAGATCTCGATCCAACGGCCCTGGATCTCAAGACCTAGCGCGGGCGGCGCGTTTCACCGGAGCGAACTCCGGCCACGGCGGCGCCATGCCCGGCGAGCACGGATGCGACGGAATAGAGGGGTACGGGACACGCGGTTGGTACCTGGGGACAAAGGGAGTCGAGGCGGGGTCGAGGGTGCGGTCGAGTTTGTCGGTGGGGTCTTCGTGCGCCGGCAGGGTCTCGCCGGCGTGGACTGTGCGTGGCGGACTCGGGCGCTCGGTTTTCCGGACGTTCTCGTCGCCTCCGTGCCCCTAGTTTCACCGGGTGATGTCAGAGAGGTGCGCAAGGTTACGGGGGTGCGAGAGGAAGAGACGAGAGGGGGAGAGGTTTGTCGGACTCACCGAAATCGAAGACGGACGGCGGCGGCGGTTCGACGAGCTCGGTTTGAAGCAGCCCGGCGGTGCGTTTGGGGAGTACGGGTTTGGGAAATGGACGCGGGGGTGCGGGGGTTTAAAGAGGCACGGTCAGCGCACCGTTACGCGGCTCGGGGGAGTGGGGGCGTGCTCGACGTGGTCGACGGCGTCGTGGGCGTGCGCCTCGCTCGGGCGGTTGGGGACGAAGGCGCTGACGCGCGGGTCCCGCCCGGCAGAGAGAGAGGGGAGAGGGGCTGCGCGCGTGTGGGCTGCTGCTGGGCCGGCCGGCCTGTTTTCTTCTTCTTTTTTTTTGTGCTTATTCTTTCTGTTTTAAGATTCTGAATTCGAACTAAAACATAATTTGATTCAAAACTCTTCAGGGAAAATACCAAAATATGTTTTGAAAATCTTATAAAATACACCTCTTTGGCAACACTTAGAAATGAATAACAAAAAAATAGTTTAGTGAAAATAAAAATTATTGTCCAATTCACAAGTTGTGCATTATATACTTAGTCCTATTTGTTATTTGATTAAAAGGAGACAAGGTGTCAACTAGAGATTTAAAATGCAATAATGAATTGATGGATGTATGCATGATTTTGAATTGTAAAAATTGAGATGTTACAAGACTAACCCCCTTAAGATGAATCTCGCCCTCGAGATTCGGATGGAATAGCAAATAGGTATGGGTGGTCTTCGCGAAGATCATCTTCTCGTTCCCAGGTTGCTTCTTCTTCTGTGTGGTGTTTCCATTGAACCTTGCATAACTTGATAGTCTTGGTACGAGTGAATCTTTCCGCTGTCTCGAGTATCTTGACGGGTTTCTCTTCGTAAGTGAGGTCACTTTCCAGTTGTATCTCTTCCTCTGGTACTGTATCTCTCAATGGAGTTTCCGCCATCTCTGGGTGACATTTCTTCAATTGACTCACGTGCAACACATTGTGTACAGCAGAGAGGACCTCTGGAAGTTCCAACTCGTAAGCTACTTCTCCTTTTCGAGAGAGAATCTTGTATGGTCCGATGAACCGTGGCGCTAACTTTCCTTTGATTCCGAATCTCTTTACGCCCCGTAGCGGGGAAACTCTAAGATATGCCCTATCACCAATTTCATAGGTAACCTCCCTACGCTTAGAATCAGCATAGCTCTTCTGTCTGGATTGGGCTATCCTTAATCTGTTTCGGATCAATCTGACCTTTTCCTCTGCCTCTTGGATAATATCTGGTCCGAAGAGGCTACGCTCTCCTACTCCACTCCATAGTAATGGGGTGGTGCATTTCTTCCCATACAAGGCCTCAAATGGAGCCATTTCTATGCTAGCTTGGTAACTGTTGTTGTACGAGAACTCTGCGTATGGCAGATTTTCATCCCAACTTGATCCATAATCTAATGCACATGCTCTCAACATGTATTCAAGTATTTGATTAACCCTTTCGGTTTGTCCGTCAGTCTGTGGGTGGAATGCTGTGCTGAACTCCAGTCTAGTTCCCAGGGACTCATGTAGTTGCTTCCAAAAATGCGAGGTAAATTGTGTTCCCCTGTCGGAAACAATGCTTTTTGGAACACCATGCAAACATACGATCCTACTCATGTATATCTTGGCTAGCTTAGCACTGGTGTATGTGGCTTTTACTGGTATAAAATGAGCCACTTTAGTCAAACGGTCGACAACCACCCAAATGGAATCATATCCTGATTTGGTCCTGGGTAAACCTGTGATAAAATCGATTCCGATCTTGTCCCATTTCCACTCTGGTACCGGTAACGGTTGTAGTAGTCCTGCTGGTTTCTGATGTTCTGCCTTGACTCTGTTGCACACGTCACACAAGGCAATATACTCTGCTATGTCTTTCTTCATGTTGCTCCACCAGAATCTACTCTTTTCATCCATGTACATCTTGGTATTGCCAGGGTGAATTGAGTATGGTGAATCGTGAGCCTCTTGTAGTATTAACCTCCTAAGCTCCTTGTCTTCAGGTACGCATATGCGCTTTTCAAACCATAGTGTACCTAGATCATCCTCATGGAACCCTTTTGCCTTATCCTTGCTCATGTTAATTCTAATCTCTTCCATTTCTTTATCCGTCTTCTGTGTCTCTCTGATCTTGTCTGTCAAGGTCGGTTGGACTTCTAAGGATGCTAAAAATCCTTCTGTCACTACTTCCAGCCTGAGATCCTTAAATTGTTCACACAAGTCTCCAGGCAATTCACCTTTTGTAAGACCGTTTACGTAGACCTTACGGCTCAAGGCGTCTGCTACTACATTGGCTTTTCCAGGGTGGTATTGAAGGCTGTAACATCCCAACATTTTATAATGTTCAAAAATCACTAAAATTTAAAACTTTTCTTTTATTAAAATAAAATATTAAATGCATAAGGAAACCAACTATAAAAAACTTCAAAGTTTAATATTTCAAATGTCACAGTTTAAAACATTTTATTATCCACTGTGTTTCAAAAATCTTAAAATATAATTTGAGAAATATTCTACAAACTACAATCCATTTTATTTTAAATAAATTAGTTTCTTTATAAGTATTTGAATTAAACCACTTATCCATATCTATTCATAAATAAAAGATTATTCAAAAGGATATACAATTACTAAATGGTTTTCATTCCTTTAACTAAGTTCAAATTATAGTTTGGAAATTATAAGCCTATAGTGTATAACCTTAAAACTTCATAGAATTTAAATTAATGAATTAGCCAAATAAACATTTCAATTGCGTAAAGGAATTTCATCTATTTTTCAAAGCATGAAATGATTAATAGATTCTAAATAAGAATAAAATTAAAATAAAAATCTTCTCCAAAGTTGTTATGAAGTTCAAATGATTATCTTAAAATAAAACTTAATATTACTTTTGAAAGAGGATTCAAGCATGGCACTCATGCATTAATGCATAAAACACCATTTCATCTTGTGGCTTAAATTAAATAAGAGTTTGAAATTTAATGTTTAATGATATATTGTTTTGGAAATTATTCCATAAAACTTGTTAAATAGTATCCTTCAAAATATTCCAATTTATTTATTTTAGTTTGGGCAAGAATACTACCAAAAAGTTCTAAATTGAATTAGCATTCCAAAACATATTTTTATGAATTTTTCTGAAAAGTTTTGGTTAAGTTTAAAAATCAATTTTGAATTAAAAGTTTAAAAACAGAAAATGATTAGACAAAAAAAGAAGAAGAAGAGAAACGGCCGAAGCCCATTTCTTCTCTACCGCGCGCGCGCGCTGCTTCGGCCCAACAGCAGCCCATCTCCTCTCCTCTCTCGCTGACGGCCTGGCCCCACTTGTCATCATCCTCTTCATCGTGTAGGACACGAACACGAACACCTACCGAACCCTAGCGATTTTCGGATCAAAATCAGTGGAGATAATCGCGAGGAATCGTTCCCTACGCCCCCATATAAACCCCCCCTTCTACCGCCTCCCCCGAACACCAAAACCCTAGGGAATAGCCCCCAGGCCGCTCGGAAAAAGCTCGCCGCCGTCCACCATTACCGCCGCCAATTTTTCTCGATCTCCGGTGAGTACCGAACCCCTCAAACCCTCCCGCGACTTCCTTTCGACTCACAGTGATCACGCGCACGTCCCTGACACTTTCCTTGCTATCCTATTGCACCAGATCGTCGAGTACGTGCGCAACCGAAGCAAGCCGCCGCCGATTCCATCTCCGGTGAGCTCTAGGAGGAGGAAGGAGGCACGTCGAGGACCCCAGCCGCGCCAACAGCTCCGCCGCGACCTCCCCTTCGTTGCGGTATGTCCCGTTCGTGCTCGCACCACGTAGATAGCCGGAAACGTGTTTGCCGAGGAGGGCGCCGCCGCGGGCACGAGATCTCCGGCGTGCTCCGGCCGGCCGCGCACACCCTTTAGATCCGAGCTGTCCGTTCGAGATCGGACGGGCGAGATTAGATTACTTATACCGCTTCGTCCAACAGATCTGGTGCGTTAGATTTAAATTAGATCGTACGGTCCACGTACGCGATCCGCACGAATCGGTACCGCCCAATCACAGCACGCCGCGTGGCGCTTTTAATTTCTATTTTCGGCAGAGATTTGTTTTAAAAACAGAAAATAACACAAACTTGTAAAAATCATATCTTTTGATCTGTTCATCCAAATTTGATGAATTTTATATCCACGTGTAGCTCTGCTCGTGTAGTTTAATATGGTTTCATTATTTATTCTTTTAGTGCATATTAAATTGCGAAATTAAATTGTTTAACTTTCGGATATTAAATCAATAACTTAATTAATAAATTTTCTCTCCAAATAAATCCAATTGTTTTGGAATTATACTAATGCTCTCTGTCTATTAACACAAATTATAAATTTTGTTATAGAAAAATTAATCATAGGAAGACTTTAATATTATAATTACTCCTTTTATTTTACTTTCCAAAACTAGGAATTTATTTAAATTGCATTTTAAATTCATGCATATATTTAAAGGAATCACAAAAGTTTTTCTTATGTTTCTTGTGATATAAGATTTCATTTCATTTCATAGCATATTTCATTCTCATAGGAAAACCCCTCTTCAATAGTTTTCTCTAAGTTAGGATTATTTTCAAACTTAGTATTTTGTGAAAAGTGCTATGCACTACACTTAGTAGTTTCAAGATGGAGCTAGAAGACCATTGAAGGACTTAGCCAAAAACAAAACTTCAGAAGTATCTTCAAGGAGGAAACACTTAGAAGAAAATCAAGAAGTTCATGAAGGACTTAGAAGAAAACAGACTCTGGAAGCATCCTCAAGATGTCAAGCACTTAGAAGAAAAGTGAGAAGAAGTTCAAGAAGGCCAACCCCCTTTCTATTCTCTAAGTCTTTCTCTCTGTCTTTCCTTCTCCCCTGAGATTTCATGAAGACTAAGTAAAACCAAGACCAGCCTCAAGGATTCAAGAATCATCAAGTCTGAAGATTCTTCAAGACTACTAAGAGCTCAATCAAGACATCATCCAGAAGAAAGTTACAAGTCTGGAGATGAAGCCTGGAGGACAACTACATCTTTCTTTCTATCTTTTCCCTCTTTCCTAATCTTGTCTTTTAGACTTAAACAAATTTTGATCATGATGTTATCATCTTGAAGTTGTTGGATCCTAGAAGCATAGTGGGATGAAGCGGCCTGGAAACAAACCTTACATGTCCACGTACATGAGACCTGTTCCACAATTTAAGTGGCTGGCCGGGTGTCTGTCTCTCTCACTATAGTGAATGTCCAATTTACAAAGAGTTGATAATAATTGTGATCATCTTGAACAAATGACTTAGTATTTTCCCTAAGTATTCTGCACATCATGGCTAAGCCATTTGAGTGCTTGTTTCAAGAAGTTATAAAACAAAGTATGAGTATCCAACTTAAGACTTTAGTCCTTAGTCCTTTTGGACCAACACATTTGCCTTGCATTAACTTACAAGAATTTCATGGCATGAAAAAGTATTTCTAGCCTTAGGAATATTTTGCACATCATGCATAAACATGTTTTCTTTAGAAAGTTTTATAAAACTTACTCATTCATCTAGTATGTGTTTGTATGCATTGTGAGTTTTGCTTGCTGTTGATTGTTGTATTGTTGTTTGCTTATATTGTTTAGATTAAACGGAGAGCAAACGTTCGTTGTTGAAAAGAGTTTGTGAACAACGACAACATTCAAAGGCAAGTGGCACACCTCATAAACTTCCTATTTTTATGCATTACTTAGTGTATTTTTATATGCATGTGTTACTATGCTAAACCTGTAGAATCCCTTATTCCTGTGTTTAGGTTCCTATGCAATACTTAGTAGAATTATTGTTGCTATGCAAATATGTTTTGTGAAAATCTAAATTCTACTAAGTTAAGAATGAAACACCTGGGTGGTAATTGGTCGGATGGTTTATGTTGAGTGGCTACTCAGGTCCATTTCTATGGCGAGTATGTACACTTGAGAACGGCCACCCAGGAACAGAGGAATCTGAAGGAACTCCAAGTGACGATTGCTTCCAGTGCAGCCTTTTGACAATGGGCTCTGTCTAGAATAATTAAGTTGTGGGGGTGCAACCTGTCAGCTTGACAAGCAGATGTAGGGGAATGATAGGTGGAACGGGTCTTGCTAGTATGGTTGCATTCTTCTTCTGAAAGTTCATGTCTCAATTCTCTCCTTTCCATAATACACTCCGCGTGTATAGGATTTCTCGGACAAATTGAGTCTAAAGGTGAAAGTGCACAACCTCTGCAGAGTGTAAAACTAAGTACTTAGCCGTGTCCCCGGTTACGGACAAATTTGAGCAGCTGATCAAGGACGTCAACGGAGGATTCCATCATTCCAACTTCAAAAGTAAAATTTGATGGGTGAACAAGGGAAGATGAGATTTATGGTTTTCATGCCATACTCGTCGATTTCAAGAAAAGTGTTTACAAAAGAGTAGGAAAAATTGGCTTTATGCAAATTAGCCTTGAGCTCCACCAGCCAAATATTCATATAGGCTTTAGAGTTAATCCATAAGTGTCCACCATAGTGTCACTTGCCAGACTCCATTTTTAATGGAATCTGACCCACGTTGTTGCAATATTTTTCTTATTGCAGATTTATCAGATGACGAGTGAGGTTTCGTAAAGGTTTCGAGTCTACAACCAACATGTTTTCGCCTGTGGCAGCATGAAAGTTATAGAGGCTCAATGCTATTGTAATTCCGCTGTGTACTTTTCAAAGCTAGCTTTATGCTATGCAATTTGTAAAGAATATTTTGTAATTCTGGATCATCGATGTAATAAAATTGACCTTTGTTGTGATATTACATCGTAAACTGTGTGTGCAAATGAAACGATCCAGGGATTTGCACTATACACAAGTATCTGCCTTATTTTGAGAGCAGGTACGCTACAAAGGCTAAGGTTATAATCCTTGATTAATTCTAACCACCTTCTTTGTCGTAAGTTTAACTCCTTCTGGGTGAAAATGTATTTCAGACTCTTGTGATCGGTGAACAGTTCACAACGTTTTCCCATCAGGTAGTGTCTCCATGTTTTCAAGGCATGCACTACTGCAGCCAATTCTAAGTCATGAGTGGGGTAGTTGCCTTCATGCTTTTTCAGCTGTCTAGAGGCATAGGACACCACTTTACCCACTTTCATTAACACACATCTGACGAGGTGTTAACTCGGCAAGTCCCAGGGTTGTGCACCCCGGGTTGATTGATGGGGAGAGAGATGAGTGCAAGGTGATCACGACGGCTGACAAGCAAGGTTTACCCAGGTTCATGCTCCCGGAGGATAACACCCTACTCCTGCTTGTCTGGTTATTGATGCGAATAGCGATTACAATGGCGAGATTGCGAGATCGCTAGGGTTTGTTGTGGTGGTTATGAGCGTGTCCTCTAGGACGGGCAACCCTCCTGGCTTTATAGGGAGCCAGGTCTCGGGTGGTTGGTACAGATACGGTAGGTTACAAGACCTAACCGAGTTGGACTAGGATACGTGGTACCCCGAGTGGGCCTTCTGCGGGCCTTTCCATCCTTGGCGCGGCCCAGGTAGCATCATCGTGGGCTACCCGCAAGGCAGCCCCACGTCAGTAGCCCCCGAGTGCTTGGTCGAAGCGTAGAGTCGGACAAAGGACTCCTTCCTCCTGGACGCGCCGTTGGATTGCTTGATCTTGAGCTTGAACTCGAATTTCTTCAGTCGAACTAGCCACTCCCGATGGGAGTAATCTGTGCAGTCGAATTACTTTGCCTTCATCTTCTTGTGAAGCTTGCTTCTACTCAGCCTGTTTTGGCTTACTTGTGGATGGATTCGGCTGCTCGAGCTTACTGCGTTGCCACTCGAACGGTTTCTTCGGGTGCTCGGATCGCTGGCTGATCCTACCTTGTTGATTTCAGCTGTGAAGCTTACCACTCGAACAACTCTTTCGAGTTGCTTCAGTTGATTTTGGAGTCGTTGGCTTGATGACGTCATTGATGACGATCTGTTGCACGCCTCTGCGCCCGATGGGACGTGACGTGGTGGGCCCCGCTGTCAGAGCTGACCGCGGTCCACAGTTGTCACGTCTCCGAAGTGGGCGCGAAATTTGCACGACACGATGACGACGCCTCGGTTTTTGTGCGTAGTGGAAGAAGTGGGCGGTGACGATTGGTTTCTCCGTGCGACACGTGGACGGCTGGATGTGCCCGCTCGGAGCCCTTGTTCGATGGACGGTTGAGATGCTGATCTTCGAGGCATAAGTACTCTCTCTTGACGTTTGGGATATCATCTTCTCCAATCGCCTCTTGCTTTCTTTCCTCCTGCGCTCTACCATTTCCGCCGCCATCCCGAGCTCCGAGCAATCTGTCCACACACCTTGCGACCTTGGCAATGGGCAAGCCGAAGAGCGCCGCTGGCTCCTCCGCCGCCGCCGATGACGCCGGGGTGATGAAGAATCCCGAAGGCGATTGGCAGAGGTCCTCGATGAAGAAGACCGATGTGGAGCTGCTCCGCGCGCAGGGCCTGCTGCCACCTGCCGACCAAGTCCAGGTACGAGTCCCTGGCAAGGAAGTCTTCCCCACTCCCCGCGATGGGGAACGTGTTTGCTTCGCGGACTTCATTCCGCGAGGCTTCGGGTTCCCCATGCACGATTTAGTGCGCGGTCTCCTGTATGCCTATGGGGTTCAGATCCACGATCTGACCCCCAATGGCGTTTTGAGCATCGCGGGCTTCATCGTGCTCTGCGAGTGCTTCTTGTGGAAGTCGCTCTTCCTCGTTCGCAAGAACGTGGGGAAGAGCGGGCTGACCTTCCCAGTGGGCGGCTTCGGAATCCAGGTGCGCGGTGACACCGCGTACTTTCATATGAAGAAGTCCGACTCCGTCCAAGGATGGCGCCGGAGATGGTTCTACGTCCAGTCGAACCACGACGGCCTGGACGCGTTCGACAGCAAGCGTGGACTGCGGAAGACCGGCGCCTGGGCGCACCCGCTGTCCGCCGTGGAGAAGGAGGCCACGCGGCCCCTGCTGGGCCTGCTGCACGATCTGACTCAGACCCTTGGGCGTGATGCGGGTGGCGTCTTTCTGATGGCCACCTTCTTCCGTCTTCGGGTGCAGCCGCTCAGCGCCCGGCCTCACCCGATGTGGGCCGCCGAAGGCGTTAGCGCCAAGCCGCTGGATGATGAGGAGGTGGAAGCCAGCGTCAGGTCCATCACCAACCTTCGAGCCGCGGACACGTGCAACGTCACGTGCCCGATTCCTCCTTACGGGGCCTCGAACCCCGTTCCTGAGGTTAGTCTTGTCTTGTGTTCTTTCTGTCCTTGTTCGACTTGAGTCTACCTTTATTTTTGATTCGACTTTTGTCTACTTGCTTCAGGGTCGAGCTCTGTTCATCAGCTTTCCTCCCCTCCCTGAGAACGGACCCGACGATGAGTCGAGGTTTGTCGAAGAGGATGACGAGGACGAAGAGATTCCCTCCGCGCATTCTCCCCGCGACGAGGTGGAGAAGGAAGATGAGGTGGAGGAACCCGCGAGGAAGAAGCGGAAGCTTCCGAGTCGCGGCGAGTCTGCCACTGCGTCGTCGCCTGCCCGGGACGTGGACGTTGCTGAGGAGGAGGTCGTCGTGACTTCTCCGGGTGCTCGGTCTTCGGGTGGCTGGGAGGAACCTCTGAACGTTCCTCCAGTCAGCTCCACAGCGCCACGCTCGTTCGCGCGGATTCCTTCGCCCTCCTTGGAGAGCTTCGACGACGCCGGCACCCCCAGGTGAGCTTCTTTGCAATGTGTCCTTCGAGTTGTACTTTGTAGTTTCGACGTTTTGATTCGACAGGTGTTCTTGGTTTTGCTGCAGCCATCGCTCTGACGATGTTAGCTCCCCCCTTCGGGACGTGGAGCTCACATCCACCCCTTCGACTAGGCTGGGGACGCGAGTGGTGGTGGAGAAGGTGCGTGCTGAGCCTGCCGGTGTTGCATCCTCTAGCCGCGTGCCTCCTTCGACTGCGGAAGACCTTGAACTCCTGGACCACGTGAGTCTTTCTTCATTTTTCTTGCGTTCTTGATTTTTCATCGGGTGCGCGATCAGCGCTCCCGATGGGAGTAGCCCCCGAAGGTGTGGGTGACTAGTATAGTCGCCCGCAACTTTATTGACGTCTTGCTTTTGTTTCAGCCGTACTATCGCCAACAGCTCGACGCGGCCGCGACTTATGTTCGCCTGGAGAAAGAGAGGGACCAACTGCGTGCCTCGCTGGACCAGGCTACTGGGCGGGTTGATGAGCTTGAGAAGGCTCTTCACGAGTCTCGAGAGCGGGAGCTGGCGCGGGTCGCCCAGGAGAAAACTCAAGTTGGTCGTCTCCTTTCACTCGCCGGTGTTCTTGGGGGTAAGTGTCGGCTTGACGCCTACTGTGTCTTTGTTCTTTTCCTTATCCTGACTTTGAATTTTTGCGCAGAGACTTGCGGTGGAGCTCCTCCAGAAGATGCATCGAGTGACACGGTTGACCTGGCGACCGCTGTTGGCTTCCTCGACCGGGTATGCGCCTATGCTTCGGACGCGTTGCAGAAGTCGACTGGAGCTCTGGCCGTGGTGCATCAGAGCATCTTCCCGGGTGACCAGCCGCCGGCGACCGTGGACGCCCTGGCTGCACCGTTTGAGGACGCGACCACCATCGCCGACTTCACGCGGTCGCAGACGGTACGCGGCTCCGAGCTCACCTTCCAGCTCCTATTAGGCCACCAAGTTCCAGGTGACTTCGAGAAGGTCGTCAGCGGTTTTCCTCGCAAACCCAATGGCCGGACCGCGTCGCTGAGTGGCGTGAAGGAGCGCGCCTCGCAGCTGGCTGCGCAGCTTGTGGCACTCTTCGAGAGGGCCGTTGCTAAGGCGACTGAGGCGGCTGCTCGGAAGGGCCGTTCCCGGTCGCAGTCCGCGGCCTTAGAGTAGGCATAGTTGTAGGAATACGGCATTCGCCGCGGTCTGTATTTTGAACTTCAGTCTTGTAATGAATATTGCCCTGTCGGGTCTTTTGGTCTTCAGCATTGATTTTGCTGACCTTCTTTCTTCTGAGTTGATCTGTGCTTCACACTCGCATGATTGTATTGACTCTGCGTATCCCTGGCGGAGTGCTGCGCATGATGATGCTCCACCTTCTCCAGTGGCCGAACCGAGTGGCGCGGCTTCTTCTTCGGGTGCTCGCCGTCGTCGGGCGGCGCCGGCCCTTCCACGCAGTGCAAATGATCAGCGGATAATCACATGTTTGAAGAACAAGGTGGCGGAGCTTGAGGCGACCCTGAAGAATACGGAGCGGCTGCTGCATCGTTCTCAGTCGCATCCCACGGCGGAGTTCTCGCGACGTGAGGATTTTTTGCTTGGGGAGATCGACCTGATCAGTCGGCAGCTCCAAGGTACGTATCCTTTTGGCGGCTGCCGCCCTTGTTAGTTTTCCTTCTCGTTCTGACTTGCATTTTTATGTGCGCAGATGTTAATCCTGACTGGGAGGCCGAGCGGGCTCGCGTTGAGGAGCGAGTCACCCGAGAGGCGTCCAGCGACTCCTACGAAGCTCGACAGTTCTGGGTGAACCAGTCGAGGGGGCGCGTCCTTGCCACCATGCTTGATCGTACGTGGCGCGCTTCTTTTCTTCTGGAGAGCTGCCGGAAGACACTTTGGCACATCAATCGTGTGTACTTCCCGCATAATGCGCAGCCGAACGGGTTGTCTGCCTTGCTGGAGAGGTTCCGCGATGGTGAAGGGTTGAAGGAGGTCGTCGACGCCCAACTTGTGGCTGGTGCGAACGCGGCGTTGGCATACGTCCGGATGCACCGGCCACATCTCCCGCTTGAGAGGGTGCTTGAAGGCCTGCCGGGTGACGACGACTTCGACGAGACCTTGGCGGCTGCGCGTCGGATTATCCGACAGGTTCAGGACCTGAGCGAGCGCCTTGTAGGGCCCCTTGATGCGCCGAAGGCTGAACCTGCAGTTTAGAGTAGCTGTCGTCTGTTGTACAGGGTTAGCTATAGGGGGGCAAATGCGCCTGTGTAAGTATGATAACAGATTGAAATACTTTCGAGTTATGAGAGTTGATCTGATTACTCGAAAGTGAGAGTGCCTGATTTGATTTGCAACCTGTATGGCGCAGTCACCTAGTATGCTAGGCAGCGGCCTAGGTTTTTCAAGTGTAACCTGTATGCCGCAGCTCTGATTTTATCAGGTGTCGACTTAGGATTTTTGTAACTTGGCCTGTATGGCGCAGCCCCCGAGTCGCTCGAGTGGTGGCCTAGGATTTTGGCTAAGACCTGTCTGGCGCAGCCCCCGAGTAGGTCGAGTGGCGGCCTAGGATTGCAAGTGTTACCTGTTTGGCGCAGCCCCCGAGTACGTCGGGTGGTGACCTAGGATTTGGAACTTGACCTGTGCAGCGCAGCCCCCGAGTGGGTTCGAGTGGCGGCTGAGGATTTTTCTGAGAAGGCCTATTTGGCGTAGCCCCCGAGTAAGTCGAGTGGTAGCCTAGGGTTACAAGTGTGACCTGTGTGGCGCAGCCCCCGTGTGTGGCGGGCGGCGCCCTAGGATTTTGAACTTGACCTGTATGGCGCAGCCCCCGAGTCGGTCGAGTGGCGGCCTAGGATTTTTGACTTTATGCTTGTGTGGCGCAGCCCCCGAGTAAGTTGGGTGGCGGCCTAAGCTTTTATTTCAACCTGTGTGGCGCAGCCCCCGAGTAGCTCGGGTGGCGACCTAGGGTTTTGGCCATGCTTGTACGGCGCAGCCCCCGAGTGGTTCGGGTAGCGACCTAAGCTTATATTTCAACCTGTGTGGCGCAGCCCCCGGGTGGTTCGAGTGGCGGCCGAGGATTTTTGAGCTTCATCTGAGTGACAGGTAAAGGAGACAGAATTTCTTCAAATCACTTTATTGATTCTTGCGAACAGGCCGCCTCATTAAAACCCTTCCAGTCCCCGCAGGTACCCTGGTAAGGGAAAGAGTGCGTCTGAAACCTGCCGCGCTGATTTCCTTGTACAATGGTTGTTTTGAGCTAGGCGTAGAACCGGCGGAGTTGTGCTACGTTCCACGGGTTGCTGCAGTCCGCTCCTGTCTTCGAATCCTTTAGGCGGTAGGCTCCATTGCCTATTGCTTCTGTTATGATGTACGGGCCCTCCCATGGGGAAGCGAGCTTGTGTACCTTCTTTTGCTTTAGTCGAAGAACCAGGTCGCCTGCGACGAACGCTCTTGGTCGCAGCCTCCGAGTATGATAATTGCGCAGGTCCTGCTGATACACGGCTGATCGTGCCAGGGCGATGTCTCGCGCTTCATCCAGGGTGTCTCTGCTGTCTTCGAGTGCCTCCTCTGCTTCCGACTCGTCGTAGGCGACTACTCTCGGTGCGTCGAACTTGATGTCGCAGGGGAGGACCGCTTCTGCACCGTACACCATGAAGAATGGAGTGTACTGGGTGGATCTATTCGGCATTGTTCGCAGACTCCAAAGGACCGATGGCAGTTCTTCCACCCACGCGCCCGCTGCGCGTTTCAGGGGCACGCGCAGTCGTTTCTTGATGCCGCTGCAGACGAGGCCGTTGGCTTTCTCCACTTGTCCGTTGGACTGCGGGTGCGAGACAGACGCGTAGTTGAGTTTGATCCCCTGCTCTGAGCAAAAGTCCTTGAATTCTTCGGCTGTGAAGTTCGAGCCGTTGTCTGTGATGACTCCGTTTGGTACCCCAAATCTGAAGATGATTGACCTGATGAAGTTGACCGCTGTGGATGCAGTCGAACTTGTGATGGGCACGGCTTCGATCCACTTTGTGAACTTATCGACTGCAACCAGGAGGTGAGTGTGACCTCCGGGTGAGGATTTCTTCAGCGGGCCCACCATGTCCAGACCCCATTGGGCAAAGAGCCAGGCTAATGGTATTGTCTTGAGTTCTGACGCTGGGGCGTGCGGCTTGTTGGCAAATTCCTGGCACCCTGTGCATTTCTTCACTAGCTCCTCGGCGTCCTGCATGGCTGTCAGCCAGTAGAACCCTGCTCGTAGCGCCTTGGCCACCAATGCCCGACTGCTGGCGTGATGCCCGCAGATACCCGCGTGGATGTCGAGTAAGATGGCTTGGCCGTCGACTGGATCTATGCACCTTTGCAGGATACCTGAGATGCTTCTTTTGTAGAGTTCTCCGTTGATGACGGTGAAACTTTTGGAGCGCCTGATGATGCGCTTTGCTTCGACTGGGTCGGCTGGCAGCTTCTGATGTAGTATGTATGCCAGGTACGGTCCTGTCCATGTGGCTTCGACTAGCATTACTTCCATGGGGACCTTGTCTTGGTTTGGCGGGTTGGCATCGCCTTTTGTTGTTGCAGTGCTTGCTTTACTCTGAGTCTTGATGGATCTCTGCGTGATGCACTCGAGGAAGACGCCGGGTGGGACTGGCACCCTGTCTGAGCCCATGTTGGCGAGGACGTCGGCTTCCTTGTTGCTTTCGCGGCCGATGTGGCGCAGCTCGCAGCCGTCGAAGTTTCCTTCCAACTGATTGTAGAGGTCTCTGTAGGCGATCATGTTGTCAGCGATTGCATCGCAGGACTTCATGGTTTGCTGTACTACCAGGTAGGAGTCGCCGTAGATCATGAGGTGCGTGGCGCCGCAGTTTTTGGCCATCCGCATGCCGTGGATCAGGGCCTCATACTCGGCTTCGTTGTTGGACGGCGTCGGAAAGTCCATCTGTAAGACATACTTGAGCTTGTCGCCTTTGGGGGAGATGAGCACGACTCCTGCCCCGGCTGACATGAATTTCTTGGAGCCATCAAAGTACATTGTCCATGCGTTGGACAGGTCGGGGACATTTGGTAGCTGGGCTTCTATCCACTCGGTGGTGAATTCTGGGAGAACTTGGGCCTTGATGGACTTCGGGTGAGCATACTTCAGCCCCCATGGTCCTAGTTCGACAACCCACTTGGCGACTCGTCCTGTCGCGCGCTGGTTTGTGAGAATGTCTGCTAGTCCAGAGGAGCTTACCACCGTGATCGGGTGCTCGGAGAAGTAGTGGACGACCTTCCTGGAGGTCATAAAGACTCCGTATGCCAGCTTCTGGTAATGAGGGTAGTTCTGTTTGGACAAGG
The DNA here is from genome assembly GCA_026929855.1 of Poa annua. Taxonomy (NCBI): domain Eukaryota; kingdom Viridiplantae; phylum Streptophyta; class Magnoliopsida; order Poales; family Poaceae; genus Poa; species Poa annua. The sequence continues at coordinate 74,013,553 of CM049430.1, read as the reverse complement.
TAAGTACTTCGCTGAGGTAGTAGACGGGCCTCTGCACCGCGTGACTGTGCCCTTCTTCTTCGCGCTCGACTACGAGCACCGTGCTTACCACCCTGTTCGTTGCTGAGACGTATAGGTACAGCGGCTCATTTTCCAGTGGTGCCACGAGGACTGGAGAAGTGGTCAGTGTTTTCTTGAGATGGTCGAACGCGTCCTGCGCCTCTTGTGTCCACTCGAACTTGTCTGCCTTCTTCATCAGTTGGTAGAAAGGTAAGGCTTTCTCTCCCAACTTACTAATGAACCGGCTGAGAGCTGCGACTCGGCCAGCTAATCGTTGCACCTCCCTGAGCTTGGTTGGTGCTGGCATTGTGAGTATGTTCTGCACCTTCTCTGGGTTTGCTTCGATTCCTCTTGCGGATACAAGGTACCCTAGTAGCTCCCCGGCTGGTACGCCGAACACGCACTTCTCTGGATTGAGCTTGATCTGATATACGTCCAGTGCGGCGAAGACCTTGCGGAGGTCGTCGACTAGGGTATCCTCCTTCCGGGTAGTGACGACGATGTCGTCGACGTAGACTTGGACGATTTGCCCGATTAGCCCCTTGAGGCATGCTTGCATTGTCCGCTGGTACGTGGCACCTGCGTTCTTTAACCCCAACGGCATCGTCTGGTAGCAAAAAACGCCGTCGGGTGTGATGAAGGTTGTCTTCTCTTCGTCCTCGACTTTCAGCCTGATCTGCTGGTAACCTGAGTAGGCATCCAGAAAAGATAGGCGTTCGCAACCTGCAGTCGAGTCGATGATCTGGTCTATCCGCGGGAGCGGGAAGTGGTCCTTAGGGCAGCATTTGTTGACTGCGGTGAAGTCAACGCACATGCGCAGTTTCTTCGTCTTCTTTTTCTCAACTAGAACCGGGTTGGCGACCCAGTCCGAGTCCTTGATCTCTCGGATGAACTTGGCGTGTAGTAATCTGTCGACCTCCATGGTGATCGCGTCTCGTTTGGGTCCTGAGAAGCGTCGCATGGATTGCTTGACTGGTCTTGCGTCCTTGTGGACTTTTAGAGAGTGCTCGGCGAGTTCCCTGGGTATCCCTGGCATGTCAGAGGGTTGCCATGCAAAGATTTTCCAGTTCTCACGCAGGAACTCGACGAGCACGCCTTCCTATGCTGGGGTCAGACTCGATGAGACCTTGACCGTCTTTCCGCTGTCAGTCGGATGGACTTGGTGGGTGACAGTGTCGTCATTGGTGTTGAACGCTGCGTCTTTGACGGGCTTCTTGCGAGCCGGGAAGATGGTCTTGTCGTTGTCGGCTGATATGGCCTTGAAGTGCTCTTCGACGCCGAAGAACTCGGAGATCTTGGCGAACTCGCGGTCACAGCTGTTGGAGAGCCCGAAGTCGCCGCAGACGGTGATCACTCCTTTCGGCCCGGGTAACTTTATCATCAGGTAGGCGTAGTGGGGTACTGCCATGAACCTGGCAAAGCTTGGGCGTCCGAGGATGGCGTGGTACTGTGACTTCCAGTCGACGACCTCAAAGTCTATCGATTCCTTCCTGAAGTGCTCGGGTGTACCGAGGATGACGTCGAGTGTGATTGTTCCCATGGGCGTGATTGCTTGCCCTGGTACTATGCCGTGGAAGGTGGTCTCCGATTCCGGCAATTTCTCTGTCGACCTGTTCATTCGTCTGAGGGTGTCGGCGAATATGATGTTGATGCCGCTGCCCCCGTCCAGGAATACCTTCTTCAGGCTGTAGTCGCCGATCAAGGCCTCAATCACGAGTGCGGCGTGCCCGGGTCGGACTACCTCCGCTGGGTGATCTGCCCTGGAAAATGTGATTGGTGTCTCCGACCCGCGCAGGTAGTCGGGTACCGCGCGCGGGCTGTTGATGGCTTGAAGTAGTTGGCGTGTGATGATTTTCTGCCTCCTGTTCGACGGGGGTCCCTTCTGGATCATGTTCAGCTGTCCCCGTGCGGCTGGGTACGTGTCGGCTGCTGCCGACGGACCTTGTTGCTGCTGCTGCGGCTGGGGGAACGCTCCTGCCGCCTGCACTTGATTGTTGTTTGCGGGTGCTGCCTGGATGGCTAGCTGTGGTGCCGCTTGTATGGTCTGCACCGGGGAGATGATTTGCTGCATGGCATGGTAGATTTTTCTTGCTTTGCGGCAGTCCTTTAACAGGTGGTTTGAACCCCACTTTCCTGTTGCCGGGTTGCGGAACGAGTGATGCTTACAGGGTTGCATCAGTTCCTCTGCTGGTGTCAACGGGCGCTTCCACTCGCGCTTCTGACTTCCATCGTTGTGGTCGATGCTGTTGCTGCCACGGTTGTACTGACTCGAGCTGGGCTGCCGACTTTTCTCGTACTGTCGGCTGCTGTCACGCTTGTCCTCGCGGGGGGTTTTGTACCCTGCCGCTACTAATTCGATTGAATCGTGGGTGTAACGTGCCTTCTTCTTTTGACGTGCCTCGCGTCAGTTGCTTGTTTCGCCTTCCTTTTTGGGAGAAGTTTCGCGGACATAGTCCTCTCCTTCGGCCCATTGGTTGGCTGTCTTCATGAGTTCTATTGTGGTCTTCGGCTGGAGCCTGCCGAATTCCTCCCGGAGGTCGCGGCGAGCGACGCCATGCATGAAGGCGTCCATCACTCGATCCTCTGATACGGGTTC